>OY804545.1:3517431-8317431 GCA_963680865.1 Spergularia marina | reverse complement strand
CAGATTTTCATGGAATTGAACCTCAGTTGTGGATTTAGATATCCTCCAAAACCACCTCCTGTACTCATTATTCCCTCCAAACACATCCCTAAAATTCATATACACATGCCTAGCACAACATCTCTTCTCAGCCATAGCAAAAACATCATCAGTTGCTTTCAATAACCCTTTTTGTTGATCAGACATGATCACAAAACCAGCCCCATCAGTTGTGCCTAGATCAGATGCCAACAAATCAAGAAACCAATACCAGGATTCATAATCCTCATGCTGTACTATTGCCCAGGCTATAGGGTACATTTGGTTGTTCCCATCCTTCCCAATAGCTACTAGCAATTGACCCCCATATGGACCCTTCAGAAAACAGCCATCAACTGAGATAAAAGGTCTACAACCAGCTTTGAAACCATGTACACAGGCATGAAATGCAATGTACATACATTGGAACACACCACCATCCAATTTAAACATGACTGTGTTATTGATATCTGCCTTTTTTTTTATCTCATTCGCATATTCATTAAGAAGTTTATACTGCTCTTTATACTCACCAACAACTATATCAATGGCTGTTTTCTTAGCCATATAAGCACAGTAATCACTGATTTCCATACCAGCTTCTATCCTCACAAGGTCTACAATCTGTTCCAATTTCATGTAAGGGTTAATTTTGAACTTATTAGCAAAATTTTCAGCTACCCAAATGTAATCAATTTGTCTAATAGTCCTCAATCTTCCATGTGAATGCTCAGGAATATGAGTTTTAACCCTCAGATAATCAGAGTTATCATTATCAGTAGATGCCCAAAGCCACCACTGACAGCCCACTGTCTTACACTTAACACCAATCTTGACTCTATTATTTTTAGTGTAAACTAAATCCACTCCATTTGTCCCACAGTAATCCTTAATTGCCTTTTTCAGCTGATCTGAAGTATCCCATTTCTGATTAACATAAAACACACTATCAACTGGATTCACACCTCCTATATACACATGACCTCTCTTTCTTTTAACCTTGTTTTTAAGAGGAGGAGGACAAATGTATCCAACTTTCTCATCCTCACTCTCCTCAATAGGGTTGTCCATATCAGAATGAGACTCATAGTCACTATCAGCATTTAACCCATCCCTCTTCAACTCAAGCTCTAACCTAACTAACTCTGCTTGTAACTCTTTCTTTAGGGTTTTAAAATTCCTAGCATCAACCCTTTCATCATTAGATACATCACTACCCTTTTCATCATACTCATCTCCATCTGACTCTCCTCCATCTGACCATTCCTCAATCCCAAAACAAGACTCATTAACAGGTTGTTCACTTTCACTAACATACACAGTCAAAGGCATATCAGGTTCACAATCTAAATCAACAACACTAACAGCATGCTCATGCTCATGTTCAGTGAAAATTCTGATATCTTGCCCCATATTTAGAAGTAACAACAAATGTTCATAACTACTATCATCAGACAACAATCTAAGACCATTAGGCAAATCTTGTTTAGGATTTTCATAATGTATCTTTATGATATCATCACCATCTAACGTACCAATAATTTGCTTTAAGTATGCAACATCAATGTCAAAAGGGAGGTTGTCAAATGTAATACACTGACCTCCTACATATTTAAATTTTGGAGAAACTTTCAAATATACGCCATGATGCAGCAATATGGATGGATTTAACATCGATTAATCTGATCATAAAAAACGGAAAAGCTTTAATGTAATGAAAAGAACTTGGCAATACATCGAAAACAGAGTTCATTCACTTAAATATCACAATGTCATTACATATTGTTCCACTTGACATACAAATACCATAGGTACATTGTGTAACAACCCTAAATTTTGACCAACTATAAATAGAAATAAATTTAGAATTGTCACGCCGCAATTGACTATCAAGTCAATTACTAGGCTAGAAATTCAACTACAATTAACCAACGGAAAATAAAACAGCGGAAGTCTTTAAATGTCGAGCTATAGTTCTCAAAACGAAATCCAAATTACATAATCAGAACGAAATGAAGTCTGAGACAAAAACAAAGTCTTTCGAAAATTCCCAACATGATCAACTTTGTAAGCATGCAGTCATATCATCAAGACCTGTCAACTATGCCATCGAAGATTGACATAGGCCCCAGAACACGGTAGGGACGAACCAGAAAACAGAACGTCAGCACAGGCTGAGTAAGAAATAACAAGCATAAAGAACAAATAAGATACGCGCCTCAAGGCGCGTAGCTAACAAGAACGAATTGACGTTATAACATAGGATTAACAATAGCAACAGAGTGCATTATCAGAAGAGCATCGTCGCTCAATATATATACATTGCTTAATTATTCGGCCAGGGTCCTACCCCATAGCCCCACTTAACGAACTTTGTTCGAGCTAGAGTTGTAATTATCGCCCTAATAATCCCGAGTGTGCACACCCCTCGCAAGACAGGCCGGTAGGACGAGTTTCCATCTAGGAGGAAGACTATTAGGAAGTCGGTAGCTAATTTGACCCTACGTACCTTGATCAGAGGTATATCAATCGATGATCGGCCGAGCCGAATCCATCGTACTCTAGGTGGAGTCATTTATTTTCTTTCATCCGTTTTATATACATTATTCACGCGTGCATTATTTGACGATACAAATTACAATGATCATAATCGATAGATACTTGAAGCGAAACAAAAACACAAGCAACAAGCAAACACACCACTCGACCGAGTGGCCGAGTAGTGGTCTCGGCTAGAGGCCGAAGGGACGAGGAAGGCAAGAGGCCGAAGGGCCGTGGGGAGTATGGTGGTCGAAAGACCGCAAACGAACATTGATAAGATGGAAGGAAAATATGCTCAATGATATAATTAGGCACAAGCGAAACGGGTAACAAGAATGAATGTGTAAAGCAAGAACATGCGATGATCAAGCAAAGTGTATCAAATAAGATAATGGTTAGTGAGAGGTTTGTGATCAACGTTCTTACCTTACTAGCGAAATCACAAGATCAACTTAAAACTTTAGAACGGTACTTCCTCGAACACACAACCTAAAATCAATCAACAACACACTAATCACTAACCACTTCCACTAATCAACTCGACATAGCTAGTAGTCCAAACCACACCATCAATCGACATAGACCAAAACATGATCAACATACTTATCACATACTAACAAGATTTCCACTAGATTTCAATGCCCAAACGATCTCCAAACGATACCAAATTCGCACATCACCTTCCCAATCATACCAACACAATTCCATTATTAAATCATCAAATCAACCATATTAACACTCAAATTAGGGCAAGATCAGATCTGGACAGAATATATTTTTCACCATTAGAACATCATAATTCATCCCCAAATTAAAACCATTAATTATTTAAACCATGATAATCAATTCCTCCAAATACTACACAATTCCAATCATAAAATCATCATTAAATCATTTGAACCCTAATTTCAAAAGCCCTAAATTAGCATTCAATTATTCATGCATCAAAACCACAATTAAGCATGATTATAATCTAATAAAGCAATTCCCACAACCACAATCATGTTTAAACCATAATCAACATGAAATTAAGAAAGCCCTAATTAGAAATTATGAAGGGGGTGTAGAAACATACTACTCTTGATGTAAAACCAAGAGAGAGGGTCGGCTAGGGTTGATGGCGGCGGCTGGTGGCAGCGGCGGTGGGCAACGGTGAAGGTGGTGGTGATGCGCGGCTCTCCTCCTCTTCTCCTTCTTCTCTTCTTCTCTTCTCCTTTTTCACGTACCTCTTTTTTTTTTTTCTTTTCTTTGCTGCAGCCGTGAGTGAGGGGAGGGTTTTGGGGTTTTTTTTTTTTTTTTTTGTAGAAAGTAGGAAGGGTTTAGTAAGGGTAGTTTGGTAATTTTGCCAAACAGTTGCCCAATTAGGAAAGCGTCTCTAAACGGAAGATATACCCTAATTTCCCAAAATAGATTTTCATACCCTTAAAACGAGATTCTCCCAATAGTTTGTACAATTCAAGTAACCCAAAAATATGGGGTGTTACAATCTTCCCCCCTTAAACAAAGATTCGTCCCGAATCTTTAAACCTATCCTTCAAAAGACACGCTCTTCATTAGTAGCATTGATCACCGGGTAAAATGAGTACTTGTAAAGGTAGTATAAGATCATAAGGACATGATCGTCGAGGGAAAAACAATAAAAGGGTATTTGAATGAGAATTAAAATGAGTTGGAAATATTGTACTCGAGGTACGAAGCAACAATTCGCATAAAAAGAAGAATCGGCAAACATATGAATCAAAACACACATAGATCACATCAAACAAACATTTCGAAACAAAGTGCGCGAGGCTCTCATCCCTCTTAAAATAAAGGTTCGACCCGAACCGAATATACCTCAAGTAAACAGATGAGGGTACTTCTCACGCATAACCGACTCCACTTCCCAGGTTGCTTCCTCAACGTTGTTATTACACCACAGAACTTTCACCATTTGTGTCTCAGCTCGCCGAGTTTTGCGCACCTTAGTGTCCAAAATTTTCAATGGTGCCTCTTCATAAGTCATGGTTTCATCTAACTCAATGGTTTCTGGATTGAGTACATGTGACGGATCACTAACGTATCGTCTGAGTTGGGAAACGTGAAACACGTTGTGAACCTTTTCGAGATTTGCTGGCAAATCTAACTCATAAGCGACTTCACCAACTCGCTTGGTCACCTTGTAGGGTCCAATGAACTTAGGACTTAGTTTCCCTTTCTTCCCGAACCTCATTACACCCCTGGTAGGTGACACTCGGAGTAGTACCATGTCGCCCTCATTAAACTCGATTTGACTGCGAGTCTTATCTGCATAGCTCTTTTGTCTGTCCTGCGCAACCTTTAGTCTTTCCTGAATTAGTTTGACTTGGTCGGTTATCTCTTGGATGTAATCTAGACCCAAAACCATCGTTTCACTAATGTCATTCCAACAGATTGGACTCCTGCACTTTCTACCATATAGTGCCTCGTATGGGGCCATCTTGATTGAGACTTGGTAGCTGTTGTTGTAGGAGAATTCTATCAAATCCAGCTTGTCCTCCCAGCCACCTTGGTACTGTAAAGCGTAGGCTCTTAGCATATCTTCCAAGGTCTGATTTGTCCTCTTTGTCTGACCATCAGTTGCGGGGTGGAATGCGGTACTCATTAAGAGTTTTGTTCCCAAGGCTTCTTGTAACTTTTTCCAGAAACGAGAGACAAAACGTGCATTGCGGTCGGAGATGATCTCATTTGGAGTACCATGAAGTCTCAACACATGATGTATATAGGCATCGGCTAACTGTTTCTTTTTCCACGTGTCCTTCAGTGGTATAAAATGTGCACATTTCGTCAATCTGTCCACTATCACCGAAATCATGTTGTTGCCCTTAGATGTCCTAGGTAATCCAGCAATGAATCCATGGATATGGAACTCCATTTCCACTCTGGTACTGGTAAGGGTTGTAATTTACCTTTGTAACACCCCGGCTCATCGTCTGAGCCGAGAGTAGTCACCTATGGCAGCTTGCCAGGCTGTGGGCTGACCTCACAAACCAACACGGGTCCTTTTGGCGCATTTTGACCTCACTCGTGCGCACCCTGGGAAACTTCCCAGGAGGTCACCCATCCTGAAATTACTCTCAGTCAAGCACGCTTAACTTTGGAGTTCTTATCACATGGGCTTCCTAAAAGGAAAGTCGACTTTGTTGGTATGAGTAGCAATATCATTCCTTTTAAGCACCTCATATGAGCCCTTAATCTTTCAGGGATCCCCTCTGAAATCCGGGGTATTACATTCACCCCCTCTTAAGAAAGCAACGTCCTCGTTGCGACTGGCAGCCAACCATAGTCTAGCTCCAGGATCTTTCCCCCGCTAGGCTGCTGACCTGGGCTCTCCTGACCACAGGATCAACACGCGGTCGCAGGGTTGCTCTGATACCATTTGTAACACCCCGGCTCATCGTCTGAGCCGAGAGTAGTCACCTATGGCAGCTTGCCAGGCTGTGGGCTGACCTCACAAACCAACACAGGTCCTTTTGGCGCATTTTGACCTCACTCGTGCGCACCCTGGGAAACTTCCCAGGAGGTCACCCATCCTGAAATTACTCTCAGTCAAGCACGCTT
The DNA here is from genome assembly GCA_963680865.1 of Spergularia marina. Taxonomy (NCBI): domain Eukaryota; kingdom Viridiplantae; phylum Streptophyta; class Magnoliopsida; order Caryophyllales; family Caryophyllaceae; genus Spergularia; species Spergularia marina. The sequence continues at coordinate 8,311,293 of OY804545.1, read as the reverse complement.
AACTTTGGAGTTCTTATCACATGGGCTTCTTAAAAGGAAAGTCGACTTTGTTGGTATGAGTAGCAATATCATTCCTTTTAAGCACCTCATATGAGCCCTTAATATTTCAGGGATCCCCTCTGAAATCCGGGGTATTACAACCTTGAGGTCTCTTGTGTTCGCTTTTAACCTTTTGGCAAACTAAACACCTAGACACAAAATCAGTCACATCCTTTTTCTTTCCTGACCACCAAAACACCTTACTCAAATCCTGGTACATCTTGTCTCCACCTGGATGTACCGAGTATTTGCTTGCATGAGCCTCAGTTAAGATTCTATCCCTCAATGTGGCGTTGTTAGGCAAGCAGACCCGATCCTGGAATCGAATTATCCCATCATCACATCTTTTGAATAATGCAGGTTCTTTTGCTACTTTACCCATCAGCAGCTTGTCAGTCTCCTGTAATTCTTCAATCTCCTCAAAAACATCATTCTCAATCGCGGTTGTCCCCGTGTTTACTCCTGGTTCTGTCAACTGAACTCCGAAATTGAGAAACTCATTTCTTAGTCTTTGTCTTTGAACAACCAATTGGATCGAATGTAGAGACTTCCTGCTCAATGCATCTGCTACAACATTTGCTTTCCCTTCATGATACAGTATCTCCATGTCGTAATCTTTGATCAACTCTAACCACCTCCTTTGACGCATGTTTAACTCTTTCTGGGTGAAAATGTACTTTAAACTCTTATGGTCAGAGAAAATCTTGAATGTAACCCCAAACAGATAGTGTCTCCACAGTTTTAGTGCAAAAATCACAGCTGCTAGCTCCAAATCATGGGTCGGATAGTTTTCCTCATAACTTTTGAGTTGCCTAGACGCATAGGCGATCACTCTCCTGTTCTGCATTAGGACACATCCTAAACCATTCTTTGAAGCATCGGTGTACACCTCGTAAGGTATGTTCTCATCAGGTAGTGCTAAAACTGGCGTCGTGGTTAACCGTTCCTTTAGAGTCTGAAAGGCTTTCTCACAAGTCTCATCCCATTTATTCTTTGTAGTCTTCTTCATCAAAGTCGTCATTGGTTTAGCAATTTTAGAGAAATCCTTCACAAATCTCCTGTAGTAACCTGCTAGTCCCAAAAAGCTTCTAACCTCTGTTACATTCTTTGGGGCCGGCCAATCCTTTACCGCCTTAACCTTAGCTGGGTCTACTGCAACTCCGTCCTTGGATATTACGTGTCCCAAAAAGGCTACCTTATTCAACCAGAACTCGCACTTCGAGAATTTACCGTATAATTGCTTTTCTCTCAGAATCTCCAATACGATCCTCAAGTGGTTCTCATGCTCCTCTTCAGTCTTGGAGTAAATTAGAATATCATCAATAAACACTACCACAAATTTATCCAAGTAAGGCCTGAAGGTGCGATTCATGAGATCCATGAACACCGCAGGCGCGTTTGTCAACCCAAATGGCATTACTGTGAACTCATAGTGTCCATATCCAGTTGAAAATGCGGTCTTTGGTACGTCTTCTTCAGCTACATTTGCGCCCTTAAGCTGGTCAAACAGGTCATCGATCCTGGGTAAGGGATATCTGTTTTTGATGGTGACATTATTCAACTCTCAATAGTCGATACATAGCCTCATTGTTCCATCCTTCTTCCTTACAAATAAGACCGGTGCTCCCCAAGGTGACACACTTGGTCTAACATATCCCTTTTCCACCAATTCATCTAGTTGTTTCTTCAGCTCTTGCATTTCCACCGGTGCCATCCGGTAAGGTGACTTAGCAATCGGACCCGTTCCAGGTACTAACTCAATTTTAAACTCCACTTCTCTTTTGGGTGGCATCCCCGGAATCTCCTCAGGGAAAACATCAGGATAGTCACTCACAATAGGGACATCGCCCAACTCTGGGTATTCTACCCTAGTGTCTCGCACATAACATAAGAATAGAGGTTCTCCCTTAACTATCTGCTTCTTCAGATTCACGGCAGACACAAACCTTATTCTTGGTCTTTTGGGAAGTATGCGATAAGTCACATGGGTATTTTTCTGCCCCCGAAGTGAAATCTTTCCTACCCAACAATCTATTCTCGCTTTATATCTACCCATCCAATCCATTCCCAATATTACATCAAAATGGGTTAAGGGGAAAACTATCAAATCAGATTTGAACTCATGTCCACAAATCACTACAGGCACATCTTTAAACTGACTCTTACATGCAATACTAGACCCATCAGGCATTGAAAACTCAAAGTTTACCGCTGAACTATCACTAAGTCCACATTTCTCAACAATTTTATCAGCAATAAACGAGTGGGATGCACCACTATCAAATAGAACATTTGCAATTACTGAGTTAACAGGAAATTTACCCGATACGACATCAGCATTTTCATGCTCTTCTGGATTCATGACATACAGCTGTCCAGTGGCTTTCTTAGCTGGAGTGGCCACACTTGCTGATCCTGCTGGCTTAGCTGGTGCTGTATAGGTTGTTCCCCTAGTTGGTGCCGGACTCTTGTAAGTGTTATTCGAACCCGCATAACCACTTTGGGCCCTGAAATTCTGGAATCGATTGGGCGCCACCGAGTTGCTCCCAGACACTACAGGTGGTTTTCCAGCTATCTTGGAGTAGCACACATTAGCCTTATGCCCAAGCTTACCACAATGGAAACATGTGACCTTATCACCATTACACATTTTCCCGAAATGTTTATTGCCACACTTGATGCAAGGCCTCTCGATCTCAAAGCCCTGGCTATGAGCTCTGTTGTGGAAAACATTCTTGTAGTTCGACTTCCCAGTCCCAGCAGACTGCGCCTTTCCTTTGAAATCCCCAAAATTTCCTTTCTTATTGGGTATGTTCACCAAATCGAAGGGCGTCTCCTTTCTCTTCCCCCCGAGTTCCATGCTCATTGTCTCCATGTTCTGCTCTGCTGTGGTGGCTCTCTCATAAACATCCTTTACAGTATGGAATCGCTCAGAGGCAAACCATCCCTTAATACTCCAAAGTAGTTTCTTTCTAAAGCTGACGGCTCTAGAGGACTCAGTTGGCGTCACACTCTCAGCAAACCTGTTCAAGTCCTCAAACTTATTATGGAATTCCTTCACAGACATGCCCTCAGTTTGCTGAAATGCCTCAAATTCAGCCACCTTTTGTTCCTTCAAGTGCTCCGGGAAGAATTCTTTCTTTAAGAGGTATTTGAAAACTTTCCAATCTCTAAACCTCTCGATAACAGACCCATCAGCTCTCTCCTCCAGCACTGGTTTGTAAAACTCCTCCTGAATTTTCATCCACCATCTTCCAGCTACCTCCTTAAGGTAAAATGCAGCAACTTTTACCTTTAGATTGCCAGGAACGCCAACAGCAGAGAAGATTCTCTCCATATCCTCTATCCAGTCAAGTAGGATGCTCGGTTCTCCTCTCCCAGTGAAATTGTCAGGCCGTTTCTTCTGTACGGCATCCGACATCCTAGCTAACAGCATCTCATCATCTCCACCTCCATTACCGGCATTATTCCCATTGCCGTTGTTTGCAACATTATTTGCAGCGTTATTGGCAGCATTATTAGCAGCATTATTAGCAGCATTATTCTGTGCTATCTGCTGCATAGCCTCAACCATCACCTGTTGCTGCTGTGCCATTTGTGCAAGAATAGCTGTCAAATCTGGACTGTTGTTTCGCACCATTTTCTATAAGGTAATAACGGGATTCAGATATAACCAATCCAATAGCATACTCATTCAGATATTAACAAGCATAAATCAATATATTTCAATCCAAACATAAACAATAAATCGCATAGTCAGCGAATCATGAAAATAATTCAGCTCAGAAGTATAAATATATCGAAATCAACATCCGTCTATTCGTCTCGCCTGAATTTAACTTTTCGGAGCTTTTTTTTTTTTTTTTGAAAACTCGACTCGTGTTACCGTAGCACGAGTCGTGGCAGGATCAGAAACATCAGACGTACGAATTTTCGAGAACAGCAACATCAACACACGGTAAAATGTCAGATAACATTTCATTTGCAGCAATTTTATGAAATAATCGAAATATCATAATAGTATTGGGGTATTGTCCCCAATCTAAAATGTCTAAATAATGAAGACTTGACAAAAGTACAACATAATATTTAATGCTAAAATTTAATAAGAAAACATAATCGACGCTTAACTAATAATTAGGCCTTATGCCTTTATTTATAAGTCTCCTTATTTATCTCCTAAGCATCGCCACTCGGGTCATAATCTTCATCATTAGGTACTTCCCCTCCATCATCTTGATCCGAGTCGCTCAACTCCTCATCCGAACTAATCACAATTACCTCCGTGTCACTAGTTCCGATAGTATCATCCTCCTCTTCACTCGTAGGGGCTTCCTCAGGCTCCTCCTCTGTGTCCACTGGTGCATCCTCTCCAATAGGCGAGGACGGGGGTTTAGGAGAATGGTGAATCAGAACCTATATCTCTGATACCAACTGTAACAACCCTAAATTTTGACCAACTATAAATAGAAATAAATTTAGAATTGTCACGCCGCAATTGACTATCAAGTCAATTGCTAGGCTAGAAATTCAACTACAATTAACCAACGGAAAATAAAACAGCGGAAGTCTTTAAATGTCGAGCTATAGTTCTCAAAACGAAATCCAAATTACATAATCAGAACGAAATGAAGTCTGAGACAAAAACAAAGTCTTTCGAAAATTCCCAACATGATCAACTTCGTAAGCATGCAGCCATATCATCAAGACCTGTCAACTATGCCATCGAAGATTGATATAGGCCCAGAACACGGTAGGGACGAACCTGAAAACAGAACGTCAGCACAGGCTGAGTAAGAAATAACAAGCATAAAGAACAAATAAGATACGCGCCTTGAGGCGCGTAGCTAACAAGAACGAATTGACGTTATAACATAGGATTAACAATAGCAACAGAGTGCATTATCAGAAGAGCATCGTCGCTCAATATATATACATTGCTTAATTATTCGGCCAGGGTCCTACCCCATAGCCCCACTTAACGAACTTTGTTCGAGCTAGAGTTGTAATTATCGCCCTAATAATCCCGAGTGTGCACACCCCTCGCAAGACAGGCCGGTAGGACGAGTTTCCATCTAGAAGGAAGACTATTAGGAAGTCGGTAGCTAATTTGACCCTACGTACCTTGATCAGAGGTATATCAAACGATGATCGGCCGAGCCGAATCCATCATACTCTAGGTGGAGTCATTTATTTTCTTTCATCCGTTTTATATACATTATTCACGCGTGCATTATTTGACGATACAAATTACAATGATCATAATCGATAGATACTTGAAGCGAAACAAAAACACAAGCAACAAGCAAACACACCACTCGACTGAGTGGCCGAGTAGTGGTCTCGGCTAGAGGCCGAAGGGACGAGGAAGGCAAGAGGCCGAAGGGCCGTGGGGAGTATGGTGGTCGAAAGACCGCAAACGAACATTGATAAGATGGAAGGAAAATATGCTCAATGATATAATTAGGCACAAGCGAAACGGGTAACAAGAATGAATGTGTAAAGCAAGAACATGCGATGATCAAGCAAAGTGTATCAAATAAGATAATGGTTAGTGAGAGGTTTGTGATCAACGTTCTTACCTTACTAGCGAAATCACAAGATCAACTTAAGACTTTAGAACGGTACTTCCTCGAACACACAACCTAAAATCAATCAACAACACACTAATCACTAAACACTTCCACTAATCAACTCGACATAGCTATCTAGTAGTCCAAACCACACCATCAATCGACATAGACCAAAACATGATCAACATACTTATCACATACTAACAAGATTTCCACTAGATTTCAATGCCCAAACGATCTCCAAACGATACCAAATTCGCACATCACCTTCCCAATCATAACAACAACATAATTCCTTTATTAAATCATCAAATCAACCATATTAACACTCAAATTAGGGCAAGATCAGATCTGGACAGAATATATTTTTCACCATTAGAACATCATAATTCAACCCCAAATTAAAACCATGAATTATTTAAACCATGATAATCAATTCCTCCAAATACTACACAATTCCAATCATAAAATCATCATTAAATCATATGAAACGTAATTTCAAAAGCCCTAAATTAGCATTCAATTATTCATGCATCAAAACCACAATTAAGCATGATTATAATCTAATAAAGCAATTCCCACAACCACAATCATGTTTAAACCATAATCAACATGAAATTAAGAAAGCCCTAATTAGAAATTATGAAGGGGGTGTAGAAACATACTACTCTTGATGTAAAACCAAGAGAGAGGGTCGGCTAGGGTTGATGGCGGCGGCTGGTGGCAGCGGCGGTGGGCGACGGCGAAGGTGGTGGTGATGCGCGGCTCTCCTCCTCTCCTCCTCTTCTCCTTCTTCTCTTCTCCTCTTTCACGTACCTCTTTTTTTTTTTTCCTTTTCTTTGCTGCAGCCGTGAGTGAGGGGAGGGTTTTGGAGTTTTTTTTTTTTTTTTTTTTTTGTAGAAAGTAGGAAGGGTTTAGTAAGGGTATTTTGGTAATTTCGCCAAATAGTTGCCCAATTAGGAAAGCGTCTCTAAACGGAAGATATACCCTAATTTCCCAAAATAGATTTTCATACCCTTAAAACGAGATTCTCCCAATAGTTTGTACAATTCAAGTAACCCAAAAATATGGGGTGTTACACATTGCAATTGATCAAAGCCACAACGGCTACACAAAATGGATCAAATCTTAAATGGTTACATTAAACTACTGCCAAATGGATCAAACTACATTCAAACTACCCAAAATGTTACACTATCCACATCCCACTACCCCCACAAGTTCTCTTATGCTTCATAGTCACCGAATAGCATAGGAAATCCATCACAATAGTAGAGGTAATCACCATCCACCATTGCTCGATAAAGTGCAGGTTCAAAGAAAAAAGCATCCACTAAAGCTTTGTATGAGTCCTCATGGTACTCTTTCACCTTCCTAGGCACTCACTCCTTCCAATAGCTGTAACAACCCTGAATTTTCGCTATCTTTAAATACAAAAATAAAGGATTGTTATGCCGCCATTGACTACCAAGTCAACGACAAGACTAATTTAAAACAAGAAGAACAAATGACAGCGGAAGACTTCTAGCTGAATCTACAAATCGGGAATTAAACCAAAAGATAAACTACAAATCGTCCCCAATGCAAATATGTGACGACTCATCAAAACGCCCAACATGCAATGACGCTTCAACCATACAATGCATCTCAATCTGCAAACCTGTCAACTGCGCCACCAAAAGGATGACACAGGCCCCAGAATAGGGTAGGGACACAACCCAAAACAAAGAACGTCAGCACAGGCTGAGTAAGAAATTTAAGCAATACAAAAGAATTAAGATACGCGCCTTACTGGCGCGTAGCTAACAAAGAATAGACAAAGCTACGCAAAGGAGGCAAGAGCCTGAAACGGGGCCTGGCACGAGTCGTGCTCAAGTCAGTGAGCTCGAGAATACAATGTAACAACGGACACGGCTCGTGTACCCAAGACACGAGTCGCGTAGAGCGCGCACGTGGTATTCATCACCACAATAATCTTTGTTTATCTTCCTTTAAGTAAATTATTTGCGCAAGGGTCCTACCCCAAGCCGATCCAACACTAGAGCATCGAGAATAAAACGATCCTAAAGACCCGAGTGTGCACACCCCTCCTAGGGGGACGGTAGGACGCACAGTCCCTAAGAGGAAGTCATTTAGGAGACCGGTAGCTGATCTCCGGCCTAGCTACATATACCTTGATCAGAGGTTAATCGCTCTAGGTGGTTTAAACATCATAAAACACGTATAGTTATATATGTATAAATAGATACATCTTTAATCCGTCTTAAGTACGTTATTCGCGCATAGTAGCTTGATTTATAAACGGCCAAAGCCGGAACAAGAATATCAATAGATGATCAATAACAATAATCAATGTAGGAGGTCAATAGATGCTCAAGAGGTGATCAAAATAGATAAACAATGACAATAGGCGATAGATGATCAACAACAATAGTCAATGTAGGAAATCAACATAGATGCTCAAAAGGTGATCACAATCAATAATTGATATCAATAGGCGATAGATAATCAAAATAGAGAATATGAGCAAAGAATCGAAACAAAGGTGAACGTGAAGGATTCTCATGATATGAAATGAAGCTCAAGCTTATGAGGGTCAACGTTCTTACCTTTAATTGGCAAGTTTCCTCTAGTTACACTTCTCAAAGTCCACAAAGGTCATCTCTTTGAATCCACAATCTAAGTTACACAATAACCAACAAGAATTACTTTTGTGTTGTATCAACTTGACCCAATACCCCCAATGCAATCTCATAACTCAAAAGATAATCCCCTAACTCACAAGGTGAATCCATAAGTCATAATTCTCACAATTAACATCAATCTAACACGAATCCAAAAGGAGACAGTAGTAAATAAACATGAATAAAGTCTACCTCCGACATCGGATGACCACCAAATTTGAGTATGTCATTAAAGGTTATGTCAGGAACGTCCCCTCCAAATTTCGTCCACAAAATCCAAGCAGATCAACGGGAATCAACCTCAAACTGAACCATAGACACGAATTAGGGTTTACCCACGAATTATGATATAACTTTTGATACACAAATACAAGGCTTACCAATTTTGGATATGTTGTTACAAATAGAGTTAGGAACATCTCCATAAAATATCGTCCCAAAATACTTTATGAGTCAATGGGAATCGTCAAGATACCGAGGGAGCGGAACAGTTCTCGGGTAAATAGACACAGCTCCACTAAAACACCTCTACAGGGAGCATCCGATGGAATCTTGGCACGATCTATATGTCTATGGATTCGTATCGAAAACACGGTTCTAACGCCATAAACCACGTCTTAATCAAAGGTTGTATGTGAGAGTTGTGTGTATTTTAAGTTGACACAGTTGTGCTGAAATCTTATGCGGGTGGAGGCTAAGAGAATGAGAGAGATGTAGAAGAGGGGGGCCGAATGACTGTCAAGGGAAGCTAGGGTTTTCTTTATTTTTTTCATAAATGGGTATTAGGGTAGACTCGGGTTTGGACCTAGCTAATTTGATGGGTTGCGTGATCCACAAACACGATCCAAATCCGAATGGCTAACGAATCCTCTTGTGTAATTCTATAATCAGAAATCCCATAATAACTCAATCGAATTCCAATTAAACCTTAATAAAACCCTCAATTACATTATAAAACGTAACACCCTTAATTATTTAACTTACCAAAAATACGGGGTGTTACAGACTTCCCTCCTTAAAACAAATCTTCGTCCCGAAGATTTAAGTCCCTCCTTAAAGAGTTTCCGCACAACGTTCTACATTAGGCAACTAACATCCACAACTTCCAACACAGGTGAAAAGTAACGCAAGAAAAGATATGAGAAGGAATGGTTCAAAGATATTGCAGTAAGGGAAGGAGAAAGTGCACCATCAATGCACTTCCTCACAAGAGAGTCGTGTTTAGCTAGAAATGCACCATCAATGCATTTCAGGAAGGAATATCGCGCAATTATATTAAATTTAAATATTGATACGAAGTGATGCCGAATAATATTACATGTGTAATGTTAATGCAAACACAAAATTACGTGTACAACTGCAATGCACCAAATAAGTACGTGTGCACCATAAGTGCACCAATTAGGTAAACATGCTTTATCATGTAATCACAAAAGGAACATAAGTCTTATAACTTAGGGCGCAGGAGGAACGCACGGGGTTCTCATCCTCCTTAAAGAAAAGGTTCGTCCTCGAACCAAAATATGTAATTCAGACGTGGGATAACTTTCTTATCGTCAATGCCACTTTTCACTTGTATTTTCGCACCTTGGTAATGCATCTCAAGGTTTTGGCGCAGTATTCCATATTGTCTCTCTCGCCCTCAAATCAACCATAGGCGATTCTAACTCGTAACCATTTATCATCCTTTAAACACTTTCATTACAACCAAAAGTTTTAGTGTGATCTTCTGTACTCCAAACATTTTCATTTACATTTCACATGTCAACCCTTGTTGGAGCGTTCCCATTTCCTAAGGCATCATATTCCTCAATATACCAATAGGTGTCGAGATCACTCTATAATTTGTATCTGGATCCTCAACTCACGATAATTGAACTTGCGTACCCTTACTATTCAATGCATCCGTGCAGCTATCCAATTTTTTTTTTTTTTTTATCATATTTTGCTTCAATGAATTCGCATACTTCAACAGAATGACTTGACTTTGTCGATCTATATCTCAAACATTCAATTCATCATCCTTGGTAGTGTCATTGCGAGTATACATTAGATTTCGCAAACCTTTAGCCTTCATTTTCATCTCCGTAGTAATTGATTATCAATAACAATTCACCATAATCACACCTTGACATCACGTATATACCGTATGTTCTCAACAGGTAGAACCTCTTCTTACATCACACATAAGGCATTGTAGAGTTCTATCCTCCATTTGATGGACTAGAAGACCATACATCAAGCAATTAACCTCCCATGTTAGCAACTTGCGTTGTCCGACGCTACGACTTTCAGTCAAACTCCTTATATGAACATTTGACCTTGAAACTTGTCATCACATAATTATCAATGCATTCAACTAATCCCATAGAATGTCATATTTTGAATTTCCTCGATTGAACCCGTACTAAAATTGTGGTTTTCCCCGATTGATGACCATATATATCAACAAGAATATCTCCAGTAGAGCATTTTCCTCTCACTTATTAGGTCACTTGAATACGACCGTACTTATCTGATCTGTATTACTTCGTAACTAGAATAATTCTACGCACCTGACAATCCGCGTGAACGAAGTCTTCTTTTCATTTGGTGTAGCTGGCCACAAAATTTCAAATCCTAGAAAAGTCCTTAGTGTAATGTCGAAGACACTTAGTCGCACTAAGAACACATCAAGATGTAGTCATACTGGTTTGCCTTAGTCACTCGGCGTAGCCGTTACTCTTTTTGATCCAAAGGACTCCATTCTTACAAATGTATACCACGAATCAATCTTGTCAAGCAACTAGCATTAACTTTACCTTGTGAGTGGTCCCCTTAATTATCTTCCAGGTCATTCTTAGTATTCCTTTAATTTGTTGTCTCCTTGCCAACCTTCCTCACACATCCTTTCGAACCATGTGAAACACGTTCTAGTTTCCCATTTCCCTCATATATTACGTGTTTGATCAACGAACATCATAGAGTACAGTTCTTTATTCAACAATTCCAACCAGCTTATTCAGAACCCAAGAAATTTTTATTCGTTCGTACTCGTTTTACCCAATACATTCCAATAAACATTCTTTGGCCCATTGACAGAACCATAACATCCTGCCATTAATATCCCAAGTTATTGCAGTACAAGCGCCAGGGCACTCTAAGTAAATAAACAACGTTTTTATCACGAGATACGCTTATATTCAACCAACTTACTCTCATGAGTAAACATCATCAACTCAGACCAATTTCCTTAACCTTACCATGACCAAAATCACACTTTAATAAAATAGATTCAATGTCTTGCACCTACCACCACACATCCACAACTCGAGCTTAATAAGTAATTTGGACCCAAAATCATTTACAACCAAGATACACGTCCCTTAGAAATTTCCCCAATACAAGTGCACAACCATCTAAAGATTACTTCGAAGACCATAAGCTTTTATCATCATTAGCACATTTCTTTCATTTCGTACATCGTACTTCAAGTGTTGTCAACTTAACACCATACAACCAGCTAATTACTATATCACCCTATTCTCCAGCTCAACTTATCCACCCATCAAGTATAATTAACAAATACATACCATAAGAACATCAATGCCAAGAGCTTAATCTATAAACTCCACCGCCGAAATATGGTGACTCATATATCATATAAAGTATCAACATTGTACTCTTAGTAGTTAGATTTGGTGAGGGTATCATTGTCCTCAAAATAATCCTCCTTAGTCAATAGATCACGAAAGGCATAGATCAATGTCAAATCCATAATTCACCTCAATACGATTGTAAAGTCAAGATTCCAAAGCTATAAGGTACTTTAAGCTCAATACGTTCTCCACGCTTTATTCTCGTAACCAAAAGGTGACTAGACGTCCATCCCAATGAACCGAGCAATACAAGTGCATATACCCTACTGACTTGTCTCTTAAATGTGTAACCCCTTACATTACTGAACTTATGCCCGATTGATTCATCTTAAAATCTCAAAGTCCGTTGGTTGTAAAAGAAACTAGTAAGTACAATTTCAATGTCCAATAGATTAATCATAATTAGTACAGTAGCCTTTAAGACTTAAAATTTCATTGTCGTAACACAGTGGATTGTCCTCTTCCTCTTATTTTTACACCAGTGCTAGGAATCCCAAAACATTCCATTTTTCGTCTTCCCAACCATTAAGTCATACCACGATCTCAGCATGTAGATATCCAACGAGCACGAGGACACGTTGATTGAGAAATTGTTGAATCTATTTCCTTTATTCTTCTTCACACCATAAGTCATAGTAAACACGTTAGAACAATGATCCTTTAGAGTTGCTTCTTCCTCCAATCAAACAATCCATACCTTAGGACTTCATCCTCCGTATCTAGTAGCTAACTCACGAAGATATATTCGAGCATTATTACTCCTTATACATCAAATAATGTCCAGCACTTTGATCACGTGACCTCCAACAGAAATCCACATAATAAGGTTAGCAGTATCGATCAACAGTTCACGGTACCTTGCACCCCTATTGAAAACGATTTAGGTCAAAAGGTAGTAAACGATAAATAATTGAAACAAATGCCAATAAGCTTTCGTCTCGCTTAGTTCTGACTTTTTTGGATTATTGGAGTTAATCTCCAATCTTTCACTTTAGAGTCGCCCGGGGAGCCACGAGGCTAGCCGCGGGCGCTGCCCTCGTGCCGCGGTCGCGGGAGAGTGGCAGTGGAAAAGACACTCAGAAAAATCGTGTCTTCCGCGGGGCTGCAGCTTTGCCACGGGTGCGGGAAGTATGCAGGATACTTGCCGTGCGTTTGCGTTGTTGACCGCGGGTGCGGGTGCGGTTGCGCTAGCGACGCGGTTTGAGACACACAACTCATGTCCAGGGGTGCACGAATCGTGCCGAGATCAGTAGCTCCACGGCACAAAAAGGACGAATAGAAATCGAATGGACTATGCCAGAAACTCATTAATGACACACAATTAGCATATAGTTTCATCAACGACTTTATTCCAAATATAACTTAGGGGTATTGTCCCCTATTCAAAACTATGCAATAACGAGACTCCAACTAAAAGCTAAGCGTGAGTAAACAAAACATACAATCCTCAAAAATAGGTCGCTAGTACCATATATTAAAATTATTGACGTGGATAATAAACCCAAAAATTCGTTTCCTCATAATAATGCCTGGAGAATATCACTCAACAAGAAAGGCAATACCCAAAGTTCCAACAGTCGAGTTTATGACCAAGGTTATATAAGGCTTCTTTTGCTCTTAACCCATCATCCATTGAAATAGTTGTTGATCAATTCAATACATCAATTTCTTTCACTAATTCCCAATTGCAATAAACAAAGTAGTGTACTCTCAATGATTCCTATCATATAACCCTTGTAATAAAAGAATGAATGACATACGGGATCCTTTAAACTCTCGTACGCTCAACTCACTTATAGACTCACCATTACTAGTTCCTTCTTCAACTTTCACCTTTCCTTTAAGGTAGCCAAGGTTTCTCACCTATAAGGGGTGACATTGTTAGATGGAGTAGTGTAGGTTATTTCTAAAGGTTAAGCATAACATAGGTATTATGGTCAGGAAAAAGAGGAAGTTAATGGGTGTTTAAAAAGCCTTTGGTTTAATAATATATCGCGCATACTTATCCGACGTGTTCTATTTTATATCTCATCTTTAAAGGCAAAACTTAGATAACAATATAAGCAAGTCCCTAATATCATCAAATACATTCTTTAATATAACCTTAAGGATCATCACCATCTTACTTAACTCGTACTAATCTCAACTTCTTTCAAATAAAGCTCTCTCTTTTTTTTTTTCTCAACACCTCAACATTACTTACCAAGTAATATGACAACAATATGAAGAAGTTAATCGTATGAACTTGTCCTCGAAAAATGTAATCCCAAAGTGTCATCTAAATTCAATCCATATCAAATATTATCTCCAAAGTGATGCTCTCGAAATGAGTCACCAACTACATAGCTTAGTGTAGTACTCGTCCGTAGTATTTAGTACGTAGCTCAAGTCATAATCTCAAAACTCAGCTCCAAAACTCCGTAGTGTAGTACAAGAGACACCTAGCACGTAGCACATAGCATGCGTATGAATGCACCCAACAAATTCCCCGAATTTTAAAAACGTTTTATCAAATTGGTTTAAAACCGTTTTGCAAACTCAACTAACCAGAGCCTAAGGCTCTGATACCAACTGTAACAACCCTGAATTTTCGCTATCTTTAAATACAAAAATAAAGGATTGTTATGCCGCCATTGACTACCAAGTCAACGACAAGACTAATTTAAAACAAGAAGAACAAATGACAGCGGAAGACTTCTAGCTGAATCTACAAATCGGGAATTAAACCAAAAGATAAACTACAAATCGTCCCCAATGCAAATATGTGACGACTCATCAAAACGCCCAACATGCAATGACGCTTCAACCATACAATGCATCTCAATCTGCAAACCTGTCAACTGCGCCACCAAAAGGATGACACAGGCCCCAGAATAGGGTAGGGACACAACCCAAAACAAAGAACGTCAGCACAGGCTGAGTAAGAAATTTAAGCGATACAAAAGAATTAAGATACGCGCCTTACTGGCGCGTAGCTAACAAAGAATAGACAAAGCTACGCAAAGGAGGCAAGAGCCTGAAACGGGGCCTGGCACGAGTCGTGCTCAAGTCAGTGAGCTCGAGAATACAATGTAACAACGGACACGGCTCGTGTACCCAAGACACGAGTCGCGTAGAGCGCGCACGTGGTATTCATCACCACAATAATCTTTGTTTATCTTCCTTTAAGTAAATTATTTGCGCAAGGGTCCTACCCCAAGCCGATCCAACACTAGAGCATCGAGAATAAAACGATCCTAAAGACCCGAGTGTGCACACCCCTCCTAGGGGGACGGTAGGACGCACAGTCCCTAAGAGGAAGTCATTTAGGAGACCGGTAGCTGATCTCCGGCCTAGCTACATATACCTTGATCAGAGGTTAATCGCTCTAGGTGGTTTAAACATCATAAAACACGTATAGTTATATATGTATAAATAGATACATCTTTAATCCGTCTTAAGTACGTTATTCGCGCATAGTAGCTTGATTTATAAACGGCCAAAGCCGGAACAAGAATATCAATAGATGATCAATAACAATAATCAATGTAGGAGGTCAATAGATGCTCAAGAGGTGATCAAAATAGATAAACAATGACAATAGGCGATAGATGATCAACAACAATAGTCAATGTAGGAAATCAACATAGATGCTCAAAAGGTGATCACAATCAATAATTGATATCAATAGGCGATAGATAATCAAAATAGAGAATATGAGCAAAGAATCGAAACAAAGGTGAACGTGAAGGATTCTCATGATATGAAATGAAGCTCAAGCTTATGAGGGTCAACGTTCTTACCTTTAATTGGCAAGTTTCCTCTAGTTACACTTCTCAAAGTCCACAAAGGTCATCTCTTTGAATCCACAATCTAAGTTACACAATAACCAACAAGAATTACTTTTGTGTTGTATCAACTTGACCCAATACCCCCAATGCAATCTCATAACTCAAAAGATAATCCCCTAACTCACAAGGTGAATCCATAAGTCATAATTCTCACAATTAACATCAATCTAACACGAATCCAAAAGGAGACAGTAGTAAATAAACATGAATAAAGTCTACCTCCGACATCGGATGACCACCAAATTTGAGTATGTCATTAAAGGTTATGTCAGGAACGTCCCCTCCAAATTTCGTCCACAAACTCCAAGCGGATCAACGGGAATCAACCTCAAACTGAACCATAGACACGAATTAGGGTTTACCCACGAATTATGATATACCTTTTGATACACAAATACAAGGCTTACCAATTTTGGATATGTTGTTACAAATAGAGTTAGGAACATCTCCATAAAATATCGTCCCAAAATACTTTATGAGTCAATGGGAATCGTCAAGATACCGAGGGAGCGGAACAGTTCTCGGGTAAATAGACACAGCTCCACTAAAACACCTCTACAGGGAGCATCCGATGGAATCTTGGCACGATCTATATGTCTATGGATTCGTATCGAAAACACGGTTCTAACTCCATAAACCACGTCTTAATCAAAGGTTGTATGTGAGAGTTGTGTGTATTTTAAGTTGACACAGTTGTGCTGAAATCTTATGCGGGTGGAGGCTAAGAGAATGAGAGAGATGTAGAAGAGGGGGGCCGAATGACTGTCAAGGGAAGCTAGGGTTTTCTTTATTTTTTTCATAAATGGGTATTAGGGTAGACTCGGGTTTGGACCTAGCTAATTTGATGGGTTGCGTGATCCACAAACACGATCCAAATCCGAATGGCTAACGAATCCTCTTGTGTAATTCTATAATCAGAAATCCCATAATAACTCAATCGAATTCCAATTAAACCTTAATAAAACCCTCAATTACATTATAAAACGTAACACCCTTAATTATTTAACTTACCAAAAATACGGGGTGTTACAATAGCACCACTCCCTCCACTTCTTGCAAGCAAGACAACACTTAGCCCTATGGAGTATGTCTATATGAACCCAAATATGGTTGACCAAGGTATCTTCCATGCTAAAGAGAGGATGAGCATCTGCCAAGGCATCCATCTGATCTAACATACTGACACAACAAAAACAGAGCAAGCTAAGCAAAACCCTAATCATAAAAACCAAAGAAAACAGATGAAAATGATGCTCTAAACGACACATCAATTACCACGACAATACAACATATCAATCGACCTAAATCAAACATAAATGAATGAAATAACAGAGCAAACCCTAATTTCAAAGACATCATTCAACAACAACAAAAATAACAGATGAAAACCCTAATCCCAAAAAAAAAATCTAACAAAAATAAAAATAAATAGATCAACACATAAAAAACATATATAGATCAACATGCACCCTCAAATACAAGTTCATCAATTATAACATAAAGAAACAACTATTTATTTGCTGAGAAAAAACAAATAATACGAAAAATAAATTAACATGAAGTTGAAAAAATACTTACATTGATAATCAAAGATTCGAGATGCTTTATTTTATGTAATCAGAGTTTTTTTTTTTTTTTTTTGGGGGGGGGTCGGGGAAGGGGGAAGAAAATGGTTGGTGAGATTATGGATATATTTGTTGGGGAAGATGATGAGTTTTGCGCCAAAAACACAACCCCCTGCAGCAACACAGTAAAAGTCGTGCATGAAATGACAACCGCCGAAATTCCTCGCATAGCATTTAATGCAAACTGCCAGCTCATCAACCCAACACACGCTTACCTTGACGGAACTGGCCGGCCGTTAGTCCAGACCCCAAACTCACCCAAAAAAGTTGCCAGACCCTGATCTAAAAAAAAAAAAAAAGCAAAGTTTAGACCCTAAACGCATGCTTAACTCCTTTTAGCAATTGTGTAATTGGTACCCTAATTTTTAAATGTAACAATTAAATCCCATACCTTTTCAATGAGATTATTTTTGTGGGTCTGCAATTTCTTGCTGATAAGTGGGTTGTAGCTATTAGTTTATGATGATGCAGCAATGTGTGCATGGATTAGTTACTTTTTTGTTAAATTGAATCATGATTATATGTTCATGATCTATGTGACTTGATTTCCTTCATCATCGTTGCAGCCTTTGTCCTCTCTAGCTAGCAACCATGGAGAAAGTTTCCTTGTTCTTATTGTTTCACCTGACTCTACAAATGCATATAATGATGTAGATGGAATGTATATAAAGTGGTCGTTTGGTTCATGTAGGAATTTAGTTCCTGTAGTAAGTTACATATCCTATGAATTTAGTTCTTGAGTAGCATTCATCTGAAATAGTTTCAAGTTGTTTGGTGAACATAAAGGAATTTGGATTTCCCATGAATTAAATTCCAACATCTTGTTTGATTGCACCCATCCAATTCCCCTATTTTTAATTTGTAATTACTATTATATCCCTTAATAATGGACCTTTCTAATTATTTGGGGGACAAATTTGTAATTTTTGAACAAATTTGATGGGTGAATTTAGAAATACCGATGGGGGAGTTGGTCAGCAAATTCCACCATTATGTGGGAATTTTATTTTCCCATGAAATTTCCCCATTTGTTTTAATTATGGGCAACCAAACAACTCGGATAATATGTAATTCATGGGAATTTAGAATTCCTGTGTTTTAAAAAGGCAACCAAAGGACCACAAAACATATAATATTAAAAAAATATTTTTTATTTGTCATCGTTAATATTGAAAAGAATTTTCTAACACTATTAGTTGGAAAACTGTAAAAGAGAGTAAATTTCTCATCTTATATATGGGGTTAAATTGCTAAATTTAAAAGTTATAAGGTGTCTAATTGCACAATTGAAAACAGTGTAGGGGGGCGAAATGCCTCTTTTGCCACAGCCAAGCTCAAAGGCTTTCAATAGTCAGGTATGTATTTTGGTTTTCTCATGTTGAGTTACTCACTCAATTTTCTGACTTTTTCAATAGTGATTTTTGTGCATGAAATCCACCACAAGTATGTTGTAATGATGCATATGGAGGGATGACCATTGACTATCATAAGGATGAGTTGGATAGAATAAACTCAAACATTCATTCACTGCAGAGTATGATAAATTTAGACTATTTCGTTGTTAGTTAGAGATTTTCGGATTAATGTAATTGAATTATTGAACTTAATAAGGCCACTACATACCAATTAGATATTTTATTGTCTTGTATGTCATTTCTCCTTGCATTCGGGTCTTGACTCGAGTGCGGAGTGACACCTCTTAATTTCCTAAAATCTTGTTTGCATTTTTAATAAAAAAAATTTAAACGTCAATAAAATTTGGGGGTGTTACAATGGCAAGTTCTTGATTACAACTGGCTACTTACAATAAAAGGGCCAAACTGACCATGAACAAAATGTGGTCAGTTTTGGCCACTTCTAAAAATAAAAAAGCCACGTAGCTAAAAATAAATTTAAAGACAAAAAGGAAAAAAACAACACATAATATTTGTCTACATTGCAAGGCAAATTAAGCAAACTTTAGATTCCTAATCTTATGAATTGAGATTAAGAATATAAGGCTTGCAAAGATTCTGAAGTTGTTCAAAGTTTATTTTTGAAAGTAATTTTTTTTAAGACATCACAAGATAATTTTTTAAAATTAAACCTAACGAAATACGTTGTTGGCATATGACATATTATTGCCACCAACCTCAGCATCATGGGACTTGCTCATCATATCAGAAAACCAATAGTCGTCTATATTGTTGTTATTATTGTTGTGGCCGCCTACGACATTGTTAAAGTTAAAGTTCCCTTCATTGGCAAAATTATTGTTGGTGACCTCAAAAGAAACTTGTTCTTGGTCATTTGTTATCTCAAAACCATGATTGGACCTAGTATCTTGTAAATGGCTTGAAACATTTACAATAGGCAAAGAACGATGGTGATTACTAGTGACTCCAAAGGGATATTGGTCTTGGAGATTTGACATCGCATAACCCTTTTCGCACTTTATGTCTTGAGATTGACTTAAGACATTTGTAGTAACAGGCAAAGAAAGAGGACAATTACTTGTGGTTGCAAACAGATGTTGCTCTTGGGCATGTGGCATCACAAAACTTTGGTTGCATATGAAAGCTAGAGGTTGATTAGAAACACTTGTAGGTTGATATGAAAGCTAACAAATCTCCCTACATTGTCAATAATGGAGCTAGGGAGAGCATGTCTTACGAAAAAAAATGGCCAATTTTTTGAAAGCCTTTGAACAACTCACAAATATATGTGATCTTAAGGCTTGTGGTATTCTATATGACGACGATTGTAGTAGATAAATACCAAAAACTTTTCCAGATGATCCATCTCAAGTTGTAGGCTTTATCTCAAAGTTCAAAGAATTGAGCGTCATTGATCAAATCAAAAAAATGCTAAATCATGTGACATGTTTAATAGAAAGAATCAACAAATGTTGTCAACAACACAATATGTTATCAGACCATAATCAAGAAAATAAGCTTGTCCAGTCTATGCATCAAACCTTTTAGGAGAAAAGATTGAGTTTTAGTGATCTCTCAGTATGGGATCTTGTGGAGTTTAACAAATTTGTAGTAATAAGCAAAGAATGAAAGAGGACAATTACTTGTGGTTGCAAACAGAAGTTGCTCTTGGGCATGTGGCATCACAAAACTTTGGTTGGATATGAAAAATAGAGGTTGATTAGAAATTTTTTTAGTAACAGACAAAGAAAAAGGAAGATTACTTGAGACACCAAAAGAAAAATGTTCTAGTTCATTTATCACAAAACGATGGCTGCGTTAGATCCTAAATCTCGACATGAATTGGAAACCTTTGGAGTAAAAGGTAGAGAAAGAGGATGATTACTTACCTATTTAACTGATATAAGATTACTAATCTCTTGAAATTGGCTCTTTACCAATTTGTTGAATTCACAAGATCCCATACTAAGAGATCACTAAAACTCAATTTTTTCTCCTAAAAGGTTTGATGCATAGACTGGACAAGCTTATTTTCTTGATTATGGTCTGATAACATATTGTGTTGTTGACAACATTTGTTGATTCTTTCTATTAAACCTGTCACATGATTTAGCATTTTTTTTTATTTGATTAATGACGCTCAATTCTTTGAACTTTGAGATAAAGCCTACAACTTGAGATGGATCATCAGGAAAAGTTTTTGGTATTTATCTACTACAGTCGTCGTCATAGAGAATACCACAAGCCTCAAGATCATATATATTTGTGAGTTGTTCAAATCCTTTCAAAAAACTGGCCATTTCTTTCGTAAGACATGCTCTCCCTAACTCCATTATTGACAATGTAAGGGAGATTTGTTAGCTTTCATATCAACCTACAAGTGTTTATAATCAAACTCTAGCTTTCATGTCCAACCAAAGTTTTGTCATGCCACATGCCCAAGAGCAACTTCTGTTTGCAACCACAAGTAATTGTCCTCTTTCTTTGCCTATTACTACAAATGTCTTAAGTCAATCTCAAGACATTGAGTGCGAAAAAGGTTATACGATGTCAAATCTCCAAGACCAATTTCCCTTTGGAGTCACTAGTAATCACCATCTTTCTTTGCCTATTTTAAATGTTTCAAGCCATTTACAAGATACTAGGTCCAATCATGGTTTTGAGATGGCAAATGGCCAAGAACAAGTTTCTTTTGAGGTCGCCTACAATAATTTTGCTAATGAAGGGAACTTAAACTTTAACAATGGGTTCGACGACCACAACAACACTAACAACAATGATGATGACCAAAGGTTTTCTGATATGATGAGCATATCGCATGATGCTGGTGCTGGTAGCAGTAGCATGTCACATGCTTATAGGGGATATCTGTAGGTTTAATTTTTGAAAATTATCTTGCGATGTCATGAAAATTTTACTTTCAAAAATAAACTTTGTCGGCCTCAGGATGTTTGCAAGCCTTATAATCATAATCTCAATTCATAAGATTATGAATCTAATGTTTGCTTAATTTTCTATGCAATGTAGACATATACTATGTGTTGTCTCTTTATTTTTGTCTTTGATTTTATTTTTAGCTATATCTTATTCATGAATTATGTATGAAAAAATAGCATATATTCTTCATCCCACATATTTACTTAATAAAACAAATTGACTTTTGAAAAATGTATAGCTAAGCTGGTACCCCTAACCGTTGTTGGAATCGGCGGTTCTGGTTCCTAATTCCTAGGAACCGTTGCCTAGCGATTCCGGTTCCGGTTTCAAATTTTAGGAATTGTTGCCTAGAGGTCCCGCTTCCCAAGTTTTGGAGCGGGTACCCGCTCATACTCACTCCTAATTATGTGTACCTCGATGAAAAATCCCTTCAGATTTACAACTAATTTAGCTTTGAACTGAGTTGTTTTTCCACTCAAAAGGAACCAAATCTTATAAAAGTGTGAATTTATCTTAGTATGTAAATTAATTAATTGAATTTGGGTGTAATAAGAAATTGGAAACGTGTATCTACTAATTATACACATTTTAGTAATTAGATACACCATCCAATTTTTTGCATTGTATGTATTTTATTACTCATACCTAAATTCGTTGGTTCACACATCACGAAAACTTCACGTGTTAATAAGATAGACTTCCATTTTAGTAGAAAAATAAGTGAGTTCAAACTGAACATAGTTGTATCTGTGGAGCTTATATTTTATTCTGAGATAAGTATGTACTTTTGTCAGTGGTTAGAATGTTAGATACACTTAAAGCCACAATCTACCCAAGAACGAAGTTCGCATCACCATACACAATTAATGGATTGTATACCCCGAATATTAGTATTGTAGAAGTTCATCACTCTAAAGAAATGAAAATACTCTTGCAACAAAAATAATACTTTGCACCATGCCCAAATTTTAACGCTTCACTATTTTATTGACATTAGATTTACTGAAATAGAAGTTATATAGAATAAACACAAAAGGACATAATACATAAACGTAAGTCGATTAGAACGTTTGCATAATACATAAACATTAAATCACTATATAAAAGAAGACTGATAATTTTTTGGTTAAAGTTTCAATCTAGTTTATTATGTGTGTAACCACTATTACATTAATACGAATCTAAGAAACTAAACCTCACCATGCAATTACACTGCTCTAAAAGCTCTCAATTATTAGAACATCAGTGAACTGAAGGTCATATAAATCACTCATTATATATATATATATATATATATATATATATATAGAGTGAGGATCATAAGAGTACCCCTCATTAGGTGAGTACTGCACACCAATTAATAGCCGTCCGATCATCTACATCCGACGCTCAACAAGTCATATACGTCACTAAGGGTAATTTAGTAATTCCCGATATTAAACAAACCCCCCTCTTCTGTCATTAGTTTCTCTCTCCTCTCATTCATAATTTGTGAACTGCACTCTCACTTTCTCTCTCCCAAAAATTCTCCCAAATCTATGGCGATGGCGAAACTCCGGCGACGACCGCGAAAATTACCTGGTTCACCTCTCCTTCAGCAACTCCTCTCCCGCGCTCTCATCTCACCTATTTCCTCACGTCGACGCCGCCTCTCTCTACTCGCCGCCGTCATTGCCAATGTTTCTCTACTCGCCGTCGTCAATCTTTTCTCTGTCAATCGGTAATTTTACGTTATTTTTTCGCCTGAAAATGATTTGATTATGCTAGGTTTTAATTTTATTTGTAGATCTGATGATTTGATTGAATGATTGTTCGAATTACAAGGACGACGGCGACGGCGGCGATCCACATTTTCTCAGATCTTTTATCCCGTCGCGTCGTCGTTGCCACCACCTCCTCCTTCGTGTCTGGTGCACGCATGCACTGCGAAGAAGTTTTTCCGGCGAGATTTGATCGACATCAACGATGATCTCAGGTTAGTTTATAATCCTACCTTTCTAATTAACTCATCTTGTGCTCATGTTAGTTTGTATATTCAATTTTGAGTGTGTGATTGAAGCTAATCAATACGATTTATATATATTTAGGTCGAATCAAATTGAAATGTAATTTGCAACGTTTTTATTTTCCGATTAATTCTTTTAGCTTTTGCTAAATCGGCGGCGTTCATACTCTGCATTGTTCGGATCTACTATCTTTTGATTTTCCGGCGAGATTCTGCATTTTTTTTGGTGTTTAGATTGATTTTGTGACTTTGATTATGAGCGATTTAATTTGCTGAGAAAGTGCTAGAAATGAGTAGCAGGTGTTTGATGAAATGCCTCAGAGAAGCTTTCATTGCTGCGTAAATTAGTTTCATGTGTGCTAAGTTGAACATAGCAAAACCTGTCATTCTATGGGCTATGTTTGTGGTTGTATGGATTATCTGTGCCATTGTATGGACACTCATGTGTCATTGTATGGACAATGGGCATCATTGGATGGATGTGTCATTGTATGGACACTCTTGTGTCATTGGATGAAGATGTCACTGTATGGACACTCTTGTGTCATTGTTTGGCAAGTCGGTGTCACTGGATGGAGACTCTTGTGTATTGTATGTGTCTCTAATATTTACTAGTACTAGTAGTGATGTGAAAGTACTTGGTTATGGTGTCGTGGTTACTTGAAGAGGTTATAACTGGTGTGTCTAGTAGTTTGGGACCTGGGTTATATGCTATATATTGGTGGCCTTTATCTGTTGCAGTGATTTCTCGTTGGAGTTGTACTTGATGGAGTATTGGTCTTGCTTGTTATTGGAGATCAATACTGTCTTGATACCTCTAGTTTGTACATATCTTGTGAGTCAGACTGTGATGTAACTGGTGGTGGATGTATCCAGAATCTAGCCATACGGTTAAGTTACTAGACTAAATGCTTTGGTGATGGTGGTGGTGTAAGAGTAAATGTGGTGGTTGGCTTAGTCTTTTCGCGTTTTAATTGCACCTTTTTATGTTGGCCTCTTCTCTCTTTTTGATTTGTTCTATATGCAGTCACTACTTGGTGTCTTATACTTCATTTGGGGAATATGGTCTCTTAAAACTTGGGAGGAGTAAGTTTATGAATTTTGAATTATGAATCTTCTGTCTAGTAGTGAATAACTTATGATCTTTGCAGCTCGGGTTTTATGTTGTAAAGGTTTATGGTAAATGCTGTGGTTGAAATGTTTTGTACTGGTTTGGTGTGTTTTTTAAGAAAGCTTTGATGCCTTCTCTGATGGCCTGTTAGTAGGCCTCTGTTTTGGTGTAGCTTTTACACTTTATAGTTGCTTATTTGTTGTTTGAATTCGACATGTGCTATTATGCATATAATGGTTCAAAGGTCGTTAGCTCAACGGTAGAGCATTTGTGCTATTTGCACATTGGTGTGGGTTCGAATCCCACACGGCCTAGATGCCGGCTTTGTGATGCTTTCTTTTGTTATATTCTGTTTGTTTCTAACTTATGGTTAAATTTTATTTCAATACAGCAGGATGTATGTTCTTTTGGCTAGGTAAATGTGGCTTGGTTTTTCATGATTTCGTCGTAGGCATAACTTCTTCAGGATGATCTTTGACTACTGATACCACAACTTCTTAGAAAAATCTGGACTAAAGCTCTACAAATAGCCTATGTGGGAGTTGAACCCACACAATTCATGCTATGGCATGACGCTCTACCGATTTTGAGCTAATAGGCTTTCATAAAGTGGAGTAATGAACACACTGATCAATTGCCTGAATCTTTTTTTTGTTCGCACTTCAGACACATACATGGTACAATGAAATCAGTAGTTCAGCCAGCTGACTCGCCAAACAGCAGCAAAAGACTATAAACACACAATAGCAGCAAATCACGCTTTTAAAGTACTGCAAAATCAAATCCACTCCGAACACACCATAAATCATCAGAAACTAGGTCCATCCACTCCGTTTGTTATTGATTGACACACGTTTGTTCATAGAGTGACACATGTTCCTCAATAGAGTGACACACGTTCCTCAATAGAGTGACACACGTTTGTCCATCAAGTGACAGCACAATTGTTCATAGAATTACACAACCATACAATGACACACGTTTGTACATAGAGTGACACGGGTTTGTACATCAAGTGACACACGTTTGTCCATAGAGTGACAGAGACTGTTTTTTTACTCAAAATTAATCTTAAACCTAGAGTCATTTTATTGTTCAGCAAGTGTCATTGTATTTTCCATGAAATCTAAAAATCTCAAGCCTATAAATTTAATTCTAAAATTTGATCGTTCAACGAATATTCGAAAAATAGTGTCATTATATTGTTTAGCTGGTGTCATTGCATTTTCCACAAAATTAAAAATCCAAAAACCTAGAATAACATGAACTAACAACTGTTGTGATTCTAAACAACAAAAAATTGATTCTAACAAACAAACAAACATTCTGAGTATAAGCAAAACAAATTAATCTCGAAATTTTCATTAAATTTGCAAATGCTCAAATTTTCAACCTGATTCGAGATTGATTTGAGCATTTTTGAACGGAAAATCAATAGAAAAGGCACAAAAAAATTTCTAAAAGCAGTAAAAAAAAATCAAATCCGGCTACATATTCTGGACAAAGAACAACAAATTGAAACAAATCAAGCATTTTCTTCAGAAATCGAGAAAAAGAGGTGCGTCGTAAAGAAATTACAATAAAAAGCAAATAGAAATCTCACCGAATGCGCGATTCGTATATTGATTTTACGCGTTCTCATCATTGATGTAGATCCGCTTTGATTCCATGTAAATTCGAAGCCCAGATCTGAGAAATTTGATGAACTTTTGTGAAGTTTTTAGGGATTTGCAAGAGATTGAAGAGAGAGAAAGAGTAGGAGGGAGGAGGAGGAGGATAGAGAAAGTGAGTAAGATTGTTGTGATCAAAGGGAAGTCGGGAATGCTGACCCTTGCGTGGCTGTCATTCTATATGACACAGAGTGTCACTGTATGCTAGTGCGCAGTTCTCACGCGAAGGGGAGTTCGCACCTGATCTCGCCTGTATATATATATATATATATATATATATATATATATATATATATATATATATATATATATATATTTTGTATATGAGTGTTATATATGTTACAAATTAAGTTTCATATTCAACATATTTTTTAAAAAAAAAATCTATATTAATATTCAAATATTGCATATATTAAAATTGTTGAATTTATCAAATCTACATTCGCGTCCGAAGTTTTGTGCCATGTATATATGAGATCGTCCACTGATCATTTCGGCACCACCTAACTTGGTAGGATGTGGACCAACAAAAGTACCATTGTCATTACTCACTCCGAACCTATTTAAACATCACATTGCATTTTGCACACTTCGGGTGGAAGAGTAAAAAATCATTCGTAATAATTCATTTAACAAATAAATTTAAAGACTAATTATCACCAACATCTCTATATTGCCTTACCAGTTTTTATCTTGGACAAAAACGTATTGTTTTAAATATAGGAAGAACAAAGGCGAGATCTCAAAAAAGATGATGAGAAGTTTAAAAAGGATCGGAGGAGTATAGTTCTTGTAAGAGCATATGTTTTGGAACACCGTGATACATGTTACTTTTTAATAGGGTTTTCAAAATTTGGTCGAGACAAGCCAGTTGGATCGAACATGCGATCCAATCACACTTAGTCAATACTCCTCCGTCCCAGTTCAAACGCCCCATATTCTATTTTGGGACGTCCCACATCAAACACCCCATCTATTTTGGGACATATTTCTCTCTCCTACTTTTATTAAATTATCACATAATCTCTCACACTATCTCTCCTACTTTTATTAATCCTCACATTCTCTCTCCTCATTTTTCCTAATATTACCCCACTCAACTTATTATATCAATTTTTCTTATTCCACTACAAAAAACGCTCGGGGCGTTTGAACTGGGACGGAGGGAGTAGTCATTAATTAAATAGCAATCCATTTTAGTAAGTGTAATTAAATAAGATATTTTTTATGTTTAAAACATTTCAAATGACACTTACTAACATGGGCTTGTATTTCTTTATCTACTACAACTACCCAGTCGACTGGGCACCCGAATTTTAGTACCCGATTTTTCCGGGTATTAACCAGGTCGGATACCCGACCCTCTTTATATTATACTCCGTATATTTTAGGGTTGGGTATAGGTATTGAAAATAGCAAATCGGGTACCCGGATCTCTAATTTTGTGTATAAAAACCCTACAAAACTCAATGTTAGAACTCTTAGAAGTAAGAAAAGCCAAGAAAAGCCGACCCACTCATCCATTTAATAGAAATCCATCATGTGACCCATAATTACACAAGCATTGCACTTCATTTCTATAAATTTCGAGTTGCGCGTCATTAAATGTTGACAATTTTAAGCTGAAAACTAATTAAGAAATTTCCGGTATGGGTACTCGAAATTAGAGTATCCTGTTTTTCGGGTAACCGAAAATCGGGTATCTAATTTATTTCAGGTCTGGTATGGGTATTGATGTTTAACAATTTTGAAATCAGGTACCCTGTTTCCAAAAAGAATAGGGTACCCAGTTTTGCTCACCCTTAACTACAAGTACGGGTGAGCAACCGACCCGCTTTATCTACCTGCAGCCGGTCCCGACCCGGTAATCACCTCACAACACCTTTACTAGACTCCTCAAATTCATCAGGATCGTTCAATGTTCATCCTCCTCCTTGTGATTCATGAAATTCATCTAGTTGTCCATGAATCACAATCGTACTAATTTAACATGTGATTTCTGTGTACTAAATGAGAACATTCTTAATTTCTTACACTATTGAGTGAATTCTAGGCAAGTTCATGACTCATCATCGATTTGGATTATGACCACCACCACCGCCGCGTCCTACATACGCTTCTTCACCTTGACACCTGCCCGAGTTCTTGCCCAACCATGCCAACCCGAAAAATCCCCTCCTTGTACATTTTAATCCAGAAATTCAACCACCTTTCCCACCGTCGACCCAAAAATCCGACCCCCTCCCCCCACCCCGGCCCGTCAATTGAAAAATCCGACCCCCTCCAGTCGACCCTCGACACCCCCTGTCAGCCCTAAAACCCGACCTCTCCCCGTCCCCGTCGGCCCTTGAAGCCGACCCGCTCCTCATATTTTTTTCTGTTGGTTTTCGAATTTGAATTCTATGAATTGTGCAACATTTTTTCTAGTGATTGTTGTACGGAGTATGTAAAAACGGTTGAGGAGAAATTTTGATTTTGGGTTCAATCTTAAATCTCATTAATGGGGGGATAAGGGTGTTTTAGGGATAAAAATTAATTAATTGTTGTAATTAGCCTCTTTTCTTGTTGTATTTAGACCATCCCTGATTTAGGCTATAAAAACTATAACAAACAACTTCCAAAAAAATAGTAATTTCAAATAATTTGGGATTTGTTGATAGGATTTTTGGTCGAATCACACCTATTAAGAATAAACTTTGGTCAAACTACACCTAACATAATTATTTTTTGTTCAACCACACGAAATAAGATCTTTTTTTTTTTTTGTAGGACTACTCCTTATACCAACTTTCGGCCTTATAAGGTGTAGTCCAACAAAAAAAAAAAAAAAAAATATTAGGTGTGGTTGGACAAAATTGATTATATTAGGTGTGGTCTGACCATATTTTACTTTTAATAGACGTGGTTCGACCAAAAAACTCTGATAGAAATAATCATGTGGAGGCATCATTGTGAGGTGAGATTTTTTTTAGGGGGGGAGAGGAATATACATAATGGTGTCCATCATTAACATTGTAAGTTACATATCTTAACAAACTAGAATTACATTGAAGATTCAACATACTATTCAATTGCACCGTGTAAAGATTTACTTAACAAGAAATTCAGTATATAGGGTAAATAAGAGGTACACACGTGCGATTAAATATACACAATCACAAAATTTATAGCATTATTACCTTTCATTTCAGTAGTTAAATGTAAAGGTAAGGTATCAAAGATACATTTCACCTTTGTTTACAAAAATATTGAAAAAAAGAAAATTCACAGAAAGTTATATCATACAACGAATTAAAGTCTTATAATTGAGCAATCATAAAACATCAATAACACGTAAGCAAGAAACGTAAATGTAGATGGATCTGTAGTGTAGTTTGGACACCTAATTTGAGGGACATGTTTAGACCATAAATAACAAGGGTCGTTAGGTGTAAGGACTTAAGGCCCTCTTTCATTCTTGAAAGAAACAATGAATTTAAATCAGATTATATCAATTCAATTCAAATCAAATCAAATCAATTCAATATAAATCAAATCAAATCAGATCAAAATAATCCAAATAGTGATCAATGAATCTAGTATATTTCTAATTATTAATTGGTCTAGATGCAGTTATTTTTTCAATACATGTAGTTCAGATGAAATCAAATCAAATTCATTCAAATAAGTCAAATTAGATCAGTTCAATTCAAATCAAATCAAATAAGATCAGAATAATGCGTACCCATCAAATTAAACATGGCCGCCTTATCATGTATCATCTTTGTCAAGGATCCGATCCATTGTATCATGGTGACCTAGCTAATTGAATCCAGTTGGGTTTGCTTGTTCGTATTAACTTAAATGAAACATGAATATCTTGGGTAAAAAACACCAAATGAGAAAGATAAGTAAACGAGAGAATAGGTGAAATAAGAACATACAAATTCAAGCGGATTTGTCCTGGAATTCATGTTGTCTCTTACGCGGTCATTCATCTACTAAACTCCCTTTTTATTAAGCGATTGAAAGAGATCCAGATCCCTAAAATTTGACGATGAATTAGAATTCCTAGTAGGATCTATGGCAAGTAGACAATATTATATAAAGAGAATTCATAGATTGAATACCTGAGATTATTGGTATTCCTTTCTACGGTTTCGGCGGCGGAAAACTAATAGATAGCCAACCCTTTTGCAATTTTTGGAGTGATAAAGAAATATAGATAGTCTTTAATAAAAATTTCATCCTCCCCATTCCTAGTGCATATTTATACAATTAAAAACCTATTTAATTACGTGATTTTTTTCCATGTGTGAATGTCGTCCTGACTGATACGAGCACTTTCTTAATTATAATATCCTCCTCAAAATCACAACAAAAGCATCATTTCAGAGTCGATATGTTATCTGCTTAATATTAGGAACTCGATGGCATATATGATGTGATATGCTAGATATATTTCGTAATGTCCTGCTCCCTCTTTCCTAAAGTAGACGCCCCATTTTCTCTAACTTTGAATATTGCAATAGTTAATAAGTTATAAATTACGGTCTTTTCTCTTAATTTTAACTATTTAAGAAAAAAAATTATATATGTTCCATAAGAAAGTAATAAAAATCCGACAGTAATTCACTAATTCTTAACCAAAAAACCAATTCCAGTTTCTAAACTCTAAAAGAGTTTTAATTTTCATATTGTTGAATCCTTACTAATTCTGATTTCGAGTACGCCACTAGTTTTGCCTACCCGTAGTGTGTGCACTACAAGAGGGGATAGTAAGAATCAAGGTTGAGTTGCTGGCTAGCAACTCAACCTGTTTAGGGTTGTCCCAAGTTGGAATCCTTATATCTGTACACTAGCAACATTAGCTGCTCCTTTGTATCAAAAAAAGAAAGGGAATAGTCGTAGGGAAGAGACATTTTTCTGAATTTCTTGTGGCCAAAGGACGGTATTTTTTTAGTTTTAATTTTACCATCAAACACTTATAGGCTATAGATTTCATTACATAAACCCTTAAGGACAATAAAGAGGGTGATTTTCAAGCCAAATTATTACCTCCACAAAGGACCTACTAAGTTGGGCAAGCTCGTAGGTCTCCTATTTCCTTTCCTACAAACATGAGTAAAAAACAAAAACAACAACTAAAACTAAAAATTGGGGGAAACCACCTATTACTTTTGCTATTTTTTGGGGAACCACTTAATAATTTTTTTTTGGGAACCACCTAATAAGTTAATTTTTGTATGGTAGATACACTTGTTGCCGGATTCCAATCTTAAGCTACCAGATTAATCCTACGTGGCTTTCCAGAATGCTTATGTGGTGGTGACTTAATAAAAAAAAAATTAAGAAAGAAAATAAAGTTTAAACCCCATTTTCTCTCTCCTCCCCTCTCCCTCACCACGTCCGAACTTTTCTTCCACCTACCCATTAACTTAAGTTAGAAACAAGTCAACAATCATAAGTTCATGACGAAAACTTATAAGTTTCACGAAAGAAAGATAAACAATGACCCAAGGAATATTAAACTACGGAGTACTCCATAAGTTGATGAAAAATCTACGTTAGACCAACGTACTCGTTTAATTTGATACACACAAATTCACCAAACAACTCGTGGCTAAACAAAGTCAAAGTGTCACACAAATAGAAGAAACGACTCAACAAACACACAGCAAAAATGCCAGAATACTGTGTCACTGGTGCAACAGGCTTCATAGCTGCACACTTGGTCAAGTCCCTGCTTGCGCAAGGCCACACGGTTTGCGCCACCGTTAGAGACCCTGGTAAACCTCTCTTCTATACGCCCGTTACTTAGTCTCAGCACGCATTTGACCAACAATTCACCATTTCTTTCATATTTTAGCGTAATTAAAAAGTTGAATAATTTGCCCATTTGATTGATGGAACACAGAAAATGTGGAGAAAGTGGGGTTTCTGTT
Source organism: Spergularia marina (assembly GCA_963680865.1). NCBI lineage: Eukaryota > Viridiplantae > Streptophyta > Magnoliopsida > Caryophyllales > Caryophyllaceae > Spergularia > Spergularia marina. The sequence goes on along the minus strand of OY804545.1, from coordinate 8,278,842 downwards.
GGAAATGGAAGGAGCCAAAGAAAGGCTCAAGCTTTTTAGAGCTGATTTGATGGTGGAAGGTAGCTTTGATGCTGCTGTTCTTGGTGTTGATGGAGTTTTTCACACAGCTTGTCCTGTTTTACCTGGCTTGACTCTGAATGCTGATGTTCATGTAAGTTTAGACAATTTATGTTATGCTAGTACTAATCAAACCAATGGAGATCACCTAATCAAAAAGAAATTAAACAAAATTGTAGTAATTAGCATTGGTTGTAGCTTGTGTTAAGGTATAAAGCCGTTGTTTAAGCTCTTGGTTGAGATGGTTATATGGTTGTATAAGTTATTTGTGGGCCCTGTGTAAATTCCCATGCTTCAAACCCAAAGGACATTCGCGTGAAGGCCGTATTTTTAAGGTGTAAAACCGTTGTTTGGGTTGCCTTTTGGTTGCGGTTGAGATTGTTCTTTCACACCCGGCTATGTCAAGTTACAATATTAGGTTACGTTTGTGTGGAGGGGTGTAATGTAATCACCATTACCACCTATTTAGCCTAAAAATAATGGAGGAGAGTGTCAGGGTTGATTGCAAGACTCGTTACAATGTAATGGAATCTCCATTGAGCTAATTGTAATCACTATTACATTGTGTAATGAAACCTTGCAATCAACCCCCTTACTCTCCACAAAACAAGCCCTTAATGTGATTGTTTCGGGTATAAGGGTGAGGTTTTCGGAACACTGGCTGTCAATAACTTGTTGCTTTGAATTGTAAGTCGGCATTGAATGATGGTAATGCTAAACAACAAATTAGTTGAGTATAGAAACCGCATTTGTCAGTTCTTATAATTAGCTTTGGAGTAAGATGTGTTTAATACTTTGGCTTTGCAATGTGATGGAATAAAGCGGTAAAGAACGGCTCAACAAAATGGTTGCTCTTCTTGTATTATCAAGTAGCAATTAGTTGATGCAATTAGGGACGGCTGGAAATAATCTCTTTGTGTTTAAAAGGGGTAAGGCCCCCTGGTCCTGCTTTAGGCGGGAACCGTAGGAGAACTAGCTAGGGTAGTGGTGTTGTTAGCGGTGGTGGTGGTGAAGCATAGATTCGAAGCTCAGTCTATTTAGATTTTAATGGAGCTCATTTGATTTAGGCTATAAACCTAAGTTATTTTTCGTTACAATGTGATGGAGGTCTAGTAATCAAAGATTTAAGCCGTAATAGTGATTGTTTAGAAGATATGATATCTAATGGTTAGAATGTCATTGCTTGTTAGGCATTGATGATCAATCCAGCTATAAAAGGGACTCAAAATGTGCTGAATTCATGCATAAAGGGAGGTGGTGTGAAGAGGGTGGTACTCACTTCATCCTCCGCTGCCATACGGTACCGTGATGATGTCCAGCAAGTGTCTCCACTAAATGAGTTACATTGGAGTGATCCAGAGTACTGTAAGCGCTACAATGTAAGATAAGATTAACTGCAAATACTGAATTATGTACCTGTGATGGGTGTTTGATCAGGTTGGATTGTGATCGTAACTCATAAGTAATCTAAAATGTGCACCTGAATGCAGCTATGGTATCCATATGCAAAGACATTAGCGGAGCAGACTGCGTGGGAATTAGCTCAAGATAACGGTCTTGATCTAGTAGCTGTTAATCCACCTTATGTAGTGGGTCCGTTGTTAGCTCCACAGCCAACTAGTTCGTTGCAGTTGTTACTAAATATTATCAAAGGTGCAATTCTGCTCTCCATCCCTTTTACATCATATGTGCGGACTTGATTAAGTCCTGAGTAAGACGTTTCATTCAATGAACCCAAGAGATCTGAAATGTATGATTACTGCATTGAATGTGCTTTGATGATGTATCTAGATGCAGTACTCCATATTGCAGTATACAAGTGTGGTTCTTAATTTCTTATGACCTCGCTGCATGATGAGCATCTATTGTGACTTGTGAGAGCTGTTCTGGAATTTGAAGTTCGGTACATGATGCATAGATGAGAGCTAGTGACAATCTTTGCAATGCAATTAGTGTATGTAAATACGCAACCCTGAGCAATGATCAGAATTTATGGCATTGCTGAAACAATACATCTTTCTGCTTATCAGAAGTGTTGATACGCAGCTTTCTATACACTGTTATTACAAGGTTATAAAGGAGCTTGTGCTGTTGAATCATTATTCTTGAAGGAGCTGATTTTTTTTTTTTTTTTTTTTTTTTTTTTTTTTTTTTTTTTTTTTAAGTTTATGAGAAGCTTCACTTGTTATTAGTTTGTTGCAAAGAATTGGGATGATTAAGATAGAGCCTGGCTACATGGAAAATTGCAGCTTGTGCTTGACTGAAAACTGTACAGCTCTCTCACCAAAATCAAAAGGAAAAGAAATATACTTATTGGTGCTGTTCTTTCTGACAGGTGTCCGAGGAGAGTATCCGAAACAAATTATAGGGTTTGTTCATGTGGATGATGTGGTTGCTGCTCACATTTTAGCTATGGAGAATAGGGAAGCCTCAGGACGGTTAGTTTGCTCAAGCTCAGTTTCTGACTGGTCAGATATCGTGAAGATGCTCAAGGCCAAGTATCCTATGTATCCTTTTGAAAGCAAGTGAGTATTGAACTTGAATGACAATATTATTGATTGCTTGGTCCTTTTTCAACACTGCCTGATGGCTTCGTTAAGAATTGTGTAAGCTAAGTCATCTTAGTTTCATTGAGTTTGTCACTTGTATAGGCCCGGGAACCAAAAAGGAGATGACAATCCACACAGCATGGACAGTAGCAAGATACTGCAGCTTGGATTTCCTGGTTTCAAAACCATTCCTCAAATGTTCGACGATTGCATAAGAAGCTTCCAAGAGAAAGGGTTTCTGTAAGCCTATGCTTTCTTACTTTCTTTCCATTTATGGAATCCTGAACCAATACCCACAAACAAATTGTAAGGATTGTAGGACTTGATAGAAGCCAATGATCTTAAACTATCAGCATCTGTTGACATATGTCTATTTCTCTGCTCTACGTCCTGAACCCCGCTCCTTCCCCCACCCCTCTCCTGCAGTTCCTTCCTCATAAACAGAACATAGAAGGATGAATTTGCTTCCCTGATTTTGCTTTGCTTCTAAAGATTATATTGTGGCCTGCTCATTCATTGGTAAAATTATCATCTGCATGAAGATAAGAAGCGAAATCTCCAGAAGAATCCAGGGGAAATGAACCCTTCTTGTTCCTTAGTATTTCCTACTGACAAATACAAATATACAATGGGTAGAATTCTATCAGGCAAGCAGTGACTGTGACAGCTGAGGAACAGATGAAATTGAGCACAACACCGAAGTCCTGTCTCGATTTGTATATGTCTATGTAATCTTTCACCTCCTTACAAACTGCTGCCGCGTGCCTGCCTGCACCCAGGACCGAACTGTATGGATAGCGAGGGAAGATGCGCAGGAGCAGAGATTCAGACCTCAGACTAGCCAGTAGCCACTACGTAAATGAATCTTTCCTTAGTATTCCTTCGATCCTTACCAGAAATTACCTCTACAGCCGGCTACAGTATCTAGAAAACTATGTTACTCACTCGGGTACGGGTACGGTTCTAAGTTTCAGACTCGGCTATGTTATGACTTATGAAAAACCCTCTTGTTTTCACCTAAAGTGAAGTATCCAAGTGTCATATGCATGTCCAAGGGTCAAGTATCGGGATACATTAGATCGGATGAAGAGTCGGAGTAACATAGCTCGAAAACCAAGGCAAGTTATTTCCTTTTAGAATCTTAATCTTAATCTTAATCTTAATCTATTTATAAACGAAGCTTTTTTCGGAGGTATTGAAGAGGTCTAGAGCCTTTCGAATTTTCTTAGAGCTTTTGGTGAATAAGGAATTAATTTATGTTATGGAATATAGTGAATAAGGAATTAATTTATGTTATGAAATTGTTGTTATATCATACGTGAGTTTATGGTAATCATGTACAAAATTCATATATTAGTTATGGAAATGTAGTATACCATACATAAGCTTATGGTAATCATGAAAATAAGCTTATGGTAATATGTTATGGTAAAATAATATTCCATAAGTCAAAAGTCTAATATAACATTATTTACATTTTGGTATATATAAGCAACAAATGATGACCTTCAAAAATGAGATACTAATACTAATAGTTATAAGTCAGCCTATTATAGTTTTTGGTGAATAAAAAAAAATTCCTTTATAAGTAAGGGAAGATAATAATTCCATATATTCAAGTATACATGGTAATTATGAATGGTGAGATAATACAAATTTTTTTTTTTTTCTTATAAGTTAAGGAAAGATGAAATTCCAAATTTGAGTTTATTGTAGCCAATTACGTGTTTATTTAACCGCAAACGTATAGCTAACGAGTTGATCTCAATGAGGTGTGAAAAATGTCTAAATCGTCTAAAGAATTGAAGTCAGGTACGCTATGGTCGAAATGGTAGGTGATTCTATCCACTAAAACTCATAATAATTTAAATGGATTGGTGTATTAATGCAATCAACTAAAAGCCTAGGCCGTAGATATCCCCACTAACATGCATCAACTACGATAATAAAACACATTGCAAGTCATAAAAACATAGATTAGGGGGGGATTATGCAATACAACTACTACTTATGCGGGCGAGGCTATCATAGACTTTCTAATTACAATTTTAAGTCCTACTTCAGTGTTGAAATGATCATGCAATAGAAGCATTAAGAACGCATAAATTTCTCAATTATTCCTAACAACCCACTTTCGTAATGAAACAGTCCTAATCAATATTAGAGGACTAATCACTAAACAAGAATCGCAACTGCATGCCGTTTATAAACTCCGTTTAGCACTCAACAAGCATAAATTAATATAAATCTAATCGCAACAACAAGTATATAAATTAGACAACAATAATCAAACTCAAGTTGGTAATTAAACCTAGCCATAATAAGCCCTAATTATATGAATCTAAAGACTTGCAAATTTACGGATTAAATCATAGTACTAGCATGTTAGGGTTCGACCAAACCCTAAAAAAAGACTACTCACACATATCCAAATTAACAACAACAATAATAATTGAATTGAAAAACATAATTAAAGAAGTGTAGAGAAAGAATTGCAATACTGTGATGGTCTGAATAATACTCTGGATAATAAAGAAAATAAATCTCCGAATTTGGTACAAAAATGCTTGAATCTTGAAATAAAGTTGGATGCAGAAAAGAATGAAAGTTTAGATAGATAGTACAAGGGTTCAACTAGGTATGAATAACTAGGAGGTTTTTTTTTTATAATTTCCTAAAAGAAAATAGGAAATAAACCTCCAAAATTAGAATAAAGGAAAATCAAGAAAAAATCAACTTGTGCATTTACACGAGTCATGCAACACAGCGCACGAGTCGTGCCCGGATCAGCGGCCAATTCGTATTTATGCACGACTCGTGCAATTCTGGCACGAGTCGTGTAAAACTGCTCCGACAGTCCAACTTCAAACGCCTCTGATTTCTTCGTTAGTTATCGGATTAAGGCGTCTGACCACTTTTTAGAAAGCTAAGACCATAATATTTCACCTCCAATTGGTTTCACTTCAAAATTTAAAGTGGTTTGGCAGATATTGAGCTCCAAAGTTGGCACTGCGTAAAAGACTTTAATCACGCATCTTCAATACTCCAAAATTTCTTTATTATATCCTGAAAAGCTCAAAAACCAACAACTATACCAAGGACGTGAAATATTTGATAATCGAGTGTAAATGGGTCAAATATAACAATTATTACACCGTAAAGTCATATATAATTATGCAATATAAGGACTTATCATAGCCATAAAAACAGATATTCCCTCCTTTGAGTCCTTTTCAAAACGTATGACGATTTCATTTTGCGATATAAGGTATTGGTGATTGATTTCGCGAAAAAAAAAAATGACTTATGTACTTAAAGTTATACTCATTTGGTTGGTATCTACTTTCATAATATTATAGTTTTGTAGTTTTTGGCTTTCTATTTTAATATTTTTTTTTTCATTTTAATGACTGACTTCCAAAAATGAAATGATATTGAAACATATTTTTGAAGAGCAAATGTTGTATACATAAAATCATTGTCCCTTTTTTTTCATATTATTATTTTTGAAAATTTTCTATAATTATCATCATTTGCATTTTTTTTATTGCATTTTACATCAACGCATCTTGATAAAGTACTGTTAAAAATATTTTGTTGTAAAAATGGTAAAATCAAGAGAACATCAGCCTACCTTAGCTTGTGGTTATTTGCATGAAAATTGATTATGTCTTAGTCATTTAGAGCCTGTATGATTTGATAAAAATATTTGATTAAATGAGAAATTATTTCATGTGAAATTAACATTTCAGATGTTAATTGATCTAAATTGATTAAAAAAAGAATTGTAATTAATTAGAGAACCTTAGTTTGAGGTTATTTGCATGAAAATTTATTATCTCTTGGTTATTTCGATTCTGCATGATCTGGCATGAAGCTATATGATTAAATCGGAAATTGTTTGATCTGATTTGCATACTTCAGATGTCAAGTGTTCTAAATTAATTAGAAGAATAACTGAATTTAATTAGGTGAGTTATGCCTTAATGGAAGAAATTAATTTGGCTGAGTAGGTCTTTTTGCACTAAAACTATTGCTATCAGCCAAAATTATTAGGTCAGCCACCTTAATGTAATCTTCTTATTAGAAATTCAACTTTTTTTTTTGTATTTGAATACGTCTGGAAATGGGGAAAACCCCACAACGGAAATGGAATTCTCCTAGACCTTTAAAAATAAATTATGCACAGTCCTAAAATATATAATACTCGAATTACAAATATATTCTATCTATTAACATAGGGATAATTATGAGCTTAAATTAAACTTTTTTAACTATATCATAATAATTTCGGTAATGGATAGTGCGTATATAACATATAATATTTTTAATGTAACCGTGCAACGCATGGGCTTTAATCTAGTTTAACTATAAATCAGTTGACTTGAATATCAAATTCAAGCTTCTCCGCTGCATGTAACATTAGGAACTAAAGCAATCTAACCAAAAGAAGATGTTTTGGGAATTTTCAGTGTGTGTTTTCCATTGATATTGACATGTATATATAGTACAAAAGAACTTGTTCTCCAAGCTAGGGTACAATGAGTCATACCTAAATACAATTCTATACTTAACCAAATACCTAGACTTTCCTAATCACAATACTCCCCCTCAAGGTGGAGCTTGGAGGTCTAGAACGCCCAACTTGAACAAGAAAAATGTAAAGGTAGGACTACTCAAAGGCTTGGTGAAAATGTCTGCAAGCTGAGAGGTGGTGCTAACATAAGAAGTGGCAACGACACCAGAGTGAAGAAGCTCACGAACAAAGTGACAGTCAATCTCAATGTGTTTAGACCGTTCATGATAGACGGGATGGGAAGCAATATGGAGGGCAGCCTGGTTGTCACACAACAGACGAGCAGGCTGAGGATGAGTAATGCCCAGTGAGGACAAGAAATAACGGAGCCACTTGATTTCGGCACAAGCATGAGCCATAGCACGATATTCGGCCTCAACGGAAGAACGAGAAACGGTTGTCTGTTTCTTGGTTTTCCAAGAAATAGGAGAACTCACGAGGAGAACAAAATAGCCAGTGATGGATTTCTGGGAAAGTGGACAACTCGCCCAGTCGGAATCACAATACACCGTGAGTTGTAGAGAACTATCAGCACGTAGAAGAAGACCTTGACCAGGATGACCTTTAACATACCGAAGGACCCGAATAACAGCATCAAAATGAGCATGACGAGGAGCCTGCATAAACTGAGCTAAGGTATGAACACTATAAGCAAGGTCGGGTCGGGTGATAGTGAGATAGATCAACTTGCCAACCAAACGGCGATACCGACTAGGATTAGAATACAAAGGACTTTGGTAAAGGGCAAGCTTATGCTTGGGTTGAATCGGAGTATCCACAGGCTTAGCGGCGAGGAGACCAGCTTCATGAAGAATCTCGAGAGCATATTTCTGCTGGCATAAGTACAAACCCTTGGGAGAACGAGAACACTCAATGCCTAGGAAATATTTTAGGGGGCCGAGGTCTTTAAGCTGGAAGCACCTGTCAGGGTAGCGTTTGAATGAGGTACAAAGAGTAGGATTATTACCGGCAACGATAATATCATCCACGTATACCAATAATGCCAAGATATCCGAACCACGACGGAATGTAAACAGAGTGTGGTCAGCATACGACTGACGAAAACCATACCGACGAAGAGCGGAGGTTAACTTCTAGAACCAATTACGGGGCGACTGACGCAAACCATAGAGAGATATCCGTAGACGACATACCATACCAGTGGAACATGAATATCCGGGAGGAGGGCGCATATAGACCTCCTCGTGCAGGTCTCCATGCAAGAACGCATTATTGACATCGAGTTGATGAATTTCCCAATGCTTAGCAATAGCGACAACGAGAAAAGCCCGGACACTAACCATTTTGGCCACCGGGGCGAAGGTATCAGTAAAATTCGTACCCTCTTGTTGGTGATTCCCTAAGACAACCAGCCGCGCTTTATCGCACTCCACTGTCCCATCAGATTTCAATTTCGTTTTAAAGACCCACTGACAACCAATCGATTTACGGGCAGAGGGGAGGGGCACAATTTCCCAAGCCTTATTTCTAGTCAAAGCCTCAATTTCATTTTTCATGGCGACCCGCCACCGAGGCTGAGTAACAACCTCTTTGAAAGACCGGGGCTCAACAAGGTTAGTTACTGCAGCAGCAAACTGACGAGAAGCAGGAACAAAAGCATGATGGGAAACGAAATTAGTGATAGGATAGACCATACCTGAGGTGTCTGATGACGTAGGTGAGTCGCCTGCGATGGGGTGTGTATGTGCGGAGTGACAAATAGCGGTGCGAGCAAATGGTTGGCAGATGTAATCTGATAAGTAGGCCGGAGCTCGGCGCTCGCGTGGTGGCAGGGACGCGGGGGAAACTGGAGCCGATGCTACCGGCGGAGAAGACGCCGAGGTAGGGGAGACCGGTGTCGGGGAGATCGGAGCCGTGGTGGTCGGTGACGGAGAAGCCAAAAGATCGGGACCCGAAGGGGAAGGAGCAGAGTCACCACTCGTCGGGGAAGGGTCGACGGGAAAAGGGCGAGCAACCGAAGGTGAGAGAGTACGGCGTCGAGAGCGGCGCTAGTAGGTACGGAGCCGGCTGCGGGATTTGGACGCCGATGGAGATACCGGAGATGGCGTACTCCCCCTGTCAGTGGACAATCCAAAGTCCAAGAAGTCGACAAAGGGGGAAGGGGTGGGCCCCGCAGGTGAGGGAGGTTGTATTTGTGCAAAAGGAAACTCGTGCTCAATGAAACGAACGTCACGGGAAACAAAAAATTCCTTTTTGTCGAGATCAAAAACTTTCCAACCCTTTTGAGTAGGAGGGTAGCCGACAAATACGCAACGGCGACTTCGGGGGCCGAACTTATCTTTGTGGCGAGGCCGATAATGAGCGTAGCACAAACACCCAAAAATCCGCAGCATATCATACGAAGGAGGCTTACCAAATAGTAACTCATAAGGAGATTTCCCTTCAAGCAAGGTGGTGGGAGTACGGTTGATAAGAAAGACGGCACTCATAACGCATTCTCCCCAAAACGAAACGAGAAGGTGACCTTGAAACATCAAGGCCCTGGCGACCTCTAGAATATTCTCATGTTTACGCTCAACTCGGGCATTTTGTTGAGAATTATCGACGATGGATGTCTGAAATAAAATGCCCTTTTGGGCATAAAAAGCATGTAGATGACCAGAGGCGAATTCATGGCCATTGTCGGAACGGACAAGCTTAAGAGTTGTGCCAAATTGATTTTCAACCAATGCGGAGAACCGAAGAAAACATCGATACAAATTCGCCTTATCCTTGAGCAAATAGACCCACAAGGCCCGAGAATAGTCATCCACAATCGACAAAAAATAATGAGAACCACAAGATGTACTAGTTGGGTAGGGGCCCCATAGATCGCAATGAATTAAATCAAATAAACGGGATGCTTTATTCGTACTTAAAGGGAAAGTAGTTCATGTTTTCTTAGCTTGCAAACATATATCACAAGAAGCTAACGCTTTCTTTATTGGATTACTATGACTAGTACTAGGTAGGTATGCGAAATGTGGTATGAAGGATGACCGAGACGTTGATGAAGTAACCATGTGGTATTCGCTGTAGTCGAGGCAGCCATTATTGGAGACAGTGCCGAGCGAAACACATACACCCCATCTTGTAATTAACCCAGCCCAATCAGACGCCTCGTAGGTAGGTCCTGCACAATGCACAAACGACCATTAAAAGTCACAAGGCAATTAGACGTCAGAATTAATTGGCCAATTGAAATCAAATTACACTTTAAATTAGGCACAAATAGAACGTCCTATAAAACCAAAGTGGAGGACAACGACACACGGCCCTGGTGGGTGGCCGAAGCTTGAACGCCGTCGGGAAGACTGGCCAGGTGTGGGGAAATCGAAACCCGGTCAACCAAAAAAAAAGCATCACCGGTCATGTGGTGAGAAGCACCGCTGTCAAGAAGCCAATATGAGGACGAATCGGACTTACTCATGTGAGGCTCAGAGGACAAATCGAGCAATTGAAGGAGGCGCTGGACTTGGTCGGCCGAGAGTCCAGGAACCGGCACCGGAGCGGGGCCAGATAGATTGTCCGACGAGCGCTGTGTCTGAGCATCTAGAGGCGAGGCAGTGGCTGAGAGGGCGGTTTGTGGTAGGGGAGATGAACTCGACCCCTAAAGTCCATCCCAAGTATTATTGCGGCTCCGATTGTTGCGATTACCACGACCCGGGCCTTGAATGGCAATACGCTGAAAGCAGTTCGCATAGAGATGACCATATCGGTCACAATATGTGCATTGGGGGCGTCCGGGCTGATTGTCGGGTTTGACCGGCGGCTGGGTGGGCTCAGAGGAGTGAACAGCAAAGCTCATAGCTTCATGTCGATCGTCACGGTTGCGAACAATGGTGCAGTGGCGTTCCTCTTGGGTGACAAAGGAGAAGGCTTTGTTGAGAGTTGGAAAAGGTTCCATACCCAGAATCTGAGAACGGATGATCTTGTATTGGTCATCCTCAAGGCCGAGCAAGAAGCCGTGTGTCTTCTCTGATTCAATATAGGCTTGGATCTTGGGTGCCGCAGCACATGTGCAGCCACACGTGAGATCTTCAGAGCCGTAGAGTTCGTCCCACAAACCACGAAATTTATTGAAATAGGTAGGAAATGATCGACTGGCCTGTTTGACGCAAATTGTGGTATTGGGTCTTCAATTGATGAATACGAGGGCCATTGCTGATGGAATAGCGCTCCTTAAGATCGTTCCAGAGATCGGCAGCAATCTTGTAGCCGACAATACTTGGCTGGATGGACTCATGAACAGAGTTGAAGATCCAATTACAGATGGTTGAATTATTAGCCTCCCAAGCCAAATATTCAGCAGAGGTCTCGGTCTCAGGCTTTGGGAAATCGCCATTGACAAAGCCGAGTTTGTTGCGTCCTTCAAGAGCATTAAGGACTGCTTTGACCCAGACATCATAATTATGCTCTTGAAGAGGAGTTTTGGTAAGGGACGCACCAGTCTCGGAAGGATGAAGGTAATATATGGTGCTGGAATCGTGGATGAGTTGAGGCTTAGTGGTAGAACTACCACTGTTTCCATCTTTACCGTCAGAAGCCATGTCAGAATCAATGCACGGCTAGGATGTGCAGAGAGGATGACAGAGAGAGAAGACGGCGGCTGGAGAAGAGAAAACAGGAGAAGAGTGGAAGCTATGATAAGATCGAGAAACCTTAGGCGATGATGCCATAAAGCAATCTAACCAAAAGAAGATGTTTTGAGAATTTTCGGTGTGTGTTTTCCATTGATATTGACATGTATATATAGTACAGAAGAACTTGTTCTCCAAGGTAGAGTACAATGAGTCCTACCTAAATACAATTCTATACGTAACCAAATACCTAGACTTTCCTAATTACAATAGGAACAACCGAATTGAAGTTACAAATTGTTTACAAGTGCAATCGACATAAAAGCGATATATATTATTGAACATTGAACGGTCTATGGCACAGAAGTTATTGTCACGCTGATCGATAATGCACAAGTCGTCGTATCTTTGGTATAATGTTTAGACATAAAAAATGAGTCGATATGAAACTAAGAATAAGTAAGTTGATATGATTGATCTTAAGAATAAGATATTCTTCTGTATAGCATTAGGCCACTAGAACATTGCCACAATACCTAATTATGCACATACATTAACTACATATTCTTCATTTGATTCTATGTCACCCTACATCACACTGAAATTACAATTGGGAACATATTTTGCAAAAGGTAAGGTCTTACTTGTTAAAAATGTTGTATTTTTTTAAGGAAAGATGCTCTCTTGTAAGTCTTGTACTTGTGTGTTGAGGAGGTGACCGATCAACATCACTGAAAAAACCGGCGCCCGCCGTAGAACCGAATAAGGTTCTTACATCACAACCAAAAAAATAAGGTTCTTATATCATGAATCATGAACTTAACTTTTGTCTATGGAATAAAGGCATGTGATCAAAAGCACCAAGTCTTCTCATTTACTATTCCACTATCTTACGGTTCTTCATATAATAAGACTTGGATATATGTGTTTCTGTATCCATATCTATATGTTTCCGGCTCTCTGACCTCGCAGAGTCGTAAGCTTTAGACATGCGGTGTTATATAATCATACCAAACTCAAATTTAAATCAAATAGTGCATGTTGTAAAGATTAAAGGCTTTGTTTGTGGTTTTCAATTTTTAGGATTTTTGATAGACAAAGTCACGTTTTTGAAAACCACAATTTTGAGTTTGTCAAATTTTGTTTACTATATGACTATTATGGAAACATTCAATATAAAGTTAGGTTTGTAAATTACTTAACTAAAATTTAAAATACAAAAAACCAAAATCTGAAAGTGTCAAACGATCTCGAGAGTTAGTTTGGTACTTTTACTAATTCCATAGACCATATATTCTCCATTTCTCCACTCTTTAAATTGATTCTTGTGCATTTTTCATGTTGTGTGACATAGTTACGAGTGTCTCGCGTTCTCTCATGTTGTGTGACTTGTAGAGGAAACAAAGTATATATAAAGGGAAGGAGACAATCAAAAGGAAAAGTACGAGGAGAAGCAGACTAGTTAGAGATGAAAGAATACTGTGTAACAGGAGGCACTGGATTAATAGCGTCGCACTTGATTAAGACTCTACTTCACGAGGGATACTACGTACGAGCCACGGTCCGTGATCCTGGTATATATATTATGCTCTCTCAAATCATTAGGTTCTTTGCACATTCGAGCTGGTGCCATTTTTTCTACTTCATGTTTCTTCATTTGATCACACACACATTTTTCTTCATTATTGTGGCAAAAAGTCCTTAACTTGTTATGTATCATCTCTACCTTTTCTTCAATCTTGTACTCTACAAATTTTCAAGCATATATAAAATTGCAGGGTTTGATTACTTGTAGGGGTGAGTACATCGTTTAAATTTACTAATCTTAAATTATTCTATTAATTTTTTTGAAATGTTAATGATCAAATTTACGTGTGTTATTAAAGTTGGGGTCACTCGTTTACCAATTAAGGATGCATCTATATCGAAGATGAAATGAATTAGACAATTAGTTAGAGGAGAAGGTTAGATAGAGGGTTGTGAACTTGTGAATGAAGTTAGGTAGCTAGCTAGACAATAACAATTCTCAACGTGTTCATCATCACGGTTTATGGACCCATGATATAATTAATTAGTAAAATGCTAGGAGTCTATATATAGACAAAGAAAATTGTGTCTACACTTAGTGTGTAGTAAATTTAATTATGGTTGCAGTAAATTTAATTTTTGGTGTTTAATTTAGGAATTAATTAGATAATAGGAAAGTGATATAAATTAGGATATTTATTTGCAGAAATCTTATATATTTGATTTTACTACTGATGCCAAAAATTTATTGTAAATTATGAATATTTATTTTAATCACATAACTTTTAGTATGTACCATCTTGATTTTACTACACTTGAGATATAAGGATTAAAGTATAGACAATTTTTAATTTGCCTATATGTAGACTCCTATGATCATCCTTATGCTTAATTCGAGATTAACGCTAATACGATTTGCAGAGGATGTTAAGAAAGTGGGATTTCTATGGGAGATGGGGGGAGCCAAGGAGAGACTCGTGCTATACAAAGCGGACCTCACGGTTGATGGAAGCTTTGATGAGGCCATCCAAGGAACTGAAGGTGTTTTCCACGTTGCATGCCCTGTTTTGTCGCCACGTGATGGCGACAACATTCAAGTAATACAACAAATTCATTGTTTTTTACGCATTATATTTCAGATTTAATGGAGAAATGTTACGTAATGCATAGTTTTTACACATGACACATATATCTGACCCTTTACTTGCATGCATATTGCATGTAGCTCTAGCATTTCTCGTTTTTTTAAAATCACACGGAGTATATAGATAACCAACAAAACTATAAGCCGATTACTTTACTTTTTGTAGACGATGATAATTGATCCATGCGTGAAAGGCACCTTAAATGTGCTAAATTCGTGCTTGAAGACGACCACTGTGAAAAGAGTTGTGTTAACTTCTTCATGTTATGCCATAAATCAAAGAGAAGATAGCGACCAAATATCTCTTTTCAATGAGTCGCATTGGAGTCATATGGACCATTGCAAGCGTTCTAATGTAAGTACGTATACATCATATCATATCCTAAATCATTTGATTCCTTTCAAATCTGATGCTCTTACCGTATGTATGTCGGTAAAGGTCTAATGTTTAAACAAAACATATAGTTTGTTTAATGCACATCGGCAATGGCCATCGTACGTATACTTTTTTTTTTTTTTTTTTTTTATCGTACGTATACTTTAAAATGGGAATATTGTTGATCTTGTTAAATTAAAGGTAACGAGTGACTACATTGTGAATGTGTAGATGTGGTACGCATATGCAAAGACAATAGGAGAAAAGATGGCATGGCAAGTAGCAGAGGAAAGTGGTATTGATCTTGTGGCTGTGCACCCTTCATTTGTAATTGGTCCTTTACTCAATCCGCAACCTTCTAGTACACTCAAATTTGTACTCGATCTAATCAAAGGTGAGCTAGCTTAGGTTTGATTCATTAGCAAAATGTTTTTATTCATACTACCCCTCCGGCACACACGCATAAAATTAATTGTGGGTGTAATTAAGACCTTTCGGGGTTGAAGGTGAACAGCCGTACCACCAAGTCACCACTCAATTTTCGAAATATTACACTTGTTATTAAGCAAGACCTGTGTTTAGGTGTACATGGAGGATATCAGGACAGGTATGTTGCATTTGTTCATGTGGAAGATGTAGTAGCCATTCACATTTTAGCTATGGTGGAGCACAAAGCAGCAGGCAGGCTGGTCTGCTCGAGCTCAGTCGCTCACTGGTCTGAGATCATCCACATGCTTAGAGAAAAGTACCCCGAGTACCCATATGAAAGCAGGTATGGTATTTTATTTTATTTTTTTTATTTTTTTAAATTCTTATGCATTTATGTTTCGTTTTTACAATATGACTTACTCCCTCCGTCTCCTTTAATGTGACTTTGTCCTTGGCAAATTGTGTAACTCACAACTCACTAAGCGGAAAATCATAGTGGAGGGACGGGTAGCTAATTAGGAAATGTACTTAATATTGTGTGTGTGTGTGTGTGTTTTTTTTAGGTCTATAAACCAAACGAGAGATCAACGTCCGCATATAATGGACACTAGCAAAGTAATGCAATTGGGATTCCCTGGTTTTAGAAGCATTCCTGAAATGTTTGATGATTGTATCAGAAGCTTTCAGGAGAAGGGTCTTCTGTAAATACTTGATGAGAAATTTGTACTTTGGACTCATCTTTCAAGAAATCAATGACATTTAATCGGTACAAAGTGGATCTTTCTATCAAATGACGACATATTATCGGTACAAATTGTCTCTCTCAATAAAACGACAACAATTTCAGTACAAAGTGTATCGGAATTCTTAAGCTACACAAAAAGATGGGATTGTTTCTTGTTTTCATGCCTTCTGTGCACCACATGTTGCGTAGTTTTCCATGTTCACGTAGATTACAATTTACTCACATATTCAAACCAAACATAAAGAATTAAAATAAAGACGGTATAAGATGTGAACAACCACACAGAGGTTGTGGACTTGCCATTTTATAAGTCTGCTAAACTTAAGAATCCTAAAAAAAAAAAAAAAAAAAAAAAAAAAAAAAAAATTAAAACCACGACCTTTGGAATCACGAGAACTTCACTTAAAATTCAAGAGGCATCCTTAAATCGAAGGAGTGGAAACATGTTTCATGCTAGGAGTGTAAATCAAACGCTTCCAAGACAAAGGACTACTGTAAATGCTTGAATTCGGAGGATAAGAGGGGAAGAGAAAGCCGATATCGTGTGTAACCCTCCATAGCTAAGATGAGAGCAGCACGAATTACATTCCTTCAAAGTTGAATTACCTTTATGGAGCACCGCGACAATGCATACAACAGACAGCAGCTGCAGTTCACTACAAGTGTAGTGTAGCTTGATTTTTACAGGTTGTTAAGGGTAATTATTTTACAGTTTGCAAAGTTAGCTAAACACTCAGATTAGCTTGGTAGGGAAGAAGGTGTTGGAAGTATATCACGGTTCACGAGCTTCCTAGGCCGAATAATTCAAGGCTAGTGGTATCAGACTATACGGAGATTCTACGTGTAGATAAGGTTAATACCTGACCTCGTCCCAAAAAAAAAAAAAAAACAAAGATAAGTTGCGTTAGTCCAGACTTGACCTGCACATAATGCAGAATCACAGAGCTTCCCTAATCTATCAGTTGCTTGGCAAAGGTTTAATATATACCAGTATGGCAGTACTTATGAGTCAATTAAGGGATGCAAACAAAGGTAATAAAATCGACAAAATGCAAAATCGTGATTTTCTAAAGCGCTAGTTTCTTTAGATTACGACAACTCTTCCCTCAGTATCATCAATGACATCCTTTTAAAAACCTGACGAATTAAAAGTAAAGGGTATCCAAGACTCCGAGCAAGTCAGTTTAACCAAAAGCGCCACTAGACAAAAACCAGCAATATAAGTGGGCATCTTGTGTTCATACATAACTGGTATCTCAACATATCGAGAGACAAGGAAATCGCTTTGGCTCATACACACCCATACACACATACCAAAAAAAAAAAAAGAATAATTTGAAAAGCCATACCTCTATAGGACTTCAACAAATGTGTGAAACTGAATCAAAGCCTGCAAGGCGATCGTGCAGGAGCGCCATACTACTCTGTACATCCAACAAAATCTGAAGGCTGCAACAACATAGGTTCACAAAAGGCATCAGTAGCGTTCTAAAGCTGCAACCTCTTCGTCAGCCGGGCTAAACCAACCTCAGCTGCTCATCCAACTCGCTATACTTACCCCGTAACTGTCCATATTCATTGATGAAACTAGAACTCATTGCTTCATCAAAGTCAGAAGCACAAACAGTTTTCGGCTGATTTTCTTTGCTGATTTCCCTGACATCTGCGTATGGATTCTCGGGCTCAAAGATTGTACTCGGAGAGCTGTGACCAAACGTGTTTACCAATTTAGCAGGAACATCAGATACCTCACAGCTTGACTTATCATCATCAGCAATGCTGTTCAGTTTATCTGCACCTAGAACTGAAGATGGACAGCCATAGTGAAAAATAGATTCAAGCTTCACTGGAGCTTCAACCTGAAACCCAAATTCGAACTCATCGAACCCGGACCTTTTCCTTTTGGCAGTGAGCGCAGTTTTTTTGTTGTTCAGAGATCTAATAGTTTCTTCAGCTGTATCATAAGTACCCAACCAAATTGTAGCCTCCAAAACTGGATCTTTAATATTAGCTCCCCATTTACCTGACTCCAAATTCTTCACACCAATAGGCATCTTTACATCATCAGTCAGCTCATCCAAGCACTCAGACATGCTTCCAGCCTCACATTCATGTTTCTCCAAGATTTTATCATCACTTATACCGTCAAGTTTATCCTTCGTACTGCACCCAGACATCTTCCAGAACTCGGCTCTTTCATTGTCAACAGCAACAGCAGCGTCTACAGCAGTACCGTCAGAACCCAATGAAACAGAATGCTTCATCTCTAGGTTACAATTTCGTCCACCCCACACTCCATATCCCCTTCTACGAACACCAGAAGGGAGCTTCCCTCCATCAAAATCATCCCTACAAGTTTCCACATTGACACTATCCTCACCCTTGAACATGTCCCCAAACTCGGCCTTTTTCTTCTTGACAACAAGTGCAGCCTCTTCAGGACTACTATAATGTCCCAAGTAAACTTCAAAATTCAGCTTTGGCTGTTGAATTCGTGCTTCCCACCTATTTCCTCTTCTAATGACATCAACAAAATGCTTCTTTCCCTTAGACATACCATCACAATTTTCAACATTCATGTCCTTTTTACCAACCATTTTGCTGTTGAATAAGATTCTGCCACCAAACAATTCATTCTAGCAAACCCATTTCCCTGGTTTAATCTTCAAGAAACCTGCAACTGAAAGTAACTATACATCACTTCTATATTAACATCAAAAAATTAATCCTCACCACCTTCACCAAGATATTAATACTCATAAATTATGAACAAAAGGGACAAAATAATTACGTAAATAGCTTTTATGGATATTCTATAGACTACACAACCATGATGCAATCAAATAATAATTGATATGATGAACAATGCTTCTTTAGTGACAAACTGACAGTATCAAAGTAAGCAAGCAAATTTTTACCTAAGTGATGGGTCTTCTAATATGAAGTCTGGGTAGGTCTTCACCGGTTCTTTTAACGGCACCAGTTAAGAGGTAGGTTTCTGGGCAAAACTCCAATGAGTCATAGTGGTTTGAACTCCACAGTAAACAAGTGCCTTTCCTTGGTGGGTTTGACTTTTGACAGGAAAACTGTGGAGGAACATTAGCCACAGAAGAGAACTGAAGCCAGGCTTTGACACCATACTTCTATGTCACCTTTCCGATGAGCCAGGTTTCTGGAAGAAGAATGGTAGAGCTGGCAAAGTTTATCACATTCGAGAAAACCAGCCTCAAACTGTTCAAAATCCAATGGATAGAACACAAATATGTGACAAATCCTAACTGATCTGACCTGACCCCATTGGGTATTGATAGATGATACAACGCCATTATGCCCCACCCAAGCCTGACCAATGACACTATTCAGAAGGTTTCTTGGTAAAGAGTTCCTAAATCAATCAGTCTCTGCGCCAAAGTAAAAATATCACTGATCTCCTGTGTGCTGTGACAATCCTGGAATTACAACAGCGCCAGCCAATCACTCATGTAGTATGGTCCACTAGAATTGATTGCATGATTGTCTTCACAGTTGACTAATACAGCACCAGTTAGGTAAAGACTAATGACTACCTTCAGAAATAGCTACTGCACGCTCAAGCTTTGTACACCAGTAACCAAAGCGATCCTCTACGCTCAAGCTTCTATAAATGCCAAGTACTCATAAAGTAACAACTGTACAATAAACTCCCATCTAACAAAAGATGGATAATTAACACTTGCAACATGGTCCTGAAAGAAACTCTGATCCATCCTCCATAAAATCATATACCCACAAAGGTCTTCAGTACTTCAGTAGTATCCTAAGGCTTGAACAACATGACAGGTTCACACTGTTTCTAACCCCATCTGTTCATCCAACTCACTAAACATACCAAGTAACTGCCCATATTCATCGATGAAGCCCAAACGCACTGCGTCATCAAAGTCACACATACAAGCTGTTTCCCGGCAGTTCTCTTGACTTAATATAATTTTGTCACTGACATCTGCACTACTTGAAATATCTGGCTCAATAGCTGAACTAGGAGAGCTTTGAGCAAAATTATATTCAAGTTTGCAAGGAACATCTGTTACCCCACATTTCGACTTTTCACCATCAGCGATGCTCTTTGATTCCTCTGTGTCCGGAGTCTGATGTAAATAACCAAACTCAGGCTGAGCTTCAGAAACAGCCCTCTCTTTGTGGCTAAATTCACACTCACTAAATTCAGCCATTTTCATTTTGGCAGCAAGCATAGCTTTTTTCCTATTAAAAGATCTAGCAGCCTCTTCCGCAATATCATAACTCCCCAACCAAATTCTAGGCCTTTTTATTCGATCATTAATCCTAGCAACCCATCTACCTGATTTCACTTTCATCACACCAGCAGGCACCTCTGCATCACCTGTCCGTTCATCATAGCTTTTAGACGCACTTAAGAGCTCACTCTCAGGTTTCTCCAAGACTTCATCATCATCATCTTTACAATCAGGTATGAACCTTGCCCTCACGGGCTTCCACCAATACATGTCCTGGAACTCCGCCCTTTTCTTGTTGACTGCAGCAGTAGCCTCCTCAGCACTCTTATAATTACCCAATGAAACAAGTTTCTTCAACTTTGGGTGCCACATACGCGCACACCAACGTTCATATCCCCTTCTATAAACACCAAAGGGAAGCTTTCTTCCTTCAAAATCATCCTTACAACTGTTACAAGTTTCCGCACACATAATGCCTTCGCCCTTCAACATATTTTCAAACTCAGCTTTTTTCTTCGCCACAGCAAACGCAGCCTCTTCACGGCTATTGTAACTTCCTATATAAACATCAATCTTCAGCTTTGGGTGTCGAACTCGTGCCCGCCATTTCTTTCCTGATTTACTAACACCAACGAAATGATTCCTGACCTCATCAAAGTCACACACACAAGCTGTTTCCCGGCAGTTCTCTTGGCTTAATATAGTTTTGTCGCTGACATCTGCACTACTTGAAATATCTGGCTCAATAGCTGAAATAGGAGAGCTGCGAACAATATTATATTCAAGTTTGCAAGGAACATCAGTTACCCCACATTTCGACTTTTCACCAACAGCGGTGCTCTTTAATTCCTCTGTGTCCGGAGTCTGAAGTTGATAACCAAACTCAGGCACGACTTCATTAACAGCCCTCTCTTTGTGCCTAAATTCACCCTCACTTAATTCAGCCCTTTTCCTTTTGGCAGCAAGCATAGCTTTTTTACTATTAAAAGATCTAGCAGCCTCCTCCGCAGTATCATAACTCCCCAGCCAATTTTTAGAGCTTTTTATTCGATCATCAATTCTAGCAACCCATCTACCTGATTTGACTTTAATCACACCAGCAGGCACCTTTACATTCTTTGTCCGCTCATTCAAGCTTTTAGATGTGCATATAAGCTTAGTCTCAGATTTCTCCAAGAATTCAAACGTGCTTGTGAGCTCACGCACAGGTTTCTCCAAGACTTCATCATTAAAATCAAGTATGAACCTTGCTCTCCCGGGCTTCCACCAATACATTTCCTGGAACTCCGCCCTTTTCTTGTTGACTGCAGCAGCAGCCTCCTCAACACTCTCATAATTACCCAATGAAAAACGTTTCTTCAACTTTGGGTGCCAAATACGTGCACACCAACGTCCATATCCCCTTCTATAAACACCAACGGGAAGCTTCCTTCCTTCAAAATCATCCTCACAAGTTTCCACAGTCATACCATCCTCGCCCTTCAACATCTCCTCAAACTCAGCTTTTTTCTTCGCCACAGCAAATGCAGCCTCTTCACGGCTACTGTAACTTCCTATATGAACATCAACCTTCAGCGTCGGATGTCGAACTCGTGCCCTCCATTTCTTTCCTGATCTACTAACACCAACAAAATTCTTCCTGACCTCAGAAACCCCATCACAAGATTCAACCATTGCATCCTCTATACCATCACATTTCTCCTCAAACTCGGCCATGTTCCCTTGAAAATCCCACCAATTCAACCAAATTACTAAACCCTAAAAAACCCAAAATTTCCCAAATTTAAACCTCGACATACATAGACCTGCAGGTACGTCTACATTAGTTCTACCCACCACCAGATAATTAACCCTAAATCCCTTAAAACCCAATTTCCCAAGATAATCCTTCAATTTATTTGCTCATTATCATTAAAAATTTAAAACATTCATCAGCTAATTACAAAGAAAATAGCTTAATCATCTGTATACATGATGCATGTTGAACAAAACCATGATATCATCACATAATTTTTTATTATTAACGGATGTAATAAACAAAGCTAATTATTAGAGGAAGGAAACGTTATTTTTACCTAGAAAAATGGGTTTCTTACGCCGTCGCCGGTAGGGTGAGACTTTTCCGGCGAAACTCGATGAGCTTGTTGTTCAGAGTACACAAGTGTGAGTGCTTTGTTTCTTTGTTGTCGAGTTACTTTACTTGTACGCTGTATTACACAACTCCGGGTTTAAGTAATTGCAGGCTATTCTCGTGCTTCTAACCACTCGTCAGTTTATCTTTGTTATTATAATATTACTAGTTTAAATTCCGTGCGTTGCACGGTTACATTAAAAATATTATATATTATATATGTATCATCCATTACCGAAATCCTTTAAGATTATAACTATATTGTAGATATTATATTCTCATTTTCAATATGATGACTATTGTTGTATTCCTTTGCCAATAAATAGAATATATTTTAAGACTGTGTATAAATTTTTGTAAAACACTAGGAGAATTTCATTTACGTTGTGGGATTTTCCATTACCAGACGCATTCAATTCAAAAAAAAAAGTTGACTTTCTAAGAAGATTACATTAAGGTAAATGATCTAATAATCTCGGTTGGTAGTAATAGTTTTAATGCGAATAGACCATACAGATTAATTTCTTCCATTAAGGCATAACTCACCTAATTAAATTCAGTTAGTTGCTAATTAATTTAGACCATTTTACATCTGAAAGGTGCAAATCAAATTAAACAAGTGCTGATTTCATCATATAACTTCATACCACATCATACAGAATCTAAATAACCAATACATAATCAATTTTCATGCAAATAATTTAACCTCGAGGTAAGGTTCCCTAATTAATCACAACTTGTTTTAATTAATTTAGATCAATTGACATCTGAAATGTTCATACAAATCAAATAACTTCTCATTTAATCAAATATCTTCGTCAGATCATACGAAACCTAAATGACCAAGACATAATTAATATTCATGCAAATAACCTCAAGCTAAGGTGAGTTTATGTTCTCTTCATTTTACCACTTTTACAACAAAATTTTATTAACTGTAGTCTATCAAGATTATTAGTAGATACCAATCAAATGGGTATAACTTTAAGTATATAAATCTGATATTTTTTGTTTTGTTTTGTTTTGCGTAATCAACTACCAATACCTTATCTCACAAAATGAAATCGTCATACATTTTGGAAATGTCGTGTAGTTTTCTCTTATATTAAAATGTAGGTTTGATTTATTATCTTACCATAACTTAAAAAAGAAACTTTTATATTTCAAAATTTTCATAAACCTACATATGGTATACTACATTTCCATAACTAAACTATATGAATTTTATACATGATTACCATAAACTCACGTATGGTTAATTCCTTATTCACCAGAAGCTCTAAGAAAATTCGAAAGGCTCTAGACCTCTTCAATGCCCCCGAAAAAAGCTTCGTTTATAAATATAATTAAGATTAGATATTAGATAAACATGGACCGATTTTGATTAATGCAAAATCGTAGTCCCTCCATTTCAGTGAGTTCTTTACGTATTCCGTTTTCGGCAATTTCAATCAATTGTTTACGTTTCTATTTCGGGACATAATTAACAATTTGAATTTCCCATTACACCCTTACTAACCCCTTAGCACTTACTTTACTTGGGTCAATTAATCTTATAAACCATACAATTAAGCCTAATTTCCCCCTCCAAATACCGATAGATCTAACACAATTAATTCACCCAATACAATCAATTCACCTACATTTTTTTACTCAGTTCATCATATTCCTCAAACTTTCTCTATCTCTCTCTTTCCTCTGAACTTAATCAATTGCTTCCTCGGTTAGCCCAGATTACTCAGTCCTATCAAGCAATTGATTAAACCCAACATTCTCTCTCCTCTAAAACTGTTGATTTCTTCTTCCCTCTCCTCTTCGAACACGGATGTGATGCTATCTCTCGAATGTTTCTGAATCTTCGTCAAAAATTTCGTGTGATTTATACTATATGATGTTTGGGCTTTTTTAAGTCAAAGATCTGTGAATTTTTTATAGAATAAACTGGGTTCTTAGGTGGGAATCTGGTTTATTTGTTTGCATCATTTTTACTAGGGAATCTGGGTTCGTATTTTTTGGGGGGAAAGTGGGGTTCTTAGGGAAGGAATGCATTGTGGCCTTTGTGGGTATTAAGGGGAAAATTTTGAGCAAAAATCTATGTTTTATTTACAAAAAAAAAATCTGGGTATTTTTGGGGGTAAAAATATGCGTTTTATGGAGTAAAGATGAGTTTAATTGGAGGAATTCTGGGTAGTTTGGGGGGAAATATGCATGTTTTTGGCAAAATCTAAATGTCTAATATCTCAATATTTTTTTAATTCCTTGATTAGTTGCAGTTTGATGATGGTGGTGATAGTGAAGAACAACTGAGTAAATCTGATGGAGGGTGAAAAATGAGGACGACAGAGAGGGATTGGGTGAGGAGTTGAAAGATTTGAGTATTGTTTAGTGAAGTAATTAACAGTTAAACTTTCTTCTAATCCATCCCATATACTCCCTCCTTGGTTCTTGCGTCAAAAGGCAACGTAAAGAACTCACTGAAATGGAGGGAGTACCAGATTATAGACCATGGTGAATACCCCAATTTCGTTGACATCCGAGATAGCCCAAAATAAATTAGAACAATGTGATCGAGCGGGAAAATATGGTTTACGGCTTACCCATTGATGCAGCTATGTGTTTTCCAAAAGACAAATGTTAAACGATATATTTCCCACTAAAAATGATCAACCATTACAATTTACGGCTTGTTACTAGACACTTGTGAGTCTATAGGGAGTTCCTAGTGAGTAATGTTTGTCGTACTTTAGTTTGTATGAATGTACGACGGTCGTAGAGAAACAAACAGTGCTTTGTTTTAGTTGAAGTCACTAGTTGATAACTCTCATGTACTTGTAAGTTGATTAAAACAGTATTAGTTACGTAACTAGAGACCATAACATAGGCGACATACAAAGCTCATCTGCTCCAAGAAAACGCGAAGAGCCAAAAGTGATGCCTTGTACAAGCTAACAAATGCCTAACACTAACAATACTGTACAATGCAAAGAGCACTTGCAGGGTGATCCTGCAAGAAACTCCGATCCATAATATCTACACCGGAAAAGGTCTTTGGTAAGTATCCTAAAGCGCTTCAACAACATGACAGACTCACAAAGTTGTAAACCTCATCTGTTCGTCCAATTCGCTGTACTCACCCAGTAACTGCCCATATTCATTGATGAAGCCCAAACTCACTGCTACATCAAAGTCCAAAGCACAACCTGTTTCCTGCCAGTTCTCTTTGCTTAATACTACAAATTTCTCATTGACATCCGCACAGGTTAAATTCTCTGGCTCAAATACTGAAGCTGTAAAGCTGTTATCAAGATTAAACTGCGGCATATTTGGAAATTCAGTTACCCCATATTTCGACTTGTCATTTACAGCAACGCGGTCTAATTTCCCTGCGTGCAAAACTGAAGTTGGACCAAACTCTCGTTCAGCTGCAGAATTAGAAATCTCCTTGTACCTGAACTCACACTCATCAATTTCTGCAGCTTTCCTTTTGGCAGAAAACAGAGCTTTTTTCATGTTAAAAGCGCCAACAGCCTCTTCGACAGTATTATACGTCCCCAACCAAATTCTAGCTCTTGATATTGGATCTCTAATCCTAGCAGCCCATTTACCTGTTTTCAATTTCCTAACGCCAGCAGGCACCTTAACATCACCTGTCTGCTCGCCTAAGCAATCAGACGTGCATACAACCTCACCCTCAAGTATATCCAACACTTTATCATCGTCTTTACAGTCAGATTTAAACCACTTCCTCCGCACATCATACATCTTCAATAAATCAGCCCTTTTTGTTGTCAACAGCAACAGCGGCCTCCTCCGCAATACTCTCAGATTGGTTCATGACGTTGTCACCATCTTCACAATCAGATATGACCCTCATCCTCAAAGGCCTACACCCATACAGTTCTGAAACTCAACCCTTTTCCTATCAACCACAGCAGCTGCAGCCTCAACAGTCTTATAAGACCCCAACGAAACATCCTTCTTCAACACTGGGTGCCACATTCGCGCAACCCACCTTTCATATCCCCTTCTA
The DNA here is from genome assembly GCA_963680865.1 of Spergularia marina. NCBI lineage: Eukaryota > Viridiplantae > Streptophyta > Magnoliopsida > Caryophyllales > Caryophyllaceae > Spergularia > Spergularia marina. Next base: position 8,252,463 of record OY804545.1, on the reverse strand, counting down.
TAAACACCAGGAGGGAACTTCCTTCCCTGATATTCATCCCTAAACGTTTCAACGTTCATACTATCCTCGCCTTTAAACATGTCCTCAAATTCGGCTTTTTTCTTCACAACTGCAGCCTCTTCAGGGCTACTGTAACATCCCAAGTACAGCTCAAACTTCAGCTTAGGGTGTTGGACTCGCGCCTGACACCTATTCCCCTTTTTACTAACACCAAGAAAACGCTTCTTTTCATCGGAAACACCCTGACAAGTTTCAACTTTCAAATCCTCCATACCTTTAAAATTCTCCTCAAACTCCACCATTCTTTTCTTAAGATTAAGATTCTACCCTCAAAGAGTTAACTAACAAGTAACAACCTGTCTTTTCTATTTCAAACCTCCATAAACCTGCTGCCTGCATAGGGTGCATATACCGCTACGTTAATCCTAATAGATAATAATATAATAGATATTATTTAGGTTGTATCTTGGAATATTCTAGATCTAGGAAACTTGGAGTATTCTCCAAGTCACTGTGTACTATAAGAATATATATTTGATCCTTCCTCCTTCCATAACATCACATAACTAATCCTAACAATCCAGTTTCCGAAGGCAATTCCAATTTGATTTCTAATACTAAAAACACCCACTTATACTCCACCATTTCCTTGGATGTCGTTTGAATTTCTCTCACCTGTTCAAAACAAAAAGTTAACAATCCGAAAGAACGGAAAGAAAATTAAACACTCATCCATATTATTTGCATCATATAGCCATCTGAATTGCTTACTACAATTCAATAATCCTACAAAACAAAATGATTGTTTACAAAAGTAACTACGTTATCTAGGCATGGTGTACAAACCAATGATATAATCAAATATAAGTTTCTTCATGTGATTAACAAAAATCTTTAGTAACAAAACCAAAACTTCACTTCCCAACAAACTTTTGCCTTCGTAAATGTCTCAAATATGAAACTAGGGTGTTCTCAAGACCCTTTGGTCAATAGCAAATAACAGATGTTAATTTTTCTATTTTTTGGCGAGTTTTAACTTTTGAGGGTGAAACTTGTAGGGGTAATATTCATGCGATTGAACTCAACCAGGGCTTGAATAACATGGCCCGATGACCAAAATAGTTCGAATGTGACCCGCACCCAAAAAAAAAAAAAAACAATTCATCCTTAAAAAAAAACTTTGATCCTAGAAATTAAAATACCAAAATTAGGCAGAAAGAAAATCAAAACATACGACTTGAAAACGAAAATCAAACGGCTCGTTTGGTAAGTGGGAAGGTAAATGTGTAACTAGATTGATGAGATGGGTGTAACTCTGAAATACTACTCAAAAAAAAAAAAAAATGGCTATAATCATGGCCCTATATAAAATGCTACATACTACTCCAAAAGTTACTCAGAAACTATGCTGTGGATCACGCACATTAGCTTTTTGAGCTTATCAAAACACTACAGTCATATTCAGAACTATCAGGAGTATCACTACCACACAGTTCAACTAATCATTGACAGAAATGCTGTTCAAATTATCTGCACCCAAAAATATCATCTCAGAATCAGGCTCACTGGTTCTTCGTTGCCTTTAGACCACAGTTCAAACCCATCAAACTCGACTCTCTTCGTTTTGACAGCATGATCAGTTTTCCTGCTGTTAAAAGATGCTATAGCTCCTTCTCCAGTATCATAAGTCCCTAAGACCAAAACCAAATCCTAACCCTTGATACAGGGACTCTTATCCTAGCAACCCATCTACCTGATTTAATTTTCCTCACACCAGCAGGGAGGTTAGAACACCAATCTGCTCGTCCAAGCATTCAGTCGTCTTCCAGACACCAACCTCCACCCATAGATCTTCTGGAACTCTGCCCTTTTCCTGTCAACAGCAACAGCAACCTCCCCAGGAGTTCTTCAACAACTCAATGAATCTATACACTTCAGCTTTGGGTGCCATTTTTGCACACCCCACCTTCCAATTCCCCTGCTAAAGTTCTATTTGGCGCATGAACTCGTAACGTATTTGCATACACAAGTACATATTTATACAAGAAGTCTAAATACAACAAAAGAATACTCGTTGTGTCCTTTAGTAACATTATTGAAGTACCTGACCAAAATATTACCTTAGTGAATGATTTATGATAAGAAATGTTGGTGTCATTTCCACAGCCCCGGTATAATGACGGTTCTCTTGTGAAACATTGGGGAGATTGAACTTCAGGATTTATTTGTATTACTTTCACGAGGACTTTGACTTTTGAGAATAGGATGAGTACAACCGAAAGCTTGATTACTGCATCAACAGCTATCAAAACCAAGGAGCAAGGACTCTGCAGAAGAACTCAAGACAACTTAAACCAAAAGCTCAGCGGGATCACCTACCACTAGTCTTGAAGACGAGCGTGTCAATTTGCACACTACGCATGGTAAAGAGCTCCTGAATAAATATATACCATCATTTATCTCCTGTGACAATCCCGCAATTGCAACAGCCTTACAGCCAAACACTCATGTAATACGGTTTATGAGAATCTATTACATGATTTTCTTCAAGAGTTCAAGTTGATTAACACCGCAGCTGTTAGGTAATGACTAATGACTTGCTACAGAGTAACAGCTGTACTCTCAAGCTTCGTACACCAGGAGCCAAAGAGATCCTCCACTCTTAAGCTTCGTACAAATGCCTAACAGTCTAACACTGACAAAGTAACAACTATTCAATAAAATCCTATCTAAAAAAGCCTGGCAGTTAACACTAACAACATGGTCCTGCAAGAAACTCAGATCCATGATATCATGATTGGATGTTCCCCCAAGGCCCCAAAGGTGTGCAACTGTATCCTAAGTCTTCAACAGCAAGACAGGTTCACAAAATTTATAAACCCATCTGTTCATCCAACTCACTATACATACCCAGTAACTGCCCATATTCATTGATGAAGCCCAAACTCACTGCCTCATCAAAGTCACATGAACAAGCCGTTTCCCGCCAGGGCTCTTGGCTTAATATAGAATTGTCAATGAAATCTGCTTTACTTGAAATCTCTGGCTCCATAGCTGAAGTAGGAGAGCTGTGAACAAAATCATATTCGAGTTTGCAAGAAACATCAACTACACCATATTTCGACTTTTCACCAACAGAAATGCTCTTGAATTCTTCTTTATCCGGAGTTTGAGGTTCATAACCAAACCCAGGCACGGCTTCAGAAACTGCCCTCTCTCTGTGCCTTAACTCCCACTCATTATTTTCAGCCCTTTTCCTTTCGGCAGCAAGGAAAGCTTTTTTCTTGTTAAAAGATCTAACAGCCTCTTCCACAGTATTATAAGTCCCCAACCAAATTCTAGACCTTGTCATTGGATTATTAATCCTAGCAACCCATTTACCTGATTTCACTTTCCTCACACCACGAGGTACCTTTACATCACCTGTCTGCTCATCTAAGCATTTAGACGTGCTTATAAGCTCGCTCTCAGGATTTCCCAAGACTTCATCATCATCTTTACTGTCGGGTCTGACCCTTGCCTTCCTAGGCTTACATTGAGACGTGCTCTCGCTCTCAGGTTTCTCCAAAACATCATCATCATCTTTACAATCTGCTCCGAACCTTCCCCTCCTACCCTTCCACCAATACATTTTCCGGAACTCAGCCAATTTCTTGTTGACCATAGCAGCAGCCTCCTCAACACTCTCATAATCACCCAATGGAACATCTTTCATCAACTTTGGGTGCCAAAGACGCGCAGACCAGCTTTCACACCCCGTTCTATAAACACCAAATGGAAGCTTTGTTCCTTCAAAATCATCCTTACAAGAATCCACACTCATACCATCCTCGCACTTCAACATCTCCTCAAACTCGGCTTTTTTCTTCTTCACAGCAAATGCAGCCTCTTCATAGCGAATATAAGATCCCAAATAAACATCAAACTTCAGCTTCGGATGTCGAACTCGTGCCCGCCACTTATCTCCTTGTTTACTAACACCAAGACAATATTGCGTCCTGACCTCAGAAACCCCATCAAAAGTTTCAACCATTACATTCTCCTTACCATCAAATTTCTCCTCAAAATCAGCCATTTTTATCTCAAACTTTCTACAAATACAACCAAATAATTAACCCTAACAACCCATTTCCCAAATTTAAACCTCGATACACCTGCAGGTACACCTACATTAGTTCATCTACCTATCACCAGATAATTAACCCTATATTTCCTAAAACACCCAATATTTTAATTTAATCTTCTAATTAATTTTAACTAATTTGCTGATCATCACTAAAATAAAACATTCATCAGAAGTACATAAATGCACGTTTAACAAAACCATGATATAATCATCACTAAATAAAAAAATATATAATTTTTTTTTTTTTTTTTGGAATTAACACAGCTTTATTAGTAAGAGTATCAGAATCAGAAGAACGAAACATAAGTTTACCTAATAAAATGGGTTTCTTTCGCCGTCGTCGTTAGAGTGTAGATTTTTCCGCCGAAACTCCGGTGAGCTTGTTGTTCAGAGCAGACAAGTGTAATGCTTTGTTGGGCAAAACGGACCGAACCAAATAAACCCGAAAGCGTACTTAATAATGGACCAAGGTGAATTCCCCAATTGCATTAAAAAAAAATTGCAGTGCGAATCTGCCATAATACACAACGATTAAGGGTGTGTTTGGCCAAACTTCTAAAGTGTTTCTGGACTGCTTCTGAGTCCTAAAACTGAAAACTGGTCAAACACCTAAAATTGAGAAGTAGTTCCGCAGAAGTTAGAGATTGGCCAAACAGACCCTTAACATGTTTCCTATAGAATATTTTATAGTATAAAATATGCCAAGATATGTTATGTAAACTAAAAATCAATAATAATGTTACGTAAATAACATTTATTATATTATTATTTATTACACCCCCGCAATCGTAGGGGTATAGTAAAGACTAAATATGCTTCAACCAGAACCAATAGTCGTAGATGCTTCACTAGGAGCCAGTAGATAACGACACGTCGGCAGGAGCCAATAGGTGAAGATGCTTCGACATGAGCCATTGAGTGAAGACAATGCTGCAAAGCATGACCCAAGTTCAACAAGGATGAACTAGGATCCAAGGTTGCAGCAAGCGTCTTCGAACGGATCACTTATTCGGATTGCGGAAGAGGGCACAAAGATAAAAGGCAGAAACATCGCACTAGTAGCGATAAGTGGTCGCAACACACACATCTATCACATATGATCAATACCAAAGACCAACACGTAAAACAGTCACGCGAGTTGCAAAAAGGGGTGGCGAGTCGCGAGAAAGAAGTGGCGAGTCATGACGCCCTGCTTCTGAGGAGGTTGAGGATGCGAGCGAACCAGGTAATGAAGAGGCCAAACGGGTGAGTCGTGACCATAGTGGGCTAACCACATAGATAGATGGGACGAAGAGAAGAAGTCAAACTGGCGAACCAGGACCAAAGTGGGCGGTGAACCACATACAAAGAGGGATATATAGAAGAAAGTGAATCCACCAAGAAGGATACAAGTCTGCTGTGGTCATATCCGTATGCCGATGTCAAAGCACGACTCAATAAAAAAACATCAACTTTTTGTTTTACTTTTGCCAGGAATACTAAAAAAACTAACCTAATATGTGTGGGGCTAACATAATAGGGAAAGGAGAAGGCTGGAGTATGGCCAGCCGGAGATGGGAGAGGTGAAATCCATCTCCGGCCGGAAAAAAAAAATAAAAAAAAATAAAAAAAAAAATAAAAGCACAAAAGGAGATCAAGAGTACTCCCTCTTCAATTTTGACCCTCCTCTCATTGAGGTGCACCACACCATAGTGTTGCTGACTGGAATTTTTATCTGCATTTTGACAAATGCAATGTTGATCCTGACAAATGCCAAGCTTAAACAGCTTCATATTGACCTGAAGCTTCCTGATACGGTCATATATACCTGCTAGCCATGAGATAAAACTCTGTTCCCCAGGAGTTTGGTCCAGGTAACAGGAGGTAGTTCACCTATCAGCGTTCCAGTTAACCGGAGGTAATTCACCTATCAGCCGTTCATAAGCCTGTTTGTAAAAGATGATACAAGGGCACTGCTGTCCCTGATTTAGCCACATAGTTGCTTTATTATCTGTAGGTAATTTAGCCACATTGTTAACTCGCAGCTCACCTAATCTGCCGAATACAGACGGACGATCTCTCGTGGGAAGTTGACGTTCTGCATATGTTTGTCCCAGGCTTCGAAACACAGGGGGCATCCTCCTTATTGGTGGATTCATCCTATCGAAGACGGATGAAGTGCGCTGTGAGCTCTGTTCCACCTTTTTCTCTTCGTCGACTTCTTCCACAGTGATGCGTCGAACAAAAATCTTTATGGGCGCGGGAGGTGCATAACCTAAACCGGCTTTGGTGCCTGCGAAATCACCCCCTTCCTTGAATAGTTTCTTTTGGGTTGCATTAAGACCGTATGGTTCCACCTCCACAACGTCGCCTAGTGGAGTTGGATTTTGAAAGTCGTATCCAGCCTTCTCCATCAACTTGTATGCATTGGATTCGAACCTCCCTACGTTCTTCTCACTTGAGGCGTTTACTTCGTTCGCCATTGTACCTTTGGTTGAGGGAGTAAATCCTGCAACTGGAGGTTTCACGATTGGCGTTTGGTTACTGCTGGGTAGAGGTGTGACAACTTTCTTCACTTATTCTTGTTTGATGGATTTCTTAGTCTTATACACCTCTATAGTCTTTGGCTTCAAGCTCTGACATGCCTCAAAAGGGTTTTGTCCTTCCTTGTGACGTGATTGTGGAATGTATCGCAGGACGACGGTCATAGTCTTTGGTGTAGCTGCAGTTGGCTTGTTAACAACCTTCGATTGACTTTGTTGGTCGTTTTTTGATGAAGGTTGATTGACTGGGGTCTTAGCTTGAACCACGACCTTATCCCTTCTTGTCCCTTTGCCAGTTGAGGAGATGGAAGACAGCAGCAACTCAAATGAGCAAAGGTCTTCGTCGAAAAACTTGGCGTCAGCGAAGTATGGATCTGCTTTGTCGAACAGCTTCGCATCCCCATTGATTTTTCTTTCACCTCCACGATAGTATTTCATACATTGGTGAAGGGTTGACGGTACCACTCCATTTTGATGTTGCCATGGTCGACCAAGTAACAACTTGTATGAGGCCCTGACGTCTATCACGTGAAACAATGTATTCGAGCAGAGATCTCCTATTGTGAGGTCCACGCGAATAAGTCTGATAGCACGCTCAGCATTTGAGTTGAAGCCGCGAACAGTCATACGACTGTTAGATAGTTCATCCATCGTGATCCCTAACTCTGTCATGGTTGTTTTTGGCATGAGACTAACGCCAGAGCCTCCATCGACAAGGATTCGGCAAACTTTATGCCCCCTTATGTAGCCTGACACGTAGAGTGGCCTATTGTGGGGTTTAGACCCCAGTAGGAGATCCTCATCAGAAACGTCACAGCTGTGCTGCATGAAGCGCATTTGAATGATTCTTCTTCAAAGTCTGTAGCATCTTTGGTCTCTTCTACGTACAGCTTTGTGTTCTGGAGAGCTTGGATTATTTGTTGTCACGTCTCCTCTGACAGACCAAAGATTTGTTTCCACCCCATACGCGCAGGGAGAGTGCGTAAAGTGGCTGACACCCTCTCGTCCTTTTCAGGGTTGGGTGGTTGGACTACCAAAACTTCATTAGTTGGGACTTCCTCCTCTTCATCCTCGCTTACCGAAGTTGACACTGCGCATGCAGTGACTTTGTCGAGGTATTCTGCTGGGAAGAACTCCTTCAGGGTGACAGGCGCCGATGGATTTTGTTCCAAGAGGTCGATTGGCAGCACATATGGCTTTACGACCTTCTTTGGCTTCTTCTTTCCTTTAGGTCGACGGGGACCCTTCTTCTTTGGTTGTGTCCTTTTGTGTGACACAAGTTGTGGTTAAGGCTTCGCTTGCCTCCTTGACTTTCTTCTCGTCACCAACGTCCACCCCTCATCGTCATCGACATCTAAGGAGCCTGGTGATATGTTTGATTTCTCTTGCGCCTCTACCTCTGATAACACAAGATTTGGTTGTGGGGTCGGTCTTGGACGCCATACTAGCGTAGGTTCAAGACTACCAAACTGAATGGAGTGGGCATACCACTCAGCTTTGCTATCACATGGACAAGATGGGAGTGAATCCTCCATTACTGTAGTACAGTTTGTTTCCACGACGTCGTCGTAGTCCCAAGCTACCACACCCCTTTTCTCGAGGTCCATCATTTTCTCTTTTGCGTCAACGCACTTTCCCGTGGGATGACTGATCAGCCTGTGGTACGCAGGATGATCGGTTTTGCCTACCTCCTCAGGACGCTTTGCTTCAGGTAGCTCGATGAGCTTATTCTTTATTAGCAGCTGTTCCAACATCTCTGGCTCGTCACAGTCGGGAAAATGATACTTTTTGGCCATCAGCTCTTTCAAAGAAGGTCTGTCGCGGTTGTACTCCCTTGTTGACGTATCCTTTTTCTTTTCGTACTTTGGTTTTGTAGAGATCTTGATGGGACCACTGCTGGTGGTGACGGCCATAGCCTCCTTCGTCGTCCCCTTGGAGGTCTTGTCATTCTTCTTATACTTCTTCTTTTCGAATAGAGTTTTTGTAAAAGAGGAGGTACGTTCCTTCTTACGCGCCTTTAATGTAAGCTCCATGTCATAGGCGCGTGTAGCAAGGTCTTGGAAGTCCTTAGGCTTATTTGACTTTAAACTGTACATCACGTCCATGTGCATACCATTAATGCACATCTCTACAGCTGAACTCTGGGTTAGCCTATCTTTGCATTCAAGACACAGTGCACGCCAACGGCTGATGTAGTCAAGAACGGGTTCATCACCCCATTAGACGGTATTTGTGAGCTCGCTCATACTAACAATGCGCCTAGCGTTGTAGAACCTGTTCAGGAATTCATCTTACATTTGCTCCCAACTGTCGATAGACTCAGGATCCAAGTCGGTATACCAGTCGAAGGCGATAGCTTTGAGGGACCTAACGAACTACTTGACCAGTCGATCGCCTCCCGTTCCAGCATTATTGCATGTTTCCACAAAGTGCGCAACATGCTGTCTTGGATTGCCCTTCCCATCGAACTGCTGGAACTTCGGCGGTTGATAGCGTGAAGGCATCTTCAGTTTGTCAATCCTCTTGGTATAAGGCTTGACGTAGCGGAAGCTATTCGCAGAGCTTTCACCAAACTGATTCTTAACTGCATCTGCTATCAGCATCTGCAGCTGCTTTTGGGAGTAGGAGCCCTCCTTGGTTTTGATGATATCATCATGCTCAGTCTCCTCCTCGTCATCTTCTTCTTCCTCTTCATCGCCGCTACCCTCATTTTCGGAGTTAAGTGGCTTCTCAGCCTTGCGCAGCTCAGCTACCTCCTTCTGAAGGTCCTCAGTCTTCTTGTTCTTTTCTTCGTTCTTGAGCCTGAGCTTCTCGAAGTGGGCCTGCATTTCTGCCAACTGTTCTTCGACAGTCTTTAGTGTTATCGTCATGACAGATGTGACGATCGGCTTATACTTCTTCTCAGGGCTACAGGTCTTCACATCCTTAATCTTCTTGCATTGAGGGGAAGCAGACGCAATTATAGCAGTAGCTGCTGCAGCGATGGAGGCAGCAGAAAATCTGCGAGACCGCTTAGGAACCTCGACAGCACGAAGGCGAGCAGCGGCAGCGTTGACGACAGCCTTCTTCGCCATCCCTCTGGTGTAGATGACGGTGGGTTGCGCTGTAGTAGCGCTTGGAGAAATTTGCATCACTTTGCTAGAGGTCTTCTTGGAAGAACGAGGAGTGTGCTGTTCAGCAGACATCGTCGTTGCAGTAGTTGATACGTACGTAGTAAAGATGAGAGGTAGAGATTTCACGTCGGGTTCACCAAAATTTGTTAACGCAAATTTTGTATTAAGACAAAATAAGGAAACAAATGAATATTTTATTAATATCAGAAAGTTAAGTGTACAATCTCTAATGTAATCCTCTGAATTCTACTACGCAGTAGGGGGTGCGCCGTACGATACACTACAGTGGTAGCGTACGTGCTGCAGGGGGGTGCGCGCGTCGTCCGCGTGCGTTGTTGTTGTTCTTGAGAGGGTCGCAAGGGACTTGAATCTCTCCTTGAACTTGGATGTTTGAACTTGTGTTTGATTTAATTTGCAGACGGCACGGATGTGCTTGTTGACTGCGTGTGGCTGGGAGTTTGAGAATTCCTCTTGGGGTTTCCTTCTCTTTGATTTTTCCAACCTCCAAATGAACGAGTTTCACTGTATTTATATTGAGTGAAAACCCTGATTTCTGGTGGGTTTGTAGTCATTGGCCCATTTCGCGGGCTTGGTATGTGACTTGGCCCAATTGTCTCTTTTATCTGGATTATGATTCATTTAACCCAAATTAGTAATCGAATCAACCCGCATTTCATTTAACGGGGCAAAATTAATTAAATCGAATTAAAATTTGATATTAACTCATAAATAATTAATTTACGGCACATTAACAAATTTTCAGTGCCTACAGTGGTAAAAGCTCCAACATGCATACCTTGGTTGTACATATAGCTTTCCTGTTTCATGGAACCAAATTATCAGAAAGATAATATACACAAGTTTCTCAACTCAATTCATGGCTCAAACACTTAAAATCAATATGGTATCAGAGCCCCGGGCGTCTGAATTGTGTTGAGACATCTTGATCTATAAAATACAACCAAAACACAAAATTTTACAACCCTGAAACTTCTCTTTCTTGCAAAATCGAACTGTATTTTTGTCAAACCAAAAAACAGATTCTTTTGCAATTAAAAGGAACACAAAACTCACCTGTATACCATGAGTGATCTTGAGACTCCTGATGAAGAGAACAACAACCAAGGTACTGTCAACGTAAGTACCATACCTCACAATGATCCTCTATACACTGGTCCAAATGATCAAGCAGGGACAATCAAGGTTGAGCCTCCTCTGTCAGGTGCAGCCAACTACTCTTCATGGAAGAGATATATGGAACTAGCTTTAGCCACTAAGAGAAAGGCTGGGTTCGTTAAGGGCTTGGTTCCGAAATCCACTACTGATGTTGTAAGAAAGGAAGCTTGGGATCACTGTAATACTCTCATGACAGCTTGGCTCCTCAACAGTGTTAGTGAACCCATCAAAAACACTGTCATGTTCTTCACGTCTGCTCAGGTAATCTGGGAAGACTTGGAGAACAGATTCAGTGGCAGCAACGGAGCGAGGAAATTCAAACTAAGCAAGAATGCCTTTGAGGCTAAGCAAGGTAACAAGTCCATTGGTAAATACTACACAGAACTCAGGACAACATGGGATGAACTTGAGAATATGTGTGAGTATCCTGCTACATCTAATAATGCAGAGGTAAGAGTTTTCCTTGATGTCGTGAACAAGCAAAAGGAAGAACAAAGACTCTTCCAGTTTCTAAATGGATTGAACACCAAGAAATATGGCATATTAAGGAGTAATATGCTCATGGGAAAGACACTCCCAACAGTCGCAGATGTTGTGTCAACGATGACATCAGAAGAGGCGCAAAATTCTGTATTTGAGGAAGTTGGTGATGAATCAGAAGGCTCATCTCTCTTTAGTCAGGGGGAGAATGATAACTCTTGTGTCATTTGCAAAAAGAAGGGGCACACCAAAACTGAATGTTGGTGGAACAAAGATAACCCAGATAATCCAGGACCACCACCAAGGAAAGGAAATCAAACAGAAAAATTTTCAAACAACAAAAGACAGAACAAACAACCTGGAAACAACTACAACAAGAAACAGTTCTTTAACAAGAGTCAGTATAACAACAATTCTAAAAGGAGTGCATCAAATGCGCAGCAAAGTGGAGAAAATCCGGATTTAGCTACTGCTCTTGCTGAAGCAACCAAACAGCTTCAACAACTTGTATGCTTGGCCAAGGGAGCAAGCACAAGCAACAACAACAACAGCAACAACAATGGTAAACAAGACTGTGACACTGATGAGGAAATGGAATGCAATTTCTCAGGTATGTTTGCCTGTTTTAATGCAAAAACCATTAGAAATGATTGGATCATTGATTCAGGAGCCTCTGATCACATGGTAAAGCATGTGAAATATTTGAGTAATGTGAAAAATGTGGAAAAGAAAATGAGGATACATTGTAACACCCCATATTTTTGGGTTACTTGAATTGTACAAAGTATTGGGAGAATCTCGTTTTAAGGACGTGAAAATCTATTTTGGGAAATTAGGGTATACTTTCCGTTTAGAGACGTTTTCCTAATTGGGCAACTGTTGGGCGAAATTACCAAAATACCCTTACTAAACCCTTCCTACTTTCTACAAAAAAATAAAATAAAAACCCCAAAACCCTCCCCTCACTCACGGCTGCAGCAAAGAAAGAAAGAAAAAAAAAAAAAAAAAACTCCGAAAAGTTAAACTCGGGCGAGACGAATAGACGAATGTTGATTTCGATATACTTACACTTCTGAGCTGAATTGCCATCATGATTCGCTGGCTATTTGATTTATTGTTTATGTTTAAATTGAAGTGTATTGATTAATGCTTGATAATGCCTGAATGAATATGTTATAGAGTTGGTTACGCCTGATTCAACCGTTATTACCTTATAGAAAATGGTGCGAAACAACAGTCCAGATGTGACAGCTATTCTAGCACAAATGGCACAGCAGCAGCAAGTGATGGTTGAAACTATGCAGCAAATAGCACAGATTAATGCTGCTAATATTGCTGCCAATAATGCTGCCAATAATGCTGCCAATAATGCTGCTAATAATGCTGCCAATAATGCTGCAAACAATGCTGCAAAAGATGGCAATGGGATTAATGCCGGTAATGGAGGTGGAGATAATTAAATGTTGTTAGCTAAGATGTCGGATGCCGTACAGAAGAAACGGCCTAACAATTTCACTGGGAGAGGAGAACCGAGTATCCTACTTGACTGGATCGAGGATATGGAGAGAATCTTCTCTGCTGTTGGAGTTCCTGACAATCTGAAGGTAAAAGTTGCTGCATTTTACCTTAAGGAGGTAGCTAGAAGATGGTGGATGAAAATTCAGGAGGAATTTTACAAACCGGTGCTGGAGGAGAAAGCTTATGGGTCTGTTATTGAGAGGTTTAGAGATTGGAAAGTTTTCAAATACCTCTTAGAGAAAGAGTTCTTTCCGGAGCACTTGAAGGAACAAAAGGTGGCTGAATTTGAGGCATTTCAACAAACTGAGGGCATGCCTGTGAAGGAATTCCATGATAAGTTTGAGGACTTGAATAGGTTTGCTGAGAGTGTAACGCCTACTGAGTCTTCTAGAGCCGCCAACTTTTGAAAGAAACTACTTTGGAGTATTAAGGGATGGTTTGCCTCTGAGCGATTCCATACTGTAAAGGATGTTTATGAAAGAGCCACAACAGCAAAGCAGAATATGGAAAGAATGAGCATGGAACTCGGGGGGAAGAGAAAGGAGACGCCCTTCGATTTGGTGAACATACCCAATAAGAAAGGAAATTTTGGGGATTTCAAAGGAAAGGTACAGTCTGCTGGGACTGGGAAGTCGAACTACAAGAATGTTTTCCACAACAGAGCTCATAGTCAGAGCTTTGAGATCGAGAGGCCTTGCAACAAGTGTGGCAATAAACATCCCGGGAGGACGTGCAATGGTGATAGGGTCACATGCTTCCATTGTGGTAAGCTTGGGCATAAGGCTAATGTGTGCTACTCCAAGATGGCTGGAAAAGCGCCTGTAGCGTCTGGGAGCTACTCAGTGGCGCCCAATCGATTTCAGAACTTCAAGGCCCAAAGTGGCTATGCGGGTTCGAATAACACTTACAAGAATCCGGCACCAACTAGGGGAACAACCTATACAGCACCAGCTAGGCAAGCGGGATCGGCCAGCGTGGCCCCTCCAGCTAAGAAGGGCACTGGACAGCTGTATGTCATGAATCCAGAAGAGAATGAAAACACTGATGTCGTATCGGGTAAATTTCCTGTTAACTCAGTACTTGCAAATGTTCTATTTGATAGTGGTGCATCCCACTCGTTTATTGCTGATAAGATTGTTGAGAAATGTGGACTTAGTGATAGTTCAGCAGTAAACTTTGAGTTTTCAATGCCTGATGGGTCTAGTATTACATGCAAGAGTCAGTTTAAAAATGTGCCTGTAGTGATTTGTGGACATGAGTTCAAATCTGATTTAATAGCTTTTCCCTTAACCCATTTTGATGTAATATTGGGAATGGATTGGATGGGTAGATATAAAGCGAGAATAGATTGTTGGATAGGAAAGATTTCACTTCGGGGACAGAAAAATACCCATGTGACTTATCGCATACTTCCCAAAAGACCAAGAATAAAGTTTGTGTCTGCCGTGAATCTGAAGAAGCAGATAGCTAAGGGAGAACCTCTATTCTTATGTCATGTGCGAGACACTAGGGTAGAATACCCAGAGTTGGGCGATGTCCCTATTGTGAGTGACTATCCTGATGTTTTACCTGAGGAGATTCCGGGGATGCCATCCAAAAGAGAAGTGGAGTTTAAAATTGAGTTAGTACCTGGAACGGGTCCGATTGCTAAGTCACCTTACCGGATGGCACCGGTGGAAATGCAAGAGCTGAAGAAACAACTAGATGAATTGGTGGAAAAGGGATATGTTAGACCAAGTGTGTCACCTTGGGGAGCACCGGTCTTATTTGTAAGGAAGAAGGATGGAACAATGAGGCTATGTATCGACTATCGAGAGCTGAATAATGTCACCATCAAAAACAGATATCCCTTACCCAGGATCGATGACCTGTTTGACCAGCTTAAGGGCGCAAGTGTGTTCTCAAAGATCGACTTGAGGTCTGGGTATTATCAATTGAAAGTAGTTGAAGAGGATGTACCAAAGACCGCATTTTCAACTAGATATGGACACTATGAGTTCACAGTAATGCCATTTGGGTTGACAAACGCGCCTGCAGTGTTCATGGATCTCATGAATCGCACCTTCAGGCCTTACTTGGATAAATTTGTGGTAGTGTTTATTGATGATATTCTAATTTACTCCAAGACTGAAGAGGACCATGTGAACCACTTGAGGATCGTATTGGAGATTCTGAGAGAAAAGCAATTATACGGTAAATTCTCGAAGTGCGAGTTCTGGTTGAATAAGGTAGCCTTTTTGGGACACGTAATATCCAAGAACGGAGTTGCAGTAGACCCAGCTAAGGTCAAGGCGGTAAAGGATTGGCCGACCCCAAAGAATGTAACAGAGATTAGAAGCTTTTTGGGACTAGCAGGTTACTACAGGAGATTTGTGAAGGATTTCTCTAAGATTGCTAAACCAATGACGACTTTGATGAAGAAGATAACAAAGTATAAATGGGAGGAGACTTGTGAGAAAGCCTTTCAGACTCTAAAGGAACGGTTAACCACGGCGCCAGTGTTAGCACTGCCTGATGAGAACATACCTTACGAGGTGTACACCGATGCTTCAAAGAATGGTTTAGGATGTGTCCTAATGCAGAACAGGAGAGTAATCGCCTATGCATCTAGGCAACTCAAAAGTTATGAGGAAAACTATCCGACCCATGATTTGGAGCTAGCAGCCGTGATTTTTGCACTAAAACTGTGGAGACACTATCTGTTTGGGGTTACATTCAAGATTTTCTCTGACCATAAGAGTTTAAAGTAAATTTTCACCCAGAAAGAGTTAAACATGCGTCAAAGGAGGTGGTTAGAGTTGATCAAAGACTACGACATGGAGATACAGTATCATGAAGGGAAAGCAAATGTTGTAGCAGATGCATTGAGCAGGAAGTCTCTACATTCGGTCCAATTGGTTGTTCAAAGACAACAGCTAAGAAATGAGTTTCTCAGTTTCGGAGTTCAGTTGATAGAACCAGGAGCAACCACGGGGACAACCGCGATTGAAAATGATGTCTTTGAGGAGATCAAAGAATTGCAGGAGGCTGACAAGCTGCTGATGGATAAAGTAGCAAAAGAACCTGCATTGTTCAAAAGATGTGAAGATGGGGTAATTCGATTTCAGGATCGGGTCTGCTTACCTAACAACGCCATATTGAGGGATAGAATCTTAATAGAGGCTCATGCAAGCAAATACTCGGTACATCCAGGTGGAGACAAGATGTACCAGGATTTGAGGAAGGTGTTCTGGTGGTCAGGAATGAAAAAGGATGTGGCTGAGTTTGTGTCTAGGTGTTTAGTTTGCCAAAAGGTTAAAAGCGAACACAAGAGACCTCAAGGTAAATTACAACCCTTACCAGTGCCAGAGTGGAAATGGAGTTCCATATCCATGGATTTCATTGATGGATTACCTAGGTCACCCAAGGGCAATAACATGATTTGGGTGATTGTGGACAGATTGACGAAATGTGCACATTTTATACCAATGAAAGACACGTGGAAAAAGAAACAGTTAGCCGATGCCTATGTACATAATGTGTTGAGACTTCATGGTACTCCAAAAGAGATCGTCTCCGACCGCGATGCACGTTTTGTCTCTCGTTTCTGGAAAAAGTTACAAGAAGCCTTGGGAACAAAACTCTTAATGAGTACCGCATTCCACCCCGCAACTGATGGTCAGACAGAGAGGACAAATCAGACCTTGGAAGATATGCTAAGAGCCTGCGCTTTACAGTACCAAGGTGGCTGGGAGGACAAGCTGGATTTGATAGAATTCTCCTACAACAACAGCTACCAAGCCTCAATCAAGATGGCCCCATACAAGGCACTATATGGTAGAAAGTGCAGGAGTCCAATCTGTTGGAATGACATTAGTGAAACGATGGTTTTGGGTCTAGATTACATCCAAGAGATGACCGACCAAGTCAAACTAATTCAGGAGAGACTAAAGGCTGCGCAGGACAGACAAAAGAGCTATGCAGACAAAACTCGCAGCCAAATTGAGTTTAATGAGGGCGACATGGTGCTACTCCGAGTGTCACCTACCAGGGGTGTAATGAGGTTCGGGAAGAAAGGGAAACTGAGTCCTAAGTTCATTGGACCCTACAAGGTGACCAAACGGATTGGTGAAGTCGCTTATGAGTTAGACTTGCCAGCAAATCTCGAAAAGGTTCACAACGTGTTTCATGTTTCCCAACTCCGACGATACGTTGGTGATCCGTCACATGTACTCAATCCAGAAACCATCGAGTTAGATGAAACCATGACTTATGAAGAGGCACCATTGAAAATTCTGGACACTAAGATGCGCAAAACTCGACGAACTGAGACACAAATGGTGAAAGTTCTGTGGTGTAATAACAACGTTGAGGAAGCAACCTGGGAAGTGGAGTCGGTTATGCGTGAGAAGTACCCTCATCTGTTTACTTAAGGTATATTCGGTTCGGGTCGAACCTTTATTTTAAGGGGGATGAGAGCCTCGCGCGCTTTGTTTCTAAGTGTTTGTTTGATGTGATCTATGTGTGTTTTGATTCAAATGTTTGCCGATTCTTCTTTTATGTGAATTGTTGCTTCGTACCTCGAGTACAATATTTCCAACTCATTTTAATTCTCATTCAAATACCCTCCTATTGTTTTTCCCTCGAGCATGATCTTATGATCTTATGCTACCTTTCCAAGTACTCATTTTACCCTGTGATCAATGTTACTAGTTAAGAGCGTGTCTTTTGAAGGATGGGTTTAAAGATTCGGGACGAATCTTTGTTTAAGGGGGGAAGATTGTAACACCCCATATTTTTGGGTTACTTGAATTGTACAAAGTATTGGGAGAATCTCGTTTTAAGGACGTGAAAATCTATTTTGGGAAATTAGGGTATACTTTCCGTTTAGAGACGTTTTCCTAATTGGGCAACTGTTGGGCGAAATTACCAAAATACCCTTACTAAACCCTTCCTACTTTCTACAAAAAAATAAAATAAAAACCCCAAAACCCTCCCCTCACTCACAGCTGCAGCAAAGAAAGAAAGGAAAAAAAAAAAAAAGAACGCCGTGAGGAGAAGAGAAGAAGGAGAAGAGGAGGAGGAGAGCCACCGCCGCTGCCACCCTAGCCGCCCCTGCCACCGGCCGCCGCTATCAACCTTAGCCGACCCTCTCTCTTGGTTTTACATCAAGAGTAGTATGTTCCTATACCCCCTTCATAATTTCTAATTAGGGCTTTCTTAATTTTATGTTGATTATGGTTTAAACATGATTGTGGTTGTGAGAATTGCTTAATTAGATTATAATCATGCTTAATTGTGGTTTTGATGCATGAATAATTGAATGCTAATTTAGGGCTTTTGAAATTAGGGTTCATATGATTTAATGATGATTTTATGATTGGAATTGTGTAGTATTTGGAGGAATTGATTATCATGGTTTAAATAATTCATGGTTTTAATTTGGGGATGAATTATGGTGTTCTAATGATGAAAAACATATTCTGTCCAGATCTGATCTTGCCCTAATTTGAGTGTTAGTATGGTTGATTTGATGATTTAATAATGGAATTGTGTTGTTGGTATGATTGGGAAGGTGATGTGCGAATTTAGTATCGTTTGGAGATCGTTTGGGCATTGAAATCTAGTGGAAATCTTGTTAGTATGTGATAAGTATGTTGATCATGTTTTGGTCTATGTCGATTGGTGGTGTGGTATGGACTACTAGCTATGTCAAGTTGATTAGTGGTTAGTGATTAGTGTGTTGTTGATTGATTTTAGGTTGTGTGTTCGAGGAAGTACCGTTCTAAAGTCTTAAGTTGATCTTGTGATTTCGCTAGTAAGGTAAGAACGTTGATCACAAATCTCTCACTAACCATTATCTTGTTTGATACACTTTGCTTGATCATCGTATGTTCTTGCTTTACACAATCATTCTTATTACCCGTTTCGCTTGTGCCTAATTGTAGCATTGATTATATTTTCCTTCCATCTTATCAATGTTCGTTGCGGTCATTCGACCACCATACTCCCCACGGCCTCCGGCCTCTTGCCTTCCTCGGCCCTTCGGCCTCAAGCCGAGACCACCACTCGGTCGAGTGGTGTGTTTGCTTGTTGCTTGTGTTTTTGTTTCGCTTCAAATATCTATCGACTATGATCATTATAATTTGTATCGTCAAATAATGCATCCTTGAATAACGTATATAAAACGGATGAAAGAAAATAAATGACTCCACCTAGAGTACGATGGATTCGGCTCGGCCGATCATCGTTTGATATACCTCTGATCAAGGTACGTAGGGTCGGATTAGCTACCGACTTCCTAATAGTCTTCCTCCTAGATGGGAGCTCGTCCTACCGGCCTGTCTTGTGAGGGTTGTGCACACTCGGGATTATTAGGGCGATAATTACAACTCTAGCTCGAACAAAGTTCGTTAAGTGGGGCTATGGGGTAGGACCCTGGCCGAATAATTAAACAATATGTATATATTGAGCGACGATGCTCTTTTGATAATGCACTCTGTTGCTAGTGTTAATCCTATGATATAACGTCAACTCGTTCTTGTTAGCTACGCGCCTCAAGGCGCGTATCTTATATGTTCTTTATAGTTGTTATTTCTTACTCAGCCTGTGCTGACGTTCTGTTTCCTGGTTCGTCCCTACCGTGTTTTGGGGCCTATGTCAATCTTCGATGGCATAGTTGACAGGTCTTGATGATATGGCTGCATGCTTACGAAGCTGATCATGTTGGGGTTTTCGAAAGACTTTGTTTTATCTCAGACTTCATTTCGTTTTAATTATGTAATTTGGATTTCGTTTTGAGAACTATAGCTCGACATGTAAAGACTTCCGCTGTTTTATTTCCCGTTGGTTAATTGTTGTTGAATTTCTAGCCTAGCAATTGACTTGGTAGTCAATTGCGGCGTGACAATTCTAAATTTAGGGTTGTTACATACATATACCTAATGGAGAAGTAGTGCTTGTCTCTCACATAGGAAATGTTAGACTGCCAAATGGGATTGAGCTAATGAATGTGTAATACCCCGGATTTCAGAGGAGATCCCTAAGAGATTAAAGGCTCATATGAGTTGCTTAAAGGGATTGATAGTGCTACTCATACCAACAAAGTCGACTTTCCTTTTAGGAATCCCATATGATAAGAACTCCATAGTTAAGCGTGCTTGACTGGGAGTAATTTCAGGATGGGTGACCTCCTGGGAAGTTTCCCAGGGTGCGCATGAGTGAGGTCAAAATGCGCCGGAAGGACCAGTGTTGGTTTATGGGGTCAGCACACAGCCTGGCAAGCTGCCATAAATGACTACTCTCTGCTCAGGCGATGAGCCAGGGTGTTACAAATGGTATCAGAGCAACCCTGCGACCGCGTGTTGATCATGTGGTCAGGAGAGCCCAGGTCAACAGCCTAGCGGGGAAAAGATCCTGGAGCTAGACTATGGTTGGCTGTCAGTCGCAACGAGGACGTTGCTTTCTTAAGAAGGGGTGAATGTAATACCCCGGATTTCAGAGGAGATCCCTAAGAGATTAAAGGCTCATATGAGTTGCTTAAAGGGATTGATAGTGCTACTCATACCAACAAAGTCGACTTTCCTTTTAGGAAGCCCATGTGATAAGAACTCCAAAGTTAAGCGTGCTTGACTGGGAGTAATATCAGGATGGGTGACCTTCTGGGAAGTTTCCCAGGGTGCGCACGAGTGAGGTCAAAGTGCGCCGAAAGGACCCGTGTTGGTCTGTGAGGTCAGCCCACAGCCTGGCAAGCTGCCATAGGTGACTAATCTCGGCTCAGGCGATGAGCCGGGGTATTACAAATGGTATCAGAGCAGTGTCGGTCTTGGTTAGACATTGGCATCGTCATATGCTAGTGTCGACTTAAATGGAGTCTTATGTGACTAATTAAGTGAGGTGTCTTATGTGCTCTATTTGCTTTAAGTTTTCCAAGTCGTTTTTGAGTTCAACGTTTTCAGTTCGAGGTCGAACTTTTGTTTTAAGGAGGATGGAGTGTAACAATACTAAAGTTTTGAAAAGCGTTTTGTTTTCCGAATTCAAATTTCGAGGACGAAATTTCTTTTAAGGGGGAAATAATGTAACACACCAGATTTTCGAACATTTTATTATTATTTTATTATTTTATGATTGTAGTTCTGGGTTGATTAATTATTTTTAAATAGAAAAAAAAAAGGATTCAAATCGTTTTTTTTAAAAACCCCTAGAAGTTTCTCAAAGCTTGTTAAATTATCACCCTAATCTGATGTTTACGCTAACCCTTGTGTCCCTTACTTTGGTAAAATCATTCTCTCTTCATCTCCTCCCTCTTGTGCCGCCATCAAATTATCTTACCCAACTTCCCACAATTTTCATAATTTTCCTGTATTTTTATTTCATTTGACCATCACAATAAGAGCCATGTTATCAACCTTTCATCGTCTATTATCACGATCAGTTCAAGTCTCTCTACAATTGATCTTTTCATGAGCCGATTTGAGGAACGATTTATAAGAGCTTTTCAGATTGATTTGTACATGTTTTAAGGTAACACTATTTCTACTACTCCCTACATTATTAAGATCATATATCGCCCTAAGTGTTTTGTGTATATATGTGCTATACGTGAGATTTGATCGTTATGTGTTATTTTAAGTGCGTTGTGGTTGTTTGATCAATGACATATTAATTAGCGTATATATGAGATATATGACTTATGTAGTTCTTTCGTATGATCTGCTTGGGGTTATTGGTTTCGGAATTAAGTGTAGCATGGTACTAGGAAGTGAGTTGGAGGTTTGTGATGTTAAGCTGATGAATAATCATCTTGGGCTTAAATGGGGGCATGTTTAAGGTGAGGAATAATTAGTTTCTCAAGCATTTGGCAAATAGCTGCTACTTGGCGTGGGTACGTAGATAGTGATACTTCGTTAGTACAGGGAGACCTAATCCTTGACGTAAAGGAATTGATGTATACTCGGTCTTTGAGCCCTTTGGTTTTATAAGATTGTGACTATGTAAGATTGAGATTCGAGAATAAGATTAATATTCAAGGTTTGTATTACACTTGACTTGTCGTCCTTTGTACTTGGTATGGGGCCGAGTAGCTTAGAGTTACACTCTAAGTGTTGAGCAAGGTTCACTGAACTTTTAACAGTATTGTATTGAGATATCAGTTTAAACTGAGTTACTAAGAAAGAGCCCAAGGTGGCAAAGAGAAAAGAAAGAGATTAAGTTTGATACTGAGAGTTGAGATAGAAGTATTGTCTTGCGGTTTAACCGCCAGTTCACTTGCCCCATTACTGAGACCTAGGATTGACGATGATAGTGTGGTACTGAGAAGAAATTAGATTGAGTTTTGAGAAGGTGTTCAGGTTACGAGAATTATGAGGATAGGGGTGTTTTTATTATACGGTTGTGATTTTATATCGAGGAGATTAGAGTGGAGTAGGTTACGAGATTTAGCAGGTTAGTCCTGGGGGAGTGTTTTACACTTTTTATGTGTTTTATTATGTGACCCCGTATTATCCAGATATATAAAACCATGACTAGTATTATTATTCAGCTTATGTTATTCGGTAGAGTAGTGTTGTTCAGCGAAATGCTGACGTGTTTCCTTCGGGCTACCTTGTCATGGGGGTAGATCCTTTGTCTTGAGTTTTGCTTGCAGGTTTGAGTCAGGAGTACAGCTGAAGAGTCAAGTTTTATTTTTAACGCTTTCGCATTTGTATTTTATTGTATAAGAGATGTTTTGTACAACTGTGTCTCCGGCTTTGTATATTATTAGCTTGTAATATCTCCGAATTTTGGCACAGTTTCGTATTATAAATCGAGTTTTAAATCAGCCGAAATTTGGGGTGTTACAAATTGGTATCAGAGCAACCCTGCGACCGCGTGTTGATCATGTGGTCAGGAGAGCCCAGGTCAACAGCCTAGCGGGGGAAAGATCCTGGAGCTAGACTATGGTTGGCTGTCAGTCGCAACGAGGACGTTGCTTTCTTAAGAAGGGGTGAATGTAATACCCCGGATTTCAGAGGAGATACCTAAGAGATTAAAGGCTCATATGAGTTGCTTAAAGGGATTGATAGTGCTACTCATACCAACAAAGTCGACTTTCCTTTTAGGAATCCCATATGATAAGAACTCCATAGTTAAGCGTGCTTGACTGGGAGTAATTTCAGGATGGGTGACCTCCTGGGAAGTTTCCCAGGGTGCGCATGAGTGAGGTCAAAATGCGCCGGAAGGACCAGTGTTGGTTTATGGGGTCAGCACACAGCCTGGCAAGCTGCCATAGGTGACTACTCTCGGCTCAGGCGATGAGCCGGGGTGTTACAGGTTCAACATGAAAATATACATTTGCCACAACAACAGCAGCAAGATTCTTTGGCGGCCACTAAGTCAAAGAGGAATTACAAACCAGTATTCAAGTTTGGGTCAGACAAACCTGTAAGAAATTATGGGCAGGTAAACATGGTAGAATATGCACTCTCGGTGGAGGATGATGAGCCGGTCTCCTTCAAACAAGCTGTCAAAGACAAGGATAGAGAGAGTTGGCTAATTGCCATGGAAGAAGAGATGCAGTCTCTTCATAAGAACAAAACATGGGAGGTGGTCCCATTGCCCAAGGGGAAGTCTGCTATTGGTTGTAAGTGGATATATAAAAGAAAAGAGAGGATCATTTGAAGTCAGATAATGTAAGATATAAGGCTAGGCTAGTGGCCAAGGGATTCGCACAGAAAGAAGGTGTTGATTACAATGAGATATTTTCTCCAGTTGTAAAACATACTTCTATCAGGGTGCTATTAAGTATTGTTGCTCATGGTGATCTTGAGCTGCAACTTGATGTGAAGACAGCTTTCTTACACGGTGACTTGGATGAAGAGATCTATATGCATCAACCTGAGGGATACAAGGTTGAGGGAAAGGAAAGTCAGGTGTGTCGCTTGAGAAAATCGCTTTATGGATTAAAGCAATCTCCTCGCCAGTGGTACAAGCGATTTGACTCCTTCATGATAAAACAAGGGTTCTCCAGAAGTGATTACGATTGTTGTGTCTACATTCGTAAGCTTCGTGGTGGTGATTATATTTATCTCCTTTTGTATGTGGATGACATGCTTATTGCTTCAAAGAGCAAGGTGGAGATAGATAGGCTAAAATCTCAACTTGGTAGTGAGTTTGAGACAAAAGATTTAAGCACTGCTAGGAAGATACTGGGTATGAAGATTAGGAGGGAGAGGTCAAACCGAAAATTGTTCTTGAGTCAAAAAGGCTACATTGAACGGGTTATTGAAAGGTTTGGAATGAAGGGTGCTAAGTCAGTGGCAACTCCATTGGCACCTCATTTTCGGCTCTCTAGTAAACAGTCTTCAACAACAGCGGAAGATAAGGAATACATGGAATGTGTACCTTATGCTAGTGCAGTCGGTAGCTTAATGTACGCAATGGTGTGTACACGTCCAGATATTTCACAAGCAGTTGGTGTTGTCAGTAGATTCATGGCGAATCCAGGGAAGACACACTGGGAAGCAGTGAAATGGGTTTTACGGTACTTGAAGGGTACCATTGACACAGGATTGTGCTTTGGTGGAGATACATGTCAGTTAAATGGATTTGTTGATTCTGATTATGCTGGAGATCTAGATAGACGCCGATCTAATATTGGATATGTATTTAAAATACATGGTGCTCCAGTTAGTTGGAGATCGATGTTACAAGCTACAGTGGCACTATCTACTACGGAGGCCGAGTACATGGCTGTAGCAGAAGGAGTGAAGGAAGCATTGTGGTTGTGGGGTCTTCTAGATGATTTGGGAATTGAGCAAGAATATGTGGTTCTAAGGTGTGATAGCCAAAGTGCGATTCACTTGGCTAAGAACCAGGTTCATCATGCTCGTACCAAACATGTCGATGTCAGATATCATTTTGTACGGGATGTCGTGGAGGAAGGTCATATTTCTCTTACAAAAGTACATACCGATGAGAATCCAGCTGACATGTTAACCAAAGTTGTTACTGGTGGTAAGTTTCAACATTGTTTGGAATTACTTAATATTATTGCATGTTGAGACATGCAAAGGGATTTCGTGAACTACGACAGGCTTGATCCCGGTAAAGGGTACGTAGGCAACCATGGTCGTTGGTACAGCCGATTTAGAAGACGCAATTTGTTCGTCCAAAATTTGAGGATTTCAAATTATGAACGAGGTGGAGAATTGTGAGAATATAATGAAGTTATATTTAGGGAATCTAAATATAGTAAAAGCTAAATAAGGAATTCAAGAAATAGCAAAGCAGAATTCAGCTTTGAGCCATGTAATTGTGTGAGGTATTTATCACACAATATTTAGTAAGTGATGTACTATATAGTCAGGTAAAGTTTTGTAGTTTTAATCAATCAATTGAATCACATCAGATAATATAACGGAAGAGAGGTCAATTTCTAAAGTTATATATTTATAATCCTTTATATAGTAGCAGTTGCTGTCATAATCCAAGATTGTTAGCAATTCGTTCTGTGAGTAGTTGATTTCATATTATTCCATCGAAGCCAAATATCCGCTGCAGGCTCAACACAAGACTTGCATACTGGGCAGAGATTTGTGTCTAGGGATGTCACATTCTATGAGTATATCTTTCCCTTCAACAAAAATCTACAAAATGAAGTCATGCATCCCACACCTGTGGATACTAATCCGGCAATCATACAAACTCAGACTACTGATGATAATGATGCAGATGTAGTACATTGTGAGTTCGAACCAGCCTTTTCAGATCCTAGTCTGAGTACAGAGAACAGTTTTCAAAATGAAAATGAGGTTCCAACGTCCTTCGAGACTGCCATTCCACAAAAGTCCACTCCAGAACTCCGAAAGTCTACTAGATCAAAGATTCAACCAGCATGGATGAATGACTTTGTGTTAAACAATTTGAAGAAAAACACTACAGCTGCAGTAATCCGGCCGGTGACGAAAATGACTGTCAGTGAGTCATTTTCTAACATGGTTGCCACAATGCAAACTATTGAGGAACCACACACATACTATCAGGCTATCAAGAGTCCACAATGGACAGAGGCAATGAACAAAGAGCTAGATGCGTTGGAAGACAACCATACTTGGGAAATCACATCCTTGCCGCCCGGAAGAAAAGCTATTGGAAGTAAGTGGATATACAAGGTTAAATATCAGCCAGATGGGTCTGCAGAAATGTGTAAGGCTCGGCTAGTCATACAAGGATGTAGACAAAAGGAAGGGATTGACTACACTGAAACCTTTGCTCCCGTAGCTAAGATGACAACCGTACGAACTCTCCTTGCTGTCGCTTCTATGTATAACTAGACTACATACCAAATGGATGTTTCAAATGCTTTTCTTCATGGAAACTTGGAAGAAGAGGTGTTTATGACTCTCCCTCCGGGATACTTTGGTCTTGGCAGCAGAATCACCAACACAAGCTTCCCGGTGAAGACCACTCAGGTGTGCAAACTTTACAAATCCCTTTATGGATTAAAACAGGCCCCTGGGCAATGGTTTGCAAAGTTGTCTACAACTTTGCTTCAACTCGGCTTCAGAAAATCAGCAGCTGATCACTCACTCTTCATTAAGAGTCATAACAAAGATATCATAATTGTGCTGGTCTATGTGGATGATATGATCATTACTGGCAGCAACACTCAAGACATTGACCAAGTAAAACATCTCTTGAAACAACAGTTTGCAATGAAATATTTGGGCATCTTATCTTATTTTCTAGGGATGGAGGTCGCTCACACAAGTCAAGGGATATTCATATCCCAACGAAAATACACAACTGATCTTGTTAAAGAATTTGGATGTAATAAACTGAGAACTCTCAAGCTTCCATTGGACACTCATGTCAAATTGGAGCCTCACAAAGGCACTCCTCTCCAAGATTTAGAGACATACAGAAAACTAGTGGGAAAATTGATCTATCTCACTATCACAAGGCCCGATCTTGCTTTTTCCGTTCAACTTCTAAGCCAGTTTCTCCAAAATCCTACGTCCGATCATTTTCAAGCAGGAAAGAGGGTGCTCAGATATTTAAATTCCTCCCCAGGTCAAGGTGTGCTCTTGGCCAACTCCTCATCAGCAACCTTGACGGCATACTGTGACAGTGATTGGGCATCATGCCCATATACCAGACGATCCACAACTGGGTTTTGCGTGTTACTAGGTCGATCTCCCATTTCCTAGAAAGCTAAAAAACAAACTGTGGTAGCTAGATCTTCCGCAGAGGCAGAATATAGGGCAATGGCATTGACTACGTGTGAGGTCACGTGGTTACTCACTCTTCTCAATGATCTAGGGCTAAAAAACATGGCATCTGTCGCGCTCAAGTGTGACAATCAAGCTGCTATAGCTGCCAATCCAGTCCACCATGCGAGAACAAAACACATAGAGATTGACTGTCACTTTGTCAGAGATAAAGTGGCATCAGGTGTCATACAACCATCATATGTCTCTTCACAACAACAATTAGCTGACGTTTTGACAAAACCTTTGACGACCAAACAACATAATATGCTTCTGAACAAGATGGGAGTGATGAACAAGCCACCCTCTCATCTTGAGGGGGAGTGTAAAAGATGATACAAGGGCACTGTTGTCCCTGATTTAGCCACATAGTTGTTTTCTTCTTTGGTGGTAAAAGCTCCAACATGCATACCTTGGTTGTACATATAGCTTTCCTGTTTCATGGAAGCAAATTATCAGAAAGATAATATACACAAGTTTCTCAACTCAATTCATGGCTCAAACACTTAAAATCAATACTGTTCCTCATACTTTTTAACATATGAATCTATCACGAGTTAACGATAGTAGAGAATCAAACCAATGAACTGTGCTTTGTTTGGAGTTGCTTAAAAAAAAGCTATGGAGTAAAGTAGGTAACTTTCCTGAAATGAAAACGTAGGCTAGAAGAGAAGCGTCATACATTTGATCTATACGACACCAGGCACCAAAGCGATATCTAGTACACATGCCTAACACTAACGTCTAACAACACTGTACAACTACACAACCAACACTGGCAATGTGATCATGCAAGAAACTTGACTGGTATCGTAAAGCTTTCAACAACATGAACACCTTACAAAGTTCTCAAGTCCATCTGTTCGTCCAATTCACTGTACTTACCCAGTAACTGTCCATACTCATCAATGAAGCCCAAACTTCTTGCTTCATCAAAGTCCGAAGCACATTCTGTTTCCTGCCTGTTCTCTTTGCTTAATAGAATCTTGTAACTGACATCCGCAGTGCTTAACTTCTCCGCCTCCAAAACTGAAGCCATAGAGCTGTTAACAAAATTAAAGTCAGGTAAATTAAGTAATTCGATTACCTCATAAATCGCCTTGTCACCCGCATCAATGCAGTTTGATTTCCCTGCGTGCAAAACTGAACTTGGACCAAACTCACATTCGGCTACAGAACAAGCCATCTCCTTGTCCCTGAATTCAGAATTGTCAAATTCTGTAGCATACCTTTTGGCAGAAAGCGCGGCTTTTTTCATGTTAAAAGATCTAACAGTCTCTTGAGCAGTGTCATACGACCCTAACCAAGTTCTAGTCCTTGACATTGGATCTGTAATCCTAGCACCCCATTTACCAGATTTCAATATCCTCACGCCAGTAGGCACCTTTACCTCTCCTGTCTGCTCGGTCAAGCATTCAGACGTGCTTATAACCTCACTCCCATGTTTCTCCAACACTTTATCATCGTCTTCACATTTAGATTTAATCCTCTTCCTACACCCATACATCTTCCAAAAGTCTGCCATTTTGCTGCCAGTACTCCCAGGTTGGTACACGACTCCATCAGCATATTCACAGTCAGATATAACCCTCGCCCTCATGGGCCTACACCCATACAGATCCTGAAACTCAGCCCTTTTCTCAATGACCACAGCAGCTGCGGCATCAACAGTCTTATAAGACCCCAACGAAATATTCTTCTTCAACAATTGGTTCCACATTCGAGCACCCCACCTTTCATATCCCCTTCTGTAAACATTAGGAGGGAGCTCCCTTCCCTGATTTTCAACTCTACAAGTTCCATCCTCGCCTTTAAACATTTCCTCAAACTCAGCCTATTTCTTCTTCACGACAAAAGCAGCCTCTTCATGGCTACCGTAACATCCTAAGTAAATCTCAAACTTCAGCTTCGGGTGTCGAACTCGTGCCTGCCATCTATTCCCCATTTACTAACACCCAGAAAACGCTTCTTTTCGTCAGAAACACCCTTACAAGATTCAAAATCCACCACCTTCATAACATTAAAATTCTCCTCAATATCAACCATTTCCTCAAGATTCTACTGCCCATTTTGCTTTTTTTCAACCTCTACAGACCTGCATAGGATGCATGTACCTCTACATTAATCCTATCAAGGCTATGTTTGGTATGCACAATAAGCTAGCTTATTTGGCCAAAGTAGCTTATTTGACTAGTTTTTTAAGCTCTTTGACCAAATAAGTTTGTTTGGTAACACCACTAGCTTAAATAATAAGCTAGCTTATTTAATAAGTTACCCCATGTAACTTATTTAAAATAAGCTAGCTTATCATAATTTTATTCCTAATTTACCCTCAATTAGTTGCTAAAATAAAATGAGATTAAAAATAAATAATGCATTTTTATGTAATTTTATATATATCAGCTCATATATCAGCTAATTCTGCCAAACACTCCTAATACT
Organism: Spergularia marina; assembly: GCA_963680865.1. Lineage (NCBI taxonomy): Eukaryota > Viridiplantae > Streptophyta > Magnoliopsida > Caryophyllales > Caryophyllaceae > Spergularia > Spergularia marina. The sequence continues at coordinate 8,222,858 of OY804545.1, read as the reverse complement.
ATCAGCTAAAAACTTTCAGCTATTATTTCAGCTTTCAGCTACTATCTCAGCATTCAGCTACTATTTCAGCGTTCAGCTACAATTTCAGCTAGTTTTACCAAACATAGCCCAAAACATCAGATAATTATTAATCCTAACACTATAATTTCCAAAGGCAATTTTGACATAGTTGCTAAATGCTAGAAACACCCACTAATACTCCCTCCGTTTCCTTGAATTGTTAACGTTCTGAGTTCCTCTCACGTGTTCAAACCAAACATTAACGATCCAAAAGAACGGAGAAAGTATTTAACACTCATCCATTAAAATATTTGCATCATTAGCTAATAGAATTACAACGCACACTATTTGGAGAATTCGTAAACTCAATATAACTCGTAAATCACTTGTTACATTCATCTTGGTGTAACCCCTATTTACACTATTACAAGTCTTGCCCCTTACGAAACCTATCTCATAACATATTCTAAACAAATATATTATTCCATACTCAAGAGATTCCATAGTATTATTCCTAATTCCATAGTATTATTCCTAATATTATTTCCCCATACTCAATATCCCCTAATATACTCTATTACCCTCCCCCCCCCCTCAAACTCACAGTAATTTACTGAAATTACAATGAGTTTGCTAAATAATAAGAAATAAAATAACTTCGTCGAAATCTTCAAATCTGGCATGTTGATCGTCGTTGTCGCAAAACCAATGCTTTCCAAGCCCACTCAATAATACCAAACATAACTGGTAGGACACTCCCCAATAAAACACCGAAAACTAAATACCATGAAGCGATCAACATGGTCTCACAATATCAAATGGTCATTACCAAATTCACACCTCCATTTAAAATTTCCTCGATCGGCCAAAACAATCACACTACACCCAATCTCAAACAAGTGTCCATACCCTCAATCAACAACAAACGACGCCGCAACAACACAAGAACATAGCGATTACCGAGAGCAATGAACTCACAAAATCAGCGAACCGCCAAGGATTCCGATCCATAGTCGAACAAAATAAGCAGAAATTAAAATCATTTTTACTCCTAATTTGCCGACAACTTTGGGCCAACAATGCGAACCATCATCAACAATAAGCAATTAAGGACCAACACAAATACTCCCTCCATTTTATTAGGTTCTTTGCATTTGGTTTGAATATGGGAGAAGAATTTAAATCAAATGCAAAGAACCTAATGAAATGGAGGGAGTATCATCAACGCCAATAACCTCAAAATTAAAAGAGTACGCACATGCCCTTGCATTGTGCCCTTGCCACGTGCCTACATAAACCCAAATCCATGAAGAACTCCAAACAGGCACGGCAACACTCTATCACAAACACTCGATCAATCGGAAACATCTCTGACGGTATCAAGCCAAATAACAAACGGAGGGGGCTTTTATTCAAATACAAATAAGACTCAACATTAAGACTCTTAAAAATAACTATAATACTCTTAAATAAGTTCGATCAACAAAATACTAAACCATTAGATCACGAATAAAACTCATGAACAACAAAATCCCGCCGGCAGACATTATCGATTACATGCCCACCGCCAGGTAGCGCAAGCCACTTTTAGAGTCCTCTAGGAAAGAGGCTCTGATACCATAATAAAATTATAACGCACACTATTTGGGGAATTCATAAACTCAATATAACTCGTAAATCACTTGTTACATTCATCTTGGTGTAACCACTATTTATACTTTTACAAGTCTTGCCCCTAAAGAAACCTATCTCATAACATACCCTAAACAAACAAATATATTATTCCATACTCAGGAGATTCCATAGTATTATTCCTAATATTATTTCCCCATACTCAGTATCCCCTAATATACTCTATTATTAGCCAACCAAAGTGCTTACTACTATTCAATGATCTTACAAAACAGGATCAATTTTGGCAAAAATAACTAAGGGCCCGTTCGGTATCACTGCCGTTTTCAGTTTTTGTTTTTCTTGCGTAAAAAGTTTAGCTAAATAAGTTACAAAAATTAGTTTAAACGGTATGTTTCTATAATAGTCATACAGAAAATGAAAACTGACAACTGAAAACCACTTTTTCTGGTTTTAAAAAACGGGACTTTGGTTTTCAAAAAAACTGAAAACTGAAAACAATACCAAACAGACCCTAAATTATCCATATACATCAATGCATGTTGTACACAACCATGATATAATCCAATATAAGTTTCTGCATGTGATTAACAAATCTTCATTAGTAAGTTTACCAAAATTTGCAGTAAAATTTTTACCTTTGTAAGTGGGCGGTGGGCCTCAAATATGAAACTTGTGTGAGTCTTCACTGGTTATTTCGCTGGCGCCGGTTGCATGATAGGTTTTCCGGCGAGTAACAAATGTCTGTGTTTTTATTTTTCGGCTAGTTTTGAAGAGTAAAATTTTGTAGAGTAGTACCATTCATCATGAAATTGAAGTCACACCGGGTTTAAGCATAATATATCGGCCCGATAACCAAAATATAGCTCAAATCGAACTTGACCCGCACCGAATTGCTTTAAACAGTATTGGTCGATTCATTCTCGTTCTTTCTTTTTTTGGTATAAATTAAGGTTCACCCACTGTTGTTAGAGGTGGATATGAATATTCACCCCATTGATTCAATCACTAACAAGTTAATAATTTCGAGGTGAAGATAAATGAAGATTTGACCAAAATTTTGAAGTAATTTATACCAATTGATACTTGAGAATTGAGATCATTTCAAGATGGCCGAAGCTTACACGTGGGGCTAATGCAATTTCTACTTAAACAACTTTTATATTACCTACTTCTATGTATTCTAAATTTTGACTGAAACATTGTAATTTTGATTTCCCATACCATGTCATGAGAATATGAGATACAATGCAGAATATCAGGTTCACAAAGCTCTGTCTGCTACAAGTTACCAGTTGCTGTACTTCAGTGATATTAACCTTCTGCGTCAATTTAGAGAGAAAATCAGCATCAGCCAGACATTCAGACAACCCGGTATCTGATTAGATCGGATTCACGATTTCTTAAGAAGTTCACAGTTGTGTTAAAGTAATACCCAACTTCGTCTCTTCTACAGCACAATATAGCTACACGTCTTCACCTGATAGGCTTAATTCCATTTGCTCATCTATCTCGCTAAACTTACCCAAAAACAGTCCATATTCGTTGATGATACCCAAACTCACAGCTTCGTCAAAGCCAGGCACGCAAGCAGTTTCCAGCTGATTTTCTTGGATGATCACACTTAGATCCGGGACATCTGAACGGTTTGAATTCTCCTGCTCAAAAACTGAAGTCAGTGAGCTTGGAAGAAAGTCATATTCCAGACTATCAGGAGCATCAACCACATTACAACTCAACTTATCACTGACAGGAATGTTGTTCAAATTATTTGCACCCGAAATTATCATCTCAGAATCAGGCGCCACTGGCTCTGCATTAGCTTCAGACCAAAGTTCAGACCCATCAAACTCGGCCCTCGTGGTTTTGGCAGCAAGCTCAGTTCTCCTCCTGTTAAAAGATGCAATAGCTCCTTCTGCATTATCATAAGTCCCTAACCAAATGCTAAAGTTTGATGCGGGGTCTCTAATACTAGCAACCCATCTACCTGATTTCATTTTACTCACACCAACCGGCAGCTCTAGGACACCAGTCTGCTCGTCCAAGCATTCAGACATCCTTCCAGTCACATTCCTACACCCATACATTTTCTGGAACTCTTCCCTTTTCAGGTCAGCAGCAACAGCAGCCTCCTCAGGAGTGCTATGACTACCCAATAAAACACGAGATTTCAACTTTGGGTGGGAAATTCGCACACCCTGCCGTTTAAGTCCATTTTTTTTAACACCAGACAAAAGCTTCCTTTCCTTAAAATCATCCCAACAACCTTCCTTAGACATCTCCTCAAACTCGGCTCTCTTGTTCTTCACAACAAGTGCGGCCTCTTCAGGGGTACTGTAATGTCCCAAGTGAACTTCAGTCTTCAGCATCGGATGTTGAAGTCGTGCCCTCCACTTTTTACCTTTTTTTGAAACACCACGTATAAGCTTCCTTACCTCGGAAACCCCATCACAAGATTCAACCTTTACATCCTCCCCACCATTAACCATTTCCTCAAATTTATCAGGAGCATCAACCACCACACAATTGAACTTATCGCTAACAGGAATGCTATTCAAATTATCTGCACCTGAAATTAACATCTCAGCATCAGACTTCACTGGCTCTTCATTGGCTTCCGACCAATGTTCAGACCCATCAAACTCGGCCCTCGTTTTGGGAGCAAGCTCAGTTTTCCTCCTGTTAAAAGATGCAATAGCTCCTTCTGCAGTGTCGTAAGTTCCTGACCAATTGCTAAAATTTGATGCAGGGTCTCTAATTCTAGCAACCCATCTACCTGATTTCGTTTTACTCACACCAACAGGCAGCTCTAGGACACCAGTCCGCTCGTCCAAGCACTCAGACGTCCTTCTAGTCCCCGTCCTATGCCCATACATTTTCTGGAACTCTTCCCTTCTCTTGTCAGCAGCAGCAGCAGCCTCCTCAGGAGTACTATAACTCCCCAATGAAACACGATGCCCCAACTTTGGGTGCCGAATTCGCACACCCAACCGTCTAACTCCACTTCTACTAACACCAGAAGGAAGCTTCCTTTCCTCAAATTCATCCCAACAACCTTCCTTAGACATCTGCTCAAACTCGGCTTCCTTCTTCTTCACAGCAAGTGCAGCCTCTTCAGGGGTACTGTAATGTCCCAAGCTAACTCGAATCTTCAGCTTCGGGTGTTGAACTCGTGCCCTCCACTTTTTACCTTTTTTGGAAACACCACGTATATGCTTCCTTACCCCAGAAACCCCACAAGTTTCAACCTTTACATCCTCCCCACCATTAACCATCTCCTCAAACTTCACCATTTTCCTCCTAAGATTATAAACCTAAATAATTAAGCCAAAGCACCCTATATTCTTGATTTAATCACCTAAAAACCTACAATTAAATACATAAATCAGTTCAATCGATCCAACAGACCAACACCCTAACCAAATTCCACCATTTTGCCCTTAAGATTATACACCTAAGTCCAAAGTAATTAACTTTATACAAAGTCAACTGATTATAACTAAATATGAATACATTTCTACATACAGGTTGCACAAAAATAAGATAAAATCAACTATGCCCCCCTTTTAATTCCACCAATTTCATCGGAAAATTAAACTATCAAAATAATTAACTTTGTGCAAAAGCAACTGATTATCTGCATGTATAAGCGCATATTAACATACATGTTGCAGAAAATTAGGATAAAATCATGGCCTCCCTCTGTTCCATCGAATTCTTTACGTTTACATTTGAAAATGCGAGACAAATTCAAACCAAATATGAAATATTAATGTCTCACCATACTAAGATCCAGAAAAAAAAAAAAAAAGGGTTTCTCCATAATAACAGACTAGAAAGAACAAAAAAGTACCCGACCGAAAAATTACCTTAGTAACGGAATTTCTGATATGAAATGTTGGTGTTCTTTCGCTGGCGCCGGTATAATGATGGGTTTCCCGGAGAAACTTCAGCGAGGTTGAACTCCTGAGACTAATTTTTTGGTGTATTTTAAGAGAGAAAGATGAGTCATTTCACATTTTCAAATTTCACAGTCTGAACTCTGAACCAGGGACAAAAAGAAGAGGAGTTTCTAGGTGAATAGGGGGGAACTATTCAGTATCGACACAGAAAAAACTTGACCGATAACTTTTAGGCTTCATTAATCAAAGCGAAATAAACGGTTTGGATATTCACTAAGAGAGTGTTTTGTTCAAATCCAAATTTGACACAAATTGTATGTTTGGAAACTCAAGAATTTGAGAATTTGGATTTGTGTATTTAAGAATTTGGATTTGTGTCAAATCCTTTGAAATTTGTATCAAATCCAATTAGGCAAAAAACAAATGACATTTCAAGAGGTGTCATTTTTAAATCTCACCCTCCCCAAACATTGAATTTATATTTGAATTCTACAATGTTTATATCATACTCTCGGGAGCATAAGGAGCATGGTAGTCCTCCTCACAATAGAGGGGTAGGGACCCCACTTAAATAGATTTTAAATTATTTTAAGTGTGGTCCCCATTTCTCTATTGTGAGAAGGACCACCATGTTCATTGTGCTCACGGGAGCATGATATAATTTGCGTGAATTTTACAATCTCAAATGATGGATTTGAAATGATTACAAATTTCCAAATTCATGTTTCCAAATGCTACATAAAGTTGATGAAATTTAGGGCGATAATTTTGTCAAGGTAAATCAATGTTCATTATATGGTCAAGATTCAATTAACTTAGTGATTACTGCATTGACAAAATCATGATATGAAATTTATACGTCCTATCTGAGAGATGATTTGTTTAATCGTATTAGACTTGTATTCTTCTCATTTTATGTTCATTATAAATGCCAAAAAAAAATAGGGAGTACCAATTTTAAATAACCAATGGTGTTCGATGAGATGTGCATATAACCAAACTAAAAAGGTAAACCCGGCTCTGTCAGCAACTACAGGTTCAAGATGAATCAACAGGAAGAAAAAATGGAGACCACCAATGCCCACATAATGACCAATTCACCACCAAAAGTACATTGAAGCTCATCAAATCCCAGGACATCAAGCAAAAGAAGGAATATGTACATAAATGTGAAAGTCATATCAGATATCAACTACTCAAGCAACTGAGCCTGCAAGGTGAACCCGATAGGAGTCGACTTGCATTCTTTTCCCGGTCTAAGTCCCTTGGGGGCTCACAGAACTTATTCTTCAACTAAAACTAGAAGATAGAGTTCAATGTCACAGTTTTTAACAGGGTCTTCAGGATTACTCTGCAGCTACCATGTCTTCCTCTGGCAGGAACCACATCGGATTGTCTAACGTACTATAGTCACCCAGTAATTCCCCATATTCATTGATTAAGCCCAACCTAACCGCTTCATCAAAGTTGTCATCTGAAGGAGTACTGTCTGGAATCTTTGCCTCCATAGTTGCATCTGCAGACGCGTTATCAGAATTGTGCTGTAAAACTGAGGTTGGAGAGCAATAACCAGCAGTCTTCTCCAAAACATTTGAATAAGCTTCAGAAGGAAGTCTGGCCCTCTTCCTATGTTCAAACCTCTTGTCGAGGTCTGCCTGTGCTCTGTTAAATGCACAGACAGCCTCTTCAATGGTTTGATAAGAACGCAACCAATGTTTAGCCCCGGTCAACGGATGAGTAACACGAGCACCCCATCTACCTGATTTCGTCATAGTGACACCAGCAGGCAACACTCTGTCGGCATACTTTTGATCATTTCTCACACTTTTGGAGTCAACATTTGACACTTTTTCTTTCAGGCCTTCTGAGTCACTAGTTAATCCTTGAGCGGCCAACCCCAAAACAATTTCCCTATTAACAACTCCAGTCCCGTCCATCTTTGCACTATCCTTAGACGTCCCCTCAAACTCAGCTTTTTTCTGGTTCAAAGCCCTAATGGCTGCTTCAGGCGTATCATAGGTTCCCAACCAAATTCTACCCTTCTTTGACGGGTGCTGAATCCTAACAAACCATTTTCCTGATTCAGACTTATTTACACCAGGAGGCAACTCTGTAGGATCCTTATGGTCTGTATCATCATTCAAGCAATCACCCATCCTCTCCACCCCGTCCTCAGAGACATCAGCAAATCCCCCACTGCAAGGTACTGTCGTGTGAGACCCAAACCACTTCTTGAATTGGCCCTTTTTCCTGCTAACAGCAAGCCCAGCCTCTTCAGGGCTACTATAGCACCCCACCGAAAACATAACCTTGCGCTTTGGATGCCAAACACGTCCCTCCCACCTTCCATATCCGCTTGCCCTAACACCAAGAGGAAGCTTCGGTCCCTCAAGATCATCACCCCCAAGAGGCAACTCTGTAGGATCCGTTTGGTCTGTATCATCGTTCAAGCAATCACCCATCCTCACCACCCCAGTTGCTGATATCTCAGAGACATCAGCAAACCCCCCACTGCAAGGTCGAACCCTCTTGTGAGAGCCAAACCTCTTCTTGAATTGGCCCTTTTTCCTGCTAACAGCAAGTCCAGCCTCTTCAGGGCTACTATAGTACCCCACCGAAAACATAACCTTGCGCTTTGGGTGCCAAACACGTCCCTCCCACCTTCCATATCCCCTTGCCCTAACACCAAGAGGAAGCTTCGGTCCCTCAAGATCATCATCCCCATTCTCCTTACCACCCATAAACCTCTCCTCAAAACCATCTCCATTCCCATTCCCACGCGCCTTACCACCATTAAACCTCGCTTCAAACTCGTCCTCCTTCTTGTTAACAGCCATTGCAGCCTCTTGCGGAGTACTATAACACCCCAACGAAAGAACAAACTTCAGCTTTGGGTGCCAAACTCTTGCTTCCCACCTCCCTTCTCTGCTTTTCCTAACACCACAATGAAACTCTCCTCCCTCGAAACTATCCCCATTCCCCTTCCCCTTCCCCTTCCCCTTCCCCTTCCCCTTCTCGTCCTCACTCTCATTCCCCTTCCCATTCTCGTCCTCATTCCTCTCCCCCTTCCCCTTTTCATTCTCGTCCCCATTCCCATTCCCCTTCCCAATCCCATCCTCATTCTCACTCTCCTTCCTATTATCGCCCTCATTCTCATTCCCCTTCCCATTCTCGCCCTCATTCTCATTCTCATTCTCATTCTCGCCCCCATTCTCATTCTCATTCCCAATCTTCTTACCACCCTTAAACCTCTCCTCAAACTCAACCTCCTTCTTATGATAAGCCGCCACCGCCTCCTCCACGGTACCAAACATCCCCATCCAAATCCGCCCACTCGAATCAGGATAATTGATCCTCGCAACCCACTTCCCTGACTTCACCCTCTCCACCACGACCGGAACCGCCACACCACCACCACCACCACTCCCCTCCTCACCACCCACCCCTTTCTCAACATCACCACCCCCAATATCACCCAATTTTCCATCATTCACATTCTCTAAAATACCAACATCATCACACAACTTTTCACCAACATGATTATCAACATCAACACAAACAGAATTATTCAAATTACAGCTACGATCCCTAGAATTTCTCATTTCATCCAACACACGTAAAGCTTCAAACTCACATTTCTTGGTAGAATAAACAGCGTAAGCTTCCTCAGGTGTATCAAAAGTACCCAACCAAATTCTCACCTTTTTTATTGGGTGTCGAATTTCCGCCGCCCACTTCCCCCACTGCCGCTGCCGAACACCCGGAAACTTATTCTTCCCCCGCTTCCCCGCTACCTCCTCCGCCGCCGGCGACGTCTGTCTTTTGGGCTTCTCCGGCAAGTCTTCGGCGAGGTTCACTTCCCGGACAAATCGCTTCCTCTTCGCCGGCTTCGAAACGGCGTCGTCTTCGTCGCTTGATGAAGAATCCGTCGCATCTGGGTCAGTACAGAAAACTCTGAATTTCTTCATGTAGGAATCACTAGAAAACAAACTAAAATCTGGGTTTTTCTGGGTTTTTTTAAATTACAGAGAGGTGGAATTTTGTGGAAAAGGGGTGGATTTTTGGGTGAGATATATAAGAGAGGAGAAGGTTGGCTTGTGGAAGAAGGGTATCTGGGAAATTTAAGAGGGAAATCAGAAATTAAGATGGAAATCAGAAATTAAGATGGAAATCAATTGATCAAGGAAAATAAAGATTAATTATTTAAATTAATTTGTTGACATAAATGTTGGAAATTCGATAGGATAAAGGATTACGATTATTAAGAAGGAAGTAAGAAGGAGGAATCCTGGTGTGTGTCGTCACTCATACGACACATCGTCTGGTGTTTGTAAATCTGTAATAGGACTAGGAATGAAATGAAATTTGGAATCTTCTTTCGGCATATCTTTTTTGTGCTTAGGTTCGTCTCACGCCTCTCTTGTGCTTTTTCTTTTCTTTCTTTTTTCTTTATGGATATGTTTTTTTTTTTTTTTTGACAACGCTATATGGATATGTTGATCGATAGTGTTCAAGCATTGTTCTAAATGCCTTTAAGAAGTGTTACTCGGTCTTTTAGATTAAAGGTGAAACGTAATTAATTGAGTAGATTATAAGTTTTACATGTGATTGTTTTCTCATGAGACTTGAAAAATCAATAAACAGGAAATCATGATAGTAGTTATGTATTTTATGTTTAGATTGATATTGAATTTAGTGTGGGCACCGAATCTAATCAGATATTATTGCGATTCGTTATTTTTATCGGTTGTGTTGGGCCCCTGCGTCTGCTGACCACCGGTCCAATTAGTATGACATTGTCCGCTTTGGGTCTAGCCCTCACGGATTTGTTTTTGGACTCCTTCCCAAAAGACCTCATACTAATTAGTGTGGCAATCACTTAAAAACTAGGCTTCCGCTCCTTGTTTCTTCGATGTGGGACTTGGGTTTGCACCCTAACAATCCTCCCCTCAAACCAAGACCCATCTTTGAACTTGATTTTATGACCTCCCCTCCAGCGAGGATCTGTTGGCATCACACAGAATTCGCGAGGTTAGCCCCTGGTAGAGGACACACCCACATTATACGTAGACCCTCCACAGTTGGGGATCGCAACCCCCACAACCAGGCACCCCCAGCATTTGAGTCTTGATAACCTCCCTTAGGGCCTGCTGGCTACAATTGCACCTAAAGAGTCTTCATACCCGTCCCACGGGGCTGGCTCCGAGCTCACCACTCTTTCTTCAAGATTTCGGGATTTCCTAGTGCATGTACACCAACTTCAAATCTCGACCAATGTTTCCAACGTGTCACAAGTGAACCGCAGCTCACCACACGCAGCGCCTGACCCAAGTCGAACCTTGGGATCTGATACCACTTGTTGGGCCCCTGCGTCTACCGACCACCGGTCCAATTAGTATGATATTGTCCGCTTTGGGCCTAACCCTCACGGATTTGTTTTTGGACTCCTTCCCAAAAGGCCTCATACTAATTAGTGTGCTAATCACTTAAAAACTAGGCTTCCGCTCCTTGTTTCTTCGATGTGGGACTTGGGTTTGCACCCTAATTGTTGTAAGGCGTCCAGTCCCAACAACGAACGATTTGAGTGAGATTGGGCGTGAATAGATGCAGTAACAAACGTGGTATCAACAATAACACAAGCAATAGAACGTAAAAAAAAAAAAAAAAAAAAAAAAAAAAAAAAAAGATTTAACGTGGTTCACCAGCGATGTGCCAGCTACGTCCACCAAACAGAGGAGAAATATCCACTATATGGAGAATAACACCAATACAAATATGAGTTCAATCCGAAAAGAACTCACCAAATACGAACGAGATCTAAGAGCCAAACGTTCTTGCAATCCACTAAGAACCCAAACAAACCCCTTGAATCTCACCAAAACGAACAAGCGACAACGGGTTGAGAAAACCCGCAACTATGACTCTAGGTACTCACAATTACAAGAGAATCACTCAATTTGTGTCTTAGGGAGGTTATGAGAGGAGTAGGGTGTTTATATAGTACTCCTCATAGGAATAACGCTAATAGACCGAAAAAACGGGATAAGGAAACAAGAAAACGCGTGAGCAGAAAAAACCGCAGACATTCGGCCCGGGGGCCGCAGCCCGCGCCAAGAGCTCGGCGGACCGCGCTGTAACAACCCTAAATTTTCACAATAATAAATAAGGAAATACTATAGAATTGTTACGCCGCAGTTGACTACCGAGTCAACTGCTAGGCTTAAAATTCAAATACAACTTAATAAATCCAAATAAATGAAAAGACGACAGTGGAAGACTTAGAATGTCGAATTACAGTTCTCAAAACCGGAATTAAATTACAAAACCAAATAAAATTCATGTCTAAAGAATGTTTTAATAAAAGTCCCCAACATGCAAGTCGATCTCCCTAGCAAGCATCCAAATCATCAAGACCTGTCAACTATGTCATCGAAGAATGACATAGGCCCCAGAACATGGTAGGGAACGAACCAGAAATCAGAACGTCAGCACAGGCTGAGTAAGAAACATACAGCAGAGAAACAAAGATACGCGCCTTGAGGCGCGTAGCTAACAAATAATAAGCATTGGATATAATAATGAATACAGAGTACCATCGGGACACGGCAGTGCGATAGTCACGTATCGCTGACGAGACGAACGGTCTTGTCTATCATACACGGCTGGGCTCCTATCCCGCAGCCACCACAATCTCGAACCGGCGCGAGCTAGAGTACATATAAACGATTCCTAAAGACTTAAAATGTGCACACCCCTCGCTAGAGATCCAGTAGGATGCGTACCTCTAGGAGGAAAGCCTAATAGGCAGTCGGTAGCTACTCCGACCAAAACAGTACCTTGATCAGAGGTATAAACAGTGATCGGTCCGTGCCGCATCACATTCACTCTAGGTGGTAATCATATCGTCATTTTCTTTCATCCGTTTTATGTTCATTATTTGATGGTACGTTATTCGATAATACAATTTATAAATGGCCACAGCCGGATTCAATAATTCAACACAATTGAAAACACAAGCCAAGATCAACAAAATCATACCACTCGGCCGAGAAGCCGACTGGCCGAATGGCCGAGAGGCTCGGATCACAAAAGACCGAGGCCGAGTAAGGAAGCCGAGAGGCCGAGGTCGAGCAAACTCAAACGGGTTATGAGCGAATATATATACATTGAAACAAACGTAAGAAAATTGACTTAAGTGTATGGTTATGAATCAAACGTAGGAACAATGAGCAATTGAACATGTGAATCAAGTGAGAGGATAGAATAGTCCAAAGATGAATGATCAAACGTTCTTACCTTTCAACGCTAATTCTTAAATTAAACTCTTATAACCAAGTCAATGAACTACACCTCCTCAAATCCACAATCTAGACGCCCAATCAATCACAAACTCAATCAATGATCCCCTAATTCACAAGGTATAATCATAAGCCATAATCTCACAACTTTACAAATATATCATGAATCTAAAAGAAGACAGTGGTATTGAAACATAGATAACTCCTACCTCCGACATCGTATGACCACCAAAATTTATTATGACTTAAAGTGTAATGTCAGGAACGTTTCCTCCAAATTTTGTCCACAAACTCCAAGTGGATCAACGGGAATCGATCTCACACTGAACCATAAACACGAATTAGGGTTACTCACGAAATATAATATAACTTTTTATCCACAGATCTAGATCTTACCAATTTTTGATATATTGTCAATTCTAGATTAAGGAACATATCCATAAAATCCCGTTCTCAAATTCCTTAGGAGTCGACAGGAATCCTTAAAATACCGAGGGGCGGAACAGATTCTCGGGTAGATAGACACAGATCCATTAAAACAGCTCCACAAGTAGCATCCTATGGAATCTTGACACGATATATATGTTCCCGAATTCGTATTGAAAGCACGGTTCTAACGCCACAAACCACACTCCAATTAGAGATTGTATGAGATAATTATGTGTGTTTTAAGTTGACATAGTGATGCTGGAAATTTTCTGCGGGTGGAGGAAAAACGAAAGAGACATGTAGAGGAGATGGAGGGAGGCCGAATAAATTGAGGAAAAGGTAGGGTTTCTTATTTTGTGTTGTACGTATAAGATATAAAATGGAATCGGGTTTGGATTTTACTATACGACTGTGAATAATGGTCCAATCCGAACCAAGTCCAATAAACCAATTATAGAACTTCCCAAAATAGAATTACCCAATTGGTAAAATAGTCTCAATTCACCAAATTCCCAAAATAACTCTAATTAATTCCTTCAAAATGATTAATAAACGTAACACCCTAATTAATTAAAGTCCCAAAAATTGTGGGGTGTTACACGCGCCGACCCACCGCGGCCTGCGCCACCTCCCTTGGCGGGCCGCCAAAGATCTCTGCATCCCCGATTATGAAAACAGCCGTGGTTCGCAACTTCTCCCCCGTGGACCGCCAAAAGTCACTGTTGATCTTCCTTATTCTCGTTTTCGCCCAACACCCGTACGTCGTAGAATCACGCCCTGAGCACCCTCCTCGATTACCACTATGACATACCCAAATTGGTAAGTATGTTCAAGGCATATTTTAACAATCTCTACCTTGACTTGAACACTCTTACACCCAAAGTCAAAACCAAATACAAATGTACCAAGTGCACCAAACGTGGCCAAACGTACCTCATCACCAAATTGATCAATGTAGCACCTACCCAAACGTACCCTAAGATACCAAATATATCGCAATGCCGTCGCACCACAACACCAAATAGTATAACGCCATCATCATCACAAACCCAGTTAATGGAATACCAAACGCCACAAACCAAACGGTATAACCAAATGTGCACGAGCTACCAAACACCAAATGTTTCTCCTCCCAAACGGCCGATTGTACCAAAGTATCCAAAAGTCTAATTAAAGACACAAATGGCCAAACAAATACAAATTGTCCCTCTTGAGTAACCAAACGTGCTGCAGACACCAAATCGCTTATACCAAGCCAAACACTCAAGACCGAACCAAACATCCCAAACAACCAAACTACCCCACTGAGTAAGAGGTACAAATGCTAGACTAAATCTAACCAAATTGCTCCAAGGAACACCAAAACAAATTCAAAAACAAATGACTCCCAAAGGAATCCAAACGGCCTCATTCAAAGCCCAAATGCAATGGACTCGTTAGAGTCCCAAACTGCCCCCTAAGAGGCACAAACGAGCTCCACCTAGAGCTCCAACCAACTGCTCCGCCCGAAGCCCCAACACGCCCTTGATGGGGCGCCGATCGCCTCACTGAGGCGCCAAGTCAAATGTCGGTTCCTCCTTTGGTTGACCTTGAGGCTCGACCCCCTTAGGAACTAGCTCCACCTCACTGTCAACACCCTCATCCTCAACCTTAGGAATAACTTCTTCAGAATCATCCAATATCGTCGATGAATCGCCCAAATGATTAAGTTGTGTATGCCTCAACTTCGTCGACAGAGAACCAAACGGTGAATCACAAGACGAACCAGTAGTCAGCGTAGTGCCTTGAAGAACATACAAAGACCCTTCCTTGATATCCTTCCAAATTACAGACGAGCCCTCACAAACGCACAAAACAGCCCCATCACCTCGGAAACTATAGCCATCTTCGACTAATTTTCCTAGTGACACAAGATTTCTCTTCAGCTTCGGGATATGCCTAACTCCATGAAGAACCCGAATTACTCCATCAGCAGCCCTAACTCGAACGGAACCAATTCCCACAATCTCACATATAGCACCATTACCCATGGCAACGGTACCTCCACTAGATTCTTCATAGGAATCAAACCACTCTATTGTAGGACACATATGATATGGACAACCTGTGTCCAAGATCCATCTATCAACAGGATGTGAAGCAACAACGACAACGAGCGCATAATCTCCATCTGAGTCATCATCTTTCCCTTGTGCAATAGCGGCCTGAGGGGCAGCATCCCTAGCTCTATCCTTGATTAGCTTAGGACACTTATCCTTTCAATGCCCGGGCTCCTTGCAGTAGTTACAGAGGTCCTTAGAACGCGAATTTTTCTACCACGATTTCTTCTTGGTCCCAGAAGTTTCAGCCACTAACCCACTCCCATAACCACCTGCAAGTTCGCCAGAAGCCTTCTGGCGCAATTCCCTAGTGTGAAGCGCTGACTTCACTTCCTCTAGAGACACGGTTGTTCTACCCACAACAAAATTCTCAACGAAATTTTCATACGACAGTGGTAGAGAAACCAACAAAATCAGAGCAGCATCCTCAGTATCTATCTTAACATTTATATTACTCAAAGTCAGTAAAATAATATTAAGTCGGTCCAGATGTTCTCTAAGGGGCGTACCTTCTTGCATGCGAAGACCGAACAAGCGTTGCTTCATAACCAACTTATTAGTTAGAGACTTCTTCATATAAAGACTCTCCAACCTATCCCAAAGTTCTTTGGCATTTTCAGAATCAGCAACTTCAACGATCACATCATCGGCTAGACATAACATGATCAACAAATGCGCCTTCTCCTCCAAAAGCACCTCCGCTGCAGTTTTCGCACCTGATGTCTCATCCTCCTTCTTGGATAGAACTGACTGACAGGCTAAAGTCGTATGCCTACAAATATAATTAATCAATACTAACCTAAAACGTAGTAATAGGCAAGCAAGGTTCGTATCCATCGAGAACGGTAATTGTCTAAGTATGTAATGGTAACCAAATGGGGGGTTTATGAGTGTAAGCGATCAAGTAATCTAAAGCAAAGAGAGTAATTTGCAAACAAATGGAAGGAAAGATCTCGGACAATTAATACCCACTATCGTTCACCTAATTGGTCCTAGTTATCAACTAATCCTAATTCGTTGAGCACATACTTGTAGAAATATAATTTCCTATCGTTTCTTAATTGTAGCTAAGAGGAGAGATCAGCCCTACCTAATAGCCCTAATCAGTGGATAACAAAGACGCGCGCCTAAATTCAATCCCGCGAAAGCGTAAAGCAATTAAACAATATCAACTAAGATTAACAAGATCTAGACACACGTGATTTCGATCTTCAATTAATATGTTTATTCTCTCTAACCTAATATCGATGTTCAGCATAGAAATACTAGGCTAGTTGCTACTTGTGAATCAACAATCTAACAATTAGTCCTTAAATTGTGAATCTAGCAATATGATAGATCTAGGGCTAATTAGTATGCAACCTAATTAAGCAATAAATCAATCAATAACAATAAGAACGAGAGAAATAAACAATACTCAAACGAATTAAAGAATTAAAATCAAACTCACAATTATCGGTAAACTATAGCTTCGATTAATCGATCCGAGAATAAAGGTCCTTAGCCTTGCATATTCTTGAAAATAATCTCCAAAGGTTCTGAATACTGAATAATGAGTAAAAGACGCAACTTAGGTTTAAATAGTAAAAGATTACAAAACGGATTAAGGAAACCCGTTAATACGCCGACACAGCAGCGGACGAGTCGTCCGGAGTGGGATGACTCGTCTAGTTCTGGACGACTCGTCTTGACCTTTTTCATTTTTTTATGAAGTTTCTGAGGGAGTCGTCTGGAAGTCGTCTGGTTTGGGACGACTCGTCTTAAGTCAGAAGATTCGTCTTCAACGGACTGGCTCTGGCGATGTTTTTCAAACGGTCATAACTTCTTCGTTACTTGGCCTGTGAGGATGTGTGACAACTTCCTGGAAATCTAAGATCATGAACTTTAATCTCTCGTTGGTTTCACTGCAACATTCCAAGCCGTTTGAGAGTTATGAAGCTTCAAAGTTGACCTTCTGTAAATGGACTGAAATCCCTTCCAAACTTGTCCAAAACTTGGCATCTCGCTCCTTGGATCATCTTTCATCGCCTCATTGTCGTTCCACACAATTGCACATCAATCTTGAGGCCATAAATACATACAAAAACCACTAATTCTTATATTAAAGTACAATACACGAATGATAGAATTAGCTAACAATTTATCCAAAAACAACCATTTGAATGCATAAAAACCCATCTTTTACTACTACTAAGTGGTGTGTATCACTGGACAAACCCCTTGTTATCGGAGCAAAGCCTTCATCTTCAACTGCCATAGCCCAAAGCTATTCTCTCTAGTGAACTTGTCAACATTCATTACGTTCAACCCAGACATCTTTTCACCAAAATACAAAATCGCAGCAGAAAACCCAAATTCAAATTATACGCCTAAACAAACGCGGAAGCTTTGCGGATCAAACCCGCTCTGATACCAATTGTTGTGACAGAGGCGTCCAGTCCCAACAACGAACGGTTTGAGTGAGATTGGGCGTGAATAGATGTAGTAACAAACGTGGTATCAACAATAACACAAGCAATAGAACGTAAGGGAAGAAAAAAAAACAAAAAAAAAAACAACAGATTTAACGTGGTTCACCAGCGATGTGCCAGCTACGTCCACCAAACAGAGGAGAAATATTCACTATATGGAGAATAACACCAATACAAATATGAGTTCAATCCGAAAAGAACTCACCAAATACGAACGAGATTTAAGAGCCAAACGTTCTTGCGATCAACTAAGAACCCAAACAAACGCTCTTGAATCTCACCAAAACGAACAAGCCACAACCTTGAGAAAACCCGCAACTATGACTCTAGGTACTCACAATTCACTCAATTTGTGTCTTAGGGAGGTTATGAGGGGACTAGGGTGTTTATATAGTACTCCTCATAAGAATAACCCTAATAGACTGAAGAAACGGGATAAGGAAACAAGAAAACGCGTGAGCAGAAAAAACCACCAACATTCGGCCCAGGGGCCGCGGCCCGCGCCAAGAGCTCGGCGGACCGCACCGACCCACCGCGGCCCGCGCCACCTCCCTTGGCGGGCCGCCAAAGATCTCTGCATCCCTGATTACGAAAACAGTCGCGGTGCGCAGCTTCTCCCCCGCGGACCACCAAAAGTCACTGTCGATCTTCTTTATTCTCGTTTTCGCCCAACACCCGTACGTCGTAGAATCACGCTCCGAGCACCCTCCTCGATTACCACTACGACATACCCAAATTGGTAAGTATGTTCAAGGCATATTTTAACAGGTTGTAACTTGTAACTGATAAAATAAATACGGAAACAAATCCTGGTTTCGAATTCTGAATTCTAATTCCCAAACACGGCATAAGTTAGAAGTTACAAGATATTATGGGATATGTTTCAGACTAATCCTTAGTAACTCGTTAAGTGTATGTAATTCTAAGCTGAAGTTATTAACTACCCTTTTATCGTGTTCATCTACAAGATGCTAAAGAAGTTGTCTAAACGAGTGGAAACTAAAAACTTGGTGCTCAAACCTACTAGTACAATCTAATATCATGCACCATCCCTATTATCGTTTCTTTTCTTTACAAACCCGGCAAAAGACCTACGATAGTTTTCAAGCATTGTTCGAAATGACTTTAAAAGTGTTACTCGATTTTTTTACAGTCATCTCATAAGGCTCAAATCGATTAACATAATAATAACACGTACGTAATAGTTATTTCATGTATCTTAGATTGAGATTGGACTTGGTGTGAGCACCGAAGCTAATGAGATATTTTTGTGATCTATTCTTTTAATTGGTTGTAACATTTTATATAAATACGAAAACAAATTCTAGAATAGGATTCTAAACTCTTATTCCCAAACACGACACAACTAAGTTAGAAGTTATTTATGGGATATGGTTCGGTCCATCATAACTCGTTAAGTGTTGAAGTCTAATAAGTAGTAACTACTATTATTGTGTTCATCTACGGGAAGAAGAGAAGTTGACCTGTCTAAACGAGTGGAAACTTAAAATTTTGTTGCTCAATTGCTCATCTATCGGAAAAGAAGACATTTCAGATCTTGAAGGATTGAGATTGAACTAGGTGTGAGTAGGGATGGCAATGGGTCGGGTCTGGGTCGGGTCCGATAGGATCCAGACCCGGATCCGTGTCTTTACAAGCAGACCCAGATCCGACCCGGATCCATCGGGTCCAAAATTTACAGATCCAGACCCAGACCCGCCAGGATCCAGTGGGTCTGGACCGGGTCTGGGTCCAAGATGGGTCTTTTATAAAATCAAGTTTTTCATCTTTTGAACTTGCGGAACTTATGATAATTCTGTCTCGATGTGGTTTACGATCGTTAATGCGTCAATGTGCTTTGCGATCGTCACTATGGTGGACATTCCTCATCCATCTTGTTTTACTTAGAACTTCAGAATACTAAGGGAAAGCGGCATTGAAGGATTTTGAGGCAGTGACGAAGGCTTTTGAGGCCGTGGTGAAAGATTGGGCATGAGTGCGTGATTCATGAGAAGCCTAAGAAATGAAAATGAAAGGGGAAGGCTAGGATCGTGATAAATTAGGTTTTGTTTTTTTTTTTTCTATATTTTTGGCCGGGTCCGCGGGTCCATGGGTCGGGTCTGGGTCTCAGATCAAAGACCCATATCCGACCCACATATTTATCACCGGGTCTGGACCCGACCCAGATCCATTGGGTCTCCAAAAAGTGGACCCAGATCCGACCCAAGTGGGTCGGGTCCGCCGGGTCTGGGTCGGGTCCTGGGTCCATTGCCATCCCTAGGTGTGAGCATCGGATCTAATGAGTAGGGATGCTCAGAAATTGACCCGGATCGACTCGGACCTATTCGGTCCTCGGTCTTTGATTTCGAAGCTATCCGGGTCTGTTCCAAAACCCGGGGTTCTCGGTCTTGGACAGAGGGCCGAAATATCTAAAATTTTATATAAAAAAAAAATGTTGAGACCCTTTTTATTCTGTTCCCATGCCTCTTGACTGTCATTAGAAGATCCAAACGGCCAAACCCATACGTCTCCTTCCTCTTTAGTCTTTAATTGTACTAGATAAGTAGTTAAAAATTGAAATTCGATTCGAACAAGTAACAATTGATTTGGGCATGTAGTACATCGGGTTAATTGGAAGAAGTAGGTATCGAAAGATGGAAAAGAAAATGAGTTTTAATGGAGAATCTGGAAATAAATTAAAAAGAAAAGACCTTTTTATATTACCGGTCCAGTCCGGGTCCGGTCTTTCCTAATTCGGTTCGGTCTTCTGTTTTAGATTTTCAGTGAATATTACTATTACAAACTAATATCGTCTTCATTCACCATTTCTTTTATCTTTTTTTTTATTTGCCACTAACTCGGCAGAAAACCGACCTATAGATAAACTCTGTGAGGAATTCACAAGTCACAACCAACTTTGATCAAGGCCTCCTTAATGACAGGAACGAAAGACAAGATGTGAAGAATACCTTAATATGAGATAATCTTCTTTAAGAAGATACTAAGATTGTAAAATAAGAACATGATGAGAAGGAGAGAATTGTTTAGAGTGAATTAGTTTTCATTAATTTTCATCAAGGTATTACAAGTACTATTTATACTGCTAAGTATTACATAGAATGAGGTAGAGAGGCTGTAACCAACTCTCCTGCCAAAAGTAACAGAATTCTTTTACATAGAATTCTGTTACACTAAGGGTATGATCAGGTGTAGCTCATGTACGGCAGTGCTCCGGTGCTCCTACTCTCTACAAGGTGTATTACTACTTTTTCTTGATTAAAGTGATCATTGATTCATTTCTAGAGACTTATTTGGCGACTTAATTTTCATCTCGCAGAAGAAGAAAACTAGCAATGTATACAAACAAGATGATGAGTCTCTCTGGCACTGAGAAATTATGGCCAAGTTATTTGCTGGGCCAACATCATTTTCTAGTTAGTATGGCAAAAGGAATTGGGCCCGAAAAGTACAACTGCATATGAAACCTTGAAGGCCCAAATTTCAGAGATGGGCTAGCTGATAGAAGCCTTTAATTTGTGCCAAATATTACATGTCTATGAATTTTTTTTTTTTTTTTTTTTTTGAGAAGGTGTCAATGTAAAGTTAATGTGAGCTAAAAGGAATTACTACGATCCAAATCATGTACTCGTTGGAGATTTGTTGAGCAATAGGATTATTGTAGAAAGTCCAGAAACTTTGGACAACTATGAAATAATTGTTGACATTATACTAAATGACATGTTGTCCACTATTTGTATACTACGACAAAATACTAAAAATTCCATCATCCAGATAGCACGCATTTGAAAATCACTCTAATTCTACTTTGCATCGATTTCAATCTATCAACATATTTGAAATTAACTGTACGTGAATATAAAAACGATTTTATCGATGAATACATTATGAATGGAATTTGCTTTTTATTTTATTTATTTATATTATTCTCACTATGATTAACATGACTAGGATGAGTAGGATTCATGTTCTTAGTCAGACTCTACAGGTCACGCGAGCCCATTATCTAGCAATTCTACAACATTTGACAAGAACCTAATAATACTACTTTTCAACCAAAGTCTTGCAACGACAATTGAGACAAAGACTTCCGTCAAAGAACAAAGAAGGAGCAACACGTAATTAGTACAATTCTTTAAAATCGGATTAATTGATTGATTTATCGAGGTTCATAAAAAGATCATTAATAATTAAAAAAAAATAGGTTGATTTGTTTAGAGTAACAATTTTCCAATTTCACGTGACACCATCAAATCTAAGTTAAAATGATCACTAAAATCGAAAAATCGTTATTAACGATTTAATATCCTTCAATATAAAACTACAAAATGTGATCGAACTGGGTTATGGTGAGATCATTTTCATTTAATTTATCGAAATTATTATCTTAGTGCGGTAATGGCCTACAAATGGCAATTAAAAAAACATATGGAACGAAGAAATTTTTTGTTTCTAAGTCCAAGCAGCCTTCACGTTCAAGCGACCCCGAAAATATGATATCCCCGCTAATTGGGACACCCAACCAATCTCACTGTGGTATTGTGTTGTTTATTCTACTTCTCACTTACCACCTTTTTTAAGGTTCGAAAGAATTACATTTGAGCATTCTCCAAAAAAACATTTTCTAAAGTGATTGGAATATTGAAGAAGTCAACGGCTAGTGAAGTAAAACAATTCAAGTATGGATGTTATATGAGGCAATTTTTGTCGAAACTAAACTAAATTTTGATTTAGGTACTTTTATCCAATCAACAATTATAGTTTTTTTTTTTTTTTCTATAAACATGATTTCCTTGAAAGATCGGTCTTTTGATCAAAACAATATTGAAAATATAAGTTTTGTTGCAAAATCATCTACTCAACTAACAAACCTTTCCTCGATCCAAGACCCGACTTTGAACTTGGTCTATGACCTCCCCTTAAGCAACAATCGGATGGTATCTAGCAATCTAGCATCACACAGATCTCTGCACCACGATGATACACCCCACATAACACGCAGTTCTCCACAAACCGGGGCCAATAATTATACCATGCTCGCGGGACACAAGGATCTTGGTGATCTTTCTCACAGTAAAGAGATATATACTATATTTAAAATAATTTAAAATCTATTTAAGTGTGACCTAATTAAAAGTTGAAGTTGGGAGAATAAAGTTCTTATAAATGTCATAAGCATCATTAGTAATGACTATTGACATTATCAACTTCACTAGGAAGTATTAATTATATCAAGTTTTTAACATGTGAATTTCAATTTTTTTTTTTATATCAACTAAGTTAAAACCAATTTAGTTAACTGACATCTAAAAACACGTGGAACTGTAGAAGTCTAGAAGATGAAAGATAAACCCGTGTTTTACTTTAGGACTAAGCATATGGTCATCTCCGATTCTCCATTGAAAGATGCAATATATCAATTTTCAATGCGAAAACTTGAGCATTATTGGAGCTTATTCCAACAAAGAACCACATGAGAGTTCCGTACCTAACTCTACCGAAAGCCTTACTTGACATATTCACATGACAGGTGTGTTTTTTCAAGTGAGTGAGCCCAGTCTCACTGATGCCGCATGATTTTTGGAATACCTTCTTTGCTTACATATTACTCCAAACAAGATATAGTTCGTACATAGCCCACAACGTACACTTTTTTCCTCCTCAAATTGAAGATATGTTCCTCCATTTTTCTTATCCCTTTCCTTTTCTATCTTAACAATTACAACATCAGTAATGTGATTCTTATTCAATGAACTCTACGGCACGAACCACT
Source organism: Spergularia marina (assembly GCA_963680865.1). Lineage (NCBI taxonomy): Eukaryota > Viridiplantae > Streptophyta > Magnoliopsida > Caryophyllales > Caryophyllaceae > Spergularia > Spergularia marina. Next base: position 8,199,236 of record OY804545.1, on the reverse strand, counting down.
CAACAACGAGTGTAGAGACCATTGACTGTGCAATTTTCGAGAATAATGACTGAACACGTGTTAGAAACTTCATCTTGAGTTCTTCAGTTACAAGTGTTAACACGACTTCTTTTGTCATATATAACGTCAGCATTCTCATTTAACTCTAGTTGTAACTCTTACGAAGATTAAAGCAGCCGTTACATTCGTGATTCATAATTACCTTGACTAGTAACAAAAACAAGGCGTTAATTCGCAAATTATATCATGTTCCCGGGAGCACAAAGAGCATGGTGGTCCTTCTCACAATAGAGGAGTATGGATCACATTTAAATAGATATTAAATTATTTTAAGTGTGGTCTATACTCCTCAATTATGAGAAAGACCATCATGCTTCTTGTGCTTCCGGAAGCATGGTATAAGCATTGGCGTTAATTGAGGAAAATCGGTCACTAATGCCAAACCTTGGCCATGCATTTTCAGGCTTCCTCATCACACAGTACTCCATCCCCTCCACTGATCCTTTTCTCTCCAGTCTTATCTTTTACTACCGGATATGAAGGAAATGTGACCAGGAATTAGACCAGTTGCAATTTACAAGGCGGGCGAATCGTATGCGGTAGGAATATTGTTGCTTTCAAACCCACCAACAAGATCCTGTTGATAAAGACTTTGATGAGAATATTAACACAGAAAAAAGCTAGTGACCCTTTTTAACAGATTCTCATTCTACCAAGTTTGAGATTTTTAGTCTTGCATTTGTTCCAAATCTTGAGCACAATCAGCCTCTCTCTTGTTCGGATCTCCCTCCCCTCATTATACAAGACGAGTGTATTCAGAGCAAAAATTCAAACTGAGAATATGACTAATAACACACATGGATAAATAGAATATGAGCACTGAACATTCATTAGTAGCAAGAATACAACAGTTCAAACAAGGGAGAAGAATCAATGGACTGCTATAACAGCACAGGAAAACCCATAGGATTCTTCACCCTTTTACATCAGGAAGCTCATTTCTCTCAGGAAACATGACTTAGATACTACTTTTAACTCTCAACAAGGCAAAAATATAAAACTCACTCGCAAAAAACCAGAATCTTAAAAAGCAAGATTTTAAGCCTCCTAAGATCTGTGAAGTTCTGAAACTCCATACTTAAGTTCATATATATAAGGCCTATAAATTAAAAAATACTAATTACTAATAATTACTTGCTACAAAACTTAAGGGCAGCATGCTGTTGCTGTTGCTGTTCCTCCGAAACTGAAAGAACCTTCTTCCATCCATGACAGCTCCTCATTGCCAAGCTCAAAGTCGAAATCAGGAAGATTAGTTGGTTCATCAAACATGATGAAATCGTCGAATGCAGGAAAGTCGTTGAAGATATCGCCTAAATCGATGAGCGATGTAGTGAGCTCCATCTGCAGGTCAAGACCCTGGCCAACATCACACTGGTAGTCCTCAACAGCGCCCAAAACAGGCATAACATCACATTCCTCAGGTCCCTTAGCATCAGAAGATTCGACTCGATTCGTTCCATTTCCATCATCAGTAGTGACAGCAGCATCCACTCCACTACTGGGAATCACTTCAGAATTGGAGGTAGTATCAACCTCAAGCACAGAAGCAGGAGAGTTTTGAGACAGCACACTCTCAAAATCCTCAGAACCAGCAGGGTTCTGCAACTGCGAAGCAGACGCTGCAGAAGTAGTCGGGGTAGAAGAAAGATTCTGGCTTTTGTCAACAATGAGTGCTTCAAACTCCATCTTCTTAAGCTCATAAGCCTGAGAAGCTTCCTCAGCAGTGCTATAAGTCCCCAACCAAATCCGAACACCGCGAATCGGGTGTCGAATCTCAGCAGCCCATTTCCCCCATTTCCTCTGCCTAACACCCCTATACTTAGACGCAGGAGGTCTCTTTGGAGCTTTCCCTAAAACCCTCCTCTTCTTCTCAGGGTTTTTGCTCCCATTGTTGCTATCCTGACATGAACTCTCAGTCTCAGCAACCACATGATGATTGTTGTTTACGCTACCATTCGGAGTCACAGGCAGATTAATCTCTCGAATAAGCCTCTTCCTCGGTTTCTCTCTCCTTAAACCCCTCATTTCATCATCAGAGGTAGACTCAGTTAAATCAGGGTCATCACAAATCACTCTGACCTTTCTCAGAGTTTTTGTTGCCACAAATTTGGGCTTTTGATAAAAGGGGTTTGGTAAAAACATTGGATTCTCAGTCTCAATAAACATTTTTATGGATTCTTTAGGTAACTTGTTCAAGAAAATTAATTAAACCCACACAACAACAAAAAAAAAAAATCTCCTTTTTTTCTGGGTGTTCAAGAAAACAGATTAAACCTTACCAAAAACCCAGAAAAAAAAAACTTGAAAATTAAATTAAAAAATCAATCTTTTTTAAGAAGATGAAGAGAATAATATCAAGTGAGACTCCCTCTGAAAAAGAGGAAAAGAGCTATGAATCGCTTTATGTGAAAACCCCCAAAACACTCTACTCCAGAACAAGTCCTGCATCAACAAACAAACACACAAAAAAAATCCCGAAATCAAAATCAAAAACCCTAATTTCATACCAAATCAAAAAAATCAAAATAAAAAACTCAGAAATCTAAGACATAGGTAATGAAATTAAGACAAAAATAAGACAACCCATCATACCTTTTAGGCCTCAAACGCATCGAGACGTATGAAAGACGCAAACTTTTTCTCTGCTGAAAAATACAGCAGAGATAATAACAACAGTAAGAGATGATGATGATTCCCAGAAAATAATTAGTGTTGAATAATCTGCAGAGCTTCAATGAAGGAGCCCCAATAATCACTGATACAGAATTAAACTTTGCCGACATAAATCTCTCCCAAAGTCCCTAACTTTATCTCTCCAAAAACCCCCAAAAAACCTCTGCAAAATAAAGAAAATATAACAAGAGGGTTAGGAGTGAGAAATAGGGGGGGGGAGGAAAAAGGATTAGACTGTGAGTAGGTGGTGAAACTATATAGTAAATGAAATGACATAAAAACTTTATGTTAAAAAGGAAAATAAATTAAAAAAAAAGATTGGAAATCTATGGCTGTGATTTCGCCTGTAGAACGTGACAAAGATCTATCAGATTTTATGATGGGAGGGGAAGGGGGGGGTTGAAACTTGAAACTTGAAATTGAATCAACAAACAAATGATTCAATTAAATGTCAAAACAATTGAAAAAATTGAAGAGAGAGAAAAAAAGATGAATACATACAAATATGATATAAAGATGCAAACAGAAGCAGCAGCAGGTTTACAGCGATTGAACAATGAGAAGAAAAAAAATGAGATATATGAGAAATATATATAGTAATACTCCACAGTTATTAATATACAGTAAAAACTTCTGAAAACATTGGAAACCTCGTGAATTAATAAATTATAATAAATAAATAAATAACAGTTAATTTTTTTTTTAATGGGGTATTTATTAAATGAAAATTACCTCGTCTGTATTTTTTCTCTCTCTAAGAAAAAACTCTACTGACGTTTGGTCTGCTCTTTCTGCTTCCCCTTCACTTTTCCCCAAACGGTCAAAATGCATTAAAGATTGGCGAGCAAGTTGATTAAATAGGCCCAAATATCCTCCTTTTTCTCTATTTTCAATGTTTAAAGCCGGTGGATTTTTTTATTTTTTTTCTTTCTTTTTATTAATTTTAATGAAAAAAAAGTTATATTAATCCAAGATGGTAAAAGTTAAAATTAGGTGAGTTGCTAGTTGGACAAATTTGTTTTAGCTTTGGTGTAGTACATGAAATCGTGTAAAATAGGAAATGTATCGTCTGTTTATGGTAATTTATCAGCGTGTGATACTTTTATTAAAATATGTAAAAATGTTGATTTGATTCTATTTACGTATAAACGACTATCTTATATTTCATTTAAATATTTGTTAAATCATTCTTAAACGTAAAATAATTCACAACATCTTTTTTAAAATGAATTGTAATTTAATTTAATTTTAGATATAATTAAAACAAACTTTAAGATAATCACTAGAAATCTTCAAGATTCAAGATTTACTTTTTTTACCTAGTCAAGTGGAGATTCAAGTTTACTTTTTCTCCTCTCAATTAAATCACGTTTATATCAGCCTAAAATTCAAAGACAAAAAGAATGGAAATAGAGTTTTTTTTTTTTTTTTTTTTTTTGTTTAGCTTAACGTCGTACCGAGGAAAAAGATAAAGGGAAATAGCTGGCAAATGGTTAAAAAAAAAAAAAAAAAAAAAAAGGCAAAGGATACATGACCATGCTATCTATATCATCATGTCATGCATATCCACCCACTCACTTCACTTACACAGTCACTACGCCGACTTTCACTTCCAAGCGTGCTCGACACGCACAAATAGGAAGGAGATGCTTGGAGCCAAAGGCTTGTCTTTTCTAGGATTTTACTCCATGGGACGTAACACACGCACGGTAATTAATTAATTGGGTGGACAGTTAAATAATTGTGAAGTTACCCTTCAATTTAATACGGAATAGTTTCTTTATCCAAAGAAAATAAAAAATTATTAGTTTCTTCAATTGTAAAACGCCCGAAAATTAAGTGTGAAATGATTTTGTTTTTCTAGTGTTTTGGTAAGTGATTATTTTTTACCTTAACAGAATAATTTTATTAGGAATTTCCTAGGAATATGTTTCTGGGTCTACTGGATCAAATCATAAATAATAATTTGCCGTAGAATTATTCATTTCTTTATTGGGGGTATTCATGCAAATATGTAAAGCCTGGATATTTTTTCCAGAGATAATACACTCACTTGGAAAGTAGTATCTTGTTTGATTCTTTCCTTTCTCATTGTCTTATATTTGATTTATTGGTAAATTTAGCTCCCAAATTCAATTAATTAAGCCTCTTTTGAAGTCAAGCAAATCCTCTTTGATCTTTTCCAAATTAGCCTTTATTTAGCTTATAACAGATCTTATTTATCGATGATTCTATGGTCATTACCGCTAGTGGTAATCACCATAATAATATATTATTTTATTAAGTGTAGATTTTTCAATGTAATATTTTAATTAGATTGAAATCTTTTTTTGAGAATTAAAAATATATTTTATTATTCATTTTTTTAGACTTTGTTTGGTATCAACTTTCCCACAAAAAAATTAGGAAAATTAAGATTTACTACTTAATTGAAAAAAATTAAAAAAACAAACCCCATCCCCAAATACTTTCTCTCTCCTCCCCCTTCCCCAACTGCCAACCGCCACCGCCACCCATGGGCAGCGCCGGCAACCAGCTCGCACCACCACCTCAGTCCAATCGACCTCCATCATTCTTCTCCACGTCCGCCGTCCAGACCACCGTATATGTCTGTTCCTCCAGCCAACTTCTCCTCGCACTCACTTTTCTTCTCTCTTCATCCCCTTTTCTCACGTGATTGCTGTCTAGCCCTGCCCCGCCGCCTCCTTCTCCACGGTCGCCCCTTCTTCCTGGAGTTTCGCCTCCGGAAACGACCAAAACAGCCACCTATATTGTGTTTTTCGTTTTTATTTTTTAACGTAGAATTGGCGTAATTGGCGGTGTTTATGGTCAACATTGACCGTCGCGTGGTCGCCGGAGGTGGCCGCATCTTCTAGTGTATGCCGATAGTTGGCTGGTCGTGATTGGTGCTATGTGGGGTGGTCAGGTGGTGGAATTTGTGGTGTAACTAGGTAGTTAGGGGTGGAGGGAGAGGGAGAGGAGAGAGAAAATGAGGTTTATTGTAGTATTGGTTTTTTTTTTTTAAACTTTAAATTATTGATGAAAATGTAGTCAATTTTTTATACGAGTACTACTTTTTGATGAACATTAAGCATTAAGTTGATGAATATACGATTTATGGTAACTTGTAATAATTAATATTTTGAAAAGTTTAACTGATACCAAACATGTATTAGGTTTTACAATGTTTTATAATATAAAAATAAGATATTTTATTTTTAAATTAATATAAGAAGATATCAAATTTTATAAAATATTATATTCTGTTTTTTAAATTAATATTAAAAGATATCAAATCTTATAAAATACTATATTCTTACGGTGATTACCACTAGCGGTAATGACCATAGAATTAAACTACTCTACTTTGATTTAGGGGAATGATATGTTTGAGAAAAATTGTACTCTTTCACAAAATTATCTGATCAAATCGTTTCATGACCCACACTATAAAACGTTACAACCTAATAGTGGTCAGATCACGATAACGTTCTACGTGACACTCCCGCCACATGGACTTCTCATTACTCTAATTTATCACATTTCTTAAGTAGGGTCAATTCTTGTATCTACAAACGATAATAAGAAGTATAGATACATTTGTCGATTTATTGTACGTTCATAAACTTAACATAAAAAAAATCCTTAATCTTCTGGTGCATAATTGATAAATATACATTGTGACCTATGATGAAAGAAATATGAGAATTCGAAATGACGAATAAACTTCAAATAAACTATACTAGTCGCAGCCATTGAGTCAACTTTTAACTCATCTAATAAAACCAAGTTAACAGGAGCTCCACCGGCCATTACCAATTAATTAGAGCAAATTGCATACAAATACAGCATACCTCACTCACTACTCATCACTAAGTCACTGGTCATCACTATGAACCTATGTCAGAAAGTAGAGTCACATATATACTATATATATGAATAAAAATACTAGTACACGTACACCAATCTTCTCGTCAAGTCGTCGTTGGATTTTATATTATTACAACGTTAATCTTGTCGATACTTCAATTAGTTGTCTACTTGTCTCATTGATCGTGTGCAAACATGAAACATTGCATAACATCTTCTGAATATTAATCTAATCCCACTGGCCACACCTCCGACTACGAGTATTTGTTCGCGTTAAAGTGGCCACTTTCTGCATGGTCTTCATAGACATACGTGTATTCTCCCCTTTTCACGGCCTTGGTGTACATAAATCCATCGTAGATACCATATGTGACTATGTGAGTACGCTTTAAAAGAAATACGTGGTAAAAGACACCGTATATGTTTACATGGGCAACGTAGTTACTGATTTTTTTAATGTTTTCAAAGTCTCGGTTCACATCTAATAGCTCACTCATTTATCAAACGCAAAATATGATTATTAACGTGGGTTATTCACGTTTCAAGTCTAATGGATAGTGAATTGAATACTTATCTTAAATCTTAATGCAAAAGTATTGAACAATACACTCGATACAAGACGATTAATGGATGACAATTCATTTTAGCCGACCTCAAATTAATTTGGAAATAAGTCTTGGTCGTTAACTTCTTGTTGTTGTTGTTGTTGTTATTGTTATTGTAGTAGTACCTCAGATAACCCTTTCACAAGATAACGGATCATGCTCGACTCTAAAATCGTACTCCCTCCGTTCGCCTATAAAACGCGTAGGGTCGAAACACAGTTTTTAAAGAAAATATAACATAGAATGAGATTTAGGGTCCACTTGGAATAAAATAAAAATACAGGGATGTGCTCCACTTGTTTTTCTCAATAAACAAATTATTAAAATAGAGTGTTTTGATATTCACAATTACAAATAAGACAAGTAAAAAAATTTAAAATAAACATCCAAAAATAAAATGGAAAATGCACGTGGTACCCCTGTATTTTGGGGGTTTGCACACGGTACCCTTGTACTCCAACTTAGTGCACACGGTACCCCCATACTTTTGAAAACTGCACACCATACCCTTTTTTGCTTCTTTTCTCATAACATCATTAGAGAATCTTTTTAGTGCTCTGTTTAAGCAACCATTTTACATCATTAACATACTAACTACATATTAAACATTAACTTATCTCCTTTAATACATATTAACCTACTTTGTAAGTTAGTACGTGGTGGTGGTGGGCAGGGAAGGGAGAGGGGAAAGGGGAGAGGAGAGAGAAAAATGAAGGGGTAAGAGTTGATTTTTTCTAATTATTATAATAATTTTATTTTATATTATTTGGTAATTAGCTTAAGTTACTTGTAGTCATGTCAACATTATTAAGCATAAACTAACGGGATCAGAGTTAAAAAAAGGGCATACTGTGCAGTTACTAAAAGTACGGGATACCGTGTGCGCTAAGTTGAAGTATAAGGATACCGTATGCAAACCTCCAAAGTACAAGAATATCGCATGCATTTTCCAAAACTAAAACATATAGGAAGTTTACAGGCGAACGATTCCACCAAAAAATACACTACCGACTACTGTACTCGAGTAAATATCCCGTTAGTTACTGGGTCAGCACCTGCAGCTTAACACAAGCAGGCCTATCACGTGAGATGTTTGTGCACAGCTTATTTGGAATTCCAATACAAGATCCCACGGCTAACAGCTTCCCACGTCAGCAAACATATAAAGCAAGACTTCCTTAGCAATTTGCCCGTACATAAAATATTTCGACTTTAAAAGAGCTACTCCCATGCTTGGTCACGTGACCCTGACAAAAGTTCAGTACACTACAGTACATTCATGCATTCATCATGTTCGTGTACACATTATTTATATAATCAATTTTCCACATACTCTATACAATACTAGTATAAGTGTACAGTATAGTACATGTCTGTATACCATGGCCACATGAGCATACATGCATGATGCATGCATGTCTAATACTTTATTTAATTAAGGGTTTTTTCATTTAATTTAATAATAATCGTACTTGTTTGATATTGGCATCATGACGACGAAAAAATTAGCGGACTTTTCTTCACGTTGACCGGAAATAGTATCCCATGTCGAAATTGTTTGGTAGTCTCTTTCAAAACACTTAAAATTCTGAAATAAATTCTTTCATTAAGGGGTATAGTCAATATCGAACCTACGAACATAACTCGATAAATAATTAATCAATATTTTGCGGTTTTAGATTCAAAAAGTCAATTGGAGTAAATCAATTTCACCAAATCCATTTGTAATATGGTAAGCAAGAGTCGGGTCCACAAACTTGTGATGGAGAGGAGAAAAGTGAGGAGGAGGAGGCAAGTGAGTTGCGCAAAATAAGTGGACAATAGTGAGAGAGGAGAGAGAGTGTGTGTTGGCGGGCGGGAAGTTTGGCGCCAAAAATGCTGACGTGGAAGGAATGGGCCTGTATTTTGGCGCGAAAAGAAGGTAACGAACCGCAGTGTTAGCAGGTAGGAAGGCAAAGAAGAATGTGACACGTTTGGGGTGCAGTTATGTCTATGTGTGTTACAGCTATTGGAACTAGAGAGGGGCCATGCACCTCTACACACTTTTTTTCTCATGTTCAATTTATTATTACAGACTTTATAAGACACATTTCCAAATAAAAGTTTACGAAAGGAATACGAAAGGATTTTACCTACGAGTTGGAGTTATGTTGTACCAATTGTTTGGAACAATAGGAACATCAGTAAAAAAATAATAAACTTTTGAAATTCATTATTAGGCCGATCACTATGCTAAATGCGTACTTATTGATGTAATATGAAATATACCTTACTTAACCAAGCCTTGTACATACAAAAGAACGAAAAAAGAAAAAGATACATGGATAGTGATTAGTGGCACTAAATACAGTACGTACTACTAATTAACGACAGATGATAGATATGAGTATAGGACCACTTTGCATTAATCCACGAAAGGGTTGAATTATTTAAAGGTTTTCAAATTTCTAATTTTAGAGGCAAAATAAACACTCGATTTATCTTACAAATTTTGCCCACACATTTTACACTATACCGTTTTGGTTCAACATCGAGTTGTACATGACTCGTTTGGATACATTCGGAAAGTCGAAATTCTCATAAACTTGTAAATCCTATAAATTAAAAAAGTATGGGAATTGGGAAAATTTATTTGGATGAACAAGGAAATTCAATTCAATTCCTACACTCAGGAAGAATTGGAAATGCCTAATAATTTATAATTCCTACACTTTATGGCAACCAAACAACTCATGATAATACAAATCGTAGGAAAATAAAATTTTATGGATTTTGAGGGTATCCAAACGACACCTAAATATAACTGAGATAGTGTTTGGAAATAATAATTTAAAAATTTATAATCATTTCAATTCCACCATTTGAGAATGTGAAATTCAAATATAAATCAAATATTTTGGGAGGGTGAGGTGTCATTTGTTTTTTGCCTAATTGGATTTGAAACAAATTTCAAAAGATTGAGGCCTAATTGGCCTAATTGGATTTGAATCAAATCCCTGTTTTCTAACACACTCTAACCTACTTTCATTTTAATAGATTAAACTCGATACCTGACATATATACCTCTAAACTCTAATCAAATTGCTTGGTCGTCTATTAACATCTAACCAACGCAATCAAATGTATACTTAACTTATTAGTACGACTGTATGAGTGTATGACACATTTTAAAGACGTTAGAGTTTGTAATGAATAGAGAAGCCGTTGGTTGTAGCCTTGTACGTAGTGAAGACGTGTGACTTGTTGAGAAGGCAACAACGTTTGCAGAAATAGGTGAAGGAAAGAATGAGTACTTACGTTGTTATGTTTATTAACAAGAAGTGATTAGTGTTTACTAAACAAAATACGTAAGTTAACTCAGACAGCACGTTACCACAGTCCACAGTTGAACAGGCTATTAAGTTTTCCACAGCCTAGTGTATGTACGGAGAATTTTTGCTTTGTAGCTTAGATTCTGTATTTTTGCTTTTTTCCTGCTTTATTTTGAAAAAATAATAATTTTTAGGTCAACTGAATTGATTGATGACACTATTTCAAGGTATGTGTATTCAATGGATTTTAGATATTAGGTAGTACTCAATGACATTAATTTATTGTATAATGATTTTTAGTGATAATTGCTAGTATGTCCTTAATTTGGTAAAGTAGTAGGAGAATGGATTTGTAAGAGCTGTGGAATTGTGTTAGTAGGACCTAATTTTTTTTTTTGTTGTTGTTTGCAATAGTGACAATTTATTTAAATTTCACTTACGTGGTGAATGTGAATTGATCTTACGTGACAAATTATTGGAATAACTATCTAAATTTAGAAGCATAAAGACAATTATAGATTCAAGTTTAATTTTGACTCGAGATAGCAGTAGCACAAACTCCAGTTGCCTTTGTACAAGGACGGGCATAGCCGAGATTAATTTCAAACCGTAAAACTGTAATTAAATATACCCAAGTATCTTATTATATGATCATTTTGACTAAATTCGAATGGAACTACCTCAATCTGAATTTGATCAAACTTAGATTAGATACGAGTTGACATATGATTTGATGCGAAAACTATTGAAGGACCCATTTTGCTGGATCTTAACTACCAACATGAGAGATAGGGTCATTCACATGAACTCTTCAACGCCAATTAGATAATATTTTGATGTGGAATTATGGTTTTATTAGTTTGAAAAGTCAATTTGATGAGCAATCTTTTCATTCTATTTCGACCAATAACTTTTGGAAGTGTTCCACACACACTAAAAAAAACACAACTCTTGAAGTGTCTTCAACTCTCCTTCAAAAGAATACTCATGTGGTAAATGGACGGATAGATTTCTGTGAAGAAGTTAGATCCAAGTTGATTTTGCAGCTGAACAAACGAATAAACACACTAAGTTTAAGTTGAATGATAGATTAATACTCCCTCTATTTTATTCATTTGTTTATGTTGGGTCGAAATTTGTGAGGGAAACCTAAGCCTAACGTAAACAAATGAATGAAATGAAGGTAGTAGTTTGTTTGGCCAATCTCTAACTTTTCCATAAGTAATATTTAGAAACAGTTTCCGGATGAAGATCTCTAAATTGGAGGTTCTAATTCTTATACATCAGAAGTGTTTCTCAGGAACCATAAATAGTTTCTCAGTTTTAGGTGTTTGACCTGTTTTCAGGTTTTAGGACTTAGGAATAGTTTAGAAACATTTCAAGAGCCCACAGTAACAGTTTACACCAACGTTTTCCGAAATAAAATGTAACAGGGAAGTCTCAAGTTCGAATCCTTCATCGGCAGTTTGGCACTGAAACCTGGCATAGACAACAACTCTTTCACAATTTAGCCATGTTTTGGCCAAAATGTAAGATTTGGGACTCCTAAAAGAGTTGAAAATTTGCTTTTATTCATTTGCAATAATCTGCATCCGACTTGGCTTGTCCAAGGATCCAACAATATACTACAATCTCAGCATTTCAAGAATGACATTAATCTCCAATTCTCCATCCCCATATGCAACTACGTGCGCTATAAATCTATTCATATGCAATTAGACTTCTCTGAGATTGCAACCCTAAATTTAAAGCCTACAACTGAACTTACAGGACACAAAAAGAACCCTGAACTTATCCTCATCTGTGTTTCGGGGAAAAGGATACTGTATCTTTTACTGATCTCTTTTCCCTTCCCTTCCTGACTGAGAACTAGACGCAAAGACCGACAATGATGGGACTTCAAAATATGGTGGCTCATGAAGCAATTCTAAAGAGTTACATGCCCATTTTCCAGGACATAGCAAAATTCTTCCCAATAGGCAGAGACAGGCCACTGATCTGTACCATGACACTCTTCATTGCGCCATTTGCATCAGAATCTGGACTATACTGTTGTTCTGATACCTCCGCGTTTACATCAGAGGTACTTGTCAAGTCCATTCCATCAACTTGAATTGCTACGCTGCCAGTAGTCCCACTCAATCCCATCACAGATACCTGCCCTATACTCCAACCTTTGTCCAAGGCAAACTTGCCATCTTGAACATCAGACCAGAGTTTCACCATGTTCTGATCCACAGTTGCATAGAAATCAACATAGGTGGAAGATCCCCCTCCGAGGGTCATTTCTGGGAGCTCGTCTTCATCTACAAACAGATTTCCTTTGGCTTGCCCCTGGGTAGCACCAGCGGGGAATGTCACTACAAGATGATAGGGTGTTGTCCTAGCCTCTTTAGTGGTCAATCCTCCCTGTTGCATAGGGATAATGATGTTCTGATATAGATGCACATTGACAACATTCAATGGCGCATCAAGCGTGACATACTTTCCCTCCTTGGAGACAACAGCCTGTGACATGTCAAACATGCTATACCAGGAACCAGGGGGGAACAATGCCTTGACAGTTGTGGCCCCTTGCTCGAGGACAGGTGATACCATCAGACCACTTCCAAGCAAGAACTGTGTACTCAATCCATAACAATCGGTATAGTTGGTGAACGAGAAGAATAGAGGTCTCGCAATGGGAGCTCCAGTAGAATGTGCCTCATAGCTGAGAGTGTAAAGATAGGGAAGAAGTTTGTACCTCATACCCAAGGCATTGCGACCTGAAGTAGCAACCGAATCCCAGACATATAGTTCTTGCCTGGGTGAATAGTAGTTAGCATGATCTCTAGAAAATGGGTAAAACGCGCCCAACTCGATCCAACGGTTGCAGAGTTCTTCAGTTGGTTGAGGGTAGAAACCACATATGTCAGAACCAACCATCGGCACTCCAAATATCCCGAAGTTTAACATAGTTGAAATCGAGTACCTTAAATCATTCCAAGTCCCCTGGTTATCGCCCGTCCAGTGCGCAGCATACTTTCCAGACCCCACATAAGTCGAACGAGTTAGAATGAAGGGCCTCTTCCCTTCAAGTGCTTGGAGGCCTTTATGAGTGGCAATGGTTTGTGTGAAGCCATATATACTGTGAGCATCATATTCTAAGACACCATTGTAGTGAACAGCACTGGTAGCAATGGTTTTGAAACCAATGGCTTCAGAAGCTCCGGTAGCATTAATCTTGTAAGGAGGCTCATCCCATCGTGTGCTCGTGATGTTTTTACAGTCCAAGCAGCATATCCACCCAGGTCCAGTGCCAGTAGGACAGATTTTCCCCTCAGGAATCGTGCACAGACCGGAACAAAAGTTCGAGACCTCATTCATGTCAATCCACAAGCCATCAACAGGGAAAAGTTCATGGAATCGGCGGATTTCATCCATCCACCAAGTGACAGTTTTCGGATTAAGGAAATCAGGAAAGTTTACAGCTCCAGGCCAGACTTGAGCTAAGAAGGGTTGACCTCCATACTTGATGAAGACGTCATTAGCCATGCCTCTCTGGTGTACACCATAACTTGCATTCACAGATATACCGGGATCAACAATGACAACATACTTCATCCCTCGAGAATGTAACTTGTCCAAGAATGCCATAAGCTGCGGGCGAGGAAAATTAGTAGGGTTTAGGGTGAAGTCCTTTTTCCCATCCATGTGATCGTCGTCTGTCCAGATGACATCAAGGGGAAGTTGTGCCTTTTGGTAGTTCGCAACTACGTCTTCCACCACTGATAGGTTATGATAACCCCATCTGCATTGGTGAAAACCTGACAAGCAATCATCCACAACAGTGTCAGTTCCATTACTCTGACCATGTATAATTCAAGAAAGACATTCTCAGGTGGTAATGAAGCAAACAGCAAGCATGACAGCACAGACATCTGACCTTCTCACAGCTATAATGCAGCGTTTATTTTTTCATTAAAACATTCCAATCGAGCCAATACTCACTATGGTTAATCTTTGAAATGTTATAGTGTAAAGCAAAACAGCTCATAAAACTATCCCTACTTATGTCGTAAATATTGTAAAGTAACAGTCTGTCAATGCAATTCTCGTTGCAATTTTCACTTGGGTCCATTTGGAAGCAATCTCTTGTCTGTTTTCAACACAGGACCAGGGTAGGGTTGCCTATAACAACCCTTCATCCCCTCACTATAGTCTATAGGCGAGATCTTTAAAGGCACTATTATAATGTTAACTAGAACAGGTAGAAACGATAACAAAGAAGAGCCTGATTCCTAAACACTGGGTCGGCTGCACCAGTGGAAGAAAGCATTAGAACCGGAAAGAGCCAAAATAGACAATATTACTCACGACAACCATAACCACAACCATCATCACCACGGCTTTAATTCAAAAATGAGATATGGATTGGGCTAATATAAACGTCAAGTATCATAATATTGATTTACGAAAAGGATAGGAAAGACTTTGACATACTAATAGCATAGAGAAATCACCAGAGGAGACTAGCATTCTTAGAAAATATCATTAGTGGGCCAAAATAGTAAAGAGAAAAGAAGAAGGTAGTGATCATCTAGCACTTCAAAAGCTACTTTCTTACTTTGAAGGACCGCATTAGCTTTCTACTTCAAAAGTCACTTTCTTACTCCTCCCCTACTAAAACATGCACTCAATTAGAATTTCTCAGAAGATCATCCACGAGGTCCAATTTTAGATCCTTGATTTGACAGGAAATTAAGAAACAAGCAAATTATGGATAGAATTATGACTCATACTCAGCAGTAGTTGCGGGAATACAAGGTCATCTGCCACTATTACAAGACAAAGAGACAAAATACAAGTTTCATGAAAACAATTCGGCAACCTAATCGTAAAGCCAGCATTACTCAAATGCCACAACCTCCAACTCAATAAAGAAACACACTTTTGGATGAACCCGTTACATGAAAACAATTCCACGAACCAATCTATTGGTAAGAAGTTTAGCTCTACCTTTGAGGCCGTGTCACGAAAATTTCTTGACAAGTTTGTATAAAAGAAATCTCGCTTTTAAATTACAAAAACAGTTTTGTGAGCGAAAATAAGAAACTTAACCAAATTTAACCATTGACTGATATCACATAATGTGTTCCTAAGAAGAGCATATTTGCTATGTTAGGCAATACCTCCTAAGAAGAGAGTATTCCAAATTTCAGCAAGTTTTTTTTTTTCCCCTTATATTCATCTTGAGAAAGGGTGCACTTGACAACATCGATATGTTTAATAACAAAAAAACAAAAGGTGCCTTATATAAACAAAACAATGCATTTATCCCGGCCTTCTGTTAGACAAGGGTATCCTAAATCATAACCATATGCACATGTTCATCCAAGGGCCCATACCTTATTGGCAAACATAGAGGCAGGTTCAACAAGATCACTAATCGAACATCATCTACACCGACACTACGATTCATTTCATAATTCATACCAAAAATATGGGGATACATGATCACTAATCTCCTACAACTTTTGGTAAAAGTTTGAAGTAACGATGCAGACAAGTTTCGAACTACCTCACTCATTACCTAAAACCCATATCAGTACTTCTAGACTCAATAACAATATCAAAGGCAGTAACTTTTGTAACTACGCATACGGGTTTCACACTCAGATTTTGTAATGCTAATAAAAAAAAAACTTAATATTACTTGGTACTCCAAATTATAATACTTGGTATTCTCTAACAAGCAAACATCCCTAGACCACCGCACCCTGAGATTACGCATTAAGACACGCAGGTGGGGCCGAATCACGATAATCACATACTTTAATAACATAAAACTATATCTAGATGTAATTAGTCAATATAATAGACTAAAGTTAGCAAACAAGGTCAAGTATCTAAGCAATAAAACAGATCATTCCCCATTTCCCCTAATCACGAGATTTTTTGGCAGTCCCTGGTAACAACAGAGAATATAATCACATTTGCAGCAAATCAATGCCCCCAATCTTCAAAAAATGACATGCCCTGAGAATTAAGTTGAATTTATTAAATCCCGCATTCTAAATTACTAATGAGGTTTTCGCCCATTGACTGCACTCGAAAAAGTTGTCACATTTTCGTAGTCATAGAGGCTAAGAAAATGTACCACGAACATTAGACGTTATCGGACTAATTAAGGTCGAGTCGACTAACATGAATCGTAAAAAAAAAGTTAGGAAAGAGACGAGAGTATTACCAAAGGCCCAGTAAGGCATAGGAGCAGGACGACCAATCAAGGAAGTGTACTGATTGACAACATCAAGAGGAGAGGGCCCCGCAAAGAAGTAAAAATCAAGAACACCTCCAATAACCTTGTAAGTCAATGAATTTCCACGGTAAAAAATATCCATACCATTACTATTCAACAGTAAAACAGCATGGGCAAAGGGTTGCCCACCCACATTCCTAAGATCCATATAAACCGGGTGCGACCCGTATAAATCCGTATTAATATTAATGGCAGAAACATCCTCAGTCCAAAGTGTGTAAGGATCATTTGGGTGTAATTTTATTCCATGTGGTTGAGAATTTTCACCGAGACCGTAAAGTGAAGCATCAGACGGTAATTTTGTGGATATTTCAAGATACTGGTCCTTAAATACCAAGCTACTAAACGGGTCGGAGCTACCCGAAGTCGTATCGAAAAGGGTTTGCCCGTCCGACTTACGTTTAACAGTGAAGGTAAACGGGTCTGCCGTGTAACTGAAGATTAACTCGTTTCCGGATATTTTTGAGGTTGAAATTGGGAATTTTCTGGATTTTGAAATGGCTTTATTTAGTGGGGGTGGTTGTTCTCTAGGTAGAATGTCGTAGGGTACTTCCCATCTTGGTTTTTCTGCATCTGTTATGTGTACCCTTAATCTTTCTCCTGTTTCATGCCTGGTGAAATAAAACATTGTGATATAATTAGTCATCAATAATTATGTTACTCTATAGTATGAAATGAAGTGAATACAATGTTGCTCGGATTTGATTATAAGTAATTAGGCTATTTTCCGAATTGTTATTAGTGTTCGAGTTGTCCGAAGGTCTACGTAACAAAAGACTTCACAAACGGCATAGTGTAGTGTTTTGTACACGTGAAACAGTCAACAATATTGTTTATTTCCCGACATTATCTGTCGGAATATAATTTTATCTTACATAAATACCGTGTAGTGTTTATCGATTTTTCACTCGAAATCAAACCCGACTTGCAGGCTGTTAGTCACATGTGACATGACACATAAATCACTCCTAGGAAATACACAAAAGTCAATAATGTAGGTTAAGAACTTGTTAAAATTTTAAGTACTCCATACTACAAGTATATTTCACCAACCAGAACTCATATAGTCCTATCCCATTTAATGAACAAAATTCAGATAAGTTCAATTTTCTACTTTTTTTTTTTTTTTTTAGTGCAGAGACAAGTTTACCAAAAATTTCCAAAATTTTAATTTACATACAATATCAAGGCTAAAATGAACGTTATTCCCATTTCACTAAACTATCGACATTTAGCTTGAATTTCTTTCATTCACGTAATTAAACGAGCAAAAGAAATGAACAAAATGGAGGTAACACGAAATCGATAAAACCACGTAAAGAGGAGAATGTAGGACTTACTTAACAAAGAGACGCAAAGAAGGGATATCAGCACCATAAATGCTGTTCTTCTTCTTCACTTTCAAGTAAGCCAAAAACCCACCATCAGAAAGTTCTTCAATGGAAACCAAACGGTAGCCATTGCCAATCTTAGTAGGAACAGAAGAAGAAGATTTAGTATTATTAGTTGCTATTACTCTATCTAATCCCACACTAATTAAGATTAAGAGACAAACCAATAAAGCTTTTTTTGGGAAGGAGAGTGAAGAAGAAGACATGTTTATTTAGTGGTGAAGTGAAGTGTAGTAAGGAGAGTGTACATTTGTTGGTTTTAAAGGCAGAACGAGAGGGAGAGTAATTTGGTGTGAAGAGGTGTAGGATAACGTGTGATTTTGTGATGGGACGACAAATTTCTTAACATGTGATACGTAAATGGTCCAATGTCCCACTTCTTTTAAGAGATTTTTTTCATCATCATCATAATATTGGTCCACTCTTATCAAGGAGCTTCAAATTATGGGACTGTTTTTTCTCGCTTTTTTATGGGTATGTACCCTTGATTTGTGGGATATTTTCTTTTATCTTAGGAAAATAAAAAATGTTGATTTTGGGTAAGTTGGTAGTAAGTTCGCCAAAACTTGAGTTCGGCTTGGTCAAAGCTCTATTCGATATAGTTAAAATTTATTTTAGCGAATGAAATAGACTGTTAAATCACGATCGGGTCTGGCCGCACCCGCATAGAGGAGAGAGAGTCTACGTCATAAGCCCAAGGAGGTTTCATCCTAAAATCAATTGACAATAGGTGGAGTAACTCCTTGATTTATAAACATATCAACTCTCTCCTCTTTTTCCAATGTGGGACACTCACACGTGAAGCTCACTTTAACACTCCCCCTCACGTGTGAGTTCCCTTATTACTCAGCACACTGGGCTTGGGGCTAACCGGGGCTCTTCTAGCTCTCTTCGGTTCCCACATCTCTTGCCCATCTATGCAGACTGAACCTTCACAAGCTCACCGGGGCTCTTCTAGCTCTCTTCGGTGGCATCGCAAATTGGGGCTCTCCTAACTCTCTTCGGTTGCGTAAACTTGATCCATCTGCAACGGGCCCAGTTCATCTTCTGGAGTCTCAGGTCTTTAACCATGGGATCTGATAACATGTTAAATCACGATCGGGCCTGTGCCGCACCCGCATAGAGGAGAGAGAGTCCACGTCATAAGTCCAATGAGGTTCCATCCTAAAACCAATTGGCAATAGGTGGAGTAACTCCTTGGTTTATAAACATATCAACTCTCTCCTCTTTTTTCAATGTGGGACACTCAAACGTGAAGCTCATTCTAACATAGACCAAAAGATGGAGTTCTATAACTTTATGTTTAAGTGTCTAACTATTACAGACTTACAATACTATATGTCAACAAAATATATTGATTCCAACGATTTTACTTGGCGAAGGTTCACTTCACATACGGAGTATACCACTATTTTAAATTCTACTTTCTTATGCTTCACATATTTTACTCGAGGTACCATATGACTTCTTTAGGATAAGCACTTAAAAATTAGAACTCGTAAACGAGTTATTTAGATTAGGGTCAGATTGGTTCGAGTTGAATTTATGTTGATTCGGGTTTGTGTCTAGTTTGGGTTTGTTTTGTTTTGGACCTAGTCAAATTAGATTAGGATCGATCCAGATTATCAAATCGGCTCCGATGAATAACATTTGATGATGCATGTTTGCTATCCATAATTTTGTATGGGGATTGCTAAACATAACCTAAAAAATACTAGTGTAACCTATTTTTTCCATTTTTTCTTCCAATATTACCCTTAATGATCTCATCTTCCCAACTTCTTAACGTAACATACCCTAAAGAAAAATTTCTATAATATGATGCAATGATGCGACGTTCTACAACGAATTGCCCGGAATATCAACGATTCCCACTTTAACATAATCAAAGTAGGCAGCGAATATCCCTGCTTGTAATGAATTCACCTCCATTGCAAAAAGAACAATTGATATCATCTGTTGATAAGAATTAAGCAAGATGCTGATATCAACATTTGAAGATACAATTAAGCAAAGGCAATTGATATCAACTTACTTTGATGTAGAAGTATGTTAACGAATAATGAAGAACATAAACTATCGATGAAGGATGAGGAATGGCAGATCATTCTTTGGAGGGACAAGTAGGAGATTAGGGCAGAAGATTAGAAATCAATCCCCGCTCAACTTTTCCTAGTGTACGCATGTATGTAGTGATGGTGTTAAAGCACTACCACCGGACTTCCTTTGTGAGAAAAAAGATACATTCTATCGTATGTATGGCAGCAAATCAGTAATAGCAATACTCTCATGGGATAAATTTGGGGTTTGAGTATTTGTGTTATTTTTTGTGGTTATGGGGGTATAAATGGGTTTTTACCAGGTTACGTTAGTAAAAAAAAAATTGTGTTTAGCAATCATGTTTTAGATAACACAGGTATTGGACAACTGAATTTGGGTCAAACCCAAATCTAAGTAGGCCCAATTTTATTTTTTTTGGTTACAAGGCCCAATGATTTTTGCAAGCTATACACTTTCCCTTAATACAGCCCAACTCAAGTTCAGTTCAAAATCGACGAAAGCTGAACCGTAGCTTCGCATGCTCAGCAATCTCAACTCTCAAAGCAAAGTTTACCGTACCTCCTGCCTAGCATAAGCATGATGGCAAACCTAGCGTCGCGTACCGTTTAGTAGCATATATAACCACCAACACTCCCACTCACGGCGCTACGCGACTCCCAGTCTCAGGCCCCAAAATGCCGAGCCATGCATGTCCTCGCGCTTGGCCAGTTTCCACATATTCGTCTTGATCAACATATGAAGTCATGAACCATGGGTCCTGGCTCGACACATTAAGTCCTGCATGGATTAATACATGAAGAGCTTGTTCCAAAATCCAATTAACTATTGTTATATTTTAAGGGTTGAGAATGTTACTACTTACTACAAAAGGCAAAGATCACGATCTATTGATGTTATAAAAAAATATGAATTCTACATGTGAAATTCTAAAGATTAACAATTCATGATGTTAAAATGTAGCTAGCTTCGTGGGTGTGTTCGAGGAAAACCCGTTCAATGTCTAGATTAGATACTTAGATGTTGTATTTTGTGTTGTAGAGAGAGGGTGGATAATCTTCTCATAATATGTCACCTCCATTTGTGTCCCAAATGGAATATTTATACAACTTAAATACTTAATGCAAGTGGCTTAGTGACCCGTGCATGACATGTGTTGGTCTTAGGCCTTTTGGACATGTGGTGGGCCTTTATGCTCTTTGTCTCAGTTTGACCCAGTTAGTGTACGTAATTGAACTCACACGTCCAAATATAAAGCCAATTAATGGATTTCAACCATCAATTTAAACTTTTGATTAAGTTGACCGTTTAAGGAGATATCAAAGGTTGTTGTTTTTAAAAGGTAATGAACTTTATTAGCATGAGTAGTACTCCGTATGTTAAATCCCTCCTAGGCTCCTATCATATACTCCGTACAAAGTATCTTGGTTTGAGGCATTATTACAAAAAAGGAAATTTTCCAATGTACGTATCCCTGAGGTTTCTGAGATTTTTAATTATACCCCTAAGATTTCCAAGTTTCCCAAAATACCTCTAATATTTGCAAAATGCAATTTTTTTGTATTTTTTTTACCAACGGCGCCTAACACCATTGGATATCTTAGTGCATTTGACTATTTTCATTCTAATTGACTTTTAGGGTGTGTTTGGCCAAACTCTTGAAGTGTTTCTGAACATTTTTTGGGTCCTAAAAACTGAAAACTAGCCAAACACCCAAAACTAAGAAACTGTTTCTGGTTTTTGAGAAGCACTTCTAGTGTAAATTTGTTCATCCGATGCAGAAGCTCCAATTTGGAGCTCCTCCTCCATAAACTGTTTGTAAGAAATAGTTCTTTAATAGTTGGACCTTGACCAAAGAGACTCTTAATTTCATCAATTAAAACAAAAGGAAAAAAAAAAAAACCAAACCACATTCTCTCTTTTTTCTCTCTCCTCTCCCCTTCCCCTCTCTTCCCCACCAACAAGCACCACTTTCCCGTAGTGGCCACAAGTACAGACCACCATCAACCTGAACAGCACCACCTTCCCCCACCCCCATTATCCTTGCTCCACCACCCTCTACCACATACATCGTCGCTAGCCCCTTGGGGGGAGAGAGAAGAGATCGACGTTGAGGGACTGGCGTGGAGAATAGGCGGTGTTCGGGGGAGAGAGAAGAGAACGCCGAGAGGCGGTGGGGTGGCGGCGGTGGTCGGTGACTGTCCAGATGGACTCGCCGGTCAATCTCCAATAGAATGGTGGTGGCCAATTTGTTAGGGCGGCGGTGCATGCTTGTCGGCGGTGGTGGTGGAGGTGGTTGTGGGGAGGAGGGGAAGAGGAGAGAGAAAATAAATTGTGTTTTGTTTTTAATCTTTCTTTTATTTGATTGAATGGTTAAATTTTTGAAAAAATAAGTTAAATAAACTAAAGTTAATGGTGTTACGTTCCGTTATTCAAAAACACCAAAAAATCGCATTTTGCAAACCTTAGGGATATTTTGGGAAAATCGGAAAGTTGGGTGGTATATCTGAAAATCTCGGGAAGCTCAGGGACACATTGGAAATTTCCCTTACAAAAATGCAATGGTTTCCACCGTTTTCTTTCTTCGATGTAGGATATTTCCCACAAGTCATAAGTCCACAACTCATACTAGTATGTTAGTACCTAGTACTCCCTCCGTTCGCTTATAAACATCCTACCTTTTATTTAAGGTGTTTATTTTTAGAATTATGACTTAGAATTTTTCTTTATTTGTGTTTGTAAACACCCCTACTTTATTAATTTGTTTATTAAAAATGCTAATGGGGTATACCTCTATGTTATACTTTTACATAAAGTGGATCGTAAAACTCATTATTTATTATATTTTTCTTGAAATCTATGTTCTACCCCTGCGCGTTTTATAGGCGGACGGAGAGAGTACTCCTACTCGTACTAGTCTACTCCAACAAGACCTATGGAGATGAGTTTATAGGTAAGGGTTCCCTAAGAACCTTATATTTGTCTGCAGTTCCGGACTTTTTGGTTTGGTTTACTTGGTCCGTAGTCCTTACTGTACCGCTTCTTCCCTTCCAGAAGAAGCATGAAAGCGTACAAAACCAAGAATATAATAGACGTCTTTAGATGATAAGGAAGGAAAGAAACTGGTCTCCAATAGTTCAGGTCTTGAATGTTTCGAAGAAGGAAAGTAAAAAGTGGGGTGCTAAGGAAGGTTCCGGATTGACTAGAATGAAGGACTTTTATTTTAAGACGTGATAAATTTGTCAAAGGTCTAGTTACATATCCGACTATCCGTCCGTATAAGAGGAGTAGACTAACTCACAAGTCCGATTAAATTCTACCTAAGAAAAGATCGCCAAAAGATAATCGACCCACAATTCCACAAACATGTAAACTACTCTTTTAATTTCTACACCGTATTTTATAGATGTAGTATACTTAGTATAACTCATAGGTGGATCAGTGGATAATTATCTTTTCCAATTATGATACGTAAGAGTGAAGACATTAAACAGATGTGCAGGTCGTACGAAGGCAGGAAAGTGGTACAAAATTACAAATACAAGCATGAAAAAGGTGTATTTGTGGTTATGCGTCTCTATTAGCATTTCTCTTGGCTGTCTTTGTCGTTCCCTTGTTTTCTATGATGTCAATGCAAGGACACCACACCTACTGTGATTCGTGCAAATTGCGTCCGAGAGCACTGGCACGACCAATTTTTTTTACATGAATATCTTCTTCTGATTCTATTAATTAATTATCTCCATTTGAATGCATAGTAGGGACATGTAGAGGTTGGCCATCAACGCGTAGGTGGCGCCTAAGGACATGCATGGACGAGTTAGTAGAAGATCACATGTTTATCTAATCGTCTAACGTACGCGGAGTTGTGGAGTTCTCATACAT
The DNA here is from genome assembly GCA_963680865.1 of Spergularia marina. Lineage (NCBI taxonomy): Eukaryota > Viridiplantae > Streptophyta > Magnoliopsida > Caryophyllales > Caryophyllaceae > Spergularia > Spergularia marina. The sequence continues at coordinate 8,175,079 of OY804545.1, read as the reverse complement.
TCATATGTACGACCAATTCTATGATGCCCTCAAACTATATCAGAATACGCATGGTGTTCCTATACTTGAAATTTGTATAGTCTGGTGTTGTCGAATTTTACCAATATCGGCACATGGTGCCCCTCCCTCTCATTTCTCTTATCGTTGTTAGGCCCTTGACCGTTAACTGATGATGTGGCGGTGATTAGCAGTTAATTACGGATTAATTATTTAATTAAAAAGTTAAAAGAAACTCGAAAATCTTTCACAAAAATTTCAAATTTACAAGGATTAGTACACAAGATGCCCCTGAACTTTACACCCCAGTGCAGATGGTGCCCCTTAACTTTACCCTCTCGTGCACCTGGTGCCCCTTCGATTCTTTTTTGGAATTTACAACAAAATGATTTTATTCTAAGAACGGTAATTCAACCTCTTATTTACCCTAAAAAACCCCTCTTAATTTTTTTAAGGTAAAGAAGAGGGTTAATAATCCGCTATCTGAATAATGCCACTTTGTTGTAAATTTCAAAAAAAGAATTGAAGGGGCACCAGGTGCAAAGGAGGGTAAAGTTAGGAGGCACTATGTGCACTGGGGGTAAAGTTCAGGGGCACCTTGTGCACTAATCTTTGTAAATTTGAAACTTTTAGTGAAAATTTCTCGAGTTTGAGGGAAAAGATTTATTTTTTTTTTAATTTAATAATTAGTAATCCCTAATTAATTGCTAATCATCGTCACGTCATCAGTTAACAGTCAAGGGGCTAACGGCGTTAACGGAAATGAGTGGGAAGGGCACCATGTGCCGGCAGGGGTAAATTTCAGGGGCATTAGACTGTACAAGTTTCAAGTGTAGGGGCACCACGTGCATTTTGATATAGTTCGAGCTTTCGAGGGCACTATATGAATTTGGTGTCGTATATATGATTCTAAATACGGAATGTGTTAGTTAAGCAGAGATGAAAATTATACTAGTATATATTGTCGAGGAAAAATTATAGTATAGACTAAATTGTCCTTATACACCCTCCGTCTCTCTTTAAACACCCCATATCCAAAACGAACCCTTATTGAGGAAAGTGTACACACTAATCGGTTAATCAAAGTTTCAAAAAAAGTACATGTAATTTTTGCTAAGATTCTTATCTAACTCACCAAATAATTTTTTTGGGAAATTTGATTGACCGATTTGCGTGTACGCCCTCATCAAAACGGGGGTATTTTGGGTATGAGATGTTTAAAGAGGGACGGAGGGAGTATTGTATAAAAGTAAATGGTCTTATTAAGTGGTTGGTAATTTGGTACCAGATCAGAGGATCGTAAATTTATAGTCCGCCAGACATATGTGATGCATCTATAATTCGACTTTTGGATCCATCATTTTTTTTCCAGGTTCCACCACTGACCGGAAATAGTCTTAATTACTAAAGGGCAAGTAAGATGGAAAGGTTAGAAATTGGGGGCTTGGTCACTACTCATAAATCACACGGAGTACTACTAAATGTTACTCAACTCGGAGGCAGATATTTAATTTTGTTAGTATGGGTTGACATATACCTCCAGTTTGGTCAACATGATTGCCGGTCTAACTGAGTGGTGGTTTGGAAGATTAAGTAATTGTATGCGGCACATTTTTTGTTTTCCAACTAGTGCTACTTTTCAAGTGATTCGGATCCCCCCCCCCAATCTGATTAGTATAAATAAAGGCCACATCAACAAGTCTCATCCATACGCATATTATATTTATATTTAATATTGGAATAATGCATGCATGTTCATAGAAGAACAATGCATGGAATACTTTTAAATTTTAATAGAAAATTGTATGTCCATGTTCACCAGCAATTGCAAACCAAGTCACCGTCCACATTAGAAAAACAACGGGAGGAAAAAACATTTGAATCATACTATGCAACCAAACGACCACTCAGATATTACTTATCTAATGAGGATGTATGGTATTTTTATTGAAAAAGCGTCGAATAATGATCCACAAATTACTAGCCTTCTAATTGACTGTCTAACTAGAAATGTCAACAGTGTGATACTTTTATAAGAGGTCCAGCTCGGCCAGGCTCGATATTGCCCCAAGATTCTTAGCTTGAGCTCGGATTCAGCTAGCTAGCTACGTAGACTTGGCTCGATTATTAACAATCGAGCTTAGAAAATTTATGCACTGGCTTGGGTAAGCTTATTATTGCCTCCTACTCTTCAATCAAATATCAAAGCATGAAAAGTTGATTAAAAAAAAAATATAAACTATCCTGAATGAGCTAATCAAATCCGAGCTTTATTATGAAATCATCAACTCAAATTGGGGTACTTTCGGCTCAAACTCCGTATCACTGAAGTAGAACCGATAACATTGAAATTGAGATGATATAGTATATTAATTTCACTGAAGTAGAACCGATAATTTTATTGATCAGTCCACCATATCAATTAGCAAATAGCACTTAGCTTGGACTTACCTGCCCAATGTCGGTTGGACAACGTGTTGAAATCTTCACAATACAAAGGACTAAGAAATTAAAACGTACAAGTTGCACACGAATGCAATCAAATTGAGAAGCTATATTTAGTTGTTGATGCCATTTCATGATTAGAACTAAAAATAAATTAGTTGGTGGGCTGATTAATTAGAGATCAAGAAGATTAATTAATAGCCAACAACTTTGATGCAAAATTTAGGTTATAGTTGATGGAAGAATTGGAATGAGATTCGGTAGAACAACGAAATCAGTCAACATTATAAATGCACATATTTTTTTCTCTCAATTGTTTTGAATCATCCAAAATGTCAAATAATTCCCAAATTAGAATAGTATTCCTTTTGATCTATCTTTGATTCCCCAATGTGTCGTTTTATTTGTTCTACCCCGGAAAAAAAGTTTAGTTTGAAATGCACGTATTTAGGTAGTACAGTTCACCAATAGATTATTAAAATTGGCTAAATTGATATATTATCAAATCATCCCAATAATGTCAATAAAGTACTCCCTCCTGTTCTATTTGATCTTGCACAATGAAATAACATAGAATTTTGTGTAGAAAGTAAGATGTGGTGAATAATGAAAGTGGGTGGTCACAAACTATTAAGACTACAAAACGTATTACAAATAAGAAAATTAGAAGATTATTTAGAATTGACTCAAAAATGAAAACAAGAAGATCATTCAGATGGAGTACAATCTTTAAAATGTTGTTCTATTCGTTTTAAAGTTTATTAGGAGTATTTAGGACTGAATTATTCATTTGCAGTAAGTGTCATTTATTGTAGACAAAATTCATCGATTTAGAAAAATTAGATAGCTATTACGTTAGCTAAATTTACCAAACACTCACATTTGATCAGGCTGGAAACATTCAGCTACATATACAGATAGTATTTCAACATTCAGATACTATTTTAACATTCAACTACTATTCCATCTAGTTTTTAACAAACATAGTCATGCATAAGTGCATAATCTACATTCGATAAGGCAAAAGTGGTTTATGACCCCCATACGTTTGCCTGATTGCCTCTACGCGAAATGTAACCTCACAAGTATTTAAAGGAGCAATTCACACCCACAACTTTTATAATTGGTGAAATCAAACATATCATCAATTTATCATGAGATATTCAATCTCCCCAAAATACCACCTTCAAATCTAATATCATAAAGTTAAAAAAAAATAAAAAATAAAAAATTATCGTCTCACTGCTCCTATTACTACGAGAAAAAAAAAAAAAAAACTTCAGTTTTGATTGAGCCGTGAAAAATGTAATTTTTTGAGTTTTTATTTTAACTTAGATAATACTTTTGATAATATTTAGTGGTCGTTTGGTTGCCACTCGAAATCATGGGAATTCAAAATTCCCATGAATTAAATTGTTTGGAGTTGTTTGGTTGCCTAAAATCGTGGGAATTGACAAATCATGAGAATTTCCAATTCCCACAAAATAGAGGAATTGGCTTACCTAGCCTCCCCTTGGTAATTGACAATTCCCGTGGGAATTCAATTCCTACATGCAACCAAACAGTTTTGATAAATTCATGTGAATTTCTACAACTTGGAAAGTGGAACTTCATGGGCATTCCGAATTCCTGTATACAACCAAACGACCACTTATTTTATAGGTGAGATATTGCCATATTGGAGAGATATTGAATATCTGGCGATAAATTGGAAAGGTGTTCGATTTCACAAATTATAAAACTTGTGGGGGTCAATTGCCACTACGTCAAATATGGGCTTCGAGAACCAGCATAAGAGAACGGAATTTTGTAAAACCGATCTCTTTTTTATATAAGAGCGGGTACGTTTAAAACCGTTCTTAAACATGATTCGCGGAAAAAGGAAAATATACAATAAATACCTACGAGAACGGTTTCACTTAAAACCGTTCTAAAAGGGTCTTTTAAAACGGTTTTATGAGGAGCCGTTCTAAAAGATCAACCTTTTAAAACGGTTCATATAAAAACCGTTTTAAAAGATTAGTTTTTTTCTTCTTTTTCTAAGGCATAAATCAGACAGATAATGGAAGGTCACAACATTGTAACTTCCGCCTCCTCTTTCTCTGTTACTCCCTCTGATCTCCTCTTCCCATCTTCTAATTTTTCTCCTATGTTTCTCTCTCACTTCTCCTTTCTCTTTTGCTCTTCCCATCTTAAGTGTCTCTCTCTCCTTTTTCCCGTTTTGAGGACAACGTTGTTTTCGTCTTCAAATTGTCGCCGCGGTCCATCTTCGGCTGTAGAAGTGCGGCGAATGCTTCACTTCGACAAGATCTGGTCTTACGCAGAGTCCAGCCTCGAAAACCCGTCCTCCGGCGACCTTTTCCCCGCCTTCTCAAGCCGTCAAACATGCCTTCGTCCGGCTAGGGTTCATCGGTCTCTTCACTTGTAATTTCTTACAACTTTGATGTTTTATTTGTGATTAATTTATGCATAATCGATCTACTCTTTCAGATCTACTTTCTATAAGCTTCAAGATAAAATTTTGAGATTTCGTCTCTCTAATCTATGTTATATGTTTTTTTAACTTAGTTTTTTTATTTTAATTTACTTTTTCTAATGATATTTGTTTTTATTGTATGGTTAGAACGATAATGAGGAGGAAGTTGAAGAACAAAGGCCGGATGTAGCTTATTGAACAAGATGAAGATGAAGATGATGATGGCAAGATTCACGAGAAAAATAGTGTTAGCTTATCGATTTGGTTAGTTTTATTTTTGTTTGGTGATGCTGTAATTATTGACTTATTTCAGTGTACCCCAATTTATTAGAAGTACTTGGAGAACCCATTTTCATGTTGTTATTGTTATTGTTGTTGTTATTGTTGATGATGTTGTTGTTGCTGCGTTGTTGCTGGTGGTGGTGGGTTGGGGATTGTGGTGTGGGTCTAGGAAAGTGGAGCATCTTGAGAAAAAAATATTTTTTTTTTTGAAAAAATTGAGGACCTATAAGAACGGTTATGCAGAAAACCGTTCTGCAAGGCTTAAAGTATAAGAATGGTTTTCGGCGTAACAGTTCTTATAGATCTTTTAGAACGGTTTTTAGTACAACCGTTCTTATAGGCTTTAAGAACGGTTCAAACCGTTCTCTTACCCATTAAGTACCGTCGTCTAGAGAACGGTTCCGGAACCGTTCTGCTTAGCTTTAGAGGAACCGTTCTCTTAGCCCATTTTTGACGTAGTGTGCTCATTTCAATACTTGTGGGGTTACATTTCACGTAGAGGCAAACAAATACGGGTTATAAGAGCAAAGGCAATAGACAAACCCAAATCTTGGGTTTGTCAATGCCACATCATTTTTTAAGACCCCAAGGAAGAACATGTATTGTTCAATAGATAACTTTTTGTTGTGGTTCTTCTTTAGCCTTGATGGTAGTACACAATTTTCTATGAATTTGTTCCTATTTTTTTGTATTTTTCTCCTATTTTTTCAGCTTTTGTCTTTTTTCTGGAAAAACCCAGTTTCGTCCCATAGAATGTGAGAGTTATTTTGACGGACGAACTGTACATTTACAATAGATGAACTCAATTTCCTTATACTTGTTGACAAACTCAAGGCTAAAGGACAACTATTACCTTTGCTCTAAACCACTTTTGCCCATTCGATAATTATTATTGGCTCTCCTCACACAAAGTCATAAATGCTCCTCACATAATATCATAAATGCCACGAAAGATGCATTTCATCTATTGTCACAACAAATTAATACCACCCATTTCGCCTAATCTTCTAATCTACTTGTCCAACTAAATTTTCCACCAAACCAACTATACAAAACATAAGGTAAGCATATGATGGCTGATGAGTACAAACATATCTGCCCCTCTGCGACCCAACTCGGCATGTCACCAGTAGTTTGATGATGATATCAAAAGAGAGTTCCTTGTCACCTTGTCACTCCATCCATATCGACTCAACCACTCTCATACGTCCCACTCACTTATTTTTAGAACCAAAGCTACAATGCATAACCAAGAGACAAGAGCTCATAGAAAATATAGCCGACATCATTAAATGCGGACTAACCATCTCAATTAAAAGTTCGCTACGATAGTCAAGATCCAATCGATGACATTTTTATTAGCATGCATTTTCAAATGAGTGCTTTTAATTATTTATATCATGTGTATATAAAAAAAATAAGGCGGTAATAAAGGGTATATATCTTAACATTTTTAGTCATTATTTAATCTCGTAAAATTAGAGATATGTTTGAATTCGACATCCTTTTCCATACCGAAAATGCGGTAAAAAAACTAAAATCATATATGCTTTTTTTGTTTCACCTTGATTATTCAACACTCTTATTAAAAAAAAAAAACCATTAAAGTGTCAAAAGAATTTTAATAAATACCAATCTAACTCTTATTTCAAATCAAGGAAGTGCGTTCAAATATCTTAATTTAAAGACGGAGAACTGTTGAAACTTCAAAGCCATAAAAATGTCAATGAGGCATGTTGTTTGATCTTTTATATACTCCCTCCGTCCCCCTTTAAACACCCCATTCTCTTTTTCTCGTGGATTATGGTGGTGTGTTTTGTTTATTATTGTTAAAGATAATGGGTGATTTATTTATTATTGTTGAAGATAGTGGGTGTTTTGTTTATTATTTTTGGAGATAATGGGTGGTTTGTTTATTATTTTTGGAGATAATGGGTGGTTTGTTTATTATTTTTGAGATAATGGAGGGTTGATGTGTGGTGAAAATTTACCCCATTTAGAAAGTTTTGAAATGGGGTGTTTAAAGAAAGACACCCCGAAAAGGAAAGTGGGGTGTTTAAAGGGGGACGGAGGGAGTATGTAGGGAGTATATAATAACGTTAATCACAATTTAATAAAAACCATTAGTCATGAATGATGTCTAGTAATTAGTAAACCATTAGTTATTCCGGAAAAAAGCTATACAAGCGGCTTGGACTGACGTCTACCGTTACGAAAACGTAGTAGTATGACATTTCTATGTTATTCTATCATTGGTCTTGGATTTACACTACCAGGTCATACGGATACGGTACCCCTTAAACAACCATCGCATTGTCCTTACATCTAGATTGATTAAATAGCTACTAGTTGTAATTCAATTCAATAAACTCATTTGATCAATTAGGTTTTTAAAAAAAAGAAACTTGGCTAATTGGTTTTATGAATTGCTCGAGTGGAGAAAACAAATTAAATGACGTATTTTAAGTGAGATTTGTTAAAGAAATTACTTGAAATCAAAAGTGTAAACTAATAGTTTAATTTGGGCTCATATAATGATTCTAGTATACTTTTAACACGGACCCTCTCGGTAACGGCCTATGGGTATGAAATATAGGCTATGTTTGGTAAAACTAGCTGAAATAGTAGTTGAACGATGAAATAGTAGATGAATGTTGAAATAGTATCTGAAAGCTGAAATAATGGCTATGTTTGGTATGCACAATAAGCTAACTTATTTGGCTAAAGTAGCTTATTTGACTAGTTTTTTAAGCTCTTTGACCAAATAAGTTGGTTTGTTAACACCACTAGCTTAAGGCTATGTTTGGTATGCACAATAAACTAGCTTATTTGGACAAAGTAGCTTATTTGACTAGTTTTTTAAGCTCTTTGACCAAATAAGTTGGTTTGGTAACACCACTAGCTTAAATAATAAGCTAGCTTATTTAATAAGTTACCCCATGTAACTTATTTAAAATAAGCTAGCTTATCATGATTTTATTCCTAATTTACCCTCAATTATTTACTAAAATAAAATGAAATTAAAAATAAATAATGCATTTTTATGTAATTTTATATATTTCAGCTCCTATATCAGCTAATTCTGCCAAACACTCCTAATACTTTTAGCTAAAACTTTCAGCTATTATTACAGCTATTATTTCAGCTTTCAGCTACTATTTCAGCATTCAGCTACTATTTCAGCGTTCAGCTACTATTTCAGCTAGTTTTACCAAACATAGCCTAAATAATAAGCTAGCTTATTTAATAAGTTACCCCATGTAACTTATTTAAAACAAGCTAGCTTATCATAATTTTATTCCTAATTTACCCTCAATTATTTACTAAAATAAAATGAAATTGAAATTAAATAATGCATTTTTATGTAATTTTATATATATCAACTAATTCTGCCAAACACTCCTAATACTTTTAGCTAAAAACTTTCAGCTATTATTGCAGCTATTATTTCAGCTTTCAGCTACTATTTCAGCATTTAGCTACTATTTCAGCGTTCAGCTACTATTTCAGCTAGTTTTTACCAAACATAGCAAATAGCTACAAAGTTTTTAGCTGATAGTATTATGAGTGTTTGGCAGAATTAGCTGATATAGGAGCTGGTATATATAAAAAATTACATAAATTGCATTCTTTATTTTTAATCTCATCTTATTTTAGTAAATAATTGAGAGTAAATTAGAAATAAAATTATGATAAGCTAGCTTATTTTAAATAAGTTACATGGGGGGTAACTTCTTAAATAAACTAACTTATTATTTAAGCTAGTGGTGTTAACAAACCAACTTATTTGGTCAAATAGCTTAAAAAACTAGTTAAATAAGCTAATTTGGCCAAATAAGCTAACTTATTGTGCATACCAAACATAGTCATAGACTACATATCAATCCACAGATACTACGACTTATGCTTGACTAAGGAGGGGGGCATGATGACGATTTGAACTTGATACATCAGGATGTAATTAAGGCCCAAATGCCATATTAAGGGAACCAAATCAATCATAAGCTCAATTATTAATGTGATCGAGGAGCAATCAACTAATTATATCGCATCAAAATTCCACACAGTCTTTTCCAGCAAGGCTAGATCACACATGTCACTACATTTACCCAACTTAGAGTGACAATCAGACATGAGCACATATTCATATTCATATTCATGCTTGATTTAAATTCCCGAAAAGATACTAGCTCATATGCCGAGTGTTATGAAAAAGCAAAGCAAACGATTCATATGGCTTTCTGCTCAATCAATATTATTCAATTTGATTTGAATGAATCTAATACGAACTAAACGGCTACCGTCATTGAAATGATGATTAATAGCACAAGGATTGGCGCCCACACGCGGCGACCCCATGGGAAATTTACCATTACTTTAAATGTGTGTTTGATCTATTCTCTCTCTCCCACTTCCCGTCTTTTTCCCGCTTTTGTCCCCCTCACTATATATACCCTTCTTCCTCTTCTCCCATTTTCCCTCACTACCCCTGCATTTCCCCTAATCAAATTATTCTCTCTCTCTCTCTCTCTCCCCCCTTAATACTACTGTTCCAAACTTATACACACATGGAGTCACTGAGTCACAGGAAGCGTTCCCGAGTCGACTCGTCCGAGTACGACTCAGTAATAACAACCGAGTCAGAGTTCGAACCCACCAAAGTTAAGCGTATCAGGGACGACCTCCTGAGTATACTCGACGACTCGGACACCGTCCCGGATCGTGACCCGGCGAGTCACGATCTTGACTCGGTCATCCGGAGCTTCGAGGAGGAAATTTCCGGGTCCGGATCCAACTCTCCCGCGCCTAATAACAACCCGGTTACTACCCTCGTCGACCTTACGTCGGACTCCGGCGAACCTCTGCCGGAATTTGGTGAGTTTTACAAGGGCGAGTTGACCCGGGTGTCGTCAAAGTCGTCGGGTGTGGGCGAGTTGTGGGAGTTTGAAGACGGGTTACCGAGTTACGACCCGTTTGGGTTCGGGTTAGATTATGAACAGAGTTTTGTGACGAGTGATGTTGACGTCAATTATGAAAATGGAAATAACGAGTACGTGGCGTTAGATGGGATATTTGACTACTCGGATGTGAATTTCGGGTCGGATTTTTCTTGGCGATCCGAAACACTACCCGCCCTATGATATTTGAGTACTTCATTTCTTTATTTACAGAATTATTACAGTGGAGAAGATTTTTTTTTTTTTTTTTTTTAATCTTTTTGTAAGGTGGAGTATATATGTAGGAATATTATGTTGAAAAACAAAAGTATGACTCAGGTTAAATGAAGGGAAAATCAGAAAGTGTTTTCCACTTTCGATCAATCGTTATTCAAAGCATCATGCATTGTATATTTATTTCAATCTCGAAAGCAAACTTGATTGATTCTTTGACTTGTGATTCACGACGCACTTCTATATTGTAGGTCTCCATCGTACGAACAAGCCCAACAAGGTTAATAAGTACTATGTACACAAACCTAAAATCACGGATACTATAAAGATAACACACAGTATTATGTGATGTTTTACTATTCATTATTGTGTACTTTTTCCGTTCGCCTATAAAATTCATATTTTTTATTTTGGAGCGTTCATCTTTAAACTTCATACTTGAAATCTTTCTATATTTGTACATGTAAAGACCAAAACACCTCTACTTTATTCATTTCTTAATTGAAAATGCAAGTGGGGCATACTCTTATATTGTAAATTTACACCAAGTGAACCCTAAAACTCATTCTTTATTATTTTTTTTCTTAACAACTGTGTTTCGGCCATACGCGTTTTAAAGGCGAACGGAGGGAGTAAGTAAAGTTTTATTGTCCCCTCAAAAAAGAAAAGAAATTTATTGGGTCATCCTGAGTTAGGATTGAAACTTGAATTGGGCCGAAACTTATTTTCGAAGTTGGGATTGACTAAATATTACGATTTTTCAATTTTTAACTAGTTTTATAGTATACACAAAAAGTTTCAACATTTCGCAAACGTGAAACGGACTATAGCTAGGGTAAGCCCCCCTTAACTCCGCCATATCATCGGTAGATAAATAGATAGACTGACAATTACGGACACTCATCATCAAGTATTTTCACCAAGTGGTTTAGCACTTTAGCTATCCCTCCAATCATAAAGGGTGGAAGCTCAATCTTTGCGACCCTGAATAAGTGTAAAAACCTCTAAGGCCTCGTTTGGTTCAAAAATTGATATCGGGTTGAGATGAGGAATCGGGTTCACCTGGTATCGGGTTGGAACCTCATTCCTAAAATTCGGTGTTTGGTTGACTCAAATAAAAAGCACAAATTGAAATAAGTCATAAATTCAAGATGAATCACATTAACAACTTTTCCTAATAAAATCAATTCAATCGCAACAATTTGCAACATACCCAAAAACCAAAGTTCCACCGCATCAAGTCATCAACACACCCAGATTATTTTCATACCCCCTAGACATCAATTTTTTTTCTTAATTGTAATTTTCTGGTCTCTCTTCAAGTATCAATATAGTTTACACACCCATGAATCGATGATAAGATTATCATATCGTCAAGGGGTTTCCATCGACGGAGGTCTCGAATTCTCTCCCAAAATTAATGTCAGTTTGTGGTTCTCCGATTGATGAAGGTCACGAATTCGAAAAGTCGTGGATGAGGTGGTGTGTGATTGATCAGGGCTTGTCAATTTGTGATGTTCATTAATTTCTTCACCTTCATCCATGTCCCTTTTTTGTTGTGCTGATGAGTGGTGACAATAACAATGGAGTACCACAATATCACGGTAGAGACTAGAGAGATGATAATCTCTTGATTTTTTTTTTTTTAAAAACACAAAAATTAAAATTGATACCTCAGGGATCATTTTCATCCCGGTGGGAGAAGAGGGGATTTGGAACCCGATTCCAAGTGGGTTCATGGATACGCTAGGAATGGGGTTGGAGAGCTTAAAATTTGCAACCAAACACATCTATCGGGTTTGCTGAATCAAAACCCATTCCTGATACCAGGAACACGCGAACCAAACGGGCCCTAAAAGTATATACGAGTAGTAATAAACTTAAGTTTTAACCATATCTTTACGTTGATCGAGTATCTCAAATTTCAATTATTTTTAGTGAATTAATCTAGTAGTGAGTCGTTGTACGAAAGACTTTTCGAAATATCTATTTTGACCTTACACATTTTCTTTGGAGTTAAAGTGTATTTGGTGTTAATAATACTCCGTATGGAGTACTGAGTATGGTATGGTACGATTAAATGGAGAAATTCATGTATTGTCCCTTGTTGTGAAGTAGCCTGAGAAGCATTGACACTTTTATTCTCTAACAACTATACATAACTATATTCGACACCCGAAACGCTCTTTTTTGTCTCTTTTAATAGTTTCATTGAATTTCATTGCGAAAATTGTCAAAAAGTACCGGTTAAGCGACGGAGGGTGATCTTGTAACCCGATCATTTCCTCGACAAAAAGTTCTACTAACTGTACTAAGTTGTGCAACTCTAGGTGTGAACGAAGTGAGCAAAAATAAAATGAAAGCAAAACATCGAAATTGTGGGCTTAATGAAGCCGATAGGCCCGGTCTTTAATTCACCCAGACGGAAGGAGCAAGAGTTGATAAATCAATACTAGTGGACCAAGCCGACCCATAACATGTGAAAACCAAGGTCCTTTTATGAGATCTAACAGACAACAGCAACGATGGATTTGAGCCAAGTTAAGGTATGTTTGGTAGACAAGTAGAAGGTAGCGTTTAGCGTTTTGACCAAGTCAGAATGTTACTTTACACGTTTGGCTGTACATTTGTTATTAGCGTTTGAAGTAACATTTAGCGTTTTAAGGAGTATTTGACAAATGCTATTATAAGTAGCATTTTCCATAGAAAGTAGCATTTCTGATTTGCTAATGTTCTGATATATATCATTTTAATAACTCAACAACTACTCATCATGCCAAACACGTCATTGTTAACAGCTACTTTTCAGCCAACAACTAAAAGCTACCTGCTAACAGCTACCTCAACAGCTAAATGCAACCTGAACAGCTATGACTACCAACACACCCTTAGTTTGTGGTGAGTAGGTGGCTACTTGGCAAGCCAGCTAGGTGCTGTCTTTTTTTTTTTTTTTTTTTTTTTTTTTTTTTGACGGGAGTGATAAAATCTCATTACTAAAAAGCCAAACGACACTTACAATAAGGTAGATCTAATATACAATCACAAATTATACAACCAAGACAGATAACTAAACCAAGACATCTTCTTGAGAATGGATGGAAATCTGTGATAACTTTTGGATGTTCTCACATTATTTAAAGCGGAATAAATCACGTCGAGATGTGCTATAGCCGTCTTGATGTAGAATTTGATGGAGTGAGAAAGATCATAGGAGCTCCAATACGACATTCCCGGAAGAAGAGCATAGTGTTTGGCTTGGAGGTGCACGAACAACACCAAAACAACCATGATGAGCAAATCAAAAGAGGAGTAAATCCTCCATCCGACGGCCCGAAAACGGATCGATCCAAACAAAAACCACCAAGTGAAGAGATTGAACCTAGTAACTAGATCAACCAACCCACAAAACACAAACGTTCTCACAACCGGAGCAGCAAGAAATCCCCTAAAAGGGATAGAAGGAATCTCCCAAGAAGACATATTATTTATAGTACACAAGACCGGAGAAAACAAGAACAAAGCAATAAAAAACAAAGAAAAAACGATGAAAATCAGGCTGGAAATGACTAAGAAGAAGTCATTCCCAGCTTGAGGTCCGGCCACGAAGAAGTGATAGGAGTTTATTTAACCGCAAGCGTACGGGTGTCGTAGCAAACGGGTTGATCTCAGGGAGACGGGAATCAAGTATTAACACTTTAGAAAAAGGGTAAACTACGTAGGAGAAAATATCGATGTGTGATTTTTGTACTAATTAATAAACTAAGGTAACAAGCAATGATAAGAGAAACTCTAGGGCAACGGTATCACCTTTAACATGGATTGATCAACTAACAGCATATAAGAACGGATGGATTCAATTGCCAACTTGGGTGAGACTAATGTTCCTACTTGTTAACATGATAATCAAGAATTAACCCTAAAACTCCTTCTCGGGCTCTTATAAGGTCTTCCTAACATATAATAGTTCCTATTCTCATGGCGTCTACTACACAATTAGGAGCATTAAGAACAACATATAATAATCTCAACTATAATCTCCACCTATTCTCATGGGGAACGTCTAATCATGATAGAGTTCTCTAAATGAAAATCCGACTCTTGCAGTAATCTCTATTGAGCAACAATTAATCAAATCAATCAAATTCACATAATAATTCACAAGGATCAAAACACAACTCTCGTTGTAATTCTAACCAAGAATTAATAACATAAATAATAATTAATTAAATTAATAATAAGCACAACCCTATCAAACCCAAGTAATACAATCAAATAAATCATGTAATTAAACCATTGATCAATCCAGTTAAGGTTCAACCTAACCCTAGATAAACGACTACTCACAAATTATGAAATAAACAATAATAAAACTAATTAAGAACATAAATAAAGAGAAAGTAGAGAAAGAAATAAACTTAATCTTGCATAAAGAGTGCCGAAAGATTGAACAAGAATTAAAAGAGTACGTAAAACAAAACCTAAAAATAAAACTAAAAAAACATCCGCTACGTACGTAACGTGAGTTACGTACATAAGGGATTTTAATCCCTTTCCTAAACCAATAGCAGCGATTGGTAAGCAAAACCAATAGCATCTTGTAGCACTTCCTCACATGCGACATAACTCTCGATTGCCTTGAACTTCATGCTTTTTATTGGCTTCTAATAACATCTCGTCTTGTAAGTGTCCGATTCTTCGGCCCGATCCATTATTTGGCTCTTTTAGCATTAAAATCGTGTTCCTGAAACATTTACGAAATAATAGTAGTAAACCAAAACTAGGAAGGAATATCACCAAAATAGACTAGAAAATACAATGAATCGTATAAACTCGGGGGTAAAAACGTACATAAATATAGTCAAAATACGCACTTAACAAACTCCCCATGCTAGACCTTTACTCGTCCTCGAGTAAACTCAAGAGGCATACACAAATGAAACCCAACCTAAGGTCTAGACAGCAACAAGTTCAAGGGAGATGAGCAATAACCAAACCAAGGTTTTCGAAAAGATATTAAACACAAGTTCAAAACCAATTTAATTTCGAAAGATAGTTGCGATCACAAAAGAGAGTAGCAAGAACAATCATCCTAACAAACTCCATAGAATTCCTCGTAATGTGACATAAGTGACCAAACAATCTTACCACTTTCAATCCAAGACCAATGACGGACCGATGGACCCTCACTTTAGGGAATGACCATGCTAAAGAGGAGCATGCGGATGTGAAAAAAATTTGAACCACTAAACTCTCTTGTGTTCATGTAATGTGGAACACAGGTCACACAATAGCCTAAACTACAATTCATCCAATGCGAGTAACCAATGAAAAGTGCACGTCATGAGGACTTTAAGGGTTGTAACGGGGAATGAGGGATAGGTAAAAAGTGGAATATATTTGGGAAATGTGGAGCTAAGAGCAACCGACATATGCAAGTAATTAGTGTAACAATAACACTCCAACAACATGAAACAACCATCTGATTCAATCGGAATAACCAACAAATCTCCCAACTCAGTTATAAAACATCCACCTTCATGCCTTACAAAAGGTACTAACATCCCATTATTAAAACCAACAACTCCATAGAGGGCTTTATTCAACAAACAAAATTGAAAAGATAGCTATTTTTTTGGATTTTGTATTTCTTTTTTCTTTTTTTTGGTTTTTGTCTTTTTTATTTTTTATTCTCTTGGAATAATAATAATAAAATATGAAAAATAAATGCATTATACAACCCCTTTGAATATATACTACAACAACCATCAACCAACAAGAAACTCCCCTATGCTAACCTCAAAATAACCAATTACAATCTCACATCCTCCAACACTTACATAGCCAGTTGCTAGGGTAAGGTAAAATTAAGGGGAAACGGCTTGTAATGAGGTTTAAACAAGAAAAACAAGGCTAAATGCTTAGACGGGATAAGTGTCGGAAATATAATGTAGGGTGGCCTTTGGCGATGTAGTTAAACAAGAAAAGAAGGCCTCAATCATGTGAGCTCATGCACAAGTCATACCAACGAACACCTAAACTAACACTCGACCTCACCATTTATGTAGCTTTTTGTCCACGGTCTCTGAGTGTCATATATAGGTCTCGACAACCATCTTACCATACCGGTGTCACAAGATACTCAAGACAATCATGCTATGGAGTTCTCAAGAACGAAAACGTCTCACAAACCATACAATGCAATCAAAACATGAAATCATTTATAAACAACATTGAATAATAACAACCAACTTGATCAAATTATGCTCATACGTCCCAAGACTCGCTAGTCAAATGCAAAAACATGCTCGAAATATACCCTCCCCCATGCTTGAATCATACATTGTCCTCAAAGTATACAAAACAATAACAAAATGAAAGGACAAAAAGAGTGGGAAAAGGAAACGAGCTCACCAGAACGGAGCAGTAGCAGCAACATCACTCTTCACCAGAAATTGTCGCCCGTATTAATCAAACAAAACAGCAAACTTCGGGCCGAATTACAGCACAGCTCGACCAAAATCGACACCATAATCACAACAATGGAGGTCAAATAATCAACAGAGCCAAATAAATCCTCCAAATTGCAGAAATTCGTTGCTCCAAATTAGCCCAATAAACCCAGAAACATCTCTCATCAAGCACCCACAGTTGCAGCATAAATCACACCAAATCAAGCTCACAATAATCCATGGAAAAGCAGGAAAATTTGAACCTGATTGGCATTAGAGATGAAAGCCGAGCATGGTGGAGAGTACCGGCGGCTTCATAGGTCTCGCTGTGGACCGTCGCATCAGTAAGCGACAATGGGGTGGACTGCGGCGACATTGAACTGGTCGCCGGAGATGAGTGACGGGGTGCTCAGAATGGAGGCGCGACGGTGTGAGAATGAAAGGGCTGGATAGGCGTCTGGTTGGCGCGGCTCGCTGATCGGCGGGAGCTGGGCTCGATGATGCGCGGGGTGGGGTGACTTGTCGGGCAGCAGCAGCAGCAGCAGCAGCAACGAGAGGAGAGGAGAGGCGTTTTTTCTTTTTTCTTTTGTGAAATTAGAAACCCGATGACGTGCTCTCTTAAATTCCCAACGACACGAGTCGTGCTAGTGCCTAGTATAGAAAGACACACGACTCGTGTTGTGAACAGGGACTGACTCTTGTATTGGCACGAGTCGTGCTAATTTAAGCACGTTTGAAATACGACTCGTGCTGTGCTGCACCTTCGTGTTGCTTATCTGCAAAAAACAGTTGAGAACATACCCATATAAAGAGGATCATATGCATTAGAATTAAGGAACATTATTCTCTCAAGAACGGCTTGTTTAAGGTCATAAGCTCGACCCCTCAAAAGATTCAAGAGCGGAAGCCGTCAAAGCTCTTAGCAACTTGTCGAATGAGCTAGCATAAGTTTCAGAAAAATGACAATAGAAAGCGTCATCAGCAATTAGACAAATTAGTGCATGAACATTAGGAGAAAATCCTTGTCGTAACGTATTTCTATTTCTATGCCCACTATGCTCTTTAGTATCAAGGTCTATGATATGTTCACGCCGATCTCGCCAAGACTCCTTTATCAATGGATGTGGAAGGTGTAGGGGACGAGAAGATTTAGAAACCAAAGTGAGAGTCTCTTTCGAAGGTGTTAATAAGCCTGGGCAACGGGGCGGGCCGGGGCGGGCCCGGGTCACTCTTAAACGGGTCGGGGCGGGCCCGGGTCATGCATATTCGAATCGGGCCGGGGCGGGTCACGGGTTAATTTTGACCCGGCCCGGCCCGGCCCGTTGCCTAAGGCCAAGTACCAAGAATATCAAGAAAAAAGGAAGGATTCTAAATGACCAAGGCTTGCTTTGTTGCATTGTCCTGCCAGTAATAATACTGTCCTTCCCATGATCCCCATTCACCACCATTGCCTGCATTCTGATCAAACCTTGGCTTTTCGACAAATCAGCACAACTCAGACGAAATTACATTTGAACAATCAATCAAACATACAAAAGTCCTGAGAATTACATTTGAACAATCAATCAAACATACAAAAGTCCTGAGAATTACATTTGAACAATCAATCAAACATACATGAGCTGCAATGTTACAAAAGTCCGCAATTAAAAAAACTAATTAGACTTGCACTAGATTATCAAAATTAACACTTACGGTATTTCTATTCAAATAGGCCTAGATTATCATCCTCCTCGTCGATATCATCATCACTATCACCCTCCTCAAGCAAATCAAGAATTGGATGATCCCACATACAAAAATACTTCTTTGTAGTAAAACACGTTATCGAGCATTTTATATGTCGAGTTCCATCGCACTTCCATATCTAAGCTCAATTTCCTCCTTGTTTCCAAATGACACATCTTATCCGCTGTCTCATAGAAATCTTTGCTTCTTTTAGAAGAATTTTTGATCGATTTCACTAATACTCTAATCTTATCCAAAATGCTTTTTATAGAATCTAATCCAGATTTAACAATCAAATTCACAATATGTGCACAACACCTTATGTGCAAAAAACAACCATTGCCAACCAACGTCCCTCTTTGAAGGAGACGACCTCGTAAATGGTTAATCATGGAATCATTGTAAGAAGCATTGTCAACCGTGAAAGTCAAAACTCTACGTTCTAGATGCCACTGACATAAAAACATATAGATCTCATTCGCAATACTTTCACCATCATATGGAGGAACTAAAGCCCTAAACCTTAGTATACGTTTTTGCAATTTCCATTCCGAATCAACAAAGTGAGCAGTGATGCAAATATAATGTTGCCATGAATGAGAAGAATTCCAATTATCAGTGGTAAAACAAATACGTCCAGGAGACAACGCTAAAGTATTCATCAACTTGTGCCTATGAGATACATAGAACATAAATAAATCTCTAGTAGCTGTTCTTCTACTAAATGGCACAAAGTGTGGAGTGGCTTTATACATCATACGCCGAAAACCATTCTCCTCTACAATTGAAAATGCATGTCCTCCCTCAACAACAAATAGCACAATTGCTTTTCTTAATTCATGCATGTCAAACACAAATTCTTGATTAATCTCACAATTACCACCAATTACAAGACTCTCGGGCCTTTTCGGACATCGTTCCAAATGACGCTTAAGGTGAGAAGTACCTTTAGAAGGACCAGCAATCAATTTCAAGCCACAATAAGTACAGATAGCAACTTTCTCACCTGATTCGTTTACACCCTCAGTTAGCTCATTCCACACTTTTGATGTTTTTTTCCTCTTTGAACCAGAATTCACCGTGTACTCACTAAAACCATCATCAACGGGAACTGAATTCTCTGTTGATTGACTCTCCATGTTCAATCAAGCCTTACCTATAGCAGTATTATAAGAACACGACAGATTATTATAAGAACACGACTGATTATATAATACTATCAGTATATAATAATTATATAAACACGACAGATTTGTGAGAGGAAAGATCTCAACTGCCGTCACTCGCAATTCACAAATTTCAACAGTAGCACATACAGTGCCACCACTCTGATAAACTTTAATTAATTACTAATTAGTGCAAACCTAATTAGTTCAGTAATTTTGATCTATCTAATGTAGCTTCTCTATCTGCTGTAGTCATCAAATGAGCATTAACACTTAAATTATCACCAAGCACTAGAGCACAATCACACCTGACAATTAACATCTCTGCCTCATGGAAATAAACCCATCGACACCAAACGGGTATAAAAGATCAAATAAAGAGCAGGTGGGACTCCTAGTCAGACTTGAGCATACACAAATTGAGCATACACAGGTTACAAAGAGCAAGAAATTCAGCAAGTCAAGGAAATTTTAACAATCAAAATTAGAAGAAACAAACTTCATTTCACTCGTAAATTTACAAACTTTCATCAAACAAGCAACAAAAAGAACACGATTCTTCACGTAAATTTACAAACTAACGATCGAGTAGCGAACCACATCATTTCACTCGTAAAATGAAAATTAAATCTCAATATAACAAACAAATCACAGATTTAAATTTAAACACCTTAATGAGTAAACCTGAAGATTTCATCAAATTTTAACAATCGAAATTAGAAGAAACAAACTTGACACAGAAATTTTCATGACAAAATAACAATACCCACATGAGTAAACCTGAGCTTTCATCAAAATTTATGAACCCAAATCAAAAAGTCAAACCTAATTCAGAAACTTTCATGCCAAAATAACAATACCCACATCAGCCACATGATTAAAACAGAAAAATTCATCCAAAATTAAACTTGATCCAGAATTTTTCATATCAAGATAACAATACCCAGATGAGTAAACACAAGATTCATAAAAAAAAATCGAAGATTTAGATACAGAAAATGTGATAAAAGTTGAACCAACCTGAATAGTCGAGAGGAAGGATCTGTGGGAAAATTGTTGAATTTGGGGATTGCAATTAGGGTTTAATTGTGAAGTATTTGGGGGAAATTTGTCGGGGAAAATTGATTTGGGGGAAATTGATTTGGGGGAAATGGGTCGGGGAAGGAAATTGAAGAAAGAAGAGAAGATTTGGGGGAAATGGGTCGATCGGGGGAAATGGGGAAGGAAATTGATTTGGGGGAAATGGGAAATGGAAATTTGGGCCGTGTTTTTGTTTTTAAAGGGCCAGGCCCGCGTCAGTTCTTAAAGGGCTTGACCCTTTTCGACCCGCCCCTTTATTTGACAGGCCGGGCTTTGACCCTCTTTATGAGGGTCATTCGTGGGCTTTTAACGGGGGCCTGCCCTGTTGCCCAGGCCTAGGTGTTAATAGGGAGCTTTTCTGCAATGGGGTAAATCTCAATGTGATCAACCTCTTGTTCTTTCACTTCCAATTAACTCCAAAGTCATGGTCTCACTTTCCTCAAAAATCAAACTAAGTGAATCTTCAAGGCATGGGTGATCATTCAAATCATCATTAATAATCCCCAAAATTTCATCGCCAAGTGGGGAAGGTGTCGTCTCTAATGGGATATGAGTTATACAAGGAATCACCTCACACTCAACCATAGAGTCACCATCATCATCGTCAAAAATTTTGGCGCGATGTCATTTTATCGTTCTGTGGAGATGGACGTATCCAGTGAAGAAGTTTGAGCTTGCTTCTCCACTTCCCAACACTGAGAGGCCATGAACTAGAAAAACTCCCAAGATTCTTCATAACTCATATCAAATAAACAACCATTAGACATATAGTCAGCCTCCCCCCCTACTTTCATCATTCATGCCCTCACAAATAACATGACATAACATCAATTCAGAAAATTGATACCCAAGAGAAGCATAACACTTAACATATTCGGCAAGTCGGTCAAAATAGTGATGAAACTGCTCATACTCATACTGAGGAAATGGGAAAGTAGCCATCCAAACAGTTTCTAAACAGAAAGTAAAAATCGCAATAAACCAAATCTAAAGCTAAACAAACACTAATCCCCGGCAACGGCGCTAAAAACTTGTTAGGAGTTTATTTAACCGCAAGCGTACGGGTGTCATAGCAAACGGGTCGATCTCAGGGAGACGGAAATCAAGTATTAGACACTTTAGAAAAAGGGTAAACGACGCAGGAGAAAATATCAATGTGTGATTTTTGTACTAATTAAACTAAGGTAACAAACAATGATTAGAGAAACTCTAGGGCAACGGTATCACCTTTAACATGGATTGATCAACTAACAACATATAAGAACGGATGGATTCAATTGCCAACTTGGGTGAGACTAATGTTTCTACTTGTTAACATGATAATCAAGAACTAACCCTATAACTCCCTCTCGAGCTCATATAAGGTGTTCCTAACCTGTAATAGTTCCTATTCTCATGGCGTCTACTACACAATTAGGAGCATTAAGAACAACATATAATAATCTCAACTATAATCTCCACCTATTCTCATGGGGAACGTCTAATCATGATAGAGTTCTCTAAATAGAAATCCGACTCTCGCAGTAATCTCTATTGAACAACAATTAATCAAATTAATCAAATCAATCAAATTCACATAATAATTCACAAGGATCAAAACCCAACTCTCGTTGTAATTCTAACCAAGAATTAATAACATAAATAATAATGAATCAAATTAATAATAAGCACAACCCTATCAAACCCAAGTAATACAATCAAATAAATCATGCAATTAAACCATTGATCAATCCAATTAAGGTTTAACCTAGCCCTAGATAAACGACTACTCACAAATCATGAAATAAACAATAATAAAACTAATTAAGAACATAATTAAAGAGAAAGTAGAGAAAGAAATAAACTTAGTCTTGCATAAAGAGTGCTAAAAGATTGAACAAGAATTGAAAGAGTAGCCGTCGCAAACGTACAAACAATACGTAAAAGAAAACCTAAAAATATTAATCAATATCAATATATATTATTAAAGCAGGCTTTTTTTTGAGCTCCCACAACGATTGGAACATTCTAGAATGTCCATAATCTTACATATGGTAAGTCATCAAATACTTTAATGTAAATTGTATATGATATGGTAAGTAAATAATAATTAAATAAGAATGGAACATTCTACAAACTCAGTTAAATTAATATGAATTGTTTATAATATGGTAAGTAAAAAATAAATAAATAAGAATGAAACATTCTAGAAACTCAATTTAATATGAATTGTACATGATATGGTAAGTAAAAAATAATTAAATAAGAATGACACATTCTAAAAACTCCATATCAATCACTAAAGGAGGGATTTATCAGGCAAGGTTTTTGGTATATTTTACTAATCCTGATCTATCATATTCCTAATCCTAATCGAATTTAAACAATCAGGTAGCTATAAATAGTTGAAATCCTAGATCAGCATTCACAATCATAATGTCTGATCATATATACTCGGCTGGATTTAATAAGCTGCTAAAGTATTGATTGGCAAGTTTAAACATTGTTCTTTGTTTTAGAATTTTGGATGCAAACTAAACATAATAAGTTTTTGTAATAATCTCATAACTTCAGTAAAAAAACAAATATATATATTACAAGACGTTTTTTTTTTAAATTAACACACATTATTATATTTTAGTTTAAAAAATCGTCTTTTTGAATTAAAATGTTTTATCAATCCCCTTGATGATGTGTATGACATATGAGGAGTAAAAGTGGTATAAGTAATAATAAATCATAATATAGTAGGAGAGTATAGGAGTATCGTATAGTACTCTATATTATATCATACATTTAGTTTGTTTCTTTGTTTTTTTTTCTCCCTCTTTTCATTTGATGAAATTAAATTATTGAAAAACTAGAGTATAGAAGCATAACACCTTTATGATCTTACTCCTATTTTAGTTCATCTCCATGTAACAAAACGATGTGGAACAATATTACATGTATACCCATACAACAACCCAAACCCTAGGACGAAATTTTAGAGTGCATAATCTTGGTCTGCAAACGAAATTCACATTGTATATATACGCTATTAAAATTACATAATTATTACTCCAAGCAAGTACTTGATCTTTCGATTAAAAATAGGCTAAATTACTTAAACTTTCTAATTTCCTATAGTGGCATGCCTCCACACTAATTAATGTCAACGATTGGTTCTACCTTGATCAAAAGCAAGCACATGTCAAATTTTCACCTATTTTTTTTGTTAAGCACATGTTTATTGCAATCACAGAGTTTTTTTTTTTTTTTTTTTTTTTTTTTTTTTTTTTTTTTTTTTTTTTTTACCTTTAGAGAAATACTAACATATACAACATTTCATAAGCACATAAATAATTATTGGGGCCCAGTAAGAGTGTATAAGTTCTCAATTTTGTAAAAAGAAGTTTATATTAAAAATAATCGTCTACACAGGTTAAATAAAATGCAAGTAATATAAAAGTTTAGATATTCATCTGTTCAATTTTATCATCATGATTAGATATCATTATTAAGAGATCCCGTGCAACGATTAAAAAATTATATACAACATCTCATAATCACATATCTAATTAAAGTAGGTTTATTTTTTTAACGGACCTAACTAAATACTAGCTAGCTAACCTAGAATTAACGAGATATATAAGTTGTCTCCTATTAAGTTCACTACAATGAAAAGGTCAGTATTGCCCGCCCCCTCTTAATCTACATGTTCCAAACTTCAACATTTCATTCACCTCTCTATTCTACTGAGTGCTAACCTTAATTCAGCATAATACGCCACTATTTTGAATGGTGATTGGCTAATCGATCAATTAGGCATGTAATACCATTATAATAATCATACTGATAACACTTTTACATGCGTCGTACTGATGATGTGGAAAAAATTTAAAATAGCCTAACCTATATTGTGGCAAAATACAATAACCTTACTTCTTGGACGATGTGGGACAATCTCTAATGGCAAAAAACAAAGTACTAAAAAATAGTCCCACATTATTGAAACATGAAGAAGTGGAATATATAAATTTTCTACTAAAAAATCGTACATTAGGATATTTATTAGAGAACTGGATAAATAGGTGAAAGGAGATGCATTTTCCTAATATTATATGTTCCTAATTTTCTTAATTTCAATCCGGTTTTTTTTTGAGTTCCCAGAACGATTGAAAGATTTTATGTTTGTATGTATATTAATTTTCTATTTCCTATGTCTTAACTCTTCTTATAACTCAGGTTTCATAACTAAATACTCATATGGTATTCGTATCATAAAATGTCAATTTAGAATAACATTTATCTATTTGTAATATATTATTTTGGAAAAATGTGGAGAGGGGAAGGGACGACAAAAACATAAAAGAAAGGTTAGGGCAGTCAATGTTCGAATAATTGAAACCAAAATAATACGACAATATTAGTAATAAAAACAAGGTCTAAGATGTTGTTTTGTTGGGAGTATATTGTAAGAAAATTCTATTCAGAAAATAGTTTTTTTCATTCACGAGAATGAAATTTACTATCTCTTTGACCCATTTTAAAAGTTATTTGCATTCACATGTTTGTGTACATGGTACCCACAATGTTTTATTTTTGTGATCATAATGCTCATTTGCTAAATTCTTATAAGAACTATTAGCATTAAGAGTTAATTATAAACTTATACACCCTCCGTCCCAGTTCAAACGCCCCATCCCCAAAATACCCCCCGTGTTGAGAAGGTTGTACACACTAATCGGTTTATCAAAGTTTCAAAAAAATTATATAGCGAGTTAGATTAGAGTTTTCTCTAACTTGTTATGCAATTTTTTTGGAACTTTAATTAACCGAGTAGTGTGTACACCCTTCCCAATAAGAGGTCGATTTTTACGTGGGGCGTTTGAACTGGGACGGAGGGAGTAGTATTATGGTTCACAAAAATGAAACCTTAAAGATTTCGAAACGAGAACGTAGAACTTCTGAGAAAATTAAAACCACAAGGGTACCGTGTGAATGTTTCTAATTATTAATTTAAGATAGTGTTTTTGAATAAAAATTTAATTTGGTTCTAATTTATTATTGGAGGGTGCCAATTTAAAGTTGTACAATAAAAGACAAATATTTTATTTTGGATTATAGTATTTGTTTTTTTTTTTTTGTTTTTACAATTATGTATCCGAAAGGGCAAAAATTATGGTACATATTATGCATGAACTGAAAATATGGAACTCTAGGGAAATATAGAAACACAAGGATATCATGTGAATATTTCCATAGGTAAAATGAGGATCATAAAATGAAAATAATTTCCTACATAGGTTAAATAAAATACAAGTAATAGTTCCGATATGATAATGATCAAATATTTATCGGTTCTACTTTTCACCATAATTATATATCGTCATTAAGGGACCCGTGCAACGCACGGGCTTACATCTAGTTTAACCAATAGCCACCCCATTAGCCTTCAATTATACTATTCACGTCATCAGTGATGTCACTGCTAATGTCATCACCACTTCATTGTATGTGTTTGACTACATAAAAAATGAGCTTGTGAAGGTTTGAACCTATAAACTCAGAGTTACAATTTTAACACTTCAACCATCAAGGCAACTAATGTTTTTGATACTTTTATTAACAAAGTTATATATAAAAGATTTGAGATTTTAGGAGATAATTACGTAAACAACTTTGAACTAGATAATCTGAATCATAGCAAATCATTTTATTTTTGGAGATAATTTAGGAATTAATATATATAGGCGCAATATATTAGGAAATAACACATCTTGGGTTTGTTTTGTTTTAACTCAAAATACGGGTCAACGGGTGGGGTCAGAGTTAAAAAAAGTGTGTTAAAAAGTAGTCGGGGTTTATATGAATTATAGTTCACAAAAACGAAACCCAAAAATAGTGAGTCATGGGTAATAAATTGTAATTCGTACATAAACATAAACTATTGAAATAAATTCGCTGTACTTATTAAATTATTTTTATTGAATCAAATATAACTTTTCTAAGATGATACCAAATTAAACACGTTTTTTTTCGTCTTAATTTTAGAAAAATTGGGACAACGGGCCATCTCAAGTGTAACCCAAAAGAATACTGGTCAAAACGGGTCCGAGTTATCGATGGCCAAAACTTGATCAGGAAAAAAATGGGTCTTAACCTTGAACAACAGGTCACATCTAGTCGGTTAAGTTTTTTACAATCCTGATATTTTGTGTTAATTATGAGTAATTAAATAGAGTTATACATGTTGGATGTTGTTCCCATAAGAAGTGTTCTTATGGTGAGAAGTAAGAAGTTATCTCATCCATCCATCCAACCTAAATCTAATGGTTCATATTTTATATTAAAACAAAAGAAAAATTAAAATAAATATCAACCTAAACCCAATCACTCACATTTTTTCTCTCTCCTCTCCTTCTCTTTTCTCTCTCCTCTCCCCCCCATGCCGCCACACGGCCACCGCGATCGACGACCACCGTTGACGGCGGCGACACCACCGCCATACCCCACGAACTCCAGCGAGTTCTCATCGAGCATCACTGGTCTTTTTCGAGCAGTATTCCACCGCCAAAACCGCCATCTTCTTCCCTTTTTTTTGCTCATATTTTTGTCAAATCCGGCCACCGCCATACCTCGCCGCCGTCAATTGATTCCCTCGCCGGCATCCTCTATTACTTCTGCCCATATTCCCGTCCTATTGAGAGAAACGAGTGAAAGGTGATGAATGCGAAAGGATCAGGAGGACGTGAGGTGATGAAACGTTTGATTAGTTGGTGATGGTTCGTTCGACGTTGGCCGGTGTGGTTGGTTGTGTCTGAGGTGGATGAGGAGGACGTGAAGGCGGTGCTAGGGTGCCAGCAATACAGGAATTCGAGGTGAGAGAAATGCGTGAGAGAGGGGAAATGGTGGATGAAAATGTGGTGGAAATGGCGCGAGGGAGGGGGCTTACGATCGCTGGACGAGGGAGGAGATTCTGGTGGCCTTGGGGGTTGTTTCGGTGGTGGTCAGAGGCGGTCATGGTGGCGTCTGGGGTTGTTTCGGTGGTGGTTAGGGTTTGGGGAGTGATTTTGTCACGCCCCAAAACTATAATTGGAACATGACAGACGGCAACCTACTAAAAGTAGACTAAGCCATTCTTATTCCTCAAAAGTCGAAGGTACACAACAAATATTACACAATATTATACATACGAATACTATTGTACAAACGATCACTAAGGCCATTATTTATGTTACAAGTCGATTTGGGGAGTTCACTCAAATTCCCACCTCCAGCTAGTACTGATTACTAGAAAATAATTTATTATTGAACGGGTGAGCTCAACAGCCCAGTAAAAGACAGTTTCCGATTTAACCGGATCAAGCAATTGCTAAAATCCTTTAAGTAAAATAATCATAAAAAGTTAACATGTGTTTCTAATACTAGTAGTTTTCAAATGTAATAGATTACGTGAACCAAACTTAATCTACCCACACTCTCTGACCTGTATTGTGTTACTAGGGTCGAACTATTGCTCTGATACCACTTAATCTGTCACGCCCCAAAACCATAATTGGAATATGATAGACGGCAACCTACTAAAAGTAGACTAAGCCATTCTTATTCCTCAAAAGTCGAAGGTACACAACAAATATTACACAATATTATACATACGAATACTATTGTACAAACGATCACTAAGGCCATTATTTATGTTACAAGTCGATTTGGGGAGTTCACTCAAATTCCCACCTCCAGCTAGTACTGATTACCTGAAAAGAATTTATTATTGAACGGGTGAGCTCAACAGCCCAGTAAAAGAGAGTTTCCGATTTAACCGGATCAAGCAATTGCTAAAATAGTAAAACAATAATAATTCGTAAAAGCATAAATATTTCAAAGTAGTGGGTAGTATAGTACTGGTTAGTTCATAAGTTCTCAGTTAGTGCCAGTTTACTCCCTTGGCAGGGCCAGACGGATATCCTCGTTTCAAAGTTAGCCAGAACACATAACTAACCCACACAATCTATATAGTTCAGAAAACAATCAGAGTTTGCAGTACTCGATCCTTTTTCAAAAATAAGCATTAGAGTACACGAAAATAATACTATAAGCTAAATCAGAAAGAGTCCCTTACCTGAATTCCAAATCACCGCCCTTAAAACTCCGTGCGTTTTCTTGTTCTAAGTAAATAAAGTCGCGTAAGTTATTTGTTTAAGGTTATACTGGTAAAGTAATCATGTCGTCATTTATTTGATAATTAACTGTCCGGTGGTCCGACGACGTCCGAATTCTAAAAGTGACGATTATCTAGTCAAATTGTTAATTTACTATTCATCGTCTTTTAGTGGAAATCATTCGCTCTAAGATTATTTTCACCACTGGGGTAATTCCGCCGGGTTACTTTATAATCATGGAGCTACTATTTACCACTAACATATTTTATTCTTGGGTTAGTTGTTAATACGGTGATGTTCACAAACTGGGGTAATTCCGCCGAGTTACTTGCACCGTAACAACTATTCGCCACAAGATTAATCAATTAATAAAAAAACGTGTACGGAAATATTAACGGCGTTGTCTAACGATAATAATTTCATAACAGTTTAAGAGTTATACATTGGCTACGTTAAGTGACGATGACTATTTTGACAGAACCTTGCTAAGAAGATGTCACTTTTTTTGCACGTACGTAACAACTACTTATTTCGTAAATTATCTTTACGAAATTTTATAACACTCGGAACTCACTTTATATGTGGTGTGCTTATGGTCTGAAGCACTTCAGTTTATTTTGCTCAGTACAACACTTGTGTGTTGATTTTTGCGTCGAAAGGCGGAACCAGAGCAAGCTATTTATAGGGAAGTTGTACCTCCCGAATTGTGCTCTTCACCCAGGGTAAAAGCTATTACCTCCTTGAATTGAGGGGAGTAAAGGACATGGCATTAAATGCCTAGCAAGAATCCTACGTAACTTCTTTTCTCTCTCTTTTTATTATTATTATTATTATTATTATTATTATTATTATTATTATTATTATTATTATTATTATTATTATTATTATTATTATTATTATTATTATTATTATTATTATTATTATTAAAAAGTGGGTTATTACATCCACCCCTCCTAATGAAAAGTTTCGTCCCGAAACTTACCGATATTAAGATTCGAACAGGTACGGATAGTTTTCCCTCATGTCCGCCTCTTTTTCCCAAGTGGCTTCTCTTTCATCGTGATTTTTCCAATGCACTTTGACGAATGAAATTGTCTTGTTTCTTAACACCTTGATTTCTTGGCCCAAGATTTTCTGTGGTCGTTCTTCGTAACTCAAATCTGGCTGAAGTTGGATAGGTTTAAGTTCCATGATTTGTTCATCCGGTTGAACAAACCTTTTAAGCATCGAAACATGGAACACATTATGGACTCCTGATAGTATTGGCGGTAAGGCCAACCTATATGATACCTTCCCAACCTTCTCAAGAATTTCGTATGGACCAATAAATCTCGGGCTGAGTTTTCCACGAACTCCAAATCTATGCACTCCTCTGGTTGGTGAAACTTTGAGATAGACTTTCTCTCCTTCCTTCAAATCCATATCTCGTCTTTTCTTGTAGGCGTAGCTCTTTTGTCGACTCTGAGCAGCTCTCATACGCCCCCTTATTACATGTATCTTGTCGACGATTTGTTGTACCAGTTCGGGACCTAAAAGTTGTCTTTCGCCCACATCATCCCAACACAAAGGTGACCTGCACTTTCGTCCATACAAAGCCTCGAAGGGTGTGACTCCAATGCTGGAATGATAACTGTTGTTATACGCAAATTCCACAAGATGTAACCATTCCTCCCATGAACCCCCGAAATCTAGAACACATGCCCTGAGCATGTCTTCTAATGTCTGAATGGTCCTTTCTGTCTGTCCATCAGTTTGAGGGTGATAAGCGGTGCTGAAGTTTAATTTTGTTCCCATCGCATCATGTAGACTCTGCCAAAATCGTGCAACATACTTTGAGTCTCTGTCGGACACAATAGACACAGGAACTCCATGAAGCCTCACGATTTCTTTCACATACAGTTCAGCTAGTGATTCTGCAGTGTAACCGGCTCTTAGTGGTAAGAAATGAGCTGATTTTGTTAATCGATCTACAATAACCCAAATAGACTCATACCCACATTGAGTCCTTGGCAGACCACCCACAAAATCCATTGAGACTTCCTCCCACTTCCATGTCGGTACTAGTAGAGATTGTAATGTCCCTGCAGACCTCTGATGATCTGCTTTGATCTGTTGACAAGTCAAGCATTTTGAAACATATTCAGCAATGTCTCTCTTCATGTTTCTCCACCAAAAATGCTCCTTCAAGTCTCTATACATCTTGGTACCACCTGGATGTACCGTATAACCAGTGTTGTGTGCTTCTCTCAAAATTTCTCTTTTAAGCTCCATATTATCTGGAACAGAGATTCGGTTCTGGAACCGCATAGAACCGTCTGGGTGTATATGGATGTGCCAGTACAATGAATCTTGCTTAAATGGCCTACTCACCACACGTTCCTTGATCTTAACCAAAAATTCATCTTGCACTTGAGCTTCTTTGAGTCTCTCAATCAAAGATGACTTTACCGCTATTGCAGCCATAACGTCTCTTGAATTGCGACCCAGACTGTTTCTCACCCAAAGATTCATTCTTCTCATTTCTTCCATTAGGGGTTTCTGCTCGGTGATGAGTGCGGCTAAATTGTCATAGTTCCTCCGACTCAAAGCATCAGCCACAACATTAGCCTTCCCAGCATGATACATGATTGTCAAATCATAATCTTTGAGTAACTCCATCCACCTCCTTTGTCTCATATTCAAATCTCTCTGGGTGAAAATGTATTTTAAACTCTTATGATCCGAGTATACCACACATTTCTCACCATAGAGATAATGTCTCCAAATTTTTAGTGAAAAGATTACTGCCGCAAGTTCCAGATCATGAGTAGGATAATTTTGTTCATAAGGTTTTAATTGTCTTGATGCATAAGCCACAACCTTCTCATTTTGCATTAGCACAACTCCTAATCCTAATTTGGAGGCATCACAATATAAGGTGTACCCTCCACTTCCCGATGGAAGGGTCAGCACAGGAGCAGACGTCAGTCTCTTCTTAAGCTCTTGGAAACTCTCTTCGCACCCGCTAGTCCATACAAATTTGGCACCCTTGTGTGTCAACTTTGTAAGTGGTACGGCAATTTTAGAGAAATCCTTAACAAATTTTCTGTAATATCCAGCAAGGCCCAATAAACTCCTAACTTCCGTCACGGTTTTGGGTGTTCTCCACTCGACTATTGCCTTAATCTTTTCAGGGTCTACTGAAACTCCTTTTGCTGAGACTATATGCCCAAGGAATGCAACTTCATCCAACCAGAACTCACATTTCTTAAATTTGGCATATAATTTTTGTTCCCTTAAAGTTTGTAAGACAATCCTCAAATGTTGCTCATGCTTCTTTATGCTTTTAGAGTACACCAAAATGTCATCAATGAATACAATGACAAATTTATCCAGGAAAGGTCTAAACACCCTATTCATCAAATCCATAAATGCCGCTGGTGCATTGGTTAACCCAAATGGCATCACCAAAAACTCATAATGACCATAACGGGTTCTAAATGCAGTCTTAGCAACATCTTCAGGTTTAATTTTCAACTGGTGGTATCCCGATCGGAGATCTATTTTGGAAAACACACTAGCCCCTTGTAACTGGTCAAACAACTCATCAATACGAGGCAGAGGGTATTTATTACGGATAGTTACTTTGTTTAACTCCCTGTAATCAATACAAAGCCTCATACTACCGTCTTTCTTCTTTACAAATAACACGGGAGCACCCCAAGGAGAAACACTATTCCTAATAAATCCCATGGTTTCCAACTCTTGTAATTGTTTCCTCAATTCTGCTAATTCTGTTGGTGCCATTCTGTATGGGGCTTTAGAAATAGGGGCAGTACCTGGTATTAAATCGATGGTGAACTCAATTTCTCTATCCGGGGGTAACCCAACCAAATTTTCTGGGAAAACATCTTCAAATTCTCTGACAATCCCAATATCATCTAGCTTTAATTCACTCCTCCTAAGACCTACAACCAAGTTAGCTAGTAATCCTTTCCGTTCCTTCCTAAACACAAACGGTGGTTTTCCTGGGGTCTGGAAGTTAACAACCTTACGGTGACAGTCAATACTTGCAAAATGAGAGGATAACCAATCCATCCCTAAGATCACATCAAAGCCGGACATGTCCAAAAGGATAAGGTTTGCAAGTAATTTTCGTTCCCCTATTTCAACAATGCAATTCCTAGACATCAAAGAAGCCACACACACGTATCCAGAGGGAGTACTCACTTCTAATTGTGTATTCAAAGGCGCAAATTGCAAGTCACACTTTTTGGCAAATTCATGTGAAACAAAGGAATGTGTGGTTCCGGAATCAAACAGGACATATCCAAGAGTATTTGAAATGGGAATAATACATGTGACCACATCACTTGAGGACGGAGCATCTTCCTCCATGATGGCAAATACTTTTCCAGAAACGCTTGCCTTTTGTCCACTCCTACGGTGGTCACTTGACTGTTTCCCTGCTGATACTTGTGTCCTCTGGGGCTGGTGGTTGGTGGGTACTTGGTTTGTCTCTGGTTTCGAGCAGTTAGCTATCATGTGTCCTTTTTCGCCACACCTGAAACAAGTTCCGGAGCACCACCTGCACTCGCTTCCTTTCATCATTCTTGAACACTTTTGACATGTCTTAACTGGCATCTGGCTACCTCTATTCCCCGGGAAGGCTACACTTGCCACAGATGGCTGGAGTCTAGACACGGTTTTACTTGTTTGGGGAAAGGAAGAAATTGTTTTGGGTTGAAATGCTTGGGTGTGTTGTCTCTTAAAACTAACCCCCGAAGGTTGGATAACACCAGAATCCCTCTTCTTACTCTTTTCCTTCTTTACCTCCCTAAGGCTCAATTCTACTATTCTTGCCTTTTCAACCACTGCAGCATACTCCTGTAACTCGAAAACACTCACTCCTTGTTTGATTTTTGGTTCTAACCTATAAACGAACCTATACGCCTTGTCCGCCTCTGTGGACACAAACTGAGGAGTGAACTTGCACAACCCCTCAAACCTATCCTGATAATCTCCCACAGACATATTCTCTTTTTGTCTTAATTCCAAGAAATCTTCCATAGCCTTATCTCTAAGACTTTTAGGAAAGTACTTCTTGTTAAAGGTATCCTTAAACACTTTGCAAGTGATGATTTTAGCCTGTTGACCATGATTGGTCACTTCTCCTGCTTTCAATAGATTTTCCTCTGACAACCACCAATCATAAGCTTTACCTTCTAACTGATACACCGCATAGTTTACCTTTTCTTCCTCCGAGCACTTGAATACCCTGAACACTTTCTCCATTGCTAGAAGCCATCCTTCTGCTTCTGCGGGGTTAGTGGTACCTGCAAAGACCGGAGGATTGAGCCCCTTAAAATCCCTCATTGGATTCCTTGCCTCTGTCATCTCGCCTGGTTTTCTAAGCAAGCGATTCACCAACTCCTGACTCAGCCTCTGCAAATCTTGTTGTTCCTTCAATCTTTGAAGAAAATCTTGATAGAAGTCGTTGGGGCCATGGGCAACGTCCTCAAAGTTACCCGCATCACTACTTTCTTCATTATCATTATGATGTTCCTCATCGACTTCTTCTATGTTTTCCTCTACTATGTTCACAGCTTCTTCCTCAGCAGCCATCAAATCCTTTAAGTAAAATAATCATAAAAAGTTAACATGTGTTTCTAATACTAGTAGTTTTCAAATGTAATAGATTACGTGAACCAAACTTAATCTACCCACACTCTCTGGCCTGTATTGTGTTACTCGGGTCGAACTATTGCTCTGATACCACTTAATCTGTCACGCCCCAAAACCATAATTGGAACATGACAGACGGCAACCTACTAAAAGTAGACTAAGCCATTCTTATTCCTCAAAAGTCGAAGGTACACAACAAATATTACACAATATTATACATACGAATACTATTGTACAAACGATCACTAAGGCCATTATTTATGTTACAAGTCGATTTGGGGAGCTCACTCAAATTCCCACCTCCAGCTAGTACTGATTACCTGAAAAGAATTTATTATTGAACGGGTGAGCTCAACAGCCCAGTAAAAGACAGTTTCCGATTTAACCGGATCAAGCAATTGCTAAAATAGTAAAACAATAATAATTCGTAAAAGCATAAATATTTCAAAGTAGTGGGTAGTATAGTACTGGTTAGTTCATAAGTTCTCAGTTAGTGCCAGTTTACTCCCTTGGCAGGGCCAGACGGATATCCTCGTTTCAAAGTTAGCCAGAACACATAACTAACCCACACAATCTATATAGTTCAGAAAACAATCAGAGTTTGCAGTACTCGATCCTTTTTCAAAAATAAGCATTAGAGTACACGAAAATAATACTATAAGCTAAATCAGAAAGAGTCCCTTACCTGAATTCCAAATCACCGCCCTTAAAACTCCGTGCGTTTTCTTGTTCTAAGTAAATAAAGTAGCGTAAGTTATTTGTTTAAGGTTATACTGGTAAAGTAATCATGTTGTCATTTATTTGATAATTAACTGTCCAGTGGTCCGACGACGTCCGAATTCTAAAAGTGACGATTATCTAGTCAAATTGTTAATTTACTATTCATCGTCTTTTAGTGGAAATCATTCGCTCTAAGATTATTTTCACCACTGGGGTAATTCCGCCGGGTTACTTTATAATCATGGAGCTACTATTTACCACTAACATATTTTATTCTTGGGTTAGTTGTTAATATGGTGACGTTCACAAACTGGGGTAATTCCGTCGAGTTACTTGCACCGTAACAACTATTCGCCACAAGATTAATCAATTAATAAAAAAACGTGTACGGAAATATTAACGGCGTTGTCTAACGATAATAATTTCATAACAGTTTAAGAGTTATACATTGGCTACGTTAAGTGACGATGACTATTTTGACAGAACCTTACTAAGAAGATGTCACTTTTTTTGCACGTACGTAACAACTACTTATTTCGTAAATTATCTTTACGAAATATTATAAAACTCGGAACTCACTTTATATGTGGTGTGCTTATGGTCTGAAGCACTTCAGTTTATTTCGCTCAGTACAACACTTGTGTGTTGATTTTTGCGTCGAAAGGCGGAAGCAGAGCAAGCTATATATAGGGAAGTTGTACCTCCCGAATTGTGCTCTTCACCCAGGGTAAAAGCTATTACCTCCTTGAATTGAGGGGAGTAAAGGACATGGCATTAAATGCCTAGCAAGAATCCTACGTAACTTCTTTTCTCTCTCTCTTTTTTATTATTATTATTATTATTATTATTATTATTATTATTATTATTATTATTATTATTATTATTAAAAAGTGGGTTATTACAGATTTGAGGAGAGAGAAAACGTATGAGAGAGGGAAAATGGGGGATGAAGAGGCGGTGGATGTGTCACAGAGGATGGGGCTTCTGCTCGCCGGAGGACGGTGAACACGGTGGTGGAGGTGGAGCGGGATGAGGAGGTGGTTGGTGCGATGGTCAGTGGCGGTCGTGGTGGCGGTTGGGGTTGTTTATGTGGTGGTAGGGTTTGGGGAGGGGCAGGGGAGGAGGAGAGAGAAAATTAGTGAATTTTATTACTAAATAAATGCATTTTATATTTAATTCAAGTGCATTTTATTCAAAATGCATTTTATCTTAATTCAATGTGCATTTTATTCAAAGTGCATTTTATTTAATTTACAAGTGCATTTTATTATTATTGAAAATCGACCAAATGCATTTTGTTATATTGAAAGTGCAATTTGTAAAAATCTAAGTGTATTTTGTTAATAATAAAACGACTAAATGCATTTTGTTAAAATTTGAAGTGCGTTTTTTTTTTTTTTAATTGGAAGTGCATTTTTGTTGGATTGAAAGTGCATTTTATAAGAATATAACGACAAAGTGCATTTTGTTAAATTAGAAGTGCATTTTACAAGACTAAGTGCATTTTGTTTCATTAGAAGTGCATTTTATAAAACTAAAACGACAAAGTGCGTTTTGTTAAATTAGAAGTGCATTTTATAAGACAAAGTGCATTTTGTGTGATTAGAAGTGCATTTTATAATACTAAAACGACAAAGTGCATTTTGTTTCATTAGAAGTGCATTTTATAAAAATAAGTGCATTTTATAAGACAAAGTGCATTTTGTTTGATTAGAAGTGCATTTTATAAAATTAAAATGACAAAGTGCATTTTGTTAAATTAGAAGTGCATTTTATAAAAATAAGTTCATTTTGTTAAATTAGAAGTGCATTTTATAAAACTAAAAACGACAAAGTGCTTTTTGTTTCATTAGAAGTGCATTTTATAAGACCAAGTGCATTTTGTTTGATTAGAAGTGCATTTTATAAAACTAAAAAGAGAAAGTGCATTTTGTTAAATTAGAAGTGCATTTTATAAAAAAAAAAAAAAAAAGTGCATTTTATTAAATTTGAAGCGCATTTTATATGAAAAGTGTATTTTGTTAATTTTAAATTGCATTTGATAAGAAAAATGCGTGTTGTTAAATAAGAAATGCATTTTATAAGAATAAGTGCATTTTTTAAAAGTAGAAGTGCATTTTATAACAATAAATATTTTTTAATTAAAATTGCATTTTATGATAATATAAGTGACTTTTGTTGAATTAAAAGCACAATTTATAAGAATAATGTCTTTTGTTTAGATGTGTTATTGGTTTTGTAAGTTTCAATCGCAAATATTGATGTACTATATATGTACTTCTTACATTTCCTACCATATATAACTTCCTATCGGATCGTACCCCTATACATGTTTATATAACAACCCGTGCAATTTTGCACGGGCCAATAAATTAGTAAAACTAAAAAAACATCCGCTGCGTACGTAGCCTGGGTTACGTATATAAGGGATTTTAATCCCTTTCCTAAACCAATAGCAGCGATTGGTAAGCTAAACCAATAGCATCTTGTAGCAATTCCTCACATGCGACCTAACTCTCGATTGCCTTGAACTTCATGCTTTTTATTGGCTTCTAGTAACATCTCGTCTTGTAAGTGTCCGATTTTTCGGCCCGATCCATTATTTGACTCTTTTAGCATTAAAATCGTGTTCCTGAAATATTTACGAAATAATCGTAGTAAATCAAAACTAGGAAGGAATATCACCAAAATGGATTAGAAAATACAATGAATCGTATAAAGTTGGGGGTAAAAACGTACATAAATATAGTCAAAATATGCACTTAACAAGAAGCAGCGGAGAAAACAAGAGTGGAGGTAAAAAAAGAGAGAGAGAAAAAAGATGAGAGAAAAAATTAATTACCCAGCTAGGTGCTCTCATACCTTCATTTCTTAACACTTTTCTTTTTTGGTTGGTTTGCGAATACAAAAGCACAAGAGAAAAAAAATACAAACGTAGAAAAGCCAACATAGGCTAGACTTAGGTTCCATTCGGTATCACTGCCGTTTTCAGTTTTTGTTTTTTTTTGCGTTTTAACTTCAAATTGTTTAGTTGTATAATAGTCATAAAGAAAATGAAAACTGACAACTGAAAACTGAAAACCACTTTTTCTGGTTTTCAAAAACGAGACTTTGGTTTAAAAAAAAACAGAAAACAGAAAACAGAAAACGATTAAATTTTTGACTAACAAAGCACATCGGTAAATCTCATTTTTTACTATTGCGAATGAAGCAACCAATATTGAGAGGGTGCACCCACTAAATTGATTTCATTTCCCCATAAGTGATAACACACAATCTTGATTAACATTGACATCAATTTAATTGATTAGATCCCTGGGGATATTTGTAGAAAGGTATCAGTGTATCACCCAATCATCTTAAGACCATCAACTACATAATTACCATGGTTCTTCTGAGCCTAACAACAATCAAGGTAGAGTACCAAAGATGAATCCTTGTACCAACACCTTTTTTGGGTGAAATGGAATTCACGAGAAATGAAAGCAGGAATTGCATACTACCTAGCCATGAACTTCATGTGGTGGAGCGCAATGATTATAAGTTATAACTATTATTACACTCTTTCTTAAACGACTATCATGAGTAACACGCAAACTCTTTACTTTCAATCCAACCAAACATATAGACAAATCAAAGAAACCTAATAATTCATTTCTACTACTGAACCATAGCAGAAATCAAATTGATGATCATCTTAGAAACAAACGGCGTGTAACCAAGCCACATTATATATACTATGAAGTATGAACCAAAAATCCCAATAGAAAAGCGCCAAAAAGATCCAGAAAGAAAGAAAAAAGGGAGAAAACTGTGAAGAAAAAATGACTGGATAATTTTAGACACACGTAGGACAATCCAAGCAACAACCTCATCTCTGGTTTCAATTGATCCTCCAGTCCCCCAATCTCATTTGCTCTCTCCCAAAAATCAAACGTAATACTCACAATTCAGCATTTCACGAATTCCTAATTCCCCTAAATCACCTGACCAAAAAATTCCCAATTCTGTTCTGTGTACCTCCATGCTCCAACACAAGTAGCTTCAACTTCACTCATTAATCTCTCCCTCTCCTCAATTAAGTAGTACAAAAACCCATCAAAAAAAAAAAAAAAAAAAGACTATCATCTAATCTAATAATCTTTCCTCAACAATGGCTTCCACAACTACAACAAATCCACTTCTATCCTCATCTTTCCTCAACAATGGCGGAATCCAAATCTTCCCACCAACTCCCAAAACCACCACAAACCCATCTAGAAGAAAGCTTCTCATCACTCAATCTCAAAAACCCACTTCCCAAAACCTCACTCTCCCTACTAAATCAACCTTAACCGCCTTAATCTTATCCAGCACGCTTTCTACTAATCCCGCCATGGCAATTGACGGTAATACCCCTCCTCCGCCCCTGCCTCCGTCACAGCCTCTAGAAGTACAACCCATGAAACCGTCAACGTCGCCGTTCTCGCAGAGCGCGGTGTTAACCGCGCCCAAACCCGCGACGGCCGATCCGGATATTCCTGACGGGTCACAGTGGAGGTACAGCGAGTTCTTGAACGCTGTGAAGAAGGGGAAAGTGGAGAGGGTCCGGTTTGCGAAAGACGGGTCGGTTCTCCAGTTGACCGCCGTTGACGGGCGGCGGGCATCCGTGGTGGTCCCCAATGACCCGGACCTTATTGATATATTGGCGATGAATGGTGTGGATATCTCTGTTTCAGAAGGTGATGCTGGAAATGGTCTTTTTGGGTTTATTGGGAATTTGTTGTTTCCTGTTTTGGCTTTTGCTGGGCTTTTCTTGCTCTTCCGTCGGGCTCAGGGCGGGCCTGGTGGTCCTGGTGGGCTTGGTGGCCCGATGGATTTTGGTCGGTCTAAGTCTAAGTTTCAGGAAGTGCCTGAGACTGGTGTTACCTTTGCTGATGTCGCCGGTGCTGACCAGGTGAGGATTTGTAATTTTTTTTTTTTTTTTTTTTTTTTTTGAGAAAATTTAATGTTTTTGTTTGAAGTATATGTTATAGAATGATGAGACTTAGCTGAATTGTCATAATATTTGCCATGTTGAGTGTTCTTCAAGTTCAATATGATAACTTTGAATATACATTTAAGTCTGTCCCATGTAAGAGAAGTTGGTGAACGAGAACACTGATTGCGAAATGGGCGGACTTGGTGGTCTCGTCTTTAAGATGGTGGTGCAAAATGCAGAAGAATCGCGAATTGAGCTATTGCATTTGTCAATGGGGAAATGACATATTCACTGGTTGTAGAGGGGAAGTAGATTAGCTCACAGGCCCTGTGAGGATTGAGGTTGCATTTAAAACAAATTGGCGATATGAGAAGTAACCAACAGCTTATTGATTCGATGTGGGATCTTTTCCTCAACTCATGTGTGGGCTGTCTTTGGCAACAAAGCCATCCTTTGGAATTTTGATGGCAGGAATTTACATGTAGTTGTTTTGTCACTGTTGTTTAGGTTTGCATTTGTTACCGTCTCATGGTGTTAGATGGTGCTACCTCTCTCCTCTGGAAGGTTAGAGGGGTGACTTTTGGTTTCCTCGTGTATCAGACACACGTAACCTTGTATAGGACGTAGGTCTATCAAGTGTAATTGTAATAGGCTTGTGCTTTTCTTGCTGTATATATGTTTGCATTAGATTGACAATTTGTGAATCATATCAACAGGCTAAGTTAGAGCTTCAGGAAGTGGTTGATTTCTTGAAGAACCCTGATAAGTACACTGCATTGGGAGCAAAAATCCCAAAGGGGTGTCTGTTAGTGGGGCCTCCAGGTACTGGTAAGACGTTGCTGGCAAGAGCAGTGGCAGGAGAGGCAGGGACACCATTCTTCTCGTGCGCAGCATCTGAGTTTGTTGAGCTGTTTGTTGGAGTTGGGGCGAGTAGAGTGAGGGACTTGTTTGAGAAGGCTAAGAGTAAGGCGCCTTGCATTGTGTTTATTGATGAGATAGATGCAGTTGGTAGACAGAGAGGTGCTGGAATGGGTGGTG
Organism: Spergularia marina; assembly: GCA_963680865.1. Classification (NCBI taxonomy): domain Eukaryota; kingdom Viridiplantae; phylum Streptophyta; class Magnoliopsida; order Caryophyllales; family Caryophyllaceae; genus Spergularia; species Spergularia marina. The sequence goes on along the minus strand of OY804545.1, from coordinate 8,133,780 downwards.
GGAATGATGAAAGAGAACAGACTATTAATCAGTTGCTGACCGAGATGGATGGGTTTTCGGGAAATTCAGGTGTTATTGTGTTGGCTGCCACCAACAGGCCGGATGTTCTTGATTCCGCTTTGTTGAGGCCTGGGAGGTTTGATCGTCAGGTGACTGTTGATCGCCCTGATGTTGCTGGCAGAGTTAAGATCCTTCAGGTAATGCATCCTAGGATTGTCTAACTTGATTTTTTTCTTCTTCTAACCTTTTCATTATCTGTTGCCCTGTCATGGCTATGATTATTATAGGTAGTATTTTATATGCTTTGAATGCCAAAATTCGATGCTAAGTTGTAAAATGGGGAATAACACCAGAGTTGTTCTTTTGGATAAAGGTAGAGAGATAGCTTCTATTTTCTATCCTAGAAAGTTAGAAACACAAATTGTAAAGATAATCTTGAACCAGTGCTTCTACTCTTCAATTTGCTCAGTGCTAGTAAACACTCAGCCATGCATGTGGCACTTCAAAACAAACTGTAAATCTGTAACATTCTCTCCTGATCTGTCTTGCATAGTGAATTTTTGTTTCTGAGCAGCTCGTTAATGCGTGAGATATATCAACATAATATGACTGGTTATTTGTTAACAAAAGACTTGATCATGGTATTTTGTTTTGACTTATAATATGTAACTGTGGGGGAAAAGAATATCTGGTTTCTTTAAATACATATTGGGACATGGTTGTTTTAAAATTTGGGGCGAGGGAAGTGTGGGGTGTATCAGTTTGTGGTTCATTCAGGTAAATATCTCACTGAGTGATAATTCAATCTTGGAACTGCTTTGTCTTTTGTAGGTCCACTCTCGAGGCAAAGCTCTGGCAAAGGATGTGGATTTCGACAAGGTTGCTAGGAGAACTCCTGGTTTTACTGGTGCAGATTTACAAAACTTGATGAATGAAGCAGCAATCCTTGCGGCTAGGAGAGAGCTCAAGGAAATAAGCAAAGACGAGATATCTGATGCCCTGGAAAGAATTATTGCTGGGCCAGAGAAGAAAAATGCTGTCGTGTCAGAAGAGAAGAAGAGATTAGTAGCTTATCATGGTACACTAAAAATAGTCGAACTCCAGCTCAAATCCTCTCTTTGATGCTATTTGCTTAGTTCTTGACTGTTGTAAACTGTCTATCTTGCAGAGGCTGGTCATGCTTTAGTGGGTGCTCTTATGCCTGAATATGATCCTGTAGCCAAAATTTCAGTCATTCCTCGTGGTCAAGCCGGTGGTCTCACTTTCTTTGCTCCCAGTGAAGAACGTCTGGAATCAGGCCTTTACAGCAGAAGCTACCTCGAGAATCAGATGGCTGTTGCTCTTGGCGGCAGGTATGTAGGCTGCTGTCTCTTCAAAGTAATTGCACATTGTGGGGCGTCATGTCCATATATTTTGCATTCAACAACATCATCTTTAACTCCAGTGCCTTAAAGGCTCCCGCCATAAGGCGGGGTAAGGGGGGGTCGGATGCATGCAAGCCTTACCCCTATTGAAACATAGAGAGGCTGCTCACGGATGACCCAAAATGAAAATTGCTTCGAGAATCGCACCAAAACAAGAAGCACAGATAGTTTTATGAGCCATTTTGCTTTATTCCATATATTCTGTATTGAAAACTAAAATAAATCTTCTCCACTTTCTAGGGTCGCTGAAGAGGTAATATTTGGCGACAACAATGTCACGACAGGAGCATCAAATGATTTCATGCAAGTTACACGAGTGGCGAGGCAGATGGTTGAGAGACTTGGATTCAGCAAGAAAATCGGCCAAATTGCAATTGGCGGTGGCGGTGGTAATCCATTCTTGGGCCAACAGGTAGGAATACTAGGAAATTCTTGACCATTTTATTCACTCAATTACTATTCTATGAAGTCTGAACCACAATATGTTTTGACACTAATTGCATGCACGCATTGCACAGATGTCCAGTCAGAAAGATTACTCCATGGCGACTGCAGATGTTGTCGATGCCGAAGTTAGGGAGTTGGTGGAGACAGCTTACAAAAGAGCGACGGAGATCGTCACCACCCACATCGACATCCTGCATAAGCTTGCTCAGCTGCTTATTGAGAAGGAGACAGTAGATGGTGAAGAGTTTATGAGCCTCTTCATTGATGGCAAAGCCGAGTTATACGTTTCTTAATTGTTCAACCCCTCAAATTCTTGCTGTATAATATGATTCAATACACTAGTTAACACTTGTTAGTACAGATATGTTGCAAATTCATCTGCATACTTCAGAAATGAGATGACCTATTGTGTACAAAAACGATATCGCGCACAGTCCTTCATATACCACTGAATGGCCTCTTTTGTGCTTCATATTGTACATACCAGAAGCAGGAGCTACATTATAGTCAAACTGATGGTTCCTTTTGATACTAGTTCGATCTATTGCTTCCTCACGTAATATCGTGGCAACATTTTTCGAATGAAAATCTTTGAACTTTTTTTTCGAAGCCGTTTCATCTATTCTTTAGAATGATGAGAAAAATGTGAGACCTTTAGAATGATGAGAAAAATGTGAGATTTGGATTAATTTGTAGAAAAAAAAGCTCAAAATTGGACACATCATGCACTAAAATGGAATTTCAAGGGCACTATATGCATGAACTTGGAAACGTGGATATACTATGTCAAGACTGACAAACCTTTGAGAGATACAGACGTTCAATGTGAATTTTCTCAATAAAAATTCACTCAAGATGTGCAAAGTATATTTTTTGTTTAATAATACAGCTTTAAAGTACGAACATGTAAGGGCCTGTTTGGTATCGTTTTCTGTTTTCTGTTTTTTTTTTTTTTTTAAACCAAAGTCCCGTTTTTGAAAACCAAAAAAAGTGGTTTTCAGTTTTCATTTTCTGTATGACTATTATAGAAACATACCGTTTAAATTAATTTTTGCAACTTATTTAGCTAAAATTTTTAAGCAAAAAAACCAAAAACTGAAAACGGCAGTGATACTGAACGGGCCCTAAATTTCTAGTTTAAATGAGACAATATTCCCACAAATCGCTACTTCATCCACAAATTTTCAACCCGTAGTCTTGGGTCTTAAATTTTTAACAAGAGCACATCGTGAAGAAAGATAGTGATTACGGGTTTGTAATCGGAATTAGGGTTGAGCATCTGTCCAGGACAGAACCAGACCGAGGCTAAAAAATTATGGTCCGGTCCCTCGGACTAAGTGGACCGAAACGAAATTCCCAAAAAAAATATGAACCGATGACCGAACGGAATTTAAGTCGGACCGAACCGAGTTTTTGCTCCCCTAACCGTAACCAACTCGGAAATCTCAAAAAGAAGAGTTTTTCCAATTCATAGGAAAGGGTAAAAAAGTAAAACTAGTCCGTATTGCAAAAAAGATCCCTTACTTGGCAAAAGAGGTCCAATATAAAACCCCACTCCCATAAACAGAACCTCTTTCGTCTTCTACTCTCCTTCTCTCTCTCTCTCTCTCGGTGGTGTTCTTCTCGCACAAGCTAGGTTTTTCTTCAGATCCTTAACGACGACGATGAAGATTTCAGTAAAAACTCTCAAAGGCAGCAGTTTTCCTATCGAAGTTCAACCTTCCGACACTGTTCGTCTCCTTTCCTTCTCTCTCTCCTCTTTTTTTTTTTTTTTTTTTTTCGAATTTCGTTAATTAATTTTTCCGATTTTTCCAGTTTGATTTTCTGTATAATCTCGCTTTTGTTTGGATTAAGATTGCGGAGTGTCGTATGTTTTACGCGATTCGTTCTGTGTTACATTGCTAATTTTACTGCACTTTATAATTAAACGGAGTGATATTAGGGCTTTTAATTAATCTCAGTATATGAAACTGTTGAACTCTGGTGAAAAGTTTGGTAATTGTTTAACATAGGCGTATATAAGTCGTCGAATCGATATTCTGAAGGAGTTTGAATTGCGGTGAATTAGAATGTTATTGGTGCCGTGATGGAGTGAGATAAGTCTAGAATCTGGAGGAGTATGCAGCGAATTATCGTAGGTTACGATATAAAGTGTCGTGTTTGAGAAAGATGGGAGTATGGAAGAGGAACTTAAGGAGGTTTTGGTCCCGTGACTGTAGTGTCACAGCTGCGTAATCTGTTGTTCGGAGTTTGATATTAGTGTCCCTTTTCTGGCACATAAAAGCTGTTAAAAAACCACAAATCATAGAGGTGGGAAATGGTGTGGGGGGATGCCAAGGAAAATTGTGATTTATTGGTGTGATACCTGTGTGCTATGCGCCTGTGCCGGTGTAGTGAGTAAGGAACCAACAAAGGGATCCACGCTGAAAGTATGTGTACTTTGTTACGCTTGAGAAAAATAATGGTTTTTTGGTATTTGTTGGTATATAGCATGATTGTTTGTTATTGTAGGAATCGTTTTATGTTGGGTGAATGAGAGTTTTAGCATCTCCAATCCAGGCTCCTCACGCCTCAGAGCATACATCAATCAATGTTATTTTTTAGGTTTACCAACTTATTTTTTATTTTTTGTTAGGGCGAATTTTTGACTTTGGTTTATCTACATATATGTTGTTCAAGGGTGCCTTGTCCTGCCTCCCCACTTGAACAGAAGTTATCATTCTGCCCTATCGTTTTGATAGATGTATCAGGATAGGGATATCTGGTTTTTGCTTAGTGAGCTTGCAGTTGCAACAGAATCTATATGGGTTAAAAAAATCCCATCAATTGTGAATAGAAGAATGAGCACATGAAGGGGTTTTGATACTTTTGAGTTTAGTATTCTGTTCTTATGGAGTATTTTTAAAGTGTTCTGACGTGGATCATTTGCTACTGCCATAATTGTCATTCTGAATGTTAATCTTCTTAGCACTTATTTCTCTTGTGTGTCTCGGGTGTAATCAACCTTATTTTTGCCTGGTCTAAATTTTACAGGTTGCTGATCTCAAAAAAAATATTGAAACTGTACAAGGTGCAAATGTCTATCCAGCTTCACAACAAAGACTTATTCATCAAGGGAAGGTTTTAAAAGATGATACCACTGTGGAGGGAAACAATATTGCAGAGAATAGTTTTGTGGTTATCATGTTGGCGAAGGTAAATTCATTGTTCTCTCTCTCTCTTTTTTTTTCCTTGACATTTTTGCCACAATTCATTGTTGTTGTTGTTGTTGTTGTTGTTGTTGTTGTTGTTGTTCTAATGCTGACCTCAATAAGCCTTCAGGAGTTCGGGTCACCTTTGGAAGTTTGGAGTAGTTGGATGACTTTAGGTTTATTTTGGAATTTTCCTAGAGTTTTATGTAACTTAGTCCAGACTTTGTTTGGTCACGGGTTCCTGGGAGCATCCTCTTGTCAGACAAGGGAAGGCGTGCCCCTATCACACCCTTGTGGTGGTCTCCTTCCCCAGACCCTTGGGGATGCCAATGTACACTGGGCTGCCTTTTTTTTAGTCTAGACTTTGTTATGTTATAGACTTTGTTGTCCATAAAATGACAAGAGTAGACATAGTTGCCTTAATGCTATTCCCTTCTGCCTCTACTAAGTCTTCTCACCAAAAATGTGTGTCTTGTATTGTTAACCCCAAATGTCAAGTCCATACTTAATCGTTCAGATTTGTTCTCGAGTTCACTTTTTCACTATTTGAGTTGCTGCAGGAAGACTCATTTTTCTTCCAGATAAGTTTTTGTAGTTGTTGCATTTTTTTTTTTTTAGATATTCCCTTGATCCCTCTTTTGTTCTTCTCAATTGATTTTCTTGGTCAACGATTTTCTTATGAGATACATTGCCTACAACATTTAGATGATAAGATCAGAAGTACTTGTCATGATGAATTAAACTAAACCACACTTACATTATACCCCGACATCTTTTTGGAGAGATTGTGATTGTAAAAGGAAAGATGTCAAACGGGAAAATAAAATTGTGATGGAGGCAGTACTTGACTACTTGGAGAGGTTGTTGTATCCAGTGGTCTTTTTTTTTTTTTTTTTTTTGTTTTTTTGTTTTTTTGACACATTTCAGCTATAATATTTGACAGTTATCTTGTGGATTCAGCCTTTCCAGTCCCCCCCCCCCCCTTTTCCCCTAAATGTGATAAGAATTGAAACTTGGCGATTCATCTAATAAACGTTCATGTTACTGTTTAGCCTCCTTCAACAGCACGCACTGCCCGTTCAGCTGAGACATCTACTTCGCCTGTAGCTGCTGTGACTAATGTGCCTAGGTGAGTTCTGCTGTCATTACTATTTGTATTATTATTAGACGAAGAAAATAAGAATTTACTGGCTGTGGGGTTCGAACCCACGTGCACTTATGTGCAGAAGATCTTAAGTCTTCCCCCTTAACCTCTCAGGCACACCAGCTTGGATTATTATTATTATTATTATTATTATTATTATTTAGCATTTTGGGATTGGCTTTAAATTCCTCTGTTGTAACATATGCACATTTAGCAGTGCTGCTTCACAGTCTGTACCAGCTCCAGCTCCGGTTGCAGCTGCGGCTGCTGCTCCAGCTTCATCTCCTGTTGCGTGAGTGCCTTGTTAAGTTAATCAACTTGATAAGTCGTCCTACTTCCTACATTTGTTTGAACTGTAGTCTGGGAATATTTGTGCAGGTCTGGTAGTGTCTATGGCGAGGAAGCTTCCAATCTTGTTGCAGGAAACGGGCTTGAGGAGACAGTTCAGCATATTCTTGATATGGGCGGAGGAACATGGGAGAGAGACACTGTTATACGAGCTCTTCGCGCTGCTTTCAACAATCCTGCAAGAGCTGTTGAATATCTTTATTCCGTAAGTTGAGATTCCACTGATTTCATATGTCAATTGATTATGTTCTGATCTTCTCATGAGTTTCATCCATATAAGTATCTTTATTATTCTTTGTTTGGTTCCCTGCTTAATTGTATAGGGTATACCTGAGCAACCTGAAGTGCCTGCTGTTGCTGCACAGCCTACCAATGCCCCATCTCTAGCCCAACAGCCGGCACAGCTGGCACAGCCAGCACCAGTTCCTTCTAGTGGGCCAAATGCCAATCCTTTAAATCTTTTTCCAGAGGTTTGTGCTGTGTAATGTGAATTTTTGTGACGTGACTTTTTTTCATTTTTTCGTAGTCGGTTTTTAACTTGATCTGAAAAACAGGGTCTTCCCAACATGGGCTCTGATGGTGCAGCTGCTGGTGCGTTAGATTTTCTGCGTGGCAGTGATCAGGTATGTAATCTATATTTCATTTCATAGAGAATATTTTTCTTGATATATTAATGCTATAGCAAACCAAAGGAGATTAATAGAATTCTAGATCAGCAAGTTCGGGTGTGAGTATATTTAATTCGGTTCTTTTTTTTTTTTTTTTTTTTGTACAGTTTCAAGCTTTGCGAACGATGGTGCAAGCCAATCCCCAGATATTACAGGTACAATTATTATCACTGCATTATATTGTTACCTGATCCCCCGTTCTTCGGTATCTTTGATCTTTCAGTTTGGGCAAAACATTGCGCCCCTATCCTTATATTTCTTCTATCTTCTATGTATCATTCTCTTTGCATTCCTGAACTGTTTCCTCTTTGGTGACAGCCAATGATTCAAGAACTTGGAAAACAGAACCCACAGCTGATGAGACTAATACAAGAAAATCAGAATGACTTTATGCAGTTAATGAATGAACCTATTGAAGGGGATGAAGGGTAAGTAGTTAATTTGCCATTAGACATCCTATTTTTAACTTGTAGTAAGCATATAGTTCTGTGGTGGCTATTTGAGCTTAAGTGACTATCTATCTAGTCTATTATTTTTATCTTCTTTTGACATACTTATATTTCTTCTGTTTTTTTTTTTTTTTTGGGTTACGACTTATATTTCTTCTGTAACCACGCCTAGAGAAGGATACACCTCCTTTTGTGACCTCTTAAAATCATTTCCCAGTCAAAGCCAGTAACTTCCGTATTTGAATCAAATGGAGTAAGGTAGCGTTCAGAAACAAGAATTTGGAAATTTGTAATCATTTGAATTCTATCATATGAGAATGTGGAATTGAAATATAAATCCAATGTTTGGGAAAGGGTGGGATTTCAAAATGTGGGCTATTGGGGTGTCATTTGTTTTACGCTAGAAAGAATTTCAATCAAATTCCAAAGGATTTGATAAAAGTCCAAATTCTCAAATTCTTATGTTCCCAAAGATGGGATTTGAGTCAAATTTGGATTTGAGAATGGAATCTTTGTATCCAAACGCTCTCTAACAGAATTTCGAAATGGTCTTGTTATTCTCTATGTTAACCTACCCTTTATTTCTTCCGTAACCACCACCTAGAGAACGATACACCTTCCTTTTGCTATATGGTAAGATGATTTGCCGGCTTCCAATAAAGTGGATTTCAAATTATTTTCAATGATAAACTAGATGTTCAGACATCAGTCATGTCGGCTTTGGTTGGTATCCAACTATCTGCTAATTTTTCCTATACATGAATTGTGTCTTGCGGTCTTGCCAATGCCGAGGTTAGTTGCCCGCTGTCCTGAAATTTAACGTTACCATTATGTGTGGCAAGTCTGGCAACTGACATTTAAAGATCTGGAGAAGTCCTGCCAGTGTTTGGTGATTGTCTTTTAATAAGGCGCTGACAGTGCAATGGTTTTGCCTCACCATTGTGGCCTCATGGGTGCTTTTGCATGGGAAGAATGACAGGATTTCTTAGTTATTAGATCTCTTTCCAAGATCATTTGTGTTGAAGTGGTAGTTTTATGGCTTTTTGCAGCATTGTTCTCATGGGAGTTTGAGTTCCAAGCTTCTTATGTAAGGGAGCGGAGTCAAGTTTTGGGATTTTTTTTTTTTTGGTTGTTTCTAGGGGAATTATGGTTTTCTAATCACACACTTGTTGCTTTTATCCTTGGTTAATATATATTATTATTAAATTCTCAGGAATGTACTTGCCCAACTTGCGGGTACTCAGTCAATAGAAGTTACCGCCGAGGAAAATGATGCCATAGAGCGGGTAAGTCCTTCTAGACCTTTTGCTTATCTCAGTCGATTTTTGAATGATTTGCTAAGCTATGGTCTCCCAACTTTGATCTGCAGACTTGTGTATTCTTTGTTAGTATGTAGGCTTTCAGCTCGTGTATTACTGGGATTTGGGGCTACTCTCTTTTGTTTCCTCTCTTGAGTGGTAAAATTAGTTACTTTTTGGGTTGGCATTATCTGAACATTATGTGAGAAATTTTTTAGTGGATATTAACCTTATACTCGTAAACTCAGTGAACGGGTTTGGTTTTGCTGTGTACTATTATAACATGGTTCTTCTGGTGGCCCCGATGGGCGGACTCCTAGAGAATTAGAGATGTCATTTTATACTTCTTCTATTACATTGCCAAAAGTAATTTACGAGCTACTTTTTCATGTTTTGTAAACTTGATTTATGGTGGAGTTAAAATAGATACTCCTGGGCATGATGTTTTGTGTGTCCGTACTGAATTTCCTCCTTTAATGTGCAGCTTGAAGGTATGGGTTTCGATCGTGCGACTGTGTTACAGGTTTATTTTGCCTGCAACAAGGACGAGGCACTCGCAGCAAACTACCTTCTAGATCATATGAACGATCTTTGAGAGGGCTTAGGTCCCTACGAAGTACAAACTGGTGATGGTTCCTCAACATGTCGTTCATGAAAACTATAGGACTTGCAATTTTTACTCTCTTCAGTTTCGTTGATATGGTTGGCCTCTGTTTCCAAACTCATGTACATTGCTTACGTAGGTTCTTCAAAGTTACGAATGTGATAATATTAGATCAGATCGGACCAAACCTTGCTTTACTTCCGAGAATCCTTTCTATTTATGGTAACGCACTGCATATATAGCTTAATTGGTCAATCTGAACTGTAAATATGCCATGAAACTGTGTAGTGTGATACTGGCCCACGTTCGTGCCTTTACTTCCAACTTCTTTGTTTGACCAGAGGGTTGTGGTTCGGGAGCCTGTGCCAGTGTCTTTTTCGAGTTCTGGCTAGTATCCATAGATCTCGTAGCCCAAACAAGACCTTATTCTTGCCTCGGATGGTAAGCTAGTCCACCCAAAAGAGGGTTACATCAATTTCAAAGTTGCGGAGAGTTGAACACTAGATAATCTTTTGACAGTCCATGAAACAGGCGATGTTCATCAAATCGCGAAACATTGAACAAAAATGTGTTCGGAGCTGACACAACCAAATGGGATGTGTTTGAGGCTCATATATTGCAAGCATTGCCTTTCCAATGGTCACCTAAACTACCATAGCTGCTTTATGTTATTTGCGATTCATTAGATGAGTTGGAGTCGTATGGCACCTCGATATCGACTCATCACATCCTGGGGTTGAAGGGTCTTTACCAGGGGACGGCTCATCAATAGTGCGTAGATGTTGGGTCTATAGTCTATGGATAGCCTTCTCCAAACTTCCTGTTCAGTTATTCAAGAATTTTAATTGGAAGAGATAGCTCATATTTTACGGGACAATGGGAGGTTGATCTTCTCATATGAATCATTGCGTTTGAGAATAGAGCACAATCGTTAATTAAATCTTTACGAATCTTACTCATTTCTTATCACCCTCTCCCGAAACATGAATTTTACCCAAGTAAATCGCCATCTCAACTCTGTCCTTCAAAATGACTGTTAAGACGGAACTATGAAAGTAATCCAGTCTCATCATGTTCTTATCTTAAGATAGAATGCATCAATTCGGAAACCGTGCTCGAATTGTGTTCTTTATTATGTTTGTTCTTTGCCACATCTAATTATTCCCCTCAACGTAACAACAAATGAATTCATGCATGAGATATTTACCTTGATTGAACAATCAAACGGGCCTAACAAAACGTCAAAACCTATAAAACTGGTTTTAGACATGTCAAAGTTTAACCTACTTGAATTCCAAGGCTCATGAGAGGGACCCAGGTGGTCCATTTTCTTGACAGCAAAGGGGCCCTTTTAGTGCACACTAGAAGATAACAAATTGACCTATTCAAACCCACCACTAACCCTTGAATGAGACATTTTATTGAGCACTTTACACAGATAGAAATCACACGGTCGTTATGAAATTTTGCTGAAATACATTTCGGAAACTTTTGTCACTCTTATATACGGAGTAGTATACTCTTGTTTGAACTGAACTGAAATTTAATCAAAAGTATGAAGTTATGAACATAATTTTTTTTGTTTATGACATTGCTGATAACTACAGCCGTGATATACTAATGATCGGGAGTAAGACAATTCTAAAAGGGTGTATCAAAGTGTTCCACATGAGTAGTGACGCAACCACTTAAACTGCGTTTATTGTGCATCAACCGCAACTATCATCACATAAAATTATAGAGTATTGCTTTAAATTCCATTTTCCTCTTAGACAAGTCAAAAAGTTAAACGATGTTTTCTTCTTCTTCCTTTTTTGTTTCTTTAGGTCGGGTTGACCGTTAGTTTCACATTTTCACAATATAACATTGGGCCTTTGGGAGTAGATATTGTAACACTTATATGTACATACTAGTTTTAAACCCGTGCGTTGTACGGTTAAAATATTATATTGTACAACGTGCATAATAATTAATTTTTTTCTTTTAAATAAAAGATGTAGTATTATCCTTATTATTATTGTCTCCCGTAGCCACTCCTTTTACAACTGCTAAAGACAACATTAGGTGAGTATGGGGCACAAATGAGGGTCGAAGCCGGTATATGGTGTAATGGTTGGACAAAATGATTATATTAGGTGTGGTATGATCAAATCTTACTTTAATAGGTGTAATTCAACCAAAAATTCTAAATTATATTAACTAATTAAATGTTTGTAGTTAAAATGTCTCCTCATCTCACTAAATCACTTACGGAGTACTACTTTATCTTTACATAATTTACTTATTTTTATTTTTTTTACACATTTTTCACAAAAGTCTCAATCTTGACGATATATTTCAACCAAATTCATACTTCACTTAACTTTTCAAAAATATGTGTGAATAGATCTTATATTGAAGTACATTTCGACACGAATTTATTGATACATGTATCGTAATATTCTGATATATGTAGCCCAAGTTATAACAAATTATATACGTTTTATGTAGATAATTTTATGTGACAGTTTTACAAATATTGGACTCTCTCTGTGCATTTCTTCATTTCTAATACGTTGTGGAAATTTCTTGATTTATAACGCCTTGTGCATTTGTCAACATCCTCTTTTATACATATATATTGATTGATTATATACGCGGCATCCATTATCGAAATCATTATGGTATAGCTAAACAAAGTTTAATTTAAGGTCTATATTAAAATTTGTGTGTTGAACAGTTAAATAACAATATTAATATTATGACCAGCATTATTACCGTAAAAAAACGACGACCAACATTATTGTTCATCATCACAACAAATGATAGCATAGATAATTTGTGTGAATTGTTATTGTTGTTACTATACTGAAATTTGAAGGAAGTTACCTTCCCATTTTATGACACTTCTAATACAAATTATTTTTCTTTGAATATCCATCTCGCAAATTAGTTTTCCTTTTTTTCGAAGATACCAAAATTCTAAAAGGACTTAAAGAAAAGAAAACTTATACAAAAAAGAAAACTTGTGCGTCTATAGTAATTGCATATTAAGATCATACTTACATATAAGAAACTTTAGATCAAATTTACATAAAGATTAAAGTAGAAAACTATAAAGATTATGGACACATTCAATGCGCTCAAAAAATCTTGTGTGGATGACAATCGGATGTGTTAAGATCAGTTTTACATACTCTCTTCGTCTCATTTTAAACACATTGATTTTTATTATCTTGTCTAACCTACTTTTTACTAATCTTATATACTCTCTCAAATCTCTCTCCTACTTTTTACTAATCTTTACATTCTTTTCATTTTTTTCCTAGTTTTTGTAAAGTACCACCAATTAACTTACTTTAACAACTATTTCACTACAAATACCTGACTATGTGTTTAATGTGGGACAAATTAAAGTGATTCGACTCAGAGTAATTCATAGTTTAAAGTCGAATGAAGGGATTAGAGTACAATAGTTGTTATCATTGCGGTCCATGTGTTTAGTCACCTAGTCTCTAAGAGTGTTACACACTTACATTGTTACTTTATGGCCGTTAAAAATTGCTTTTGTCTCACTTATTGTTGATTGTTTGAACATTGGACAATATACATATGATTACATCCCAAGAAATTAAAATAAACAATGAAAATTACAACACAATATTACAATGATTCATACTTAACGTAGACGTACAAACAATTAAAATTACAATAATGCGAAACATAAGCCAAAAAAAAAAAAAATCTAATAATAAAACTACTTGAACTACACTTTAATATAAGATCTTTGGACTTTGATGCTAATGCTAAACATAAAAGCAAAAAGAACATCTAATAAAACTACTAACTTGTTGACGTCGTACACTATGCATATCTACATTTTCTTTGATGTACAAAATGGAAGAAAAAGATCATATTGTAGATATTGGATTATATTTTTTATACTCATGGGGACGTTGATCTTAAGTGCTAGGATGTATATATATCATATGTATGGTATGTATACAATGTAAAAAGATTTGTCATTCACATTATCTTGCTAAAACTACTACTGAAAAATATAAGATTATATATAATCATTCCAAAAAATATTAAGTACAAAAGTCCCAAGGTCACGTTATAAATTGGCTTTCCATAAGGTGACAATTTTATTTTATAATTTTTGGATCATTCTATAAGATACACTTTTCAGGAGATTTTGCATAACATTTTCCTAAATGTCAATTATCATCCTATATGTAAAGATTCTTTGCTTATATATGTTAAAGTTCTTATATTTTCTTTACCATCATCTTATATATGTAAAGATTCTTCCTTATATGTTAAGATTCTTATATTTTCTTTACCTAAACTCAAATTTTTTAAAGATTCTAAATCTCTAAAAAAAATAGAAAGGCTCTAGACGCGTTGAATGACCACGAAAAAAGTTTCGTTTATATATATACTAGTTTAAAGCACGTCCGTTGTACGGTGACATTAACATTATTTTATATTATATAGGCACTTTCCATTACCGAAATCATTATAATTATTGTGGTTAAATAAAGTTTTTTTTAAGGTAATAACGAAATAATAAAGTTACCATTTATCTAGAACTACTGATTAATTCATTTTTTAAGTTCTCACACTGTATACTTAATGTTTTAGCTAATTAATTAACTTTTTTCGCAAAACTATTTACTTCCATTACTTACTTTAACCAACCTTTATCGTTTTACATGTTTATGTCTCATGACAAAAGTATAAAGATGTCAATACTAAACAAAAATGAACACAAACTGTGCAAGATATATACATTTATTTCACATCAACAAACCTAAATACCAATTGACAGATGTTGTGCTATAGTGGTTAAGATAGAGGTACCGAATACAATAAGTTTCAGTTTCAAATTTGTTCCCTATATTGTATATCGATTTCTAAGCTTATTACACTTGATGTTAGCAAGATTTTGTATGATTCAACTTATTCTTTTTAACATATTCGTATCATGAGAGTAAGATGTTGTAACTATAATGAATCTAGTAAAAAAAATTGATTCCAAAAGAATTTATATTAGCAATTCTAATAAGTTTAGTGCAATTTAATAAATTTAAATAAATCAAAATAACTTTATATTATAACTTACGAAAACGAAGCAAAAAATTATATTATCTTAATTGTATGTTTCTTTTAAGTCATCTTATATTTTTTAATGTTGAATCAATGACTCAAATTAAAGATTATATATTAGTTATTTTAAATCTTATAATTGCAATAATGCTTGCACGTTGTACATTACAAATTCTTAAGATGAAAAGTTATGATTAGTACCAATGACTTTACTTATGTGGCCATGTTTCAAACTACCTAACAAAAAAGGTAATTCTAAGTTTGTGATAAATGGTTTTACGGCTGCTGGATTATATATAACTGCATTTTGCGAATGTTTGATAATCAAGAATTACTTATAGTTATTATTCAATTAAAGATCTTATATTATCATTTTCGATATTATGGCTCGAGGACCTGTCTAGACCTCCATAAAAATACCTATAATTGTTTGTCTCTTCAATAGATAGACTATATTTATAAATAGAATATTATATTTTCTAGGACTGTATTAAAATTTACAAAACTCAAGTTTACATTAAGGTAGCTGACCAAATATTTTTCGTTTGATAGTATGTGTTTTAGAGCAAAGAGATCTATACATTATGTAAAAACATTTGATTTCTCTCATAGAAATAAGTACATCGAATATGGGAATGACATTGTATGATACAATTCAACTTAATTTTGCAACATATAAATACCAAAGCATATCACCTAAATTAAGCTATTTTTTAATTAATTTAGATCAATTGACATATGAACTGTTCAACATCTAATGACTCAGCTAAACAAACTAAAACAGTCATACATTTCTAAAAGAAGGGAGTATCCTATCTTTTTATGATTTGAAAAAAAAAAAGACTTATAGAATAGCGCATATTTAGAGAAACCCAGTGACTTTACTCGTAGTTATTAAAAGTTGGAAATTCACTTGAGTAAGTTGAATGGCTACCCACCTAAAAATATAAAGCAAAAAATTACAAAGCTATAATAATATTATCAAACAAGACACCTCACTAAATGAGTATAAATTTAAGTGTGCAAATCTGATAGTTTTTTGCGAAATCAATAGTCAATGCCCTAGCTCGCAAAATGAAATCGTCCTATATTATTGAAAGGAGGGGGTGTCCTATCTTTTTATGATTACAGTAAATTTGAAATATATAAAATTTGGAATATAATGTAATCTTTTCATTGCTCATGATAAAATTCTTTGTATTATCTTACCATTTCACGACTACAATATACTTGCTTAGAAATATTATCTTCCATAACTTATAAATGGATTTTTTTTATAAACCAATCGAATTTTTCTTCACCTGAAAATGAAATAAAATTTCAATGTCTCTAGATGTATTAAAAACTTATGGTTATATGCAGAAAATATCAGATTCATTAAAAAATATAAACACTACATTTATTCGTAGTTTGTGGTCAGTCTTTTATATATATACTAAAACATAGATTACAAAAAAAAAATAGTATTATAGAATAGCACATATATTAAAGAGAGCAAATAATTATTACCTTTACTCGTAGTTATTACTATTGGGGAGTTCACATGAATAAGCTGAAATTTCTTTTGTATTATCTTACCATTTCGTGATTAATTGTCATATATACTCCCTTCGATCTTTTTATAATTTTCTGTTTTGTTTGTTGCTTTTGACTATCCATGTTGCGGCCACTTCTACACTAAATGAACTTAAATAGACTTTTTATTCACTTAAAACTGTATTAACATTTCATTCATTGTAGACGCATTTAAAAAAAAAAATTGGTTCTTATATTTTACCAAAATGTAGAAAATGTCATATAGTTTTCTCTTATATTAAAATGTAGGTTTGACTTATTATCTTACCATAACTTGAAAAGGAAACTTTTATATATACTGATGGATTTTTTCAAACTTACCATAAAGCTACATATGGTATACTACATTTCCATAAGTAAATTATATGAATTTTATTCATGATTACCATAAACTCACATATGGTATAACAACAATTCCATAACATAAATTAATTCCTTATTCACCAGAAGCTCTAAGAAAATTCGAAAGGCTCTAAACCTCTTCAATGCCCACGAAAAAAGCTTCGTTTATAAATATATACTAGATGTAAGCCCGTGCGTTGCACGGGTCTCTTAATGACGATATACAATTATGGTGAAAAGTTGAACCGATAAATATTCGACCATTATCATATAGGAACTATTACTTGTATTTTATTTAATCTATGTAGGTAATTATTTTCATTTTATGATCCTCATTTTACCATAAAAAAAAAAAAAAAAAACTTGCACTCTCAAACCAGCACGTTTTAATGTCACTACAATTCAAATTTTATTCAAAAACATTACCTTAAATATTGTTGTATTACTTAACCTCTTTAAATAAAAAATATCATTACTTACATATTGGAAATATTCACATGATATCCTTGTGTTTCTATCTTTCCCTAGAGTTCCACATTTCCAGTTCTTGTATAATACGAAGTATGTACCATAGTTTTTGCCCTTTCGGATATATAATTGAAAAAACAAAAAAAAAAAAAACAAATACTATAATCCAAAATAAAATATTTGTCTTTTATTGTACAACTTTAAATTGGCACCCTCCAATAAATGAGAACCAAACTAAAGTTTAATTCAAAAACGCTATCTTAAATTAATAATTAGAAACATTCACACGGTACCCTTGTGGTTTTAATTTTCTCAGGAGTTCTACGTTTTCGTTTCGATATCTTTGAGGTTTCATTTTTGTGAACCATGATACTAAGTTTATAATTAACTCTTAAAGCTAATACTCCCTCCGTCCCAGCTCAAACGCCACATATTGCATTTCGGGACGTCCCACCTCAAACACCCCATCTATTTTGGGACATATTTCTCTCTCCTACTTTTATTAAATTATTACATCCTCTCTCACATTATCTCTCCTACTTTTATTACTCCTCACATTCTCCCTCCTCATTTCTCTTAATATTACCCCACTCAACTTACTATATCAATTTTTCTTATTCCACTACAAAAACGTCTTGGGGCGTTTGAGTTGGGACGGAGGGAGTAGTTCTTATACGAATTTAGCAAATGAGCATTATGATCACAAAAATCAAACATTGTAGGTACCATGTACACAAACATGTGAATACAAATACCTTTTATAGTGGACCAAAGAGATAGTAAATTTCATTCTCGTGAATAAAAAGACTATTTTTTTTAATAGAATTTTATGACAATACCTTTATATGTTTTTCCCAACAAAATACCATCTTTGACCTTGTTTTTATTACTAATATTGTCGTACTATTTTGGTTTCAATTATTCGAACATTGACTACTCTAACCCTTCTTTTATGTTTTTGGCACAATATAGGTTAGATTCTTTTAATTTTTTCCCACATCATCAGTACGACGCATGTAAAAGTGTTATCAGTATGATTATTATAATGGTATTACATGCTTAATTGACCGATTAGCCAATCACCATTCAGAATAGTGACGTATTATGTTGAATTAAGGTTAGGGTTCAGTAGAATGGAGAGGTGAATGAAATGTTGAAGTTTGGAACATGTAGATTAAGAGGGGGCGGGCAATAGTGGCCTTTTCATTGTAGTGAACTTAATAGAAGACAACTTATATATCTCGTTAATTCTAGGTTAGCTAATATTTAATTAGGCCCATTTAAAAAATAAACCTAGTTTAATTAGATATGTGATTATGAGATGTTGTATATAATTTTTTAATCGTTGCACGGGGTCTCTTAATAATGATGATAAAATTGAACAGATGAATATCTAAATTTTTATATTACTTGCATTTTATTTAACCCGTGTAGACGATTATTTTCAATATAAACTTCTTTTTACAAAATTGAGAACTTATACTCTCTTACTGAGCCCCAATAATTAGATATGTGATTATGAGATGTTGTATATGTTAGTATTTCTCTAGAGATAAAATAAATCTCTGTGATTGCGATAAACATGTGCTTAACAAAAATGTAGGTAAAAATTTGACATGTGCTTGCTTTTGATCAAGGTAGAACCAATCATTGACATTAATTAGTGTGGAGGCAGGCCACTATAGGAAATTAGAGTTTAAGTAAATTAGCCAATTTTTAATCGAAAGATCAAGTATTTGCTTGGAGTAATTATATAATTCTAATAGCGTATATATACAATGTGAATTTCGTTTGCAGACCAAGATAATGCACTCTAAAATTTCGTCCTAGGGTTTGGGTTGTTGTATGGGTATACATTTAATATTGTTCCACATCGTTTTGTTACATGGAGATGAACTAAAATAGGATTAACATCATAAAGGTGCTATGATTCTATAGTCCAGTTTTTCAATAATTTAATTTCAGCAAATGAAAAGAGAGAGAAAAAAAAAACAAAGAAACAAAATAAATGTATGATATAATATAGAGTATTATATGATACTCCGATACTCTCCTACTATATTATGATTTACTATTACTTATACCACCTTTACTCCTCATATGTCATACACATCATCAAGGGGATTGATTAAACATTTTAATTCAAAAAGACATTTTTTTAAACTAAAATATAATAATGTGTGTTAATTTAAAAAAAAGTCTTGTAATATATATATACATATATATATATATACTGAAATTATGAGGTTATTACAAAAACTTATTATGTTTAATTTGCATCCAAAATTCTAATAAAACAAAGAACAATGTTTAAACTTGTCAACCAATACTTTAACAGCTTATTATAACCAGCCGAGTATATATGATCGGACATTATGATTGTGAATGCTGATCTAGGATTTCAACTATTTGTAGCTAGCTAATTGTTTAACTTTGATTAGGATTAGGAATATGATAGATCAGGATTAGGAAAATATACCAAAACTCTTGCCCGAATGTTTCATTCTTATTTAATTATTTTTTACTTACCATATCATGTACAATTCATTAATAATTGAGTTTCTAGAATGTTCCATTCTTGTTTATTTATTTTTTACTTACCATATTATAAACAATTCATATTAATTAAATTGAGTTTGCAGAATGTTCCATTTTTATTTAATTATTATTTACTTACCATATCATATACACTTTACATTAAAGTATTTGGTGACTTTCCATACGTAAGATTATGGACATTCTAGAATGTTCCAATCATTGCGGAAGCTCCAAAAAAGCCTGCTTTAATAATATATATTGATTAAGATTAAGACTAGTATACTACCCGAGTTACGTCCGAAATAAATTTTATCATTTATTTCATTGTGAACAAATATTTATATCAATTAATATTATAAATTTATAAAACTTTCACTTTCATTATAGATGATGTGATTTCAGTTTAAATAAGTAATAAGGAAGATACAAAATAATAAGGTAAAGATGAAATCAATTAATAGTAAATACTGATTTTTTATAATAAAAATATCTTGTGAATTTTTTATAAGGAAAAAGTCACTTATTTATTAGCAAAGATGAAATGTTCATCTACATTCTTTACCATAAAATATATTTTTAAAGGAATTTTTTTATGTAGAAATTAAAGAGACATACCATGTGGCATGACAGATGGCCTAACGAAAGACGGTGAACGTGGTCGTTGCCTATAACACAACTTTTAATATATAGTATAAGATATATTGATAAGAAAGAAAGATCGATACTATAATGGTATGGTGATTATCCCCGAGTGCTGACAAACCAATCACTGAGATTGGATGTATGAACCCAATCACAGGGGCAAAAATGTCTATTTTTCATCCAACCCAAAACAGCCTAGATCTGGCAACCGCGCAACAGCCTCCAACCACGCACACCACCACCAGCACCCTATCCAACCCAACGCCTACAGCCGGCGACCCACCTCCCACCCCCGGAGCACCGACGGTTTTGCCGGAAAGCACAAAAAGACACCCTTAGGTGAATGAGTGTTTGAATGGGTTTGGTCAACACTATTTAGGGGGTGGTTTCCTTAAGGTGGCCGAAAAAGTGGGTGAACGTGGTGGTGGTGCGTGGTGGCTAAGTTGGGGTGGAGAGAGAGAGAAATCTGAATAAGGGTATGGGTGGGGAAAATATTTTGGGCCTTTGAATTATGGAGATGCAAATGTGCGGTTAGGATTTAGCCACCAATTCGTGATTGATACTTTCAGTGATTGATTTAGTGAAACTCTGATTATCCCACCTTCCTAATTATTGTTCTGTACTTATTGGAGTAACTGATATCTATTCTTTATCTTGTTCGTTGTTATTTACTTTGTGATTTTTTAATGAGCCTGTGCTGACGTTCATTACTCTGGTTTGTTCCCTACCTTATTTCTGGGGCCTATGCCATATTTCGGTGGCATAGTCAACATGTGTTGAAGTGGATGCTTGTTTGAATGGCTGTCGCGTATGCTGGGGACTTTGATTTAATAAACAACCGTTTAATTTCATTTTCGAATAATATGTAGTTTGATTTATAGTTTTGAAAACTTTAATTCGTCTTTGATAGTCTTCCGCATTCAATTTACTTTTGAATTATTATTTATTTTGTTACCAAATTTTAATCCTAGCAGTTAACTTGGTAGTCAATTGCGGCGTAAAGATTCTATATTTTTCCTATTTTGAGATAGCGAAAATTAGGGTGGTTATAGATATCGTAGTCAGAAAGCCTCAAATCGTTTTAGCAAAAAGAGGTGTTTTATGCATGTAGATAACTAAGAGTTAAATTTTAAGTTCCAAGTAAAATATTCCCTCTATTTTATTAGGTTCTTTGCATTTGGTTTGAATATGTGAGAAGAATTCAAACCAAATGCAAAGAACCTAATGAAATGGACAGAGTAGTTCATAGAAAATTTTTGAAGTCATCTCACATGACTACATGAGACTTTATACGGAGTACATCTTTGAAATAAACAATCACGCAATCATCTTACTTTTATGATGTGCTAGTATCATTAACGTGTAACGTTTTGTGATAAACCATGCGTAAACCCATACACTAGATACATGTCGGATCTAAGGTATTAAGATTTATTTTTCTTACTTACTGACATAAACTAAAGAAAAAGTCCGAGTCATTTGTATTCCTTATAGACCTTATAGTCAAAGCTCAGAATTAGTAGATAATGCACTACTCAAGTGGATTTTTGTCGTTAGAACTTAGGTCTTAGGACTAAGAACAAGGATATGCATGTTTTTGTACTCCTGAGAGTACAAAAATATGGTGATCTTTCTCACAATAACAGAGTAGGAATCGGACCATACTTAAAAATATTTTTTTTGTGGGCCTTACCCTTTTATTGTAAGTGAGAGCATCATTGTTGTTGCGCTCTCGAGACCATGGTAAAATTTACCAAGTTGTGACGCGTTATATGAAAGAGATTTGTCGCAACACCACCACACACATGAAAAAATTAGCGATGAGCTTGAATTTTCAGTCTACTCGTATTAAGTGATGAAATTGGGAGAATTTGATAGAAAAGAATACAATTGAAACTCCATAATTTCTGTGTTTATTTCATCATAATGATTTCTTCTTACATTTTCACCTTATATAGATGATCATGAGTAACCAACTTATTACAATCAGAGTTTGTTACATTACACATTTATCCAGGTAGTTATAACCGCCTTAGACCACCTTGTAACGGCTTTGACTCTAACCACCTCCGACTGTTCTACGGTTACTTCTCTGTATATCACCTACATTCCTCCTCTTCAAGCTGGAGATGGTGGACTAGAAACCAAACCCAGCTTGCTGAGAAAGGATTGGTGATGGTCACTGCTAGACCTGGCAAACGGGTCATTCGGGTCGGGTATAGGTCGAGTCAATTCGGGTCGGGTCATCTTTAGGATCATATATTTCGGGTCTATTTCAGATCGGATCGGGTTCGGTTTGGGCCGGGTCTAGTTCGGGTGTGACAACTACAGGTCAAATTTGGGTCGGGTCGGATTCGGGTCGGTCAAATTCGGATCCGGTCATTTCAAATTGTTCAAATCTGATCATATTAATGTCAGATTTCTTAAAATTTTGTTTAATACTATCTTAATTAAAAGTTTTACTGGTAATTTGAGTGATTAAAGATATGATATATTGAATATAAGTCATTTTTCCTCAACCAAATCATTAAAACGTCTCGTTAATCGGGTTTAGGCCATTTCAATTCGGGCCATATTCGGGTCGGGTCAATATCGGGTCAAACAGAATTCAGGTGATTTTCGGGTTTGGGTCGGGTCAATTCGGGTTTCGGGTTGAATTTAGATTAGAAATTCGGGTCAAGTTCGGATGTTCGGGTCAAATAATTCAGGTCGGATGTTCGGGTCTGGGTCAGTTTTACCAGGTCTAGTCACGACCAAGTGCCTTAGTAAACACATCGGCCAACTGCAGTTTAGACTGTACATGAGAAGTAAACAAGAAGCCTTCTTCAAACCTTTCACGAACATAGTGACAGTCTAATCTTAGGTGCTTGGTTCTCTCGTGGAATACCGAATACCGAATTAGCTGCGATATACTCTTTTAATCTATGGATGAGACATGTGAATTCCTCAACAAGGATACTAACTTTTTTTTTTATTTTTTATTTCTTTGTCCTTGGTCTGAGTAGCTAATGTTGCAAGAGGGACTAGGCAGAACATGAGAATTCAAACTCTTGACAACTTATTTTTCTAACCATTTGATTAACCTACTCTTCAGATATATCATATATGAATAGGTCACTTCAAAGCTTGCGCAAATGGCAGTAGTTTGAGCTCAAATCATGCTCTGCTCTCTAGTTAAAACTTGCCTCTCACTCACTTTCAATTTCAAGAAATCGAACTCGGTGAGCTAGCAGCTTGTTTAGACTTGAGCTGAGTCGATCTTACTACTAATTATCCAGCCAAAAAAAAAAGGTCTTACTACTAATTAACATATATGATATCCTTAATTAAACATCAACTATCCGATTAAACTTTTTGAAAAAATGATTATTTACATATCAATGTGAGTGTATAGAATGTTCTTAGGTCGTAATAATAATCGAGCTAGCTAGAATAATATCATTCTAGACTCAGTTAGAGATGTTTTTTGTCAATCCTTTTAATAA
Organism: Spergularia marina; assembly: GCA_963680865.1. Taxonomy (NCBI): domain Eukaryota; kingdom Viridiplantae; phylum Streptophyta; class Magnoliopsida; order Caryophyllales; family Caryophyllaceae; genus Spergularia; species Spergularia marina. Next base: position 8,110,066 of record OY804545.1, on the reverse strand, counting down.
GCTCGTACTCGTTCGATTAGTATAAGGATGATGCTAGGAGTCTATATATAAACAATAGAAAAATTATATATAGCATAATCAAGTGTAGTAAATTAAAGATTGCAAGTATAATGTAGTACCCCAAATTTCAGAAGAGTCTTATAAGAGATTGATAGCTCATATGAATGTTTAAAAGGATCGATAGTGCTACTCATGCCAACAAAGTCGACTTTCGTTTTAAGAATCCCATATAATAAGAACTCTAAAGTTAAGTGTGTTTGACTAGGAGTAATTTCAGGATGAGTGACCTCCTGAGAAGTTTCACAGGGTGCGCACGAGTGATGTCAAAGTGCGCCGGAACGACCCGTCTTGGTCTGTGACGTCAGCCCACAACCTGGTAAGCTGCCATAGGTGACTACTCTCGGCTCAGACGATGAGCCACATGTTTGCAGTATGAAACTAGCAATAAAATCAACATAAGGACCCTTGATTGTTTCTCTTTCCTTATTAATCCAACATTTACAAAATTATGCAACAAAATTTACTGCACCTTTAATTGATTCTACTTTAAACTAATTATAAATATTTTTTTAATTTCTCAATATATAGACTCCTACTATTTTTGTTATTATAATTATGACCTCATATGAGTATGACATCTCGAGTAAATGAGCACTCAAAATTAAACCACAAGCTGTGTAGTAAATGAACGAGTTTGCGCATATTTATGAGTTAGATTTATTGCATCATGCCATTCGTCATAACGCACTTGGCGCGGTTTGTGATTGTTTGAGTTGTGATCGACTCCAAATATTGCCGTGATAGAATTCAATTGCAACCAATGATTATTTGTTGATCACGCTAAATAAAAGATATCCGGCAACTTTGTTCTTGCGTGAAATACTTAGACACCACATCAAACCAAACATACATGGTGGAATATAGGTCTTGTGGTCTAGCCAACAAGCATTGGTCGGCAACTAAAGGGCAACCGCAGTTTTTCTAATTTAAATGAAAAAGTTTACATGGTGTCTCTCAAACTTGCCCATTTGAATATGAAATCTACGTATTTTCTTTGCGTACATGATACTATCAAGGTTTACATTTACTTGATTATGTGCATGTGATATTCCCAAAGTTGTTTGCTTGATTGTGCACATTGTACCATCGAGATAGCACAATTATTGTGCATATGGTATCCTTGGTCATCATTTACTCTTTCTCTCTGATTTCATCCGGCGTTGTTTCAAAGTCGAAATTTATTTTTTTTGAATTTAGATGATAAAATAAGAGCGCATAAAATCAAGTCAATTTAATAAAAAAAATATAATTTTGAACCCGCTCAATTATGCTATTGGTTTAATTAAAATTCTCCAGATTAACAACCTACTATATATAATTTGTTTATGTTTATACATACATTACCACTCGTATTCCATATTGCAAGTCCTAAGCAGTAAGCACCATATTCGTTACTTGTTGTTGATACTAAATTTCCATGGCTCTTAACGAAGAATACACACGTGTGTATGAAAATAGAATATAAAAGTGGTAAATGTGTTATTCTATAAATATTGCCTAAATTTTATATTTCGAGGCCCATTTAAATTATAAATAATATGGTTAAATCGTAAACCAACGTGATCACTACAAACAATGTAATGATCACAATGAATCTTAAACTGTTTACTTCTAACCAAATAAAGTAATCTCACAAAGGTTGTAAGACCGTCTCATATGAGACTTTGCCAAATTCAAAATGGTAATAATTAAATATGGAAACAATATATATATTCTTTTATTGTGCTCTTTAACTATGATGTCACGTGGCATGAGAGATGATCTAATTGAATCAGGTGAGCGTGGCCGCTGCCTCTAACATAGCCTTTAATATATAATACCGTATAATATAAGATATGATTGTTTGCAGTCACATACAGTTTATGATTGAACGACATGGGGTGAATTCAATTTCAATTGGATTCAAATTGGAAGATGGTTATCGTACATTCTCCATTATGTGCTAAATATTCCTGTAATTACTGTATTTGTGCCCATTTATCAATTTAGTTTGAAATGATACATGAGATAAGAATTACGTACCTTGGCTATATTTGTGCTTTTGTAAGAAGGAAAAAAAAAAATTATCATTCCACAAAATAAAAATCAAATAATTGTTGATCATAATATAGACTCACTGTTACGTGTTTATTTAACCGCAAGTGTACGGGTAGTTGAATCTAACAATTCGATCGTAGAGAGATATGAATGATATCTAGGTCGTCTAAAGAATTGCAAAGCCAGCTACGCTATGCTCGAAATGGTTGGTGATTCACAATTGGAACAAACAACAATGTAAATGAAATTGGTGTAAATTAATAGACTAAAGGCCTAGGGTGAAGATATCCCCACTAACATGCATCTACTACTATATTAAAACACATACCAAGTCAATTAAAAACATAGATTAGGGGAGATTATGCAACATAATTACTACTTATCCGGGCGAGGCTATCATAAACTTTCTAGTTACAATCCTAAGTTCTACTTTCGTAGTGAAATGATCAGCAAATGGAAGCATTAAGAACGCGTAATATTCCCAATTAGTCCTAGCAATCCACTTCCGTGGTGGAACAAACATAATCAATATTAGAGGGCTAATCATTAAACATGAATCGCAACTGTCATTTATAAATTCCGTTTAATAATCAAACAAACATTAATCTATATTAATCCTAATCGCATCAACGCATATAGATTAAAAAACATAAACCAAACTCATGCTTGAGAATTAAATTTAGCCATAATAAGCCCGAATAATATAACTTGCTAATTCATGAATTAAATCGTAGCATTTAACATGTTACAGTTTAATCAAACCCTAGAAAATGACTACTCGCACATATTGAAATTCAAAACAACGATAATAAATCTCCGACGAACAATAAGCGTTGAAGTCTTCAAGTTGAAAATGCAACAAATAATGAAAAGTCTAGATTAGATTTACAAGGGCTCAACTAAGTATAAATACCTGGCTAGGAGGTTATTTTATAGTTTCCTAATTGAAAATAGGAAATAAACCTCCGAAAACGAAATAAGAATAATATGCAGAAAGCTTATCCGCCCAGGTATATGTTTCGTGCAAAACAGAGCACAGGTCCTGCTTACTTCAGTGACGAAATCTCGACTTTACACGAGTCGTGCAATCTGGGCACGAGTCGTGTTAAACTGCTGCGGCAATTCAAGTTCAAACATTTCTAATTTCTTCATTAATTATCCGATTAGGGCATAAAATTACTTGTTAGAAAGTTAAGATCATAATCTTTCACTTTCAATTGGTTTCGCTGCAAAATTCAAAGTGGTGTGGGAGATATTGAACTCCAAGTTGGCACTGCACAAATGATTTCAATCCCGCACTCTAGCTTCTCCAAAATGTCCTCTTTATGCCTGTAAAACTCAAATACCAACAACTATACTAAGGACATGCAACGAGAATCGAGTATAAATGGGACAAATGTAGTAATTATGGAACCACAAAATCCTATATAACTATGTAATATTAGGAATTATCAAACTCCCTTAAGCTAAAGCTTTACTCCTCCTTGAGCAAACCCAAGAAACTAGGCATTCAAAACAAGGTCTAGCTAACATGTAGCCACAAGCACTCAACCAAAACTCCGATCACGGTTTTCGAAAAGACTTTAAAACTGGTTTAAAATCAATTTAATTTCAAAAATTTAGACGAAGGCATGTACTAGCAATTAGCCATAAGATATATAAGTCATGTTTGCCATTCAAAGAACCACAAGTGATCCGAGGAATTATTTTCTCCCAAAACCGACTCAATGGAGTATTATCTCACTTTAACCTTGAAAATATTTAAATGTATGTGAATCCTGACTTGCCTCTTAGCATAGAACAATTTAAGAATGATTTTAACAAGGATCGAACAAATCATTAGTAACCGGCATTGGAAGGGGCTATGGCAAAGCATTAAGGAAACAGATCAAGGGATAGAGCGGGAGTGGTGAAGCTTAGTCGTGTCACTCTCCCAATTCAATTTAAAATACTCTCCTAAAACTATGTACTAGGGAAGTAAGGTTCAAATCCACGAGAAACTAATGGGTTATTTGTAATTAAATGCGTGATTAAATAGTGGTAACAATTGGGGGGTTTTAATTGATTGAGTTGTAAATTAAACTAATGGCTAAAGCAATGAATTAAAGGGTAATTTACCAAATTAATCAGGTCTTGGTCAATTAATCGCAGCGACTAATACGGAGTACTAACGATTGATCCTAGTTCCAATTCGATTCTCTTTCTCTTAATTACTCTCCTTTGTGGAATTATAATTTCTATTGTTCCTTAGTTAATACTCCCTCAGTCTCCTTTTAAACACCCCATACCCTTTTTCACAAGGATTAAGGAGGGGTAAATAGTTTACTATTGTTGAAGTTATTGGGTAGTTTGTTTATTATTTTTTGAGACAGTAGGTTGTTTGTTTATTATCGGTTGACATAGTGGGTGATTTGTTTGTATTGTTTTTGGAGATAATGTGAAGTTTGTTTATTGTTTTTCTTTTTTTAGATAATAGGGTGTGGAAAAGAGGGAGAGTGTATAAACTTACCCTATTTAGAAATTAAGAAATGAAGTGTTTAAATAAAGACACCTCGAAAAGGAAAGCAGGGTGCTTAAAGGAATAAGGAGAGAGAAGATATTATGTGTGATCACGACTCTAACAACCCTAATTATCAAACGTTCTAAAACAAGCTATTAGACTCGATTTAATAACAACGATAAGATTTAAAACAATATCAGTAGAGAGTCGGGCGAATAAACTGAGAAGTATTAAACTTTGCCGACTATGTTATTTCTCTCTTTAACCGAATAACGATGAGCACCATAGATCAAAGTTATTTACTTTACCAAATTAATAAACAAACGATAATTGAAAAGGCTAAGTGTAGAATTGTAATGCCTAAGTTTTTTTTATAAGATCTTAACTTAGAAAAATTATACTATAACATTTACTTTCCAGTTTATCCTAAACCTTTGTAACTACAGGGTACAATGATTGATATTGTTATGAGCTACTATCACATCATATCTGATCATAAAATGAATTGGTAAAAATGACATCCACTAAGATAAAATACATGTTTGTCTTTAGGCACACCTTCAATATATACATTCCCCAAATGTTGCCTATAAATAACTCCCATTTGCCTATAAATAACTACTACTCATATACGTACTACAAAAGAAAGTGACGTAACACACACAAAAAAAATAAAAAATTATGGAGCAACCAAGAGATACCAAGCCTCAACAAAGGCCTAAGGGCGGCCTAATTACAATGCCCTCCATCTTTGGTACGCTATTAACATTTCGCCTCAATCTTTTTGCGACAAAGAGAGTACTTTATCTCGTGTTTTCTGTACGAGTACTTAATTTCCGAGTATTTGTTCTGATTATAATGTTGTTTTTGTTACACTTCTTTTACAGCAAACGAAATTTGTGAGAAGTTAGCAGTTGTAGGATTTCAAACCAATATGATAAGTTACTTAACACAAAAGCTTCATATGCCATTAACCAAAGCTGCAAACACTCTAACAAACTTTGGTGGAACTGCCAGCCTTACGCCGTTGCTTGGTGCCTTCATTGCCGACTCGTACGCCGGCAAATTCTGGACCATAACTATTGCTTCTATCATCTACCAAATAGTAAGCACAACCTCTCTACCACTCCTTTCTCTTTCCGGCGTATACGTAATTTGTTGTTAGTTTTTTTACATTTTCCCGACGATTATTATTTCTCATTTAAAACTCACTCTAAAACCTTAAATAGTTATCATGGTTCAGCCTACTAACAATTTCGCTATTGTTTTATACACTCTGCTAGCTACGCAAACAGAGAAAATATTAACCTGAACTCACTAGTATAGTAATCTTGTTTTCATTGTCACTTCGGAAGAAACTAAATTCCTCTTTACGTTAAATCACTTAGGAATAACATGAGGGCCGTGAATTTCCATGGTTTGCGTATTAAGTAGCATAAAAAGCACGACATACACTCGTTATGCACTAGAAGTATGATATTAAGGCTTGAGGTGAGTAGTTAGGGTGCACGGATGACGTGAAGGGAAAATGTAATTTTAAGATCATTATTACGTACTAAGTCACATATAAGATAGATTGTTATACCTCGGTGTTAAACACTAGTCACAATTAAGTGCTTGTTGATCTGAACACTTTTATCAATTAAACTGTTGGTTGATATTTGTGTATATAAAAAATGCTAGCTTCGTCGATTATAATTGTTCGAAAACCTTGATACTTTCATAATCATAGAACAAAAGGAATTACTTTCATAATCACGATTTGACGTTAAAACATTAGCATGATTAGTTCATTAATTGTACGTACATAACTCCAATTTTTACATGATTTCCGTACAAAAAAAAAAAAACAGGGCATGATAAGTTTGACTACTTCAGCAATTGTACCAAAGCTAAGGCCACCCCCTGGACAAGAAGCAAGTGGCTCACAGCTAGCAATTTTGTACGTATCTTTGTTACTAACCGCACTAGGGTCGGGTGGGATCCGACCCTGTGTCGTGGCATTCGGGGCCGAGCAGTTTGACGAGACGGACCCGAACCAAAAAAAGGTGACATGGAAATACTTCAATTGGTACTATTTTGCTATGGGATCATCCATTTTATTGGCCGTTACCGTTGTGGTTTATATCCAAGATAATGTTGGGTGGGGATGGGGCCTTGGTATACCCACGTTCCTAATGCTCCTCTCAATAATTACGTTTGTTGTTGGGTACCGGCTTTACCGGCACCTTGATCCGTCGGGTAGCCCGTTTACCCGACTTGTACAAGTAACTGTGGCCGCCTACAAGAAGAGGAAATTGCCCACGGTTAATGATCCTAGTCTACTTTATGAGAATGAGGAGCTTGATGCATCTATTTCTTCCTATGGGAAACTCATTCACTCCAAACAATTAAGGTGAGTCCTCTACTTTGTCTTTTCTTGCTCATAAAGCTTAAATGTTTTATAGAAGAAGCTTGAATTAATAGTATATTAGATGGTATATGATTAGATGATTTAGAATTCATGATCTGAGTCATTCTATCTTTGAAATAAAACGGGAATTGAAATTTTCACTTTACCACATCGTATACAAATCTTTCTAGCTAATCTACGGAGTTTTTATTTTTGTCAAAATCTTTGCCCACATTTTCTAATGTGTTTACGTCTAGAAAAGATAAAAGTTGATATTCTAATAAGAGGAATGATACCTTGTTTTCAATTGCATGTCTCGTTGAACTTATAAGAAATATATACAAGCTCTTTGTGTGTGACGATTGAACCAAAAAAAAAAAACTTACGTCACCACATCTATATGTGAGTTACGTAAATTTGATCGATATTGAAATTATATATTTTACTTTATTATTACATAATTACACGATAACACGACCACAAATCCTTTCTATTTTTCCTTTTTATCTATACATATCGAACATCGACCTCTCATATTTAGACATACAATGTCACTTATCTTTGTAAATTTGTCTAAACCGCCAATTTGACGACCTTGTTTTGAAACGCATGTGGATGAGAACAACTTAGGGACAAATTGAGATTTAGGTCCCGAAAGTTAAAGGAACACTTAGCTACAAAATGAAATTGCCGCCAAAAGTTGTGATTTTTGTGATTTTGCAGCTGTAGTGTATATCTCATTATTATTATTATTCGGTTAAGTTGGGCAGATTTTTGGCACTCTTTTTCATTGCCGGTGTACATTGTACCGGTAGTCCGGTAGATAATTTAAGAGAAAAGTGTCACCCTCAAGAATAATACTACCAATTAATGTCTACATCTTTTTAAAACTTTGAAACGTGAGTTACGTGACATATCATAAGTTTATTGCTCCGTCTCGAGTCTCGATAAGTTCTTTACCTTGGTATGACAAATTCAAAGAACAAGGAGAGGGACGAGAATGGGCAAGTAGAGTTTACGGGTAGGACGATAAGTCAGCACTAACTCACAAGGAAAAAAGGTGAAGAGATGAGCAGGACATAATGTGTCATATGCTCGGATTTAACAATACAGTACCATCACATAACAACAAAAGGCTTTCGGCCTAAATTTTGTCATGTGTTATACGTTCTCATAATCTTAATCAATTGTGACGTCCACTTACTTATGTTCATCCTTTGCCCACTCCCACTTGCGACATATTTGGATGGTCCATAGTCTCCATACATATGTTCATCCTTAGCCCACTTAATACCTCCACTAGGTGATCATCTGAATTAAAGGTCTCGAGTTTGAAACCGTCCTCCTACATACATGTGGTTCGGCATGAATAAGGAAAAGGAATGATGATTATTGTTTCATTTTAGATCATCACATAGTTATCTAGAGTAACTGAATTTGTGCGACTACTGGCGCATTCTTCACTATCAACTTGTATTACAATAATGATTTCAAATGACTATTTATATTAGCGGATTATAAGACATTTTGGAATTTAAGACGATTAAGACATAGCTAATGTGTTTGCTATCCTGACTCCTAAATGACAACTTTATATGACGGTTCATATCAACCGATCCCTAAATTTTTGAAGTGAAGTTAAGATATTAATTAAACCTTATATGTGACAGATTCTTCGACAAGGCAGCAATAATAACCGAAGAAGACAACACAAAGGCACCCAATCTATGGAGGCTAAACACTGTTCATCGAATAGAAGAACTGAAATCAGTGATACGTATGGGACCAATTTGGGCATCTGGAATCATCCTAATCACAGCTTATGCCCAACAAAATACATTCTCCCTTCAACAAGCTAAAACCATGGACAGACATCTCACCAAGTCATTCCAAATTCCGGCCGGTTCGATGTCCGTCTTCACTATAACAGCCATGCTCACCACCATCGCGTTCTATGATCGCATTTTCATCCCCATTGCCCGTCGTTACACAGGCAAGTTCATCCCACTAGTCACCTATATATTACCTTAATTAATGAATAATAATGATCATAGCAGCTCGTGTATGACATGGGCATATATAAAACATTTTAATTTTTTACATTACTAGAAAATATTAGTTTCTTTGAGTCAAAAGCTTTAGCCCCGGTCTTACGGGTCTAATAATAACGATATCACGCATACGTATATAGTTACACATGAGTGACGACATGAGTCACATGACCATCAAATAATCAATCAAATTATATACTAGCTAGTCTAATTACAATGTTGCATGTCACACTATACTATCACATTTCTTCATTTAATTTACATGATAACAGTAGCGCGTGTATAACATGCGCTAATATATATGATCGAGTACCGAGTAGTATATACATATGATGGTATGTATAACTCATTGATTTACGTACTTTTTCAATTGCATGATATAAATAACAGGTCTTGATCGAGGGATAACGTTCCTACACCGTATGGGAATAGGGTTCGTTATATCGGTCTTAGCCACCTTTGTAGCCGGCTTCGTCGAAGTAAAGCGAAAACAAGTAGCCATGGCTCATGGGCTAGTCAACAACAGCCAAGCAACCATACCAATCTCGGTGTTCTGGCTCGTGCCACAGTACGGCCTACACGGGGTGGCCGAGGCGTTTATGTCCATTGGTCACCTAGAGTTCTTCTACGACCAGGCACCGGAGAGCATGAGGAGCACCGCCACGGCGTTGTTTTGGACCTCGATTTCGGCCGGAAACTACGTGAGCACACTGTTGGTGACAATGATACACAAGTTCACAGCTGCTAAGGATGGCTCGAACTGGTTACCGGACAAGAACCTTAATCAGGGAAAATTAGAGTACTTTTATTGGCTAATTACGGCGTTACAAGTTGTTAATCTCGTTTACTACTTAATTTGTGCCAAGTTTTATACTTTTAAGCCTGTTCAGTTGCAGATTAAGGATGGAGATGACAAGAAAATGGAGGAAGTAGAGCTTGGAGTTAAGTAAATCGATCGAGTAGCGTACTTAACACACTGATTAATGTATGGAAGCATTATTATTATTAATAATGGTTTTGCATGTATACGTACTTGTATGTGTTGTAGTTGTTTATAGATGTAAATAAAATAATGAAAAACTATAGTAGTTCATTATGTATGCTGAGATTCCAAGTAGAAATGTTCTTCATTATTCTGTGGAATATAGTATAATGGGATTAATAGAATATCTCATAGATAACAGGATGGCTAAAGTTGGCAACCACCTATTTAAATGATCAGTAAAATAAGCTTTTAGGTACATACGGTCCAGAGTACAGTGCATCTATTATAAACTAGCAGTGCTTAATCTGTAATCATGCATAATAAGTTATATAATTAAAGACAAATCACAATGATCAGAACACAATTATACAAGATCGATGCATGAGCTGGTAAAGGAAGCGGCTTGGCCGATTTTATTATTTATTGTTACAATCTTTTTGACGAAAGTATACGAGGAAAATCAATTATAGAAGTATAAAGAGGTGTTATATGTCACGTATTTTTAATGTTTGATATTTGGACATGCATATGGTTCTTCAAAGAAATTAACTTCGGCCTTGTTTGATAGGACTGTATCTTTCTGAACTGAACTGAACTGATCTGAATGATTCTGATCTGATCTAATCTGATCTGAATTGGTTGAAAATTTGATTGAATTTCAACGAATTAGTATCAATTATGGACCAAATACATAGATAGTTATTTGAACATTTCTTAACTGAACTGATCTGATCTGAATGATTCTGATCTGATCTGAATTCATCTGAGAATAAGTCCTATCAAACAGAGTCGTCTATCCGAACCCTCGTGACACTGAAGTAATTTTCCCACGACACGTTCACCATTGTGTCCTATATCCCCAATTGTAAAAAAAAAAAAAAAAAAAAAAAAGGTTATAACAAATTAAATAAAATTGACAAAGGCGGTTAATTACCGTTACCAAACGAAGCGTTGGCAACCCGCAACCTCAGCGAATGAAGAGACGATTTTTCTTCACTTCCCCCCCCCCCCCCCAAAAAAAAACATAACTACCAAAACTACTCCCAGATTCCGTCAAACGTAACGAACAATTCTCTTAAACTTTTCCTCTGTTTCTCTCAATAATAATTATAATCTTTTTTTTTTTTTGGTCTTTTAAAAAAGGGGGGAAGAATATAATAGATAGAAGGTGGTGGTGGTATATATAATGGTGATGGTAGAAAGAGGGGAAAATGGCGTATGAAGAGAAAATGCAGGCAACAGCATTGTCGGAGATCGTGGAGGCGTTCGAGGAACTTGCTGAGATTGTTGAGAAAGATAAGCAAGATCTTCGTTTGAAGACTTTTTGTGATGCTTGTGCTCGTGTTTCCGTTTTATTCAACTCTTTAGGCCTCGCTTTCAAATTTGCCGAGATGGAGTATTGTGCTAAGGTTCCTTCCTTTTCCCTTTTCATTCTTTTCTTGGTTTATGGGGACGGAATCACGTGTTAGTCGAACCCAAATCATTTTTGTTACGAGAATGATTTGTTTAATTTGTATGTTGGTGGTGGCCTGGTGGATGTTTCATGAATTGTTTTTGTGATCAGATTCGTTATTATGATTTATGGGAATTGGGTTTTGTTTGATTGACAAGTTTAAATTTAAATGGTACTGCATATATATATATGTCTTCAATTTGACAACTGGGTACTTAAAAGTTTGTTAATTTTGAGGGTTGAATTGCGTATTCACGCAACAAAGTGTATGTTACTCCTTCTAATTCTTTATGTTTGGTTTGAATATGTGAGAAGAGTGCTTGTAGATGAAACGTCAAAAATTTGAAAGAAACGTAGAAAACAACTGGTATGATGAATGGTTATAGCGTGTTTGTGATTATTACATCATGTCTGTGCTTGTTGATTAAGTAGGGAATGGTAATTTTTCATTGTAGGAATTGCATTCACAAATTCCGTTTTTCTTGCGCTCTCACGCTAAGGTTCAATGCTTATGTTCTATGTTTACTAAGTTATATGTACATTCAAAGTTTCTTGCAAGTGTATGTGTATGGGTAAGTTTCACAATGATCTTTTCAGAAAGGCATATTTTTACTGTTTACAAGTCGAAATCATGTTTATGAAAATCTCATATATGAGCATTTAATTTGTACCTCCACAAAATCGCAACATCAAGTCTACATCATTTATGAATATCAGATTATTCGTTAGCATTTTTGATCTCAACTGATTCACTTGGTTCCCAATTTTCATTTGGATTTTGTATACAAACACGAAAATGTTTGTTCTAAATGGGATCTGTAATTTAGAGGTAGCATTTTCCTAGTGTTTTCTACTTCATTAGATGGTCCAGTGAGTTAAGTGCACAAGTGGGGAACAATGTTTTTGGATTTTTATCAAATGGGCATTGGAAGTTTTTTCTTTATCAAATGGGGAATGGAAAGGGGTCCGTCAGTTAAATGGTGACGTGGCAAACGGAATAAAACTGAAATTAAACAAAATTTATCCACCTTGCTTTCTCTCTCCTCCCTCAGCTGATAGTCCCACTCCCACCGCTACTCCTACGGCCCAAGCACCACCCATGACGTGCGTACTTCATCCCCTAGAAAATGGCGGTATACAATCTCACATCCCAATTCTCAAAATATTCCTATGTTTTTTCCCAATCCAATCTTATCTCTTACTGTTACAATTCCCCCATCGGAAAATCCTTTCTCAAATAGCTTGGAAGTTGGAACTATAAAAAAAAAAAAAAAAAAAAAAATCAAAATCCCCAAATTTAATCTCACTCATAGTCTAGGGTTTCAGTCGAAATTTGCCCCTTCTTTTTCCTGTTGATTGATCACTCCATTGTTAATTTTCGACCTCGATTCCGCGCTTGATTCTTCTTGTGGGTTGTTCTTCTCGCCATTGCTGGAAATTTCTGGGTTTTTTTGTTTTGATTTGAGAAATGAATTTGATATGGGGCTAGAATAGCTAGGCTAAAGATCAAATCACATATTTGCTTGGTCTATCAATGTATCATTCGGCACCAAATGTTACAAACTCTATATACCAAGATTTTGTCATCAAGATTTTTGGGTTTTTAATTTCTTATGATTTTGGCCATGCAACGACTGATTCAATGGGAAAAAGGTGGTAACATTTAATATAATTTTTGAGGAAATTCAATTAGCCCATTAGAAATTGATCCCTATATGGGTTTTCACGGTGGTGGTGCGGTGGCGGCAATGGCCTTTGTTTGAGTTTTGTTTCTGTTGATGGAGGGAGGAGAGAGAAAGCAAGGCAAGTAATATTTTTTTTTTTTTTTAATTTAATTTTTAATTCCGTTTGCCACGTCAGCATTTAACTGACGGATTCCTCCCCATTCCCCATTTGATAAAGAAAAAACCTCCAATGCCTATTTGATAAAAACCCAAAAACATTGTTCCCCATTTGTGCACTTAACTCTGGTCCAGTAGTAGAGACTATCCTTTTTGCAAGTTCTTTGATAGAAAAACTAAAAGTCGCGTAATTGTATTTTCCAATTTGATGATGTAGGTTCGGGGTCTCAGTGAAGCCTCAAAGACATATTCCACCCTACATGATATACTTGACCATGATGTTCAACATGAGACAGTCAAATGTCCAGGAAGCCTTTCCCGTAACTTGCGTAGAGTTAGACAGGGTTTAGACCTCATCAGAGCTCTATTTGAGCAATTTTTATCCACTTGGTAAGGCCAATCTTCCACACTTTTTATGTTTTTATTACCGCGTTTTTCCTTACTATAATGTTCCGGGTTTGTAGCAATGAGTATAAAAGCTTGACTAACATAACTTCGGAAGCAGTAGAGCACACTTGTAATTGCCAAAATCTGCTTATATATCATGGTTTCAGTTGCTGTAATTGATACATAATAATTTTCTCAGTGATTTGGTTTTTCCTGCTGATTGTTTTGCATCATTTCCTTCTATCTTGTGTGTTTACAATGTCTCATAGATTGCATCTTGTGTGTTTCTCAGCGACTATTCTTTAAGAGAGGCGGCCTCATCAGCTTACACACAAACATGTGCACCGTACCATTCATGGGCAGTTAGAACAGCTGTAGCAGCTGGAATGTATGCTCTTCCATCAAGAGACCAACTTCTTGTGAATCTGAAGGAAACAGGTTAGATATTCTAAAATAACCCTGGCCTGTCCATATTTTCTGTCAATAGCTGTGAATCAGTTATCGCCGCACCATTTTCAGAAGTGCAATCATTGTTCAGCAGTCTAATCAATGATTTAATTGAAGATACTGGTTCATAGGAACAGTGTTGTTGCTTCCTTGTTACCCTCGTAACCTCGTTGTTAGAAAATAGAGTATTACAGCAGGAATGCAGAATGATACCGGTATTTGATCTGTTCTGTCATATCCATTGCAGATGAATCAGCAGAGAGTAGAATGAATCGATATATGAGGGCTGTGCAACCTGTGATACAGTACATTGATCAGCTTTACATCTCGCGAGATATAAATTTAGATTGGTAACCGCATAGAATCATCAGAGCTCATTGCAGAGTGCCTTGAGAAGCCGTAATTTGATTTAGTTGTAGATGTTTGTAATTTAAGAGGTGGAACTTGTAGCATTATCATTGGTCATTCTTCAGGCCATCTTTGGTTTTGAAGAGAATGCACACCAGCATCAGATTTTGCTCAGATGTCTGGAATACTTTTGACCCAGTACTTGCCTTAGATCTTTTTTCCGTTTCCTGCTTCATAATCGTTTTTTACTAGTCTCCGTATCCTGCAAAGAGTCACTTAACCAACATATCATCCTTGCAGATAACGGTTTTCATTGCCGACGTTAGACCAGAGTTTCAGTACTTGAATAGCTTCATGTTTATACATCACCATGCTTCATGAGCGCAAATGGGTATAAAACTCAAACATGACTGTAAACCAAGCATAGCAACATCGAGCTTCTGGGTATAGTATTTGCCTCACAGTTCTGACAGACACTACCATACTGTGAAAATCTCTAAGCCTCCCGGCTTTTGGGTGTCCGCACACAAACTAGCCAAGATAAAGAATCAAGCGAAAAAACTGAATACAAATATATGAACATCATTTTTGCTTTCAAGTATAAAGTGTGCTATCTAAATGGATCTAAAACACAACACTCATATCTCAAAGAACAACTTCGGTGTTCCAAATACATGTTTGCGGTAACAATCAGAAGATTCAACTTTAGCATTTTTCGAGTCCAATTAGGCTGGATGCAGTAATCTAACTGACATGGTGGTGGTACAGGTTGATGCTATCAAAACTTGTAATATGTGAAGAAAGTACAATGAGGCACTATTTGGAGACAGAAATGCAAATGTTTCCATACGCAAAAAACTGTTGCAATCCTCTCGTGCGTTTGATTGCAGCAATTGCTCTTTCGCTTCTAAAACATCAACTCGAGACTGCAAATAAATTGTCAGTATCTTGGTGGATAATTCATGTTCTACATTGTAAGACTGTCAGGGTTTTCGATGATTTTCGAGAAGGTCTGGAGGAAAGCAGCCAAGTCAGCACCATAAATGACTCGGTGATCAGCTGTCACATTCACCTACAAAGACAGGACAGACTTCAGATTGCTAATACTTTATATATATCAACACAGTCAATTTTGTAATTGGCCTATGGAAGATTCCATTCAAAAGCCCTGAGCAGTTCGTCTATCTTACAGCGAGGCAACAGGACGCAGACCTCTAATCACCCTTAAACAATAGTAGCCATTTAACTTTAACCATAGGAAAATTCGAGATGGAAACACAACAACAATTGTGACAATCAAGTTTTTGTGCAAGCATATATAAAATTCAAAAAGAATATTCATCTTGACATCATGCAAAATCAAGGATGATCACCACATGCCTAAATTCATGGAACAATCATAGGAACAGAAAAGAAAAGTCCAAAAGAAAGAAAAAGATTCATTTATTTCTGAGGCTAATAGGTTGACTTGGGATTACATAACAATGTTGAATACCTTAAAAAGAGGTATTTTGATGACACTGGCACTTTTGATCCCCGCTTTAACCCGGGGGAGGACATTGACCCGGGAGGGGAGTAGGACTTGACTTCGGTTATGTACTCTAAGACACTTGTATTTCTATTTCTTTTCTTTATGTAATCTATGCTGCCCTTTTCAATAAATAAATTAAAAAAAAAAAAAAAAAAAAAAAAAAAAAAAAGAGGGAAGACAATACTATTTCTTCAAGTAAAGAGAGTCAGGACAAAGGCTTTCCCACATTTTATTACTCCATAAGTTTGGACTTTTGCATAGGAGAGAGATTGAAGGAAAATCAAATACTCCGTAACAAGTCAAGAGAACTTCTGGCAAGTCTGAAAATATCTGAAAACCTCCAAACCAGTTCAAGTGTGGAATTTCATAGGACTTGTTCCTTTAAGGAGAGGCAGGACTCCCAAAATTTCGGCTTTTGCATAGGAAAAGCATTGACATAGAATCAAATAATTTGGCAAGAGAATTTGCAGATTAAGTCAATGAAATTATTCGTAACAGTCGTGCATAAACTATAGACATCATATTGCAGAAAGCGGATTAAAGAGGTGAAAAGAATGGCTAAGAAAGTATACGAAGAGACCAGATCATTAGACAGGCACAACTGAACTCATGAAAAATTGATGTCAAGATAGCCTCCAGACTAGTCCGGGTGTGAAAACCCAGAACTTCCCAACTGTTATGCCTCAGATGAATCCTTCTAGCAGAACCCTCTGCTTCTCTCACAACTGCCCTGCCATGATCCCCTTGTCGCACCAAAGATTTTAGAAACAAAGTACACAATAAAAGGCCTCACATTTTCACCGCTTGAATTTCAGAATCAACACTTCATGGTTACTCGTGACTCTTGAGAAGGCTGGGGAAGGGAGGTATAGGGGGCCTTGACTGAGTTGTTATCACTTAACTGGTGATAAGCTGATAACAATTAATAATGAGGTTCTAGATCCTCCCTCCCCCCTAACCAACATGGATCATAGATTTACTCAAACTTCTACCTTAAGCTGATGACAAAAATCTCATTTAGGAAACATTCATTGACAATTCCGCAAGACCAAGCTCAGACACGTCTTGTATCCCACTGGTGGCCATGTCTTACAAGTCATTACTCATGAGACATCATTTTGTCTAGAAATCAAGTATTCTCACCTCTCTCAACCACCAAAATCCCTTTGAAGTTCAGGCACTTCTACAACCCCGAATTCCATAGTTTTCAACTATAAATCCTAGAGCTTCTAAGATTCAAATTTTTTTTTTTTTTTTGTTGTTGTTGGTATAATACTCGGAATACTGGAAATAACTATCAAGTCTTTATGCTGATGTTTCTATATTCTAAACATTGAGCTAGCTGTGAACCTACGATGCCTCCTTTGCAACTTAATTAGTTGTTGCTCCATCCCTACTTTTGCGTGTGTGATCTAAGAGATGGAAATGGCTGAAAAAAGTCTTATACTGTATTGCCATGGAGGAATAGTTTCGGGTATATGACCATGTTCCCATGTTTACAGATGGTTAAGGCCATATGGTAGCTAAGTGTATAAACCCTGTCAGGAAAGTTTGGTTGCTTTGGGCCATGAGGATATGGGAATTGGAAGATATGGAAATCAAGACACTGCATGGAGCCACACTAATCTTTGGAAGATTGAAATTCCTAGACCTGGAGTTTGGGTGAAACTTCCATGAAATAATGAAATGTCCAATATCTTCAAGATTTTAAAAAAAAATGACTTGTATTGCTTACCCTGGATGGCCATCATAAACTTTTCTGCTTTTGAACACACAAAAGTTTCAAAAGCAAATAGTAAAATTCAATTTCTACACCAATTATATATGCCTTCTCATTTTCTAAAGTCACTCTACACTATCACCATGACCATTTGAAAACAATTTTCATACTAGTCTCAACAAGTTAGGGCATCATGTTAAGATAATATCCCCTCCATGTTGGAATTTTTAGTTATGGATTAAGTAATTGATTATTTCATTTATGATTATTATAATTAATTAAATTGGTTTTCAGTCAAACTAAAATTATCATCTATGTGGTCCACTTTGTTGTAGGCAGTTACCAAGGTTTTTAGTAACTTCTCACTCTCTCCCAATATTTAGAAAACATTTCAACGTTATGCAAAACCTAGGTCAATATATATAAGTTCGTTTATCCTCAGAAACAAAGATTAACTCATTCTACTCTTCTAACTAAAGAAAACACCACCAAAATTTTGAGAGGAATTGATACCAGATTCTCAAAAGTCATATTTGGCACAGGTTTGTATAGAGAATGTGATTTTGCAATGGCTAGCGGAATTTCGATTTAATCTTAAGTTTCCAATGTTTTAGTATATGTTGCAATTTAGGTTATGAACATGATTAAGGGTATGTTTGGTAGACAGGTAGAAGATAGCGTTTAGCGTTTTGACCAAGTAAGAATGCTACTTTACATGTTTGGCTCTACATTTGTTGTTAGCGTTTGAAGTAGCATTTTAGCGTTTTAAGAAGCATTTGGCAAATGCTATTATAAGTAGCAATTCCCATAGAAAGTAGCATTTATGATTTTCTAATTTTCTGATATATATCATTTTAATAACTTAACAACTACTGATCGTGCCAAACACGTCATTTTTAACAGCTACTTTTCAGCCTGCTAACAGCTAGTCAAACTGCTAACAACTACCTCAACAGCTAAATGCTACCGGAACAGCTGTGACTACCAAACACACCCTAAGTTTATAAAACTTATTATAGTTGGTATCACAGCAAGTGTTGCTCCCTCTGCCATCTGCCTTCGTTTTTCTCTTCCGATGCATGTCGTTCTTTTGGTCATATTACATATTCAATCTGAGAATTTCTTGCTAGAGAAAAGTAGAAAACTAAGTTTTGGCTGTTTGGTTTATTTTTTGCTGTGAACCTTTTATTTTGACATTTCTCAATGTGACAATCCTGAATTGAGGGGTGATAACTACAAGGTGTGGAAGGAAAGAGTGCTACAACATTTGGGATGAATGGATATTAACTATGGTATTAGGTAAAATGAACTACCTACTATCACTAAGACTCGTGGGCTAGATGAGTTAATCTATACGAAGAGTAGGAAAGATCTAATTGTTTCTCCTTAGTGTTCATAAAGACCAAAATTCATGGCACCATTCATGGTTATCTTGAAGAGCATCCTAAGGTCAAAGACCTCCTTAAGGACATTGATGAGCAGTTTATTACTTCCAACAAAGCTAAACTTCCAACAAAGCTATTGTCAGCACCTTGATCATGCAGTTCACATCCATGAGGCTTATCGAGTTTAAAGATTTGCGCGATTACATCATGTGCATGAGGGACGTTCCCGCTCAACTATAGAAGTTGGAGGTTATCGTGACCAACTCCTCGTTCACTACATTTTGTGCACTCTTCCTACTCAGTGTGGCCCTTTTAAGATATCCTATAACACACATAAGGACAAGTGGTCAATCAATGAGCTTATGACCATGCACGTAGAGGTGGAGACGGTTGATAGAAGAAGACGAGTAGATGAACCTCACTACTTCTGCAAAGAAGAAGAATGATCACTCTAAAGAGAAAGGAGAGGGAAAGCTTGACACTAACCACACCATTAAGAAGAAACATGCAGACTTCTTAATATATCCCTCCTTTTTACAAAAGAAACATGCAAACTTCTTAATATATCCCTCCTTTTTACAGAAGAAACATGCAAACTTCTCGATGGTTCGATTAGCTTTAAGCTTTCTCTTTCCTTTTTCTTTGGGGTGATCGTTCTTCTTCTTTGCAGAAGTAATGAGGTTCATCTTCCCGCCCTCTTCCATCGACATGGTCATAAGCTCATTGATTGACCACTTGTCCTTATGTGTGTTATAGGAAATCTTTAAAAGGTAATACCGCGGAGGAAGAAATACACAAAATCTCGTGAACAAAGAGTGAGTCGCATAACATCTAACTTCATTAGCTATCTGCAACGTCCCTCATGCGCATGATGTAATCACGTACACCTTTAGTCATGCTAAGCCTCATGGATGTGAACTACATGATCAAGGTGTTAGCAAGATCCTTGTTGGAAGCATTAAACAGCTCATCGATGTCTTTCCGGAGATCTTTGACCTTAGTATGCTCATCTGGCACTCTAGTCTCAATGATGGCACTCTAGTCTCAATGATAGCAATGGTTCATCTTTTCTAATAGGTGAGTCAATATCTATTCATCCCAAATGTAATATCACTCTTTCCTTTCGCACCTTGTAGTAATAACTCCTCAATTCAGGAATGTGTCACATTAAGGAATGTCAAAATAAAAGTTCGACAGCAAAAAATAAACCAACGGCCAAAACTTAGTTTTCTCTAACAAGAAATTCTCAAGACAAATCTTCAATGAACATGCACCGGAATAGATAAATGAAGGCAGAGATTCAAACATGCAAGGCAGAGGAGCACTACATCCTGTGATACCAAATGTAAGAAAGTCCTTCTAATAGCATAGTCAATATCCTTACATCCTAAATGTAGAAGCACTTCAACCTCCCAGCCTATCCCAACCAATAATGGGGGCAAGTGGATTATGGCTCTTGTAATCCTAAGTTTATACACATGGTGTCTTTTCATCTCAGACATGTGGCCTCCTTGTAGTAACAAAATCACCAGCTTATTAATGAGAACAAGGTCTGTTTTTAGTTTGCACGTGTTTTGTCAAAATTGTCACACATGATATAAGTATGAAGCAGCAGCCAGATATTCCATTGCAACCAGAACAAGGAATGTACCCATTCACAAGGATGAGAAGGATGAGAAGGATGAGAAGTATGAGAAGTATTTCAAAAAATGAATGGAGTAAATCCATGCAAGAAATGATAGGAATCCGAGCAAGAAAACATATGACCACTATTCAATGTCAGAATAAAATATGGAAGGAGGGTGGGTGCTCAAAGGAGCTACCTATTATGATCTTTTAAACACCATCCAGAATCAAATTCAGGAGAATATAATCTTTTGTAAAAGCATCAGCCAAAATCCTTGATAACTATTGATCTTTCAGGAAGTGTCCACTCAAATGGAAGATAGTTGGCACTGTAGGAGATGCAAGGGTCCTCTGGTTGAATCAAACTCATAGAAGTTGTCTAGCAAGAAATGGATATAGAGAATTTGTGCTCCGTTGCATTACCGACGACATCATTATGGAGGTTTGCCAATCTGTTAGGCAAAGAGAAGGCAGAGAATAGAAGCCAGGGAATGGATTCTAGGGAGATCCCCCCCCCCCCTTCCAAATAAAAATTTCCAAACAGCTTTTCAAAGATGATACTACCTAGCTATATGGCAGTGAAGACATATTTGTTCTGCTTCATTACATGTACACAGATCTTGACTCTGCTACTGAAGTCAATGACGTTATGGAAACTAGCTTCTGTGCCATTTTTTGCAAGCTAGGAAAACCGAATTTGTTAATATAATGAAGGGGATATCAAGAATGTATTGGGTAGTAAACAATAGGCACCGAGATACCTCGAACGCAATCTTGATGGTTTTAAACTTGAAGTTAGCCGCGGTATAGGTATCTGTTATTTAACCCCATAGTACCATACAACTTAATTACATGTACACAAATACTGACTCACTGATGAAGTTAAGGATGTATAAGGAAATTAGCCTCTGTGCCATTTTTTGCGAGCTGGGAAGTCTAGGTTTGTTTATCTAATGAAGGGAATATCAAGAATGTTTTGGGGAGTAAACAATAGGTACCGTATAGCATTGCTGGAGGCAAACTTGATGGTTGAAATCTTGGAGTTAGCCATGGTGGTCAGTGTAAGTATAAGATGCCAATATGCAATATATCTTTTGGATGACCACCAAAACCAAGGGTGTGACCCTGTTAAGAGCCTCCGACTCCCTAGTCAGTACCATACAAGATTAGTAGAGTACACGTGTAAAGGAATGAATGGGGTCAATCCTTTTAGAGGTACGGAGCACCCAAGAATATAATGGCAATCAGAGGCCAAAGACATGGTCAAACTGCAGGTTAAAGAGAGCTCTAACATGCCATGGAGGGGGGAACAGGAACTTTAAGGCTTTAACTCCCTTAAAAGACAAGTTGAAAGCAATGAGAGTAACAAACCTGTTATTGCTAAAGAGCCGCAATTCATTCATTGGAGTTGCTCGCTTTTCATTTGAAAAGCAAACAAGCCACTTCATCGTCACCTATTTCCCTCGGTACCTCTAGATGCTTAAATCTCTTGTTGTTATGGCTAGTAGGAGTTTTCTTATAGTTTTGTTGGTTGTTTATTTCAAAGATCCTATCCAGCAACCACGCTATAGAGTATTGACCCCACCCAGTTCTCCGACTAAGTTTCTTTCTTTGAAGCGTTGCAAATTTACAATACACCAACGGACTACTCGTAAGTATACCCAATAGGTATATGACTACTACATATGACCCGTAGAAGGGCAAGGCAAAAGAGGACCCTCAAAAGCCTAACAAGCATTACTTTCCACATTTTCACATATTCTTGCACATTTATCAAAGCTCTCTTCAGAGAGTGCACCACCCTATGTATGGACTTATGTAAACTCAATCAAGGCCATGAATTACCTATGGAAATCTTGTAGAAATATTGGCAACGTAGAGTAGGTCGTACACGTCTAAGCAAAGATAGCCATTTGAGCAACTGAGTGGTAACTTAGTCCATTTAGTGAAGCTCTCTAAAGTCTAAAGTACTCAGACTACTCACCTATAGTCTAAAACCAAATGTAAAATAATAGATCTAGGGCATCATATGATGATCAGTGCAGATATCTAATCTGGTATATTAATGTTTATGTAATGGTAGCCAAAAACAAGAAGTCAGACCTAAAATAGAAATTATAAACCTTCCTTTATTAAAGGGTGAAAATGCGGAGCTAAGGATTATCAAGAAAATGAATTTGACTCACCAGCATTTTGTTCTTCACTGAAAAGAAACCGTCAGCATCGGCAACAACAGTTGGTTTTGAAGCTCCCACAGCCATAATAGCTCCCTGGTTACAAGTCCACATAATAAATATACACAACCTCTCAAAGCTACTGTTTGACAATCACTACACAACATTTTGATAAAAGAGCAAAAAGATTTGAAATTCCAGCAAAGTTCGCAAATCAAAAGCATGAAAACTAGATCTGATCACTAACCTGCCCGGGGGGAAGAATAGCATCGAATCTATCCACTCCAAACATGCCAAGGTTGGAAAGGGTGAAGGTACCTAAAGATACATAACATCCGCAGTTTCAAGTCAATTTGTCCATATCACAAACGAGAAAACTACACAAACACACGGCGTATCAAAGAACCAAACCTGAGTTGTACTCGTGAGGCTGGAGTTGTTTAGCACGAGCCTTCTCTACTAATTCTTTCCATTTTTGCGACAACAAATATAGATCCAACTGTGTTTACAAAAGCATTAGGTCATCAAACACAAGCTAATAATCACTACCACAAATTTCCAATCTATGGCAAAGCAACTTGTCAAGCACGTCAAGCAAAGAAGTAAGAACCCAATTCCAAGACCTACATTATACCTTATCAGCATCCTGTAAAACAGGCGTGATCAATCCCCCATTGATCGCCACTGCGACAGCAATGTTTATATTCTCATTGTAAGTAAACCCCTTACCATCCTTACAACTGGAATTAAGCACAGGATGTTGTGCAAGCGCCATTGCTGTCGCTTTCGCCAACAACGCAGTCATTGTTACACCCTTCTTCTTAACCTAATCATTCCACCAAAACATAAATCAACAAAAAAACTCTATTTAAAACCAACAATGTCAGCCATCTATCTATTAAAATCGACACAAAAACTCGTATAAGACGGTCTTACAAGTTCTAGATGAGTATAAGAGAGAGATTGATGAAATTGAATACCTTGGCATAAAGAGCGTCAAGCGCATCCGTCACCACAGGGTACCCAACCCGAAAAGTCGGCACCGATAAGCTCGCCACCATATTCTTCGCCACAGCCGACTGCATTGCCGTAAATGGCACAACAGACGACCCAGGAATCTCCGCATAGTTACCAGCACCGGCCACCTTGGCTGGACTAGAAGCAGGTGCAGCAGAAGTAGCTTCGGTAGCAACGACAACAGTAGCAGGCTTCTTCGACACGATTCCGGCAGCCTTCTCTACATCCTCAGGCGTGATCCTCCCAAACGGCCCTGTCCCTTTCACATTGCTGATGTCCACCTTATGCTGCTTCGCCAGCTTCTTCGCAAACGGCGTAGCCACCCCTTCCCTTCCCCCAACCGCCGGTGGCGGAGCCGGTGAAGCAGGCTTCACCGGCTCCGCCACCGGCTTATCGGCCAAAGGCGCTGCCGCCGCCGGCGCAGGAGCGGATTTTCCGCCGGAAAGAGCGGCGGCTTTGGCCTTGGCCTCGGCGATCTCGTCCTCGGTCTCCGCCAAAAGACCAATTGTAGCTCCGACGGGGGCGGACTCGCCTTCGGGGACGACGATGTCGGCGAGGATACCGTCGTAAAAAGTTTCGACGTCCATGTCAGCTTTATCGGACTCGACGACGACGACGGACTCGCCTTTCTTGACAAGGTCGCCCTCGGATTTAGACCAGGAGACGATCTTGCCCTCGGTCATGGTGGAGCTGAGCGCCGGCATGAAAATCTCGCGGATTTTGGCGCAGACTTGAGAGGAGGAGGACCGGCGACGGAGTTTTGGCGGGAATGTGATTGTGCGGGGGGATTTTAGAGGGGATGATGAGGAGAGTGAGGAGGAGAAGGAGATGGAAGGAGAGTTTGGTAATCTTGTAAGAGAAGCCATTGATTGATACAGAAGACGAGAGAATGATAATTAGAGAGTGATGAAGAGAGGGGAAATAAGAAGAAGAAATTAAAGAGGGAGATTGGGCGGAGAAGACGATGTTATATTTTGTGTTAGTTGGGTTTAGTAGGGAATTTTGGTGGCGGAGGATCTGATGTGGAATGAACAAAAGCAGTTGAGAGTTGAGGAGTCTACTAACCAGTAGTCCAGGAGTACGTATATGGGCCCCGTATACATATATGATTATGAAGCTGTTTAAGTTCGTTGTGCAATTACGAATTAAGCCATTTTTAATTTGGATTTGGACCCCTATATGCCCACTACGGATCACCCGTCTCATTTTTTTATCATACTTCGTAGATCCAACCAATTACATGCTATCATTTCATAAATATTTTCAAACAAATATAATCTTTAAAAATAAAATAATGAAATGTTAAAATATGATTGGTGGGGTACACGGAGTGGGATAGGAAAATAGGCCGGATAGGTGATCCGCACTGCTATATGTCATTAACCGTATATGATTATGAAGCTCTCCAAGTACGGAGCTTTTTCTCGTAAGTCTCGTTCTTGTTCTTGTTCTTGACACCAAAAAAAAAAAAAAAAAAACTTGTTCTTCCTCGCACACATTATCTATCATGGTCCACGCTCTATTGTGTCTTCCTTCTTTGTCTTTGTCTCCATGCCTATATGGGCTATATGGATGTAGATTGGGTTGGAGACAAAGATGTGTTTTGTAGTATGAGACTACCGGTGGTTACATAGTCTATTTTGGTCGTAATGTCATGTTATGGAGCGCCAAGAAGCAGTGAACTTTAGTTGCTCATTCGCTAATATTGAGAGACCAATTATGTTATTTAGATCTTCACCCTGTTTATATAATTAGTGACCGTTGTACTAGTTTTGGTAATCGTCTTAGTTAAATACTTAAAATACTTAATCCAAAATTTGCAAAGAGGTTACTTTTTAAATTATAGCTACTTTTATATGATTTGATCTTCCAAAATCATAGATACTATGATTTATTATTGTAAATTGATACGATAATTTATCATGGTTACAATCAATGTTAAAAGAATCACTTTATATAACACAATATAATGGTCTCTTAATAAATTATTAAGAGACCATCTTTTATGAGACTTAATATTATATCAATCAACGAATTGAATCTAGTTTCGTTATTGGTATTAAATTCAATTGGTCCATTAGTTGTTTTCGAATTTACATCAACATAAATTAATTCAAATTAGATTTTATCAAATTGAATCGCAGTTGAAAGTTAGTATGTACCTTTAAAAAGAAGTATAACGTGAACCTTTTCTAGTCTAGTCTAGTTAGAAAAGAAAAGATATAACCGTTGCAAAGAAATATCCTCAACGCCCGATTAATAACACGTGGCAATGAGCACACAGTATAACAACCCCGGTTTCCACCATCGTTGACCACCGAACACGACGACGCTTTGCTCCTCAGATTTTCATCATTTACAGGTTCTCTCCCTCTCTCTCACTCTCTCTGTTGCTTCTTTCAGAAGTTACCTTCCTTTCTTACGTTTTTGTAGTTTCCGACATTTCTATCCTCCCCAATTTCCCCCAAAGTTTAATCAACTTCCAATTGAATGTGATTTGTTTTACCAGTATGATTATTTGGCGCGTAATTGGTGTTCACTACCTCTTTTTAATTAGGGTTTTTATTTCAATTGTTTGATTCTAGGTTTATGTGAGGTTAATTTGGGGAAGAATTTTTCACAAATTGCTGAACTTTATATGAAATTTGGGGGCAAAGTTCACAATTTTAAAGGTTTAGGGTTTGCCATCATTGTTGTAATAATAAGGAGATTGGATTGTTGATGATTGAATTTAGGGTTTGATGGGAAAAGATGAAATACCCAAATGGCTAAAGGGGCTGCCGTTAGCACCCGAATTTCGGCCTACTGATACTGAATTTGCTGACCCAATTGCTTATATATCGAAAATCGAGAAAGAAGCGAGTGCATTTGGTATATGTAAGGTGATTCCTCCGTTGCCCAGGCCATCGAAACGATATGTTTTCAACAATGTGAATAAGTCCCTGGTGAAATTTCGCGAGTTAGGGTTAGGTGATGTAGATTTGAAGGATACGTTGAAGAGGGTGAGGAGTGGTGATGGTGAGGATAGAGCTGTGTTCACCACTAGGCAGCAAGAGTTGGGTCAAAGTGTGGGTAAAGGTGAGTCGAAGAGTGATAAGGCGGTCAGTAGTGCGCGGAAACAAGTTTGGCAAAGTGGGGAGACGTATACTTTGGAACAGTTTGAAGCAAAGGCAAAAGTGTTTAGTCGGAGTGTATTGGGTGCCGGAAAGGAAGTTAGTCCAATAGATGTAGAGGCACGGTTTTGGAAGGCTGCTTCAAAGAAGCCTATATATATTGAATATGCTAATGATGTTCCTGGTTCTGGTTTTGGTGAGCCTCAGGGACTCTTAGGTTTTTTCCATGCTCGTAAGAGGAGGAGGATATTGGGTCAGTGTGATCGAGGAAGATCCTATTACTCGAAATACGCTGTAAACGCTGTGAGGAATCCTTGCGGTGGGGCAGAAGGAAAGTCATCTGTGCCCAACTCATGTCTATCTTCGAAAGCAGGAAAGAGAATAAGTGATCGACCAATTACATCATGTAATGAAACCTCACAACCTATGGAGTGTGGAAACGACTCAGAAATGGAAGGCACTGCTGGATGGAAGCTTTCAAACAGCCCTTGGAACCTCCAAGCAATTTCTCGCTCTGCCGGATCACTCACGCGATTTATGTTGGATAACATTCCTGGTGTTACCTCCCCGATGGTTTACATTGGTATGTTATTCAGCTGGTTTGCCTGGCATATCGAAGACCATGAACTTCATAGCTTGAACTTTCTTCACACTGGCTCTCCGAAAACATGGTATGGGATCCCTGGAGACGCTGCATTTGCTTTTGAGGAGGTTATACGTAAAAAGGCTTATGGAGGAAATTTTGACCATTTGGGTATGTCACGTTCTCTTTATACTTATAGTCACTTTATAGTTTAACCGGTTGGTGTCTTTGGATTATTAGCTGTTCATTTGTGTGAGAGGAGAAATTATTTAGGAGTGCCAGTGATTCTTATCTACTATTAATGGCATGTATACTTTTTGCAGCTCGGTCAACCAATCCTATTCATATCATCTATTGTTAATGACATGTATAACATTTGAAGCACTGTCAATCAATCTTACTCATGCTGGTTTACATGAGAACGATCATAGAGTGCCCTAGCAAAAGTTAGGATTATAGAATTTATGCTGGACTTTGCTTAAGCTATATGTGCTGTCTGGTGACAGTGTCCAGGCCTTGCAAATTGCAAGTAGTCCATGTAGTGAGATACATTAATGGTTGCACATGTCTGTTTTGTTCACTCTAGGTTTTTTTAAGATGTTACAGAAACTAGAGTTGAGTAATTACAAGCTTAGGTTAAGAGGTTAGTGGGAGTAAGAGATCAAATTGAAAGGCCAGATGCACAATGTTGTGTTGGTTGGATGGTGGCATTTTCACAGTTTTCTTGTTAATAATGATCTTTCATCACCTAAATTTTTGTTTTGGATAAATGGCAGCTCTATTGACTTCATGCTCTTAAGCTCTTTTATTCTTAAAATGCAAATAAATGAACATTTGCACTATTGTAACTCAGGTTTTTATCTTGGACAGCTGCATTGAAACTTTTGGGTGAAAAGACCACCCTTCTGTCACCCGAATTACTTGTTGCATCTGGTATCCCATGTTGCAGGTATACTCACTTTTGTCTTTGAAAGCGATTTTTTGAATGATTTTGGATTTCTTGTTCATGATTATGATATGGTGTATTTTTTGGTTATTCGGTTCAATTTTGCCGCTCATTTCGTGGAATGTCATATTGATCTGATTTTTCTATTAGGTTGGTACAGAACCCTGGCGAATTTGTGGTGTCATTTCCAAGGGCTTATCATGTAGGATTTAGTCACGGTAATTGCTTTATAGATTTGTTCAAGATTGATTTAGAATTCTTGTTGGCACTAGCTTTTTGATAATTCTTTCATTTATATATAATCTGTTCTAACCTCACTGACTGAAGCTGAAAAGTAGGCTACTCTGCTTGGGGATTACTTTTTCTGGATTATTATTTTGTGACTATTTTGACATCCAAGACTATGTGCTCCTTCTTTAATTGATGGACTAAGAATGCGTTAAAAGTGTCAGAGTTAAGCTATTGATCTTAGTTTATATTATTTCGTGATACGGATTTATATGTGTGATCTCTGGAATAATAAATCAATATTCTTCATTCCCTTGGTGCGCCATGTTTTTTTTTTATTAATTCACCCTTTCGAGATTTTTCAATGTTTATGAGTGGAAGTTGGAAGAATTTGTCACAACACTCTTTTTCTTGTTTTACTGTGGTGCACCATTGGGTTATTGTGTTGCTATATGGTCTGTTGGTGCAGTTGCTTTATCACTCTGTCGTAGCATATACTCTAAGGGTGGCAAGAGGATAAAAAACATGCAACTTGTTAGGCTCGAAAGTGCAGCTTTCATTTGATTGGTTTTGATGTATGCTTTTAGTGTCTGGTTCAGATTTTGTTTTGCGTACCCACTCAAGGGGAAACAATGTGAGTACTGACCTTTTAAGCGTTTCACTTCAGTGTTCCAGTTGACTAGTCTGCTTAAGCTAGAATGTTTAATGACTTAAACTTTCTCTTTTTTTATATGAACTTACAATTACCAACTGTTAAAGTAAACCAAATACAAACTTTCACTCCTTTATGCGTTGTGTTGCTATAACTTTGTTCCGTCTCATGGTACTAACTAATTACTCCTTGATCTCTGATACTACTCTAGGTGGAGTCCTTTGACTGATTTTGTGGCAGATTCGCTGAATAGTGTGATTTATCTTTGTCCACAGGTTTCAACTGTGGAGAAGCTGCTAATTTTGGCACTCCCCAATGGCTAACCATAGCTAAGGAAGCCGCTGTGCGCAGGACTGCCATGGATCATCTTCCTATGCTCTCTCATCAGCAGCTGCTGTACTTGCTGACAATGTCATTTATTTCAAGGTCAGTGATAGTCTGCTTTTTTTTGTTTTCTACTTCATCTTGGGATTTTATGATTTATGCTTCAAAAACTATGATGACCTTAAACTTAAATCAGGTAATTGATATTTAAAAAAAAAAAAAAAAAAAAACCTTATATTAGTAATATGAAGTAAACTTGAAGAGTTAGTTTCTATGAATAGGCAAATTAGTTGAAAGGATATGATTGTCATTTGACATTAGGTAATATGAAGTTGTACTGGTATCATGAACAATTGAAAGATAGAAGAGAGAATTTCTTTTGATAGATTGATTATATACTAGCTGTGGTACTCTTAAAAATTTGTGCTTTTTACCATTCATCGAGTTTTAACCAAATGACATGAGGACATGATACACCATGACTAATTAAATTGACTCACTGAGTGGTATTTGTTTGACTTATTGTGACTGGTAAGGTTGGGATGAGAAGAGAAAGGGAAAAATGGCGAGTCGTTTTTTCGCGGTTTGGCTCTATTTATGAAAATCTAAAGGGATCTGTTAGGTTGCGTTCAAATTTTTTTGATTTGGGCGGAAAGGAAGTTGAGATTGTAGTGGAAGCATTTCCCATCATTAAATTTTGTTTCTTCCCTGTTTCAGTATATCTTTTGAAGCAAAAACAGGCAATAACATTCATTTCCTCCCTAGCAAACAAGCTAAACAGCCAGACCGTCAGATTGTCATATAAGGGCTCAATATAAGAAAGTGTCATATAAATTGATTAACACGCTTGCTTATTTATTCTGTTATCTGGTTCCAGCAGAAAAATCTCGGTGCACTTCAGCTGTAATTGTTCTCCTGTATTCTCTTCACAGTGAAACTGAGGCTAAGGACCCTGTAGGAAAGGTGTGGAGGAGGGGGCTGTTATCTTATGATACATGTGTTTCAGAGGGTGTAGATGGGTACTGTTTACAATGATAATGGAGCATTCGTTTAGACTATAACCATATGCAGTGTCTTGAATCAGTGACTTTCAAAGTAGGACGCTGCACTTCTACACTCTTATGTATTCAGTGGCTTGAAATCCTTATAGTGTTTCGTTTTAGGGGAAATTAGGGCAAATTGACAAATGCGGCGCTATAAACTTTCGTGTTTATGAAGATATCTTATATGTTAAATTATGTGGAGTGTCTTCCCCTCAAAAAAAAAAAAAAAAAAAAACTATGCAGAGTGTCACATCTTACTGTTTTTGCTGTAATAGACCACTAAAAGTCCAATCTTTGGTTAAGAAGTCAACATTTTGGCTATTGACCATCGTAAACAGCCCTCCTCCCTGCTTGCCATCCCTGCCTTCGTTTCTCTCTCCTCTCCTTACTTCTCTTTCACCTTCTTTGGGACTCCTCTCTTATCTCCATCTTTTTTGCTGCCCTGATATGCTTTAGGCTTGACTGAGTGCTCTAATTGTCTTATTGGCGTATGATCTCAGTTTGATTGTGTTTTACCACAAAAAGAGTGATAAACATTGTGGATCGCAGATTCAAGCGGTTTTCTATACATATGAGAGTCGAAAAAGTGGTGTTTATCAATTTACTTGGGAAAACTAGGAGGGGTGTAGGAGTGGAGTTGTCCATTTCAAGCATACATGCCCAGACAAAATACCGCAAAAGGAATGTTCTTTTGTTTTTCTCTTTGATTTACTCTATGGATTATATGATCACACAACTCAATCCTGTGTTATGTACTGCTCCCAAAACAAGATTGCCATCATCAGTTCATCGCCGACCTTTATTTTCCAACATGTAACTATATTCATACACTCAAATTCCAATCTTCTTTGTACCTTCTATCAACCTATATTGGTCATTTTAAGCCTTTCATTCATTGAATATCTCTAAAGTTTAACAGAGCATCCTGTTAAGCATAACAAACTAAAAAGTAAGCTTTACCTATCAAAAATGTTTTTTTTTTTCCATTTATTTTAATCGGTGCTGCAGATTGCACGGGTGAATTTGAGCTAAACCAGAAATACAGATGTAAAATTTTGGTATTTAAGCTTCGATAAAGTCCCAAAAATGACATTTTAGTATAGTGAAGGAGAGCAAGAGCATGTAATCTATGTGGCAGCTAGGGTTATATAAAGTTTTTTTCCTTTTCTTTTTGAAGTGTAAGGTTATAAAAAGTTGGCAGCCATTATTTGGTAGAAGAGTTGAATAGAAGAGGGGAGAGCAAAATAATGTAGAAAAAGGTACAAAACTTTCTAGAGGACTAGAGAAATATAGCAACTCACGTAAAGAGTGAGAGAAGAATGTCTTCAAAGACCAACGTGCATGACCCTCAACGTAAATTTGTGGTCGTTAAAACACTTGAAAGAAGTTTTCAGGTTCTGGAGGGGTATTCAAATCTAGAACGGACTTTGTACTTCAGCAGGACAGCAGGTTTTTCCCTGCCAAACCGCAGAGTGCTAAGTTTGCAGCAAGACATGTCATCCTTTTTTAAAGAGAGGAGAACACACCTTCCTTGATTCTATGTTTAAACTCCCCGTATAGCCTTGCCTTACTATTTGGACACTAGTTCTGGTTCTAGCCTTCTTTTAATACGCTGTAGAGTCATGCTTACTTATTGTTGCAATTCTTTGCTACTTGTTAACGGTAATTATGCGGAAATTGATCACTTTGTGATTTGACTTGCTAACAGTAACTGGTCCAGACTTTCTAGTTTGTGTCTGTGGCTCTGTGCTATGTTGTCGATTTTATTCATGGTGTTACTTTGCCCCCGTACATCCTAAAACTTCACATAAATCTTTTACTTTCTTGACAGGGTCCCAGAATCTTTACTTCCTGGGGTACGAACTTCTCGTCTTAGGGATCGTTTGAAGGAAGGAAGGGAACTTTTAGTCAAGAAAGCATTCATTAGTGATGTTCTTAAGGAAAATTTCCTGTTGAACACTCTTATTGGGAAAGATTCGCATCGTGTGGTGTTATGGCATCCTGATTCATTGCCATCATTTGACAAAGAGGCCTTGTCGCAAACGGATGCATTAATTCCTAAAGATGCTGTACCAGTTGTAACTTCCTTCGAGTCCACCAATCTGGATATTGACCAAATGATGATGTCCAGGGAAACAGTGAATGACTTGTATCTGGGTAGTGATGATCTTTCTCATGACTTTCAAGTAGACAATGGAACTGTGCCTTGTGTAGCTTGTGGAATTCTTGGATATCCATTTATGTCCGTGGTTCAACCTTCCAAGAAATCGTCATTGGAAATTTTCCCTGCTCAACATGGCTCAGCAACAGGCGTAGTGGATACATCACAAAAGCACAATCCAAATCCACTTCATCACAATGGTAACATCTCTATCTCAGTTATGACATCGCATGTCACCATATTTAGTGCAATCGATCTCATCTCTTCCCCATGCTGCCCATCCTTCTATGTTGCTCCTTTGGCACTTGCTTAGTCAACCTTTTGGTATTCCTTTTAATTTGACTTCCAATGGCCAGTGCCATGTTTT
The DNA here is from genome assembly GCA_963680865.1 of Spergularia marina. Classification (NCBI taxonomy): domain Eukaryota; kingdom Viridiplantae; phylum Streptophyta; class Magnoliopsida; order Caryophyllales; family Caryophyllaceae; genus Spergularia; species Spergularia marina. The sequence continues at coordinate 8,076,695 of OY804545.1, read as the reverse complement.
TGAGTCGTGTGTGGTTGAGGGACTGTCAAGTAGAAAATATGGGTGTGTTGTGGAAGTTCCAAACCCATGGGAAGTAAGTCTGCTATGTTTCTAGAAATTGTTACGGCTTTATGCTACAATTGGCTCTTCTCTTCTGAACATTTTGTTTGCATCCTGTCCAGTACTCTGAATTCCAATGTTTTATGCTGTCAACTTAATTGCCAATTACATATGTTTGCTGCGTGTTGTTACCCTGTCTCTTTAGCATCCAAGCATGAAGGAGGAAATGTGGCCAAATTCAGCAATTTATTTTATTTGGCCTTTGAGTAACGCTACTTATATTGTTGCATTGATTTTTGCCGGTTGCTTCAGCTGTCAGTAACGACGAGAGATTGAAGACTTTTGGGAATTTGAGGCCGAGGATTTTCTGCTTAGAGCATGCCGTACAAATCAAGGAGCTCTTGAGACCCAAAGGTGGAGTTGAAGTTGTTGTAATCTGTCACTCTGGTAAGTTGATGTTTCCCATGTTTGGACACGTAAATTGGGTATGATATTAGATAACCCTTTAATATGTTGTGATATATGATCTAAACGTTATATTCTTCCTGAACCCACAAATCTCAATTAGTTTAAGGAGCTTCTCACCTTCAGACATCATAAATGACATCCATAGTTTGGTAGATTGCACGACTAGTATCCCGGGGGAGCAATCACATTCTTGACAGTATGGTGCAATATTGTGTGTGTAGAATAATCCTTATACCTCTCACGTTTCTGATGTAGATTACAAAAAGATAAAGGCAAACGCTGCTGCTGTTGCAGAAGAAATCAGAACGTCCTTCAACTATAAAGAGGTCGAACTTGAGACTGCCACAGAGGAAGAATTGAAACTTATAGATATTGCAATTGATGCTGAGCAGCGTACTGACTCACAAGAAGATTGGACGTCGAAGCTTGGAATCAACCTACGGTTCAGTGCAAGGAAAGGTTACCTTTCAAAAAAGATAGAACACACACTGAATCTGGATCATTTACTCTCGGCTATGGCTCCTGTTTCTAGGATCGCAAGCATTAAATGGTGGTCCAGAAAATCTCGGTCGAAATGCGAGTCAAATCGGCGGAAACAAATAAACGCTTCTAATGACCATGCACTCAGAAAGGATGAGAAAGTACTGGGGTCTGATGTGAAGCTGGAGAAAACTGGAAAGGTGATTCTCCAATATTACAGGAAGAAATATAGGAATAGATGAAATAAATTATAAAAAAAATATTGCTGTAGGTTTTTTTTTTTTTTTTCCTCTTGTATTTGTATCTTTTCTTTCTTGACCGTAGCTAGGTGCAGGTGCTAGGTTTTATCGGCAGGTTTGCTTCTTTTTTTCCCCCCTTTATTTTGGTCCTCTGATTTCTCGAAAAAGAGAAAACATGTTTCAGGGTGTAGTGTTTAGTGATGCAATGTAATTGATGTAAATTGTCTAAATATTGGTGTTGGCGAAGAAGATAGTGTCAGGACTGTGTGTTTAAATGCAAGATTCTCACCAGACTCTTGGGTATGAATGATTCCGAATTACCGCTATGGTAACTTGGTAAGGCGATAAACATCCAAAATTTCAGATTCGGCAAATAGGGCAGGTTAGATCGAACCCGGCCCTGGTCAATTTTATAAATGAGTGCCTTCAACTTATTAAGAACACGTTCGATATCAGTGTCGTTTTCAGTTTTTTTTTTTTTCGTAAAACATTTAGTTAAATAAGTTACAAAACTAACTTAAAATTGTTTAGTTCTATATTAGTCATATAGAAAATGAAAACTGACAACTGAAAACCACTTGAGCGCCTGTTTGATATCGTTTTCAGTTTTCTGTTTTTTTGAAAACCAAAGTCCCGTTTTTGAAAACCAGAAAAAGTGGTTTTCAGTTTTCAGTTGTCAGTTTTCTGTATTTCTATTATGGAAACATACAGTTTAAATTATTTTTTGCAACTTATTTAGCTAAATTTTTTACGCAAAAAAACCAAAAACTAAAAACGGTAGTGATACCGAAGGGGCCCTCAGGTTTTCAAAAACGGGACATTGGTTTTAAAAAAAACTGAAAACTGAAAACAGAAAACGATATCAAACGGCTCTAAGTGAAGAAGTTAGAATCTCAAACCGAAATCTAAACAAGGTTAGGATCTCAAACTGAAATCTACCCTCTAAATTATTAGGGTAACCCATTTAACCTCGACAATTATTGTAAACTCTTCTTGAAATTTTTTACAAGGACTCTAGAATAAAAATCCTCCCAGAATGGTAGTGAATTAACTTACAAACAAAAAACTCTAAAACAAAATGACATGTTTAATCAAATGGGTTGGGGTGATTGTTGGCGTGTTAAAACATTGGATTTGAACTTGACCCTATTTAAAAATATAGGCCGGACTGATCAATTTTATTACACCTTACTTAAACGTGACAAATATCTTTAAGTCTTAACCCAACTTATCTTAATTGAAAGAGATTAGGATTTAGTTACGTATATGCGATAGATGTAGCCGTTTTAGTAGCATAGCGGGTATGCAACTCTCAAGCACAAAATCGATGTTGTTGGTATGCGTTGAGTGTCTTGGCGTATTATGCTTCGTATGGCTATGTGGTTTAGCATACACAGGCGACAACAATCACCAACAAATAATGTTTGTATCACCGTGTGTCTCTGTGTATTGTGCTATTGGGACGTTGTAACACTACGAAATTTGGAAAGTAGATTATGGAGTTGGTTTGTCCCACATTGGGAAAATAAGGCTCATATGATCAGTTTATAATAGATTCCTACCATCATACTACCAACAAGACCTTCACCTTTTAGAGCCCGGAGAGGATATATGGGCCTAAAGGGTGACTTCCCATCTTATTGGGTTGTGTTGCGACGGACGGTGGATCGGACTGTTACAGATGGTATCAGAGCAACCCAACGACCACGTGTTGGGTGTTTCGGCACCTAACCGTATAGCGGGGGTGGTCTTGGGCTTGTGTATGTTTGATGTGATTAGTTGTGTGTGTTAAGTGACTAGCATAGAAGTGTCCTTTGTCGCTCGAAGAAATGCTTTACTATTGGAGATGATTTATTCTTAACATTTTTGCTTCGGGCCGTTTGAGCGTTTGACATTCTAAAAGATAATTTAGTCGAATTGATACTTAAGGATTGACCAAGTTTCCTAGGCTTCGTAGACATTATTTTTTATATTTTAGAGGTTTATAAGTTTGCTTCGTTGGTATTGGATTATAGTCATCTCTTGGTTCGGTTTGGGTTGAAATTTGGCTTTGCGCGTCGATATTGTGTTGAAATTTTGGTCAAATATAAGATATATAGTAGGGTTAAACAATAAGAGGAAGTTTCTTTAAGTGATGACTATACTAATTATGGATTTTATGTTATATGGAGGTCTGTTTCAGGATTGGGTTATATTGTTAGAAGGTGATTTTCACTTGTTTTGTAAGGAAAATATTATTTTGGGACGCCAATAATAAGAAATTTGAGTGTGGTTACGAAATTGCGTTTGGGGTTTTGTTGGTTTCAAGAGACGTGTGGAATTTAGATTGTTGAATTCGAAACATATTGACATGGCTATTTTGTGATACATGACTTGATTGTTTAATGGATTTGGGTTTGATATGATTAATACTTTCATGGAAGGTTACAACTATTTTGGATAATGTGATTTTGGATCCTTGATCTTAATTATATTGTCATCTTAAGGAATAATGTGAATAATTGATTAGAGAATTTTGGGTGAATATATAATGTAAGGAGGTTGTATTTCGACAAGGGTTGGATTAGTTCGAAGATTTACTTGGGTAGTAAATTTTAACTTTTGGGGGTTTAAAATCTCTACTATGATGTAATATATTGCATTGGGATTTAAGAGTTAAGTTTAGTTGAGACAGTGAACTTGGTGATTTCGAACTCGGCTACTTCTATTTTTATTTTGGGTTAGTTCATAATTGAGTTATAATTATTAGAGGTGATTCTTGTGAGTTTTGTTGTATAAGGTGAGGGTGACAAGATTTTGTTTTAGAAATAATAGTTTTGTTTGGTTTTGATATATAGGATTTGGCGTGCTTTAAGGAAATTGGTTTTTGGCAGTGGTAATTAGAGCTTAGATATGTCTTTGAGGTTGGTTATCTATTTTTGCCAGACTAAAGTTGAGGAAGCTACTAAATTGTTGAGTAGTGTTTAAGATCTTTGGGATGTATTTGGACTCTCATATATGAGTAAGTATTGTTTGATCTTCATATGCTAATTTTGTTAATTTAAATGGTTGGATTGATTGATAAAGTTTCTTGATTTATTTTGGGAATACATTGTGTTGTTTTGAGATCAATTTAATGCCACATGATGGGAGAGCTATTTTTGGGTGTTACTGTTTTCAGGTGGGTTCATATTGTTAGTGGATTATTTAGGTAGATCTGATGTTATTGAAGAAATGGGTTGATTATTTTTATGCAGTTTGGATTGGATGAGAGAAGATGTATATGTGTTAGTGGTTTTTATCTTTGAGGTTCTGAAACTTGTATTACGGGTCATATGAGATACTGAAGCCTGGAGTTAGAGTTAAATTTATTCGACAAAGTGTGCTCGATTATAATTTGAGTGTATATGATAAATGAGTTATATTTCTAAGAGGAGATAGCGTAGTTGATATCATATGATTGAGTATATAAGTGTGGATAGAGGTACTGATGAGATATAACCAATTGTTGTTTCTAATTGACTTGATTTATCTTATAATGTGTTCTAATAAGTATGAGGTCTTAATTATATAAACAGATTATTTATGGAGATGCAATTTGAGGTATTTAGCTAGTTCTTCGGTTATGTGGTTTTCTACTTCAAAAAGGGGTTTTAACTTGTTGCACTGCCATTTGAGAATTTTAGTACTTAGCAAAGTGGTCGAGAAAATTAGATTAGTGTTTCAAAGTTGTGACGCATTTGGAGAATATTGGTGCGGAACAAATAGAAAGAGGGGTTAGCATATATGTTTTGGAGTGATGTAACAATAACAAAAAGGGAAGGAATTTGAGAATCTAAATGTTTGGGTATGTCACTGTGGAATATGTTGTGGTGTCCTCTAGGGTGCAACGTGTAAATTATTGCAAGCTTACTTTATGGTTGGGATAATTGGTAAGATGTAATACTAAGAGTTTTGGTGAATAATATTGATGAGTATGTTTATTATTGATTTTATACGAGCATGAATATGAGATTCAGTGATGTGTATGAAAATGATTTCAGGACTGGTTAGATTAATTGATTGTAAATTGGAGCTTGGAGAGAATGAATTAGATCTCGAGTCTAGTTAGTGATGACTTGTCTTTAGTGTTTCAGAGATATTTAGAGTTGTAAAGCAGATTAATGAAAATTTTGTGGTTCATGGATTCATTGATTTTCAATTATTAGGGGTCTTTGACAGATCTGATCTTATCGATACTATAAACGCTTGGGTTACTATAAGACTAAGATTTTGATGTACCTTCTTAAGTGTATTGATTTATCAGACAAATTTGATAAAAGTTTCTCTAAATTATATTGGCGTCTCCTGATGTGTGAGTTATGTAACAAGGTATCAAGATTGTTTGCTTACTTATAAGATTGTTTGACTTGTGAGTTCGGGGACGAACTCTTCTTTTAAGCTGGGTGGACTGTAATACTAACCTTAAACTTAATTCTAGTTCATGCATTGCGTATGTATATATTATTAACTTTACATTTACTAATTGATATGCTTTCTATGTGTGCTGATTGAGTTAAATTCTTGTGCTTTTAAGCTTCGGGGACGAAGCTTGGTCTTAAGGGGGGAAGGATGTAATATCCCGAATTTTCGTGATATTTTATAATTATATTTTATTGAAATGAGTTACGATTTAATATCGGGTTTTGGTTAAAAAAATAATAATAAAATAAAATGGGTTTTAGATGCGTTTCTATATTGGGTTGCTATTTGGGTATTTTTCCATTATGATCCATCACCTTTCCTATACTAGCCCAAATAAACTAAACCCAAAAACACAACCAATAGAAAAACCAAATTTAAAAAAAAAAAAAAAAAAAAAAAAAAAAAAAAAAAACCCTCTATTTCTATTCTTCCTCACGCACGCTCAACACAACCGCCCCTCCTCTGCTCTCCCCTGCTCTCCTCTACCCTACCGCGCGAAGAACCATCAACGACCATCGTTCCAGCCGCCTTCTGCCGCCGTTCCAGCCACCACTCTCGCCGCCCTTCACCCTCTCCTTCCTTTTCCGGGCGATCACTTTGGGTAACATAAGCCCCTGCTCTCTCTCCTCTATTTTCGGTGTTTCTCTAAGCCCAATTCGATTCTTGTTCCTTTGAGTTCGTTTTTATGTTTCTTTTGCTTAATTAGTTCATATATGAGGTGTGTAATTGATTGGGGTTGATCTTATATACAAAGATTAAGTTTTTAGGCATGTTCTTGAACTATTGGGGTTAATTGTGAAATTATTGAAATTGGGGCTATTGTAATTTGATGATTGTTGTCGTTATTGATTTGATGTTGTTGATAGATTGATATGAACTATGATACTAGGGTTTTCGAATTTTGGTTTGGAGTAGTAAGTGGAGTTTGTCCATGATTTTTGTTTAATTGAAATTGGGTAGAAATTAGTTTTGTAATTAAAGTCTATTTTGAAAACTCAAAATTGGTATGTTATAATTATTTTCGAAATTATCATTATTTGTGGAATTATTTTCTGATTTTTCGGAATTTAATTACTAATTTTCGGATTTAAGGTTAATTAGGCCAAACACATGGGTTTTTGAAGGTTTTTACATAATGTATTTAGTTGGTTTAAATTGGGATTAATATGGGTAAATGAAAGTATGATTTTAGAAGGTTTAAATTCTGTTTTAACAAAATTAATTGAGACTTTTGGAATTTTCATATTATTAGTGTCTTAATTGTGGTTATGAACTAGTTAGAGTAATGGAATTACTTTTGTGGTACTCAAAGTTCGTTGATGTGTTTGGAAGGTACATTGCTTGGTATACATATCTTAGGACATCTATACATGGCCTATAGGATTGCATATTTAGTTAGAAAGCTAGATGAGTGGATAAGTGAATTAGTAACTTATCTAGATTCATATTTGTATTATTGTAGACGAGGAGTTCGTGAACGAGGATTAATTCTGTGAGTAGTGCTGTTTGTGCTTGAGTTTGTGAAGGTAAGCTAGCATGCTCAACCCTTCTATGACTTATATAAAACCTTTCAAAATTTGGTGTTAAGTGTGATTTGGTTGTTGGTTGAGAACATAGATGCATGCTAGGTGGAGAACTGTTGAATATCATGTTGGTTATTGTTATTGGATGATTGTATTTGGATAATGATCGCGTATTACTTATGAAATGGTTAATCGTTTGATTTAATGAAAGCTACCTTGATTATGATTGATGATTTATGAATTATGGTCGAAAGTTATTGAAGACAATGAGTTGGGTATATTGATTGCATATATTGCTGACCGCACATTATTGATCGTACATATTATTGACCGCAAATTATTGATCGCATATATTATTTTGCTCGCATATATATTTGCCCCACCGCATAGGTCTTCAAGAGGGCTTGTAGGCGTCTAGTAGTACTCTATTGGGTTGGCAATACTTGATAGGGGGTGTGCACACTTAAGGTCTAGATTGTCTTGGTTGGATTATGTAGGGCTGGTTATACCGCCTTAAATGATTGAATGATTGTAGATTATGTAGGGCTGGTTATACCTCCTTAAATGACTGATTGAACGATTATTATGTAGGGCTGGTTATACCGCCTTAAATGATTCAGATTTCCCACTCATTGATCTTATTTAAATGCTACAATTGAAATGATGATAGTATATTTGTTTGTGTTAAAACATTATTGGATTGTTTGTATGTGAATATGTGCTAAGTGTTGTTTTCAAATGAAAAGTAAAATGTTTTTGAAAATCAAGGTAAGTGTTTTGGGTTTTACAAGTTGGGGTGTTAGCTTACTCAATTTTCTGACTTTTTCAACTGTGGTTTTTGTGCTTTAAATCCACCACAGGTGATTGTGATGGATACGTCTTTTAGTGTGGCTTCTACCTGAAGAACTATAAAGCTTCCGCTGTGTGTTATTGTATTGGAGTTTTGTTTAGACTTTATATCGCCTTGTCAAATTGTATAAACTGTGTAGAATGTATTTTGTCAGCTTTGTATATCGATTGTAATATTATCTGAATTTGGCGCATTTTTGTAATAAAATAATGTTTTAAAATAGGCCGAAATTCGGGGGTGTTACATATGGTATCAGAGCAACCCTGCGACCGCGTGCTGGGTGCTGGGGCGAGGCCCAGACCAGCCGTCTAGCGGGGGAGATCTTGGACCTGTGTTAATGTTGGTATGGTTTGGTGGAGGCGTTGGACCTGTGTTAATGTTGGTATGGTTTGGTCGAGGCGCAACGGGGACGTTGCGGTCTTTAAGTGGGGGAGTTTGTAACACTACGAAATTTGGAAAGTAGATTATGGAGTTGGTTTGTCCCACATTGGGAAAATAAGGCTCATATTATCAGTTTATAATAGATTCCTACCATCATACTACCAACAAGGCCTTCACCTTTTAGAGCCCGGAGAGGATATATGGGCCTAAAGGATGACTTCCCATCTTATTGGGTTGTGTTGCGACGGACGGTGGATCAATATAGAGTCAAAAAGTGATTTTCCATATATATTTTGCGTAGTTATCAAAGTGAGCGGTAAGAAAGTTAGCATATCAAAAGTACATTGTTATAAGCGAATCATTTTCACCCAAAACCCAAGGGACTATAATTCGATTTTTAATTTGACACCAACTCGATTAATTAGGTTGGACATCACTCATGCGCACTCGTCGAAAGAGGAAACTTGAAACGAAATAAAAATACTCCATGGAAAATTTGGTTGATTAATCAGATTGGACATCACTCATGCGCCATCAAATTCAAATGGCATGTTTGGTAAAAAGTAAAAACTTGTCGAAGGAGGAAAATTGAATCGAAAAAAAATACTCCGTAGAAAATTTGGTCGATTAATCAGGTTGGACATCACTCATGCGCCACACGGTCCAGAACGCAGCTAATACAAATCAAATGCAAATGACATGTTTGGTAAAAAGTAAAAACTTGTCGAATGAGGAAAATTGAAACGAAATAAAAATACTATGTAGAAAATTTGGCTGATTGAACAAGTTGGACGTCACTCATGCGCCACAAGGCCCACAACTCAGCTAATACAAATCAATTTCAAATGGCATGTTTGGTGAAAAGTAAAAACTTGTGGAAGGAGGAAAATTGAAACGAAATAAAAATACTTCGTTGAAAATTTGGTCGATTAATCAAGTAAGACATCACTCATGCGCCACAAGACGCACAACTCAGCTAATACAAATCAATTTCAAATCGCATATTTTGTAAAAAGTAAAAACTTGTCGAAGGACGAAAATTGAAACAAAATAAAAATAGTTAGTAGAAAATTTGGCTCCAAGATTAAAAACAAGGCGCCAAACCAAAAATTTCAATGATGTAGAAAGTCCAAGTCAATTTGTCCACTTGATCGTTGATTATCCCATCTGTCCATCTCTATCCACCCATCCCCATCCCAACAGATATCTTCACATGTGATCTCCTCTTTAAACCTCCTTCCCTAAACACACACTTCTTCTCCATAATCTTAATTAATCTCATTAAATTTAATCAAAACACACGTTATACTCTCTAATATCAAGTTAATAGCAATCTTCCAACTATACCCCTTTATCTCTCCAATGCACACATTTTTTAGTCTTATTTAATATATCACGCATTCACTTCTATAAAACGTATAAGATTCGAAATGTAAAACGATCGAGACTATAAATGTTCAGCCTATTGTCTACAATCATTCCCTTTATCTCTGTCCCATTTAAGTTGGGGGTCACATGAGTTTGTTTTAAGTGAATCAATCTCGAGGCTAGCTCCAAAAATTGTGATTCGAACACAGATGCATTTCTTGTAGGCTCCGGGAAATTTCGAGGTAAGACTCTTGAACCTATCCCGATGATCCCATCCAAACTCAGGCTTAGATTGACTCCTTTACACCCCTACATAGCGTGCACTCAATATCTCCCTAAGGGCAAACCCAATTTTAGTAAGCTCCCAGAGGGTCAAGCCAAACCCAAAACTTTCGAGCCAATCCCGATCCCACTCGAACTTCAGCTGAAATCAATTCGGATACACCCCTACATATATACTTAAGTGTCCACTCAATATATTTCTCAAATGGCAAATCCAAAACTTATGAATTGACGCCACCCGAACTCGGCCTCAAAATCCAGTCGTTTAACTAGTAGTGTTTATAAAACCAACTATCGCATGCAACATTAGCTACACCCATAGTCCGACCATGTACCCAAAAAAAAAAAAAACAAAAAAAAAAAACTTCCAAAGGGCAAACTCGTCATTACGCTTCCCAAAGGGGCAAACCCGTCAATACAGCACCCACATCTTCAACACAATGAAACGCGCAAAAAAATCATACGTGTCAACAGCGTAAACAAAATCACAGCCGTCCATCTCATCAAAAAACAAACCCTAGCCTCCTTCCCTCTCATACCGTCCCACTACCTTCATATAAATACCCTTTCAACGTTACCTTCTCTCTCTCTCTCTCTCTCCTCCCTATCACTAAAAAAAAAAAAGAAAAAAAGAAAAATATAAAGTCCCTCCCAATTCTTTCCCAAATACCCATTCATGTCAAACAAAACGAAACCCTTTAATAAATTATTAATCCATAAAAAATAAATCAATGGCGAGGTGGCCGGCGACGGCAGCAGGAGGAGGAGGAGGAGGAAGTAAGTACGTAGGGTGGGAAGAGGTGTATGTTTGTATGGAGAAAGGGAGGCGTGAGATACACTATACAATGAAGAGAAGAGATGGTGGTAAAGATCTAGCTGTTATTGCTAAAGAGAAGAGTTTGAGGCATATGACTTATCGTTTTCTCCTCGAGTTTAATACGACGTCGTCATATCCTGATTATAATAATAATAATAATAATAATAATAATAATAATAATAATAGTAAGCCTAGATCTAGGCGTGAGCTTGTTGATTGGTTGAATTCCTTTCTTCCAGGTATTAACTTTTCTCTATCTCCCCCTTTTTTTTTTTTGTAAATTTTCTGGGTTTTTTTTGGGTGGTAGATTTTGTTGAATTTAATTGGGTGGATTTATCAATCTTTTCAGCTGATTTTTTTCTTTCATGTATTCAATTTTATTGGACCGTTTTTCCTTTATTTTTGATTTGGGGTAGATTTTATGTTTTTTATTTTTATTTTTTTTTGGGGTAGATTTGATTTCAAGTTTTTTTTTTTTTTTTTTTTTATTTGGGTGGATTTGGGATAAAAAAAAGCCATTTCAGCTGATTTCGTTCCATAAATAAATTTGATAATTTCAATCAAAATTTGATTTTCTGGGAGATTCTGTGGTGATTTGTTAATTTTTTTTTTTTTTTTTGCTGTGGTTTTTGGGTGGATTTGAAAGTCTTATCTATAGAGATATAAGAACCGATTTTTTTTTTCTTTTTAATTTGGAGAGTTTTTCTAGGTATTTATCTGTTCCAAGGGATTATCTATATTTAATTGGGTTTCATTCAAATGAATTTGGGAATTTTCTGTCCAAAATATACAACTCGTAAATCTGGGTTTTAGAAAGAGATTTTCTGGGTATCCATCTGAATTTTATAGAGATTAGGCTGTGTTACCATGGAAATTTAAGCTTCAAGGTAACTCAAATTCTGCTGTTGATGTTATATGTGTGTGATTCTGTTCAATTCTAAAGGCTTGCTTGTTGGTAGCGTATTAGAGAATGGGAAAGATTGAACCTTTTAAACTGCTTGCCTTAAATGTTGCGTGAATTTGATGTTATTTGTTGGTTGTGGGTTTCTTTCTCTCTTTTATTTTGTAGTATATCGTAAAGCTCGAGTCTTGTGAATCATTTCTACTGATTTTGGCGTGTACGAATGTTTCTCATTCTGAGTACCAGTCCTTTTGGGCCTAGGAACATTTCGGTGTTGCTACTTTTGAGTTGATTCTAGAGCTCTTCTCTGGTACAAATGCTTGAGGGATTGATTTTGATTGAAAGTTCTAATCGATTATGGTTAGTAATATGTGATAGGTTGTCAATATTATGATTTTTATTAACTAAATGATGTCATATGTTATACAGAATTTTCCCCGTTTTAACGAAAGCTAACTATATCTGGGCTGCAGGATTGTTAGACCAATGTCTAAGAGCCGGTTGAGAGCTTCGGCATCCTCATGCCCTCTTCATATCTAGGTTATGATATGTTCTAACTTCTGCCACCTCCTTTTGTCTGTGTTTCAAAATCTCCCCTCTCCACTTGTGATGATTTGTGTGTGTGTGTGTGTGTGCGCGCGCATTTGTGGTTTGGTTTTTTTCTGTGGGGGTGTAGTCTCAGAGGCTTGTATGATTTACTTTTTTCCTTTGTTGCTTGATCTCTTGAGTCTGGTGTTGATGTTTGCGACATCATATCTCAATCGTGTTGTTAATAGTTGCTAATTTGATGATCGGTGCAGATACACCAACCCCTGTCTCTCCTCAATCGAGTGGTGGTTTGTCTGATTTTAATGAGGCCGATGAGGTGGATGTTGCAGCAATGAAGGTTGGTATCGTTATTTCCTGTTGCTTTCTGCGTCTCTTTAACTTTGTCGTGTAATTGGTTCTGTGTAGTGTTTCTTTTGGCTTATAAACTCATGTTTGTTTTATTTTTGGTTCTAGGATACACAGCTTCAAAAATTAGGTTCCTACACAAAGGAGTTCCTATGGTTAGGCTCCTCATCAATTTGTAAAAAGAAGCGGAGACATTATCAGGCTTTTCGTCGAAATGGAGTCAAAATTTCGGTATGACTCTCATTTACATTGTTCTGCTTATTTTTGTTTATTTGCATTTATTCAACCTAGGCAGCATTAATACTAAATTTCACTTTCTTGTCCTTGTTGCTGATTCTGCTTGTTTTTTTTTTTTTTTTTGGTTGCAGGTTAACGAGTTTGTTCATGTGTTGGCTGAAGAGGACAAACGGCTTGTAGCGTACTTGGATGATATGTTTGAGGATGCCAAAGGCAACAAGATGGTTGTGGTACGGTGGTTTCATAAAATTGATGAGGTTGGCCTTGATTTACCTCACAATTTTAATGACCGGGAGATTTTCTTTTCTCTTTGTCTCCAAGATCTCAACATTGAATGCATAGATGGATTAGCCATGGTTCTGAGTTCCCAGCACTATGCGAAGTTTCTGAATGTGGCAAAACACACTGAACTGGAACCTTATTTGTGCAATAGACAATATGACAATGAAGATCTCAAACCATTTGATATTACCCAAGTACAAGGTTATTGGAAACAGGATATACTCAGATATATGTCTTCTCTATCTTCATCAAGGCATTTGCAAAAGATGCATCATCCTGAGGATTCCAGGAACACAGATGTTGTCTGTGATGACAATGGGATAAAACCAAGGAAGAGATTGCGTTTATCAAGAGACGGCAAATTGAATTTGCCACGCCCGATTGGGAAAGATGCTGATGATACTATTGGTAAAAGCAAACTTGGCTTAACCCAAGGTCCTCTTGTGACTGTATGCAGAAAGGGATTGAATACAGAAGTTCCTCACCAAGCGATTGCTGTGGGATCTGTGGTTGAAGTTTTGTCACAAGATAGTGGGTTGAGAGGCTGTTGGTTTACAGCCACTGTTATCAAGAAGCACAAAACCAAGGTCAAGCTGCGTTATCACGAGATTAAGGATGCGGAGAATGAAGCAAATTGCCTTGAGGTAATTTATTTCCATGACATCTCATTACTGATTTCTGAATTACTTTTTCTGGGGGTCATTTTCTGTGTTACACTTGTCACAGTTCTCTTTTTTTCTGGAGCAACTTTCAAATTGTTTTTTTTTTTATAACCCCCTTTTTTTTCCGGTTGATCATCTCATTACAGCATACTCAGTTGTATGCCCATTTTCATGTTGAGTTGTACTTATTATTCATTGTCTTGCATCAGGAGTGGGTGATAGCATCAAGAATTGCGGTTCGTGATGTGATGGGTGTACGCCTTTATGGTAGGACAACAGTAAGGCCATCTCTGCCATCAGATAGAGGCAAAAGTTCACGGAGTTTTAATTTTGGTTCAGTAGTTGATGTGTGGCAGCATAATGGTTGGTGGGAAGCTATTGTTCTTCAGGAGCAACCTGATGAGTCATTCCGAGTTTATTTTCCTGGTAAATTTTGTTCCTAAATAGAGTCATAGGGACATTTATTTTGCGTCTCCTTGTTTGTTTCCTGAAGTTTGTTAAAATGATAGAGGCAATTCCTTTCAGGTGAAAAACGAGAAGCTGTTTTTGCTCAAGGTGATCTCAGACATTCTCAGGAGTGGGTGGAGGACGCATGGAGAGAACTAAGTGATAAACCAGATGTTGCGGCCTCTATTTTGTCTGGATTGGTTGTAGGAGCAGCTGGGGGATATGGCAATAAGAAATCCCAAACTTTGGCATGTGATTTCAGACTTCAACAGTGTGACAAGGGAAAAGAAAATTATTCAAGTAATTTACAGGTGTCTTTCAAGTACAAGAATGAAGGCAGTAATGTCGTCCTGGACCTATCGAAAGATGATTCGCTTTCCCGGTTGAAATGGAAGACATTGGGGAAGAGGAAACGTTGTTTTTCTGTTCAGAAGCTCCCGTCTCGCAGCAGCAACAGGGTCAACGCCGAGAGGACCCTATCTCATGGAACTTCTCGTGAGTTTTTAGTTCATTCTTCCTTGAAATCTGACAAGGATAATTGCAAGACTTCCAAGGTTGATCGTGATGACTTCAAATACATAAGTGATTCTGTTTTTAGTCCAACAGTAGGACCTCCACCTTTAACCAACCTTGTGATGTCCAGATGACATTCCCTTAGTAGCCTGGATGTTTGTCGCTAATCTGGTAGGTCTTAGCTCCGATGTGCCTCTTCAGTTATGTGCTTGCTAACAACTTCAACCCGGCATCTCAGCGAAAGCTCTGGTCTCAAATGTTGTCATGATCAGGTTTGCTCTTTGCCTTGTACCAATCATGTATTACCAGCCCACAGGTGCGCTTTTGTCGCCGCAAACAGATGGGCTGCAGTTTTGAGTGAGAAGTAGAATAATGGATACTTCCGCCGTAGGCTGATAGGATTAGGCCTTTCTTCTCTCTGTATTTTGGTTATTCGTTTAATTTATTTTGTTCTTTTCTTCTTTCTTCCATGATTTCTGATGAGGTCTTCACAGGAAAGACTAGCCAAGTCATGGTTTCTTCTCTGTAACATTGTATAGTAGTAAATGTAGCAATAAAATTTCCATCACTTTTGCACATCACTGTCCCATTCATGTCTTTGGATTCTCTCCTTTTGGCTTCATAATATTGAAATCTTACCCTGATGCACTGTGTTATCGTTCTCGTTTCCACTCTGACCATGGTACAGATTCGTGTGATAAAAGATCTGCAGCTGTACCGTTGATGAGTACTTCAATACTGATACCGGTGCATGTCGAACTCGCCCAGAGACGATCGATGATCTGCAGTGGTATTGCTGATGTGTATTTCGTACTGATACTGGTGCGTATCTAATACACTTGCAGGAACTTGTCCAGTAGGACTAAATATTGTTGCTGTAGTGCATTTATTTGCTGCTGACTTGAAGGTGATGTGCAGATGAAAGTGAAGACTTTGGCCTTTTGCAATCCAATCTCTCTCCTAGATGACATAATGCTCTCCAGTTTTATGTTTGAGTTGAATCGGAATTTAAAAACGCAGTTTTCCACTTTTTTTTTTTCAAAGGATCTTTCATCCACTATGCACATTTGATATAATTGACACATCACTTCACCATTGTGAGCCTATAACATTGTATTCAGATACGCTCCTACTCTTTTGTTAGGTCATTTTCAACTAGTCTTATATAAGACGCTACTCTGCGAAAGCGAGGTGAGATCCAAAGACTCTGGTTCTTGTACATAGTCTTGGACCAGGTCAAGTTGAAATTTGAGAAGCTCACCGGCAAATTCAAAATTATAGTTGTGCTCGTATCTGATCGTGAAGTCGAGTTATTCAAGTTATTATGCCATGTACTCTTTGACATTAAGTACAACTGGTTGTTCTGGCTGACTAGTCAAAGTAAAAGATGGCAGTGCTCTTTCATTGCAGCCAAGGCTGCTATGACATCTTTTTCAGCGTACCGTTGTTTGTAATTTTCTTTCTTTCTCATCCTTTCTTTTGTGTTGAAAGTGCGCTTAGTATGATAGAGTCTTTTTAACTAAAAAGTTTGTGGAGGACCCATTAGTTGAGCATATAGTCTTTGGTGATCTAATTTCATACAGAAGAATATCAAATGGATGTTGATGATGATAATAGCGAGGATTCGAGTCAAGGTGGTGGCAGCGATGAGTCGAGTGTTCTTGCTCCTCTGACCACCCTTGCGGCCATGGAGTCTCTCACAATGCCCCTGGTTAGTAACCGAAACTCTATAATGCATACGCCAGCCCCCTCACCATGCGTTCAGAGCCCTCCAACTTGTGGAGTTGGACACCAAGCATGTGAGTAGTCGGAAATTGATACTGTGTATCAGTGTATCACCTGGTGACATCCTATCATTGTCCGTCATGTTCCACATTAGTACCTCTATGATAATGGTCAATTTTGTCATTCTTGTTTTTCTCACAGGTGCAGGAGCTTGTAATACCGGCAGATATGAAGTGTACGGAGTGTCAAAAGAGGATTCGAGATATAATCTCTCGCTCCAGTGGTGAGTTTTCTTGAAATCAGACTGTTGTTTGAGGCTGGCTTTTGCCATTATGTATCACATGATAAGTTTGGTAGAAATCAGACTGTTGTTTTATGATGTGATTGATTTTGCAGCAGAAACAGAATCTGTCATGGTGAGTTTTTCAGAGAAGAAGGTTGTGATAACGTGCAACTATCTGAGAGCTTCAAAAACCCAAATCACTTCCCGTTCAAGCCATCTATTCACCAAGTCTGCTCTGATTAAAAGGATGTTTGGTTCATCGTCGAAACCTTAGCTTGATTCTTGTTAAAACCATGAATATTATATGTGCTAAGGTTTGAATGGAACAAGGCATCTGTAAAACTGTGTAGTATTTCTTCTCTTATCTACGTGCCTAGTGTTGTTCTCCTAGCCTGCTTTTCCTCCTGTAATAAGATGTTCTTGTTTACGTTTAGTTGGGATTATTATAAGAGAAACTCCAAAGACTTGCCTGGGGAGGTTTCTATGGTCTTACAGTCAGACCGTCCTATACAAGTTTTCGCGTTGATTACTTGTGAGTTTGGTGGGTGAGCAATGAGTGGTTGACGACACGTATAGTTGGAATAGACATGCTAGATTCCTGTGGGTTTGGTTAAGGTAGATAGAATAATGACATAAATGTGCCACATCCTGAACTCCTGCAGAATAACCAAACTGAAAAGTTTCATTTTTGAGTACTGTAATAAACTTCTGCAGGAGGCTAACTTTGAGGAATAAGAAACATGCAACCTAACAGAATCTTTGGATAGTATTAAAATCAAGAAAAAAGATGCTTAAGGAATACCTGGTCCATTAAGACAGGTTATTGTTTATAATCCAAGAACTAAACAACTCTGCAACACACATTTCAGTTTCCTGTTTGAGCATCAGTAGAATCTGATTCTGGAACGAAAACCTTTAAACGAAAACAGAACATTTTGGTATTTCTCAACTCCTACAAATCCCTCTTTTTTGTACCCTCAGAAGAAAGAAGAAAAAACTGCAGTTTTCTTCAGTCTTTGGTTCAACTGTACTCCAGCCTCCAAAATGTCCATGTCAACAAAGGCAAGTCCGACCTTAAAAAAAGTTTGGTTTCTTCCCTGTCATTTTCCTGGTATAAACTTTTCTAACGTCTGGGTCCTGGTTCCGATTTTTGCAGTATTGTTGCATGCTTATGAGGCTGTCAATCGACTGTAAAGGTTGTTACAAAAAGTTACGAAGAACTCTCCTGAATATGAAAGGTGAGTTCTTTATTTACGACCTAACATAATCGTAAAAAACTAAAAAAATGTACACTTACGAGTTGTGTGTGAGTCTTTTGTTCCGATTGTTGAACTGCTAACGTGAACACTTTTCTTACTAGCACATCAACTTTAGCAGAATTTTCGCAGATACACTAAATAGGCAAAACTCAATGGTTTTACATTAACTCATTAGTGTACATGAATGTAAATTGAAGAGGTGGAGTCGCATATGATAGAGTGGCAGTACAGCAGGGTAAGCGCCTGTGGAAGGTTCAGGCCATCAGACGTAGCCATCAAGATCAGGAGAAGGATGAATCGACGAGTCGAAATATTGGAGATTCAGGAGATGGATGGGGGTGGTGGCATTGAGCAAGGCACTGATCACAACCCACCTCCTGATCAACACCAATCTTATCCTAACGGTCATGCTCATACTGCATGATACGTCAAGATTAGATACTTGTATATTTTGTATATCACACGGGGAAATCACATTATGCAAATGTATGTATTGTTTCCGACTTTCTGGAATATTATAAGAACACCAGGACAACAAGAGAGAAACTGTATAAAACAAAGAAGCTCCGCTTGTGCATATGCTTACAACTTGTAACATCTTGCACTAACTCACTAGGATCATGGTAATTTTTGTATTGATTTCCAAATTACGCAACCTCGAATCACCTTAAATGACTAGTGAAAATACGGAAAATAATCGCCCCAATACAAATTTGGAAAATTATTAATCACCAATTCACCACCCCTACTACTCCTTAGAGTCATAATATGTCATACTATTTAGGCAACCTCGGAAGTCTTTTACATTCAAAGGTCTTAACGCAAAAAACTCTATTTTCTTTTATGTATCTAGAGAGAAGGCCCAATAAAATCGTATCGATTTCAAGCATTAAAAGTTCGGCAAATTCACGTGGTGCCCCCGAACTATGTCAGAATGTCCGTGGTGCCCCTATGTTTGAAACTTGTACATTGCGGTGCCCCTGAACTTTAGCCCAACCAGCACATGGTGCCCTTCCCACCCTTGTCCGTTAACTCCGTCAATCCCCAACCGTCAACTGCTGACGTGGCAGTGATTAGCGGTTGGCGGGAAAGTTAATTAAAGATTAATTATTATTTAAATAAAAAAAATTTAAAAAATAAATTCTAAATTTTTTTTTTCTCTGAAACTCGAAAAATTTTCACAAAAAATTTCAAATTTACAAAAATTAGTGCACATGGTGCCCCTTAACTTTAACCCCCAAGTTAACCCCAAGGGGCACCACGTGCACTAATTTTTGCAAATTTGAACAAGGGGCACCATGTGCACTAATTTTTGTAAATTTGAATTTTTTTGTGAAAATTTTTCGAGTTTCAGAGATTTTTTTTTATTTTAAATTTTTGTAATTAAATAATAATTAATCTTTAATTAACTTTCCCGTCAACCGCTAATCACTGCCACATCAGCAGTTAACGGTTGGAGGACTGACGAAGTTAACGGACAAGGGTGGGAACTTGGGAAGGACACCATATGCTGGTTGGGTAAAGTTCAGGGGCACTGCAATGTACAAGTTTCAAATATAGGGGCACCACGGACATTCTGACATGGTTCGGGGGTACCACATAAATTTGTCGTTAAAAGTTTAAATAAAAATTTCAAGAGTTTGCATATTAAACTGTACTTAAAAAACCCGCGAGAGTTTTGTCGCTTTATATAATCCCGACACTAATCAGACTAAGCACCGGCAATAATTTACATCGTGAACACCGCATCTAATCCAAGTCCAAAGTTTCTAACCATCGACTTATTCATTCATTCATCTCCCCGAAAAACTTCCCCAAAATCACTTCCAAACCCTAATTTTTACGAAACCAATCGAATCTCTATCCCCCTCAATGGCGACCGATTCACCGGACTCTCATCGCAAACACCGCCGCTCTCCCTCCGCCGACGGTTCGCCGGATAATTCCAAGCGCCACAAGCACCGCCACCACCGGCACCATCGCCGACACCGCCACCACCGCTCGAAGCACGAAAAGGATGAAATCGAGGTAGAAACCAAAGCGGATGTCGAGATTGTTGAGAAACTTGTTGATTACGACATGGAAGAAGGTGAAATCGTTGAAGAGGGAGGAACTTCCGTCGCCGATGACGGAGTTAACGATACGAAGGTTGTTTCCGATGTCGAATCGGGCGAATTGAATGATCTTGACATGGTGTGTTCTGATTCAACTCTTTATCTCTTTAGTTATCTTTCAATTTCAATTTTATCAAATTTAGGGTTTCGAATTTTCAATTTTTATTATTATTTCTAAAGAAAGTAAGAAAGTTTACTTGGAGTGGACTTGATTGTTCATATGGTGAATCGGCGAAATTGAAGGTAAATTGGATAAATTTGGTGTATTACAATCGGAAGACTCTAATTATTTTTTACTGTGTTGATTTTACTCCGCTGACCGAATTCGGAATTTTGATGATATAGATATTATAGTGTGTGCATTGATTAATGGGGGAGAGCTTCGACTTCGTAAAAAAGAGGGTGGCTTTGCTTTAGGTGGTTCATGAGTCCAGACCGAGCCCTCTAGCTTTCAATGCGATTTTGAGTTGTAAGACTTAGTTTCGCATGTTATATACTCCTATTGCATATGTTTTTCATTTCTCAGTAGGGTTGCGTAAACGTTTTTTTTTTTTAATCTTTCGTTCTGTTTATGTTTTTGTTTATGGTTGAAGTAATTGTGTGGGGTTTTACATTCTTATTTGTTTGGCGATTATTGTTGCAGCGAGGCGATGTTGATATGGATAATGAATCCATGGATTACGATAGGAAGTCTTCTAAGATTTCAAAGTCTCCGACTCTTAGGAGCCACACTGATCTTGATGAGTCACCCGAGTCTGTGAGTATTGTAAATGGTGATTCTAGGAAAAGGTCGAGTAAGAGTGGTAGGTCACATGGGAGAGGCAAGGATAAGTATAGGGGTGTAAGCAAAGAAAGAACTATTGAATTAGCGGAGGTGGATGAAGATGAACGTGAAGGTAGAAGAAAGTCTTATTATTCTCATAGGACTAGGGATGATCGTAATGTTGGAACTCTAGGCTCACCTTCTCATGGAAGGTCAGAGTCTTCTGATCGGAGGAGAGAAAGGGAGCGTTCACAGAGTATTGTGCATGAGGGGCGTTCAAGATCACGACATCAACGTGAAACGGATGAGGGGATTTATCAAAATGGCAAGGTTTATGATGACTTGGATGAGGAGAGGGATAGTTATGCACGAACTGATTATCGGTTGGACAGTGGTGAAAGATCTAGCGATAAAAGAAGAGAGCGTAGTTCCAGTCGTCACAGATCTAGCAAGTACGAAAATGGTGATGGTTTTGATAGAAGGAGAGACGAGAATCTGTATGGGGACAAAATGAGGGCGAGGGAACAAGAACTAGTTAAAGAAAGAAGGGATCAGGACTGGGACAAGGAAAGAGATAGACGAGGTAGAGATCGTGAAAGGGGAAGGTATCCAGATAGAGACAAGGAGAAGACTGATGAGGCGAAAGAAGACATGGAGTTGGATAGAGAACACGAAAGGGCTGGAGAGCACAGAAAGGACAAAGACCGTGGTCGGAGCAGAGATAGGGACTACGGAAGGGAAAAGAGGAGAGATGAAAACGTGTCTTTGTATAGGGATAGGAATCTAGACAGAGAAAGGGATAGTTACAGGGGCAGAGATAGACATGATGATATAACTGATAGAGGTAGAAGGTATCACAATTACAGTGATCAGGTTAATGGGCACGGTGCTCGAGAGAGACGCCATGGTTACGATGAACCAGAATATATGAAGGATAGAAACAGGAAATATGAGTCTGACAAAGATCGAGCCTCTAAAGATAATCCTATTAGAGAGAATAAAGACGCAAATAGGTATTTCTTCTTGAGTAGCATTTGTAACAAGTGTCCAATTGCTTTTGTTATTGTTGATGAAATGCTGACTTTTTTAGTTTCTTGTTTGGAATGCCAGGGATGATGATGATCAAGCAGACTACCAGGAAAGCGTTGAGTTAATACTTGCTGAGCAAGAGGAAGATGATATTGATAAAATCAAGGAAGAGAGCAGAAGGAGAAGAGAAGCTATCCTTCAAAAATACAAAGCTAAACAATCGCAGCAACAAGCTGTGTCTCAGGATAATAAAGGTCTGTTCACTTTTCTTGAATTTAAATTAATATTACGGCTGAGGGGTTTGGGGGTGTGCATGTGAAACTCTTGTATTATATTTGTTTAACCAATTGCCAGGTATTATCAAATCTGGTGTTGACCGTTTCCCGGTGTTACTTCTGTGTTCTTGCATTTTTTTAAGCTCTTTTCCTTGTCATTTTCCGTCACATACTAAAAATGGCTCCACTGAGACTTCTTTCTTACATGTCGACTAGTTAATTTTGACCTCTCAAGTCACTGTATTGTTTTCCTTGTTATGTTTTTATAGCGTTTATTCTTCTGATGGGGCCTAATTGTGTTATATCGTTGTTACCGAAACAGATGAGCAGCTGAAAGAACAGCCCTCTGAAAGCATCGCTTCGCCAGCTGCTGTTCATGAGGAAACAAATGGTAGTAAGCCTGGTGAAGAGACTTCTGGGGATGACAGATTGTTTAATGTGGGGAAATCCCCTGTGAGAAATGGAACTGCAGGCGAGGGACCTGGTACTGGGCTGGGTGAAGGCTCTCCAAAGGTATTTATGTGTTTGAAATATAACTTTGTTTCTTACCTGATTTTCCGATTTTCTCTTACCTGTTGACTTTAACTGTTGCAGAGTGAAAGATCGGGTGATATGTTCTGTGATGATATATTTGGAGATTCTCCGGCTGGAATCCGTAAGATGGTATGTTCTCTGTCCAGCATGCAGTATTGTTGTCTTGATTTCTCTGTCCTTCAGCTTGTGTACAGGCACCAGTAGGTTTATGGGGCTCAGCATAAAAGTTATTGAAATGTTGGATTTTTTATATCTTTTCCTTTGGAGTTGTGGAGATGCAGTAATAACACATGTTTGAAGTCAGGCATTGTATGCATTTCTCTTTACTGTGAATATTGTTTGACTGTGTCTTCCCTGCTTTTTACAGGGTAAAGGAGATGGCTTGCCTGTTGAACGGAGTGGCCTGCATGACAATTGGGATGATCCAGAGGGATATTACAGTAAGTTATTAACTTCTTTTGCTTATTATGTTTCTGTACACATTACAAAGTCTACAAGTGAAACGGAAAAAAGGGATTTCGCTTTGTTTAGGGGAAGGGCAAAGAGTTTTGCGTCTTCTGGGACATCTACGTGAGTGTAGTGTTTGTTTGTTTATATATATATATATATATATATATATGCGTTACTGTGGTTTTTGTTCTTCATTAGATTACTGGTTTCTCTTTGAATCATGTTAAAATACAAGGATAACGAGGAAAGTAGGACATGCTGTATATGCATGTTAAAATATTGGCTCTTGCTTTGTGCCTACTTCTCAAAAAATTATACTCCCTCCGGTCCAGATTAAACTTCCCATCCTCTTTTTTAGGGTTTCGGCTTTGTTTTCCCCATTCCTAAAATGTTACTTTTTTTGTCGAGTGAATAATTAAGGATGCTAGATAAAGATGTTGGTGATAGTTAACTTTTAAATTCATTTGCTAAATGAATTATTAAGAATTATTTATTAGTTTTTCTTTAGAAGTGCGCAAAAGGGAACGGGAAGTTTAATCTGGACCGGAGGGAGTATTTAAGAAGTAAATGGGTTAGTATGGAGCGATCATATCACATACCTTATGCATCTGATTTCTAAAGGAACTCTACCTTTGATGTAGACTCCTTGAGTGTAGAGTTTTCAACTTGTTTTACCCAGATTATTTGTATGGGTTGAATTCTAGCAAATTAGCAATGCATTCTGGCGTCTGAAAACCAACGTTGTGCTACTTCTCTGCTGATACTGATTGATCTATTACCTGTTGCATTCAGGTTTTCGTTTTGGAGAGATACTAGATAGCCGCTACGAAGTGACGGCAGCACATGGTAAAGGTGTATTCTCAACTGTTGTGCGTGCAAAGGATCTTAAAGCTGGAAGTGATGATCCAGAGGAAGTGGCTATCAAAATCATAAGGAATAATGACACAATGTTAGTAGCGGCTATCCTTCCTCTATTCCTGTTGTTTCCTTCCTTGATTCTCATGTATTTCTTTGTGTTACTGTAATTAATCACTATGCGTAACATTTTATGCAGGCTAAAAGCCGGCACAGAAGAGCTTGTGATTTTGAAGAAGCTAGTTGGCGCGGATCCAGATGATAGGCGACACTGTGTTCGTTATCTCTCGAATTTCAAGTACCGTAATCATCTTTGTATTGTTTTTGAATCTCTTCATATGAATCTGCGTGAGGTTCTAAAGAAGTTTGGTCGTAATATTGGCCTTAAGCTTACTGCTGTGAAAGCATATGCAAAGCAACTGTTTATTGCCCTGAAGCATCTGAAAAATTGCGGAGTTCTTCACAGCGACATAAAGCCTGACAATATGCTGGTAAGATGAGTCCCTGGTAATGTATTCTTACACCTATTAGACGCCTGGTTTCTCAGTGTGTTCATCTGGATTTGCAGGTGAATGAGGCGAAGAATGTGCTAAAGCTGTGTGATTTCGGGAATGCAATGTTTGCTGGTAAAAATGAAATTACACCATACCTTGTTAGCCGTTTCTATCGGGCCCCAGAAATAAGTAAGTTTTTTCCCTTCTTGTTTTGATTGTACGTCGACTATTGAATAAAGTTTGGTGCTTTGGACTATTTTCATGCTTTGACTGATGATGTACTATTTGTATTGTTATATTTGCAGTTCTTGGTTTGACTTATGATCATCCAATGGATATTTGGTCAGTCGGTTGTTGTTTGTATGAGCTTTACACAGGGAAAGTTCTTTTCCCTGGAGCCACAAACAATGATATGCTCCGTCTACACATGGAATTGAAGGGCCCTTTTCCCAAAAAGATGCTTCGTAAGGTATTTAAGTAACTTTGTTTCCTTTATATTCAAATGCTTTCATGAAACATCTCTTCTCTGGGTATCATTTATTGGTTAAGTCTGACCACCTTCGCTTTGTGCAGGGTGCCTTTATCGAGCCACATTTTGACCAAGATTTGAACTTTCTTGCGACAGAAGAAGATCCTGTGACCAAGAAGGTAAGCTTCGTGATTCCAGTCATTTCCATCCGATATATAAGATGAAGTTGTGTGATTCTTTATTGATCATTGACTTGGGTGTTCTCAATTACTTTTTTGTTGCAGGCTATTAGGAGAGTGATTTATAACATCAAGCCTAAAGATATTGGTAACATAGTCAAGGGTTCCTCGGGTGAAGATCCAAAAATGTTGGCCAATTTTAAGGATCTGCTGGACAAGATTTTTGTTTTAGATCCCGATAAAAGGCTAACAGTCTCACATGCATTGAATCACCCTTTTATCACTGGCAAGTGAACACAGATGCTGATTTTCTGACTCCAGAAATGCTGTCGAACTACATATTTGTAAATTGCCGTCTTTGTTTATATCAAACTCTAATCATTGGGCATTTATCTTTCTATCTTTTCTGGAATATTGCGGGCTTGAGTGAGGTGGAGACGGCTCCTGGCATTGTTCAGGTGGACTCAGAAGCTGGTAATTTTCGGGAGGTCACTTAATGGCAGTTCTCAATGGAATGTGTTCTGTTTCTATTGTAAGACAACTCGCCAAAGGCGTTTTATTTTATTGTAATCATTCTCGATGATGATCTTGCAAAAATACACTATACCGTTTTTGCCCAAATGTTTCTGTTGATTGGAATAAAGTTTCTTGTACTTCTATCTGGGTCTTTGTTTTATACCACTATTCCATTCTAATCGGCACTTTATTTGTTACGAGAGCTATTCTTTGGTTTATATATGATATAATTTGCACTCGCTTGCTTTGTTTTAGCTGGAATTTCTGTTGTGCCTGTGTTTCTGTTACCAGTATTTTTTCGTTGTGAAATCTTCCTTTGTTCCTAGAGAGCCTAATCTTGTTTTTCATTCAGGAAAACTCCAGTTCTTGGGGAGGCAACCCTCCAATGTATATGTTCCTAGAGGGCACTCTGGAGAAGGTATTTTTGTTGTTTATAGGATCATTTGTTTTGATATCTCTGTTAATCTAACTCTCACAGTCATGAAACCTCTGTGTAAATGTACCTCTATTAGTTAGGAAGTATAGTCAAACCGTCTTTTTGAGTTGGCTGTTGAGGTTTTCGAGATTGTGCCCTTAGTAATGCTCATCTCACTGGTCTTTTTTGATATCAATTGACCACCGTCTTATTTTGTTTGTCTGTTGGACATGTCAGTTACTTTGTAGTGTTTTTTCTCCTTTTTGAATCTAAGCAAACCTTCAGACCTCAGATTTCTATTATTCTAATGAATGTGTGTATCTTATCCATGGTTCGGTCTTTTGGGAGGCATTGGCTTGGGAGATTGTCCGTGCAGCTTCCTTGAGAGTTATAGCAGTAAGTTCTTTTTTTTTTTTTTCCTTGTGACATCACTTCTTCTGTCTGCAAATATTTGGTTAAAATGTATTTGCTGTGTATAGAGTACTAAAAATCTGTGTGAATTTTCTTGTCTTTCTAGGAGACCCGCAGCCTTAGAGTACGCGTCTTTGTAAGTACCTCTGCATTCACGTCTTTAGAATTTGGTCTCTGCTTATTGACAAGTTGGGCATCGGGCTTTCATGATTTGGAACTATCAAGGTACTCTTGTTTTCTTTTACTCTCCCAAGGGGCTTGGGGAATGTGTGGTGGTCTGATGGACCTTAATAAATGATTTGAAGGCATTTTTTCTATGAACGTCAATAAATTACGTGGGGCCTCAAAGCTTCTGCCTACGGCCAGTGGCGGTGGTGGTGATGGGGGTTCAGTAATCTTTACTGAGAGGCCATTGACTCATTATAGATGTTTACTGATAGGATTGTTAGCCTACCGTATCTTTTGGTTCTTAAAGCTTAATAAAATTTGTGCCTTCTGTCAGGGTTGAACTTTTCATTAGCCTGTGTTTGTTTTGAACTTGGCTGTGTATGAGATAGCAAGTTATGCTGTGTGATTTTGTACACATTCTAACAAGGTTGGAATGTGCCATGTGGTTTCGCATTCCGTTATAAGAAGCTCATGCTTCTTAGCCTGACCACTATTTGAACATCTTAGCTATCTTTTTCCAATTGCAATAGCGTACCCCTGGGGGTATGTATAAAACTTTAACCCCAATATATAGATGACAAGCACAATTTTAGAGGGGGTGGGATTTTTTTAAAGAAAAAAAGAAAAAGAGTTATGTGTGTTGGAATAGCCAAATGACCAAATTGGTATAAAAAAATACAATTATTTACCTCATTGGTATAAAAAATACACTAGAGGACATATTGGTATATAAAAAATGCAACTAGAGTCCAATAAGCATATTTTTTCACCGAGACAATCGACAAAAACATTTATTTGTTTTTTTTTTCAAAACTTGCAAAATAGTGCTTTCCTATTTTCTTGAAAAATATTTGTACTCTCAGAACTTATTTTCAAAAATTAGTAAAGGGATTATTTTACATATTTTTGAAAAAAAATCATTTTTTGTCGACTTTTCCAACTCCGACATAAAATTAGGCCTATCTGACTTTCATTGCATTTTTTTATACCAATTTGTCCTCGAGTTTTTTTTTTATACCAATGTGGTAAAGGACAATGTTTTTTTAATACCAATTTGGCAATTTGGTTGTGTTGGAATGGAATATGCTTTGCACCTTAGGGTATCTAACTTTGCCAAATTTTTCACGTGTTCTGTCTATTTGCTGGATATGAGGACATTTAGAAGTAAAGCCGAGTAGTCTCTCTGCTGCAAAATGAGTCATTAACTTCGTGTTAGAGTACTCCCATTAACATGTCTTTGAGCTTAGGAGTAGAGTCTCCTTTCAACAGGTTTGCACTGGCATTAATTATAGGATGTTGAATCGTGGAAAAGGTGCTAAGATATAGGTCATGGTATTCAGTTGGCGTAGGGTGATGCTAAGCTGAGCATGAGGTTGCACTTAACCTAAAGAC
Source organism: Spergularia marina (assembly GCA_963680865.1). Lineage (NCBI taxonomy): Eukaryota > Viridiplantae > Streptophyta > Magnoliopsida > Caryophyllales > Caryophyllaceae > Spergularia > Spergularia marina. The sequence goes on along the minus strand of OY804545.1, from coordinate 8,048,538 downwards.
TGGTTGGAAATTGTTGTTATGCCTGGTTGCTAAGCGTGGGGAGTATGTTTTGATTGTGGTTATTATTGATTGGCTTGTGAAGCTGTGATGTGAACTTTACCTGTTGCGTTGATAAGTTTGAAAGAAGTGAAGTGTGGTTGTCCCTTCCTCTTTGCATGGCACAAGTACAAAGTGTTTTTACAGCATAACTTGCTATCACATACACCAAAATCGTCAAGCCCATGTAATCCAATATAGTTCAAAAATGTGTAGACTAGCCATTTTGCTTAAATACGTTTTTTCTAGCAGGACTTGGTGATGCGGAATTTTTAGTTTGTCACAGGTTTTCATAGTTTTTAAGTCTTTTGACAGCTACATTATCTCACATAGAATCAAAATAATGAAATATGCTGTCACGTTTAGTCATCATCTTTTTTTGTCTTTTGGTTAGAAAGGTATAAATTTTGATTGGTGATCCTGCTTATCTCCCAGATTTTTCCAAAGAAAAATGTTACATTGCTGATATTTTATTGAAATCTTTAATCCTATTTGCACTTAGGCCCTTGTTCATTACATGATCGAGTTCTTATTTTTTATGCAAGAACAACGTTATTGGTAGGGATTGGATAGAATAAAAATCTAACAAGAACAAGCATAGTCACGTAGTCACCTAGTGGGACAAAGCTAGTGAAATCCTCATGTAACATTACGTCATATATGGAATGATTGTGGATATGGTGTGAGCTTGGCTATGGAAATAATGTAGTTTGGTCTTTGTTTATGTTCTCTGAGTCAATTTTGCCGTCTTCATTTACTTCGAACGATTTTTCGAAATAATGCTCAAAAAACAAATGTTAAACAAAATTGGTCGGGAAAAAACTTGTTCAACATAATGGGGTGCACGTCACCCATTTGTAAAACCGCCAAGGAGTATGGCGGTTTTAGGACTTGTGAACAGTAAAACAGAAATCTCAAATTTTGTGAACATTAAAACCGCCACGGGCCCTGGCGGTTTTACACAATGTAAAACCGCTAGTCCCCGTGGCGGTTTTACTATTCACAATTTTTTTTTTTTTTAGTCTTAAAACAGCCAACGGTTTGGCGGTTTTACATATGGGTGACGTGCACCCCATATGGTTGAACAAGTTTTTTTTCCACCCATTTTGTTTAATATTATTTTTTCGAGGACTATTTCGTTAAATTGTTCATTTACTTCAGTGGTCATGATGAACCTTTGTCTACTTTCCAATGCCTTTTAAAGTTGGGGTATATGGTGAGCCTCTAGCGTAAGTATGTGGCTTGATACAAGTAAAGTACTGCCACATAATCAAAAGTGACACCTTTTTCTACGTTCCCTCTAATTTCTGATGCCTGGTTTGAATTGCTCTCACTGTCTCACATAATCAAAAGCAACTTGGAAGTTTCGATGGAACTGAGGGAGTATCAATACTCAGGAAATTTCATTGTTTTCTGATGCAGATACTACTCATACTAGCTATTCTTAAAGCATTTGCAGGAACTGATAGATAAGTCTATTGATCTTATCTCTAGTTTAGAAGACTTCTTACCCGTGTTTCTTGCTGTGATTTGTTCGTTTTTACGTAAGTACGTAATTCAACAATGAATTTCCTTCAGCTGCTTGGATAAACTGAATTGCTTCGACGGTATTGCCTCGGCTATTGATCTCAGTACCGTCCTGGTAATCTTTCTTGTAGTCCTTCGTGACTTAGGTTACTCATTTCTATCCATTTAACGGGATGTAATCATGTAAATGGTGTTATGAAGTTCGTGACGGACAAACTTGGGAGTTTTTGTCGTTGTGGCTTTGTGCTCCTTATGACATCTGTTTTTGTGGCTGAAGTGATGTTATTGCCAAGGGACTACTATGACGTTTTGTTGATACTTTTGGGGCTTTCGCATTAAATCTGACTTGTAACGAATGATTCTGAACAAATTGTACAGACATATATTTTTTTGATCCATAATGGGATGGTGGAAGCAGTTGATAGACTTTCAGATTGTTTCCTCTAGGTTCGTATCTACAAGCTCGGTTTCTCTGTCATATCCTAACTTGTTCGCTGTCTTTGGGCGTCTAGATATTTGTAGTTTGTATTTAGGCATGCGTCTAGATATACCTTCACCTGCATATATGCTTTCTTCAGTTGTTTCTCCTGCCACAAGTGAATACAGCCATGAACTATTTAGCATGCTGAGTTTCCTGTGGAGACGGTCCAATCATTGATACAAGAGGCTCTGTAAGGAAAGAGGGAGACTGGGCTCTGAGGTAGGGAGCGAGCTGAGTCAGTTGACCTCGTAGGGAACTTGATTCGAGGCAAAGACAGAGTATTTCAATGTAAGAGGACAGAATGCTTTTTATAGCCTTCGACAAATTATGTAGATGGAACGTTTTGTACTGTTGGAAGAGGGATTGGGACGGAGTTGGGCTCCCTCTTGGGCAATGGTGAGCCGAAGCTATAGTTGCTTCGAATTACCTGTCCAGATTGCTTATGTCGGCGTTCCCTGTCAAGATTTCTCAGCTATTGTCAGAACGGGCTACGTTGGCTTCATTAGGTGATCGGGAAGGTATGGTTGATCTGAAAAATCTGTGTGTTTGCATCGAGCCCCTTTACAGCTTATTGAAATGGAAGAAAAAGAATGAGAGAACGAGGGAGCGAGGCTAAACATTCGTTCCAATTTCCAACAATCAACTATACACTGGGAGTGTTGTTTTATTTTACTTGAAACTTATCAAGCTAATCGGATTACAATTATCAAATGGGAACATGTTTTAATTGCCAACTAGTTTACAGGCCCAGTCACGCTTGGGCTGCCTATGTATGAAAGAAACATACTTTAGTTGTGATGTTATAAATGAAACTACATTTTTTCCGGAACCTATTATATGGTCATGTCAAAGAATTATTAGTACAATTTTTTGCAAGGGGCTAACTAACTTAGACCTGCTGCATGAACTAACTTAGAACCGGGATAAGGTCATGATGGTAAGGGCGAAGAGATTGGAGGGCCATCTGAATGGGAATTGTGTAAATCCTTCATACACACGACTGCAGTCAAGGGCATGTGATTTTACAATGACAAGAATCCTGATGTGCAGTACGAGCTTGTTCAGCCTGTGGTGAGCCTACCTGTTCAGCATTCCAAACTCGAGTGTTATTATCAAATTTCTTCGCCAAGCCACTTAACTCTGCTGACGATTTCACGGCCATTCTATTCTTCTCTTATCTCATGGCCCCGTATAGCCATCCCTGCCATCGGCGATGTTGTTCTCGACTGTGTCCCTCTCTCGTATCCCACTTACTCTTTGGATCCCTTCCCTGAGACTATACCCCAGATGTACCATGCGGAGGATCTAGTGTGTACTAGTTGCCGCGGACACCATCAAGTTCGACTATGCTGACTCTTGCGAGTATGAGTGCACTTGTCATCTGCATTGATCGACTCTTCTTTGATTGGTTGGCTTAATACCAAGTACGGGAGTATTGTGTAACAATACCTTAGGAACATATGGTCTAGTGGGGGTTGTCCCTAGTTTGATTCTGCGTTAGCTACTGTTTTGTAAAATGCAAAAAATAACTTGAAAACTTATGGTGTTTAGATAAACTTGTAAAAGGAATTGAGCTAATGCCACGAATTAAAATTTGTACTAGTTTTGTATCATATGGATTTATGGTGTAATCGGTACTCTAAAATGTACATACGAATTGAATGACCACTGAAAATTTCTAAAAAAAGTTGTAAAACAAACACTCCTAAAATTGCAAACCTATCTCAAGCTATTTACTTCCACAAAACGTTAAATTTTTTTGCAATAAGTCTTATACTCCTACTACGGAGTATGTCATTATGGCAAATTGGTCAATTACAGAAAATTATCATCAAACACAACACACTCATATTTTATTGAATTGCAGACATTAACACGCTTAAAATTTTCACACTTTTCTGTCTTCTGCGCTCTCTTCAACCCTAAGAAACTACAAACCCCCTTCCAACACGTTTAACAAAGTTGCGTAAATTTCACACCATTATTTTTTCCTCTCCTCTTTTCTTTCTTGTCCCTACTACTCAAGTCCCAAAGACCCTGCTGCTGCTCACACTCACCGCTTTAGCCTCCAAAAGATGACACCCTAAGTCCCCTATTTCTTTCCAAAAAACGAAGGCCGGAAAAAAAAAAAAAAAAAAAAACACAGCGAGAGCAGCATGGGCAAAACCCTTGATGCTTTGCTTGGCAGAAGCTTCAAACCCTCCAAATTCAAGGCCCTTGTGAACCTGTCGATTTCGCGGCTCGCCATCCTTAAGAATCAGAAGCACACCCGTTGCGCAATTAGCAGGTCTGATGTGATCCAACTGCTTAAGATTGGCGAACAGGAGCGCGCTCTCATAAGGGTAGGTTTCGTGACTTATAAGCTTCACCCCCTGTTTTTAAATTAGTGGTTACTTCTCGTATTGTCAATTGGTTTTAAGATGAGCGGGTTTGATCATGGACTAATATTGTGATGATTTTCGAATAGGTCGAGCAAGTGGTGAGGGAGCGTAACATGTTGGATGTGTATGCTATGATCGAGGGATATTGCATTCTCTTAAGTGAAAGGGTTACTGTTATGGAACATGACAAGTAAAGTTCGATTGATGATCGAGTCGATTCCACGATTATAAGTTCATTCCTGATGACATGTTAGTTATACATAGTTACATACTGCTCTCTTTTTGTTTTGTGACAGGGTATGCCCTGATGAGCTTAAAGAGGCGATTTCGAGTATGATCTTTGCTGCTTCAAGGTGCGGGGAATTCCCAGAAATACAAGAGATGCGCAGAGTTTTCAAATCTCGTTATGGGAAAGAGTTTGCTCGTCGTGCAACAGAGTTACGCAACAATTGTGGTGTCAGCCCTAAGGTTATTCTGCAAGTTTACTACTACTCTGGTGTTAAGTATAACGAACCAAGCTGTTGCTAAAATTTAAGTTAATTTTGTGGTTTTGTAGTTGATTCAAAAGTTATCAATCAGGCAACCAAGTTTAGAAAACAGAATAATGGTGCTGAAAGAGATCGCTGACGAGAATGGCATCGAATTGCAGATACCTTCAATGGCAGCTGAGGTACACAACTATTTACTCTCGTAACTCAAATACATTGTAGCTTCTAATATTAGGGTGATGTAGAGGTTTAGTATTCGTGCAAAACTTTCGATGAGGCTGAGACTTGGTTTTTGCAGGAAAAGATAGATGACAGAAAGGAAAAGCAACCGGAGGTTGTGCTAAAGCAATCAGTTAGTGTGGACAGTGCTAACCTAAGGGAGGATTTTACGAAATTTACTGAAGTAATAGATGATGTCGTGGATTTTGGTGCTTTGGTGAATAAGAGGATGCAGTATAAGCACGTAGCTGATGCTGCACAGGAGGCTTTCTTATCAGCAGCATATGCAGCTGCTGCAGCAAGGGCAGCAGTGGAACTATCTAGGTCCATTCCCCGATCACCGGATAATCCTAGTGACTTACCGGATGACAGAAAACAAGTCTTAAGGTCAAACAATGAAATGAGATATAGAGGAGATACTGATGAGGGGACGTCTTCAGGGGAAATTGATGACCGTGTTTTGGGGCTTGTCATGGCTCAGCCTATTGACAATTATATCCTCGAATCTGAGGATGATGAGGAAACTTTGGAAAGTGATGGTCCTCGGCCAACAATCGTCGAGCAAATGGATACTAGAAACCATAGTTCCACAACTTCAGGAGCACTAAAAAAGGATGAACAACTCGAGGAGGTTGAATGTGATGGGAGTAAAACTGAGGCATTAAGTGTAAAATTCAGTACAGTTAGCATCAAAGATCAACAAGAAGAAACCGGAGCAGGACTGCCTTATTATTCCCCTAAACCGGCCCTATCAAGCATTCAAGGTGGTTTAAGCACAAATTACAAGGTACATTCATCTGCAGGATCAGCAGTAAAGAGAGCACACTGGATGACGACTACAAAGAAAAATTCGATGTCTGTGAGGACCAGAAAATAGCAGTGACGAGTTCAATGTGAATTAACTTTTTGTAAATACAGGGAGCAGTAATTTTAAAAAAAAAAAAAAAAAAAAAGTATGATGTTTTTCAGTTTTCCTTAATACTATACTCACAAGAATGTACACAAAAGACGGTAAGTTTTTCCGAGTGTGTTGAAATTTGTGAAGTTATTTGCAGCCTATAGTTTGAGCAATGCCTGTATCTTGCCTCGCACAAACATACCTTCAACCCTTCTCACCAGTTCACGAAAGCCTTCGAGGCATTGATGTAAATTGTTGTGCCGCTGTTCTACCAAATATTCTACTCCAACTAAACCCTTAGCAGGACAAATTACTGTAAAAGAGGTCTCAAAATTTTCCTTTTGGGGGAGGGGATGACAGTGTGAAAAGGACACATCTGAAGAATGAGTCTTCTAGAAGGGATGATTGTCTTGGGTAGGTACCAAATCTAAAGTTGTCTGAAGAGAAGTAATTAAGACAATAAAGACATCACTAGAAGAAATGTAATTAGTTAGGTGTGACTAAAAGAGAACTGCAGTATACGTCAGTAAATATTAGATAAAACATAGCATCTTCAATTTTTAATGCATTCTAGCATCTAGACTAGTTGAACAGGGATATACTAAGCTCGAACTTCTGTGTCTGGAAAGTGGAAACTATACACAGCCTGAGCCAGATGCGCGAATAGATACATTGAGCCACAAAAGAATCACGGATGAATGCAAGTGATCTTCACAGAGCCTTCATGTTTTGGTGCCTCGTAAATTTACTGACCTCTAGCTCGCTTTCTGTTTTGTGGCATTAGGTTGATATATGCTGTCAAACTGACCTCAGCATCTTCATCAAACTCCAGACCCAGCTCCTCCTACAAAATCAAGTACAAGTAACATGTTTGCATCATTTAGGAAATCAAAAATTTAATAAGGTTATCAAATTTAGTGTGGAAGTATGATACAGGGCATACCTTGAATTCTTTTAGGTCCTTCGGCATATTCTCTGTTATAGAGTCCCAAATATCTTTGAACATTCTCTTGCGTTTTCTCCAATAACTTATGGCATTCATGTACGAATCCTCAATGGCCTTTTTCTCCTCTGGCTTCACAAGGGTGACTCCCCCACGCAGTTTAGCCAACTTGGTTTCCATTTCCTCAATCTGGTACAGAAATGTTGAGGAATAAGTCTGTTTCTGATCTATTGTACAACTTTTTGGCTACACAAAGTTAGCCTTTAGTTCTGTTATATTACCTCTGTATTTAGCCCTTCCAGCTTGGCTTGCATATCTTCTAGTGTCATATTAGACTGCAAAGCTTTAATTTCTGAAATTTAAGGAAGTGAAGACAGATCAAATATAAAACCAACCAAAGAATGGCCTCACAAGATAATCCATCTTCTTTTTATTTTAGAAGGGTAGCATATCATAGCATCCATCCAAAATTCTGTTTCCCTCTTCCTTTTTCTGTTTTCTCTTCACTTCTATCTGCTATTCATCTTTTGCGTACCTTTAATATCAGATTAATGATTCACAAGCCCTAAAACACAATAAAAGGTTGATAAAAAGATGACTCTTAGCATACCTCCTTCAATCTCACTATTTGCTCTCTTCTGTTCATTGACCTGTTCCTGTAACTTGGCATTATCTTCCTTCATATGACTAAGCTCATCACTGTTTGGAATTTCGAATTGGTCTTGCCGTGCAATGTATATCTTCTGCTTGCCATACTCTTTGAATGAAATTTTACCACTATCAGAGAGTGAATCAAGTGCTTTCTGAACCGCAGTCTTCTTGAGGTTGAACTTTTGTAATGCATCAGCAGCATTCTGAGCATTCAATGGCCTGTTTTGCTGCATATGAATCATAATAGTTCAACAATTAGATAGGACAAACTAGTTCCCACAGCTATGTGGTAGTGGGAAAATAAGTAAGTTTTTTTTTCTTTTGGGTACAAAATAAGTAGCTTAGTGATACTGAAGACACGTCTCATATGACCTTGAAACATTCTACATATCCCAAGGAAAAAGTTCCAAAAAAGCAATATATTCTCCACATGATTTGTGAAACCTCTGATTTTCCATCTAAAAGGCAACATCAGACATAGCTATGAGCCTATGACCATGTTTATCTCCTCACCTCTTATTATGTGGCTAGTCATTTGTTCATCATTACAGTCCACATTATGATCATCAATAGCTCTCTAACACCTCAAATTCTCATGCAATGTGATGATGGTTTAAGTTAGGCCTAAAGACAAACAGAAACTTCCCCGACAATACTTAAAGACCAAGAATAGTTGGACGTCTTACAACACAGCTAAAAATTATAATTTACCTTGATTCTCAAATGCAACTATCAACAAAATTTTTGTCTATCTTCACGCTCAAAATTCCGTCCATATCACAAAAACAGTGAGCATATCACAATTTCAGATTCTTCCAAAACCTTGAAATGGGGCAATTTTAGGGTTTTAGCCTTTTAGGTCAGATTTCATGTCAAAAAAACTTACTCCCAACCTAAAACACCGCAATGTCACTCTAAACCCGTCTCATCCATGACCAGCTCCTAAAGTCCTAATCAAATCACGAGCTGCCAAACCGAAAAAAAAATCGTTTCAGGAACTGAAATCTCCACTTTAACAACAACATCATTACCCCAGCGTCTTAAATGCTCCCACCAAAAGGTGGGGTAGGGGGGTCCGTACACAAGCCTGACCCCGATTGAAACATAGAGAGACTGCGCACGGATGACCCAAAATGAAAATTGCTTCGAGAATAATAACGACTACATTCTAAAACGCCGAATTCAACTAGGCTGTCAAAACAGGTTATTCTGTACTTCTAAAAGGCAAGGGTTTTGAACAAATCAAAAAAATATATTCACGCAATTTATATCAAATTAAAAAAAAAAAAAACGGAACCAAATTAAAACGAAGAAACGGCGGTAACGGTAAATGAAGAATGAGTTGCAGTAAAAACGCAGAGAAATCGAAATTTACCTCGTTGACGAAGTTGAGCACTATACCTGCAAAAAAAAAAAAAAAAAAAAAAAAAAAGACCAAAAATTAACACACAAATCAAAACATAAACTTGTATAGATATTTTACAGTAATTTGAGAGAAATTAGAATAACAAATTCATAATTTGAATAAAAAAAAAAGGTAAAATTGAGCGGAAAATGTGAGCAATAAAAGTCACTGAGCAATAATTTGCAGGCAAATCAATCGACATTGAAAAGAAAAAAGAGGAGGAAACTTGAGAGAGAAGGAAACCTTCGGTGTTGTCGGCTTTGGGAGGCATGTTGACGACGCGAGAGGAGAGAGAATTTCCGCAGAATTTTGTTTTTCGACTTGCTAATGGAACTACTCTTCTCACTCCTGCGCGGGAAATTGGCCTCGATTATCAACTTTCCAGGTGTTACGACGTCGTTTTTACTTAGGCTTTATGCCTTATACGACACGCTTTTCCTTGGGTGGTATTGTGGCATAGTGCTTGCCTCCTTCCTTTCAGCCTTTTAGGGGAGAGTTAAATTCGGTTCGGTATTCGGTCAGGTCTGGTTCTAAACCGATGCTTAGCCTTACTTTCTTTTGCTTAATAACGGCCCAGGAACCATCCTCCTAGGGTTCCTATAGATAATTACTCCTTTAACATTTGGTTAACTATTGAAAAACAAACTCATGTTTAGTGTTCAAATAAAACGTTATCAATTATTTCGGGGTGGTAGTTTAGACTTTTTTTTTTTTTTTTTAAATCAATGATGACACTATATCTCATGTAACTCCAAAAGGTCAATCGGTTGGCTCCATAATGAGTGAGTTCCGTTCATTAGTATGTGCAATGTGATTTATAAAATTGTCTTGAAAATGTACTTGCTTTGTATACTTTGTTCCTCGCAAAATGCATTCACATGTGGACGTTTTATTACCAATAGTACGCTCATTGCTTTTGAGGAATTAAAATTATATGAGAATGTGTCATAAGGGAGAAACGAATTACAGTACTAGGGTTTTAAATTGGACATGAGTAAAACATATGATAGAGAAGAGTGAAAGTTTATTAGGACGATGACATCTAATGGAGAAATGGCCGGATTTGGATGTGAAGTGGAGATTTGAGATCATGAGTTGACGTGTTGTACTTTTTCAATGAAGTCCACGATCCTAATAAGTCAGTTACCGATGTTGTCTTTTTTTTCTTAAGCGTAGGTATAGACGATCAAGGAGATCTGATTTCGCCTTATCATTTCATTCTTTAGGGCGATACTGGATATGGTAGATCAGAATATGGGTGTTAACGAGTCGAGTCGATCACAAGCTAGGCCCTGCTCGAGTCGAGCTTGTGAAAAAAAAACTCTGAGCTCAACTCGACTCGCGAGCTCGCGAGTTCTAGATATTGGAGCTCGAGACTAGCTCGCGAACTATACTCGAGCTAACGAGCCCAGCCGAGCTCACTAAAAAAATTACACAAGTTCGGGCCAAGAGCCTAAGCTAAAGCCTTTGTCTGTTAAATTTCAAAACTAGGCCCGACTTAGGGATAAATGAAGTGGAATGAAACACATTTTATAAGAAAAGAATTACTCCAACTTCTGTAGGCGTTCAATGTGGGACAAAATGTGAGAACGGAAGACATGACAGTGATGAGTGATGACACACCCAAGCTGAAGAGCTTCTTGGAGCCCAGTTGTTCGAGAGCCTAAGCTTCTCATGATGCACAACATGACTATACGATACCGAGATTGCACACAACATATCACCAAGAGCAAGATGGGGACCGTGATGTTGTGGTGACTACCATGCTTCCTATTCTCCGTAGCCCATGAAGATGAATGAGCCCACTTTCCGTATAACTCTTAAGTTTAGTTTCTTTATTAGAAGAATCAATGGTGGTTGTCCACAAAATATCAAATGGTTCACCAATACACCGTATGGAGTAGTATTAAATTTAATATATTTGTTATAAAGCAAATATTTTAATTTTCGAGTTGCTCGTGAGTTTCTCGAGTCGAGTTGGATTTTGCTCGACTCGGCCCGTTAAGGTCTCGAATCGAGTTCGATCACGAGTCGAGTTTTGACCGAGCTTTAACCGAGTCGATCTCGAGTTGCTCACGAGTTGTACCAGCTCATTAACACCCTTAGATCAAAACAAGATCATTTTTCAAATTTTACCATAACTCCAAAATCAGTAAGAAGTTTAGATGGCGTTAGAAAGACTCATCAAAATTCAAACATGAGATTATTCAACAAATTTTTTATAAATAAAAAAAAGAAAGAAAATGAAAATGGTGGTGAAATGGGCGCCACGTAATGCAATCGGTGACAACAAAGGCCAAGGCGAATAGGCCCATCACCCACCCAACATTCCACTTCCACCACCAGGAGAGTGAGTGAGAGAAATAGATAGTGTGTGTTAGAAGCTAACAACAACAACAATGGCGGCAACACCTCCATTTCAAACTCTGGCTCCTCTATCTCACTTACTACCACCACCCCGAAAACTCTCCTTATCATTTCTTAAACCACCGTCCTCTTTCTCTCCCCTCCTCCTCCTCCCGCGTCGCCATCTCCAACTTCCTTATCACGCTTCCCGCAACCTCCTCCAATTTCGCCCTAATGCGACCAGAACTCCCTCGCCGAAGCGGAATCCTCGACGATATGAGGATGAAGATGAAGGTGAAGGTGGTGTTGTTTGGAGTAAAGTGGCGCAGATTGGGCTTTGGGGTATGGAAGGTGTCTACATTTTGTGGCTCTTTCTCCTTCCTTATGCTCCGGTTAGTATGAAAGATTCAATTTTGTTGAATTCTTCGGAATTTTACTGGGTTTTTGCTCTTGGGTTTTACTTAATTTTGCTGAATCCTTGAGTAATACATTGAAATTTACTGAATGTTTGATTTCTGAATGTCAATTTTGGACCAATGTCGGATAATTTGCCCTCTTTTATAAGATCATAATGAAAATTTGGGTTAGAGTATTGTTGAAGTGACAACAACCCACATGTGAGTTGTGGTAAGTATACCATATTGAAGAAATAGAAAGACTAGTTTATAAGTTGGTGGGTTACTTCTCCTGTCACTGATTGGTTTTAGGATGGAACCCCGACCCCACGAGATTGTAAGCTTGTATTCTACGAGCGAGCTGATATTAGCCCACGATGACTCTGAAAAGTGAAAAGTGTCATATTTCCATATTCCACATGACATTAGAGGAAATAGTGATATTTTGTTGATATAAGGGTGAAGGAGCCTTTGGCGTTAGTTAGAAGCTAGGGTAAATGATTGAAATTCGGCTACATATTTAGCACTACTTGGTAGTTTCTTTAGGTGGTTCTAGCAAGAAGTTGTGAGCATGGTTTGTGTTAATAGTCGGTTGTTTAACAATCGATGGTGTTTATCTGTTCATGTCTTGCTTAGAAATCCTTCAATTCTCTCATGTTGTCTTGCTTGAAACTGTTCATTGGCTCTGAGTTGAGGTCTCCGTAAATGGACTGGATCGATACAGCAAGAGAACCAAGCAATAGCAATAACAACAGCCAAGTTATATGCTAATCTATGCTTGTGAAAAAGCTGGAAATAAGAAAAATGCACATGTTTTCATAGATCTAATTCTTCTATCCTAATGTCAAATGCGAATGCCAATTATCTTTCTTTTCTCTCTATTTAGTGAATGCAAACAATTAGGTATTTGACTAATGGTTTATACATATGACAGGGTGATCCTGTGTGGGCTATTAGTTCTGACACTATCAACTCTCTGTTGGGACTCTCTTTGAATTTCTTCTATATCTTACCTCTAATGAATGCTGGTAAGCGTAACTTGAGTGAAGCCACTTTTGTTTATTTGTTTGATGTTGTTTTGCCACATTTCATCATAAAATTGTTGCTAGCTTGATTGAAGGCTACTTTGCCATTGTTCTTTGTACGCACTCTCCGCAGCCAATACTTAGAACGTTTGATAGACATTTGGAGTTGTAGTAGGGTCCCGTCCATATCAGGTCTGTTATCACTTATGTAGTACTTTTAAGATAAATCGTAAGAGGAAATTGACAGCAATCTGAAGCAAATTACAGCAAAAAGACATAGCCCGCTGTTCAGATGGTAGTTCAGGATGGCTTTCACATCAATTTGTCCATTTGCTTCGTAAAGAAGCTTCTACTTTCTTGGTTGGCACAAGTATGAGTAGCCTGATAGACCTGACTTTAAAAAAGTCAGTAGTGGGACTTTGTTGAAATCAATCCAATGTCTCGCCAAAAATGTTTTTTTTTTTTTTTTCCCCTGTGAAGTGTGAAGTAGTAAGTGATCGGACAACCCTTAATCGGAATCAGCCGGTTCTCATTTGCATTAGTAAACACTTAACAGCTCTTTGCAATTGTGGGCATACCCCTGCCCATACCTTGCATTTGGGGAGCATTAATTATTAGTGATAATTAGCTAATGAAAAGACAACATGATGCTGCTAAAACAGTGATGGTGGATCACTTTTCCTACTCCAAGCCCAGCTGGGAGATGATAGCCCCTTGTAGTAAACTGTGAGCTAGATCATTTCCATTTTGAAGGTTCCACCAAAACAGCGTTCTTGCCTCTCCCAGTGACAAAATCCCCCGGTCCACAACAACTTGTCCATTTTTTTGACTACTAATCCTTGGTTGCTCTTTTATTTATGGCCTTAGAGAGTGTTTGGATACAAGAGTTTGATTCTCAAATCCAAATTGACTCCAATCCCATGTTTGGGAACTCAAAAATTTGAGAATTTGGATTTGTGTCAAATCCTTTGGTATTTGTATCAAATCCAATTAGGCCAAAACCAAATGACATCTCAAGGCGTGTTATTTTGAAATCCCACCCTCCCCAAACATTTGATTTATATTTGAATTCCACATTCTCAAATGATGGAATTGAAATGATTACAAACTTTCAAATTCTTGTTTCCAAACGCTACCTTAGTAATGACTGTATCACTTTAATCATATACTAGTATTCATGAAATGCTACATGATTATCTGGAAGTGGTTCAGGTTCTCCATAGGAGAGACACAACATAGAATCAAACTTGGCCTACATCCTGCATCAATGAAACTCTAGAATGTAATCGTTTACAACTTCCAAGTTTGAACTGAAGACATCGATCAAGATCCTGCCAATGGAGACACTGACCTGTCCGCCTTGTTCTTTGACCACTGTAGTTGTTTACTTTCTGAAATGAAGAAAACCTTGCAGACCTTCTTCCATTCATAGCCATAAGTACATTGTTGCTCAAACACCTTTCTCATAAATTGAAATTTCTGTTTTAGAGGCTGCATTGCTCGTGTAATTAAAGCATGCATTATGCAATACATGCCTCTATCATGCTGTAATGTGGGTTATGATTTCATGTAGCATCATAGATCTTAAGATTGCCCTTCGTTTTGACCTGCATTTAGACTGCTGAATTTTTGTATCTGTTCGTGTTCCATTAATTAATAAACAGGCACTAATCACCTTGTGTATTTCTGACAGAGTAGTTGGTATTCATGTTCTGGAAGCCCCAGTTCTTCACCCTGTAAGTAGTGTCATTTACGTTTCTCATTTTGAGGCATCCATTATGCTAAATGATTGAGCTGACATAGGAAATTCTTCTGTGTATAGATGTCTGAAGGTCTCTTCAACTTTGTTATTGGATGGACCCTCATGTTTGCACCTCTATTGTACACTGATTCGAGGAATGATAGATATAAGAGCTCTCTGGATGTCTTATGGAGCTTTCAGATGTTCCTTACAAACAGTAAGTTCTTTTGATGACGAAAACTCCCAGATTTTGTACTGGTTAATGCTTATTATAACTCCAATACTTCTAACAGACTTCTCAATCGTCAGGCAGATTTAACCAAGGAAGACAGTTGAATGCCATGACATTTAGAAAAAGAAAAATGAAACTCCGTTACTGACATTCCTCCTACATCCTCATTCTTGAACTAGCGAAGCCTTTTTTTTACAAATATCTGTGACGCTTTGACTTAGTAGAAGTTCAGAATTACCTTCCAGCTTTGTTAAATCCAGAGCTTTACTGTTCCACCATCTTGCTTTAATGCTGTTGACAGACTACATAGTTTAGGGGAAATTATCTTCTACCAACAGTTTACCTTCCTCATATTTTTTGTTCCATCACTTGTCTAATGCTTCCTTACCTATGATTATACAAAGATTGACCATGCTAATTTGACGTCATGTGCAGCCTTCTTAATACCCTACATGGCAATCAGACTAAACAAGGCTGATGGAGAGGATTACCCAAGAAATTCCTCTCAACTTGGTTCCGTGATGATCCAGGGCGCACCTATCGTTGGTTTTGTAGGCGGGGTTGTGTCTCTACTATCCATTTTATGGGCATTTTTCGGAAGAGGGGAAGGTGATTTTGGGAACATAAGTCAGAGATTGGATTACTTGTCAAGTTATCTTGGATCTGAAAGGCTGGCTTATGCTTTCATCTGGGATATCGTTCTTTACATTATCTTCCAACCTTGGCTAATCGGCGACAATTTAGCCAACGTCCAGGAAAACAGAGTCGCCATTGTGAACTACCTTAGGTTTGTTCCAGTTATTGGCTTGGTAGCTTATTGTCTTTGTCTGAATAGAGATGAAGAGTTGTATATGGTTAACAAAAGCCTAAATGGTTGACATGATTACATTTTACGAATAAAGAAGTCTCCAGTTTATGGTCTCGGCCTACAACAGACCGAACTCTCCCCGTCCCAACACACACACGCACTGACTCACATATGCGTGCAAACAAGGACTTTGACCCTTAACTGGGCTATGTAGGATGTGGCCCTTGATGTTATGGCACGGGATATATGCCTGTTTCTGTTTTAACTTTTAAGAAATGTGACTCTGTAGTTAAGTTATGGCCTTTCATTAGCACAGCAGGCAACAGGTGGGTAGGCAGAGTGGCAGACACATGATCTTCAAAGTGAGGAGACTTCAGAGATAAGGAAAAGGTCATCAGAAGCCTTCAAATGTACTGTGGAGGTTGCTATGGTTATCCATGAATGTATTCTATCATGGTTGGAATTTTCTCAGATTCTGAGATTTATCTGACATTACATCCATGTGGCAGCCTAACGCCCTAACCTAGAGGTTGGTGGTTCGATCTTCATCACCAGGATTTGTGCGTTTTACGGGCCTCCTTGCAAGGTCCACCAGTGGGTTCATGCTCAACTTTCAACCGTCCGATCGAGGTCTTTAATATGGTCCTCTTCATAGGCCAATAGTTGTTTCACTGTGGTTAAGCCATCTTGGGTACCTTTAATTTGGTCCTAGTTTCCGATTTGTCTCCCAAAAAAAAAAGGGTACACTTCAACCTTAAAGAAAAAGATTGAAGTCAAAACATTAAAATCTAGATCTTCAAATCACATGTGTATCGCCATTTATCCATCTAATAATTCTCACCTATATCATTTACAAGACAGATAAGAGAATATGATCTCATCACCTACCTATCAATTTCAGAGTTCATATGCATTTCGTGATCGTAGTACTTGGTAAAAACTAAATTAAATTCTGCAGTCCAAATGCCTTTTGTTTGTTACTCTGACTTGGTTCTATTATTACCTTTATCTCATTAGCGCAGTTCATTGTCAATCTAGCAGAGGCTAGGAGGTGGACATTAGTATAGCGAGGCCAAAAACGGATAAGAATGTATTGATTATTCTTTTTTTATTTCCGGTTTTGACTTTTGAGAGAGACAATGTTGCCACAAAAAACTCGACTAACATAAACGAGTTTTGAACTGAAGTTATAAGTAGTATTACATTTGATGGCTCACTCCGTATGTTTTAGGAGCTGAAGTAGACGAGATTGGCATAAGAAAAGGAGTGTTGTGAAGTACTTTAGCCGAATTGCCCTAGAAACAGCGTCATTTGTGGTTCGCCACATTCTTAAAAAATGTGTGAAAATGGTTTCCCGGTGAGAGTGTTCTTCCAGACTTCCACCTAACAGACTTCCACCATGTTGAAAGCTGAGCCGTGACACCTCCAACTAGACTCAAATGAAGATATTTTAATTTGTCAAATTATTATGATAGAAAAACTGTTGTCATGAAATGGTTATTGGCCTTTCCTACTACCTCATACTATGGTACTAAACACGCCCCTAATCAATGTAATTCACGATGTACGAACAAAATCAAGTCAATAATTAGATTGGACATAATCAATTAGTCAATTAATTAATTAAAATCAAATGATAATGTTGCATCTGCTGGATGAGATCAGTGCGGAATCTCAACACATCTAGTCATGATTCATAGACAAAACATAAATTAACAATGTACTGCGTACTCGTGTCGCATCCCAAATTGTATTCTATACCCCACGTTAGCCTACAAATGGACCTTACTTAGTGGAACATAATAACGAAAAATCTTATTTTGTGACATTTATAACTTTTTTTCCCGCTATACGCTGAGAGTATGAGACCTCAACTCGAATACGACGAATGTTACTCGTAAATTTACATGAATATGAGAATGGCTATTGACATTTTATTGGTTTCTTTCGATTGTCGTTCATATTATATTACTCCGAACGAAAGTTGTCCGTCCTTATGGGTCAAGTTCAAACATGCGCTGTCTCACGAGTTATTCAATACAACTGACATATTAGCTTAACCAACTCTCCGTCTTCCGTCAAACCGAATCTTAAACCGAGTCAATCACAAGTTGCTCGGAAAAAAAGGACTAAACTTACTAGTTACCAATTTACCATCACACCCCCTAATTGTGCACTTCAAAACTTTTGGCTCCTTGCCAGATTTGTTTCATTTCCCTCCTTCTCAATTACGCAACAGGCAACACCAACTATATCAACCACCCAACCCTCCTCTTTCTCTCTCTAGATCGCTCTGCACGTCTTGATCACACCCGTGTCAAATTTCATGCAATAATTTCAACTCTTAATTACAATTATTTGATTTTATTTCATAACAAAAATGCTCAATTTCCCAATAACTTTCTCATTTTTCTTCCTAACATTCAACTCCATCCTCACAATTCTTCAATGGACACTCTGAAAATCCCTCTTTGATTTAATCAATCTTCATCTTTACACCTCTTCAACCTCTTGAATGGTCTTAATCCTGAGTCATTAATTTTATTCAAAGAAAAAACAAAAGAACCCATCTTTTTCATCTATATAAATTTATAGAATATATAAAAAAAAAAAATGGCAGCTAAATTCGGATCACTCAAGCACAGTTTCATGGAGAGAAGCAAGGAGAGACTACTGTCGCGTAAAGGGTACTCAGAACTCGGCTTTGCTGGGTCCGACGGTGACGGTGAAGGTGAAGTGGAACCCATTTACGCCACCGAATGCGGCTGTTTCGGTGTCGGTGGTGGGGACGGAGCGAAACCGGGGTGTTATAGGAGGATATGTGATGGGTTTATGGGGATGTGTAATGGGTTGAAGGATTTTTTTGAGAAGTTGTATGAAATGGGGAGATCAGACCCAAGAAAAGTGTATTTTTCAGTGAAAATGGGTGTTTGTTTGGCTTTGGTTTCTTTGCTTATTTTTCTTCCTAAGCCTTTTCAGGATATTAATCAGTATTCTGTCTGGGCTATTTTAACTGTCGTCGTTTGTTTCGAGTATAGCGTAGGTATGTTTCTTTCACTTTCACTTACCCCCTTTTTATTGTTGTCTTTTTAATTTGCCTTTTTTTTTTTTTTGGTGGAGTATTGGAGGGTTTATGTTTGTTTGTTTATGCTTTATATACTACTACTCCGTATATACTACGGAGTAGTTTATATGGGTAAAGGGTGTCACAAGAGCAATATTGATATTGGTGGGTTTCGGACCCTATTCATGTATAGTGTGTATTTAACGATGTTACTAGCTGAACTAGTTGGAACTCGATTGTGTAGAGAGTTGTGGATTGAAGTTTACTTAATTACTTGTGAGGTTATGGAGAGATTGACTAATTTATCTTCTGGTTGAAGATGAAAAGGTGTGGTGGATGATTTTGATTATGGAGAATTTAGCTTTGTTTTCAAACAAAAATATGACAATTAGTGAAAAGATGAGGTCTTTAAGCTTAAGCTTGTAAAGCTATTTGAACAATATAGTTTGTGAATGGAGGGAGGCAATGACTGTTAATGCTTTAAGAGGAGTTCAGAACTACTGATAATGTGTTACTGAATACCATGTAATTCAAGATGATAGTTAGAGACCAAATTTTTTGATTTGTTGAAGATTTAGTTCACTTCTGTTGAGCTTGATGAAATGAACATTTTGAAAGCAAGGTTTTTTGTCTGGTTGTACTCCATATTGGTTTAATTTCATGACTTGTGTGTCTTCTTTATTTCAAAGGAGCATCTCTTAGTAAGAGTGTTGGTGGAGTCGTAATGTTTCATCTTATAATTTTCTACAAATTTGTACTTCATTTTTATGTTATACTAGTATATGTTTAGTGCTCATTCTGTATGAAATGGTAATGTTAATTTGTGAACAAAGTAAGATAACATTGGCAATGTTTAAGAAAAAGTTTACGATTACTCATGGATCGATTTTCTTTTGTTGTCCATATTATGTGTTATCAGCAGGATTTTATCTTGATATTTCCTGGTTATGGAATCATTTCCTGTGTATGACATTGTAACTGCTGTTGTTTCATAGGAGCTTCTCTTAGTAAAGGCTTTAACCGAGCTCTGGGAACACTTTGTGCTGGAGCACTGGGTTTGGGAATAGCTGAACTGTCAGTTCAGGCCGGAGAATTCCAGAGAATTTTCATTGTTTCTAGTCTTTTTATCGCAGGTTAGCATTAGTATTTATTGTTCAAAAGCTTATTATTACGATTTTCAGAGTTGGTTGCCTGATGGTGCTTTTTGATTAATATGCTGTGTCAGTGTGGCTGTTCCTTTTCATGTTTTGCGTATTCAGTTTTTTCTGGCATTTTAGCGATAATATCATTCTAAGTATACTGTTCTTTTGTATTCATGGCCAGGGTTTTGTGTAACTTATGTGAAATTGTACCCGAAAATGAAACCATATGAATACGGATTCCGGGTATTCCTATTGACTTTCTGCATAGTCATGGTGACTGGCAGCAAAACATCTAACTTTTTCCGGACAGCCTTTTTCCGCCTGTTGCTTATTGGAATTGGAGCTGCCATTGCTTCAATTGTAAACCTCTGTGTTCTTCCTATTTGGGCTGGTGAAGATCTTCACAAGCTAGTTGTCAAAAATTTCAAGGGAGTTGCTACTTCGCTCGAAGGTTGAGCTCAAGTTCACTAATTTTCTGCTGCTTCTCCTTTTCACTTGTTTTTACTGGAATTGTAAGCCTTATTCCATCTGCAGGCTGTGTTGACGGATACTTGCAGTGCGTGGCGTATGAAAAAATTCCTTCGAAAATTCTTACATACCAAGCATATGATGACCCCACGTACGGTGGCTATAGAGCAGCTCTGCAATCCGTTAATCAAGAGGAATCCTTGGTAATTTGCTTCTGTAGAACTTCCATTAGTCATTTATTTTCTTGATTCAATGTTTCTTGCAATCATTATAAAATAAAATAATTTTTTGTTTCAGTTGGGTTTTGCTACTTGGGAGCCTCCCCACGGTCCTTACAGATCATTTAGTTACCCTTGGCAAAGCTATGTTAAACTCAGCGGTGCTCTGAGACATTGCGCTTTTATGGTCATGGCAATGCATGGCTGCATGCTTTCAGAAATACAGGTGATCATTTGCTACTCGTCATTTTCCGCTTTTGTATGCTTTTCTGTGCATGCTGCTTCCTGTAACCTGTTCCTCTCAGTGTTTCCTGCATCATGCAATATTATGTGACTGACTTACCGTAGGTAATGCCTGTTTCTTCGAAAGGCTATCCCAATGTTATGGTGCAATTTCAGTTTGGGTGGGAGGTTAAAAACGGCATGGGGTTGTTTCTCCTAAGCAAGTCGCAGAATGTCAACCACCACGTTGATCTTAACTAAACTCAAATGATTAATGCCCAACAGTAAGATAAGGAACTCTATAATTTACTCTTACCCTCCTGCATATGATATGGATGGAGTTTACTCAAATTCATAAAAAAAAAAGGGATGGAGCATTATTTCCTCTGTGGCTCTCTCCTGTACAGTAGGACATGGGTTTCACAATTTTGGGGGCTAAGGCCTTCTTATGGAGCTAGGCTATATTTGACTAGAAATGGACAGTAGAAGAAAGTTAATGCACACTTTAGTGATATTTTCGGAGTTTCCCTTTCTCTTTACAACTACTCTGTACTTTTAGCTGAGTCACCATGATGATGTACGCAGGCACCAGCAGACAAAAGATATGTTTTTGCGAATGAACTTCGCAGGGTTGGTACAACCGGCGCCAAAGTGCTGCGTGAGATTGGGAGCAAAGTTGAGAAAATGGAGAAACTAAGCCCTGGAGATATACTTGAAGACGTTCATCTTGCTGCAGAGGAGCTTCAAGTTAAGATAGACCAGAAGTCTTATCTTTTGGTCAGGTTTGAAAGTTGGGAAGAAGGAAAGCGGCCTAAAGAATTTGAAAATCCAGAAATCGTTGCTCAAATGAAGGACTGTGGGGGCAGTCAGCTTGTGATAAACTCACTCAGTGAAACAGCTCTAAGTATTGACCCTGAGCATATGCCATCGGTCATTGATTTTACGAATTCAAGGCCGGGTTCTTTGGTATTTGGTGCTGGGCAAACAATGTACTCTAGGCCAGGCTCTATGATACTAGGTGCTGGGCCGTCAATGCAAGGGATGTTTTCCACTGACAGCATGGCCAGTAGGACACAGTGGCCTTCCCGTCTTTCTATTCTACCCGACATGACTATAAATGAGAAGGAAGCTCAGACATATGAGAGTGCTAGTTCCTTGTCATTAGCAACTTTTTCATCCCTTTTGGTAGAGTTTGTTGCTAGGCTTGGGAACTTGGTAGATGCCTTTGAGGAGCTCAGTGAGAACGCAAAATTCGAGGAACCAAACTTGACAGGAAAGGAGGATATTGGGTTTTGGAAGAAGTTGTTCATGTGAATCCAATTGATGAACAATTTAGGTCTGTCTTTTATTTGTTGATTATCATCATTCTGCCAGTCGTGATGTGGTCAGTGGTCATGAGCAGCTTCTGAGAGTGCAGGCTAATTTCCAGCCTTGAAGACTTCGGTGCTTAAACTACTGGAAGGCGCTGTCTATCTGCTTACGAATTTCCTTCTTTCTGCATCCATACAGCATTTGCGTGACTTTATAGAAAATATATGTACTCCCATCGGAGTATCCCATACAAATGGCGCATGCCAGCAGCAGCTTTCGGGCGCTTCCAGTCTTTTTGTGGAGAACCTGATGCTGAACTGAAGTTTTGAACCTGAAAATTCAGTGTACAGGTATATGAAAAAAGTGGGATACCCGTTCGATTTTAATTATTCATTTGATTGATTTTCTTCCGAAGTTCCGAGACATCAAGTCATGTAACATACTACTATACAACTAACTGAAGTTGCAGCAGACAATACTAGTAGTGCTTATGCAAATGTAAATTGTGAGCTATTTTGAAGCTTTGTAAAAAAAAGCAAATATTTGTTTGGAGATTTCCTAGCAAACTTATGGAATAAGTTTGTGTCACATTGTCCCATTGTGACATTGCTGTTTGCAAGGAGATACTCCCTCCGTTCGTCTATAAACTTCTTACTTTCTATTTATGGGTGTTCATCTTTAAACTTCCTACTTATAATCTTTTCTTATTTATACATATAAATACCAAAATACCCTTTCTTTTTAATTAAAAGTGCAAGTGGGACATACTCCTATGTGTAATTTTACACCAAGTGGACCCTAAAACTCATTCTTTATTCTATTTTTCTTAAAAACTGTGTTCCACCCCTACGCGTTTTAAAGCCGAACGGAGGGAGTACTTCTCCTCATGGTTAAAGATGATCTTTTATATTTGTTATGAAAGTAGTTAATTATGTGGCCTGAAATACTTTTGGGACTATTTTATGCTTGGTTTTTTCATTTTCTATTTTAAATAAAAAAGGATGACACTTATTTCTGAACAAAAACAAACCTGAGTTATGAAGTATTTATTTAGAAGATCTTTAGGACCTCCGTGTAGCCAAACTCTAACTGAGTAAAGTGAGCTACAAAACGGACTGCTCAATTACCCTCCCTACGAAAATGAGACCCCTACGAAACTAGAAAACCATGCAACAATAACTCAACTTCTTTAACTGAATTCCCTAAGTAAGCCAATGGAAACTTCCGACTATTAAACATGGACACTACTTAAAGACGATCGGACTCAATGACCATATCATGGAAAATGACCACGACCTATTGGTCTTACTAAAATAGTGGACATCCTACTCAATGTCCTTTTATAAAACCTACTCCGTATGATTTCCTAAAAACTTATTCTTATTTACACTCTCTTACTTTTCCACTATAGCCTTTAATACATAGTAAAAATTCCACTATACTAGTATCTGATTAACGTATGACATTTGTTCCCTTGAAACATTTTGATGAGAAGTATGAGCTAACGACGTACATTAAACAGGGGCACAGGGCTATTACATACGTTAATGGAGATTCTTGAACGATCGATCTTCAATGTCAATTTCTACTAATCGAAATAGTTGTGTTTCAGTCATAATAACATTCCCGTTTGCTCATAAAAATGTACTACTCCGTACTAGATTGAGATACGGAGTACTCGTATATATTACGCTACGACTTTAGTATATCCCTGGTAGTACTAGTACAGCATAAGAATTGCTTTACCCGTCTTTTCTTGTTGTTGTTCTAAACAGAGAAATCACAGAGTATTTTTTTTTTTATTTTTATATATTTTCACGAGGAAAAAAGAGAAAAAAGAAAAAAGAAAAAAGAAAAAAAAGGGAACAAAAAGGAGGAGAAATCTGGGTTTCACCAGAAAAAAAATAAAGAAAAAAAAAAAACTCAATCTCACAAATCTCTCTTTCTCTTCCTCACATTATCTCTGGCCGAGAGGGATCTAACGAACGAAACTAAAGATCGCGCCTTGCCGGCCCCTCACTTCACCTTTTCCGGTGAATCTTCCCTCTTACTCTTTCTCCCCCTTTTTTTCTTTCAATCGATGTACAAATGTTTTCAAATCCATTTTTACAAAATTAACTAATGCTTCATTAATTCTTTATTATTTGATTGGTGTTTCATTTAATTTTAAATCTCAAGGGTTGTCACAAATTTTGCTTTTTTTTTTTGAATTTTTTTATTAATTTGGTTCGAAAGTATTGTTAATTTTAGCTTTTCTGGGTTAGTTTTGATTGATTTTGTTGAAGTTGACTCTTGCATTAGGTATTTGTGTGTTAGAATTCAGATCCTATTTGATGGGTATTTGTTAATTTGGGGGAAAATGTTGTTGTAGCAAGTTAATTTTGGGAATTTAATCGAATCGGATTTCTGGGTTATCTGTGTTATATTAATTGGAATTGGTATGTGTTTGTATGATATATGTTGAAATCGCCGCATTTGGGGGTTTGTAGGATTGATGATTTTAGTTTAGAAATGTGAGGTGAAATTTCGAGGCTTTTGCGTAAAGTTTAAGTATTTGTATTAATGGCAGTATTTGAAGACCCGTTTGAGTCGCAATGTCTATGGTGGACGAGCCATTGTATCCGATTGCTGTGTTGATAGATGAGCTTAAGAATGATGATATTCAGCTACGGCTAAATTCGATTAGGAGGCTGTCTACAATTGCCCGTGCTCTTGGGGAGGAGCGGACACGAAAGGAGTTGATCCCGTTTTTGAGTGAGAACAATGATGATGATGATGAGGTTCTTCTTGCTATGGCAGAGGAGTTGGGCGTATTTATACCTTATGTTGGGGGTGTTGAGCACGCTCATGTTTTGCTTCCACCCCTTGAAACGCTTTGCACTGTTGAAGAAACGTGTGTTAGGGACAAAGCAGTGGAGTCGTTGTGCAGGGTTGGATCCCAAATGAAGGAGAGTGATTTGGTTGATCATTTCATCCCTCTTGTCAAGGTGTGTTGTTTCTCGTTCTCTATCGTATCTATGAAGCTGCTTGTTTTTTTAATGTTCCCCCATTAAAGTTGATTGTTTTATCGGTTAATGCTTTGAAATTTGGCTAGTCTTGTTGGGGGTATAGAGTTACTGCTTTATTGATCTATTATGCATGGACACAGCCCTTGCTGATTACAAATTCCAACTTTTATGTACCAATGACTGACCAACTTTTGCCAATTCTATTGACCATTGGTTAATCTCTGCCATATTGCGCTCTGAAATCAGGCTAGATTTCTGCACAAGCAAGGCTTGTCCATCAAGCTATTAAAATAAGGGAAAATTCTGCATTCTCCATGCATGGTTGGTAATTTGAGTTGAACTGGACATCAATTATTTAACCTGAATTGATTGCTTAGGGCGGAGTTCTTTGGAATTTTACTTAAGTAATCGAAAGATCTGTAGGTTGATAATGAGTTGGTACAACCTCCAGGTTACATCAGAGTGACTTTCTTTAGCTGGTATAGTGATATACCCTATGCAAAGGTTTCCGTATAATAAGTAAAAGCATGAGCTAAACATTGTCCTCTGAAGTAGCATATATTCCTTACTTTCATTGGAAGGCTGCATACTCCCCCCGCCCCCCTTTTTGGATGGAAAGCATCTTTGGAGGTTCTGAGTTTTGAGACGATGGCAGAACGTAGTGTTTGGTCAAACATTTGATGCATAGTTAATTTCAACAACCCTTCATTCAAGGTAGGGTTTCCAAATGCATAGTTTGTCCGATTCACATTACGTATTACAAATACACAATTCAC
Organism: Spergularia marina; assembly: GCA_963680865.1. Classification (NCBI taxonomy): domain Eukaryota; kingdom Viridiplantae; phylum Streptophyta; class Magnoliopsida; order Caryophyllales; family Caryophyllaceae; genus Spergularia; species Spergularia marina. Next base: position 8,022,753 of record OY804545.1, on the reverse strand, counting down.
AGGCAATTTTTGGCTTCTTGAGTATCCAGAATTGGAGTATGCATATAAAACGCAGAGTGATAGCATCAAGGGGGGTGGGTTAGGGAACTGAGGAATATTCGGCAACCCTGATTCTTAGTTTAAAAAAGCACGCCTGAGGCGTGCCTAGACGTAAGGCGCCACGAGGCGCAGCCGGGATTGCCTCAGAAGCTTGAGGCGCACTGAGGCGCACCGAGGCGCACAATTGTGCATTTTCGAATTTTCGTTCTCTTGTTACCTTGTTTCTCAGTTCCATTTCCAATGGAGCCAAAGGCTACTTATTCTTTGGTTTTTGGGATATAATGGAATTAAGCAAAATGACTCATGAAACTGTCTGTGCTTCTTATTTTGTGAAGTAGCAGTCAGTTGGTGTGATTCTCGAAGCAATTTTCATTTTGGGTCATCCGTGCGCAGCCTCTCTATGTTTCAATAAGGGTAAGGCTTGCGTGCATCCGACCCCCTCTTATCCCGCCTTATGGCGGGAGCCTTTAAGGCACTTGGTTAAAGATGTTAAAAGATGTTGTTACCTTGTTTCTACCCTTCCCTTTGCCCCTTAATCCCTTGTTTATACTTCTTTGCCCATTGACCCTCTTTAAATACCAAAAAGGGTTATTGTTTGCAAAACATGGTTTTGAATAATAGAATTTTGTTTGCTAAATGAGTGTGCCTTCGCCTCGCGCCTCATCGCAACGGCCCCCCAGCGCCTCCTTATACTAAGCCTTGATTCATACTAACTGACCTCAAAAAGCTATTGTTTTCATACTTAAAACTTCTGTTTCTGGTACTTCTATATCAAGAGAGAATGCATAAGGAATGTATAATTTAGCTTGCCATCCTGTAACTGGAGGTGGAAGTTGGGAGAACCAAAAATCCTGGGTTGGTAAGGTCTGTTCGGATGGTCTTATGGCAAGATGTGCTGAATCTTTAACATTTTGTGGTGAGTCAAGAATAACAACAACAACAACAACAACAAAGCCTTATTCCCAAAATGATTTGGGTAGGCTGACATGAATCCTCATCTGTAATTGTCTTAGTTAAAGATCATTGAAAACAAGTTTTTAAAGCAGTGAAACACGTTTAGCACGAGTTTTTAAGTTCAACCTTAAAAACTCACCCCAATAATAGTCTCCTGATCTCCTCCATCAACTGGCCTACTGTGGAGCCATGTTACCCGAGTGCTTGTTATACTTAGAAGGTGAATGTGCCTTCAAATTTAAGGCTACTTGAACAGCTTTTGTTCTTTTCACTAAAACTTTAGAATTATGATACAACTGAACCAAGTAAACTGTGAAACGCAAACATATGTACTGTGGATACACATGTACATGCTTTTTGTCTTCTGAATTATTTAGCTCTTATTGGTTATTATTTAGATATTTCATTGGAAATGTAATTGTTATCATCCTGCAGAGACTCGCAGCAGGAGAGTGGTTTACTGCTCGAGTATCTGCTTGTGGGCTTTTCCACATCGCTTATCCAAGTGCCCCAGATGCGTTGAAGACAGAGCTAAGATCAATTTATAATCAGCTGTGTCAAGATGACATGCCAATGGTGCGAAGATCTGCTGCCACAAATTTGGGGAAGTTTGCTGCAACTGTAGAGCCTGGTCATCTAAAGACTGATGTGATGGGAATGTTCGAAGACTTGACTCAAGATGGTAAATAAATGGTTTACAGCTTTCTATTTTCTGTCGCTGCCTGAAAATTTCCGTCTCGTTACTGTTATTTGCTTACTATGATTTGGGGGAGGGGGGATGATCCATTGTTGAGCTTTTGTTAATATCTGAATCTTGTTTGCAATCAGTTGGTGTATGAGTTGCATTTAGTGAAAGGAAGATATAGGGGGCTTTGCACTTGCATCTAGGATTTCTGCTTAATAACATTCTTTTGATGTGCTATAATGAGATGTTGGAGGGACAATTTTGTTTATGGCTTTAACCTTATCTTGAAATTAAATGAGGGTGAGAGGAAGTGCAGGAGATGATGGGTGCAGATTCAGAAGAACATGTCTGTTTAGAAAGTGAAGGTCCTCTAGTATTGTAGGTAATCGTGACACATTAGACATGTTTAGCTTATGGAAGATGCAAGCAAACTGTGGGTTAGCTACCGTCTGTTCATGTGATAGGAATGCAATTTCCTTGTAGATTGAGAAATTAGGAGAAGCTGGGCAAATGATGCAAATCCAAGAAGCTCTTCTAAGAAACTGCATTCGTTTCATAACAGTGCTTCTTTACACTAGGAAATGCACCCATAATTAGAAGTTATCTACACTTTTCTTTTTCTTTGACTGCAATGTAGTCATTGCTTTGCAGACTTTTTTAGTTCTTGGCGAGTTGGCGTTTATGTTAAAGTTTTGGCTTTTTCAAGATGTTTTGGTAATAGGAAACCTCTTGCAATTTATGTAGGTCTGTTAGGATGAGAAAGGTTTAGATGAACCCCCACTCTTGTTATGCTTTTGTAGGTGCTTCTTCTATGAGAAGTGTGTTTTTAAACATAAAAATTGCTTCTCCTAATAATTTCTGCGTGTAATGGTCACTTGAACTGGATTTTAAGAAGCCTTCGACTTTGTCAGTGTGGATTCCACTGGTGCCTGTGGAAACAAAGGGTTTGCTTGGTATTTGTTCAGACTTTCTTTCATTTGTCTCTTCGACAACCAGAGTCAGGAGGCGTCCCATATAGGAGAAAAATTTAATACTACACTTTTTATATGACATTTCCTTGTACCTTTTTTGTTTTTTTTTTGGGGGGGGGGGTCTATTCCAAGTTTTTTCAAATTAAGTCAATCTTAACTCCTTCGTCTCTCTGTACTTTTGATGTCTAAATTCGTAATCTAATAATTTTCTCCCTGTGTTTGTGTGTGTGTGAGAGATGGTTTCTTTTTCCTTATTTCCAACCCCGCCTCGCCTTATGGTGGGAGCCTTTGAGGCACTGGGGCATTGTCGTTGCCCACTTTCTTGTGTGTGAAATCCTCATTTAGTAAGCCGATGAGTCTTATTTACCCTTTAAAGTTCATTTTATTTGTAGATCAAGACTCTGTGAGATTATTAGCTGTTGAGGGCTGTGCCGCCCTCGGAAAACTGTTGGAGCCGCAAGATTGTGTTGCACATGTTCTTCCTGTTATTGTTAATTTCTCGCAGGTAAATGAATCTCTGTTGGCGTTCTTGTCTAATTATTGTTTAAGTGCATTAATTATGGCCTTGATTGTGCTTGTTACTTCCACTGAGCTGATTCCTTTATTGCCTAGCCATTTCTGTGCTGTAATTTCCTCTTTTTTTCCTGACACTAGAGGTGATTAAAGGGACATACAAGAGACGTCCGCTGGTAGCATTTTTGTTTTTAGCTTACGCACTGTGGTTGTTTGTCTTGGATTCTGATGCTTATGAGAGGCTGAGAGTGATATACTTCTTGCTTTGTTTTTGTTCTTATTCTACTCTATTGGTACATTGAAGAGTTCTCACAGATGATGCTACTAGAAGAACCCCCATGTGCTATCACTAACATGCGTTTTTTTGCCAAGGAACGCTTCCCTTGATTGTGTCAGAATTTCAAACTCACAATATTAGTTACGTTTTAATTACTCATGTCTTTCAGTTTTATGTAAATTAGAACAATAGTACACTATTTTTGAACGCCTAAGCATGAGTCAAAATTATTAACACTTGTATTTGTTTTGAATTCTGTTTCTGATTTGAATATGATTTTTTAAATAACGTGTGTACCTGCAGGTGACATTTTAGATGTTTGCTAGTTTTGTTGTTTTTTGTCCTAAGAAATCTTGTGAACCCAAATTTTGTGTTTTTTTTTTTAATATGAGCAGGATAAGTCCTGGCGTGTGCGATATATGGTTGCCAATCAGTTGTATGAGCTTTGTGAAGCAGTTGGCCCTGATCCTACTAGGTAAATATTGGATTTAAGCTGCTCCAGTTTGCTTCATGGGGTTTGTATTTAAAGGATCTCACAGGATAGATTTCTCTGCACTCTGTTGTAGTTGAGAAGAGTCCTTAACCGTGCCTCACTTGCTTCTTACCTTAGGACGGATCTAGTCCCTGCATATGTCCGATTACTTAGAGATAATGAAGCTGAAGTACGTATTGCAGCTGCTGGTAAAGTTACTAAGTTTTGTCGAATTTTGAGTCCAGAGCTGGCGATCCAGCATATTCTGCCATGTGTGAAGGTACCCGTGCTAGCTTGAGCTTTTTTTGAGTGTTCTTTGTCACTTTATCCTCCTTTTTGTCATACTATTTAGGATCATTGTTAGTACAAGGTACTAACTCATTTGCTCAATCATGTTTTACTGGCATTGTTCAGGACTTATCATCTGATTCTTCTCAGCATGTTCGCTCCGCGTTGGCATCCGTGATCATGGGAATGGCTCCAGTATTAGGCAAGGTAAAGTGAAGGGGAGTTGTGTTTTCTTGTCATGTTAATTCATGCAAGTGACAGTTACATTTAATGTTTTGTAATTTAGTATTTGTTGGACTATATTCTTCTTCTGTTTGTATACAAGTACCTTCTGTTGTATTCTACTAGGGTTGAATTGGTGGTGTAGGTTGTCCATTTGTGGTTTAGCATCTTATTATGATTTTCGCATTTCATTCCAACTCCTTGTTTGGTTTTGACACAGGATGCTACAATTGAGCAACTGCTTCCAATTTTCCTCTCTCTCCTCAAGGACGAGTTTCCCGATGTTCGCCTCAATATAATCAGCAAACTTGACCAAGTTAATGAGGTTTGTCCTAGTGTCGTTTTACTTTCTCTTTGTGCAGCCGTACTTTTCGATTCTGCTGATTACAGATTGTACATTTAAATGTTATTAGTTCTTGCGACATCTTTTAGATGTTATAAACTGCCTTTGTAGTTCTACTTGCTAGATAAGTTCAACTATAGCAAATGGTTTTGTCTTACCCTTTAAACGATTAAACAACTTTTCATTGTGCCAGTTATTTGTAGTTTAAAATGATGTTAGAGGAAGGGATAGTGTTCGTCATGGATTTTCTCTTGAATGATGTTCTTGAGGATATCAAGCTTTTTGTTGTGTTTAATTTATTTTGCATGTACAAGATTCACAATAGAGCCAAATACTTGCTATTCTGTGGCTCTGGATTATGCAGGTATAAAGCAAACTGTTTAATGGTTCACTAAACTGCTTGTGCTTTTTAGATTATGAAATAGTGGTTGGTCGGTTGAGTATTTATCTTGGTTATCCAAAAGTAGTCTCTTGTTGCGTATTGCATACATACAAATAGCCTTACTGGCTACCGTGCCATAGGCGGGAGCTTGTGGGGCATTGTCATTGTAGTGTTTTACGAGCTTTTTCTGCTTTAAATGTTGCCCAATTTCCTCCATGTACCAATTAACAATGGGAAACTTGTGGAACTTTGAGGCTTCTGATTTGGCTCATTCATTGCTCGTGCTGCCAGTTCCTATGCTGGTCAAACTTTCCTCTTTCCTGTGAATTTGTCATTAATCTTTATGTGTCATTTTAGGACTTGGTCCAACTGGTAAGATGTTCAGTATGGGCCTTATGATCTGGGGTCCAAGGTGGCTTTATCTGATCTATTGATGTGTCAAATTTACTCATTGCCAATCTTCTGATATAGTTTCTATTATATACCTTAACCATGTGGGGATTGTTGTAGGTTATTGGCATTGATCTGCTTTCTCAATCCCTTTTGCCTGCCATTGTGGAGCTTGCTGAAGATAGACATTGGAGAGTGCGTCTTGCGATAATAGAATACATACCGTTACTTGCAAGCCAACTAGGTGTTGGATTTTTTGACGACAAACTTGGTGCATTGTGCATGCAATGGTTACAGGATAAGGTTTGCCCCTCTTCTTTTTATTCTCCCCCCCCCACCCCCCCAATTTCTTGTGGTTTAAGGTGCTTCAATGGCAGTTTGTAGATTCTGAAAGTCCTGGTTCCTTTCCATATTTCTAACTTGCTAAGCAGAGAGCAGAAACTTCATGAAGTGTAATAACATATGAATCTGAATTCTTGTGTATGTTGGGCATCAGTTGAACAAGTTGTATGTTGTAGGTATACTCCATTCGCGATGCTGCTGCTAATAATGTGAAGCGGCTTGCGGAGGAATTTGGTCCAGAGTGGGCCATGCAGCACATAGTCCCACAGGTTAGCTTCATGATCTCGATTCTCGAATTTATGTTTCCCTGCTATGAAAGTGACCAAAGTTGCATTGCTGGGACTTAAGTTGACATTTAACACCTCTCCGCCCCCTTTCCGCCATCTTGTTGGTTAATTTGTTACCGGGATCGAGCACTTGCCACATAGCACGTATATGATTAGGTCATCCATCTATGATGATTCTTATTTTTGAAAGTAAAATGTGTGGCGTAATAAGACATTGGCCACCTTTCTATATGTGGGGGTTTTGGATTATTTTGTAATCTGAATTTAAGATCCTTAATCTGATATATCAGGACTTTATTCTGAGGATACAAGTGTCTTAATTTCTTTTACATCATTTTTCCAAGATGTTTCATGTTATTAAAAGCTGTAGGCAATACATATCAGTCTTTGACCTCCAAAATAAAAAATAATGTATCAATCGTTAGATCATATTGCTGTGTCTGAGATTTTGTGTGAACTGGCAGGTTCTAGAGATGATGAACAATCCACATTATCTATACCGGATGACTATCTTGCATGCAGTATCTCTACTTGCTCCTGTCTTGGGTTCAGAAATTACGTGCTCAAAACTTCTACCGGTTGTCATTACCGCCTCAAAGGATAGGTAAATTTCCTATTTTTCACCAGTAGTTGTTGCTCCAACATTGCATAGGTGCGTTTCCTACTTACATATTCATGGAAACATTTTTGTAGGGTTCCTAACATAAAGTTCAATGTGGCGAAAGTGTTGCAGTCAATTATACCAATTGTCGATCAATCGGTGTGTATACAGCTTAAACTGTGGCCCATCACTTCGTTCATATCCACCATAGACATTTGAATTTACATGAGCTTCTTACTCCAATGTAGGTGGTGGAGAAAACTATCCGTCCTGCTTTAGTTGAGTTGAGTGAGGATCCTGATGTTGATGTTCGCTTTTTCGCAAACCAAGGTCTCCAATCAATTGATCATGTGATGATGTCTTAAGCTAATTATGTGATGGTATCAAGACCTCTTGAGAAGGTACGCCTTCCACGGCAAAACTAAAGAAACTCTTCGCCTTGCTTTTCGTTTTAAATCCCCTTGTGTGTTGGAGTACATCTGCTTAATTGCTGGGAGGTGGTGTAGGGTTCAATAGCATCCAGATGAATCACTTGTTCTTGTTTAAGGTTATATGTTGAGTTTTAGGGTTGTAACTGACTACTGTGGCTTCGAATTTAATTGTAGAAGACTTTTGAATGTACTCCCAACTTGCCTGTTTTTTTGCTGTCAAATAGACGCTAATGTAATTGATCCCTCTTATTAAAGCATTTTGATGTTCCTATGAATAGATGCTTATTTATATATAGCTGTGAGTTTTGTAATTTTCTTGGTTGGCTTTGTGTTTAACGTACAACTTTCCTTCGTAATTTTGACACATAATGGGTGGTTCGAAATGCACTTACCCTGCTGTCGCCCGTCTGTTATAATTGGACCTGTAAACCCTATCTGGGAGGCTGGTTATCAGTTCAGGTTGTTTGAGTTCTTTTTTGTGCGGGTTTTGAGCCCGGTTAGAGTTGACCGATGGGTTAAAACATTCGTTCCGGGAGATTATTTCATTACTGTTCTTAATAATGATGTCACAAGTACCAAACAAGAATTTCGCTTTGGCTTTGTTCTCGTCCTAATTTTGGGTTTGAGTTCGAAGCCTGGCAGTATATTTCTCGAAAGAGGGTTGGGACCGAGTTCGGGGTAACTGAGATTTGGAACTTGAATGTCTTTTGCTAGCTTGATGAGATCAATCCGGGGCTAGTCACGGCAACTATTGGCACTCTAAGGGCTTGTTTGGATAACAATTTGATAGGGAAACGGAGCGTAGGGGGATGAATCAATTTTCTTTGTTTGGATAAGGAAAGAAATGGAGAGAAAGGAGAGGAGAAACGGCCCAATGAAAATTGAGATGAATAAAAAAAGTGAAGAGCTATTTGTCGCCCTAGTTTTACTTCTATTGCCCAAATTTTGACAACTTTTTCAAATTTTGCCCTTCTTACAATAAATCACATAGACAATATTTTATTTCTTTAGGTTTCCATTCCCTCAAGACAGTTTTACAACCACCTCTGCAGCCTGCACCACCATTGTTCTCATATTGTAACTCCTATTGCTATTGGCCGATTGCACTAATAATTTCATCATATAAAGTCTCAACGAGTATCTTGTAGGATCATTATTGTATGTTGTTCAAATCATTAATCAACATAAGATAATTTCATTGCCTATCATACAATGCTCTTAATAGCCTAAAGTCCTATACTATTGGCGGGGTTCCGTCGACATTGACGTTGGCATGCTATCTGTTCATAGTCGGCAAGTTTTGGTGAGTTAACGGAAAAAATGTTGGGTGAGTTAACGAAAAAGAGGTTGAAAGATTGAGTAAGTTTTGTTCTTATAAAATTGGATGGAGTGAGTTGAGGATGGGGGAATGGGAATGAGTTTAATTAGTGCTGGGAATTAGATTTAAGATATGATACCATAAATCTATAAATTTAATGGGGGGACATTTTGGTAATATGGTGGGCGATAATAGTAAAATGGCAGGCGACAAATAACACCTCTCTAAAAAAATAGTAATAATGACAATAAATAATAATAATAATAATACCAACCCAAGCCTTTCAATTCTCTCTCCTCCCCCGCCTCGCCCCACTGCCGCTACACTACCACATAGTGACGACCAACTTAGGCGGCGATGGCACCACACAAAGCGCCAAGATACGGCGACTCATCCTTGGCCTTTGACGGCTACCATCTCCCTTTCCTTTAGCGCGCGAAGCCTTCTCTCATTTTTCCTTCTCCCTCGCTTTACCCAGATCCGCCCACGAGCCACGCTCATCTAGACCTGGCAAATGGGTCATTCGGGTCAGGTCATGTATTTCGAGTCTATTTCGGGTCGGGTCGGGTTTGGATTGGTTCGGGTGTGCCAACTACGGGTGAAATTCGGGTCGGGTCGAGTCAAACTCGAATCTGGTCATTTCAAATTGTTCAAATCTGGCCATATTAATGTCAGATTTCTTAAAATATTGTCTAATATTATCTTAATTTGAAGTTTTACCGGTAATTTGAGTAATTGAAGATGTGATATATCTAATCTAAGTCATTTTTGCTCTACCGAATCAGTAAAACGTCTAGTTATTCGGGTTAGGTTTGGTGTTTGTTTTTTTTTTCTTTGGGTCAAAACACAAACGAATAAATTATGTCATAGATGCTACGAAATCCGTAGCATCGATATCAAGTACATCCGCAGGGCCACTATCAACCCTAACTCGTGTCGAATAATCTAATGTATCCAAATGTGTTGTTGTATGAGCCCCTTATAATGTGAGCAAAAGTATAAGAACGAAACCTACAAGAAAGCGAAAAAACATCTGAAACAATAGAACAAAAATAAGATGGAAAAGACCTAGGCCTATGTAATAGCCCGAACCATCGTCCGTCACAACACAACCCAATAAGATGGGTAGTCACCTATTAGGCTCATATATCCTCCCCGGGTTCTAAAAGGTGAAGGCCTTGTTGTTAGTATGATGGTAGGAATCTATTATAAACCGATCATATGAGCCTTATTTTCCCAATGTGGGACAAACCAACTTCATAATCCACTTTCCAAATTCCGTAGTGTTACAAACTCCTCCACTTAAAGACCGCAACGTCCCCGTTGCGCCTCGACCAAACCATATCAACATTAACACAGGTCCAAGATCTCCCCCGCTAGACGGCTGGTCTGAGCCTCGCCCCAGCACTCAGCACGCGGTCGCAGGGTTGCTCTGATACCATCTGTAACAGCCCGAACCACCGTCCGTCACAACACAACCCAATAAGATGGGTAGTCACCTATTAGGCCCATATATCCTCTCCGGGCTCTAAAAGATGAAGGCCTTGTTGTTAGTATGATGGTAGGAATCTATTGTAAACTGATCATATGAGCCTTATTTTCCCAATGTGGGACAAACCAACTCCATAATCCACTTTCCAAATTCCGTAGTGTTACAGCCTAAGTGCATTAATCAAAATGAGGGAATTAGACTCCAAGATAACGTCCTGCACCCCCTACTGTCACGCCATCTGCAAGCCCAGCCTTAGCCTCAACCACGTGCGGCTCCCCAGGGATCTCTGACTTGCCTCACCGCCAGCCGCGTATTTTAATAAAGTGTAATTGTAATTTGATAAATATGTGAGGACATTTAGGTAATTCAAATGCATTTTCCTTTCAAATCTCTCCAACTTTGGGAAAGACGAAACAAAACACAAAAAAAAAAAAAAAAAAAAAAAAAAAAAAAAAAAAAACTTAAGAAATGAGAAGAAAAAAAAATTTCTCCCCTTCCTTTACAAAATTGTATCCAAACAACTGAACAAGGGATTTAATTCACCTCCTGTCCCTTTCCCGCGATTTCCCTCTATCCAAACACTCTGTAACTCGCTGGTTTATAATGTAGTTTTTGACCAGCTTATTCTTTTGCGTGACTAGATTATAACGCAACTTGGCACTCTAATTGAGTAGTGACAAGCAACTAAATGTTGCAAATGTCGAGGGCTAATAATCTTGGACCTAACTATTCAGACAAGCGTCGAGTAGTAGGGATTTGTAAACGAGTTGAGTTTAAAACAAAGGATTGAAATTCAAAACCTAGCAGCTGAAGCTCGTTAATCGCTAATCAGTGAAGGGATCATCTCAAAATTTTTTTTTTTTTTTTTTTTTTTTGACGGGACCAAAAGGCCAAGATCGGGCTCAAACATAGGATACAAATATAGTACCCGAGCTCGATTATCGCTTATTAGTGAAGAGTACGTACTCTAGATCATCCCAAGATTGAGCTCGATCCACACCTCGTGCTCGAGCTCAATTATTTGGGAAAATTCATCCTGTATATTGGCACCAAAAGGCCAAGATCGAGCCATGTAACGAACGAAAGTGGGTTATAACGTTTGTTAAACCGGAAGCCTAAATTATTGGGTTGAATGTTAAGTAGTTAATCATGGGCTCATGGTTGGTTGGGTTAGTTACTCATTTTGTATGAGCTTCTTCTTGTTATTTTGTTAACCACCGCATGTCTTCTTTTTTTCCCCAACTACCCATCTATGGCGCCCTTCCCTTACCTAAATGGAACTAACGTGAAATTACTTGCCTTGATGGTTACGGCATTTGTATCTTAGATTGTCCAAAAATAATTGATGCCTACATAAAAATAATTGATGCCTAGTGAAATGTTATTTTCTTGTCGCCAAATTATTTTGTGTTATTTTATGAAGTATAGGGCAGGTAGGGGGTAAAGTTTTCATTAATCAAAACTCAAAAGTCATGTTTAATTCCCTCAAAAAAAATAAAGTCATGTTTAATTATTACAACAATTTTGCATTTGATCTAAATTCACAATATTACTAATAATGTTCGCATTATCTTAACTATTTAGAGGACTTGATGTGATGTAATTTGCTCCTTTAATTTCTAACGCAATGTTGGCCTAAATTACCGATTTCTTTCTTTGTGGATTTCATGTACGTGCTTGAAAAGAAAATGTATTTTTTTTTTTATCCACCAAAGTAGTTAATTTGATCGAACATTTAAAAAGCATAGAGTAAAACGAAAAAGAAAGAAAAAGAAAATGAGTGAAGTTTCATAATTTCTCCAAATTCATCTCTACTTCCCATCTCATTTTGCACGGATTTTATGTTATCTAATAAAATGGGTGGGAAGATGATTTTGTACAAATAATAATGAGAGTGTTTGGATACAAGGATTTGATCCTCAAAACCAAATTTGACTCAAATTCCATGTTTGACAACTCAATATATAATTTGAGAATTTGGATTTTTGTCAAATCCTATGGAATTTGTATCAAATCCAGTAGGCCAAAAACAAATGACATTTCAAGATGTGTCATTTTGAAACCTCACCCTCCCCAAACATTTGATTTATATTTGAATTTTACGTTCTCAAATGATAGAATTAAAACGATTACAAATTTTCAAATTTTTATTTCCAAACGCTCCCTAACAAGAAAGCGAAAAGGTCGTTAACAATCAGCAAGATCACTCGGGGCTGAAGGAAATGATAACAAAAAATTTAAAATAGGTGCTCTGATCTGGTTGTAAGACTTGTAACTTTTATCGCAAAATGTTGTATTTTTTGTTAATTTAACTAATTTTTTTAATTTTGTAAAATTCATAAATGAAATCAATACATTCTCCGCCCAAAAAAAAATTCCTATTTCTTTTTGCAATTTTGTGGTATCATGCATGTTGGGAGCTATTTTAGACCAAATTAATCGTTCACTTGGTGCAAAAATTAATAAATATTTCATTCTGCATTGCAGTCTACCAAATCTATTTAATTTTAAGGCAAACAGGTCTTTCATTTGGCGTAAAAGTAGTCTTTAACATGGCAACTTAAAATTGCAAAAAGAAACATAAAAATCACTTTGGGACGGAGTAGTATAAGATAGCGGCTATTACTAATATAATAGTATACTTCCTCCGCCCCTCTTTAAGCACCCCAATTTTCCTTTCGGGGTGTCTTTGTTTAAACACCCCATTTCAAAACAGTCTAAATGGGGCAAGTTTTCACCACACATCAACCGTCTGCTATCTCAAAAAACAATAAACAATAATAAACAAATCACCCACTATCTTCAGCAATAATAAATAAACCATCAATTATCTCCAACAACAATAATAAACAAATCACACCACCTTAATCCACGTAAATAAATGACCGGAGTGTTTACAAGGGGTCGGAGGGAATATTTGATCATGAAACATATTAAAAAGAGTAAAAAGTACCAACAAATTTGAATAAAAAAAATACAGTATGACACGGTAAAGAAGTACAACCAGTTTCAATGAAAGGTACATTGAGAGTACCTACTCTCTCGGTATATGATAGGCTTTCCCGTAAATACTCATGCAGTGCACGAGTTCAACATTAAGTGAAATTGGGGGACGTGTACTACATACTAGTACAACATACTCTTATATAAGAGCATTTTATTGCGATCAATTTATCATCCTCTAAATCAAATTAATTCCTTTAGTTCCTGAGGCAAATATAATTAAATTGGAAGTACCGATGAGTGAAGATAGCGACGACTGTGAAGATGCAGCGAAGTGTTATTCAAGGATTTTATCACGTTCCCCAACCCTAATTGGTACATCGATCTAACCTTCTCATAAATCATTCTTACAGTCTCTTATAATTATTTTTGATTACACAAATACGTACAAATACATGCACAATGTAACTTTTGATCTCGTGATTCTATCAAGTTTTGAATGCAGCTATTGCGTGCCATCCTTTGTGTCCAAGTAATAAGTTATAAATTATGCATGTCAAAGTATTTTATCAATGAATTAAAATATATCACGGAACTTTTACCGTTACTATTAATAGCGTAAAAATCTGTAATATTCTATGGTTGATGATGGAATCGTAGTACAGAAAAATACGTGCAACTATCGCGTGAAATGTTTCATATATGTAACGACTAAAATTAAAGAAAAATTTCTAATTTCATACGACATTTTCTAATTTTTCATTACCAAGAACGAAGATTTAACCCGGAAATGATTTTGCAGAAAATGTATTAGCATTGGAATATTCATTTGAGCAAGAAATACGTGGCATTAGTGTGACACAAGGCCGATGGCGCAACGTATTGAAGACGCCTCAGCCTTGGACCTTCCATAGTCGTTCCATACATGATGGTGTGAGTGAGTTGAAGATCTAAATTACTTCAATCTGCACCTCTATTGGGTGGTTTTGCAATGAGAGATACATTTGTCACCTAAATTATTCTTACACTTGACTAAAAAAATTGTTATTAGATTCCGTTGGAGGCCAGGTGCAATAATCATTAATTGAAGTTGTATCAATCGAACTCTATTTGCTTCCTTAGTTTGGATTGTTTACACGTAGTTTGAACATTTCTACAATAGTTAACTATTTACAAGATTAATCATTTTGTATATTCTTTCTTTATTCTTGTGGACATATAAGAAAGGATCGGTTAAGAAATTAAATTATTATTTGGGAGAAATAAGAGGCTTGCATCCACCGAGGACAACATGATGGAGAACCGAGTGAAATTTATAGTAATGTTAGAGACGTGTTGGTTAGAAGAGTAGAAGAGTAGAAGAGTGGAGAAGTAATAACATCGTCATGGGCCGGGAAAGACCCAGGACGACTTAGATTAGGGTTATTAGAAGTAATATATGAGTGTCTTAGGGGTTGAAGAGAGTATGCATGATGTTCAATGGGGTGGTATAGAGAGACCTCTCCGAGGACTGAATTTGACTTTTGTTGGTTACTTTGTTTGGTTTTCTAATTTTCTTCTTTCTTCGTCTCTTAAACTTTTTCTCTTCTCTCAAACCATTTCTTATTATTATCCGTATAAGGTTCATATTTTTTTTTTCACTTGTTATGGAACTATATTTTTTTTTTAAATTTATTGCTTTCATGTTCTTTAGATGCCTTTTAAAACTCCTTTTAAATATGTTTTAATATTTTTGAACTTGTTTACATGATCTTTAACTTGTATCTTATACATATACGAGATGATTATATATGACGATTCAAATATATTATTCTTTTTTGACGGATTAGATATATTAGTCGATCGCTAATTACTTAGATATAAAGTTTGGTTGTTGTTGCTTATGTATTGATGTATGTAGCTTGTGCTCGCGCTGACGTATATATAGATAGCTTTGAGATGGATCTCACAAACTTCATGTTGAAGTTAAATAAGCTAAAGCTTGGCAGTTGCCATCATAGTCATCAACCCATATAATTATTGCATGTCATAGGCACCAGAAGATATATCATATTATGATTGAAAAGAACCTTTGTGATCGCCTTTCACATTCATTTATATTGTTTATTCAAGTCTAGTACGACCCCAAAAGAAGCTTTCACATGAATGACGAACGTCTATGATCGGTAATTCGGTATATGCATTTGCGCTGTTGCACTCGCACACATGACCGTGCGACAGTCTAGAGGCTTAGCTTTGAGATTGAAAGTTTAGATTTTAGTCATTTAAAAGAGTTGAGAGGGATCATGAGTTCACTTATACATCAGTATATCACTAATATACAATGAGACTGTCTCATACAAAAAGTTTGTATATGGACCAACACGACAACGTATAGATATACACTACTAAAGTACTAATGCATCAAGTAATAGACTGGCTGTTAAAACTCAGTGTTCGTACAACAATGGAGGTGTGGAAGCCATTGTTGAGTACAGTTGAAGCTTTAGAGTAAAAGACAAAACGAAATATTAATATGATGTTATTATTTGTTAAGTTAAAATGAGAAACTATACAGATCATTCTATATATACAACAATGGTGATGCATGGTAACAGTATGTTCCTGCACATACCTTATTACATCCTTGTAACAAACTTTGTAACAAACTCCTTGGGAGCTGCACTAAACGGTTATTCCACGCTGGCATCTACATGGCTCTGAGTCAGCTTTGACCTGCAACCAACCAACTTTGACTACAGAAGCCTGATGATCACTGATGCCTCGCCGGAGCTCCTCAATCCCGAGCAGCACACCTTCCTGGTTTCACATCCCCTCCTCAAGTTGGAGCTTCTGTGAAACTGGAAAATAGTAAGCCCAACTTGGAACTGAGCAGGAAATGCTGCTGATAACCCAGTGGTTTAGTCAGTAGATCAGCCAGCTGTATTAGAAGACTGTACATGAGAAGTCTGCAGAAGACCTTCCTGTTGCTTCTCCCGCACATAATGACAGTCAATGTTGAGGTGTTTAGTGCGCTCGTGGAATACAGGATTCGCTGCAATGTGCTGTGCAGCCTTATTGTCACAGTATATAGTAACAGGCAAGGGAATGCTCACTTGAAAATCTTTCAGCAAATTATCCAACCAGACAATCTTCCCTGCAGTATAGGACATAGCCCTGTACTCTGACTCAGTGCTCGACTTAGACACTGTTTTCTGCTTCTTGGTTTTCCAGGAAATCAATGTAGTACCCAAAAACACACACTGTCCTGTCAGAGAACGACAGCTAAACTTGCAACCACCCCAATCCCCGTCACAGAAAGCAGTCAGCTTTAAATCTGAAGCAGAAGGATAAAATAATGCTGCTTGTAGATGTGGTTGTCTAGGAGTTGACATAAACTGACTGAGATGCTGGAGAGCATATGACTGGTCTAGTGTGGTTGAGATAAAGTAATCTCCCCACCAATCTTCTGTAAATTTCAGGCTCAGAAAGTAAATCTCCTTCTTCTGGAGATAAATTCAGACCCTTTGGCAAAGGAAAGGCAGCAGCATTACAATCAGACATCTTGGCATCTTTCAGAATGTCCACCACATACTTTCTCTGGTTCAGCAATATTCCCTCAGCTGTTCTAGTCACTTCCAGACCCAGAAAGTACTTAATCAGACCAAAATCCTTAATTGTAAAAGCTGAGTGCAGAACCTTCTTGAGCTTAGGAACATAGGAAGCATCATTTCCTGTGATGAGTAAATCATCAACATATACCAGAACAATGGTGAATGTCTGATTGTTTTCTCTGGTGAATAGAGAGTAATCATGTTTGGATTGTTGAAAACCTTCTGAATATAGTAATTTTGAGAGCTCAACATTCCATTGTCGGGAAGCTTGCCTGAGGCCATATAAAGACCTTTTGAGTCTGCATACTTCACCAGTCTTTGCTTTTGAATAACCTTGTGGAGGAGTCATATATACTTCTTCCTCAAGATACCCATGTAGAAAAGCATTGTTGATGTCCAATTGATGAATATCCTAAGACTTAGCAGCTGCTACAGCAATCAAAACTCTTACTGTGGTAAATTTTGCCACAGGAGAGAAAGTATGGTTAAAGTCTTTCCCTTCAATCTGACTATAGCCTTTAGCCACCAATCTGGCTTTGTATCTCTCCACAGTGCCATCAGGTCTAAATTTAATTTTATAGACCCATTTAGATCCAATTGCTTTGAATCCTGGAGGGCAACTTAGTAATTTTCCGTGTTTCATTTAACTCAAGTGCTTCAATCTCTTTATCCATTGCCTGAATCCAATTAGAATCAGTCTTAGCTTGAGAATAGGAGGATGGTTCATGAACTGACATGACATTGTTCAGAGAAACTTCATTTGCAGATGGAATAATAGTTGGAGCTATAACTGAGAATGAAGAAGATTCTGAATCTGAATCAGGATGCATTCCTTGGTAACAAAGGACAGATAAAACCTTGAAGTTTATGAGGTGTCTTGATGACTCTGGTAGAATGCCTGACAGGTGCAGGAATGGAAGATGATGCTGGTTCTTTGACAAAATCAGGTATAAATGAGCTTATATTGCTGTCAATGGTTGCAGAAGGTGACTGAAAAATAGGAGAATTATCATTTCCAGTATCTGGACTGACAGGAGATGCAATATCACCTGAAGATATCAACTCATCCTCATCAGAGGGAATATAGGATAATGGTGTATCATCTGCATTATGTTCAGTTATCAAAGGGAACATTGGCATCTGAAACCGAGGAATAGGAGCAGGTACAGAAGCCTTGTAAGGGAAGATATGCTCTTGAAATACATCTCTGCTAATAATGATCTTATTAGACTCCATGTCATACAACTTATAAGCCTTCTAACCATAAGGGTATCCCAAAAATACACATTTCCTCCCTTTAGCATCAAATTTATCCCTAAGATGTTTTGGAATCAGGGCAAATGCCTGTCATCCAATTACTCTGAGCTCATCATATACGATGAGCTCTCCCAAAAGAATTTCTGCTGGTGTTTTCCATTCAAGAATGCTGGTGGGTAATTTGTTAATAATATGAGTGGCAGCAAGCAAACAATCTCCCCAAAACCTTTTAGGTAATCCTGCATGCAACAACATAGCTCTAGCAGTTTCCACTAAATGCTTGTGTTTGCTCTCAACTCTGCCATTTTGTTGAGGGACACCTGCTGCACTTCTTTGATGGAATATATCCAGGGTGTGAAACAAAGCCCCACAGTTAGCTTGAAGTATTTCAGTTCCATTATCAGATCTGATTGTTTTAACTAGACCATTATATTGAGTCTTAACTTGATTCAAAAAACCCTCAATTGTAGGAAAGACGGTTGTCTTATCTTTAAGCACGAAAGTCCAAGTGACTCTTGAGTGGTCATCCACAATTGTTAGAAAATAAGATGCATCGGTGACTGAAGGAACTTTATATTTACCCCATAGATCCATATGAAGCAGCTCAAAACATGTAGATGCTCTAGAGGTACTTCTAGCAAAAGGCAATTTATAAATCTTGGCATAATACATGTAGAACAATCATAAGGATGTAACTCAGTACTCTTTATTTCAGAAATATGATGCATCTTGGTTACAGAGGTGTGCCCTAATCGAGCATGATACAACTCTGATTTGCTTTTCCTAGAGCAAATGCTGCAATTATTACAGGAATTAATACAAGTACTGACATTACAAGCATTACAATTGACTAAAGTAGGTCTAAACTTGTAGATACCTCCTTCTCTGTCACCAGTTGCAACAACTCTCTTAGTGACAGGGTCCTGTAATAAGCAATTATCATCAGAAAAGTATACCATAAACTTCTTTGTGGATAGCAATTTAGTGACAGATAGAAGATTATGCTTGAAGGTAGGCACATAAAACACATCAGATAATGTGATTTGAGGATGAATAAAAATATCACCAGCATACTTCACAGTTTGAGATGATCCATCAGGCAACCCCACCAGTATAGATTTAGGCAATAATCTCAGATTAACAATAGAATCTAGCATAGAAGACATATTGTAACACCCCGGCTCATCGCCTGAGCCGAGAGTAGTCACCTATGGCAGCTTGCCAGGCTGTGGGCTGACCTCACAGACCAACATGGGTCCTTCCGGTGCACTTTGACCTCACTCGTGCCCACCCTGGGAAACTTCCCAGGAGGTCGCCCATCCTGAAATTACTCCCAGTCAAGCACGCTTAACTTTGGAGTTCTTATCACATGGGCTTCCTAAAAGGAAAGTCGACTTTGTTGGTATGAGTAGCACTATCATTTCTTTTAAGCACCTCATATGAGCCCTTAATCTTTTAGGGATCTCCTCTGAAATCCGGGGTATTACATTCACCCCTTCTTAAGAAAGCAACGTCCTCGTTGCGACTGGCAGCCAACCATCGTCTAGCTCCAGGATCTTTCCCCCGCTAGGCTGTTGACCTGGGCTCTCCTGACCACATGATCAACACGCGGTCGCAGGGTTGCTCTGATACCATTTGTAACACCCCGGCTCATCGCCTGAGCCGAGAGTAGTCACCTATGGCAGCTTGCCAGGCTGTGGGCTGACCTCACAGACCAACACGGGTCCTTCCGGCGCACTTTGACCTCACTCGTGCGCACCCTGGGAAACTTCCCAGGAGGTCACCCATCCTGAAACTACTCCCAGTCAAGCACGCTTAACTTTGGAGTTCTTATCACATGGGCTTCCTAAAAGGAAAGTCGACTTTGTTGGTATGAGTAGCACTATCATTCCTTTTAAGCACCTCATATGAGCCCTTAATCTTTTAGGGATCTCCTCTGAAATCCGGGGTATTACACATATGGTATGTTGCACTAGAATCAATAATCCAAGCAAATTCACATGACTTTTGCTGAGAAGTAACATTGGATGCAAGTATTTTACCTGCAAAGTTGACCACTGAAGCTGATGTCTCCATACTAGCAGACTGCTGAGACTGTGTCATCTTAACCATTTTTTGATATAATGTCGAAACCAACTGTGGATCAATCTTCTGTTCTGATGAAGAAGCCCCCTGATCTTGATGCTGATTATCAAAGAAATTGCCAGCTCCACAATCTATTGCATTTGCAGAATATCTCCTGTTGTTGGACTTAGGATTGGCCTTGTTTGCATAAAACTGATTCTTCAGCTGTGGGTGAAGTTTGAAGCATTTGTCTTTGGTGTGACCTCTTCTATTGTAATGATCACAGAATAGCACAGGTCTGGAGTTGTCATAATCAACCCTTGGTTTCTTGCCATCTCTTTGCCAAACATTCCAGCCAGTCTGACTGTTGCTGTTTGAATTGAAAGCAGAGGAATCCACAGGTGTAGACATGTTGTAGGTGATGCTCTTTTGGCTTTCAACTCTCAACACAGTAGAATACACCTTGTTAGCAGGTGGTAATGGTTCTTGAGATAGGAAATTTGTCCTGAGATGCTCATACTTGTCATCCAATCCCATCAGAAAGGTGAGAGATTTCTCCCTCTTTGCTGCATCTGTGACCTGCTGCAGGATATTACAACTGCAAGTATCCAATGCTCCACATACACAGTCAGGAAAACCTTCAATTTCATCCAGTTCATCCCACTTGTGCTTCAGCCTGTTATAATACTCAACCACAGTTTGATTTTCCTGAGCAATGTTCCCGATCTGTTTATTTAACTGATACAACAGTGGACCATTTGTCTGACCATACTGTTCTTTGAGTTCAGTCCACAGTAGTTCTGCAGACCTGACATTCATGTACCAATCCTTAATCAATTCAGGCAATGAATTCAAGATCCAACACTTCACCATGCTGTCAGCTCTATTCCACTGAGCCTGTCTAGCACCTGCAGCAACTGGTTTCTTCACAGAACCATCAAGAAATCCCTGCTTATTCTTAGCAGACAGAGCCATAACCACCCCTTTACTCCAAACTGAGTATTTTTTGCCAGTAAAAGGTGTACTGATGATTGGAACACCAGGAAAATCAGAGTTCGACACAAACAAAGGATCATCATATGGATTCATCTAATTGTTGTTGTGAACAGCCTCACAGTTGACTGAATCAGCCATCTTGCCAACTTACAACTCAAATGTTGAGTGAAAGAGAAGTTTCAAAGATTCCGGAACAAGATATGACGAATTTGACAGGAATTGTCAAGGTGAGAACTCCTGAAGACAGCGCGAAGAAGCTGAAGTGAGTGCGAGCGAAAACTAAGAAAAAACCTCGTGAAATCAGAGAAATTTCAGCAAGATTTTGGACGAAATCAGTGATGATTTCGAAAAAAATGTAAGATTGCGATTGTATGAAGGATTGCGAACCGAATGATGTAAAATTTGTGGAATTTGGATCGATATTAGGCTCTGATACCATGTTAAAACTCAGTGTTCGTACAACAATGGAGGTGTGGAAGCCATTGTTGAGTACAGTTGAAGCTTTAGAGTAATAGACACAAAACGAAATATTAATATGATTTTATTATTTGTTAAGTTAAAATGAGAAACTATACCGATCATTCTATATATACAACAATGGTGATGCATGGTAACAGAATGTTCCTGCACGCACCTTATTACATCCTTGTAACAAACTTTGTAACAAACTCCTTGGAAGCTGCACTAAACGGTAATTCCACGCTGGCATCTACATGGCTCTGAGTCAGCTTTGACCTGCAACCAACCAACTTTGACTACAGAAGCCTGATGATCACTGATGCCTCGCCGGAGCTCCTCAATCCCAAGCAGCACAGCTTCCTGGTTTCACACTGGTTGTGTATGTTTTAGGCATAACTTTAATTTACAGTCTTTAGGTCTCCAAATTATACAATATATGACTAGGACTGTGCATGAACCGGTACAGTTGGAATTATCCCGGTCCGGGTTCCACTTCTTGATTCCGTACCTTTCTACTCCGACCCGGTTATGGATAGATGAACAGTCGGAATTAAAACTATGTGGTAATGAAGGCCACAATATCAGAAATTAAATCCTGCTTTCTCATTTCTGAGACTTGAGACTTGTCTACAACGTGAAAAGCATGTCCCACGCCTTCACAAATTACTTGCTCTACATGGTTTCTTTGATTAGCTAACGCTAAGCAAAACTCCATGTTTCTATCTCTTAGTACATCCTCCCCTGCTACACAAACCATTACTCTTGTATTTGTCAACGTCTTTGCGTCTTTCCTTAGCGGATCACACCAAGGGTGGTCTCGGCTCGCCCCTAGGGGTAACGCTAGTCGCCAATACGCGTCGTATACCGTGACATTTAACTTTGATTTACTTGATTGTGGCCCAATTTTCTCAGAGTTAGTCCTCTGCTCCCCTCCGAAAAATGGTTGTACCATAATTATACCCTTGATATTAATTAATGGCCTAATAATTTGGGGTGTATCAAGTTTTAAAGCCACATTATATGCAATATTTGCACCAGCACTATCCCCACCTAGGAAAATGCTAGAGAAGTCACAATACCTTACCCAATATTCACTTGATGGATTGCCTTCTAGTTGCATAACCCACATTAGGGCCTTAATCCCGTCCTCGTAAGCGGCTGGGAGACGGTTTTCAGGCGCTAATCGGTAATTAACGGACACGATTATACACCGTGCTTTAGATGATAAGTTCCCTAGGAAGTCATGGTAACATTTCCATGCAGTTGAGCCTACACAAAAGCCACCACCATGGAAATACACTAGTAACGGAAACTTATAGTTCCCGACACATTTCGGAACATATGTACGTGCCCAAACATTTGTTTCTCGATCGATATAAACATCACGAGCTATAACATTGAGATCAGAAGCTAAGAAAGGAGTGACGGATTGTACGATGGACGTACGTTCGACACAACCATTCTTGTATACCCTGATCACATCTCTAATTTCTTCAACTATGCCTTCATCATAATTTAGTTTTGGGTTGATTTCAAGGCCAAAATCTTCATCTAGTGGCATGAAACCCATTTAATTTTCTTCTGATGTTGTTACTGATCAAGGGCGTCTTTTAAAGCACTAGTGTAATGATAATGTGACGATGTTTTGCATAAAATGAACTAGTACGAGATTAATGGAGGAAGCTTTTTTTGTGAAGTAGTGTGAAATCTCTATAGTTTTTTCGTGGAGGAGAAGTGAATTGTGATAGAAGTTATTACAATTGGTGCACCCTATATATAATTTAATTAAGTGGATGCATATCTTACTAATTAAGTAGAGTGGATATGGGATTGTGACTTGGCCATATAAGTCATTGCCACATATTCGAGACATAAGCCTCAATTATAGGCAAACAATAATGTAACATTATCGTGAAATGGACGTGTTTGTTTTTGTACATTTTATATGACCCATTAAATTATCCTTGGTCTTTTTCTTTGTATTAAAATATCTTAGGCATGTGATGCATGCCCAAAGACTTTTAACTGGAATGTTATTTACAACCTAGTTTTGCACATACCCCTTGCATCCTAGAAAGCTTCCTAGTGTGACTACAAGTAAGTGTATAGTGCAAAAAGTATATATTTTTCAATTTATTGGCGGGTATAGAGTGTAACAGTCTGACAAGATGCTATATCATAGATCAATACTTTGAATCTATTATGGTTGTGTTGTTGGAGTCACTATGAGCCATAGATCAACACTTTGAATATATTATGGTTGTGTTGGAGTCACAGCAGTGAGTCAGTGACGTCAGTCACTAGTTCAGTCATCGGTGAACCCGCTAACATGTTATAATTAGATTTAGCGCAAAAACACAACAACAACAACAACAACATTAAAGTCTTATTCTCAAAATAATTGTGGTCAGCTAACATGAATAATCATTTGGTAATCGTTTTGTGTATGTCATATAATTTTAAAAAATAATAAATAAATTGACGCTTCAATTTAGTCGTATCCATGATGTTTTGTCCACCTAATATACCTAGCTACTTCCCGTTCCAAGTAATTTCCATGGAGAAGGGAGTATGTCGTTATATACGGTGTATTGGCTATTGTTAATTCGTTTATTATATATTACTATACATATACTTCGGCCATTTTCTTTACTTATTAACTTAGGAGTTTAAACTACTCCCACACATTTGAATCGGACTCCTCTCGAATACTAAACTAATTAAGAATGGCCTATTAGATGAAACGATACGTTTGAATGTATGGAACAACAGGTTTTGCAAGTTGATAATAGTCATAATACTAATATACTATTAGCATGTTTTACATGCGCATGCATGATAGGTGACTGCTAAGTTATGTGGCTGTGAAATGCCAACCGTGTGGATAAGTGGATTAGACCGCAATTGAACCGCGTTCGAGGGATTTTTTTTTTTTCCGACAAAATAAAGGGTTTATTTATGATGATCGGTCGACTCTAGCTAACAACCGCATTTCTTAGGTTTAGACTTGGATACAGATTAGCGGAATAATAAAATTAAACAAACAGATACAGAGTAGGCAAATATATACTCCTATATGGTAGCATGACGATTCGATCTCCATGTTACTCGTTAGAAGGTACGAGTACTCGTCATTTTTGTAAGCCTTTAATAAAGTTATTGTATGTGTAGACTATAATCTCAGTTTAGATTTCTGGTTAATTAATTTGCTTCATTAATTAATATAATCTCTAACACTACATCGCTACATCCGTTGATAGCAGTCATGATCGGAGTTGTACTTAATATGAATTGGGGAAAAACGAACACTAAAACAATAGAGATCGAACACAACGAACGACTTGATTATTTGTTCTAAGACAAATTATTCAAGAATACCAAAATGTGCGTTGTTGGATAATGATAATTTTATTCCATTTTTCGTCGGGAGTGTTATTTTCCTATAACTGTAGTATGTATGTTGATGTTTGAACTAACAAGTGAATCACATTTAGGACAACTACATATTCTTTAGTGCCAAAAAGTTTTAATGTTGGGTAGCATGGATTCTGATATGGATACGTTAGTATAAAGTGCCAAAATAATTACAAAGTAGAGTAATGATAACAATAGAGATGTTTCTTTTTTTGAAGTAAAACAGTACAATAGAGATATTTAAAGCAATGAAGATGGAAAAAAACTTTGAAAAGATATGGAGTACTCCTTATATATATATATAAGATAGACGATGATTAATTAAGAAGGGTGACCAAATAAATCAATGGTAATAACAATAATACATACTAGTACAACACATCAAGGAAAGATATACGAAAAATTCAGACAAAGGTAAAACAACCAAACTATGCAGTCTATTCGAGTCTTCATTTGTAAGAAAATGTGGCCGGTTGCGTAATATTAAACTCATTCACTATTCAAGTCTTCTAACCGGCGCAATATATACTTGGTCTATGCCTAATTGCCTACACACTCCGAATTACTTAGTTAGATGATAACATATCTTTGTCATCCAACGCGAGAAAGGTTGAAGTTTCAAAACCCAGATGTTACGTGCATGCAACATTTTACTTATGGCTGGTCATAAAGTTGAAGAAATAGTTGTTTTTTCGAATTATTTGGCATTATGACTTAAAAAACTATACGATAATACGAAAGAATGAACTTGTCGAAAGGCTATATTATGTTTCATTCAACATTTTCAAGTGACATGTTTATTTCTTGATATTTTATTAGCTTTCAATGAAAATGATATTACTCCATGTCTTATCGGGATATCAAATTCAACTTTCATCAAAAGGCAGACAAGTTTCTTTAAACTTTATTTACTTGCTTTAATTTGTACTGAACTGAATCAAGTACTCGTACATTACATCAATCGGCAATTATATATCTTAAGATTACTTCTTCGAAACGCCAACACGAAATGATTATATATTTTTTTAGAATTGAAAGAAAATGTCAATATATCGTTAATAAATACCCAAACAGTTTAAAGTGTGTTATATAAACAAGTTTATCAAATTTGGTGTTTTATAAATCTCAATTACGACTTTGGTGTTTTTTAGATCCCACCCCTCTTACTTTGGTGGCTAAAAAATATTTCTTTGTAGGAAAAATACACCGGTATCCTAATTAAGGAGTAATAATATTTTTGTTAAGATGGCATCGTATGGAGGAATAGTAGTGGAGGGCCTCTATTATATATAATTTCAATTCCAACTTCATTTGCAATACTAAATATAATTCTTAAATAATAGAAACGATTAGTTCGAAATGATATATATAGCTAGCTCAAAAATAAACTGAATTTTGTTAAAATTGGGTACGGTAATTATTCTAAGATCAAATATGGACATATATGTGTGTTAATAAACACATATTCAATCTGTAAATTGCTCCATTTTCTTGGTACTAATTAAGTAGTCATCACTGATGAAGTGCTTAGTCGTATAATTGGACTAATTCCTTTAATTAACTTATGTTGATCAACTTCCTTAATCATAATTAAAATAAAGATGAAGATCGGAAGCAATTTTCATGTACTTTCTTCTCAATTTCATAGCTTATATTTTACATATATAAATTCGTATGTATTCCCTACAAAAATATACTTGTACTCAATAAGCTTGGGCCTTTTGAAACTACGTGTCTACAATGGCTGCCTACGATCATTCTCAAGCCGCTCTAGATGCATCAAAGTTTCCTGCTGAAGGGGCATGGACAACCGGGTTTTATGAATGTCGAGAGGATCCCGATCATTGTAAGTATATATCATCCCTTGCAGGCCACAACTAACCTTATTATTAGCTAAGTTGGCTGACATTTGTCGTGTTTTATGATGTGCAGGCCTCAAAACCTTGTTTTGTCCATGCACGACCATGGGCGAGATTGCTGAAATCATTGACGGAGGCACTACATGTAAGCCAAAAAATTAAAGTTACATTTCTCGCATCTGTAGTATCAATCTATTTACGTGAAATTAGATAGTCTTTTATAGGACGGTCTCGTCGCATTGGAGCCCCTTTAACTTGAATCATATAAATTGTACATATATGAGGTGGAATATGAACAGATCAGACTTAGACTTTAGTACTGTATACTCCGTATGTTCTATGTTATGTTCACGAACAAGTCCAAGAATATTGATCATAAAGTATGATATGGGCTTATGAACAAGTCCAATAATATTCATATATCCAGTCTGATAACTTCTTCATAAAACCCACAAGTTGCATATAATCTACCGGAAAATTTGTGGGAAACCACCTCCAACTTTCAACATTTTTTGGGAAACCACCTTATTAAAATAAATTTGTGGAGAACCACCAAATATAAACAAACCCAAACCACCCTCTCACCACCTCTAACGACCACTAGCCACCACCATTCTTGCCGCCACTGCCACCACCCACCGCCGACAAGGCCACGCCAACCACCACATTCCTCTGGCTCCATGTCCTCCACCCTCCACGACCATTTTCTCTCTCCCTCCATCCTCTCTTTCCTCTCGGTTTCCGGCCGCTACAAGCATGGTAACCGGCGATCGACGACCATGTTGGGGGTGTCGAGGGTAGCTAAGGTGGTGGTTGGTGTTGACGGGTTGCGTGGTGGTTAGAGGTTTTGGGTGGGTGGTTTGGGTAAGGAGGTGGTTCTACCCCTTGGTTTTGTTTATATTTGGTGGTTCTCCACAAAAAAAAATTAATAAGGTGGTTCCCAAAAAAATGGTAAAAGTTGAAGGCGGTTCCCTACAAATTTTCCTAATCTACCGATGTGGTAAGCCGTCACTAGATTCAATTTGTGAATGTAGCTAAAAAGGATGCATGCTGTACCTATGCTTTGCTTTGTTCTGGGATCCGAGCAATGTATGCTGGTGGATATCGTCGAAAAATGAGGGACATGTTCAAGCTACCGGAGGAACCACACGGTGATTGTATAGCTCATGATTGTTGCTGTGTTTGCGCCCTTACTCAGGAGTACCGCGAGCTAAAAAACCGAGGAGCCGATCCTTCCCTAGGTACGTAACTCCATTTTCAAATGAAATCGCGACATCTATTGATACTTATTAACATGTATGTATTGATAATTTGATATTGATTGTGTCACACGGTGTTATTACCGTGTTAATAACTAGGTTGGCAAGGCAATTTGGAGAAATGGAGTCGCGAGGGAATGAAGCAGCCGCCAATCCCTACTCCCATGACGCGTTCCTGCTAGTCCCATAACTCGTTCCTAGTCCGAAAGAACAACCAAAATACAAGTGCCTATGAATTATTGCTACATTAATTTGCCTTTGCATTACAAATTGTGTTATACCAAGAAATTCGTCTGTCAAAATGCTTGTACACTGTTGTCTAATGATCTAAAACAACCTATTATCAAGTGAATTGAAACCATGCATCTGTACTCTGTAGTGTACTATATTGTAAAATGTACATTTGTGCAGTTGTGAAACTTTGACGTTCCTGAAATAAGTTTATTTAGCCGGAACTGATGCTGAACAGTTTCGATTATGGTTTATGGAGCATTCCCTTCACCGTGTGTTTTAGAGTTGAAGGACATTGTGCCAGTACTACAAGCTAAGACATTCTAAACTCGATACTGGCCACAAAATCGACATCATTTGCAATCGTTGTGTGATGAAAACCCCTCTAATTTCCAACAGAAAAGAGGATAATACATCAGATTCTCACTAGTCATTAAGTCCAGAACAGGAGATCAGTATCAGACATATTCTACATTTCGCCTACAGCTACATATTACAGGAAACGACTAACTGTTAGCATTTTACAACACCATATATACATGAACCATACTAAACAGGAGGATGCAATCAATCTACACTAAGAGTTGTCAGGATGGGTCTAGTGCGTTTGAGCCTTGTTACTTTAATCAGCATAGTCACCAAACCATCAGCAATACCTTGAGAAGTCTCAAAGAAGAAAGATCAAGTGAGCGACGAGATTCTACAGCAGTGATTGCACACACCTCATAGCCTACCAGTGTTGCGGTTTTGTCTAGGTTACCTACATCAAGTTTAAGTTAGTTTCTGGGACGGGCTAACCATAATGAGCTCAGTGCCCTGAGACGCGTAGTGTAATCGTGGATGACAAGGAGGGCTCTAGCTGCTTGACGGGTGGTCAAAATTCGATGCATTTGTTGCAACGTCTGCTGCCTCAATAGATCAGCCTAGAATTATCAGACAGGACTCAGATTAAACTCTAATAAGATTACCAAAACTCAACCAACCAGAAAATCTTTCCTGATTACCGGATTACTGTAGTTTCGAGGAAGTACCTGGTGAACGAAGTTCTCTAGTGTTGTAAGCTTGCCCATAGCAATCGCCATTTGGCCCATGTAGTCAGCAACCATTCCAGTACCAGCAGGACCCAGACAGGTTGCCGAGAGAGTCTCTACAAGAGATTGTTGCAGTGCTTCCATCCCCTGGGATAAGGCATCCTCTGCTTGTTGAGACGACTGTTGCAAATTGCATATTCCCATCAACTGTTGCTCTGTGAGAGGCTCAAGATGGCTGACCAGTATCTGATCATTCAAACAGAAAAGAGAGGAAAAACATGAGTTTCGTGCAAACAGAAGGATTGGGGAGAATACTATGATCTTTAGCTGTATGTAGTAGTAATAACCTTCAGCAACTCAGAGGAACGAAATCCACCAAGCCACATGAAACACCTCTCGGCTGGAGTCTTCCACATTCCAGACAGAACATGGAATATATCAGTTTTAGCTCCTACGCTTTTGAGCCGGTGCAAATCATCATAGTGAGACATTAAACCGTCAACAAAAACTCGTAACTCTTCATCAGACACATGCGAAATTAAGGCTGATCTTGTGTCATTAATCAGTCTTTGATGCTCATCCAGCCAACGACTATACTGAATGTCAAATGCCACTACCCCTGAAATTCAGAATAAAAAAGTTTCACGAAACTGCTCATTCACAATCATAATAACCTCGTAAATGTGTTGCTGTCTTGCAGATGTTTCAGGTAAAACATAATGGTCTGTTTTGACTATGATATACAAAATTTCTACATTAGCTATCTGTCACAAGTTAGCAGGCGCGATACCATTTGTTCCCAATGAATGACCTCCCTCACTGCCGCTTCCTGAGACTATGAAACCCTGCACTAGGTATACAAAAGCTCAGAACTAATGTTTGAAATGTGTCAGCAAGAATAGACACCTGAAAACACAAACTATACCTGCTGACGAGCTTTTTCAAGTTCTCGTTCTAGCTGTGCTAGCTTAAGCCGACTGTTCTCCAGTTGCTGAACATATGCCTATTAGAGAAGAAAACACCTATATATTAAGTCAAATGTTTTGGCATAGATCTCACACACTTCAGCATGAAATCATACTTACTAATCATTCCGGGTTCAGAGAAGAACATATTATTATGCTACACTTCTATCTGATTTGTTGCATTGCAAAAAAAGTAATTACTAGAAACATTCAGTAACTTCTCAACGCATATGCTAATAAAGTTCTCAAATTCCCCTCAAAAAAGGTTACTTAGCTACTGACGATAGATAAGTGAACCCGACTAATGAAACGACAAAGATAGTTCCTGGAATGTTATGTTGTACGAGAGGAGTAAATCCAGATGAATTCCCCTACATGTTTACACAACAAACATTCATGCTCAATTGTCGCATACTCATTAGTAATTACTCGTAAATCATACGCTTTCAGTACTTACTGAAAGAAACCATAATCCGAAGAAGTCTTAACAATAAGATCAATTTAAGCATATACTCTTTCCAACAGGAGAAATTATACAATTGAATGATTTAGGTAATAAGTACACTTGTTTCTTCCATTTTCACCTTTTCACTTCTTTGACAGAGGAAAAAACAGTTTCAATTTTCAACTAAAGAGATAACAAGAAGCTGACAAAAACAGTAACCAAAGTACATATTTCCATTCTAAGCTTAACTGCAAAGAAGACTACAGGTATCAGCATGCAGTAAAATCACAAGGAAATGTAATTAAACAACAAGTAGTACACTGTACGTACTTAAGTATGAGATATAGTATAAGATTCCGTAATCATGATATCTCTGACTATAAGTAAGCTCACAGGACAAACTAGAAATACAAACAAAACAATGAAAAAACTGAGAAACTTCAGCTTTGTAGCAATAGAAACATCACATGATGGAACAGAAATTGCACTTGCAGCATCAACTTTTACACTGGTCGTACTTCCACAGCAGCAATGGAATCATTAAGTTGCAATTTTACGCAATAGTGATTTTTACGCTCCCCTTTGCGAGAGCAGATGGTAAAAACTCACCTTATGCACATACGAGTTGGCAAAGAACGTGACATAAATGGTAACGCAAATGACATACAATAGCATATCACGACAAGGTAAAAATTTGAATAATGTAATTTAGACTGGTGAATAGTAAAAACAGGAAAGACCTTCTTTCTCAGTCGACTCTTTCTAGCAGCTTCGCGGTTTTGGGCTAGTCTCCTCAAAATCTACATGCCAAAAATCGAGATATTAGAATAAAAAGATACAAAAAAATAGTCATCAAGTAGATGCAAAAGTATTGCATATGAAAATAAGCTAAAGAACAACCTTTTGATCGTCGATTTTTTCCTTAGATTGATCAGTAGAATCCACGACAACAGCTCCATTCTGAACTATGCGATACTGTAACACGACACGGATAGAAACCAAACAAACAGATTAATGATATGCCTGATAAGAATTAAGCGTATAATTTACTTTCAACTTAACATTAATCATGGGCATGATCTTTCTATAACCTAAAGATCAATTTTTAAGTACTTTACGACAGTTCTGCTTAAGAAAATTCAAGTCCAGCGACTAGACTAGATACAATTATACAAATTTCGAAAATGAATGGCAAGACTGTGAGTCCGTTACTAGGGACGTAAATTGTAATTGGTAAAAACCTTATACACAACACAATTAAGGTGATTAATCGCGCAAGGACATATGAACGTACCAATGTACCATCTCCATTCGATAATACGAGTAATTGATACCAGAGTCGACAATTGTTTCGAGACAATCATTGCAATACAATAACACTGATGCCTACATTAGTGATGTATTAACTAAACACATCTAGTTGTTTAAGGTGATAGATAGTACTATAACAAGGAAATAGTATGTTAAGATATTGAATTTACTTGGCATTTTGTAAGTAGTACTTAATCTAATTGTCATGAAATCTCAATAATCTTGGGATAACCAAACTCACAATATTTAGAGAATATGAGCCTGATATTCGAGAAATTGAGCCAAAACACAAAGAATATGTAACCCAGAATCCTATGCTGTCCAAAAGTTCAAGCTTAAGCCAAGTTTTTCCCCGTGTACAAAACGGAACAAATACCATGGACAACTAAAAAGTTATGCCCTTTAGGCCATTATTATGACATTGTTAAATAACATAATAAGATCGTCTACCGCTAGACGCTAGTACGTGTCTACAAATTACACCTCAAGTATCTAGTTGCGTTATAATTTTAAAAACTAGCGATTTTATGTTGACAAGTGAAAACAAAAACGTGACACTGAAATTGTACATGTTACTATGGTACTACTATTTTAGATGTTACCCCTATGACACGTAACATTTCTGGTTCCAGGCACGCATGTCTACCGATTACACCTCTAGTACCTATTTACGTGTTTAGACATTGAACACTGTTTGATTCATTACAATTAATTAAATTAATTTAGACTTCATGACTTTATAGGAACAAAAAAAACAATTATAAAAACATGTGACATCGAAATTGAGTATCACCTATAAAACATTCAACTAAGCTCAAAATACCAAAATCAGAGGAAATCGAAAAAGAAGCAAACCTGATTTCTGTCATCAGTATCAATATCTGTAGAAGTATCAGTCTGTTGGCTAGTATCACCCATGGGTGGTGCAGCAGACTCACCCCAATTATCAAACTGCCTGCTGTTTCGCACCGCCGCGGCCGCCACCCTCTTCTCCACCAGCAACTCCCCTGCATCAACCACCTCAGTTGTTCCTGTTGCACTCAAATAGCTGTTCTGCATTGCAAAATCATCATTTACCATTTCACCCAAAATTTCAACGAATTCAAAAACATGGGTTACGTATCAAACAGTACATTAAAAGGGTTAAAACAGAACATACAGGATTTACGGTTGCAAAAGGTAAACTTGAAGGAAAAGCCAGACTCACATTGCTTGATTTTAGGCCATAAAGACCACCTAACGAGAAACATATGAAATAAAGTTAGTTAGTTAGTTAGTTAGTTGCATGAAAAAAAAAATGACAGTTTATTTTTATGGTAGGAGAAGAAAATAAGAAGTATACTTCTGCTTAAATCAACAGCATCTTGTTGGTGGAAAACAACCGGGTTCTCTAGCTCACCTACGTTGTTGTTGTTACGAGTAGCACTATTAATATTCTCGTCTCCCCTATATTATTACAAACAATTAGCAAACACAACGATTCGAACGCTTTCGCAAATACGACATAGTTAATCAAAATGTCACGTACCTGAGAAAGTAATTAGGAGAAGAGTGGCAATACATTTCTCTAAAACTCTGCATTTTTTATGTTCTTTTGTAAAACAATGTTGCTTTCAAAACGATCACTTTCAACTCTTTAAGTAAAGACACACATTATATATGTCACAAAGATCTATGCAAAAAAAAAAATGACATAAATTCAAAGAGTAATGATTAAGGAAAAGGAAGAAGAAATAGTAAATTTTTTGTGGCAGAGCAGCAGAAGATTGCGTATCAGTACGGTGTAAGCTAGCTAGGAGATAGGAAGAGAGAGATTTTGATAAAAATAAAAGATATATAAAAATGGTAGGGGGACTTTATATAATTATTGAGGTCTGACTTGGGAATTTAGTGTACCAATAAATCCCACAAGATTATCGATTTGGTGCTATACGTCTTAGTCTATGTACTACGAGATCTATATGTCTATACGTTTACTAGGCTAGGCTATATGCAAAATTTTGGATTTATTGTGTTCTTTCAAAGAGATGGATTTAGCTGAAAGATACTGGATTTGAGTACCATTTATATCGTGATCTAGAGGCTAGAGCCGATCCAATCGTGTCGAATTGTCGATTGAGTCCACCAGGCATGGGTCAGGACTCAGGAATGAACTCGAGTATAGGACCATCGTCATCAACCCACGAGCCCATGACCGTGGTGAGATTAACGGGAGTGGAGGGAGGGGTTGGAAACATTTTGGTGACAATGGCACTCTCGGCTTGTCCGGTGTGGTCGGGTGTGTAAAGTGGTCATCAAGCTCGGGAGAATTCATAGGTGTTTAGGGTGTATCGCGCAAGTACTCGGTGTCTTTGTAAATGATTTGATTTTTGAGTTTCTCTCTTCTTTTTAAGTGAAGGACGATATCCAATGAAACGGGACAAGTATAACGGAAAAAAGACTAGCTTTTGTCATTTTCCTATCTTACACTTGATCTGTACCACTCTAAACGTGCACTCTCACGTTCTTTTATCTAATTTCTTTTGTTACTTGTGGAGTATGTTTTCTTGCGTGTTTCAACTTTCAAGGGGGAGCTTTGTTTTGTTGCATTTTTGTTTTTTGCTGGATATTGCTTTGGTAGTTCAGTATTTTGGATCGCATTGGGTGCCTCTAGAGCCCTGGAGGTACACATCAATGTACATTAGAATTAGTTCACTTGGTTTGCAAGACTTGCAACTTTGCATCATTATCTAGTTCTTGACTGTGCTTTAACATTATGAAAAACATTGGCCTTAAAACCGCGACTCACGCGAAAAACTGTACAAACTATTATAGAAAAAGTAAGCAATTGTGACAAGAGCGTGAAAATATTACAAAATACAGATTTTATTTCTTTGATTTCGAAACTTTCTTATGTTTATCTTTAATACACAACATGCAATGATTTCAAACCTTAATCAAGAAAATTGAAAAAGCACATACGACACATATAGTTTACCGGGTGAGAGTTCACGAGTTTGACCCGAATAAAAGTTTTAGTTCAGCATTTACGAAATCGAATTTTTGTTTTCTCGAACTGTAATCATGGAGATGAATGATTACTTTTATCTAATTAGATTAAACTATCTTGACTAATTCATTGTTGTTTTGGTAGGGTCGAGTCTTAGGCTTTGTTCGGCAAAAGTAGCTGTAGCTAGTAGAGTTTTTAGTAGCTAGTAGCGTTTCAATAGCTGCGCCGAACACGCGTATGATGAATTATCCTTGTAAGTTGTAACAGAAAAGAAATAATGGTATAGAACCAGAAACCATGGAAAAACAGTAAAAAAAAAAAAAAAAAAAAAAAAAGGGCAGCAGCTTTAATCCAGACTTTTGGGTCTAATAAAACTGGAGATGGAGAGTAGAGTGTAGGCTGCAAAGGCTACTACTAATCCCACCACCACCATATCTCTCCAGTGAATTCTTGATGACTTTTTCTGCCTCGTCTTCTACAATTTATTTCTCTCTTTCTCTCTCCAAATATACACATCTAGGGGATATCTGGCTTGGGAAACAGAGCGCTGCTGCTGCTCCTCTGCTGCATCAACTGACGGTGACGTGATCCCTGATTATATCTCATTATTTTATAACTTTGACTTGTCAAACGGGTAGATCGGGTCGAATATGTATCGGATTAAAGATCGTACTAGTTGGTTTAGGGTTAGTATACGGGTCAAAATTATGTTATTGTTCCTTTTTTAGGTTCAAAGACGCAAAACTTCATCCATTAGAATTGGCCATCCGATCAATTTATTTTGGATCGATCAAAACGGCTCATTTGAGATCAGGCCAATTAGATTGATGAGGTCTATTAAGGTACTCCTATGTATGGCACTAAATTCACAATCGAGAGATTGTATTTGCGATTCAGGTTAATTGGGTCGTATATGATCATATCAGATTATGTTAAACTCGTCTCTGGTTAGTCTCAGACTCTCTGATCAAAGCTATACACTCCGTAAGTCCGTATGGGTTATTTTCGGATTGGATGTGAAACATTGTTTGACATGGGTTAAATTGGGCCGTTGAATTTGCTTGTTTCGGGTCCAAATAGCATGTTCAATTGCAAAGAAGTGGGCAGTGTTTAAACAACAATTCAAGAACAACAAATCACCTCAATGGGATAGGAACTTTTACACTCTAAATATGGACTTTGAAACTTCTTCAACTAAGTTGCAGTATCCAATGCGCTTCTAAGAATCACTACCCTTTAATTTTATTTTTTTTGCCCGTGGTTAGTACTCGTATAGTCGTATCACTCGTATGGTGTATGTGTGATTGGATGGCGAAAATTTGAGGATTGAAGTGTGCGATGATTATACATTCCGATTCATGCAAAAGCACATATATACGCATTTGGAATAACTTGTTTGATGAATATGACTTGAGGGTTATAACTTGTACGGAGTACTACCCTTCATTCACCTTTAAACCTATGTTTTTGAGACGCTTTATTAGAATAGTCAATAAATAAATTAATTCGTCAAAAGTTTACAAATGTGCATAACAAATTAACTTAACTTTCTATATATCCCGTCATCCAGATATATCAGTTAATCATTAATAAGCGTGCCAAAAGAACATACACCTAAGAAGTTTAAAACCGAACGGAAGACGATTTATTACCAATACTCGTACGAAACCGTATTTCACCTTATCATCAACTCATCAGTCGCTACATTTGGACGTCCAAAGCTCATACCTCAAACTTAAAGATAGCTTCACCAAGACACCAATCACCATTTCCAGCTAATTCACACTGCCCCATCTGGTTAGAACCCCCTTCTTTATTTATTTTTTTAATAATAGTAGCAATTATTTCTCTTATGAACAAGTAATCTAAATTCTCCAAAATTCTGTTAATTTTCTTAAATGATTATCTTTAATCTCCAGCGTTATATTTCATATCATATGTTTGTCTGCCAATTATTCGATGAAATGCGCCAATTATGAATTCCTACCCTTCATTGTTCTGCATGTTTTTCTGTATATTGTGTAGTCTTATGTTAGATTGTTAGTCTGCTTCGCTCGAAGTGGAGTAAATTTCAAGCTTTTGTCAAATACACATATTGGCATTTTCAGGGTTTTATTCATGCTCATGTTTGGTAGCTTTTGTTCTGTATTAATTTGGGGTTTATTGCATAAATAAACTTTATTTTGTAATTGCATTTGCTGGTAGAAGAAAAGGGTTTACCTTTCTTTTTTGTGTTTTTGTTTGGGTTGTTCTGGGTTTTTCTCCTAGTGCATTTGGGGTTAATCTGGGTCACTAGAAGCAGCCTCTGTGTTAGGTAATCAATAGGGTGAGGCTGTGTTCATATGAACTCTTCCTTATGTCCTCGAAACGGGAGCTTCTGATTGAGGCAGTAGGGTAGGATTGTTGGTTATCTTTGTGATGTACTCATGTACTGCCTCTAGCATATATGAGATGTTAATTTCCTAAAATGTCCAAGGGAGTATGTACGGTTACAGATGACGATTCATGTTAGCCGACCTCAAATCATTTTGGGAATAAGTGTTGAAATTATACCTTAGATCCGGAATAAAACCGAGAACCGTATTCATGTCAGATTATCAAGATGAGACAGTAGCGGAAGCGTACCTTGATCCATCGTGAAAGGTTGTGGTGGTGGGTATGGATCTTCTAACTCTTTAACCTTCTCCTAAGTCACCAACTGATGATGGGATGTCACAGAGTGAGAGAAAGATATGAGTTAGGGACCATGACCCTGAACCCTAGATATATATATATAGGGTGTCTTATTCCTTAATCGGCCCATCATTGAATAAGGAATAACTGACTGGTCTCTACACATATTTAGTCCATATTCTTATTAGATGTCATAAGCCCAAATACTTATGGTAAACTTGATCACTTCTGTAGGCTAACCTTAAGACGGCCAAATACACACTCATATATGGAAAACATGTAGGCCCACACGATTGTAATTCTAACAATCTCCCACTTGGGCCACATGTGTTTCTGTATAATATGTGCATAACCTTATGAGCTCAAAACTGTTGCCATCATTAAAGACATCTTCGAACAATCTGGTCCATTGATTATGCCAACATAGGACCAAAGCGACTTTCGTCATCCAATGACTAAATCCTCAATGATCACATACATCAAACAAAATCAAACGACATAGATCAAATATGGATGTGTAGCATGGAAAATTACATGAAATGTGATCTTTACATGTCTATTTCCAACTAGTCCAACTATATTCTTTAGTGAGATCTTATTAAAAGATAAGAGGGTAAAACCATAAACTTTATTCTAAAACTTTAAACAAAAAACCATAGTACAAAACTTAAATGTGTTTATCAATAGAACATGAGTACAAAAAACTCCCACTAGTCCTCCAAAACCTTAAACAAAATAACACCCATATGAGCAGTATGCTCATGAAAGACCTTGGGTGACAAAGCCTTAGTAAACGGATCCGCAATCATGGAGTTTGTACCAATATGCTCTATAAACACCTCTTCCCTCTGGATTCTTTCCTTTACAGCACGGAACTTGAGCCTAATGTGTTTGGACTTTACAAAACAATTTAAGTGGTCTTTCAACTGTGTCCACAATTCGCAGCCCTGCAACCAAGTTCCGTAACCATATCGCATGGTTGGATGCCTCAAAACACGCAATGAATTCTGCTTCCATGGTAGAAGTGGCAATAAGTTCCTGTTTTGCGCTCTTCCACGAAATAGCTCCTCCAGCCAGCAGAAAAACATAGCCTGAAGTGGATCGACTACTATCAGGACATCCATTGAAGTCGGAGTCAGAATACCCAATGATCTCAAGATGATCCGACCTTCTGAATGTGAGCATGTAGTGTTTCGTTCTCTGTAGATACCTCATGACTCTTTTGGCTGCTGTCCAGTGATCCACACCCGGATTGCTTAAGTATCTGCCTAACATGCCAACAATGTACGCTATATCCGGACGCGTACAAACGTGAGCATACATGAGACTTCCCACAGCTGATGCATAAGGAATTGTCTCCATTTCCTTCTTCTCGAAACTATTCTTGGGGCATTGACTTAGACTGAATTTGTCTCCTTTTGCCACAGGGTTATCCAGTGGTTTACATTCTTGCATGTTAAATCTCTGTAAAACCTTATCGATATAGTTCCTTTGTGATAATCCAAGGACACCTCGAGAACGATCTCGATGTATCTCAATTCCTAACACAAAGGCTGCTTCACCAAGGTCTTTCATCTCAAAATGTTTTGATAGAAGTCTCTTGGTTTCATGCAGAAAACCTATATCATTGCTGGCAAGCAAGATGTCATCCACATATAAAACTAAAAAAATATGCTTACTCCCACTGAACTTATGGTAAATGCAATCTTCCACAGAGTTCATCTCAAAACCAAATGAGAGTACAGTCTCGTGGAATTTGAAATACCATTGACGAGAAGCTTGCTTGAGTCCATAGATGGATTTCTTCAATTTGCAAACCATCTTCTTCGCATCTCCCGACACAAAGTTTTCAGGTTGCACCATATAGATTGTCTCATCAATGTCACCATTGAGAAACGCAGTCTTTACATCCATCTGATGTAACTCAATATCAAAATGTGCCACTAATGCCATTATTATTCTAAAAGAGTCTTTCGAAGAAACTGGAGAGAAAGTCTCTTTATAATCAATGCCTTCCTTTTGAGTAAAGCCCTTTGCAACAAGACGAGCCTTATATCTCTCTACATTGCCATTTGAATCCCTCTTGGTTTTAAATATCCATTTGCAACCAATAGGTTTCGCACCTTCAGGCAACAGAACGAGATCCCAAACATCATTGTCTTTCATGGACTTAATCTCATCATTCATGGCATCAATCCACTTTTGAGAATTTGAACTTTGCATAGCTTGATGAAAGTTAATAGGGTCATCTTCCAATGAAACTACACTTTCCTCATGTTCTTGGAGATATATAAAATCATCTGAACAAGTACTTCTTCTCACTCTAGTGGATTTCTCCCTTAACGACATTTGTTCTTGAGGTGTTTGAGTTTGCTGTACCCGAATGATCTGTTGATCCTCAGTAGGGAGGTTTTCAACAATGTCTTCCCCATTGTCACTATTAACAACTGGAGGAAGAGAAATAGATTCCTCTTCAAAGACAAAATCTCTAACCTTATCCTTCCCTCCAAACTCAATATCCTCAAAGAACTGGGCATTTCCCGTCTCAAAAATGTTTCTGGTAGTGGGATCATAAAATTTATACCCCCGAGACTTTTCAGAGTACCCAACAAAATAGCTACTAACTGTTCTTGAGTCCAATTTCTTTTCATGTGGTCTATAAGGCCTTGCCTCAGCTGGACATCCCCAAATGTGTAAATGTCTTATACTGGGTTGTTTTCCAGTCCATAACTCATAAGGGGTCTTAATAGTAGCCTTTGTTGGAACTCTGTTAAGGATATACGCTGCAGTCTTTAGTGCCTCTCCCCAGAGTGATTCTGGTAAGGTAGTGTGACTAATCATACTCCTCACCATGTCCTTTAAGGTCCTGTTTCGTCTCTCCGCTACACCATTCATGCGAGGAGAACCTGGCATGGTGTATTGAGGGACGATTCCACACTCCTCTAGGAATTTGGCAAATGGGCCTGGACATTGTTCACCGGATCCATCATATCGACCATAGTATTCACCACCATGATCTGATCTGACAGATTTAACCTTTTTGCCAAGTTGGTTCTCCACCTCGGCCTTAAAAATTTTGAACATGTCCAGAGATTGAGACTTCTCATGTATGAGAAAAAGATAGCCATATCGAGAAAAAACGTCTATGAACGTGATAAAATATTGTTGGCCATTTCTACATGGAGTAGGAAATGGTCCACAAATGTCCGTATGTATCAGTTCTAAGACATCCGTAGCTCTATTGGCATCTAATCTCCTTTTGTTTGTTTGTTTCCCCTTAATACACTCAAACACAAAGTCGGAAATCTGAAAAATCAAGGGGATCAAGAATTCCATTTGACACAAGTCTTTCAATTCTTTGTTTAGATATATGACCTAAACGTTTGTGCCAAATTGTAGCAGAATTCTCATTAGTTAATTTTCGTTTTATGCCTCTTGTAGTTGTATGCAAGGTTTCGTTATAGGAAGCAATTGTTTCAAGCAAGTAGAGCTTATCATAATGGGACAAAATACCAGTACCAATAATTTTTGAATTATGAAAAAGACTAAAACTTATTGTCTCCAAATGAACAAGAATAACCAAATTTGTCCAAAGCAGAAACAGAAACTAAATTCCGTCTAAAAGACGGTACAACAAAAGTCTCTTTCAAATCCAAAAAAGAACCAGTCTTTAGTAATAATCTAAATGTCCCTATTGCTTCAACTTCAACCGATTTGCCATCACCCACAAAGATGCATCTTTCATCATCACTTGGTTTTCGGCAGCTCAGGCAACCCTGCATAGAAACACTTATGTGAGTAGTAGCACCGGAATCTACCCACCAAGTATCACTAGGCACTGAAGCTAAATTAACCTCAGAACAAACCATAGCAAGAAGTGTACCTTTCTTTGCACGCCAAGCATGATACTTGGTGCAATCCTTCTTGAAGTGTCCAGAGTTCTTGCAGAAGTAACAATCAGGTGCTACATCTGTATGGGATTGATGTTTCTTCTGTACTGGAACTGCAGCATCCTTATTGAGTTTCCTTTTCCTTGACTTATCCTTAGAGGTACTTGCGAAATGAGCACTTTCTGTCCTTTCTTGCTTCATTCTCTCTTCCTCTTGCACACAATGAGAAATGAGCTCATTAAGAGTCCATTTCTCCTTCTGGCAGTTATAACTTATCTTAAACTGGTTAAACTGCAAGGGAAGAGATAACATAACCAAATGCACGAGCAAATCATCAGATAGCTCTAACTTTAGTGCCTTAAGTTTTGAAGCAAGATGAGACATCTCCATGATGTACTCCCTTATATTGCCTTTGCCTTTATACTTTAAGGAAATCAAGTTCAACAGAGTTGTACCGATTTCCGCTTTATCATTTTTGACAAACCGTTTCTCAATTTCCTTGAGAAATTCTTTGGCAGTAACCTTTTCGTCAGAGTCACCCCTGAATGTTTCCGGAATTCTTCTCTTCATGATCATCAGACACAAGCGATCAGAGCGATCCCACTTCTCAAAGTACCGCTTTTCCTCTGCGGTGCTTTTATCCGTAAGAGCAGTGGGTTTATCATCTCTCAAAGCAAGGTCCAAATCCATGCAACCGAGGACAATACTCACATTTTCTTTCCATTCCTTAAAATTTGTCCCGTTAAGTACAGGAATAGAGCTAAGATTAGCAGATATCACAGAAGCTGTATTGTTCACTGAAAATAACAAAACAAAACGCTCACATAAGTTCTTTTATTTTAAGAGTTAAATCAGACATTGGTAGGGCCCATCACAAAGTACCATGCACAACATTAATAATCTAGTCTTTGGACAGAAATATCAACTTGTAATTTGGCACCTCCTTTAGTCATAGTAAAATAAATATTGACAATAAAATCCTGTCAAATGACAACACAATCTTTGGATTGATTTATTATTCACATGGAAATAGCCAAATATTCGTCACATATTTACTACTATACATGTATATACAACTCGGCCAAATATTAGCCTTCCTTTGGGCCGGGTAATATCCGCATGAATCATGTACACACCATCTTATGTCCAAATAAAATCAATCTCCACAAGAGAGGTCACTTTGGCGACATGTTGTTTTAATTAAATTTATTGTAGGAAATAAGACATCTTTAATTGATTTAAACCAAAACGTCCGATTATTTAACTTTGTAATCATGATGACCATGATCCGAATGTGTAATTATAAACCGACTTTGACAAAACCTAACGCCAAAGCTACATGGTCCAACCTTAACGTGTGTTAAGTCTTTTAACATGCTTGTCACAATAACATAGAAAATAACCAAATCATATCACAGTAACAAATCAATCAAACAATAAACCAAATTATAAGATCAACTGTAAAGCAAAAAAAACCACGACCATGCGACACACACGTATGTAGTTCATGGATAAAGATTGATCAGAGAAGAACCTTATACTAACATAGCATAAGCGTAAGACTTACCTTAAATCGATCGAACAAGCGGCAAGCTTAATTAAGTCAACAGTTAAGCATGAAAAAAACTTTAATCACCGATCTCGCACATAAACGAAACACACTAACACAAAACTTGACTTTAGGCGACAAACTTAATTACCGTACGTACATGCCTTAACCAACCAAACAAACAACTTTATCTTGATCGAAATTTCATGCGGCAAAACCTTAGTTTGATCATAAACTTTATTTTAAAACTTGATATAAAAATTAAAATCAAACCTCAAGAGGAAAGCACACAAAATTTTCCACCGCTTATTAAAGCATCTTTGACCAAACTTATGCACGTACGTGAATTAACATACTTACCGAATTGCGATAAAAGGAAAAAAAAAACAACTTGAAAAGCAATTCACTACCAAACTTCAAACGTAAATTGGTGTGTCGAAACGGATTGCTATAAAACTTAATCGCAACTCAACTAGTACAAGTTAAACATAGTCCGAAAAACACAAAAAACCTTGTACCCAATAATTTGACATGAATTGGCTCTGATACCAATTGTTGAAATTATACCTTAGATCCGGAATAAAACCGAGAACCGTATTCATGTCAGATTATCAAGATGAGACAATAGCGGAAGCGTACCTTGATCCATCGTGAAAGGTTGTGGTGGTGGGTATGGATCTTCTAACTCTTTAACCTTCTCCTAAGGCACCAACTGATGATGGGATGTCAGAGAGTGAGAGAAAGATATGAGTTAGGGACCATGACCCTGAACCCTAGATATATATATAGGGTGTCTTATTCCTTAATCGGCCCATCATTGAATAAGGAATAACTGACTGGTCTCTACACATATTTAGTCCATATTCTTATTAGATGTCATAAGCCCAAATACTTATGGTAAACTTGATCACTTCTGTAGGCTAACCTTAAGACGGCCAAATACACACTCATATATGGAAAACATGTAGGCCCACACGATTGTAATTCTAACAATAAGGCTTGGTGGATGATGTTGTTGTCGAAGGGAATTTGTATTTGTGTTTGGTTTTTAGATTTGCAAGCCAAACTGCACTGAATTTCAGGGACGTTAGAGAAACTTAGAGATTAGTGTTCATGAACATACAGGATTGGGATGTTTTGCTCAAAATTTCTCATAATTGTTGGACTGGGCATGCTGGCAGCTGGCTGCCTGGCCTGTTTTGCTCAATTTTTTTTTTTTTTTTTTTTTTTTTTTTTTTTTTTTTTTTTTTTTGTGAAATGCATTCGATTTACCAAATTAGGAAAGATCATTCACAACCGTGTTCTTATTCAAGTTGTGCTCAGTTGTCATCTGTCATGTACTCAAGTGTGCTCTAAATTCTCCAAATTCTAGCCAAAAGAACTCAGCTTTTGTCCATTGCTTCTAGTCCATCCTTGCCCCCCTCCCCCCTCCTTTGATGTTAAGGTTGGCCTGTTTAGCTCAAATTTTCGGTCAAGTAATGGTCATCCTTTAAATTCAAATAGTTTTTGCTCAGAACTGTATAACAAAGGTCGAGTTCTATGCTACTGGATAGCTCGACGAATTGTTATCCAGATTGAATCAATTTTTTTTATTCTAATTGTTTTTGCTTGGGTTAAAGTTGTTGGAAAGGATAACTTATTGTTCTCCCTACTTAGTGAAATATAGAGACACTAAGAAGGTGATTGATGTCCCTGGCCTCAGGCAGAACAAGACGGATAAAAACAAGGCTAACATCGAGCATAGGCTATGTCTTCCCCATCAACAATGTCTTTGTTCTTCTTCTGCTTCTTGTTGATGTTGCTAGGGGCAGTGAATGGTGACATGACAAGTATGAAAATAAACTTGGAAACAAGAGAGAAGCAATTAAAGGAAGACCCAAAACCCACAGTTTGGCCTGAGCAATTCCACTCGGTATTGGTGATGGAGAACACAAAAACCAACGAGCGCCAGGTGGTAGATTTATGGTATGATTGGACCAACAAACGCAACCTCAACCTTATTCAGTACC
The DNA here is from genome assembly GCA_963680865.1 of Spergularia marina. Classification (NCBI taxonomy): domain Eukaryota; kingdom Viridiplantae; phylum Streptophyta; class Magnoliopsida; order Caryophyllales; family Caryophyllaceae; genus Spergularia; species Spergularia marina. The sequence goes on along the minus strand of OY804545.1, from coordinate 7,977,809 downwards.
AGCTTGGCAAGAAGCTGTATGACATCGAATATGATAATCACACTTCCTACTATTTCACCCGGGATGCTACCCATGAGTGTCGTACAATACATTTTGATGTGGGAATCCTCACACCTGATTGGCTCCATGGTGCTACCTATTTGGGTCAGGAGAAATTCGATGGTTTCCTCTGCAATGTCTGGACTAAAGCAGATTTCATTTGGTACCATGAGGACGTTGCTACTAAAAGGCCTGTTCATTGGATGTTCTACACTGGTGAACTTCATAACCTTTCTATTTCTGCTTTGTTTCTATTCATCCCCAGTATATCTTTCAAAATTAGTAATTACGGTTTTTGCTCTCAACATAGGGAGATCCTTTCATGTTATGAGCTTTGAAGTGGGTGCAGTGCTGGATGATTCTGAATGGCAGGCCCCAGTTCACTGCTTTGACAAGAAGCAAACTTCTAACCTTGGGCGCCAACACCAACTTCGGAGACCTTCCGTTCCTCTGGGCTCTATAATTAACCGGTCTGTATTCTCGTTTCTGTAACCTTGTTCAGGGCATTTTCTTTGTCAATGTTTGTGTAATAAAGTAGAGAAGTGCAACCTGAATCTGATGTTGAGTAAATTTTAATAAAGGCCCTTCTTCCTCACTTGATGACTGTATGATAGAGTACAGTGATCTTGAGTGATCTGAAGATAAATATTAGGCGGAGTAATAAACTTCATTCTGCTGTGGCCGACAAGTGTCGATTTTTTTCAACTTGTATGTGTTGTTAATAATTAATACTGGAAGCGGATGGTATGGTATTAGTTCATAGTAGTCTCGTGAAATAGCCACTCCATAAACCAGGACATAAGATGTGTTGCCCTTTGTTTCTTATGGCCCCTTTTAGTTTTATGCTGAAAGAGAACTCCTTAATTGTGGCGCTGATATACGACACCCATTGAGATTAATTGATTGAAGGTTTGCTTGAAAGAGAAGAAACATAAGATGCAGAGCTAAGAGTGAATTGGGCAAAGGAGTGATAATCTTGAAGAATCCCCTGCGTCTATTAAAGTAAACCAGGCTGTAACTTAAGAGTAGCAGATTTGTAGCTAAAATCATCTTGAGAGCTATGAGCTGATAAGCATTTTATAGTGTGTGTTAGAAACCAGCTCCACAACCCCACTTATGGTCTTCGCAATAGCTCATGTCAGTAAACGGAGTAGTAAAACTAACACAGTTTGGTATTAATCCTGCAAGACAACTTGGTGGCAAAGTGAAAACAAGGCTCCATTGGCAATGGTTGTCTATAAGGTAAATATGTGGTGTGCTGATCTTGTACCTTGTCTAAAATCCATGTGTGATGTGCCCATCCTCCTAAACTCCGAGCTACATAGGGTACTCACCAGCACGAACTCAGAAATTACATTCCAACCCATGCCTTCAAGTTTTGTTCCTGATCATAGAACTTCTGGTGCTCCTCATGGCTTGGTTGATATACACGTATCATGTATGTACAACTTTTTCTATACTCTCAGGATGTGCGGAGTAAAGAAACTACCAGTAAAGCCATGCTGAACAAGTTGGTTGTTGTTGTTTGAGGACTTCTGCTGTATAGTCATTTCTTGTAGGTTTGTATGTGGTCTGCCCTCTGTGAATATATTCATACCTGCTGGATGCTGTTTTATGATATTTGGTCGAACTTGGCAGTCTATACTGGTATGGCATTACTCATCGTCGGGTCTCTTGAATGAATTATTCTTCATCCTGATGAAAGCCAAAGGTATGAACCATTGGCTTTTGAATTTACAAAATGCTAAACTCTTTGCTGTTCCCGTGTGATATTGAGGTGGGCTGTTGAACGGAAGTACAGTTCTAGGGCTGTTTCCATTAGCGGCAGTATAGTCATGGTAGTATACATCAGGTGATTGTTAGTGGTGAAACAGCTAATGCTACGAAGCATACTACCGCCATTGGTATTACTATTGCCTACCAATTACTAGTAGAACAGGAGAAAATTCCTCGTGTCGAAGTCTGCACACAAGTAGGTTGAACTGCTCCATGCTCCACCGGCCTTGGGTTAAAGGTTGAGGAGGATCAAACCTTCTAGTTCAGTCTTTGGTCAAATTCATTACAGCCCAGGTTTAGCCGAAACAGAGCCAGTTCCAGGTTGAACCGACTTGCGACCTCTAAGGAAAAGGACAGAACTGGGCAAAGCCAATAGTAGTCTCTCTCCTCTTCTATACAAGGATGAACAAGTTATGATAATCTTTTGACCTCATGTGGTTGTGTTTTCCTACTTCAGGCCTTATTCAGGCATTCCTTTCGTGCTACCGATAACATTGAACTATTTAACACAAACACGACTCCAGCGTACCAGGGATTTACAACCATTTTGCCACTGCATTACTGCAGAAGGCAATCAACAAATAATCAATTGTCATTGCAATTCACAAATACTACACACAGCCAATTAGAAAGACAACAGCATTCTGCTGCTTTTATACACAGTTAACTTAAGAAATTGCACAGCATCAAATCTACTATAAATTTAGTTCGGTATGTGTACATCTAATGTATTATGGGTCAAAACTTGTCGACCCCGGGCACTCCTGTGTTGCAGGCGCTGATGAAGCATTTCTGACATCTGGTTGAAGAAATCAGCATCCCATCTGTGGATGAGTAGAGGATCCAGAGCATAACATATATACAATGCAGTGACGGCACCTTCCACCACCACCATAGCTAACCCAACCTAAAGACAAACAAACATCGTAAGCAATGGAGAAGGTGTTCCATTTCGTGGAAGTACATTTCAGTATAACGTCCACTCTACCAATATACTAAAGAGAGTAACATCTCTGTGATTTCAATTTGTTAGGATGGGCCGTTGTAACGTATTTAACTCATGTAATTGGTCGAGAATCATACTGTTGTTGGGTAGAAAGAGGTTTCTCAGGGGTAATTTGGTGAGAATAATTCCCTTGCATAGAATTCCAGCGACACAAAGACGGGATTAAAGCAAACTAAACTGACCCTAAGACTGTACCTAATAATTGTTTTTATTCAGAATCTTTGCTTATCATGAATAGTTCAAGCGCCAGCATTTCCCACCGAAAGATTACTTACCAAAATCATGCCCATCAGCATGGACGTGGAGCCAACCATCAAGACTCGGTCACTCGACCTGAACCACGTCCAGACTCCTACACCTGTTCCAGTAATTAGCCCCCCTAAAAGAGTTCCCATCAAGAGAACAGCACCGGAGCAATCATATGCAACAAGAGCTTCTACACCAGTTGATTGGAATAATTCCCAGGCATCTCTCGCTGAATGATTAAAGCTTTTGCCAGAGACTGCTATCTGTGAGAAGAATAAATGAAGATCATCTAACCTAGTAACCTCCCTTTTCTTAATGCAGGCAAACTTTGCATGAGATGTAGCTATGCAAATAACAGAAGAACGTATGGTGACTTGGTAAATATCAACTGATACGAGATATATATCTTTTACTTCTATCCACAGACTGCTGTCAAACAAAAATCATACCTGTACATAGGCATACTTGTTAAAGAACCTAACAAGGGTTTCCACGAGATGAAAAAGGAAGTCTATACAGCAAAGCAAGCACTCATTATTGCCAATCTTTGAACGGCACCCCCTTATCTGATCAAATTAGAAAAGCATCAGAATAATCCAAATATAAGAAGCTTCAAATGAACTAGGTCTCTAGGAGTTGCAAGTGATAGTAGATACATTACCTCCCATCTAAGAGTACGAATAGCGGCTGTAAAGAGTGACCCGTAGCATATACTGCCAAACGAAGTAGTCACAGCATAACGTAAAGATTTCATCAAGGAATTGGGAGGCATAGATGCTGTTTCTTGACCACCATGGACAAGAACAAGAAAAACAATCCCAGATACTATTACATGAACTGTGTTACAGAAGACTGCACCTGTCCAAAATAAGCTTACAGAAAGCACCTGCAGAAAAGGCAGAAGAACAACATCATTTATCACGAAAATATCCTAAAAGATCTGTGCGAAAATGTCCCATCAGGGCTCGTCACTAAGAACATAACACCAATTAAACAGAGAGCGAACTTGCCCGCTCACCACAAGAAGCCACCATCGTCCACCATCACCAATGCTTGAAGCCACAACACCAGCAGCTCCAAAGGACCACAATGCCATCCATAAAAGCATGACAAGAATAAATGCACAGGCTATGCTCATAACTTTGGGGAGGCTCCATGCCATCTTTACAGCCTTCTGCAGCACCAGCATCGTGAATGGTAATCTGGGAAGAAAAATGGATGTGTTATGATTCTAGTAATTTAGTTCATATTTAAAGTGCCCCAGATCAACATCGTTCTGGTTCAGAAAAACCCTACAATGACCGTATTCTTGTCAGGGAAAGATAATAGACTAGTTTATAAAACAAGAGAAGGATCCTGACATTGGTCTTTCCCTAAAGAAGAACAAAAGGCTCTTTCCATAGGTGAGGAAACTGTCAAGTCTAATGATGAATACATCACAGCAGGTGTGTTTAATACTTAGTAGTTAGTAGCGCCACGATAAAGCCTGGAATTTAACAACAACAACTTAGTCCCAAAAGGATTTGGGGTCGGCTAACATGAATCGTCCAGTCGTACATGAGCAGTTAAAAGAAAGCAGCGGACACGTGTAGAGAAATAGTGAAAAATGGCTGAAAAAAAGTTTTGAAACCAAACAAAGGTAAAAGGACACAAGCAAAAATAAAGAACTATAAAACAGACGAAAAAGATCTGAACATCTTTATAAAGAGTTGAGAAGAAAGAACTTTAGAGAAGGAAAGTAGTAGGAAATTCATTAGGCAGAACATACTATATATTAACCATAAAAAGTTTAACTCTATCCTCCACTGGAGCCTGGGGTTCAATGTCAAAAAAAAATATTTAGTCACAGAAGCTAAAATTTGCCGATGGTGTTAAGTTTATTCTAATCAGCTTACACACAACAAGTTGGCCTTCAGTGGACATTCGTTCGCATGTTTAAGATGAGAAACCGGAATGAGATGCCTGTAGAAGCCAATAAATGAAAAATCCTAATAAATAATTCCTCCTTCAAGGAAAGTACCGAAAAGCAAACAACTTTTTGGTTGAAGCCAACGAAACTCGAGGAACTACCAAGGTAAAAATGACCGATATCATAATGAGGTTAACTAATAAAACAGACAAGGGAGTAAAGGGAGACCATTTAATTCAAACAGCAGGGATACCTGTCTATAGCAGAGATGACGTACAAAAACTGCAAAAACGCTCCAACAGCAAATGCAGTTCCCCAAAAGTACTGCTTCGCCCAAAAACAAAAAACACTGATCACACCAAGATAGGTGGTTAAGATGTGCACTGAGACCTTCATCATATGATTGGCCTGAGAACCAAGCAATAACAACCAAGTCCATCCAAGAAATGTACCAACACCACCAGCAACCGCATACAAGGGCCAGTAATTCTCTGTAAGCCCATGGTGGTTCTCCGAAAATACGTATGTATACTTATCAATATTTAGTCTGTCACTCTTCATAAACCTGTTGAGTCCAAGAACTACTAGAAGAAGTCCTAACCCTCCCAAATGCACAATGAAAATTGCTAACCAGAACACATCTTGCCAATGCCTTGATTGCTCAAACGACAATGCATACGTACTGTTGGTGCTTCTTCGAGTAAGATCGTCATCCTATACAATAAAGAAGCTGAAGTTAGAACGCGATAAACCAAAGAAATATCATAAATGCAACAGATGAAGAGTGCAAAAGAAATTTAGGAATGATCTAATTAAGACTACACATCTAGTCTTTCTCAAAAACAAAAGAAATCAATCCTCTTCAAGCCACTAACTTTTACCATCATTTGAAACAAGGCAAATTACAGAATTATCAAGTTTCCTAGCCTTCAGGGTATAGGGTCTAGGGAGATCAAAATGCCCTTTACAGTCTTCCTTTTCCGAACCAGTCAAGAGAGGTCATTCACTAAAAGCTGTCTCATAAAGACCTGTTTCGGAAAGGGAGTGTAACGGTGCAAGTATGTAGCGAAAGACTACTCACAGAATCACACTATTGCTCACAGATACGATAGTTGGCTTAATTGTTCATTCCAAGGTCAGATGAGCCTATTGCAAGCCGCAAAAGAATGTGTAAGGAACTTACTAATTCAAAAATCTCTAAGACAAAGGGCTTCCTTCATTTGTTTGCAAGTTGCAAATTAGAAAACTTTATCCAGGGTACAAAATTTTAAATCAACCCGTTTCATTGACGACTTTTGCGAAAAATCACTGAAAGAATTAAGGTCACAGGGTGATAGACCCAATTCACCCAATACTATCACTTACATACTTTAATTTTCCCCTCAAAAACATGAAACTCCCCCAAGTGCTTACTTGTAAAAGTTTGCCTTACATGGTTTCAACTTCTCCTACAACTCCAAACCAGACACATAATATCCAACAAAATAACTGATACATATTTCCAATTTCTTTGATGTCTAAATTATCAACAACCAAAGATGATACTATATTATTAAAACATGTCACTCACAACAAAATAACCACAAAATAAGAAACAAAGGGTCGTATTCATCACGCCAAAGAAACAAACAACAAAAAGCAATTAGATAACACTTCTAAATATGCCCTTTAAATCACAAAAAGCAACTCCAATTGCAGCAATTAGATAAACCCTTTTTAATTTGACTACAGTAAAGTCACTACACATAATAAAAGCAATATTTCGTCGTGTTTTTCATTCGTTAACGTTTAGTTTGAATTTCTCGAAACAAAGAGAGTATACACAGTAAAACCGTTACCAACTTTCGAAACCCATATTTTCTAATCGAGCATAAAAATACAGCCACCAATAAAATCCAACATGAAATAAGCAAAATAAAAGTGCCCACGAAAGCAAAAAAAAAAAAAAAAAAACAAGAAAAAAGAGGAGAGAGAGACAAAGAAAAACCTGGGAAGCAGGAGAATTATAGGAAGAGGGAGAGGAAGTGGTTTGAATGCCATTCATGGTGAAAGTGAAACTATAAATGCAAAGTCAAAGAAATTGAAGCATTTGATTTAAGGAAAACATCAGAGTAAAACTGTAAAAAGTATGATCAAAGGAGAGAGAGAGAGAGAGAGAGAAAGAGAGCAAGAAAACTGATGTTGTTTGGCAAATTGCGGAGTAAAGAGAGAGTGTGTGTGGGGGGGACTGTGTGAGTGGGACAGTTGAGTTTGTATTTCTTTTTTCACCAGAAATTATTTCAGAGTGTGACACCCTGACAAACTTCTCACATATGGTCAATGTTAAGCATAACTGTGTCTGTGCGGTTTTTTTTTTTTTTTTTTTTTTGAGTGTTTTTGAAAACTATCTCTTCATTCGCCTATAAACTTTTTTACTTTTTATATAGGGGTGTTCATCATTAAACATTTTATTTAGAATATTTCCTTATTTGTATATATAAAGACCAAAACACCCTCACTTGTTTGTTAAAAGTGCAAGTGGGACATACCCCTATGTGTAAATTTACACCAAGTGGACCTTAAAACTCATTTTTTAATCTATTTTCCTAAAAACTATGTTCCGTCCCTACGCGTTACGGAGGGAGTACCTTATGTTTAGAAACTAACTTATGTACTAGTTATGTGTGTTGGTAATTTTACGAAAATTTTTTTTTTTTTTTTTTGTGAAAAATTATCTTTTGATTTTTTATTTTTCGATAACACATTTGTCCTATGTTACTCAGACTCAACGAGAAATGTTGGACGCGACGCAGATATGTGTCTTGAGTATTTGGTACAACTATTTTAAGAATGTAATTGCCTTTTTTTTTTCTTTTGATGTGTTTGGCACGATCAGTATATATATATATATAATATATATATATATATATATATATATATCAGAAAATTAGAAAATCAGAAATGCTACTTTCTATGGGAAATGCTACTTATAATAGCATTTGTCAAATACTCCTTAAAACGCTAAATGCTACTTCAAACGCTAATAACAAATGTACAGCCAAACATGTAAAGTAGCATTCTGACTTGGTCAAAACGCTAAACGTTACCTTCTACTTGTCTACCAAACATACCCTTTGTCTAAATTGGAGTGGTCGTATTGAACGTATCCACAACATGAGATACATAAAATCAATACTACTAGTTTACTACTCGGGCTACGTCCGAAATAAATTTTATCATTTTATTTCTTTATGAACAAATACTTATATCAATTAATATTATAATTTATAAAGCTTTCATTTTCATTATAGATGATGTGATTTCAGTTCAGATAAGTAATAAGGAATGTATCAAATAATATGGTAAAGATGAAATCAATTAATAGTAAATACTGATTTTTTATAATAAAAAAAACATTGAAACTTTTTTTATATGAAAAAAGTCACTTATTTATTGCCAAATATGAAATGTTCATCTATACTCTTTACCATAAAATACATTTTCAATTATTTTTTTTAAGTGAAAATTAAAGAGACGTGCCACGTGGCATGACTGATGGCCTAACTGAAGCCGGTGAACGTGGTCGTTGCCTCTAACACAGCTTTTAATATATAGTATAAGATATTGTTTTGATTACCACTAACCTGATAACAAGACCCACTAACTCAAAATTAGAAAGTACTATGTATGTTAAAAAGATCAAATGGGACAATTTCGGGCCTAAATGTGTTGCTAAGACCGTGTGAGATAATTTAGATGTTATGCAACGTACGTGTGAGACTCTGTAATATGGTGACCGGTAGCAAAACATCCAACTTGAACCCCTTTTGAGCGATAAGTTTTATAATCTAACCTTTCAACGGGTGCATTGTAGATTCTAAAAGGGAAATGATCTATTTCGAAAACTTTGGAGCCATAAAGACGAGCTCTCCACCAAATCAAGTAAAACTTAACTGGAAAAAAAAAAAAAATCTGAACCACGATTTAATCCCAACTAGAGCGATCTAGCCCGATTCATTGACCCGAAATCTAACCCAATATAACCCGAAATTGTGATCAACATGAGCTCACTCAGCTCGACTCAACACAACCTGATTATAATCTTCTACTCGAAATCGACTTGACCCGACCCGAAGTAACCCCTTACCCAACAATGACCCAACTCGTAGTGCCAAAAACTGAAAAGGAGCGCATAGATAACCATCAATAAAGTGGTATATATCGATTATGACCCAACACGAAAACCCACACCCAATTGGACACAAGATTCACCCCATAGAACTTGACCCGATAGCAACCCGATCTGAAAACCAATGCTCCCCGAAGATCATGTTTACCCGATATGCCCCGACCTAATACAAACCGACCCGAGTAAGCCTGATCGACCCGTTTGGCACTCCTACCGAACCCACATCTTAGTACCTTACAGGCTTACACAAACATTATTCATGACCCGACAACCCGACCCATATAGAGTTGAAGAGGTCTGGGAGTTAGATTGGCTGTTTCTTTGAGTTTGTGAAGTTGCGGTGATCTTGTGTGCACTTCATTCGTTAAACGTTTAAACCATAAAAAGTAAAAGTGAAGGAAGCTTGCTTGCTTAGGTTTAAGCAGGGTTTAGGCGGCTGTCCGTCTTTCTCTTTTTCTCTCTCCTCTCATTTATCTTTTGATCATCACCAAGATCTATATGACACAAAGATGTGGAGAAAAGCAACCAAATTTGACGTATTGAGGAAGCTCAAACCCTCTTCACGCATTATTCATTTGAATGAAATTTCACAGGATTCGGGTAAAATCAGGCATTTTTCAGGTAAAACTGGGGTTATTCAAGGGTTTAAATTTCTGGGTATTGGTCGAATTAGTGATTTGTTGTGTCGAAATGATGAGATGGGCAGAAATAATTTCTTGAATTCTAGGAACCCTTTTGGTATTTCTGAGTTTAGTAATCATTACGCAACCGCGGCTGCTCAGGCGATTATGTCAACATCTTCTGAGGAAGATGAAGAAATCCGTGAATTGGTTGTTGAAATGACTAAGTTTCAGAGGAAAAAGGAGATTACTTTGGTTGCAGGGATGTCTCAATGGAAGTATAATGCCCTTAAGAGGAGGCAGATTAAGTTAGAGACCGAGGCGTGGAACGAGGCGGCGAGGGAGTATCAGGAATTGTTGGCTGATATGTGTGAGCAGAAGCTTGCCCCTAACTTGCCTTACATTAAGTCATTGTTTTTAGGGTGGTTTGAGCCTTTAAAGGATGCAATTCAGGCTGAACAGGATTTGTTTAGGATTGGGAAAAATCGCGGTGCTTATGCTCCTTTTTTCGATGAGTTGCCTGCTGATATGATGGCGGTTATCACTATGCATAAGCTTATGGGGTTATTGATGACTGGTGGTGGCCATGGGACTGCCACTGTTGTACAAGCATCTGTTCAAATCGGTGAAGCTATTGAGCAAGAGGTATTGTTGAGCTTGCAGCGTCTTATGTGGTTTTGTGTGATTCATGTTTGTTTGATTGCTTGAGAACTCCGTTCCTTTGTTATTGTCGTCAGTGCATATATCTTTATTGGCAAGAATGCAACTTTGATCACAGAGTAGGGCGGCCATAAAATCTCTTTCGGTAGTCTATTAGTTAGCTTTGGGATAGTAATGAGAAAAGCAGATGCCATGAAAGAAATGAGTCGTTCCTTAAAATGTAAATGTGGTGAATATATCCTCTCATTTTAGTCCTCACCTTGCCATGACAATCACCTTGCTGTGCCATTACTGGCATTCACTCATTTGTAGTCTCGATTTTAATGTTTTCGCATAGGAGTTCACCATATTACGCTTATTTCTTGTTGCACTTTGTCGGTTGACTTGTATATGAATTATAGGTCACACGTGATACATTTCACCACAACTCTTCGAGTAGCTGTATAAGATAATCGAAGTGGAGTTTGTTTGATGAGCTTGGTCAATTTGTGTCTATGAAAGTATTTATTAGTCATAGAAAATCGACAAAGGAAGCATTTGGTGATAAGAGCAAGACTGAGTGATTGAAGCAGCTAATCAGTGATACTCATAAAGCAGTTGTAGCCTTATAGGCTTGTCACTCTTAGATTTTTGGTTTAAGGGTGTTACTTAGTAACACACCCATATATGACTGAACTGTATTCTTATATGTTAGTATCTCCAACTCTAAGTGGAGGTATTTTAGACTGAAATTAAAAGTACGACATATATGGTTGAACTGCTGGTTAAGTGGTCCTTTTGTGGTTAGGGGCCACACTTTGGTGTCTGTTCTGCATTGGTGGATGTCTAAGTCAGTGAATCTACTATGTATCTATCTCTCAGGGTAAACTTCGTAGATTTTTGGAGAAATCAAAGAAAAAATCCACACCAAATACTGAAGTAGAGGATGCTAGAGCAAAAGAACAAGAGAGACTTGGAAAAAAGGTGACACAGCTGATGAAGAAGCAAAAAGTTCATGAGGTTAGGCGAATAGTGAAGGGACATGATGACTCAAAACCTTGGGGTCAGGACAACCAAGTAAAGGTCTGTGTAGCTCCTTAGTCCAACCAGGTATAAATTGAAGACATTTGCGACGAGTACATTCTCTAATTGGTTATGCTTTGTCATTGTGCTAATTTATTGTAGGTCGGCTCAAGATTAATTCAACTACTGATGGAAACAGCATACATACAACCTCCAGCAGATCAGTCATCAGATGCTCCACCTGATATCCGTCCTGCATTTATACACACCCAAAAAACAGTTTCTAAAGATGGAAAGTAAGTTCTCAAATATCCCTTAAGAAGTTACACTAATCTAACAAATGAACTGCTAAATAAGATATATTTAACTTATCCTTTATACAGGAAAGGAAGCAGGAGGTATGGAGTTATACAATGTGATCCTTTGGTGCGGAAAGGTTTAGAGAAAACCGTAAGTGTATTCGTTTTCACTATTTGATGATGTCCCACTTATCCAAATCTTTGATGATGCCTCCATAAGTTTAGTACTGTCGTGAGGCATAAATGATTTGTTGTTTGTGTCACTGATCCCCTGAATACGAATACCCTTTTGCTATTTGATTCAGGCCAGGCACATGGTAATTCCATACATGCCAATGCTGATTCCTCCACTCGACTGGACAGGGTATGTCTCTCTAAGTTTCTTTTACTTTGGTTTGATGGTTCTTTTGTAAAGTTCTTCTCTGAATAGTTTGAGATTGGTCAATGAACGTTTATTGCATTGCTCTTATTGATGGGAAGATCGTTGATACTAGGCTACTGGGAGGTTGATTAATTCATCACCATTTGTTCATTTTCTAATTCCCACCATCACCTCTTTTTCTGCTGTATGTGAGATTAGGATTCATGTTTAGATCCTCCCAATAGATAAACGAGTGACCTAGATCATTACTGTCTGTCACATGTGCATATGCCACGTTCTTTTTCACATTAATTTGTTTGCTGCATAAGAAAGGCATTTTTTGGTTATAATTTAGTTTATAACTACCTTTGCCAACCTTCTGATTTGATAGGTATGACAAAGGTGCATATTTCTTCCTTCCTTCTTACATTATGCGAACACATGGAGCAAGACAGCAGAAGGATGCACTTAAAAGGGTTCAAAAAGAGCAGTTGGAAACCGTGTTTGAGGTTTGACGATTCTCAATTTGCTGCGTTATCGATGTTAGCCTTCTTTTGTTTTATCATCCACTTGAAGTTACTGTGCAATGTGTTTAGGCTCTGAAAACACTGGGGAATACCAAATGGAGGGTCAATAAGAAGGTGCTTGGTATCATAGATAGGATATGGGCTAGCGGAGGCCGTCTGGCTGACTTGGTTGATCGTGAAGATGTGAGTTAATGTTACAACAAGCTCACTTGGCTGGAGGCAACACCTGTTGTTCAGTATTGCTTATATTTGATATCTTATTTCTGCAGGTTCCTTTACCTGAGGAACCAGATACTGATGATGCCACAGTAAAAAGGAAATGGAAGTGGAAAGTGAAAAATGTCAAGAAAGAGAATGCGGAAAGGCATTCTCAACGCTGTGATGTGGAACTCAAGCTAGCTGTAAGAAACTTTTTTCTTTGCTATCTTTATTGGCTGACAAATATTTCAGGATTCAATTGATTGGGCGATGATGTATCCCTGAATAGGTGGCTAGAAAGATGAAGGACGAGGAAGGCTTTTATTATCCGCACAATCTGGATTTTCGAGGTCGTGCATACCCCATGCATCCTCATTTGAATCATCTTGGTTCTGATTTATGCCGAGGAATCTTGGAGTTTGCAGAGGGTCGCCCCCTTCGAGCGTCAGGACTTCGGTGGCTAAAAATTCACTTGGCTAATTTATATGCTGGCGGTATTGATAAGCTGTCGTATGAGCATCGGACTGCATTTACTGAGGATCATCTTGATGATATATTTGATTCTGCCGATAGACCACTGGAAGGAAGACGCTGGTGGTTACAAGCAGAAGATCCTTTTCAGTGCTTGGCTGCATGTATGAATCTTACAGAGGCACTGAGAAGCTCATCTCCAGAGGACTATGTTTCACATATGCCTGTCCACCAGGTATGTACTACTGTGGTGAAGTAGCTATTGTTACAACTTGGATGTATTGCTTTAACAATGATGAGAAATAGGAGTCACTAGCACTGTTTTGCTTGATTATAAGCGATAGGGTTTAAGAGGACTGAACATAGGTTAGGGTATGCCAGTAGTAATTTGTAACAGGTTTTTACTTCTTAGGCAGAGAGACATTCAATCATTTGTGTTTTCTGACAATTGCATAAAAACTGCTAGTACAATTAATGTTGCAGGATGAACTTCTTTAATTTGGAGTATGGTATTTAATTTTTGTGCAAGATTGAATCTTCAACCCTGCAGTATATGTCAAGAATGACATAGAATCATTGCGAAATAAACAATAAAAGGGTCTCTCTTCATTTTGGAATTTCAATCTAAACCACTATGTTAGCCTTGATTTAAGCTTCGTCAAGGTTTTGATCAGTGTAACTAGCTGTTTGACTTGAGATGACATTTTTGAATGTTGAGCTATTGTCATCTTTGAATGTTGGTTTAAAGGACAGTTGCCAATGTCCTTTGGATCCAGTGACCCACCTTCTATTACTCTGTGAAGGTGTTTATTGTGTATTTCAGTATTTGGGATTATGTCTCGGTGGTTTATCTTCTTGACTTCCTTTTTTCGGCTTTTCAAATCCACAGGATGGATCATGTAATGGGTTGCAGCATTATGCTGCACTTGGAAGGGACAAGGTAACTTTCTTCGTACCTTCATCTAGTATTTATTGTGTTTGTTTGGTATTGGACTATTGGCAATTCATGTTAACACCCTGAATATAAGAGTTACATACTTAATGTCAGCTCTGAACAAGATCTAGATTTATAAATTATTTTTATTTTTTCATAAACGAGGTCCAGATGGCTCGTGTACTGAAGTAGTTTAACCGTGTTTGAATTGTTTGTCTTCTTGTCTTTCTAGAGCTCTACATTTAAAAGGTACACAGGGTGAATGACCATAGCTAATTCTCCATCCGAACTAACAATCTGAGGACATTACAAAATCCGGTGGCTTTGATACATGTACAAATTTATATTTTCTAAAAAAACCCTGTCTTGACGTACAGTATGTTTAGTCCTATTGCTCTCATAATAAAACTGCCAATTTCATTTGGTTGTGCTAAATTGCCTTTACCTGAATCAGTCTTAGTTACTTTCTCTCCACAATCTGCATTTCATGTTTGGCTGGCATATTGTCACTTGTCTACTACTGTTTGTCTGCTGGCAAGGCTACTTCCAAAAATCCTTGTTGCTACATCTTGCTGATAATCAGTGATGGTTTTTTTTTTTACGTTTTCAGCTTGGAGCAAAGGCTGTGAATCTTGTCGCAGGAGACCAACCTGAAGATGTGTACTCGGGCATTGCTAAACGGTAAATGACAACCCCTACTCTTACCTAAACCAAATAACTAATGGAGGGTTGATGAAGTAGTATATTTTCCCCATTGCAAAAGAGACAAGTTTTACTTCAGACTAATAAGGAAAAGTGATACCATCAGCTGGACACACATGTGCAGCATGGAAGTCTGGTGTGACTTGTTCTGTAGCCATCAGCCCATCAGAACATGTAAAAGTAGGGAATATTGTTACTGTTTCCTTTTGACCATCCTTGGCTGGTCAGTTGCGCTACTAAATTGTTGGTTTTTTTTTTTTTTTTTCCTTTTCTTTTGGTGATAGTGTGGCGTTAGCCTGAGGGGTAGGCTCAGAGCCCTCTTGTCTCCTTGTCTTTCTTCTTCATGATTAGGAATGAGTCTCTGTACTTGTTTGCTGCGCATGTGTCAAGTTATCTGAGCTCAGTTCATATTTAACTTTGAAGAATATAATATCGCTTTAGAATACAAGTGTGTTGTCATTTGACCTTTTTTTTGGGTCACCTGCAGAGTTCTTGACATTATGAATATGGATGCAAAGGAAGATCCTGCTATCGAACCCAATGCACCCTATGCTAAGCTTTTGCTGAAACAGGTAGCTTATTATTTGTGTGCTCCTGTAGAGATGTTTTCTGTTTTTATTCTTGAATAGAATGTAATCAATCCTTTTGTTAGGCAACACTGATGTTGAAACTATGATATGAAGTAGTCTAATTTCAGTAGAAATTATTGCTCGCCTCATCATAAGCAGTTAGCTTCAATGATGCATGGGCCCATGTTTGTGGTCGTGTTTCCTTGTTTGATTATGTTAGGAGTGAATTGGCATAACAAGGGTAGACATTGTCTTACTTCCTAACATTATCCATATGTCGACATTATATTTCAGAAATTTTCCTTGCTTTCAAGTATGCTAGTAAGTCAGAAGGCGCCCAAATGTAATTTCATTTAGCTGTTTTATATGAAATGAAATTTGATATAGTTTAGAAATTTCTCTGATCACCCTTTGTATGGATGGTATCACCTAGAAGTATATTCAATTTGATGATACATGCCTTTTCATTTTTATTGCATCGCCAAGTACCTGGACCAACACTTTGTTGCTTTTGATTCATAATCTCAGGTTGACAGGAAGCTGGTCAAGCAGACTGTCATGACGTCAGTGTATGGTGTGACATACCTTGGTGCTCGTGACCAAATAAAGAAAAGACTGAAGGAACGTGATGGATTTGCAGATGATAACGAGTTATATGCTGCTGCATGTTACGCTGCTAAGGTAAATATACAAGAGTTATTTATGTTGTTGCTTTGGTTTCTTGTGCACTCCAGTTTTGGATCTAGACGTAATTCATTAGGGTACTAGTGTTGGTTTCTAACAGTGATCTATGTAGACCACTAAATTGCTGACATCAGCTTCTTGATTTGTAAAGCACTGCTATATGAACCCGTCCTGTAAACTTTACAACCTTGAGATGGTGGAACATTGGCCTGACCATCACTCAAGGGTGAAACTTAAAGTGTCTTGGGGAAGGGCCGGGCGCTCCCGAAAGTTCTGTTTATCTTCTAGATGTTGCATTAAATACAGGAAATTGTGTGAACTCTAGTGGTAATATGGGTTATATGTTAACTATGAGGTCAAGGGATCGAATCTTGGCTCTGTCTCATTTTTTGCCAAGTTCCGTAGTGCCATCACCTTTGTTTTAGTCAGGTCAAAGGGTTTGAAGCTTATCTAATTGAATTAAATAAATCTCCTTTTGCTGTTTAATTTGGTGATTGCTCTCTTAAGATTAGCGTGCTAGTTTGGCTTATAACTATGCGGACATTACTAATTTTAGTCTGATATCCTCAAGTACCATGGGACCCTCGCTTAGCGGGGACGCCAATGTGCACCGGGCTGCCCTTTATCCTCAAGTACCATGGGCTTACTAAAATTGGCAAACCTGCTGATTTCTGAATAAAATTACTTTTTTTCATTAGCTGTCTAAATCACATCAGTTCGGTACATTTCCCTAAGCTTTTTTGGCTGTTTCAATGCCTTAGGTCACTATGACTGCACTGGGAGAAATGTTTGAAGCAGCACGAAGCATCATGAGTTGGCTCGGGGAGTGTGCGAAGGTATGTGATCTTGGCGTATATACTATCATTAAAATATGCCTGAGGAGAAATTACCTACTAAGTCTCTAATCTTGTCTACTGCCACCAAAACTTCTAAAGTTTTTCTGCATAATTATAAAATGGCTCAGTTGGTGAAGTTGGTATTTGCGTCCAAATTTCAAATGTATCTATGATACCAGTAACACTAGTGAACTGGAGTTTCTTTTACTTGATACTTTTATTGAGCCAACTTGATTCAGTCTGCAGATATAAAGTGCTATCTGCTCAATAGAAAATGTAAGGATACTAATTGTCTCAGTTGAATGCTGAACAGATTATTGCGTCAGAAAACCAGCCTGTGCGATGGACAACTCCGCTTGGGCTTCCTGTTGTTCAACCTTATCGGAATTTAGGAAGACGTCTTGTAAATATTCTTAGCTCTTGGTTTTTCTTAACTTTTCAAGCTATGTTTGGTACATTTTTCAATGTACTTGCGGTTTGATTTCTGAAAATCCTGTGTGCTTGCAGATCAAGACCTCTCTACAAGTTTTGACTCTTCGGAATGAAACTGACAAGGTAGCCTATGAATTACTTAGAAACAATTTCAGACGTTCAGTTGTCAATGCTTAGTACTTGTAGGTTTGGTTATTCTGCACTTTGCATCACGTTTGGATTCTGCTGTTGTGTTTGGTGTGGCTGTTGGTATTGAATATGTTTGAATAATTGAATGTATTCCAGGTCATGGTGAAACGGCAGAGAACAGCTTTCCCTCCAAATTTTGTCCACTCTCTTGATGGGTCCCACATGATGATGACCGCTATTGCCTGCAAACAGGCGGGCTTGTATTTTGCAGGTTGGTTCTCAGACTCTACTTTTAACATTCTCCATGTTTGTGATTCACGTGTATCTCATTTTTAGTTCGTATACATTTGTAGGAGTTCATGATTCGTATTGGACACATGCATGTGATGTGGATGAAATGAACAGGATATTGAGGGAGAAGTTTGTTGAGCTCTATGAACTTCCTATCTTGGAGAATGTAAGTGTTTCTTTTAGACCTTCATCTTTATAAGATATAAGCCGTAAGTTTTTTTTCTTTTTTTTTTTTTTTTTTTTTGAAAGGGAGTAAGAGGGTAGTTTGCGTTGTTTGGTTAACTACCTCTCTCTCGTTTACATGTGGTGATCTTAGATGTTTGAATTTACTGTCATACTTGACAATGGATCTTGATACATCGCCTAATATAGCACATGTACTTGAGATGATGTTGTCTGAAGAGCCTGTCGTATATTTGGTTGTGTACCTCGTCTGATTGAAATGGCTCAGTCTGCTTCTGGTTAAGTACGGTAAATCACAGAAGTTGAAAGACGTATTGAAATGGCTAAATGTTTATCAACAGTTGCTACCAATTTCCAGCTTAGGTTGAGCACTTGAGGTTCATTTATGTAACTGCAGCCAACACTGTTTTGGTAATTGTACTGAAGCAATACTTTTCTTGTGCAGTTGTTAGAAAGCTTTCAGACATCCTTTCCTAATCTAAAGTTTCCTCCTCTCCCTGAACGTGGAGACTTTGACTTGAGAGATGTTCTGCAGTCTCGGTATTTCTTCAACTAGCATAGCATGGCGTTTTTGTGGTGGTTGAGTTCATAGTATATATAGCCTTCAATGGATCTCAAATATGAAGACACGTGTGCAATATAAAGAAACTTTTGATACCTGGGTTTGTTAAAATGGAGGCAAACAACTGGACTCCTGACCTTTCCAACTGAAAAGCGGAGATGGCGAGCAGAAAAGATTTTTCTATTGACCATCTGCCTGTAGGTTTACTGGGTATGACGATGCAATTTCTGCTGGATAGTTTTTGTATACAGCCGAATGTAATTGTCTGGCATAGGTCTTACGTGCTCCACCCAGAAAAGGAAGCAAGGACTGAAGTCCGAAAACAAATGTACTGATGACAGGAGCAGCAGCTCAATCTTACTGTTGGCCAAGGAACGAAAATCTCAGTTCCCAGCCTACAGCTACATGATGAACTACCATCTAGTACATGGAAGAGCTCCTCGGGGTCAGGCGACAATTATTTACCACACAGTTATATAGAATAAAGGTGCGAGCAACTCAATTCCGGTGAGTATAGCTTTGCTTAGATTTAAGATCTAGAAAATTTTCATATTTTTTACCTTAGTGATCATGTGTATATGCATTCCTTCTCTGATGTTAGTCTTGTGTAGGAAATTTTTGATTGTGTAGAATGATGTTGTAGAATGATATTCCGATACTACAACATTAGAATCCTGTACTGAATGTTGTAATTTTTTGGGTATAAAGTTATCTTTTATCAGCAAACTCTTGCACAGTCTGTTGAGAGTGTACCATTGAAAATGCACATCTTGTATACTTTTGCTGTAATGCTTCTTTTATAAACAAGTTCAGAATCATTTCTTACCAAGTTTACAGCTTTAATGGAGAAATGATTTTTGATCATGATTTCAAGTTCGATGTGCCTCGCTAATAAAAAAAAAAAAAATCATTTTTTGGTTCTTGTATATTAGCCCCTTATTCGGTCATTTAAATCGTGCCAGACCATCTCTTTCACTTTGTGTGTAATGTTGTGTCTCAAAATGTTAATATCTTGACGACTCACGTATATTGATTATAAAATAGTTTTATTTTCTCTACTGGTCTCTTTGAAGTGGAGACCTATGACTAACATGCTTCAGACTCGAAGGTAACAAGGGACTTGACGAGATCAAACCCGACTCGAATCCCTTGCTGTTGCACATTCCCTAATATCGACATCGACGATGTTGTAGGAGCGAATGCGAAGCAGAATGTCCCGTCTGTGTCAACCGGAATCACGTAGTTTCTTGCTGGTAATATCAAGCTCTCTCCACCTCCACTAAATAGAAGCTCTACTGCTGGAAACTCAACACTGTCCATTCCTCTAAGGTCATAACACGTGTCGAAAATCGCAACCTCGTCTGCTGTAGGTAGGTGGCTAGTTCCCCTTCTGAACTCATCCCTTAGCAGCTCGTACACCCTAGACTCTAGCCGTGTCACAGCAGTCCCAGAGTCTATGATCATTCCCCCATTCCCGTGCCTATCGATTTGGAACGACGCCGTTGGGATTTCTAACACATTTCCGCCTACGCTGAATCCTGTCAGTCCTAGATAATAGAATGTGTCAAGCATGTGATTTCTAACCAGCGTAGCTGTAGCGGAAACGTTGTTCCTATTGGTTTGTGTTGCTTCGGAGTTGATCAACTCGAGGGTCGATGCTGAGCTCGAGTCTCGATCAACGAGACAATACGAGAAGAAGGTCGCATTAATTTGTGAAGGCAATGACAAGGGGCCACCTCCAAGGCCTAGCAACCCTCCGGCTCCGGCGAAATAGCCATCATTATTATGTCCACAACCTACGGCTAAATTTGTTATTGACCTTCCTCCGTCAAATGTGAGTGTCTCGGTAACAAAGTTGCCACTAGTGTATGAGCCATCCCCGTATGACACCTCGTATTGACAACGCCCTAGGCGACAGTCTGAAACGTCTAGGGCGTCGCACCTCGAGGAGTTACATGGGATGGATCTAAACGAGGAGGATCGTTTTGGGTCAAATATTGGGTTGGATTGTGAGTAGCAGTGTGAGCATGGTTCACATTGTACCCAACTAATGTCACTTCCCGTGTCTATGATTACGTACACTTCACGTAGGGGTTGGCCAACCCCAATACGTGTGAAGTACTCCCCGCTTCCTTGGCTTGTGCCCGAGATGATTGGGGCGCCTAGGTCAGATTTTATCGTTAGGTCAAGTCGGGTTTGAATCGAGTCTACTCGACTTGAGTCGTGAGTTAATTGAGTTAGGAATAGGGACTTGTAGTCTTTGTCATTGTGCATGTTTGGGAAAAGTGATTTACGAGTGTGGAGTTCCAAGGTAATAGGTTGATTATGTGACAATTGGGCATTTGTCATAAATGTTTGAGTATTTGATGTAGGTTGTTTAAGAGAAGTTCTTGATATAATGTTGGTTACATTAAGAATGTGAGGTTTGTAGCTTGGAAATAGTGTGACTCGAGAAGAAATTAAGGGGAAATTTATGAAAAATAAGATTATTGTGAAGAAAAAGACATGAATATAGACAAAAGAAACAATCTTTGTTTCCATTAGGAGGACCTTCTATGTCAAATGATGAGTAAAAGAAAGTGAGACAGGTGTTTGACAAATCCTTTTATTCGAATGTAGTTATTTATAATAATAAAATTAAAATAAGGTGTTTGAACAAGTGCGCGAAAGATATCTAGGTAATTTGCTGTTAGAACAAAGTAGAGAGGATGTTTATCGCTCTTCAATAATCTTTACAACATGCCCTTTGCCTAAAGAATACTCCTAATACACAATCCATGAAGTTTGTGTGACATCTTATCTTTCCCAAAATCTTGAATGTACTATAGCTAAAGTAGGGTGTGTCATTTGATGAAAGCGAAGAAGCCATGGTGAAAATTAATCTTCGAATTACTCTATTGATACAAAAAGCTAAAAATACAAAAGGAAAACATGCAATAACATTATACTTTATACTCCATATGACTTCGAACCAAAAATATAATGCATGTATGACTTGGATTGAGTAATTTTTTTTTTAAATCACGGCATATAGATAGACAAATTATTATGACAATAAAAAATCTACGAATATAATATCTCCTTTCTAATGTCAAAGTTTTATTACAAGTCATAAAGTGCGCATGCATTGAATGGTCGTTTTAATGCAAGTCATAAAGTGTACATGTATAGAGTGATTGTTTTATTACAAGTGATAAAATGCACATGCTTAGAGTGATCCTTTTTAATAGACAAGTAATAATGCACATGAGAGAGACATGTATGAAGTGGTCGTTTCAGCTCATCTTTCTCTTAAACTGATCATTTTTCCAATTGCCACAAGCATGACTGGCGTCTTCACTTCACATAAATCCAATTCAAGTTCCTTTGCATTACAATGACAATTCTGCTAAGAAGTTTCGCAGATAACTAAGTGACGAACCATACAACTACAACATATCCCCATTTCTCACATATCGTCATTAATTCATTATCCATCTCAACCTCCGCATGCTAAGTTTAATCATATTTGCTCTTCCATACGACCATACGTTTTTTAATTGTTTATATTTTACTTAGACCCCTCATATATGTAAATCGGATGTCAATAATATGATGGATTAGAGGGGGTAGTGATTATCATGTTTTTATCATTCGTCTCTGGTACGTGTTTGGTAGTCTCAACACAAAGAATTTTCATCTTGCATTTTACACTACCATAATTCTAGAATATCAGACTTTAAACATGTTAAATATTAAGTAAATACGGATTAAGTAAACCTAAATACTCATTCCATTTTTTTCATTTCCTTACGTTAAGGAATAGAGAAAGTATATGTTAAAATTTAATCAATAAGGTCCAGTGTACTACATATCAATTCAGATTGCTTACATAAGTACATCACGCCATTGATGGTTAATGTAGGATTATCTATTTGTGGTTTGACTTGTTTGAAGGTGACATAATCCTTAAATAATTCAACAATATACTCTTAAAACTTTATTTTCTACATAATAATTGATCATATGATTGCTCTAAAGTCTAGGTCTAATTACCGTTTTAGTGGTAGAGTTTCAAAGCTAGAGTCCTTGGCATCTTGGCTTGTTTTTAATCCGCATTGGTGTAAGGGATATATAAGGCGACAAAACTATCATCATAAATAGACCTATCAAACAAATTATTTGTGTAGGTCTTCGACGGGTCACCTTTCAACAATTATACTTCGGCTTCGGTTTGGGTCCACTCCTTTCTTGTTAAATTTCGGGTTTGTCAATTACGGGTCGAGTTCAGATTCGCCCAATTCCAAAAATCGGGTAATTTCAGATCGGCCAATTCCGACCATATTGACGTCGGAACTCTTAAAAAGTCCATCACATAGATTATCTAAAACTGAGATTTTATTGGTAATTTGAGTGACTAGAATTGTAGTATAGTTTCAAGTCATTTTTTTATCAACCAAATCATTTAAATGTCTGGTTATTCCGTCCGGTTAGTTCGGACCAAGTCTGTCAAAGAAATCCATGTCATTTTCGAATCGGATCAGGTTATTCCGTGCTTTGGGTTGAATTCAAATGGTCAATATCCGATCCAAAATCGAACATTCAAATCAAATAACTCGGATCATATGTTTAGCTCTAGGTCAACTTTGTCGTACCTCAAACCCAATCGATTCCTGTACCCACTAAACAAAGTTATCATGGTTCGTAGTAAACGTTAAACCCAATGAGATGTGTTAAAACTGTTAATACATTACTTAACTATCCAAAAGAGCATGAAAGCCCACAAAAGGCATGATGATTAGTGGATGCCTAATAGGGATTAGCAGCCCCGTTATGTATATTTTTAACCATATTAATTAAGCATCGCAAATCTCTCTCTTGTGTAATGTGTAGTAGTGTTGTTGTACTTCACAACAAAAACAAACCAAAAAGAATTCAGCTTAACTCACAAGCTCTCTCTCTCAACTTAAACTTCAACTCTGTCTGTTCTGTTCTTTATATAGACTGAGAAAGAGAGAGAATAGTAGAGAAAGGTTGCATCTTTTTCCCAAAGAACAACCCTTCTCTTTCACTCTTCTCTTTGACTCTTATTTCTCATTCTTTTCCCAATTTGAAGTAAAAGTTTCCAATTACTCCATAAAGGATGTCTTTATCTATAGCTCAGGTGATTTTTCGTTTCACTACTACCCGTACTTTCAACTAATCTCGTTCCTTGTGTGTTACGATTTTAAATGACGATTCATGTTAGCCGAACCCAAATCTTTTAGCGACTACGGCTTTGGTTGTAGTTGTTACTGATATAGTTCTTCCAATTTAGAATTTTTGGGTAATTTTGTAATTCTGATGTTATTGGGTTTGTTGGGTATCTTTTGCAGGGTTTTACCAAATCGTTGGCTATGACTATTCTTTCTGAGATCGGTGATAAGACCTTCATTGCTGCTGCGGTGTGTTTTTATTGACTTTTTTTCTAATCTAATTTTTGTATTTATATATTTTGTTTGAATTCAATATTTAGTTTGTATAATTGGGTGTTACACAGAATAATTTTATGTGGGTGTATTGCAAATTTGAAGATTTTTCATTGAATCAGCTTAATTGACATTTGACGGTGAACACATACTGTTAAAGATTTTTTTTTTCTTCTCTAATCTGATTTTAGTATTTATTTATTTGTTTGAATTCTATGTTTTTTTTTTTAATTGTAATTTGGGTTATACAAAAAATTTTTATGTGGGATTGTTGTAAATTTGAAGAATTTCCCATGTTTATCAGCTTAATTGACAAGTCAACATTTCTTGTTATAGGTTAGTACCCAAGAAATAAACTTTAATGTTTAAGCCACTGTAGTATGGTTTGGATGTTTGTGAGCATCATAGATTCATAGAAGTGCTTCGTAGAAGAATATGGTTCTTTTTAGAATCGAATTTGACAAATACAGGAGGATTATCTTCTGATTTGTTTAAAAGAATATGGTTCTTTTTGGTATCTAATGCTTTTTGATTATACGAAGATGGTTTTGTTGGAATCTACTTCTGAATGAGTAATAACTTGTAGTTATTATAAGTTAATATTGGCTTGGAAGGAACGGGTTCGGTTGTATTGATTCGTTGGTTGAGGTTTAAGAGTTTAAGGGGGAGGGGTTGGCTGAATTAAGAGGATGAAGTTTGCAAACATCTACTGAAAAAAGGCATCACTTTGATTTTGGAAAGTATGATTTGTATCCGTATCTCATTGTAAAGGGTTGATTTGGTTGTGTAATTTGGATTTGAGTTAAGTGAGGTTAGAGTTTAATTCTCTATCATGGAAGAGAGAACATTTTCTACAATCAACAATAGTGTAGTAGTGGCAATCTCCTTGAAATAGAGGACTATAAAATTTGAAACATTTCTGGATGCCTATCTACAAACTCTTTGTATATTCACGATTGCTTATTGTTGATTTCTCCTTGGTGATTTTGTGTAGATTTTGGCTATGCGCCACCCAAGGAGACTTGTCCTTGCTGGTTGTCTCTCTGCATTGATTGTGAGTAGACCTCGCCCTCTATCTTCAGATGTCATGTATCTGTGTTCAAACTATTTTCTAAATGCAGATATCTTATAAGGTTTGTGTTCTTAGGTGATGACAATTCTTTCAGCTGTTGTTGGATGGGCTGCTCCCAATTTGGTGAGGTTCTTTTCCCATAAGTTGTGTGAAACGAATCCAAAACTTTGAGGCTTACGTGGCACTGGAATGACTGTGCCGGTGTTATTTTGTCTTTGTTTTTACTATATGTTTATCTGATGTTATGCATTGTAATTCACTCAGATGTCTCGAACATTGACTCATCATGTTGCAACTCTGTTATTCTTTGGGTTTGGGGTGTGGTCGCTGTGGGACGGTTTCCATCAAGACGGGTAATTCTTTATGTTCATCTTGTCCTTCTTTCATGATTCCTCTCGTGTGGAGGTTTTCTTTTAGATTAAGAATGACAAAACAATCAAAGGGGTAACTTGTACGCTCAGCTAATGTAATTGTCTGTGCAAATTGTGCAGGGATGCGGAGGAATTGGATGAAGTTGAAAAGAAATTGGTAAGTGTTTGGCTCCTTTCTTGGACCTGTAGTGCTGATATCTTAAGTTCTATATAAACTGTTTTCATTTCACCAGGATGCTGATTTCAAGGGGACCAAAGGAGCATCCAAAGACAACAAGGTAAAATACGGTACTTTGGTGTACGAACATGTAAATATGTCTTAGTGCTTCTTGAAAATATGCCTTATCCCTTGTAATTATGTCGTGGTGATCCTTGTAAATATGTATTACTGCTCCTTGTTAGTTTGGGAGATAGTTTTTCAGTACTCTCAGTGCAACGATGTCTGTAAATCCTGCATTGGGAGATTGATGGTTTGCACTCCTGTCAAGTTCTATGAAATCATTTTCAATTTTGTAGAGACTTTTACATATCTAAACTCGTTCCGTGATAATGGGAAAAAAAAGAGGGACTGCTTTCTGAGGTTTTCTTGCTACTTCGTTTTAGTTTGGCCTGCCAGCAGGATACCCTTTGTTACTTGAAAAAAAGTTAATACTGCTAGTCTGCAATACAAGTGGCATCTGGGAAACACAATTGCTTGTTTCTATAAATTAAACACAACTACATGTAAGAACTTGGTAGGCTTTTGAAGGTTGACAGCTTTTTTGCTATGTATATTCCTGATTAATGGTTAGTACGTACTCGATGTATTTAACTAAAAGTTTATTTGAATTATTCATCTCCTACTGGGTTATATAAGTGACATCAAGTAGGTTCTGACCTTAATTTGGTACGATTGGTAACTTGTTACAACCAGTTCAAGTTTATCATAGAGTAGCCTGTTGCTTCACTCTTCGTACACGTGCTGTGTTCTTTGGTTTTGAGTAATCTACTTATGTAGTTATATGATTGCCAATATGACCTTCTCTATTGGATGCAATTGAACTGGAGGATATTCTGCATGTTCCAGGATGATGATGAAAAGAAGAAGAAGAGCAGGCCATTACTGGCACAATTTTTCTCACCCATCCTTTTGAAGGTAGCGGAAATCAACGTTCTTTTAAAGGCTATAGTATTATTTATCTCATCATTTCAGGCTATTCTTATTTGACTGGGTGTGGTTCTCATTTATTTTGTTTCGGTCTTACCTGTTGCAGGCATTTTCTATTACCTTTTTTGGTGAATGGGGTGACAAGAGTCAGGTATGTTGCAAAGGAGGCTCTGAGAATTTGATAAATCTATAAATTGTTCTTTTGATCTCTCGGATATACCAACTGTTACAACCCTCCAATTAATACTACCATTCCTGCTGTGATTGCAGCTGGCGACCATTGGACTAGCTGCTGATGAGAACCCTTTCGGTGTTGTTCTTGGTGGTATTCTGTGAGTATTACAAATCACCTTCATCCTATAAGGGCCTTTCTGGAAATTTGTTCTTTCTTGTCCATTCTTGTCCTTACTGTTGATTTTATGTTAAGAATATAGGCCCTCATGGGTAACGATGTGTGCACGAAATGTTCATGTCATGTTTGGTGCTTCAATTTTTTATGTCTTGGACCCACGCTTCTCTTTTCTCAGAGGCTTGTTGCCATCGGAATTACAATGTCTGTGTATTGATTGTTTGCTTTCTAAGGTCTCTGGTAGCAGCGAACAAGTAGCTGAATGCCAATTCTTTTTTTTTTTCGAGGCCAAATGCCAAGGATTATTCCTATGTGTTTCTTGGCATATGTTTCCTGTAGCTGAACTTGATTGCATAAATTAATGTAAAATCTCCATTGTCTAGAATGTTCACTGTAATAAACCCCACGTCTTTTGTCAGATCCTTAATTGTGTGAGTTAAGGGACACAGTAAAAATTTATTATTTGCTACCATTCTATGCTCATTTAGCACTGATGTCTCATGTGAGGCATGAACCAGATGTTTGATGGATGTTTATTGTGTCTAGGGGACAAACATTGTGTACAATAGCTGCAGTCATGGGTGGGAAGACCTTGGCGTCTCAAATATCTGAAAAAGTGGTACGTATGTGAAAGTTTTGTGCTTTCTCGCAAGAATATCTACGGTGAAAGCACTTTGTACGAGGCTTCTCCTTGACAATTGTCTGTTTTCAACATCCAGGTTTCTATTTTTGGTGGATTTCTCTTCATTATATTCGGGATCCAGTCCTTCCTGTCTCCAGTCTAATTTCCTAGCGAAACTCCTTCAAGAGGTAAGTTAAAAACCTGAAATTGACTTTAGTTGATCCTCCTGCATGCGATTGGAGAAGATATATATTCATTTATACAATAAGTGACTATGAATGTCATCCTCAACATGAAAACCGTCTTCACTCTTGACTCTTACAGAATTGTATATGAGCATTCTCTCAACAGATCCACGATGTTAATGTCCCAGATAGTATTATCGTTTTATTTTATTGCTGTCATGAACTAGTGTCCTTTCGTTCTATGCAGGAACGGTTATCAAATCCAGCTTTATAGCAGATACACCAATAACATTTCTAATCGCCCTTGCAAGGGAATCATCAATCTGTAAAGGGGTGCTATTGCAGCTTCACTTATAAACATTGAAAGTGATTTGCTGCGTTGTCCCTTGATTGTGAAGGTCACCCTTAACCATTATTTGCTGGTCTCCTCTTTGATTTCTTTTTATATACATGTTTATGGGCTAAAAAATAGCCATTATGCTACATTATGCTATTCTTAGCTAGTTTTAATTTTCAAGTTGTATATAGTGGTACTATCAAGCTCCAGATACTATAAGCGCAGCTTCTACTAATTGGGCAGTCCATCTCATGAATTCCAATTTACGCTGTCCATCGTTTTCAATGTTTCTCCACATTTTCATAGTCCTTGCATCTCGGTTTTGTGGCCTGGTATAACAGGTCTATGGCCATTCAAGGTCTCTGTCGTATTGATTTGAGTACAATATAAAGATTTGCAAGGGACTTATGTTCCATCAGTAGATTGTAATTTGCTCATGAGCAAAGCAGAAGCGAAAAATAGGGGACCAATGTAATTTAATAGGGAGTATGTTCTGTACAATTGTACTTACGGCTGGCACTTCTATTCTGAGCGTCACAAAGAAGCTACTGTAGGCATAACCAGCTATAGCTGAAGCGCATGATTAGTCGCCCGCAGGCCATGACAATCTTTTCATTCAATGGCAGCCGGACCATGAAGAAGGACGGACATACTCACCACAAGCCACATTAATATTAATCCAGTTAATTACTACTCTGATGAGTATGTTCTGCCACAAGAGGCGCGAAGTATGATTATGTATTGATAAATCCTTAGTCTAAACTCGACCAGATGAACATCATGGTTCATACAGAAGTTTAATGTGACATATATACACACATGTAGATGAGACATTTATCAACATTATATATCACCATGAAGATCTCCAGCCACCGCAAGGCCCCTAATCAACATCCGCCACTGGCAGGTTCAATCGAACTTAGTAACCCGTTGCCCCGTAACTGCGTACAGTGTTCTTCTGCATCAGCCTGTGCACAGATTATCACAACTGCTAAACCATTGTGGTGTGCTTCTTGCATAATGTTCACTGCAATGTCAACTGTCATCCCAGGTATAACCTTCATCAGGACTTGCACAACATATTCTCTTTTGTTGAAGTTATCATTGTGCAGCATGACACGGTATGGTGGAGCCATCTTCCTTGATTTCCTAGTTTCAAAAAAGTACAGTGTTAATTAATTGCTAGAGAACAAAATCTGGGGGGGGGGGGGTAGCTCAAGGTATACGATAAAATTTACTTCCACGCAGGCAAAGTACTTGAACAAACAACGATAACAGCTGCCCCTATCATAAAAAATGGTTTAGTACAACTAAGTCGAAATCTGTGAGAATTCAATCAAGTTTTCTTCAGGCAGCCGCATTTTGCACTCATCTCTATACTTTGATGCAACTGTAGGCAAATACATTATAGAAAGGACTCCAACTTCAAATATTTTAAATGGACATCTTATTCATTAAACCGTCAGGCCACTGCAGATCTGGAGGGTGGTTTATCAAAGCACATGCGTAATAAAACTAGAGGCTCTTGATCGATGTTTTAGGTCAACCACCAAGAAAGTAAGCTTCTTGGACAAACTATGTTATTTTGAAATCTAAAAACAAGCCAGCTCATAAATATTTAGCATTTCAAAATCTGCCTGTTGGCACAACCTCCAAAAGAAATCTGAAGGGGAAAACAATCAGTTTTCAAAAAGGTACTGAACTGAAGCTACACTAGTACCATAACACTCAGTCACAAGCACAACCGCAACTGGTGCTCAATGTCCCCTTTGTTTATATTCCAAAGAGTTTCTATCCATCCCCATGTATTTCGTATCTAACATCTTGATGACCCTCAGTCAAGAGAAAAAATTGTTGTCATTCCGTGCCATGTTCAAAGATTTTCCACACCATACAAGTTACGCACATCATCCTATCAAATTTAGTTAATGAGGACCCACTAGCCCAGTTAATTGGAGTATAAAGGCCAGAAATTCTTCCAGCATACCACATTACCATTTCGGAATCAAAAGTTAACTTTTCCGTTAACAAAGTTAACTTGACATCACTGTATAATTATGGCATTATGCATTCACAGTGAGGTTTATTAAAGGCAAATAAATAACGAACTCTCACTGATATACCATTAAAATACAATGACAATACAAACCACTCACGTGATTGAGCCCAGGACCTAGCTTAAAACTTATGCTATCTAAAATAAACCCTTCAAACACATATAGCATCGCAGCCATATTGATGCTGATGAAAAAAACTTACCTGTGCAAGCTACAGAACAAATTCAGTTAGAGCAGAGAGCATTTCTATAGACTTATAAATAGAGAAGTGTAAGCACCTCAGATCAAATTCAGATTCACGTCCAGGTGAGGTTTTCTCTATTACAGGCTTGTCCAGAACTCCTCCTTTTCTAGTAGATCCAGTAGCTGCCACAGCCATATAGAAGCCACGGTGGTTGCACGATCCTCTATAAAAAGTATGTCTACCCCCTGTGCATAATTCAACATTGATCATTCCCAGGCATTAAAAAAAAAAGGGAACATTTCTTTCATTAAACCACATTCAAGCTCTACCTAATGGAGCCCACTGAAAGATCAGAAATGTAGAACAAAGTGGATAGAAAAGGAGAAAACGAATACACTGGAAATACTTGTCATTTATGCTTCTAACTGAAAGACATAACGGATCATGATCTTCACAGTACAACCACAAATTCAAGGAAATAGTCTACTGAAGTACAATGTACTTGTGAATTTACATCGTCAAGCCTCGGCAGAGACCATCTCTTTTAAAGCACAGTCATGGAGCCTTCTAGTCTTCCTGATTCCCAGTACATGCATGGTTCTAGATAACGGCAGTAACACAGAGACATTACCGATACATAGCAAATTTGAGATTAACTCAAACCACTAATTCATTCCATATAGGCCGCAAGTTTCCATAAACTACAAAATTTTCTGAACACAGCCCAAAACCATTGGAGGTAAAGACTCACATTCGTAGGCTTTAGAATACACTGGATTATTGGAATAAAGCAAATGGTTTGCAAACTTGCCCGTGTACTTCTTGTATTTTACAGTAAGAGACGGTTTGAGCGATTTCGACGATTATGATTCATCCAGAAACAGTTTTTTATGTTTTCGACATAAGGGTAAGGTTGCATACATACAACTTCACCTTACCTCGCCATAGGCTGGAGCTTTTGACACACTGGGGTGATGTTGTTGTTGTTTACCCAAAACTGAGATTTAATACCATGAGTCCATAAGTACAGCAGCCAGGGGAACAAAATACAATTCTCAAACCATGCATTGTTTCTAACCTACTCTGTAGAAAGGAGACAGAACAACTCCTGATGAAGCAGCAGAATCGGAAACTAATCTGATCAAAGTAAAGGCTCAGCTTCTTAACTCAACTTCTATAAATAAGCTTTTCATATTTTTTTTTATTTTTTTTTTCATTTTCCCTGCCTTTCGTAAATGAGCTTAGGCCCTTCTTTTGTACATGGGTCACTCCCTTGGTGTCCCTTCTATATACTCACTTGATTACTAGCATAAGAGTAAACTTTTCCAGCTTTTCTTCATTGGTAAATGTCTACTAGCACAGTAAAAAAGCATGACAGTCTGGGAGCCCTCTGTGTCTTCCATCCAGTACTCGGGTTACTAAGTTATAAGACGACAAAGAGCCCAGCATTTCTACAATTCTAACTTGTAGTAAGCAGAATCAACATTCATTCAGCTCAAGAACACAAAGGAGGGTTAGAACATATCGTCATTCACTAGTTTAAATGGTCATACTTTGTTCCTCTATGATAGTTTACAGAAAATGCTGCGAAAACCTAAACACTTCAATACAGTCCAGCAGATTCTCATACAAATGTGTAAGTTAAAACAACAATGTCTAGGAGACTATAACGACACCATGACGCTTCAATACATCCAAACCACACCCGTATGTTCCATCTTCGCAAAACAAAGCCCAAGTGGAGCCCCCTCCTTGGACACGTATAACCCTGAGGTCTCAAGTTCAAATCCTAGGAGCCCCCTAATTTCAAGTGGAATTTCAGCGCAATGTTTGTGCATTTATCATCCACATTTCATTCAGTCCAAGTTTCAAGCCCAATGGGCATTCACGTGAGGGGGAGTGTTAAGATATAAAACCAATTATTAGTCGTCAACCATTAGTCTAAACTTTTGGTTGAGTTGATTCTTCAACACAAAGCTTCCTACACAAATATACTAGATTACTAGACGCCACCAAATACGAGTATAAAATCAAAATACACGAGTACTCATCTGCTATAAATAAGAATAAGTAATTGCAAAAAAAAAAAAAAAAAAAAGAAAAGGGAAAAAGTAAAAGTGAAGCTAACTCATTTAATTAGCTATGAATAAACAAACAACAAAAACAACGAATTGAAACTACTGCAACTAACCAAAAGAAATTGACAAAAACCAATCCAACAGAAAAAAAAAATAAACACAAATAATAAAAAAGTCAAACATGCAGATGATTAAAATAGATTGCAGAAATTGAAGAAATCAGACGAAAGATTAGTATACCAGAATTAGGGTTGAGGACGTGGTTAGGGGAGAGAGCTAATCTACCGACGATTGCAGTATCCATTCTTCTGCTCGAGTGTGTGTGTGTGTGTGTGTGTGTGTGTGAGAGAGAGAGAGAGAGAGAGCTGAGAGTTGAGACTGTGTGTGTGTTGGTGGTGGTGAAATGTGGAATCTATTTTTGGTTTTATTTTTTTCTATTTTATAATTATTTGTGTGTGTGTGTGTGTGTGATGGTGGTGGCGTGCGCGTGTGTGAACCTGGTGAGTACTTGGGAGGTTTGAGGACGTTAACGTTCAATCCGTCTATTTTTATCTTCAACCTTTGATGTTAACCTCTTTTTATTTTATTTTTTTACTCCGACTTGACTCTAATTGCTTAGATTTGAATAAGCAAATGAGATTGGAATTTGTTATGATATGGGTGGTGTTTTAAATAGATCGTTTACGTAAATTTTGGGTTATAAATAAGACGAGATGAGGGGTAAAAAATGACTAGACTCGTCAAACGGATGATATGTCAACTTTTCATCACTAGCATTCTACACTAATTTTTGTTTCGGGTTATGTCAGTTCAATAAAGGATTGGTTAAAAGCGAAGTGAATATAGGGAGAATCAAGGGGGTGCATCCATCGGGGATAAGATGATGAATGATTGACTCAGATGGTATAGCCATATGAGGAGGACGCCAAAGATGTGCGTTAGCAGAGTTGAAGAGTGGAGAAGCGAAAACCTTGTAACACTGTTAGTTTGATGAGAGTGATTCGAAGTAATATGAATATTTTGAGGTTTGAACAAAGTGTGGTGTTGGATAGGGTAGTGTGGAGAATATAATTTACCTTTTTATAATTTCTAAACCGATGGTTGAGGCACGACAAGGGTTTTTATAATTATACCCTTACTCACCCCATCACTCGAATGTCCTCTATGGTTGAAGCATGAACATGATGCATAAGTCTGCCTATACAATGGGCTTGAAAGTCCACTTGATAAAGAGTGGGATTACCAAGATTTGAATTTGCCACATCAGGATCAATAATGAAAACTTTGACACCATGTAAAGAACTAACTCAACCAAATGATGGTTGAGCCTTGAGGCCCGACAATGGTTTTTATACCTTAATACCAAAACATTTTTAGCTTATCATGCGTAAGAACGTTCATACATTTTCACTTATTGAGTAACTTTTTATTATTATTTTCAGTATGTGTGTTCCTTTTCATTTGATGGTTTTTTTAAAACCCCTGACTAAACGTGTTTCTACTATTTTTCTAAAACTTGTTTGCAACAATCTTTTAACTTCTTGATTGATCTAAAAGAAAACAGTCTTTAACTTCTATGGCTTGCTCGTGATGGGTACACACGATTATTCATGTTAGACAACCCCAAATCATTTTAGGAATAATGCGTGTTGGTTGTGTTGTTGTTGTTGTTGTCGTCGTCATCGTCGATTCAAATCCGGTTCGCCCAATTTTGTTCATGTGTGGTTGGGGACAATTGATACGTTATACGACATATAGAGCTAATGACACTAGGAGCATGCTTTGTGCAGCAAACCGACATGTAAATAGTTTAGTACTTTGGGATCAGTTTTTGTATCGGGGCAATGAGCCTCAAGAACGAAGAAAATGCATCACGATCAGATCTTTTTAAAAAATTGTCACGTAATATCTAAAAATTAGTTTTCATAAACACCTGTGAAAATTGTGATATATATGATTTAGGTCACAATTCGCTCAAACCAATCACTTAAAGGTCTAAATTTATGAACTTAGCCAGTTCTAATGAAGTCAAATTCGGTAAATGTCAGTATTGGGTTAAAACTAAGTGTAAATTACTCTCGTATCTTGACAGATACTTGTACGTTTTAGGTTAACTCCCCTTAACCAATTCCAAGTCGGATCCACCCATCTACACCCGATCAGTTTTATTAGGACTACGTCTCTATGATAAACCGCCATAGAGCCAAGTCTGGCGACTCACGAAGGCGTAACTCGCAAGCCTCATTAGTCGGTTTGGCGAATTGCTAAAATACGGAGTACTCACATTTCCGCCCCTCGTGGTAGAAAACTCTGAGCCTTCTATACAGATATTTTCACCGCCTTCACTCCCAAAACACCATAAAACGCGAAACCCTTCGCTCAAAACTCTCAGATTTATCTACTAATCATCCCATATTCTCATTAATCTATCATATTTTCTGGTAAGTCCTCTTATAATTTCTTCGATTCCATTTAATTTAATTATTATTATTCATTTTATTTTGTTATTATTGCGCTGTGATTTGGTTTTTCTTTTTTTTTTTTTTTTTTTTTTTTTTTTTTTTTTTTTTTTAGTATAAAGATTATATTGTGTGATTCGATTTTAGGGTTTTGGATTAATTACTTTGTTTGGAATCGAAAGTTTCTGAATTGACTTAAACCCTACATTGTAGCGTGTGATTGAATTTTTTAGGGTTTTGGATTATGAATCGGGTTAAACCCTAGATTTATTTTGATTAATAATTGTTGCGTAAACAGTAAGCTGTTGGAAAATACTGAAAAGAGGGACTTATTGTTTGTTTGATTGATTTGTTGAATAGAGAGATGGCGGAAGCGCACGCGAGATATAAGCAGTATGAGTACAGGGCGAATTCGAGCTTGGTATTGACTACTGACTCGAGGCCGAGGGACACGCATGAGCCCACGGGTGAGCCGGAGTCGTTGTATGGTAAAATTGATCCTAAGTCGTTCGGGGATAGGGCGGCCAGGGGGAGGCCGCCGGAGTTGGAGGAGAGGCTTAAGAAGGCGTCGAAGAAGAAAGAGCGGGAAGGGGAGATAGGGGCGGATGCTGGGCTTGTTGTGAGGCAGGGGAAGAGGCGAAAGGTTAAGGAAGAGAGTGTGCTGACTGTTATTGATGAGGGGGTTTATAAGCCCAAGACTAAGGAGACGAGTGCCGCCTTTGAGGCTATGCTGAATATTGTGCAGGGGGCTCTTGGAGGGCAGGAGCCTGGTATTTTACAGGGGGCTGCTGATGAGATTTTGGCGACTTTGAAGGATGACACGATTAAGGTGGCGGATAAAAAGAAGGTGATTGAGAAGTTGCTGGGCACTGGGGAGGTGTTTGAGCCATTGGCTGCTTTGGGGAAGAAGATTACAGATTACCAAGAGGGTGGTGATGCTGGGCCTTCTGTTAATGGGGATGCTGTGGGGGAGACGGGGGTTACAGTTGAGTTTGATGGCATTGAGGATGACAACGAGAGTGATAATGATATGGTGCGGGATTCTGAGGATGACGAGGATGATCTGGATATGGCCGAAGCTGGTGGGTCTGGGGGTATGCAGATGGGTCCTGGGATGGACGATGAGGATATGCAGGATGCTGACGAGGGCATGAACTTGAGTGTTCAAGATATTGATGCATACTGGCTTCAGAGAAAGATTTCTCTAGCCTATGAGCAGCAGATTGATCCTCAACAATGCCAGCAACTTGCTGAGGAGGTTCTCAAGATTCTTGCTGATGGGGACGACAGGGAGGTTGAGGGCAATCTTTTGGTGCACCTTGAGTTCGAGAAATTTAGCCTCATCAAGTACCTCTTGCGAAATAGGCGCAAGATTGTCTGGTGTACACGTCTAGCGAGAGCTGAAGACCAGGAAGAGAGGAATCGAATTGAAGAAGAGATGATGGGATCTGGTTCTGAGCTAGCTGCAATTCTGGAACAGCTGCATGCCACCCGGGCTACTGCTAAAGAGAGGCAGAAAATTGTGGAGAAGAGTATAAGAGAGGAGGCTCGTCGTTTGAAGGACGACAGTGTTGGAAATGAGGACCGTGGTCGTAGGGGATCAGCTGATAAAGATTCTGATAGTGGTTGGCTGAATGGGCAGCGCCAGCTTCTTGATCTAGATAGCATTGCATTTGAACAGGGTGGACGCTTCATGGCAAATAAGAAGACTGTACTGCCAGAGGGATCTTTCCGCAGTCAGGGTAAAGGATATGAGGAAGTTCATATTCCTGCATTGAAAGCTAAACCACTTGAACAAGGCGAAAAACTGATGAAGATATCTGCAATGCCAGACTGGGCACAGCCAGCTTTCCAAGGTATGACACAACTCAATAGGGTTCAGAGTAAAGTCTATGAAACAGCACTCTTTTCAGCTGACAACATGCTTCTCTGTGCTCCAACTGGTGCTGGGAAGACCAATGTTGCTGTACTCACAATATTACAGCAGATTGCATTGAACAGGGCGCCTGATGGATCTTTTAATCACAATGATTACAAGATTGTGTATGTTGCCCCAATGAAAGCACTTGTGGCGGAAGTGGTTGGTAATCTCTCTAATAGGTTGCAGCATTATGGTGTGAATGTGAAGGAGCTGAGTGGAGATCAGTCATTAACTCGGCAACAGATTGAAGAAACTCAGATAATTGTCACAACTCCTGAGAAATGGGATATCATCACAAGGAAGTCAGGGGATCGGACGTACACCCAGCTTGTCAAGCTTCTTATAATTGATGAGATTCATCTTCTTCACGATAACAGAGGTCCCGTTCTGGAGAGTATAGTGGCTAGGACTGTTAGACAGATTGAAACAACACAAGAGAATATCCGGCTAATTGGCTTATCAGCCACCCTTCCTAATTATGAGGATGTTGCATTATTTTTGAGGGTTAATGTGGAGAAGGGCCTATTCTACTTTGACAACAGCTATAGACCATGCCCTCTTGCTCAACAGTATATCGGAATCAATGTGAAGAAGCCGCTGCAAAGATTTCAGCTGATGAATGATGTTTGCTATGAGAAGGTGATGGCAGTGGCGGGAAAACACCAAGTTCTTGTCTTTGTCCACTCGAGGAAAGAGACAGCGAAGACTGCTCGTGCAATAAGGGATACAGCATTGGCGAACGACACCCTTGGCAGATTCCTAAAAGAAGACAGTGCAAGTCGTGAAATTCTTCATACCCATACGGACCTGGTTAAGAGTAATGACCTGAAAGACCTGCTACCTTATGGATTTGCAATTCATCATGCTGGGATGGCGAGGGCTGATCGTCAGCTTGTTGAGGATCTCTTTGCTGATGGTCATGTGCAAGTCTTAGTTTCCACGGCAACCCTTGCTTGGGGTGTTAACTTACCTGCGCACACTGTGATTATCAAGGGAACCCAGATTTATAATCCAGAAAAAGGAGCTTGGACGGAATTGAGTCCTCTGGATGTTATGCAGATGTTGGGTCGAGCTGGTAGGCCTCAGTATGATACTTATGGAGAGGGCATTATCATTACTGGCCATACTGAATTGCAGTTCTACCTCTCTTTGATGAATCAGCAACTTCCAATCGAAAGCCAGTTTATTTCAAAATTAGCTGATCAGTTGAATGCGGAAATTGTTCTTGGAACTGTGCAAAATGCTAAAGAAGCCTGCAATTGGATTGGTTACACTTACCTATACATTCGAATGTTGCGTAATCCATCTCTGTATGGTTTAGCACCTGATGCGCTTGGCAAGGATCTGATGTTGGAAGAGAGAAGAGCTGACCTGGTAAAGTTTTTGATCTAACCTGTTTTAGATTCTATCTATTATTCTTATGCTGCCATGAATTCTGCCATTCATCTCAACTGATCTGCTTATTTGTATCTTCTTATTTTCATTTGTCTCTGCTTTAGTGTTGTGATAGAACTATGCATGCTGCCACTGTTGGTGCTGTAAATTTGGATAGAGGGGATCATGTCGCGAACTTTGTGGTGTTAAGCCTGATGATTGGTTATTAAGGTCCTGACCAGGTGTCTTGTCGAGAACATTGACCTAGGTGCAAATTCTCATGTAGTAACAAGCAAGTGCTGCTCAATGTGTAGCATCTGAAGTGACACAATCTGAAGTGACTAATTCTCATTTAGGTTCTGACTAGGTGTCTTCGTTTCATTTCGTGAGAAAGGAACATAGTAATGTTATTGTGCCTCAAGTATTGAATGTCTTGACTAAAAATGGGTAACTGGTAATCAAAAGTGATTTGCTAACTGCAATTGAGAAAAACAGAGCACAGATACTAGCATTCTGCATGAAGTCACTTAAAAATTGAACACCCAATCTATGGTTAAGCTAGTATGAGTCTGTAAATGTGAATAGTAATTTGAATTCTTCACTCAGGATTAGTTTTAGACATTTCCTTAACCATGCTAGCTTGTAGTTCCATTTTTCACCTTTTGTCTCGTGATTATTTGGGGTTAATTTGTCTAATGCATTTATACATTGCTAAAGCTTTTTGTTTGGCTTGACTTATGTTACTTGTTAATTTTCAGATTCATTCGGCTGCGACAACTTTGGACAAAAACAACTTGATTAAATATGATCGGAAGAGTGGTTACTTCCAGGTGACTGACCTGGGTCGAATCGCGAGTTACTACTACATAACGCATGGAACCATATCCACCTACAATGAGCACCTGAAGCCAACTATGGGTGACATTGAGCTCTGCCGGCTGTTCTCTCTCAGCGAGGAGTTCAAATATGTTACTGTAAGGACAGATGAAAAGATGGAATTGGCCAAACTTTTGGATCGTGTTCCAATACCCATTAAAGAGAGCTTGGAAGAACCTAGTGCTAAGATCAATGTTTTACTCCAAGCATATATTTCTCAGCTGAAGCTCGAAGGCCTTTCACTATCGTCAGACATGGTTTATATAACGCAGGTATGTTACTATTCAGACGTGAGCTATCTTTGGGTTTCACATTTGTATTGTCACATGTACCAATTCCATTTACTTTGTTTTTTTTTTTTTTAATTTCTGCAGAGTGCGGCTCGTCTTATGCGAGCACTTTTTGAAATTGTCTTGAAGAGAGGGTGGGCTCAGCTGGCAGAAAAGGCTTTGAATTTGTGCAAAATGGTTCAAAAGAGAATGTGGAGTGTCCAAACTCCGCTCCGCCAGTTCACTGGAATTCCGGATAATGTCCTTATGAAGCTGGAGAAGAAGGATCTGGCATGGGAAAGATACTATGATCTGTCTTCGCAAGAGCTGGGGGAGCTTGTAAGAATCCCAAAGTTGGGGAAAACACTTCACAAGTGTATCCACCAGTTTCCAAAGCTAAACCTTGCAGCGCATGTTCAACCAATTACCCGATCCGTGCTGCGTGTGGAGCTCACCATGACACCCGATTTCCTGTGGGAGGACAAGATTCATGGCTATGTGGAGCCATTTTGGGTTATTGTGGAGGATAATGATGGTGAATACATTCTCCATCATGAGTACTTCCTGGTGAAAAAGCAATATTTTGAAGAACATTTTCTAAGTTTCACTGTGCCAATATCTGAGCCTCTGCCACCTCAATACTTCATTCATGTTGTTTCTGATAGATGGTTGAGATCGGAAACTGTTTTGCCTGTTTCTTTCAGACACTTGATTTTGCCTGAGAAGTATCCTCCCCCTACCGAGTTACTGGATTTGCAGCCAATCCCAGTGACTGCTTTAAGAAACACATCATATGAACGTCTTTATCAGGAATTTAGTCACTTCAATCCGGTTCAGACACAAGTTTTCACTGTTTTGTACAACACGGATGACAATGTCTTAGTTGCTGCACCCACTGGTAGTGGGAAGACCCTATGTGCCGAATTTGCGATATTGCGGAATCATCAGAAAGTCCCTGAAAATGTTATGCGTGTTGTGTATATAGCACCAGTGGAAGCTCTCGCAAAGGAACGGTATCGTGATTGGGAAAGGAAGTTTACTAGAGGTCTTGGTTTGCAGGTAGTGGAGCTTACTGGCGAGGCAGTAACTGACTTAAAATTACTTGAAAAAGGCCAGATAATAATAAGTACCCCTGAGAGATGGGATGCTTTATCTCGGCGTTGGAAGCAGAGAAAAAATGTGCAACAAGTCAGCCTTTTTATCGTTGATGAACTTCACTTGATTGGTGGTCAAGGCGGCCCTGTGTTGGAAGTGATTGTGTCAAGGATGAGATACATAGCAAGTCAAGAAGGGAACAACATTCGCATTGTGGCTTTATCAACT
Organism: Spergularia marina; assembly: GCA_963680865.1. Taxonomy (NCBI): domain Eukaryota; kingdom Viridiplantae; phylum Streptophyta; class Magnoliopsida; order Caryophyllales; family Caryophyllaceae; genus Spergularia; species Spergularia marina. The sequence continues at coordinate 7,937,134 of OY804545.1, read as the reverse complement.
TCTCTTGCAAATGCGAAGGATCTTGGTGAATGGATAGGTGCTACCTCACATGGTCTTTTCAATTTTCCACCAGGGGTTCGTCCTGTTCCTTTGGAGATTCACATTCAGGGTGTGGATATTTCTAATTTTGAGGCAAGAATGCAGGCTATGACTAAGCCGACTTACACTGCTATTGTACAACACACAAAAGAAAAGCAACCTGCTATTGTGTATGTCCCAACTCGGAAGCATGCCTCACTCACTGCAGTGGATCTTGTAACATATATTGGTGGAGAGAGTGGAGAGAAGAAACCCGTATTCTTGTTGCATTCATTGGAGGAGTTGCAGCCTTTTGCTGATAAGATTAAGGATTCAACTCTTAAAACGACCCTAAGCTGTGGTGTTGGCTTTCTGCATGAAGGGTTAGGTAGCACTGACCAGGAGATTGTTTCCCAGCTGTTTGAAGCTGGATGGATTCGAGTTTGCGTCATGACAAGTTCAATGTGCTGGGGAGTGCCTTTGTTAGCACATTTGGTAGTTGTCATGGGAACTCAACATTATGATGGGCGAGAAAATGCTCATACTGATTACCCTGTCACGGATCTGCTCCAGATGATGGGTCATGCCAGTCGGCCTTTGTTGGATAAGTCTGGGAAGTGTGTTATTCTCTGCCATGCACCACGCAAGGAGTACTACAAGAAGTTCTTGTATGAAGCTTTCCCTGTAGAAAGTCACCTGCACCATCATCTGCATGATAATGTGAATGCAGAAGTAGGGGTAGGGGTCATTGAGAGTCAGCAAGATGCTGTGGATTATCTGACATGGACATTCATGTACAGAAGGCTCACTCAGAATCCGAATTACTACAATCTTCAGGGGGTCAGTCACAGACATCTGTCTGATTATCTATCTGAGCTTGTTGAGAACACACTCAGTGACCTGGAAGCAAGCAGATGTGTGTCTATTGATGAGGATGGGTACCTTTCTTCTTTGAACATTGGCATGATTGCATCATATTATTACTTGAGCTACACCACCCTCGAGCGATTCAGTTCTTCTCTGACTGTGAAAACAAAGCTGAAGGGGCTGTTGGAGATATTGGCTTCAGCGTCAGAATACTCACAACTCCCTGTGCGACCTGGTGAAGAAGAGTCAATTCGCAAGTTAGTCCATCATCAGAGGTTCTCATTTGAGAAACCCAAGTATACAGACCCACACGTTAAAGCAAATGCGCTGTTGCAAGCTCACTTTTCAAGGCATTCAGTTGGTGGAAACTTAGCCGTTGATCAGCGCGAAGTGCTTATTTCTTCTACTAAATTGCTTCAGGCTATGGTTGATGTTATTTCCAGCAGTGGGTGGTTAAAACTTGCTCTTCTAGCCATGGAAGTAAGCCAGATGGTGACACAGGGCATGTGGGAGCGTGATTCCATGCTTTTGCAGCTGCCCCATTTCACCAAGGAGTTGGCCAAGAGATGCCAAGAAAACCCGGGTAAGCCCATTGAGACTGTCTTTGACTTGGTTGAAATGGAGGATGATGAGAGGAGGCAGCTCTTGCAGATGTCTGATTCGCAGCTCCTAGACATTGCACGATTCTGCAATCGCTTTCCTAACATAGACATGACATATGATGTGGTTGGTGCTGACAACATCAGGGCAGGGAAGAAAGTTATATTGGATGTCACCCTTGAACGGGATCTTGAAGGGAGGCCTGAAGTGGGACCTGTCGACGCCCTTAGATATCCTAAGATGAAAGAAGAGGGGTGGTGGCTTGTTGTGGGCGATACAGACAACCAGCTGCTTGCTATCAAAAGGATTTCCTTCCAGAGGAGGTCTAACACGAGACTTTCGATTAATCCTTTTAACGAAGCTGGAAAGAAGGATCTCACTCTGTATTTTATGTGCGATTCCTACATGGGATGTGACCAAGAGTACCAGTTTTCAGTTGATGTCAAAGAGCCTGTAGCTGAAGATGACAGTGGGAGCGAGTAATGTAGTTTGAAGTTTCGCTGAACGAATATGTAACAGTCTTGTCGAGTAGGATAGCGTGCAATTTAGACCTGCATGGTAATCTCTTTTCTTATTTCTTTCAGTCTTTCAGACATTTTCTGTTTGCTATTGCTTAGCTTTATTCAGTTATGCATGAATGTTAAAAATTCTGGGTTGGATGTTGTGTGTTTCCATGGGCTCGCTGTGTTGCTACTTCTATTCTGAGCTTCGATATCCGAGGCTGCTGTTCTGCTAAAAGTCCCAAGCTGAAGCTGCTGCGCTCTCGCGTGTTTGAAAAATTGAAAAATTGAATACTCAAGGTTTGATATTCTCTTGCCCTCCCGTATTATTAATACAAGGTTTTGTTGTACTGAGCTTAACTTGGTTGGTGCAACGGGTATTGCTTGGACTTGCGATTTCTTATCTCGCATGTTCCAAGACCCGCCAGTGGCACTTGAGAGGGGTTCCCTTACTGTGCCGCTCCCCTTCCTCTTAAGGGCTGTGGCAATCTACCCGATTGGGTCCGAGGAGCCTGGACAGCAGGCACCCGTCTGTACGTGTTGCTTCTTGATGGGATGTATGCTTGCTGCTCTACGGCGCTACTGTGCCTCTTATCTGCAATGCTGTTTTTTTAGTTCTAACTATCCGTTTTTAAACAAAAAGGTTTGTGTTCATTCCCCCCCCCCCCCCCCCGGGTATATTAAGCTTAAAAGAAAAGATGTGCAGGTTCCCATCTAACATTCACAAGTCTTGATATGGGCGTTCAGCGATACTGTGTATTCCACACTGTAACCTGTAAAGTGGCATTTCCTGACACTCACGGATTGTACTAGTGTGAAGCCAGAAAATTAGTTTCACAAAATGGCTAGCTTGAGCCCGACAATTAGTTTCACAACACGGCTAGCTTCAGCCGGACAATTAGTTTCACAATACACTGCTAGCTTTCTCTTAGCTTGCTGGATCTTACATAACTCGTCCCAAGAGACCTTTTAGAACTGAGATTTAACATTGTGGCTAGGTGTAGACGTTGAATGCCTGCCCCAAACAGATGAAAGCTCATCACGTCTTACCCTGTGGTTTTAACCCAATTTGCTGATTATCAGCGGACTACATTAGTGGTTGAGGATTATGCTGTCAACTTCTGTCAAACGGTAGGGTTCGTAGATCCCAACTTTCTGGCTTCTGGCTTGTAGAGAGATATATTGGTGCTTTGTTCTCATAGATCCATGACTAGTTGTTGATCGAAATTCTTGTATTTATAAATGCTCATCGGGTAATCCTGAACTCCCATACCTGGTATACAAATTGATCGATAGCATCTTTGTAAGGTTGACTACACCTGATACTGTCACGGAAAAAATCATCAGAATTTTTTTGGGTTTCTTGACTTTTACCTTGACACTATATCTATGCGTAGAAGCTATAGGTAGAAGAATCCATAATGATGTTTCGTAGCCCTCCTACTGTTGAGGCCAACATGATGAACACTCCAATGATGATGCAGCACTGCGAAACAGAGATATGAACAAGAAAAATGAATCAGGAAAATTACCAATTGACAAGTTTGTTTAATAGTATACGGAGTATAACAAATGTCTACCCAATTGATCAGCCAGGAGATGCTAAATGCCTTGGGTTTCTTGATGATGAGCCACATAACGCTCGGTAGCTGCAAAGTTTATGAACATGATATACAGGAGTAAGACAGGAGGTTATTGGAGATCTGAAGGACACAGAACAAAAAGAAGGATTCAGAGCTTACGAAGTATGAAGTTGGGGCAAATCCGAATCCTCCGAAGAATCCAAGAAGATCCCCAAAAAAGGGGAAGGAAACCCCAATAAACAGTGTAATTGCTGCATGTTAAAATTTGGTGTAACTCGTGAGTCATGACTCATGACCCTGAGTTATTGTACTAAACATCTGAAGTTGCTCTATTTCGTTCACATTGAAATTTATGCTTACCGACATAGATAGAACGAGTGATGAGCCTAAGTGTAGCCCCTTCGCGGAAATTTAATCTTTTTGTCATCAATCTCTCCAGCATATCAAAGACAGGCATTGCATAAACCTGTCATTGTACTAGTCGCTAAATTGTCTGATTTGCCTTTTATAATTCACGGTCTGAAATGCCAAATACATACCTGGTAGCTGCCAATGACATGAATGACCACCATCAGGTTAGCGGATGCAATAAGCCAAGCAGGCCTTTGGAGTCCTACTAGCACATTGTCATCGACATCTTGGCCAAACGCCCAGTATCCAACAAATGCCACAGGGAAGTAGCAAATGGCATTGATAACATAAGCCCCTAGGGCACCTTGCCACATAGGTATCTTGGAAGGCTTCTCTGGAGTAGATGGTATTGTGGCCTGAATTTCGAGAGCGACTGCATGTCCGGCATATGCAAAAGATATCTGCCCCAGAGCATTGAAGACCCGGAACATAAAATCTACTGAGCTAGTATGTTTGTACCCATAATTTACATCCTTGACCTGACCTTTGGCCAAGCAACCAACCCAAGCTATTGTTGAGTAACTGCAAATTTGTGGAGGATTCAGTACAAATTACATAATCATTGAGTAGTGTTTTATGTGTCAATTACGAGCTGCCAGAAGGTGTCAAAGATGCCTGGTTTTGTTCATATTCATAACTGACTGAGTATTCTTTGAATTTTATGCAGGATTTACTCCGGATGATCTGATATCTCCAATATATCAACACTGGATGGATGCATATTTTTTGGATTGTTAGCGAGATGGATGACAACTTGTTGATTCTCACTTGTACTATCTAGTTGTTGAAAGCTCGCATTGTTGGATGAGATACTAACAATATTGAAGAATTTTGTATTGGAGTTCAAACTATCCAAAGTCCCAGAGAGAACTCTTTTTCTCATGACAGGCAAGAACAAATATGCCCAGTAAACTTCTTTCTGGAGCTCGGTTATCCGTTCTGCTCAGGAGACTGAGAATTTATTGTTGTCATTGTCAAGGTAAGTTTCACTCAGGTTCGCAATGGTTTAAGTTAACTCTGAATTTTAGTCTTTTCTTAAAAATTATAAAAGCGTAATGATGAAAATATATGTGTATACCTGAGTGACATGACTGCAGCAGCTAAAGAAACTCCAGAAACAGAATTGAAGTTGGGGAGCTGAGACAGAAAGAAATGCAGTGATCCAAAAATAAGGATCCAATAAGACTGCTTTAGTGTCACGCAGCTCGTGCAGGCTATGTCCATGAACTTCTTAAGGCACTTCCCTCCTGTAACCATGTAGACCACATCACACCCAACCTGCACAATTAGCTGCTGAGGGAGAACCACCCACATCCCCAATCGCGGCCCAAAGGCATACTTGCCAAGGTCAGTGTACCGATCAAAACGAGTCCCTGGAACACATTCATGCAGCTGTATCATTTGCCACATTGTGTTTAGAGTTATGCACCAAGATAGTATCATGACCACAGTTCCTGGACCCCTGTATTAACAGGTCAGTTAAAAATCCCATTAGGTTCATCCTTGGACCGAAAAAGAGAAAGCGGAAGGTTAAGATCATGTAGAGCTGTTACCATCCTAGGTATGCCATGGCATATGGAAGGCTTAGGACACCAGCACCAACCATCGCAGTGACTGTATGGAAGGTTGAGTACCACCATTTGGCTCGACGTGGAGGGCCGCTTTCTTCAACAGAAAATACCTCCTGATATAGTTTTTAATTAACATATCATTAGAATTAGTAGATGGTGTATGATTCACTAACTAACTAAGGTGAAAATGAGTTTTACCTTAGGCTTGGGAGATCGAGGGGTTGTGGAAACCATTCTGTCTGCAAGAAACATAAACTTGTAACTTCAGTTGGTTTTTAGTGTCTTATTGTGGCAGACTGGCAGGTGATCAATGCTTTAAAAGCTTAATAGAGATGGGAAGGAAAATATTAATCATTTTTCGAAAATTTCCCTTATGGTTTGGATTTTGGAACCCTCGGAGAACATTTGTTTGTCATGATTAGCTATAATTAGATTAAGAAACAAAGCTCAACTTCACTGAAATGGGATTATCTTGATGTTTTTTCCAAGTTATTTTTAAGGCAACAGAACAGAACAGGAAACAATAGTTGGTGAGATAAGGATTGTCGAACACAAAGTGATTAAAAGGTTTTTATTACTTCCTTCTCTAAAGTTCGTCGAGGTAGTTGGGCAATCTTTTCCGGCCACTCTTGTACACTATTTTTTTTTCTCCTTAGCTGATTTAACCATTTCCGTCCTTATTATCCCAATAGGCAATAGGCACACCAACAATGTTAGCCGCACACATCCTACGAATTCACGTAGGAACATGATTTAGATTTTCTGATTGAATTAGTTGGGATGGTGAAGGTGGTACCGCGTCAGATTAGTAATAGAGTTAAATGATGAATGTAAAGATCAGATTTTAATGGAATTTGAAAGCTTCTAGAGACAAATTTTTGTTTGGTTTAGAGTGTACAGAGCCAAATTTGCTCACAAACTAAAAAATAGTAGTAGTTTCTTGTATAAGACAATCAACTGTCATTTGTCATTTGTCGTTAGTCATTAGTACTGTGTGTGGGTTACTCAAGTTAATACTGTTTCCCATTAACTTTGCTAAAGTGTGCAAGTCATGAGTCATGATTGGTAATTTTAACAAGTCTAATTTTCTTATTTTCCCATCCGATCCATGGACCTCATTTCCACCGTGATTTTAGACCTGTTACAAGAGTGTTGAAATTAAATGAGATACTCCCTCCGAATCTACATAATCTTCTTGTTTCCTTCTTCAATTCACAGTCAGTTCTAAATGATCATCAACTTTTCTTATTTGTATGATATTTGTGGTCTAACGGTTTGCCCATGCATTTTCATTTTTCACCACATCGATCTTATTCCCTACGAAAAATACGTGCATTCATTGTGGAAGATCAACTAATTAAGTGGAGGGAGTATGACTTTTGACTAATTTGAAGAAAGAAAGGAAAAAAAAAAACTCATTTTTTTGTGACCCAAAACTGTTGTTATTAAGTGTGTACTTACACTACAACAAGACCAACGAAGCCTCGTTCCCAAAATGATTGGGGTCGACTAACATGAATAGTCATTTGTTAAGTGTGTACTTACACTGATGAAGTAAACAAACTTTGATTTTCAGAAAACAATGAAAGAGATCACTACCAAAATATAGATGGCATAGATTTGAAATCAGGTGGTTATTGGTTCAATTAAAGCTTGACCCAAAAGTGAATACATCAAGAACCATAGGAATATAGGATTACTGACCTTAATCAAATTGGTTGATACAATGTTGATTCGAGTAGCGGCGGCCGGCGGAGGCGTAGACTTCACACTTCACAATCACACCTCCTCTTCAATCTGTCCTCATCACCTACAGCATTGTTCTATCTGAACTAAAAGCTCTTATCTTATAACTTCATCCTAATCTCGTTTGAATGCTCGTGTCCAACGAGGCCATGCAAAAGCTTGTACTGGAAGTCTGTAATTTTTTGCGGAAATATTGCGCCAAATGTCACTTCTCTTTGTTAGTAATTGCATGGGAGCCCCATGCATGCATTTGACACATACATGCATCATTGCCGTCTTACCCTTACCTTCACATTTCTACGATTTTTATTGGCAAATTCACGTGATGTCCGCGAACTATGTCACGATGTCCGTGGTGTCTCTATGTTTGAAACTTGTACATTGCGGTACCCCTGAACTTTAGCCCAACCAGCACATGGTATCCTTCCAACCCTTATCCGTTAATTCCGTCAGTCCCCCAACCGTTAACTGCTGACGTGGCAGTGATTAGCGGTTGGCGAAAAAGTTAATTAAGGATTAATTGTTATTTGATTAAAAAAAAATTACAAAAATTAAAAAAAAAACATCATGTTCAAAATTTATATGAGTATATCCGAATTAAACAATAACGATTTATTTAAAAGATCGGAATGGGCGGGAGTGAGTAATATCCATTAAAGTTCTTTTTTCGGTACAGATCGAAGAGGGGAAAAAAACCCAAAGAAACTACTCTCTGACCATACGAGGCCAAACTTCATCTCAACCGTAATAGCCTTCATCCATTAAAGTATTCTAAGGTTCTTGACAAGTATCGCAAAACACCATAATAACCTTCATCCCAATTGCATATCATGTTAGAAATCAATCTACACTATCTATTATTTTTAATTAGGTATATTTTATAAATTATATTGTAAATTTCCAAAGAAATAGAAAAACATGGTACAAACTATATCTAATATAATTTGATAATTATTTACTTTTACAAAAATTAATTAATTTATTTGAAAATGATTTATTATAGTGTTTTGCGGTACTTGTCGAGCACCCTAAAGCTCCTGCAGTAATGAAATCAATTATATGTATACTTGCACTAACCTCGACATAAAAGGATGAGCCTCGCCTAAAATTTTGATTTTAATTTCTCTGAAAAATTTGAGCACATCTTATTTAAGAAATAAGTGAGATAGCCAATTCATTTATTGTTAGAAATTGTATGTTAAAAGAATTCAAAAAAAAAAAAAAGACAAAAAAAAAAAAAAAAGAGAAAACGTATGTTGAACTTCAATTTCTAGTCAATTTTTTGTAGAGATAGTTACCCAAATGATATTAGAACCTCGTTCATATCACATTGTCATATGTTAAAACGACAACCGTTAATATAGAATTTTGGTTAAATGAATTCATGAACAAATGAGCCAAGAATTTAGTGAGAACGGGGGTATGCTAAGTTTTGTGTCAATTGGTCAATCACCCCAATCAGTCTTGTACCCAAATTCCTTTCGCAAATCGGATTCGGATAATACAAATCCAAATACACATGAAACATATTGTTACTTCATCAGTACACATCAGTCGCTGTACAAGTTCTTATTCGAGTGAAAGTCCAAAATTCTCCTTCTTACAATCAAAAAAAAAAAAAAAAAAAATATATATATATATATATATATATATATATATATAAATAGTGAAATAGTCAATAAATACCTGGTCTTTGTCGGGAAATTTCTGAGGCTGTTTCCCTGACAAAAAGAAAAAAGAACAGAGGTTTCTCAGGCTGTTGGAAACTGGGTTTCTGGGAAAGATGATGCTCCACCATAGTTTTACTGGGCTTAAGACCAAAAGGGTACTTTTCTTTTTTTTACACTGTTATTTTTGAAGTAATTTATATCTCATTTATGTCAGCTTCAAAAAAAAAAAAGTCTTTGATCATCTTTTTGACAATTTTTAGTGGGTCTATTATAGATTACAGTGTGATTGAAATTATTATTTCCGGGTTCTTATTATTTGACTTTGTGGGTGCTGGAAAGATTTTGCCTTTTGTTTTTTCATAATTTTGGCATGAGGCATTGTAGTAGTGACGTAGACGAGTTTTGAAACTGTTACTAGTTAAACTAGCTGACATTCGTGTTTCTCGTGTGTATGAAATTGAACTAATGTGTAAGAGGCATATATAAATCATTGAGTATTCTTTAACCCTTGTTTGAGAATTTTGGTTGAGTTGGTTCATTAACGTGATAAAAGAGTCTCTTGTAAAAGTTTGAATCTTGGTAGCCCCCTCCTTCTATTAAGTGTAGTATTCGTAGGAACTCATTTTAAGTTGTACAAGTGATTTGTAGTGTAGGCCACGTATAAAACCATTGTGTGCTCTCCAATCATTGGTCTAGACTTTTGGTTTAGTTGGGTCATTAATAAATTGTGTACAAATTTGTTTAGACGAATGCTTAGTTGGTATGTGATTGAAGTAAATTTGAGCTTTTGATGGAGTTTGAGTCCCTAATTTGCATTGGATTAGGCGAATTATTAGAGGAAACGTACAATTAGATGGCTAGTAAAGTTCTGAAATTTTGTTAACGATTGACTATCTCTAGACTCTGATGATGGATGGTCAGTTGAAGCTGTACATATTTGCAACATAACTTGCTTTCTGCCTGGTTCCTTGAGTGGAATTCACATACTGTAGTCTGAAGTCTGAAAAAATTCTTGCTTTTGTAAGACATTATCTCTTTGTGCCTGCAGATAGTGTTTGAGGATGTGTTTGTTGCTCTTGATTCCACAAGTCTTGCGCAACTGAAAGATTTGAGCGCCAAACGTAGACTGATTGAAGAATCTATTAATGACAACAGCCTTGTGACAGAAGCTACTGCCAGGGAGATGTCTGGCGGGCTAACTTCTCGTAATCAACAGGTTGGTCGTCTGGTTCTATCTAGCCCAATCTGTCATTATCTAGATTGTTTGTTGTTACGTTGCTTAAAGATGACTAGTGATCTTTAGCTAAAATTATGATTGATATAGACTGAGAAATGGTTCCAATCCCACAGAGGACCCTCTAGGTTTGCTCTGTGGTGACCAAGATAGTCATTTTAAGGCATTTTGGCTAATGCGGGTTCTTTGGAAGTGATAGAAGCAAACTTTCTTGCCTAGATGGATGCCCGGTTGTTGGGTTTTGCTGTCGATGCGTGTTGTATTGAGACCTTGTGGCTACAATTTTATTAACATCACTGTTAGGTTTTAAGATTGTCAGATCTTAATAGCTTGATCACTTTTGTGCTATGCTCCGTATGTCTTTGTATATGGAAGACCATCTGTTGTCTCCTGCTGTGTCTTTATTCTGATTGGTACTGTTGTCTGACTACACAATGATTTTTTTTTAATTGGATGAATCGTCCAAATATTTCAGGAAATCCAAAAGCTGGAACAATATCTTCCCTTACTCAAGAACTTAATTACTCAGATTGATTCAGGTAGCGCCGATGGGTGGAATAACTCGTGGGTTTTGGATCTGAAAATTCGGTGGACCAGCATTGTAGGATCATCGTCCACACTTAAACTAAATGGTCCAAGGTATTTTCAAATCGATAGTTTGAAATATGAACTCGGGATGACTCTTTTTCTTTACGGCTTAACACTACGTGAGCGGGCTTTTGAAGTTCTTGAAGGTCAGTGTCTAGCTGCACCTATCTCACTCTATACCTCTTTTCCAGAGTTATGCTCTTTGGTTTCTGTATCTGTATTGTAACGTACGCATCATCACAGAATTGCAGCAATCTGCCTCCTTTCTCAAACAAGCTGCCGGGATCTTCAGCCATTTGAACACAGAGATTCTCCCATCATTACAGCCTATACTGCCTCGAGAAAAACCACCTGAAGTAGTCAACAATGTATCCTCAGCCATGAGTCTTTTGTGCTTAGCTGAGGCTCAGGTAAAGGCAATCCCTGCACTGCATCTGTACAGTCTTAATGATGTTCTGTCATCTATTTACCTAATACATGGAATTACATGTTCTTTCTACTTGTATTCTCTACTTCTGCGTAATGAATAAGGTCGTTAAAAACTGATTTGCTCTGATTTCTAGGCCGTATCCATAAAAATGGCGGAAAAGAAGAACATGTCTGCTTCTCTGCTAGCAAAACTACACTATGGTGTCACACAACTCTTGGATGAAGCCAGTGCCTTTTTGCCGTCAAAATCTAGAAATATTTCAGAGAGATTCATGGTAAGTCCACACTCGTTTTTAAATAACTGTGTAAATCATTTCCTGTCCCATTCCAGTATTCCACTTAAGACGTACGGAGTACTCCTTATATAACTTCACATTTGCACTCGTCAATTAAATTTTTTTTTTGAAATGATGCACTCTGTAATCATGGTTTACTATAGGAATGCAAGTGGTCTTTTGTCAATTATCAGTACTAATCATGAACATTTGTTTGCTCGTACTGTCGTGCAAATTCCCCTAGCTTCTTTATAGATCCATAATCCATTGAGTGAGCCTAGCACACACTGAAGTTTTGAAATATTGCTAGAGATGCTTCTCTGGAAGCGTGTAACAACGTCATGGTTCATCTCGTACCCGCCTTGAATCGAGCAGATGTCTTACTGATGAAGTCTTGAGTGATTGTGTAGCTCACTAGTTTTTATGTTTTATTTCAGTCACAGTTCTTTTGCTGCTTAATCAATTGTACATATTGGTACTGATAGAAACCTGCATTTTATGTTCGCTATTTGCAGGATTTTATATCTTCTTGCAGAAATCTACATGAACTGAGAAGCCATAGACACCTAGCTGAGAGCTACAAGGAGGCTAAGCAATTTGGTATTGCCATTGGCCTTCTCAAGCGCGCAAAAAATAAGAAGAATGTTCATGGAAACCAATCTTCGCGGAAAGTCTTCAGAAACGAAGTTGATGTGATCTCCGAAATGCTAACGAAATATCAAAAAGAAAATTCATTCGTCTATAATGACCCGATCCCTCGGGATTTCGAGTTGCCAGCCCTCGAGGGTAAAAAGATGGTAACTGCCATTCCATACAAGCCCGAAAAATGGGAACGACCAATTGATTTTAAAGCATGTACATAATAAACCACAAACATGTACAGTATCATCATTCATTTTGTAAGGGCGTGCCTATCACCAGAGAAACAATCTCCTCTTCTACGTCAAGCCCACTCAGGCGCGTGCGTGAAGAGGAGATTGTTTCTCTCGCATTGTCATTACCCTTTTGTAAAGTGTGGTGCTTTCTTCAATTTCTCATTTGGTGTGCAGGGGGGAATGAATCACTCCATATTTATAGAATACGTTATCAGAGCCAGGGCTGTTTCGGTATAGGATACAGAATGAACTATGGCTGAAGAAAAACTCGAGTATAACTTTTATCGTTGTAAAGTTTCGAGCCATACCATGCTTTTATCGTTGTATTTTGATACTAGTTGTAGAAAATTGAAAACACAAACTATCATCTACTACAAACTGAGTACTATAATTCATGTAATTTCCGTAGACAACTAAACAACCACTACAATTATGACGCGGACCGAGTCACGTTCGCGTTATATCACTTAGTACCTACTGTATATGCCAAGTGGTTCAATCGAACACCATAACCTCTTCTGTGACCCCCAGAACACAAGAAGTGAACAACAATGCTCGTAATCTCTCAACATTTTAGCTTCATTCAGAAGCTGTCAGCAAAACATCAATCTTCTCTCTCTCTCTCTCTCTTTCTCTCTCTCCACAAAGATGGTTGCTTGTCGTTCAAACTTCACTCCATTTTCTTACTTTTCTAAACCCACATTAAAACCAAACCCATTTCCCAATTTCATCCCCTTCAAACATTCTTCTGCTCTTTGTTCTTCAATCTGCAATTTCTCCAATAGAACTGCTCTGAATTCTTCTTCTTCTTCTTCTTCTTCTTCTCAAAGGTGTGTTCTTTTCTTTTCATTTGTTTCCCTTTTCTTGTTTTTTTTCATGGTTTAATTGTTAAATTTTACTGATTTTTTAATTTGATTGAACAGGTTAGTGAGGTCTTCAGCTTTGATTTCTGAAGAAAATGCAACTGTGTCTGTTTCTTCATCCACTGATCCTCTTAAACTTACTTTTCTCGAGGTGGGTTTCTTTTCAATTTTGTTAAAATTTGATATTTTCGGAATATTGAGTTTGAAGTTTTAAATGTGATGAATTCAGAAGTATATTTTCTCTTTTATCGTGAAGTGAGTGTTGTACAAGACCTTGGGACTATTAGATTATGCATGCTCTTAAGGTTCTAGATTACTATCTAAGTTGAAAGTCGAAACCCCGGAAATCTCACTCTAGGAGCTTAAGAACTCATATGATATTGTTAGGAGCTTAAGACTAATACTTAATTACATTGTGGAGTACTCCCTCCGGTCTTGGATTGGTAAGGTTTGGTTTGCGCTCCTACACATATTCAAAACAAACGTTAACAATTCAAAAGAACGGAAGGAGTAATATGGTATTGGATAATTGTGTAGTGTGATTACTGATTGGTGACAATGGCTTTATGGCTTATAGGGGAATAGTTGGTTGTGGGAAATCGGTGGGGTGAAGCTATTGGTCGACCCAATTTTGGTGGGGAATTTGGATTTTGGTATTCCTTGGCTCTATGATGCTGCTAAGAAGTTCTTGAAAGGCTTTCAGGTAATCCTATTGGTAGCTTAGTCTCTTATTGGGGGATTTTGTTCCTGCCATCTTCTGCCGGTCTCTTATTTGTAATGTTGTTGACAAATTTTTTGGTAGCTTAGTGATCTTCCTGAAGTGGACTGTTTGCTAATAACACAAAGCCTTGATGATCATTGTCATTTGAAAACATTGGAGCCACTCTCGACAATGTTTCCTAATCTAAGAGTTATAGCGACTCCAAATGCTGAGCCAATCCTTGCTCCTTTATTCACCAAGGTAAGTCATACGCAGTCATCTTATTTGTTCCCTTGAAAGTTGACATGGTTATGTACTTATGTCACATAAATCATGCCATGAATTTTTAGTCCCTTGGAGCAGCTATTGTCCATTTGTCTATATAGCGACACTGTAATGGAATGAATGAAGATTTATACGGAGTACTAAATTATGATTCCTTATTTATTACCACTCCTGAGTCCTTATAAAACCTTTATTTTTTTAAACAAGAATGTTCGTTTGTTAAGGCTGTGATGTGGGAAGGTGCTAGGCAACCAACACTTTGTCATCTTGAGCGATGACCTATGCTATATAAAGTACCTAATGAATGGAAACAACTAGCCTAAATTCCTAATATTCTCTATGGCTCAAGAATAGAGTCTGACTGGGCACCCTTTTGTTTGGATAAAGAGTACAACCAAAAAGGTGAGCGAAGAAGAGCCTAACTGTTTTGTTGAACCATTCAGCCACAAGGTCTTGATGTTGGCATGATTGCTGTGAAAGCGTGATGAACAAGGATTCCCTCTGTGGGGTAAACCTAGGATAACTATGAGGTCACCCTGGAGTGAGATGCAATTGACCTGGCCTCTCACCACTGGGTAGGTGAAACTACTGAAATGTATTGGTGGCATCCCAGACCTTTCAATCGAGGTTTCAAGTATAAGCTTTTTTCAATGGCAGAGGGCAAGAGTAACCATGGTCGTAGGGAAGTCACTAAGGCCACTATCATGAAAGAGCTGACTTGTTTTAGGACTAATGGCAATTTGTTGTTGTAGAGATCCATGATCACATGAAAGTTGCCCAATTTGTAATGGTTCAAGCAACCTAAATGCCTCGGAACTTGCTAGAAAGATAAGATATATACTATACCTACCAAATGTTCCAGACTTAGGACGACCCTTATGGGATAGCACAGTAATATAATATGGCACTTGGCACCTCCTCTTGGATGATTATTTCTCCCATCCAAGGGAAGTATGCCAACATAACTATTTATTTGAAGTAAAAAATGGGCGCAATCGGAATGCACTTGAAAATTTTGATGATTATCAACAATGTTGCACCAGGCTATCTTGCATGATATGTGAGGATGCATCTTGACCGAGTACTTCACCCTCTGCAGATTAACCTTACTTCCGTCTAGAGCTGGCAGCGGGCCGGGCCGTGTCGGGCTTCGTGTCGGGCCGTCGTGCCCAACCACCCCGGAGGCCCGGCACGGACTTCGTGCCTTCGGGCCGGGCTCGGGCCGGGTCGTGCTCGTGCTTCGGGTCGTGCCCATGGTTCGGGTCCGTCGGGCCGGGGTCGTGCTTCGGGTCGGGCCTTTAAAAAAAAAATTCCAAAATTATTTTTTTCCAAAATTATGGATTTTGCATATTGTTTGTGCAAATTTATTATTTTTCATATTTATTTAATTGATTAAAATAAACTAAAGAAGTGAGACAAAATATAACTGAAATACCTCATATATATTTATTAATAGTCGAAGAGAGTTACAAATATAGATTATTGATACTAATGCTTTATTGATTAAACATAGTTAAATACTACGAAATAGTATACTACTCCAAAATAATGTAAAGTGATAAAATGTCATGAATCATATTTATTCATGAGTTGGTGATTGTTGGGATGTTGTGCTTGATTCGTCGGAGCTAATATCGTTATCAATGTTTTTGACGCCTTGACATTGTGTTTCTGCATCCAACCAATCCTTGTAGCACACACACATTTCAAGGGTGTCGGATCTCAAACTTGTTCTTTTTTCATCCAATACCCTTTTAGAAGCACTAAAGGCACGTTCCGAAGCAACCTAAGAGACTTGAATGCTAAGGAAGTCTTGTGCCATTGCTGACATCACCGGAAGTTGCTTACGTTGATCTTTCCACCAAACCAAAAGATCCAAGTTGCTCGAAGCTTCATCTGAAAAAGGACCCATATGATCATAATTCAAATACATTTGATACTCGGCCAAGTCGGATCTAGTAGATTGTCCCACATTTGCCCCTCTTTGATTAATTTTGGATTTAAGAGTAGCATACTTTGTACTCATGTGATCACCACTACTACCTGCACCGGAATGTGAAGACGATATACGACTTCTTGCACCAAAACGAGACTCGTAACTACTAAAAACATTAAAGAAAGCAGTTCTAATCTCATCACTATATGAATCTATATCGAAATCTAAGTTCATCATCTCCATATAGTATTCAATCAAAGAGACAGTACCATCAAATTTCCACCTAGGGTCTAAAATCATGGTAAAAACATAAACAAGTGGAATTTTTTTCCAATACTTAAGAAATTTTGCCTCCATTTTGGGTAAAAACCCACTATAAGAATCCGAACCACGATTATTAGAAAATAGTTCTGCAATGGAAATAATGTTTGAAAGAAAATGAGGAGAAGTTGGCTTATAAACATGAGAGAAAGATTTAGCTGCATCGGAAAAAGTTTCTAAAAAATCAAAATACATTTGCATATTGTTCCAATGCGTATCAAGTAAAGGGTTATCGGGAAAAATAGCATTCCAAAAGTTAGTCAAAGGCACTCTATATGGAATAATAGCGGACAACATAATATACATAGAATTCCACCGAGTGTTATTTTCGCAAGGAAATTTTCTATATTTCACACCAATTTCTCGGCAATAGTTTCTCCATGCTTGACGTCTTACCTTGTTGGTGTGCAAGTGAAGAACTACAGTTCTAAAATAATCATGATATTGTCTAAGTCCTTCAAGACCATCACTTACACATAAGTTTAAAATATGACAAGCACATCGCATATGCAACAAATCGCCGTTCAAAAGAACGTCATCTAGACTACTTTTTAGCATATTAGCCACAGCCGTCATACTTGTGGCGTTATCAAAAGTAAGTGATAAAATTCTAGATTTAATACCATAATCAGAAATGCCATTAAGAATAATGTTATGCATGTTTACGGCATTATGAGGATGCTCTAACTTTGAAAAGCAAATAATACGTTTTTGTATTTTCCAATGAGCATCTATCCAATGAGCAGTAATGCATATATAAGAAATACCAATACCGGAATCCCAAACATCAGCGGTTAAATTAAACCTACATGTCAAAGAAGCAAATTCAGAAATTAATTGATGTTTCATAGTTAAATATTGTGCCATTGCATTGCTTTTGCATGTTCTCCTTCCCGTTGGCTTATGCTCGGGGTTGTTTGAAGTGACATAATTATTAAATGACGGATGCTCAACACTTAAAAATGGACTTTCCATTTGAATAACCATTTTAGATAATTGTGCACTACAATGATCATAATCATAAATATATTGCTCTTTTCCTTTGGATTTAGACATGTAATTGTCCATTGATCTTTGACTACTATCGGGCAATTTTGAACACATTTTCATGTGTCGAAGCAAATGGCCGGTTCCGTTTTTTGATTTGCAAGTAAATATAGTACTACAATGCACACACTTGGCTTTTAACTTGTCAACGGTTTGGATAAAAGATTGTCATACGGGACTTGCTCTAACTCTATTTCTAATTGGTGCCATTTGTTCTTCGGTCATCCAAACATCCGTGGGATCGGGCGGGATGGTTTGATCCAAATTTGTGGACGTTTGTGTGGAATCTTCTTGTGATTGTTGGAATGTGGGAATTTGAGGTGGAATTTGTGGTGGAATTTGTGGAGGTCGTTGATCAAAAGTGGGATGTTGTGGCATAAAAGGAAAAGTATTAGTAAATGAAGGTGGAATTTGTGAGGGTCGACTATCAAAGCCGGGAGAAGTTGAAAATAAATTTGTCGGAGTTATTCTTGGATTTTGTTGTTGATTAGGATCCAAAGCAAACGGTGTAAAAGATTGTCATTGCATGTTTTGTGGGTGGGAAGGAGTATAATTTGTGAATTGGTTCATGTCCGTTGCTTGGGTGGGTGGTGTTTGAGGGGATGATGTAGATTCATCCCGAAGACGTGATCTTTTGGAAGTGGAAAAAGGGTTTTGGAAATTTTGTTCCATAGCCAACAATTATGTAATGCAAATAATATAATTAATTATATTGTGTGAAGTTGTGAACTAATGCAAAATATAATTATGTGAACTAATGCAAAAATAACATGCAACAATGAATATAATGTTTGAAAATATAAAGTAAAGAAATTTCTCCCCCAAAATCGGTTTCGGAATAAGTGCGTCTAGCTTTTGAGAAGCTTGGTATTTGATCGATTCACGACTTAGAACCTTGGAGGTTGGACTTCGACCCTTCACCTTTTACTCTAATTTCCAAAATTAACAATTGAGTAATTATAATAAAATTTTAGATAGTATATATATTATATATTATTTGAGTAAGTAATTATATATATAAAATATTACAAGCAATTAGAGAGAGAAATATATAAGAGAATATTATACTAATGTTTTTAGTAATTGTAATGACTAATTAATATAAGATATAATTTAGGAATTGTGGAATTAATATATTATTTGAGTAAGTAATTTGTATTTATAATATTGCAATGGAGAGATAAATGTGTATGAGAAAAGTGTAGAAAAGATGAGTAGAAGAGTTGGAATGAATTGTGAAAAATTGAGTTGAAGTGTTGGGTATTTATAGTAATTGTGTATGGAGGGATAAGTGGTGACGTGGTGTATAAGTAATTGGAGAAACTTAAAAAAAAAAAAAAAAAAAACACACCAACTCACCAAGTAGCCGTTGCCTTCTTCCAACGGTCTTCTTTTTCGGGCCGGGCCGGGCCTTAGTTTAAAAAAAAAAAATCAAATAGCTTCCAACGGTTTTTTTTTTTTCGGGCCGTGCCAAAAAGCATATGAGAGTCGGGCTTTGGCGGGCCGTACCTAACATGCCTAATTTCGGGCCTAGAACGGGCCGGGCCATCGTGCCAAAGCACGGCTTCTTCCCCCATTTCAAAGCCGTGGCCCGGATCAAGCACGTCGTGCTTCGTGCCGGGCTGGCCCGATACCATTTCGGGCCGTGTTCGTGCCCGGGCCGGGTCGGGCCGCCCGTGGCCCGCGGCCCGTGATGCCAGCTCTACTTCCGTCTTGATACTATATTACTATCCATGGTTGTATTTGCACCTGACTGCATTTACATTTACGTTCTCATTATGATACTTTGACATACATATCCCCAAAATTTTACGACTCAAAGTGGGGACCTGGGGGCCTAGCTGTGATCTCTTCTAAAGTCTAGACTATGACAAATTATCAAGTGTTTTTGATACCCTTGGATGTATTTGAAAGAATCTCTGTATCCTCTAAGCAAATAATGAGCTTACATTTGAATGAATAAATTGTGTTCCTCTGATGGTAGCGCATCTGATCTTTTGTACAAATAATTCTAGTAATCTGTAGACTGTAGGTCTCATTTATATTCGCTTTTGGTACTTCTATATGCCCCTTCTTACTCTCACTTCGTCTGTGAATTTGTAGGTAACATACCTCGAACCAGGCCAACATACTGAGATTGAGGGGAAAAATGGTTCAAAAGTTAGAGTTCGTGCGACTGTAGGGCCTGTTCTTGGTCCACCTTGGCAGCGTCCTGAGAATGGGTAGACTATGCTATTTTTTGTTACGCTTCATGCTTTTGGTTTTATAGTGGATTTGCATATTATCCGTTTGCTTTGTACTTATTTGTCATACAATGTAATTTTTTTTCAGGTACATTGTCTCGACTGAAGGCCAGTTGACGCTGTACTATGAACCTCACTGTGTCTACAATGAGGAGTTCCTGAAGGAGGAGCGCGCAGATATTGTCATTACACCAATTGTTAAGCAGCTTTTACCCAAGTTTACACTTGTTTCCGGGCAAGAAGATGCAGTCAAGCTTGCAAAGTTCTTGCATGCCAGGTAAATTTACTTCACTTATCAAGCTATCAGTTGACTATATTTTCAGCCTAAAGCATTAGCGAACCTCTTTTTGTAATGGATTAAGGTTTATTGTTCCACTGAGGAATGGAGACCTTGACAGCAAAGGGATTCTTGCAAGTGTAATTCAAACAGAAGGAACAGAAGACTCATTTAAGGTTTTGTATCTTCATATCTTGTGCTCCCTAAGTTAGTTTTGTGGTGTCGAATTAATTTTGTTAGCTGCAAATTGCAAATGTTCTCAATGATAGCTTAGGTTTCATAATGTAATACTGTCGCAAAGAGGATGCAGTTTTTGAAATTCTCGGTCAAAGTGTCTAAAGTAAATCGGGCTTGGTCCTCCTCCTTGATCATCTAGCTACCTTGTACAAGTTTCCTGGATGAGTAAAGCATGCCGTGTTCTACGATGGGTTCTCCCATAGTGCAGTAGTATATATATAGACCGAATTGGCCTCATTTTCCAATCAATTAAATCTAATTTCACATAATCAATCATTAGAAGAGAAAAAAATATGGACAATCGTGTCATTGGGATGATTGTAGGGTGTGTATCGCTTGCAGTAATTGTGGTGTTGCTTTTTGGCCTTTGGGTTTTGTGATGTCTATGTTGCTTGTTTGGAGGCAAAGGTAGAATCAACACAGAGGCCACCAAATGCGCAGGTGTAGCAATACCATTCGATAACTGGTCGAATGGGGCATTTAAATTAGATAATTATATTTCGAATAATCAAGTTTTATTTATCATCCCCTATTATAGACGACATGGGGCAATATTAGCTTGTTTTATTGTTAGTACTATTCAAGTATGTTAGTCTAGTACTAGCTAGTATGGGAGTTTTTATTTGTGGCCGTATTATGGAGCTTCTATTACGTCCAACTTTCCAAGTTATTGTGAAATATATGAACGGGTTATAGAGTTTCATTTATTTTTCATTTTGTTTGTGCGTATCCATTGTTTGTTTTTTTTCATAGTACCTATGAATGATGAACAAGGAAAATGCTAGTATTTTGTTTGTTAATTTCCACATCAAATCAATCATGTCGTCAAACTTATTATTTCCCTTGATCCTACTCGGCGGGATTATCTCTGTTGGAAAACTTGAAAACGTGGTTGTACAACCTCAGAATAATGATCCGCCACCAAGCAACGATATGTTGGATTGGTGGTTACAAAGTTAGAGAACCAAGCCCTCAACGTGTCTCTATTACTAGACACTTCTATAGAATGTGTACCGTTCCCTGTAGACACTTTATGATCTGTTCTCCGTAATATTGTTAAGGAAGAACTTATGAAATAATTTCTGCTGATGCAGGAGCTTTTGCTGAAAGAACTACCCAATGCCAAGGTCCTGGAACCGATTGCAGGCATACCTTTAGAGATACCTCAAGTGTAAGTATCTTAATAGGATGTATTTAATAGGATATATCGATATACTGCCGGTTAGAACTCATTTACCACAGAATGGACTAAGGCTTAGCACTCATTTACGCTGTAAGAACTCATTGTTATCTGTATTATATAAAGATACCTCAATGGTTACCCTGTGAGATACGGGTTAGAGCCTTCAAGAGGTTTACTCTGCTGCTGTGATCACTGTTTTAAAGCACTCGGCTCATTTTAAGCTATCTGCTTCCTGTAAAGTACGAGCCAATTCAGGCATCTATGTATACTGTTCTGCACAAAGCCGCGAATCTTTTGTTCTTCAGTGTATTGAGTTATCTGCTCAACCTTGCTTCAACTTGGTATGCTAAATATGTCACTTTGGCTTCTTGGTTGCCAAAGTCCTATGCAGCTGATATGTTTCGCTCTATTTAGCTGATCATATAAGTCATCCAATCTGTTGTTTGAAAGAGCATAGGCTCTATTGTTCAGCTCTAGGTGAAATCAATACTTCCTCCGTTCAGTCAGGTCGCTTCGTTTTTCTGGTCATTTCAAATTTCCCTACTGCACATATGAATGACTCGTGCTGTTGTAATAACGCCCCCATTTGGTCCTCATCATCCCTTAGTACTCAGTTGTCTATCGGGTGTCACCAATGGTGCAGTGGAGTCGTTAGCGAACAGAGCCCAGCCGCAGCCCTGAAAGCTCATGAGTCAAGGCCACCCTTTATTAACCCCCAGTAATGTTACTGTCTAAGACCAGTTATCATTGGAACTTTTATTTAAGTGGTCGTTTAGTTGGCACTCAAAATTATTGAAATTCAAAATTCCCATGAATTAAATATTTTGGAGTTGTTTGGTCTTCTAAAATCGTGGGAATTGAGAAATCATGGGAACTTCCATTTCCTACAAAATGGAGGAATTGGCTTACCTAGCCCCCCGGTAATGGGCAATTCCTGTGGGAATTCAATTCCTATATGCAACCAAACAGTTTTGAGAAATTCATGTGAATTTCTACAAACCTGAAAAGTGTAACTTTATGAGCATTCCGAATTTGCGTACGCAACTAAACGACCACTAAGTTTTTTTTTTTTTTTAACAAGGTAAGGGGGGAAGTAAGGCAATAAGTCCATAAGGCCCCCTACTGCCAAGGGAAACCCGATGCCGATAGCCCGATACAGAGGGCCAGAGGGAGGAAGAGAAACAAAAAAAAAAAAAAAAAAAAAAAACATACAAAGCCGAGCCCAGCCCAAAAACGTATGGTTTTTCAGAGTGAAATGAGTGAATCCGGACAACTTTTATTTAAGCTTAATTGAGAAAGAAACAAAAAAATATGAGTTACATTTCTTATGGCTAACCCACATCGCAAATTGTTTTGCATGTGATAGTAATTGCAGTAACAAATTCTTTGAGAGGAACAAAAATTTCTTTGATTCAAAATCTGACAATCAATTTTATTGGTGCTTGACCACGGAGATTTATTCCTTTTATTTCGTTCTTTTTATTTCAAAATGTTATAGATTATCATGAGAAGAATAGAAAACGTAAATAAATGATGAAATCAAATAGGAAAACAGTCTAAATAGATGACACCAAAATGATGAAAATTTGGTTGCACTTGAGCTTAGAAGGTAGTCACAATCCTAGGTAAATATTATTTGATCTAATATCTTAAAGACAATGATGTTACTTCATTCAAGAAAACACACCAACTTTATTATTCTGTATTACTTAATCTTTTTGCTTCTATTGTTATAGGGCGTGGGTTTAAATTTGTTGTATCATTCAGACATAATATCGTCATTGATAGCTCAAGGCACTTGAAAGGTGATATTGGTCGGATTAGTTTAAGTTAAGATCATCCTACTATTGGCCCCCTTTGTTTTGGACGGTTTTATTCTACCTTACTTTTACCATCAAGATTAAACCTTTTTTTTTGTTTAGTTTTATTTTATTTTTGTAAGAAAGCAATTGTCCCATTTGTATAACACTTTCTTTAGTTTTCATTATCCAAAAAATACTGGTCTCGAGTTGCATAAGATTTTACATATTGATATAAGTGAGTAGAATTATAGGCACTCAAAATATTAAGAAATGAAAGAAAGGAGGCGTGTAGCTTTCAGTTTACGAAGTTAAGGTTTCTTCAATCTCGACGAATGTAACGTTATAAGTTACGCAGTCTAAGGTAGAAAAAAATGAATATCATACTAATATTTACCCGAAAATCGATGGCCTTGAATAGATCATATTTGCGTAACAACTCACCAGTCACTAATAGTTTTGTCTCTATAAAATTTCCTTTGATCCTTATCATTACTACTTTTTCACGATAAGAGATACGTCGGATTTAATAATACCGTTTAATAATTCTAAATTAGAGGTAATTCAATTTTGTTGAATTGTGGGGGCAAATAATCTCATTAGAATTGAGTCAATTGACTCTTTTAAAGAGGGCAGATAGACTGAAAATAGGCGTGAATCATGAAGCATATTCACAATTTCGCACCCACAGATCCCAATACTTTTCTCAGATACTACATGAGAAGGGAATCCTGAATCGGTGAATCCTGCCCTAACAATTTAAATAATTTATCCAATATTGACCATAGTGTCTAGTGTATCTTTAATCATAATTATTTGGTAAGACAAATGATTTCCTCTTATTAGTTGGTCCATGTTTAGTAGTAGGTTAGGTCATTTGGATATTCCCTTAGATTCTGAGATCTATTTCTTTATTTCTTACACACACAGGCACACAGCACACACAGCACACACAACTACACAAGCCAAGAAGATCATGGACAATGCATATGATATTATTGACTCTCTAAAACATAGGAATAGTACTTTGCTTTTTAAGGGTCTTAAAAGGCCATTTAGCCTCTAAGTGTCCCCAAAGGCCACTTTTCTGGCTAATTAGGAATCATGGGATTTGTTTCTCCCACTTGTTATTCTTCAGAAAGAAGTCTCATACAGAGTATAATTTATTTGGTTTAAACAAAGTCTCCTTAACTTAGGATCAAGGAACTATTCCATCTATCTAGTATTATTTGTACTAAAAGTATTGTCAACTTAATCATAGTACATTTCCTCAAAAAATAAATCCTAGTACACGGAATTGCATAAAAGGTTTGTGGTACTAAAGAGAACTATAATCAATTTTATTGTAGGACTCAGTAGTTCTATGCCTTCGTCTTTGTAAATAACATGAGTGTCAGATTCGGAATAATTCTAAATGCATCCTAGCATTTGATGAATTTATAGGTATGAAATTGATTTTATGGGAATTCTCTACTTTATAATTCTATTCGATTTGAATTGAAACAAAATTATGTTAAACGTATACAATTATTATGAATGCTTTGACTATTAATCTAAACTTTTATCTCAGTTAGCTATTTAACAAATTATGATGACTATTTAGGTAAGAAAGGCCTTGTCACCGTCCCACCTCATGGCGGTACTACGAGTTGATTCCAAAGCTAATTAAGAATCGACAAAACAAAATAATGGAATCTTGGACAAGAAGGTTGAGATTCGAGGGCATCAGGAATATCTTCAGTAGTACTTGTTGCTTGGAGATAATATAAACAATTAAGTATATACTCTCTCTAATATTCTAATCTATTAAAATATTATAATCAAACTCTACACTAATACTGGTAAAAATGCACATTTTGGACCGTAATATTATACTGTAAATGGAATATGTACGTTAGTCCGATGGATATTCGTCTAAGATGGTGGGTCACTAAATTTATTGTGCGAAGAAAATGATTAAATAATTGAAATGATGGAAGAGT
Organism: Spergularia marina; assembly: GCA_963680865.1. Lineage (NCBI taxonomy): Eukaryota > Viridiplantae > Streptophyta > Magnoliopsida > Caryophyllales > Caryophyllaceae > Spergularia > Spergularia marina. The sequence continues at coordinate 7,911,894 of OY804545.1, read as the reverse complement.
CCCTCTCGAAATGGCATAGTCTAGTTGTCTTATTCCGGTGTTTTCGAGTTTTGACGTAAAATGCTCCTAATCATTTAGTTTTCCACGTTTTTTGTTTTATAAACATCACCACGCACCTAATAGTATTGCTAACGTGGAAACTCGAGGGTCCGTAGAGGAAAATACAATTACAATGTATGTATCTAACACCTACATGCATAATGAATCTAGTTTTTGCATTTACGATGATAATTTAGCAATGATTATTCGAGATAAAAAAAAAAAAAAAAAAACTTTGTTAAGTCTTTCCCTCCCATTCAAACAGATTTTTCTGTTTCTTTTTGCAGTTTTGAGGTGTCATGTTGGGAGGTATTTTTAGACCAAATGAATCGTTCACTTGCTGCAAAAATTAGTAAATATGTCATTCTGCATTGTAATCTACCATGTCTACTTGATTTTAACGCAAATAGGGTTTCATTTGCTCTAGAAATAGTTCACAACATGTCAACTTAAAATTGAAAAAGGAAACAAGAAAATTTATTTGAATTGGAGGGAGTCTTTTTTTACTGTCTTCTAGATTATAAGATGTTTGATTGTCTTATACTCCGTATGTGTGTGTTTTGCCCAACGGAAAATAGTCGGTGCCCTATTTCGCTCGTATTGAAAGGGTCATTAATGAATACCGAAGTCGGAAGATCTTTGGTTATATTGGCACATTGGAGCAGGTTATGCTGTGGAAGGGGGGTGGAGGTTTGATTTCAATTCTAACCAATAGGTTTGGAGCCAGGTGCAATTACTCTGATACAACGGATTCTGCGGTACTCTAGGAGTACAGGATGCAGCATATTGGTGCGCAAGAGGCGGTACATGATTTCGTTCGTACTGGTTTTTCTATACCCAATGGCGTGGGGGCCAAATTGTTTCGCGACTCCCTACCAACTTCTTGTAATTTTCTTACATTAATTGAATTAATATCATTATTATAGTGTGAACAACATCGAATAAGGCTATGTTTGGTAAAACTAGCTCAAATAGTAGCTGAACGTTGATATAGTAGCTGAATGCTGAAATAGTAGCTGAAAGCTGAAATAATAGCTGAAAGTTTTTAGCTAAAAGTATTAGGAGTGTTTCACAGAATTAGCTGATATAGGAGCTGATATATATAAAATTACATAAAAATGCATTATTTATTTTTAATCTCATTTTATTTTAGTAAATAATTGAGGGTAAATTAGGAATAAAATTATGATAAACTAGCTTATTTTAAATAAGTTACATGGGGTAATTTATTAAATAAGCTAGCTTATTATTTAAGCTAGTGGTGTTATCAAACCAGCTTATTTGGTCAAAGAGTTTACAAAACTAGTCAAATAAGCTACTTTGGCCAAATAAGTTAGCTTATTGTGCATACCAAACATAGCCTAATTCAGTTTGTTTCTCATAGTATGCACTTGTATGTAATTACGGTCGATAGCAGGGATAAATAAACTGGTTAATAATTCAAAAGAAGCGGTGATAGTATACTCTAAATTTCTTCCATTTTTACAATTGGATTTTAAAACCATGAACTCTAGTGAATCTATTATGTGTCAAAAATGAAGAAGCTTCATTTGGTCCCCAAGTTCTCTTCAAAAATGCAAAGATCCGGTACGGTGTCTCTGCAATATTCCCTCTGAAACCCAATTCGAATTTGGCTTCATATTATGCTTTACCCTACTACGGAGTACTATATACGTCGCATTAAATTGTCCACATTTATCTACCTGTATGACATTACAATCGTATTCATTACTGGAGAATAATTACAAATTTGAGGATACATATCAGCATATGCGTCCTACTACAAGGCATCGCCCTTTTGGGCATGCCCAATTATGACTCACAACTACTACTGTATTTGTCCTCTCCTCCAGTCCTCCATCTTATTTAATCAAGATACCCGTCCTACCTAATTTGTATCTTTATAGTCTAAGATTCGAGTCATATAGGATTATAATGACCGACTTATGTACCATGACTTTAGCATAATTTTTAGTAACTATCGATTACGCTCTATAAATATGTGTCGTCGGAATGGAATTGACGTCTATAATAAACATACGATTTTATGTAATGGTCGGGGCGATTATATAACTAAAGATGTTAAGGTCGTAGTTGCTAGTTATAATTAGTAAGAGATGATATATTCCTTAATACGTCTCCATTTGCGTACATGTCTATATGGAGGACGAGAATCACCAGGTAGTTGTCTTTTGAAACTTGACCAAATGTGAAAGAAGTTTTTTGGGTTACCCTTTAAGAACTTAGGAGGTCAGATTTAGGAAGACACATGTATTATGATGGCTTGATTATCTTACATTATCCTAAAGACCTTGTGTGATGTGGTCTTTTCAATACAATTCATTCTTCTTGCGAGACCTTGCTTGAATGTGATCATACCGTATTGAATTAGGCTTCCCCCTCCATCTATCTCATCGATATAATATAAAATAAAATAAACTTTCATCCATCTGAATAAAGATTAGTATCATCGTTTTCGTAAATTGTAAACATTTTATTTGAACAATCGCTACATATACGAGTTATTGAGTTAAATTTTGTTACATTATCATCGTTTGAATTGTAATAATGCATCCACCGGCCATGTTTTACATGGTTTGCACTTTTCCAGTTATCTTTCAAATTTGACTCCAATTCTAATTTCTCTGATAGTTCCATCTTATTTACGGAGTACTAACCATGTTACATTCTGATATACAAATGTAAATGTCTAAACTCGGAAGCATAACTCATAGTTCAAGCCTTGCAAAGGTGTCAATCTTTTAATTTCTTATATTAAGCATGAGTTTTTAAGACATTACAGTAATTTCATTGTTGTGATCCCCTATCAAGCAACGCAACCTAAAAAATGGTTAATTGCATAGCTCAAAGATCTAAAACAAGCCAATCTTTGTCGCTCTTTTCAATCAATTATGAATCCAATTGTATAAATCTCCATCAACACTCCAATGATCATTAGAGGGTAGCTTTCAAAATTCAATATATCTCACCACAAATAATTATAACGCGAGGATAATTCCAATCTTTATGATTGAGTGACAGTCGATCAAAAAATAATGGAACCTTGTGAAGTAGCTAGAGTCTCGATTGTACAAAATAAAAACTACGGAGTACAAGTAACTTTTTTTTGTATATGTTCTTTTCTAGTGTTTTTCTCTGCCTCGTGATACAAAGGACTATCTAGCTAGTCCTACCTCCATTGGGAACATGTTACAAAATCTCTACACTTCTCTATAAAATAAATTACAGGATTTTAAGAACACCACCCTAGTATGCATGGGAGGCTGTTGTAGTGTGAGTAGAAGATGATGTTGCAGGGGAGTTAGAAGAGCGACCGCACGCGCCATCACTCGGGCTTCCCCTATCTCCACAACGTGAATGGCTAGATAGTTTCGGTTGTTGCATTTGCGTAACAACAGTCGATGTTTGGGGTAGTGTAGGCGGGGTTGCTACTGTCGCGACTGGTGCATAAAGGCTTCTAGGGGAAGGCACCATGGTGGTATCCCCTGAGGACGCGACAGTGGTATATTCTGTTGGGGGCACCCAAATGCCACCAACAACAACAAACTGCGGAGTTTGTGGGGTTGCATTGTTTTGGACAGCTGATGAACTTGGTCTTCTTGTATGGAGCCGATATTTCTGCAAAGGGTGCAAGTTGGTACATGTTTAGACCTCACATAATGTCAACATTGTCAACCTTAAACAATGTACTAATACAACATACAAGTTGAATTACTAAATACAGGTAGGATTGCTTGTTCTAAAGAAAAGCAAGTAGAGTAGTTGAATGACTTGAATCTTATCAATAATTTATACACCTCAACTTTGAAAACAAGACATTGCGTTGGTTAGCATTAAACTTTAGCTTGAAAAACAAGATTGCATTTGTTAGGTGGTCGGAATACTCAACAAAGAAAAAGCATTCTTTTTTAAAGACAACTTCAAGATATTACCATAGGCAAATTACATATTAGTAATAGTTAATTCGATTTAATAATACAAACGGATCATACTTCCACGACAAAGTCACGTTAGAAACAAAACTACAAAAGCAAGCACAAATGAATCGCTTATTGGAAAACATATACTACGTGAAATAATCATTTATATTCACGGATTACATGCTACGAGTATTACTTAAATCTACTTATGGTTAAGATAATTTATCACAACCTTCTATCCTTAACATTAACAGGGGGCTAAAGTGAGGATCAAAGTTGGCCTAGTGGTTAGAAACTTAACCTGCCTGCGGGATGTCCCGGGTTCAAATCCTCATACCTCTCACCCCCGCAACATTAGTTGCTCCTTTGGACAAAAAAAAAAAAAAAAAAAAAAAACAGGGGGGCTAAAGTGTGGGCAGATAATTGAAATCATGGCATACATAAATTCCCCAAGAAGGCAGATAACACATTGAATTTGAATTCCACACATTTCCACCAAAAGATCCAAACAAGTAATAAACCAATAGAGTATAGTACAAAAATCAAATGACCAATAAAACACACCTGCAAATGGCTTTTAACTTCATCATTGGTAAGTCCATCCACCTTCATCAATTCCCTAATTTGCTTTGGTGTTGCAACTGCAAATCAAATCCCAATCACCAATAATCCGTCAAGATTCAATTTTAAATCCATAAATCCCAAACATAAAACAATGGAGAATATACTATATACCACTATTATATACTAATTGAATAATCAATTCTAAATATAGAAAGGCACACAAGTATTAATTCATTCATTCATGCTGCATACTAGTATATAGTAATATGAAGAGAAAAAAATTACCATGTGAACCACCAAGTTGTTGAAGGGCATGCAAGAACCTCCTATGCAACTCTGGAGACCAACACCTCCTTGATTTTCTTTGAGACTGTCCACTCTTCTCTTCCTTCTTACTTCCACTACCAGAACCAGAACCCGAACCCGAACCGTCCTCGGCCGCCTCGGCACTAGAACAAGCCGAGGCGGCAGGCATTGATGTGGGTTTACTACTAACATTTCCATTCACATTCACGTTTCCATTACTAGTGTTTTTCTCTTTTTGGAAAGGATGAAATGCACCACCACCGTTTTTGTTCACCTCTACTACTGCTACTTTTTTTGGCTGATGATCCTACATAATAATAAAATAAAGATTCAAACTTTTTTCAAAATTAAGAATTACCCATTTACTAAAATTAAAAACCCATTTATATAAAACTAACCAAAATTCCAAACTAGTAAAAACAAAAACAAAAAAAAAATTGGAAAATATTTTTACTGACCTCTTGGTTGGTGGATGGATCTGGTGTTTGATTCCACAGCTGAACAGATCTAAGCCAATCTGATTTTTTCCCGGATTTATCATTATTGTTGTTGTTATTATCATTATTAGTAGTAATAATATTATGATTAATGCTGTTAATTTGAGGTTTATCACATTCATGCTCTTCTTCTTCTTCATCATCATCATCATTATCAAAAGGACACCTTTTAATAGGAATAAACTCCTCCAAAATTGGTCCGTTACTCGTTGTTTGTTCAGAACACTCAGAATGCCCATTAAAACACTCCGTTGTTGCTGTTGTTGTTCCTGATAATTGTTGCTTACAAGCTTCAATTGCTACACAAATACAAAACAAATGGAAAAACTATTAATTACCCATTTCATAAAATCAAAAACCCACAAAAATAAGTACAAAAAGATTGGATTTTTACCAACTTTGAAAAATTCACTAATTAAATTTATTAATTAAATCAAATTAAATTAAATGAATTACCTTGAGTAACAAGTTCTAAGCAAAGAGGAAGTTCACGCTGAAAAACTTGAATCTTTTTCCTTTCTTCCTCCAAACTATGAACATATTCTTGACATTTCTGTATATTTTCTCTGAAATCCAACATTTTTTAAATAAACTTTCTCAAAAATGAAAAACTTCAAACCTTTTTGAAATAAAGATGGTATGAGAAAAAGGAAAAAGAAAAAATGGGAACTTTTTTATGGTAGGTTTGGTTTAAATTTGTGGGTGTTTATTAGAGAGAGAAATGAGAGTATATATGAATGAAAATGGTGGGGGTGAAAGTGGAAGAGGAATAAAGGGATCTAAGTAGAATCAAGATGAGAGAATATTATGAGAAAAAAATTATAAAAATGACACCAAAAAAATTTATGTTTTTTTTTTTTTTTTCTGATTTTAAGGAGAAAGGAGAGAAATTGGTGTGTGTGTGTCGTGTGTCAAAGTCGGGGCGTCGCATACATCTCAGAATCTTTTGGGTGTAATTACCTCTTTGTATACTCCAACTTTTATGATGTGTTGTTGTTTGTGTTTTTATCTCCAAGGAAAGGGAGAGAGAAAAGTGTGGAGCTTTTGTAGAGATGTTTGAATATTCGATGCCTTGATTCCCTTCTTTCGTCGGTTACCCTTTCTTAGTTGTCTTTTACGTCACATTTTTATCCTATTTACGATATTCCGTAGCTTAATTAGAGATATCGAGTTTGGAGTTTATCAAATAATTGTATTTGATGGAATATGTTTAATGACCTTTTTCATTTCTAGTTGTTTCGAGTTTAGGTAAAATCAAGTACTCTTTTCCCGTAATGTTTTTTAGACTCCCCAATTTCCCATTGTGAATCATATTTGCCAATGCTGAGAACATAAAAGTTACTACCTACTCTTTTTCCATCTCCGTGAGTTGTTTACTTTTGTTGTATTTAATCACCATATACATACCATTAAAAGAACACGGCCGGTAAATTAAAGCATATGTTCGTCTATTAATCGTTAAAATATTGTATGTACTACATATGTACTTTAATAAGGATAAAAAGATTAGAAATTGAACGTATTTGATGACTAAACTCTGACAAAATGTACATCAGTTAGTGGCGCAAAATGTTGTTCGTAGTGGACTCAAGTGTTTGATTTTGTCTAAATTCTTTTTTATTGTCATATTTATTGTTGCTATAGCGCTCTAACCTCGCTCCATTATTTGCTCGCTTTTGTTAACCTAGCTAGATTATAATGATTCAGAGACAATGACACATTTGTGTGAGCAATTGGTTAAGACGAAGTTGAATTTACCTCTTTATGCAACGGTCCTGCATGATTATTTGTAATCGATCGAAACAAATTAAACATATAATACGTATATACTCAACTACGGAGTATGTCCATCTACAAATCAATATAGAACAAAACATATGACTATCTTATTTTTACTTTACACCTAATTGGAGTATAGTTTTTTCTCCAAACCCTTGACCTTTTTATAATAATGGGGAAATAGGTGAACCTTGTACCATAGCTAGTTTAGCGAGTAAGATAAGTAATGAAGTCCAATTTAGACAAAGAGGGTGGCCTTATTCTAATTGGAATATTCTCTGTTTTTTGTTCACAATGGAAGAATTGGGCACATACGTCGTAGAATCACGCCGATAAGCCAGGAGATTCCGATTAAACATGCTTCCGCGTATTGATTAGTCTTTTAATTACATGATTATTAAGGTCTATTTAAACAATTAAGACTAAGATTTTTTAAAATTAGATTAAGATTAAGATTGTTAGTTGATGCTCACATATTGTTCAATTCTTCCTTGAGAATTTTGATAGTTGGCTCTTTCTCATCACAAGAAGCCACATTCATGCATCATATTGTAGTTAAACCCATGCAATAACATACTCTGTGTTAGCTGCAACAACTACTTACCGGCTTATTTTATAAAGATACACTGTATTTGTTTTGTATTAAAGTGTAAATTTTCAAGCGTTTTAACATTCAAATTAAAAGATAAGCGTAACTATGCAATATATATAAAGTACATTTGTAATCCCGCAAACATATATGGATGATAACACTAAAGATGATTACTACATAGTGTTTTATGTAAAACTCAATTCCTATTTATACCAGTTAGTGTCTTTTGAAAGCGTACCTGGTAGTTTTTGGTCTACTCAAAATCAGTTTACTCGATAACGCTGTACAATACTATTTTCCATATTGAACACGTAGTATATCAGAATGAATCTTATGAGAAGTCATTTTGTATATGAGGATGGGTGGCCTGGCCTTTCAAAGACGTTTATAGACTTGTATAGTTTGCTACATAGATATTCATGACGAGGAAATATATATGCCCATAATTAGAAACCTGCGTCTTTTCATTATAAGACCTATAATCTACAAAACAGAAAAATGTTAATAAGATAGCTCCCATAATCTTGTAAAGCCAAGTTAATGAAATTTCCTTATCATTGAAATAATCCTAAATTAGGTTGTGAAAAATGATGAACTAGCTAGGCATGCACAGCTGGATGACACTTCGGAATCAAAGCTTACGGAAGCCGCAACTTATCATCATCAGAATTTTAATCCTTATCCATCTTTCTTTCTGATGAATTTTGTTCCATTTTTCCATGAATTTCGTTTTCTCAAGTTTTCAGGAGTTGAAGTGTATCGTTTCGTAATCTGGTACGTGTCGCTTTTCCATATGTGCATCAATCATCTGTATACTTCATCGTCCGTCTAAGTTTAATGGCTCAATCGAAAACGCATGCATCATCATTGGGGTTGTTCACACTAAATGGTTAATCCAAGTTCTAAAAATGTTGCCTAAAATTTTTGCTAAGTTTCGGATCTTATCTAACTTGCTATGTAATTTTTTTAAAACTCTAATTAACCAATTAGTATATACACTTTACTCGATACAATAACATTTTAAGTATGAAGTGTTTGAACTCGTAAACGTAAATAAGAGAGATAATGGTCTCTAGAGTCTCTATCTTATACGTCCATGAGTCACTTGCATGTACTACACACATTTCGGTATACCACTCATAAAAAGTTACTCTGTATTTAAGTATCCTATATATTGGTCGAAACTTTTTTACTCGTTCATCAGGGAAAGTGAGGTGGAGTATCACACTACTTAAGTATACACTCAAGATAATGGTATAACTTACCACATTGGGGTGTAATCGGCCTATATATCGGCACTATGTCAAATACCGTAACCCTATAAGGACATAACTAATATAGGAATGTTGGGTACTTGAAAACTCATTCAGTTTCACTACCGTTTTCTATTTATGGTTTTTTTTTTTTCTTTTTTGCATAAGGAAGATTCAGTTAAAAGAATATGAGACCTTACATTCAGTTTTTGATTCCGGGTGCAATAAGGAAGAAAAAGGGTTTTTAATTATATGTGCTCTAGCACTAGGTTCACGTGTTAGAGAAACCGTCTGCCAATCAAAACCTTCCAAAACTAATTACTCTCTCCGTCTCAGCTCAAATGCTCCATATTCCATTTTGGAACGTCTCACTTCAAATGCACAATCTATTTTTGGACGCATTTAACTCTTCTGTTTTTATTAAATTATCGCATCCTCTCTCATATTTTCACTCATACTTTTATTAATTCTCACATTCTCGTCCTTTTTTTTCATAAATAACTTACACGCTCACATAATGTCGAGGGACTAGTGGAGACGTGGAGTAGTATGCTCGAGTAGTACGTTAAACAAAGATGGTAGACCCGACGCAGTGTGTTTCGGGCATCGTGTTTTTTCAGCCCAAAGAATATCCAATCTCTCATTCAAAAAAGAGATGGAGCGCGGGTCCCACAGTAGTCCCACTCATAATCAACGGGAGTATCTTGTATCTTCTTCCACCTCCTTCTTCCTTTCGGGTCGGGCCCACTCTCTTAATTTCCGGGCTTCAATGTCCCAAATTACTTGTAGCACTATTCGTCTTTTGAAAGTTTCGAAGGGTCACTTGGAGGGACAATTCACAGTGTACTACTACTTTGAACTTTGAAGTTAAATGGTGTACGTTTTGCCCACAATATTTCTTGCCTCTAATTGGAATGTTGTACTCCATAGGTTGACCGATGTGAATCATGCCCATGGCTATGATGAATCTAACGTGTATTTCACAATAGGTGGCCTATAATATGGAGTATGTCATATTCTACGCGTGTAAAATATCGGTATAGTTTATAGTTGATTGGTTCAATGAATTTTGTATCGATACTTAATTTGACTTTAATTTAGTGATTTTATCGTTGATTCGCTTTAAAATTTTGAATACCATCTTACCTTGGTACACTCTTTTTTCAACTCCATTATTAACTTCATCACTGCTCACTATGAACTTATAATAATACATATGTTATAAGGTATACTTAGCATTATTTAAGAAGAGCCAGCCCTAACCTCTAGACAGCGTAAGAGTTTGAAAACACTCTATTTTAATTAGTCTAATTGTCCAATACAATTTTATCATATCAATAAATTTCATCCGATTCAATGGGATTTTATTGGTTTGTCTTGTGTTTTCCTATTCTCATGTCCATAAGTAAATATTTGGTGACTAGAGGAATTGTCTCTTGGTGTCAACCCCATTCCCACATCGAAATAAATAAGAAAATAAATTTTGGTTATAAGTGTCCACTTTTACTCAATTATCATGAGGCCTTTAATTAGAGAAAGAGCAGCCCTCCACCAGACTATAACAATAGTGTGATTTTTGGTTAAGACTGAAACTTATATCAAGTACTCCATCTTCAAATCCAGTGGTGTGTTTCAACGAAATGTAGAGTAACTCTTAAGGAGAGAGGAGAGATGGGAGATGAGAATTAACTACAACCTCACAGTAGTATGTTTCAAGAATCATGATGGTAGAGAGTTAACTTTTTATCAATATTTGATATAGCTAACTCTTAATTCGTTTGCAGCACACAAGTAGTTAGTTACAACTCTCTCTCCTCTCAAATACTCCACCCACTCTCACATAATATGCTACGAATTACGGTAACAATCACGATGTAATTAATTTATTAACTTAATTAATTTGAGAATAATTAATTTTCAAAAAATAATTTATTTTTCTCAAAAAAATCATTTATTCTTTTTAAAAATAATTTTGTAATATGATACAATTGATAAATATCTAACTTATAATTTATAACGGCTATTTACGGAAAAATTTGCAAAAAAAAATAAGTGATAAGATTTGATAGAATAATACAAGTGAGCTCACTAAAAGTGAGCCGGAGAGTTAAAAAGCAGGGTGACAACATTGTAGTGGTGAAATAATGTATTGATTCTACAATGAGAGAGAGTGTGCTAGAAAGTAGGTGTTTCATAAAGAGTGTTTTTTAGCGTTGTACATGACCTCAGAGATTTGAGCAAAAATATGATCTAAAGTTGAAAATTGGGATAAACTTACCCTTTAACTTTTGCCACTAATTAATTATCTTCTTGGATGATTTTTTTTTTTTTTTTTTACATTCTTTAAGTCAATCTTCTTGGATAATTCTTACAGGAGTTCTATACTAATACTTTTACCAGGCTACCAATCAAGTAGTCCGAATATATAGGCCAACAACAGCTCATTTATGTGAACGGGATATTCTACAGAGGATAAAGGATCTTCAATATAAAAGTCAAAGAGAAGAGAATCTACTACCCTACTCATGGTGGAATCGGATGCCAAATTAATTAGGTTTCTTGCATATTGGGACCATTTTGTTAAGGTCATCAAAAATGTAGTACACGATTCTTGTAGTGTAGGCATAGATGTCGAGTCACACTAGTTGCAATTTATTTACACGTCAACTTCACCACTACCCTCTCCTAGTCTTATTAAACAAATCACTCGACTAATTAAGTACATACCCTTAGGCCTTAGGGTTGTAATATTCTCTATATTGAGAAGCTAATTGGCTCAATTTTTTTTTATTTTTTTTCAATACTAGAAAAAGTGAGAATTCTGAATTCTATACAGCCAACTGTCTCGTATTATAAAGTGTGCAGAGCATATTCCTGATATATACTTGTTATATTGTGACAGATTAACACGTTATGTCACAGAAGAAGTCATTCTAATCGATGATAGCTTTGTCGATTAGATGAACTTGTACTCCATATAAAAGGCGAAATATTTTATTTCGAATGTGTTGGTTTATTCTTATGACCATTGATGTTTGAAACTTTTGGGTCTAAAGCTATTTTTTGTGTATTTAATTTTGATTTATTATAGAAACTGAAAATATAGGAGCCAATCTAAAAATGTAGTGTAATTGGCATTGCATCTGGCTTGTACCGTTGTACGCTTAAAAGATGACAAAGTGTAGTGGAGTACATGGTAGCATTTGCCTTGTGATGATCGTATTTTAACCGAAATTAAAATGATTATTATTAATTTGTATAATGTTTCAACACACTCATGCTGAATGAATCGGTACATTCCTCAGGTAGGTAGGCAAGTACTCAATATATCTAATTCAAATATACTATTTTTTTTTTTTTTTCTGGAGACAATTAAGTAAGCAATTTTGATTAAGAATAATCATATTGTATTCAAGTTGAAGATAGATGAAGTTTTAAATGGTTGCCTTCCCATGTTGTTCCACAAAGATTGCTAGATTACTAGTTATCCAAGTAGAGAAACTTAGCAAATGATTTATACTTTTCTTAATTTTTCTTTTTCTTTCAAAAATGAAATTAGTAAAACATGCTAGTTTTTTTAGGTTATAACGGATGTATTCAAATAGGTACTCCGTGATGTTTGGTATTGACCCTAAAGGGCCCGAACTCGAAACTTTCTTCATCAGTTGGATAATTCATAATTCCTTTTGCATATACTCAATCCGATTCAAAGACATTTTTTTATTTTTGCAATTTTGAATTGTCGTGTTAGAGATTAATTTTATACCAAATGAAAAAACATGTTTGCCTTAAAATCAAGTAGAGTTGGTAGACTGTAATGCAGAATGTAATATTTACTAATTTTTGCAGGAAGTGAACGAAACTGCAAAATGAAACGGGAAAATCTTTTTAAATCGGAGGGAGTATAAAACAAGTAATTAAAAATCAAGTTTAAGTTGGTCTCGGGAAAAAATAAATCAAGTTTAAGAAGATAGAAAGTAGGAGGAACTTCAACAGTACTACAGAATCATCTCTTATACACCATAGGATCTAGCCCATTGACAAAAAGATTACTTGTAATTTTTAAGATTTAGCCCATTGAAAAGGGTCCAAAAATGGGCCATTGTAATTTTTATGTAGCTAACTATACTGGGCCTGCCCAAAATATTGGCCATTATAGTTTTGCACGATTTTTTTTTTCCTAAGGTTGATAACAAGGGCGCAATGTGAAGGTCTCAAGGAAGCCCGCCTTTCCCGAGGACAAATATGTACTTCCACTTTGTTATAACCCACCTTGGGTTGGACTGGAAAGAGTACTTTGTCAGCTCTGCTAGTTAAAGAACGGGACGGGTAATAACTAATATGGTGGGTTTTAATCGGTAAAGATATATAAACGGTCAAATATTTGTCTAAGAAAGTGTTGACCTTTAAAAAACAGGTATATACGTATATGCATTTAATACGCTATCATTTTCAAATCTTTGGATTAAAAATTCGATTTTGGTTTGAAAAAATAAACTAATTTACATACTAAAACTTAAACATTATTTTACTGCAATTAGAATCTGTCATAGGAATTCTCAATGCTCACATATTATGAGCTCCCATTATACTAATATGAGAATTGGGTGATTTTGTTTGGTTTAATACATTTGGAATTCATGAAGAAATTCTCAATTACGCAGGGGGATTGGCAAAGTCTCATATGAGACGGTCTCACAGTAAATTATTGTGAGACCATCTTAATTGATTAAAAAGTGATCATTTTAACATTATTTGTGACCATTATACTGCTTTTAGGAATGATTTTAGGGGTTATTTACCAAAATGGCTATTTTGTTAAAACTATTTATCAAAATGACTATTTTCTAAAACTTTTGCCCAAAGTAGCCATTTTGTAATGACAATTCAAGAAAATTGGTTTTCTCACACTAATTAGTGAACCAGTTCGGTTTTTTCGTTTATAGTGAACCGGTTTGGTTTTTTCTTTTATCATTTATTCAGATTTTTGTTAATTCATTTTTTTTCATGAAATTTTGTTAATTCCCTTCTACAAACTTAAATAAAATATTGCCAACGAATTTATTGTTGTTCGTATGTCATTTGTCACCTTCTCACGGTGCATTAGATTTTTGACACAACATGTATAGAAAAAGTCATATGTAAAATACTTTATGACTAACATTCATACGAAAGTAGGCCATGACAATGTGAAAATCAAGAAATACTAAATGGTAATAGCGGAATAATTATTGTTGTAAGGATAGAAGGTGAGTTACGCATTCAATTGAATTCTACCATGGATGAAGATGAGTTTTCAAATTAGGGATTTGTTGGAGGAGGAGGCAGAGGGTTTGTTGTTTGTCGCTGATGATGGTTTCTTGTACTCCCTCTCTTTTTTAGTTTTATTTAATCTTCATTCTTTTTTTTCTGGTTTAGAACCGGTTCGGTTAATTACATTGGTTTTTTTTTTTTTTTGGTTTTGTTCACTAATTAAGTTATTGTTTAATTTGCACTTTTTACACTACGTCAAAAATGGCCTTCCAGAACCTACGTAAGAGAACGGAATTTTAATAAACCGTCCTTAAAAGTTGTTTCAGAACGGGTCTCAATATAACCGTTCTTAAAGTCGAAGTGAGTGAAAAAAAAAAAAAACTATCTTTAAGAACGGTTATGGGTAAAAACCGTTCTAAAAGCCTGTGTCAATTAAAAGACCAAAGCTTTTAGAACGGTTGTATCCAAAACCATTCTTAAAGGGTGGGCTTTTAGAACGGTTATGTTGAAAACCGTTCTAAAAGGCAGGGTTAAAAAAAACCCCTTTCATCCTCATTCTGATCTGTTTCGATTGTCTTCAACCCAGAAAAAAAAAAAAAAAGCTCACCAGCGGCGTTACGACGACTGACCTCAACCCAGAAAAAAAAATCTCAATTATTTGCAATCAATAATTTATATAATGTATTACCCAATTCATTATTAGTATTGTTATTCTTCTCAAAGTTATTCTTCTCAAGCTAGGTTCTCGATTTTTATCCCTAATTGAGTTGTTGAAGATTGTTACTACAAATTGAGGCAACCATCTCCGGCGACCGGACTTCGATTTGGGCGATAATACTCCGGCGACTCCACCCTGCGATTTGGGCAATTATCAATCTCTAATTCAATAGCAAGTAAGTTTTTTATCTAGCTTTTTGTTCTTTAATTTATAAATTAAAGTAGCTAGTTAGGTTTTAGCTAGGTTAATTAAGTAGAAGAACTTTAGACTATATATGTAGGTTGCCCATCATATGGTGAGTTGGTGTTTGTGATTTAGAACGGTTCTTAGAAAAAACGTTCTCATATATATGACTATGGTATATGTATTTGTTTTTTGGATTTTTGTTCAAATTTGTCGCTTTGTGAGTATGATAGGATAAGAGAACGGTTTTGCAAAATTGTGTTCTCTTAGGTGGTTAGATTGTTTAATTAGTTATGCTAGGTAAACCACTAATTCAAAAATGGCATTGCATATATGTCTACTTATCGATATAGTAAGTTGAAACGATTGTTGTATTAATACAAATGACGCGGTGAATTTTATGTTAATTTATGACTATATATAGATATGGATTTGGACGATCGCAAATGGATAACAACATCAAAGATAGGTGACAAAGAATATGAAGATGGAATTCTAAGATTCTTTGCATTTGTTGAAAAAAATTGTAAAGATCTAAAGAATGTGTCTTGACCTTGTTGGAAGTGTCATAATATGAGGTGGTTTTCTTGGCAAACTGTAAAGATACATTTGAGAAAGTCAGAGTTTGATTCGGCTTATGTGAGATGGGTTTTTCACGGGGAATCAAATGGTGGTGGTGAACCTAGTATTCATTCTAATGTTCACAAAGATGTTAATGTTAATGTGAATGTTAATGAGACTTTTGTTCAACAAGTACATGCGAATGATATAGAGCAAGATATAGATGTGCTATCTGAATACAATGATGGTAATAAGGAGTTTGATGATGAGATCAATGAGGTTGACAATAATAATGGTGTAAAAAAAGATGGGCCATTTACATTGGTGAACTTTGAAAAAGTCGGTTATAGAGATGAAGAGTTCATATTGGCTTCCCAAGCTGTACAAGTATTTTACGTCACTGATCCTTGTGATAAAAAATGGTCGGTTGTTTTATCTACTAAAGCTAGACATAAGGTTGACGAGTACGAAGATGAATCAATATTCAAGGGTTTAGATTCTCCAATACTCGTTGATGAGTCTAATAATAATGATTCATTGGAATACGTACGTGACGATCATGTTGAAGGAGCTTGGGTAGATGTCGATTCCGTTCACGGAAAAAGAGGTTCAACTTCACAATCTAATAAACGTGTGCGTAGAGATGTACGTAGTTTACTTTTATTTAATTTAATTTATCATCATTTTTAGTTATGAACTTATATGTTCATTATCACATGATTTTTTTAGCTATTTTAATTATTATTTTTCTATCTAATAAAATTGTCAATGTTAATGTGTTTGTAGGTTGATAACTTGAAGGATGACGACTAGAAGGAGAAAATCAAGTGGTAGCACTAATGATGATGGAGATGAGTCTGAAGGTGAGAGAGGTCCGAGTGTGCTTTTGCAATGTGCGAGGGCCTAACAAGAGAAGAGACCTATTCTTTTGGAGTGGAGTGAGGATCGGTTACTTCCTATGGGGACACACCGTTCCAATTTCAGTTCTTGGATAGGTATAATTACTCGTAGACACGTGCCTTGTAATTTGAGGAAATGGAAAGACTTAAACAAAGCAACCGCGAGGCGAATATGTGAAGACATTGAAGTAAGTCAGAAACATTTTTTTACCTAATATAATATATATAGTAGCTATTAAATATGACTTATCATTAACTTTTAATGATATGTAATTGTATTTGCATTATGTAGGGTGCTTTCTTTGTTCCTGACGCACGTAAAGGTCATTGGATTCTATGTGAGGCCGCTAAACATTTCAAAAGATGGAGATGTACCCTTCACATCCATCATATGTATATATATGACAAGGAAGACAAGAAACACACAAAGAGGTTAGGAATAAATAAGGTGAAACCTGATTGTTATGAGGAAATCACTCAAGAACAATGGGACGACTTTGTTGAGTATCATACCTCCGATGTATTTCTAGTAAGTTTGCAAAATTGAATCATCCTATTTTTGATAATTTAGATCATTTTTATTTATATTATTTGCTCATATTTACTTATTACGTTTTGTTTTAATTTGTTTTTTACAAGAAAAAAAGCAAGAGCGGAGTTGTCAATATTAAAGAGAAGAAATCACTATATTATGGGTCTCGAAAAGGGTATATCGGAATCAATGAGGAGATTGTAAGTCACTATATTATCGCTTCATTAAAAGGCTTATCTTTGATAATATATATATATATATATATATATATATATATATTATTTTGTTAATTATAACTATCCTTTCTTTTCAATTTCATTAAGGTCGAAGATGCAAAACAAGGGATCGAGATACAAGATGTACCTCGATATCTCACTTGGCTAAAAGGACATTCGAGAAAAAAAGGCGAAATGACCGATTATGACAAAGAAATTGCCAAAGAAATTGTAAGAACGAACATTTATTTTTCGATCACTAAATTAAACCAACTTCTTTTAGCTTAAAATTTTTTCACATTAATAATAATAATAATTTTTTTTTTTCATGTAATTAGGCAAGGTTGGAAAAGGAGGCTAAGGAAGGAAAATTTATTCCTCAAGGCCGAAATGATATTTTGGCAAGTGCGGTTAAGAAGCGTGACCATCCTGGACGTGTTCTAGGGATGCCTACAAGTCTCACCATTTCCGATGTCTTTGGTAAACAAAAAAAACGGAGTGCGGAACTTAAGTTGGAAGAACAACTTCATGTTACCCAAGATAAGCTTAATTCAACTCTATGTTAGGGCAAATTGTTATGTCTATGGGTGATGGTGTGCTTAGTCAAGTGCAAATGGAGTTGTTATCTAAAGTTTTTCCGGTTAGTTCTCAATTTTCTGGAAATCGTGATGATATGGAGGAAGAAGTAGCCGGTATTAACTCGAAAACTCCTCAAAATCAAGAGGATGAAGCTGATTATCATACTCCACCCCATATGCAATTTCAACAAAGTAGTCCGATTGTTATTCCAAAGACATCTCATAATTTTGTAGATCCCGGGCATGAGGTAAAATTTTCATTTATCTATTCATATATTATCGTAAGAAAAGTAAATTTTGTTTTATAATATTGATTTGAGATGTACATGTTAATTGTGTTCTAGGAATGGACAGAGTGTCTATTTTTATCGCCGAAAACGGGAGACATAGTGGCGGAGGGGAAGGCTAGGAATCATGATCCAAGAAGCACGGTTTCCATCCGTGTACATTGCATGCCTCTACCCGATAACTGTAAGGAAGTGATCATACTCAAAGATATCGTGCCACATGAACCATTGCCATATCCCAACTCAGAGTTAGCTTTTGTTAGTCAAGCCGTAAACATCCGAACTATATGGCCTATTGCATATATTTATCCCAAAGAATATTATAAGGTAATTTTATATTCATTTTTCTATACGTTTGTCATGATTATAATTTTTTTAAATTTGTTGATAGGTTAAAGTCATTTATTATTATGGATTTTTTGTTTCATTATTTGTTATTAGGCGGCGGAAGAACCATCCAAGAAAACTCGTCCGTCCTCCAGCTCCAAACCTACTCATGATCAAATCCAGAAGTTGACTGTTGAGCAGAAAAAGAAGGTCGTGAGAACAGTTTTGATAAAAAACCTTTGGAGAGAGTCTTTGAAAATGAAGGCGGAGAATGAAATGAAGGAGATTCTTATTCCTGAACATGTGACCCACAATGAGCAAACAGCATATGTTGGTTGGGAAGAGATGCAAGAATGGTGTCTTCAAGACGAAATTCAATCTACTCATATGATCATATTCATGAGGTAAAGAATTTGCATACAATAGTTCTTATCTTTTCATTTTATACTTTTCTAAATTTATCACATTTTATACATGCATAAATTTCCAATTTGTATGATATAGGTACTTGCATAATATGGCCACCCAAAATGGGACAATTCATTGCTATGGGTTTTTGGATCCAAGTATGTTGTCCCCAATTAGTGTTGCAAGCAACGAAACACGTGTGGCTTATATTTTAAAAGCATTTCAATGTACCTCATGTTTAAGTGGTGGTAAATTGTTCTTTGCTCCTTATAATGAAAGGTATCTTTTGCATTCTTATAACACGTTTTGATTATTTGTCTATTTTCGGCCATGAATGTGATATTATTGTTTCATAATTATAGTGCCCATTGGATGCTTGCGGTGGTGAATCCCGGAGCACGGATTGTTTATTGGTTAGATTCCGCCAATACAAGAGATGAACCCCCACAATTCTTATTTAATCTACTGGCCGAGTAAGTTTTATTTTTATCTATTATTTTAATTTCGAATTTATTACTACTATGTTATATGATAAGAACTTGTGATGTATATAAACTTATAATGTGTATGTAGGAGCAACAATAGATTCCATAGTGCTAATCCTCTTGCGAGTCTTGAAAAATCCTCAAAGTTAAGATGGACTGTGGTGACGGTAAATCAATCATAATAACTTGTTGTCTTTTGTTTTTCAATTAATTTTTTTATCTAAAACATGTTTATATGGAGTAATTAACTTTATTTCGTGATTTAATGTAGGTCCCTCGACAACCTTTAGGATCAATGGATTGTGGCTACTATGTGTGTCGCTATATGAAAGAAGTAATTGAAACGGGCAAAAATTTCATTCCCAAATCGGTAATTATGAAAAACTACTAACTTTCATAAATTTAGATTTTTCTCAACAATGAATTTGGAATCCTCTCACAATAGGTTGTGATTATTGACTATAGTTTTGTGTTCTTTTGTAGTATGTTATCAAAGACCATCCGCAATACTACTCCGATAAATAAATTGATGAAGTGCGAGACATATTGGCCGACATAGTTCTTCGGGTTGGTCAAAACGATGATGACATCATTTAGCATGCGTATATAAGGTAATTTAGTCATATGTAGTATCGGATAGCTAACTACCTTAGCTTGCATGCTTATGGTAGTTGATAGAGAACTTAGATTTTGTAGGATGACAGGGAACTTGGATTTGTTGAATATATAGTAGTTGTTAGATGAAAATGGTGCTGGACATTGCTATTGTATTTTGGAGTATGAGAATGGGTATGATTTGTGGAGTAGAAGAATGGAATGGGTATGGTTTTTTCTCATTTCTTCGCAGGTTATAGCGCTGTCCGCGTTGTTTTGACGACGGACTGCCAAATTTTTCTGGATAGGAGGCCTGTATATTCATCCCAAAAAAAAAAAAAACACACCTCCAAAACCGTTCTCATTGGTACCCAAAAAAATGGCGCGAGCGAGGCCTAAGAGAACGGTTTTCAGTAAACCCGTACTAAAAGGTAAGCCTAAGAGAACGGTTTTGGTAAAAACCGTTCTAAAAGGTACCCAGCAAAAATGGCGCCAGCAGTGCAATTTAAAATTTAAGCAGGGCCGACAAAACCGTTCTAAAAGGTAAGGTACCTATGAGAACGGTTTTGTTAAAAACCGTTCTAAAAGATCTTTTAGAACGGTTATGTTCATAACTGTTCTTATACCCTTTTAGAACGGTTGCAACCGTTCTCTTAGGGTTTAAGTACCGTCGTCTAGAGAACGGTTCTACAACCGTTCTGCTTAGCTTTAAGGGAACCGTTCTTGAAGGCCGTTTTTGACGTAGTGTTACTAAAAAATGGCTACTTTGGGCAATAGTTTTAGGAAATGGCTATTTTGGTAAATAGTTTTGGCAAAATGATCATTTTGGTAAATAACCCTGATTTTAGTTTGTAACTAACTGCATTTGTTGTGATATAAATCAATCACTAAAGGAAGTATAATGGTCACTAAACTCGTAAAAGAGGTCACTATAGAATCGAATAAGATGGTCTCACAATAAGACCGTTTCACACAAGACTTACTCGGGGGATTAGTTAAACAAATTCCTCCATTTCCGAGTAATCAAGAATTCCTAGAAAATTGGGATTCTCATGTTTTATGTCGACCAAACAACTTGGTAGGTTGAAAGTCATGGGATATATATGGAAATTTTTGTATGGCCAGCCAAAATACCACTTAATATGAAAACTAATTACTCTTTTATATAGAAGTAGCATTTTGCTGCAAAGCAAGGTGATGATATGAGGATGTAAACACTGGACAACCCCATGGCATGTTAATTTCCTAATCACCAGGAAAACATTAATAATGCTAATTAACTACTCCATTCGTTCCTATATATCATGAATAGCTAATGTTTTGATTTTAATGTATGTTGATGTCATATACTTTGATGATCAATAACACAACACATATAAAGATATAATGTCTTTTTTTGCTTCCCTGTTTTCAGCGTTTTTGAAAACCAAAATCTTATTTTTGAAAACAAAATAAGTGAAAGTCGTAAACAAGAGAATGAGCCATAATATAGCTAAAGAAACACAAATTTAGGATTTATATATATAGAGCTACCCAACTCTCATAGTTAGATCACAAGAGAACACAAAAACATAAGTACATGGTTATCACAAATCTAACCCCTAAAGGTCTAGTCTAGCGGTCGAAGTGTTATTCCACCAAATAAGAGGCCAAGAGTTCAAATTCTATCAAAGGCGTAGTAGTTGCTTTCGCCGAAAAGTGTTGCTTCACCATGTATGAAGATGAGCCTTGATTCTCTTTGGGTCGTAAAGGCGGGATGTATGAACTGCTTCAATTTAGGTAGGCTATCTTGACTCAACGTGCTTTATCTGTGAAGGTGGTTAAAACCCACTAGAACTTGTATATATTATCCTTGTAATACAAAAAAAAAAAAACATATATAATACCTACAAACTGTGTACTATAAGTTATCAATTCGTTCAATAATGGTCAAAATATTGCTCATAATATTGTAGAAGCTAATTAGAGACGTTTACAATTGATCGAGAAAACCGAAGGTAACACAAGTGTCTAAAAATCACTGCCCGACATCTCGTACTCCGAACCAAATATTGTTCCGTCTCCATTGTACATAGGAGTGTTAAACTTTAATTTGCTACTAGTCTCTTTCTTTTTTTTTTTTTCGTGTTTTGGTCTCTCCCTTTTAATTTGTCCTACTCTGGAAACTACGCAATGAAATGAACAGTGGATGAGTACTGTCAACATAATGTCTGCAATTCTATGTAATGGCTGTGCATCAATCTGCAGTCACTGATCCCCCCCTCCCCTCCCTCTTGACCACTTTCTCTAGCTTATTACGTACGTTTTGGCCATTCTCTCTCTCTCTCTCTCTCTCTCTCTCTCTCTCTCTCTCTCTCTCTCTCTCTCTCTCAATTCCACACCAAAACAATGCATTTATTTCAAAGGCAAAATAAAAGTAAGTTGTACGTTATTATAATAATTATAATCGAAGATCTGAACTTGAAAAAGATTGAATAATAATAATAAGAAAAGGGTATAGTAAGAGTAAAATTAATTAGGGCCAAAAGAAGGAAGAAAAGAAAATCAATTTCCATGGACTAAGCTAGCTAGTACTACTACTGCTGCGACCTCCCCTTGTCTTCATTCTCCTGACCTTTCTACAGAAGGGTAGCCCAAATGGAATCCACCTTTAACTTTGAATATTTTCTTTTAGGGCTTTTTTCATGCAATTTTTCTTACGTCTTTCCCTTCATTTTTTCCCCTTGTTTTAGTACTTTGATAATGTGTCCCACGCTTCCTCGACTCAGACTTTTGTCTATTTGGAATCTCATTTACTGCAGTTGTTTATTGTCATGGTTTTGATTTTTTTTTTTTTTTTTGCTTTGGTTTGTTTATTTTTGTCGAACGAGAGTTAAGAGACACGAACACTACTTTTATTATTTAGCAAGTTTATTAGTATTTGTGTGATCATGTTTATTGTTGACATTGGTTTTCAAAGAAAAATGTTTATTATCGGCATTTAGAAATAATCGGTCTCTTAGAAAGGTGAGCCTAACATTTGAGTTCATTGTATAGTTTCACTTTTATATTTTGGGAATTTTACAACACACCATTTGAATTTGCTAGCTACACTACAAGTAATCCATTATGTTTTAATTTCCTAATCAATCTGATTTTGAACTATCCTTGAGTAATTAAGATGTTCGTGTGATCATGTCTAATGTTGATATTGAGACGTTTCTTAGGAAGGTAAGCATATCAGGTATCTAAACAACACGTCCATTACTATAATACCATGCATAATGTCTACTCAATCAATCATCACAGTACAATACCTATAGCCATATATGTGTATGTAGGACTAGAACATCTATATATGCAATAATTATCTGATTAGAACTAACCTTAAGTACGTAGAGGTACGTGATCAATCTGATCTGAACTTAATTTATAGTTTTTCTAGCTAATCGACCGTTCCACATGATTTAATTAAACTACTAAAGCTCGTAGCTAGGTTAATGCACGCAATAACCTCATTATTATAATTAAGACATACCAGTGCTGTATATATAATAATAAATCTGATGTGAAACCAACAATAAATAAATTCTCATGATCAAAAGGAATCGTGAAGCACAATTCAGTACTGATATATATTATATAGCTAACTAATGAATAGCCTATATATATAGCTAAGCAAGGTCGTCATTATCTGGTATATATATGTATAGTACTCAATAGTAGTGCACATACATACAAAACAAAGAACTAGTTTAGACTTTAGACTACTAGCTAGTTGATTATAATCCAAAGAAAGAAAGAGAAAAGGTTGATATATAGATTCATGTAACTACGACAGTACGTTTTGCATGCAGAAGCATCAGTGAGAGTTACTCAAAGATGGAAGCAATGCAAGAATGGAGTAAATGTAAAAAAAAAAAAAAAAAATGTAAAAGAAGAGAAGGGTTTGGGTGAAACCCCAAAAGCAGAAAAAGGTAGGGAGTGGTCCTTTTCTACTCTCACTGCAAAAGTTGCGCCATGAATACACTTCATACATATATATATACATAATACACTACTCACAGTCTCAGTCATCACTTTGCCATCCTCTGTTTGTGTGCACCTGTCCTGTGTCCTCACCTCTTAGCTTGAGAATGACTCACTCCCAGTCATCTCTCTCTGATCTGGTCCCTTATTAGCTTCCTTCCCCACATCTCTCTTTTTCATCTCGCTCTATATAGTTTTGGTACATCATACAATATGGCATGCAATTGAATTCACCGGGTCCGGTCGTTTCTGGGTCGGGTTGAGTCTAATCAGGGTTTGTCAAGCCAGTACCACGACTGGAGTATAAGAGTGTTGTTAGTTTCATACGACGATGTATACATGGAACTAAAGATGAAATGCGTGGGTCGGGTCAAGTCAAATTAGATTATTATTATACCGAGTTAGTCTAATAATATAATGTTAATTTGGGTTTTGTTGGGTTTATTAATTCGTCAGGGTCATGTAATTGTCGCATTTCCCTTGTGTTGGTTAGCTATTGAATCGGGTTGTTATCACCTTAGGGTCTTGCCTTGTTGATGACTTTTTTAATTTAAAATTTTGGATTATATACCCCGATGCACAATTTTGAATATCAGTGAATTAGTCAATTTATGTTATATTTTAAATTCGGCTGCCTATAAGCCAGATTAAATTTGCGTTGAGTTATTTAGGGTCGATTGAATTTGAGTTTTGTCCATTACAAACCTTATGAGGTTTCATTTGAAGTCAATTAACTTGCTTGGGATGGCGCGGGCTTTCCATGCTTAAGCTTGCTCTAAAGTAAAACTCTATAAGACATCGAACACCTGTATTTATGTTAGTGTCAAATGATTTTTAGGATCGGATCTTTTCAATAATGTGTCACATATATTATCTAATACTATATATTAAAACCTGAAATCAAGTCTTTCCTAGGTTGACACTTGGCATACATTAATTGGATAAAACATAAAAATAGTATTAAAATACAATTATTGATTAACATATGGTAATAAATTATCATATTAGCTAACTTATGGAAATAATAAATATGGTAATTTAGTTTATAACATGAGATATAAGAGATAATATTATGGTGATTGGCTAATTTATGGTAATAAATTTGAATATGATGTGATATAACGGGTGACGGAATAATAGTAGAATGACATAATGTAACATATGACGAGATAATGGGATTGAAACTGTAAAATGGGTGACATAAAAGGGGAAATATGATAATACGATGAGTGAGTAAAAATATATAATAATAAAATATGACGGGGGATAAAAGTTGATTATAGTACCCTACTACCCTTCATTGTAAAATTAAAACAACGATAAAACATGCTGTCTTTTTTACAAAACGAGTATAAACATTATAGATAGACAAGCCCGGGCGTGGCACGGACATGCAAACTAGTATATATATATATATATATATATATATATATATATATATATATATATATATATATATATATATATATATATATATATATATATATATATATATATATATATATATCCTCCTATATGGACTATTGGACTTGAGGAGGTTATTCATTTTGTCCCATAATCAAGTGTATGTCCTCCTTTCGTCTCTATATGACGAAGTGTAAATGGATGATCCTAAGAGTCTATATGTAGACAATAACAAAATTGTCTATAACATAATCAAGTGTGGTGAATTAAAGATGACATGCAGTAAAAAATATGGTTGTGTAGTAAATTTAACGTATTTGCAGTAAATTTATGACATTGATAGTAAAATCAACATTGTTACGGATCTATCAATAGAAAGACATTTGAATTGATTTAATTAATTCCAAAATCAAGGACCCTTAATTATGTTTCTTTCCTTATCATCTATCATTTGCCAAATTATACAACAAAATTTATTGCACATTTAATTATTATTATTACAAATTAGTCATAGACACTTTTTTCACTTGTCTATATGTAGACTCTTAGTATTTTTGCAAATATAATAAGGGGCAAAGATTATTTAAGGCTAAAACAATAAAATATTCAAATGTATGCAATATGTGCAGACACTTTGCTTTCCCTCAAGATGTAGTCTACACTAATATTATGTAGTATACTTTATGTTTCATGTGTAAAACCCTTGACCACATTCTCTAGCTGGTGTTTGATCCCACCATCTCAATTCCTATACCACCAATTTCATGTAACAACTGTTAATGCCACGAATAAGGGGATTTGGGATTCGATATGAAAGACTAGTATGACCAACAACAATAAAATTGGACATTAATAATAAGTAAGTGTCGTTATCTCATTTTTCATGTATGGAATCGAGTATCTTAATTTGTTCCCTTACTCTAAAACCGTCCTCTAATAGTCTAATCATATTAATGTACTTCAGTTCTTTGCATTCCCAAACTACGACCGCACAACAAAAATTCTATCGATTGTGATCACGAATTAATGAATCGTCGATTATATGAAACCGTTATAGTTATGCAATGATGCATTCTTATATTAACGCATAAGTTTAATAAAAAAAAAATTAACGCATAAGTAGAGTCCTTTTTATATTCTCCTTAGATTTTAATGACCAAAAAGAGACTAATTCCAGTAGTGTATGTGTAAGTTTTGGATCAATGATGTGTACAGTGTTATTGTCAGCAGCCCCCCTTCATGAAAACCCTTGACCACATTCTCAAGCTAATGTTATGGGATATGCGCTCATCTCTCACTCACTCTTATCTTTACCAGACCATATAATACGTAATACAAATAAACAGGCATTTATTGCAAACAACAAACTGCAAAAAAGTTGATAGTCTTCCTCAGTACTCTACTACATATAAAGCTCACATATACAGTAACATATAATCAGTCTACTGCCACTTCTACCATTGAATAAAGCTGCTTACTTCATATATATATATATATATATATCATATTTTCACCCATCCATATATCCATTTATCTAGTATTTAGCTCCATTTCACTATACACTTTTCTTCTATTACATTTCCCTGTTACTTAAATCTACAAAAACTTGAAAACCCGAAAAATCGAAGAGAACACACAATGCAGAACAATCCATGGTTGTTAGACACCAAACAACCATTAGGTGATGCTAACTATTGCAACATTTCTCTTTCCCTTGCTCCACCTGGCCAAAACTACCCTAAAACCCTAGCTACTAAACCACCAAATAATTTTAATATGTATTTATGTGCCGAAAATCGGACCACGAAAACCTCACCATCACCACCACCACCACCGTCGTCTCGAAATAATAGGGCTAGTAGTAGTACTGAGGACGAACACAGCATTGGCGACGATTTGGTAACAATTGCCCTCCAATTGAGTCCAGCTCCAACATGTACAAGGCCTACTAGTAACAACAACAACTATGGTGGGCTAGCTGAAGGCCAGTACTGGATCCCGTCTCCGGCCCAAATCCTTGTCGGACCCACACAATTCTCTTGCTCCGTCTGCAACAAGACCTTCAACCGTTTCAACAACATGCAGGTTCATTTTTGGTTTCTCTCTTAATCTTTAATCCTCGATATATAATCGGTACTACCTAGTGACGCCCTATATATATTAATCATTATTACTTTTCATTACCATTAGTTACTCTAGTTTAATTTGTATATTTGTGGTATGACTAGAATAATTGTCGGTCTCACCTAGTGACGTCTTATATAATTATCAGTGTTTTCGATTTTGATCTACTTAATATGGATATAAACTACAGATGCATATGTGGGGGCATGGGTCACAGTACCGAAGAGGTCCAGAATCCTTACGAGCAAGTACGAGGACGACGACAACAACAACAACAACGTTAGTAACCCCGACATCTATGAACATGCTAAGGATGGCGTGTTACTGCTGCGCGGAGGGGTGTAGGAACAACATAGAGCACCCGAAAGCGAAGCCACTCAAGGACTTTAGGACTTTACAAACACACTACAAGCGGAAACATGGTACGAAATGCTTTGATTGTCGGAAATGTGGTAAGGATTTCGCAGTCCGAGGCGACTGGAGAACACATGAGAAGAACTGTGGAAAGCTGTGGTTTTGTGTATGCGGTTCCGATTTTAAGCATAAGAGGTCGTTGAAGGACCATGTTAGGTCCTTCGGTGATGGGCACGCGCCGCATTCGCATGTCGAATTGTGTGATGAGGATGGGGAGGATGAAGGTGGTGATGATGAGGAAGAGCTGGGAGATCATTGCGTTGAGGATTCTTATGTTGTTTGCTATGATAATAGTGATAGGGTTCTTGATTTTCTCAAGTGAAGAATTAACATGATGTTAAAGTACCCTAGCTAGGGTGTTAATTGTTAGGTAATTAGGCTCTAATTTAAGGAAGTTAAATAGAGAAGAGTGTTAGGTATGTAACTTTAGGTATTAGGTACGTAGTAGGAACTTTTAAATATCATGTTTGCCTAAAGCTTTGATGATGCGATTGCTGTCATGTTTTCGATATTTGAAAAGGTGTTAATTTTAAATTAAAATTGTATGTAACGCTTGTTTTAGGCAAACAAGTCACCATATTGTAAGTGTGTCAACAATGCAATCTCATGGAAAATTAAACAAGCATGGTCATTATCTTCAAATTTTATGTCAGATATGATTGACTTTTGCGCATTATTATGATCACCCAAAGAATTCGAAATTGTTGCTCTGGTCATTTTGGCTAACACAAAACCGCATGTATCATCAAAATTTATGCCAGAATTAGGTCAAAAATAGTTTGCATGGCCGGCCAGCGCCCGAGTTGTTCTATATTGTTATACTCAATAAAATTGTCAGTTTATTTTTGTTATAATATTTTTAGCAACACTATTATTTTCCATAAACTAGCTTACCACCGTATCACTATAAATTATATTATTTTCCATAAATTAGCTAATACTTTCCATATCATGTAATAACTTAATGTTATCCAATTAATGAATGTCAAGTATTCTTCCAAAAAAAAGAATTAATTTCAGGTTTAATATATAATATTAGATAGAGTCGATTACTACAATATGAACAACAATAAGGGTCTCAACTCTCAAGTGTGCGCCATTGTGAGTGGCTCCTATAATGAACAGTCTAATTATCAATTATCACTATGTCGTAGATGACTAAAATAAACAAAATGAAAAATACTACTGGAGTACTAGCAAGCTTAACAAGATCTTTACGAATAATGCTAGAGTCAGTTTAGAGTCATTCAAATCATATTATAACAGATCTGATCAGATCAGAAGTGTTCAATCAACTATCAACTAGTTTATTGGCCTGTGCAAAATTGCACGGGTTGTTATATATATGAACTTAGTTATAACTATTTTATTACTCATAATTAACATAAAATATTAGGACTGTAAAAAACTTAACCGACCTATGACCAGTTGTTCAAGGTTAATACCCTTTTTTTTCCTGATCCAGTTCTGGCCATAGATAACTCGAAACCGTTTTGACCAGTATTCTTTTGAAATAAACTTGAGATGGCCCGTTGTCCCAGTTTTTCTAAAATTAAGACGAAAAGAAACGTGTTTAATTTGGTATTATCTTAGAGAAGTTAAGTTTGATTCAATGAAAACAATTTAATAAGTATAACGAGTTTATTTCAATACTTTATTTTTATGTACGAATTACAATTTATGACCCGTGACCCTCTATTTTCGGGTCTCGTTTTTGTGAACTGTAATTCATATTGACCCCGACTACTTTTTAACACACTTTTTTTTAACTCTCACCCAACCCGTTGACCCGTATTTTGAGTTAAAATGAAACAAACCCAAGATGTGTTATTTTCTAATATATTGCGCCTATATATATAACTTCCTAAATTACCTCCAAAATAAAATGATTTGATATGATTCAGATTATCTCGTTCAAAGTTGTTTCCGAAATTATCTCCTAAAATATCAAATCCTTTATATATAAAATTGTTAATAAAAGTATTAAAAAAATCACTTGCCTTGGTGGTTGA
The DNA here is from genome assembly GCA_963680865.1 of Spergularia marina. Lineage (NCBI taxonomy): Eukaryota > Viridiplantae > Streptophyta > Magnoliopsida > Caryophyllales > Caryophyllaceae > Spergularia > Spergularia marina. Next base: position 7,881,921 of record OY804545.1, on the reverse strand, counting down.
AATGTTAAACTTGTAACTCTAAGGTTACATGCTCAAACCTTCACAAACTCATTTTTTATGTAGTCAAACACACTCAATAATGAGGTGACGATGACATCAACAGTAATATCATTAAATGAGTGTTGGCGTCATATCGATGACATCACTGATGACGTGGATAGTCTAATTAAAGGCTAATGGGGTGGCTATTGGTTAATTTAACTAGTTATTTTACCCGTGTAATTTTTGCACGGGGTGTCATAACACAATTTATTAGAACTGATTTTATTTTGAATTATTAATATAAGTATTTACTAATATTATACTCCCTCCGATTCAAAAAGATTTTCCTGTTTCGTTTTACATTTTTGAGTTGACATGTTAGGGACTATTTGTAAACGAAATGAAAGATTCGTTTGCCTTAAAATCAAGTAGAGTTGGTAGACTGCAATGCCCAATGAAATATTTACTATATTTTACAGCAAATGAACGATTCATTTGGTCTGAAATAGCTCCCAATATGACACCTCAAAACTGTCAACAGAAACACGAATATCTCTAACATATTAACACACGTATTATTTAACCTCAAATTTGATCAAATTTGACCTAAATTTAAGTAATGAACTCGCTTTTTATGACCCATGACCCGCTATCTTTGAATCACAATCCTATTTTTTATATCCAGTAAGGGAGTGACTCATATTAAAAATAATGTATTTTGATACACATATATTTGGGTTGACTCTAACATGACTCGTTGAACCATAATAATTGACTTAGGAGTTGATTCAAGTTAGCTAATAATTTGTCCTTTCTCAGAATAAAATAAAAAAAATAAAAAAAATAACCAGCAAATGTCTCGAGTTAACTTAGTTATGAAGTTAACTGTGCTAAAAAGCACGGGTTGGTATGTGATATAGATTAAAAAAAAAAAACTTTTCCATACTCTAATCTTAGAGAATCACAAAAGTATCTTTATTAGAAAAGTAACAGACGTGTAGAAAAGTTTAAAAAATTGGGAAGTCACGGACCTGTTAAAAGCTAAACTCATTTTTTCTATCCCATATTTTGACCAAACTTGATACAATCCCGTATTATTTTACCTATTTATGAATCAACTCATATCTTAATTAACAGACCAACCCATTTGACAGGTCTACACGACATATGTATAGAGGTTCACAGTCCGCCCGTGCAATATTAACTATAATAATTCTTCACCCATATAGTATATACTGTGCTTGCCGTTTGGTATATTACGCAAAGTATTTTTTGTTATCGTTTTGGGTCTGGGTGGGGTTCCGTTTGGTTTCCATCACTTTGCTATACTGTGCTTTCCTTTCCCCATTTGTTTTATTACTCTCTCCAAAGGCCCACCCAGACCCCAAATGATAACAAAAGAATGTTTAGACCCCAAATCATAATTTTTTGGAATCATTGGACACCAAACTCGTGCTTAAGTCCTTGGAGAAGATGTCTATGGAGAATATACACACACAAAGCGTAAATCTCAGGGCCCGTTCGGTATCACTGCCGTTTTCAGTTTTTTTTTTTTTTTTTTTTTTTGCGTAAAATATTTAGTTAAATAAGTTGCAAATAATGATTTAAACAGTATGTTTATATAATAGTCCTACATAAAATGAAAACTGACAACTGAAAATTGAAAACCACCTTTTCTGGTTTTCAAAAACTTCAAAAATTGAACTTTGGTTTTCAAAAAAACAGAAAACAGAAAACGATACCTAATAGACCCTCATATTAAAGTAGACTGTATAATTTGACTCATAAATCTATTGTGATCCGACAAGTGTTTGATATCTTCATTCCATAAGGATCATCAACTAAATTGGTTTACATAATTAACAGAATTTATAATTCATATCTCTAAGAAAAACTTAATCCATATGATAGATGGATTAATATGTTCATAAATTTGCTAGTGTTGTTCACATGCATGTTCTGTATAGACCATTCCGGACATCAGTGTTCCAATGGCTACCCAGGCCAAACAAAAATCAACCCAGCCTGATATGCGACCTGGACATTGTTCCAAACCAAAAGAAAGTTAAGAATTCCTATTAATTTGCAAATAGTACAGGTAACGAACATTGTATGCCTGCGCGGTAAAAGTGATAGCATAGTGACTGATAAGTTCTAAACTGTAATGATAGAGTAGTGATTGGAGCTTGTATTCCCGGTTTTTTTGCATCCATTCCTTCTCGGTCATTCACTTAAGCGAAATTAAACCAAATCAAAAAGAAGTATTAGAAGAAATGTATAATTAAACGCACATCAAACAATGTATCCTAATGCCAAAATTCAAGTTCTAACAAAAACCAAATAAAACGTAAAATTTGTTAAGAAAATAACAAAGGACCCTTTTGAATCAATCAAAAACACCAAGGTAAGGTGTATGAAGAAGACCTCTTTTAATTTGATTAATTGGCGTTGGTTTTAAAGCACTAACCTTAAAAATAATTATTTCCTTCTTTATAAGTATATATTTCGGTTGTAGTAAATAGTACTCCGTATTTAAGGAAGTATTTTCGGCTGATGATATTTTAGGTACATACATAGAAAGTTTCTTGTATATCAAGATTTTTAAAGATATAGTGTAGAATATTAACCAATGTTTCTTTTCCGAGATTTGCGATAATATAGTATTTATTATGGGAATATTGAGATTTATTTAGTATATGACGGTGTTGACATATATTCTATAATAATTCATTCTTTTTTTTCTAAAAATGCTTGTCTTCCAAAAATTCCGTTTTAAAAAAAAAATACTTTCATTATTATTAGCTAAGATTTTTCGGATGACCGATTAATTAGATATACTCTTGCCATCTTTGTGAATATAATGTTGAATAATTTGTGTAAATAAAGTTAAAACAATATATTAGTAACATAATTAATAAGACAATTGCTAGCGTGTGTCTTTTCTATGCTGGCGTGTGTCTTTCATGACCATGTGAGTGGTATTTATGGCATTTTACATTTGACATCATCGTCTTACGTGGACATGCTTAGGAGTCTTAAATCCACCGCTATTAATAAATAAATTATTATTATTATTATTTGTGTAAATAAAGTTAAAAAATATATTAGTAACATAATTAATAAGACTATTGCTAGCGTGTGTCTTTTGTATGCTGGCGTGTGTCTTTCATGACCATGTGAGTGGTATTTATGGCATTTTTTATTTGACATCATCGTCTTACGTGGACATGCTTAGGAGTTTTTGAATCCACCGCTATTAATAAATAAATTAATTATTATATGTATTTGGTCCATAATTGATACTAATTCATTGAAATTCAATTAAACTAGATGTAAGCCCGTGCGTTGCACGGGTCTCTTAATGACGATATATAATTATGGTGAAAAGTTGAACCGATAAATATAGACCATTTGTCATATACTCCCTCCGTCCCAGCTCAAACGCCCCATATTCCATTTTGGAACGTCCCACCTCAAACATCTTATCTATTTTGGGACATATTTTTCTCTCTTACTTTTATTAAATTATCACATCCTCTCTCACATTCTTTCTCCTACTTTTATTAATCCCCACATTATTTCTCCTATCTTTTCCTAATATTACCCCACTTAATTTATTATATCTATTTTTTTTTCCTCTACAAATAACGCCCAGGACGTTTGAGCTGGGTCGGAGGGAGTAAGAACTATTACTTGTATTTTATTTAACCTATGTAGGTAATTATTTTCATTTTATGATCCTCATTTTACCAAAAAAAAAAAGACAAAAAAAAAAACTTACACTCTCAAACCAGCACGTTTTAATGTCACTACAATTCAAATTTTATTCAAAAACACTACTTTAAATATTGTTGTATTAATTAACCTCTTTAAATAAAAGATATCATTACTTATTTATTGGAAATATTCACATGATATCCTTGTATTTCTATCTTTCCCTAGAGTTTCACATTTCCAGTTCATGTATAATATGTACCATAATTTTTGCCCTTTCGGATACATAATTGAAAAAACAAAAAAATAGAAACTATAATCCAAAATAAAATATATGTCTTTTATTGTACAACTTTAAATTGGCACCCTTCAATAATACATTAGAACCAAATTAAAGTTTTATTCAAAAACACTATCTTAAATTGATAATTATAAAAATTCACACGGTACCCTTGTGGTTTTAATTTTCTCAGGAGTTCTACGTTTTCGTTTCGAAATCTTTGAGGTTTCATTTTTGTGAACCATGATACTAAGTTTAAAATGAACTCTTAATGCTAATAGTTCTTATAAGAATTTAGCAAATGAGCATTATGGTCACAAAAATCAAACATTGTGGGTACCATGTAAACAAACATGTGAATGCAAATACCTTTTAAAATGAGTCAAAAAGATAGTAAATTTCATTCTCGTGAATAAAAAAGACTATTTTTTAATAGAATTTTCTTACAATATACTCCCAACAAAACACCATCTTTAACCTTGTTTTTATTACAAATATTGTCGTATTATTATGGTTTCAATTATTCGAACATTGACTACCCTAACCTTTCTTTTATATTTTTGTCGTCCCTTCCCCTCTCCACATTTTTCTAAAATAATATATTACAAATAGATAAATGTTATTCTAAATTGACATTTTATGATACAAATACCTTATGAGTATTTAGTTATGAAACCTGAGTTACAAGAAGAGTGAAGACATAGAAAATAGAAAATTAATATACGTACAAACATAGAATCTTTCAATCGTTGTGGGAACTTAAAAAAAACTCGGATTGAAATTAAGAAAATTAGGAACATATAATATTAGGAAAATGCATCTCCTTTCACCTATTTATCCACTTCTCTAATAAATATCCTAATGTACGTTTTTTTAGTAGAAAAATTATATATTCCACTTCGTCATGTTTCAATAATGTGGGACTATTTTTTAGCACTTTTTTTTTTCTTCTTGCCATTAGAGATTGTCCCACATCGTTCAAGAAGTAAGGTTATTGTATTTTGACACACTATAGGTTAGGTTCTTTTAATTTTTTTCACACATCATCAGTACGATGCATGTAAAAGTGTGATCAGTATGATTATTATAATAGTATTACATGCCTAATTGACCGATTAGCCCAATCACCATTCAGAATAGTGGCGTATTATGCTGAATTAAGGTTAGCATTCAGTAGAATAGAGAGGTGAATGAAATGTTGAAGTTTGGAACATGTAGATTAAGAGGGGGCGGACAATAGTGGCATTTTCATTGTAGTGAACTTAATAGGAGACAACTTATATATCTCGTTAATTCTAGGTTAGCTAGTATTTAGTTTGGTCCGTTTAAAAAATTAAACCTAGTTTAATTAGATATGTGATTATGAGATGTTGTATATAATTTTTTAATCGTTGCACGGGGTCTCTTAATAATAATGTATAATCATGATGATAAAATTGAACAAATGAATATCTAAACTTTTATATGACTTGCATTTTATTTAACCCGTGTAGACGATTATTTTCAATAATATAAACTTCTTTTTACAAAATTGAGAACTTATACTCTCTTACTGAGCCCTAATAATTAGATATGTGATTATGAGATGTTGTATATGTTAGTATTTCTCTAATGGTAAAAAAAAAATCTTTATGATTGCGATAAACATGTGCTTAACAAAAATGTAGGTGAAAATTTGACATGTGCTTGCTTTTGATCAAGGTAGAACCAATCGTTGACATTAATTAGTGTGGAGGCAGGCCACTATAGGAAATTAGAAAGTCTAAGTAACTTAGCCAATTTTTAATCGAAAGATCAAGTACTTGCTTGGAGTGTGTATGTAATTCTAATAGCGTGTATATACAATGTGAATTTTGTTTGCAGACCAAGGTTATGCACTCTAAAATTTCGTCCTAGGGTTTGGGTTGTTGTATGGGTATACATGTAATATTGTTTCACATCGTTTTGTTACATGGAGATGAACTAAAATAGGGCTAAGATCATAAAGGTGTTATGCTTCTATAGTCCAGTTTTTCAATAATTTAATTTCAGCAAATGAAAAGAGAGAGAAAAAAAAAACAAACTAAATGTATGATATAATATAGAGTACTATATGATACTCTTATACTCTCCTACTATATTATGATTTATTATTACTTATACCACTTTTACTCCTCATATGTTTTACACATCATCAAGAGGATTGATAAAACATTTTAATTCAAAAAGACGTTTTTTTAAAACTAAAATATAATAATGTGTGTTAATTTAAAAAAAACGTCTTGTAATATATATTTTGCTGAAATTATGAGGTTACTACAAAAAACTTATTATGTTTAATTTGCATCCAAAATTCTAATAAAACAAAGAACAATGTTTAAACTTGCCAATCAATACTTTAGCAGCTTATTAAAGCCAACCGAGTATATATGATCAGACATTATGATTGTGAATGTTGATCTAGGATTTCAACTATTTATAGCTACCTGATTGTTTAACTTCGATTAGGATTAGGAATATGATAGATCAGGATTAGGAAAATAGACCAAAAACCTTGGCCGATAAATCCCTCCTTTATTGATTGATATAGAATTTCTAGAATGTTCAATTATTATTTAATTATTTTTTACTTACCATATCATTAACAATTCATATTAATTTAATTGAGTTTGCAGAATATTCCATTCTTATTTACTTACCATATCATATACAATTTACATTAAAGTGTTTGGTGACTTAACATATGTAAGATTATGGACATTCTCGAATGTTCCAATCGTTGTGGGAGCTTAAAAAAAGTCTCCTTTAATAATTAATTGATTGATTGATGATTGATGATTGATATTGATTCTCAACCAATTCTAATCAAATCAGATCAATTCGGATAAATACAGTCCTATTAAATGGGAAATTAACCATAGTCATGAGAAGCAAATTAGATACTCCTATTCTCATGGCTAAAGTATCTAACACGGACCCAATAACTACACAGAATAAATTTACTACCGAAAGAATTAATTCTGGTGCGATCGCGGTATTAGACTCTCAAGTCAAGAATGACCTTTTTCACGTCTAATATGCATTTGAACGGGTCAAATATCTAATACTATTTCTCATTAGCTGGGCCAACAAACAAGACCTAGCTTGTAGATGAAGCTGAACAAAAAAGAGCCCAGCCCAGCAACCCACCGAACTCAAACCCGGATAACTCGGACCCGTATAAAAATAACCCCACATTGCACAATCGCCCTCCCAAACTTCACACCCTAAAAAAATCTACAAATCAGATCCAGCAAAATAGAAGAGAGAGAGAAAGTGCGATAAAAAACGAGAGACGACGAGATTTCTTGCTGCGTACGACGTTCGGCGAATTCTCATCTCTAGTCTCAATCTTCAAGGTGAAGCTTCTAATCTATGTCGCAATTCTTTTGATGTTGAATCTTGCTTTTAATTTAATCTTCATATTATCGTTGAATATAAAATTTGGGAATTTGTTGTTTTTAGGGTTTATGTTGTAAATATATTCGAGTTTATTCCGTTTTGTTGATTTATTCGTGGATTATTTACCGCTTGGAAATTTTCTGCTGATTATATTTCCCTTATTCGTGATTGTTAGGGTTGAATCTGAAATTTCTGATTCGTTTGTTCTTGAGAAATTAAATTAAATTGGGGGATTTGTTATTTCTAGGGTTTATATTTAAAGTCTATTTGGGTTTGATCTTTTTGCGTCATTCTTAAGCTTGAATCTATGATTGGTTTTGCTGTAAATTTTGTTGTTGTGATTTCGTATGAAGTTCTTTTATATATGAAACCTAGGATCTGGGCAATATTTGGGAAAGTTGCCTAATTTGTGACTGTAAATCCATGTGCGTTAGGGTTTATCGATGATGAGACTCTTTGCGCTCTGTGGCAATAATATGTCTGATTGCGTATAGGTTTGTTTTGCTGAATATGGGGGTTTGTGATGTAACAGGCGTGTTTTTATCTTGTGTCGAAGAAGCGGTTTCAGTTAATTTCTGTGCGTGATGGATAAGACGTTGGATATGTCTTTGGATGAAATCATAAAGAGCAGGAAAAGTGCAGGCAGAGGTAGAGGAAGAGGTACTGCTCCTCGAGGGCGTGGTGGCAGAGGAGGATCTAATAATGGTGGAAGAATGAGAGGGGGAGGGGGAGGGAGAGGGTCAGGACGTCAAGTCTCTCTTGGAGTGAATACTCGCCCGTCATCTTCTGCTATTGCCAAGGCAAGCACGAACTTTGGATGTTTTATGCATTCTCTTTAGAATCTGGCTTGTGGTTTAGACGAAGTGGTGACTGGTGATCTGCTTAATAACGAAATCTAAACAAGTAATGAATTATTAACCTAAAGTCATATTCAGAGAAGGCATTCCAGTGTCTTCAGCCCAGCTTCAATTCTATTCCCCGTATCCATGGTCCTTGTACTGGACTACCATTCTTGTCGAATCATTACAAGGGAAATCCAGTGATATATTATGTGGAAGTATCTTGATTTGCTCACTCCAGCCTATCATTGAAAATCAACTTGACCAATAATGGGTTAAGGTCCCCGACCATTTCATAGTGCCTCTTGCCTTTTTGTTTCTTTTGCGGGTGTGTTTTAGATCAAGAGAGATAGTGGACTAAGCTGCTATGTCTGGGGTGGATCAGTGCAAGTTGCTGTCCTACTTCAGTTCACTCTGCTTAGGGAATACTTCAGAACAGAGTTCTAACATGATGAATATATCCGTTTTACGTAGTCCTGCCTTGATCCTGCATTCTCTTTGCAGTTTCCATTTAAAACTCATATATGACCCAATAATTTTCCTTCACCTGTGTTGGAAAGGGCGTGGACTGGGAGCATCAATATATTTGGATTGATCCTTAATAGTTTCTTTTACATTATGTGATTTGATGATCTCTCGTAGACACCTCGAGAGTGGCCAGTCATCCTCTTACTAGTCGTATGCTGACATCAACTTTTCCTGGATCTGGGTTCTATTCCCTATGGTATCACCAGACTTTTCGCAGAACCAAGAACTTCCCATGGCAGCAAGATTTGGTTGAAGATAGCCTTGCAGCTACAGGATTGCCAGGATTGGATAGTGGCACAACATTATACATATCCAACTTGGATTCTGGAGTTAGTAATAATGATATAAGGGTACTGCCTGATCCATTCATTTAATATTTAAACGACCTTTGCGACTGGTTTCTTTTGGTCCTGAAATTTGAGATTGGAATCAGGATCTTTTCGTTGAGATTGGGGAGCTGAAACGTTATGGTATTCTCTTTGACAAAAGTGGTCGTGGAAGTGTAAGTCTCTCAACTTTCATTCTTGTTATCTTACTTTTCATACGTTTTGACATTTTGCGTCTTTCCTTCCCCAGTTATTATGTATTACTCAGTTCTGATTTTGCGAATTCAATAGACATTGTTTTTGAGCTGTTGACTTGCTCTTAATTGTTCAACTTTTTCAATTACCTTCTTTTCATCTGTTTGATTCTGCTGTACAAAGCATTATAAAACAGTTAGATAGGCGTGCTGCTCTGTGTGATAACCCTGCTGCTATTTTTCTAGATTCCTTTTTAATTTTCACGACTTCTAATTGTTAGTGCTTTGTGTGTGTCGTGTGTGCTGGAGATTTGTCGATTTTTATGTTAAAAACTTGTTTCAACAAAATCTCAAATTCACAATCAAGTAAACTGTAAAAACATATTGGTAAGCTTTTGTGCCAAACACGCCAATTGCAATTTTCAAAGAATTTTTTAAATCCGAACTCGTTTTCTACCAACAAGCCAGTATATCTTTCCCAAGCATTTTGGTTTTCGAAACAAAAGGTCTCTGTAGTTTGATATGTGTAAAAGTTATCTTCTTGACTCTAAATTGGTTGCTTGTTGGAGTTTGCTGTTTGTGTGTTTATTACGAACTTCTCCTCTTGGAAGTCATTGGTATGGTCTCTGAGCTGTTAGTGTCTGAGAATACTGATTTCTTATTTTTTTGTGCTGTTCTGAAGGGATCTGCTGAAGTGGTCTATGCAAGGAGGAGTGATGCATTTGCAGCTTACAAGCACTACAACAATGTTCAACTAGATGGAAAGCCTATGAAGATCGATATTGTGAGTCCCAATGTGAAAGTGCCTGTTTCTGCTCGGATAAATGTTGTTGGAGGTTTTAATGGAAGGCCAACAAGAAGAGTTGTTATGGGGTATGTAGGTCATTTTACCTTGTGATAAACTTGTTGAATATGAGTTATGTGTGCTTATCTATGCTTATTATAAACTAAGGTCACAAAGACAGTGAAATACAACAAGGATCAGAATAAATCATTCCGCCTCTACTACTCCATGCATTCTGTGTGGAAATTTACATCTCTGACCTTTTAACTTGGTTATGACTTCCTGTGTTAGAAGCATTGCATTTAATGCGCATGTTTTTTAGCATGCAACATTTTGCGGTACTAGTTTAATTATATGGTTTCTCACCAGCATTCCTTGTATTTAGAGGGTTAGTATCCATGCACTGGTGCCTTATGTTTCTCTCTGATTTTGGTTGCTAATTTGCTATGTCACTTTACTTTAGCGATGCCTGTCAGTCAAATATGTCTTGACCACTGTTTTTCCATTATGTTTGTTAATAGTACTGTTGTGGCATCACTATAGTGGCAATCACCACTTTACCCTTATGGCTAAATTTCTAGGTCGATGCCACAGCCACTACTGTTGTGGCAATCACTATATCGTACGGACCTCTTTGGTAAAACGTTTTTGAACCCCTCCCTTTTTATACTTCACATAACAAAACTGAGCAAAAAATTGGTTGTGTGTGTGTGGGGGGGGGGGGGGTTAGGAATTAGTACAAATGTGCTGGGTATGGTGCGAAGATCTCAATCAGAAATTGGGAAAGTTTCACTTGGTGGAATCTTCGATGAATTGTTTTTGGTGTTGCTGTGAGTTGTGGCCATATTCGCAAATTCAAGTGTTCTGTAAGCTGTAAACACAAATGCCCTTTTACAAATTGTTGAGTATTTAAGTCGTAAGTATAATAATGATTTTGAGTTTGTTTTGATACTCCATTTCACCAATTGCTTCTCGTTCGTGAAAATATGTCAAGGAGGGAAGATATAAATACAAATAAAGGGCATATTAATTTGACACCTGTCCCCTCCTATAATTATTTTCTTAACGCCAGGCAACCAAGGTTTAGTTTTCCAAATTTGATTTACGAGGCGTAATTGTCTCACTATTAACGGTAGCCTGGCATTGTGAATGATCAACTGCGCGTCCTTGTGCTTGGACCTATGCTGCATTATTCTTTTTGGAGAAGGTTTACATTTATATTTGTATTAGCTTTTACCTTTAGGAGCTGTCTGTTTATCTAGTTTGTTTGTTTTTTTTTTTTTTTTTTTTTTCTAGATTCATGGTTGAGGCTACTTTGGAATAAAGTTTGTTTTCCTTTTTGGAAATTGAGTTCTAAAATACCCTTCTCTTTTATCTGCAGGCAAAGTGGGGGTCGTCCTATGGTATCTGCTCCAACTAATCGGGGAATTGGGTGAGTGATATTTTCTTCTTTGCCCTGGGGGTGGTGCACAGTTGTTTGCAACTCCTTGAGTAGTTTGTTTAGTTAAGTTACTTTAACTCCCAGGAGGAAGAATTGAGCTATAGCCATATCTTTTTGAGGCCCGATCCATTGACTACCTATGATCGTTCATGGCTTGCAAGCTAACCTTGTGACATTCATTTCTCAACCCTTTCGATGTGTGAGAAGTTACCTAGTATTATATGGGAAGCTGCGATATCTTTTTAATTAGCAGGTGGTATAGTTTGAAAATGTTATCGGTGAAAAAAATGTTTTGAGGGCGGATGTTTGAAAAACATTACATGGTGCTGGTTGCCTTTATCAAGTTGGGTGCTGGTTGATTTTATCAAAGTTGGCTTTTAAACATTTTATATGCGGTCATTTCTGAGGAATGTCTTGTTGCCCGCGTTAAATGTTGCATAAACCACATAGTTTTGATCACTATAGCTTATTTCTTCTGCAGAATTTAATAGTAGATTAGGAGCCCCCTATTTGAGAGTCATTATTTGTCCTTGGAACGCAGTATCATCCATTGTTATATGCCAGCCCATGGCTTCCCTGTAACAAACTTGGGCTAACACTACATTCTAGACTTGGCAGTAGCTCGGGTTATCGGTTTTGCAGCAGGTAGCCACTTGGTTTGCAGTTAACCCACATCTAGGATAATAGTAACTTCTAGTGATGTATTGTGATTCCATTATTTTGCTGGTATTATTGCAGCCAGAGAAATCGAGGAGGTCTAAAGAGTAATCAGGGACGTGCACAAAATCAAGGGCGTGGTGTGGGCCGTGGCCAAGGGCAACAACGTAGGGGAAGAGGAGGGGGACGAGGGCGTGGAAAGAAGCAGGAGAAGTCAGCTGAGGAGCTTGACAAAGAATTAGAGGCCTATCATACTGAAGGGATGAATGTTGAATGAGCTCAACTGACTCAGAGGAAGTCAGACTGGAAACTCAAGCTTTAGTAGCCTCTAGTTTTGCATGAAGATTTGGTACTTTGGCTTTTCTGCTGTGAATTTGATTGTTATTACCAAGTGTTCTGATTCCCTGTCATTTACGATGCATGGTTCATTCCTCCCCCTTCCCCTTTATTTCGCCTTGTGGGGGGTATACTTGTTAAAAAATGGGGTTCCTGGGAGGCAATCATCCACAGCTGCATTACATAGCAATGGGAGTTTTGCATTCAAATTGTGCAGCGAATTGGATTTTGTCTAAAGTTTTCATGCGGGTGTAAATTTCGTTCTTAGTTAACCGTGGATTTTAATGATTTTATTTTAGCAGGCTTAGAGGCATTTTGGTTTGTAGATAGAAACTTTCCCTATTGCTATGCTGTTTGTCTCCAGTATTTTTGGTGCGTCAGTGTTCCTTATCTCGATCTTTTGCTTTAGTTTTTCAGATCCTTGATAATAGATTTGTTGTCGATGCCCCATAATTTTCAGGAATTAATCTTCAAGCTTGTAGGATTTATTGTTTATCTTTCCCCATGAGTTGGGAGTAGTAGTAGCGCCCGTATTACCCGGAATGCTCTTACGGCGTATGTATTGGTGAATAAAGATTAACTAGGAAAGTGCAAGACTCATCATCACCCATGATCTTATATCATTCTTCTTTGGTTATTCCTGCACATCGAAGGATGGTACTTTCCTTCTTTGGAACGAAGGTTTGCACACTTTTTACACGGTTTAACAAGTTCGATAATCAAATTAAAGTGTAGCCAAAATAGTTTACGCACGAGATAAATTTTGTATTAGAGAGTGTTTGGAAACAAGAATTTGATTCTCAAATCAAAATTTGACACAAATCACATGTTTGGCAACTCAAGAATTTGAGAATTTGGATTTGTGTCAAATCATTTGAAATTTGTATCAAATCCATTTAGGCCAAAAACAAATGACACCTCAAGAGGTGTCATTTTGAAATCCCACCATCCCCAAACATTTGATTTATATTTGAATTCCATATTCTCAAATGATGGAATTGAAGTAATTACAAATTTTCAAATTCTTGTTTCCAAACGCTACCTTAGAGAAATTGGTCAAATCTGGGGGTCAATATAGCTCACATTCTTCACGTTATCATTGTCCTAGCAGTTGGCAGCATTTGGTCTTTTGGTTATGGGGCTCCTGCCTGATTTTTAATTTTTAGATTACGTTGTTTAGGGAGCTGTCTGATCGTTTGGTTATTCACATAGAACGCGTAGCAAACTCCGATTGCGATTTCAAGAGAAATATTATCGTTGTAAGATGTCCAACACCAAGTATGATTTTTTTGGCCAAAGGTTGAAGTAGAGGTAATTGTGGGCCGGGCTAGGGATTGAAAATAGGCCTGATCTGCGGGTTAGGCCATGCTGGGCTTATTGTACCTTGTTAAAGAGCTTTTTGATGCCCAAACCTGGAAAAAAGATGGGTCGGGTCAGGTCGGGCCATCGGACCTCGGCCATTTGATTAGCTCCAGGTTGAAGTATACTCCCTCTGTTCGCCTATAAAACGCGTAAGCCCGTAATACAGTTTTTAAGAAGAATAGAATAAAGGATGAGTTTTAGGGTCCACTTGGTGTAAATTTACACATAGGGGTATGTCCCACATGTATTTTTAATTAACAAGTAAGGGTGTTTTGATTTTTATATGTACGAATAAGGTAAGACTCTAAGTAATAAGTTTAAAGATGAACATACATAAATAAAAAGTAAAAAGTTTATAGGCGAACGGAAGGAGTAAGAGACTAAAAATACGCATTTATTTGGGACTCCCAACCGGCCAAGGAAGGAATTCTGGTGGCACAGACGCAAAGACGGTCTCGAAACATGTCAGAAGTGGCGCATATGATTTCCCACATGCTTCCGTCCACTATAACTTTTTTTTTTTTAAATATCTTCGTTAAAAACCCACGTGTTTTCTTTCTATTATTATTGATTTTTCTTGGTGGTTGGTGTGTATATGACTCATTATTCATGACGTACTCTTTATACGGAGTACCATTCATAATGTAGTCTCTCTTTCGTACTTTGATCTTTGTTTGCCATTATTTGATGTTCATTTGATTAGCTGACTAATTAGTACAATTATGTTAAGCTGTTTATTTTTTGCAAAATGAAGTGATCTATTCGATAATTAATGAGTAAAGACACATGTCTACAGTGCTTAATTGCAATTATTGACGAATTTTAGTAAGACCCAATATTCCTCTATTTCAATTGACCTATTTGTAAATTGTAAGTCATTCTTTTAATCTCTATTTACAACATTTTTTCACAAAAGTTTTGGGTCAAGGTCTTCATTTAGGCGTATCACTTACGTTCGGTCAATATAGTAGTACACTTATTTATTTACATTTAGTTTGAGTTTGTAGTAGTACGTGAGGTTTGTGACTTTGTGGTGATAGACTCTCTTGGCGTCACCTTCTGGAGTTATGTCCAATTTCTAGCTTAATAGTTAAAGTTTTTCCAGATAGGTCGATTTAATTTGCCCTAACAAACCCAAGGAATTTTTAGTCTTTCTCAGATGCCTTAATGCAACTACCTACTTTTAAGTTTAACTACTTGGCATGAGATATTTGAATATCGTGTAACAGAATGAAAATATTCTTTTCTCTTTTTTTTTTTCTGGTATAAATCTAAATGAAAATTTGTCAAAGCTTAAATACTAAAATTTGTCCATCTTGTTATTTCTTAAACAAACGAAAAAAAAAAGAATAATAATAATACTCCGTATTGAAAATTTTGACTCCATAATCACGTTGAGACAAAAATGGTCATCTTGTCCTCTCTTTGTAAATGACTATGAACTTGTGCTTGAAGAACATCTCTCTCATAATTCCCTATAAAGCCTCACCTTTTGCTCAACCAATATTCCACACTTGTTTTATATTATTCAACCTTCTTTCATTTCCTTTCCTTCTCTTGTGATCATAAAAAAAAAAAAAAAAATGGCTTCATCATCATCTATGGCTTGTATGAGAGGTTTCTCCTCTTTCAAACAACAATCTTATAAACTACCCACTTCTTTTATTTCACTTAACCAAAACAATTTATCTTCAAAAATATCAAACCCTTCATTTTCATCTCACACACTTAAAACCTCTAATCTTACTACCAAAAAGCACTTTTCAACCTCTGCTTTCTTCTTCAACAAGCCCAAATCTCAGCCTCAGTCTCCACCTCAGGCTCAGCCTACTGATGATTCTCGTCCAAGTAAGTCTCTTTTCATCTTTTTGGTTTTGGTTGCATCATTCGGGTGAGATTCGAGTCGGTTAAGAGCACACAAGGTACATATGCTTTCTTTCATGAGTTTTGACACCGTAGCATTATAAGTTTTGAAAATTATAACACTTAGTTAAGTTGATTAAGTCTCGCGTTAACTCAGTAATTAATGTTTTTAGATAGTTAGATAGTGCTAAGTTGATCTGAGAGGCCAGATCCTTAATTTCTTAACCATTTAGATAGTAGGATAGTACTGGCTTTGTGAATCGATTCCTTCGGTTAGTACAAATGCCATCATGCGATGACTTTTTACTCAAATGTTAGCCGATTCCAAATCATTTTGACAGCGCATGGTATGGTCGTTTGTCGTGAGTTAACAATTTCTTTTGTTTGGCCTTAGTTTAGTACTTTAGTCTATACATAATTACATACTCCTATAGTCCTACTAAAAAATTAGCCTAGGGATATCACAAATTCACAACAGGTCGTTCTGATCGAGATTTATGCTAGTACAAAATATTTGTAAATTGCAACAAATATTCCATCAAATCGAATAATTTGGTGGTCAAACCTGTCTATCTAGTCTGACTGTAATATACTACATGGGAGTCTTTGTTTAAATTCTTAGTCTACTTGGTGGTCAAAACTGTCTATCTAGTATGACCATAATCCTCCGATTAATCTTTACACTCCTCTCCTCGTTGGAAATTGTGACTCACATGGAGGAACGTAAATATCAATTATGAGAATCCGTAGCGGGTGTGAAACTTTTCCGAACACATTGGGTGAAATGTACGTGTAATCTTGTGAACTAGTCAGTATGTCTACTAGACAATTAGCCATTCTTGATGATGCGTAGAATCTATAGCAAATGTTAATGGTGAGATAACATGATCATGTCATATGCATCATGATAAATTGGAAAGTAATGGAATAAAGAACTAAGACCAACTTTTCCCCCTAAAAAAAGCATGATGATCACAGTGTTTGAGACTTGAGTGGGGCTGGTCATTGTTTTGATGTACTCTATATGATTTGGGAATCTCCAGCTAAGGTGCAAGAGCTGTACGTGTACGAGATCAACGAGAGAGACCGAGGCAGCCCAGCGTACCTAAGACTGGCTCAGAAAGAGGTCAATTCCCTGGGCGATCTCGTTCCCTTTACGAACAAGATTTACACTGGTGATCTGCAGAAACGGCTTGGCATAACTGCTGGATTATGCATCCTGATCCAGAATGTACCGGAGAAGAAAGGAGACCGATATGAGGCAGTCTACAGCTTCTACTTTGGGGACTATGGTCACCTGTCGGTCCAAGGGCCGTACTTGACATACGAGGACACATACTTGACTGTCACTGGTGGTACAGGAGCGTTTGAAGGAGCTTATGGTACAGTCAAGCTGCAGCAATTGATCTTCCCGTTTAAGCTCTTTTACACATTTTACTTGCAGGGGATCAAGGATTTGCCTTCTGAGTTGGTGGTCACACCTGTACCTCCTACCCCTGCTGTTGTGCCCTCCGAGGCTGCTAAGGCTTGCGAGCCTCATGCCGTGATCTCTAATTTCACGAAGTAGGGGGCATACGACAGTTGAAGTCGACATTCCACAAGAGCCTTGCATAACAAAAGAAGTGCATTTAGATGCATTTATCTCATGTATGTAAATCGTAGACTATGATTGTAGTAGCGTGTGAATTAAGCGTTTTTCTATTGCGGAAATGACAGCAAGATCATCTCGAGTACGCATGTATGAAGATTGAGGAGCTTTTTGCTTAATAAGGAAGGTGACATGATGGGCTATCTAGCTGGCCATTTGATTCATCTACAAGAGTAGGGTTGATTGCTGATGTTTTATCCAATTTGTCAGTTTGTAATTTAGGATCTGGTTCTAATATCATGTTGTTTTTTATGAACAGTGGAACATTTTCTACATCCAATTGATGCAATGCTAGTCTTTTCAACAATTTTGATGCAATAAACTAAACTCGCCTACGACAACTAATAGCGAGGATATACAACTCAAAGCTCCAGAACAAGACATGAAATTAGGTTGGTATCCAACGAAATGGTCTTTCTAGTTCGGCTAGATACTGATCTAAAGAGGACTCGTTACACTCTTTCCGTAAGACTAATTGGGCAAGCATTGGAAACTGCGCTCTCACAACGAGAGACTTTGATGGTCAGTCGAAATTAGGATATTGGAGAAGTGATAGTAATCAGGTAGTCACCCACTTTCTTTATTGGTCACTCCTAAGCCATGAGCTATTTCATTATTGGCCATGTCGAAGTAGTTAAGAGGGAAGCATCAACCATGACCACGTTAATATTACATACTTCATATAAATAACAATTGTTATTTAACTCGTAGCAGTTTGCATGAACAATTGAACAGCTTTAAGAACAAGATTCGCAGTTACTGACCACATCTAAGCCAGCTCTGCACCAGATAAAGTTCAATCAATAAAGTAGTAATTCGTGCTGATTGAATGTTTCAAATAGAATACTCTTGAAAACCTATTTAAAACATGTTTTGTGGAAAATGATTGAAATCCAGATGTATTGACAAGCAAGCTTATTTATGTTCAAAAGGATGGACGGTGAAATTGCAGGAAAGATACAGGTTCATGAAGGGTTTCAACTTTCACGCCAATGAACTCAAAAATATAATTTCACTAATAGGGTTCTCGATAGAATGTAACTGAACTTTCTCTTCAGCTTCACCAGGAACTAAGATTTTACATGGAACAGAAAACAGAATGCCCTTGATTCATATGGCACAAGCACCAAATATAAACAGGCATGCTGATAAAGCATTTATAGAGTTAAAACATACTAGTAGATAACATACCTATATGTACAGAAGCAAGCAGTGCAAAGGGTCAGTGATTTGTGTGTTAACACTTTGTTAAAATTTCAGCACCCGTCTTCGTAATCAAAATAGAATGTTCAAACTGTGCAGCAGGACTTCCATCAGCGGTGACAGTAGTCCAGTTATCACCCCACGTTATACACTCAATGCTCCCCATAGTAAGAATTGGTTCTGCAAATTTAATTAACTTAAAGTTAACATCTGTAATAGATAATATGGTAGGTTGTCTTCCCAGTATTGATCCTAATAAGAAGATAGCATGACTATGCTTTACATATCAGAAACTACATAGCGCACAGAGAACACAGGATAAGAAACTCCCGAGGAAAACACAAATCAGGGCTGGTTGATTGACAGTAAAACATAAATAGTTGAACTATTTAGAAATTCATAAAATCTGTCTAGCCTTGATTTGATATGAGGAATTCAATGCATTGATGTTAGGATATGTTTACATGTCTAATTGCAGACAGCAGGCTTCTAAGAATAAACACTTGAAACAGAATATGATACTCACCTATTGTAAATGTCATGCCTTCAAGCATTTGACCTGGATACTCATTTTCTGTCAATGCATCAGAAGCAATATCACTATATCAGGAGACATAAGTCTATAAATCTGAACTTATGTGAGTAAACATGAGTTCAACTAAAACAGAAAAGTTTACATGCTGTGAAAGGACCAGCTAATAATTTGACTGGCTGTCCATTAGTCAATATATATTCCTTATCTTTATCTTCCGTGGTGGCTAAAACTAAGGAGATTCTAAGATTGCAACAATAACTAAAAGCTTGGCAGAACAATGAATCCCTCAAATGAAGATACTGTAACACGACTAACACCATCACTAACATCAATCCATCTTTTGATGTTTTATAAACAGAACTTCCTTTCCTGGAGTTCTGTATCTTGTGCACTAATAACAACGTTTAGGTTTCCGATGATTATGTCTTTCATATCTCAATCTTTGACGATGAAAATAAAAACCAAGGGAATAAAGGATAAAAGGAAGAAATAAGTCAGATTCTTGTAGAAGGAGAAAAAACGGCCTAATGTTTCTTTGGATAGTTGAAATGTATCACATGCCTTTATCACTCAGTATCCTTTCTCCTTTCAAATCTTGCCCCAAAGGATTGCACTCATTGAATAATGCATCAACAAATTCGGGCACCTTATTTAAAGAAACAAAACTTTTCTTAGTTCATACAGTTTTGAGTGGTTTTTGTTATGGTTTATACACCCTTGTGGTGGGACCCTTCCCCGGACCCTCTCCCTGCAGGGACGCCAATGTGCACCCGGCCGCCCTTTCAATGTACACTTGATGACTCTAGTACTTTGCTCGTCAATTTGAGCAACCATTTGATGATACTCTCTCTAATTGCAGAAGCTAGTAATTACTAGTGGTATGAACAGTACTTACTGTGATGGTATATAAACGGCTCAGAATGAAACACAGACCCAACACCATGGCCAACGAAACGTTCCACCACATTGTAGTTGTTCTTTTCTGCGTGCTCACTGAAAGGAATATTTTAGAAGAAGTGAGCAGAAGTAGCTGCGTGACAAACAATTTACAGAGTGAATGTGTTACAGTACACAAGAATTTCAAGTTTTCTTTGCCTCTTTTTTTTTGGGGATGGAAACTATTGAGCAGCATAACAAATTTCAAGCCAGTATATAACAACTTCACAAGCAGGTTCAATAACTGACTAGTGAAGTGATCCGAAACATTTAGGACTGAATTTCACTTAACATGATAAAATTATGTTCAACTTCATGAACTTCCAAGTTTTAAATAAACTCTGGAGGCGAATACTAGACTGTTAACACCCTTGCAGACCTAGTATTAATCTAGCAAGAACACTTGGAGATACACCTCAAACATGGCCAGGCCTGACAGGTAATCATCATCACAAAGCATCAAGCAGGAAGGAAAATTATCTCGTCTCTACTCAACATTTAACTTGTCCCTAGCCACACAGTCAAACTACTAAAAATTCTCTCAAGTAGATCACTGTAATACTTTCAGGTGATTGTGAGTGCCCCATTACAAGATACCGTCTGAGCCAATAGCGAACTGACAATGAGCTTCATAGTATAAAGACCATTTTCAGTGTACTACTTTGAAAACGATCAGTTCAACACTTCGCAGGATAAGATAGTGGGTATTAGTTCACTGGTAATATATCAAGTCAAATAAATTTTCATTTCAGTACACTTCCTCAGCCCCTCAGGCATGATAATCGTAACACTATTACATTTTAAGGTCAAAGTTTATCTAAATAACAGACCGCCTGCTCCCCTCCCCTTAATTACCATTGAAAATTGAAATCCAAACCCCAAAACTCGAATGACGGCATATTTCACATGCCCCACCCTCCGATCACATTCTCAATCCTTTCGCCTCCCACTTAACAGTTCCACAATTAAACACACAAAGTCTCCATACTAGCTACTCGAGAATCGGGTGCAAGCTAACTAAGGCAATTACTTAAGCTTTTATTTTCCATCCAATTTAAGAATCAAATCTAAAATCTACTATGTCGTTTGTATTCCAAAGCCATTTTCGGCCAATAAAAGGTGGACTACATGCTTCATTTTTAGCCAATTTTGACCAGTTTTTTTAGAGTTGCTAAATGTTCTTAAAACTTTAACATGGACATCCTTGGGTGTACTTTCGTTGCATATGAGAAACGATTCATCTGTTATTGAAATTCTTTAACGCCTTTCGGCACATGTGAATCGTTGATATTAAAGTGCGTTTTTATCAATATTAGAGACATACCATAGGTTTTTGGCTCTAATAATTTGAAAAGACTTATTATATGACCCCATAAGTTCTACCATAAAAATTTGTGTCGTTTTTATTCCTAAGCCATTTTCGACCAAAAACAGTGGACTGTATACTTCGATTTTAATCAATTTTGACCAGTTTTATTAGAGTAACTAAATTTCTTAAAACTTTACCATGGACATCCTTGGTATACTTTTGTTGGATATAAGAAAAGATGCATTTGCTATTAAAGTTTTTTAACGCCTTTCGGCACATGTGAACAGTTGAGGTTCAAGTGCGTTTCTATCAATATTGGAGACCTACAATAAATAGTTGGGTGGTCAGAAGTACATGAATCGTTTCTAGAGCCATTTTCGGCCAAAAACGGTGGACTATATACTTCGTTTTTAGCCATTTTTTACCAATTATTTTAAAGTAACTAAAGTTTTTTAAAACTTCACCATGGACATCCTTAGTGTTCTTTTATTGGATATGAGAAATGATTCATCTGTTATTGAAGTTCTTTAACACCTTTCACCACACACGAACTATTGAGCTTGAAGGGCGTTTTTATCAATTTTGGAGACCTACCATATGCAAACACCTATTAAATGACCTCTAGGTTCTGCCACAAAAATTTTGGGCCATTTTATTCAGGGGCCATTTTCGGCAAAAAAACGATGGACTATATACTTCATTTTTAGCCAATTTTGACCAGTTCTACTAGAGCAACTACATGTTCTTAAAAGTTAAGCATGGACATCCTTGGTGTACTTTTGGTGGGTACGAGAAAGATTCATCTGTTATTGAAGTTCTTTAACACCTTTCCGTACACGTGAACGATTGAGGTTAAGTCCGCTTTTATCAATTTCGGAGACCTGCCATAGGTTTTGTTTCTAATATTTTGGAAACACCTATTATGAGTAATATGACCTATAGGATTGGCCATAAAATTAGGGTCAGAGTCGTTTTCGGCCACAAACGGTGGACTATATACTTCGTTTTTAGCCAATTTTGAGCAATTTTTTTAAAGTAACTAAATGTTCTTAGAACTAAAGCATGGACATCTGCGGTGTATTTTAATAGATAATAATATAATAGATATTATTTAAGTTGTATCTTGGAATCTCTAGATTATAGAATATTCTAGATCTAGGAATTAGAGTATTCTTCAAGTCATTGTGTACTATAAATACTCATGTTATTATCAATAATAAGCAAACGATTATATTGTGTGGGTATTCGTATTCTTGTATATTTTTGTTGGATATGAGAAGCGATTGATTTGTTATTGAAGTTCTTTAATGCCTTTCGGCTCACATGAACAGTTGAGTTAAATTGTGTTTTTATCAATTTTGGTAACCTACCAAGGGTTTTTGGCTTTAATATTTTGAAAATACCGATTATATGACCTAGGTTTCTCCATAAAACTTTGGGTCGTTTTTATTCCGGAGACATTTTCAGCCAAAAACGGTTACTATATACTTCGTTTTTAGCCAATTGTGACCAGTGTGTTTAGAGTAGCTAAATGTTCTTAAAACACTTGTTGTTGGATATGAGAAACGATTCATATGTTATTGAAGTTCTTTAAGGCCTTTTGGTGCGCGTGAACTGTTAAGGCCAAAGTGTGTTTTTATCAATTTCGGAGACCTACCAAAGGTTTTTGGCTCTAATATTTTGCAAACACCTATTATATGACCTCTAGGTTCTTCCATAAAATTTTGGGTTGCTTTTATTCTGGAGCCATCTTCGGCCAAAACGGTGGACTCTACACTTCAATTTTAGCCAATTTTGACCAGTTTTTTAGAATTGCAAATTTTCTTAAAAGTTTACTATGGACAACCTCGGAGTACTTTTGTTGCATATGAGAAACGATTCATCTCATATTGAAGTTCTTTAACCCCTTTCGCCATACGTGAATTGTTGAGGTTAAAATGCGTTTTTTTATCAATTGTGGAGACCTACCATAGGTTTCTGACTTTAATATTTTGCAAACACCTTTTATATGACCTCTAAGTTCTGCCATAAAATTTTGGGCCACTTTCATTTCGGAGTTATTTTCTGCCAAAAACGTGGACTATATACTTTGCTTTTAGGCAATTTTTACCTGTTTTTTCAGAGTAGCTAAATATTCTTCAAACCTTACCAAGAACAACCTTGGTGTACTTTTGTAGGATATGAGAAATGGTTCTTGTGTCATTGAAGTTCTTCAAAACCTTTTGGCAATATGTTTTTTTTTTTATTATTAATTTTACGGACTGACAATAGGATTTTAGCTCCAATATTTTGCTAACACCCATTACATGACTTCTAGGTGCTTCCATAAAATTTGGGCCGTTCTTATTCAAGAGCCATTTTCAGCATGAAACGGTAGATTATATGCTTCCGGTTTAGCCACATTTCACCTGCTTTTTTTTAAGTAGCTAAAATGCTCTTTAAACTTTTCCATGGACATCCTTGGAGGCTTGGAGTAGTTTTGTTCAATATGAGAAACATACATCTATTATTTAAGTTCTATAACGCCTCTCGGCACAGATTAACTGTTTAGGTTGAAATGGTTTTTATCTCTTTTGGGGACCTACCATAGGTTTCCAGCCCTAATATTTTCCAAACATCCATAAGATGACCTCTAGTTTCTTTCATTAAGTTTGGGCCGTTTTTAGACCGGAGCCATTTGCAACTAAAAACGATGGACTTACACTTAGTTTTTAGCCCAATTTGATCAGCTTTTTGAAAGTAGCTAAATGTTCTTAAAACTTTACCACGGACATCCTTGGAGTACCTTTTTGTTGGATATGTCCCCGGAACAAAAATGCCTCAAATTTTCTGGGAGTCCTTATCGATAACATTATGGGTTTTGGCAATATTATAAGAAACAATGTAAGATAATAAGACTAGTGCTGGAAAAGTACATATTAATGATTTAATATACTATTAAGTAAATCATGATAATTGAGCTGTACAAAACATACTTAGAAAAAGGTCAATTGTGATTAGAGAAAGAGTACTTATGGACTCAAGAACTGATTAGAGAAAGAGTTTCCACCATAAATTTCTCCCATAATTAGAAAAAGGTCAATTGAATGAGGAGCCCCCTAATTTACAACGAATTTACAACCATGCTTTATTTGACAAATCAGCCAAAAAACGATTATATTGTTGGAAAGGGAGATGGATTTTTCCTTTTAAGTTGAACAAAGATAGAATCGTCTAGGAGCAGAATAGATAGTAGTTGTAAATTTTCATGTGTTAAACCAAAAATGTACATTCAGAAGAAGTCTTAAACATGCTATTTTCATTATCTTTTTTTCTTTGTCATAGTTGTTGCTATTTCAACGTTTTTGAAATTTTATGGCGCGCATAAGACGGTTACTAGACGACGATTCATGTTAGCCGACCCCAAATCATTTTGGGAATAAGGCTTGGATGTTGTTGTTGTTGTTGTAGTTATTGATAATCAATAGCAACGAATAATTCTCTACATGGGAAATAACATATATACAGCCTTGAAGTGCATATCCCCACGAGTACTCTGCATAGACAGTAAATATTGAAGAATTTATAGAAGGTACCTTATTATTCTCCCAATTTTTTTGAAGTTGGCCCCATCTTTGCATAAAGCTATTCCTTTCTCTAAACACTGTTCTGTCACCTGATCAAGGTGCATAAAGATTTATGAATAGAAGAAGCTATACTAATAACCGCAAACAATACATCCATCCAAGCTATTCCAAAATAAAATGACCAACAACCAACTTTTTTTTTTTTTTTTGCTCAATGGCTAACAACCAACTCACATGCCATAACGTCCCAATCTAATATATATATGTATATGTATATATATATATATATATATATATATATATATATATATATATATATATATATATATATATATATATAGGAATTGTATCAGGTCAGAAGTAAAGTTATGTCAGAAGGTCAGAAGTAATCTCAGCCACACATCTTGATAATCCACTAACTCTCATAACTTTAGTTGCTCCGTAACTCCAGTAACTATAGCACAAAACTCCAATAACTTTACAACTTGAACTTAACAGTATTTAACTAAAATACGTAACCTCGACATAGCTCCGATAACTTCAATAACTAAAACACGTTTTTTAATATAACTCCAATAACTATAAAACACATAACCGCGACTTAACTCCAATAACTTTGATAACTCTAATAACTAAAACACGTAACTTTAATAACTTTACGCAACTAAAAAAAAATTCATAATTCTAATTTAAAAAAAAAAATTAGAAAAATGAACCCCCATTTTTTTCTCTCTCCTCCTATAACCACCCACCCACCACTTACGCACCTCCTGCCACCACCGGCCACCTTCACCAATCACCACCGCGAACCTGTCGCCCATCACCAACACACTCGCCGTCCTGCCGCCAGCCCAACGGTGGTTCTCCCTCCCCCCATCGACCACGCCACCGCCCCCAATACACCAATTCTCTCTCCTCAAACTCCTCTCAAACCACCACTAATTCGCCCTCCCCGGTGTTCCTCCACCCCTCCCTTGAATCTCGCCGCCCCTCCCCAACGTTCGCCGCCCCTCCCCCGCGTTCGCCGCCCCTCCTGGCCTTGTTGCCACCTCTCCCCCAATTTTTGAAGTGGAAAAAAGAGGAAATGGGGGAGAAAGAAGGAGCTGCAGCTTGTGGGAACGGCGGATGGGAGGTCGGGGTGGCCGGCCGACCACGTTGGCTGGGTCGGGGCCGGTGTTTGTGGTGGTCGGAGATGGCCGCCGGGCGGGGCTGGGTGGTCTCGGGTGGGTAGGGGTGGGGCTGGGGGAGGAGAGAGAAAAGGGAAGGGGGTGGGTCTTTTTACTATTTTTGTTTTTGTTTATTTGATTTAATCTAATCCATTGATCTAGTATTGATGTGTGGCTCAGATTACTTCTAACCTTCTGACATAAATTTACTTCTGACCTATATATATATATATATTGGGGGCCTATCCAGTGAGAAGTGGTAATTTGGTGAGAAGTGAGAAGTAATCTCAGCCATTGATTTCGCATAACTGCAGTAACTAACTGCATAACTCCAGTCGTAACTCCACTAACTAAAACTCTTAACTCCACTAACTAAAACTCTTAACTCCAGTCACTTAACTCTACTAACTAAATTGCGTAACTCCAGTAAACTAACTCCATAAAGTAAATTGTCTAATTCGAGTATCATTATTAGCTCCACCAAATCCAACGAAAATTCATTAACTCTAACGTAACTCCACTAACTAAAACACGTAACTCCAACACAATTACCTTTAATAATAAAACACGTAACTCTAATAACTCCACTACCTAAATCACGTAACTCCGACTTAACTCCAACTAAAACACATAACTCCAACTTAATTTCATGAAATAAAACACGTAACTCTAATAACTCCACAACCTAAATCACGTAACTCCAACTTAACTCCACTAGCTAAAACACGGAACTCCAACTTAACTCTACCAACTAAAACACGTAACTCCAACTTTAACTCTACTTAAACACGTAACTTCAACTTAACTCTACTAACCAAAACACGTAACTCCAACTTAACTCCACTAACTAAAACACGTAACTCCAACTTAACTCCACTAAAACACGTAACTCCCAACTTAACTCCACTAACTAAATCGCGTAACTCCAACTAAACTCCACTAACTAAAACACGTAATTCCACCTTAACTCCACCAACCAAAACACGTAACTCCAATTTAACGCCACTAACCAAAACGCGTAACTCTAATTTAACTCCATTAACCAAAACGCGTAATTCTAATTTAACTCCACTAACCAAAACACGTAACTCTACCTTAACTCCATTAACTAAAACACGTAACTCCACTAACCAAAACACGTAACTCCAACTTAACTCCACTAACCAAAACACGTAACTCCAATAACATCACTAACTAAAAGACGTAACTCCAATAACTAAAAGACATAACACCGATAACTCTACTAACTAAAACACGTAATTTTAGCTAACTCCACCAATTAATTACGTAACTAAAAAAAAAAACAGAATATTCAAGAAAATTAAAAACGAAATCAACAAAAAACCCCAATCTTCCACCATTTTCTCTCTCCTCCCACACCACCAACCTCCCCCCTCCCCGCCACTGCTCCACCCCAGCCCCCGCCCCGCTCCCTCCTGCACCACCTCAGTCACCACCAAAGTAACCGGCCACCCGCCGCTGTGTCAGCCGTGCACCCAGACCTCGACACCCTCATTCCCGCGCCAACCTTATTTCCCTTCCCCTTCTCACCTCGCTCAGATCATTTCCCCCCTCTCCTCTCATCTCATCACTCGATCGACGGCGACGGCGAGCCCTGGCGGCGGGAATCAGTGCGAAAAGCGTCAGAGTATATCGGAAAGGCGACGCCACCATCTCCGCGCACGCATTCCCCCCTCTCTTCTCACCTCTCACTTCTTTCAATTTGCTCTAGCCGCCACAAATTGAGAGGTGGTGCCGCCAATAGAAGCGGCGTCGTCGACGGAGCCATAAAAGGCAACGATAGACGGCGGAGGTCAGAGGCGGCGGCCAGATCTGGAAAAACGAGCGCGAAAAGAAAAGAAAGAGGAGGCGGTTTTCGCGGCCAAATGGTGCTCGACGGCGGAGACTGATGCCGGACGAAGCCTCGCGGTGGTCCGACGAGTATTCCGGTGGTTTTGTAACCGGCGATGGCTGTCGCCGGTGGACACCGACGGCGGCGGTGTGGTGGCGCGGGTGTTAGAGCCGAGGAGAGAGAGGGAGGGGGGAAGGGAGAGAGAAAATGTGAGTGATTTAGGGATTGGGGTGTAGTTTTAGTTTTAATTTTTCTTTTATTTCTGTTTTTAATGTGGGTCATTAGATCAAGTGAGATGGATGGCTGAGATTACTTCTCACGAAACTAATACTTCTCATTTGATAGATTTCCTATATATATATATATCCGATCAGAAGTAAATTTATGTCAGAAGGTCAGAAGTAATTTCAGCCACACATCTTGATACTTCACTAACTCTCATAACTTTAGTTGCTACGTAACTCCAGTAACTATATCACATAACTCCAATAACTTTACAACTCAAAATTAACAATATTTAACTAAAATACGTAACTTCAACTTAACTTCAATAATTTCAACAACTAAAACACGTTTTTTAATATATCTCCAATAACTATAAAACGCGTAATCCCGACTTAACTCCAATAACTTTGATAACTCCAATAACTTTAATAACTCCAATAACTCCAATAACTATAAACACGTAATCCCGACTTAACTCCGATAACTTTAATAACTCAAATAACTTTAATAAAAAAAAAACAGAAAATAAAATTAAAAAAAAAAATCAGAAAAATGAACAATTTTTTTTTTCTTTCTCTTCCCATACCCACCCACCACCACCACCACGAACCACCTAACCACCGCCGACCACCTTCACCGACCACCACCTAACGCGACGACACTACCACCACCTGACTCGTGCCGGTCAGGCGACCCCACGTCGGCATCGATCTCCCCGCGCCACCTCCTCCATTGTTCTCCACGCCCCTTTTTCTCATTTTCTCTTTCCTCTTTCACTCCATTCCCCAGCCCTTTTTCTCGACCGCCGCCCCTACCCTGCATTCGCCGCCCACCGTGCCCTAGGTTCCACCTCTCCCCCAATTTTCGAAGTGGAAAAAGAAGGAAATGGGGGAGAAGGAAGAAGTGACGACATCGCGTGGAGGCGGGGGGAAGGTCGCGGCAGGGAGGCGGTTAGAATGGCTGGGTCGGGGCTGGTGTTAGTGGTTGTCGGCGACGGCCGCCGGCGGGGTAGGGTGGTCGGGGGAGGTGGGGGGGTTGGGGAGGAGAGAGAAAAGGGAAGGGGTGGGTCTTTTTTTATTTTGTTTTTATGTTTTTGCTTTTGTTAAATGGTTTAATCTCAACCATTGATTTTGGGTGGATGTGTGGCTCATATTCTGACCTTCTGACATAAAATTACTTCTGACCGGATTTTATTATTATATAGAAGAGAGATTTTTGAAGAGCATAGAGAGAGTCTAACAAAAGAGAAATAGTGAGAGAGTTTAAAAAATGGGAAATACCCACATTTTATTATTAACAACTCACACGGAGAATAATTAATAATCCACATATGGCATCATTATTTTCGTGAGACTCTTTCATAAATGTATGTAATAGATTTGCGACATAATCACTCATAACATTGGTTACGTGTATCAGAAAATTTAAAAACATATATCATTAGATTTGTTTCGAAATGTATCTCAATTTGAGATCCATTTACACATTTTTCCGATATGAAACTCTGTGTACATTTAGTAGAGATTTGTTTTTCTTTCTTAAAAAGTTTAGGGAGAGTCCAAGATAAGAGAAATGGTGAGAGAGTCCAAAGAATGGAAAATTTTCACAACATTTATTAGCCAGAGTCCATACTTTCATAAAATTGTAATTTGAATGTGACACGACATAATTAGTCCAAAATTTCATTTTGTATATCAGAAAATTAATACATATAACTCATTAAACCTATTTTGAAATTTAATATAAAATAAGTTTCATTTATACATATGTTTGATAGAAATGCATTAATCAGCCGTCATCGAGTGAAAATTGTAAAAATGTTATTGTTTCTATTCCTAAAAGAAGCTCAACAAACAAAATATAAACACTACATCTGGCTAACTAAGAAACATGTTCAACGTGGAATTTTTTGTATAAGAATCATTAAACACGATATAATATGTGTACCGTGCAACGCAAGGGCTTAGAACTAGTATGATAAAATTAAGAAGGCAATAGAAACACACAGAATTGTTTTGAATTTTGAAACAACAAAGACGAAGAGAAATATACCTTCACAAGCCTTTTCACTGAATCACTGACATTGCCACAAAAGTACGTCTTCGATGTATCCCCGTGATAACCCTAGTACCAGAAAGGAATCAAGTACATTAGATCAAAAGTCAGTTAGTTGGATTATCCTATTTTAATGACAGTATGAAGGAAATTCAAATTATAAGGGATAGCTAAATCTAAATACAGTGACATTGCGAGCAAGGCAGTACCTACACGCATCAAACGCTATGTGAACGTATCTTCTCTTGGGGAGGAGTTTGGGGGGGGGGGGAGGGAGATCACGTAAATATTGTCCTCTAATCGTATCTCTTTGTCACATATCACAATACGTAAGTGCTCAAACCTACGCCCTACCAGAAATGTTCTTTAAGACTGATATCAAAGATACATTCAATCAGCCATAGTATTACAGCTTGGTTTTAAATCCAGACTCCAGATCCCCCCAAAACAGAGAATACATGGCGAAGACCCCACACGTATTCATCTTAATCCTAGACAATGGACAATAGATAAGCAAGAACAGCAAACAGTAAACTATAAGCAGTAACATCTAAGTCAGAGGTGCAGTACACTTGAAGGTGTCAAAAGCTAATTAAGAAAAAACCAAAATTCCGGGGAATCTAAGCGGGTCATATGGTTATCCAGTCATTCAACTACTAATATTAGATATGAAGGATTGAAGCAATGATCTTTTGATTAGTAAGTAATTGGAGCAATGATCTTAGAGTTAATACCATACAATTGAGTTACAAGTGAGAAAGGATAAAGTAGTTACATTGAGGTATACTGTGACGTCAATATTAATTATGTCCCCATCCTGCAATAGGAACCAAAGATCATCAGGAGGTGGCCAAAGACAGAGTGATCGCAGAATTGAAAAAGGGTTTTAACACAATCAATGAACCTGTAGTTGACGAGAATCGGGTATTCCGTGACACATGCACTCATTAACTGATGTACATACACTCTTCGGAAATCCACCATAGCCTAAAGGTGAAGGATATGCCCCATTATCAACAATCATCTGGTGCACTGCTTTGTCAATCTCATCTGTTGTTACAGATGGCTGGTAAAATTCAAATTGAGAATGTAAGCTATATGAGAACCATTTTGCAAGTAATGTAGCATAAGTTCTACAATGAAAATTTCTAAATAAAAAAGGATAACTGAAAAGTATGAGAGACAGAGAAACAGAGAAACAAAGTCAATCAGCCCGACACAGAGAGAATTTGCTCCAGTTGAGTTTATAGTAATATAGGGAAGAACAATTAGTTCAACCATGATAAGTAACAATGTCTTCTAGAGAAGAATTTCTAGTTAAAGCATTCGTACGTATCAGATTTCTCACCCTAACCAAAGTTCCTGCGTACTCTAAAACGCGAGCAGCAAGTTCACATGCCTCCCTCATACGAGCAAGGCCTTCAGAATCATGCATCTGATATTGACTTGAGAGTTCTGGCAATTTTAAGGAACCTACGTAGGGAGGTTTTAGAATATGATCCGGGACAGGGAGAATGGGTGATACTCTTCCCCGTTTTAATGGAGGCCCTCTTTTGGGTTTTGTAGCTTGGAGCTCCCTTTCCCTACACAAAGTAATAGCCGGTCAATATGGGGAAAAAAAAAAAAAACATATATAAACCAAAACCCAACCAAAAGAGAAAAAAATTATGAGAAGCCATGCATTTCTTAGGAATGACAGGGCCTCTCTATTCCACCATCAAAATTGACCTTTATTGAGAAGCAAGTTGAATGTAATTCTTCTACATTATGGTACACTGTAAAACACATATATATATTTACCCGTTCAAAATTATGGTTCCTGTTTCCCTTCTCACTGCCTAAAGATTCCTCATATGCCATTATACTTATTTGAGTTATTTCCTGTGAGAATGGAAGGGCTTCCACCTGCATAAGAGATTGCAGGAGGATTGATGATGACATGAACAAAAGACTGTTTCGGATTTGGAATATAAAGCAAAATGACTCCTTAATTTATTTGCATTTCCACATCTTTCGTTATAGTAGTTGTTCAATGCAATTCTTAGTGCAACATTTTGAATCACATAAGTAAGCCTCTCTGTATTTCCAGCACAAGGGTAAAGACATTTACCACCCCCCCCCCCTCCTCGCTTACCTCATCATAGGCGGTAACCTTTGTATCACTAAGCCTTGTAAAACTTTGTTGGAAGCAGCTTGTTCGTGCTAAAGACTAATTGGTCCATCAGAAAATTAAGACGCACTTGTGAACAACCACCATTGTGCAATCCTTATCCCCCCACCCCAGTTCACCACCATCCAAATCAAGACTGCCCACGGTTAGAACGGTGTCTATGAGACTACGACACACATGGAGAACCTCAATTGACACTCATAGTCGGAGCGAGACTATCAAACACTTTACGTTCTACGCAACCAAAAACAGTACACCGTGTAAATGTCAGCTAGCTCAGCTCGTAAAGTATGGAATGATGGTATCCAACTATCCAAGAACAAATTCTACCACTAGCTATTGTGCACCCTTCAATATAAAACATAATAATTTGTATAGTACAATTACAATTATAATTACAAAAAAAAAAACAAAAAAAAAAAAAAAAAAATGATGTTGGGAATTTTATTACCTCTTAATTTTAAAAGCCTCCTCTAACCCTTTAAGTCTCCTTGCAAAAACTACCATCCCTTTTCTGGACTCACCTAAAATTTTAACAAAAACGTATACTTTACAATCAAACAAAAATGACCCAGAACTCCAATTTCTCTACAAATTAAAGGGAATTCCAAATTAAAAGCAGGTGCATAATTATTGTAAAAACTAACCCAAACAAATAACACATGAAATTAGAGAGAGTAAACGAACCCGAAAGAGGAGAGAATGATGGTATTGGAGTTCTCAAAGCATCCCCGAAAAAACTGGAAGAGGGTTTGAGTGGAGCGTATGCAGAAATCGCCATTAGAATTTAGTGTGTACTGAAGAAGCTAAGTGTGTTGAGGAGAGAGAAAATGAAGAAGATATGGTGGGATATAGTTAAGAGTTTTATGTGCTGTGCTGGGCTGGGCTTTCTTCTTTGCGCCCGTTATTTGTATGTCAAAACTCGAAATCTTGCTCTTGCTCGTGAAGTTTTCGATGATCTATTTGGAAAATTTGTCACATAGCACCTTTTATGTTTCCGAATTTCACAGCTAGCATATTTTATGTCAAAATCTGCCAAATGACACCTTTAATTTGCCATTTTTTAATATATCACACCAAATCGTCAATTTCCGGCCAAAATCAGTTTGACTCTGGCATTGACTCATGTTTCTTCTTTTCCTTCTCTTTTCCTCAAAATCAACCCCAACATCTCACTGCTCTTCTTCATCTTCTCTTCTTTTCCTCTATCCTTGTTTCTATTGATTTCTCCCTTCTCCTTATTTGTTTATGTATCTCTTCCAATTTTATCAAATCTCCTCTTCACAAATCTCACCTTCATATCTTCCTCCTCCAAGTTCTATAATTCCATGGTTGGCGTCGATATCGACCAAATTTACATCACCTACCAATGTCGAAAATTCTGAGGGATATCGTCACTTTGAAAGAAAAAAAAAACCCAATAATTGAAATTGTAATTTTAGTAGCTCGGTAAGCAAAATTACGGGCTTGTTTCACCATTTCAATTGATATGAAAAACACATAAAAGTGATGAAACCAATAATATCGAAGTTTACATAGAAGAAGATGTCTTAGATGATCGGAAAAACCCAATCTTATCACTATGAAGAAGGGAAACATCTTGAACCATATAGACTGCATAACCTTCCCGCTCACGCTACCCCACATTTTACGAACTTGTTTAATCCCAGTTTTCCAGCAATTATAACTAGTAATCAATTGTGGCCAAGTTCGGCGTACACTGCACTAAGGTGTACAACGAACCGACCACGCTAAACTTCACAACTTTGGTGTCAAATCTCTTCCCTGAAATATCAAAGGCGATATGGAAAGCCAAAAAATTGAGGGTATCTCTCAGAATTTTCGACATTGGTAGATGTCGTAAATTTGGTCGGTATCGACCGTCACTAACCATGGAATTATAGAACTTGAGGGAGGAAGATTTGTAGGTGAGATTTGTGAAGAGGAGATTGATTGAAAGTGGAAGAAGGAAGAAGAAATGAAGAAAAGCAATGAGAGCAATGAAATGTCGAGGTTGTTTTGGGGGAAAAGGGAAAGAAAAGAAGAAACGTGAGTCAACGCCGGAGTCAATTGGATTTTGGCCGGAAATTAACGATTTGGTGTGATGTATTAAAAAATGGCAAATTAAAGGTGTCATTTGGCAGATTTTGACGTAAAAGGTGCTACCTGTTAAATTCGAAAATATAAAAGGTGTTATGTGGCAATTTTTCCGATCTATTTTGTGTCCTAATGGGTTATCAATATGTCAAAATTGGCGGGATTTGGTAACAAAAGTTCCTTGTTTGTTAAACTTGTTTGGCTTAAGTTTTTTGTAGAGTTATATATTCTGTTAAGCGGTTATTTGTTTGTTTCGTTTCAAATGATCCTCATACTCTTACAAATCATTATTTGTCGTATATCTAGGTATCATATCAGCTTACTTGATTCACTTGTCACTGCTTTTGTAGCCGCATGTTTTATGCAAAGACTTCTAATAGCAACCTTCATCAAATCGAGCTGAATTCCGACTCTGGGAAAGCATTGTCAGATAGACTTAGAAACTACATGATATGGAGTCTCCATCTCAACCGACCTTCTTGAGGCTCAACCCTACCCCCTCCCCCGGCGTAAAGGGAATGGGGTTCTAGTTAATCCTGGTAGCTAGGAAGATCAATCTCTGACGTTTTACCTATAAAAATTTTCAATGGTCAGGGTCGTGTATCACTTAGTAATCTCTGCCTCGTTGTGGGTCAACATCTCTGAAGCAAACGGACTAATTAAATTCATGGCCTATTTAGGGCAACCACGGTAGGTGGGAGCACGCTTCTTTGAGTGGTCCCACATACGGCCTTCTCCTCATTACCTTTACCTACGTTAATTTTTTTATATTCAAATTTAGATACTCCCACATATTTAAATTAAACATTAACAAAATAAAAAATGGATGACGTATCTATAATATAACTGATTAATTCATCCCAATTATACATAGATTCAAGCTAATACCAGCAAAATTTGTCTAATTTATCTCAAGTAGTCAAGTTCGCAGAACGGAATCATGAATGATCCATGGCTAATTTCCAAGAATCTGCGCATTAACTTAACTCTGACGAAATAAATCAAATGGAAGGACTTAATAATATTCGTGTGATTATTATCTGAGACAAAAGAATATTGCAGCCACAGATATAATTGGTCGGACAGTTTCATTATTATAGTATTATCGTATCACATACGTACCGTTCATCGACATACATGATCAAATCATCAAATGCTCGCTCTGACCAAAACCAGACATTAGAAATACTACTTAAATCATTGTACGTACATAAACGAAAGCGTAAGCTAGTACGTTATACGCAGTAAATCGTATGTATTATACTGCTGACTCAGCACCATGCATGCTGCCATTTATATTCTGGGATTTGTTTACATTATCATTTACTACTAGTATGCGTATTCGAGAGTGTACATTATTACCTAGTATATATATACTCCTTATTACTTAGTTCAATCATTTTAAAGGGTTGTTAGGAATAACTAACATAGTGTTTTTATGGGTTAGTTGATGATCACCCATTCACATCAAAACATACATCATTGATCGAGGTGAATGGAACAACTCTTATCTGAAAGTGTATGTATGAGATATATAAGGGTCGGGACTTATCTTATTAATACTACCCAAATTCAATCGATTTTGAGATGGAACTCCGATACATTCGGATAATCGATAATACTTCAATTCGTTCTTCTTAATTCATGGTTGTGCCAACAAGAGTTGGTCTCTCTTCGGTGTTCACCAATTGTACTAAAAAAAAATACATCGTTTTACATAAGAGATTTAGAGTCCATCGATGGCTCTCCTAGATATTAGACGTGTACGACATTAATTAAGACGTTAATAATGTACATAAAACCCCATGAAAAAATGAAAAAATTAGGTAGCAATGTACTTGGAGCTTTGATGTATGTCATACGCTAGTTTATGTTTTAATTAGTGCCTGGATTAGTTGAAGTCTCGGAGATTAGCCCCTGGATCTTGCTTAAGGCCTATAAGTCAACATTGACCCTTGAATTTCTGGAAGATGTGGACATGAAATAATATGGTACTCGTACTTATTTACTTATCAAACACATCAGATCATTAAGAAAATGTGCTGGTTTTCTTTCCTCATACGGCATGTGGGGGCTGGTTATAAATCCCTGATTAATGGCAACAATTAATACTTTATTGCATCATTATCAGTATTAAGATACCACTGTACAAAATTACTCCCTCCATAAACTTTATTAATAGAGGATATTTGTAATATTCCCAATATCCTTTGTTACTCATACATGTCTTCACATTTCGACATCTACTTTATCTACAATATCTCACAAGTTATGTTAGTAAAAATAATAAAATTGTACTTGGGTGAAAGCATTTTTCAATACATATCCAACGGTATATGATTCACAATTTTTATAAGCATTTCTTTCTAAAATCACAAGTTAAACGCTTGCCTCGTTATACAAAAATGTCATACATGAGTTTATAAAGAGAGTATGATAAATACTAGAAAAGAAAAATTACCGAAACGCTGCGGTCTTTAAACCATTGCTGCAACAATTCAACAAGGGCAATTCGTCATTATTCCCAACATACACTAATTACTCGCCTATAGTGGGACGGATTTAGGGGGTAAATTGGGGTGCAATGGCTACCCCAAATCACCCGAAACCGTTCTAATATAGCCTAAAATATCTAAAAAAAAATAGAAATAATTACAAAAATAAATACGGAGTACGTACTAAAAAGGCTACCCCATTCCTACATACCGGGCTAGATTTGATCACCCTCGGCCTATGTATGTAAAACGAAAAAAAAGTACTACTATAAACAAAGTACTTAGGCCCTGTGCGATTATTAGACTGAATTTTTCTGATCTGATTTATTGATTTGAATTAAACTGGTTTGATTTGATTTGATTTGAATAAACTTGATTTGATTTTATCTGAACTGAATTAATTGATAAATTAACTTTAATTAGACGAATTAATAACTAAAAATAACCTAGATTCATTGATTGTTATTTAGATAATTCTTATTTGATTTGATTTGAATAAAGCTAATCTGAATTGATTTGATTTGAATAAATCTGATCTGATTTAAAAACACTGTTGAATCGCACAAGGTTTTAATAACATACTTAGTTCCGAACTTCCGATATGTGACTGTAAATGAAGTAAAATAAATTAAATATCTTAAGGGATACTACTCCGTATTCCACTCGTGGTAGTAGAACCAGTCATGCATGGAGTTGGAGACTCTTAAACGAACAAATATATGTGACAGTTCATAGCCGGAATTGCCGACATTGACTGAGAACGTTGACATTGTCCAAGTCGTTGTTTACTTTCTTAAATTTCCCCAATGTTATTAGTTTAGGACTTTAGGGCTTTGCTTAATCTGTAGGGTCATTATTCTTGTAATCTTGAATTAAATAGGTTAACTTCATTCTTAATCATCCTTGAGACTAAGCTATACACAATGCTAAATTGGATTAATTAATCAACCAAGTTGAGATTTTGAATTAAAACTGGCTAATATAATTTGATAAAATGACAACTAACAATTATATTGTGCTAAAACCAATGCATTGGTTTGTAATTACGTTACGACAATATAAGAGTAATCACTGATTTAAGAGCCTCGATAAGTTTCATAACCTTGACACAATGCAAGATGAGTACAAGAAAGGTTAAAATTGCCTCTTCATTCGCTGTATAGATCAATTGCAACATTTCACTATAATGAAGTTGAATCATATATATTTTACACCAAATTATTACAAAATTTTCCCCTAATTGGACATACGGAATATATGATATCAACATTAGAGTACATATCAGAAGAAAAAGAAAAAAAAGACTATTTTCTTTATGGATCAACGTCTGACGAAATTATTTTCTTAACCTAATAATCTAGTTTTTTTTTTTTTTTTTTTTTTTTTATTTACATAGGAGCAGGCGAGCAGCTGACAACCTATGGCTAGTAATAAGTCAAAAACGACCCATACGGCTGAATACGAGATACAAATAACAAAAAATAATACTCGTAAAAGAAAATAAATAGTACGGAGTAGTGGGATGAGAGGAGAGTGAGGGTCGAGAGGATAGGAAGCTCACTACAAGTAGGCAATTAAATAATGCCACCAACATAATAAAATTAACAAAAATATTTGTTATAGACACCTGCAAATGCGCATCGTTGGCTGCTAATGACCCTTTTCTCAAAATTCAATTTGATCACATGATTCTAATTTATAATTACAAACTTGTACGAAACTCAACAAATCTTATTCCTAATTATTGTGGCTGCAAATATTAGAATAATAGATCGTATGATTCTATTGGGTAACGCTGTCAAATATATGTTGTCATCAGATTATGTCGAGCTTGGCTGCTTTCAGTACAGAGTACAGACGAGGGTGAAATAATTCCATTTATTTTATACAATTGGTCCAAATTTATTACTGTACCATATTTCTATGTTTTTATTGAAGAGGTTCCAATGAATTAAGCAACAATCATATAGTTACGCTTCGTCGTGGATATATGCATGAATCTGGCCATTTGCTTCTATATAGCCTATATGCAAATGAATGTATGCTTTACTACGGTATTAGCGTGAATTTTTATGCTTTTGTCATATTGTGTGCGGTTTTAGTTATTTTCTTTTTACGCGTAGTTTGTCGATTTGTAGAAACTTTGAAAAAGAGTGTTCGGTAATTTTAGATAAAATAGTCTGATAACATATACAGAGTATTGTGTATACTTACGTAATGAGACAGGTTCCAAAACATTGAGGTAAATTATAATTAGTGGAGATCTCGATATACTATGCTAAAATGTATTTTTCGGAAATTAGTAAAATCAGGATAATAGTTCTCAAATGAAGAAAAACTTGCTTGCTATATGCGAGTACAAATGTAATTTTTACGTGCCATCAACGTATTTATATGGTATACAATTATATATACACGAGAAATGCTAGGTGCAGTTGCTGTAGGAGACTGCAAATTAACACTCTCCCTTCTATTGGTCATTCATTAACCCATTTAGTTTAATTATAAACAAAAATAGAATGTCAGTATTTCATCTTATTTATAGTAAATAAACTATATCTATAACCCTTATAAAAGCCTTGGACTCCAGTTAACTGTTCACAACTGTTTACATGAACAGTCTCCTTATCTTACGCCCCTCGCTTGCCCACGTCTCCCGCGTCTTATCAATCTCGCTCCCCTTGTTTAGCCACGTCTCCTTCTTCCTCTACGCCGTTGATAGTTTCTTCGGCATCTCCCTCATCGCATAGCCATGGCTAGCCCACGTCTCCTTGTTCCTCTCGCCCGTCGATTCTTATCCATCACAACAACCCTAATAAGATCCCCTTTTAAAACCCCCCATCCACAACCATTTTTTCGTCTGCCCCGTTTTCTCCCTCCTCCCTTGTTTTCTATCTCTTGCGGTGCTTTGTTTCATCTTTGATCTGCTGGGTCTGGTCTTCGAAGGCCATTTAGATCGTTCGCTCGGCCGGGTTAGTTGCTTTCCCTATACTGTTTGAGGTATTTGTTTTGTTATTGCCCCTCTTTTTCTCCTCTTAATCTTCGGCCCAGATCAACCACATCTTTTTGGTGTTTTGGAATTAATTACTCCTTCGGGTGTATGTGGGTGCTAATTAATTCCGATGTTTCTTGTTTTTTCGTGATACTTTTTGATCCCAGGTGAGTGTTTGCAGCGTCTTACATCGATCTGCAGAGGTGATCTTTGATTCCTGCTCGTCGCGGTTTGTATGAGGTAATTTCGCCTCCGGCTTGCGCTTGGATGGTTTGGGCCATGGGGAAGGGTGTATTTGGGTGTTCAATTGTGGTGGGGTGCGGGTGGTCGCTGATTAACAATTTATTCTTTGATTAATTTTGTTTCTCATCATTCTGGGTTTGGTTTTGTTGGGGGTAATTGTTTCTGTTTGAATTGATTTTTTTTCCCTTCATCGTGGTGTGTTTGATTTAGATCTTCGTTTGCTCCTTTTCAGGTTTTAATTGTTTGATGCTTCCCAGTGTTATAGACAATTGTTGGCGCTTGCTTCACAGTAGCTCGAGTATGTTAATTGCTTTCTATATATTTCATTTCATTTAATTAATCTTTGAGTGTTGTATTGTTTTGTGATTTTTCATTTTCACTGATGATTTATTTCAGTGCTTTTAACTTTGATTGCTATTTGCTTGATTTTTATTCTATTTTACTTCATGGTTTGAGTGATTTTGGGTTTAATTTTGAAATCTATGTTCTGGCAAATTTTGCAATATATTACGGGTCATAATTCATGCAGATGTAATACATGCAGAGTAAATTCTCTATTACGGGTCATAATTCAGGCGTCTCTTGGGTTTCTCATTTTTATGATCTTATCGCCGTTTTGTGTGTCATTTGTCCTCATTCTGCTGTAAAATAAATCCCCTCGTTTGGTGCTCTGATTTGGAATTTGCAGGCCTTTTGTAATTGTGCCATTATGACTTCTCGCTGTGTGTAGTTCGAGCTTCTTAAATACAGAATTTACTCTACATGTATTACATTTGGAGGAGTGTATTTCTTGTTTGTGTACATGAGTGAGTTCTTTGCATCTGGCAGGTCCATTGCCCTGTATTAATGTCGATGTTGTGGGCCTGGGTGTGGCGTGATTATTGAGTTGTTGTGGTTGGAAAAATGCTTCATATGCCTTGTGTAAATTAGAGTACATGGGTATCCGTGTCATTGATCGTGTGTCTGCGTGTGTGTAGGTCCCAGTCATGGTGTTATTTGCATTACTCATCTGCTTTTGTTTATGAGGGTTGCGTTACACAACCTGTGTTAATTCTTTGTTCCTGGTATTTGTGCATGTTGGACTTG
This sequence comes from Spergularia marina, assembly GCA_963680865.1. Taxonomy (NCBI): domain Eukaryota; kingdom Viridiplantae; phylum Streptophyta; class Magnoliopsida; order Caryophyllales; family Caryophyllaceae; genus Spergularia; species Spergularia marina. The sequence continues at coordinate 7,840,617 of OY804545.1, read as the reverse complement.
CTTGAATTGGAACTCCGAAATTCTGATGCTGTAATGGCCTATGGAATTACTGCGAGCCGGAAAACTCGACTTCTTCATAAGTTATTTTATACTTGTGCAAGAACACTATGCTTTGGTGAAAATCGTGCTTGTATCGCGTTGCTGGATTGCATTCCATAGTAACTTCCAGTTTTTATATGGTGTTTGTTGGATCCCGTTCATTCCTGTGCATAAAAGACCTGTCCACCCCCCTATTACGCGACATGGTACTCTGCTTCGGAGTTCTTGTGCATAGATGGCTAATTGTTGCATTCTGGAAGGGTTTAGGGGGGTAGGTTGCTGATGTGGCTTGGCCTTGTCGATGTTGCCCATTGGTTTTGAAGCTATGTTATAGGATTGAATTGTTTCTGGGTTTTTCACTGTATTCTGAATATTCTGCACTCGTGTATGAAATTTGGCCTGCATGTGCTCCCGAGGCGGTTTTGTTTTACAGTTGCTTTAGATGTATTGCTCTTGTGGGCATGTTCGTCTTTTGTCGGCATAGAGGATTGTTCGCATGTGCATTCATTGTGATGTGTTGATGTGTATGCTGTTAAGTTTATTCTGTAGTGCCACAAAGCTTCTACTTTTCGAATGGGTGGGCGCCTTTTGTTGGGGAGCTGTTATACGTTTCTTGTCTTAATTTGGCATCTTCATGTTTATGTGATTCATCTGGTTTCTTAGAAGGGCCAATTTCCTTGCATTACTTTACCGCTTTCTTTTACGTATTCAATTCATAACCTACACTAATTGTTTTTCTCTTGGCCTCGGTGCATGTGGGCCCTGGTTACATCGAGGAACGGGGCATTCTTGGTGACACATCAGAAATCTGTTTGTTTAATGGCCTATCGAATCACAGCAAACTAGAAATCTCTTATCTGATCGGCTTACAAGGCTTACCAAAAAATGTGCACCTCTGTTCGGTTGCCTCGGGGTGAGGGATTCTAATTGTACATAGATGTTGTCGTATTACTTTAGGTCTATCTTGTGGCGTTTGTTTCGGGGTGTTATCGTTAATTATTGGTTAATTGTCTTGCCAGGGTCTTTGGATTCACGGTGTTAGGGGGGCAAGATTTGGGAGGGCTTGGTTCCTACAAGAGGTATTGTTTCTTATTTGCCACACTTATTTCATTGGCGTTTACATCACGTTGTCGTGTGTTAATTGGTTCTTATATTGGGTGGCATTTTGAAGGTTATTTCTGCTTTAGAAGCCAGCTGTTGTGCCTTGCATGTTTTGCGTTTCTGCCCGTTCATGGTGCCTTGCACGACAAGCTAAAGTCGCTTGCTTAGTTGGTTTATGCATATGTGCTACGATGTTACCTTTGCACATGCTTTTCATATGTTATGTGTGTTTAACCGGTGGCCCTGGCCACGCGCATGTGTTATGTTCTTTTCATACGCTCGTAATTTGGTATGTGTTTCGGTGTGTGGCATGCTGGTTGTGTAGATTTTTAAGGGAGGGGGGGGGGGGAAATTGGCTTCAGTTTTAGGATTTGGGGGGGGGGGGATGGTGCCATGAATCGGCTGCCCGGTATCTTGGGTTCTTGGGTGCATGTGGGGTGTCATGGTTGTTTACATGTGGTATGTTGGTGGCCCAAGGGCAAAATGTTGTGGGGGTGTATGTGGCTGTGCCTGGGTGTTGTGGTCTGAGTGGTGGTTATACGACATGGATTGTTGGTCAAGGTTTTTCCCCTACATTAACTTGGGATTCCAATTTACAGGTTATGGAAGGTTGCAAAAAAAAAGTTTGGCCTAGGTTATCGCACCCTGCTGGCGACCGTAGTGGCTAAGATTGGAGGTAGTAGGCCAGATTATATTACGCGGTGTGCGGTCAGTCATGTTGCAGCAGTGGTGGTGCCCGCTAAAGCGGGTGGGCATCTGGCTTATTATTTTGAGGGGGGTGCTTGTGATACCATCGAGAGCTCCGAGGAGATCGCTGCTGAAAAGGCTGTTCTCTTCTTGATTCGGAAAAAGAAGTTGCGGATTCTAGATTTTAATTTTAGAAAGATGAAGGAGAACCTAACATGTGCAGCCTATTATAAGGCACAGAGGGAAAAGCTGATGGGTTATATTCAGGGTGGGGAGGTGGAGGAGGAGCAAGAGTACTCTAGGACCATATCTGTTGATTTTTGTGCGCTTCTGAGGGACGTATTGGACAGCTATGGTGTTTCCGTCACTGATGTAGACTGCCTGCATCTTCCGTCATCGCAGTATGTCTACCTCTTTGGCATTCGATGTGACCTTGCCCGAGTGGAGTGGCTTATGGGGCCGATTGGTCAATCTGTGCACCTTGCAAAGCAGAACCTGACAAGGAAAGCGTTGAGGTATTTACAGCCTAGGCTAAACTTTGAGGTCATAGACCTGAGTTATCATAGGATGAAAGCAGCTCAGATCACATGTGCATTGAATAGGGAAGAATACCTTTCGGCGATTGAGGGTCTCGTTGATGTTGAGAGGTTGACGCCTATGAGCCCAATGTCTGCCGTAGCTTGCTATACAACACCCCAGAATCCTGAGAATTAGATTCAGGCTCCAAGTTCACCACCTCCGGTGCCTAAAATACGTAGGCTGGTCCAAGGAGGGGTCTCAGAAGCATCGCCTGCTGGAGAAACTGTTGAGTGTCTGTTTGAAATACCTGATGACCTCAGTAGTATTTTTTCAGTGACTGGCCGGATGTGATCGTGCCAGCTCTTAACAAGTGACAAGAAATGGGGTTTTAGGGGCCTTATGTGTACCTAGAATATGTTCTCATTTTGCTTGCTGCCCAAGTGTATTTGGGTGGCTGGCTTAGAGAATCTTTTGTTTAATGTATGGTACCTTTTGCTTTGTTTTAACCAGGTTGACCGATTAGGTTTGATGTTAGGAGCCTTCAACTGGGCAGTTTAGATTGGTGTTTGTATTATTACTATCGGTTAATATATGGAGTTGTTATCTCTTGCTCAAATTTGGCCAGTTCCTATTATGATTATGTTGGCAATCCAAAAAATGTGATAACTTGTGCATCTCTTCATACGCTGGTGAAAATGCCTTTTATGTATGCAGGCATTTCTGCACGTGCATTATTTGGTCATTCCTATACCTCGATTGTAAATGTGCAGATTTGGCATTGGATGTCTCTTATGGATAATAAAATAGAATTGTTTGTGTTATTGTTGTGTGTGTGTAGGCGGCCGGTGTGCAATTGTTAGCTGTGGGTGTTGGCTCGTAGGATATGCGCCGTGGCTGTTCTGCCCACACTTGTTGACCATGGGTGCGTTCCTTAAATTCCCTTCTTCCCTTTCTAATTTGAATTGAAATTGGTGCCACCATGGCACACAGTTAGAAAAGTGGTGGCAAGATCCAACCTACTTTTGTTTTTATAAGTTGGAGTTAGTTTTGCAGTGCAAATTATTATTCTTCATCTTAAAAGCATGTTTGTGTTGGTACATGTAGTGCTCTTTAGTATGTCTGCTTTGTGGGGGTGTTTGGTTATGTGTTGCTTAGGTTATCAGGTTGTGATAGGGTTATTTTGTGTGCTGGGTGCGTTCCTGACCAAGTTTGTTGTGGCTGTTCAGTTATGCCTTAGAATTTTTTTTACTTGTGTCGGCTGTTCAATTTGCTAAAGCCATGCTGCCTTGCGGTCAATGTTCGGTATATGTGACCTGCGATTTGGTTAGGAATTCCATCGTGCTGCAACCTGAAAATCTAATGCCATAATTCGGTGCCTCATCTCGCGCAAGAGCCTTGGAAACTGTGCAACATGTAGAGCCGCGGGTGCGAAAAAGAGCATACCGGAGTCAAAGGCTAGGTGCCCGAGAAATCGTAAGAGAACCAACTGTTACCACCCCCTAACGGCAGCGACGTAAGCAGCTGCCCAGGACAGGCTTGGAAACGCACGGAGAAGTGTGCTTTGTTGGAGGGGCTTCGGGGTCTTCATCGGCCCACGTTTCCTCTGAAGAAAGGCACGAGGATGGCAGCCCTCCAACTGACATGGAAATTGAGGGCACAGGAAGCACAACAAACAATTCACCATCAATATCCTATCACGGCATCTGGGAATTCCTGAGTGAACCTTCGGCCACACCAGGACATGGTCGAATTGAGGGTGTTGTTCCCAGGGATATTGTCGAAACTGAGAATGCCATACAGGCTGGGCCATCAACGGTCCGGCGATGCAGGCGGGGAGGAGCAGGTAATGACATTTTCCAATATACTCCTGGCCTTATAATGAATTGGCGTAGCTAACGTTACCTCTATAGAACGATTCTAGGGGCCGTAGACCTGAGTATGTTTGCGTGTTTGCTTCTGAGCAGGTGTTCCTGCTGCAATGGGTGGGAAACCTGTGCCTGATCATACGTCAATTTTGACACCACCTACTTTGTGCCAAAAGTGTGGTGCCCTGAAATTTATGTATGAATCAAAGGGATTCTGTTGTGCGGAGGGGAAAGTGAAGATAGCATCGAACCAATACCCTCAAAAGCTTATTGATTTATTCAACGGAGATGATGATGACTCCCAACATTTCCACACTTACTCGAGATTATATAACAACCTTTTTGCTTTCACTTCTTTGGGAGGGTCATTTGATGTTATTTCTAAAGACGGGATCTTTACATTCAAGGTCCATGGTCAAATGTATCACTTCTTGCCCGATCTAATTCCCACGAACAACAGACCGAAATACCTGCAGCTTTATTTCTACGATGTGCAACATGAAAAAGAAAATTGCTTGGGCTTCTTTCTACAACTTCGAGCTTCAGTAATATCTACCCTTATGGAAGTCATGGAAGACAACCCGTATGCATGCTTCTTTAAATCCCTGAGTGAGTTTGAGGTAACTGACAATAGCACGATCCTCTTGAACCAGAATTCCACTTTGGATCAGAGGGTGTATAATGCCCCAACTGCGGATGAAGTGGCCGCCGTTTGGTTAGACAGTTCATCCTCACAGGAATCGGGTGGGCCACATATTGTCGCATATGGGAAATCAGATAAATCACACCTAATAATGCATTACTATGGATGTTATGATCCATTACAGTACCCGCTCTTATTTCCAAAGGGGGATTTTGGGTGGCACCAAGGTCTGTTAAGGTGCTCAAAGAGTGGTGATACTCAGCCTGTTAACGCCCACGCACTCAGCTGTGCTGCGTTGGCACAGACTGCTGGGGAGTTATTGGGGGCGGAAGCTACAGGTAATGTAATTCTGATCGTATTATCATGCGTGAATATGGGTGTGCCATGTCTAACGTAACTGTTCGCGTGTGGCGTGTAGTTGTCGCCGAGCGAATTGGCAAAAAGGGCAAACACATATCATGCAAGGAATACTACTGCTACAGATTACAAATACGTCCAGATAACTTGCTTTTACGGGCTGACAGGCTTTTCCAGCAGTATATCGTCGACATGTACATCAAACTGGAAAACACTCGCTTGGATTTTTATAGGAACTACCAAGATGTCATTAGAGCAGAGCTGTACCAAGAAATGATTGACACGACAAGTAATGGAGAGTCAGACGCTGGTAATTAATGTGGGGCATAGGGTTATCCTTCCGCCTTCTTTCATAGGAGGGCCTCGTGATATGAACCGGAGATATCTAAATTCCATGGCACTTGTTCAGAGATATGGAAAGCCCGATCTTTTCCTGACCATGACTTGTAATGCAAATTGGAAAGAAATCAAAGACCAACTAGCAAAAGGAGAGCTGGCACAAGACCGGCCAGACTTAGTTGCGCGAGTCTTCCATTCGAAGTTGATTGCAATGAAAAAGCAGATTATGGAGAAGAACGTGTTTGGGGAGGTCGCTGCACTTATATACTCTGTAGAGTTTCAAAAACGTGGGTTGCCTCATGCCTATTTCTTGATAATTCTAAAGGATGGCCATAAAATACAAAATCCTGAAAAGTTTGATGAGTACGTGTGTGCAGAGATCCTGGACACTGGAAATCTGCATTTGCGCGCTGCTGTTCTTAAGCACATGATACACGGCCCATGTGGACCAGGAAATCTTGACTGCCCATGTATGAGAAAAGAAGGTCGTGTCTGGAAATGCAAGTCTGGCTACCCCAAAAGCTACAACGAATTTACTACGGCTGGGGAGGATTGCTACCCGATGTATAGAAGGAGGGACACAGGGGAGACAGTGCGTGTGAGGGGTGCTAATCTAGACAATAGATGGGTTATACCTTACAATCCATACCTCCTTGCCATGTTTAACTGCCATATTAATGTCGAGGTTTGTTCAACTATCAAAGCGGTCAAGTAGTTGTACAAGTATGTCTACAAAGGCCACGACCGTGTCTCGTTCTCTGTTGTTGACGGGTCATAAAACACGCCCGTGGATGAGATTGAGAGATACCAAGCTGGCCGTTGGGTTTCGCCAGCAGAAGCAGCGTGGGGGATATTTGGATTTGATCTATTTGAAATTTACCCACCAGTGATGCCCCTGCCTGTGCATATTAAAAACATGCAATACATACGCTTCGCTAATAATGACAACCTTCAAGAGGTCATAGATGATGAGAGTAACGGCAAGACGCTGCTAACCGAGTTTTTTGCTTGCAATGCCCAAAGGCCTAATGGCCCAAAGTACTTATATGCTAACTTCCCTGAACATTTTGTATGGGATGCAAAGCAAAAGAGGTGGGAAGTCAGGAAACGTGGGCAAATTGTTGGTAGAGTGGCCACGGTTGCGCCAGGTGATGGGGAGCGTTACTACCTCCGCCTATTACTTGCAAATGTGCCCGGTCCTTCAGCGTTTGACGATCAGCTCCCTGTAGATGGGGAGATCTGTGCGAGTTTCCAAGAGTCTGCATTGAGGCGGGGCCTTTTAGAATCTGACGAGAGCATTGAAAAGTGCATGGACGAAGCAAGCCTTATGGAGATGCCACATGCTCTCCGAAGATTATTTGCCACAATCCTTGTTTTTTGTGAGCCATCAGATCCCAAGAAATTTTGGCTCAAATATTATGAGGCACTTTCCCAAGACTATAAGCATCACCACCCACATAACGAGCCTAGGGTTCTACAACTTACTGCAGAGAAAGTCGAGGCGTACTTAGAAGGGATGGGGAAGTGCTTCTCCGTATACGATCTAGATCACTTGCACGATCTCCAAGATCATACAATAAGGAAGACTCGTGACGTTGTGGACGCCTTAGAAGCACCTGTGCCTGAAGAGTACTTGTCCGCAACGAAAGATCTCAATGCTGAACAACGAGTGGCGTACAAAGCCATAATTCGACGTGTCAAATCTGGTGAGGCAGGGGCATTCTTCATAGAGGGCCCTGGTGGAACAGGGAAAACTTTCCTGTATTGAGCGCTATATGCAAAGGTGCATGCCGTGGGTAAGATTTGCTTGCCAACTGCGACATCATGAACTGCTGCATCAAATATACCCACTGGTCGAACTGCACATTCTAGATTTAAGATACCGACTGATGAGGCTGCGTCTCTTAGTTGTGTCGTGGCAAAGCAAGGTGCCTTGGCAACTCTCTTGCAAAACACTGCACTTATTATATGGGATGAGGCGTCCATGGCCAAGAGAGAAAACATTGAGGCCTTGGACCTGCTCCTACGTGATGTTTGTTTGAGCCATTTACCGTTTGGATGCAAGGTCGTGGTTTTTGGGGGGGATTTCAAGCAGGTGCTCCCGGTGCTACCACGCCGCACGCAACAAGAAGTTGTTGAGGCAAGCCTTGTAAGCTCATATATTTGGCCGCACCTGGAAAAGTTTAAGCTGACTCTCAACATTAGAGCAAGAGAAGACCCCATGTTTTCTGATTTCCTCTTGAACTTAGGAAATAGGGCACTCCAAAAACACGGCGATGAAGAGGTTTGCTTGCCCGACGGTTTGTTATTGCATGCTTCAGAGGGGGCAGATGGCCTTGCCCCATTAACTAATTATGTGTTCCCAGAGCTTGACACACACAAATTCACCTCTGATATATTCACCAAAAGAGCTATTTTGACCCCTAAGAATGATGATGTTGATTCGATAAATGCGCTTCTAATAGAAAAGTTCCCTGGTGGTGCTCATGTCTATACGAGCTTTGACAGCGTCGTGGATGATAAGCATGCAATGTACCCAATTGAGTTCCTAAACAAATTGTGCCCAGGCGGGATGAGCCCACACAAGTTAACGCTTAAGGAAAACTCCCCAGTCATTTTGTTGAGGAACTTGGATCCTGCTGCTGGCCTGTGTAATGGAACACTCTTAATTTGCAAGAGATTCTTTCCAAATATGATTGAATGTGAAATTGCAACAGGCTATTATAAAGGGGAGTTGGTTTTCTTACCAAGGATAACATTAAAACCGTCTGCATCATCCAAATATCCTTTCCAGCTTCGAAGGAGACAATTCCCTATAAAGCTTAGCTTTGCTATGACTATAAATAAAGCTCAGAGCCAGACACTACAACGTGTAAGGGTGTATTTGCCCACCCCTTGTTTCTCACATGGGCAGTTATATGTTGCTCTTTCGCGTGCCAAAACAGCATTGCAGTTGAAGGTAGTTAACCCTCGAGCTACCGACGAGGCTGGATGTCCAAGTTTTGTTAAAAATATAATATCTTTTGAGGTCCTTAGGAGGGCTGGCGTCATAGAACAAGGCCATCCATTGTATGTGCATGTTTCTTTGTCAGAATGTGATTTATTATGATTCATGTGTATCGTGCAAATCATGAAGTATTTGTCTCTTCTTTTTGGACGATCAGGTGATCAGGAGGATACCATGCAACACTTGCTAAAATTAGTGTGATGTAGAGGGAGTCACATTTCGATCAGCTCCACAAATGCAGTGAACAGATATGTAACTCACGCCACATTTTTCTTTTTTGGAAACTACGTGGAGCCCATAACTATCAATATTCTAATGTTTATGCCATCATATGTTTTCATGTACTTGTTGCATAAATTACTTGCATTATATGGAACGTCTACTTATGTATGTGTTTTTTTTCGCAATATTATTTATGGCTGTTGTGTATCTAGGAGCATAACAAAAGGGGGCATGGCTTAGGATTACATACAGACACTAAATCAATTCAAATAAGTCATATAGTTCAAATATTCGAACTGAGATAGATATGTGCTTCTTCAGGTTACATTTACGCCACCTTCTAAGACACTTAGATAATATCCCTGTGAAAGTGGTGAATAAGGTTAGATTGCGAACTACAGATTGTTAATATTAGTTTTATAGTTGACAGGGAGATTTGGTTTCCTTCCTATACATGTCTCTGCCAATTGTAATTTGTTCACTTTGCTTCGTAATATGTTGACAACAATCAAACTTTGGAGTAGTAATGGTTAGCTATTTTATGCTGATGTGACTTGATGCATCTGGATTCAATATTTGCTTTAATATGACTTGATGAGTTTGGAGTATATGTTTGCTTTAGTTCTGGATGTTTCACGGAGGGGTAGTCTTCGTATAATGTATTGGCTTGGAACCTCATCAATTTGACCCTCTACTCTATCCCTGCACTTTAGACTGCACTTAAATGAACTCTTAGGTTCTTGTGGTTATATTTGTTAATTATCTTAAGCCAGTGACAATGGGACTTTTAAATGCTCAACCTCGTTTGTTTTCTGATGGTTGTTCTCGGTGGCTCATGTAATCTCTCCACTAAGTCCATGTATTGAATTAGTGTTCCCCATCTCTAATCCACTCACTTTGTAGACGTTGTCAGTTCTCAGATTGCTGTTCTTCCTGTTCCTTACAGTTTGTGTCTATAGAAACACTATCTTAGTCTGTTGAGTCGTGTTATAGGTCATTGCAGTTGTGTCCCACTGTCCCTTCTGTATGCTCTTGCGAGTGATTCATGATTCGACTGCAATGCTCATAATGATTATAATCAGGAATACCGTGTTTCCTGCCGGGAAAATGCCAATTCCGTGCAACTTGGCTTAATTATCCAAAGCTGACCCCTACTCATCTTGAAACCAGATGGATGGAGATAAAGCACAGGACCTATTTTGGAATTACACAGGCTGATGTGGAGTTAACATATTAGAATATCTAAAGGCTAACTCATAATTCCTTATGGTTGGCATATTCAAATGGTGCAAAATGGATTCATGGTCTTTAGTATATAGTCATCTAGATGTGCTCCATGACGCAGAGTTGCCTGACCAAAGTTTTGATTGACAGATTGATTCATGGTCTCTGACGATTCCTTTATTTTTTATTTGTTGAGATGGTGTCTCCTTGTTCTCTCCAATGCACATCAGGCACTTTTAATTTTTAATGTTATCTGTAATTGTCCTGGTTAGGTAAACTGTGATTTTAAAGCCAGCTGAACAAAAAAGCACGCTTTCTTATAATTGGTTTTTGGTCTTGCTTTTTATTTCTCCTGAATTCATTAGATGTTTTATGTTGTGAGCTTCATGTCAAGATGCTTTTTGCTATTTTTGAGGGTGGCTTCCAGGGTAATTCAATGAGGATCATAAATAATATCAAGAAAAGTGGTGGTAGCTCCCAGGTTTGTCATGTTTGTGTGGCATTAGTGTATGTTCTGCAGCTTGTCTTCTTTGGGGGGGCTCCACTGCAGCCGTTTTTTTACCTTTAGTTTGGATAAACATTCCGTTTTACGAAGCCGTCTCTTGTGAGGCTAAGTATTTCCTTTCTTTAACCTACTATGCGAAGTTTATTCAGAAAAACTTTGGCCGCTACTTGCGTTGCAAAAAAATGATTTTTGATCTTCTGAGTTCTGATAGATCTATTACATGATAATTGGTAGATCATGTTTGTGTTCAAATTGATCCTAAGCAGTGTGAGGAATTAGATCTGCAATTGCTCCCACTCTTTCTTAGGTAAATCAGTGAGGGCTTCGCTTCAATGCTTATGTATGTTGATGTTATCTGACAACAGGTTCTTCCATTGTGGCCTCCAGAATAGTGTTTTTCTAATTATCTTTATGATATGACCTCCTGACATGATTATTTTCCGGATCTCTTTGCAGCTTTTGGAAGAAATTAACACGAGAAGTCCTGCAGGGGATGTGGAAACTGGTAGGTCTATACTCCATGATTTCTGCTTCACAGTCTTATGGACATCAGTGGTGACAAATAGCCATAATGCCGATTTGTAGCGCATAGCGTTCCCGCTTTCTACTGGGAGTCAATTTCATATCTGAATATCCGTCTATTAATCAAGACGAAGGAAATCGATTGATATTCCACTTTCATTGTTAACTAGATGATTTTCTTATTGTGCGGCAGACTTGGATAGAACCTCGTTTGGGAAGGCAGTTGCATTCTTCAGGTCATCATTCTTGCAGCCTCTGTCGAAGTCTTACAACGTATGGTATTGCTTTTGTTAACTATCTATTTCTCCTTTCATGATCTGTGCCTGAATCCATATACATTTTGCCTTGATACTTGTGCTAAATGATGAGTCAAAGCTTATTTGATTCAGTACAGAATTCACAGCCTTGTCTGTATAGTCGAACCGTGAAATATTTGTCCTTCAGAATTAGAAATAGTTGTCTGATTGGGTGTCTCTTGCTCAAATTTCACTGCGCCGCTCGTATCACATGAATTCTTCCCTTTTCCCCTCCTGCTAAATTGTTGGGGCTGGAATTAAGGTTGTCGAGTCTTACAACAATCCCATGTCATGTTTTGTGCAGATTATTTCCTCGTTTACAAGAACCCCATTCCTGAATTACTTTAATCTTTTATCCATCCTCCTTTTTCGATGGATTGCTAATTCTTGACATTTATGCACAACTATCAAGGCCATACTAACACGGGCATTCGGTTAATAGTGACCAAACAGTCATTGGTTTATTAACGCATCTTATGTTTACCAGTGTTAGTACTCATTCGAGACCAGTTGGCGTCAACTTCAGATTGTTGGGAACAAGACTGAGCTGCTACAGAAGGGAGAGAGAGTTGTGTTAGGCAGATGCCATTTCTTTGTCCCGTCTCACAGGTAAAAATTGTGTCTGCATGTATACGCTCTCACTCGTGCTAAGTATGATATATAAAATTGCGTACCTTGCTCTAACTTCCTTGCATTTTTTCCCACTTTGAACTCCCAAGTTTGGGCCAAGTACAAATGACACAATTAACTTCCAGTGCCTTATTTATAAAGCATATGACATGGAGCATCAACATATCATCCACCAAGGTAAGACTGTCTACGTCTTTTGTGCTCCTCTCTACAATTAGTTCTACCTTCACCATGGCTTAACGTACCTTACTTTTTTATTGGTAGCTTTCATTAGCTCTTTTTGTTGGTAGCTTTAATTTGCTCTTTTTGTGGTCGATAACTTTATTAAGAAAGAGACTTTAGTTTGGATGAAGGCATCACTAAAAGACAAGTTATAACTTACGAGTGTGTGGAAATGAAGTGCTGCATGTAGTTTTCACGTAAATGAGATGCTTTCAAGAATCAAGGTTATCAACTGGTGTCGGTAGAAACACTTTATGTTGTTTGTTATAAATGAGATAATGACTATTGATAATTTGCCTTAACATAGGTGCAACCACTCTAAAAGGTTCTATTTAGTTATCACTTGACTATTAGTAAAGTTCAAACTTATAGACTCCACATCAAGTGCTAATTCTAAAGTATTATTGGTCTCTAATCTGATGCATGCGAAATCGTTTCTTTAATTTTAACCGCATTTTGGCATGCCATTACCATACGCCTCCCTAAATCTGCACAATTTAATCCGCCACAAATTCTCGTTCTAGAGCCACGTAAGATTAGACAGCCTGCTATAAAGGATACTAATACATGTTTTTTAACGATGAAAGTTCTATTTTTATTATGACATTCTGTGGCTTCCTAATGAGAATTCAAGCCCATTCTTTAGCAATAAAGAAGCTACCTTCGAGTCATACGCATCTGTCGGAATGGACACAGGTTTAACACATTGTTGTGTTTTTTCATCACGCGCTATAAGTATTTACTTAACGTTAAAATCATCAGGAAAACGAGAGACGCCTTGTCATGGTTAAAATAAATATGTACTTATTAACACTATATTGTAGTGTACCCATGGCCCCACGAATCAGCCCTTATTTTTAAGGGAGAAACCCACTTTCAGGGTATAGGGGTGTGAGGGGCCTAAGGAAATCATAAACAGTGCCCACATGTACAGTAGCTTACCTGCTCCTTAAACAGTCCAGCCCTTCCCCTACACCACAGAATAACAAATATCCCCTACTCACCCTCCCTCCCAAAAATATGAGATCTTCGGGCCACTACCCCCCCAAAAAAGGAGCCACATGCTAGACATGAAAGGTTATGGCTAGGGAGACAGACTAAATGGCTTGTCTGCTGATGGCAGGGAAAAGGTAATCCACATGGGCACCCTACTCCCTCCTCTGCCTTTGATTGTGTGTCCTTGTGTCTATATATTCACCCAGCATCAATAACATCCAATACTTACCACCCAAATCACCATTTCTTTTTACTTACAAGGGTGAAAACAAGGGGGAAAAGCAAGAACGCCTCAGGAGCAATCAAAAGGTATTTTTTCACTGACCTCATTTATTACATATACAAATGTTGCGAAAAATTATGACCATAACAGTTCAAACATATTCACTTTATTCTTGTTGTGTGCCAGCAGATAAGGAGACAAAGAACAATAGTGTGTGACAAGATCTCCAATCAGGTGCTTCTCTTGAGCATAACTTAAAGTTGGTGTCTACATGGGTACACTTAATAGATCTACTTAAAAGCTTGCCATCCCCCCAGAAAAAGGTGACTCTTGTTTTTTGTTAATAACTTTGTTGTGTCTGTTAGCTCTTAATAATCATGATTATCACCAAACTTTGAATAAAAAAGGGAGGCGCTCTTCTTGTCAATATTTTGTTTGTTGTCCTCGGATAGGGTTTACTCCTAGCTTCTACGGTCAGATGGTATGCTAAATCTAGGGTAAGAATCTATGCCGGTTGTGTCCTGTATCACCGATTAACGTTACAAAAGCATATTATAGAAAAAGGATCTGCACAACTTAATCGAAATACTAAAACATGATATATAGCACGCCCCTTCATATATTCATCCCCATATAATGAAAGGGATCTAAGAAATGCAAGTAAACTCTAAATAAAATTTTAGGTTGTCTGCCCTTTCGAATGTATGTCCCCCTCAATACTGTGATCGTTAGACTTACTGTCATTAGACATGCAAGTGAACCCTAGAACAAAATTTACGTAACAGATTATCGCATTTGAGACAGCCATAATGAGATCCGCCCTAACCGTTCCCACCTACCTATAGTCTTTTCTTCCATGCTTTGGTTTACTAATGTCGGCGACACTCCTGTATGTATGTATGCACGTCTCTTGGTCCTCAGTTGTGATTCTTCTACCAGTATTGCCACTTCTAAAATGCCGGTCATTTTCAGTTTTTGCAAGCAAGCGCTCAAAAAGGATATGAAACTCTGCTTATTTTAATTCTTTATCATTAAAAGCGCTTTTTGTTTCGTAGGATGCATCTCAACCCGCATTTCATGCTAAGTTCATGTCGAAATAAAAAAGAAAATGTTGTGGTCAATAGGTTTATGTGGCATGGCACCTTTTCTTGGTTCCCCATGAAACTGCTTACCTGTAAGGCTAATAATTTTAATTTCCCTAACACAACCATGCTAATTACGTATTGCTATTTAGCGACGCTTACACTAATCGTTGGCATCTTTGAATTCAATCTGCTGTACTTTCACATCTTATAGCTGCTCAAAAATGAAACCCCAGAAGAAATTCCTCAGCGAACTAAACGACAAATCTGGTCCATATACTGTCAAGGTAAAGGTTATTGACAAAACTCGCAAGCAAACCTCCCCAAGGGCTGCATACCAAAAAATCACCTTGGAAGATGAAAGGGTATGTTAAAGGCATCTTCTATAGTACGTTTATATTCATATATGATTAGGAGCTGATTTTAAGTAATACGCACAGGGGGGCGTATGAGAGCAACCCTCTTCAATGATGACATCGATGCCTATGAAGATGTGATTCAGACACAGAGCATATATGAGATAACCAATGCTGCAGTGAACGAGCAGTACCTGCAGAGTGAGGACGACTTAAGGTTCCAGCTGAGCTTCAACAACTGGACAGTGATCCAAAAGATTGGGGTAGCCGAGGAAGCTGAAGCAGAGCACCACCACACCATTGACTCTCTGCCTCGTGTGTTTAACAGTGAAGAACGCTATGGTAACATTCTGCCACTGCCTCTACGTATACATTGCACATTTTTTGGCCCGTGACTTAGATTAAAAACACACGCGGGCAATTACACACCTGCTCATACACGACATATGCGTGCATGTATATGACATCTCAGAATTGCAGATATCCTTGTGGTGCCCATCTTCATGGAGGCAACAAGAACAGTGAAAGGCACCAGAAATGATGACATCCCAGTGCGGGAGCTTGTGGTCATGGACAATAGGTAATTTCTTCTCGGGCATGTCTTAAACAAACACATTCCTCTCGTCCCTAATACATCCCAAATAAGCCAGCCACAGACATATGCAGCTCCAAAATCACTACTTATATGATGGGTTGTTATTTTGGCCTCGTTGCCATCCAATTCCTAACTATTTTTTTTGGGGGGGGGGGGGGGATGCAAACACAGCAGCGAACGACCCTTGGTGATATCGGCCTGGTCCAACTTTGCGACAGATACATGTGAAAAAATTGAAGCGAAGATACCAAATTACCCTGTCATTGTGCTTACCCAGCTCAAGCCCACCCACTACAAAGGTAAACCTTATAAGCTTATTGTAACAACCCAACGAATAAAGCCCAAACCCGAGTCTACCCTCATACCTATATATACATATAATAAAGAAAACCCTTGCTTTATTTCATAACCATTCGGCCTCCTTCTTTCCCTCTCTCTTCTTTTCGTAGCCTCCACCCGCATAAGATCTCAGCACAACTGTGTCAATTCCAAACACACATAACTTTCTCATACGACCTTTGCTTAAGTCGTGGTTGGTGGCGTTAGAACCGTGATTTCGATACGAATCTAACAACATGTAGATCATGCCAAGATTCCATGGTATTCTCACTGTAGAGGTGTTTTAGTAGAGCTGTATCTATCTACCCGGAAACTGTGTCGCCGCCTCGGTATTCTAATGATTCCCGTCGACTCAGAATATATTTTAAGACGATATTTTGTGGGGATGTTCCTAACTATATATTTGAAAACATATCCAAAATTGGTAAGGCCTAGACTTCTGTATCAAAAGTTACATTGGTTTTCGTGAGTAAACCCTAATTGTTATTCGTGGTTCATTGTGAAGTTGATTCCCGTTGATCCGCTTGGAGTTTGTGGACGAAAGTTTGAGGAGAGGTTTCTGACATACCCTTATACAACATATAAAAATTTGGTGGTCATCCAATATCGGAGGTAGACGTTATTCGTGTTTCTTTACCACTGTCCCTTTGTGGATCCGTTTCATATTAGTGATAGTTGTGAGTTCTAAGACTTATGGTTACATCTTTTTGATTAGGGAATTGTGGATTGAGTTTATAATTGGATGATTAAGGATTAGCGTTGTAAGGTAAGAACGTTGATCACAAATCTCTCACTACCATATTCTTGTTTGATACACTTTGCTTGATCATCGCATGTTCTTGCTTTACACCATCATTCTTGTTACCCGTTTCGCTTGTACCTAGCTATATCATTGAGCGTATTTTTCCTTCCGTCTTATCAATATTCGTTTGCGGTCTTTCGACCACCATACTCCCCACGGCCTTCGGCCCTCTTGCCCTCCTTGACCCTTCGGCCTCTAGCCGAGACCACCACTCGGCCACTCGGTCGAGTGGTGTGTTTGCTTGTTGCTTGTGTTTTGTTTCGCTTCAAATAGCTATCGATTATGATCATTATAACTTGTATTGTCAAATAATGCATCTTTGAATAACGTATATAAAACGGATGAAAGAATATAAATGACTCCACCTAGAGTACGATGTATTCGGCTCGGCCGATCATCGTTTGATATACCTCTGATCAAGGTACGTAGGGTCGGATTAGCTACCGACTTCCTAATAGTCTTCCTCCTAGATGGGAGCTCGTCCTACCGGCCTGTCTTGTGAGGGGTGTGCATACTCGGGATTATTAGGGCGATAATTACAACTCTAGCTCGAACAAAGTTCGTTAAGTGGGGCTATGGGGTAGGACCCTGGCCGAATAATTAAACAATATATATATATTGAGCGACGATGCTCTTTTGATAATGCACTCTGTTGCTATTGTTAATCCTATGTTATAACGTCAATTCATTCTTGTTAGCTACGCGCCTCAAGGCGCGTATCTTATTTGTTCTTTATGCTTGTTATTTCTTACTCTGCCTGTGCTGACGTTCTGTTTTCTGGTTCGTCCCTACCGTGTTCTGGGGCCTATGTCAATCTTCGATGGCATAGTTGACAGGTCTTGATGATATGACTGCATACTTACGAAGTTGATCATGTTGGGAATTTTCGAAAGACTTTGTTTTTGTCTCAGACTTCATTTCGTTCTGATTTTGTAATTTGGATTTCGTTTTGAGAACTATAGCTCGACATTTAAAGACTTCCGCTGTTTTATTTTCCGTTGGTTAATTGTAGTTGAATTTCTAGCCTAGCAATTGACTTGATAGTCAATTGCGGCGTGACAATTCTAAATTTATTTCTATTATAGTTGGTCAAAATTTAGGGTTGTTACACTTATACTGCTGCCGTTGTTATTAGGCTTCTAAGTGTGAGTTAATGCTCACCAAATCTCTCAATGCTGAAATACATTGCATATCCAGTTGTGTATGTTTGACATTGTGATTAGGATCACTTCCTCGACGATCTGTGTTTCCAACACAGTCACCAACCCTCCATGCTGTCCTAACCAAGTTTATTCACCGTAGCATTTATTCTACTTACCTGCAGAACATGTCATGTAAATGGTAACATAGCATGCTCTAATATAACATCACCACAGGCTACACACTCGCAATCACACCATCAACTCTGCTGAAAATTGCACCAGAAGGGCCTAAAGCTGACAAGCTCAGAACATGGTATGCACTTGCACACACATTAAATACAAGTACACATGGGCATTACCCATCACCCTTATTGTTTCACTACTTATAATTACATGCCATATACACAGTGATGGTCTTAACCACATATGTTGATCCCCATTCTTACAGGGTAAATGCCAACCTGGCACTGCTGACAGCCAAACAACAGCACATTCAGATAGCCCGAGATCCTGAAAGTGGAGCAACAAAAGTGACATTTGCTGAGCTGCGAAACAAAAAGGTACAGAATGCATACCAGACACACACATGACACATTTCCAGATTTCATTTACAGAAAAAAACACTCTCTACCATTATTACAGTATTATAATCATACTAACACATGAGAAATGCCCTCCAGAGTAAGGATGTCCTCCTGGAGGAAAGATTTGAAATCAATGTGACGGTTCCAAGGCTTGATCTAAATGACTGCCGCACATTCCTTGGATGCAGCCATTGTGGCCGAACCAGTACACGTGCACCAGATGCAATCTACGATTGTGAAATCTGCAAGAGGAAGGATGTAAAATCCATACCAAGGTCACATACTTGTCCACAAATGCCTGAAAAAACAAATGTCCAAACAACAAAGATTAAACTAACTCATAACGTGAAAATTTGCAGGATGTCGTGTAGCTTCGAAGCTGCAGATCACACTAGATCAATGACATTCCAAGCTTACAATGATGAGGCATCAAGCTTATTGGGCATCATGGTTGACGACCTCTATAAGATGAGCCAAGATGTAAGTACACATCCTTTTAGGTGTTTGCTGCATATATCACGCAATTGTCTCACTTCCTCCATTCCCAAAGCTGACTTCAACCTCCTTAACTTGCAGGCACAAATACAATTTTTCATGAAGGCGAGGGTGGAGCTCACCACCGCTAAGATACGCATCACAATTGGCCCAACAACATCTCTTGTGACAAGCAATGCATTGAAATGGTTGCTGAAAAAAGTTTCAAGGCTAGTAAGGATCAGTCGGCCCCAACTTTTTTTGAGGTTTGTTTAATCACAGAGCATCTGTGCAACAGCCTGCCAACACAACAACGCTTTTGATGTGCGTGGAGCTACTGCAACTTCAGGATATATCCTAGAGTTGCTGTATTTTGGGATGGCTCCACCAATATCACTACCATTGCTTGTAAATTATGCATAGGGCTTAGCCCTCAACAAAAACTACTTATGTTCTCTTCTCGTTTATGCATCAGAATCGGTACTAAAGAGGTTATGTA
This sequence comes from Spergularia marina, assembly GCA_963680865.1. Classification (NCBI taxonomy): domain Eukaryota; kingdom Viridiplantae; phylum Streptophyta; class Magnoliopsida; order Caryophyllales; family Caryophyllaceae; genus Spergularia; species Spergularia marina. The sequence continues at coordinate 7,821,347 of OY804545.1, read as the reverse complement.
GGATAGCCATCTTACTTTTGGGGCTTCCACGTGTGAAAACAATTATGCTACCATTGTCAATATTATTATGTGTGTATTATAAGTTTTTCGACCTACAGGGTTCACAAACAATGCAGCATAGTGACAGCACAATCAGAAGAGTCCTAATGTTGGGCGGCCGCGCGCAACGCGCGCGGTCGAACGACTAGTTCTATTAAATAAAAATATACTAGTGGGGGAACTTGGGAATTCATGGAGTGAAAGTTTTTTAGTGCGAGCAACTTTATTTTGTTTAGTTGAACTCTATGTATAATGACTTTTCGAAGATATCGACTACTTAGTATACACCTCATGGTGCCTTATTAAGTTGACCAATTTTTCAAGAAGCATTAAATTTGCATCATATGCGTTGCATCAGGTTCGATTTGTATGGCCTGGGCTTTAATTTGTGTTTTTATTAGCAATATCAATGTTTTAGTATAATGCATGAGTTCTTCGGCTTCTTCCTTACGTGCCTGCCACCCTATCTCTACGATGGCTACCAGGCGCAACGTCAAACTATTCCTTTAAGCCTATGCAAATATATGCTTATACTGAATATTCTTTTGCCTCCATAATTCTTGAGGATCCCCTCCAATATGTTTTTGTTAAGTAGAATAATCTATTTCCTAAATAAAAGATGAAATATTGACTTTCTATTTTGTTTTTTTACTAAAATAAAATTGTTAGTAAACAACCAATAGGGGAGCTACGCTATATTTCGCCCTGCGTACTTGTGCGTCGCTCATTTTTGAGTCGGCCCGGCTAGCTTTTGATGCGGTCCTACGCTCTTCCTTGGAGCGTATCGTTGTTGCTTCAGGTCCGGGTTTCGGTGATTGGCAGTGGAGGCTCGCTACTTTGCCTTTTTCATTAGGAGGGCTTGGTGTCTATTCGGCCGGGGATGCTGTCCATTATGCTTTTTTAGCGTCGCGACTTCAGTCTGCTGACCTGCAGTCTAAGCTTCTCCGTAATGCTGGTGTTGTCTCTTTGGGGTCTGCTTTTGCTGACGCTGTTGGTGTTTTTAATCGGACTTTAGAGGTTGATATCTTGGGTAATCCTGGCGAGATCACTGTCCCCCGACTTATAAAACGATTGACAGATATGCATTTTGCTCGGGTAGCTAGGGATGCCGCTTCTGTTTATTCCTTGACACCACGTCAGTTGGCTTTGTGGAAGTCTCAGCAGGGTGCACACAGTTCCGATTGGCTTAGGGTGGTCCCTATTTCGGGGTTGGGTCAGAGCATGAATGGTCGTACTTATCGTTGCGTGCTTTGTTACCGTCTTGGGGTGCCTTTATTCACCATTGATTGCCCATGCTCTGCTTGCTCGCGGGTCTTCGTGGGTGATATATTCGGAGATCATGTTGTATCGTGTACGGGGTTGGTTGGCGTCAAACATCGGCATAATGTTGTTCGTGACACGCTGGTTGACATCTGTTATCGTTCAGGGATCTCAGCTGGAAAGGAGGTTGACATTGGTATGATTGGTGCTCATAGCCGACCTCTTCGCCCAGCAGACATGCTGCTTTATTCTTGGGATAGAGGGCGCGACGTTTGCGTCGATTTGACTGGGTCGTCGCCCATGACTCAGACGGGATTGATGGATTTTGAACCAGGTAAGGCGGTACGGGAAGCGGCCAATCGTAAGCATGCTAAGTATGAGGCTAGGTGCGCTGCTTTGGGTTATGGCTTCCTCCCCTTCTCTTTCTCCTCTTTAGGGGAGTTGGAGCCTTCAGTTGTTGCTCTGCTAAAGCGGATCCAACAGTTCTCCAGGACGCAGGATATCGGGGCGCAGACTGCAGCTTTTATTTTTAGTAGGATTGGTTTTTCCATAGCAAAGGGTGTGGGGGCTCAGATCGTATCTCGGCTCCCCACCAATTTCTTGTAAATTATTATGGATTTTTAGGTAATATATGACATAGGGGAGGTGTTAATTTGCAGTCTCGTAGAGCAACTGCAGCTAGCATTTCTCATATATACACACAGGTACGGCTTCTTCGCTTACACAAACACACGGTATAATTTAGAAGAAAGCCTGACAATGTTGATTTCGAAATGTAATATAATAGCATAATTAATTAATTGAGCTCTTTAACCAGTTTCTCTTATCATATTGTTGATCTTATATATTATGGCATGTTGGGAACTTCGAATAGCTTTTACACGCTTTACAGCAAGTAAATCAGCTTTGTAGTCGTCTCCATCCTTTCACTTGGAGATGAGATGATTAACTAGATAACATTATTAATATTGGGCTTTGATAGTTAGGATACATACTAATATTTAACTTCAAACCGTTTTATCGGAATAATATATATATTATCTAAAAAATGGTGCACTAAACAAAAAATAACAAAATTGAGTTAATCGGAGATATACATGACATTTCTGATATTAGTTATCACTTAACACTTAACACTGCACGTCTGCACTTGTCAAGTTACCAATCAATAGGAAACGAAATCAAAATACGAAGATACCTCACTAGCTTCGTTGGAGATTGTAGGTACATCTATATGTATAGCTTGATTTTGACAAGTTATTTAATTTTAGTGTAACATATGACTGCGCGGCACGCATTATTTCTTCATACAAATTCTTCGTTTAATTTGTGTAAACCACAAGTTAATCTTGCTCTGGCCTTCTTCGTTTCATGTAGACTATTGTATGTCGTTGTGGCTACTAGTCTATAGGGTATTCAGTATCCATCGTAGATCGATTACATATGAATCGGTAGCTAATTTATGTTCTCATAATCTCTTCATAATTTCGTAGCTAGATAAAATGGCCGGCAACTCATCACTCCATACAAACTTTTTTAGTTTATTTTTTCTTAAGCTTACGGACTTTATAGTTGAATACTCCCTATCGTAATATAACTAACTTTATATTAACTTAATTAAAAAGTAATTACAGCTAATCGCATCATCCAACACACATATATATAGTTATATACACACATATATACACACATGCATTATGCATATACGGTATACATTTACGTTGACCTAGTACATTTTTAACCATTTTAATGTGAATTCTACTGGTACTAGTACTACTAGTTACATTGTACTAGTATACTACAAAAAATGGTGAAAAAGATACCACACAAATTATTATTGAGTTTGACATTTTGCCACAATAATATTCCATCTCTGTTTATTTTCTTTTCCTTTGGTGTGGGGAGGATGTGGGGGAGGCATATGTAAGATATTCACCAATCACGCACCGGCCATATATCGGCATATACTAATCCTTGCTTGCTCAACGTACGTCGTCAAGACTTTTCATGCATGCAAGCCCCTCCAGAAACCAAACCATATAGAGCATATATACAATATACAGTACTATAGTACTATAGTAGTAAAGTACAGTAGTACTCCATCCATATATGGACTATATTGTCCATCGCACGATACTTGTTGTTTTAGCCTAAACTCGCCTGTAACAATATAACACAGACGATGAAATTACAATAATTAATATACATGTACCCTTAAATCTTATCAGAGTAAATAAGAATGTTGATGATGAGGTTATTACATCCATGCATGCAGTATGACTACATCAACCCATCTTCCTCATTACACACAAATTTATAAATTAAAATAAGTAATCATTCTAGCCTTTAGCATAAATTTATTCAAAAGAATTATGATTAACTGATTATGGATACTTATCTTTCACATAATGCACGTATAAATAATTTACTCAAAAGTTAAGCTCCAGTCAATGTATACGATTTTAAGTAAATAATGGAGCAACTAGTCTTTATTTTGTTGCAAACATACAACATACACCTCGATGGGGGGGAGTTATCACGTTGCATGATCAGATATGAAGGTACATAGGAAGCAGCAATCTGAAGATAACTCCAAACGACATGAACGTAATTCGTACATAGTACCACCATAAACTAATACTACTGATCTTGCTACTAACATGTAATTACCATGTTACGTTTTTATAATACTAAGTCTTTTAACCTACCTAGCTTAAAAGCCTATATTATTTGAAGAGGTATTGACTTTACCACAATTGGTCGTCTTCGTTACTAGTAGCTTGTTCAGTTGCTTGCATATAAACTACTTAACCTTTAACTATGCTCTTGTAATTGTTGGCATCAACCAAATTGGTACAAGAAAATACTTGTTTAGATCAGACTTCTGAAAATGATCTCTTGAATAAAGGACCAATTTAGCGTGAATTTGATTGTAGATATTAGTTACTCTGGATGTTACTCTGCATTTTAATTAATACGTTAAAATATAATTCAGTTTTAAGTTTCACCATGTTATCGACTATTATTGTCGGCATTATTAGATGGTTGTTATGTACAAAATTTGAAGATTAGTAGAACCAATTAAAAAGTAATGCATGTTAATTATTATATATATTAAGCATGTGGTTTCCATTAGGAAGTCAAGTCAATTTGGGGTTTTGCGAAGCTAGCTAATAAGCTTGATTCCAAATACAACAGAAAACATTGAATATCATGCCCTAAAAATTAAAGATTGTCTTAAGTTTAAACGAACACGTAGCTTTAAACGTGTGCCACTAGTGCATGGTACCTAGTGGATTTAAATTAAGCTATTTTATGTTTGATTTGAGTGTCATAACTCTGCAACTTGCTCGTATAAGTTGGACTATTTGATACACTACCAACTCCATAATTATAAATTATCCCCATGTTATTTCAAACAAAGGGGCAAGATAAGATGTAAGGGACACACATAATAAATCTGTGTACTATTCATATTTGATTTTTCATTTTCTTATGAATTAATATGGATTATTCTGATAGTTTGAAGCGTGAGAAGCTATATCATACTAGTATTGTGTTTTTCTTTTTCTTATTTTTATTTCTATTTGTATTTTTTAAGTTTTCGAAGTCCTAAATTTTGACGAGAAAGATAAAACAAAGAATGATTGAATGAATAGCAAGGTACCCGGGCGAGAGCTTTGATGTAGCAACTTAATTCATTATATATCCAAATGCAATGTTATGTAGATGGTGGTGGTTCAAAACACACATTCATGCAAAAGCAAAAGTTAATAGAAAATGGAATTTTGTAGATATTTCTTCAATTAATCAAACCAAATTTTAAAACTTGGTAAAAGTCAAACAAGTGTTGGTACTAGTTATGGACTGTATAGTCTGGTGTGTACACATTATCTTTCATAGACACGATAAAGAGCGATCTATAATGCCCTAGTGGTTGAAACTATTAAAGAGATTCAGACATTCAACATGTTCTACCGCATTTGTACATAAGTTGTTGTTAGCTAAGTTAAAAACCCACCTAATTATGCATAGATCACAAACCTCTTTCGATTACTTATTGGCCATAATTTACAAGAACATTCCGTAGTGTTAGTAAGAGGGGGAAGGGTTAAGGTAATAAGTAAATTAAAAGAGATGATGATGCACTATATTACGAGTAGTATTATGAAGGAAAAATTTTAGGGCTTGGTGAGCATATATTATATATGTTGGTAATTGATATAATTAATCACGTTACATTATTGCCACCTCTTTGCATAAATTAGATCATCTCCCAATCCTGTAATTCCACTCAAACTTGTAAACTAACTCCTAAAAGTATTGTCAAAATATCTCTTTTAATTGTTTAATAACCACCTGATAAAACATCATATCTCGTGCAAATACTCCCTCCATTTCATTCATTTATTTACGTTGGGCCGAATTTGATAAGAGGAACCCAACTTCAATGTAAACAAATGAATGAAATGGAGGGAGTATTAGATTTATAAACAAACCCACATAAAGTTAGAAGATGATCAAACTTGCTGATTAAATTTAATTTTGACAATAATTATGTACAAAAAAAAGGGATTATTGGACCGTTTTCCCATTGCTTTTGAACTAAAAATCAAATTCCTTTCAAACTGTTCCTTGTTTACTGCTACATTAATTAAACATTTACCAGCTTCTCTTCAACTGGTCTTTTTTGTTCCTTTTTTTACCACTTCTAATTTACATAAACTGCTGCAACTTGCACAAAAGTGCATCTACTACACCTATCTTAACATCGATATTCCAAAACAAAAAGGGTAAAAAAAATAAATAAAAAAAAGGTAATAAACAGTATTAAAAAAAAAAAAAAAAAAAAGCCTATTGTCACAATTCAACAGTAATCATCTGCTTCTTACAACTTGACGACTCTTTGTCGAAAAACTCCACTTCCCTTAATCTTTTACCGTTCCCATTAGCTGGCACTTTACAAATATCCACCCCAAATAACCGGAACATTTGGGCCGGGCCTACAAGTTTCGGGCTCTCAACAACCTGGCCCAACACCTCCTCAACCGACCCGGATCCGTTACTTGGAGTAGCAATAGTATTACCACCGTTCCTGGGCTTCCAGTCAATGTAGAGCTGTCTATCAGGTCCAGTTGAGCGTTGAAAGCAAACAACATCACCGGCTTTAAGATTCTTCTCCTTGACGAATCTGCTCCAACCTTTAGTCAATACGTAGCTTTGACTGCTGTTCCAGTACGAGTACCGGAACCTCCAAACCTTCTCGTTTACGTCTTCGAAGTTGAGCAGCACGCCCTTAGAGGAAGAGGAAGAGGAAGGGGAAGGAGAGGAGCACGTGGTGGTTGTGGTCCCGGTCGAGCCGTTGAGCGGGAAGTGCTTCTCTGCGTGCTGCTTAGGGATGACCAGCCGGTTCAGCTTTCCGACGTCGCTCGGAGTTGCTACTTTCTCGAAAAGCTGATCTCGGCTCGTCATCCCCCGTCCGGAAATGCCGGACGATGCGTTGCGGTAGGGCCCACCAGGGGCCTTACCGTCTAACAACTGCTGCTTCAAATTGCGCTTGCTTTGTTGTAACTCGTCGTAGTAAGTGTGTTTACGAAGCATATCGACTACTTCTGCTTTAGATCTGGAGTTTAAGAAGCGTAACTCGGAAGCGCCGTCGTCTTCCTCCGGTAATAGCGGCTTGAAGTTGGTGACGGCGTCACGGCCGCGGAATCTTTGGGCGGCGACGTCGTAGGCGCGTGCGGCTTCGTCCTCTTCGTTGAAGGTGCCGAGCCACACGCGCTGGTGTTTCTCGTAAATTTGAGCGCCCCACCGGCCGTTGGGCTGGGGGACCACTCCCTTGTATTTTGACGATGGGAGTTTTCTTGACTCGGCCTCGATTCCGTTCTCGGAATCGATTATCACACTCGTCCCGCTCCCCATCCGGCAAAGGCTTCCTGGGGAAGCCTTTGCGATGGGCGGGAGCGGGACATTGTTGGTGGGAGGTGGGATTATTGTTGAGAGAGCATCACTTGTGGAAGAGCTCTCATTATCCAAGCTGCTTATTGATTCCATTGTTTTTTTTTTTTTCAAAATTCTAGAGAGAGGAAGAGGAGAGTTGTTGTTTTGTGTTGGGTATGTTGGATTTGTGTTGTGTTGTGTTGAAGTTTTGAGGGAGGGTATATATAAGAAAAGATAATACCATAATAAATAAGGAAAATACAATAATAAATAAAGTATTTAGGTGTGTGTATGATATTATTTATTATGGAAAATTTTCCTAATTTGTACTAGTAGTCTAGTAGTATAGAATTAATATGATGAGGAGAAATATGTTTTTTTGGTGGGGGAAAAATAAGGAAAGATTATGTGGAGGATGTGGGTCAACTCTTGAAACAAGGAAGATTCAAGGATAGAGATGGAGAGAGAAATTTTGAATTTGAAACAATAAAATATTTCAAGTAGTAGAGAGAGAGTGAGGGAGAGAGTGTGAGTTATAGAGAGGGAGGGGTAAATGTGTAAATTTAGTTTGTGGCCTTGTTGTGGGCTATGTATGGGAAGAGATTAGGACCCACTTGTGCAAGTTGATGGAGGATTCACATGACAGGTAAATATTTGGGTGTAAGGAGGAAGTTTAGTTCATCCCCCCTGAGGGTATGCTGCTTCTCATTCCTCTGCATGGACCTCCCTATCTCATCAAATCTCATCATTTTTATCTCAAATGTTATTTGTTACCATCTATTGATGATTTTGAATTATTCCCTTACTTTTTTGGATTTTGATTTTAATGCGTTATTAAATTCAAATCAAATTTAAAGAATACAAGAAAAAAAAAAACTAAAAGATACAGATAATTATAAGTTGTATAATGAACACGTTTATCTTCTATCGTGTGAACTCTAAAATTATATTAAATTGGAGTCAATAATTAAAATTCTCTTAGCGCATGTTACTATTCATGAAATTTGATACTCCCTCTGTTCGCCTTTAAATTTCGTAGGGTCAACGGACACGCTTTTTAAAGTGGGTATACACGTTAATCGGCTAATCGAACTGCTAAAAAAATTGCATGACGGGTTAGATAAAATATTAATCTAACCCGCCATGCAATTTTTTTGGAACTTAGATTAGCCAAAAAGCGTGTACACCCACCTTAAAATGCGTGTTCGTTCGCCCTATGAAGTTTAAAGGTGAACGGAGGGAGTATTTGTCTTTCTTCTTTTGATCATCGCAGCGCCAACTGATCTGGTTTATGCTATAACACCCATACCCCTGAGCTGGACCGAAAAGTATTCGATCGCCTATGCGTTTATGATAGCTTGCTAGGGCATGTACTGATCCCACAAACCAACACAGTTTCTAAGACTACTCTGCATCAAACACGTTTAACCGTGGATTTCTTAGCATATTAAAAGACAATTTGACTTGATTGGTATGAGTAGGTTTATCGATTTCTTTAAGCAACGTTCTCTTAAAATCAGAGGTATTACAATCTCCCACGTCCCCACTTAAGAAAACAAAGTCCTCGTTGCACCTCACAACTAGGCAGAATCTATATATCCTCTCTTGTGAGCTTGGAGGTGAAAACTGTGTTGATAACATAAATCAAATGTGGGGTGATACAAACTTCCTCATCTAAAGAGCGCAACGCCCCAGCAAGCACGCTTCTGTAGTTCTTAGCACATGAACATTCTTAAAAAAAAGTCGACTTTGTTAGTACAAGTAGTACTATCAGTCTGTTAGAAGACTAGGCACTCATATGAGGCTCTTCAATCTCTTATAAAGCTCCTCTTAAACCTGCATTATTACAAGCGACACACAGAGAATAAGATAAGAGGACCATAACAAGGACGACAATCATAAAAAAAATTAAAAAAATAAAAAATAAAAAAAAAACTCTAAGCTTTCAACCATTCGAGCACCCTTAGTTTTATACCGTTATAATGTAGTATGGCTATTTTTCAAATATGTATGCTTTACTATAGACATTATCCACACCTAAAATTTGAAACTTTTTTTTTTTCCGATACGAGCCCATTTTCAGGTGTTAGGCCTTATATGATACGTCTGTATCTTTAGATTTAGTCTGATTTGAATGAATCCGATTAAATGATTTAAATTGAATAAATCAAATCTGAATTAAATGTTTATTAATTCAATCATTAATTTTAGAAAGTATAATAAATAAGTTAGTAAATAAATACATTATTTATACCTATTAAGATATTACTAGTTTTTATACCCGTGCAAATGCACGAGAATTACAAATGTTTAAATAAAATAGTTTTGTGGCATATTATTTTAAAGATATTAAATAAAAGTATCATAATATTGCCAAATATAAAGGAATTTAAAACATAGCATTGGCAAACATAAATTTAAAATTTGTAAAGAGAATTTATAGATGTTGATAGCAAAGAACACCAAAATTTATAGATATAAGAATTTAAGACCAATGATAATGATTTCTTGTTTTCCGTGTGATCAAATATGTTTAAAAAAGCAAACATCATATAAGATATTCTCCCTACCATCTTATTTTGTTTTGAATCTCCTATTGAACGCATAAACAACCAATCGACTTTAAACTTGACAATAGTTATCATACTAAAAATTTCTTAGTTGATCCCCTCTCCCCCTTAAATTCCCTAAGCGTCCCCACAATTCGTTTTAACTCTTATACAAATATCCTCAACCGACAATTTCCACCTCCCACCATCAATTTCTATTGCCCACATACACCTCCATGCTAGTATCCCACCCACTTTCCTTACCAACACCCAATCACCCGTCCACATGCTACCCGACACTGTAACAGTCTGATCCATCATACGTCGCAACACAAGCCAATAAGATTAAATGTCACCCCTTAAGTTCGTAAAGCGCTTGGGTTTTAAAAGGTGAAAGGCTTGTTGGTAATGTATAGTAGAAACCTATTATAAACATATCATAATAAAAACCTTAGTGTTCCAATTTAGGACAAACCAATTCCATAAACCACTTTCCATAATCTTGTAGTGTTACAAACACCCTCTCCCCTTATGTCACATGTTCTAGCCGACCCTCAACCCCAGTCGATGCTTACTAGGCCCCTTAACCAACACTTCTTCACTTGTCAGATTTTTTAAACGGCACTGCCACACATGAACTCATTTGAGGCCCCACTCCAAGTGAATTCCTCTACTGGACCCCCACCCGGTCAATTCCTATGCACCCGTTCTCTTTACCCGTGTCGATTCGTATACTCGACCCTCTATAACACACATATTATTGACTCCTCCACTTGCCCTGATCTACCTAAGCGACATATGAGACTCTGTCCCACATGAACTCCTATACTCGACCTCCAACTCGGTCATTTCTTTTACTCCAGTCCCTTTTACCTATGTCGGTTCTTATTCTCGACCCCTTATGACACACATGTTATCGACTCCTCCACTTGGCACCCCTCATCTCCCTATGCAACATATGAGGTTCCGCCCCACATGAACTCCTCTACTCGACCTCCAACTCAATTCTTGTACCCTGTTCTCTTCACCCATGTCGATTCTTATGCTCAACCCTTTTTCACACACATATTATCGACTCCTCTAGTTATCACCCCTGATCTTCCTGCACGATGATCCCACCATTCTCCGAAAAAAATCATATCTTACTTTCGGAGTATATGGAATATTTTAAACTCTTCTAATAATATAATTGGTGAGCAATCAATATACTTTGATAACCAATGACATCTATTGTTGTGCGTCAACTTATAAGTCAATAAGCATATATTTTCAATGTCGGTCAATAAGCATATATTTTCTAATCCATTTGTTTTCTCTGGTTCTTCACTCTAGTCACTCGCATACTCCATCGTTTGATCTAGTCCTAGCGTCTCTCCTCGAAAGGCCCAAGTTACCATGCAAAAGTGATATAGCGATCTAACTGTACATGTAGTCATGTACCGAATCTTCGTTTAAAATTGCTGAAATATCTAGGGTTTTAAATATGTGGTTCTTTTCTTTTTTAATATTTAGTGTGTAGAAAAATCTTATCTACATATATCCTTGTTCATATCTTCATTTTGAATTGATGAATTTATTTTATGTAAATGTAAATAAAAATTAGTTTATAAATTCTTTCGCTTTTCAAGATTTCTAGATTTTTTTCAATAATTAACGAATCATAATACGGAGGGAATTAATCTTGGGCATTCATTCACCTAGATCTAATGGCTAATAAAACTCCCTTTTATTTTCTCTCTCCTCCCTTATCCACCACCACCATGCACCACTCATTCGACACCCGCTTGAGATGCTGCCGCCACCTCCACCATCCACCACCTGAGACATCACCGCTGTCACCACCAGGTGCGTAGAACACCGGCGGATCTAAGTTGGCTCACGACCTCCCCGTCTCCACCTCCTATACGCCAATGCCCCTCACTTTTGTTCTCCCTTTCTCCCCATTTCTCACAACAATTACCCTCCCCACCTGTCTCCTCGTCTCTCTCGCCACGTTCTCGGCCCCTTCCTAAAGCGTCGCCGCCAGAAACAACCAAAAATTGTCGTCTATAATGAGTTTTTCGTTTTTCTTCGTGTTGCATAGAGGTGGCTTAAATGACGGTGTTGTGGGACTATTGTTGGTGGTGGTCTCGGGAGGTGGCCACATCTGGTGGTGTGGGCCGATCATTGGTTGGTGGTGGTTGGTGCTAGTGTGTGGAGGTGAGGTGGTGGTGGACGTGGGTGGTAAGGGTTAAAGGGAGATGAGAGAGAAAATGTTTTTTTGTTTTGTTTTTTTTTTCCTCTAATTTTTTGAAACATAAACAATCTTTTGACGAACATCAAAAATTGATGAACATGTACTTTACAATTGACGGACATTGACTAATATTGATGAACATGTAATTTAATTAAATAAATATTGAAGTTTATCTTTGTACATTGAAAATTTGATCAACATTAAAAATTTGATGAACATTGAATTTAAAATTGATGAACATTAGTTTTTTTGATGAACTTGTATTTTTAATATAATGAATGTAAACGGAAGATTTAAAATAAAAGATTTGCTCATCTACATTTATTTGGACTGGTTATTTCCTTTTTATAGAATGAGTTTTAAAAATATGCATGAAGTAACAGTCAGCACACTGGTAATGTAATGAATATGCAAGTGAGAGGTCAATGGTTCAAATCCTATCTCACACATTTTTGGTTGATTTACCAATGAGCATTGCTGACGTATTGCTGACATGTCAGTTGTACGTAGAATCTCGGCACGTCAGCTTTTCATGCACGCAATTATTAAAAGTAATAGAAGATTTTATATGATTTGACTACTAAATGTCTTTGGTAAGTCGATATGTTAAAATAATGAAGAATGGACTTCCAACTTAATTCAAGATATGTGTACTTGTACTTGTGTTGTTCTAACTACAGGTGAGCAAAATTGACTACCCTGTTTTTTTCGGGTACCCGAAAACAAGGTACCCGCTTTCAAGATTGCTAAAAATTAATACCTGTACCTGATTCGAAATAAACTGGATATCCGATTTGCGGGTACTCGAAAAACAGAGTACCCTAATTTCGGGTACCCATATCCAGAAGTTCTTAGTTTGCATCTTTAAATTGTCAGCATTCAATGACATACAACTTGAAAGTTATACAAATGAAATAGAAATTAGAATGCTTGTGCACTTATGAGTCGGATGATGACTTTCTACTAAATGCACGAGTGTGTCGGCTTTTTTTATTAGCTTCTTTCATTAATTTTAGTAGGATTTTATACAACAAATTAGAGATGCGGGTACAAACCGGGTACCTGGTTTGCTATCTTCAATACTCGTACCCGAACCTAATTTATATAAAATAAAGCGGGTCAGGTACCTGACCCAGTTAATACCCGAAAAAGTCCGGTATTAAAATTCGGGTAACAAGTCAGGACCGGGTAGTTAAATCGGGTCGGATATTTTTTCTCACCCCTACTTCCAACTTCTAAATAAAGTACACTAAGGTACAATCAAACTAAACAATATTGAAGACCAATATAAATAGGAACCTCTAAGAAAAATTCTAAGTTACATAATCTTCATCAACGACCAAAAAGTCCTTCTTTAGCAGCCTATGTTTGCAACTATTAAATAATACGGAGTAATGCACATAAAATTTCTAGCTTAGAAATATTTCAATTTCAATAGAATTGAACAAGTAAAATATAGGGTGGAATTGATTAGAATAAGATGCTTAATTAATTGTTATTTATTATTCAATGGTATTTTTTTTCCCTTTAATTTGCCCAATCTTATCTGATACTGATCATGATGCCCATTGCCCACAACATGAAAATACCTCTATTATTTGGGGCAGCCTTTTCATTTCACTCCCACCAATTATGTGCATAAGATTTTACTTGAAAGTGAGAGTTTGGAGAGAGAAATTAGAGAGAAGTAGGTAAGGTTCCTGAATGTTGCCCAATTAGGAGAAGGGGGGGGGCTCTCAAAAACTAAGGATGGGTAGTGGGGCAAATAGGCCTATAGGAGAGGGAGTAAGGACACTGAGACAGATGGGAATAGGATAGACATCGAAAAGATCAAGCTAAAGAATTTCGGGAGCATATCAACTACTATTCTAGAATTAGTTGATTGATGGGAATGATTGAATTCCTTACATGAACTTTGTTAGACGGTTCGGATTTGTGATTGGAGTGTTGTTCAGAATATTATATAACACGTTATGAGTTCAAATCCTTATATTGCCTTAGCGTGCATATAGTATAGTATGTCTAGTTTGTTAGACAATTCTTGACGTACCAACGATGTACACGTGGTCTCAGTGGTGACTTGCATTACAAAATGAATAAAAATTTATGTGATAGCAAAACTGATTTTATTGACACTAAATCCTTTCAAGCGTATTTAGATGTGACTTTCGACAAAATGCATGTATGTTAGGTATACATTAAATGTATCAAAGATCTCTGCATATCTTCGTTCCTTCAAATATGTCTAATTGAGTTAACGTGTTAACGTATACTCTTTTACTCCAATTTAACTATTTGATATAGTGTAATTTAATTTTACATATTAACACATATTTATCCTCGTGATTTTTTCATCATAAACGTAGATGACGTACTGAAAACTTTAATATATACTCTTTTTTTTTTTTTTTTTTTAAATACAGAGTATAGGCTTATCAATTATATGCAGTGCACCTCAAAACATTTCTGAGCTCGCGATCTCCCATCATCCAGAAATTATGGGCGCAAAGGCAAGTCTTAACTGGCTCGATCTGATTCGATTATAGCGCTGGATGGGTATACGTCCCTTTATTTGTAGGATATGCCCTTAAATCCTTAATGTTGCATACGGGTGGATTTGTGAGTGATGTGAAATGTCATTAATAACCCTATAAGGCTATAACTTCTACCCAACATGCTTTGACAAGGTCCCCCAACAAGTGGGCATACCCCCCCTATTGTTTTGTCCTCCGTTTCTTCAAACTTTGTTCATGCACCAAATGTAGCAATGTAATGGAAGATGGTACCATTTCTAGATCCATATTAATTAGTAGTAGGCCTATTGAAAACTTGGAATTTAGCTATTTTTGTCAACATATTATGTTTTTACATTATTCCGTATTAGTTTAGATGGAATACACTGTTACTTTAATTTAAGTGTTTTTTTTTTTGGGCTTGACATTTAATTATAATGTTAGATTGCAAATTGAGATATGCTCGTATATGCATTAGCTAGTATTCTTTAAAATCAATTGTATTAAGTATTAATAATATATCTACTTGAAATTTGAAATAGTCAATATATATAGACATACAATGGACCAAAGGGTTGGACGGCGAGTAAGATTCAGGAGATATTTTAAGCCACATTTAATAGTGTGAATTATTAGATAGCTTACCGTTAGAACATCAACGAACAATATAGTAGCAAACTTACAAATGATATTTTGGGTCAATGAGAATTTACATGGTTTAAAAAGTATATATCTCTTTTGTTTCATAACGTAAGGAAAATCTTTCTAGACTTTTTTTTTTTTTGGTAAACCTCATAGAAATAGTAGATAAATGATGAAAAAATAGTTAAAAATTCACTAAATCCTAGCTCTATATGTATCTGAAAGTGAGGGAGTAATTAATTAGAATTGTGGAGAGAGAAGATCACATGTGTAAATTTGACATGAGAGTCTATTATGAGTATGATTTTGAAGTAATCAAGTGAGTCTACATTAGAAATGCAACATACTGTAGTACTACAGGTAGTATAGATTTTAATAAGCCACCGTGATAGTTTATCAATCAATATATAAAGCCAATTTAAACAGTAAGCTAAGTTTTGCTATTAAACAAACTTATGTGGCTAGACAGTTGAAATAGTAGCTAGCTAAACATTGAAATAATATTTGAAAGTTTATAGTCGATAGGAATATGAGTGTTTGCCAAAATTAGCGATGTATATGGTAATATGGAGGATACAATTACATAAATATGCATTATTCATTTTTAGGTTGTGTTTGGTATGCACAATAAGCTAGTTTATTTGGCCAAAGTAACTTATTTGACTAGCTTTTTAACCTTTTTGACCAAATAAGTTGGTTTGGTAACACCACTAGCTTAAATAATAAGCTAGCTTATTTAAGAAGTTACCCCATGTAACTTATTTAAAAATAAGCTGGCTTATCATAATTTTATTCCTAATTTACCCTTATTTATTTACTAAATTAAAACGAGATTAAAAATAAATAATGCATTTTTGTAATTTTATACATACCAGTTCCTATATCAGCTAATTCTGCCAAATACCCCAATTACTATCAGCTAAAAACTTCCAGCTACTATTCCACCTATTATTTTAGCTTTCAGCTACTATTTTAGCATTCACCTACTATTTCAACTAGTTTTACTAAACATAGCCTTTTTGGTATGTACAACAAGCTAGCTTATTTGGCCAAACTAGCTTATTTGACTAGTTTTTTAAGCTCGTTGACCAAATAAGTTGGTTTGGTAACACCACTAGCTTAAATAAGCTTATTTAAGATGTTACCCCATGTAACTTATTTAAAATAAGCTAGTTTATCATAACTTTATTCCTAATTTACCCTCAATTATTTACTAAAATAAAATGAAATTAAAAATAAATAATGCATTTTTATGTAATTTTATATATACTAGCTCCTATATCAATTAATTCTGCCAAACACTCCTAATACTATGAGCTAATAAAAACTTTGCAGCTATTATTTCAGATTTCAGCTACTATTTCAGCTAATTTTACCAAACATAGCCTTAATCTTATTATATTTTAGAAACTAAATGAGGCTAGATTAGGAATAAATTTATGATAAGTAGCTTAAATTTTGATAAGTTACATGAGGTAACATATTACAAAAAGCTACCTTATCTTATACTATATATTAAAAGGTGTGTTTAAGGCAACGACCACGTTCACCGGCTTCAACCAGGTCTTCTCCCATGCCACGTGGCATGTCTATTTGAATTTCATTTTAAAATAATCATGTCAAAATCTTTGGAGTTGTGTTTTATGGTAAGAAAAAGTAAATCAATCTTTGATAAAACGTTTAGAAGTCCATACTTGACAAAACTAACAAATAAAGAAATTAATAATATTGATGATAAAAGGATCTTGATCACTTCTTTGGTCAAACGTTTTTTAGGAAGAGAATTTTGGGAAAGAGCTCTACCTAAACAAACCACATCAATCTTATTGGAAGGTTTACCAAATACCATAATGCAATAATCTTACACATATTTTTCTTATGGTAAACGAAAATTTCCGAAAATTTCTTTTACACAATATGAAGGCTTACCAAATACGGAGTACCATAATGCAATTATCTCTACAATCTTCGACAAATTTTTCTTATGGTAAACGAAAATTTTCTTTACACAATATAGTGTTGAATTTTCTATTCTCCCTTCCAACTACTTCCTCCCGTCGCCTATAAAACGCGTAGGGCCGGAACACAATTTTTAAGAATAATAGAATAAAAAATGAGTTTTAGGGTCCACTTGGTGTAAAATTACACATAGGGTATGTCCCACATGCATTTTTAATAAACAAGTAAGGGTGTTTTGGTCTTTATATGTACAAATAAAAAAAGATTCTAAGTAGGAAGTTTAAAGATGAACACCCCTAAATAGAAAGTAGGAAGTTTATAGGCGAACGGAGAGAGTAATGCATAAGTAATTACTATATCTTATTTTATATCATTATACCTTATTATACTATATATTAAAAGTTGTGTTAGAGACAACGACCATGTTCACCGGCTTCAGTTAGGCCATCTCACATGCCACGTGACATTGTAGTTAAAAAGCACAATAACAAAAAAATATATTGTTTCCAAATTCAAGTATTTCCATCTTACACTTACTATAATTCCGTCTATAATTTATACCACTTTTATACTCTTTTTCCAAAAATAACAAATAATATATTCTTCTTCCATAAGTGCAATAACTCATGCATTGATGTGAATCATATCATTTATATTAAATTAAGGCGAAACATTTTTTTTTATCAATAAACATAAATATAGATAAAATTGCAGGCTTATATGTATGAGTAATTCTATGGTAAAAGTTAACTCGGGCGTAGCCCGGACAATAAACTTTGTACTAACCTTAATACTATTACTTATACAACTTTTGGACTCTCTTCCCAAAAAATAAACAGATCGGTGATCGATATTTTTTCTTATATAAATATCTCTTTCAGAAATGTGATAACTTAATAGGGTAAAAGTTAACTCGGCCGTAGTCCGGGCAGTAAACTAGTATTATCTAATCTAGTGATGTTGCCAAACAAACTTATTTGGTCAAAGAGTATAAAAAAAAGGATCTGGATCCTCTGGAGTTATTTTTCCTGGAGTTCCCTAGAGTTTACTTGAAATGGAAACATCACTCTAGTATGTAGTGTTTTTTCTTATTTAAAAAAAGGTATTCATAAATATATTTTTTCATTTCAAGTAAACTCCAGGGAACTCTAGGAAAAATAACTCTAGAGGATCTTGATCCATAAAAAAACTAGTCAAATAAGGTATTTTGGCAAAAAAAAAAAAACATAGCCTAAATAACTTACCAAAATGAGAAATATACTCTATAACTATTACTACATATTAAGTCGATAAAGTCACTGGTAAATGATTTGTGGATTATTAGTATTAGGTGTTTCGTTAAAATCATTAGCATGAATTAATTATATGATCTAGGGTAAAAATTCAGACTAGTTTTTTTTTAAAGGGAAAAATTCAGACTATTGAATTCGTCTCATCTTATGGTTCTCATCACGTTACCATATGCATCAAAGTTAGTACATTATTTACTTAATAAAGTATAAATGAAAAATGTACGGAGGGGTCCTTTAGTCATGATTTTTCATGGTAATAGTTGGTGGATAATAATGATAAATAATACTCGTAATAAATACTAGTAATCCGTAAGAATGTGGGGTCCAGAAAGCATCCTCATGAGTCATGAGTCTTGCCATGCAAGTTGAGATTACCACGCGCTTCAGGATTGGAAGATTTTCTAAGTAAAAATTGTTGTGCTCCTATTGGTCTCTGGTTTTTTTGGCCTCATAATTACGAGACACGCTAGTCGCAATTGCGTGTTCTATATCGAACTTGAAATTACGTCTTCATTTTGTTGAATGATCTTTTCCAATTCAGTTTGTTCGATTATTTGTTTACAAGAATTACTTTTGACAAAATAACTGTAATATTATTCCATTATATAGGTATTTCGTCAACTTTACATTTTATGCGTCCTAATGAGTCTGAAAATAGTTACAATATATCCACATACATACACCTCATTTTGTTCAGTGATCTCCCCGACTCCTGTCTTTTTTTTTTTTTTTTTTTTCGAGCACTATATTGACCAATTTTTTGTTACCATACACAGTTATAATTATTTTATTTATTACAATGCCTTTCTCTTGGAGTATTTCAGATTTCTTCCCTATCAGATCCTCTATTGGTTGACCATCGTACGTATACTCTAACTAACTATGGTTAGCGATATTGTATTTGTTTTATTTTATTTATAACCACGCACCACCCTATGACTGTAATACTGTATGTACGGTGTACATGCATGAATGTATTAATTAAAAGGAAAAAGATTGGTATAGTCTTTGTTTTCCACTTTGCTTTTGTTTGTGCAATTCTTTTCTGTTTTTTTTTTTCTTTTTTTTTTTTTTTTCCACGCAAGGGGGAATTGTTTTACTAATTCTACTACTCCGTATTTCATGAGGCCGTGCATGTGAGCTTTGATATTTCATAAATATCCCAACTCTCAAGACACCGATGTTTGTTGGTCCATCTCTATTCGGGCTGCTAGTACATGCAAAATTATATTCTTCAAATTAGGTTATGTTTCGTTGATTGGTTCATCTCATTCTGATCTCCTTTATTTTTCACAATAAAAGTGGATGATTATAAGGGGCAAGACGATGAGTAATTGAGTAGCAGATCAAATGAGTTTGAAATATCATTACATCGACCATAAAATCCATATAATTTTAGTACTACGAGTACAATTTAAACTAAGTAGATATTAATCAAATTTTATCTAACAGCTAGCAATGTCGGACTATCACTATAGGAATACTCGTTTTTATAGTCTAATGTACGTATCTATGCAACAACATTCGAATAGATATCAAGGAGACAACTATTGGTTCCGTACAAATAATAGCACGTAGGTTGAGCATCATCAAACAGGTACTCTTTGATATATAAATGGATCAACTAACATATAAAAATATCTAACTAACGAAGATATAAACTTTGTTACGAAAATTAAAGTTATGGGATCAAGATAGTTATATGAAAGAGATAGCTCAAAGAATCTTTAGTATTACTATTTACTAGTGTATCGTTCTTTAATTTTGATTAATTGGTTAATAATGTGGTGCTAATAAAGTAGTGATTTATATTGCTAATTAACTGGCGCTTAACAATGCAATTAGCATTGTCCAATTATACACAAGTTTGCCAACCTAAATCTTTGATACTTGCAAATTGCAATAATTTGATCCTCTGATCTTGAGTGGTGCTTCGCCTCTTGTCTCACAATGTGGAAGCAATTGTTGTGTATATATTCCAAAGAAAATCTAGCCGGCGAAAGAAAACCCGAAATATCATGAAATCTAATTGCCCAGGGTGTAAATTGGGAAGATATGATTGAATATGAATCAATCAACTTTGGATTATTTTAGAAAATTAAAAATTGAAATACTTGTGAAAAAGACAATGAAATTTGAGCTTATTTTGGGCAAATTTTATATTAAATTAAATGGTGAAACCTCACAATTTTCGATTTTTCATTCAACTTTCATAAAATACACGAAATTCTTTAATTTTTTTGGAACAACAAATACCAATTGTCACGTACTCGCATACCCAATAATCCAATATATGAAAATTCCATATATTTTTAGCGTATGTATATGTAGCTTTTTCATCTAACCTTTTTTTTTTTTTTTTTTTTTTAATTTTAGTCGGACCTAACTGAAAGTACTAGATAGCTAAACTAGAATTAACGAGATATTGTATATAACCTGTCTCCTATTAAGTTCACTACAAAGGCCACTATTGGCCGCCCCCTCATTATCTACATGTTCTAAACTTTCAACATTTTGTTCACCTCTCAATGCTACTACTGGATGCACTTAAGATTACTACATATCTTTTTTAATTACTAACCATAATTTAGCATAATAAGCCACTATTTTGGATGGTGATTGGCTAACTGGTCAATTAAGAATTTATTACCCTTATGATATTCAAACTGATAACACTTTCACATGCGTCATTGTCTAGTAGCTATAGATTCCACTGGCTAACAAATAATACTAACTAATCAAAGTCGGTTACTGATGTGAGTGACACGTACTCTTTTCTCTCAAGTAAGAAGTTAAAGTTCAATTCTTTTCGATGCTCTACTCTAGAAAATTATCATGCATGTAGCCAATATCAAGAGAAGTTTATATATCCTTCAAATTTGCCTCAAGAGCTCAAAAGAGATTGTTTACACCGTAAACGTGGGATATAGGTTCGATAAAGAAAAGAAAAAAAGAAACAACACTATCTTAGCTTTTGCAACTTACATACTACTCCTAATCACATCATGTATGTTTTGGACTTGAAGTGGTGCCATTCCTTTACTTTTCACTTTTGTTACGCTATTTCGATCCATGGTTGCTCTTTTCTATTAGTTTAGATTATCTATATATACCTAGCAAGTATCACTTGCCTGATGCAACATAAAAACCAAACCAATAAGTAATTGGTCGAGGATTTTCAACCAAACTTCTAAGTAGAGTATTAATGCTAGCTACGTTTAGCATGCCAATTAGCCTAATCTTCGTTATAGAGTAGATTTATAGGATCTCACTCAGGAATCAGGATACAATTCTACTCATCTTCTAATTATTAGTAACCGCATTTGATCTTAATCATCTATCAGATGAGTTTTTTTTATGAGAGTTGTGACCTACGGATCGGAGTACAACTTAGTGAAACCCTTCACTTCAAAATAGATCTCTCGAAACAATATTAATAATTGATCGTGTTGTTTTTTACAATTTTATTATCTAATCTATACGAAGTACGGAGTATATATTATACTCAGTCTTGTGATTTTATACAATCTTATCTATTCTATATATATTATACGAAATCAGACGACTGTAAAGCTTTTCTCCACTAATATGATCTTAGGGGACAAAAAAAATGAAAACCTAAAACCCACTTAAGTTAGAAAGCTCTTTTTTCCTTGTGTAATCTAATCTATATACACTAAAATAAGTGGCTTTTTTTTTATATCAAACTAACTACTAAATCTAATTGGTCAAGACTCAAGATGTTACTTCCATAAAACCACACTTTTTTTTTTTTTTTTTTTTTGGAAGGATTGAGATTTGAGAGTATATTCGAGGGTCATATTTTGACGTGTCGGACCACCATTTAATAAGAGGAACAAATATAAAAAAGACCAAAGGCGCAGCCCTTGTTTTGTACGCATATAGCTTAGTTTAGTGCGTAATTATGCACCATAATTAAGCTCAAAAAGCATGAGTTTATCTCTAGCTATCTAATGGATTTGTTCTTTTGCATTAAAATATGGGAGGTGTGTTTATCTTAATTAATCATTAGTTTAATTGTGCATGTCGTATTACAGGGTAAATAATTCCTAACTCCCAAGAGCCTCTTTTTTCTTTTTTCGGTTGATTATGATGATGATTTCGTTTTTATTTGGCTTGATTACTACGACACCTCATATCCCTTCAGAAGTGTGTCACTACTCACTACTTTGCAACGACTAAGGGAACGAATGTTGTATAGGTGGTTGCCACCAAAGAGTGGATATCGCAAAAAATTAAAATGCGTCAATGCAGATGAGTCTCGAAATTAAGTTGTATAAAAGCGTCATTATAAGACATCTAAAGACAAATATTTCGGGAATTCTCATATTCAATATACTGTAATTCTCTTGAAACACGGCTAAATGACGAGATTGGTATAAAAAAATACAAGCATTTGCCAGAAAGGTATAAAAAAAAAAAAAAAACTCTATCGGACATTGTGGTATAAAAATACAACGAGAGTCAAATAAGCCTAATTTTTCACCGAGTTGGAAAATCGAAAAAAAATGATTTGTTTTTTTTTTTTTTTCAAAAACTTGCATACTAGTGCTTTCCTATTTTTTTTTTTTTTTTATGAAAAATAGTTATACTCTATCTCAAAAATTATTTTCAAAAATAAGTAAAAGGATTATTTTGCATAATTTTGAAAAAAACAAATACATATTTTGTCGATTTTCCAACTCCGACATAAAATTAGGCCTATTTGACTCTCGTTACATTTTTTTATACCAATTTGTCCTCTTAAGGTTTTTTATATTTTTATTTTTTTTATACCAATGTGGTAAAGGCTTGAATTTTTTGACACCCATTAATTAAATATAGCATAAAAACAGTATTAAATACAATTATTGGTCCGGATATGGTAAATAATTACCATAGAGTATATTATTAGTTAGTTTATGGAAAATAAAAATTATGCTAATTTAGTTTACATATGAGATCCAAGAGATAATACCATAAATGTTGTTAACAACTTTATGGTAATAAATTTAAATATAATGTGACATCTTTTTTATAAAACGAGTATACACAATATACTTAAAAATCTATTTAAGTGTGGTCCCTACTCATCTATTGTGAGAAGGACCACCATGCTCTTTGTGCTCCCGGGAGCATGTTATAATTTGCGAAGCGCAGTATGTGCATGCAAACTAGCTAGTCATATATAACTCCTGTATCTTGAGGCCAAAATCCGTCGAAAAGATATGTATTAAATTTGTATGGAACCAGGGCCGTAGCAATTATTTGAGGGGCGGGGCTCGGGGCCAAATACATTGAAACGATAAATTTGGGGCCCTAATATATTAACAACGTCGCCCGTGTTCGAGGGTCATGTACAAAAACTGCACACTACTCTAAGCACTCGGAGATGATTGAAATAAGTAAATCGCAATTTATAATAGGAAAAAAAAAACACACGTATAATCTGGGTAAGAAAAAGAAAAGAAAATAAAATAAAAGAGAAATGGGGAAAAAACAATTATTCAATAGATTGAGATCGCTTAGAGTTGAAAAATAACTTTACGGGGTAGAGTTTACTTAAAAAAAGGATAATTAACTCTATCATGTGCATTTATCTTTTATTTACATAAATACATTTTGAATTAAATTTTCCGTTTATGGTAAACTCTACTAACTTTACGAAAAATAACCTGAAGGGGATATGAATCTTTATTCAATTGATACATTCGGTGAATGTATTTTATATATTTCAGATCTGGAAAGTTTGGACCCCTAAGAACCGAGGGCTCTGCTCGTCTAGCCTCATCTACGGCCCTGCGTGGAACTATTTAGTCGAGTTTGCACTTGGCACGAGTTATAGTTAGCTACGAATCAAGTTATGATCAATCATCAACAACTTGAGTCGAGGGGTTGTAGACTTGTAGGTACTGTCAAGATTAACATCGTGCCTTGTACTATACGGTGAGCCTACACCCTAAGTCCCTAACTAATAAGCCCAACTAACAAGTTAAGTTTCCATCCTAGCTGAAATTTTCTAATAGTATGTGCCTATGTGGAGTACTAATTACCCTCTCAATATAATACTAGCTCACACATGTTACAATAACGTTGTCGATGAAATTGTATTTGTGACCGTATCCTCGAACGTTGGACCACATTTCAGATATAATTTCATCATGAATTGAGGAAACCATTGACAATCTTAGGTTAATTTCACAATTATCTAGAAATTGAAATTATTATCCGTTAACGGATGATGAGGAATAATACTAGTTTTGTCTAGATATCTATAAAGATCATTATCTGTGGTGTCAAAAGCAAGATTGTAAGCGTGATGATCATGTCAAGAAATGGAATGTTTTTGCGATGCGATATACAGCTGATCAAATAAACTTTACATTGCGAAAGTTACATTTTGAGACATTTATAATTAGGTCATAAAACTATATTAATTATTAGACTTATTGCAAAACTCATGACTTGGTCAAGATTGGCCCACATTAGTTTATTGTATCTTTGGGCTGCAGATTACTCACATCTTATTCGAGTCGACGCTATTCTTACACATTGCTTTTCTCGTGGTTCGAAGATTTTCATTAGCTCAAGTGGTTAGGTAGTAGTGTCCGGAGTACTCTCTGGATTGATCATCATTAGGTATAGAGGCAATTTCACTCGGGTTACCGACGATTACGAGTTTGGTGGTTCACTCATTTGTCAACAACATATAACCCGATAATTTCACGAAACTAGAATCGACTAATTAAGTAACTCTGTAGATGGAGTTTATTAACCAATACGTCCAATAGGATTCCTTGATGAGAGAGAGACCCTCCTCAAGTTGCTTTTGTTGACTGATACGGAGTAAAATATATCGGAAGTATACCTGCTATTGCCTATTGGTGAGCCAGTGGGCCCAACCCAACCCGGTTTGCAACATAACTCTTTTCATTGGTTGAAAAATCAATACTCTATTCTTTGAGCTGATTGTCGTATCTTACAATTCCATGGGCCATCCAATCCAATTATTTATCAAACTTGTAACTTTTACAATACAACCTCGCAAACTTGACACCTCTACACAAGTATACAACTTTGACTATTCATCATTCCTTTTAAGGGCAACTATTCACTCCCCATAAAAAAAAAAAAAAACCTACTCACCATTTCACCTCTACTTACTGTTCTTTTTACTTCAACTAAATCAATGGTAAGATTCAAAATGGAGTTTATTCAGAGTTAACATGAACTTTGATATTAAAAATAATATTGAGGGACGAGTACCTAAATTATTAAGATAACATCCACAACCATAACTCAAATCATTATTTGTTGTTAAATTTGACTAGGCATAGTCGAGTATCATATGATTATCTTCACGTGACAATATAGAAATTTGTCATTTGAAAATAAAATTCTAATACCCCTATTATTTAAATATTTTGAAATACAGTTTACTGATTGATTTCGCCAGCCTTATCAACTCTAGCTTGAAAAATTACACATCAACACACTTGCCTTTTGAAAACAACAAAAATTGATCATTCACATAATGTAACCAAGAAGCTAGCAAACTTGTTGAAATCCCACAACTCAAAAGTTTGTTAAGGCCAAAAACCAAGAGCAAGTGGCAGTTAAATAACTAATGCACACATGACAAATATAAAAGGAATAGTGTCACAATAATATCTTTATTTATAGGATAAATTAAAGAAGACTCAAATTGATGAATACACGTGATACTATGGACATAATTTAGCTTAAAAGCATCACCCACGTCACTGGGTCCACTGGTTTAGTTTTATGAATATAAACAACGGTAACACTAACACTGTTTTAATAGTGTTGTTATGTTGTTGACATGGCACGCGCCAATTCAATTCGTAGAAAAGTCAAATTTGTTTTTGCCACTTGGGTTTGGGAACGAGTTTGATGCTAGGTTGGCACTTGGACTTTGGACCTCATTGGTTTTGTTTTCTTTTGTTGCAAATAGGTACTTACTAAGTTACTAGGGGAACTGTACTGCTATCTTGATATCGAATTGATAAATACTATACAGTGACTTATGTTACACATATACAGTGATATACCCGTTACATCTATGTAATAAATAACATTTAAAGGAACAATGATTTGGCAAAAGCTAAGGTAGGAGTGGTTGATTCTCCAATCCGTCATATACACATTTTTAATATAGTTCGACAGTATCACGAAAGTAATAAATTTCGAACGTTTAAAGTAATGCATAAATTTAGGGCATCAAACATCGGAATGTAATTAACCCCAAAATACATATATCCAGAGATTTTGTATATGCATATTGACCGATACTTTACACCATGCATGCTATGGGATAGGTATACATGTAAAATTTGCTTGAAAATTTGTAAAAACTAAATGGAGTATGTAGTTTTATATGGAGAAAATTACCCGAATTCTGGCTGGTGTTGCCATGGGCACATGTTAAGCTGTGTACTGTGCACACCGTCATGGCGTCTTCTTCTTACCTTTTGTGTAGACGTGTACAGTCTAACAGTCAATATTATCATGTGAATTAGGCAAATGTATGTGTAATGACATATTATAATAATAGATTGTTTGTGGTTGCTACTAATTCTGAATCTTATCAAATTTCAACAGTTCAATTGTCTCATATATAATCGATCTTATTGCAATTTAGATATATTATTTTCACTATCAACTTGCTAATTGGTGGAGTATATGTTGTAGTATGTTCTGTAGTCCATGCATGTAAATATCTTGTGTTTTTACCATTGGGTAAGAATGTAAGATGCCATGCCCCACTCGTTATTCACATAAATAGATACAGAAATGTAGCCAACTTGTTAGGTGGCAATTGATATAGAGAATATTCAATCAAGTTGATTTTAGTGATCTATGAATAGTTGAGATAACTATTGATTGCGTCCTGCCATCAATTTAGACCTTTGATTGAGACATGTAATTCTTTTACGTGGAACATGACATTGTGACATTTTGCACTCATGCTCCTACTTTTTATCTCCTTCAACCACCGACAAGCACCAAAGGCCATTTCCGGTGTTGGCGAGAGGTTGAGGGGGGAGGTTCGGGGAAGGAGGGTGGACGATTTATGCACTTAAATTCGAGATACGAGAGCTCTTCCCACTTAAACTTGCTTCCACAAGACACTAATTTTTCACTTAAGCAAAGTGTAGAACTGTAGATAAACCAGATTGGAAGTTGTAATACTTCATTGACTTGGAGAGTCAGTCCAATAATAAACTAATAATACTCTTACGGGGTGTGGAAACTACTGTAATATTTATGTTGAAAAATCTTTATGTTGACTTTAATCTTGCATTAAAATGGGCCGGGCCAGTTGGGTAAGGTGACAAATGAGGTTGGCTGGTTTTCCTCCGAATGTTTTATTATCTTTCCATCGTATACTATTTCAGAGTTCAGAACAGTCATTTGACTTCTCAGGGCACCAAATTTATCGTTAGACTATGGTATTTGGTATCATATCACAGTTCCTATGCATATAATCATATAGAAACATCGTGGTCGTAACTGCAGTAGGTTGATTTGAGTAACAAACGCTTTTATCCATTAGATGATGTGTCAAAATTTCTTTTCTTGACTCTCAAAATTGAGCAACCAAAACGTCGCAAGGAGACATATACTTTGGGTTCATTTCAGTATTGTGAGAGAAATTAAAATATAATCGTGACAGTGATCCTGTCTTAAAATTGACACTGTTGGCGCAAATTGGTCGGTCTATTGTCTGTTTTAGCCTCGCCAGATGGTCTCTAAAATACATGGTCATCTTAATACCATATATTAAAAGTCGTGTTAGCGGCAACAATCACGTTCACCAGCTTCCGTTAAGCTATCTCTCATGCCACATGGCATCATAACTAAAAAGTATAGTTAACAAATATTTTATTTCTAAATTCAATTATTGTCATTTCGCACTTACCTCAACTATCTAACATGTACCACTTTTGTACCCTCTTTCAAAAATATTAACAATTAATAATTTTTGTAAAAACGTATCCATATGTATGATAATCAATATGGCAAGCAAAAATGGGGAAAAGGTGAAACTTTTTTTTTTGTTAATAAACCTACACTAAACCTAATCCTTCTATATTACTAAAGGAGCCTTTTTTGTAACTCTTACATTGACCGGAGGTTTTTAGAGAGTTTTGAGAATTTTATAATATTAAAAGTATTTGATGTCCATCTAAACACAAAAATTGTATTTCGATCTAATCATACCTGCGTACATACTAAATTTTATAATATTACTAAAGTATATGGTATCCATCAAAAAGCTCTATATTATTGAAGGAGGCTTTTTTGTAGCTCTCACATTAACCGAAAGTTTTTAGAGAGTTTTGAGAATTTTATAATATTAAAAGTATTTAATGTCCATCTAAACACAAAAACTGTATTTCGATCTAATCATACCTGCGTACATACTAAATTTTATAATATTACTAAAGTATATGGTATCCATCTAAACGCAAAAACAAACTCTATTTCTAACCATGCGTACGTACATACTAAGGTCCCTATGATTCATCTGACAATATATATATATATATATATATATATATATATATATATATATATATATATATATATATATATATATATATATAATCTAAATTGGAGTTGTATGTATGCTGAATAAAGACCAGATTCATTGCTTCTAAACTAAATTAATTACTACATATTTTTTAAGTCGTATCATACATGGCCTAATCTCATGTCCTATTTGATTGGACACTAATCCCTGATTATTGCTTTCATGATATATCAATTTGTAATCTTATGTCGATTAGTATGTCTATATTTGCAGCAACATGGTTGATAGATTTGAGCTAGCTAGGGAGAGGTGGTCACGTTTATGCATGTAATAAGGGCGAGTAAGTGAGTTTATAATGTTGTTTGCAATATATATTTGCATGAAAGGTCAATATAGTACTATACGATAAGTTGTGGTACTATTACTTTAAATATTTATATAACTTAAGGTTAACCAGCTCATAAATTAAGCACAAAAGACCAATTTAAATGATTTTTTGTATAATAAGTTAACTTACTTAAACATCTCTTATAATCAATCAATATATATTATTAAAGGAGGATTTTTTTAAGCTCCCACAACGATTGGAACATTCTAGAATGTCCATAATCTTACATATGTTAAAGTCACCAAACACTTTAATGTAAATTGTATATGATATGGTAAGTAAATAAGAATGGAACATTCGGCAAACTCAATTAAATTAATATGAATTGTTTATGATATGGTAAGTAAAAAATAAATAAATAAGAATGGAATATTCTAGAAACTCAATTTAATATGAATTGTACATGATTTGGTAAGTAAAAAATAATTAAATAAGAATTGAACATTCTAAAAATTCCATATCAATCAATAAAGGAGGGATTTATCAAGCAAGGTTTTTGGTCTATTTTCCTAATCCTAATCTATCATATTCCTAATCCTAATCGAAGTTAAAGAATCAGGTAGCTATAAATAGTTGAAATCCTAGATCAACATTCACAATCATAATGTCTGATCATATATACTCGGTTGGCTTTAATAAGCTGCTAAAGTATTGATTGACAAGTTTAAACATTGTTCTTTATTTTATTACAATTTTGGATGCAAATTAAACATCATAAGTTTTTTTGTAGTAACCTCATAATTTCAGCACACATTACAAGACGTTTTTTTTAAATTAACACACATTATTATATTTTAGTTTAAAAAAAATGTCTTTTTGAATTAAAATGTTTTATCAATCCTCTTGATGATGTGTATGAGGAGTAAAAGTGGTATAAGTAATAATAAATTATAATATAGTAGGAGAGTATAGGAGTAACATATAGTACTCTATATTATATCATACATTTAGTTTGTTTCTTTGTTTTTTTTTTCTTTCTCTCTCTTTTCATTTGCTGAAATTAAATTATTGAAAAACTGGACTATAGAAGCATAACACCTTTATGATCTTAGCCCTATTTTAGTTCATCTCCATGTAACAAAACGATGTGGAACAATATTACATGTATACCCATACAACAACCCAAACCCTAGGACGAAATTTTCGAGTACATAACCTTGGTCTGCAAACAAAATTCACATTGTATATACACGCTATTAGAATTACATACACACTCTAAGCAAGTACTTGATCTTTCGATTAAAAATTGGCTAAGTTACTTAAAACTTTCTAATTTCCTATAGTGGCATGCCTCCACACTAAATAATGTCAACGATTGGTTCTACCTTGATCAAAAGCAAGCACATGTCAAATTTTCACCTACATTTTTGTTAAGCACATGTTTATCGCAATCATAGAGATTTTTTTTACCTTTAGAGAAATACTAACATATACAACATCTCATAATCACATATCTAATTATTAGGGCTCAGTAAGAGAGTATAAGTTCTCAATTTTGTAAAAAGAAGTTTATATTGAAAATAATTGTCTACACGGGTTAAATAAAATGCAAGTCATATAAAAGTTTTGATATTCATTTGTTCAATTTTATCATCATGATTATACATTATTATTAAGAGACCACGTGCAACGATTAAAAAATTATATACAACATCTCATAATCACATATCTAATTAAACTAGGTTTATTTTTTTAAACGGACCTAACTAAATACTAGCTAATCTAGAATTAACGAGATATATAAGTTGTCTCCTATTAAGTTCACTACAATGAAAATGCCACTATTGTCCGCCCCCTCTTAATCTACATGTTCCAAACTTCAACATTTCATTCACCTCTCTATTCTATTAAATGCTAACCTTAATTCAGCATAATACGCCACTATTCTGAATGGTGATTGGGCTAATCGGTCAATTAGGCAAGTAATACTATTATAATAATCATATGGATCACACTTTTACATGCATTGTACTGATGATGTGTGAAAAAATTAAAAGAACCTAACCTATAGTGTGTCAAACTACAATAACCTTACTTCTTGGACGATGTGGGACAATCTCTAATGGCAAGAAAAAAAAAAAAGAGTGCTAAAAAATAGTCCCACATTATTGAAACATGACGAAGTGGAATATATAATTCTTCTACTAAAAAATCGTACATTAGGATATTTATTAGAGAAGTGGATAAATAGGTGAAAGGAGATGCATTTTCCTAATATTATATGTTCCTAATTTTCTTAATTTCAATCCGAGTTTTTTTTTGAGTTCCCACAACAATTGAAAGATTATATATTTGTACGTATATTAATTTTCTATTTTCTATGTCTTAACTCTTCTTATAACTCAGGTTTCATAACTAAATACTCATAAGGTATTCGTATCATAAAATGTCAATTTAGAATAACATTTATCTATTTATAATATATTATTTTAGAAAAATGTGGAGAGGGGAAGGGACGACCAAAAACATAAAAGAAAGGTTAGGGTAGTCAATGTTCGAATAATTGAAACCATAATAATACAACAATATTTGTAATAAAAACAAGGTTAAAGATGGTGTTTTGTTGGGAGTATATTGTAAGAAAATTCTATTAAAAAAATAGTCTTTTTTATTCACAAGAATGAAATTTACTATCTTTTTGACTCATTTTAAAAGGTATTTGCATTCACATGTTTGTTTACATGGTACCCACAATGTTTGATTTTTGTGACCATAATGCTCATTTGCTAAATTCTTATAAGAACTATTAGCATTAAGAGTTCATTATAAACTTAGTATCATGGTTCACAAAAATGAAACCTCAAAGATTTCGAAACGAAAACGTAGAACTCATGAGAAAATTAAAACCAAAAGGGTACCGTGTGAATTTTTATAATTATTAATTTAAGATAGTGTTTTTGTATAAAACTTTAATTTGGTTCTAATCTATTATTGGAGGGTGCCAATTTAAAGTTGTACAATAAAAGACAAATATTTTATTTTGGATTATAGTATTTATTTTTTTGTTTTTTCAATTATATATCCGAAAGGGCAAAAATTATGGTACATATTATACATGAACTGGAAATGTGGAACTCTAGGGAAAGATAGAAATACAAGGATATCATGTGAATATTTCCAATAAATAAGTAATGATATCTTTTATTTAAAGAGGTTAATTAATACAACAATATCTAAGGTAGTGTTTTTGAATAAAATTTGAATTGTAGTGACATTAAAACATGTTGGTTTGAGAGTGTAAGTTTTTTTTTTTGGGTAAAATGAGGATCATAAAATAAAAATAATTGCCTACATAGGTTAAATAAAATACAAGTAATGGTTCCTACTTCCTCCGACCCAACTTAAACATCCCGAGCGTTATTTGTAGTGGAAAAAAATTTGATATAATAAATTAAGTGGGGGTAATATTAGGAAAAGAGAGGAGAGAGAAGGTGAGGATTAATAAAAGTAGGAGAGATAATGTGAGAGAGAATGTGATAATTTAATAGGAGTAG
The DNA here is from genome assembly GCA_963680865.1 of Spergularia marina. Taxonomy (NCBI): domain Eukaryota; kingdom Viridiplantae; phylum Streptophyta; class Magnoliopsida; order Caryophyllales; family Caryophyllaceae; genus Spergularia; species Spergularia marina. The sequence continues at coordinate 7,788,477 of OY804545.1, read as the reverse complement.
GAGAGAAAAATATGTCCCAAAATAGATAAGGTGTTTGAGGTGGGACGTTCCAAAATGAAATATGGGGCGTTTGAGGTGGGACGGAGGGAATATATGATAAATGGTCAAATATTTATCGGTTCAACTTTTCACCATAATTATATATCGTCATTAAGAGACCCGTGCAACGCACAAACTTACATCTAGTTCCGCTTAAATATAAGCTTTTTAAACTTTATCATAAGTAATGAGATTGTATATAAAACATATATTATTTTTTGGATGTTTAAGTGTGTAACCACACATTATACCTCCGGTGAAAATTAGTTTTCATTTTATATATTATTTTTAATAGAAAACATTATCATGTGACTCGTGCAATGCACAGGCCTTCATCCTAGTTATAATAAAATTGTAGGCTTGTAAAAGTGAATTTCGCCATAACTCGGATAGTAAACTAGTTTATGTTAATTGCCACAGGCTAGTCTAAGTACAATTGCCATCATAGTTGGTAATATCAAATAGATTGTCGGCTAAAGTGAATCTTCATCACAATAAAGTTGTCCGCAACACTCTCTTTAACAGAATGAAGCTATGCAGCAGTGCAAGCTGCACAGGGTTAAGATGCAAGCCCGTTTTTTATGATCTTATCCTAGAGATAACTATACTATCCAAATAGTAAAAGTCTAAAAGATGAAGAAACAGATTCTAAAGGTTGTTGTCCACTAGATTAAGAACAGGACACACAAAGATTTAACCCAGGCTTGCAGTTGAAGATTCAAACCCGAATCACCAGTACATGAAAACCATCAAAAGCATTGCTGGTTTTACAGCTACAAGAAGCCAAGAATCATGTTCTACTCAATTTTCGGAATGCTTACAGAGATGGAACAAATAAATATATCCGAACAACTGTTCTAATTAACTTGAAAGCATAAGAATAGGTTCTGTCAGCCCATGAGGTACTCTACGCAGACATGATCATTGAAGAGAAGATTCAGCTGCTTCCGCTGCTGACTTGTAAAATGAGATTTGGCCCAAAAAACAGCTTCACGAATCCCATTATAACTTTGAGAACAAAGATGAAAGACTGAAACTTGTATACAGGTTTTACGTGTGCACCAATACATACAATATACAGCATCCAGAAAAACTTTTTCTCTACATTCCTGATATACCGATAAGCTAAGCTAGATCATGATGGCAAGTGGATCGGGGATCAGGGATCAGGGACCAGCAACTACAATTTTCTTTGGTATTGGCATGTATAAAAAGTATAACAAGTGATTGTCACATCAGAGAATGCCCCCCAAAACTGGGTATAATACATTTAAGGGCATTCACCTTAAATGCTATCTCCAAAGAATATAGTGAGATCTGAGATTAGCTGCATTTGTCAAGGAACACGGTTTCGCTGTGACCACAGTTTATATCAAATTGTTCGGAAGAAGCCAAACCTGTCGAAATCTTGATTGCTGAGCTTCCCTGATCATATCTCTCAATTTTCAGAATTCCTCTTGAATTATCTCTACATCAGCCGTAAGTAATGTAAAAGCAAAAGTTGTTCCTGTTCAAAGTTGTCTTACGCTATTGAGGAGTCATTGCTGGTATTAAACCTTTGGCATGCTGACTTTCCATTTCAAGAACCATCAAGGACTTTTGCCTCTGATACTTGTTTCTCTTCGCAGCCATCGCTGAAATAAAGATCCAATAGATTAAGGGATTAGCCAGAGTTCACGAAGGTCAAACAACGATGTCCAAAGGAAGGAAAAAAAAATGTTTTAATGTACGACTCAGGGAGAAAACATTAACATATTGACAGGAACATAGAAAGGTCATTTTTTTGGGGGGGGGGGGGTGAAACATCTTGGACAATGGATAACAATTGAACAATGAATTCCGTCATCATTTACCAAGCTCTTTAGAGAAAGAATGAAAGCTCCATGTTAGGCTTTCACCATAATGAGATCATTGATATGGTTTCAGTGCAGTCAGGTGTTCAAACTTCAAACTGAAGCACCAAGTACTCTCCCTAACTCCAAATATGTTGTTGCATATTTGCAACAGTGAAGTCATACTCCCTCCGTCCCAGCTCAAACGGTCCGTGCGATAATTGTAGTGGAATAAGAAAAATTGATATAGTAAGTTGAGTGGGATAATATTAGGGAAAAGGAGGAAAGAGAATGTGAGGATTAATAAAAGTAGGAGAGATAATGTGAGTGGTGATGTGATAATTTAATAAAAGTAGGAGAGAGAAATATGTCCCAAAATAGATGGGGTGTTTGAGGTGGGACGTCCCAAAATAGAATATGGGGCGTTTGAGCTGGGACGGAGGGAGTATTGTAGATCATCTATCCCCAACCCACCACTGTTTGTTATGTGCGTCCATGTCCATAGGCTTTCAGAGCACATCTCTTTTTGTTGAAGTCTCTAGTAAAACTATTAGAGCCCAATTTAGCATTGTTGCAACATGACCCCATAAGATGGGCCGATAAATCCTAGCTTACGCTAAGGTCTTGTTACTAAGAATTAAGATGATGGCTAGAACATCTTTTAAACATATTATAAATTTCTCACTTTCCCAATGTGGGACAATAATCTAAACCTTCATCTCTTGGGTGTGGGCGTGTTGCACAAAACCCTTGTCCTCAAATATATGCTTAAGATGAGTAAGGCAGGCTCTACTTTTACCAACACCTGGAACAATGCGAAGTTCTCAGCTACCTAACATCAATCTCAAGCACCAGATGACAGCAACTATTTGAGGCTCTTAACCTCATTTCTCCATTTCACTATCTTCAACACTATCTTCAACGTATATAGTGCCAGCAACATACATTATGATCAAGTTGATATCCTCAACCTCCTACATGAGGTTAAATTATCCAACTTTTACTGGCACGAACTTCAGACATATCTCACACCTACTAAACAAAGTTTATAGAATGCTGACAAGAGCACATTAGGCTGTCACTTATAATACGTGAGCAGAATCACGATAGTAGCCACAAATATTTGTGGGTTCCTGGACAAAAATCAGAAGAGCAAGCTCAGAAACTAATTTCATATGTGCAGTGTCAACTTAAACTTGTTTTCTTCATGACTGCACCCGATTAGTGTTGAATCAAGCTCCAAAACCCAATCAATTTATCACTTCTTTTTTCACTTACTGTTTTTCTAGAACACTTATGGCTGTAAACCTATTTAAAGGCCTTGACATTATGAAATTAATTTGAGTAATTCTTCTCCATATTTGTTCTACTTTCCTCTCCGCCTAAATATTTAACAATTACTTCTAGCTAAATTTAAACGCTAATGCTTCTAACACATGCAGGAATACTTCCCCTGTGCCTCTACCATTGTCCCCACCCTTCAAGAACGTTTCTTGGTTAGTTTTTATCCACCTTTCTATTAGTTGGGTTAAAGCTGCATAAACCTAGTCCTCCCAACACCCCATGGCAGTGTGCGGAAGGGAGGTACTCTTGTGTAAGATCTAACTGTGAAAAATAGCACAAAATGTTTCTGGGAAGAAGAGGATCAAGGTTGGTCTAGTGGTTAAAAAGTCAACCTGCCTGGGAGTTGTATCGGGTTTGAATCGTCAACCCCCACAGCATTTGATGCTCCTTTGTAGCATTAAAAAAAATATTCTGGGAAGAAACTGAACAGCATTCCTTGCAGTTGAGGAAGATCATTGCTGAGTGAATCCTGTTCTGTGAGGGCATTGCCATGTGCTTCTTGTTTCGGATGATGAACACACATGACTTGCTTCAACAACACTCAGGAACGCAATGGGTGAGAAGTCTGAGAACCACTCAAAATGAAGGCTCATAGACAAAAAGGTTCAGATTGAACAGTTTGGCAAGTTTGAAGACAGGTTTCTCTGAGATATATGACGCCAAAACTTCAGACATTTGGTCATGGCTTTTGACCATTTAACTAGTGGACACTGAAGCCTTAACTAAAAATTAATCCATACACAGATCACAGACCCAAGCCACAGTCCTCCTCTCGAAACCACTCCAAAAAAAAAAAAAAAACATCCACATCATTTTATGAAAGCCATAATCAAAGTGTATCCTCCAAATTTTGTGGAGCCTACTGCAACAAGTAATTAGAAAACCTAAAAGAAAGCAGAATTTTATTAAACTATAAGCATCAAGTTTCATTGTATTGTAAGGACTAAGGTGTACTAGTCATATTTCACTTGAACTTATTAGCAAACACAAAAAGAACAGAAAAACGGGTCTGAATTAAAATAAACTTACACATCAACTCATGGGGTAGTCCAAAGTCATAATCATTCCTTTTTCTTCTGATGCAGATGAATATCACCAGCATGAGCACCATTAAAGCAGCAGTACAAGAAATGGCTATCGCAATTTTACCACCACTTGACAACCGCCCATTATGCCAGAAAAACGGACATTCTGGCAAAGAAGGCACACCGCAGAGCCCCTTATTCTCAGAGAGACTGCAGTAAAAGCTAACTGTTAGCATACTACCAAGCTGTCAAAGAGACCAAAAGGAGTATGCTTTCTCATCATCATCATCAATAAATAAGATGAATCTGTTTCCACTATGGCAAAGGCAAACTTGCCAATAAGCCAGAAATTTAAGCCTGGCTAAGGTGAGAGTGGTTAGGAGAAAGTGGTTATATGCAACCTATAATCTGTCTCCCAAGGCTAAAAAAAAACTCATTACCTTTTTCGGCTTTCTCTTTAGCCCTTTCCCTATATATATATATATATATATATATATATATATATATGTATATATATATATATATATATATATATATATGCAACCTATAATTGTTAGGAGGAAGCGGTTATGCTGTTATGGAAATTAAAGTAGAACATACTCAATAGCTCCACCATGGACACCAACAGAATATATCTGATCTGGAACCTGTCCTTCCAACTGGTTACCATTCAAGAGCCTGGGAAGAAAATGTAAGATGAAGACATTATTACAAAGAGGAAGACAATAAAGAGGAATAGGAGATAAAAGGTTCAAGTAGAAAACTTATAAAAACCCTAATAGAGAATCCTTTTATTAAAAATGTCGCATAGTCCTCAGTCGGAAATCATTGGTTATGTGGTTATGTCAACCATACTATAAAACAGAAAATAGATTGGTCGAGCTCCTAGCCTAACTGAATCCAAAATGGAAACAAATAAACACAATTCCAAAACGAAAAGTAGATAGAAGCAGGGGGATTCCTAAGCATCAATCATCTCTACCACCATAAATTGTAGAATACTGAAACATTTCTCGTAAGAGGATAGGAAAGGAAGATTCTAGAGTCTAGGATTAGGGTTATTCCGAGTCAGCTGTATTATACATACCAACTAGGTGATCAATAATAATCAAGGAATGTTTCAGTATTCTACATGGTATCAGGCTAGGTCAAATCACAAAACTAAAACCCTACACACAAATCCCTTGTGCTTGTGCTCCCGGCTGGAGATGGTGATTCTCTTCTAACCCATCTCCGGCCACGCAAATTTGTATCAGTTATTAGGTCATTAGTTATTAGATTACCGAATAAATCTCACATTTACTCTTAGGCTTTATACGTGAAGTTTCATATTGTTCTTATTTTCATTCCCTGGCTCTCTGCCCCTACACACTCCCACCGGATCTGGATGGTTCACAAGGCTGATCTCATCAACGCCACAACAGCAGCCCATGTCGACCCACGTCGACTCCAATCAAGCGCCCACGGATCGCCAACGACCGCTTTGCACAGCCCACGGCTTGCCGCCCAGCCTGCTTCGCCGCTCATGCCGCATAGTGAGTAGTCCAGGACACTCTACCGCCTAAGCCGCTGTTGCCGCCCCCCGCTGCTGCCCGAGTCTTTCGCCGATGCCGGGGTAGCCCTTCCCACGGCTACAACCACTGTTTTTGTTATTAAATTCTCTTTTCATGATTGTCCTATCACCCTATGGGGATAGTTGACTCTAGATACTTCCTACAGGGATAGTCGGTCGAGAGCCCACGACCTTGCGCCGAGTCTGTTTCCCATTTCCTTTTGTTTTTATTTTCACAGTGGTCCGTGTTGCTCTGTTATGTGGTTTTGCCCTCTTATCATTCCGTGCCATCCCATTCTTGCATCCAGCCGAAAAGTTCGTATAACAACCGTTCCGACTGCGGGGAGTGTTAGAGGATAGGATAGGAAGATTCTAAAGTCTAGGGTTAGGGTTATTCCGAGTCAGCTTGTATTATAAATACCATCTATGTTATCAATAATAATCAAGGAGTGTTTCAGTATTCTACTTAAAAAAAACAACGAAGTTCCACTAATCTCCTCATGGACACACCATCAAGTCTGTTAGAAATTAGTTGAGTTAATTATCTGTGGATTAAACAGCTAAAGCTGTAGCTGTATAAATAGGTTAAATACCTTCAGCAGGTCATTCAGACATTGCACAATATTTCTTCCTTCTCAATCTCTCTGTAATTCTTTCTAGCTACAAGAGTTTTAGGTTACATCTCGTAATCTATCAAGCTTTGAAGCTTTATTATATATTAATCCGCGTTAGATTCTTAATTCCTTGAATTCCCATGATTGTACCAGTATCTACCATCCGGAGCTCATCCCTGAGGTCTATTACGCTCGGTATCAGAGACATGTTTCAGGTCATCTGAAGATCCTACCCTTCCACCATTAAAATACCACAAAAACCTACAGAACCACCATTAAAACACAACTAAACAGCAAAATTCTGCAATGACTTCCACGTTTTAAGGCGTCATCAGCAAATGCTCAGTAATCTGGCGGATAGATGTAAAAATGGCGGACACGATGAGAATTTTGAACGACTTTGTGTTGGAAATCATGCAAAGGTTAGTGGGAGTTATGTGTGATTAGGTTACTTGTGGTTATGGGTTTTTAAGAGGTTTTAATTCCCTCCTAATATTCCCCCCATTATTCCTAATAATTCTCCCACTAAATAACCTCATAAACACCATTATGAGCCATTAGTGGGGTGGCATTTCCTCCATAACTACCAATTGTAGTGGCTATTTAAAGTGATAAGGGAGAAACATTTGATTTCTCTCATTCCTCTGTGTTTCTCTCTAAATTCGGAGCATCCTTTGAGAGTTCCATCTTTCCGCGGTTGAGCACACGACCTAGGACAAGAGTTATGCGACCTTGAGGAGTCTGTGTTGTTTCTCAGCTTAATGATATCACGATCCTAGTTAGAAGCCTTAATGATCTAAGGTTAGAAACTTAGGATAAATGTCCTTTTTTTCCGCAAACTAGGATAGATGACCATGCGGAGGACTTAATTTGACTCTTTTTGGTTTCTTTGTTTGGTCTTCCTAACTTTTATCCAAAACTTTTCCTTACTTTGTGTTCAAAGTTCATATGTTTTTCACTATTTTTCAAACTTTTTTATTTATTTTGATGACTTTCTAACAACTTGTTTGGTAGGAAGGAAGTGGATAAAAAAGAAAGGAAGGAAATAGATTTTACTACTTGCCAACGTTTTGTTCGTAAAAAAACATGGGAAGTGGAAGGAAAGGAAATGAAATGGAAGGAAATCATCATTCATTAAACTGTCCTTCCAATTCCCATAAAAACAATTTACACATAAAAACACCCAATTTCCTTCCAATTCCTTCAAATTTACAATATGAAAACCAAACAAAGGAAAAATTAGTTCCCTTCCTTTCTCTTCTTTTCCTTTCCGTTCTTTTCTCTTCCTTCCAATACTTTCCGTCCAATTCCTCTATACCAAACAAGTTGTAAAACTCATTTTGAAGGTGTTTCAATATTCCTAAATGGTTCACAACGTTTTTGAAATTTTATGGCGTACACAAGACAGTTATTGGATGACGATTTATGTTAGCCGACGCCAAATCATTTTGGGAATAAGGTTTGGTTGTTGTTGTGGTTGTTGTTGTATAATAAACGACCTTGGGTAGAACCTACAACTCCATACTCAGCGGCCGCATCTTTCGGGTCAACCTCTATCTTATACAAAATATTTATCTACCAAAAAGTTCCACGAATGAGGTCATTTAAAAGGCAGCATAAGCGAACTCTTGAAACTAACACATAGCCTTTAACTGACAATTAATTTGACTTTAAGCTAGTATTAAATTATGAAATATTAAGTCCACACTAAGACCTCTGACCATGTTTAAGTATGTTATCCACACTAAGTATCTCCTAGGGGTGTTCGGACGACTGGAGACCATAAAGAACACTGTTTTCGCCCAGCAAGGGATTGGCTAGTGGTGATTATGAAGCGACAGTAACATCCTCATATTAATGATAGATACTTGGGTTAATCGATGTATAGAGCAGAACGTACAATTGATTATGCCATTCTAGGGCCTGATACAACAACATCTTTACCCCCCGCCATAAGGCAGGGTAAGGGGGCGTCGGATGCAAGCAAGCCTTACCCCTACTGAAACATAGAGAGGCTGCGCACGGATGACCCAAAATGAAAATTGCTTACAGACAATTTTATTCTAGGGCCTAATGCCATGAGAAAATTGATCGCGGTAGTTTAGATTGTGCAGCTGCACAATTGTGTTATATAGTGCAGTTGCAATTGAAATGGTTGTCAGCAACAAACTAAACTATTGAAAGGAAAAGTATGGCACTTACACGAGCTGCAGATTAGTTGATGAAGCAAAACTATCAGGAATTGATCCGGTAAACTCGTTACTCGACAAATCCCTGCGCCAAACACAAGTCAACTTAAGAGACGATACAAAGATAGCTAATGGATATCCTGCCAAAGTAAATTTTACATTGAAGCACATCATCTCCATAGCGGGCATAATACACACAATAACAAAACGAAGAGACATGCATCCAAAGAGTAGAGCAGTTCCGTTTAATATTTTCAAATTTCATTCATAATACATTGACGGAAAAGCTAGGTCCTTGGAAAAATGTAACGAACGTCAGAAAAAACATCTGTGATTTTTTACCTTCCTTTCATTCCATATGCACTTTCGGGAAAGGATGTTGAGTGCAGGTGTTTTAGTTTAAGGCATGCATGCTAGTTTCGGCTTCTTAAGCGTACTTGAGATGGCTAAATAGTCTACACCCACTTGACCTTCTCATATTTCCAAGTGGCTATGCAAGAGATGATTATGTCTTTTTAAGTCGGTATTCCGTGACTGCAATTTTAGAGAGACGCGAAAGCGAAAGCCTATGGGGTCGTTTCTGTAACTGGATAACCAGCACCGAAAACCGCCTTTACATCGGTTGGTTTGGTGTTTTGATGATCCCGACCTTATTGACTGCAACTTCTGTGCCCAAGTTTACCCTTCCTTACATCTCTCACAAGAAAATATATTCATATGAAAATGTTTTTTTTTGGTTAATTTAACATGAATTACACACTATGTCCGGCAGAAGAAATAGTCATAAAACATGATTAATCTTTAAAGCTGTTAAACTACAGTATTGGAGAATATGAGATAATGAATATTAGGAATGTGAGATCAAGAGATAGTAACTATAAGGAAGAACACCACGCAGTTCAAAATGTATGTTTCATGAACTTACAATTTTACCAGGGATGGTTGACCAAGGCCTTCTGGTAAAGTACCCGTCAAAGAATTGGAACTTAAATTCCTGTTTGTGAGAAATGGTAAATGGTCAATGCTGCCAACCTTAAAAAATCTAAGAAGAAAATTGTTGTATTGATAAAGGCATAACACAACCAGAGAATTTTGTTAAAAGAAAATTAAAGGGGGAAAAATTGAGCGTACAAAACACTGCATGCATTCATCAAGAATCAACAACATTACCCAGTGCCTCAAAGGCTCCCGGCCACCTGCCATAAGGTAGGGTAGGGGGGGAGGGAATCAGGTGTACGCAAGCCTTACCCTTACGTTGAAAACATAGAGAGACCGCTTACGGATGAACCATAATGAAAATTGCTTTGAAAATCGCACGGATTGCTACTTCACAATACAAATCGCGGAGACAGTTTTGTGAGCCGTTTTGCTCTATTCCATTATATCCCAAAGCTTAACAGTAGTTGGTCTTTGGCAATTTTTAGCTCATGGAGGATAAATCTAATCTTAACCAATTTGTTCGGTGAAGGGACCTAGTAATTCAAACAAAACACCAGATCTTATATCAAGAAATCCAATATATCTAAGCAAATGATACACCGACTCAGTAAGGACAAACAAGAACTGAAGTCGCTCTTTATTCGGTTCATACAATCAACCTACTGAGAATCAGAAGATAATGACAAAGGAACTTGAAAGCAGATTTTTCTTTTAATGGATCATAAAACGATTAGCTTAAATACAAGGAACTTACAAGCTGGCCAAATTTGTCAATTGATTGATCTGATCACTTATATATCCTTTCAATCCTTGACTTCCAAGGTCACTGCAACAAAAAATGGATAGTTCGAAAGACATTCACACTATAAGGACAGCTGCTTTTGATGCATGACAAAGGGACAATAAGTGAGGAAAGACTAAAGAAGGAAATAATTAATTCCATTTCAAATTGCAGCAACATACATTTGTGATATAACTAGGGCATTCCCATCTTTGTTGGTACGACAAGTAACTCCTTCCCATGCATCCCATGTACTAGGAGCACATGGGTCACCATTCCATCCCATTCTATCTGGTACGCGAAGGGTGTCCTTCAGCGCTCTCATAGCCACAACTGCAAAACACACCATCAAATAAAGCTACTACATAATCTCATCAAGGAAATTACTTACATTACTTGTTTCACCTATGCATAAAACTAAGTCAATGGATCTTCCAACATAAGTTGACTAGAATCTTGAGTCCAGCATTACATTGGGTTTTCCTACAAAAAGAGAGAATATCTCCTAACTTGCATCGAAGAATGCATCCTCAAGAAAGAATTCTCAATGACACCAGTCTCAAGAAGAAGCAGAACGACACCAGGTACATAGACGAATTTCAAATTTACCTTAGCGAATGAAGGTACTGACTATTGACTACCGAGTTTGACAATTGACATAGAAACATTACTTTGTTCATTGATTCCATCTAATACGAGTACCTTTAATTTCCAAATTTGGCAAAACCCTAAAACTAAAGCAACTAAAACGCCACTCCTACTAACATTTGAACACAACCAAATAACCAATGTAAACACACATTATCAACAATCGAGCACCAAACTTAACAATAGATGATGTATTCCTGAAGTAATGTATACCATATATACCTTGATCAGGAACAGTGGCAAGATCAGCAGGAACGATAGCGTAATTCTCTAAACCGCAAAGTATAGGATTGCCAGTGACCGGATTCAACCTCACAGTCAATGTAGTACTACTCAAATTCTTAGCAACATAATGCCAATCATAGGCCTTAAACCCGCCTCCAGCCGCCTTATAAACATCGATTCGATTCACATTAACCCCATTCACCAACACATCAAAAACCCTTTGTCCAGCCTTAGTAATCGCAGGATCAATCTCAGCGAAATGAAACCACAACAAATAATCCAATTTCGCGTCCACGCTCAGCTCATACTCCAACACACCCTTATCTGAGCTCAAAACTAGTCCAATCTGGTACAGTTTCATGGGGAAATAATTCGGCTTCTTGTTCACGCCACCAATGTCAGTCGTAGTGCTAATTCTGGAAACCCCCTTCCACGCGGAGGAGCGGGATTCCGCGTCGGACTGCCACGACCGTCCGAATAAGTCGGTGTCGTTACTCAACCCTGGGCCCCACTGGTCCTGACCGCACGACAACCGCCCGTAATTGACCAAAACGGTGTCGTTTCCGACGGTGGCGGCGTCGTACGCCGCCGGATCAACTTCGATAATTTCTAGGGTTCCGATAACGGGAGGATCAGTCGCAATCGAATAAAAGCAGAGGTTAGCTTCGTCACCGGCGACGAAAGCGACGAGATCGGAGTAACTCCCGTCGGAGGAGAGAGACTCCGGCCACGGTGACTTGTAGCTGAAGACAACGGTGTTCTGGACGGAGACTTCAAAGGACGGCGGGTGAGTCTTGCCATCGTAGTTATCGTAAACCGTAAATGTCCGGAACAGGTACCTCCCGGCGGCGGAAGTGACGGGGATAATGTAGCAGTTTTTCTTGCCGGAGGTGTTCGGAGGGAAGAATCGGAGCGTTTTTTCCGGTCGGACGGAGAAATGAAGCGGCCGCGATACAACCGAGGTAGCGCCGCCGGTGAAGTAGCGGTCGGAGAGCCATGTGGTGCCGAATTGGTCGGTGGTTGTGGTTGAGCCGCCGCAATCTATGTGGTACGACACATCTGCGCCACCCACAGTTAGATTTTAAATTAATTAGTTCAAACTTCAATGTATGTAGACATGTAGTAAAATATCGTGTTTATCGAATTCGAGTACGAGTAGAGTATATAATAAGTAAGTAAAAAGAAATGAGGGAAGAGAGGACTTACTGAAAGGGGAGGAGGAGGAGGGGAGAGAGGCGGAGAAATGGAGGAGAGGGAGCACGGTGAGGATGGTGAGGAAGAGGGGGGACATGGTGGTGATGATGATGTAAGAAATGATTGGGAATTGTGAGGGATTTTTGATGTTGGGATGAGTGGGGGAGCACGATGGAGATGGAGGGAGTTGCGCAGCTGACTTAATAGAGGAGAGAAGTGGAAAGTGGGGGAATTAGATTTTGTTGGTTTGTTTTCAACGGTGGTGTCCCACCACGAGTGAGGTTTTTTTTTTTTTTTTTTCAAGGATTTTGGTTGCAATTTGTTGAATTTCGGATTACCGGATATTTATTTGCTGATTAACTGCTACAATAACGACTGTATGCTCTAATTGCATCATGAATGGCGCCTTGATTATGGTATTGGTACTGGTTAACTTGTTAATACTTTGGTACTTTTTATAGGCGTAGACATATACTCGCAGAGTTTATATAAATGGGAGATAGAAAATGAAAATGCGTTTTTTAATGATGACTGAATAAATGATGGTAAGAATAAAAAAGACCGGCAAGATGAGTACTTGTTCGGGAAATACATCAACTAACTCGTTACTCACTACAACACATAGCCGGAGAGAGAAAAAGTTAGAGAGAGAGAAAAAGAAAACTCATCACACTAAGAAATCCCACCGCCTCAAGATGCTTTTACTTGTTATCTCAATGTAACACCCCGACTCATCGCCTGAGCCGATAGTAGTCACCTATGACAGCTTGCCAGGTTGTGGGTTGATCTCACATATCTAACACGGGTCATTTCGGCGCATTTTGACCTCACTCATGCGCCACCCTGGGATACTTCCCAGGAGGTTACCCATCCTGAAATTACTCCCAGTCAAGCACGCTTTGGAGTTCTTATCACATGGGATTCCTAAAAGGAAAGTCGACTTTGTTGGTATGAGTAGCACTATTAATTCTCTTAAGCACCTCATATGAGCCCTTAATATCTTAGGGATCTCCTCTGAAATCCGGGGTATTACACTCAAGGCCGTTAAAGCTATTTGTGTTGTGGTTACTTGTGATGGGGAAGGCAAAATGTTGCTCAAAGATCTTGCAACTGCTCTCAATCTTAACTTAGCGATGTGTGCGCACCATTCATGTAATTTTCTGCAAGCTAAAAATCTATGCTCTCTGGTACTTGGTTTTGATCCTCGGAATACCAAGGCTCTGTTCGGAAGAGCATGCGCTTTCATCAAATTGGGTTTGGTAAAGGAGGCCCATTGTGATTTGCTTAAAGCCTCTTCGTTTGACGCTAATAACAAATAAGTGTTGAAAAAATTAGCTGAGTTGGAAGTTGTGAACGATTAATTCAAATAATGCTCAAAAAAATAAAATTTATCAAGATGGGGTTGTAAAAAACTTATTTATCGAAATGGGGTGCACGTAGGTTCGGATACCTGGGGACCTGAAACTCGCCATGGCGCGTGGCGAGTTTGACCTAGGAGCCTGAAACTCGCCATGGCGCGTGACGAGTTTGACCGTTTTTGCTCTGTTGACTGATTAATTCGGGGGAAGATGGTGAGGACAATGTCGTGGGCCATTGGCGAGTTTTAGGCTCCCGGGTCAAACTCGCCACGCGCCATGGCGAGTTTCAGGCTCCTAGGTCAAACTCGCCACGCGCCATGGCGAGTTTCAGGCTCCCAGGTATCCGAGCCTACGTGCACCCCATTTCGATAAATAAGTTTTTTACAACCTCATTTTGATAAATTTTATATTTTTGAGCATTATTTGAATTAATCGTTCTGAGTTGGAAGGTTTGCTCCAATGTTTACAAGAGGGCACTGACCCCTTGACAGAAGGTCTTGGGTCACAAGGTAAGGACGTGGTAGGACAAGTGTCGTCTCAGTCCTTTGATGAATTTCATGGTCCCTGCGCCCGCTCCACCAATCAGGGGCAAAGGGAACCTGGTTCTGAGATGTGTTTCAATGGTCTTGGTTGCCGTAAGTTAGCCCCTGCTCATGTTAGGAGTTCGAGTTCCTGCTTCAATTTTACTACTCAAAAGCAAGGGGAGGTTATTACTTTGACTCCTCCAAATGAGGAGGATTTGGGCTCAAATTCAATAGCCCCGGATGAATTTGATAGTTCCAGCTCCATTGTTCTGGATAAAGAGAAACATGTTGAAGAACGGCCACTTCCTACAACTAGGGACACGACCATCTCTGCCCCATCGTAAGTATGGTCCTCATCTCCGTAAACAGTCTAAGCACTCATCTAAGTCTCCTCCGCCTCGTCTAAGTGGGGCGAAAAGGAAGTTGGAATACAACCAGCAGTTCACCATTTACATGGCCCCGTCTAAGTAGAAGAAGTTTGTGTTGTTTTTCAAAGAAGTTTGTGTTGTTTTTCTTTAGTCCCTTTACTGTGTTTAAAGTTGGGGGTGTAAGTCTTAATTCTGGCTTCTAATGTGTTAGCCAGTTGAGGCCTCCTGTAGTTTAATTTCGCGTGCTTGTGTACTTTTGTTTCTTTAGCTATAAAATTTCAACCATTGTCTAAAAAAAAAAAAAAAAAAAAAGTACTTGTTCACATCTGTTTTCCAACTCGAGTAGATGATTTCAACCTCTTATCTTTTTATTGTGCAAACATTTGTCATTAGCATTTCTCTTAGTTAATGTTAATTATGGAATGATAGATTGAAAGTTTGGAATAGTGGAAATGCAGAGTGTTACTGAGAGGTAATAGTAACTACTGACGAGTTATAATCATCGTTTTGAAAGTTGCCAATTAGGGAATGAAAGGTTCAACATGTTTAGATGATTCATTTGACTCTAATGATCGATGTCATGGTAACAACGAAAAAAAAAAAAGTACTATTGATTATTCCAAGATATCTTGTGTGAAATGTGAATTTCATTTTCAAGTTTGAAAATTCGGTACTTGTGTTTCGTTGTTGCAATTAGCATGTAGCAAATCCTCATTATACTTGAGTTTGTAACTTTTTCAACATCAAACTTTTTATGTAGAATCTTCAGGAGCTGCGGGAGGATGACAAGCACAACCACACAGTCCTTCAACGCAAGACCCAGGACATCTAAAACAGCTTAAATAAGAGCAATCTTTGTTAGTTCGACATCTGATTGCTGTCACACCTAAGTCACCTCCTTCACCAGTCTCCGAAATCAATGATCTTGATTCTACACCCATGATGAAAAATGAAACACCTACAAAAGTAATACGGAGTATCAGAATTAGAAACGCCAAACAAATGCAAAAGGATTCAATATTTCTCAATTATTGTTAAATAAAATATAAAACAACAATCTACATATAACCAAACTACGGCCATATTTGATAGGACTTAATAAATTCACATTAGTTCAGAAAATGTTCAAATAACTATCAATGTATTTGGTCCATAATTGATACTAATTCGTTGAAATTCAATCAAATTTCTACAAATTCAGATCAGATCAGTTCAAAGTCATTCAAATCAAATCAGATTAGAATCATTCAGATTAGATTAGTTTAGAAAGATGCAGTCCTAACAAACTGCGTCAAGCTAAAAAATTTCTAGTTAATTTATCATAAGACTTTGTTTCTGTGGTCCATTGAAATATAAATTCAAATAGATAAAATATAAATGACAAATTGACAATCACAACATGCATACAAATTATTAGTTATATTTTTCTTTGGTATTAAAATTAATCTAATACCATCAATCTAAAGTGATGATCAGAACATGGTTTTCTTGTTTTGATGTATCTAAATACAATCAATTAGCAGTAATAAATTGAGGATCACACACATCTCGATCTTATGAGAGTTTGACATTGAATACTACTAGTTCTAATGCAAAATAATTATAAAGAACTTATTATCAAAAATCCTATCAATTTTCATTTAGAATGAAAACATTGCAAAACATAAACATAAACATAAACATGTTAAGCATGATATTTAATGTTAGTTGGACCCAAATTGTGAAGAAAAAATATAAAATTGCTAAAGAAAAAGGAATTGATGAATAGTTTTAAAAAAGGAAAAGCAACTAAAGTGGAAAGAGAGAAATCTAACATGATAGTGCCAAAAGCAAAAGCAAGAACATAGATTTCCAAGGACTTCGAGCCTCCATGAATAATTTTTTGAACTATTTTGATGAAGAACTATGAATTAACTTGTGTATATAGATAAGAAATTATATGATATTTGATTATTTTATGTGTGTGTATGATTTAAAAAAAAAAAAGATTATGTGTGTATATATATACATACTGGAGATGTTGAGGCCTTTACAATTTCCTTCCAATAAAAGTAGGCTAAAAAAATCAGCACAACGAAAATAAATGTTTATTTGTTTGCATTTTAGTAAATTCCATTTGCTTTTTTTTGTAAAAATTTCCAATGTGTCAATGTGTCATTGCCAAATAAAATTATTCAAAGATGGAGAGAAATCAATATGAATCATACTATATGATCATGATTATATGATGATATTATATGATGATATTATATGATCATGATTTTCTTATCATATGATATGATCACGAATTTATGATGATATGATCACGAATTTATGATTATATGATCATGATTTGTGATACAAAATAGTTATTACATGTCATGATTTCTCCTATGATCATGCATTGCATCTGGTAGTAAATTTTAAGAGTCTTAAGTATGTTTCTTAATTCTGATGCGTTCTCCTTGTTTTCTGTAATTTATATGACGTTCTCACATGTAACGAGATGAACCTCAACTTCGATTTTACTAGAAAGTAGTACTCGAAGAAAAACTACATTGATGATCATAAGTTCATAACATCAGATTTGTATCAAACAATCATTCAACAGTTACATACGTTTTTCAAGTTTATACATTAATGCTAATTATTAGTCTCGCTAACTCGATATCCTGAACAAGATCTCGGACTAGGATGTATAGCGTACAGCCCATACATCGAAACACTTCATACAATCATACACTCGACTAGGAAGTGTTAACAAATTCACCTCCGGGAGTGTAGTATCAGGCTATCAGCACTGTCCTGTGCTAAGCTCAGCAGACGGTAAACTGTACGTTGACTGTACAAACCAGCTTAATTATCAATCTTGAATACCTGAAATAAAAGCGCAAGTATCAGTTTGCAAATTATTAGGCACTATATGTTTTAATATAATAGCATCCAAATCTTTGCTCAGACTTGAAGAGAGTAGGGAAATTGACCTGATAAATCTGTAGTCTTTGAGACCAGCTGAAGAAGCCTTTTCCTAGTGGAACACAGCTTTGTAACAGCATCCCTAATGCCCATCCTCTCGATTGGGCGATCAACAGAGCAGTCAAGTCCAATCCTGAGTACTGTAATCAAGGTTTCTAGCAAAATGTCACTGGTACCACTGGTCTTAGTCGATACATTAAGGGCGGGGTCTAGAATCTCTGTCAATCGATCTGACAGATCTTTTTTTACAAAGTCGTGAAGGCTCAAACCGTCTCTGAACATGTCATCAGTAGGCCTCTTCCCAGTGAACATTTCCAACACAAGGATTCCGAAACTGTATATGTCACCATAAGTGGATACCTCATTTCCCAAGCCATATTCTGCAGTTAACAGGTCCAATATGCAATCAGTTTAAAAACTTCAAAATTCTCTGCTTAGAGATTGTTAATTTTCACTGTTTTATGTGCTGTCAACTAATAAACTGGAATACACATGGTGTGTGATAGTTTACCTGGACAAGCATAACCAACAGTGCCTCGTACACAAGTTGAGGTCGAGCTAGTTGGATTAGCATCATGGAATCCTTCTGACAGGAACTTCGCCAACCCAAAGTCACCTATATGAGCTACCATTTGATCATCAAGGAGAATGTTGCTAGGTTTGAGGTCACAATGAACTACAGATGGCTGACAGTCAAGGTGAAGATACTCGATGGCAAATGCAACATCAACTGCAATGTCAAGTCTTTGATGGAGATCCAAGTGCCCATGTACAGTTGTTGTTCCTTGGTCTGAGTGACCGAGTGTTGGATGAAGCCGGTCTTCCAGACTCCCGTTAGCCATGAACTCATAGACCAAGGCCTTGAAATCATTGCCAGCGTAATCAACACTTGAACAAGCTGTTATCAGCTTAATGAGATTCCGGTGTCTGACATTTCTCAGGACTTCGCATTCAGCCATGAAACCTTTCACCGCCCTATTGCGTTCAAGGTGAAGCACCTTGACAGCAACGACAGTCCCAAATTCTTCAAGGTTGGCCTTATATACTGAACCAAAGGTCCCAGTGCCAACCAAATTTCCCTCGGAAAAGCCATTGGTAGCTTTCAGAAGGGTTTTGTAGGACAGATTAGTGAGCGAACTTTCAAGATCGTTTGGATTATGTTGCTGCCTTCTCTTTTTGTATGAAATACAGTATACTAAACCAAATGCAGAGGCTATCAACATTGCAGTTCCAAGAAGTCCCGAAAAAATTGCAATTACTAATGTATGACTATGTTTCGGCTTCCTTAATAGGTCGCTCTTGAGTTTACAATGGAGAAGCTTAAACTGTGAGATGCCTCCACAGAGACCTTTGTTTCCCTCTACGGAAACAATGCTGGAGTTCCTAAAGATTCCATCAACTGGCATATCATCCTCAAGATTGTTGTAAGACAGGTTCAGCATTTGCATAGGCAAGCTTGCAAAAAATTTTGGGATTTCACCTGATAAATTGTTGTTCGACACATCTAGAGATTTCAGATCTTTCAGAGAGCTAAAACTCGAAGGGATAGCCCCTTGAAGTAAGTTTCCTTCCATGAATAGAGCCTGTAGAGCAAAACAGCTACCAAGAGTGCCAGGAATGTCTCCTGATATCATATTTTTGGAGATGTCCAGCTGAACTAGATTTTTCAGATTTCCTATTTCAGTCGGAAGGGAACCAGTCAGGCGGTTTCTGGATAGAATTAGATTGTAAATTGGGAGATTCAGTAGCTCTAGGGGAATGCTACCACTAAGACTGTTGGAACGAAGGCTCATCTGCAGCAAGTTTTGACAGTTTCCTAGAGACGAGGGAATATGACCATGAAAGTTGTTTCTTGTTAAATCAAGAAGAGTCAGCGCCGATAAGTTCCCAAGAGACGAAGGAATATGACCAGACAACTGATTTTCATTCAAGAATAATGCTGCCAGATTCTGAAGCTTTCCGAGTTCTGCAGGAATATAACCTGAGAACTGGTTGAACCTCGAACTAAACTCCTGCAAATTTGCAAAATTTCCTATGCAAGGTGGAATATGGCCAGACACATTATTGTAACCCATTTTCAATAGTGTAAGCCTACTTGAAAGATTGCACAAGGCTTCTGGAAACATCCCCCCAAAATTGTTGTCTCCAAAGGACAATGTACGTAAAAAGCTGGCATTAGTCAAAGAGGATATGAAACTTAAATCATTTGCCTTACCATATCCAAGAAAGTTTCCGCCAATATCTAACAGAAAAAGTTTCTGTAAGTTATGCAGGAACGGAACTTCTCCTGTAAGACCAATATCATTCAGCTGAAGTTGTTCAAGGTTTGTGATATTAGACACAGAAGAAGGAATCGACCCACTAAACTGATTTGCTCCAGCATACAGGAGCTGAAGATTTGGAAGCGTGATACCTAAGTCTGAAGGAAGATATCCTACAAAGTTGTTGAATCCTAGGTCTAAACCTGTCAAATTAGTAAGATTGAAGATCGAGGGAGGGACAGATCCAGACAACAAATTGTTATAAAACGACAGGATACTCAAATTCTTTAGTCGACCTAGGCTCTCTGGGATTGATCCAACCAGCTTAGTACCTGTTACCGAGAGTATAGATAAAGATGTCAAGTTCCCCAATGATGCAGGTATGTTACCTGACAGGTTGTTGTTATCAACAGACAGAAACTGTAGACTTGGCATGATCCCGAGCTCAGTAGGAATCCGTCCAACCAACCTATTGTTTGGAACTCGAAGCTGAATAAGGCTAGAGCAGGCTGAAATGTTGGGTGGAATATGGCCTACAATGGAATTGTTATGCAGCAACAGATACTGCAGTCTGTGCAGTCGGCCTATCTCAGAAGGAATCTCACCAACCAAGGAGTTATTGTAAAGCTCTAGGTCCGTCAAAAAGCTCAAGTTGCCCACGTATGGTGAGATAGAACCTCCCAGCCCCAAAGACTGCAAGTTCAGCCCTGTCACCCTGTGGTTATTATGCTTACAAGTGACACCATACCACCTGCAGAAGCTGACAGTATTATTCCACGAGCTTAGGGCTCCTAGAGGGTCAGTAATCTTGAACTTGAACTCGAGTAAGGCCAGGCGATCAGTCTCATTGTTCATGGCCATCGAGTAGGACACGAGAACTGAGAAGAAGATTACCTGGTACATAGACCATGACACAGATAAGTTCCTGTCTAAGAACACCATCTAGACCGCCCTCTAAGGAATACTGGTAATAGTAACAGTAGATTTTTGTGATGGCGCCATACAATACTTTCCTTAGTCTTAAAAAGTAATATTGAATGCTGTTTGGTTTAATTCCAGTCCTAAGGCGTCTGGTCTTCGGAAATGTCATCGAAAGTAGCATCTGTAAAGCATCATTAAAAAAAGCACAGGCATAATAGATAAGTGAGAAAAATCAAAGTCATAAACAGGATTAAGATACTATAAAATTGAGAAAATGCAATGCATTTCGCGAAAAGAAAGTGAAAGCTACATGATTGTCTCCTTATTTAAAAGGAAGAATAAATCATATAGAACAACTTGAGCTTTATTTTAAGTCTATGCATTGTAGAACATCATTTTGCTTTAGCGAACAGTGAACTGAACAAACAGAAAACCAACATTCACAGGGAAAGAGTCTGAATTTCAGCATCACTTCGAAAATCTGATCATTTGATCACCTATTGAGTATTCAACTGAGTTTATAGTCAGTACAGTCTTCTATGTGCCACTCCATTTCACCTGTTTACGCTACCTAAGCCTTTCAATTGAAAGGGCATTTCGACTTATCAGGTACAACAAGAAAGCCAGTTTTCTGCTGCGCTCTCCCATCAGGTCACTAATTCAGTACCTTTCAGAACTTATATCTGTTGGTTGAGACCATTAAAATCTCCAAAACGCGCATTTGATTGATTGATTAGTTCTACTGTACTAGTACACAGAATAGTACATTCTGCACAGGGAGTTCCCTTTCTTTCTTTTGTCAGTGACTAGATTCTGTACACATTTTTCAATTTATGTCATTTGTATTGATGAATCAGAAAGTAGACGTCTCATTTGTATTCAAAGTTGCTACTGAGAAAGACATGTTAATGTCACAATTTGGATCAACTGTCGCCTGCAGTATTACTGGTAAATTGAAGTAATTCTTATCAGCAAAAGTACACAGTTCCGAATTCTAGTAACCAAGTTACATCCAACCAAAGATGTCAAAACCTACACTGCTGCTGTTTTCAGAGAAAATTCGACATAGAACACCTGCTTGGCTTAAGGTTCTTTCCTGCATCGAAATCGATCAAAACATCACACAGATTATTTCATTCTCTATGCCTGTAAAATACCAAAAAAACAAGAAATGATGGGATTTTAAGTAAATTAAATGCGAGCAGTACGATCTTCCTCCTCATGTAGCTTGGTTGGGATACATAACAAATTTGGACCCATAATGCAACATTAATCACTCTCACATTTGTTTGCAATTTTGTGTGTTATTACTGGACCACAGCTAATACATATACAGTAATACAGACATATACTTCAGACATTGATTGCAAAAACTCAATGCTGCTCTTACTAATCTCAAATTCACCAAACACACCATGCAAAATCATCAATCCTCCCTCCATCCGTCAATACTCGAGAGTACAGCTACAGAGATAACACCTGCGCGCTCAACCCCATGTAATGTCATTTGCGTCTCATTATAAACCGACAACAAAAGGTGAGACTCATTTCATCCATCCATACGAAGTTACACATTGGGTCTAAGTTCATTAGATCTAAACTAAACTAATCGTTCTAAGTTGAAGAGAACCAAACTTCGGAATGTAGGACTAGTTCAGTAGTTCACCAATTCCTCAATCTATAGTTGTTCAATACCTTCTCCTCATTATCAGTGAAACATAATACTTCCTTCGTTTCCTTTGACTCTCATTTATACAATTAAAACGTTAACAACCTAAAAAAACGAAACAAATAAGATCATAAGTCAGTCACGCACACAACAATTTTCAATAGTAAAGTTCACGGTTCACCACAAGTCATTATCCGTGCCCTCACAAAGTGGGCACATCTTTCCAGCCTGGCTCCTCCCTCCATTTCTATTCCCCCAACAATATCAAATCCCCATATCCTACTAATCCACCCACCCATTTTATTCATTCCTTATCAAATCTCACATCTCCATTTCACCACTAATAAAACAAACTTTTAAAATCCCCCCAACAATACTCATTCTCTCCACTCAACCAAAAAAAAAATAATGACACTCACATTCCCTTTCCTTATCCTTGTGGCGATCGCCAGCACTTTCGCAGGTGCGGGCGATCTGCCCACATTTCAGGAAGCCCCGGCGTTTAGGAATGGCGCAGACTGTGCCATCCCAGGAACGCCGGGCTCCACAATCCACATAGCCATGACACTAGACAAGACCTACCTCCGCGGCTCAATAGCCGCGGTATTCTCGGTTCTCCGGCATGCCACGTGTCCTGAGAACATAGAATTTCATTTTTTAATAGGAGGGCCCCACCAAACACCAAATACACAACTCCACAAAACAATCACCTCCACCTTCCCATACCTAACCCTCTACCTCCACCACTTCAACCCGACCCTCGTCCGCAACAAAATATCCGCGTCCGTCCGACGCGCCCTCGACCAACCCTTAAACTACGCGCGCATCTACCTCGCCGACCTCCTCCCACGCGCCGTCACGCGCGTCATATACCTCGATTCCGACGTCATCGTTGTCGATGATGTCGCCAATCTTTGGAAGATCAACCTCAAAACCCACGTCCTAGGAGCCCCGGAATACTGCCACGCCAACTTCACCAGTTACTTCACCTTGAAGTTTTGGAACACAAGAGAACTATCTAGAACCTTCGAGAACAGGAAGCGACAGCCGTGCTACTTCAACACAGGGGTAATGGTGATTGACCTGGAAAAGTGGAGAATCGGAGGGTATACTGGTAAATTGGAATCATGGATGAGGTTGCAGAAACGACACCGTATCTATCAGTTGGGTTCTTTGCCGCCATTTTTGCTGGTTTTTGGCGGGGAAGTGGAGCAAGTTGAGCACAGGTGGAACCAACATGGGTTAGGTGGGGACAACATAAGAGGGTTGTGTCGGGATTTGCACCCTGGTCCGGTTAGTTTACTACATTGGAGTGGTAAAGGTAAACCATGGTTAAGGATCGACTCGAACCGGCCTTGTCCGTTGGATAGCTTGTGGGCTCCTTATGATCTCCGTTACTCTCCTCCCTCGTCCTCCGCCGCGGTTTTACTATCGGATTGATCGTATCGTATGTATCATCCCTTTGTATCGGGTTTTAAAACGGATGGTACTGAAACTCACGCTACCGACTTGTTATTAGTATATGGAATTGGAGTGTAGGATCACTATTGAATAGTGTAGGTACAGATATG
The DNA here is from genome assembly GCA_963680865.1 of Spergularia marina. NCBI lineage: Eukaryota > Viridiplantae > Streptophyta > Magnoliopsida > Caryophyllales > Caryophyllaceae > Spergularia > Spergularia marina. The sequence goes on along the minus strand of OY804545.1, from coordinate 7,764,468 downwards.
AGTAAATAGTAGTAATTACTATAAGAGTTGGTGAATATTTAGATTTTATGTTTTTTTTTTTTTTTTTTGGGGTGCGTGTAGTGTTTCTTGTAAGTAACGCTTTGTAATGAAGGAGAAATGTGACAAGTTTTGAGGGCTTATGGATAGGTGATGAGAAAAGGGCGGGGAAAGTGACGGAATTCCATCCCGAAAATAGTACTTTTGTAAAGGGTGCATGTGATAGTTTGTTGGCATTTTGTTGGTAGACGTCAAATTGATTAATTGACAAAGCTAGATTCACTAGCTTCATACTACTCCGTTCAAAAAGACTCGTTTTCCTTAGAAATAAGTAGAGTTGCTAGACTGTAATGTATGATAAAAAATTTACGAATTTTAGATTAAGTGAATGATTTATTTGGTCTAAAAATATCTCATAACATGATGCTTCAAAACTGTAAAAAGAAATTGGAAAATCTCTTTAGGTTGGAAAGAGTATACTATACGGAGTTTTGTTCTATTGTTTTAATTAGTCATGTTTAGAGCTATTTCTAGACCAAAAAAAAGATTTTTAAAAAAAAAAAAAAAGTAAGTTGGGCTCTCCAGCTTGTACCAAATGAAAGACTTATTTACTTTAAAATCATATGAAATTGGTAGAATGCAATATGGAATAACATATATACTCGTTGTTATAACATGTTAAAGATTCATTTGGTCTACACGTAACTTACGACATAGATTGGCAAAACAATAAATCAAAATTAAATAAGAAAATTTCTTTAGTTCGGAAGGAGTACATATAATTTATGTTTGAGCATCATTAACAAATACTACTAGTAATAATGATAGAAATTTTGTCATTAGAGTACAATTTTTAATAGGCATATTTAATGAAAATAATCCAACGTTTGTCTCATCTTCTGAAAATAACCCAACCTTTCAACGTTAATGAAAATTGTAATACCCCGGATTTCAAAGGAGATCCCTAAGAGATTAAGGACTCATATGAGGTGCTTAAGAGGATTGATAGTTCTACTCATATCAACAAAGTTGACTTTCCTTTTAGGAATCCCATGTGATAAGAACTCCATAGTTAAGCGTGCTTGACTGAGAGCAATTTCAGGATGGGTGACCTCCTGGGAAGTTTCGCAGGGTGCGCATGAGTGAGGTCAAAATGCGCCGAAAGGACCCGTGTTGGTCTGTGAGGTCAGCTCACAGCTTGACAAGTTGCCATAGGTGACTACTCTCGGCTCAGACGATGAGCCGGGGTGTTACAAAAATAACCCGACCTTTACATTTATGTTACACTTATATCCCACCACCACCGCTGCCCCACCGCAAAAACAACCGGTCACGAATGCCGTATTAAGATATTAACGATTAATTAACAACAAGGAGCATGAACCTTCAGAATTCATCAAAAGAAATCCTAAACACAAAAATTAGGCCATGAATTTTCACAAAAGAACCCACAAAAGTTAGATGGTAAATGAAATTGATGAATACACAGATGCTAAGTTTATTGATTACCCTTTTTATTATATTGCGAAAATCAATCTAAAAAAATTCAAAATAGAAAGAAAAAGATTAAAAACCTTGCAGAGAAACAAGGCCAGGAGAGCGAGCGAGAGGGACAGTAAAAGTTTTTTTTTCTTGTAATGTCAAGAATTTTACTGGGGGTGTGACCTGGTGAAACTAAAGTTTCACTTACGAGTTACGACAACTAACTTTACTACGATTGGAACTAATTATGATAAAGAAACGTTTTCTCTATTGTGTATTTTAAGGGTTTGTGTTAGGAGCATAAGCGATTTGTGGCAGTCTAAACAAAGTGACGAACTAAAATTGCGTTTTACTTTGATCAAAGTATCTCTTAAGCATATACTAATAAATTATAAGTATAGCAAAAATGTGTTCATAACAATAGTAATAATGAACTTCGGTTCAAAAAAAAAATCTTAATCAATAATTAGCTAGTAGCTAAAGCTAATAATGAAATCTTAATTTGTCCATTGCCACGAATAATAGCTAATGTTTGGTTTGAAATCCTCAATAATTTGAAATCAAATGTTAACAAATGTAGAAAGCGAAGGGAGTATAATGAATTAAACAACGATACCGGCTGGCTTTTTCATGTGTTTCCTAATAAATTATAGGATAACTAAACCACCAACCAATGTTAGCACAATTACGACCGCAAGTACAATATTGAAATCTTATAATTGTGCTAACATTGGTTGGTTATCATTGCTAATAAATTAGTGAAATAATCAGTCAATTGTAAAGAAAAGAAAAAAATAACAACTAATTGAAATCACATCCTTATAAAATCAAATCAATTTTTTTAATTTACGGAAATTATAGGGGTTGGGTATTCGGAAATAAGGTACAAAATAATTCGAAAATAAGTCCTATATATGTTGTTTAACTTAGAGATCAACAAGTACGGTAAATTAGACCCAAATGTACATGCATCCAAATGAGTTCGGGTTAATACGGATCACCGGTCATATAAAGCGGGTTAATAACTAAGAATTTAGGTTATGTGACATAAAAGCGGGTCATGACCTAAAAACTATGTGTATCCAAACAGGGCCTGGTTCGAGCCATGAAACTCAGGAAGGCTTAATTTAATAACTCAAATACGGGTCAATTAGTTTAATCAATTTAAGCCCAAAAGTATGTGCATCAAAACGGTTCGAGTTAATACAATTTACGAGTCATAAGTAACGGGTTTATGACCATAAAATAACAGGGTCATTACCCGTAATGCCGGTTACGGGCCATAAAAGTAGGTTCATGGCCCAAAAACCAAAAGATATTCTACACGTGAAAGATCATGTCTCCTATTTTTTTACAGTATAATTCCAATTTTCATTCTTAATTTTTATGCACATTGCTTATATACAAATAAAATCTTATTACAACAACCCGTGCAATTTCTTTTAGGGGTTCAACTAACTTTATCTTATTTAGGACTCAAATCGGTAAATAGATCGGGTCAAGTTAGACAAAATATGGGGGTAAAATTGAATATACGCATGTAGAGGTCATGTACGTGTCCTAAATAGTGGCTTCATGATTTAGAAAACCCGAGGTCGAATTAGGTTGAGAAATTAAATTAGGTTTATTATGCTTTCAATTAAGCGGTCTAACTATGTTCAAATTAATGTTTTATCATACGCATTTATGAATTTGGTAACCCAAATAGTATTATCACTTTCTCTTTGTCCTATTATGGAGGTGTTGTATTTTATCGAATAATTTTATTTTTCTCTTTATCCTTTTATAGCTCAAGATCAGATATACGTATTTTTTCCCTAAAACATTATTAATAACATAATTATCAGTTTGTCGAGTCTCAAACATTTGTTTTTAAATGACTTTGTACACATCATATAAATGGCAGCCCGTGCAATTTTGCACGGGTATATATATTTTATTAATAGCTGTGATTTTGAGCAATTCTTAGGCCATCCACATAGGACGCTGATGTCAAATGAAAATTTCCTTTAATAGCACTCACATGGTCATGGAAGGCACACGCCATCATACAAAAGACACACGCTTGCAATATACACTGTAATTATGGTACTAATATATTTTATTGCCTTATGTACAATAATTAATCAATAATTACCCCAAAATTAGCAAGATTGCCGAAATGTTTTCCTATGGTAGTCGGAAGTTTTCACATGTAGAAAGATAATCAATTAATTCTTACTAATATAAAAGGAGACATAACCCGAAATAAAAACACACAATATGGACGTTCACACAATTTTTACCATAAAAATCAGTAATTCTATATATGGACCATACATTAATCTTCCAATCTGAATACAAAATTGCACGTTTTAAGCATGGCCTACTAAATTTTGGAAACAATATCATTTTAGTCTTACAATATATATGAGAAGAATAAATCTAATAGGAGTATACAAATTTGAAAAAATACTGAAAGTATATATGGAAAACAACCAATATGAGTACTGCATACCCACGTAGCAATGTGATTGATTTTCCAACATGCACAATCTGTTCAACCTTGAAAACCTCTCATCGTCCCCTTTAGTACAACATACCAACGTAACAATGTGATTGATTTTCCAATAGTATAGCCATCGGAAATTGACGCATCACCATAACTCCCTTCCATAACCATAACGATCCGCCTCAGTAGCAACTAGCAAGTGTGTGCTCATATCACATAAATTACTTTTCGTTGTGCGGATAGCGGACATCGATCGAATCGTCCATACAATATTTGTTCACCATGAAAGCAGGGTCTACAATTTTTTCGCTATTTATTTTGAGTGTATCCTTTTTGGATACACACTAAAAGATTTGCTAAATCTTTTTGCGATTTCTGTTAGTAGTAATATTGTAGCATTTCATAGAGAATTACGTTAGTTGTGACACTAAGCCTATCTTTTGTAAGAGGGGTGGATGGGGAATAATTGTTTTTTTCTTTGTTCAAAGACAAAATGGGAAATTGATCTGAAGACTTTGATTTTAAGTCAGCCACGAAAATCATCCGCATTGATAAAAACCTGAGTTTTTATAATAAGCTTTCTTGAGTGTGAATGTTTGAGCATGTAAGATAATACTCGGATAACAAGTTAACAACTAATACGGAAAATTAGCAAGACATAATCATGGGCCATTTGCACTTTCTATATATTACTAATTTTATGAATGACATCAAGATGATTATTATGTGCCGATGATCACTATGTTATGAGCCCTAAAATATTAGGAAAATCCACTACCCTAAAAGCAATATATATTTGGGAAAATAACACATAGGTCATTCATAAAAATAGTAAAATATAGAAAGTGCAAATTAAAGGCCATTGGGTCGATACATGTCCATACGCTAATAGTGGACCCAAAATTATGTTAGTCAAACGATAAGACATGCCGTGGGTTAGTGAAAACACAAAGTCTCATAAAAGACAGTCTCTCAATAATTTATTGAGAGACCATTATACTTTGTTACAAAGTGACTCTTTTTATATTGTTTGTAACCATGATAATACTTTTAGTGATTGTATTAACTTAGCTTTTGATAAGTCGAGCGTCATGTGTCCTTTAAAGTGCCTGAATCTCCACTTAGGCGTGCTTTGTCAGGTGGACAACCAATTTGTGCCAAAATATATTTCACATTTACTATTTTGTAATGATAAACGGGCCGATAACGTAAAATATGGCAGGGTCAATAACGATTATAAATATTATTTGATATTTTTGATAGCACCGTAAAAGTAGAGTACAAAAAGGAAAGAAGTTTGCGCATAGGCTTGATTTAGGCTTTGTTTGATAGGTCTGCATCTTTCTGATTTGATTTGATTGCTCCTGATCTGCTCTGATTGGAATGCCTCTGAACTGATCTGAATTAGTTGAAAATTTGATTGAATTTCAACGAATTAGTACCAATAATGGATCAAATTCATTGATCGTTATTTGGGCAATTCTGAACTGCTTTGATCTGATTTGAATGACTCTGATCTGATCTGATTTGAGTGACTCTGAACTAATCAAAATACTACTTTTATTAAGTCCTATCAAACAGAGCCTTAATATTCAATGTAAACTTATTATCGCTGTGAATATACGATTTTACTTCCTTTATTTGTACCCGAATATTCGTTGGAAATAAATACATTCATAACTAAATTAATCACTTTATAAACTTTAACACCGGTGTATGAAACTACAGTTGTCTTAATTTTATTTATTAATGTCCTAATACCTACAATTTAAGTGATCAATATTTGAATTATTAATGAATTTCTCCAAAATAAAGGCAGTGTATGAAGATTTTTATTTTATTTTTAAAAGTAGCAATTGAGATAAAAAAGTGGGTCGGAGTATAAACAATGTAAGTCTAAGCCTAATGAAACATAAAAGTGTAAGAACAAAATAAAATTAAATAGGAAGTAATCTATATAAACACATACATGTACGAATATTTTTTTCAAGGTTACGCAAGTTATTAACAACTGAAATAAACAACTCGAAATAGTATTTTTATCTTTGAGATTTGAGTTTTCACATGATTGAGAGCCTTAATTACGGGCAAACATATATGAAAGCAAGTTTTTTTATGCCAATTTTGTATTTAATTCGATATGTTCACAGAATTTGATAATGATACCACGTGTTTCTCTACGAAAGAAAATCCAACATTTGGTACAATTATCTAACTAAATCTCCAACTATGACATTTCTTCGTTGTTGGTTATATTATCGCCCGATTACCACGGTTGGTTTGTGCACTCCAGATCCTATACTCCAGGTCTCCAGTGTGTCCAACACTCAGACCTATTCTAAACTCTAATTGTCACTTTGGTTGTAAATTTGACGTAACAACAGCTTATAGTATTAGTAAGTTTTTTTTAGTACTTATATAAATAGTTCAAAATTAAAACCAGTTACTATAAAGTTTGTGTTATAACACCCCGTGCAAATTTTGCACGGGTAAAAGTACTAGTTAAACTAGTTATACAACTAATAGCCAACGGAATACCTCCACCACATAAAGCCACGTCATAGATGATGTCACTGATTATATCATCGCTGACGTGTACACACAATATATTAATTAACCAATAGCCACCCCATATGTTTGACTACATAAAAAATGAGTCTGTGAAGGTTTGAACCTGTAACTTCAAAGTTACAATTTTAACACTTCAACCACCAAGGCAACTTGTTTTCTTGATACTTTTATTAACAAAGTTATATATAAAAGATTTGAGATTTTATGAGATAATTTCAGAAACAACTTTGGACGAGATAATCTGAAACATATCAAATCATTTTATTCTTGGAAATAATTTAAGTAATATATATAGGCGCAATATATTAGGAAATAACACATCTTGGGTTTGTTTCGTTTTAACTTAATACGGGTCAGCGGGTGGGGTCAGAGTTAAAAAAAGTATGTTAAAAAGTAGTCGGGTTAATATGAATTATAGTTCACAAAAACGGGACCCGAAAATAGCGGGTCACAGGTTATAAATTGTAATTCGTACATAAATATAAAGTACTGAAATAAATTCGCTATACTTATTAAATTGTTTTCATTGAATCAAACATAACTTCTCTAAGATGATACCAAATTAAATACGTTTATTTTTGTCTTAATTTTAGAAAAACTAGGACAATGGGCCATCTCATGTTTAACCCAAAAAGAATACTGATCAAAACGGGTTCGAGTTACCTATGGCCAGAACTTGATCAGGAAAAAAATGGGTATTAACCTTGAACAACGGGTCACATCTGGTCGGTTAATTTTTTTACAGTCCTAATATTTTGTGTTAATTATGAGTAATAAAATAGAATTATAACCAAATTCATATAACAACCCGTGCAATTTTGTACGGGCCAATAAACTAGGTAGTAGTATAATTAGTACGAAAATCGGCCACGAGTTTAAGTCGAAAGGACCATGGGTCTTGAAAAGCGAGATCACAGCCTACAAGAAGCGTGTTCATGGCCTATAAAAGCAGTTTATAAACAATTCCAATAAAAAAAGGGAAAAGAAAGAGCTGCATTTGAAATATTAAGAATAGTACAAACAGATTTTAAACCGATTAAAAATTGTGATTGAAATTAGAATTGATATTGGAACATTTACTTACCATTAGACCAAAGTTAAAGGGCAGTAAATTGGTTTTCTTATTATCGCGTATCGATGAGAGGGAACAAAAGGGAGGCGTTCGTCCAACAAGTGTCCTTTAAACGAAGACTAAACGTAGATATAGTTTTTGAATTTTTACACTAATTGTGTATATTCGTCTAACCCGTTTTGGATTATTTTCGTCTTAACTCAATTACAAATCAACGGGTTGAATCAAATTTGACCCTAAATATATGTGTTAAAACAAATTTGGGTGTATATAACTCATTGCCTCAGAGGTCATATAAACGGGTTGGTGACCCAAAAATAGTGGGCAAGGGTCATAAAATTGAGTTCACAACTAAAAAGGAAATGACTTTGACATGTCTAACGTTATATATTTTTTTTTTTCATGTACAACAACTATTTTTTTTTTGTTACTTTTTTTTTTTAGGTCATATTGACTGAGTATAAAACACAGCAAATTATAATATAAGAATGAGTCATTACTAATATCATATACCTTTCTTTTCCTACCTAAACTAGCTTATGAACCCGTGTCGTGCACGAGGTTCTTAAATGTTTATGTAAAAGATTTCTAATAGTGCTATGTATATACTCCTTCATTCTTGGAATATGTGACATTTTTTTTAGGTGAGTTTTATTTTTTATTTAACAAAAAACTAATTGGATTCATAGGGGCAAAATAAAGTTATTAGATTCGTAAAGGTTAGCATTTAAGAAATATAGAAAGGAAATTATAAGTGATAAGGTATGTAATAATAATAATGTTTGTAAGTGAGATTAATGACAAAGTAAATAATGCTCAAATAACAATGCGAGGGCAAAAGACAATCACATAACTAAAATCTTTCAAATAAAAAAAATAAATAAATAAACCATCTCTCACAAAATAAGGAAAAGAATCAGCAACATCTTCCATGAAAATCATGACACCATCTTAGGCATCTTTCATCAACACCACAATTCACAAATCCACCAACAAACTCACGACAACTTAAACCCAGCAAAGTTGATATCATGATAGCTGATCGAAAGTTGATGTACTATAAATCTTCGAGTGATCATCGAACGACATAAGCCAAAATTATTACAGAAGGCAAGAAATATTCTTTTTATGTCTGCCAAACACTTAATATTATGCTTTCACATCATAATTACGCTTTTACATTCAAAAATGCTATTTTTGGTAGAGTTTCTAATTCCGCTATGAACTCGGTAAAGTAACGAAATTTGCAATTTATTGTTTTTGGGAACAACATGCAGCTTATTTACATTTGTATTTGTATTTGTATTTGTATTTGAGTAACTGAGGGAGGACGCAAAAGTAACGGGAGAGATCAAATGTTGAGCAAATAGTTGTCGTGTTGCTACTATCTACCTCTCTAATTTGCTCCCAATACAAAACGTAAATAGTGTAACAGTTAACATATGTTAATTTTTTTAAGAGAGTTAACATATGTTGATTAGTTAATACTATATTATATTATTAGTGGCCCATATGTAGGTTAATAGAGGAAATGGTACATTGAGTGTTCACACAATCACGTATAATAAGGAAAGTATGTTTACACAATCACGTATAATAAGCCAATTATTATTATCATTTCCCGTTTTGATTTATTACGGCTCACAGTCAGATTCGGGGGTGAATTATTTTTTTGCTGACATGTCGATAGTTTAAAGTCGTGCCACATCAGCTTAATGACTCGGCTTTATTAAAAGATATAGTATAGAATAAATAGATAGATAGATGAGTCGTATGAATGTCCATTATTTTTTTTTTTTAAATTAAATCCACACCCGTATATATTTTATGTTCATACTCACATATGGAATATGGAAGGTCCAATATATTGGAAGCTAATGTATACTGCCATTAATGTCATATATACTTCCATAATTCGTCAAATGTTTCAAAAATAAAATATTTGGTCATCTACATTCATTTGAACTGATTCTTTCCTTTTTATAGTATGAGTTGTAAAAATATGCATGAAGTAACAGTTAGCACACTGCTATTGTGATGAATAAGTAAGTAAGAGTTCAGTGGTTCAAATCCTGGCTCACACATATTTTTGGTTGATCTAGCACTGAGTATACTGACGTGTTAAATGATTGCTGACATGTTGCTGATATGTCAATTATTTATCAAGCTCGTGCCACATCAGCTTTATGGCACGACTTTATTAAAAGATATAGATAGATAGATTTCTTTCTCTCACGTTATCTTCGACTTACACTACTCATAAAACATGGGTCCATGACTCCGAAATAGCATGCTCTATACCCAAAATTAGCGGGTTATGGGTCTTGAAAAGCGAACTTGTGACTAACAAACAGATTTTGACAAGTCTCACGTTGTTCTCCTAATTTTTTTCCTTTAATGTGCACCCATTAATTATTCGAATAATTAAAAAAAGATTGTAAAAAAACAAATCATTATCTACATTATATAACAACCCGGGTACATAAACTAGTGTATGTAATAATAAACACAATGGATCAGATCGAGTATCAAGGAATTAAACACAACTATAGAGAATCCTAGAATTTATTTTTGTTGATTTCTAATTTTTCTGAATAGTGGTTTTGTTGATTTTGTTAAACATAATCTGGTGTGTTACATTAGTTTTGGGGGGATTTCGTGCGTTTAGTGAAGGGGAGCCTGCGTTTTGGGATGTGATTCGGTCATCTAGGATCCGATCTGGTGTGTTTTAACAAGCCTTTTTGTGTAATTTTATGTCTGATCGATCCTCTTTTGTTGTTTCCGTCCCCCCTCCCCCTTTAATCAGTTTTGGCTTCAAAAGTATACTTTCTATTCCCCCCTTTTAATCAGTTACTTCATTCATTGTTTTGATTGTAACATAAAAAAAAGGAATATATGAGAAAGAACTGCGATTGTTGGTTTGGCTTTGGCATTAGGTCCCTCACCTCAAATCCGACTTGCTTAGAGGTCCATGTATCACTAGATGATTTAGCTAACTTTGGTGTCCAACCTTGCTTTACATTTGCTGTAAGAGTGGGCATATCAAAACCCATGTGAATCACTTCTTATATGGTAGAAAGTGGACATTACCACAACTACCTGTTTTTATTCTTTTACTGATTAAATAAATTAATTATAACTATAATTTATTATTTTAATACAAGCAGTCAGGGGGTATGAAAACACCAAATACCCCCGGGGTTAGCATATAATTTTCCCATGTGCATGCTAAGAAAACTGGCATCAGGATGTGTTATATATGGCTTGTATCTAAATCTCTGGAAGCCTACCTCGGGCCTCCCATGGTTAAATTTGTCTTCTTTTGTTGTGGAGGTCCGTATGATCGAGCACTAATAAGATTAAGATACTAAGATCGATCACTTTGGGATGTAAGTAGCATAAAATCGATGTAAGCGCATACATGTAGATTATACAGATTATTTTGTGTCAAGGCCGCAACTTGATTTATCCTGATTTCTCATGTATTGTGGTTCCTTTACTTAATATTGTGGTGTTTTGCTGTTCAGTCTCGGTTAAATTTCGGTCTAGATTTCACTTGGGTCTGTTTCTCTAATTTTCTCAGTTTAATTAGCTTATTATTGCTTTATTTTGTTGTTTGATTTCAGTTAAATTTGGATATGAAATTCATTTAGATTTTAACGAGCTTGGGTGATTTGATGTTTCAGTGTATTAGGTGATAAATGTGTTGGATTTTTTTCCTTGTTGGTGATTGATGGACGTGGAGAGCCGATCCTCTGGTCACCTGTCACAATCATATATATATATTTTGCAGTGTTGAGTAAAATTTGTCTTGCCGGGCCTATTGTTGCCTTTGTCTCAAATTATAGATATTCTGATCCTGTTTCAAATTTAGTGTCTTTGGCCTTTCTGCTGAAATTAATTGTTGTGTATTCGGTTTTCTAGTTGTTCAATGCGTTTGTCTTTGCATTGTTGGTAAATCGTGTGATTTCGTTGGTCAGGACATGAAGTTTAGGATGGTTTTTATTTATATCACCTGGATTGGTTGGACCCTGGTTGTTTTGGTTATTAGTTAGGGCTTCGTATTATGTTTGTTTTCTGCAAATTGATCTTTGGATTGGTGATTCAGTCCGGCTGTAGTCAGAAATCTAGACATTCGGTGTATCATATAGGTCTTTGATGAATTCCGATCTACTCATTTTAGATTATCTATTATGGCTGTGACCGTATAAGCATGGTTTGAGTGAGAGAGATTTCCACAAGGTGAGTATGAGGTTAGACCAGAGATAAAAGTAGGTAGGGAAAGATATTTTGAGTCCATGAAATAGTGAGATTAACGGAGACGAGATATTTCGAGATAAAGTAGGATAAAGGTTAATTTAAGAACTGAAAAGACAAGAAAACATAGGAAGGCAGGGTAAGGGATAGAGGTGAGGAGGGAGGAGAGGGAGGTCGAGTTAAGAAAAGAGAATGAATGATTTGAATTTGGAACTGGATAGGTTAGCTATTGTTCTGGAGGAAAAAGATCAAGAAAGCATGGAATTGAAATCAGTGAGAAAGTAATAGTTGTCTTTACAATAAGTAGGAAGAAGGTAAGTGTAACACCCCGACTCATCGCCTGAGCCGAGAGTAGTTACCTATGGCCGACCTCACAGACCAACACGGGTCCTTTCGGCATACTTTGATCTGACTTGTGCGCACCCTGTGAAACTTCCCAGGAGGTCACCCATCCTGAAATTAATCCCAATCAAGCACGCTTAACTTTGGAGTTCTTATCACATGAGATTCCTAAAAGAAAAATCAACTTTGTTGGTATGAGTAGCTCTGTCAATCCTTTTAAGCACCTCATATGAGCCCTTAATCTCTTAGGAACATCCTCTGAAATCTGAGGTATTACAGTAAGTTCGTTTTTGTTTTCAGTCATTTCATTGAATGATAGGTCACTACAAGTGATGGAAATACACAATAATTTAATCAATCCTACTACTTCTGGTCCTGGTGTGTTTCTTTTTAGAGGGATCTATCGGGTTCAAGATGTGCGTATTGGGTTGCGAATCAATCATGAATCCCATTATTCTATTAAGGAGTAAAGCTGGGGGGAGCTCTATGAGATGAGGAGAGATGTAAGTTGAAGCATGCTTTTTTACTTAACAATACTAGCGCGCATAAATTTACTGCCCTTGGCATGCTATATGATCAAGAATTTCCCAGGCGAGATTCAAATCGCATGTTAGCTTTCATTTAAGGGAATCTCACATAGGCTTCATATAAGCAAAGGCTGCTCGGAGATAAAAAAAAAAAAAAAAAACACCTATCAATTCTTTATGTTCAGCGTTTTGATTATACATCCCATTATCAATTAAGACTAATAGTAGCTTATATGAGAATTTCACAGAATATGCCTTTTATGCCTTTTCAATGAATCAATGCCAAACATTTCACAGAGACCTCTTATGAGACAGGTCTAGGTTAACACACGAATATGCCTTTTCCTTACAAGTACGCACTGAGATTCTTTGGGGTGAAACTTCGACTACAAATTTAAGCTGGCCCATTTCACATATGAATTTGTGTCCACCCCCCCCCCCCCCCCCCCAGTTATAATATTTGGTTGTATCTGAGATTGTCGTTTACTCCCTCTTTGGTCAGTCACATTCTGAGTGTGGAGCTAGGGAAATTTCGTAGTTTACCCATAGTTGCCGTAAGAGCAGGATGGAAAAGGTGCCTGTTTACCAATGGCTATAGTCGGATCTTTCGTGGTTCAGCTGGTCAGGTACTACTACAGGTAAAAATCTGCTCACTTAGACAGGTAATTGCATTTGTAGCCATGTCTGATACATGTAGTAGCCAAGTCGACCAAAATAGTGTTGTTGTTGCTTTCTTTGTTGGTGAAGTTATTGGCAGCATGTATTGTGTTATAGTAAGAGTTCACCAGTTGAAATCTTTTTGACTTATAGTTTGGATAGCAAAAATGCACATGGATCATCCTCTTGGTAACTATGCTTGCTGTATTGCTGTTATTACCTAATTTCGCCTCTGAGATTTTCTCTCTCTAGCATTTCTCTCGCTACGACTTACCTCTCTAAAAGAAAAAGTCGTGTCAACTTCCCCAACTTGTGTCTCTCTTAATTTCCTGTGTCTGAATTTGTTTTTTTCCTAAAAATTTTCATAAAGTTGGCATACATGACTATCTGAAACATATACGACGATACGACCTCTCTTCAGGCTTAAGAATAGTCAGCGGGGCCACTATAAAGAAGTGTAATTTGGGGTGCAAAGAGTTGAATTAGGTAGGACAAATAGCATGGGCACTACGAACTAAGATCCATTTCATTTCTAAAAAGAAACTGGACGAGTACTAAAAGAACATTGAATTAGGATGAAGTGATTTGAATTGGAGTTGGCTAGAAGATACAGTGAATATTTCACTTTTACGGACCATATTGTCTTTCTAACCCTTAGTACATACTTGGGCGAAATACTCCTTTATTAGAAAAGTGAATATCATATGAAACTGTTTTCAACTCGAGCTACCCTCGTGTAGTCGTGTGTAATTGTTGGGGGTGGTCATTTTTGAATTTCACAGATACGTAGACACTCTAATGATACAAATATTAGAAATCGAAAGTATAAAATTGAGCTGTTGCGTAAAGATTCAGACTTTCATCTTCGAGTCATGGATTTAAACACAATTGAATATAATTATGATCCGTGTTGTGTGGTTGTGTGGTCTGCAGGATGATGAGTCGACTGCACACTCGTTCTTTTGAGTTTTCAATGTGTTCATATAAATTGGGGAAAGCCAATCGAGCCTGGTTATGTTTTCGTTTACTCTACCGTCTAATCAAAATGGTTGAGGGATTAGTGTTGAGTCGGCGTAATCGCTTGTGCAGAATGCTTTCTTTTTCATAAGACCTTGATAATTTGATGTCGCTTCATTGTTGCACTGAAAAAACTGCCGCAAAAAGTGGAAATAGGATCTTTGGGGTACATGTCTTGGGGAGTTAAGGACTCCAAAGTTCTAAGATTGTGATGGGGATTTAGAGAGGCTAAATTATTTCATTTATTAGGCATTTGGTGGTATTTTAAGAACTAAAAAGACAAGAAAACATAGGGAGGCAGGGTAAGGGATAGAGTTGAGGAGGGATGAGAGACTTGAGAAAGGGCCAGGGAGGTTGAGTTAAGAGAAGAAAATGAACAAAAGATTAGTCAGACAAAAATCAAACATTGGAGAGTACGGTGCAGAGGGGGGGGGGGAGATATTGAACAAAGATACTGGAAGGGAGAGATAGATATAAAGGGAGGAATGAGGATCGAGAGTTAAAGAAGGCAATGTAGAAGGAGGGGCGATAAAAAGAGACACTTAAGAAAAGGGGATGGAGCCTATGAAGGTATGTGAGAGAAAGAAGGATTCCTAAGCAAGTAAAAATTAAGGGTTAATGAGAGATCGGCATGGATGGAGAGAAAGAGGAAAAGAGATTATTTTTAGTACAAAGGTTTTAATGAAAGAAATAGGGTATAGGTGGGAGTAGGGGTGAGCAAAAGATCAAGTTACCCGGAACCGGTATTGGAACCGTGTAGGAACCGCCGGTTCCGGTTCCGGGTAGCAAAAGTTGGGAACCGGTCCTAGCGGTTCCAGTTCCGGGTAATCGAAATTTAGAACCGGAACCGGTAGGGTACCCGGCAAGATCGGTTCCAATTACGGGTACTAGTGATGGCCACGGGCCGGGCGGGCCAGTGCTAGGGCCGGGCTCCACCGGGCTAGTGCTCGGAGAATCGAGCACTAGCACTAGCCCTACACACCTGGGCTAGTGCCAGTGCTCGATTTCTCGGGCACTAGCACTAGCCCGCCAGTGCTTGACCGGGCTTTGACCCGGGCTTGACCCGGGCTAGTGCCGGGCGGGCCAGTGCTCAAGCACTGCTGGCTCGGCCGAAAAAAAAAAAAAAAGGCTTGGTCATAATTACCATAATTTTATCATTTTTTGATAAACTTATAATAATTAGGATGCCTACGTATCTCGAAAGAATCAAAGCCCACGTAGTTCTTCACTTACCTTACTTACCGTCGCTTGATTATTTGATCGGTTCATTCTTAGACGTTCTCATCGGTGGTTGATGCTCCCGATTCCGATGTAGTATCCATTGTCATGAATGGATCATCTTCTTCGTCATCATCATCATCATCATACTTCTTTCCTTGTCTTCTTTTTAATGCTTGATCCCAATCTTTTTTGCATACACATACTTTCACGGATTCGGGAGCTAACCTTGATCGCTTTTCATCCAATACTCTTCTACCTGCACTAAAAGCGGACTCCGAAGCAACTGTCGAAGCTGGAACTACAAGAACATCCTTTGCAATTTGGGTTAAAATCGGATATTGGTGGCTATGTTTATGCCACCAATTAAGAATGCTAAACTCACTTTCATCGGTAATATCATGGACAAGTGTTAAATAATCATTGACAAAAGATGTAGTATCATTTAAAGTCGTTTTTTGTTTTTTTAAAATAATATTATGATAAAAACTAAATTTACTTGGTTTAGATTTAGATGACATGGAAGAAGAACTAGCTTGTGCATCAGTACCACTACGTGTATCATACAAATCATGTAATTTAGTAAGAATAGAAACACATTTGTTCACATAATTATCTACATCATAGTCTTGTTGTAATGTTGAATAATAAAATTCTAACATGTTTTTCAATCCCGCGGATTTAACACCGGGATCAAGAATACATGCAATGCCATATATAATAGGAAATTCAGTAAAATAAGCCAACCATTTCTCACGCATTAAAGAAACAACTTGCTTTAAGCTATCGTAATTAGAAGAATCAACACTAGACATAGCAAAAACTATTTTAATGCATTGTAAAATCACCAAATGAACATTTGGTTCATATACTAGCGAAAAAACTTTTGTAGCATCATAATAAGATTTCAAAAGATCATAAAGAGGTTCAGTAAGTTCCCAAGTAACATCATCGAGAAGTCGTGCATTTGGATCGGTAGAATGATGTTCATTATACAAAGTAGTAATAACTTGTTTATACCTGATTGCAGCACCTAGCATGGTGTAGGTAGAATTCCACCTTGTTGGTGTATCAAGACCAAATCTCTTTGCTGGCAATTGATGTTGCGTGCACAATTGTTTGTATCTACGCTTTTTTGTGCCCGTTGCTCTAAGCCACTTAATAACTTTTCTAATAGGGCTTAAAATAGAAGAAATACAAGCAATTCCTTCTTGAGCGGACAAATTAATAATATGTGCACAACATCTAACATGTAAAAACATACCATCTAATAATAAAGTTGAAATATTACTCTTGATATGACCAATACAATTAGTATTAGCCGAAGCATTATCAAATGAAATAGTAAACAACTTATCAGTCAATTTAAACTCATTACAAGTAGCATGAATACGAGAATATATGTTATAGCCGGTATGCGACTCTTCCATAACATCAAAAGCAATAATACGTTTTTGTAATTTATAATCATTATCAATCCAATGAGCGGTAATGCATATATAAGGCTCACCTTGTCTTGAAGTCCATGTATCACTAGTTAGGCAAACACGTCCACTAAATGAACGAAAATATTTAATTAGCTCGCCTCTTGTTTTGTGATATTGTGTCATAGTATGACGCTTAAGAGTGTTCCTAGGCACCTTTCTATAAGCGGGTTGTAATGATAATCTATTAAACTCTTCATAATTAATACTTTCACCAAAACTAAACGGCAATTCATCAAGACAAACAAAATTAGCCATATTATCAATCATTCGATCTCTATTATAATAGAAAGGAGTACCTCCACCGGGGGTCGGGGTCATATAAATTCCGATTTGTGATTGACCACCACCATGGCTTGATTCACCTTCAACTATTTTTTCGGGGTCGATTATGCCATGTACGCTTTGTAGGTGTCGAGCTTGAGTGCCGGTTCCGCTACCCGTTTTCCACTTCAATTCCACATTAACATGGTTGGCTTTGCAAATTCGACAAACAAGTTTGAAACATTTTACACCTTTTTGGTCATTTTCGGTGTACACTTTGTCAAAATGAGCCCAAACAAAACTTGGTTTGACACCACGTCGATTAATAATACCACCACCTTGTCCACCTACAATTAAAGAATAATGATATTAATTAAGTTGTAAATTTACATTAATTGAATAAATTAAAAAATTAAATGAATTGAATAAATATGCAACTTTATAAATTGAATTTTACCATCTTGTAAATCTACATCCGTTGTTGGACGAGAACGGGGTGATGGCATGACCGATGATTCTTGTTGTGATGCATTACCTACACCTACAAATAAAATTATATCAATAAAAAGAAAAATTGGCAAAATAAAACTAATAATTATAAAAATAAATTATAAACATTAATTTACCTTGATGAATATCACCTAGAAGTGATTCTTCATATTCTTTCAACACTCTTCTTTGATCAGGAGTTAGATTATCCATTTCGGGTTAATATGATTTTTTGATAGGAATATTAAAATATCCAATACGAAATACAATAATTATCAATACTAATAATAATTATCAAAATAACAATAATAAAAGTACTAAATATTGTATACTTACTTAATATAGTACTTGTAGTAATTTTTTTCTAACTAAAATTGAAAACTTAATTAATACTTAAAAATTGTAATAATTTTTTTTAAGTAAATTTAAAACTTGAATACTTGAGAGTTGTAGAATTGTAGTAATTGAAGAAGAAATGTAGAATAGAGAGAGTGATTGTGTGGAAATTGAAGTTGGATTTATTGGGTATTTATAAAAAATTTAAGGGTAAGATAAAATTAAAAAAAAAAAAAAAAAAAAAAACTGCCAAATCAAAACGGCTAGTTTTTTAAATATTTCTAGCCGTTTGATAGGGGCGGGCTGGGGGCGGGCTGGGGCGGGCCGTTACTTGACCAGGGCTTGACCAGGGCTTTGACCAGGGCTTTGACCAGGGCTTTAACCAGGGCTTTGACCAGGGCTTGACCGGGTTTGACCAGGGCTAGTGCTTGAAAACTCGAGCACTAGCCCTGGCACTACCAAACCCGGGCTTTGCAGTGCCTGGGCCGGGCCGTGCCGGGCCATGCCTTGACCAGGGCTTGACCAGGGCCGGGCCAGGGCGGGCCCGGGCTCCTAGTGCCCAATGGCCATCTCTAACGGGTACCCGGAACCTCATGTACCCGAAACTGTTGTTTGGTAAAATAATAGAGGTTGCCACTTTATTTTCACAAAAAAGTGAAAAAGTGAGAAGCTTATTCCCGTAGAAGGAAGGAAGAGAAAAAAAAGGAAAAAAAAAAGTTAATAAAAATAACCTAATAAAAAAAAAACCCTAGACATTTCTAATTTCTCACTCTTTCTCTCTCATCCGTCTGCCTCTCTTTCTCACTTCAGTCTTCAAAAATCAACCTTCATTTTTCTGACTTCAGTCTTCATTTTTCTCAAATTAATTTTAAAACTTATCCTCAACCTAACATTCACTCAAGTTATAGTACACGATTGCCTCATTTTTCGTCGCACGCGTCTTCTTCAAGGTATGGTTAGCAAATTTGAATTCTCAGATCCGTTTTTTTTTTTTTTTTTTTTTTTTGTGCAATTTTGTGTATTATGTTGTTTCTTTTGTATTGTTTTTATTTTTGATGAATTGGGTAATTAGATCTAGTAATTTCGTAGGAGATCGAATATGTATTAAATCTAATAATTGGATTATAATTTGTTATATTTTTAGGTTGAACCTTCATATGGCGGAGCCTATAATCGTGGATGTCGAAAGTGGAGCAGAGGATGTAGTGGAGTCAGTCCCGAAGACGGGTGATAAGCGCACATCCGACATGTGGTTTCACTTTGGTAGTGTAAGAGATCCTACAAACCCTAAAATTATAATTAAATTTGTATGCAATTATTGTCAAACAAGGCTGGTTTACAAATCTAATAATGGAACTTCAGCAATGATAAAACATCTTGGTTCATGTAAAAAGTATCCTTTGAATGTTGACAAAAAGCAGAAACTTATTTATGTTTTTAGGCCTGCTAATAGTCCTTCTGCAACTGTTTCTAATTGGGAATTTGATCAGAATGATGTGCGTCTTGCTGTGGCTAGAATGGTCATTGTGGATGAACAACCATTTTCTTGTGTTGAACGTGAAGGGTTTCGTTACTTTTGTAGTGTTGTTGTTCCGCAATTTCTGGTTCCTTCTCGTTTTACAGTGGCAAGAGACTGTAAGAAGTTGTATGTTTGTGAGAAAGATCAACTGAAACAAACTTTTAAAAGGTTAAAATCGAGAATTGCTCTTACTACGGATTGTTGGACTTCAAATCAGAATTTCAATTACTTGTGTTTGACTGCTCATTTCATAGATAATAATTGGAAGTTGCATAAGAGAATATTGAATTTTCAATTGATGGATAGTCACAAAGGTAGAGAGATTGGGAAAGTTGTTGAGGCTTGTGTATTTGGGTGGTCTATCGATGATAAGTTGTCTTGTATTACAGTTGATAATGCTAGTTCAAATGATACGGCTGTTGGTTATTTGAAAGATAAACTAAGTGAAAAACTTGTTTTGTGTGGTGAATTTTTTCATATGAGGTGTGCTGCACATGTATTGAATTTGATAGTGCGAGATGGTTTGTCTACTATGAAAGATGCTCTTTCTAATATTCGTGGTGCTGTAAGACATGTGAGGAGCTCGCCTGCTAGAGCTAAAACATTTGATGATTGTTCCAACTCTGAAAGACTTTCTTTTAAGGGTTCAGTTTGTCTTGATGTATCCACACGTTGGAACTCCACTTATTTGATGTTGGAAAGTGCTATAAAATTTGAAAAGGCTTTCAATAGATATTTTGATGATGATAACGAGTTTAAGGGTGGTATTCCTATGAAAGATGATTGGGAGAAAGCCAAAGTTTTAACCAATTATTGTTTGAAACAATTTTATGATGCTACTAAGAGGATGTCGGGTAGTTTATATGTTACTGCCAATATGCATTTTCAAGAAGTGATGGGTATACTTGCTTCTTTATTAGAATGGGAAGATGGTATTGATGTTCAACTTGCTTTAATGGGTACCCATATGAGACAAAAGTTTGACAAATATTATGGTGATCTAGAAAAGACAAATGTCATGGTATTGATTGCTATTGTTCTTGATCCTCGTTGTAAGCTGAAATTTGTGAAATTTGCTCTTAAAAAGCTTCATCCTTTGGATTTTGATAGAGTGGAAGAGATGTACAATCATATTTTTGAGGTGCTGAATCGTTTATTTAAGTTTTACGCTTCTTCTTTGAGTGTTAATGATCTTAAGTCAGCTAGTACATCAACAATGAATGAGGGTGACAAAGTTAATGGGCCTGTGCAAAATGTACCAATGACAAAGCTTTATGCTCAATTTGTGGATGAAGAAGTAAATAATTTTTCTGGAAAATGTGAGTTGGAGGTTTATCTTAAGGCTCCTCGTGAAAAAATGGAGGATCCATTTGATATTTTATCTTGGTGGAAAGTTAATGCTGGCACTTATAAGGTTTTGGCAGCAATGGCAAAAGATGTTCTTGCTATTCCCGTTTCAACTGTTTCTAGTGAATCTGCTTTTAGTACATCCGGTCGTGTTCTTGACCAATTTAGGAGTAGTTTGGGCCCTAAGACGGTTGAGGTGTTGATTTGTGCTCAAGACTAGTTGAAAGGCTCTAACATTTGTATTGATATTGAACAATATCTTGCGGACGTTGAGAGATATGAAGAAGGTATTGTACCCTTTCATTTATATGTATTATTTACAATCCTAAGCTTATAAATGTTTTATTGATACATCATTTTGTTTGGTTGCTGGTAGATTTTAATGATGATGAAATCGCACAAGTGGAAGAGATTATTGGCGAGAACAAGTAGCGATACATGGTTTGTTCTCTTGAATCTCAAGGTACAATAAGATATCTAAACACATCTTTTCATTGTTTGTAGTTATTTTCTCATACTTCCCCCCCACTTCTTTATGCTCCTGGGTTCATGATTTTGGCACAACTTTGGCATCTTACAGATTGGCGATGAATTCAAGAGTTTTTGCAAGTTTCTAATTCAAGTGGTAGCAACCTGATGAATTCATCATCTCCTAGACTCTTACCTCTATGGACTTCTACTTTACAGTTTCTTTACATATTGTTGTCTTGTAATATATTTATGTACGATGGTTAGAGACTTAGAGTTATCTCACTTGTAGTAGACTTCTAATTATGCAATTGCACCAAGTCTGTAGGTTATGGGAAATCTAATGACAAAAACAATGTATTTTGTGGCCTCTGCCAAATGCCCTGAACATGAAATTTATTGTTTTTTTTTTCTAAAGAATAAACATGACTTCATATTAGAACGGGTACCCGGAACCGGATGGGTATTGGCGGTTCCGGTTCCGTACTTTTCGGAACCGCATGTAACGGTTCCGGTTCCGGTTCCAAAATTGAGGAACCAAAGTGAAACCACATGTCGGATGTGCGCTTATCACCCGTCTTCGGGAATGACTCCACTACATCCTCTGCTCCACTTTCGACATCCACGATTATAGGCTCCGCCATATGAAGGTTCAACCTAAAAATATAACAAATTATAATCCAATTATTAGATTTCATGCATATTCTCCTACGAAATTACTAGACCTAATTACCCAATTCATCAAAAATAAAAAATATACAAAAGAAACAACATAATACACAAATTTGCACACAAAAAAAAAAAAAACAAAAACGGATCTGAGAATTCAAATTTGCTAACCATACCTTGAAGAAGACGCGTGCGACGAAAAATGAGGTAATCGTGTACTATAACTTGAGTGAATGTTAGGTTGAGGATAAGTTTTAAAATTAATTTGAGAAAAATGAAGACTGAAGTCAGAAAAATGAAGGTTGATTTTTGAAGACTGAAGTGAGAAAGAGAGGCAGACGGATGAGAGAGAAAGAGTGAGAAATTAGAAATGTCTAGGGATTTTTTTTATTAAGTTATTTTTATTAACTTTTTTTTTCCTTTTTTTTCTTCCTTCTTTCTACGGGAATAAGCTTCTCACTTTTTCACTTTTTTGTGAAAATAAAGTGGCAACCTCTATTATTTTACCAAACAACAGTTTCGGGTACATGCGGTTCCAGGTACCCGTAATTGGAACCGACCTTGCTGGGTACCCTACCGGTTCCGGTTCTAAATTTCGATTACCCGGAACTGGAACCGCTAGAACCGGTTCCAACTTTTGCTACCCGGAACCGGAACCGACAACACCGGGTACGGAACCGGAACCGGCGGTTCCTTTGCGGTTCCAATACCGGTTCCGGGTAACTTGATCTTTTGCTCACCCCTAATAGTGAGGGAGAAGTGAGGACCCATCGGGAGAGGAGATTAGAGAAAGAGGCAGAGGCGTGAAAAAGTGTGGTTGCGGAAAGTAGCTGAAAATTGTACCTTGTAGCTGAGGGGGAACATCTTAATTTGCATGTGTTTGGAAGAGACGTCATTTAAAGTTTGAAATCTCTACAAAGCCAAGACAATTTCTACAACTGATACTGATGTTGCTACCCACGACAGACAACATTTATGGGCATTGTTGATAAGCCCATTGTTCCGTCAACTGTCCCTGACACTGTTCCAGCATCTGTTCCTGGTTCTGGTCCTATCACTGTTCCCAGGTTCTTAATCGATTATGATAGACTATCATTGAGAGTGAAGAGAATATGCGGATAATTTTGAGGGGGAACATGTTTGACAATCTTGAGGGGGAATATGGTTGATAAATTTCACAGATGATGTGGTTGCTCAATAATGCATAAGTTTTGGATTCTCTATGGATCTTATTGAGGGGGAACATCTTTGCCTTCCGAAGAGGCCATCAGTAAACCAGAATATTTTTGTAGGTAACTTGTATTTGGGTTCTTGGATGAATTGGTAGATGACTATTCTCTGCAATTTTTGCTATTGTTACTCATGGTGTTGTTGCTACGACAAGTTCTTGTGGAGAATGCTGAACTCATACTCGTTCCCAACAGTGTTCCCATGTTACACTACCCCTGTTCCCATGCCATTGATTTAGCTACTCTCAATGCACCTTGTTCCACAACCTAATCCCTCATCTGTTCCCATCATTGATCCTTTCTCCCTTTTTAATACCACAAACCCAACTTTGAACACTTGGTGTTGTTCTCTCTTTTGCTGACTGTTTGATACACTCTCATGCTAACGCTATTATGTTTTTGAGGATTTGTGACCTGGTTTTGGGTGTTTATAGCTTAATAACAGTTTTGCTTGAGCTATTTGGTTTCTATTGTCTACTCAACTTGGTTCAATTCGCATTTGTGGTGTTGGATTCGCATACTCTCTTGTGCAGTCTTTGACCTTTTTTATGGTGTCAAAAGGGGGAAATTTTGTGCAAACTTTCTATCTCTAAGTTTATGATGATTAGAGTTATTCTTGAATTTTCGCAGTTTAGTTCATTACCAAATTGTTGAGTTTCATGTTTGCTACTGACCTTTGAGATTCATGTTTGCTAATGACCATTGTCTACAACTATGTCTTTATGCCATGCCCACTAGAATGATTTTTGTGAAAGTTTGACACACATATTTGTCATCATCAAAAAGGGGGAATTTGTTGGGTTTCTGGTTTTTTATGATAACAAATATTGTTGCACGATTAAGGTTAGTAGTTTGATTGATGTGCTTATTGAACTAACCTTATGATCTAATACTTGTCGAGTTGTTTGGTTCGTTATAATTAAGAACAGGTTTCACCAACGATGGTGAGTTGACTTTCAGTGGAACAATTACAAGTATGGTGCAACTACAAGAGACGTCAAGATTATCTAGGTGTCGAGTATATATAGATCTCTTGTATTAATCTTGGTTGATGCACGGAATTAAAATTGCCTTAAGAAAACAAAGGTGGGAACAGAGCATGGAACATAGTCACAGACTAGCTCATAGTCTCTGTTCCATACACTGTTCCAATGCATTTCAAGTTTTACAAATCTTTATTCGTACGTGATTTTGCAAGAAACAATCTTTTATAAAGATTATGATTTTGTCTCAAAATAATTTTGGTAAAAACGATTATCTCATATCTTACTATGTTCGGGTATTATCTTTTAAAGAGATTTTCATATTGGGTTTATAGATATTTCCAAAATACTTTCATTAAGTTTTGAAACTCTATCTTTTGTAATATCTTTTCATAATCGGTTTTTGAGACATAACCACTGTTATAAGAACACAAATCACGTTGTTTTGGTAACGCACCTTGAGATTAAAACGATTTGAGCTTAAACAGTATTTCATCAAGGCAAACAAAGTTCCTAGTGCGTCATCTTGATTTAGGGCTTATAGTATCTCTCCTGGCTTTCGAGAAGCTTATCGAGATAGCTATTCTTTTGTAATCTTAATTTCCTTAAGAGTGTTGCGGGTAGAGTCTCAATATATGTGGTAGATATTTGGGTAGAGGTTCTTGTGATAAGAATGTCAATTAGTTCTTGTGGTAAGAACTTGAATTGGTGCTTGTATTACTCTTTTGATAATAGTGGATTATTGAAGATTAGGTTAGGGTGGACGTAGACCTTGAGGTAAGGTCGAACCACGGTAAATCTCTGTGTTATCTGTGTACTGCTTTATTTCCATATTACATGGAACAGTTTCACATACACTACTGTTCCGTGTAGCATTCATCTCATCGTTACTTTGTGTAGAGAACAGTCACACATACACTGTTCCATACACTGCTCCGCTATATTGTTCCCCTGCCTATTATCTATAAAGTGCGAAAAAGTTGTAGGATTCGGGTCGTTTACTCAAATTCCCTCAAAAACTCTATTCACCCCCCCTCTAGAGTGTCCGCCTCATACCATCACGTTGCAAATGGGTTAGACAATACATAATAGCACAACAAAATGGGTCACACAAACTACAAGATTATACATGCCACCCCATTCTCCCTTTATTGTAAATGTCGTATTTGGAATTTGGAGTTAGAATTGTGTATGTAAAGAGGAAGCCTTATTGATAGTTAGGATCTTTCGATTTCCAAGTATATGGAGCACATAAATCTAACAGATTCTAACCTATGTATACATGCTAAACACTCATTCAGTCATTCTCATCTCAGCTAGCATAGTCAGTAGTACTGATTTTTGTGTACCGAGCTCCAATAAAGCCAACTTGTGGATCTAATATAGGTTCGATATCGATTCTACAATTATAAGGATACCAAAATGTAACCCCTGCTTATGCATCACATGCATTCTTATTTTCCTTGAAGTTGTTGGTTGTGCCCTAATCTTTTGTTTTAGTTCTATGGCTCGTCGGTTTTATAATGCTCACAGTAACGTAGTACATTCTGTATTTTGGAGCGTGGTTGGTGTGACAGGGATTGTAGTTACGTATTTTCGTACGAGACCGAGACAAGAAGGGTCGTCGTCGAGATTTTTACCAAATTGTTGTTGCCTCGTATCATTCATCATCATAGGTTTTGTTGTGTTGTTAGAATATATTGTTTGGTACGTGGTCTTTGAAGCAAGGTCTAGGACTCGTAAGTTTTATCACGCCCACAAATTATTAGCATACAATTTACTTTGGGCCATGGTTGTGACCACAGCAGCGGTTTTAGGTCTATCTATTTTTATTATTAGGAGACGGAGACGAGTCCGACGACAAAGTGCGAGTGGGATATCTACTACAACAACGAAGATTCAAAATGCGTAAATATCCGTGGTCAACACGGTTGCTCATTACGTTGCTGGCCGGATATAAGTGGATCAAATTTCCCGTTTTTCATATCTAATACTATATATTAAAACGTGAAACCAAGTCTTTCCTAGAACGACACTTGACATTTATTAATTGGATAGAACATAAAAATAACATTAAATATAATTATCGGTTAAGATATGGTAATAAATTATCATTGAGTAGTATAATATAGCTAATTTATAGAAAATAATTATTAAGGTAATTTATTTGAACAAAGATAAGCCGTAGTATAGTATAACTAATTTATGGAATATAATCATTATGGTAATTTATTAGATCAAAGATAAACCAACATTTTTCTTATAGAGTGAGTATAAACAATATAAATATATAGCTCGGGCGTGGCACGGGCATGCAAACTAGTCAAAAAGAAAAATAAAATAGTTACGGTTTTTTTAAGCTAAGGGTCGGTACAATTAAGGTTCGTTAAGAACACATTATTATTATGTTTTTTTTTTATTCTCATCTGATGATTATTATAATAACAAAGGATGAGTAATAATTTACGATGAGAATATATAAAATAACTTTAGGTAGCGTTTGAAAACATAAATTTGGAAATTTGTAATCATTTCAAATCCATCATTTGAAAATGTAGAATTCAAATATAAATTCAATGTTTGGGGAGGGTGGGATTTCAAAATGACACCTCTTGAGATGTCATTTGTTTTTGGTCTAATTGGATTTGATACAAATTCCAAAGGATTTGACACAAATCCAAATTCTCAAATTCTTGAGTTCCCAAACATGTGATTTGTGTCAAATTTGGATTTGAGAATCAAATCCTTGTTCCCAAACACTCTCTTATATTATCAGTGTTGTCGTTGTTATTAATGCCACCCTTTGGTAATGCCCTTAACAGAGCGCCAAAGTTCATCATCTGATCTTTAACACAAATTTAACATGAATTGGAGAGGGTACTCATAAGAATGAGTTTGAAAAATTAATTTAATTTAATTGGTGAAAAACAATATACAAATAGCGGAAAGAAAATGAAGTAGGACGAGAACTAGGGGCCTAGGGGAAAAGGGAGATGAATGCGAGTGGAAAGTACTAGATCTCATTCTTAACTAATTGGTTAGTGGTTCATTTTTTAAGTTTGATTCTCGTCAGTGTGACCAACCAATGTTTAGAGTGTTGTGGACCGCCAAATCACCGGCTCCACAATTAGAATGACATTGTCCGCTTTGGGTTGGAAGACAAGCCCTCACGGTTTTGGAAGGTCAATCTTACCCAAAAGGCCTCATACTATATAGCGTGGAGGTGGAACTTATAAACAAGGATTCTAGTCCTTAATTTTTCAATGTGG
Organism: Spergularia marina; assembly: GCA_963680865.1. Classification (NCBI taxonomy): domain Eukaryota; kingdom Viridiplantae; phylum Streptophyta; class Magnoliopsida; order Caryophyllales; family Caryophyllaceae; genus Spergularia; species Spergularia marina. The sequence goes on along the minus strand of OY804545.1, from coordinate 7,736,780 downwards.
GACTTGGGTTGACACCCCAACAATCTTCTCCTCAAACCAAGGCCCAATTCATGGCCGGACCTCTTTCCGTTATTATATGGAGACACATAGTCGCGAGGTGTTATCGAGAGGGAATGCCCACAAACACCAGTCCACTTGCCACCACGGGTTTCTTTAAACCATGGCTCTGATACCACTTGTTTTGGACTGCCAAACCACCGGCTCCACAATTAGTATGATATTGTTCGCTTTGGGCCCAGCTACCAGCCCGCACGGTTTTTCAAACATGGGTATCTTTTCAACCCAAAAGGCCTCATACTATTAATGTGGACTTGTTTTTTCAATGTGGGACTTGGGTTGACACCCCAACAATCCTCCCCTCAAACCAAGGCCCCATGGCCGGACCTCCTTCCGTTTATTATACGGAGACACACAGTCGCGAGGTGTTACCGAGAGGGGATGCCCACAAACGCCAGAGTCCACTCGCCACCACAGGTTTCTTTTTAAACCGTGGCTCTGATACCACTTGTTGTGGATTGCCAAACCACCGGCTCCACAATTAGTATGACATTGTCCGCTTTGGGCTGGGAGACAAGCCCTCACGGTTTTGGAAAGTGGGTCAATCTTACCCAAAAGGTCTCATACTATATAGCGTGGAGGTGGAACTTATAAACAAGGATTCTAGTCCTTAATTTTTCAATGTGGACTTGGGTTGACACCCCAACATAAAGGGGTTTTACTCATTTTAGTGCCCTGGAAAAAATTGCTCACATTGTGGAACTAACAGAGAAAACGAGGTGAATGGTATAAATTCTCAACACTGTCAATCTGTAATACCCCGGATTTCAGAGGAGATCCCTGAGAGATTAAGGGCTCATATGAGGTGCTTAAAAGGAATGATAGTGCTACTCATACCAACAAAGTCGACTTTCCTTTTAGGAAGCCCATGTGATAAGAACTCCAAAGTTAAGCGTGCTTGACTGGGAGTAATTTCAGGATGGGTGACCTCCTGGGAAGTTTCCCAGGGTGCGCACGAGTGAGGCCAAAGTGCGCCGGAAGGACCCGTGTTGGTCTGTGAGGTCAGCCCACAGCCTGGCAAGCTGCCATAGGTGACTACTCTCGGCTCAGGCGATGAGCCGGGGTGTTACACAATCCATTCATGAGACCTACCAATCTACCACCATTATAATAATATAAGAGCATATTGCTTATGATAAGACGAGATGTATACGGCTAAATTGCCAAAATGGTAAAGAAAAGTGATGTTTTGACCAAATTTGGCCCATACTCCGTATACTTTAGTAGTGTTAGAATATGAGTTTTTGGAGAAGGGGAGGGGGCAAAGATATAGGTAAAGGAAATTAGTTGTTACAAAGATCGAGGACAGAATCAAGGTTAGCCTTAGTGGTTAGAAAAATAATTTATAATAGGGTAATACCCGTGCGTTGCAAGAAGATATTTAGTTTCATAAAATAAAGTTAGTGTTGTTTGTTGTTTATAACTTATTTACTAACCTAAGTTTAAATTGTCCCATCTTTTAAAACATTGTTAGCTTAGTGATCATGTAATTGTACAACTATGAGTTTGCAATAGTTAAAGTCTGTGGGAGTACTCAAACAAAAAGATCTTTCAAGTTTATGAGGATGATAACATGCTTTTCATAATTATTTTATCAATATTTATACAAAATTTTAATTGTTTTCGGATTTTACCTAATAGCCCCAAGAAATGATATTATCGAAATTCATATTATCGAAAAAAATATCATATTATCGAAATTCATGTTGGAGTTCAAATTGATATTAACATCCTGACATATATCATCATGTATAATGTATACGCACACTCAATCTTCATATGAATATCTAAACACAAGTATAGAGTCTTCTGACTTCTATAATGACGCCATAAGTAAATCAATAAAAATAATTAAGTAGCTGTATTGAAAAGATAATAGGGGAAAAATATTGTTTGTGAATTTATTAACCAATGAGATTTAAGCATAATTGATGGAAGAAAATAAAGGAGCCAAGTGAAGAGCTGCTGGAGCAATAAAATGGTAAGATACGAATGATAAAAAAAAAAAAAAAAAAAAAAAAAAAACATATACTCAATCTCTTAGACGTGAGTGGTATAAAACCGAGTGCAGCAAAAGATAGAGGAGATCTAGGTATTAATTTGACTTTTAGGTTTGTCCTTTTAAATATTAACACTTATTTATTGGTTTTTTAGGTTTTTTTTTTTTTTTTTTGTTGGACGATTTTGTGCTCATTGATAGGACTATATGAGAACCTTGTTGTAGTTACTAGTTTTAAGCCCGTGCGTCGCACGGTTCAAATATTATATCATTCTTAATGATTTTTATGTTTATAACAAACTATGTTATCATTTCAATAAAAATAATTTATAGCAATTGTTGTGATGTTGCTTACATGTATTTTAAAATCTTGATCAATTAAAAAATAAAAAAAATACAAAGTTGTCTAGATTGTTCATGTTTAAATTATACAAACAACATTTCTTATTTATACTCTTCAAAAACACCTTTTTTTTAATAGATATAGTATATAAAGTCGATTGTAATCATTAAGCATTGCTTATCAGAAAATGTATAAATGGACCTCAAATTAAAATTCATTTCAAATCAAATAAAATGATATATGTTTCAAAAGTTTCTGACACACTAACCAATTGTACGATCAATCATACCGTGTTTCTATAATATAGTATGAATGGTTAATAATTAACTGTGTAATTTATCCTCTCATTTTTTGCTTTTTCACCATACACCAAACTTTTTGAGTAATTCTTAAATGATGGACTCTTCATTTTGCTCTTTCACCATACACTAAACTCTTTGAGTAGTTCTTAAATAATTGACTCTTCTTTTTCGGTCTTTCACCATACACTAAACTCTTTGAGTATTTCTCAAATGATGGACTCTCTCTATGCTCTTCAAAATTCCCTCTTTTATATTAAAAAATGAACAGATATTAAAATTTCATTTCAAATCTTTAACGAGTGCGTTGCACGGTACACATATTATATTGTGTATGATAATTCTTATTATACAAAAGTTCCATGTTGAACACGTTTCTTCGATAGTCAGATGTAGTGTTTATATTTTGTTTGTTGAGTTTAGTTTAGGAATAGCCACTATCATTTTTGCAATTTTCGCTAGATGACTGGTGATAATGCATTTCTATCATATGTATAATGAAACTCATTTTATATTAAATTTCAAAATAGGTTAATTTTCTAATATATAAAATGAAAGTTAGAACTAATTATGTCGTGTCACAGTTAATTTCAAATTGCAATTTTATGAAAGTATGGAGTCTGGCTAATAAATGTTGTGAGAATCTTTCATTCTTTGGACTCTCTCACCATTTCTCTTATTTTGGACTCTCTTTAAAAACAAATCTCTAATAAATGTATACGTAGTAATTGAATTGTTTTACATACCGTAAAAATGTGTAAATGGATCTCAAATTGAGATACATTTCGAAACAAATATAATGATATATGTTTTCGATGACTACTGATTAATGCATTTTTATCAAACATATGTATAATGGAACTCATTTTAGATTAAAATTTCAAAATAGGTTTAATGAGTTATATGTATTAATTTTCTGATATACAAAATGAAAGTTAGGACTAATCATGTCGTGTCACATTTAAATAACTTTTAAATTGCAATTTTATGAAAGTATGGACTCTGGCTAATAAATATTGTGAGAATCTTTCATTCTTTGGACTCTCTCACTATTTCTCTTATTTTAGACTCTTTTTTTTTGTAAGGAAAAAAAAAACAAATCTCTACTAAATGTATACGGAGTAACTTAATTATTTTGCATATCGTAAAAATGTGTAAATGGATATCAAATTGAGATACATTTCTAAGCAAATCTAATGATATATGTTTTGAAATTTTCTGATACACATAACCAATGTTACAAGTGATTATGTCTCAAATCTATTAGATACATTTATTAAAGAGTATCACGAAAATAAGGAGTCCTTATGTGGATTATTAATAATTGTCCATTTGAGTTGTTAATAATAAAATGTGGGTATTTTCCATTTTTTAAACTCTCTCATTATTTATATTTGTTGGATTCTCTTTTGGCTTTTCAAAAAGAGTCTCACAAAAATAAGGATTCTTTATGTGGATTATTAATAATTGTCCATTTGAGTTGTTAATTAATAATAAGGTATTTATCATTTTTTAAACTCTCTCAGTATTTATGTTTTGTTGGACTCTCTCTCGGCTCTTCAAAAATCTTTCTTTTATATATATATATATATATATTAGATTTGTTTGTATTTTTATTTTTTATTCATTCATTATAAAAACTCATACGTATTTGTTGGAGGATTTTTTTAGCGACATTTTAGGCTCATTAATAGGAACATCTAGCTATTTTTTATTTGTTTAAAGAAGAAAATATTAGTGGAAACTTTTTTGAGCAGGAAATTTTTTAGCCAGAGATTGACACGTGTCCTAGTGACTTCTGTTTTAGTAGAACTAGATAGATAGACGTTGTTCGGGTTCAAATTCTCATATCTCCACACCCGCATCAATACCTATGTATAAATTTAGAAAAATCCAACTTAATCTTTCGGAAGGAGATTGACTCACACATGTAACCAGTGGCGTAGCCAAGGGGGGTGCACGGGGGGCAAGTGCCCCCCAATTCTATCTGAAATATATCAATATATATTATTTATGTCCCCAACATGTATATTAATTGTGATAGACTAGTGGAATTTGGCCCATTTTAGTTTACAGACTACCCGAGTTCGAGTCTGGTTATTGTCACCCTGGCTCTTTACTCATGTTAGTTCATAATTTTGTGCTCCCCTCACCGGAGTTTTTATGACGCCATATATATCAACGACAACAAGATATGCGGTGTTGCACGCAAAAGCAAGTCTCATTGTGAGCTCCGATATAACTCGTCAATGCGGATAATTTAATTAGACCGGTACTTTCTCAAGATATTACTAGCTCACGCATATTACAACGTCGCCACATATTTGTACTACAGGCCCAAGTCCAGTTATTACTTCATATAGCCCAAAAACAATTTGGTACGTGTAACTGGTGGTCTGTATTACCTGCTAATCTTTGTCTGTGTCAGGAACACAATTTCTGTGGCACAACTTCCACACAAAAAAAAAAAAAAAAGAAAAAAAAAACACCCCCATTTTTCTCAAAAATCTTCCCACCACAAAATTAACAGAAATAACTGTCACTCTAATCAAACTCTGATCTTCATCTGTAATAATTATGAAATGAATGTTCATTGAAGTATTTTATTAATCCAAATCTTAGTAAAACTCTGATGTTTTCTTGATAAAAAAAAAATGGCAGCAATATCAGCGGGAAGAGTTGGATTAGGCCAAATAAGCACAAATTTCCAAACCCCAAAACTCAGAAAACCTCAATTCTCATTTCTTGGTAAAACCCTGTTGTTGAAACCCCAATTCAGCTCATCAGTACCCTTAAATTCAAGGAGGAAATGCCTGGTTTACGCTTCCGGGTTTGAGTTATTTGACCCAGTTAGGGACCTTTTCTTGGGTGTGGGAGTTGGGCTTCCTTGTACTGTTATGGAGTGTGGTGACATCATCTATAGGAGCACTCTTCCTAGAAATGATGGCTTGACACTTACGATTCCTGGTGTTATTTTGGCTCTTGGCACTGTTTCTTACCTTTGGGCTACTCCTGGTGTTGCTCCTGGGTTTTGGGATATGTTTGTGTTTCAATTTGTTGAGAGGATTTTCAGGCCTTCTTTCAAAAAGGTCTCTAATTTTGTCGAATTTTCGCGGTTTTTGATTATTTTGTGATGGGGTGTTTGTTAATGTGATTTGTTTGTTGTTGGGTGACAGGATGATATTGTTTTGGGGAAGAAGTTGGGAGAAGGAGCTTTTGGTTCGGTTTATAAAGTTTCATTGGCTAATGCCAAAAAGAAGTCTGTCAAGGTATTATCTAATGCCAAAAAGAAGTCTGTCAAGGTATTATCTTTGTATAATCTCTTCTGTTGTAGTTGTAACATGGAAATGTTAATGTTATTACTGGAAGACTGCAATCTCTTCTGTTGTAGTTTATGGTGTTTAATGTAATTAAATGTTGCATTTTTTAGTTCGAATTTGATGATTTGATTGGTTCTTGACTTCTTGGTGCCTGTTTGGCTATCAAATGCATTTGTATAGTTGATTATTTGCTCTGGCAGTCTAGCTTCTATGTTGTGTTATTATCATGTGCCCTATGGGCACACGTTAGAAAACCCGATATATGTATAGGAAGATGATCCGGATTTGATGCTTTGATGAAAATATTTCTTTTTTGCCTGTTTGGTTGGTAGAGTAGCCATTTTTGAGAATGCAATTGTATATTTTCCGAAACTGTGGACTTCAAACTGTGAAGGAGAAGAACTAGTACCTCTGAGTTGTGATACTGCCTTTTGTAGGAAGATGAATTGGTTTTGAAAAAAGCGAATGAGTATGGTGCTGCGGAGATCTGGATGAATGAGCGTGTGAGGAGGGCATGTTCTAGTAGTTGTGCAGATTTTTTGTACGGTTTTCTGGAGGTACTGCACTTTGCTATCACATCTCGATAATGCAGTGTCATGAACTCTGGAATCCTGCAGCTTTAGATATGAGGCTGAATATAGTTTCTTTGTACATATTCCAGAGCTCCTCAAAGAAAGAAGGTGAATATTGGCTCATATGGCGTTTTGAGGGCGAGTCCACTCTTTCAGATCTATTGACAAGCAGGGATTTTCCTTACAATGTTGGTATTCTCTCTCAGTACATTACATTTGTGCTTTGTGCGTATTTGTGAAACCCTACTTTCTTGCCCTTTTATTTGGTTGGCTACGTTATGAGTGTGGCATTGTGTTGTTCTAGAACGGTGCATCTAATTTGCCGGTTCTGGAGTGTTCAAAATCAGTCATGTCAACCCAGAGGAGAACGAATTTGAGCCATAAAAGTAGGCTTTGTGACTTTGTGAGCACGTGAATTTGAGTTAAGAAACACTGCATGAGTACTCCAACGTTACATGTCTGTCTTAAACAATGATATTGACAAAATGAAACTACTTCACAGAACCTGTTTAGAAATCCATTCATAACAAATCTAGAATTGTTTTCCTTTTTTCTCGTTCGGCTTCTTACTCTTTGTGTGTGTGTGTGTGTGTGGTGCTGGTGCTCATGCTACCTATTTCATAGGGTTCTCTTTGGCGTTGAAAGAGGCCATGTAAAACAGTGACATATCTTCTCCTCTGAGATCTCCCCTCCATTTTTTTCTATTAAATTCTCTATCTCGTCTTTCTGTCTTGTACTTCTTAATGTCTCTTATTGCTATTTATTTATACTACTTAGACTATAGTAGAACACTACGAAAAGTGGATAGAATCTGCAACTGTTTCCGTTCCTAGTCAGTACTATGAAGAAGAAGTCGCACAACAGAGATTGTTAGTGGATTTTGGAATCTATATTCTGTCCAATGTCTTATGAATCAATTTGTCTAGATAAGTAGTTCAGAGTTTCTTTTAAACATTTTGCAAGTGAAGGTAACTGGAGACTGTGAAGGGAAGTAAATTTTTGAAGTAAGCAAAAACCTCACTTTGATTTTCATGCTTAGAACATATAAGTTGTGTTATGTTTAGACAATGCTGCTACCCTGGCCTGCTATGGAGCCTGTTACAATAATCATAGTGAGCTAGATAGCCAGGCTGGGTGCATTCTAAAGAGGAAGTACTTTGAAAGGCCTGGGTTTTGATCCAAGTCAAGTTTTATGAATTCCGGCTCTCCGTCTTAAGCAGTCATCTGTGTTCGCAAAAGCCAAGTGAAGGTCTTTGGTGCTGTGAATGATCTTGCTGGAGAATAATGTGTCTTCCGACTTCATACTATAAAGTTCAGTTATTAACTTATTATGGTCTATTGGTGGAGGTGAATGGTTCATATGATGATGACATGCTGCTTCACTTGGGAAGCAAGGATGTTTGAACTGAGAGGAAGATATTCTGTGCAGTATCTATATGTTTTGGCCTACAATGAAGTTTCCAAGTGTCCAACACGAGACATGCCAAGCATATGCTGTGCTGGGACTGGGAGTAACAGAGTCGAACAATGACTTTGAATTTTGGTGCAATTTGAAGGTACTCACTCGATCATTCACTTCCTGAGGTCCTATTTAAGGTCAATTTGTCATGCCAACTTCAAAGCCTCTGACGCTAGACTACTGAGATGAACAATCTAAATGAATAGGACACATGCACATCAAGGAAGCTCATGTTCAGAGGTCGCGCCAGTCAGTCATAAGCCTTTAAGGCTCTTTCTTCAAATTCACTGACTTCAGGGTGTCAAATGTGATGCTGAAAAGATGTGGGTTCTCATACTTTCTGCAACCTGGATAATTCACTTCTTTGCGGAGGGTATATATCTTCAAAAAGTAGCATCTTTTAAATTGTGCCGTGTTGTCTATTGGTGAAGAGAATTATACTAGGTGTTCAAGGAGATTTAGTTCTTTAGAATAAGAGCCATAAGTATCTCTTAATACAGGCATTTCTTAGGGAGTTAAGAGCTCTTAGCCCTTATGAGCAGAGGGTCCTGTTAAGGCTCAAAAAGATAGGAAGCACAGATGATACTCCTAAGCTAGCTGTAAGTAACCTTCTCAATGCTCCAGAAAGAGGTTTCTCCAGGAAGAGATGGTTCTGTTGAGACTCTTGATTGAAATGCCAGTTAAGCCTATACTATATAGCATGTATGTCACTTATTCACAGGCCTATACTATCATTCATAAAAAACACAACAAAGCAACATAGTTTTTACTAGAAAGTTTACAGGTTGTAGGTTCTTCAGGTGGAACTATTTCCAATTGAAGGCTATTTCTTCTATATTCAACACCTGATTGTTGTGTTTCAGTAAACAACATTATGGCCTCTTACAGATGTTCTGGTACCTTGTGAGATGAGCCAAGAATGAGATGAAGCGTAAAAGTTTCTGTAGCTTTGCCTTCAGCATAAATGATAATGTCCTTACTAATTGCATGGACGATTTCTTCAGAGTTCCACATCCACCTGTGTATGCTTTGTTATTTGGCTAATACAAAAAGAGAAATCTTTCTAGAACTGTATGCAAGTTCGAAACTGGTCTGTTTACTTATTAGACTATTGTCACGTTTGAAACTCATCCCAGCCACATTGTATCCTGTGATTGTCTTTTTACTCCAATCTTATATGATGGTTTTCCACCAGCAGAAATTTACAGATATAGAATTAATATTGATTTTTTTCATGCTGTAGGTTGAAACAAAGATTTTAGGAGAGCAACAGAACTTGCCTAAAGGATTGGAAAGGGAAACTAGGATTATACAGACAATAATGGGGCAGCTTTTATTTGCATTAGACGGACTTCACTCGACTGGAATAGTTCATCGAGACATAAAGCCCCAAAACATTATATTCTCTGAAGGTAATGCCCTAAATTAATGAGTGTGATATTGCTATACAGTTTCGTTCTTGCTTTACTTGTTTCTTACCCCTATCTAATTCGAGTCCAGATACCCGCACATTCAAGATCATCGATCTTGGGGCCGCAGCAGATCTACGAGTAGGCATCAATTATATACCAAATGAGTTCCTGTTGGACCCAAGGTGAGTAATATTCCTGCATATTAAGCCTCTTGGGAAGCTGATCTGTGTTGAATCTGGGAAGCTGCCTAATCTTGTCCATCCGAAACTGGGTTCTTTGGCTCATATTTTCTAACCATAGTTGAATCTCTGCCCCTTTTCTTACCCCTTGGCTTTTCTCATTACTTTTCCATTACCTGCATGTTCGCATTTCTATTCATTTAGTGCTAAAATACTGATGACCTTGTATTGTCTGTTTAGATATGCTGCACCAGAGCAGTATATCATGAGCACTCAAACTCCATCAGCACCCCCACCTCCTGTGGCCGCTGCTCTTTCACCAGTGCTGTGGCAGGTACTGCAGAGACTAATAAGCTGATATACTCATATACTTGTATTCAGTTTTTTCAGTGACTCTTTTGTAAATCATGGATACCCTTTGCTTGGCAGTTGAATCTACCAGACAGGTTTGACATCTACAGTACTGGTTTGATATTCTTACAAATGGTAAGTATCCACTACTGGCTATCTTTTGTATGAAGCAACACACATAACCAGATGACAGATTTTCAGTATAATTTGCCTTCATTTTGATCGACATTGTATGAATAATGTTTTGAGTAATGAAGTGGCAGAACACTGAGCTATGATCTCTGTTCTTTTGCTTGTTCAACATCTCTATCCTACGCCAGTTGTTTCTAAAGATTGTTCAGTCTTGTACTCACTCTTGGTAGAAGCTCACTTAACTCTTGATTGTTGTAGTGCCCGCTGAATAACTCTTCTTTTGCCCAACTAGCTTTGTGATTGTCGGCTTGTCACTCCTAGTACAGTGATCTCAAGATGATGGAGTTAGGAACTAGGTGTCTGTTTGGTCTGTTTGTGGGTTTGTGAATCTAGGTTGTTAGTTTAGTTTGTTTGAGATGATGTTGAAGTTTACGAGTGTGCTACTTGTCACATTTAATCTCTATTAAATGAACAAAAGATGTAACATGATAGAAGATTAGAAGGTAGATGTTACGGGCATAAGTATCTGCTGCTTGTTGTCTTGCCGTAGCCTGGTCATATCTGGTTTTTCTCTTGCTAAAAGTGCTGCGGTTGTACTTCATGGGACAAAACATAATGTGTTTAAAATAAAAATGCACAGCAATCTCTCATGCTTTATATAATGGAAAAATTGAAACAGAGGTGATTTTGTCATTTGGCAGGCCTTCCCGTCATTGCGCTCTGACAGCAACCTTATACAGTTCAACCGTCAGCTCAAAAGGTGTAATTATGACTTGAACGCATGGAGGAGTACTGTTGAGCCACGAGCAGCCCCTGATCTCAGAAGAGGTTTCGAACTATTGGATGCAGATGGAGGGATAGGATGGGAGCTTCTAACTTCTATGGTTCGATACAAAGCAAGGCAACGACTGAGTGCAAAAGCTGCCTTAGCTCACCCCTATTTCAATAGAGAAGGCCTCTTGGGCTTGTCTATCATGCAAAGTTTGAGGCTTCAGTTGCTGCGTGCGACACAACAGGACTATAGTGAGGCTGTAAAATGGATCACTCAGCTGATGGCAAGATCAGGGACGAAAAAGGATGGTGGATTCACAGAAGCTCAGCTGCAGGATCTCAGGGTATACATTTGCCAATATTTGTGGTTTCTCTAAGCATTCTTCTTCATTTATTTCCTTTCACCCAATGCAGTATGGAAGAAGCCTTAGATGATATCTGACCATTACAAATTTGTTGTTTGCGCATGAAGGAGATGGAGCCTAGAAAGAAGGGAAGTGCACCAAGAAACGCTATGGCATCGGCCCTTCGATTGCAAAGGAAGGTCCTCAAAACAATCAACGAGAGCATCGACGAGATCAACCAGACAAGTAAGAGCCTGTGGTGGAGCAGATGGATCCCTAGAGAGGACTAACGACCTCATATATATATGTAGCATTACACTTCATTATCTGTAAAAGTTGTAAATCTCATACCTGTCACCTGAAAAGTAGAAGACATCTAGACTTGTAAGTGCTGCTGACAGACTTGTAATTGATTGCTCATATACAGGTAAGCAATCATGTACAGATTACATTTTTAGTGTATTCAATACTACTGTCATTGAAAAACAGAAGGCAACCGCAGATGTTCTGTTACATTATATCAGTAATATGGAGCATTGTTGATGTCTATGCTTCTCAAGTCACACATATTCGACATGGTTATGTATTCAAGTGTCGGACCCATCTATAATTTGAGAAAGTACGACAATTTTGGCGAAATATGCAGTGCCATGTGTTCATCGTATGTACTCGAGGAAAGGTAAGAGTCCAAACAACATAAGCTAATGTTGTGGCCTCAAGTTTTTTTTCTTTTACCACCACACTATTCCTAAAATTGCAATATTGAGGTATACGAGAATTGATTCCTTGTCATGGGTAATGCTGCCTCGACTTTACCAACTTGGCTAGCTAGTATAACACATGGCCATAACTGCTGTTTTTTAAATCGACCACATTATCTAAGAATCTGTAGTTATAAACTTATAATATCCTCACGGTGTCAGATAATTTATTGAGATCTTGTTTTTTTTTTCTTTTAAAAAATGATATTGAGATCTTGTTTTAGTTCAGCAGAACTGCCAGAAGTATGAAACGCTCGCAGTTTAGATCCAGGGGCTGCAAAAATGGACCGACCTAAACAGCATTTATTAGATGGCACAATCAAGCAACAATGTGAGTGAAGAATGAGCAATAACTTCAGGGTTGGATATTGTCTTGACATTTTAAGGCCCATTTATTCTAAGTGGAGCCTATTGAGAGCCAAGTGACATGGGTCTCTTTAATCTTTTGTCTCCCGTTCCGTCCATGTGCATATTTTTTGGACCCGTATTGAGAAGGACACAGACAAATCGGTTAATCTTTAATCTTCTATCTCTTGCTCTTTCCACGTTTAAAGCTCCTATGAGTCTTTGGCCACAATATTAATAACTCAGACAAATCATTCAATCAAATATTCGAAAGTAAAATGTACAACGGCGTAAATCCGTGTGCCCTGAACATAGACAGAGGAAGCATTAGTCATTACCCCTATACTCTCCTCGATCTATTGCATCTTTTCCAATCTTTCAATTTGTTGAGTGAATACGAAATGGAAAATTGGAAACACAGGTCATCATCAGTCACCAACGTACCATGTGGTCTAGTTTGGTGAGGCTTAGACATAAGATGGACAAGGCTGAGTCATGACTCATGACCCATAGCTAACTGGGTCCCAAATCATATGTTATGACCCATTTATTGGGTCCAGAACAGTTAGGCTAGCTACTTGCTTGGCTCCTTTGGCTGACCAATCTCTTGTCCTTCTTCCACTACCTCCCCCAAACTGTCCAACACCCTCAACTTCTAGTGGTGTAGTCAAAGATCTCAATACAAATCCACTAACAAATGGTGCCTTGTTCATGTTAATGTTCTCGTCACGTTTCGATTTGCTTTCACCGGATCTACTAATGAACTTTTTTTGCACACGAACGACCAGGTGTACATAATTATACAAGATCGTGATAGAATGGTTCAAATAAAGTTCGTGCACAATGCATGCATGATAGATTAAGTAACGTCTCATTATTTTGGATCAAATGAAGGATCAAATATCGATTTCAACGTGGAATGAATAGGATCCAAACTCGTTGTGGCCGGTTCTAGCAAGCCTTCTAGGTTACTTCCCTTAAGCTCTTGCTTCAATTGTTGCTCAATTCGTACTGTCCTCTACAACATTTGGCTGGCATACATATTAGGGAAACGCAAAAATCAGCAACACAAATTCCTCTATGCTTAATGAGGAGTTCTAAGGTGCTTAACAAGTACCGCAAATCACCATGATAAATCACTTTTTAATTAATTTAATAAATTTTCTAAAAGGAAAAAATTATCAAATTATATTAGATATAGTTTGTACAATGTATACATAAGCATAAAAGATTAAATAAATACAATTAACCATTTTTCTAATTTTTTTTCGTTATTTACAATAAAATTTATATAAAAAAAAAAGCTAAATTAAAATAATGGATGGTGTAGATTGATTTTTAAGATTATGGATGGTTGAGATGATGGCTCTTATGGTGCTTTGCGGTACTTGTCAAGGACCTTAGAATTACTCATGCTTAATTAAGAAATCAATTACTAAGTGGCTAATGTATTTGAAATTTAATATGAATGCAAATCGGTGTCAATGACTCAGTATTGTTTATTTGTATCTCATATCGTATGCAAAATATGATAGTAGCTAGTATCTCTTCAAGATTCTGATCAATTTAAAAGCTTCTCAAAATCTGATGTCAGTATATGATCAGTATTAGACTATTAGTACAATTTATTTATAAATCTCTATAAATCTACATGTTAAATTAAATCTATCTATCTATTACTTTTAATAATTGCGTGCATGAAAAGCTGACGTAGCGAGCTTCTGCGTACAACTGATATGTCAGCAATACGTCAACAATCATTTAACACGTCATCAATGCTCATTGGTAAATCAACCAAAAATGTGTGAGCTAGGATTTGAACCATTGACCTCTCACTTACATATTCATTACATTACCAGTGTGTTAACTGTTACTTCATGCATATTTTCACAACTCATTCTATAAAAAGGAAAGAACCAGTCCAAATAAATGTAGATGAGCAAATCTTTTATTTTAAATCTTCCGTTTACATTCATTATATTAAAACTACAAGTTCATCCAAAAAAACTAATGTTCATCAATTTTAAATTCAATGTTGATCAAATTCTAATGTTGATCAAATTTTCAATGTACAACGATAAAATTCAATATTTATTTAATTAAATTACATGTTCATCAATATTAGTCAATGTTCGTCAATTGTAAAGTACATGTTCATCAATTTTTGATGTTCATCAAAAGATTGTTAATGTTTCAAAATAATAGAGGAAAAAAAAATACAGTTTCTCTCTCATCTCCCTTCAACCCTAACCACCCACGTCCACCACCACCTCACCTCCACACACTAGCACCAACCACCACCAACCAACGATCGGCCCACACCACCAGATGTGGCCACCTCCCGCGACCACCACCAACAATAGGCCCACAACATCGCCATTTAAGCCACCTCTATGCAACACGAAAAAAAACGAAAAACTCATTATAGACGGCAATTTTTGGTTGTTTCTGGCGGCAACGCTTTAGGAAGGGGCCGAGAACGTGGCGAGAGAGGCGAGGAGACAGGTGGGGAGGGTAATCGTTGTGAGAAATGGGGAGAAAGGGAGAACAAAAGTGAGGGGCATTGGCGTATAGGAGGTGGAGACGGGGAGGTAGTGAGCCAACTTAGATCCGCCGGTGTTCTACGCACCTGGTGGTGGCAGCGATGATGTCTCAGGTGGTGGATGATGGAGGCGGCGGCAACATCTCAGGCGGGTGTCGAATGGGTGGTGCGTGGTGGTGGTGGGTAAGGGAGGAGAGAGAAAATAAAAGGGAGTATTTTGTTAGCCATTAGATCTAGGTGAATGAATGTCCAAGATTAATTCCTTTCGTATTATGATTCGTTAATTATTGAAATAAATCTAGAAATCTTAAAAAGCGAAAGAATTTATAAACTAATTTTTATTTACATTTACATAAATCAATTCATCAATTCAAAATGAAGATATGAACAAGAATATATGTTGATAAGATTTTTCTACATACTAAATATTAAAAGAGATAAGAACCACATATTTAAAACCCTAGGTATTTCAGCAATTTTAAACGAAGATTCGGTACATGATTACATGTACAATTAGATCGCTCTATCACATTTGCATTTGGTAACCTGGGCCTTTCGAGGAGAGACGTAGGACTAGTTCAAACGATGGAGTATGCGAGTGACTAGAGTAAAGAACCAGAGAAAACAAATAGATTAGAAAATATATGCTTATTGACCGACATTAAAAATATATGCTTATTGACTTATAAGTTGATGCACAACAATAGATGTCATTGGTTATCAAAGTATATTGATTGCTCACCAATTATATTATTAGAAGAGTTTAAAATATTCCATATACTCTGAAAGTAAGATATAATTTTTTCGGAGAATGGTGGGATCATCGCACAGGAAGATCAGGGGTGGTAACTAGAGGAGTCGAGAATATGTGTGTGAAAAAGGGTCGGGCATAAGAATCGACACGGGTGAAGAGAACAGGGTACAAGAATTGAGTTGGAGGTCGAGTAGAGGAGTTCATGTGGGGCGGAGCCTCATATGTTGCATAGGGAGATGCGGGGTGCCAAGTGGAGGAGTCGATAACATGTGTGTTATAAGGGGTCGAGTATAAGAATCGACATAGGTAAAGGGGACTGCGAGTAAAAGAAATGACCGAGTTGGAGGTCGAGTATAGAAGTTCATGTGGGGCAGAGCCTCATATGTCGCTTAGGCAGATCAGGGCAAGTGGAGGACTTGAGAATATGTTTGTTATAGAGGGTCGAGTATACGAATCGACACGGGTAAAAAGAACGGGTGCATAGGAATTGACCGAAGGGTACAAAAATAAAGATAAAGATATAAACAATTTGGTTAACATATACATATAAAGGAAAATATTCATTTAGGAGGTCGAGTTTCAAAGTTAGATAGTGCTGGATGGGTCGCCCAAAGGAGGTGATGTGTTGTCATGAGTTGATAAGAGATGTTAATATAAATGACTCGATTCTAGGAATCAGCGGGTGTGAATGGGTTACTGTAGGAATTGACCTGGTAACGGAGTTCAGGTAAAGTAGAGCGTGAGGTGGGGAATAAACTGAGTAGGAGGCGGGTGCGACTACCGGTTAGATAATTTGATGGGTGTAAAGGTGTCGTTTAGGGAGGTCATGTATGAAATCGACGAGGAATGGGTCGACTAAAAAATTTGACCAGGGGTGAGAAGATGTCTTTTAAATTTTGTTGGATGTTGGGTGTTGATGATTAGGAATTGGGATGGAAGTGGTGGGTGTTAGATAGGGAAGCAGGTAGGGTAATGATTGTCCATTGGTGGTTTGCGTAAACGATTTAATGCATGGGAAGTTGAGGTCGCCTAGGACACATGGCGCAGGAGGGAGCCACCTAAGAAAGTTGATAAAAGTTGTCGAATACATACAAGAGTCGACGGGTGGTCATTGAGGGGTGAAGCAGACTCATTAGGTTGGTCCGTTGGTATGAGGTCGGACTTCTCAGAGGGGTCCTAAATTCTTATTTTTGAACATGATTTTTAACTTTAAATTCTTTAAGAAGGTGTTTTGGCAATGTTATTCTCAAATAAAAAATTTACCCAAATCATATGATTGACAATCCTAAAAATTATCCGAGAATTTGGATTTCTTAATTTGAAGCAAATTTTCCATGTGTACACCAAATACAGCCCCCAAACCGCATTCTACTTTGCCAAACGCTAAAAATGTTTACCAAAAATTTCAAGTTACAGTTTCCAAACACTGTACAAAATGGTTTTGTTTTAAATATTTCCATACCAATTTTATATTACATGACATAGATAATTATATTTAGAAAAACATTAGTAATTCCGGTGCATTTGCACGGGTCAAATAACTAGTAAGATACATAAGGACATACTCCCTCCGTTCGCCTATAAACTTCCTACTTTCTATTTAAGAGTGTTCATCTTTAAACTTCCTACTCAAAATCTTTCCTCATTTGTACATATAAAGACCACAACACCCTTACCGTTTATTAAAAGTGCAAGTGGGACATACCTCTATGCGTAATTTTACATCAACTGGACCCTAAAACTCATTCTTTATTCTATTTATCTTAAAAACTGTGTTCCGACCCTACGCGTTTTAAAAGCGAACGGAGGAAGTATGCACTTTGAAAATCACTAGAATAATCACCCGTAACGAGCTTACCAACCTATTATCCAAATAATCCAGAATATTGAAATCGTTATAAATAATTACGACATACGATTCTTTTTTATAGAAAAGAGATAATAGTTAAAGGTTATATATACACATAGATTAAAGAGATCGGACTCAGGGTGTGTTTGGTCAAACTTCTGAAGTGTTTCTGAACTGTTTCTGGGTCTTAGAAACTGAAAACTGGCCAAACACCTATAAGTGAGAAACTGTTTCTGGTTTCTCAGAAATACTTCTAGTGTAAATTTGCTCTTCAGAAGTAGAAGCTCCAATTTGGAGCTTCTCCTCCAGAAACTGTTTCTGAGAAGTAGTTCTGTGGAAGTTGGAGCTTGGCCAAACAGGCCCTCAGTAGTGTTGACGTGGAATCTGTCACATCAGAGTTTAAAAATTGAGTTATACGGAGTAACTTATAAGTACGGAGTAGTTAAGTTTACTTATGAATTATCGCTAATCAAGTGCATTTCATCGTACATACTTCCCCAAAGAAGTATTTTTTAGCCACCAAAGTGAGGATGGTGGGATCTAAAAAACACCAGTCGTATTTGGGATTTAGGAAGCACCAAAGTTGAAAAAATTGTTTTTATAACACACTTCAAACTATTTGGGTATTATTAAACACCAAAACAAAAAAAAAATAATGATTTTTATTTTATCTCTCAAATTATAATCCCGCGTTTAAAAAAAAAAAAAAAAAAAAAAACTAATCATCAACTGATAGGCGTTGTTCCCTCCTCTAAGGCTAAGTAGTTGCTTGTTCATATTCTTCTCCTCCAATTCTCCATCATCGATTTTCTCTACGATGGCATGGTGCAAGTTTAAGTCATATCCAACAAACTTCACAATTAGAACCTAGGATTATGGAAGTTTAAATGAGAGTCGCCCTAAACCTGATGGAGCGAGAGCACAAGAATTTTGCCACTTCTAAACAAGCTAAGTTTTTATGCTATATTTTGTACTTTATGGTACCGTTTGATCATGTACGTAAACCTTTTTTTTTTTTGCATATCCTGAATTATACGATCTATTTTTTTATTTTTTTATTTTTTTAGATCAATGAACTGGATTTATTCCATATCTTTACCTATTGTAAAACGAGTCTAGTATTTCTTAATTTCAGCAAGTAAGAACATAATTTCATTTTATTTTTTAATTTTTTAATTTGTTTTGGTGTTTAATAAATACCCAAATAGTTTAAAGTGTGTTTTAAAAACAAGTTTTTCAAATTTGGTGTTTTATAGATACCAAATACAACTTTGATGTTTTTTAGATCTCAACCTCATCACTTTGGTGGCTAAAAAATATTTTTTTGCATACTTCCCTACGTCTTTACTTAAATCGTTTACATTAGGTTCAAATTTTGCTTACTACAAATTATATCAATCCAAACATAAGTTATTCAATGAAACGACATGAGTGTATTAGGAACGCGCTAATAACAAAGAAAGGGAATAATGCGGCAAACGAAAGGAACAGAAAGAACAAGTACAAAGGAAAACAATATAGAATGATACACAACGTCTTGGATTCAAACTTTGGAAGAGATGATCGATGATGCATGTAATAAAGAGAAAGTAGTAATATCGTACCTTTTTTTTCGTGTAATACCAAAAACTTATGAGCGTATCAATAACGAGAACTTCACGTGTAAGTCTGACTAATTTCGTTCAAAACTCTAGATTTTATACAATTTCAAGTACAACCACGAAGCCCAGGCCAGCATGGCCTCATGTCACAGTTCAAGCTCAACCTTTTAATTACTGTCATTTTTGCGTTATTTTGCTAATCCTGAAGGTTAACAAATCCTAATTAGACCTAACGGATTTTATCATAACCAAGTACAAGGTCGATATGTAAAGTTAATTAGTCACCTAAGTATTATTGAGCATTGTGGTTTGTGTACTAACATATACGAGTAATTAATACTCTGTATAAACTAGATATATACCATGAATTTAAAAACTCGTCTTTTTCCTTTGATTGTAAGTAATTAAGTATCAATCAGTCTTCCGTTTTATATCGGGATTCAAAAATACTCAAAGATGAAGGACCACTAACGGAGTATTTTCCTCCAAGAACACATACAAGTTGAGCTAGAATTACGCAAGGTCGACTGAAACAACAAAGAAGTGACCTGAGCTCAACAGTAGTGTACTTAAAATAAAAGCATTTGACAGCTCAATTATATTCGATCAAAGAGAATAAATACATCAGTAAATTAGTGATACATTTGTACTCTTTTTCTTTTTTCTTTTTTTTGTTGTTGAATCAGCAACTTTTGCTCCTTCAAGTGATCAGCTGAGACTGGGAGGAGCACAAGATTAAGCAAGTTGTAAGGCACACTGGTTTAGTTGTACTACTTAATTCATGTTTAGTACTAATTATTATGCTTATTTTATTAGATATTTGGGGTTTGAGCTGAAATTTAATGTTTTCAAGATCTTGTTATGAGATTATTCTAAAGGAAACTAATGTTACATGATGCTTAATATATAGTTCTGGTAATCAATGTTGCTCTGAAGTCTGATTTCTGATCAAGGATATTTATTCTTCTGTACTCACTTGTCTTACTAGAGATTCCAATTATTTAATGACTTAGTAATTAAGAATTATCAAGCATATAATTTTGTGATCACTGTGTGTTAGGAAGAGTGAATTAATATTGAAACCAGAAATAGTAGCTCGAAAATGTACTCGTATACCAGTTTTTGCATATTCGGAGTATATGTAACTGTATACGTAGAATGTAGGTAATACGTAAAAGGGGAATTGATTAGAACACTTCTAGAGGTCTAATATTTAGACAAAATTATGTAATTTGCATTGTCTAATGCTAATATGTTAGTAAATCGAAATAATACATAGTACTAAAACAATGTGAGCATTGGAAAATTAATTTGCATTGAAGGTAGTAAGATGAAGCCATTGTAATAAATTAAAATTAGCTGTGATGGAAGTAATTTGTGATTCAATCATAAAATTCATGTCATTATTGGACGGTAGTTTTAAGTGATCAGGCGCTAATTTGTGAACTTATACAATGGTCACACCCAAACTTTCAAAATTTATCAACTTCATTTCTATATAGTATACACTCCGTATATAGTATGGTTTAAACCAACTGTTGGATCATATTATTCTTCAAATATAGCAGGTGGTTAGGGTACAACTTGACATTATTTTTTTAGTTATACCATAATCTGATCTGACAGTTCTCAACTGGATGAATTACTCGACCAAGAGCTAAAGAACATGAGTCGTTTGAAGCAAATATTATCCATTATTGACAAACAATAATAAAAGAGACAGTTCAATCTTATCATAAGGTTTTAAGTGCCCTTACTAACCAACATGCAAATATGGAAATCAGGACTTTTGTACACAACAACCTGTGTGCATGTGTGTTTTTATGAACTGCAGACACTAAATTTCTGAAATCTGGTTTCCACATTCCACTGGACTTTAGATACACTAAGCTAGCTAGTTTCAATTGATTAGCTTATGAGATTTGGAGGGTCATATTTCTTCTCCTGCGCCACTAAACTCATAATCAGCAAGTCGTGTGAGAGACCGACTTATCTAGCTAGTATTCGACGAAATTCGAGATCAAATAAATGCCTATTGAAGATTTGACATGATATGGAAACATGTGAAAGTCTTGATTACGAGACTTCGATCAATTGAAAGGAAGACTTGTATGTGTTTTGCGTTTTCGACATATCCTATTATAGTGTAAGTAAAAAATGTGATGATAATAAAATTAGAAGCTCGCACAATATATTACTCGCAAACATTTCTATAACAGTTAGCATCTACTCCGTATGCTAATAGAGTAATAGGTAATCAAGCTATATAATGATTTAGCCGAACGCTAATCAATATTTATAAATATAATAATAACAGATTAAACTAACACCTATCTAACAGCCATTCCCCAAACTTAATTTTCTGGTAGCATCTCTCAGACCAGTCAGACCATATACTAACATTGTACAAGTATTTTTGCACGTTTGAGATTCCATGGCTGTAAGCAACCTAACTGACACCCTTGCCCACATGAAACAATAATAATTGGATTAGTCAAAGAGAATAATTGATGTTGATGCATACTAGTTAATTAAGTCATTTGATACATTATTAACTGAGATGCTTATACCTTGATACCTTGATTGACTACTAGTAATGGATTGATCCAATTTAACTAAAGATCTCGAGTCCAGCATCATCTGAAATCCCGAATACGATTATGCCAAAACTCGGTAGTTCAAGTTTAATCGCTCTCAATACCGACATAAACTATTTGGTATAAAAAGTATCACAATTTCGAATTTCTTGAAATAACAAATGTAGTACCTAGGAATTACAAAATTGTTGTTCGGCAAACTAAACATGAGAAACGGGAATTAAAGGTTCTAGGAAATTCTCAGTTACTCAAAACAACTCAAATATAACCTTTCTTTAATCGAAAATTACATTGTAATTTCTACTCCTATATCTTCTATAACGAGACAAACAGATTTATCGATTCTCAATATAAATAGATAATAATGAAAGTATATGTTCATAACCATTGCAAAGAAATGAATACATAAACTTATATTACGGTGCCCTTATATTACCAATGGATTCAAATTCAAACTGAATCTCATTAAAAAAAAAAAGGGCCAAATATGTATTAGTTGGATACAAGTATACAACCAACATACAAAAAAAATCACATAAAAATACAAAAGAAAAAACACAATGTCCCCCCAACCCCTCAAATAATTATCATACACACACCATATCTCCCAAACATATAGTGACGGACCTTGCATCAAACTATACAACTCTTTGCTCCTTATTTGACAAAGTGGCCGACCCACCATGTTGGTGGGTGTTGCCTACACTACAATATCAACTTATTAATCAAGTTTTCCCCCCTTGAAATATGACAAATCCCCAATAACTATACACAATTTTTATCAAGAAATACTCGAATTATTTTCTCAATGATTTTGGGGGTGCTTTTAAAATTATTATTATGAATAAATAGTCACTGGATGAGGGTGGAACCCATGTAAATGTCTGGTGGGTATGAGGGCAATGCACGCCCTTACATACCCCATCGTTTTGGGTCTTTAGTATAGACTTACCCTACTTTAATAGGACCACTATCCCTCCCTCTATAAGAACCCTCTTAAGACTCCTCCAACTTCATTCATTCTTAGCTTCATTCACACATTTCGTCCAACACTACTTAGAGAAACTCACATTATTTTACCCCACTCTACTTAACCAGAGTTCCCTTGATTAATTCTTGACACTTTTCAACTCTACAAAGCAAGAAAAATGAAGTTCAGCAGCTCTGCCATGGGAGGAAGCAAGAGAAAGTTTGTTAACCGCGGTTTAAGCGGCGTCGTTAGGGAGCAAAGAGCTAGGCTCTACATTATAAGGAGGTGTGTAGTCATGCTCCTTTGTTGGCATGAATAGTTACAAGTTTAGAATTTTAGTTCATTTTTGGGTTGGTACTTGGTGCATATATAAGCGGGGCGAGCAGCTAATGTTGTAGTGGGTGGCGATATGAGGATTTAAACCCGAACAACTTCCAAGCAGATTGTTCTCCGTAACACTGTGTCAAGTGCCAACCGTAGATTTAATTATATTAAATTCTTAATGTAAATAGTTAAGTAGGTATTAGAGTTAGATCAAGGTACTTTAGCAAAGGCAATGTATTATTAGGAGAGTTTTTGACACAATTTTGCCAGTTAATGACGATCATGGGCTTGATGTAAATCGGAAAGGCTTGAAATGAAAACTATATGTTAAAATTATCATATAGTATTTGGCAAACTGGTTGATTCTGGCACAATTTTGTTTCATATTTGTTGGGTCAATGGCTCTCGATCAATACATTTCTCTTTATTGCTTAAGATTTACTTTGTTTGAAGGTTTCAACATCTCTAGCTAAATTAAGTTGATGTGCTATTTAATCATGGTAATCAATCCATTCTGGTGATTAATTATCTTAATTACTCTCTTCTGCATAAGGAGCCGAGGAATCAGCTTAATTACACTTAATTTCCATCTTCAAGTCATCAGCTCAATCACCAGCTAAGTGGTTGCACCAAGAATCCAAGATCGTAGGTAAAGCCAAAGGGAGTCACGAGGGAAATATTGTTAAGATGGTCATCAACTCCGAAGACTCTTAATGAGCTTAGTAGCGAGATGAGCTAACTGACATCTGCATGATGACTGCACCAAAATCATCTCCCATGGAACATTTGTAAGCTAAATCACCTTATTCTTAACCTTAGCTTCTTATGCTGTATTTCTGAATCTTGAGGACGGCCATGGACCATAGACATTGTTAACGCAAAACAGAAGATCAAAATTTTCCCAAGCAATTCGGTCTGCTTATGAAATGAAGTACTTTGAGTTACATTTCAAAGTTTCGGTTTAGTCGGACTTTGAATTGGATACTCTTGTAAGATCACTAATACGTCAAAAGCTTTCACCACTAATTTTTACTAACACAATTGCATTCATAGATCAGAGCTCAAACTCGAGCATACGCCAATTGAGTTGTATGATCGATTCATTTTAAGTGCTAGACGATAAATTCTAACTTCAAAGTGCCTATCAACTTGTTAGTTTTATGTTAAAATATGTCCATTATAATGAAGCTCTACCATCATACCATGACATCTTGATTCATTGTCATTCTAGACTTCTAGTAGTGGCACCAGTTGCTACTATTGCTAGTGAGAAAGGCTGAAGGAAACACAGGCGCAAAGAAAATGCATGAATATTCAAATCAGGTTTGAAAATGCGTGAGAAATCCAAATCAAAACGTTACAAATGAAGGGAACGAAGAGAGTATAAACTAAGAATCTAACCGAATTAAGGAGATCATTGCTAGGTGAAACTACTCTTGAGTCGAATCGTAATATGGATTTTTATTTATTGCGCAATGTATACCGATGATCATTATAGATTTATATGTTATCAATACGCCAAGGATCTTTGATATCGATAATTGATCGAGTTTATCAATGATAATGAAAATTCATTGATATGTTTTGATTAATAGATGACACAATTTGGCCTAATGATATTTTGTTCTATATACAATTGTATGCCATATTCATTGTTTAAAGATCAAAGTATTGGATTGCTAATGAAATCATATAATTAAGGTGGGTCAGAAACACAATCTAAATTGTACTAACACAATCTGCTTTATCATAGACAATATTGACTAAAAGCACAAAACTTTGTATGATTAGTGCGATACGACAAAGCTAACATACATGATGAGGTAAATTAACCATCGATTGTTATTATTTCATGCTTAAAGGTTGATTACGCAGTCTAATTATCTTTTGGATTGTAAACAGGAGCGTATTGCTTAAAGGTCAATTAATAAAAGTAATTTACGAAGGACGGCCTTATTATTAGAGGTCCAAAGGATTACTCGTATACATCCAATCTGACGTAGAATATGACATTTCAACGATTGAAGTAAAATTTTGTAATTTTGGAGTTGTTTGAATTGAACATTATCGGTAACGAAAATTGAATTATAAATGCTAGCCGATAGTGAAATTATACTCCGTATATGTTTCAAATTAAATTATGTTATCACCTTCGAAGTATCTACACAGTGGACCCCAATTTTTCGCATTTACATAACAACAAAACATCAATACAGCAGTTTGGCATCTCCAAGTTTAGTCATGATATTATATTAGCATGCTAATGTATATAGTTTCTTCATTGCAACTTTATGAATCTCATTTTGTTGTACTCAATACTCATGGATCAAAAACTATGATATTGTAGGGTCAACAATCATATATAAGGTAATCTCAAAAGAGATTAGTGATGATATAGGCGTGATTATAACAGTAAAATTCTCCATTACAAAATACAGAGTATTGACTAACCATTTCTTATCTTCTTAAATTAAAGTCATAAAGCGGAATTGGCCATCCAATTAGGTCACAAATAATTATGTAGGGGTCTCTAGGCACATATATGTGCACTTTATAGGGGTAATAATGGTGATTATTTGGATTGTTAAGGATCCTGAGTGGGCTCTAATCATAACTAAAACTTCACAGGTTTCTTCTTTTCCGTCCATTTAGTGTAAAAGGTCACTACTTCACTATGAATTATGATCAATTGACCGGACGTATATATTCATAACTATTGTAAAGAAAAGGTTGTGAAATGAAGTATCTATTGATAAAGCTTATAGCGTACACGACGTAATTAACATGTGATTTCAGTCATCTTAATTAGAAGGTAATAAGTTAATAACTCCGTTAATTTATCCAATATGACAATTGTCCAACGAGTCCAATGCCCTATCCTAATCGGTCAATCAGTCTAGTAATATTCGACTGAATTGATAATGACCTATCATTGAGCGGTTTAGTATATAATTAACACATGAAATTAGATTAGTATCAACAAACTTGACTTAAATATCCATAATAATCCATCAAAAGTCGAAAGACTGGAAACACGTATGACACCACTAGCTCGTACTCAATAAAAATACATTATCTATTAATTACCCAAACTATATCATATTGAATTCAACTCGATTAAATATCTTAATAATCCAATAATGACCCGATCCGAAATAACATAACCGAGGGTCTGCTCTATCAATGATAGACCGACAAGTGACTAGATTTGAATGATGATGGAATCGGAGTTCAAACTTGGGAGAGTGACACAAGTCAAAGAACGGAATGGGCAAATGAGAAAGAAGGGTTAGTCGCTGGGGGCTGGGGGCAGTGGGCACTGGTGGTCTTGGTCCCGACCCAAATTCTCACGTGCGATACTTGAAGGCTGAGCCATCAGACCCTGGTCACTGTACTATACTGCACCTCTGTCAGAGTTTGTACCGCCATTTTGTTTGACTCCTTCCCTTTTTGGTCTTCCTTTCCTAACCTTTTGTGCACAATACACCTGGAAATTTTTTTTTTTTTTTTTTTTTTTTTTTGAAACAAATACACCTGGAAATTTTGGGGCATTTACATACATACTTTCAAATTTTACTCTTTTTATTTTTTTGCTCGGACGAGGAATTTTCTCTTTTTCTTTTTTCACGATCTTTACAAATTTATGTTGAATCTTGATTATCTATTAGCGTGAATAGACACGTAAAGACAGAACAATTAAATAGTAAAACACAAATGTTTTTGTTAATCTTCAAATCTTAAGTTTGGGCATTATCCACTTATTCATCACCTTAATTGCACGTACACTTAAAACCCTCAATGTAATGACGAAAAATCGAAAACTTGTTGGTCACATTTGTCATAAATGGGAGCTTAAAGTCTGTTTGGTCAAGCTCCAACTTCTCTATAAGTACTTCTCATAAACAGTTTCCACTAGAGCTTCTACTTCGGATGAACAAATTGACACTAGAAGTGCTTCTCAGAAACTAGAAAACAGTTTCTCAGTTTTGTGTGTTTTGTCAGTTTTCAGTTTCTAGGTACTAGAAACACTTCAGGAGTTTGACCAAATACACTCTTAATCACTTATTAAAAATGTTATTCGTATTTTAGAATGTCGGACTTTTTTTTAATTAAAGATTTTCAATCATAATACATATTTCTTGTACGCCTTTATCTTTATTTAATTCGTGATATGCTTCTTAATAGTTGATTAGGCGATTTTAGAACGCGGCTCTTTCAAACTTACTGCTATTACACATTTACGTAAGAGTAACCATTTTCAGCGGATAAATCTCGTTCATTCGATCCATTCTAGAATTACCTTCCAACATGGTCAGTCAAATCAACAAAATAAACACAGAAAAATCTCACACAGAGTATGTAATATGATGAACAAAACACCATCAATACAAATAGTCTTACACAACACTCCGTATGATGTAAATTCCATACATTATTCACAATTTCACATTGAAATTGAATTCTATCCCTCAGAAAGTCAGAATAAATACTCCTACTTTAAACCCGAGTACCCGATCCGCGAAGTCTACACAACATTGGTGCGTAGATATAGTACAAGTTAGAATGCCATTATTGGGGGGACTGAGACGCATAAGGAGTGGGCCAAAGCGTGAAGAAGAAGTGAGTTGAGGTGAACTGAGAAATGGGCCGGGGGGTTAATGGCTAAATTCCATGGTCGGCCACAGACGATGACAGTGGAAAATGGGTCAGTAGATTTTTAGCCTAGTATCCATTTTCCATCTCATCCAGACATTAACGTGACACTCCCTCTTGTCAGCCTTATCCACCCCACGTGCACTTTCTTCCCTTTCATTCCCCACCTCCTTGTGTTTGATCATTTTCTTGTTTACTTGCAAATTTCCCATCAACAATCTTCTCGAATTCGAGTTATGACTAACATGAGTAGATTAAGATTCCTATGACATGACTATATCTTTTCGATCTAATTTAATTTAATTTGAATTAAACTGATCTGATTTACATGGTTTGATCTGAGCTGAATTTATTGACAAATTATCTGCATCTAAACGAATTAATTACTAGATTAATTGATTGTTATTTAGATAATTATGATTTGTTTTAATTTGAAGGTCTGATTTGAAAATATTATTTATAAGTTGAATCGCACATGGCAAATAAGTTGTTTGGATCAGATCTATGCTTCAACCTCACTTGCTTCCGCTAATTGACAAATAGTTTCATATCAGCTTAATTCTAAGTTCGGGGTTAAATGTTTGGGACCATCCAAATTTGGATCATTGTTTTAAGTTTCCAAACCAAAGATCTACAATATGGTAAGATCGATATACATATAACACGTCACCTAACAAGACTTAACAAGTGAACGTGAGATTATAACAGCGCTATCCTCTCGATCTTTCAATCAAATGAAATATAATGTCGTTTTCCATACATAGAGTAAGAGAAAACTCGATGATAAACATATATTTGAATTTGAGTTCGATAATTCTAGTTAAGCTAGTAAGCCACATGGCAAGTGATGTTCTTGGATGGTATTGCATGAGAATCACGATAGCAAGAGAGTTGCGTTTTCATGATGGCATAAGTTAGCCTACCAGATTGGCGACAGGAAGACAAGCACACCTTGACCATGAAAGCACTATATCAACAATCTTTAAACCACATACGATGCCCTTCCTCCCCCCATTTACTTTCTTTGAGTATAGTCTTCTCCAATCCTTTTCTTCCCATTTGTTTTTATTTAAGAACAAGTCTCAAATCATTTGTTTGTAGGACATAATATGATAACTATGCATTTAAATGGTTCGAACAAAAGTATTGCTTTCAATGCCTTTTAATGATGAAATTTTAGAGTATCAAACATTTAATTGAGTTGGGATTTTATGTGATTCTCAACAAACTAATATATATAACAAACATGTAACGACGAACATTGGTTATTTGGGTGGAAACGAACATGGACACAAAAACACATCATTTCCAAGTTTCAAAATACCAAAACATCTCTTAAATAATTTTAGAATATCATGTCGAATTTTCGGCCCACTAGAAGAGCAAATGATTGGGCCTCAGAATGGTCCATGAGTTGCTCATCCAAAGTTTCCAAACCTACACTATTGACTGGTCAACAGAGTTTGTTAGAGTTTGTAACTAACTTCCTAACTGATTGTAACCACCTCTCTGTCCATAACTAACACACACACACACACACACACACACACACACATATATATATAGAGCACATAGGGCTGTAATTATAATTAAGTTCAGTTGAATAAAATTCATCTTCTATTTACTCTGCGTCTCTCTCAACTGTCTATCTTCTCTTATAAGTTTCTGTCCACCATTAATGGAGGTTATCAAGCTTCTTAATATGGTATCAGTCGCTTAGGTTTCGATTCTCGGAACCAAATTACATCAAATTTACCTCAAATCACACACACTTAGCTTCCGCATTCGAATTTCATTCTCGTTTCTACAAATTCATCACAAATTCATCACAAATTCCTCGCAAATTTCTTCGCAAATTCTCCAACATTTGTTCGCTAGCTTCTTCCACAATCTTCTGCAATGGTGAATTCTGCAAACAACGATTCCGGCAACTCTGCATCAAGATCATATGAAGTCTATGACGACCCTCTCTACCTTGGATCAGCTGATCAGCCTAACCACGACCTGATCGGCTGCACATTCAATGGCTCAAACTATCAGAGTTGGAAGCGAGATGCTGTTCTAGCTCTTACTGCAAAGAATAAAGCAGGATTCTTGGATCGGACCTGTGGCAAACCTGCAAAAACTGACAAGAAATATCATCAGTGGCTTCGGTGTGACTTGACAGTCCTGAAATGGCTGCAGAACTCCATGGAAAAGGAGATCAGGGAATATACATCATATCATACATCTGCCTGTGAGCTTTGGACCGAGCTTGCTGAAAGATATGGCCAGACGAATTCTGTCGAATTGTATCAATTGAACAAGGAATCAGGTAATATCTCTCAAGGCAATGCTTCTTTGGTGGATTACTATGGAAAAATGAAGCGTAATTGGGAAGAGATAGATGCCATAGATCCTATTCCTATTTGTTCTTGTGGTGCTATGGATATGTGCACTGTCAACTTCTGCAGCACACTCTCAACAGAGAAAATCAGAAGAAACTGATACATTTTCTGATGGGATTGAACAATTCCCATGACAATGTCAAAGATAACCTGTTAACAATGCATCCTACACCAAAGATGAACAATGCTCTATCTTTACTTCAGAAAGTGGAGAAACAGAAGCAAGTTTCAGATTCAATGGATGTGCTGACTGAAGCTAATGCCTATGCCTCAAGTTATGGTAATTTTCAGAGAAGAAATGTCAAGGAAAATCAATGGAAAAGACAGAAAACTGATGCTGAAGACAAGAACATGGAATGCTCTTACTGTCACAAACTTGGTCATACCAGGGAGGAATGTTACAAGCTGCAGGAATGCTCTCACTGTCACATTAAGGGCCATATCAGACAGTACTGTCGAAAGCTCAAGAATTCTGACAGTAGGAATAAAGGGAAGATTCCTAACTATCAGTCAGGTGGAAATGTCTACAGGAGACCTGCAAATAATGCTGATGTTCTTTCCTATGCTGATGATGATGAGTTTGAGGAAGTCTCACCTCTTGAGGATGACAACCAACAGTATGGAAATGGTCGAGGAAACCAGCAGAGTTCAGGAAACAATGGGTCTGGGAATGCTACACTCTCTTTGGATTCAGAGATGATGCAAAGCATGATGAACACCATGATGCAGCAAATGCTTAAAACCTTGTCTGAGAAATCTGGCAATGCTCATGCCAACTCTGCAATGAGTTTTGGAAACTTTGTAGGTAAAGTTATTTTACCACAAGCTTTTTCCATTGCTGCACATGCTGTTACTCTTGACTGGATAGTCGATACTGGTGCATCTGATCATATGACCTCACATGTTGAATTATTACACAATATTGTCAATCTCTCTAGACCCATATTGGTAGGATTACCTGATGGATCAATCAAATATGTGCATAAAACTGGTGATATGCATTTAACCCATGATATTACTCTGAAAAATGTGTTGGTTGTGCCTGATTTCAAACAAAATTTGATGTATGTTGGGAGAGTTGTTGAAAACACTGACACCATTGTCATGTTTTACTCTCACCATTGTGAATTCCAGGACCCTTCAAGTAAGAAAGTCCTAGCCGTTGCTAAAACAAAAGGAGATCTCTACTGGATCAGGCCTGTTCTGCAACACACTGTTGTCAAGAATAAAGTTGTTGGCTGCCACTCTGATTTAGCTAGTAGAAATAGTAATTGTAATGCTAGAAGATTAGAGATTGTAAGTCTGTAAACACTGATATAGGTCTTCTACATGTTAGACTTGGTCACTCTTCTATTGACAAATTAAAGCATGTACCTGAAATGTCTTTTAATGGAATAAAAGAATTCTTCTGTGAAACTTGTGTCTTAGCCAAGCATCGCATGCTTCCTTTTCCCCAAAGTCAATCATATGCTAAACAATGCTTTGATTTGTTACATGTGGATGTCTGGGGACCCTATAAAATTCCCACAATATCAGGAGCTAGCTAGAGGTTTTTTAACTGTGGTTGATGATCATTCAAGAAGCACTTGGACCTACCTGATTCAAGATAAAACCCAAGTACCTATGTTGGTCAGAGATTTCATAGCCTATGCATCTACTCAGTTTGGGAAGAAAGTGAAAGTCATAAGGAGTGACAATGAGACAGAGTTTTTTCAAAGAGTTTGTGGATCAATGCACAGAGAAAAAGGGATCATTCACCATAGGAGTGTTGCTGGAAGACCTCAGTAGAATGCCAGAGTTGAAAGAAAACATAGACATCTTTTGGGGACAGCCATATTTCTCAGATTTCATGCAAATTTACCAAAGAAATTCTGGGGAGATTGTCTAATGACTGCAACATATCTGATAAACAAAATTCTCGCAGCTGTTCTGGGCTGGAAAACTCCATTTGAAGTGCTTTTTGGAGAGGCACCTTCATATGATGAACTCAGAGCTTTTGGTTGTTTGTGTTATGCAATTGTGCCAATTACACAAAGGCATAAATTTGAAAGAAGGGCAAGGAAGTGTATACTCATAGGATATCCCTTTGGACAGAAGGGATACAAGCTGTATGATTTGGATAATCATATAACATTCACCAGCAAGGATGTGTTATTTAAGGAGAACATTTTCCCTTATCAGACACAAGTTCCACTGCAAATTGCTCAGCAAAAACAAGGGAGAAGAAGTCAGATTGTTCTCAATGACTCAGAGTATAATCCAACTTATGGTGGACCTGATGAAATTGCTCAAGTTTCAGAAGCAGGCTCCATTCCAGATGATAATCATCATCCTGACAACAATGTAAATAGTCCTGCATCTACTGGTTCACAACTCTGTCAATATTTTGAGACCTGAACTTGCTGAAGGTAATTCTAATTCACCACTGCAGCATGGACCAGAGGTTGTCCAACCCATTCCTATAAGAAAATCCACAAGGAACAGACAACTCACTACAAAGCTTAGGGATTTCAACTGCAACCTCAAGCTTCCTAATGTTCTACCATCAGCATCAAACTCTGCTACCTGTTTATTTCAGGCTGAAATTTTGAAGGATTTATATGACTTTGATCCTACTTATCTAGCAAGCTTGAACCATGTCTTCACTGAGCATGAGCCTCACAATTTTTTACAAGCCCAGAGAGATGAGAGATGGGTTAGAGCTATGCAACAGGAGTTGGATGCATTAGAGAAAAACAAGACATGGGAGATAACACAGTTGCCTCCTGGACATAAAGCAATTGGGTCTAAATGGGTTTACAAAATAAAACACAGACCTGATGGCAGTATAGAGAGATTCAATGCAAGATTGGTGGCTAAAGGGTTCAATCAAGTTAAAGATAAGGATTACAAGCATACATTTTCACCAGTTGCTAAATTAGCAACAGTAAGAACTTTAATGGCAGTTGCAGCAGTGAAAGCTTGGCCTCTACATCAATTAGATGTAAACAATGCTTTCTTGCATGGTTTTTTAGAAGAAGAAGTCTATATGAAGCCTCCTGAAGGTTATCAGAAAGTTGAAAATGGTCAGGTTTGCAAACTGAAAAGATCTTTATATGGCCTGAAGTAGGCATCCCGACAGTGGAATATTGAGCTGACAAAATATCTGATAATTCTGGGATTTGTTCAATCAAAACAAGATTATTCCCTGTTCACCAAACAAGGTAACACTCCTGGTACTTTTTTAATAGCACTAGTGTATGTAGATGATGTTCTATTGACTGGAGATGCTGCTGCTGAGATTCAACAAGTTAAAAGGGGTTTAGATGCAACTTTCACAATCAAAGACCTTGGTATGATGAGATATTTTTTGGGTTTGGAAGTTGCCAGAAATGACACTGGTATTATGCTCAATCAGAGAAAATACATCATTGATATAGTCAAATATTTACAACTGGAGAATTGTACAGAGACCCTCTTTCCTATGCAAAGAGGACTAAAATTATCTATTGAGGAAGGGAAGCTGCTGGAACAACCAGAGCAGTACAGAAGTCTGATTGGAAGATTGTTGTATCTGAATCTTACAAGACCTGACATATCATATTGCGTTCAACACTTGAGTCAGTTCTTGAGTCAACCACGACTTCCTCATCTTCAAGCTGCTATCCATGTAGCAAAATATTGAAAAGCACAGCAAATGTTGGGTTATTTTACTCATCAAATGTTGGGTTATTTTACTCAGCAAATTCTGATCTGAACCTGCAAGCCTACAGTGATGCTGATTAGGGTAGTTGTGCATTCAGCTGCAAATTACTAAGTGGCTTTTGTGTATTTTTAGGATCATCTCTCATATCCTGGAAAACAAAGAAACAAAAGATAGTCAGTAAAAGTTATGTTGAATCCGAATACAGATGCATGTCATACACTGCAAGTGAAGTGGTATGGATTGAAAGAATATTAAAGGATTTGCAGGTGAATGTCAAGCTACCTGTAACTTTGCACTGCGACAACAAAGCTGCAGATCATATTGCACAAAATCCTGTATACCATGAAAGGACAAAGCATCTTGACATTGACTGTCACTACATCAAAGAAAGAATCTAAGAGGGTTTTCTCAAGACAGCATATGTAAAGTCAAGTTTACAGTTGGCTGATCTTATGACAAAACCTTTGCGAGCTGTACAGCACAGGTTTCTGTCAGATAGGCTGGGACTCGTCAACTTTCCCACCGTCCAGCCTAAGGAGGGGATATTGAACCAGAAACCTCCCTGACTCTGCGCTTAGCTTGAGGAGGGGATATTGACTGGTCAACAGAGTTTGTTAGAGTTTGTAACTAACTTCCTAACTGATTGTAACCACCTCCCTGTCCATAACTAACTCTTGTATACCTATATATATATATATATATATATATATATATATATATATATATAGCACATAGGGCTGTAATTATAATTAAGTTCAGTTGAATAAAATTCATCTTCTATTTACTCTGCGTCTCTCTCAACTGTCTATCTTCTCTTAGAAGCTTCTGTCCACCATTAATGGAGGTTATCAAGCTTCTTAATATACACCTCTCCTTTCTCAACTCCTATATTTCTCCTTGTTGAACGCTCGGACTCTCTTCCGACTTCTCAAACTTTTGTTCCGGACTTCCGTGGGTTAAGTTACTTGTCCCAAACAAGCCACCGTTGAAATAGAGGATACATAGTTACTCGTCTCGAATGCACTATAAAGGCTAACTATGATAGTTGGGTAGTCGTAGTCCTATATAGACGGAAAAAGGCACTATAGACACGTGTAGCTGTCATACTAGTCAGTTGCATGTTTCGTTGTTTGGAGTGAAGAAGATTTTCTCCGCAAGTGCACGAAACTAGGTAAGCTAAAGTTCAACACTTTTCACGTAAAAAAAAAAAAAAAAAAAAAAGTTTCAAAACTTACATTCTCATGAATCAAACCCTCCAAAACATTCTTAGAGCATTAAAACCTTAGACATTTTATATCAAGAATGAAAAGCTACAATCTTTAAAGGTTTTAAAAACTTCGATTAATAGACAGAAACTTTCGCACTTCTCCAAAACAAAAGCACTCCTGCTCTCTCAAAAACCCTAGCCTCTAAATCTAAATTTAGGGGCTACCAGCCATCAATTAGATGGTGGTAAGCCCCAAATCTCTTATCATTCACCCTAATTAATCAATTATCACTAGTTATTATCAATAATAACTCGTTTCTACCTTCTCAAGAGGGTATCTCTACCACCATATAGGTGGGTTTATACCGAGATTTGCGAGATTTCTCCAAGGATCTGATGTTCATTAATTTTGTCATGGCGGTGCGTTGGAAGCTGAATTCGGGATCAAATATCAACAACTACGTTGGTTGCCTTTTCTTCTTCGAGTTACATAGATCTCCGATGCCGATAAAAGACGCAAAGATGTCGACGTGCAAGGGATCAAATTTGTTAATTAGGGAAGAATTGTGTCAATTAGATTTATTTGATGATATTTGTATCTTCATCATTATAGATGTAAGTGCCGTTTGGCGATAATATTAATGAATTTCCGATTATTTCAAAAAAAAACAAAAAAAAACTTTGATTAATTTTGTGAGTAACATTTTGTGGTTCTACCTCGAAAGCGAAGATTTTGATTGGCCAGGTGAAAAGCACTTAAGTTATAGTTTTAGGCTAAGCAAGTCTTCTTCTAAAATTCGTTTCGATGTTAAGTTATTGTGAGTTTGTGATGTACAAGCTTAATAGAGGGAAAATAAGTAGGATAGCCACAAATAGAATTGGGCCTATGTTTTGCATGGCCTACTTAAATTTTATGAAGCTTGTTCTTGGGCCGAAGACCTGGAGGTAGATGGACGTAGGGGTTTCGTTTTTGAAGACAAAGCGACATGCTTATACGGGTTACTCCGAAAGTCCGTATATAGCAGTGACGGATCCAGGGTTTGGAGAATGGGGGTGCACACAACCGGTAGTCAACATGTGTTTTAGAGTTTTAAAATCATGGTAATAAAAATTAACGACGATTTTTTTTTTTTTTTCTGTATAGGGTATTCGCAAAATTTTAGCTACGAATTGACAAAAACACTCATAACATTCATCAACATCTCATTTGATAAATTACAAAATTAAAAGACACACAATATCAAATTAATTGTCTAAATAAAGACGGAAATACAAACAACTACTAAAAGCTTGACCCAAAATTAAATTAGATAATGAATTCATTATGTTTAGCATAAATAGTATCTAGCTCAATTACCTAACTTAATTTTAATGAAAAAAAAGGAGTAAGAAAACCAACAAATTTGTCAATGGGAGGATTCGAACTTGTCTCATTGCCCTAAAATAAACCTACCTAACCACTACTCCAACATATCACAGATGCATAAAAGAATACTACTTAAATATATATATACACATTTTCCGAGATTAATGGGGGTGCATGTGTCCCTTTGTGCACTACACCACATTGACTTTATATCGTTAACAATTGACTTTCAATACAGTGCAATACACCACATTCTAATCGAATCAAACAATTGTTCCGAATTCATATCGCACTCCTACAACATTAGCCGCTCATTTGAAACAGAAAAAAAAAAAAGAACATAGCCGGGAACAGGTGATGAAGTTTGGTTAACTGAAAGTAGCGACCAACTGTGACTAGGACTTTAGTTGTGTTGAACACTCCGCCCAATCTTTCG
The DNA here is from genome assembly GCA_963680865.1 of Spergularia marina. Lineage (NCBI taxonomy): Eukaryota > Viridiplantae > Streptophyta > Magnoliopsida > Caryophyllales > Caryophyllaceae > Spergularia > Spergularia marina. Next base: position 7,700,065 of record OY804545.1, on the reverse strand, counting down.
ATGAACCCGATGCTGCTCTTCTTCTTCTTCTTCTTCTCCTCCTTGTAGCCCGTACTTTTTTTTTGTTCTCTCTCCTCCGTTTCATCACTCAATCCGACACAATTCTCCACTCTCTCTCTAACAATGGCGTCGTATTTGCTAAGCAACACTCAATTTCTCCCTTCCTCACACACCCTCCGCCTCGCACCGCCGTCCTACTACACAACCACCCGCTACCGCCCGACCCGAATCCAAGCTAAGATCCGAGAAATCTTCATGCCCGCCCTCTCCTCCACCATGACCGAGGGTAAGATCGTCTCTTGGCTCAAATCCGAAGGCGACAAGCTTTCCAAAGGCGACCCCGTTGTCGTCGTTGAGTCCGACAAAGCTGACATGGATGTAGAAACTTTCTACGACGGTTACCTCGGTAAAATCGTCGTCGAAGAAGGTAACTCCGCTCCTGTCGGCTCCGCCATTGCCTTTTTAGCCGAATCCGAAGCCGAAATCGCCGACGCCGTCGCCAAAGCCGCCGCCCTCTCCTCCTCCCCAAACGCCACCTCCTCCACTCCTCCTCCGCCGCCGCCTGAGATCGAATCATCCGTCGTTTCTTCGCCGTCGCCGTCGGTTGTTGCGTCCGCTGCGGTGGTTTCATCGGAGCATCCGGCGGCGGAGGGAGGGAGGAGAGTGGTGGCGTCGCCGTACGCTAAGAAATTAGGTAAGGAATTCGGCGTTGATTTGAGGACAGTCGTCGGCAGCGGTCCACAAGGTAGAATTGTTGCTAAGGATGTCGAGGCGGCCGTGGCGGCGACAATCGCAACCAGCTCTCCTCCTCCGCCGACTCCAACAGCCACCGCGGCGGCTGTAACGACGGTGGAATTAGGCAAAACGGTGCCGTTTACGACAATGCAGAATGCGGTTAGTAAGAATATGGTGGAGAGTTTGAGTGTGCCGACATTTAGAGTTGGTTACACTATCACTACCGATGCTCTTGATGCCTTGTACAAGAAGGTTCATTTTTTTTTTTTTTCTAACTTCTCTATTACGCATTTCATTCTAAAATTATGATTGATTGTATTTTGAATGATTGAATTGGGGAAGTGAGATTGAAATTGTTGCGAATTTTCGGGTTTTTTTTTTTTTTTTTTTTTGATTAGGTTAAGTCGAAGGGAGTAACAATGACGGCATTGTTAGCAAAGGCGACGGCGTTAGCATTGGTTAAGCATCCGGTGGTGAATTCTAGCTGTAGAGATGGAAAGAGTTTTACTTATAATAGTCACATTAATGTCGCCGTTGCTGTGGCTATTGACGGTGGATTGATTACTCCGGTTTTACAGGATGCTGATAAGGTTCTAATTTTCGAAAGCGCTTGTAATTGTTGTAGTTGTGTGTGTGTGTGTGTCTGTTGATCATTTATAGTGTTGTTATGATGGGAGGTTCGTGATTCGTTGTCGTTGTAGGTTGATCTATACACGCTTTCGAGGAGGTGGAAGGAGTTGGTTGAGAAGGCTAGGGCCAAGCAATTACAACCCCAAGAATATAATTCTGGTACCTCTTATCGTATTTTGGCATTCTTATCAATCATATGTAAATGTATTGATCACAATGTAGGTTGCTAGTGAGCTAGTCTATGATATCAACTCAGTAGTTGTAACTAGATTACCGGAAACTACCTTGCCTAGAATATAGAAATGATTGTCCATGGAGGAACTTGGGTTCGACTTGTGTACTCGTATTTGTAGCGGAGTAAACTTGCCATTGCTTGTTCCAATGTGCTACACAAGCTACGTCTGATACTAGGGTCTCGTATAGATTCAGCTTACGAGTTTAGGATTCATGAAAGATTGACCTTTACCAAAGGGTGTGGTTGGTACTTTGTGCGTGACTACTTGCACTTATGACCTACTTCATTCCAATCTGTTTGGTGTCAAGTGTCAGGCGAAGTGCTTGGCTTTGAAGGAAGTTGGACCGAGTTTGTGGTAGATCTTTTGATTTTGGAGGAGTTCTCTTTAAATGAGCGGAGAATTTCAAGAGTACATCTTGATGGTCTGAAGTCTGTACTCTACCTTTGTTCCTCAGCAATAAATAGTTCTTGTGAGTTAGCTTTCAGTTTGTTTATTTCAGGGAGAATGGAGAAGGGGTACTTTTATATGGGGAAATCTCGGCAAAGTGGGAAAAATGATAAATAAGTAGGAAATTTAGGTTAGCATTGGATATAGCCTTAAGATGGTTGATTATGATTGGAGAGATATATCATTTATCTGCATGTCAATGCTTTAAGAGGATGAAGTTCAATTGTTGATGAATATTTAATCCATGTTGACGAGGAGGTTGTTAATTCATACATTAGAAGGCCTACGATTTGATGTTATTCGAAAATGTTATGTAGTTTGTGTTAGAGACCTTAGAGTGCAGGTTTGGCTTTGCATTCTCAGATTATTAGGAAGTGATCTGCAGCCCGTATTGTTTGGTGGTGGACCAATTGATGAGGCAATTCCCAAGAAGTATTAGCCTTCGAGGATTTCATACTCGTATGTGAGATGGGATCCTTTTTTTTTTTTCTTTTTGACAAAGCATATGTGAGATGTTATTTCCGCATCTTTCACACGATTGCACAGCCTTCGACCAAGTGTGCTGTAATGATGATTCCACAGCATATTTTAAGTTCTGAAGTTTGAGATAGCCCTGCCTATTATCCCTGTGAAAGTGTGAAGTGCCTTGTTGTAAACTCAAACAATGCATGAATAAATTTTATTCCTATAAACTGCCTATAGATGTCTCCTCATACTAGTGCTGCTCATTTCTTTAGGTACTTTCACCCTTTCAAATCTGGGAATGTTTGGTGTAGACCGATTTGACGCCATTCTTCCTCCTGGAACTGTAAGTTCTTTGACTTGATCACGCTCTGTGCTTTACCATGGATATGACATTGCAAGCATAACTAATTGACTATAGTTCCTTGTTTGTTAATGAATTGCTTTAGGGGGCAATTATGGCTGTTGGGGCATCTCAACCCTCTGTTGTCGCCAGCAAAGATGGACGGATAGGCATGAAGAGTCAAATGCAGGTGAATGTTACCGCTGATCATCGTGTTATATATGGTGCCGATCTTGCCGGCTTTTTGCAAACTCTAGCTCAGATCATTGAAGACCCTAAAGACCTTACACTATAGTTCTGTCTTGTGAAGAAATCGGACATATCTTGACCTTACACTTATTTTGTGTTCATTGTTTGCTGAACTAAGTTATGTACTCCGTATAAACATCTCTTGTAGTTGTAGCGCTAGTTGAGCTATTTTTTGGGAATTCAGAAACTTTAGATCCATTTGGTTTGATATAATGACCTCACTTTCCTCCCTTTTCATGGTAAGCGATTGTCATTATGATTTAAGGAGTATCGACTCGATCGTGAAAAGTGGCCATCTATTTTTTTCATTTCTTTACTTTCCGCAAAATCAAATCAAATCAAATCAAACATATTCATGAGATAAAGTACTTCAAAGTTGTGCATTGTAAGAAGTCATGGTCCTGAATCTTAAGTCTTTAATACGAACTATTTTATAAGCGCCACTGAGGGGAGAAGTAGTTCCCCTACAGTGTGTTTAAAGTGCTTAATATTCAGTCATCTAATAAAGTTCCAAGGCCAAACAGAAAGGGTTAACTTAATACTATACACAGTGACAGTTCGATCCAACCCCAAAACCTGCTTAGATTACTGTTTACAGGATCAGCATACTAGTCACAATCCGCATCAGAAACGACCTAAAACCACGGCTCTCGCAGAGTTGAGGCAAAAAATTTGCTTGAGCAGTGTTCCAGTTCTATCTTTAGTCGCCGACCTTGCTGCCACCCCAGGCAACAAAGCTATCTTGAGAACAAAATTCCTACATTGCCAAATCAACAGATTATGTTACATTTAGAAAGAGAAACTTATCAAATAAAATAGTTTTCGAAATGCAAAGAAATTTGCGAAAAAGTTTACCAGCTGACTTAGTCTGAATTCCGGCTGTGTATCTAGATCAATGTTTGAAGGATCCACGTCGAAATTTTGGCATTCTTCCAGATCCTTCTTTAGGACTTCAGATCCTAACTGAACATAATCGGGAAAAAGAGATCTTTTTTTCGCAACATCATCAACATTTTCATCTCTACTCGGAGACTGGCTCTGAAAGAAATCGGCACATAATTGAAGCCCTGCAATGAGTTGTTGAGAATCTACGACATACATGTTTTCTTCATCTTCAGCCTCATTGTTATCATGGTCCAGTGTCTGATCAGTGGGAGTCGCACAAGCATTGGTATCATCATCGCTTGATTTCAACACATCAAATCGTCTGACTTCATCATCATATCCCATGTGATCCTCCTGTAGATGCAATATATCACTGTGAGTTCATCTTTCATTTCACGCTAATACAGTTGTGACTTTACTCCACACAAAAGCAACAGCTCAAAATGGATACATATAGCCATCCCCTTTTGAAGAAGTGAAAAGCAAGTCAGCACTGCCTCAAGAGGATTTCAAATTCAAGACAAATGCACAACTTCGTCAAGCTCTAGTCATCGCATTTGACAGTTGACATGTGAAAAGGGAATACTGCTGATCTAGAGCCATACCAAGTCCCTCAATGGAACACTAGAATAATTGTGATCATAGTGACAAAAGACTTGCAGATAGAGATACTAGGATGTCAGATGGGGTTGTATAAAGGGTGTAGAAGAAGCATGTGATGCGCGAGAGAAGGATGCTAAACACTACCTGGGCCACAGAATCGAGGCAAGCCAACAAGGCATCTTCAACTGGGTCGAGTTGCATTTCAGTTCGTGGTGGCTGAGGAGTAACGGACTTGGGAGTTACAGGATCTACTCTGACAACAATGTCATCTGTAACATCAGAAGCTTCCGTTTCACTTTTGTCACTTGGTTTCACTTGCTGCTGCTGATGAAAGACTTTAGATATAACACACTCCCCGTCTTTCTCCTCTTCAAGTGTACCTAGGTGATATTGGTGCATGACCCAATTCGTTTTCTCAGCCTTGCCACCTTTGGCTGAGCTCATATACAGAACCATTATTTTCTTGCATCCTTTCTGTACACCATTAACTAAAACTGGCTTAGTCCTTCCAGTCTTATGCCAACGAACATCACCTACGTCATCACCATGAACTTTTCGACGCTTTCTTGTCCCTGTGTTATATGCCTTAATTGATCTATGGAAAAAGTGAGATGCACTTCCATCTTGCTTGACACCTTCATCAGCAAGTTAATGAGCGGAGTTAATCACTTACTCCGTATTGTATTATATACTACGTTTTTTAGTATATAAAAAGAAAAGAAAAAAAGAGAGATGCCACTAGCCATTAACCTGGTAGTTTGCAAGGATGAGTGTAGCAGATACCATCTTCTTTATCAACAGTAGGGATGAACTCACTAATGAAAGGATGTGGTTCCTCATCTCCAGTACCAGATTTTGCAAGTAAATGCTGGATTATCTCCTGGTCTGAAGGATCAAACTTCACCCCTCTTGGTAATCCTGGCCACTCCTGAATAACCTGTGAATACGCGGAGCTTATATGTCCATCAACACCCCGCAAATAGAAACAAACATATACTCTGTATATATCAACTACAATAAAGCCATATAAAGTCCAGAGTTCCAGACACAGACAATCATCAGTGCCTGCCTGTAGCATAGGCCCCATAGTTCATCTCTTAAACTGAAGTAATTACACTGGTATCGTGAACCCATAATTTAGTAGTGTGACAAAATGTCTGTATTTAACAACAATAGCCTGGTGTTTTCTTCTAATTGATAGTCAGAGTCATATCTTAACACCTTACTTCCATTTTTACATTTCCTTCATGAGGACGGAAACTGCCAAACTCACAACTTATGGAAAGATACTAGATTACAATAGACTCACAGCTTAATTGCTTAAAGAAGGAAACACTGCCTACTTCCTTTAGAACTGCAAAAGAGAATGCCATTGATCTAGTCTTATAATCCACATGACTCGTAACTTATACACAATCAAAGCACTAATACTGAACTTGAACCAAATTAGGAACATAATATAAAAATGCAAGGATAACAAGGCAAGTCATCAATCATCATGATCGAGTATCACTATGAGGAAGAAGTCCCCTGGAGCAGATCAACCATCTTGGGGGGCTTTGTTCACTACAATCTAATGTTTCAGGCAGAGATCAAACACTTAAAGGCCGGACAAGCTACTTGGCAGCTAGTGGAATTTGAGAACATTGAATATCAGACTGTACGGTTGTACCCGCCACCACTACCGCCAAGATGACTCAAGAGACGCTTCAGCTGTAGTAATCTATCTTGATAATGTGACATGTAAACAATTCCCAAAGTTTATTTGGGTCTATACTCTATAGACTACTATAGCAGAGTTGAACAATTTGTATCAGAGTTGTTTCCATGTCAGATCATCACGATTAATTACTATAGCAGAAGTGTACTTTGATCCATCTGAATGGTGGTGGTAGTGACTATGGCCATCCAACTCACATGCTAGGGGGCAGAATAAAGGAATCATGAAGAAAAAGATTGAAGAAAAAAAATAGGCTCCAAAAGTACGGAAAATCAGCCTTTGAGTACTACAAATCATAGCATGCACATTTAGAAAGAATCAAGGTCTCGGTTTGGCTTTCACAGAATACATGGACACATGTACCGATAAACTAGTAGTTCATTTTAAAGGAAAAAATATCATATTGGAGAGCAGAATGTATTACATCACTGTTATCAATTATATGATTGCAGCTGGGGCACGTTCTGCATGGGTTGCTCTTCCACTTGACTTTTTCTAGGTCACATGTCGCAGAAGCAGACTTAATCTTGGTGGCAAATCTGTTGCCATCGATCAACCACGATGGTCTGCATCACGCAATCAATTGATATATGAGAATTCTACTGAAGATATGAAAAGGAACCATATTGTTTTCAAGATACCACCATCAGAAACTTGAGAGATCAATACAGTATCGATGATATTAGAATCACCATTTTGAGAGAGAAATGCAAGGCAGGATGTAAAGTTTCACGCATTTACTGAAAAAACCAGAGGCAACAGCAAAGACTATGATCTGACAATGTGCTTTCTACCCACCTCAACTGATTACTCCAATACACAATACAAAAAGGAACTCAATAAAAAAGATGATTACTCATTTATTATTCAAATGGTTATCCTGACATTGTTCATGCTAAGCTATCTATTTAAGAATATAACAGGCGCCATTTGAAGAGCATCAAGTGTACTTCAATCATACTGGCCTTTTTAAGGTGATTAGAGGCTCGTAACTAGAGTGTGTAAATAACCGCTTATACTAAGATAGTTGCGAAAAGAACATTGCATAAAAATTTCAGTGACCTCAGCATGTTCACTTCGATTGGGTAACTAATATACAAACGAGGTCATTAACTCATTATGCTATGGTTCATTTCTAGCATCCTCAGGCTGAATATTTGAAAAAGAGTTCAAGTGTTTTACGCCATACCTAAACAAAGTTAAGCACTTTCAGGTGAAACAGGCCAAGGCAGTAACCAAAGTCCAAAAGGACAACATCGTAACCGTGAAACCAAGATTTCGGCATAAATTACTCAAGCAAAATCAGAACAAGAGCTTGTTTGGATTGGAGGAAAGGGAGGGAAGGGTAGGGGAGAGAACGAGGTCAGTAGGATCCACTGTTTGGGTAAAATCAACGAGGGAAGGAGAGGGGGGGGTAAACAGAAGTTGATCAACTGGAAGGAGCGGGAGGATACTTTACATAATCAGTGGTACAAAGTAGCTATGACATTATGGAAGATCAATGCTCGTAAAAGCATACGAGCATGGTTCCTCAACAATCAAAACATTCAGAAGGCATTAGTGGCCGAAAAGCGCAGACAGAACATACAATGACAGACATTCATGCCAGAAACCAACTGCAATACAGAAGCCATTAGTGGCCGAAAAAGCGCAAACAGAACATACAATAGCAGACATTCATGCCAGAAACCAACTGCAAAGGTGGGATTGCAACAGCAACTAGAATGTTATTTCTTTTTTCAGAAATCTCCAAAGGAGATACCTTTTATCAATCAAAAGCTCTCACAACTCCTTATATATAGTAATATATATTTCACACACCCAACAATATTGCAATCACAACAATTCTACTAACCTAACCCAAAAAATGACATGAAGATAATTATTTCAACAATCAGTATCATTTCTGCATGAAAAATGGGCATAATGTCAACATCATCTAATCATCATAATGATAATTAACACACCAAAACAACACAACAAAAATCATCAAAAACCCAGCAATAATATAAACAAAAACACAAAAATCACACTTAATGACAAAATTAAAGTACTAATCAAGATTAACAGTAGCCGACAGAACTCAGATGAACTGAACTGCAGTGAAAGTTTCAAAATTGCAGATTCTAATAACATGGGTTTACAAGTATCTGATCACTAAACATAGATTAAGCAGCAGGAATTAGATAGGGCAATTAATTATTGCATAAAGATTAAAAAAATAAAAAGAAAAAAGAAAAACCCATTAAAGATTACGAGAGAGAGAGAGTGAAGGGGAGAACATACCCAGCCATGAGAGAGATTGAAATCAAAAAGTGTTTCAACTCCCTCTTTTTTTTGTTCAAGTACTTTTCTAAGTAGCCTGCTGCTTTTTCCCCCTCTTTTTTTTTTTTTTTTTTTTTCAATTTTTATTTGCTTCAAACTTTATTTTTGTGGGACACATTGGGCAATGAATGACAGTATGAACCAGCAGTTTCCGCAATTTCGTAAGTTTGAAAACGTGCTACCGTTGCTTGTGGCGTGCACCAGCATAGAAGGTTGGGTTAGTGGTTCAACTGATAGGTCATGACTCATGGCCTCATGGATGGGTTAAAGGAGAACGAGAGTTGGCGAGAGGGCGTGTCAAGTCGTGCCTCGTGCCAGCATGATGGGCCGGACTCTGTTTTGACACGGCTCAAGAACACCTTTTGTGTCGATAAACCTTGGTATAATTTTTACTCCCACTGAGACACGGCCCGTGGCATTTCGTGTAGGTCGGGCAAGTGAGTTGTGCTCTTGCCCAAGTCGTTTTTATTATACGAGGGGTATGGTTGAGCAGGCTAGCCCACCGAACCTCGTGTCAGGTGGGCTTTACGATGCTAAAACCAGATTTTCTTTTTTGAGTTTCTACACAGGGCGAGCCCACGTGTTGGGCTTACCCTCTCTCCCCTCGTGATGTGTTGGGCCGGCCTGCGTGCCACTAGCGCCCCGCACATCCAACTATAGAGATTACCAGAATTAAGATAGGGGCGATAAGAAGTTAAGTTACTCGCAAGTTTAATTTGAGTTAGGAAAAATTCGACTTTTTAAAAAGAAGAAACAACTACATGAGGTTAATGTTGGCTTGGTATGAAGAAAGTGTTGTTGTCCTATTTACGTCTATATAGGTTCACTTGTGTATTTTGACATTTAACATTTAGAGGTCGCAAAGTTGAATTATTGTGGAGTCTTGCAACCTTGAAATAAAGAATTTCTCTCAAATACTTCTTCAGTTTCTTTTCCACTGAATCCTAAACTCGAGCTCATTATATCAATTTGTGTGAATTGTTATTGTTAGTAAAAATGTATGAGCTGTAGTTCATTCGAATTTGCATTCCTAGAATACAAAACCTCAATCATTGGTTTAGACGTTTAGTTAAATTAATTCTTTCACTAGCGCTATCCCCTTTCTTATTTAATTTCATAATCGAATTGGATTTGCTCCATAGTGCACACCATATCTACCTCTACTTCTAATCCAACCTTCACCCATTTGGTGGCACGACCTACATCTACCTAAAAAGCCAACTACTCCGTACAAAATTAGCTATGGATCGGAAAGGTTTTAGCTTGTCAAGGCAAGTTTAACTTGAAAGTGCCATTTACCCGTTTATAGGATTGGACAAAATAATTAACAACAAAATAAAACATTACTCGTATTAGTGACTGATGAGCTAGCTAGCTACTACTACAATTTCTGTTGGAGTACACATGAGGGGCCAATGATTTCCAATACCGTGAAGAAAAAAAAAAAATTGGTTGAGTTAATTATTGGTCTCTCTAAGTACTTCCATTTGCCCTGAATTACGTGTTATGTCTAATAAGTTTAATAGAAAACAATCCGCTCTATAATTTTCTATGTTTCTCTTGTTTATTTTGCTGTTTTAAATCCATCATATTAGAAGTAGTTATGCTACTCAATGCTTATACCATGCTCGCGGGAGCATAAGGAGTATGATGGTCCTCCTCACAATAGAGGATTAGGGACCACACTTAAATAGATTTTAAATTATTTTAAGTGTGGTCTTCACTTCTCTATTGTGAGAAAGACTACCATGCTCATTGTGCTCCCGGGAGCATGATATAATTTGCGCATGCTATTGGACTAAACGAAAAACTCACATGTCAGAAAATCAAGTGGAATAGGTAAATTAACTGCGGAGACAAGTACGGAGCATATAGGTTAAAAATTTCACTAAGTGAACATTTCATTTGATTTAAATGTAATTCCAGACAGGAAATCAGAAACTAGTAAAACATGTGGAAAAATTTGACGAGTTACATTTGTTTAGGGTCAACGAGGGAGAGGAAGTTTGATGAGTATTCGAGAGAACAATGACGGAAAACCATAAAGAGAAAGATTGCGTACTAAAATCAACATTAATTTTGTTCCTCTCTCTTTAATTTTGAATGTGAATTGATGAATATAATTACATTAAGAGATTGACCTACCACTACATCCCAACAAAGTAATAAATTAGGAAAATATCACATCATTATAAGTTTGGGACTCCCACAAAGCTATATTTAAAGTGATCATATATAGCTCTGTTCCTAAAGTATCATTTCACATAATTACATCCTCAAAGCCATGAGTTGTGTCTTGGCTAACATCCCAAATGACACAAAGGGTCAGCGGACCCTTATCGTTGGAGCCACCGGGTTCATGGGCCGGTTCATTGCCGAGGCTAGCTTGGAGTCTGGCCGGCCAACTTATGTGCTTGTCCGGCCTGACTCCACTAGTAGTCCAACAAAGTCCAAAGTCGTCCAAGCCCTTGAAGACAAGGGTGCTATACTCCTACATGTACGCTTGTCTCTAAATGTTGCATAGCTAGTCACGTTCATCCTATACTCTTATATTACAACGAACCATTCTTTTTCGAATATATTACACTAATTTAATTCGAGAAAGACAAACAATTTATTGTGACGAAACGAGTATGTTTCGCTCTGAAAATTTAATTCCTACACAATTTTTTGTTTAGTCTAATGCGTTTTCATTATTTTTGACATATTTTCAGGGGCAGATGAAAAATAAGGGACTTATGCAAAACATTTTGAAAGAGAATGAGATTGATGTTGTAATATCAATGGTGGGTGGGGGAAATATTTTGGACCAGCTTTCGCTTGTTCATGCTATCAAGAGTGTTGGCACTATAAAGGTAACAAATCTTCTTTAAGACACTACAGTCGACATACATGGTAATATTACGTTCTTTCTGATACAGGCGTTACATGCATCACAATATACCACTGTTAGTTTATTATAAGACGGCAGCATTTTCTTTGCACAAATTAAACTTATATACCACTGTTAGTTTATTATAAGACAGCAGCATTTTCTTTGCACAAATTAAACTTATAGTATATGCTAACACTATAACACTGTGCTACATGTAGCATTTGAATTCTCGGGTACGGATCATGGATGAAACTTGAAACGTGACACTAATTAATACTTGTGTACGGTATATATGAATTACTCGTATGTCGTATCGACTTATAGTCATGGGCGAAGCTACTTGGTGGCGAGGGGTGGCCACCCCGGCACCCCGCAGATTTTTTTTTTTTTTTTTTTTTTTCTTTTAGGCTAATATTTGATACATATAATTATTAGTGAGTAATAATATTAGAATGTTGCATATGGTGTAGTGGTGAGAATGAAAGTGTAATATTTTAGAGGTTATGGGCTCAAATCTTAGCTAGCAAGTGTCATTTAGCTTTTTATTAGTTTTTTACTCTTATTTTTTTAAAACTTAAAAATTAATGTCTTTATACTATTGACGGGATTGGGATTCAAACACATGACCTAATAAACCTTAAACACCAATCCATAAGGCCACCAATACAACAAATGATCATTTGATCATTTTTGTGCGTTTATGTATTTATATAGTAAAAAAAAACTGTACCTTCTTGGTTCACGCTAAAATTATCTATTGGGTAGTTTACCCCCTTATATTTGTTAATAGATTTATGTATCCAAATTCAATAATTACATTTGTGTCTCTGAACACGAGTAAAATGATTAGTTTAAGAAAAAAAAAAGGCTCGAGTAACATGATTTGTTAAAAAAAATCGATATTTTGGCATGTCGTCTGATATGTCTAATATGTTAACATTCGTCCGATACATATAACCGCGACGTTCGGATTCTATCTGAGACCCTGACCAAACCAAAATTATAACCGAAAAATGCGATTTGAATCCGCCACCCCGGATTTTAAATCCTGGCTTCGCCCCTGCTTATAGTATGTGTACGCAGAGGTATTTGCCATCAGAATTCGGGCACGACGTAGACAGAGCAAATCCGGTGGAGCCAGGGCTGAGGATGTACATGGAGAAGCGTGCGGTGCGGCGTGCCGTGGAGGAGCTTGGGGTGCCATACACTTATATTTGTTGCAATTCCATTGCTTCTTGGCCTTACCATGACAATACACATCCTTCTGAAGTTGTCCCTCCTATGGATCGTTTCCAAATTTACGGTGATGGCTCTGTTAAAGGTAAAGTTTCATAATATCTAATATTTGTGCTAAAATACGAGTACGTAAGAATTACTTCGATTTTATTCATAAGTTAACGTTTTGATTTACACTTGTAACCATATCATTGCCCTCGACTTTACAAATAACTAACTCAAATCCCACATCTATTTTGTATTAATTTAAAGTTAATTCGAGGCAAAGTATTTAAAATATAAGTAGATTGATATGTCAACATGCAACTATAATTTCATTTAATTGTACAATTGTACATGATGAATGCACAGCTTATTTCGTTGCTGGCGAAGATATTGGAAAGTTTACAATGAAACTTGTCGACGATCCACGAGCAATGAACAAGATGGTTCACTTCAGACCCCTTTGCAACTGCCTTAACATGAATGAACTCGCTTCTTTGTGGGAGAAGAAAATTGGCAAAACCCTCCCTCGAATCACCATTTCCGAAAATGATTTACTCGGAGCTGCAGCAGGTTCGACTTCTACGTCTCCTTTTCAACAAACTCGTTTAGTTGTATATTAAGAGCTTGTTTGATATCGTCTTCTAACCTTTGTTTAGGTTCTATTTTTCTTTGTGTACATTCTTATGGTTTAGTTAAATATAAGTCGCAAAATTAAATTCTGAATCGATTCTGAGGAGTATATTATTTCTTGGAACAGAAAATCGCATACCTGAAAGTATAGTAGCATCCTTCACACATGACATATTCATCAAGGGTTGCCAAGTTAATTTCTCATTAGATGGCCCAAATGAGCTCGAGGTGACCCAACTCTACCCCGATCAAACTTTCAGGACAATAGATGACTGCTTTGACGAATTTGCCCTCAAGTTACAAGCACCAGCAGACCCAGAAAAAGTTTTATCTGAAGAAGCTAACAAATCAAACCCAATTGCTGAGGTTTTGGCCATTGCTCATTAGTGTTCAAACTATGTCTATCAAGTCGACAACAATAACAACATTACTCCGATATTCAAACATATATGTTTTACTACAAAATAAAATTATGGACGACGTTTTCATTGATTACATTATTATGTTTTGAAAGTAAGTTAAATTGTCGTTTTATTTTAGTTAATTATTGTGCTTATACAAGGGTGCCGATATAGGTAAGACTGAATATTACTAGTCAAGACACAATTCCGAACTACTTGAAAGAACGTCAGTAATGCCTAAGAGTCGGTCATTCCTAAGAGTTCTTTTATCAAAGGCGGCGGATTATCTGAAAAAAAACAGACAATGAAACCACTTACGGGTTGGACAAATCTAACCTCGTGCAATTTTGTTAACATAGTTCTCGGTTCGTACTACAAGTTGAAGAGCCTGTTTCTGGGCATGAAAAATGTAGTTAATCCATGAGAACGTAAACAAAAATGTGTTTCTGAGGGTGATAGCAGCATTCATTTGCTCGATAACGACTCCAGAGCATCTAGGATACATAATATCGAAAGCAAAATTGGAACTGAACTAAAAGCGAAGCAGAGTACAGGGGGAGCAAAAGCAGATGAGCTTTCCGGTATTCAGAAGCAATGGACATAGCCTATGAGCCACCACGAGGGGGATTGCGGGTTGATGACCAACTAGGCTTTGAACTACTACCACCTGAACCACGGCGATCATCATTACCCGATCCAAAAGCTCGTTCACTGCGCCACTTGTCACTCAATGAGCGATCATCCCTCCTGCCCCATCTATCAGTTTCTGAAGCAGGGGCCGGTCCAGGAGATGATGAAGCTTCAGCAGTTTGTCGGAGGTGCCGGGGCACATATCTTCCAGGTGCTGGTGCAGCAGACACAGGGGCCTCTGACCGAGGCCTAGAAAGAGGCTCAGAAGGCCGAGCAGGAATCTCACTAGAAAGGAGCTGCTGTTTCTCACGCATCTTTTTCTCCTCAATTTCCTGTTCTTTTTGACGTTGCTTGGCAGCGATCGCGTCCAGCTTAGCTTGACGCTCAGCATCTTCCTTCTTCTTTCTTTCCTTCTCTGCAGGTCAGGAATTGGCAAATGCACATTTAGTCAAAAAATAGTTGATTTCACAGGTCCCTAACAAAATCTTGGGAACCCAAATTTAAATAATAGAACAGCAGCTGTAAGTGAGATTTTAGGCAGCGCACCTTCACGTTCCCGTGCTTCTTCCTCTTGTTTGAGCTTGTTCAGCCTTTCTTCTTCTGTCTTCAAGTAGAATGCCATTTTGCGTTTAACTTCCCTCTCTTGCCTACGTCCCTGGAGAATCTGACGAATATTCTCTTCTCTTTCCTCCCTCAATCTGGCATACTCATCTTGTCGCCTGGTCTTGACTCTTTCAAGGAAAATTTCCTGGAAACACGGCAAGCGGAGGTCAGTGTCAAGCAAAAAGTCTACACACATCTAGTGAAAGAACACAATTTATGTATATTCATTAAGAACTATTCAATAATTAAAAAGACAATCAACATTATTCAGATTAAGTGTCATAAATTCAATCAAAAAGTGATTCAAGAATCAAGTGTTTACATACATGCAAGAATGAAACATGTACTCGGCCGGAACGATCAAACAAAAGTGCGAAGATACAGCTAATGTTACTAACCTTGTTACCCAACATGCGGGCTACTCTATTCTTCTCTTGAAGATCTTTTTTATGACCCTGCCTGCTGCGCTCAACCTCCAACTGCAGTGTTGCACTAGCACAGATTAGATATATGGAATGTGGAAACTATAAAGAGATCATTGGGAAGGTAGATAATCGTGCATCAACTTCAATGTGAATACGCCAACCATTCTTGCAACCAAATATATTTTACTAGTTACCTTATTAACCTGGGCCACGATACATTCGAAATCTCCCTTTCCCATACATAGCCCCTTATCTCATTTTACATCTCCCAGCAAATAAAAAGGAACAAGTATTGCTAGTACATTATAAGCAAAACAATGACAGGTAATAAGGAGATGTTCACTGACATAATCAACAGTTCAACACCACCCTCCACTACTCCACTCTTTTCAGTTCTTTAAGTTTTCTAACTTATGCGAGGAGGGTTGAAAGAAATGGAGGGAGTAATAAAGTATATGCCACAGCAAGCCAGCTTAACATAATAAAGTATAATTTAGAACCCTGCCAGAGAATTAAAAAGGCCCCTAGGTGTTTTGCCAAGCAGGTCACGTAAAACTGAGTATTCCCCAATCAATTATATATGATTGCAAGTGTAGACTACCTCTTGCTCACGTTCATGCAGAATCTGTTCCTCTACTAGGCCTTGTTGATAGGCAGCTTCAATCAAAGGAGCTGCCTCCTCCCTTTTAGCTCTCTCCAGAAAGTCCATCTGCTTGGCTAACTTCTGCAACTTTTTCTCAGTTTCTAGTCGCTCCTTCAATTGATCCTGGAGAACTAACTCCATGATTTCTTTTTTTGACATCTTATCAAAAAAGAAACAGAAAAAAAGAGGTTAGGCCAATTTATACTTAAAAACATAACAAGCATTACTTCCAACCTTACACATAATATATTGGTATTCTTAATAAAACCACTCACCCCATCTGTAATCTGCTTCTTCTGCTTTTTCCCTAATTTATCCTCAAGTAGAGCAAGGGTAGCCAAACGTTCTCGCTCCTCCACATCTTTTCGCACCTGGTCAATTCTCCTGCGTTGAAGGTCAGTAGCAAGCCTTTTTTGTTCTGCATCTGCGGTTTTTTTCTGCTGCTCTAGTTTCTTCAATTCTTCCTCGCGTTCCTTCAAAGAGAAGACACATTTAAGCGGTCTGCAGAATTGAAAACCAGGGCTATGTTCTCAGTAGAATACCATCAATGATCAAGATACCTTCTCCAATAGTTGGCGCTCCTGTTCCTCTTTCCTTTGTTCGATGATGGTTTTCCTAGCAAGAAGCATCTTGTGTTCCTTCTCCACAACCTCTGCTAAACCAGGTAAAGCATCTTCATTCTTCAATCCTTTGGTTGAGGGAGCAAATATCATATACCAAGCTTTATTCAAAGATTCAGCAAATACTGCAAGATGATTCTTCAGGCCATCAGACGCCAAATCCTGCAATAGATCGTCAGCAGCAGTCAAACGTTTGCAAGGGGCCTAAAATCACGATGAACTGTGAATACTCGAAGACACTACACTTATCATTGGAAGCTTGATAGAAGTTCCAGTTTGAGGCAAACATGGGCATTTTAACCCTGCTACACAATATTGAGACTAAGCTTAACACATCCTACAGATAACTTCTAGCTCAACTAATACTAAGGGAGAAGTTAGATGAAGAATCCCAAGCACCATTTAATCACATTCGAAGTACAATGCACAAGCAATTTATCAAAGATCCACTGTAAAAAAACACTACTAGAACATATCAGACAATGTGATTCATAGCATCTCTATATCTAATTTCAGCCAAGTGAAAATAGACTACACTATTCAGTATTGTCAGTAAATCTTCACTACCTAAAAAAATATTTTGGTGAAATTAAAATATGTTTGCTTCATCAGATTTAACAGCTTCCTCCCATGCAGAATTACAAGTATTCAGGTGCACATTCTTTGACCAAAACTATCCTATGTTGCGACATGCTTGATAGGTTCCCAAAGTCAGATAAAAAAATAAAATGAAAAGGAATGAGAAAGAAAAGGAACAGGACACAAGTACACAACAGCTTAAGAAAATCACTCATGAGATGAGACCAAGTGTCTAAATGAGTTATGAGCTCATCAAATTGATTAACAGTATTCCAATATAGATGTCACATGAAGCATTGATTCTTCTAATGTGGGCAGTTCAATTCTAAATTGTTATCCAAAGGCTTCGACATCCACCTATAATGCAGGGGTTTTCTCTGGACACACTGGTGGGTGAAGCTTTTAATGCACGGTGAGATAACAAGGTAGGAAACTGGATGGCAAAATTTGAAGCTTTTGCTCGGACAAGCAAGAAATATAAATCAACCCATGGCAGACTTGAATGATTTCTTTGACTCAAACCTTATGTTAATTCCTCTAACTGAAGGAGATGAAAACTCTGGTGTAACTTAACCTTAATCTCTTCGTTGTAATCCCCAAACCCTCTTTATACAATTTTGCATTAGTCACTCTGATAAAAGCAACATTCCTAATCCATTGTTGAATTCTTAGTTTAAAAAGCGCGCCTCCGGCAGGAGACGCCAAGGCGAGACAAAGCGATTTCCATGTGAAGCCATCTGAAGCGCACGCCTCCGGTCTGAGGAGAGTGAACACCCCATGGATTTGAGGCGTTATAACTCATAAGGACAATAGAGAATTTATTTTAAATGCTTGATATTAGAAGAGTAAAAGGGTGGGGAAGTGATAATATTAGTAGGGGTCGGGGAAGATCCAAGATGACCTGGATGAGGGTGATTAGAAGTGATATGAGCTTCCTAGGGCTTGAAGGGAGTATGGTGTTGCCGTGTTGGATAGAGCGGTGTGGAGAGACGCTATCCATGAGGAGGACTTAATTTGACTTTTTTTGGTTTCTTTGTTTGGTTTTCGTAACTTGGTGTTCAAAGTTCATATTTCACTAATTTTCAAACTTTTTATTTATTTTGATGACTTTCTAAAACTCCTTTTGAAAGTGTTTTAATATTCCTAAATGGTTCACAACATTTTTGAAATTTTATGGCGTACACAAGACGGTTACTGGATGACGATTCATGTTAGCCGACTCCAAATCTTTTTGGGAATAAGGCTTGGTTGTTGTTGTTGTTGTTGTTGCTTGATATGCCAACCATATTCTATTTAAACTAAAAATAGATCAAATTAAGGATCATTTGAAAAAGAAAAAAAAAAAAACAGTTCTTCTACCTAAACCTACTACTATTAAGGAACAGTATCCCACCTTCAACTCAACATTTCTTTTACCTTTTTCGTCTGTTCTTCAACTATTAGCCCAAGGTACTTTTCTCCTTCTATCTTTTTTCCTTTTTTTTTTCCTATTCTGTTATGCTTGTTCTTTTTCTTTAGTGTTTTTTAGAGCGCGCCTCATTCTGTCGCCTCGCGCCTCTGGTCCTAATCGCCTCAGAGCACCTCACACCTTTTAAACCTAGGGTTGCATTCAAGAGTCCTAATGACATTCTACAAGTCATTAACAGAAACTGATATGTAAATATGTAATGCAAGTGACAATGACGGAAATTTTCAAACATCTGTGAGCCAATCAGGAGAGATTAGGGGCTGGGAACTTCACTTCAACGATTGATATATAAACATCCGCCTCCAAAGAGATTGAAATTAAAGGAAAATAACACCACCACTGCAGAGCTTGTTCAGATAATTTTCAAGCAACTACTGCAAGAAGAAAGGTAGTTTGAAAGCAAATAAGATTTCTGGAGTAAAAAAGCAGCACTTACCAAGCAATTAAACGAAAGAGCACCATTCATGTGGTCCACTTTCATGGTAAGAAACTTGTGTTTCGCAGCATCTACAGATATCTTCTCAACGACAGAAAATTCAAAGAAAGGAACCAACTGCAGTAAGCTTTCAATAGACATTGTTTGGTAAACTGTGGAAACCTGCAGTGTGAAAGACAGATATCATTAACTACCAGATGCAAAATCATGTTATATGTACAAGTGCACTAGGTAAAGGAGGAAAGCGATAATGAAAAGTGAACCTGCTGAAGCAATCTCAAAGTTGCTAGCTTTTCTAGGGCAGGAGTATATTTAGACAACTGCACCTCTGGCACAGAAGACGCAGAAGCGAGTTTCCCACCAATCGTGGAAGTTTTGTTTAGTAAAGTCTGAGCTTTTAGACACAGATCGTGGGGAAGAAACTCAAGCTCTAAAAGTTGGAAAAGATCCCTCACTTCTGGAAGTACACAAGACATAACACCTTTTGATACCTATAACAAGCAAAGCGGAATAAAAATTATAAACTGAATTACCATCAACCAACATTGCTTCTAAATTCTCCATTTTTCCAATAGCAATCTAAATAGCGTAAGCAATCGCTACTTACCAACTCCTGTAGAACAGCTGACCGTGAGAGCTGCCACGAGTATACAAAATCACTATCAGTTTGAGAAAAAATGGATACAACTGTCAACAGACAAAGGACAAAAAATGGATTACCACTTCTCTGCTCTCAAGTTTAGGATCAAGATTGAAATTTATCAGATTTGCCATCCTCATATTGCGCTCTTTCTCATTTTCAAGTTCCAAATGAGACGCACCACGACTATGATCATAGGGAGTAACAGAGAGAGCAGCCAGAACCACTGATGAAGCTATTGTCTGCAAATCCTTTTGAGATAAGTTCTTGTTGAACTTCTTTTGGAGCAAAAAAAGCTTGAGCCAAGCATATGCATGGTAAAGATGGCTACCCGAAATCCAAAAAATTTCAGCGAGTTTTGCATAATAAACAACCAGCAAGGAAGCCTTGGGGGTTTTCTTGACTAAACACATCAAGCCGTGTATATCTTCGACAGAACGAAAAGCTTCCTGGAGAAAGGCATAAACAGATGCATCAGATGCACATCCTTATTCAGAGAAGTTGTAAGCATGTTATTTATTGATGCCCAAGACAAGATGACCTCAGCCTGCAGCTCAAAAACCTGAATACCAGATCATTTCAAGGCTTTTTTTTTTTTTTTTTTTTTTTTACGTGAAGATCATTCCAGGTTTTGAACTAGCAAATTACTATAAGAGAAACAATAAAAAGAATAAAAAGTTTTGAGTAAAGTATCATGATGGTAATACTTGAAAACAAAATGCTGTTTTTGTTGATGCTAAATGTTCTAAACTTCTAATGACCTGAACAGCTGAACTAATACTCAACCCAACAAACATCTAGCAGGGATCCGGAGGTAAGGATCATTTCCCCTGTAATAACAACTTGTGCTTAACCAGGAACAACAATCAACTAAAAAGTGCAGAGGTACAATGCATAAAACACACCTGGATATGGTTTGACTATAAGTGCGCTTGACTACCAAAACATACAAGGACTATATATGTCCGAAAACTTAAAGCATGCAACAGCGTGTAACTTGGTCTGCACTGACATACCTGCCATAGTTCAAGTTCAGTGGCAATCTTTAGTTGCTCAAATCTTGTGTCAAGGTACAATTTCAAGCTTTCTGGAGCTGTAAGATCAGGCCTGTCTCGTTGGTCTTTATATTTGTTTAAGTTCGAGAGATGGTTCCTGATTATTTCACACAGTCTGCGGAATTCAGTGGTACGTTTGTACTGCTTACAGAATTGGAATGCACGGTGAGCTGTCATCTGTTGAGTAATGAAAAAGCATTCATAAATCCCGATAATTATATAGATACCAAAACGAATAAATTCCAATAATCATATAGAAAGGCCTCGTTCTTCCTTCCACCTTTCCACACAGAAAACTAGGCATATTAATGGAATGAAGCACCAATTTAGTCACGAGTCAGATAAAATGAATTGGTGGCACAGTGAAACAGAAATACAGAGACAAGCCACATGACCAAGATCCATGGAGTGGGAAGCAAGGAGTTGCCAGAGCAGGGAAGGAAGAGAATGGGAGAAAAATCAGCAGATGACAAACGAGACTGTAAAGAGGATTAAGGATAGCAAAACATGGAGAAGGAAGACTATTATTAAAGTTTTCCACTTAAACAATTGATATGCGGACACACTAAAAAACACATCATATCCGCTTACCATCGATGTAGTTATATCACTAATATGTATAATTGTTTAATTCACTAGAAGAAAATAGAACTAGCACATAGTGCAGAAGTAGAAAACACTCACAGCATAAAGATTCTCCAGCTTTGAATTATTACGTAATATCTCTAGGACAGTTCTGTATGTCTCCCACAAGAATTTAAACCATGGAGTTACAAGTTCACGGTCAGACCTGTCTTTTCCCTTCTCTCCACTAACAAAGCTTAACATTAAATCCTCTGGCCGCTTATCTGCCTCTAGATCTTCAACATCAAGTGCTTCTTCTAAAGCTTGCGCTTGATTACGAGCAATTTCAGCTCTTTCAGTTGAAAGGTGCATAAAATGCTTGATCACCTCCTCCAGAGAATTCACATTCACTTGCTGACATACGAAGCGATACTGGATTAAACCATCTTTTGCATACCTACCCTTCCTCATATCAACACAGAGTTCAATGTATTTAAACATGATCTTTTCCAATGTCTTCTGCCATGCCCTGTGCCTTTTTGAAGTAATAAGATCATGAAGAGCTTGGAGAGCATCTTGCTTCTGCCCAACATTAATTAGCTCTGTGGGAGAAAATAAATGGGCTCAGGGCAAGTAATTTTCTAGCTTCCAAGGTGATCAATAAGATGTATCTAAAGCAGAACACATGAAATCTAAAGGCACTGCACCCCAAAGAAGACACTTGAAGGTAAAGAAATAGAAAGATACATGCGAAAAAAGAAAAAAGAAAAAAAAAAGAATACTAACAGATAATTTAGGCTGTTAGGCAGTACTAAAACATTGGCTGAGCATTCCATGTAGCCAAAGATCACTACTCCCTGACTTTGGAATATGTTGGAATAAAGCAAGAAGCTTCACTAAACTTGCCAAGACTTCTTATATAGAGGAGTAGAAGTAACTCATTGCAACTCTCGACGCAGTTTTCATGTCAGGTAGTTTTAAACTGGCCTCTTTGTGTATTGACTTGCATACATCCGACCCCCCCCCCCCCACACCAAAGGGCAAAGGCGATGCCTTTGACGCAAACGATCCTTTGATAATTATTTAGTTTATACTCTATTCAACAATATTCAAAAAAAAAATTCTTTACAGATAAATATACGAAAGATCTTCGATTCAGTGAATTTATATGTTAGGGAGACATTTCCATTTTATGTAGTCACAATTGGAAATATACTGCCATCTCTTTCATGATATCAAACATAGTTATCCCACTTTCAGTTCAGGGTCAATTGGAAATATCCTCTCCTAATTCTACCAAGACAATAGAAGTCATCTGCCTCCCGAACACCACCGGCAGCACCCTGCATGGCACTGGGGCCGTTTCTAAGTGCATTGATAATGAATGTTAATCATAATCATGACAATGACAAAGATGATAAATAAATATGATGTCATGAAAATGTAGCAAAATTAATTAGTTTCAACTTATTTACATTCTATTTTTTCTCTAATCAACTGTGATAAGTTACGATTGCTCAGTAGAAAAAATAGCCTCAACAATTCAAGCAACTACCAGCAAAGGCATCACTGGTGATAAGCAGATAATCAGGTTAATAAAGTCTCAATTCTCACTTCTCTACCAGAGTTTCGAAGAAAACTAGCACAAAAAGAGGGAAACACACAAAAATTGTTAGCTTGAAGAGAAAACAGCAAAAAAAGACATTATGGTTCCTAACCTTCAGCTCGCTTCAAGGCATTTTCTGGCTTCGCAAAAGTTGACATTCTGACCCAAAATAATGCTTAACTTCTGCTGTTCTGCATATAAACAACTCTCCTCATAAAAAGTATTATACTTAGATAAAGGTAATTAATGAAAAACAAAATTAGACAGCCATCACAAGACACGACGTGCACAAGAGAAAACTCTCTTTGGATGAAAATGAGCACCATTCTATCCACTCAAGTATGATTTCCAGATTGACTTACTGTACACGTAAATGCTCAATTCTAACTACAAGTCTTCAGATACTATACATTCTTTAATCAGGAAAACTTTATGCTTAAAATGAACACGAGGATAATCTTGAAATCAAACTTCAAATACAAGCCCAATCGTCGATTTAATGCCAACATTAATTTCATTCTCAAATCCAAAGTTGATACAAATCCTATATTCGCGGATTTGAATTTGAATTAGTATAAAAACAAGTTTATAAAAACACATTTGAATATCAAATTCCGATGACCAACATCCAGTTTCGCATAGCTAATAATCTTGATAAATGTAAAATTGATTTGGGGAAAAACTGACCGAAGGATTAGGTTTTAGGCCGTGGGCGGTGGCGCGCAAGGGGACTCTGCCGGAAAAATGGATCGATGGGCAGTGAAGAGTGACGACTTGAGGAGAGAGAGAGAGAGAGAGAAACTTTTTTTTTTTGGAAGTGTGTGATTTGTGTGAGTAGGTGAAGTGGCGGACCGGGCCGAGTTGGGCTTATTCGTCTATTTTGATTTTGGGCTGGGCCGTTTCGTCATAGTGTTGGGTTTGGATAATAATTGGAAATGGTCGGGTCAAAATCTAGGTCGGGTTTGTTTACCCGGTCCGACCTTGTCCATCTCACCATCTTTGGCATATGGGATTCTGGTGTCGTTTGGTGTCATTTTTTATTTTCGAATTTTTAAGAATTGTAAGTTACGTTTTCGAAAATCAATTTAACTTTGGTTTTGTAACAACTTACTTAGGGTCTGTTTGGTATCGTTTTCACTTTTCACTTTTTTTTTTTTTAAATCAAAGTCCCGTTTTTTAAAACCAGAAAAGGTGGTTTTCAGTTTTCAGTTGTCACTTTTCATTTTTTGTATGACTACTATAAGAACAAACAATTCAAAATTAATTTTGTAACTCATTTAACTAAATATTTTACGTAAAAAAAAAAATAGACACTGAAAACGACAGTGATACCAAACAGCCCCTTAATTAGTTTGTTAAATATAAAAAACCAAAACCTGAAAATGCATGTCAATGATGTCGAACGAATTGTTTATGTTTACAATTACAAAAGTTGTAACCATGATAATGAATATAATGCATTTAATAATCAAGACTTGTATCCTAGCAAATGATTATATCTTATAGTGTAGGGACAATGCTAGAGGTCTACGACACTTGAAATTGTCTACTATCAGCAATAAGTTACTACACTATCAAAATTTTACTACTCACACAAATAATTTTACTACCAACACAATTAATTTTACTACCTGATGTTTTCATTACCAATTAATTTTGCTATACTACTACTAACTCAATTTCATATTGTGGACAAATTAATCGTGTATACACTGTAGACCTCTAGCAATTCGCATAGTGTAGTCGATATATACGCAATTCTTGTAAAGATATGTTAAGCAAACAAATACGACTCTTTAACTATTGTTGGAGACCTAATATTTGCGTCTTGACGTCTTGTCATCTAAACTTCCTTTGCCTTGCTAGAGAAGAGGGAGTTGGGTACTCGACTAACCCGTACGAAGAGTGTGGTATTACTATTGTTCAAACTTTTAGGATGCAAAGAACCCATGAAAATAAATGGATATAATAAATAAAAAAGACTCGAATCCTAGCAAATGGTCATTACCACCCTTTAAGTATAAATTATTATATTTTGTTGAGTAGTGTTATATATACACGCGGTCCTTGTAATAAAGATGATAAACCGAAAGAAAGAAAACTAAGACAAAAAAAGATTGGTAGAAGCTAATAAGGAGAAAAGAAGAAAGAGTAGTACTCTACAAACTACTCTTGCTTGCCCAGTTACAAAACGATATGACAATATATTTGGATCTCAGATCTGTGAAGTACTAGTGAGACAAAATGGAGCTTACTCAAGCAGCAGAAAAATGTACTCCGGCAAGAAAATAATGGGTACATATACATAGAATTAGAAACATGACAAAATTATAAGTAACAACAACATCATCATCATTTGCATGTTTTTTTTTATGATGATGTCTAATCCCATTCTTCACCAACGAACCCCACTATCAAACAAACACTTGCTCTTCATCATCTTCCACCTTCATCAAATCACCAGCACATATTCATCCTCGTTTACAACAGGCGAATCTAAAATTTGATCTACAAGTTTATTCGAGATAATGTATGCATGCCAATAAGTGAAATTCACATTTAATAATTTAAACTCTTCTTTTACCTTTTTTTAACCACGCAAATTAAACATACATAATTCCTTGAAAGCGCAAGTGTAATTGCGACGGCAAACGCATGTACGTAAACGTACTGGTGGACATATTCACCCTAAACTTTGGGATTTGTAAATATCATCCTATATATAATTGTCATATGATATATTATGTCCAAAAACATTTTTATGTCATGAAAATGCTATCAAGTCCAACATTTCTATGTTAGGACTTTATCTAAGGAATCCATCCATACGAAAAAGATCTCCTTCCTCTTAAGATCAGCTATACGACGTAGGTAAACCTGACTAAACTCGCCATATTGTACTTTCACTTTAACTCTCTGAACAAGCATAGTATAACAAACACAACAAATTAAATTATCATCATTTTAACTTGTCTCTCTATATAGCACATTATTGCATGAGACTTTAATCGGAAATATGATGCTATATGTCTACGTACACGAAGCTATCTTCTAATGTAATTTTCTCGTTAAAATCTTTTATATACTTATAGAAATAATTGACCGTAAGACCATAGTGGCATAGTTAAGGGCTTATGTCGATCGTCATTAATCTAATATAGCCAATGACAAACACTTACTTTAAAATGTATTATGGAAGGTAATCCACGTGTTTTCTTACATTCTGCGGAACCTCATCGATCAATTTTAAAGACAAAACACAACACATGCAACGCACATCTCGTATTGGCAGCGTAACCTGCACTAAGACCGTAAGACATACAAACCGTATCTCCATTATTAATAAGCTAGTATATATGATTTCATACGTTGGTAATACTCCGTATATACTACGAGGTCGTGAAACATACGATAATATCATTATTTACCCTGCAATATTGGAGATAAAAATTGATAAATCACCATTCTAATAACTTGTTGTACACAAGATCATTGCATGAGACTGTTACCGGAAATCCTTCAGACACAAGAAAATATAAACAAAACTCAAACCTTAGATCACTTTCGTATTACATTGATCACCATAGCATACATAATAAAACAAAGCACACACCCATGCAAAATTCAAAATAAAATTAACCTAAAAACACCCAATAATAAACACCATGCAACAACGTTAACATTTTTTGGTCATCTTTGATAGTCTAAAATAGATCAAAGAGACGCTTAATTAACAAGTTTAACTCAATAACTCATATTATTTCTCGCTCTAATATAGTTTACGAGAACTTATATCAAGATATATTGATACCATTATTAGTCCTTTGCCTCTTAGCATTACCGGAGGAGTCGTCCCCGCCGTTGGCCTTCTCCATCACCACCTTCAACGCCTCGTGTATCGAGTCGATCGAGCATTGTGGTTGTGATCCGTCATCCTCGTCGTGATCATGGTCATTGTTAGGCTCTTGAGTCACAAAAAGTACGTTCTTAACTCTCCCCCCAACCGTGGTTATCTCAGCTTTTAAGGTCCTTAACCTAAGTGATTTTAGGGCCTTAATTAGGTCAGGCAACAGATCTGAACGGTCGTCACAGCACAATGAAGCCTTGATTATGAACTTGCCATCTTGACCGTCCGATGCCGGATCTACGGTCAGCTCATCGCTCTCTGTTGGTACTTGACTTGTTTCTGCTATCATCGAGGTTTGCCTTCTTAGCTCCTTCACATGTTGTATCACTTCTGCTAGCAGCGAAGCCTTATCTGTCTACAATAATAAACAACACGTAAACAAAACACGATTATTATTCGCATACTCGTTAAGATTGAGGTACTGAATATTTTACAACACAGGTTGAGACCTAAAAATCAAGTTGAACATACACCGTCGTCCCCTTCAATTAATTATATATATTATTGACATTTGAAATATATATATAAGACTATAGTGGACAAAAATCGAAATGAATAAATTGTGATCGAAAAGAAATGAGAACTTTCCAAAATGAAACTTTTTGAAGAAAAAATGTTGATTTTGTCTCTCTTTAAGAATGTTAAGCATGATTTTATAGTTTGACTGGTAATGTAAGCGGCAAGAAAATTCTATGTAAGCTTTTTCACCTGCTATTTGGTTCCTCTTTTTCATATCAGCTAAGCGACATTAACGCTAAAACCCATGCATTTCAATTTCTTTTGGAGTTTTACCTTTTTTACCTCATCGTTTATACCACTACTATAACAAACATTCCCCAATATCAAAACAAAACGTGATTACACCACTTAAGTATATAACTTCCACTACCCTAATACACATCATCATGTCCAATGTTCGAATCTTCATATCTTCGATATTATATACTCCGTATGTGGGATTACTGTAGTTTGATCAATACTGACCATTGCGTTACATTATCCACGAAAAAACTTGTAACCATATGTCCACACCAAAGGGCGCATGATAAAAATTAAGTAGCTAGAAATCATACGTATAGCTTATTAATATCTTTCATCATCAACAAATCCAACTTCCAACTGATTATAATATCAAATCTTCACCTAGGCGTGACACTTTAAAAAGAACTAAATAAGAAACATAGTGAGATTAGTAAGAGACAAAACCATATCTACTACTACTAATTCTTAAGCTTATAGTAATACATAGGATAATTTCCAAAAGATTTGGTACATACACTTATGTTTTATATATGGATCATATAATATATGATGAGAAACTATATAGTAAAAAGAAAAAAAACTTACTTTGGTGGTGCTAGGCAACAAGCTCCGCAGCTTAGCAAGGTGGTTATTAATACGTTCGCGTCGCCGCCTTTCAGCTTCACTGTGACTCTTTGAAGCAGCAAGGGCTTTAGCGTCCATGATCTCTTGGGCAGTCATCTTGTTGAGCTCAGCTTGGAGCCCGAACGGGACGGACCCGGGCTGGACCATGGGCCCGAGGGCATCAGAAAGGAGCCTAAGGTGGTCCGAGGAGGGGCCATCATATGCAAATTGGAGGGAATTGGAGGGCCTTCTTGTAAATAACCCTGCATAGGAGGACGAGGAGGGAAATAGGAAAGGGTCATGATGGGGTGAGCTGAAGGAGTGGACTTGTGGGAGGTTCCACGGTATGACTGGCTGTTGTTGCGGTTGCGGCGGGGCGGTGAGATCTGGAAATACCAATCCTGCCCTTGTACCGCCCCCGAAATTACCACCAAAGGGATCAACATGGGATGTTGTAGGGTGTGTTTGGTATTGTTGCATATGCATCTCTACTAATAAGTTGTTATTATTACTATTATTATTATTGATAATATTATTTGTGGGATTATTATTAGGATTATTATTGTTGTTGTTGGTAATTTCTTGGGATGATTGTACTAATAATAATTCTTCTTGATTATTTTCTTGATTTTGTGAGAATTCACTACTATTCATCTAAGTAAGGTAAGCAAGGGCAAAGATATTCTCATTTGAAGGAGGAAATTTAAAAAAAAATGGAGGAAAGAATGAAAGAGAGAATAATTTCTGGCAAAGGATGTGAAAGAAAGGAAGAAAGAAAGAGGGTTCACTTTCTTATAGGGTAAAAGAGGAAAGGATGAAGGAAGAAGAAAGGGGAGAGAAAGGAGCACACATCTTACTTGATAAGTGTTGTTATATATTGTCTCTTCCATCATAAAACTATATCTCCTCTTTATATACGACGAATACAAGTAAGAATCATCTGTCCCATTATATATCTTACTCTCTGTACCTATTTAATTAAATTTTAGAAAATCACTCTTTTAAAAAAGTAAAATGAGTTTATTAAAATTGTAAAGTACATTTGCAAGTATTTGATTGGAGGGATATGAGACACACAATAAAAAAGGAGGTCCTCACTTATCAGAATTTAGAACCCTCTCTCCCTCTTGTGATGGAAACAAAAACTAGAGGGTATATTGGTGGGTTTGGGTAATAATCCTTACTCCCTCCATTTCATTCATTTGTTTACGTCGGGTCGGGTTTCGTGAAGGGAATCTAACCCCCACGTAAACAAATAAATGAAATGGAGGGAGTGCAATCAATTTTTTATTTATTATTATTGATATGTGAAAGTAGTTATATCCTACGCTTTGTCAAAAATTAAAACATAAAAAATGTTAACATTGATCAAGAAAATGGAGGAAGTACATACAGCTAATTAACAAGTATCAATGTAGTAGTATCATTATGTTCTCTCTCTCTCTCTCTCTCTCTCTCTCTCTCTCTCAGAGGGAGAGACATAAACTTTTTTTCGTTTGGTTAATATATATAGAAGTATTAAAAAAATTACGAAACAGAAATTAGTATAATCATAATTCTTAATCAATTTTGTATTCTATATATGGTTCTTATTTTTTAAGGAAATTTGGTAATATGTTTTGGCCTATGAAACAAATTTTTCCAAGTGGTAATGAGTTACACATACATTAGTGTAGATAGGGCCATAGCGGTAACAAATTAAACTAAATTTTCAAATATGATTAGAAATGTGTTTGTATATATTAGAAATAGTGTATAGAATTATCTTCTTGGTTATAATTTGTATGAATTAGATATATAAAGTGAAACATTTTTTCGCAATACTTCAAACAATTAATATTTCTAAAGTATTACAAAGAGTTCATCGATCATACAATTGGTGTTAAGTGTTAACCCAAATTATATCTTTCAATAACGTTATACCAACTGAATGAGTTGACATCAGTACATCCACATTCCACGTATACTAGCTAAGTTCACTTTTTTTTTTTTTTTTTCAGTCAGCATCCATGGCTAGACTTTGCATTGTTCTTCCTTGTAATTAGACTGAGCAATGTTGGGCATCTGATCTTTTTGGTCTCTTTAATTTGTATGTCTATCACATATGTGTGTTCTGTTTCTATGTGTTATCGAAGTTGGTCAGTCCCCCCACTCTAAAAAAATGAGTAGTCTGAGAGTCTAGCACTAAGATGTCTCCTTTCCTTTCTTCTTACGGCAGTTTTCTTGAGTTGCTTTCGAAATAGTGGAGTATTACTTTATTTAGTCATATGTAAAAGAATATACAGTTTGTTCCTTAGTCATTGGTCCAATGTCTACGTATAGTTACACTCACTTTCTTCCCCAACATAATGAACTTTGATGTTCATGACTTTCCTATAAAAATAGTTGCTTCTTCACGTATACGGAGTAATAATTCTACCACTCTATCATGATTCCTATGTTTTTGTCTCATTATGTTTAACCATCCTTTGACAATGTCTATGTAAATATATGTATATTCTTCTCATCTACGTACATGTTGATTAATTAGTCTTTTACTTCTAATTGACTAAACTTGACGGATCGATGGATGTATATATAAACGTCGTCGTCATTCATTACGAGTTATGCAACTTAAATTTGTAAAATTCGATCGAGCCAATCAACATGTGGTCAATCTAGTCATGTATGTAGAGCAAATAGCTAAGAACATCGATTTTCACTTACATATATAAATATATAATTATATATGACACAAATGTTGATGAATATGCAAATGCCACACTAGGTTTAATTTTAAGTTGTAGTGAGCATGGATTGGATTATTTGTAGGCTTGCCAGTAAATAAATTAAAGTTGAATTTGATTGATTCGACGAATGTCGTGGTGTTGCGTAACAAAGGTACTACTTAACGTCGTCCCTTGGAATATTATTGTCTTTAATATGATTCCTCCTAATTAACTCTAATTTATCCAGATGTTGCTAGCCAACAACTACCATCACAAATTTACAATGCAAGGGTTGAGAAACAAATTGGGTTAACCAATTCTCTTCCTAATAAAAAAGGATATTTAAATAATCATTTGGTTTGGTTGTAAAATTCTCCTTTTTAGTGGTTAAAATTGAACCTCATCCGTTCTACTATTTAATTGTCAACGTTTTAACTTTGACACTATATAAATTCGTAGTTAAAACACTATGAACCTGTAATACCCCGTATAAAAATTTCAAAGGTTTATGGGATCGGAGGCATAATCAGCAACCATCGTGATATATCAGTATACGTCTGGTGACATATATATGTATTGATCTATTGGTGATAGAACGGTACATTATTGATGATCATTTCATAGTTAATTTATTATATGCAACCATTACACTCCAATGATACACATAGAAAGATAATCCTTAAACTATATAGATCATCCAAGATAGGTTGTTCATTCAATCAAAATACCTTCAAATTTTCTTATTGCTTCACAGAATAGAAAGAATCATAAGTTGAGATATCATAATATACACATTATTCTTACAAACATAATTGAGGTCGTTATTACTAGCTCATTGATAAAAATGTGAAATAAAATAGAGAGATCGATAAGTAGAATGAGAACACAAAACACAGTGAGGAAGAATGTGGACCGACCAAAAGAGCCAAAAGGCCAAAAGGCAAAGGGATTAGGCCTGCAAATTGGAGAGAAAAAGAATAATAGGATGGGGGGCTAAGTCATGATAAAAGGCAGACCATTTTCTGTGTAAATTATGTATTTTTTTTTCCCCTCTTTTTCCCCCCACACACTTAGCTTGGATCTAGCTTGCATTTTACTACTGATCTTGCTTATTATTAGCATTACAGTCTTTAAGATGCAAATCATAAATACAAACACTTTTTAATTTGTCTACATATATATTTCAGTAATTTCAAATTATAATAAATCAAGAGCTCTTTTCTTTGGTACTACTATATCATGTCCTAACTAATTAATTAGTTACTCTCTCCATGTTTAAGGTTAATATATTATCCATATTTGATTTGAAGTAACCTCAATATATGAAAAGGATTTAAATCATGTGTATGAACAATCTAGACAAATTAAGGGAGAACGTACATTTTAATGTAAAATGCGCCAAAATGCCCCCAAGAATAGAATTTAATGTCGTGCCTCGAATAAATCTTCTTAAATACATACCACGAGTCTTAGCCAAACCTATATGGAGAGACCATTTTAGGTTAAAAAAATACTAGGAGTCTATACGTAGACAAATAAAAATTTTGTCTATACTTAGTTTGTTGTAAAATTAATCAAATGTGCAGTAAATTTTGTTACATAATTTTGTAAATGTTGGATTATAAAAAAAGAGATACAATCAAGGGTCCTTGACATGCAAGTAACAATGTTGATTTTATCGTCAATTTCATAAATTTACCGCAAACATTTTAAATTTACTATACACTCCGTATTTACTACTTGATTGCAATCTTTAATTTACCACACTTTATTACGTTACAAACAAATTTTCTATTGTTTACATATAGACTCCTAGGATCATTCTTTTAGGTTAAACTAAAATTAATTACTGATTAATTAGAGACTAGTAAGTATGCCTAGATTGTAAAGTATTCAAACATCTTATGTTTCTTTGATCAATCTGAGTCGTTTATATTTGACAACATTAGAATCAATCCCCAGATTCCCCACTACTCCATCTATTTCTTCTTATTCTTTGCATTTAATTTAGATTTCTTCCGCATATTTTCAAACGTAAATAATTCAATGAAACAATGGGAGTAATCATACTAAGACATTTATCAATAACAATTTATATTAAAAGTTTATTTATGCGACATTTACACACAAAACTTTAAATCTTAATATCGTTATCACAATTATATAGTCAATAACTCGATTATCGTAGTAAGTTGTTACCGAAATGGCTCAATTAGTGTACAACACCCGCACCTCCAGGGTCAAGTGCCCACGTTGTATACCAACACTTTATAAACTCGCGCGAGCGCCCAATTCCACGCCAAGTCCATTCCTTTAGCTTGGCTTCTCCATGACCCCGCCTTTGTAATGATTGTGTCTTGGAACACACTCCTCCTCCTCCTGGCCTCCTTCTCTCTCCTTCATCACCTTCCTCTCTCTCTCTCTCTGAGCAGTGTAACAACCTAGGTTTCAGTTACATGCTTATTCATTACTTTCTATATGCTACCTTTTTCAATTTACACCTTTTTGAATATTCAATTCAACTCATTTTACTATTTTAGTACGTATTGGCCATTAACACCTTTACTTTATCCTTCTCCAATTCTTCTTCGTTGTAACGATGTATTTCATTTCTTGCTTATCTGCCACCATCCTTAATCACCTAAGTTGTGGTTTAATTGTCCAACAAAATCATTGCAATTTAAAATTTTCAC
The DNA here is from genome assembly GCA_963680865.1 of Spergularia marina. Classification (NCBI taxonomy): domain Eukaryota; kingdom Viridiplantae; phylum Streptophyta; class Magnoliopsida; order Caryophyllales; family Caryophyllaceae; genus Spergularia; species Spergularia marina. The sequence goes on along the minus strand of OY804545.1, from coordinate 7,666,361 downwards.
CATTAACTACTCACCGTTTATCTCAATTTTGACCCATTTTTACTTGACTTGTATATATAAATCCATATAACTAGACTCCGATGACCGGTATGTCGAAATCATTAACGGAGTAGACTCTTTTCCCAAGTGACAACGAAAATCCAAACATATGATACATCAATCAAAATACTCCTATGTCCTTGATCTCAATAAGCTAAGCTAGTTTTCCCTCCATTATTATCTCTTTTCATTTAAATTGTTAGCGTTAAATTTCATACGGGGTATGTGATTTGAATAAAGCAAATGAAAATAATGGATGAGTATAGACATATAGTACGTAGCTAACTATACAATATATAACTTTCATAATTTGGGAGGAATATGTATAGGAATGCCCATGCACGTTTTGGTATATTAAAATGATGACAACAAGACTTTTGCCCGGCTATCTTTAATTAATTAGCTCGGCAAAGAAATATTACAGTAGTAAAAGGTTAAAAAGGTAAGTAGGGCTGATGATTTATGTATTAACTTTTACCACCCAAAACTGTGGCTTTGTTATGACTAATCAAGTAATCACCCAGAGAATGCTGGACGTGAGCTTTTCCAAGCAATGGTCTCTTAGCTTTTCACTTTTTTTTTTTTTTTTTTGTACAGACTATTTACTGTGTCTATACTATTCTATCTTTTTTACTATGTTTAGAGTAATACAAACATTTTTGGTTAAACTAGTAAAGTAACCCATTTAGGACCAAACCAACCAACATCAGTTGCAGTAATAACTAAAGGCATTACTATGTCTGATGAGCTACGAAAGGAGAGCCAACTTGGTTTAATGTGCCCATTCCTAAGATCGCTACTCTTGTTTATCCAAGCTAGGTATAACATGGTAAAAATTCTGATAAAAACACAACATTATAATAAGTTTTTTTACTCGATAATACTAGTATGCTAATAAGTCATTGGTTCTATAACTGGTGAAAATGATATTAATAAAGTTGGTCCTAACTAAGATGAACATATATATTTAGAAGAATACTCGTATATATGTTGTAGACAATATAATAATGTTAGAGTTCTACAATTTAGACGTGTCTATTATACACATGCACGCATCATGGTAGTACAATTGAGTTATTACTTCCTTAGTATCCGTATCTAGTAACAAAATTAATTTGAAAATAAAGAAAATTGTTAGTACTTAGTGGTAAAATTAGATTATGTTCGTAGTAGTAAATAATTGTGTTTGTACTAAAAGTATGCTAGCTTAGCAAATTTAAGTAATGTTGACAGTAGACCATCTTTCTTTCTCTCTTCTCTTTTGTTTTTTCCTTTTTAAAGAAAAAACAATAGATAATTTTAAGTCACCATAGTGTAACCTCTAACATTTGACACATTTGATTTGTAATAAAATGCAAAAATTTATGAGTCACATGCACGATGTTTACTACTTAAATTTAGGATAAGGGTACACATATATTGGGTGAATGAGGAATATTCATACACTGTACCTTTATTAATTTCTGTGATTGATTTAACTGTTAATAACGAATTAAAAAAAAAACCAGAAAAAACAAAAAAGAAAAACTACCCATTAATCAAAACCACCATCCTATGGCCATAACCACTCACGTATCACCACTGCGGCACCACTCCATTCCTTATTGCCACCACCGGGCACCGCCATCCCTGACCCCACCACCAATGAGCAGATTTCGACAACCGCTTAACCCTAGTGGTCCGCCCATCAACCACCTTGCACCCTCCTTCTCTTCAATTTATATCCCCACATCATCAAATTCGATATGAATCTCATCTCTCAATGCACCAATGACTGTCCAAATCACAATAAAACCGGCTAGCCACCACGCCTACTGCCCAACCTTATTGCCTAGTTCAGTTTTCCCCAAATTAATTGGTTTATTTTTTTAGTTAGGGGCGGCGGATTCTATGGAGCAAAAAGTATCGAGGAGCAGCAAAGAAGGCCCCGACGATGATCAGTAGTGGCTTGGCTGGGTTAGTGGGCCATGGGCGGTCGGAATGGTGGTCGTTCTTGGTTGGGTTGACGGACGTGGTAGTCAAGCGGTGGTTGTTGGCGGTGGTTCGGGCTTGAATGATAAGGGAGGAGAGAGGGGTTGAGGGTGATGGAATAAAGTGAGATTACTTTGTAGAGTCAATCACAATTATTAGTATCATGTTAGTTATCTTTGTGTTGAGTTGTCATATTATTAGTGGTAGTGTATGAGATTCCTCATACATCCAATGTATGTGTACCATCTTCCTTAAATTTAACAAGGGTCATTCTATAGAGTGCCCAAATATTAGATTCCCCAAAAATACATTAAATGTCCCCTCAATAAATCAACCAAGACAATTAATTAATTTTCTTCCTCCCTACCACAAGAACTACCTCCACCATCATGACTAGGATGTTCACCGGTCCAAAGCAGACCAGACGACCAGAGGTGGACCAAAGACCGGGAGTATGAAAATCTTAAACCTGGAGTCCAGACCGAATTGGGATGGACGAACCCGGACCGGACCGAAAAATCCAGTCCAAATTCAGACCGGACTGATGAGGGTATGGAAGTGTGCAGATTTTAAAAAAATACAAATTGAAAATCCTCACAGATCTGCGACTAACCTATCTTGCTCCATGATTAAAAACAATCATTCTCCCCATCATTATTCAAGCATCAGATCACATATACCACTAAGTTTAATTCGATTATATATAAAGAGAAAAAAAAAAGATAACTATGTAACACCCCATATTTTTGGGTTACTTGAATTGTACAAGTATTGGGAGAATCTCGTTTTAAGGGTATGAAAATCTATTTTGGGAAATTAGGGTATATCTTCCATTTAGAGACGCTTTCCTAATTGGGCAACTATTTGGCGAAATTACTAAAATACCCTTACTAAACCCTTTCTATTTTCTACAAAAGAATAAAATAAACACTCAAACCCTCCTTCACTCACCTCACGTCGACACAGAAGAAGAAAAAAAAAGAAAGAGAGGAAGAGGAGTTACGTGAAAGAGGAGAGAAGAGGAGAAGAGAATAGGAGAGGAGAAGAAAAGAGCCGCGCATCACCACCACCTTCGCCGTCGCCCACCGCCGCTGCCACCAGCCGCCGCCGTCGACCCTAGCCGACCCTCTCTCTTGGTTTTACATCAAGAGTAGTATGTTTCTACACCCTCTTTCATAGTTTCTAATTAGGGCTTTTTTAATTTCATGTTAATTATGGTTTAAACATGATTGTGGTTGTGGGAATTACTTTATTAGATTATAATCATGCTTAATTGTGGTTTTGATGCATGAATAATTGAATGCTAATTTAGGGCTTTTGAAATTAGGGTTCTTATGAATTTAGGGGTGATTTTATGGGTGGATTGATGTGAAATTTGGTGGAGTTGTTTATTATGAGATGGGTAAACCTTAGTTTCAATTTGGGAACGTTTCATGGTGTTTTGATTATGAATATACATTCTGCCCATTTCTGAATGTTGCCTAATTTGGATGTTTAAGTTGTTATTATGGTGATTTATTGATGGATTAATGTTGTTAGTATACTTGGGAGAGTGTTGTGCAAATTTGGTGTTGTTTAGAGGTCGTTTGAATGTTGAAATCCAAAGTTAGAGTGTCTTGGATGCACTAGTAGGGTGATGGTTAGTGATTAGTGTATTGTTGATTGATTTTAGGTTGTGTGTTCGAGGAAGTACCGTTCTAAAGTCTTGAGTTGATCTTGTGATTTCGCTAGTAAGGTAAGAACGTTGATCACAAACCTCTCACTAGCCATTATCTTGTTTGATACACTTTGCTTGATCATCGTATGTTCTTGCACATTCATTCTTGTTACCCGTTTCGCTTGTGCCTAATTATACCATTGAGCATATTTTCCTTCCGTCTTATCAATGTTCGTTTGCGGTCTTTCGACCACCATACTCCCCACGGCCCTTCGGCCCTTCGGCCTCTTAGCCGAGATCACCACTCGGCCACTCGGTCGAGTGGTGTGTTTGTTTGTCGTTTATGTTTGTTTAGCTTCTAGTATCTCTCGATTATGATCATTATAATTTGTATCGTCAAATAATGCATCTTTGAATAACGTATATAAAATGGATGAAAGAAAATAAATGACTCCACCTGGAGTACGATGGATTCGGCTCGACCGATCATCGTTTGATATACCTCTGATCAAGGTACGTAGGGTCGGGTTAGCTACCGACTTCCTAATAGTCTTCCTCCTAGATGATAACTCGTCCTACCGGCCTGTCTTGCGAGGGGTGTGCACACTCGGGATTATTCGGGGGCGATAATTACAACTCTAGCTCGAACAAAGTTCATTAAGTGGGGTCTATGGGGTAGGACCCTGGCCGAAAATATGATTAAGTAATGTATATATTGAGCGACGATGCTCTTTTGATAATGCACTCTGTTGTTATTGGTATTCCTATGTTATAACGTCAATTCGTTCTTGTTAGCTACGCGCCTCAAGGCGCGTATCTTATTTGTTCTTTATGCTTGTTAATTCTTACTCAGCCTGTGCTGACGTTCTGTTTTCTGTTTCATCCCACCGTGTTCTAGGGCCTATGTCAATCTTCGATGGCATAGTTGACAGGTCTTGATGATATGGCTGCATGCTTACGAAGCCGATCATGTTGGGGTTTTCGAAAGACTTTGTTTTATTTCAGACTTCATTTCGTTTTGATTATGTAATTTGGGTTTCGTTTTGAGAACTATAGTTCGACATTTAAAGACTTCCGCTGTTTTATTTTCAGTTGGTTTATTGTAGTTGAATTTCTAGCCTAGCAATTGACTTGGTAGTCAATTGCGGCGTGACAATTCTAAATTTATTTCTATTTATAGTTGGTCAAATTTAGGGTTGTTACAAACTAAATACGGCAACAATGAACAAAGCAATGGGCGACAGTCAGCGGTCAAAGACGTTGATGGCAAGCATCAACGGCTAAAGGTCGTCGAGATCGATGGCGAGACATATGCGACGCCGAGAGTGGCGGAGAATGGTTGGCGAGGTGGAAGAATTTCCCAGGTCTGGGAAAAAAAAGAGTTTAAGAGAGTGGGGGGGATATATTTCACGGGGATGAGGTTATGGGAAATATGGAATTCTGGCCAATTTTTATATATTTTTTTTTCTATAATACGGTCTTAGACCGGACCAGACCTAGATAATCGAAAATTTGAAGACCGTAGACCGGACTGAATGGTTCGGATCGGTTTGGGTCCGGTCAGGTCTTTGGTCCTTCCGAGGGTTGGTGTTCGGTCCCGGTCATTTTTTTAACATCCCTAATCATGGCTAACGCCCCAGAAGTTCACAACCACGCGCACGGTTCTTTTCTATCAACAATGACGCCAACGTGAAATCACACACCACCACTATTTCGGCGGCTTCGTCGCCGGAGTTTATAGACACCCTACAACCTAATTATTAAACCCTTTTGGGATGTGATTAATAAGGGAAAACGAATTTTAGGATGTCAGAAAATTAAAGGGTTTAGGGTTCAGCTTTCCCGAGGCCGCTACCAGAAAACGCCAACCCTAAACCCTTTTTCGATGACGGTATTTTTTATGAAAAAAAAGTTAAAAACTACATCAATAAATGACATTAATATTTAATGAAATTTAGGAAAAACTAGCAAAATTTATTGTTGTCTTTCTTGAACATAATGTAATTAATAATTGCTATAGAGTGTTCATGGACATCTTATAGAAAAACCCATAGACAAAGATTATAGCTAAAATACTACTCACGTCTTGTTATGATATATCCGATCCTATGACGATCTAATATCTTAGAGACGTGTGTTGTCATCGACAGTGTAATATGGTACAGAGTTGTGATATCACAGATTCACAGATGCTAGTTTATGATTTCCTATATGGTGAAATATGTCTTGTGCGTGCTTAGCATCTCTCTTATTATTTTGACACATTATCAAAGTGAGACTCTATCTAATTCCTTCCCGGCCAATCAATAATGTCGTCCTTTTAATCATGTCGAATCTTGCAATCAAAACTCAATTTTATTGTGCTTTATATCACGACTTAAATTTCTTTATCAAGTTATATTACAAGTCTTGCATGTCAAATTAGCAAAATACATCTTGATGTCAATGCGCTTATGGTGTGTACCTATATACGGAGTATCAACTCAGGAAACAAGTGTTCTAAAATGTCAAAGTTATATACGGAGTATTTTCTTTGCCACTACCATTTCGACACACAAAACAGTCAAACTTGGTTTTTATTGTGTCACATGTACATTTTCAAGACCATGTACGATCTCGGTTTGAGATTTGTAGATACGTAGCGATAAATTAATCAGACAATTAAACACGCTTTAAAGTCTTAACATAACAAAATTATTAGTAGTAAAATAATCTAGGCTTTCAAGAAAAAGCGGGGGTTAGGTTAGAATGATTAGCAAGTTAATGACAAATTAGAAGAATAATTAGACGTCATGATAGAGTGGGATTGATGTCATCATAAATCCCACCCAAAAAGGGTTAAATGGTCGTGGTATACAATATATTTATATTTATAGTAGTGGTGTAGTGTGGTTTTTATCAAATCTTATTAGAACGAGGCCTTTTTAGAAATTAAAGAAATTAAATAAAATGGGGTGGTAAAACATACGAAAAGGTTGCAAAGTTAGGGGAAAGCCAAAAAGTATATTATGCATGGGACCAAACTAGCCATGCGTGTCAGCCTGTGTCCACCAAAGTGTCCGTCGTCCTAGAGCCCCCTCCTTTTTTACCCTGTTTCCTTTTTACTTATTACATACCTTTCTATTGCATGCCCACGAACTCAAATGAAAGTGTTTATGGGTGTGAATTTTACCATGTTTACATACCAATACTTGACTTCACTTCAAATACAAGCAACACAATTACACAAGGGTTGTAAAAGGGTCAAGACTAAAGAGGCCACCCTTTTGGCTCGTAACACCTTTATGTATAGGCATATAACTAGTGAGATTATAAGCTGAATGAAGTTGGATTATATGCGTTTCGCTACGTAGTTAATTCAGACTTGTCAGATTTTGATAATTGACCTAAAACACATGTGAGGAGAAAAATGAAAGAAATAAAGATGTTGAAACTTGAAGGCGAGAGAGAACCTGCATCCAAAATTTTTTTTTTTTTCAACTATTAATTGGTAGTCTATCTCTAAACCAAAAAAAAAAAGGGTAAATCTTGAACGAAGAGCATCGGATCAGTATTGGGCCCATCCAAGAATCAGTCTGAAGATAGATTAAAACTTGGGCTTGTATATCTGGGCTCTGGGCCTCTAGTCATCTTTGCTTGCCATTTTTGCCCAACAGATAACAGTAAGACCTACCTATGTTGCAAACGGACAAAATATTGTTGGGCTTCACCCATTTGCACTTTTGCTAGTGCAGATTCATATGAAACGGTGAGGAATCCGAGGACAGTTCGGCCCTATGCGATTCAATTTATTGAACAATGTTTTTAAATCAGATTACATTTATTTAAAACAAATCAGTTTAGATCAATTCTATTCAAATCAAATCAGATTAGAATATCCAAATAACAATTAATGAATCTATTCTACTTTTAGTTATTAACTAGTTTACTGCCCGGACTAATAAATTTTATCATTTTATTTTTTTGTAAACAAATAATTTTTATCAATAATTTTTATCTAATACTATATATTAAAACCTGAAACCAAGTCTTTCCTAGGAGGACACTTGACATTTATTAATTGGATAGAACATAAAAATAGCATTAAATACAATTATCGGTTAGGGTATGGTAAGAAATTATCATAGGGTAGTATAATATTATTGGATCAAGATCCTCTGGAGCTATTTTTTCTAGAGTTCCCTGGAGTTTACCTGAAATGGAAAAATAAATTTATGAATGTCTTTTTTTAGATAAGGAAAAACACTACATGGTAGAGTGATATTTCCATTTCAAGTTAACTCCAGAGAACTCCAAGAAAAATAACTCCAGAGGATCCGAATCTAATATTATCAGCTAATTTATGGAAAATAATCATTATGGTAATTTATTAGAACAAAGATAAGATTTTTCTCATAAAACGAGTATAAACGATATAAATACATAACCCGGGCGTGCCACGGGCATGCAAACTAGTCATTTATAAAACTTTCACTTTCAATTAGGATGGTACATGATAATATGGTAAAGATGAATTCAATTGATAGTATATATTGATTTTTTTTTTTTGGGGGAATTCTTTAGTTTTTGATATGGAAAACGTCACTCATATGTCATCATAGATGGAAAGTTTATCTACACACTTTACCATAAAAGACGTTTTAAAGGATATTGACTCCAAGAAAAATAACTCCAGAGGATCCGAATCTAATATTATTAGCTAATTTATGGAAAATAATCATTATGGTAATTTATTAGAACAAAGATAAGATTTTTCTCATAAAACGAGTATAAACGATATAAATACATAGCCCGGGCGTGCCACGGGCATGCAAACTAGTCATTTATAAAACTTTCACTTTCAATTAGGATGGTACATGATAATATGGTAAAGATAAATTCAATTGATAGTATATATTGATTTTTTTTTTTTTTTTGGGAATTCTTTAGTTTTTGATATGGAAAACGTCACTCATATGTCATCATAGATGGAAAGTTCATCTACACACTTTACCATAAAAGACGTTTTAAAGGATATTTTTATTTGGATTGTAAAGAGATATGCCACGTGGCATGAAAGATGGCCTAACTGAATCCAGTGAACGTGGTCGTTGCCTTAACACAACTTTTAGTATATAGTTTAAGATTCGTCTAAATGCAGTTAATTCATCAATAAATTCAATTTAGATCAAATCAAATCAAGTTTATTCAAATCAAATCAGATCAGATCAGTTCAGCTCAATTCAGATCAGATCAGATCAGAAAAATGCAGTCGAATCGCACAGGACCTTAATGACCTCATAGAGGAAAGTCGATGGAAAATTATACTGTACCCCTAGGGGTATATCGTGTTTTTCTACCCCTTCTAATAATGTAGATTTAATGAGTAATGAATTTTGTTGTTAAGCATTGACATTATAAATCGATGAACATATTTTTCATTGTTATTGAATGATTCTTTATATATATTTGACTTGAACTATGAATGTTTACTCTAGTTTATGTTCGCTCATCAAAACATTCTCGGGTGCTCTTCAAATTCTTATCAATTAACAGGGTTCAAAAACTGCATATACTCCGAGGGTACGGTATATATACGAATTGACTTTCTATTGCATTGTGTTAAACTGCGACACTGGTGAAACTAGGCTGTTATGACGATCACCTCTTCGCCCACACATATATCCAACAACGCCGAAGTCGAAACCAACCACACGATCGAATTTATCAGTACATTGTGATCCTCACTGGTGGACTTGTAGAGACGTTAAGTACCACGTAACAAATTAATGATGCTGATGCACAATAATATCGGAACGATTAATTCAAATAATGCTCAAAAAAATAAAATTTATCAAAATGGGGTTGTAAAAAACTTATTTATCGAAATGGGGTGCACGTAGGCTCGGATACCTGGAAACCTGAAACTCGCCATTGCGCGTGGCGAGTTTGACCTAGGAGCCTGAAACTCGCCATTGCGCGTGGCGAGTTTGACAAACTCGCCATGGCGCGTGGCGAGTTTGACCGTTTTTGCTCTGTTGACTGATTAATTCGGGGGAAGATGGTGATGACAAACTCGCCACGCGCCATGGCGAGTTTCAGGCTCCCAGGTCAAACTCGCCACGCGCCATGGCGAGTTTTAGGCTCCCAGGTATCCGAGCCTACGTGCACCCCATTTCGATAAATAAGTTTTTTACAACCCCATTTTGATAAATTTTATTTTTTTTAGTATTATTTGAATTAATCGTTCATAATATCGCCTTTGTTTTTTTTTTTTTTTTCTTTTTTTGGTACAATGACGAAGTTCGAGAAACTAGCTACTCCTACCATTACCTAATACATGAGTTAATAGGTTTTTCAGGACCCGAACTTTGCTAAATTTTTGATTTTAGGATCCCAAACTTTTTATAGCTGAAATTAGGACCTATGTCCAATTTTCCATCCAATCTCACTAACACCGTTACCAGTTTCCACCTCCATACATCTTTCTCTCTCCTCTGTATTTTTTTCCCCCAAATCAATATAATTCCCATCAAATTGATGATCAAATGCCATCATAATTTAAAGGGAGCTCGCACATGGTACCCTCTAAATTAAGTCACGCGGTACCCTTGAACTTTAAATTTGTGCACAGCGTGTCCATTTTCCACTCTATGTTAAAACTCCGTTAGATTAGTTGCTTGGGTGTCATTGTTTAGGCTTAATGCTTCCATTACCCACTAATTAAGCCTGTGCTCAAAACTTATTTCCTGCATTTGCAAATAGATCAAAACCCAACAATTTTCATGATTGACTAACCAATTAAAACAAAATCAAAAACCCCAAATTTACAGAACCCATCTTCATTCCTTCGTTATCAACCCAAAAATCAAGCAAAACCATAAAAAAAAATCCCCAAATTCAACCTACCCAGAAAACCCCCTCAAAACAACAAATCCAATAAAGTATCCAAAAATCCAAAACTTACCAATTTTCAGCCTTCATGATTCAACATCTTTGAATCCAGAAAACCCAACATTTATCCATTGTTTGCATTCTTTCCAACCCAGAAAAACACCCCCAAAAATACTTAGATAAAAAAAATCGATTTCTTTATCAATACTCTACAGCACAATTATCCGACCAAAAATCAAACTGAAGAACGAAGCTATACATGGGTTCTTAGTTGTTGTTGCGGCGACGGCGAGGCGAATGTGGGCTGTTGCAGAGGGATTAAGATAAAGTTGAGAAGCAAAATTTCTGAGTTGAGCTTGGTTTTTCTGGGATTGTGTCCAAAAATGTTGAATTGGAAATCAAAAGTCTTTTGATATTGTGGAAGTTGCTATTTTGTTGCTTTTTATAATTGAATATTAGAAATTCCATTTGGGTTGGATTTTGCGAAAGAACAAAGTTATGCGGATGAAGATGGTGCGTTGCGGATAAACTTTATATTAAACCTCTATTTCTAACTGTGTTTTTAACGGTGTTAGCAAAAAGGACACATTATGCACGAAAATGAAAGTCTAGGGGTACCGTGGGCAGAAACCTTCAATTCAGGGTACCACGTTTAAACCTCCAAACTTCAGGGGGTACCACGTGAATTTCCCGTAATTTAAATGACGATTCACCGCAAATCATGAAACATCTCAGACGAAACGACGACATGCAGGACCTCATCTCCGTCGACCCACCAGTCCACCACCCCCGGCCTCCTCCCCGGCCAAGCCAAACCATCTCACTCCCCCGCCGCAGCTCCGCCACCGCCACACAAGTGCAGGTCAGGTCAAACACCACCACACCGCCGTCTAAGTCATCATGTTTTCTCATCAAATTTGTTTCAGGGAAAAGAAAAGGTGAGGAATATGTATTTTCTAGAAAATAATAGCAATTAATATAGAGATGCTCAAGATCATCGGAGCAATTAAACCTAAACCTTTTTCTGGGTATTCATCAAATTTTCATCAAATTTTGATCTTTCCCCCAAAAATTTGATAGTTTTTTAATACATTTTGGTGGGTAAAAGAAAATTGAGAAGAAGGGTTCAAATAAAAGCCTAGCTAGATTGACATTTGACAAACATATACAACGTATATGTAAGCAAATTAGAAGTGGAAGGATGAGGTAAAAAATATTTATGATGATGAATTGGAATTGTTTTCTGGGTAAAACGGGAAGAAGAGAGAAAATGAAGAGTTTGGAATATGAGAAGATGAGGAGAGAGAGAACGGAGTTTGCTATTGTTAACGGCAGCCCATATAAGGTCCTAATTTCAGCTGTAAAAAGTTCGGAGTCCTAAAATAAAATATTTAACAAAGTTCGGGTCCTGAAAAACCTATTAACTCCCTAATACATTTTCCATCGAAGGTAAAATAATACAATCTTCATCAAAGAATGAGCAAGTGCCAGCAATATCCGAGATTCCCACTTCAAAATATTCCAGCCCATCAATAATCTTCAAAGCGACCTGAGGAAGGATCACTCTCGCTTTCCTCGCCATGTGGTCCGCCACCTTGTTGTGTTTCCTGCTGACAGCCCCGACATGTGCATGGAGTTCCATCCTTAGCTCTCTGCAATTCAAGTAAAAGTTAGCCAGTCCATTTCATTAGGTTAAGTTAGTATGTTACTCCCTCCATTTCATTAGGTTCTTGTTTTCAAATATTCGAACCAAATGTAAAAAACCTAATGTAATGGAGGGAGTATAAGTTTTTCAAGCTAAGTCTGATCTCAATGTTTTAAGACAATGGTTTTCTCTTTAAACTTTGGTTGTTTGTAATTTGTAAATAATATTTTCTTATCTATACTGTACTACTGTCGAAATTATCAAAAAAAAAAAAGTCTTAATGTTTACTATTGAGTGCAAATTGTCACTGACTAGCTCACTCGAAATTAAGAGGGGTTCATGTCGAGATTTGTGCCTTTGGGGGTTGGGGATTTTCATGTTAGAGCATCTTTTACCATGAATAAATTTTTCATTCATTCACATCTTTCTACCCACTTTTTCTCTTATTCCCATGTTTCCAATCAATATTTCATACACCTCCTACTACCATGAATAAAATTTTCATTCATCCAATACCCCACCACATCTTCTCTATCCTAATAAGGGAATTAAAATGTTGTGTCAAAATATAACAAAATGAGTCTCTATTTGTAGATAATGAAAAATTAGAATTATTTATTTTTTTTTTATATTTTTTTGTAAAGTATTTTAGAATATATGGGCATTGCAAATTTTGATAAATGCTAATCTAAAATATTGGTAAAAAAAAATCGGAAAATTCACGTGGTACCCTCGAACTTTGACTGATTGCACATGGTACCCAACTTAGCAAATTTGTGCATATGGTACCCTTGAGGTTAGTACTTTGTGCACATGGTACCCTAATACTAACTTCCGTTACATTTTCCGTTAAGTGATGATGTATTAGTTAGTTGTTAGGTAATTAGTTGATTAAAGTTTTTTTTTTTTTTTTTTTTTTTTTTTTTTTTTTTGCAAGAAATTGGGTTTCCATCTTTATTCATCCACAAACGGGGAAGAAAAAGAGAGAACATGACTTACAAAGTATCACCATTAGAGGACCAAGAGAGACTACCTAATAAGATGCTCAACTACATCTTCAGAGAAAGAATTTCGAAGCCAAGCATACAACCAAACACATACTGTATACTTAATCCGGTAGATAATCCATTCCGTACTATGCTCTAATTCACCAAATGCTCTAGAGTTTCTTTCGTACCAAATGTAATAGATTGCTGTCGTGAAGCTGCATTTTATCCATCTTGATCTCCAACTTCTCCCTCTTCTTTTTTTCCCATAGAGCTCAGCAATTCTCCAGAGTGAATTTCCTTTGTATTGGCAGCTCGTCCATCTTCTGAGATCATCCCAGATTTCTCTTGAGTAGCTACACTTGAAGAATAAATGTGTATGGCTCTCCGAATCCTTTTTACAGAGATAGCATCTATTCACAATTGTCATACCTCGGTGATTCAGGTTGTCAATTGTCGAAAGTTTCCTCTGCACAGCCAAGGTGTGCTTTGGCATACTTACTGTGTCCCATATTGCTCCAGTCCAATTTACCTTGGCATTTTCAGATCTGAACAGGTCATAAGCCTTTGTAGCTTTGAACTTGCCACTGATACCACAATCCTGCAGCATGAGCTTTGCACTTTCAACTCCTTTCATCTTATCTAACAGCCCATCTCTTACTTTTATCACATTTCTCCAACTTTCAGGATCTGTAATTCTGCTCTTCACCTCCCAAAGAGAGTATTTGTGAATCTTGTTGGCTTTAATCCACTGAATCCAAATGCCCTTCCCTTCATTTTCAAGTTTCCACAGCCATTTTAGAAGGAGTGCTTTATTCCAAGATAAAGCTTCTTTTATATTCATGCCACCTTCCTCTCTAGGTGAGCAGACTCTGCTCCAGCTGTAAAACACCATTTTTCTCTTTCCATCTGCAATATTCCACAAAAACTTCTTGCAGAGCTGATTGATTTGCTTTAGTATACATCTTGGGAGAAGAATACTAGCACACCAAAAGTTATCTATCCCAAAGATAACAGAGTTAAGAAGCTAGATCTTACCAGCATATGACAATAACTGGCCAGTCCAATGACTCACAACATTTTTGATTTTTTGAAGCAGCTGCCCATACATATCAGAACTCAATCTAGCTGAGTTCAGGGGAATGCCTAAGTATCTGAAGGGGAAACTACCTTCAAAAAAGCCTGAAAGCTGAAGGATTTGATTTTTGACATCAGGGTGAATGCCACCAAAATACACATCTGTCTTGGTTGTGTTAGCATATAAGCCAGAGTGTTTTGAGAACTCCTGAAGACATTCCACTGCTGCAGCTACAGAGGGGACATCACCTCTTGTAAAAATCATCAGGTCATCTGCAAAAATCAGGTGAGTCAATCTGATTCTTGAGCATTTAGGGTGGAAGCTGGAACCCTTTATGCTTGGCATTTCTCTTAGTGCTCTAGATAGAATCTCCATACTCAATACAAAAATATAGGGGGAAAGAGAGTCCCCTTGCCTCAGACCACACTTCCCTTCAAAAACCCCCTCAGTACTACCATTCACCTTGATTGAAAACCATGTAGTAGTGATGCATTTCAGAATCCAATTCCTGAATTTTTCAGGGAAATTTAGGTCTTTCAGAAAGCTTGCAATAAAATTCCAGCTGACAGAGTCAAAAGCTTTCTTTATATCAACCTTTATCAAGCATCTAGGTGATACATTATGCTGTCCATAACCCTTAACTAGAGCCTGAGAGACCATTGTGTTATCAAACAGACTTCTATCTCTCACAAAAGCAGCCTGCTCTTCTCCTACTATCTCTGGCAGAACAGTTGTAGCCTGTTAGCCAGAATCTTACTTATCACTTTGTATATTGTAGTGCAGCATGAAATTGGCCTGAAGTCCATGACAGTGGCTGCATTCTGCTTTTTTGGGATTAAAGTGATGACAGTGCTGTTGGCTTGCTTGATCATATTGCCTGTGTTAAAGAAATACCTCACTGCTTTTTGGACATCCTTCTGAACAATATCCCATGCATCCCTACAGAAGCTTGTAGTAAAACCATCCTGGCCTGGGCTCTTGTTAGGATCAATACTCCACACTGCTTTCCTAATTTCCTCATCACTAATGTCTGCATTTAGGGTTTGGAAAGAATTCTCATTCACAACTGCTCCCTTCTTTATTTGCTCCACATTATAGGGGTGGATCTGATTTGAATTCCCTAAGAGCTCCTTATAGTATCTGATGAAAGCATCAGCTATCTTTATATGCCCTACACATTCTCTACCATTATGATCATTAATCTTCCCAACGACACTTTGATTTCTCCTAGCAGCTATTTTAGCAAAAAAGTAGCTTGAGGAGCAATCAGCATGTTTAATATGTTGCTCTTTAGCTCTTTGAGCAAGCATACTAAGCTCAGCATCTTTCAGTTTGTAGTACTTATCTCTCAGCTTTTTCTCTTTCTCCTGCAGATCTGTACTGTCAAGCTGTATTTGCATTGCTTTTTGGCATTCAAGTAGATTAAAGTCTTCCATATCTGTAGCATGGTCTAGGGATGAACTTTGTTTTTCTCTTGGATGCCTTACAACATTAAAGTCACCCAGGACTACCCAATTTTGAACAGCACTAGATGTCTTCACTAACTCATTCCATAAGTCTCTTCTATCATTGGCATCATTACTTCCATATGCAAAAGTTATAAAAACTTCCTCATTTGTACTTAGATGAAGAACTTTACAGTGGATAAATTGAGCATGTGTGTCAATTATGTCCACTTTCACTTGCTGCTGATCCCACAAAACCCAAATCCTTCCATTTACATGATTTGCATAGTTATCAGCCACAGCAAATCTTGCAAACCTACCCTTTATAATCCTCTCAGCTTTCTTCTGTCTTACTCTGGTTTCTAAAACACCCATTATAGCCACCTTATTTTGCAGAATGAGGTCCCTCACCTCAATCTGCTTGAGGGCTTCATTAAGCCCTCTTATATTCCATGCTACTATCTTCATGGGGTATGAGGGGTGCCTGGAGGCTCCTCTTCCCCTAAGAC
The DNA here is from genome assembly GCA_963680865.1 of Spergularia marina. Taxonomy (NCBI): domain Eukaryota; kingdom Viridiplantae; phylum Streptophyta; class Magnoliopsida; order Caryophyllales; family Caryophyllaceae; genus Spergularia; species Spergularia marina. Next base: position 7,650,158 of record OY804545.1, on the reverse strand, counting down.
ATCCACCTTGTCTGAAATTTTTTGCTCTGTGTTGCCTGCAAAATCTATCTCCTTCAGTCCTCTTGTTGCTAGGGTAAAGAACTTGTTCTGAGAAACTGGTGTATCTTGTGTATCATTGTCATTCTTATCCCTAGCTCTTGCCTTTTTTGTGACTGTCCTAAATCCCATTTCATCAACCTCCAAAACTGTCTGCTTAGGTAGCTGAGAAACCTGAGCAGCTGCATTATCACTTCCCTTATTGACAGTAGCACTGGTGTTTTCCTTTTCTACAACCTTTTCTTTTGCTTCCACTGGCCTGTAGACTTGCTTAACAACCTCTTTCTTATTCCTGTTCAGTTTACAGGTTCTAAACTCATGCCCAAGCTTCTTACATCCAGAGCAGAAGTATGGAACCCATTCATACTTTACCTTCTGACAGATTTCTCCAAAAGGGGTATTAACCATTACATGATCAGGAAGATCTGCTGAGACATCTACTTCGATCATAACTCTTGCAAAAGAGAGGCGTTCTTTTACTGTCGTTGTGTGATCAGCAAAGAGAGGAGTCCCAATTTTGCTTGCAATTTTGCTCAAAGCTATTGGTGACCACAACCAAGGCTCAAGATCATGAAATAACACCCAGACAGGAATTATTGAAATCTGATCAAGCTCCTGCGAGAATTTGGGAGTAAGCTGTTTCAGGATTAGAGCATTCCCACCGAGCTTCCACTGACCTCCTTTCAGCACTTCATTCATATCCTCCTCTTTTTCAAACCCGAAGCTAAACCATCCTCGCTTGTAGTATAGCACTTCCGGCACTGCTATGTCTTTCCAATATATTTCCACATATTCTCTAATGTCTTTGAGTTTTGGTTTTGCTCCTAACACATTTCCTACAAGGGTAAACTTCCAATATTCTAGCTCATGGTGAATATCCATCTCCTCAATTATGATTTCCTCAGCCTTAGCACTAGTTTCATCATAAAAGAGACTCATACCTACTTTAGGCTTCTTTCCCACAACATTACTCCAATTTTTTGTGCCCAATTTCTCCTGTGTTCCCTTTTTCATCGTTTCAAAATCAGATTTCTCAGGAACAGGGTTTTGAGGTTTTTCAGTCTCTAAATTACCATTGCTCACAGAATGATTCAGTCCCAAACCACTGTCATTTGCATCAGCATGAATATCTAGGTTAGATTTCATACCTGAATCCCGAATTGCCGAGGTTAAGATCTCACTGAACATTAGAGGTCGAGGCGAGCTTGTTTCTAGCTGGGTTTGTGTTTGCTGTTCCGATTCTCCTTGTTCTCCAATGAAATTAGTATGGCTATGATCGCCATCCTTCTCCGGTCTGTTTTTTGGTGGTCTGCCGCGTCCTCGGCCTTTGCCGGCCATGGTCTGAAGAGCTTGTCCGTACGTCAATGGCGTGATCAAAGGGAAACTTACTTCCTTTTTTTGTTAGGCGCGTGAGGCGCGTCGATTTTTGTTTAGTATTACTATCTCTATACCTCTTGATTTATTTTCGTTTTATTAGTTGATTAAAGTTACTAATTAATAAAATCAAAAAATTAAAAAAAATCAAAATTTTAGACTTTTTAAAACAAATCCAAAAAATATTTTCATGAAAACAAAAATCCAAAAAAATTGTTTTTTTTTTTTATAGAAATATAACTTTTCTTAAAAAAATTTCATAATTTGTGCACATGGTACCCTTCAGGTTACCACTTTGTGCACACGGTACCCTTGAAATCAAACATTTTGCACATGGTACTCCTAAGATTTCAGTTTTAAAAAAAAAAAATGAAATAAAAAATTTGAAGTAAAAAACTGTGGAAAAAAAAAAATCAAATTTTCTAAAAATTTATTATATTTTCTATTAAAAATATTAATTACATAATTTAATTAACTAATTAAATCACAACTAACCGACACATCATCACTTAACGGAAAAATCTAACGGAAGTTAGTATTTGGGTACCATGTGCACAAAGTAGTAAGTTCAAGGGTACTATATGCACAAACTTGCCAAGTTGGGTACCATGTGCAATCAGTCAAAGTTCGAGGGTACCACGTGAATTTTCCGAAAAAAAATTAAAAATTGGGGAAGTTGGGGGAGTGTGCCCACTTGTTGTGCTTATTTTCGTGTGGAATTCATTCATGGGATGAAATTTCATTTCATTCATGGATGAATGAAATCATTCATGGTAACAAGAGCAAATTCTCATTAGTACAAGAAAACGTTTGATGAATGAACAAATATTCTCATGGTCACGGATGCTCTTAGATGTTTGTGTTGTGTTTTTTGCACCTTGGATTTAACTTCTAAGATTGGCTAACTTTTTCATACATTCTTTTATCATAGCTTTCAAATTTTTTAGGCAGTTTTTAGATGTTTCTGGGGAGTTTGGGGCTAGCTTAGCCCTTACTCCTCAGATTACAACATGAATTCGCCCTTTGTTTAGCAATGATTACGGTAGTGCTATCTAATTTTCCTTGTGATTATAGTCGGTAAAACGTATTGTGCAAGTAGTCAAATTTTGTTGAAATGGTAAAATTCACAAGCATCAACGCATTGAGAATATGTCTTATCGAGTGTGAATAAGGACACAAAACCTCTATCATTTGGCATAAACCAATACAGAGTAACTTACCTCATTTAGAAAATTTTGAAATGGGGTGTTTAAAGAAAGATACCCCAAAAAAGAAAACTGGAGTGTTTAAAGGGGGACGGAGGGAGTAGTGTTTTCAAATCAGATCATATTTATTCAAATCAAATCCAATCAGATCAGTTTTATTCAAATTAAATTAAATAAGATCAGAATATCCAAATAACAATCTTGGTTATTAATTTGTCTAAATGCAGTTAATTTATCAATAAATTCAGTTCATTCAAATAAAATCAAATCAGATCAGTTCAATTTGAATCAAATTAGATCATAAAAATACAGTCGAATTGCACATGGCCTTATTGACCTTATAGAGGAAAGTCGATGGAAAATTATACTGTACCTCAGGGGGTATATCGTGTTTTTCTATCCCTTCTAATAATATAGATTTAATGAGTAATGAATTTTGTTGTCGAGCATCGACATTATAAATCGATGAACATATTTTTCATTGTTATTGAATAATTCTTTATATATTTGACTTAAACTATGAATGTTTAATCTAATTTATAACGTATTGTGCAAGTAGACAAATTGTGTGTGAAATGGTAAAATTCACAAGCATCAACGCATTGAGATGGCTTATCGAGCTAGTGTGAATAAGGACACAAAACCTCTGTCATTTGGCATAAACCAATAACTAACAATTCTATATCGAGAGGAGAGAAAAGCCTAATTAGGAGGAGGAAAGTGGACAAAAGAGTTGCAGAACTGAAATGTCCTTCGGTCAAAAGAAACAAAAAAAAACCAGTGTACTAATGGTCACAAATTACAATAGTAGGGCATTTTTATTCAAAACAATGCTCAATGCCTAAACCCACCCTCCTCTTCTGATCTACCAATGAAAATTAATTATTGTCCTTTCCTTCTATCCCTATCTAGGTTTCCCCTAGTTCATGTATGTCCGTCTATCCTACACCTATCCTTATCTCTTACATCCTTAGCTACTTCACTTGCCTTTGTTTTTTTCTAGTATTTACCTAGGGTAAAAAACCAAGGCTTACTTAAACTACCAATAAGCGCAAATCACTCGAGCAGATAAAATAGTCAGCTAGCTTAACGAGAAGTGTTAAAAATACGACAATTATATGACATGTGTAATATAGTTACCTAACTATAGTAATAGTAAACTCATGAGTGAGAGTATTACTATTCCAATCTCTCTATGTGATTCCGCCCTTCTCGAATTCGAACTAATCTAGAAAGAGCACACACAAAAGAACCATAACATATATACTCCACTTGACAATATAGAGTTGCGAACTCTTGTAAGTGATGAATTTTAGGGGGCTACATTTTGTGTTGGTGATGTGAAACTTGATTGTTATTTTTTTTCTTGAAATCTTACATTGCATATGAGCATAGATGAAGTCTATTTATAGACTTCCATATTATCTAATGAATATTCTAGAATGCTAGTTACTAGAATGTTCTATGACATTTCTAGGCATTCCAGACATTCAATGATGCTCTAGAGTTTTCTAGATTACTTTGTAATTTCTAACAGTAAGAAAGTAAAACTCCAATAACTATTGTAGCATCTAAACTAGCTGACGTTTCGCTTCATCTCATCAATCGTACTAATTAAATATATATTCCCCTCTACCCCTCTCTAACTCTCACACACATACAGGACGACTGAAAGAAATTAAAGGAAGAGTAACTTCAATCAGTCTTCTCCCACGTGAAATTTCACAATTTCCACTGATGCAAGTGTTGGAATTACTGTTGCTTCCTCTATCTCAGAACGGTCCATACTGTCATTCTCTTCATCATCTTTTTGCCCTAAAAATGGGCTCAACCAGAAACATAAATTCATCAAGCAAGACATATCTCTATAGCTTAGAAGTTGTATAGAACCCTAAAAACTTGTTTCTTCATTTCCTACAACTAATAACTACCTCAAATAAAAAAATATGTAGTAGGAAATTCTAGACCATATGTTATATCATTAATTACATGTCATAATCTTTAAACAGAAGCATAAAGCCATGAATCAAGGTGGCACTTTTACCAATTCAAATAGTATTACTCATGTTCATCAAGATCAAAACGCTTTTGCATTTTCTCCTATTCATGAAAACCATCTACTTAACTTTTCTCCTAACTTGCTTGACCATGATGTGTTCCTCTTCAGCTCCATTAGTAGCTTACCCTACCAAACACCAACTCCACCGCCGCCACCAGGCCCACCACCGCCACTACCTTCACCAGAGAAAGAGAAGCGAAAGGCGGTCGTGGCGGGGCCGAAAGGGTCAGCCAGGAGGACAGGAAAGAAGGATCGGCATAGCAAGATTCACACTGCACAAGGACCAAGAGACAGAAGGATGAGGTTGTCTCTACAGATAGCAAGAAAATTCTTTGATTTGCAAGATATGCTGGGGTTTGATAAGGCTAGCAAAACAATTGATTGGTTGTTCAACAAATCCAAGGCAGCCATTAAAGATCTTGCTGAGAAAAGCTGCACTACTACTAGGTTTTTGAATACTCCTTCCTCACCTTCAGAAGATGGCGGTGGTGGCGTACGCGAAGCTAAGTTTAAGAAGCCTGCCATGGAGGCTAAAGGGGTGCCAAGGACAAAGGAAAGTAGGGCAAAAGCAAGAGAATGGGCAAGAGAAAGGACTAAGGAGAAATTATTGAAGAAAAAAGGAGTGAAGAGTAAAGAGGTTTTACAAGTGGAGCAAAACCCTAATAGGGTTATTAGGGTTGATAATGGTAATAATAATCATCAAATAATGGAGCAGCATCCATTAGAAGATCAAATGGCTTCAGTGGGTATCATTGAGAAGTTTTTAGCAGCTTCATCCTCCTCATCAATCTCCCATTTCCATCATGATTGTGATGATCAGCGCCGCGGTTTCGCCAGTGAGAAGATGGTGGTCAGACCGTACGGTGGTATTTGCTATGAGGATCTCCCTGAAAATTGGGCAACAGAAAACAATGCAAGGTTAAGTAATTTTGTCCAAAGCCCTAATTATAAATTCTTAAGCAGGGATTATAACCAGGGTATTTGAGGTATGTATGTGTAGACTAATAATTATTAATGTAGTGTGTGTTTGACGTTTTAAACCTTTTGAGACTTGACTAAGGATAAGGGTTTAGTATCACCATCTCATGGGTTTAGCATGTAGCTAGCTTAATTAGGTATATAGCTAATAGCTCTATAGCACCAAATATGGGACATGAAATTAAGTAATCCCTATGTTTTGTAGATTGTTAATTAACATTTCATTTGAGGATATGATTCAAATGAAATGTTAACTTTCTGAAGGTGCGTGTATTATTGAACAGCTATGTCATAGTAATGTTGTTAACTGTTTGACTGTGTGAATGTTTTGTCAATTTGTAATAAACTGACTGAAGTTGCCGCTAGTTTTCCAAAATGATAATTAATCGAAAATTCAAAATTTATTAGCCGTCTCTACAGTAAACTTGTGACAATCAATCATTTTTGTTATATATGTGATGTTTGCCGTCTCTACAGTAATACCTATTTGATCTTTTCGCTCTAAAGATAGAATATTTTCATTTTCAAAAATGAAATAAAAGGTTAAAAAGAAAATGTTGGTTATTAAATCCATACCTCTAGAACATTGTTCAACTTGATTGTTCATTTAGATTACCTAATGAGCTTGAGTTTATTTGATTTGCTTGGTGATCAGTTTGTTAAGTTTTGCCTTGAAAGTTGAAATTGACTACTTACAACCTAAACTTAACATGTTGATCCAAGGTGAGATCTTAATTATTATGCTCCCTATTCAGGCCGGTCGTTCAATAAGTTTAACATTTGGTTTGAATTTTTACCATTGAAAAGGCAATAGTATCAGCAAAAAATACAGTTTGATTTTATTTATTTAATTTGTAAGTGCATTTCTAATTAGTTGGGGTTTAGTTTTCCACATGCTAATCAAGAACTTTGAAAAAGATTGAAGAGAATTTTTTATTTGAGAATTCTTGCACTTACTCCAGCTAACAACATTGTTTTGTCCGTAAAGCAAATTAAATAGTATTACATGGATCTTTAATTTGGTGAAAGTTAGCTAGCATTTCGAAAATAATCTTCATTTGAAAATCGAAGAACATTGTCTTAGCTTGCTTTTGATCTAGTATTCTAAATCATGATGATAACCTTAACTGGATAAAACGCATGTAAATGAGTTGTGGTAGCTAGCACACGTACGTAGCGTCCTCTTATCTTCAATCTAACATCAAAATGCCGACACTATGGACCTATGGTAGCATCACTTTCCTTTATGAGAGGAAAACGGTGGTAATTAATTTATTATCTCCAATTCAGCTAAAAAATTGTCACACACTCAATTCAACCTACTCCCTCCGTTCCAACTCAAATACCCCATATAAAAACCGATCCCATATTGAAAAAGATGTACACACTACTCGGTTAATTAGTCTTTCAAAAAAAAATTGTATGACAAGTTAGAAAAAACTCTAATCTATATCGCTATATAGTTCTTTTGAAACTTTGATAAACTGATTAATGTGTACATCCTTCTCAACACAGGGGTATTTTGGAGATGAGGCGTTTGAGTTGAGACGGAGGGTGCATAATTCTTATAATTTTTTTTAACCATTCACAAATATAGTATCAAAATAACTTAGCAATATTCAAAATTATTCAAAAATCCTTTTCATCAATTGTTATGAGTTATAAAAAAAATAAAATCGGATTATTCTTTCATGACACAGCTTGCACGATTCTAGTAGGCACTCTATAAGAAAAATTAAGTTTTGTATTTTCCAACAAAAATTTAATACTTCTACAATAAATTTTAACAAATAATTCATTACTTTTATTCTTTTCAACAACTAAAGTCATTTTCATCATCACTACTAACACGCCCACAACCACGCACGGTCTCGTTCCAACAACAATTATGCCACTGGAAAAAAAATCCACACAATATGAATGAACTAATAAACTTGTTTGGCATGTGATTAAAAGAGGCAAACTGAGTTAATGTTGCCGGAAAAAAAGGTTTGGGGTTGGCTTTTTCTGGATCGCCGTAAACGCCAACCCTAAACCCTTTACCGGTGAGAGTAGTTTTTTTTTTTTTTTTTCATTGCACAAAAATCAACAATTACAACAAAAAATGTCTCTAAATGTTTATGAAGTATAGAAAAATAAAGTAATATTTATTGTTGTTTTGTTGGGAATGGTAGAAATAATTATTCTTATAGAGTGCCCATGAGCACTCTATAGAAAAATCCTAAATAGATAGGTAGATGGATGGATATATAGTTAATTAATTAGATATAGACATAATTATAAATGATAAATTCATTTTTCATGTAAAAATGGCAAAATTATGAGGTCGATGATTCGGTGAGGACAGTGAAACGTAGTCACTTAGTTATAAAGGGGTTACATTTGCAACTCCGTCGAGGGATCATTTTCTCCATAATAAGTTCCAGTTTCTGAATTATAATATCACATTAAATTTGTCAAAATTAAGATGAACTTTTGGTGAATTGCAAGATACGCTCTTGAATTGGGCAATAAGGGTGGTGTGTGGAGAGTAATGAAATGAAGTAACCACAAAAAAATTCCTTATGCCTAAATCGGGGGAAACAAATAATAGAGTTGGTACAAATCGTCATACATTCAACATTTATATTCGAAAGCTTTTCTTGGTAATTGAGAATCTCAAAGCGCCACATGCACTAAGATTCGTTCATCATGTCATAATTTGTAAGGTTTTCTGCTTCGAGGTACAAATATCGCATACAATCAAACTAGTACTTCATTCATCTTTAATCATCAAAGAAGACACCTCACTAAATGAGTATAACTTTAAGTGTGCAAATATGATAGTTTTTTGCGAAATCAATAGTCAATGCTCTAGCTCACAAAATGAAATCGTCTTATATTATTGAAAGGAGGGAGTATCCTATCTTTTTATGATTACAATAAATTTGGAATATATAAAATTTGGAATATAATGTAATCTTTCCATTACTCATGATAAAATTCTTTGTATTATCTTACCATTTCACGACTACAATATACTTGCTTAGAAATATTATCTTCCATAACTTATAAATGGATTTTTTTATAAAACCAATCGAATTTTTCTTCACCTAAAAATGAAATAAAATTTCAATGTCTTTAGATGTATTCAAAACTTATGGTTATATGCAGAAAATATCAGATTCATTAAAAAATATAAACACTACATTTATTCGTAGTTTGTGGTCAATCTTTTATATATATACTAAAACATAGATTACAAAAAAAAAAAAAAAAGAATAGTATTATAGAATAGCACATATATTAAAGCGAGTAAATATTTACCTTTACTAGTAGTTATTACTATTGGGGAGTTCACATGAATAAGTTGAAAGTTCTTTTGTATTATCTTACCATTTCGTGATTAATTGCCATATATACTTCCTTCGATCTTTTTATAATTTTCTGTTTTGTTTGTTACTTTTGACTATCCATGTTGGGGCCACTTCTACACTAAATGAACTTAAACGGACTTTTTATTTACTTAAAACTGTATTAACATTTCATTCATTGTAGACGCATTTAAAAAAAAAATTTGGTTCTTATATTTTACCAAAATGTAGAAAATGTCGTATGGTTTTCTCTTATATTAAAATGTAGGTTTGATTTATTATCTTAGCATAACTTAAAAAGGAAACTTATACACTGAAGGATTTTTTCAAAATTACCATAAACCTACATATGGTATACTCATATATGGTATAACAACAATATATGAGTAAATTATATGAATTTTATACATGATTACCATAAACTCACATATGTTATAACAACAATTCCATAACATAAATTAATTCCTTATTCACCAGAAGGTCTAAGAAAATTCGAAAGGCTCTATACTTCTTCATTGCCCCCGAAAAAAGTTTTGTTTATAAATATGTTGAGATTAAGATTTTAGTGGGATTTTGTTGGGATGGAATGTACTTTTTCTTCTTCTTTTGAAATAAGAAATGAAAGTACTTGAAGTTCCATTTATAAAGTGGTGTGGTGTTGTAAGTGGAGTCTACTAAAATCTGGGCCCGAGTTCCGATGGGCTCAGATCGCCTCCAAAATCTGAGCTAAGTTTGAAACTCGTAGAGTCGTTTAAATAATTTATGACCGGCCCCCTTCAAGTACTGCAGATCAAGATGGAGTTCGGTTTTATTAGAAAAACATATATTTCTTATTCGTTGTTTGACATTGGCCGTCGAAAAAATTTACTCGAATTTAAATTTATAAAATGACATAAACTTTAAATTAGATATGATAGATATAAAAACTAACTCAATTAAAAACATAAAAAATACCCATTGAGCTATAATGCAATCTGAACTTACATGTCTTAGCTTGGCTCGGGCGTGATTTGGGCGTATCTTGTACCGAGCTTTGATCAACTCGATTTGAAAGAAATGTTTAGCAAACTCAGATCATTTAAAGATATAGGAAATCTTTTGAACAATTTGAATTGGCACCAAATATCTTCGTATTATGCGCTACGCCTCTCGTTTGGCACAGGGTTATTAAATTAGTACTATGCAAGTTCTATTGCTGACTTATGTGTCTTTTGTCGTATACTATGTATCAGTTTCAAGTATCAACATGATTAGGGTTTCGATATTTATCCACAGTAGATTCAGTGATATCTGGGAGTTCGTTGAACTCTGAATGATCGTTGTTCGCCCAATCAACAACAAAGTTACCATTGTAGAGTAAAATTCCGGGTGAAATGTAATCTCGACTTTTGACATGCGATTTAAGGTGGTGGTAAAAATGAAAATATTAGAATCGAACAAAAATTTACAACTTGGACAAATACGAATATATCTCTAGCTTAATTACATTGTTAATATATGAAATATAGCGCCTAAAATGCATGCGGAATGATCACATTATGTTTTATTTGGAAGGAGTAATTTTATTTTAATTTATAGTTGATGAGAGACCCAATTCCTACTAGCAATAATCTGGAATGGCCTGCCTTTAAGGGTAAAATGGATAAGATAAACGAGAAAATTTTAATGTGTTTGAAAATGTCAAAAACAAAATTAATTTAAGCCCACAAATGTAGGAGATGTGATGTGATTAAGAGTTATTGGCTACAATCACATCGATCAAGTTAGCTAATTGTCACTTCACTTCACTTCACTTTAGAAATAAAGGTATTGATCATGAAATCCCAAAATAATTGAGTGACATTGTGCGCATGTATGTCATTGTTTTACAGTTATATATGCACAGCACACACAACAATACGAGATGAAGTGATGATTAGTTGCCTTTCTTTCAATTTTTCTAGTGGGGTAGAGTGGTAGACTACTAGACTGTTTTAGAAAGCATAAAAACGAACACAATATGAAGCGAACATGTAATTGCATTTAATTTACATCGGAGAAATTTTGGAACTTAATTAATTATGAAAAGTATTGTGATTAAAAATCAAATTACAAATTTTCAAAAGTCTTTTCATTTTAATACGCGTACCTAAATTTACAAATCGAAGTTAAAAACTGTAAAGATGCTCACTCCTGACTTCAAATTTAAGGCCATATCTAATTAGTTCCCTTTCTCAAAATTCTTGCTCCAGGATTTCGTTGAAATGATTGGCATAAACGGTCTGATAAAAAATGACATTCAAAGCCTAGTGAAGCTACAAGTCAATAATCCACATAAGTGCATAGTTCTAGATTTAATTAAAAGCATGTATGAGATGTTGCATAACCCAAAATTAATCATTACTTCATCTGTTTCTTTCAATTACTTACGTTTAATTTGCATATAATTCTTCTCACATTTTTAACCGAACATAAAAATATTTAGTGAAACATGAGGAGTATGGTAACATTATATACCACACGTAAAAGAAAATGAAGCCAACGAAGGGAGCAGTGCAGGATTGGTCGAACATATAGAAGTTTGAAAATAAAATGTATGCAAATTTATAATCTCTTTAAACAAACAAGCATGTAATTTGAAACATATAGATAGATACATCAATAGTAAAAATCTTACCTTAGCTTCCACGCCGCCTCAATTGACGTCAATCTCTATATTAATCCATGCAAATTCATGCATTTGAGATTTGAGAATTGATCAAATTGGACTCTCTTTCTCTCTGAACATGAGATTTAATTTGTTTGTATGTTTTTTATTACGCTTTTGTAGGAAGTAATGTTGAGGTTCGATGTGTCATTGTGTGCCAAGTTAATGAGGATGGTTAGTGTTACCTTAGCCTAGGTGGCGTAAATTGTCAAAAAGAAGTAAACAATGATCCCAAAATGAAGGTCTTTTGACTTGCTTTTTCTTACGATATACGTAGAGCTAGATTTTGTTGCTTTAATTTAGGCCGGTACATAGATACACAAAACATTTGATCTTTGATTTTGCTTGCTTAGCTTGTTCTTCGTAATTATTTATTATTACTACAGACGACATATATACTAGCTATAGTAATCTAGTACTAGTATATATGATACTAGCGTAACACCCGTGCGTTGCACGGAGATATTTAGCAATAAATTTGACAAAATTGTACTCCGTATATTGTTTGTTGTTTCAAAACTTATTTACAAACCCAAGTTCAAATCGCCTCATGCTAAAAACAATTGTATAGCTTAGTGATCATGTATTTGTATAAAATAAAGTCTGATAAAAACCAAAGAATTTCGACGGTGGGAATACTCGAACAAAAAGGTCTCTTGAGTTTGTAAATATGACAGCATGCCTTACACGATCATTTTATCAATATTGTTATACCAATTCTACAGAGTAATTATTTTTGGAATTATCCTGTAAGCCTCAATAAATGATTAATTATGCGCACCTTACCTCTATGTGATCGATCAAAGCAACAAGGTCTTCAGCTGCACAAACATTCATTCATTCATTCGAGAAATGAGAAAAACAAAATTAAAAGTATAATATGGAACAGAGAAATAGCAAGTTACCTTGGGAGGATCAAACTATATCAACTAATAATTCCTTTTATATGATTATGAATACATAAAGAAATATTCAAGGTCTCCAGCCGTTGATGGTAAATTCGTCAACCGGAAAGTCTGAGGAAGATCAAAGGATGGTTATTCAACCAGAATTGGAAGTGGGGGACTTCCTTGATCATTCCATTTGCTCAGGTTTATGATCAGCCTAGAATTACCCAAGTTTATCGACATGCACCCTCGATTGAATACAAATTATTAGGGATCATATCATATTCATAGGAAAGAGGAAGTAATAATCATACCTGATGAAGGCCATATCTTTTATCACCAAGAGCCCCATTACAGCGGAGATCTATTCGTTTTGAGAGGAGTAAATAACATCATATTATAGTGGGTGTTGATTTTTTTTTTTTTTTTTTTTTTGAGAAAATATCAAAATAACAACACAATTTGTTGTAGTAGGCTGAAGGCAGGAGCATGATATAATTTTGAAGTAGGGCGGTATATGAGGAGCAATATCAGGAATTTGTTAGGCAATATTAGGGGGAGAGTTAATTTGCAGCATACCGAAAATATCTTTGAGCGAGAAATTATTTAGCCAGAGAATGTCACGTGTCCTAGTGACTTCTGTTTTAGTAGAACTAGATAGATGTCCAGATATAGTTCGAGAGTTGAATTCCGAGTAATAATTTTGTGAAGGCACAAGTTACCCACAGATCGATCCATAACGATAAGTTAAGAGTTATGGTTTTAACTCCTTAGTTCGAGAGTTGAGTCTCCCGACGAAGATTTTTTGTATTTGAAATTCCGAAAATTTCAAAGCTAGGAATACTATAATGGATCATGCGTGGATGTACGATATCCATGCTGTAATATCAAGGATCCCGAACAGGGTATAGCAAATCTGGGGCTTCTGTTTTTTCTTGTTACTATTTTGCGATTCAAACATACTATTACCTCAACGCGGCCGTAAATCGTAATACTAGACTTATTCTTTGTCCCTATTTGTATAGTATTTAGGGAGTATGTTACTACTACTAGTATATGATATGACTATTTCTATGTAGCATTCGCACACTCCTCACTATTTCCCTAACAGACTGACATGAAGATTTTACTGTCTAAAGTTCTTATGTTTTCTTAAAAAAAAAAAAAAAAAACTCCTATAGTTTTTTCATAATTAATTACTAGTAGTCCATCTAGCACACCACTTGAATGCAAAGATCAAAATAACATGGTCTAGGTTGCGACTTAAATGCAAAGATCAAAATAACATGGTCTAGGTTGCGATATGTAACATAACATGACACGAATACACAATGGCATTTCACAAGATTTCGAGTGAAGATTCGACAATTTTAAGAAGCTTGAACAAGAGTTCGACAATTTTAAGAAGCTTGAACAAGAGTGTACAGTCTTCGTAACGTGTAGTATGAATTCAAAGTGTTTACCCTGACTGTAACGACACATACATAGGCTATGTTTGGTAAATCTAACTGAAATAATAGTTGAACGCTGAAATAGTAGTTGAATGCTGAAATAGTAGCCGAAAGCTGAAATAATAGTTGTAATAGTAGCCGGAAGTTTTTAGTTATAGTTGTAACATGTGGTAACTTCTTAAATAAGGTAACTTATTATTTAAGCTAGTGGTGTTACCAAACTAACTTATTTGGTCAAAGAGCTTAAAAAGCTAGTTAAATAAGCTACTTTGGCCAAATAAGCTAGCTTATTGTACATACCAAAGATACCTTGCACCAATTATATACTCGTATAGATTTCGAATTAAAAGAAAAAAAAAAACTAATTGTAAACTATATCGACTGGATTGCGGATTTATAGTGTAGCAGACTGTTGGTCCATACCTCATCGAAGAATTAGAATTGCACAGGCCTGGGAAACAAATATGAGAAGAAAATGAACTAGGCACCACAGTAGCCTACTGCCGGCAGGTGAGGAGACAAAATATCTAAGACACGAGAATTCTTTTGGAGTGTTAGACAGGAGAAGAGATCTCAAGATCGACTACTTGGCAGCTTACACATTAATTTGAGGAGCTCATTGAAGCTTCTTCCACAATGCACTCTCTCAAGCGTGCGTGTAAGAAGAGATTGTTGCTCTAGACACTTGATTTTGCAAAATCTTAAAGGCGTCCACTTGGACTTGGGTGACTTAAGGTTCACACGTTCGAGCTCCTGTTTAGGTCCTCAGAAAAGTGAAGACTTAAGCCACTTCCCCCTTTGTGCTAGCCCTACAAGCTTACAAGGGTGAACCGGGATGGATCTGGCCCGGTATTTTCAGGAGAACTGTTAATACCATAAATTTAGTGTTCAAATCCAACACAAAACAGGCGGCAGGCCCGAAGGCCTACAGTAGTGCAGACGGGCAGCTATAAAGCCAGATATCATAGTTCATAGCTCCAAAAGTTGGGACTTAGTTTATGAGCAAACAATGCAATCACACATTCACACTGTCACAGCACTCTGTTTGAGATGAGGGACTGATCCATATTTCTTGATATTGGTATATACTGGACAAAGAGTTATCAGCTCAAGAAGTAATAACACACCAAAAGATTTAGAATCTAAAGGGAAACTTATACATCAAGGCACATTTGCGGTACATTGCACTGAAGTAGGACAAAGAGAACTTACTTCAATGCTGCACTGCACATACACAGGTCCTATGTTACAAGGAGAAGATAACAGGGCTCTTGGATTTTGGTACATCAACAATTAGTTGGCTGCATATGGAACTGGTGCACAAGATGAACAGATTGACGTGCGTCTCTGTTTGCATTGCGACTAATAGCCCTTTCTCGGTCACTCAAGTCCTGCGTTTACCCAATGTTCCACTGCTCTGAGTCCATGAGGAGGGCTTATATCCTCCAGCTAATAGATTTGATGCTGTAGCCGCTTGGATTCTCCGCCTTTTCTTCTCCAGTTCCAAACGTCTACTATCTTTTGTTGATGATCCAAATATTGAAGAAGTAGAGATCAATGCTCGTTTCAGCTTCCTATTTTCTTGAAACTTCGGAGCAAACTTTACACGAGAAGCAGCGGCAGCATCCTCTTCCGATGGTGGTAATAATCGTACAGCAAGACCCCTTTTTCTCGCGGCATTCTCTTCCTCTGCCACTCTCTTTCTTTGACCCTGTAATAAACAGAAATATTGAAAATTTAGGACACAAAAGTTTGAAGAGACTAGCACAAGGAGAATACGCAATGCCATTATAATCATACCCTTAATGTAGCCCGGAGAGCTTTGTTGATGGAATAATCATCAGCAGCCCTTGCATCAGACACTCGCTGAAGACGCACGAGAACAGGCTCGGCTTCCTTTTTCTTTTTCATATCCTCCTCTTGATGCTCAAGACGGTAAAATGGATCCACAAGTTTGCCCTTCTCTGAATAATAGAAGTTAACGGTGAGTGCCAGCCAAAAAAAAGATACAGCTGAAAGAGACTGGGGTGTGCACGAAAATAAATGTCAAACACTAGCAGAACTGAGAACTCAATCAAATTGATAGCACTAAGCCACACAATCATACACCAAAATCAACTACATCAATTAGAAAGATGAATGAATACTTCACTGACCTTCCTGGGCTGGAAGAGCTAATGTTTCTGCATCTTCAGGATCAAACTCTTCAACTTTTTTCCGAGCACCCTTGATTATCACATACTCACAATTTTTAGGATCTGTTTGTATAACAATCTCATGCTGGCAACAAGCAGACTTCATAGAGAAGTTCCATATCTGAAGCAAACACAGTTAAGAGTCAGGTTAGAGAGCAAGACACTTGAAAAAATCAGCAAACTGTAACTAATTAACCAAGGTATATTAACATATGAAAACAGTCAATATGTAATTTGACAAATATGAAAGTGCAATAGTCCAAAATGACTACGTCACAACACATTCAAATATGTAAAAATTAATACACATCACCTGTTACCTGTACCAGGTAACTAGTAGCAAGCCATCTATAAGAAAATAAAGTCCCAGATGCAGCATGACCGATACATTTAATTTTAATATTAGTCAATCCACGATTCCAATTCCCCAAAACCTCGTCCTCCACAAGGAAGAAAACTGCATATCCTTACACTAACACCCATAATTAATGATGCACGTATGCGCAAGGTCATTTCACTATGAGGCACGGCCTTAAGACAAGCAGACATGAGCAATAGTACAAGGCTTAGGCAACTAAAGCTCCTAACCCCCCTCCTGCTTTAAGAAGAAGAAGACCATGAAGAAAAAGAGAAAAATACTGATTATCCATTGAAAAAGGTACCTTGGTGGAATAATAGTTTCCGACTTGTTTTTTCTCTGCATTGAACCTTACACCTTTCGCAATCATGGCTTCACATCCTTCACACCAAATATTATAAGGCATCTCGAACCTGAACAGTTAAAAAAAAAATGACACATCAGAAGTTCAGACCAAGCAGCTCGAGTCTCAACAAGCATATTTTAAGGCTGCGTCATTGACTTGCATAGCTAAATTCGTCTCTAGCCTACAATTAAGAATCAATAACAAAGCATTCTTCTTTCTTTTGCTTTTGCTGGAACCAAACTTGCAACTCAAGCTAAAACTCCGGTGAGGCCTAATTGATACACTAAATAACTGAATTACATTATAGAGCAAACTCAACCCTACAAGTCATTCTTTAGAAAGTCAAAATTTCATGCAAGTTGGAATCAGGGGTCACTGGATTTCCGGGGCTAATTTGATGGCTCTAGGCGAGCAAACGTATTGAGCATAAGTTCGGAATAATTACAATATTTGTTATAAAGACTTCTAAGACGAATGGTTCACTATACCACATACACATCTACCTGGAATGTCTAATAAGTAATAGATGACAGTCTAGCCCTTTGTCAGTATTGTTCATGGCAATATTTAGCTTCAACTTTTAGAAATCTCATGCATCCATGCAAGTGCCAGTCAAACTTGGGCCGAATTCTGTCACCAGGTATCATCTCATTAACAAACAATCACCTTGAGTGGCCAAAGACAATTGTTCAAACACATCACAAGGCTTTATTATTCTGTGAACAATCGATAAATTCCTCCACAATCGCCATTCCCCAGGCACTGAGAAAAATTTATGTATCAATCCCATAACAATCAGTTAGACATTTGTTGAAGTACTCTGTGTACAGAGTGAATAATCTTCATCTATCTGGTTTCTCAAAGGGTGCAATTATTAAGAAGGGGCAAGTAACCCGCTTGCGGCTAATGGGAAAATCACTTCACATTTCACAACGTAACACTAAACAGATACCATATACGCTCTCTAAAGAACAGTTCTTGCAACTAAAAACAGCAAACAGAGCCCAAAATTTGCTCAAGTGAATTAAAAAGACGCATACTTTGAAAAAGATGCACGTTTAAGGGTAGGAGTACGGGTATTGGAGGTAACCAGATCTCCCGAAAAATAGCAAGTTCAATCCCCCTCCCTGCTAAATCTTTTATGAGCACAATCGCAGGCCCAGAAGTTGGAAAGCGAGTAAAGGATTATTGTTCATCAACACATTCTACAACCTCAAGGGAAACAAGTGAGCTCCTCTCCCCCCCCCCCCCCTCCTCCCAATCACGACGTTTCTCGCTATTAGTGCTTTCTTATAGGACTTCAAAGTACATAGAGGTGAAAGATGGGTAGGAACTACCTAGATACAACTATACCAAAGGGCGATCGTGTAATCATGAAGTTTATGTCTCACCAAGACATCGGCATAGGTGCTCAAAAGTTGCTAAAAAACACAGTCAGAATATCATGTCTTGCAGCATACAGGTAGACAGAAAAGATTGCAGTCGGTCAGAGTTGTCATACCTTATAATTAAGATGCCTTGATCTAGTTTCCTTGCCCTTTCTCTTAAAGCATGTTGACCATTGAACTTGTTGAGAGAACCCTGTAAAAAAGTTAGCAAGTAAGGAAGCATGTCAAGGAGTTCATCAATCAGCAAAAGTGAGTGCACAACTGAAAACAGAAACCTATAAAGATGATCAACAATAAACAAAGATGCACATACCTGACTTGGATCCCATTCTGGTGGATAGTAAAAGTTATCAGCTCGAGCTGCAGCGAGTGTTGACTGTAACAAGACAAAGTGTGAACCAGAATTAGAGCCTAAATGTTAAATAGAGTTCATGCAAGCTCGTCATATGAAGACAAACACAATAGCAACTTCTACATACAAAACTATTGCTTGGTTTACGCACATGAACGACTCTAGCTTTGAAAAATTCTGCAAGGCAGCTTATAATTACCAATAGAAATACTAGCATACTCTCAAACCAACCCACCAATCCCTTTAACTTTTCTTTCAATACATCAAGGAGAGTGAATACCATAATTCTACATTGTTCTAATAGACGGAAAAAAAAGCCACCACAAGGTGCGAAATGATGACCCATGTAATTGGCCCAGGTCCTATGATTTGGTTCACTAAGACATCCACATCATCTGATTCGTGATGCCAATAACTCTTCGTGGCTCTCACTCAACGGTTTTCTTTGTTTCCAGATTTATGCTACTTTTGAGTATCTACGTCTCTACACTCCAAACGTTGTTTTCAAGCCATATCTTATTTCGTTTAACATTTTAATTTCCCAAGTTGCTGCTTTCTCACTGTTTTCCTACATTAGATGATTCAATGAAACAATTTGTCAATTCATGATATTCAACCCCAACTCATCTCGACTCATCACATCACCCAATCCAGAGGTCGAATATGAGCAACAATTCATATTACATACCAATAACAGTCAAAATTGCATAATCCAATTACAACAAGTCGATAACAAAATCGAAGAATAAGTCATTATTTTGCATAACAGGATCATCTAAGACCATCACTAGGAATTTCTATTCTTAACATCAACGCTACCGATACCGAGTACCAAAAACCGTGAGTCTCTACTCTATTATTCCCATCTTCATTCTAATGAACACTTTAGTCTAACCCAACAATATATATTCAGCCTATTAATTAATTTTAACCTAACCCATAAAATCTACACACGCAAATCCGCCAATTCGTCAAGTAATTAACAACGGTTTAACAATATCGTCATAAAAAAGCTACAAATCAAACTTTTAACTAATTCAAAGTAGAAAGAGTGAGTCAATTCAATTATGCATAAGAAAAAACCTAATTAATCATGGCGGAAAAAGATATAAGAACGAAAATTGACGATTAGAGAGAGACGAAATCGGAGAGAATAGTATGCGTACCATGATTGATTGCTTTGAAGATCAACGATAAAGATTTGCCGATGAATTTGACAAATTGGGGATTTTGGGATTTTTCCTATTCCCAGAAAAATGTGTTCGGATCCGAGTTTTCTGATTTCTGTGTAGCCAACTCGTTCAGAACTCGGTTAACCACTCATTGCGCGGGACTAGAGCCGGGCATGGGTCGGTTTTGGTCGGGTAAATTATGTGTCAGGTCGGATCGATTTCTAATTGGGTCATAAGATATTGATTGATATTAATTCGCGTCATTTTCAGTTTTATGTTTTGTTTTTTTAGACGTAATTAGGTGTAATTCGAGTTGGGTGTTACGTTTGGTTCACTTTTGATCGTATTGAATAATGACAAGCGATTATGAGAGGTAACCGAGCATCATAGCTCCACGGTATTGGCCATGTCACATAAAATCATCATCCAACCAATAACAATTCACAAACCAACGAAACTCCTCCTCTTCAAAATGTCTCAATAAACTCTTCTAATCTAATACTACAAAAGATACATGATTGAAGTTGTGATATAAGTAATCCAAGTCATCTTTTGTTCAATTATTTGAATCTCCGATTAGTCGAAGTAGGTCATATTCGGTTCAGTATCGGGTCAAACAAAACTTACGCAATTATTGGATTAGGTCAGGTCATTTCGGGTGTCGGGTTCAATTTGAGTATTAAAATTTAGGTCAATTTCCTGATATTCGGTCAAGTAATTCGAGTCAGATATTCAGATTTGGGTCAGTTTTGCTAGATTTACATCGAACCCATCATGTCCGACACATAACCTCGCAATACCTTCTTACCGTCCGTATCCAAAACTGTATTGGATACTATTACGCGATCACGCGATCACTCAAATAGTAGAAGGTACCCGCGCGCATATGTTCCATTTTGGTCATGTACTCATGTCATGTGTTCTCGTACAAATCATCAATTCATCATCCAGCCAATGACAAAACTCCTCTAATACTACACTGCTACAAAGACACATCATCAATTCATCCGGAATCATCACTAAAACATTTTTTTACCAAGAAACTTATTTGAGAAGATTCCAACTCTCTCACCTCAATCTCACTCCTCCTCCCTCTCAAACACGACCCCCGCTTACACAATCACAAACACCTCCCCAAGAAAATGCCGAAAGAATTCACAATCCCCCCGGTCTCTTTCCCCACCGCCACCCCATCGTCCACCACCATCCCAACCACCCACCCCTCCGCCATGCCCTCCGACTACAACACCCAACCACTCCAACACCGCCGCGTCCCCACCGCACCTTTCCAATCCCAACGCCCCGCCTCTTCAATCCCCTTCATGTCCTTCGACATGTCCTCCGCCACCGCCGCCGCCGCCTCCACCTCCACCTCCTTCCCACCACCCACCCTCGCCTCCTCCTCCTCCGCCTCCAATCTCTTCCTCGACGAACCCTCCCTCCTCGAAGAGCTCGAGATCAACCCAACCCTAATCTGGCGTAAAACCCGATCTCTCCTCAACCCTATCCGGGTCGACCCGCGGATCCACTCCTCCGACCCGGACTTATCCGGCCCCTTCCTCTACTACATGTCCTTCGCTCTCTTCCAGCTCCTCGCCGGAAAAGTACAGTTCGGTATCATCCTCGGTTGGATCGCCATCTCCTCTGTCTTCCTCTACACGGTACTCAACTTCCTCGCCGGCCGCAACGGAAACCTCGACCTCTACCGCTGCGTCAGCGTCGTCGGATACTGTCTCATGCCGATTGTCCTCTTCTCCGCCGCCTCGCTATTCCTCCCGCCCGTCGGATCGTCCGTCACCGGTCTCGCTATCGCCGCTGTCTTCGTAATCTGGGCCACCAGGGTTTGCTCGAGGCTTCTTGCTGAAGATTCACTTGGATGCTCTGAACACCGTGGGTTGATTGCTTTCCCTTGCTTCTTGATTTACACTCTCTTCTCTATGCTTGTTATGTTTTGATGAATCTTTATTATTATTATTATTATTATTATTATAATAGTATTGTCGTTTAGTTTTGAGTAATGTCTGGAAAAATGTATGTGAGGAGGAATCGTATTGATCACGAATGTGTATTGTGGTGGTGGAGGATTACTAGATGATGAGGTTTTTTGCTTGTAGATTGACCTCGTAATTTGATATTTGCGTTTCGTTGCTATTAATTTGGAATACGTTGAGATTTTAGGGTTGTCGATAACGATTTATATACTATGGATTAATTTTTTGTATGATCGGCTCGTTATACTACTATGTCGTTTTGATTTGAATCGTTTGGGAGTTTATATAGATAGATTGACTTCTTAATTTGATCAATCACTACGGTATGATTATTTTCGAGTAAATTGGGATTTTGGAATGTCAATACACTAGTTATTAGTAGTATGAAATTATTGTATTGTACGATGACATGGTGTTGAAGTGGAGTTTTGTTCATATATGGCATCATTGATTCGGGAGTTGATTAAGGGGTTAGCAACATTTGATTGGTTTCTCGTTGCAATTGTTTGTTTTGTGTGAAAGCAAGTCCATAATAGCCTTTTATACTGACTTTGAAGGTCAGTTGTAAAATGTTGCTGAAATTAGGTTTCTAATTTTCATGTTAGTCATATTAAGTTGCACAAACTTGGATTTTTAATTTCTATTTAGTTTTGTACTTCAATTGAACTAATTTTGTTTCTCATTAAGCGTTGAGGAAGTGGAGATAGGCTACTATTCTTTTAAATTAGCTTTCCATAAATGTGGGGTCGATTCAACTTGGTTTCCAATTTGTTGTGGCCCTCACTCGTAGTGTGCATCTTGAGGCGCTTGCTTAAGTTTGAGTCTTCTTGATGTCTTATTTCTGTGTTGGGTCTTCTGTCAGCTCCATCAAGATACCACAGGATACCTGTTAATCTAGCTGATAGTAGAAGATTAAGTTCCAGGCTTATAAATGCTAGTTTATTGAGATGTCAGGGATGTGACAATTGTTGTTGATCTTGTGCAAGGGATGGGAATGGTGAGGATTTGAGGTACTTGTTGAACCCTTGGGGTGATTCTTGATGGTTTGCTACTTTCAGCCAATTCGAAGAGAGAGGAATTACCTAATTAGAAAAACATGGAGGATACGGGACTTAAAATACTAAGACAATTTTTCTTCCAACTAGTAGGAGAGAATTCTGGTCGTGAAACATGGAGGGAAATTGGTCTCACATGTTCAGTCCCTTCTCTACTTCCTGTCATTTGCAAATAAGGGGTGTTGTATACCTTCCTCTCCTCCCCTTCCTTCCACTTCCCACGTCCAGGGATTAGTTTCCAGAGGTCTCTTATGTAGCTTCAGATACAATAGAGCTTTTGTTATAAAGGGACCGGGTATTGATCATTGCAATTTGTTATGTGATTGGGCTCCTGATACAATCTGATTGCCGAAAAGTTAATTTCTTCATAGAGTTGATTAGCCTGCTTTTTTTCTCTGCTTTTTTTTTTTTTTTTTTTTTTTTTTTGGTGACGTAGCTTACTAGTGCAACTTCTAGATATAGTCATATAGATATGATAGATAACCTCTTCAATTGACCATTACATTTCGCTATAGTTAAATAGATTACATTGGGAGTTAGGGTTGTCATTATCATCTTGTTCTGATATGGTGTTTCCCTGACAGTGTATTGAGGTTGAAGCTGAAAGTTTTTGTGGCCAAGATGAGTTTTTCGATTTATGAGCATTTCCGAGTCATTTTACTTGCTTCTGTGTTTGTTCGGTTTTGTGGGATGCGAGACGGATGCCTTTCGTACGTATCTCATGCTTTAGTATTGCTCGCACTTATACTTTGTTTATACTCTCTTGCTTTCTCTATGCTTGTCGTGTTTTGATCTTAGGTTGTTTAGGTTCAGTCATTTTTGGAATGTGGAAAAAATATATGAATGTTAAGCTTATGGACTGGTAGTGGTTTTTTAAGTTGTTAAGTTCATTGAGCATTGTGTTTTTGTAAGTTTAATTCTGTTGGGTTTTAGGGTTGTTGCTATGATTTACTCCCTCTATTTCTTTCAATTCTTTCCATTTCCTTTTGGACCAGAGTTTTCGACAACTCCAAAGCAAGTAGGAAGGGTGGGGTTGGGAAGTGTTGTACTAATGTGATTGGAACCATAACAAACTTACCAAGAAAGAAATTGGGAAGAATTGCGTGAAATCGAGGGATTAATTGCCGTGAAGCTGAAAACTGTTTTGTTTTGTGTCTTGATAATGTAAACCTTCATTAGCACTGAATTGTGAATATTCAGGGGCATGAAAGAATTATTAGTCACTTGGTCCGAACTTAGTTTTAAACTTGTTATGACTTGTGACTCTCACCGTAGCTTGTGTCAGGAAGTACTTGCTTTTATCGAGTCTTCTTTATGTGTTTTCCATATGCTATCACAGCTCTGAATTCGAATGTTTTGGAAGTGACTGACAATTTCATGCTATAGAACTAATAAAAAAAGCTTCAACTTTGATTATTCTTTTGGTGCTTTGATGATGTGACTACTTCCTTCTTTGGCTAAGCTCTTGGTGCTATTTCCCTATTAGATCCGTGGTCGTTGAAATATGCATGTTGTCCTATCCTTCTGAATTCTGATTTGTCTGCTCCTTGGTAAATCTGGCTTCTCCCAATATTACACACTAGGATGAGTCTTCAGAACGTTGTGTAGTGTTTACTTGGGGGTTAGCGAAGTGATGAATATGTCATGGAGCACTTGTAATTTAGTTGATGATAGATCATCAGGGCCGGAACAATAGTCAGGGATTATGGTATGAAATGCTTTTGAGAAAGTTTGATAAGGTGTATTTTGTCTTATCCCAGGAAATTGGTATTGTAAGAGCTCAAGGCTTTTGTTGAATCCTGCATGGTCTCATGTTTTAGTTAGTTTTGGGGTCTTCTTAACAACTATTAGCGTGGGAAAGAGAAAAGGGGGGGGGGGTAGTGAAGCTGTTGCCACTTCTTTGGATGGCAGAGGTTGACCTCTCAGGCTTTTATAGCTATTCCGGTGTAGATGGATCGTCCTTGGCCTAGTAGTAGTCTGTCACTCTGCTATGCGATTGAATCTTGCTCTATCGTGATTTTAATGTGAACACTTTTGTTTGCCTAAGATGTTGGCAAACTGAGATTTCTGGTCTTTAACGGAAAAAGTGGAGTGGTCACTCCTTACTGGTGTTCCTTTTTTTTGACAGGGGATTTTGAGTTTGTTAGCCCTTAGATGATAGAAAGTAGAGTAGTTGCAGTTGGTGGGAATTGTATTCCTTGTTGTATCATTTGAATATCTAAGGATACCTTCTCTTGTGAGAAGACCTGTTTCAGCCTTCTGTGAATTATCTTTTTTTTTTCTTTTTTTTTTGAGGTCAAGGCCTTCTTTAGAGTTTAGGCTTTGAGGTTTGGAGAACTATGTTATGCTGAGTTGTGGCCGACCTTACCAATGAGCTAGTTCTGGTGTTATGGTTTTTGGCTCTTAAGGCCTCTTAACAAGTAACAACATGGTGAAAACAGAGTTGTATTACTGTACATTTCTGAACTCCTGTTGTTCTGTTCCCTGTGTTGTGTCGGACCGTGAATGTTTTCGGTATTCATGCCCTGGTAAATTGACAAATGAAGGTTTTTAGGAACTCTATGCCGCGCGCGGGGGGGGGGGGGGGGTGTTCTGGATGGGCTAAAGTGAGCTCCCAGTGTTCCTAAGCCTTGCTGTTCTTTACTTCACCCTGTATGTAGAGCCTGCTATATGCTTTCTGAGTCCGAATCGAATGTCGGCTGACGCTCGTTGTCCTTGGTTTTTGTCAATTGTGATTCAAGCCTTCAAGCAACGGTAGATACCTGTGATCTGTACGTTTTGCGTTTATTTTGTTAGGGGATAGGCTTACTGCCATGTCATACTGAGCTTTTTTGCTGGCAACTCTTTCCGAGTAAAGATGGTTCGCAGTTTCGAGTTCTTGTGTCTAGATAATGTTAGCAGGACCGTGTAATGGATTTGGCGCAAGCATAGCAGCTGAAACAAACAA
Source organism: Spergularia marina (assembly GCA_963680865.1). Taxonomy (NCBI): domain Eukaryota; kingdom Viridiplantae; phylum Streptophyta; class Magnoliopsida; order Caryophyllales; family Caryophyllaceae; genus Spergularia; species Spergularia marina. Next base: position 7,624,325 of record OY804545.1, on the reverse strand, counting down.
CCTCGAACAAACGAAGGCAAACCTAAACCTACTTAGATCTAACCCAACTACTATTTATCTTCCTTTAGATTTGTTGAGAAACCGTTCTACTAACCCATTCCCCTGATATGTCTGTTTTAGTATAGACTACTGTATAAATGCCATCTTCTGCATTACAACTTCATTACAGTAACATGGATTATGCTAGTACTAAACGCATTCCAAAACACGAGACAGAAGGAGTGAAGTTCGACATGGAGGAGGATAGTGAGCTGTTTGAGATCGATTTAGAAGTGGTGGACAACATTCCGCCACCATGTTACTGTTGGAATGGCTATGCCATGACCACCACCGACGCGCTCCTAGCCAACTGCCTTTTGCCGGCCACTGATCTTTCAAGTGCAGTGCCTGTGCTGTAGAGGTCAAAAGCTATAGATGATCACAAATTGGTATCATTCTCGTTCATGGGCTTGTCTGCAAAAAGCGTTCTTCTAACTGAGATGCAAATGACCAGAGAAGTTGCAGAGCAGGCCATGTTACAAGCTCTTCGTCGCACTCTCTCCTTAGAGTTCCATCCATGGACTAGGTCTTATGTGCCCATCGTAAAATCTAAATTATCGATTGAACGAGTCTAGATTGGATTTCGATCGAGTAAGATTGAGCTGTAGACGCTACTCTTCTTGTTTATATAGGTTTTCCCGTACTTGTGTTCGGTCACTTGCAATGGGTGGGAATCATTGACGTTGAGAAAACTTCTAAATTGTAGTTCTTAATATGGCTCCCGCCCCGGTATGTGGCTAACTTTCAAATCCGAGTGAGATTGCAAGATGTCTAAACCGAGTAGTAGCAATGCTTATACCATGCTCCCGGAAGCACAAGGTGCATGGTGGTCCTTCTCACAATGGAGGAGTAGGGACCACACTTAAAGTGTTGTTCCTACTCCTCCATTGTGAGAAGGACCACCATGCTCCTTGTGATCCCGAAAGCATGGTATAATTTGCGGAGTAGAATAGGTGATGCTATTTCATTTTCCGATTCTTCAGTTTGCTTCGTTGTTGTCATACGTGTGATTTGGTAATCAGCATTAACAATCCACAGTTGACTTTCACTATGGAATGGAATATGTGGGGCTGTTCCCAGGTTATAGAGTTGGTTGCATTTTACTCAATTGTTTGTGCAGGTCTTCAACTGCACCCAATCATACTGAATTACTGACACAGTGACACCAACAAATGGCAAGAATATGCAAAGGGCCACCCAAAATATGAAAGCAGAGTGAGTGCTTCAAATTTTTGAGATCAGAAACATTTTCATAAGTAGAAATAAAGTCAACACTCAATTAACAACCCTACAAAGAAATTAATATAATCATACATTCATTCATACTGACTTCCTAAGGTTTGACAATTCACATGGAGTATTAATTCCTTGTAAGCATAATAAAAGAGATAATTCACATAATTATTTCTCTAGAAACTGTCTTTTTTTTTTTTTTTTTCATTTGTTTAGTAGGAGACAGTAAAAGATCTAGAAATACTATTTTTGGCGTAAAACCGTAGAGGTGTATTGGAACTTTGTGTACCATGTATCCGCCACTCATATGTGGCACACATTATAAGGGGGTTTATTAGGTCGGGGTGGATTCAAACACTAGACCTTCACAAACTTTTTTTTTCTTCTTCTACAAAAATAGCTAATATCTACATAGTTAGCCATACTTTTTTTTTTTTTTTTTTGATTAAGGTAAGAAAACCTAGGTTGATCCACGAGTGTAAGACCAACTTAACTCATCCTTTCGGATGAGGGAAGAAAGAGAGTCAGACGGACTCTCAAACCAACGTGTAAGAGACGGGCATGAGTGCCCAAAATTGGCCATAAAGTCTGCGACTTTATTGACCTCACGAAAGCAGATCCACTAAAATATCTTCAATTAGATTGGAGATTTCCCAAGGAACCTTCCAGGAACGACGAACTGAGTTAATCACGCAAAGGTTATCGCCCTCTATTATAATATTTTTAACGCCTAAGAAAATAGCCGTTTTCAATCCTTCTTTCAAAGCTAAAGTTTCAGCAAAAAGAATACTTGTAGAGCCACAATGGCTTATCTATGGTAGACGTGCGTATGAGTTGTATGTTCCCCACCATGAGTAGAGTGGCAAATATGTTGCATTCTGCTCAAAAGGTAGTCTCCCACAAGTCTTCTAATACACACAATCACCCTAACACAGTAACACCACAATCTGCAAAAGGCAGAAACAAAGAGCACATACAATACAATAAGTACCTTAATATTATCTTAATCAAATCAAACTTTTCATAATTACAATCAAATCAAACTTTCATAATTACACTCAATTCAACTATTAAAAAACACACATACTACAACAACTCTTTAAGTAATAAAAGAATTGAAGCAAGAATAATCAAACTCATAAACTCTCGACAAAAAGATGAGGTTCAACACCACTATACAGTCCCTCGATTCTTATTTGAAACATACTATATTCATATACCGCGAAAGTAGTCAACAGGCCCCATACGTTTGCTCATATGTGAAATTAACCCCCTTAACTTTTGATTGTACTAATTAACCCTCATATGTTTTCCATTATGTGAAATCAAACCCTACCCGATTTCTCAAATGAGAAATTCAATATCTCACCAATTCCTCATAAGTACCGAAGTTTTCTACCCTATCCATGATTCCCAATTTCCCATGGCTTCTAGGACTAATCCGGCCTCAAGGTAAATCACCTTTTCCGCCTAGATTGTTTCTCTTTGTTGAAATTCAATATGGAACACGGTACATCCGTATACATAGAATATGAAAGACAACTTACTATTCGTTAATAAAATTTCATAGTAGACACTACTAATTAAGGAATTGATTGTTGTTTCAATGCATATAACTTGTGTATTGCTGTGTAAATAAACTTGAATTGTTGGAACTCGTTCTACAGTTTACTTTGTTAATCACGACAAGCCCCTTAGACATGTATCCTTCTTTTATTAACCGTACAAAATGATATGGAGTATAATAGTTCATTTGAATGAGAAATTGGTGAGATATTGAATTTTTCATCTGAGAAATTGGGTGGGGTTTGATTTCACATATTGGGAAACATATGGGGGTCAATTACTACAATTAAAAGTTAGGGGGGTTAATTTCTTTTTTTTTTTTTTTTTTGAAAGGAAAAGACTCTTTATTGATCATCTAAGTAACCGCAGACATAAAATCCTCGGCAGCCAAATCAAGAACTTCCGACGGACCCGAGTCGACCCAAACCCTAGTAGAGTACTCAATGGGGTTTTGATGGGCTACATAGTGAGCCACCCTATTTTCCGTACGACGGACATGACTAAAGACACAAGACTCAAACTTACACGAAAAAAGAAAAACATCAGACGCAACTAAGCCAAACGTATGTGGCTCGTCTACTACTTTCGCCATTCATATACATACACATTCAATTCATATACTAATTACATATTCATATACTAATTAATCCTCCAAGGTTTGACAATCCACATAAGTATTCTTCATGTAGCTTAGATTCTAAGTAAGTTTTTTTGGAGTTAGGACCTTAATTATACACACCGTCCTTCCTCATCTTTCTCTCTCTTTTTTTTTTCTTCTTATTTCCCCTCTTCCAACACCCACAAATCACGTACGCGTAAGCCTCAAATGGAAGCAACACAAACTTCAACTCTCTCTCACAACAACAACATTGTTCTCTCCATACATTTTCCTTGTATTTACACAAACATAGATTTAAGCTGTCAAAGTACCTCCTAGCTAGCTTCAACTTCTCTCAATCCATAAAACATTATTATTTTCATGTTCGTACACCATTTCTATATTACTCCCCCATGCCTCATCTCAAAAGCTTCACCTTCACACCCCTCAAACACTATGATCTCCAAGACATCTTGCATTTTCGCGGTCGCTCTTTGGTGCTTAATAGCCACCATCTTCGTATTATTATCTCATAATAATCATTTCTTTAGTAATAGTACTCATTATGATCCACATTTACATGTTGTAAATAGGAGGTCATCGTCTAAGGAGTTGTTCGATTTCGCCCCATTTTACACAGAGTACAAGAACAATCGATATCATGGACGTGGTCGTGATAATCACCGCCAACAAGGTCGTCCACCACCGGATAATCAAGACGAGATCGATCATCGGTATGGTGTCGAAAAGAGGCTAGTCCCTGGCGGTCCAAACCCTTTGCATCATTGAAGATTATTAGAGCTATAATGTATGAATTATTATGTTACATAATATTGGAGTACTAGTTATTAATTAAGAGATCATTGCTTCCTCTTGCCTTTTTTATTTTTTTGGAGGTGAAATTGTACAACATTTTTTACGTACTTTTTGAAGATAACGAATTTGGTTAGTGTAAGCTATGTAGATCATAATTGTTCAGAAATTATTATGTCGAGTCGAGTGATTTGAGTTCTTTATCTACACTCAAAATAAACGTAAAAATTTTGATGAACACAAATGATAATATTTAAGCATTTCAAAAGTAACACTTTTATGATCAAAACACTTTTCATGTATAGATATTATACGATGATAATTATGATGATAATTCTTATTGTTTATTGATGGAGGCCGGGAGTTTAATAATGATGTACGTTGTTCACCATCTATGTATGACTTTGAGTGGCGTTTGTTTGACATACTTCCATATTCAAGGAGACAAGAGTAATGGTCACGGCACGCCAAATCGATGGATTTGGGGAAAAGCTTAATTGACTTGTAATCAAATACACCACCATGTTCATTGTACTCCCGCGAGCATGGTATAATTTGCGAATCAAATCAAATCAAATATATACGTATTTTTTTACCTTGGTTTTCATGCACAGACCATAATATTTACTCGAGCTTTACATACTCTTTCTTATTCTTTTTTTATTGGTATAAGGAGTATGCACCAGTTCGTTGTAGACCAATAGCATTGGCCATTGGGTAGCATTTTTTATTTTATTTTATAATAATATCGATTATCTAATTCCCCCCTCATTTTTTTGGAACTTTAGACTATCTTTATTTGTGCAACCTCATAAATCCCTTAGATAGTGATTCTTGCTCCCCAAATTCATATCTACGCTTCATTTTTTAGGTCACATTCCTTTTACCGTGGGAACAATGCTCTTCTCACAAAGACGAGTGCAGAATCCAATCAGTAGTATGTTGCATGGTTAGTTAATGAAGTTAGCTACCCCCTCCTTCGAAATTGGGTAAGGATCCTCTAGAGTTGATTTTTGGTAGAGTTGGTAGAGTTTACCAAAACAAGTAATAAGACAAAATAAAAAGAATTTTGAAAGTCACAAATAAATTGTTAAAAAATCTATTCTTACTTTTTTAGGCAAACTCTACCAAGTAGAGTTGATTTTCAACTCTAGAGAATCACAACACACGATCTTGTTTAGCTCGGCTTAAGTATGTACTAAGGAAAAAAAAAAAATCTAATCAAACGCAAACAATTTCAAAATAAACGAAAGCAATTTGGGCTCAGGTCCACTTTGGATTTAAAATTTGATCCAACGGACAGACACAGCCAGCATTGAGTGTTTACGGGCTGGGCCTCTACAAAGGTCCATATTGTTTTCTCTCCTAAACCCACTTCCCTACTTATGTTTGTTAGTCTGTGAACACAAAATTCACGTTAGGCCCGACACCATATGGCCCGACCCGTTTTTGTACTGATGATTTTGCGCGCAAATTATACCATGCTCCCTGTGCTCCCGGAAGCATGGTATAAGCATTGGATTTTGCGAAGCACAAGTTAAATCCATTTGATTTTTCTATTTGTTAATATGCTATTTGGAATATTATAACTCATGATATAAAATCAAAAAGTTGTAGAATTATGATGGTTACATTTGAACGTCCTTCTTTGTTTTAGGTTGTTCACTGAGGCCGTATGCATGCAAGTATGCAACTATGTAAGTATGTAACTATAATTCTATTGATTTTATACAGATTTACGTATCGGTACAGTTGAAATCAAATCGCTAAAACTTTAGAGAATTGGAATGAGAATAATGATATTCCGAAAAAGGTCAACAATAAGGTCATTGACCTTGCTATAATAGGTGATAAGAGGAAAATCTAGTGAAAATAGTATGTGGATTTGAAATCTACACAAGAATGGAGGTTATTAGTCATTTAATTTGTATCCGTTATGGACAATGTCGATTGTATGTGTTCGTCCTAGGTTCGACTTCGGGATAGATGGGGTCTAAGTCTCTGTCCTGCGCAATGAACAAACTGCCAAGGGGGCCCGGTTTTACCCAGGCGACGCCCCTCCGACGGTCAAAATGTTCGTCCTGGGTTCGACTTCGGGATAGATGGGGTCTAAGTCTCTGTCCTGCGCAATGAACAAACTGTCAAGGGGGCCCGGTTTTACCCAGGCGATGCCCCTCCGACGGTCAAGTCAGTATTGGGTGCGATCGGGAAATGTGGTACCAAGAATCACTTATCTTAAAGATAGCAATAAAATGGCTTTCTTAGAGCTCAGAGTCTGAATCCTACCAAATGAGGGAAAAAGAGGGGTATTTATAGTGGAGGAAGTACCCTCAAGGAGTACCCCTAGGGGTCCCCCCTTCACCTTGACCCTCCATTCCCTTGACATCCAACGGATGAGATCTGCTGGACATTAAGGACATCATTGGGCTTTATCAAGGGCATTGGGCCTTCCTTCCCAAGGGCTGTGGCCTCATCAATAAAATGAACCCCAACAGAGCCCCTCGGAGTCGGGTTGCGCTCGTTGGTCACTGCGTCTCGGCTTTCACCTAGGGCGACCTGACTGCGCATCCCCTGGCCGCCCTTTGTCGTGGATCATGTAATGCGCCTTGACAAAGTTCTATGATGTCGCTCCCTTCTCTTGCTTGCTTCCTAGGCCGTGGAGCTCGTATTTTTTTATTTTAATCGAAAAACTTCGCCCCTTGCGAGCTTCACGGTCGTACGCGTCATTCTTGTTTTTCCATGTTCCATTTCATCTTCTGCCCCTGAAATTGTGTGCGATTTCGGCTTGGTGATATAAACTTCGCCCCTGAAGCGGAGGCGGAAATCGCAGCCGAATGTCAACGAATGTCGCCCCTGGAATTGGGTGCGATTTCGGCTTGGTGATATAAACTTCGCCCCTGAAGTGGAGGCGGAAATCGCAGCCGAATGTCAACGAATGTCGCCCCTGAAACTGGGTGCGATTTCGGCTTGGTGATATAAACTTCGCCCCTGAAGTGGAGGCGGAAATCGCAGCCGAATGTCAACGAATGTCGCCCCTGAAACTGGGTGCGATTTCGGCTTGGTGATATAAACTTCGCCCCTGAAGTGGAGGCGGAAATCGCAACCGAATGTCAACGAATGTCGCCCCTGAAACTGGGTGCGATTTCGGCTTGGTGATATAAACTTCGCCCCTGAAGTGGAGACGGAAATCGCAGCCGAATGTCAACGAATGTCGCCCCTGTAATTGGGTGCGATTTCGGCTTGGTGATATAAACTTCGCCCCTGAAGTGGAGGCGGAAATCGCAGCCGAATGTCAACGAATGTCGCCCCTGGGATTGGGTGCGATTTCGGCTTGGTGATATGAACTTCGCCCCTGAAGTGGAGGCGGAAATCGCAGCCGAATGTCAACGAATGTCGCCCCTGAAACTGGGTGCGATGCCTTTTGTCGATGCGAACAATGTATTGCCTCCGGGATTTTTCACTCACTTATTTGATGAAGACTTCGAAAAGATTTTGGAAAGATTTCGAAAAGATTCCTTCTACGCGTCAGTGTTTGGAAAATCCAAAGGTCACCTCGAAACGGCAAAAAGATAATTGCCTTTAACTGTTCACTATGACAGTTAATGATGTCTTTTACTGGAAATTGTGTAAAACCATTTGATTTTACCGCTTTGCCCCCGGTTTTTCCTCTATAAATATCCTGTACTGCCCCCATACAGAGTTATTCTTTCTCTTTTGCCAAAATTTTCGCCCCTCTTCTCTTCAACCTCCACTCCTCTGAATTAGAGTTTCGCGTCCTTGTCTTTCTACCAACCTTTCGATTCCCGGCTGCTACCGACCTTGTTCAAGGTTTCTTTGAAGATCTCGGCGTTTTCGATCAATCTTTTGCCAATCCAAGGTAACTCCTCATCTCTTTCTCCTGTTTCTGTACTTGTCTTTTGGGGTAACCGTTGGTTTGCCCTGACCCCCTTTTTCCTCTTTTTCCGTTTTAGCCCTCCCCTCGCGTCTCAAGATGACGATCCGAGGTTTAAAACTGGATTCGCGTCACATGGCCAACGTGTGGGTTGATTGCCCATGGCTTGAAAAGTCTTACAGGCCCGGGCAACGCCCCTTGGCCGATCTGGGCTGGGAGGCGAAAGTATGGTTATTGCGACCAGGGACGTGGGATGGAAGGCGAATTCCACTCGGGATTCCCGTTGATCCCCGTCGTTCGTCGTCGTTTATTGACTTGGACTCGGACTCTGACCCATCTGGTTCCGACTCCGAGCCCGAAGCCGACATCTGTCGCTGGCAGTGTCGATATAACGTAACCGTTGCTTTCTTGCCTTCCACGCAGATGACGCGATCAGGCGGCTCCTCTTCTTCCTCTCAACCTCAGGTACGCACCGACATCCTCGCATCAGATGCGACCTTCACCGAGGTGGAGGCCGTTCAATATGCCGCGGCCGCGCAGAACACGAGCGTGGATCTGTTAGGAAGATATGACACTGCTCCGATTTCTGAAAAATTCATTGCGAAGTACACCCCCGCTAGGTTGAAGAAGTTTTGCGCAGACTATGGCATTAGGTCTCCCATTGTCCTAATTGTCCCCGAGTTAGGATCCGTCTTGTCTAACCCTCCGCGCGGCTGCTTCGCGGTCCACGAGCTGGCTATTACTAACGGGCTGCGGTTGCTCATACCCAGATACACTGCTAAACTCCTGTCGCACTACCACTTGTGCCCAGCGCAAGTGACCCCAAACTCTTACTTAATTTATCAACGGGTTCGTAATGACCTGTTTGGCTGCGCTGATCCCGGTGTCAATTAAATTATTTCAATCCCTGCACCGTGTGTCTGCCAACCAATACGGGTTCTATACCTTTAGTCCCCGCGGCGCGGGCGATCTTCATTGCATCGTGACGCAGCCGAAGAAACCACGCAAGAACGAGGTTGTCTGGAAGAATAACTTCTTTTGGGTTAGTCTTAATGCAAGTGCAACTGCTGCCGATGTCTTTGACTTCCCGCTGTCCAAAGGGGAAGTCCCCGCTGACACCCGAGAACAACCAGTACTCCCTCCTTCTATGCGCGCCGTGCGCGACTACTTTGTTCAAGCTAAGACTCCGGGGGAGGGCCATCGTGTTTGGACCCCTACCTTCGACCAGTCCTTGGAGAACGTCTGGTTGATAAGCGCGGGTCTCATGGAGGCCGTAAATGAGGCTGAGCGCCGTAGGATTCTTCCTCTTTCTCCGTACTTCTCTCTTTATTACCTGTATGGTCAAATGATACTAACTTTCTTTTGTTTCCTTTTCTCTGCAGTAAAAGCTCTCGATACCGTTGAAGCCCACATCGCGAACCTTCTCCCACAAGCAGATATGTTTAAGGTTCGCGCCCAACGGGAAAAGGCCGCCAATGCTCCTGAGAACATTCAAGCTGCTCGGAAGGAAACGGCGGCGATGAATGCAGCTGCCGCGAGGAAGGAGACAAATAAAGGGGAAAAGCGCAAACAGGCTGAGTCCTCCTCTTCGCAGGCGGCTTCTTTGAGGCCGAGTAAAAGATCCGCGGGCACTATTCCCGTGGCTGCGACCCCTCTTCGGGAGGCGCCTCCTCAACAAGAGGTGTCTACCCCGCAGCCCGAGCCTACTCAGGTGCGGGTGTCTGCGCAGGCACCGACATCTGAGGGGCCGGCCTCATCTTCGGCCGGTAGGGATAAAGGAAAGGGACTTCTCTCGGAGGGGGTCCCTACTACTGCCGAGACTCTATCACCGGTGAGTGCTCACTCTTATCTTATCTCCGGCGTGCATGTATTACTGGTTTGGTTCTAATTTTCTTTGTTTACAGATTCTCGAGAATCCCCGCGCAGGCAAATCGCCTCGCTTCTACATGCGGCGCCAGAGTCTGGGCGATTCGAGCCTGGAAGGGAGTGAGCAGACCATGAACACTGCTCCTCCCACCGACAACGACACCGTTTTCGGCCCCAGTAAGTCTCTTTCCACGGGCGCTAATCGGCCTTTCACTTACTCTCACACTGATTTTCCTTCGCGGTCAGGCTTGGGTGGGGTATCTCCTCAGGTTATGCAGGTGACCGATGATATGGGTGTGCCCTTGGCTAGCGAGGAGAGTCTTTGGGCCATCAGAGGGATAAACGTCCCTCTCAACGATGCCCTCCTTCCCCTTCGCCGCTGGGCACGCCGCCAAGAAGGCCTGGCAACTGGCTGGAGCGCTTCGCCGCTCATACTTATAGTGTGAGTTTTTTTTTTTTTTTTTTTTTTTTTTTTTTTTTTTTTTTTTTTATTACCTGCCTTCTTACACTTATCTTTTGTAGCTGGCTGGCCTTGTCTCCCATGTGTTCGACACCATGGGTGATCCCTCCGAATACATTCAGACGCAGTCAGATCGGTTCGCCGAATTGTCTGCGGTTGCCACCCAACGAGAGGAGGAGATAAAGAGGTTGATGACACGCGTGGACGAGCTCAGCGCGGAGAACGCGAAGGTTGCAGACTTCGCTAAAGCTGCCGAAGAAAGGGCTGAGAAGGCCACCAGGGAAGCCAAAGCCGCGGTGAGCTACGCGGCCACCACCGCTGCGCAAGTTACTCAACTCAAAGAGATCATCAAATCTTTGTGCGAGTCCAACGCGCAACTGAAGGGGGACCTGACTGCGGCCCTTGACAGGGAGAAGAACCTGCTGCGCCAGCTTGAAAATGCTAAGGGCTACATCAACTTCTGGGCGCACCGCGCTTGTAACGCCAAGGCAAAGTTCCTGGCCTCCCCAAACTATGAGGCGCTCCTTAATGACAGGATGGGTGATGTCCGCTTCTCAGCGGTGAAGGCGATGAAGGAATCTGCTATGGCTGCGTTGAGGGAGGTGGGTGCAATCTCAGAGAAGCATCCTAAAACGTTGGCCCCGGCTGATGTGACTGCCTTTACCTCTGCTCTGGAGCGTCTCGGCGACCAGTATCTGGCCACCATTGAGGATCCCGAAGATCTGACTAAGGATCTAGAATATCTGACCGCGAAGCGAAGTAGGACCCTCTTCCAAGCGCGGCAAGATCTCTGGGATCTGCCTGAGTCCATCAATGTTGACGAGGCGCCACCTGCCCCAGAGCCCAGGATACAACCCCAGTGGAGTCCAATTGTCATCAACCTCGAGGGTGATGGGGATGATGACGACGACGACGATGATGCTGAGGAGGAAGAGGGCGCGGCCCAGCTAGCAGGGGATGTAGCTCCTTAAACTTTGTATTTTTATTTCTGCCCTTGTAGTTATTGGAATCAATTTCTTATATGGTCCGGCGTTTATCTCTCTTCATCTTTTCTTATACGTTGTTGCTGTCCTTGTATACTTGTGATAATACGCGATCAACGAGCATCGCCCCTGGAATTGGGCGCGATTTCGACTCGATCAAAATATCCGCCCCTGGAATGGGGGCGGAAATCGCAGTCGGCCATCGCCCCTGAACTTGGGTGCGATTTCGGCCCGATTAACTAATTTCGCTCCTCTGTCGCAGCCAAACTTCATCCCTGGAATCGGGTGCGATCTTGACTCAATCAAATAACTTCGCCCCTGAAATGGAGGCGAAAATCGCAGCCGAATTTCACATTGGCTTATCTTGCAATGATTTCTTTATAATGATAATATCTTGTACCTGCAAAACAATAACAAACACTAACTCGTTATCTAGGTGCGCCCCTCGGGGTATTAGCCCAAGGGTGGAATATTATGGCTCAGCTCGTTTTTTGTGGGTTATTACAGCCCATCCTTCGTTCGAATTGAACTCGGATATCAACGAGGGTCGAGCCCGAGACATCGAATTTAACCAATGAAAATTTGGCTCGACTGTCCGGGCCCGGAGATCTGGGGGTCTACGTCCCACTTAAACACAGCATCGCAGTTCGACACCCTTGAACTAGGGTGTCCCCTGATTACTGAGTGCAAGAACGTAGGCGAACGAATCCGAGCTGGAGACATGTTCGCCGAGGGCCGTTACTTCGGCCCTGCCTCTGGTTGCGGGCCGGGCGATCTCATGGAACCCTATTCAACACGCACCCGAATCATCGGGAATGAATATAGTGTCTTAACTCGAACCAGGTATATTTTGGAATTGGACTTCTTCCCAGCCGCGCCCGAGTATTAGTGATACACAGGTGCCAATTGATACTATTGGTGATCCACAGCTGGTCATCCGAGGTGGTGAGGTCCCACCCCGCAGTGGGTATTCACCGTCCGAGTCTGGTGACACAACCGACTCAGCTTGGCTTTAGCCATTGGCTTGATCGAAAATGATTCATCGAGACCGGTGAAGTTCCAGACTTGGTCAGAATTTGCTCTATAGTATTCTAACTATTCTAATTAAAATTGACACATCGGGTGAACGAAAACAACTGGGCCGCAGGCCATTTCATTTATTGAGAATTTAAAATACATGTTTTGTGGGGTGTGTCTAGCGCTTCACTATTCTTTTGATGAAAAATAAACAACGAACTGATTATGTTACAACTCAACCCATAACCTAAGCATAATATTTCTTGAGGTGGATAATGTTCCATGGCCTCTCGATGGGTTCGCCGCCAAGTTCTTCCAAGCGAAAGGTCCCCTCCCTTATCTTTCCAACCACAAGGAAAGGACCTTCCCACTTGGGCTTCAGTTTCCCGCCTGGAACCTCTTTTCCGGTAGATGCGAGATTTCTCAGAACATAATCTCCAATCTCAATGCTTCTTGGGCTTACCCTCTTGTTGTAAGCGCGAGCCATGTCTTGTTTTTGTCTCTCTACTCGCAGCAAAGCATTGCCTCTCAATTCAGGCAGCAAGTCTAACGCGATGCGCAGCTCCGACTCATTCTGCTCGGGTTCGTAGGTGCTGATCCGCAAGGACTTAGCTCCCCACTCCACTGGCAATACCGCATCTGACCCGTAAACGAGCTGGAATGGGGTTTCTCCTGTAGCGCGCTTAGTAGTGGTACGCATCGCCCACAAGATCCCTGGTAGCTGCTGAATCCATTTTCCCTTGGCCCCTTCGACCATTTTCCGGAGTGCGCCCACAATCAACTTGTTGGAGGATTCAACCTGACCGTTGGCCTGCGGATAGGCAACCGAGGCATAGCAAGTTTTCACACCATATTTTGCGCAGTACTCATAGAATCGGTCGCTGTCAAACTGCGAGCCGTTGTCGAGGGTGACGCAGCGGGGCAGCCCGAACTTGGTGAAAATATACTTCCACATGAAATCCATGGTCTCTGTATCTCGGATGCGAGAGACTGGTTGCGCTTCAACCCATTTGGTGAAATAATCCACTCCAACAATCAGATATCTCTTTTGGCATTGACTGCGAGGAAAAGGACCCACAATGTCGAGTCCCCACCTCGCAAATGGCAGCGGTTCAGTTATGGGTTTAAGTGGAGTTGCAGGTCGATGCGAGGTTGGACCAAACCTCTGACATCGGTCGCACTTTTCCATGATCTCGGCTGAATCGCTGTGCATTGTGGGCCAATACAACCCAAGCCGTAGGGCTTTACCGGCCATTGCCCTTGCTCCAATGTGGCCGCCGCACTCACCATGGTGGATTTCTTTGAAGATATAATCTCCCTCAACTGGGTCTACACACTTCAAGAACGGATGGGTGTACCCCTTCTTGTACAACTTACCGTTCAGAAGCGTAAACCATTCAGCACGTTTCTTCACCTTCTCCGCCTCTTTCTCGTCTTCTGGCAACTCTCCATCCCTCAGGTATGCAAACAACGGGATCATCCACTCTGGGCCGCGGTCTAGAGCTGCGATGTTCGGAGTCGCGTCAATACTGCGCAACGGCAGAACCTTCCACTGTACCACCCTTGGGTTGTCATTTACCGACGAACTAGCCAAGCGTGCTAGTGCGTCGGCCTGTTGGTTCTCTGACCTCGGGATCTGCTCAATCTCGAACACCTCGAAGCTCCTGACCATTTCTTTGACTGCGTCCCGGTATCTAGCCATGTGATCTCTGGCCTCAAACTTATCAGTTATTTGATTGACCACAACAGCCGAATCCGAGTATGCTTTCACGTTCCTCGCGCCCGCAGCCGCACACATTTGCATTCCCGTAATCAGGGCTTCATACTCTGCTTCGTTGTTAGTAGCTTCGAATCCGAAACGCAAAGCATATTCAGTCTTGTCCCCGCTTGGGAGGATAACTACTATGCCTGCTCCGCTGCCGCCGGAATTCGAAGATCCATCAACGTACAACAGCCACTGTGCATTCGGTACTGCGGACTCCTCACTAAACATGCACTCTGTGACGAAGTCGGCTAGTACTTGTCCCTTGTAGGCTTTCCTGGATTTGTACTCCACTCCAAATCCCTTCAGCTCGCAGCCCCAACGCGGCATTCGACCGTTCCCGTCGAGGCTTCCCAGTATCTTTTCGAGTGGATAATTAGTCATCACAACAATTTTATGACTCTGAAAGTAAGGCCTCAGCCGCCTACTTGCAATCAGCAAACTCAATGCCAACTTTTCGAGCGGTGGATATCGCAACTCGGCCCCGGCGAGGGCGTGGCTCACGTAATACACCGGGCATTGTGAGCCCTCGCGCTCGACCACTAGCGCAGCCCCCACTGCTCGCTCTCCCGCAGATAAGTATATCATTACCTCTTCCCCCTCTTTTGGTACCACAATCTTTGGCACCTTAGTCAGATATTCCTTCAGTTCTAGGAAGGACTTCTCGGCCTCGTCGTTCCACTCAAACGCCTTGCGCTTTCGGAGTGCATCGAAAAAGGGTAAGCAGCGGTCAGCTGACTTGGCAATGAATCGGCTGAGTGCCGCCACGCAACCAGTCAACCTCTGCACATCTTTGACGCATCGAGGGGAAGGCATATCCAAAATGGCCTTTATCTTCTCCGGGTTTGCGTCAATGCCGCGCTCACTGACCAAGAAACCCAGGCATTTCCCCGAATGCACCCCGAATACACACTTCTTGGGGTTCAGCTTCATATTGTACTTCCTCAAAGTAGCAAAAGTTTCACTCAAATCTTGTGTGTGGTTCGCAGCTAACGCACTTTTCACTATCAGGTCATTCACATAGGCCTCCATGTTGCGTCCAATTTGCCCCTCGAACACCTTATTGACTAACCTTTGGAATGTCGCACCCGCATTTTTTAACCCAAAGGGCATCACACGATACATGTATACTCCTAGCGGAGTGACGAATGCGGTTTTTGGTCTATCCTCCTCCTCGAGGGGCACTTGATGATATCCTGCGTAGGCATCCATGAAACTTAAGAGTCCATGGCCCGAGGCCGAATCCACTAATCTATCCATGCGCGGCAAAGGCTGGCCATCCTTCGGGCACGCTTTGTTTAGATCAGTGAAATCAACGCACATGCGCCACGACCCATTGGGCTTTTTAACAAGCACAACGTTCGATAGCCACGTCGGGTATAAACATTCTTCTATGTATCCAGCTTTAAGGAGCTTACCCACTTCCTCCTTAATCGCTTCGGACCTTTCTGTCCCAAAATGTCTTCTCCTCTGGTGAACTGGTTTGATTTTTGGGTCCGCATTCAGCTTGTGTGTAATGACTGCGGGATCGAGGCCCGGCATTTCCTCTACAGCGAATGCGAACACGTCTCTATACTCTTTGAGCAACGCGACCAGTGGATCTCGCTCTTCCACTGCGAGATTCCGACCAATGCGTACTGCTCTCCCCTCATTATCCTCTTGTAAAGCCACTTCCTCTGTCTCCTCGTGAGGTTGGGTGGGTCCTTCCAGCCCATGACGCGCATCCAAAGTCTCGATGGAGTACGTCATCGCGGCCGAGATTGCTTCACCACTCTTCTCCTTCCTCTTCCTGGAAGGTTGGTCTTCGGGTGCGGCATCCTCGAGGTTGACCATCGGCGGCCGCAGCCCCGCGTGATAACATTCTCGAGCTGTTTTCTGATCGGTTCGTATTATTGCCGGCTTCCCGTCATCGGTGATATATATCATTAAAAGTCCCAAGGTAAACACCAGACCAACCACTTCGTTTAACATCGGCCTCCCGATGACCACATTATATGCGCATGGAATGTCAATGATGATGAATTCCACCATTGCGGTCCTGATCGCACTTCCAGTACCAATGGCACCAGGGAGTCGAACCGAACCTAGCGGATAGATAGTTTGCCCGCCAAACGCGACAATAGGATCATGTAGTGGCTGTATATCCTTCCTCGTGTATCTCAGCTTTAATAAACAATCCAAAGTCATTATATCTACTGAGGATCCTGTGTCCACCAGGCATCTTCTTATGTCCTTGTTCGCCACCCTCATGGTGATCACCACCGGATCGTCATGTGGTGTACGAACCTCCGTAATATCAGACTGCTTCAAAGTGATATCGGGGATCCTTATCGGCCTCAGCTGCGGAGACGCAATGGAGTTGATAAAGTTTCTTAAATTTTCTTTTCGTCCCTGGTGACTTGGTCCGCCGCTGGCGAAGCCACCCGAAATTGTGTTTATCACACCGGGGCTGTGTTCCCTATCTCCTCCCTTGGGTGGTCGCGGCCTACTCCCAAGCCAGCCATTGTTGTTGTTGCGGTTGTTGTAGTTGCCGCGGCCCTGCCATTGCTGTTTATACCTGTCCCGCTGTCCTCGCAGCCGGGTCAGGTATCTCTGCAACCTTCCATTGTCAGCTAGATTGTGACACACATCTTCCAAATTAAGGCAATTTCGGGTACTGTGCCCGCTCTCCATATGGTACTCACAAAATTGCTGCATAGCGTCAGCCATTGGCTTTGGTGCCGGCAACATCTCATCATCCTTGATTGCCATAAAGATTGTTCTGATCGATGTATTGAATCGACCGGGGTTGCGCAAGCCGCCACTCGGCCGGCGCGCAGACAGGAAGTCCTGGCTCTTGTTCTGCGTCACCACGGCCGCCTTCTCTTTGCGTCCCGAGCTATTTACCAAGGAGGCATTCACGTGCGCGGCCACTCTCTGATATGCGCTCACCATGGTCTTGGGCTCTTTTGCAACCAAGTCGTACTTGCATCTACCTTCCGTCATTCCCATGATTAACGCCGCAACCCCCGCCTCATCAGTGAGGTTGGTCACATGCGTTGCATTCATGCGGAATCTCTGGATGTACTCGTCCAGAGATTCGTTGTCTCCCTGTTTCACAGTGGCAAGGTGGATGGATGTCTTTTTTCTAGTCTTGCTGGTTACAAAGTGGCCAGCAAACTTCCTTCTTAACTCTCTCCATGAGTCAATACTGTTTGGGGGTAACTGGTCAAACCATCTCTGCGCGATTCCGCTTAGTGTAGACGGGAACAGCTTGCAGATGGTGGGTTCGTCTATGGTCAGGTAACTGATATTGTGTAGATATGACGAGATGTGGTCGTGCGGGTCTCGTACCCCATCGTACTCAGTCATCTTGGGTTTCTTAATGCCCGGCGGCTTGTCTGCGGTTAGGATCCAACTTGTGAATGGGGAGTCACAAAGCAGTGTTGAACGTCCCCGATGACCACAGCTCCGGTATTTGGAACTTGCCTCGCCCTCAATTTCGGACTCGCTCTCACTACTGCTTCGCGTCCGGGTCCTACCTCTGCGAAGTGGACTCCGGGGCCGCTCACCGTGATGGTGCTGGTGGTCGTGCTGAGATTGAGTCTTGGGCTGTGGTTGCGAGGGACAGGTGAGGGCCACGCCTCGTGCGGGTGGAGGAGACCGGGACCGTATCCACAGGGGCGCGTTGCGTCGCCCGGAATCCCGTCCTAATCTGTCAAACACTGATGCCCGATCCTCCTCTACCATACCCTTGCCTTTATCCATCGCGGAAAATTTTTTGTATGACGCCTGGGGTCGCTCTTTCTGTCTTTCCTTCTCCCTTTCCCTCTCTTTCCGTAACCTTTTCTCTTCCTCTTTCTTCCTTTTCTCCTTCTCCTCGCGCGCCCTCCCCGCATCAATGACGAGGCGCGCGTCCAAGAATCTAGGGTTGGCTTGCCTCTGCGCCTCCTCTGCGCGTGCCACCGCTCTGCGGATGCGCACTGAGGGGCACGGCCTCTTCTTCCCCCTCTTCGCTCCGGAAGATCCCGGCTGCGACTGCCCCGAGACCGGTGGCACCTGCGCACTCAGCTCCTTCCGGAATGCCGCCATCTGGGCATCCAAGTTCTCCATCATCTCCTTGCGAAGCTCTTCTCGGACTGCGGATACCCGAGCTTCAAAGGCCGCAGTGCCCTGGCTATCCGTCTCCGTCTCCTCCTCGTCTGTGTAATCCATCTCGTCTTCGTCCTCGACGACGTAACCTCTGCGGTGACGCCCGTCTTCGATGGTTACAGGGGGAGGTGGGCGCGCAGCTTCCACTGCCTTTTGTCTTTCCGGGGCTCGAGTGGATGCGGTTGCGGTGGACGCAACCGGCCCCAATAACTCACCTGTCATCGGGTCGCAACGGCCGATGATTGGGTTGTCACCGGGGGGTAGCGCACCCGCATGCACAGTGGCCGTGTTTGACTTGTCAACCTTTTTTCGCGTCTCGGCTACCATTTCTATCGCAGTCAAGATGTTCAACTCACAAGCAAAAACTCAGACTTCTCCGATCTATCCCCACAGACGGCGCCAAATGTTCGTCCTGGGTTCGACTTCGGGATAGATGGGGTCTAAGTCTCTGTCCTGCGCAATGAACAAACTGTCAAGGGGGCCCGGTTTTACCCAGGCGACGCCCCTCCGACGGTCAAGTCAGTATTGGGTGCGATCGGGAAATGTGGTACCGAGAATCACTTATCTTAAAGATAGCAATAAAATGGCTTTCTTAGAGCTCAGAGTCTGAATCCTACCACATGAGGGAAAAAGAGGGGTATTTATAGTGGAGGAGGTACCCTCAAGGAGTACCCTTAGGGGTCCCCCCTTCACCTTGACCCTCCATTCCCTTGACATCCAACGGATGAGATCTGTTGGACATTAAGGACATCATTGGGCTTTATCAAGGGCATTGGGCCTTCCTTCCCAAGAGCTGTGGCCTCATCAATAAAATGAACCCCAACAGTATGTAGCTAGGTAGGTTAATGTCAAGCTCTCCCCTGTTCAATTAGAGTCTCCTTGTAAACTAACATCCTTAAAAAGCTTGTAGTTCTAAGGATTAAGAGCATTAGCAATGGAAAAACTCACATTTTAATTTTTCCTATTCATGCCATTTTTGTCAATCTCAAGAATTAAGAACTCAAATGAACAATGGATGAACTGTGATTAAGATAAATAATTTTTAGAAAACTTCCTTAACTACCATTTTTTATATCTCTGGCTGACATTTTGATTGGTGAATTTAAGTGGGCCACATTGCTTTCTACGTAAATCATCTTGTCTATGTGCTTTCTCAAGCGCTTGAAAAGCACGCATGTTGTTCTCTTGTCCAAGTGATTAGCACGCGGCAGTTTTTTGCTTTTCCTTAATTTAGTTTCCAAAAGGCTGAACGTTTACGAACTCAGTTCGTATAAAAGAACGTAGTTCGTCGGACGAACGAACTTTGGGAATTTGCAATGGACGAACCAATTTTTTGGGTTCTTATTTACAATCTCAAGATAGAAGAACTACCATTGCACTTGTCCTAAGGTACTGTGTGATTCAATTTATGCAACAGTATTTTTAAATCAGATAAGATTTATTCAAATCAAATCAGTTCAGATCAGTTTTTCAAAACAAATCAAATCAAATCAGATCAAAATTATCCAAATAACAATCTATAAAAGTCTAGTTCTAGTTATTAATTTATCTAATTGCAGTTAATTTATCAATTAATTCAGTTCAAATCAAATCAAATTAAGTTTATTCAAATCAAATCAAATCAGATCAGTTCAAATCAAATTAAATAATAAAAATACAGTTCAATCGTACAGGGCCTAAAAGGCTAAAAACTCAAACTCATTTAAGACCAGTCCCACTCCGAAAATTTAGAATAAATTAGAAGTGGTTCGTGGTCGATCGGGGGCAAGGGAAACACAAGTAAAAGTCGTGTACATGAATACTAATGATCAGAAAATTAAACATTACCATCAACGCCGTACAATATATGTGAATCAACGATCGAGAACTAAAGTTTTTTTTTTTTGGGTTGATCGACAATATAATATAAGTTGCTCCCACGTAGTAGTGTACTACTCATTTGTGTTTGTTATTAGTACGGTATCATTGTTTACTCGTATAATCCATAAGGCGGCAATATATACGCGCTGTCTGGCCATTTTCGCTCGCACTGTACAAAGCTGGAAATTTACCCGCTCAACCCAAATTGTGTTTGTGCCAAAGACATGGCATTCACGTCTAATTACCTCCACTCCTCCACTTATAATTCTTCTTCTTCTTCTTTTTACTTGGATTTCTGCCAAACAATCTAGCATTTGAACATATATAGCCAACTCGTGATTAGTACTGTCTAATAATTCTCTATGCAAAACCTAATTATCTTTTCGCGTCACAGAAAAATTAGACCAAAATAAATGTAAAGAATGGAGTAATAACTACTAGGAAATAATAGGGATATTTGATGGTTGACGTCTTTATATGTCATTTGTATAGGATGTTAATATTCGACCTCACTGATCTGATCGATCATAATACCTTCATTCTCTTTAAAATCAGATCGTAATATTCAAAATCACTCCATGCATGCAAGAACTTATTATTATTAAAGTAATTAAGGCAAAAGATACATATACTATATCATTAGTATTCCGATACATGGTGTGACGATTGATCACATCGATGGTCAATGTGGACATAAAACTATAGATCAGAGGTGGACATATTATTACATGATATGGTAAAAATCTCATTTGTCGGGTTGATGTGCACTTATGAGTTATATACTAGTATATATACTAGTATGACCAAGAAATTAAAACAATGAATTAAATCTACGATTAATAATTAAGTTGCAATTTAACTTCTCATTGACATACGACTTTAATGCAAGAAGACACTATCTTGAGCATCTCCTTGCGAGTCTTATACGGAGTACTAGTCACTACTACTCATACGTATATATACTTCACAACAAGTCGTCACACCTACTGAGTTGACTCAACCAACAGTACTAAACTGTGGTCTCTTGTATATATAGTTGCATGTATTCAATGCAAAGACAAAAGAACGTGTTGACAAATTGACAATTTCTTATATATGCCCATTCGCGGACCTTTTTCGTAACAACCTACTTATATAAACAACAACTATTATTTTTGTATGTATAGAAAGAACGTTAGTTTTTTGTTTCGATATCATAGAATTATAGAAAGAGCGTTAGTTAGGCCTAGATAAAAATAATTGTCTAACATTGACGCGAAATTAGATTGAAACAATGGCAGTAGAATTATGATGTGCTAAATTCTCACCTAAATTAACATTAGACGATTGTTAGTCTATATACTTTTATATTAATAAGTAGCCACCATGCTTTAATTAATTGAAGAATGAATTAATTAGTGGGTTGATGCAGTCTAAAGATACAGCATTATGGACAAGAAATTTCGTAGTCCAAATACAATCCTTCTAAATGATTCACTTGATACAATTAAGATGGGGGTTATGATTAATAATTGAATGATTAATATCGTCCTTTAAAGACCGAACATGTAAGTCATGCAATCAGCAAGTCTTATAAATACCATAATATGCTTCATTTAAACTATACATAATGTTAGAAATCAATCTCCACCATCCATTATTATTAATTAGGTTTTTTTAATAAATTATATTGTAAATAACCACAAAAATAGGAAAAAAATGGTTAATTGCATTTATTTTAATTTTTATGCTTACGTATACGGGGTACAAACTATATCTAATATAATTTGAGAGTAATTTACTTTTACAAATTAAGTTAATTATTTAAAATATAATTTATTATTGTACTTTGCGATACTTGTCGAGCACCCTAGCTAGAAAATATCAGTGTTATATATCGAGTTTTTTTAAAAAAAAAGGAAAGGAAAGGCTTGTTGTTGTTGTTTTGGTGGTGGTGTGTATGAACTAAGAAATGCATGCATCTAGTGTGAGATGAGGATAAGCACTTGAAACCACATTTAGATTTTAGACTTGTAGTATGTATGAGCATTTCGCTAAGTAAACGAATAACTCACCAATTAAGCTAAAAGTTATGATGTGAACCTTGCGTTCGGATGCATTAATGTTAAAATGTCAAGGGCAGGGGCGTAGGACTCATTATTTGTCGTCTTATATAATCCTATCTAGCTCAAATATAAGTAAACCCATAATAGAGTTATGCACGAAACAAAAAAGTTCAAAGTGGAAACACTAGTTCAGCGTGTATTATATTATACTAGCTTAACACCTCAAAAATTATTAAACCCCTTGGTTATATGGAGTAGTATTTTAGATGTCTTAAAAACTTATGGATGATACAAGTTCGATGTCTGCATTTTAGCCAAAGACTAAATCAAAATAATATTGATTGATTAGCTAATAAGTCTCGACCTCCACTCTGTTTAATATAAGTCTACAACAACTGTTGGAAAAATTGGAAGCACTATACCAATTGCATGTAGTAGTATTTGAAATAATCCTACTTGGCCCTTGATAGGACAATTATGAATTAACCTTTTATCTGACCATAAACAACGACATTTGAATTAACAGATACGAGACAAAAATAAATTGATCATAGGATTATTTAGTTTGAGAGATATCACAATTGCATATATAAACTACTCCGATCCGTATAATATACTGTACTAAAAGATTAAAGAATCACTAACAAACCTTAAAGAAAACACTGATTTTGATCGTCCCTATTGTTCATCTGTCTGAAATCCCAGAATAACCACGTAGTCCCTACCCGGCCAAAGCACTAACAAACCTACATGTTGATTAACGCCGAAGTATGAGACAGAACCCCTTGAAAGAAACCTGGAATATGTCATCGACCGTCCAAATATCATATAGATTCAAAAATATTAATTAAACAGTCTTTTTGACCGAGTTTCATGCATGCTTAAACATTATTATTCTTTAACTAATACATACCTACCAAACTTTATTTATAGGCATCTAAGCACCCGGCCTAGTGATATACATAATTACATACACTATATAAGAAACAATCAAAGTCATCATTTCATCTACATATATACATCGCACACGGTTCCAACATCACAAAAACTACATATACATTGCACAAATTATCACACCATCTTTTCATTCAAATATTCTTATAAATTTCTAATTTGTCGTAGACGACAAGCTTCTATATTACAGGTGGGTAGCAGTGGGAAGCAATCAGCAGCACACAAATTTTTTCGTGTAACGTACAATACGTTATACAAGTACATACATATATACACGACGTATCATGGTCCGCCCATTTCCTAGCCATGTCATGGACCACGTCCAAACCACACCCTTAGCCATAGGCCTCTTCGTCTCCATTTTCGCCCTCGTTGCTCTTTGCGCTAAACGCTCCACGAGAACCAACTCTCCAAAGGCAACCTACGATGACGACAACAACAACAACGAATTATACGTGGTCAAGAGTAGCGAAAATATTTCACCAACGAGTTACAACAAGGTACCAAAATCACCCTTGTCGACTCCTAAGAGACTTTTATCAAATATAAGCAATCTTAGGGCTAAGAGAAATAGCGATGCTAATAATTATAAGAAGGAAGAGGAAATTATGGTTGACGAGGCTCAGGACATGTTTGGCGAAGGCGGGTTATGGCAGAAGAACATTTTGATGGGCGAGAAATGTCAACCGCTCGAACATTCCGGCGTGATATATTACGATCATAATGGTCATCGTATTTCCGAAATTCCGAGGTCGCCGAGGGCTAGTAGTGTAGTCAGCCAACAAGGGACCTTTTCTTTTCCTGTTTCGAGTCGGTCTAGTACAGACACGAACTAGATTATTACATGCTAAGTTGTATGTATCGTTCCAATTTTATCAGACGTGTCTTGAAAAGACATATACTAGATTATGTCATTATGATATCTCTCCGATCCGTTGAGGGGTTGAATTTTTTGACTTGGCCATATTGCCACGGCCCCCGAATTTACTTTGCAACACACGGCTTGTATGTTAATTCAATCCTGATATGTATTATTCGATGTTGGGCATGAAGCAAACAATTCTATTAATGAACGGAGTCCAGCTATAATCTAGTATATTTGAGATGGTGTAGCATGTATGTAAGGGATAAAGAAATAATTATCGACCATGTATTGCAAACTTTCAACACTCACATTGTAATACCCCGGATTTCAGAGGAGATCCCTGAAAAATTAAGGGCTCATATGAGGTGCTTAAAAGGAATGATAGTGCTATTCATACCAACAAAGTCGACTTTCCTTTTAGGAAGCCCATGTGATAAGAACTCCAAAGTTAAGCGTGCTTGATTGGGAGCAATTTCAGGATGGTTGACCTCCTGGGAAGTTTCCCAGGGTGCGCACGAGTGAGGTCAAAGTGCGCCGGAAGGACCCGTGTTGGTCTGTGAGGTCAGCCCACAGCCTGGCAAACTGCCATAGGTGACTACTCACTGTTCTTATTGTAACTATTATCATATCGTTTTTTCATGTAAACGTATAGGTAATAATCGTAAAACTTGGGATCGTAGGGGACAGCCGCGCCATTAACAAAAGGTTCACCTAATGAATCATATAAACATACAACAACATAGTCAAATTTCTTCCACTTGCACCACCAAGTAAGATGAAAAACGAATACGGACTATATAATAATTAATCAAGTGCGTGGAACTGTGGAAGATGACACATGAGTGACTTACCCCCATATTCCTTGGTCTCGGGATTCTCATATGAATCAGGAAGGACAAAATGAACGTTTGGCAATACTACAAAGAAGGAAGATGATACACATACAACCTTTGTATGTGAATTTTTTATACAACACCAATATAAAGATGACACCTCACCTAGCTAAAAAGATTTCATTGACTTTTTGGAGGGAAAAAACTTTTTAGAAGAAAAATTGGAGGGAAAAATGGAGGGAAAGACATTGAGGTTTTGGGTATCCACAAAACTAATTAATGTATACCATTAAAGGTTTATTAAAAAATTAAATCATACTTATCAAATTAAAATTATGAACTATTATTCATAAACCATCTCTAAACCATTGTCCTAACATCCCCCATTCTCAACCAAAGCTTAAAAAAATTCGTGTTTCATATAAACTATTGTGACTCTTAATTAACTAAATTCATCATCGTTTATCAACGCCGACTCTTATTAATTCATCTTCAATGTTTGACACCTTCAATCCCCTCGTGTATAAAAGAAACTTATTGAGTTTAATGTAATTTATTCATTTTCCATACATCATTATTTTTATAAGGTTAAGATATTTGGTTATGAAATTTGGGATTACGTCTTGTAAAAAGATAGAGTATTTTTATATATACTAGAGAGAACCAAATGGCACGTTGTTACATTATTACTTGAATGACAATTTTTATCCTCGTTTCAATTTGTGACGAAAGTGTATAGAGAAGTCAAATATATTTTACTTAGTTTCAGTAGTTGTAACTTTATATGATATACAAGACTTATTTAATTAGTATCATACTTTGAATACCAAGTACGTCGTAATTATTAATTAGTTTTGGTTGTGATCTCTATTACAAGTCTCCAATTTATTTAGTATCCGAATAGTGTCTATATGGTTTCAGAATATGCTACGAATAGTATTAAGTTGAAAAAAAACCAAGATTTTGGTCGATCTAAATGAGGACTTTCCATAGTATATAGAAGTTGTTGAGCAATACGAAGTCCAAAACAATGACAACAAATCATGAGTTTGAAACTATTATTAATATTATGAATTATATACAATAAATTTCAAGTATTACAATACCCTCAATATCATATCCGAGCTGTCATCTGGCGTCTCGGTTTAGGTATCTGTCAATTAATCATATTGCCAAGTGTTCTAAAGGTAGGTTATTTTTGGTTTCGTAAATGGGTACTAGTCATTATACGACCATATAAAATTGTCACACGAGATACCACTTGCTATAGTAACCTAAAAACGAGCCGACGATACGTTTTTTTTGTTGTAAACTTTTCATAACCTATTTTGCTTTATTTTTTCTTTGTGGCATTATTAAGAAAAAAAATTAGTTCTAATGTACTAGCATTGTAAATGATTTTTTTTGTTTGTTTTACAGGAGTACTAGTTGTTTACTTTGTTTCGATATATACTATCAATTGTTTCTTCTATTTTTTTTTTGCTATCGAAATAGTTTTTTTTTCTAAGTATTTTTAATATAAGGGAGATAAAAATTTGTTTTAAAGGAAGTATATACTAAGTTAAGTGAATTTCGGCCAAAAGTGGTGTTTTTGGCTAGCTAATTTGGTAGTTAGTGTCAATTTTTTTTACCAATCTGTCGCCGGAGTTTTTTTTTTTTTTTACCAATCTGTCATTTGCTCCCTACTTTTTTTTACCAATTTGGTAGTTTGGCCGAGAAATGTCAACCACTCTAACATTCCGGCGTGATATATATATTACGATCATGATGGTAGGTTACCATATTCCCGAGATTATTCCGAGGTCACCGAGGGCAGAGGGCTAGTAGTCGGCCAACACGAACTTGATTAATTACATGCATATATGCATCGTTCATTCTAATAATTTTAGGATATTTTGTCAAACACTTCCTTATGAAAAGTTTGGGTTTGTCAAACACTCCCTTATATATATTTTTTTGTCAAACACTCCCAAATGAATATTCCCGACCACAAAAAGTCAACTTTCCGGCATGACCACCGTCTAGGACGTGACTTTAGTTGGATTTGTCTTTTTTTTTTTTTGTTATCCTTTTCACCGTCTTAGATGCGTTTTGTCCCTCTAAATATTGAAACGTGAAAAGAAGAGAGTGGAGGGATATGTAAAAAAAAGGCAAAAAAGAAAAAGAAAATTAAAAGACAAAAACAAATCCGATTGAAGTCACTTGTTAACGGTGGTAATGCTAGAAAGTTGACTTTTTGTGGCCGGTAATGTTCATTTGGGAGTGTTTGACAAAAATATGGTTATATAAGAGAGTGTTTGACAAAAATATTTATATAAGGGGGTGTTTGACAAACCCAACCTTTTATAAGGGAGTGTTTGACAAAAAATCCATAATTTTATCAAATGTGTCTTGGAAAAATCTCAACTAGAGTATGATACATCTTTGTTCAAGGGGTGAATTTTTTTTTGACTTGCCCATTTGCCACGGCCAAAGCTACTTTGCCACATACACGTGTGGGGCTTTTCAATTTATGACAAAATGCTTCTAGTATGTTCCGGAAGTAATCGTGACTTATGCTAGATTGCTAGGGCAACAAAAAAGAAAACCCCCAGTGATGTGGTCAAAATGATTTACGGCTTAAAAAGGTAAAGATTATACGGACGTACTAGTACAATAATTTATAGATACGAATATTATAGCGAAAATGTAGGATCGATCTAATATGCTACAGTCTCGAGTAAAACGACTTGTTGGGGCAAAAGTAAAATTAATATTGGGAACGGTTTTTCGGTGGTATTCATAAATTTGAAGCGTTAGTGATGACACATTACTATTACGGAATCTATTGACAAGACTACCGTAACGATTTTGAGTTTATTCACTAAAAAAGCAAAATTAAATATGGGTAGTTAGTGATGACAATACTAACTACGTGCACTCATTTCACGTAAAATTATGTACTTATGTATCCAAGATTAGGGATGTAAATGGATCGGGTTCGGATCGGGTGGACCTTCACCCGATCCATCACCCGTTTATCATCCATCCACCCGATCCATCCATCACCCGACTAATCTCTCACCCGAACCCGATCCATCCATCACCCATGAAATAATCGGATGGATCGGGTGATAAACGGATGAGTGTAAAAATCAACCAAAAATTACTCACCCTAGTTTCTCTCTCCTTCATCTCCAATCCACCAGCCATGTTGTTTTCAAGAATCACAAGGATTCCACGCGTCGCACTCCTCGGTCAGATCCGACGCTACGCAGCGGTAAATAAACCATCCTTAATTCCTTATACATTTTTACTTTTTACTTGTATCCTCATAAGTCATAATCTCTATTATCATGGTGTTAATTAAAATATTGGGCCTGATTAGTGGGTACTAATCACTGTTATCTCGTTTTAATTGATGTGCTTTGTTGATTAGTAAAACCTAATCACTTTTATGGGTTTGGATTAATTACATTGGGTCTGATTAGCGCTGATTTCTCGTTTTAATTATTGGGCTTTTTTGATTAGTAAAACTTAATCACTGTTATGGGTTTTGGATCTCTATATCCAATATGATTGTGGCACTTGGTAAATCTTATTATCGAGGACTATTAACTTTTTTTTTTTTTTTTTTTTTTTTCTTCATTTTCTGAACTTTTTTTTTTTGGTTGGTGCTAGAAACTCTTGTATCTGAAAATTAGGAGTATTACTTTCTAGTCAGTTTTAACTGCGTTTAGAAATGTTTTCTCATGTTGTGGCTCATTCCGTAATACCTTTGCGACATTTCTGTCTATAGTGGTCTGGGTGTCAAGGAGTCGAGCATGGGCTTCTTCCCCTTAAGTACTCTCTACTTTGAGTAGAAGTTCATTGATCATACTCCTGAAAAATACCTTGTTTCCCTTTCATTCCGAACTCCAAAAAGAAAAACAAAAAAAAAAAAAAAAAAAAAAAAAGTCTGCAGACCCGACAGTCATTTGGTTTTTGGCGTCATTCTTAAAAGAACAGCTAGGAGATCGGGTTGTCAAATAGTTTTACATGTGGCTCTATTGGGAAGCTTACAGGCTGTCACTAAATTGGGGCTATGTATGTTGAAGTGCAGCTTTCGTGTGGATCAGTTCACCTTTTGCTTTGAATATTAAAGTGCTGCCTTTGCTTCATGATGTTGTGTCTAGGAGCCAGATTTGGCTAATTGATAAATATATTGTAAAGCATTTTTATTGTGTTGATATCCTATGTAGGATTTTGTGAACCCTGATATGATAGTTGGTAGAATGCGGAGAATACAGACAAATTTTATTTTTGGTGTGGTGATCTGCTTTGTCCTAGGAATCTTGTTGGAACGCTGATATTGAGCAGTCATTATTTGTGTCTCTAGTTTGTTCAGTAGTCAACCGTTGGTTATTCAGGGATACCGTCATTTGTGATGTTGTGATACTGTGTGTATCAATTATACAAGATACTCACTCTTGTATGACCCCTTTGTTATTCCAGCTCAAAGAGAAGGAGATCAGTCAAGGAGCAGAATCACCAATTCAGCAGGCCATGGATGATATATTGAATACCTTGAAGTTTAGGAGTGAGGTCCACGGGTATATTTGCTCCGAATTGTGACTAATTAATGTTGGGTACATACCGAGTAAATCCTCTTCATTCCTTGCCTCCTCCTCGCTGAATAATGAATAATAACAATTATGATATGATAAAAAAATTCAAAGTAGTAAATAACACAAAATTATGAACCAAAAAAAAAAAAAACTTTCAAAGTAGCTGCAGCGGCGGCACCGGGAATCAGCACGCGGCGGCACAACATTGACATACTGCTTGTCTGGAGTTCTAGGTCTGGATTTCCCCTTTCGAGTTTTTAACAATTTTTAGTTTTTTTTTTTTTTGTAGGGCTTGGGCCGGCGGCAGAATGTGCTTGTATCTCGGCCCAACTCAAATTCAAGAAAAGAAAACAATTCCAAATGCCAGCTCTATTTTCAACCGTACTCCAGGGGATATAGCACATTCTTGTACACATAAGTGAGAGTGGTCACATATTCATTTGTTTTTTTTTTTGAAATAAAACGGAATTTAATTAATATAGTTGTCAAACGGCACTTACATCAAAAATTGTAACAATATAAATATCATCAAAAAGATCTAATTGACACAATCCTTTGCTAATTAACAAAATTGATCCCTCGCACGTCGACATCCTTGCGTCTTTCATCGGCAGTAGAAATCTATGTAACTCGACAAAGAAAAGACAATTGACGTAGTTAACGATATTTAATGCTTGATTCATTGAGGGTTACCGATCTGGGAACAACTTCCGTCTTGGACAAATAGGGAAAAATACCACTGATCAAGAGATAAAACCTCACGAAGGAGCCAATAAGACCTCACAACGGACATAATTACACACAATATTCGGCGCTAGCAAGAACGTGAGCTGAAATGAGTTGCTTAAAAAATGAGTCCTGAGGAATTTCAAAGATTATTGATGATCTTGAGAACATAATAACGTATACGCACAATGAACTAGTTCAATATATAGAAACCATGTGTTAGACGCAAATGAGGAGGTTTAATTTGCTTCAATGGATCGGATGGCAATGCGATCGCTAATTCGCCATGAAGCTAGACTCTAGTTGTCCATCAGTCCATGCATGAATTAATGGCATAGCCCATGTCTCACTGACCTTATTACACCAGGCCAGTTACGACGGACTTCAACTAACGCACCTTGCTCCACAACTACTAAAGATTATTATCGGATTGGAACCCCTCGTAAATCATAATACAACTTGTCCACACAATACGTCGTCAAGTCGTCAACTATCTAATGAAACCACCCACGCGTACGCATTCACGCAATACCTACTTCATATATATACCTAGTAGATTTATGACCTAGTTAGTTAATCAATCCCATCTGAAATAACGAATTCAAGAAATCATGATCGACACTTTGTGTTATAAACGAGAAAGAGTAACCGCCAAGCTAAGTCTAACTGATTATCAACGACGCCACTTAAACGGTTAAACCCCTTTTTTTCCCGCTTTCATCTCCCTATATGTATGTATAACCCCTTCTTCTTTAATTTCTTTTCTTCAACCATCTTATATATTACTCATCATCACCATGACCATCATACATAATCACATACTCCCTCCATACTATAATCTTAATCATAACAAATAATAATAAAAATAATAATATTAATACCCATTTCCTCGGTTTATATAAACATCTTAAACCCTATAAGTACGTATTCTTTAATTTCTCCATCCTCTAATTATAATCTTATCCATAATCATCATACTCTAATAATCTTTATTACTACATTCAACAATAATATTATCAATAATAATAATAATATTATCAAAAAGTTATTCAGAACTTGAGATATAGTGATCGATACGTACAATGGGAATCATAGTTCGAGATGTGTGGTCCGACAATTTGGAGAAAGAGTTCGTCCATATCAGCAAAATCGTCGACGACTTCTCTTTCGCCTCGTTCGACACCGAATTCCCCGGAACAATTTACGAGGCTGCATCAAGCACACCGGACGGCCTCTACGCTGCCTTGAAGCGTAACGTTGACGAGACAGAGATCATCCAGCTCGGAATAACTCTTTCAGACAGTAATGGCAATTTACCGATGTTGGATTCTAAGAAAGATTCTTACATTATCTGGCAGTTTAACTTCCTCTTTGACCCGGCCAAACACAGAAACAACCCGGACAGCATTGTCTTCTTGACTGGCCAGGGCATTAATTTTCCGGAACATCTTACACGTGGCATTGACTCGAAAGAATTCGCTACGTTGATGATATCATCAGGTCTGATTCTTCGGGGTCCACATGACGTCACCATGAGGTGGTTCACTTTTGAGTGCAAGGCCGACTTCGGGTACCTGCTCAAGATCCTGACTCAGGAACCCCTGCCGAGTCAACTCGCCGAGTTCCTCGACGACGTCCAGCTTTACTTTGGCACTGAGGTGTACGATATCAAGTACATGTCGCGGTTCGTAAACCGCAACCCGCCGCTGCACGGCGGGCTGGAGAGTATGGCCGTTAACCAACTCGGAATTCGGCGGGCCGTCGGTACCTCCCACACAGCCGGGTCAGATAGTCTGCTAACGTGGCACTTGTTCTTGAGGATTTGGGGTACTGGGGTTTTTGATGGCAACAATAATTTGCAGGCTCATGCTGGTTGTTTGAATGGTTTATCAGGATAACTACTGATAGTTCTGCTTGTTAATTAGCGACATTTCTTGTTTTAGTAGTTAGTTAGTCTGCATTCGTTTTGTTGAACTCATATTAATTAGCTAGGTTAATTGGTACAAGAATAATGTTTAATGTGATATATACATGAGATGATGATCGTCTGCTAATGCTATGATTTGGTCATGTGGCATTATGCGGATAATATGGTGTAATTCTGGTCGACAATATATATTAAGCATTTGAGTACATACTGATTTTTTCTTTAGACAATTATCGATCTTGGTTTCTTGATTATTTACTGCGATAATACTAGCTCGTATGTATGTCTTGGTCCGTTTCTTTACAAAGTCGGGTAGGTGTTACGTTGATCGGCGGTTATGCGTGTTATTTTGTACGATTAAAGGTTTTATTACATTCTCGTCTTTGTACAAAAAAAAAAAAGGTTTTGTTACATAGTTAAGGTCCTTGATTTCGTGCGTGCGTGGTTCTTGAGTGTCTAGGTGGTGTACTAATAATTTGATAGAGTGTAATTGTTTGAATCTAATTAAATTAAAGTGAATTAGTTTGAGTGATGTTTGAGTGTAAATAAATGATGTTTGCATGTGTGAGTGAAAATTGAGCCAATGCGAGTAAAATGTGGTGTACTAAATTTTTTTTATTTTCTTTGTAAATTCGGCGCTAGCAAGAACGTGAGCTGAAATGAGTTGCTTAAAAAATGAGTCCTGAGGAATTTCAAAGATTGATGATCTTGAGAACATAATAACGTATACGCAAAATGAGGAGGTTTAATTTGCTTCAATGGATCGGATGGCTAATGCGATCGCTAATTCGCCATGAAGCTAGACTCTAGTTGTCCATCAGTCCATGCATGAATTATTGGCATAGCGCGTCTCACTGACCTTATTACATCAGGCGAGTTACGACGAACTTCAACTAACGCATCTTGCTCCACAACTACTTAAGATAATTATCAGATCAGGTGCTTGTAAGAAGATCAGGGATCTTTACTGTTCTTATTGTAACCATCATATTGTTCTCTCATGACAACATCGAGGTAAAAATCGTAAAACTTGGGACTGTAGCGGACAACTTGCCATTTTAAGAAAGGGTCACCTAATCATAATTATACACCCAATGCTTATACCATCCTCACGGGAGCACAATGAGTATGGTGATCCTTCTCACAATATAGAAATGAGGACCACACTTAAATAGATTTTAAATTATTTTAAGTGTGGTCCCCATTTCTCTATGGTGAGAAGGATTATCATGCTCATTGTGCTCCCGGAAGCATGGTATAATTTGCGTTATACACCAACACGTACAGTCAAATTGATCTATTTGGATTTTAAATTTTACACACTTAGTAGAACTTGTATATAACGGTTGACATTTATCCATGCGACCACGCCCTTAAAATAATACACTTATCCATGCAATACGTTAACTAAGCTAGTTCGTCAACAATTAAGCAAATTAATACTACGCAATAATATATACCTATAAAGTATAAAACGACCTAGTAGATCAATTTAATTATGTCCACGTTAGTTAGTTAATCTCAACTGTAATAACGAAATCAAGAAATGACGATCGTATCTTTCTGTTTTTTTTTTTTTTTTTTTTTTTTTTTTGGTAATTCCGAATTCAACAAGAAAGAATAACCGCCAATGCAACTGCCAACTGATTACCAACGACCCCATTTAAACGGTTAAACCCTAACAACAAAAATGTCCCCTTCGATCTCCAATTTATAAACCCCCTTCCTCTTCTCCCTCTCTTCTTCAACCATCTTATATATTACGCATCATCAACATAACCATCAGACATAATTACATACATACTATAATCTTTTATCATACATACGTAATAATAATAATAATCCCGTTTTATTCTGTTTATACAAACTCCTTAAACCCTACATACTCTTCCCCTAATCTTCTAACAATCTTCAACTATTTTTATAATCACCTTCATCATCATCATACATTATTCATACCCTAATCTTTATTAAATTCAACAATAATATTATTGATAGTAACTATAATAATATTAAGAATAGTGGTAGTAATTAAATACCAATAATATTATCAAGAAAGAAACTTGAATTATTTTGATACAATGGTGGTAATCATTCGAGATGTATGGGCTCGGAATTTGGACGAAGAGTTCGAAACAATTTGCGAAATCATCGACGACTTTCCGTTCATTTCCATGGATACTGAATTTCCCGGCGCACTTGACCAGATAAAACCCGAAAACATGGCGGACGAAGCCTACGGTAAGGTGAAGCGTAACGTTGACGAGTTGAGGAACATGATCCAGCTAGGAATAACTCTTTCCGACGAGAATGGCAATTTACCGACGTTGGGATCTCCTGTAAATTCTTACATATGGCAGTTTAACTTCAAGAACTTTGACCCTTCAAGTGACGCCCCACGCAATCAGGGAAGCGTTGACTTTTTACAAGGTCAAGGCATTGACTACCCAAGGTTCGTTGAAGAAGGCGTTGATTTGTCGGATTTTGCTGTTTTGATGCTGAGAGCAAGGTTGGTGCTTAATGATAACGTCACCTGGGTGACGTATGACTGTAAGTATGATTTCGGGTACCTTCTCAAGATCCTGATTCATCAGGATCCCTTGCCGAGTCAACTCACTGAGTTCCACGAGTTGGTTCGGATTTACTTCGGCTACGATGTGTACGACACCAAGTACATGGGGGAGAAGCGCGGGCAGAAAGGCGGGCTGAACAAAATGGCCAGTAATCTCCATGTTCGGCGAGTCGTCGGTAACTCTCACACGGCCGGGTCCGACAGTCTGCTTACGTGTCACTTGTTCTTCAGGCTTCGGGCAGATTGTGTTGCTGACAACGTTGATGTTTATCAGATGTTTTCTGGTTGTTTGTATGGTTTGCAGATAGATCAGACTAATGATTCTTGTTAGTGACGTTTCTTGTTTTAGTTAGCATTCGTTTGTTGAACTCGTATTTATTAGGATAATGCGGATGATAAGGTGTAAGTGTAGTATATGAAATGACGATCGTCTACGTATGATCTGATCATCTGGTATTATGCGGATAATAAGGTAGTGCACGTATGTAATATTCGCATTAGAGTACTGATATTTTCGTTAGACAATTATCTTGGTCGTTTCTTGATTATTTTCGTTAATTACGTTCTTAGGTTGATTGTTTTTTTTTTTCTTAATTATATATTATCTGCTAATTGGTGATACTAGAGGTTTTATTGGTGTTATGATTTCGTGGTTCTAGAGAGCGCTAACCTTGTAGTATAATTTCGATCTATACACTACTGGAATATTTGTGAAGCATGCAGGGAGTTGTAAGGGATGGATTGTTCTAATTAATTAGCTTGATTGAGTGAGTTTTGATGTTGCTAAGTTTGGTTGTTGTGTGTGTCTTGAATCTTGATGAGTGACTGTGATTGTTTAACAAGGATTTGGTACGTCGTAGAGGTTCGGAAGTAGATTCATATGTAAAGGAATGGAGTGATAATAAGCAGCTTTAAGTAATAAGCAGTAGAAAATTTAGGAATAATTCCACTTGCTTGAAAAACGATGGATCATTTGATGATTTTCTAAGGGTGTGGTCGTGAAGAATGGCAGGATTTAGAGGTTTGTTGGTTGCTTACACTACGTCAAAAACGAGCTTCCAGAACCCCCCATAAGAGAACGTATTTAAGTGAAACCGTTCTCTTAAAGCATAAGAGAACGGTTCCAATACAAACAGATCTTAAATGTATTTTCTAGGAAAAAAATAAATAAAAAATTAGACGTAAGAGAACGGTTTTGAACTATGTCCCGTTAAAATAAGAACCAACAATAAGAGAACGGTTCTCTCTAAAACCGTTCTCTTAGGTCCACCTACGAAAACGGTTCCAACTTATAACCGATCTAATAATAATAACCTCAGATTAAAAAAATAAAGAAAATTAAACACCCCCTAGTTTCCTCGTCATTTCCGTCTGACCTCCATTCTTTCTTTCTTTTTTTTCTCATTGTTTCTCATAACGACTCTCTCTCTCTCCTCACTGTCTCTTATCTCCTCTACTCTCCATTCTTTCCTTTTTATCACCATCATCAACCCCTCAATTCCTTCTCTCTGCTCACCAACCCCTCCATTATTTCTCTTTGAATTGCTCACCATCATCAACCAATCACTTTATCAGTCGATGAACCACTCTTTTTCGCCGAAGATATTCTCTTGTCGGTGCCTGTTTTTCGCCGAAGATCTTCTCTTGTCGGTGTCGTCGTCGTCTGTTTTGGTAAGTTTTGTTTTAAGTTTCTTGAATTCGTATGTTTTGTTTTAGTGATTTATATTGTTGACAAGTTTTTGAGATTATATTTAGCATCTATGTGATTTAATTTGATTTTGACTAATTTTAGATTTCGTTTTCAGATCTACTTTTTATTTTATTTCGAAATTCAATTTGTTTTTAGATCTATTTTTTATATAACTTGTTTGTTCTTATTCAAATGCATTAATGTGTGGTTTTTTCTGTCAATTTTCATCGATCAGTTTAATCTTTGCATTGATTTATTTTTTATTTTTTATTTTTTTTAATTTTCATTGTTAATGTAATGCTTTAATATTTTTTTTTTTTTCGTGTGGTTAGAAGAACAAGTTGATGAACAAAATCCCAGATCTAAAGTTGGAAGAGAATGATCGAAGAAGGTCGATGATGGCCACAAGATTTACGTGAAATTAAAATTAGTGCTAGGTTATATCTATGGTTAGTGATTTTACAGCATACTTTGTAAAATTTGTTATGTAATTCAACATTTGATGGGAGTTATAAAAACAAATTTCTATCTCGTTGTTGTTGTTGTTGTTGTTGTTGTTGGTTTTGTTGTTGTTGCTCTGGGTTGGGGGTCGTGGGTAAGGGTTGGGAAAGCAGAAATTTAATTTTTTTTTTTTTTTTAAAATAATGGGTACATATGAGAACGGTTTCTCATAAAACCGTTCTGTAAAGCATAAACTTATGAGAACGGTTTTCATAATAACCGTTCTTAAAAACCTTTAAGAACGATTTTGAGTGGAACCGTTCTAAAAGGCTATAAAAACGGTTCAAACCGTTCTCTTAGCCTTTAAGTACCGTCGTCTAGAGAACGGTTCTGCAACCGTTCTGCTTAACTTTAGAGGAACCGTTCTTAAAGGCCATTTTTGACGTAGTGGGTTAAAGTATAAAGTCATTGTTTGTACCCTAACTATTACTCTAGAATTTTACACACACTACAAGCTAAGAATTGTTCTTATTTGCGACCAAGCTTACAACGAGGCGCGTTTCTCGTCGTAAAAAACTGTCAATAGCAACGAGATTTTAAGAGTGACAGTAGTTAAATTGAGTTATTTACGATGATACGGAAATCTCGTCGCAAATTAAACAAATCTCGTCTCAAAACCAATGATACTCTATTTGACCCAAAGGCGGGCTAACTCCCGCGTCTCTTTTACAGAACCATAGATTATTCCAGAATGTTTTGGGGAAGACGTGCGCCATCAGTACACGTACGATATATGCAGCATAGGTTAAATTTAAGTAGTGTAACTAGCAGGTGTTTTTTCCGGCTTGCATATGTTCTACTAATTAATGACTTAGTGTTAGTTATTAAACTAACAAGTTTTTGGTCTCATTGTTGTATATGAATCTAATGTACGTCATCACGTAATATTTGTCATATTTTTAAGTGCAACAAGCCTATTGAGTAACACTGCTAGAACAAAACCCGGTTTCGGTGTGGATTTGTGTATAGTTTAGAGTTACAACGAGATTTGGTTGGAGAAAAGTCGTCGCGAAAAACCAATAGGTAGTCTGGCGTAAATCAAGTTTAACGAGGAGTGACTGTCGTCGCAAATAGTCTTCCACGACGAGAAAATGACCTCGTCGCAGAAAACTATTTACGACGAGCCAGTCAAACTCTTTGTTAATTTATTTGCAACGAAGCCTTTTGCGATGACTGACGACCGGACGCATTTCTCGTTGCAAATGACCTTTTACGACGAGTTTTGCTTGATTTGCAACGAGTTTACTCCGTCGCAAACGAAACTATTTGTTGCAGTGACAAACATTATTTCAATCTTAGCAACATTACTTGTAGTCAATTCTAATAATTTTAAAAATGCATGCTACATTTGTGCTACGATAATATATAATACAGAGTAGGGCTGTTCATTTCGGTTAACCAAACCGAAATGAGGTTCGGATAAAATTCGAACCGAAACCGAACCTGGATTTTTCGGTTAACCGAAATTTTGGTTTGCCCTTAACCCGAACCGAAACCGAACAGAAAATTTTGTTTAACCGAAAATCGGTCGGTTATTACGGTTAACCGAACCGAAACCGAACCGCCACATATATTATTTTTAAAAAAATATAAAAAATAAAAAATCGGTACGCTTTTGGTTAACCGCGGTTGGTTTTTTTCGGGACACCCCTAATACAGAGTATAACATGATCACATCATGTGAATAATGATCGATGAGATCAGGTGTACTGTACATGTACTAAAGTTGAGTATGCTGTCTTAGTCCGTTGTCGAAACATATATATGGACCATGAATCGTCAACATTCTTGATTTCTGGATATATAACACCAGTTGACTGGCCAGTTGTGCTACTGTAAATATGATACAAAATGTTCATGTTTTTTCCGAAACAAGTAAATGGTCATGAGAATTAATCCTGATCATGATCATTTTGAGTGATAAGTGTACAAGTCATGCAGAGTGATGTGATGGAGGTGTTGAAGTAGTAGAGTAGTATATACATAGGTATTGTTTGTGCAATATTGTGTGTTAATTAATTTGAGTTGACATTGGAGTGTAAACGCTTGTCTAAATTCAATTAGTTAGTTTCATATTATCAATCGTATTTAGTTCATTTTTTTTTTTTTTTTGTACAAAGACGAACGTAAATACTTTTAGTATCGTTCATTTGTCATACGTACGTTATATTCGATAGTTGGGACGATGATGATTGAGACTGGGAACATTCTAATTCCTCATTCCTGTTCTTTTTGTCCAACTCTCAGTGAGAGTGTCCTTCACCTTTTCCGTGATTGTCCCCATGATGCGATTGTGAGCTGGTGGTTCATGGTATTATGATTGTGAGCCGGTGGTTCATGGTATTGTTGATACACACCACTTTGTAGTGGTAAAAGATGCATGGGTTTTTATATATTCAAATTATTGGTTTTGGATCAATTTGTTATCTAAATCTATCATTCATGTATTTGTGCTTTACTATAAGAATTAGTGTTTTTTGAATGTATTTATGGCCTCAAGATTGATGTGCGATTGTGTGAAATGACAATAATGCGATAAAAGATGATCCAATGAGCGAGATGCCAAATTTTGGAGAAGTTTGGAAGGAATTTCAGTCCATTTATAAAAGGTCAACTTTGAAGTTTCATAACTTTCAAATGGCTTATAATTTTGCAGTGAAACCAATGGCATATTGAAGTTCATAATCTTAGCTTTCCAGGTTGTGGTTATACGTCCTCACAGGCCAAGTAACGAAGAAGTTATGACCGTTTGAAAAACGTCGCTAGAACCAGTCAGGCAACCAAAATAGAGGCCTTAAGACGACTCGTCCTGCTGTTGTGTCGGCGTATTTTCGGATTTTCTTGATCCGTTTTGTAATATTTTAGTATTTAAACCTAAGCTTCGTCTATTATTCATGACATTTCAGTATTCAGAACTTTTAGAGCTTATTTTCAAGACTATGTAAGGCTAAAGACCTTTATTCTCGGATCGATTAATCGAAACTGTTGTTCACCGTCAATTGTGAGTTTGATTCTAACTCCGTCATTCGTTTGAGTATTGCTTATTTCTCTTGTTCTTATTGTTATTGATTGATTTATTGTTTAATTAGGTTGCAAACTAATTAACCCTACATCTATCATATTGCTAGATTCACAATTTAAGGACTAATTGTTAGATTGTTGATTCACAAGTGGCAACTAGCCTAGTATTTCTATGCTGAACATCGGTATTAGGTTAGAGAGAATAAACATATTAATTGAAGATCTAAACTGCATGTGTCTAGATCTTGTTAATCTTAGTTGATATCGCTTAACTGATTTATGCTTTCGCTGGATTGAATTTAGGCGCGCGTCTTTGTTATCCACCGATTAGGACTATTAGGTAGGGTTGATCTCTCCTCTTAGCTACTGTAATATCCCGAAATTTTAAAATATTTTATTATTATATTTTTAGACCTATTAATTAGATTATTGAAATGAAAATATTTTAATTATTAATTGTCGTTCTCAAAACCGAGTTCGGAAATGAATTTTGGAGTCGGATTTTCTATATACGATTTTCTAATTTCTGAATTGGGCTATCTTCCAAACACTACAACAACTCAAGCCCACACCAATTGGCCCAAACACCAACACATCCTAACCCAACAAAAAAAAAAAAAAAAAAAAAAGAATCAGAAAAAAAAAACGCAGCCCCCGCTATAAAAAAACAGAGTTTCCTCTATTTTCTCTTCCTTCTTCGTCCTTCTTCACGCACGCCCCTTCCTGCTTCTCGCCTCGCGCACGCCACCGCCACCGTCCACGCACGAACGGCGCTCTTCTTCCTCTGCCCAGATTGCCGATCGACCACCTCGTTCCTCTCCCTTCTTCTTCTTCCGTGGTAACGCCTCCACCACCCTTCTCCTTACCCCTGTTTTCGCCCCTTCAATTAACGTGAGTTTCAATTCGTTTTTTTCAAGCTTTGATTATGTTTAATTGGTTCTACTAGATGTTATGATTAGTGGGTAATCGATTTAAGTTAGTTTTATGCATAAATATTTGATCTTGATTATTGTTTTAGGTTGATTTTCTCTAATTTCGAAATTGGGGCTAATTGGTTTAATTGCTCGAATTAGGTTCAATTAATTCTTAAGTTATGACTTTAGTATGATTATAATCTTCTTAT
Organism: Spergularia marina; assembly: GCA_963680865.1. Classification (NCBI taxonomy): domain Eukaryota; kingdom Viridiplantae; phylum Streptophyta; class Magnoliopsida; order Caryophyllales; family Caryophyllaceae; genus Spergularia; species Spergularia marina. Next base: position 7,583,262 of record OY804545.1, on the reverse strand, counting down.
TAGGGATTCTTAATATAATTGGGGATTTTGTTGTATTTGTTCATGTTTTGTAGAAATTTTTATTAGTTTTAATTATGAGATTAATGTTGAAAATTGTTTTAATAGCTCAAATTATAAAATTAATTAGGGTTTCCAAAATCTGGTTGTTATGAATTTATTTTTCTGATTTTCGAAATTTATTTTATTATTTTCGGATTTATGGGATTTTATGTATTAAAATATTGGTTTTGCTAAATAAAACATGATTTAAATTGTTAGATTAATTTCCAATTAAATTAGAATAATTAAGGGTTAATTTTTATAAGTTAGATTCTGTTTTAAAACTAATTTTAGGCCTTTGGGAAATTTTTATAATTAATTGAGTATTATTTGAGTTTTATTGAATAATTATTGAAATAGAATTATACTTATCGGGTAATTGGTAATTGTTGGTTTGAATTTGGTATTGTCATGTTCATACATTGCATATAGAATTATACTAACATATAGGTATATAGTTGGTTGGTTGGTTGAGAAAGATTGAGTGTTAATTTGAGAATGTCGTTTGAATAATTGTAGAGCCTGAGTTCGTAGACGAGGAGTACTAGTGATTGTTGTGCTATTGAGTTTTCGTTTGCTTGAAAAGGTAAGCTAGCATGCTCAACCTTTCTTAAACTTGTAGAAACCTTTCAAACTTATGTGCTAGATGTGAATGGTGTGATTGAATGAGAACGTAGTATCATGATAGGTGGAGAACGATTCAATTTATATAATTTCATTATCATGATTGGTTGGAATTATTGTATTGATATTGGTACATGGTTTGGCTTGTGATATAAATGTGATTTTGGAAAGGTAAGGTTGAATGTATATTGAATTGGTTGATTTGGTTGGTTTGTGGGCGCATAGAAATGATGTTGGTTTGGTATTGTTGTATATGATTATGTGATCATCAACTCTCTCTCAATAAGATATTGGTTACTTAGACGGAGCAAAAGAACTCCTATTTATTTGTTTGAGCCAAAAGAGCTCCTATTTATTTGCTTGAGTCAAAAGAACTCCTATTCAAATGTTTGAGTCGCATCGACTCCTATTAATTTCCCCACCGCATCGGTTTTTAAGAGGGTTAGGCTCTAGTCTACTCTACTTGGGTTAAAAACACCCAGTAGGGGGTGTGCACACTTAAGGTCTAGTTGTCTTGGATTATGGATTATGGATTATGGTTGATAGGATGAATTGGCAAAAGATTCAGTTCATTTTTAAATAATAAGGATTATGGATTATGGATTGTGGATTGTGGATTGTTAACTAGGAATTGTGGATTATGGCTCGTGACTTATGAATTTCTTATTTATCGTTAGTATTTGATTTGTTGGGTATGGATTATGGAATGTTTCTTATACTATGAGTATGTGATGAATTGAATGGTGGATTCTGATATATGACTCTTAACTACTGGTTTCGAATTATTTTTGGATGATTATATGTTTATGTGCTAAGTGTGTTTTCGAAAATAAAACTAAAAACGTTTTCAAAATCAAGGTAAGAGTTTTGGTTTTCTACACGTTGAGGTGTTAGCTTACTCAATTTCACTGACTTTTTCAACTGTGGTTTTTGTGCTTTAAATTCACCACAGGTTTGGAGTGATTGATGCATGCGGGAACGACGACATACTAGAATTAGTTGGATTCAATAATTAGACTAGTAGTTATTAGACATAGACTATTTCATATTTCATATTTTGGACTGTTGTAATTTTAATTAATGGGTTGTAATAGACTATTTTAGACCATTAGACAATTACACTGTGGCTTTTGAAATCTCCTTGCATTCGGGTCTTTGACTCGAGTGCGGAGTGACACCTCTGAATTTCCTTATCTGTGTTTTGAATCTCGATAAAATGTTTTTGAAAAGGAAAGGAAATTTGGGGGTGTTACAGCTACAATTTAGGAACGATAGGATATTATATTTCCACAATTAAGTGCTCAACGAATTAGGATTAGTTGATAACGAGGATCAATTAGGTTAACGATAGTGGACATTAGTTGACCGAGATATTTTCCTCCATTGATTTACAAATTACTTTAATTGCTTTCGAATACTTAGTCATTTACACTCACACAACCCCCAATTTGGTTACTTGACATACTTAGACAATAACCATTCTTTGTGGATTCGACACCCACTTACCCATTACTACGTTTATAGGTTTGTGTGTTAATTTATATTTGTTAGGCATATTATTTTAGCCTGTCAATTGTTGACCGGAAAAATCCCATGGATAGATTAGCCAACTTTTATTTGAAATGCAGAGAGTTCGGGACGGAACTCCATGCGAGTTTATGGGTTGTAAACAGGAGGCACAACAAGGTGGCAGATCATATGGCGAGGGCAGTGAGGGCGAGTCTTCCTCCAATTTCTATGAAGACTATTGAAGAATTGGAGCATGTAGAACAGTAGATGTAACACTACGAAATTTGGAAAGTGAATTATGGAGTTGGTTTGTCCCACATTGGAAAACTAAGGCTCATATGATCAGTTTATAATAGATTCCTACCATCATACTACCAACAAGGCCTTCACCTTTTAGAGCCCGGAGAGGATATATGGGCCTAAGGGGTGACTTCCCATCTTATTGGGTTGTGTTGCGACGGACGGTGGATCGGGCTGTTACAGATGGTATCAGAGCAACCCTGCGACCACGTGCTGGGTGCTGGGGCGAGGCCCAGACCAGCCATCTAGCGGGGGAGATCTTGGACCTGTGCTGATGTTGGTATGGTTTGGTTTAGGCGCAACGGGGACGTTGTGGTCTTTAAGTGGGGGAGTTTGTAACACTACGAAATTTGGAAAGTGAATTATGGAGTTGGTTTGTCCCACATTGGAAAACTAAGGCTCATATGATCAGTTTATAATAGATTCCTACCATCATACTACCAACAAGGCCTTCACCTTTTAGAGCCCGGAGAGGATATATGGGCCTAAGGGGTGACTTCCCATCTTATTGGGTTGTGTTGCGACGGACGGTGGATCGGGCTGTTACAGTAGAAGTCAGGAAAACTAATATCCCGGGCACCTCCACCTTTTTTTTTTATGATGATCTTATCATTTTGCCTTCAATGCAGGATGTAATAGACGGTAGTTAAATACAGGGGGATCTGAATCCGTTTAAAATAGTTAAATTGTAGTATGTAGACAATGCAAAGTTTGAGGTCACATACACATGCGAACTGGGTATTGATAAGACATGAGTGAGGTACTAAAAACAATTGGTATTAATTGTAAGATTTACAAAGGGATCAACTTGGATCCATTTATTCCAGATATCCAAATCATATTCGATAAGGCTGTCGTGTTCAAGATTAAATGGGTCTATATGGACATACCTAAAAGAAAGGGATTTGTGTTACCAAATAAAATTAAAGAGGCATCCGTCAAGGCGATCCCCTTTCCCCTTACTTGTTCATTATGTGTATGGAAATTCTTTCTAAACTCATACATCAGGCTTGCAACTCAGGTAGTTGGACCCCTTTCAAAATTGAAGGTAGTGACATTTCTGTTTCCCGTCTCTTCTTTGCGGATGATGTTATTCTTTTTGGTGAAGCAAATGAAGAAACCCTTGTTGCCCTCACTAGTGTGTTGCATCACTTTTTTCTCCTTTCCGGTCAAAAAATGAATCATGCTAAAAGTCAACTGCTTTTTCTAAGAACACCAAAGATGAGTTGAAATGTTTATTTGAGAGCTCTCTTGATATTCCCGCAAGCTCTGATTTGGAGGTTTATTTAGGCTTTCCTTTGGGTGATAAGAGACCTAGCTAGTAGACTTAAACTTCAATTCATTTTACAGAAGGTAACTAAAACGCTCTCTAGTTGGAAATCTAGTCTTCTTTTGAAAGCAGGTAGAGCCACTCTTATCAAGTCTACGCTCACTACTATTCCGTGGTATTAGATGCAAGTCATTTCTCTCCTGATTTGGCTTTTGAAAAAGCTTGATCAAATCTGTGCCAACTTCTTTTGGGGTAGTAGTGAGAATTCAAGAAAGGTCCACCTTATTACTTGGGACAGCCTGTGCGGTCCTTTGAACATGGGAAGCTTAGGCTTTCGATCTGACCTCCTGATGAGCTCTATTCTTATGATGAAATTATGTTGGTCTTTGAACTGTAAATCTAACCTTGCCTCTGCCGTTGTCTATGCCAAGTACGTAAACAACCATGACTCTCCTACTCCCTTTAAAAGGGGCTCTTTCATTTGGCAAGGTCTGGATAAAGGCTGGTCTGTTTTCACTAAATATGCAGCCTGGGGGCTCGGGTTAATTTTTGGCTGGACCGTTGGTGCTTGACTGATGTTCTCCGCTATTTGTTTGTCGCCCCCTCCCTTTGGAGGAGATAAAATGTGTGTCCAAGATGCCTTTGAGATGAATGATGCTCTGGATAACCCTTGAAATTTTGATCTTTTTTTTTTATGATCTTACTGTTAATTTGATTCTTGGATCACCTTTTCCTTATTTTGGCCATGACTCCATTTGTCTTGATACCGCCCTTGTTAACTTCTTTGATACAAAAACTGTTTACATTGAAACTTGGAATGAAAAGAAAATTGTTGTGAACATGATTTTTGGTCTATCATTTGGAATTCTACTTGTGCTCCAAAATTAAAAAAATTATGTGGCTTTTATTTTGGGAGAAGCTGCCGACTAATGCTCTTCTTGTCCAGCGTAACTTGACAAGGTCAGGAACGTGTACTTTTTGCCTGCTGGCTGAAGAGACTAGTTAGCACATCCTCCGGAATTGTGTTAGAGCTCGGGAAGTTTGGAATCTTTTGTCCGACTCGGAGAATATTAGCTTTGAGGGTACAGAGTCTCGTACTTGGATTGGTAACAATATTGTCAATCATCCTAACCCAAATTGGCCATGTCGGTTTATCTCTTTGTGTTGGCATCTTTGGAAGCGGAGAAATAATTGGGTCTTTAATTTAAGTAATACCTCCGCCATTGGTGTCATTTCTATCGCCACAAAACAAAGACTGAAAATTTCTTCTCTGACTGTTCTTCAACAGCCCGCCAGACCCTCATCTCTCTCCCTTCCCCCTCCTAGCCTGATACCTCCCTTTGCTTCTTATACTATGCTAGTCGATGCGTCCTTTTCTCTTTCTACATCTTCGACAGGTTTTGTAGCTTGCCTTCTTGATCCACAAGGGCACTGGTTTGCTGGATTAACCAAACATGTTCCGTCCTCGGATGCTACCACGGGTGAAACTCAAGCTATTTAGATGGCTCTTTTATGGAGTATGGGTCTAGATTTGCATAATATCAGTTTAAATCGGATTGTAAGCTTGCGGTGAAGGGTATCTCTGATCTCTCTCAAGCAAGGGACAAATTAACCAATGTTTATGCACTTTGCAGGGATATGTTGTACAGTCGTACCGATATTTCTATTGATTACATATCTCGAGAATGGAATCACTTGGCAGATTCTCTTGCAAAGAAAGCAAGGTGTATGTTGTCCCTAAATCAAAGTCAGTTTCACTCGGTTCCCGACGAAGATTTAATTTTCGGCATTTTTTTGATGAAAAAATTATTTTCATGCCCCATAAGTAGGACTTCGTTGTATTAATACTTTGTTTTTCTTTGAACTTTTTTGTATTCGTGTAAACGTTGTTTTTTATCTAACCGTCGAATTTAAAAAAAAAAATAAAAAAAAAATAAAGAGGAAATCGATGGAGGGTCATAACTCTGCCTATCATCAGTTATACATTCTCTTAAAAAATCAGTAATATATATTTTCATACCCTTAACAAACGACAAACTAATTTGCGATCAACTCGAATATGGGCTCTTGGCCTACCTAACTACATGTACATGCATGGACATGCATGTAAGACATTATTTAAAGATCAGATGAGAAGATACGGTTATGTTTGCTGTAATTGAATTTGCAAGTTAGCAAGAAATGAGACATTATAAATGCCTGTAATATAACTAAACAAGATATACATGTATGTATGTCAACATAATTAATTAAGATATCAAATGTAACTGCTGATTTTATTCCAGACAAACAACCACAAGTGCAAATGATTGTTCATTTAATTATTCTATTGACATTCTATTATCAAATTTAAAATTTGCTGAAACAATTATATACGATGAAAAGTCTACTCATAACCTACATTGGAGTGATGACATTCTTAATTGCATTTGACATGCATTCTCATAAGATATTCAGAAATATGCATGCATGGGTGCATGCACTTAAACGTTTATATAAAGGATGGAATTGTGGATAGCGAAAACAACAAATACATTCTCAAGTTAGAAACACTTCTACTAATCCTCTAGCTAATTACAAAACATTCTTGTTTAAGAGTACAGTCGTTGTTAACAATGACGAGGCTTCAAATTTCAAGTAATGTAGTCATCGCTCTAACTATTTGGGCTATGCTAGTAACCAGCTGTGTGAGTGACTCTTATGGTTCAAATTCTGGTAAGGGGCACAAGTTTGGTCATGGGAAAAAGTCCCATGGCCCGCACAAAGGCCATGGTTCGTCCAAGAATCATGGCCCGCCTAAAGGCCATGGTCCACCTCCCTCAAACCCTACGACTCCTTCAAGCCCGCCCACGACTACCCCTTCAAGCCCTCCTCCTAGCCCTAGACCTTCTAGCTTACAAGTAGGGTTCTACAAAGGGTTGTGCCCTAACAATGTAGACATTGAGGCAAAAATTACAACTATGGTTCAACAACATTTTGTAAAGGACTCAACTATCCTTCCTGCTCTCCTACGCATGCAATTCCATGATTGTTTCGTCCATGTAAGCCATTTATACTTATAATTGCTCGTCTTGTCTACGTATAGACTTGTACCATTTTGTTTATTCAAAACAGCTAATTTATTTGTGTTTTTTCTATCGAAGGGGTGTGATGCATCGATTTTGATCAATGGACCTTCGTCTGAGAAAACTGCTGGTCCTAACCTTAGTGTAAGAGGGTACGAATTTATTGATACATTGAAAAGTACTGCTGAAGCTGAATGTCCAAACATGGTCTCTTGCGCGGACATCATTGCTATCGCTACAAAAGAACTTGTTAAGCTGGTAAGCTTTTTTTCAAATTTCTTTCAACTATGGTTTCTCTTTAAATTAAAACGAATTAATCTGAGGTTTTCTACACATTCTCATACGATGGTACCTATAATTAGAGTTTGAAAATCGCTTACGACATCGGACATGTATAATTTTCCTCATAGCTAACTTTACGTATATTTATCTCATTGATCCTTATAGAAATGGTATACCGTGTTTATTTGTTTGGATCATATATAGGGAGGAGGTCCAGACTATGCCGTACAAACGGGGAGAAACGATGGGCTTGTTTCGAGTGCTGCTAATGTGAATCTTCCAAGTCCATCCTTGTCCGTCAGCCAAACCATTTCAGTCTTTAAGGCCAAAAATTTCACCCCTGAAGAAATGGTTGTTCTATTAGGTATGTACCACATTATCACACAAATCCAACAATTTCCAATGTAACGTTAATCTTACAGCAAGATAGTCTCCGTAATAATAAATTCAATTCTCTTATATATACAGGTTGTCACACGGTTGGAATTACACATTGTGGTTTCTTCGAAAATCGTCTTTACCAAGGAACAAGCCAATTCGACCCGAATATGAACCCAAGTCTTAGGAGACAACTGATACCAACATGCCCTCAAGGCCAAAATTCAAACAACATCGCATTCTTAGATCAAAATTCACAAAGTTCAAACAAGGTTGACAACTCTTTCTATGATCAAATCCTTAAGCAAAGAGGAATTCTTGCAATTGACCAAGAACTAGCTCGTGACCCTGCAACTAAAGGCTTCGTCTTACAATTAGCACAAAGCCCTTCCTTATTCAACTCCAAATTAGCCAGTGCCATGGTAAAGCTGCAAGCACTTGATGTGCTCCTAGGGAATAATGGACAAATTAGAAAAACTTGCAGCAAATTTAACTAAAATCACGAAAAAGATGGGAGTCATCAACTTTCTAATTGTAATACTCTCTTCCTTCAAATTCAATTTCAAGAACCCACTAGTTTAATTTTATGCGAAACAATTATTGAATTTTAAAAGGAGTATATTCTATAAATCGAATATTTTACTTAATTGCACTATGATTGTACATTTTCTTCTATCTAACTTTTACGTTTATGTTGGGAGAAAAAGAATTGCTCCGTACAAATAAAGTTACAATACTCTACATATCTGCTTGTTATGTTGTGCTATGAGATCATAGATTTATTTGCCAAATGCTAGCATATACTTAGTGTTGAAGACTTCAAGTGAGTTGATCCATGAAGACAAGAAGGCATAAATTAAAGTCCAGAAGATTTAGACAGAGTAGTTAGGCTTGAATTTTTTTTTGTGTGTGTTGTTATTTCTGATAATGATAATGTATGGATTACATTGCTTTATATATTACAAAGCTAATTCTAATACAGCTAATCTGATTGTGACATTGATGTTGATGTTTCCTTAAACTAGCATACACCTTAATTCTAGGAATGTTCTTCTGTTGGTCAGCCTACACCATTTTGGCAACTCCTTGACTTGTGAGTTTCATGTCCAACCAAGTTCACATGTTTGCTCTTGGTTTGTGCACTCTGAGGTTGACTGTGCTTCATGCTGCTGCTCTGCAACCTGGGATGCTATATCCCACTTTCCATCTCTTCTGTTTTACACTCCTCCTCAAGATGGGAGTGTAAGCCTGATGAAACTCCCATCTTGGATAGAAGTTTCTGATGTTGTGACACTGGTAGTGGTTTGGTTAGGACATCTGCCACCTGGTCTGCAGATTTGACATAGGAAGTGTGTAATGTTCCTTGCTGAATTTTCTCTCTAACAAAATGGCAGTCCAACTCTATGTGCTTGGTTCTCTCGTGATATATTGGGTTTGCTGCTATTGCTATAGCAACTCGATTATCACACGTAAGTTCTGCTGATCCACATTTCTTCAATCCCAACTCCTTTAGAAGTGAGGATAACCAGGAGATTTCACAGCTAGTCAAGGCCATAGCCCTGTACTCTGCCTCTGCTGATGACCTGGACACTACGGATTGTTTCTTTGCCTTCCAGGATATAGGTGAATTACCCAATAAGATACAGTATCCTGTGGTCGATCTTCTGCTAAATGGGCAGGATGCCCAATTGGAATCACAGTAGGCTGTGAGTTTAGCTGCCGATGAGCTAGCCAGCAGTATACCTTGCCCAGGTGAGGATTTTAGGTATCTCAACACCCTTCTAGCTGCTTGCATGTGATCAGAGGTTGGTGCTTGAATAAATTGACTCAGTAACTGAACTATAAATGCAATATCGGGCCTTGAGATTATGAGGTAAATAAGCTTCCCTAACAGCCTTCTATAGACATCTGGATTGGGTAGAGAGGTGCCCTTGTCTGGTTCCAATTTGTCGTGGGAATTGAGTGGCAGCTTTAGTGGTTTTGCATTCACCATATCGAATTCCTTCAACAAATCCATCACATATTTCTTTTGAGATATGAATATTCCCTTTTCAGACCTGTCAACCTCCAAACCTAGAAAATACCTTAGATCTCCCAAGTCTTTCATATGAAACACTGCACTCAGTTTTGTTTTTAGGGCTTGTATTTCTTCCGAGCTGTCTCCTGTGATGATCATGTCATCTACATACACCAGTACCACTGTGGTGGAGTCTTGTGTTTGTCTTTTGAAGATGGAGTGATCCGAGGATGATTGTTTATATCCACAATCATTGAGTGCTGATGAGAGCTTGGAGAACCATTGTCGCAGAGCCTGTTTAAGACCGTAGAGAGATTTTTTGAGCTTACACATTTGATTAGGTGCATATCCTTGATTAGGTGCAATCCCTTATTCTCCTCCTTTCGACATGCTCGAATCTCTCCTGAGGATGAATATCCTGGTGGAATTTCCATATAAACATCTTCATCAAGGTCTCCATGCAGGAATGCATTGGAGACATCCATTTGAGAGGTATACCAGTCTTTTAAGCCAGCCACAGCTAAGACTGTTCTCACTGTTGCCATCTTAGCGACTGGAGCAAAAGTTACTTTGTAGTCAACTCCATATCTTTGGTGAAACCCCTGAATAACCAATCGAGCTTTATGCTTATCAATAGTCCCATCAGAGTTGTACTTGGTCTTATACACCCACTTACAGCCTATGGCTCTCCTATTGGCAGGCAGTTCAGTGATTTCCTATGTATCATCGCTTTTCAGAGCTTGGAGTTCCACATTCATAGCATTCACCCACTTAGTATGTCGAACAGCTTCTGAGTAGTGTTTAGGATCACACTGATCAGTGATAGCCCTAACCAGATTAGCAAATTTTGTGGTTGAGTGAATCTCTGCCAGATTTGCAACTTGTTGAGCCATCACAGGATTGTCGACTTCAAAGTCCTGAGTCCATAGAGATGCTCTCCTGACTCTGGTGGGTCTTGGTGTAGGTAATCTTGGTGGGGAAACAACTTCAACAGCACGTTGATGCTCTGTAGGTGGAGTATCAGCTGGTATCTCCTCCTCTGGTGTATCTACCAGGCCAGTAGCACCTGGTATTGGTAGTGCAGAATGTTGGGATGTTTCCTTTTGTGAGACCCAACTTTTGTAAGGAAATATATGCTCATGAAACACCACATCTCTAGAGACAAAGCATTGTTGTGTAGATAAATCATAGAGTTTGTAGCCTTTTTGATTGGCTGGGTATCCAATGAACACACATGGCAAACCTCTTGGTTCAAATTTGTCTTTGACCCTGCTTGGGTTGTAAGCTAAGGCTAAACACCCAAATACTTTGAGTCTAGAGTAATCAGGTTCTTTGTGAAAGAGTATTGAATAAGGTGTTTTGTTTTCAATCACACTCGAGGGAATTCTATTGATAATGCACTACTACATTAATGACATATTGCAACACCTTAAAATCGTTACCTTAGACCCAAATAAACGTTACAATAGACCTAAGGTAACGCGCAGAGGCGCTGCAAATACCCGCGCTGCATTAGGTCTAAGGTAACGCAAATTTGGGTCTAATGTAACGCTTATTGCTTTGAATCATGTAAGCGTTACCTTAGCTCATAGTGTTGTTACAATAGGTATAATGTAAAGCTAACGAAGCTAAGGCAACGCTCTTGCTTTCAATTGCAATGATATGCACTGCATCTAATGCAACGCTAACTAGAATGACCGACATTAATACTATTTTGGCGGAAATAATAATAATAATAATAATAATAATAATAATATTATTATTATTATTATTATTATTATTATTATTATTATTATTATTATTATTATTATTATTATTATTATTATTATTATTATTATTATTATTTACCGTATGTATATAATAAGAAAAGTACAAATAATATTAAAATAATTAATTTGATAGCTTATAATTAATTAATAAATAGCGCTTTGATTACAAAATCCAATCAAGCTATCTAAAATGTATGTGCCAAGACGTATAATGACCACCTACAGCTCAAAAGCCAAAACAAATTGCTAGCACATGAGATAATCGTTTCTTATCCAAAAAATTATATCTACAAAATTTCATTGGCTAGCTAGTAGCTTGAGCTTTGCTTAAAGTCTTTCCGCACTACTCCAATAAAGCATCATCTTTGTTGCGATCCTCAATCATCTACAAACATTGAGAAGCAAAATGGCAACAATAATATCAAATTCCTTGCAAAACAAATAATGTTACTTTTGTGAATGACATAATGTCGAGGGAATTGATACACTATCAAACCTAAAATTTCAAACTAAGGGATATAATCTCCCTATATATGTTGCGTTCCTATAGAAAATTCGCCATGACCTCCACGTAAGATACACATCCAAAAAAATCATACGACCATATCATAGAATCCTGCATAGCAATCTCCACAACCACCACTACTTCCACCATGTTGTACACTTCACCAACCATATCCATGCCAACACTACTTCACAAAATTTATATGAAATGACAAGTTTATATTATAAGATTGGCCCTCTATAAGAAATCCTCTTATGACAAAGAAGAACAAAGAGGGGAATACACGAATAAGAGAGCCAATGCTTCTCCATCTAGATTGGTGTCTGCCTTGATAGCATACTAACATACCAAAGCTAAGAGATCAGACCAGACTAACAAATGAAACTCAAGCTAAGCAACAGTATACAACTCCCTTTTGCTCATAGTTTCCATTATGTTGTTCTTTCTTATTTTACTTATAACATTGTCCAAAAAAAATCCAAGATGTGCACAACTATCCAACTTTCAGCATTATGACCAGTGCTTATAGTTCAAAGCAACCACGTCAGAATGTCTTTGACAACCAGGCTACTAATTTAGTTCAACCAAGTCATAGTCTCTAACTCCATTCGTTCTCTTTTGGTAGTAAATTTAGTTCTCATACCATAGAAGCGTCATAAAGTCAGTTGATATAGAGAAAGAGCAAGAGAGTTTAAAAGATAGAGAGAGAAAAGTATTGAACCTGATTAGCTGTGCTCGTTCCAACTGATGGTAGGCTATTTTGCGTATCTTGATGTTTTTTGGGATCACTACTTGGATCACGAGGCTGAATGCTCACATGAAAATCAGGAACAACGAGATTCATACCAGGATTTGCTGCCTGAAATTGGGTGATGATGGTGGTAGCTATCTGATGTCCAATACGTGACACTACATCTGATTGTATTCTCTCCATATAAAGCACAATACCAACAAATTAAAGCACAATAAAGTACCAACAAATTAAAAATAAAGTACAAATTTAAAGTATTAGCTATTAACCACAAACATGAACTAACAACAATGATGTTTTGATACTCACATGTCTAGAAACATTGAGACGGGGCCCTTGAGTTGTAATCTAGAACCACCAGCAAAAGAGAGTAGTCTTAGAAACACCAATTGAAGAGCTGCGAGAGAAGCCAAAAACACCACCAAGCACTAGTCAAAACAAAAATATAACCAGTAGCTCACAATGTAGAATCATGGAGAAAAGAGTATGCTATGAAATCATAAAATCATACGAGAGTAAACTTTTTGCATTTACTTTGTCATTCTTGCCATATTGTCATAAGAAGCCTATTTCATTCAGAAAGATCATTACTTTCACATCTAAATCTGAAATCGTCAACAGCAGGTGGACTTCTAATAGAGCAGCCGTGCTCAGTGAAAGGGTGAAGGCATTCTGGTTTAGAACAGTGCCATGTACACTTTTGTACTATGTGTATAACTACTCTTGAGTCATTCCGGTAAAATACTTAAAAAGGAAAGAGATATTTTATGTTGCAGACATGGGATTCAAAAAGCAGATATCAAGGCAATAAAGTGAACCAAAATCCTGTGACTGTTTCACTTTTCATAGCCCACCAGCATACGAGAACAGGTTAACCCGAAGTAAGTAGTGTGAAAGATCAAACACTTAACAAGTGACAACATTATGTTTTCATAAATTCAATGTTTTCCAAGTCTGTCTTCTTTAAGCAATTTTTCTCAGAATGTATGAAATATGTAGGTCTAGACTGTACAGAGCAGTTTCTACTTTCTAACAGGGAAACTACTGAAGGGAAGCAGGCGAAAACTCATTCCTAGGGAGACATACTGATATACAGAAGGTCTACGTAATGTTGTTGATGCAGGTGCATAGGTCTCCTCAAGTACTTTGTTTAACAGATGCACATTGTTCCCTCGACTGGTCCCGACATTGTTCCCTCGACTGGTCCATGCACCATATCGACATTGGTCCCTCGACGGGTCCATGCGTTATTCATGAGTTCACGACGATGCTTGATATGGTCTAAGAAGTTTTCTATACTCAGAGCTGCCATAAATGATCAAGTTATTTAATAATAATTTGTTATTATTAACTTGATTATATATGATTGATCATCTCATATATTGTGGATTAATTTCACTCTAATATTTCAGAAATCATCAGCTCCAAGTGGTGGAACACTAGCCTACTGTCACCCAGTTGTTTTTAAAGAAGAAGTCTTGACTATCCAAATGCAAAAGCTCATGCTCAGCCTTTCAATTCCTAAATTATCTAAACTTAATTCCTTTTAAGTTGATAATTTACTTAAATAATATCTTATGTAAATATATCTTGTTTGTGTGTATCAAGGCTGCTAGTGGGGATCATTACCCGTGCAATTTCTAGCTGCAGGAAGGCACAACTGTTCAGGCCCTTTTTCCTTTCTTTTGTTATTGTAATCTAGTGATATTTTCATGTTTTATTATTGTTTATGGCAAAGGAGTATGAACACTCATTTTGTCAAGTTCCAGCTTTCCTCATAAGGTAAGGAAAGCCTTGTATATTTAAGCTGCTATTGTTTTCTTAAGACAACAACTTGAAATATAAGCAAAACCTTGAGAATTCGTTCCTCTTCTTGGTCTTCAGTAAACTTGTGTTTAAGGAGCACTTGTTGGTGAGCCAACTGAACTCCGTACTCAGCTCAATTCCTAAACTAAAGATCTTTACAACACAATACTCACAAATTCATACAACATAAACAATCAGGTTTGCGCATGATTCCTAGGCAAAACACAAAGCAGTGAGTGAGTAAGGCAAGAATTATGTATATGCCGAGTGACAAACACAGCTTAAAAGAGTTGACAAATACAGAATCTGCTCCTTGGCTCATTTTTACGAAAACGCATCAGAAACATCAGTGGCATGGAGAAAGCCAGAAAACAATTTCCCTAGACTATGCATTATAGACAATAACAAATGTCTAGTGCAACTGCCAATGACTTACTGCCACAAAATCAAGCATAGAGAAAAGAAGCAGAAACCAGATACAAACCTCATTCAGGACTGCGAGTCTGGTCTTCAATAAATTTCAATGCTTCGTCTCTGGAGATAATATTGACCCGACTAACACCTTATTATGTATAATCAACAAAAATACAAACCCAGAATCATAAACAAGATATTAATGAAAAAAATAAAGTATAAAAATGAAGAGGGGATGAAATATGCAGGAAAAAATTACCTAATACATGACGAGGACGATAAAGCAGCGAGATGAAGATGGCTGAATCTGTCACCACCACCACCAGTGCGAAAGACCAAAGGAGAGCGAGTGTCGGAAATAGGACAAATTATGAGTACCCAATTCAGATTGAATTAAATTGGGGCTAAAAATTCATAAAAATTGGGGAAAACATCAAAATCATGAACCCAGAATACTTACTCAAAAGACTCGGGTCGATTTCGCCTAAATACTTCAATTTCTTGCCCAAATCAATTTGACCAAAATCATTCAAAATCAAAACTTGATGCGTGGGAGTAGTGAAGTTGAGATCAATTAAGGACGATACGGGATTGAGAAATTTGAGAGTATGTCATGATTTTTGTTGAATTTTCAGCTGAGAGAGTGAAGTTTGAGTTAGGGTTTGGGAATAGCATTGTCCAGTACAGAAAATTTGGGAGGGAGAAGCTCAGTTGTCGCGCCCAATTTTTAGCATGGCTTTTTTTTTTTTTTTTTTTTTTTAAAGTAGCGTTGCATTAGCTTAGGTAAGGCAACGGAAAATTTCAAATGCAACGCCTATCTATAGACCGTTACATTAGACGTTGCAATAGATACTTCCTTAGAGGAATAAATAGGAAAGTGTTGCAATAGGTTAGCAAATGTAACGCCTATCTATATACCGTTACATTAGAAGTGTTGCATTAGGTCATTTTTGTAGTAGTGATGTAGACTGCAGCAAGGATACAATTTCCCTAGAATTTCTTTGGCAGGCCTGACTGAAACATAAGAGCTCTACTAACTTCAAGGAGATGCTTGTGCTTCCTCTCCACAGTACCATTTTGTTGTGGAGTGTCTATACAGCTGGTTTGGTGAACTATCCCCTGATTTTGAATAACTCTCCCACATTCTCCTTCACAATTTCCATGGCATTGTCTGACCTTTTGTATTGCAGCATCAAACTGAGCATGAATGAGGCTATAGAACTGAGGAAAGAGCTGTCCAATCTCACTTTTGTGTCTCATGAGATAGATCCAAGTTGCTCTACTGTAATCATCAACAATTGTGAGGAAAAATCTGTGTCTAAGCCTTGTTTCTTTCTTATAAGGCCCCCAGACATCCATATGAACTAGCTCAAAGGGTTTAGTTGTACTGTGGCAGCTTATAGGGAATGCTTGTCGAGTTAGCTTAGCCATAGAACAAGTGATACACACCAATCCTTTATCTAGTTTAACAGCCTTTGAAATGCTAAGGATGTGCTTTAATTTGTCTTTAGAGCAGTGACCGAGTCTATAATGCCATTGACCAAAAACATCATGTTTATCATTCAATAAAAGCTTATCAGTACATGTTGTGCCTGCTGTTACACAGTTTTCAGGCTCTACACTAACTGGATCATCACTTAACATGATGTGTCCTGACTTAAGATCATCGGTCTTAACAGGTTGACACTTATTCAAATTTGAAAGCACATCCACAACATTACCAACAAGATTCACATCCCTATCTACTAGATAGTAGACTCCCTTGTGCTCCTGCCCCACTCCTCTAGTTATCTTCTTCAATGAGTCCTGTATAACACAAAGATTCTTATAAAAGGACACACAGTAACCCTCTGAGGTGATAAGTTTATGGACAGATAGCAGGTTATATTTGAAGGCAGGCACATATAACACTTTCCTCAAGGTCATCCCATTTTTGAGTTTACAGTTACCAACATGTGTGACATATGAAACTTGACCAGTAGGGAGTGTTATCTTTGGTTTGTAAACTAGTTCTTTCACATCAATCAAACAGCTTAGATCAAATGTCATATGATCACTGGCTCATGAATCCACAATCCAGCATTTATCTATATTTCTAAGGAAGACAAAATTGCAAATGACGTTACCTGCAAAGTGAGCTGCCATCTCACTCTCAACATTCTGATTTGAAGATGTGTTTGAGCCTGATACCTTATTCATCAACTGCATAAACTGGTCTTGAGACAAGAATACTCCCCCAGACTTTTCTGACTCATCATTAACCATGGCATTTCCTGCGTATTTTCCCTTATTCCAGTTTTGCTTGCCCTTGAATTTATTATTCTGCCACTTGTTTCCTTGGTTTTGATTGAGATCTTTACCTTTTCCATGGTTCTTTCTATCCTCAGGAAATCCTATCACCCACCAGCATTCTTCATACTTATGCCCTGGTTTCTTGCATTTAGGACACACCCTGGGCTTTTCATATTGTTGTTGCTGACCACAGAATGCAGTGTTCCCACTGTCTATTTCTATTTTGGTGACAGAACTCAGCACTTGCTGTTGGATTTCTTCTTGTTGAAGTGTTGATACCACCTCCTCCACAGTAGGAAGGTTTTTCATCATTAGAAAGTTGCTTCTCATTGTTGCATAATGAGGATCCAACCCATTTAGGAATTGAAACAACTTTCTCTCAACTATTTCTTTGTGAATGGCATCAGCAAATGCAATGGTTTCTTCTGTTACCTCAGTGATGGGTGGCCAATCTCTCATGTTTTCTAGAGTCTGCCAGAGTGTCATCAGTTGGCTGTAGTATTCCGCGATACTCTTACTTCCTTGAGTGAGCTGTCGGATCTCTTGCTCAATCTGATACTTCCTGGCACCATTACTTACCCCATATGTTCTTCCTAGGTAATCTCATATCTCCTTTGCTGAGGTTACAAGCCTCACAGCAGCCTTGACTTCAGATTTCAGGTTGTTCAACAACCAGCTGACAACCAGATCGTTGCACATATCCCACATATCTGCTTTCTCAGGTTCTGTTTTTGATTTCTTGACGCTTCCAGTGACAAAGCCGAGCTTCCTTCTGGTGGCCAAACTCAGTTCCATCTCCCTTTTCCACTCATAGTAGTGACTCATGTTTTCCAATTTGGGTTCTATGGAAAGGGGAATGCTGATTTCTTAGGGATGGGTGTAAAGTGGATCTCTCATGTCCACCCTTTGGTTTTGGTTCATGTTTGATCTGATTCTGATCCTCCTGTCATGTATTGTTATGACAGTACTGTTTTTCTGGTTTTTTTTTTTTTTTTGAATGCTTGAGAAGAGAACAAGTTTTGTTTCTAATTCTATGCGAAACCATGAAGACTTCAAGTGAGTTGTTCAGGCTCATGTCTTCAGGCTCTGATACCATGAAAACTTCAAGTGAGTTGTTCCATGAAGACAAGAAGGCATTCAAGTCCAGAAATTGAAGAGAAGATTTAGACAGAGTAGTTAGGCTTGAATTTTTTTTGTCCGTGTTGTTATTTCTGATAATGATAATGTATGGATTACATTGCTTTATATATTACAAAGCTAATTCTAATACAGCTAATTTGATTGTGACATTGATGTTGATGTTTCCTTAAACTAGCATACAGCTTAATTCTAGGAATGTTCTTCTGTTGGTCAGCCTACACCATTTTGGCAACTCCTTGGGAGTTTCATGTCCAACCAAGTTCACATGTTTGCTCTTGGTTTGTGCACTCTGAGGTTGACTGTGCTTCATGCTGCTGCTCTGCAACCTGGGATGCTGTATCCCACTTTCCATCTCTTCTGTTTTACAAGTGTCCATTACCTCGCCTTGTCAAAGATGACTCGTGCTTTCGGCTTACGGAAACACAGAAGGCCAACAGGCCCACCAATATAGGTCGTGCACAATGGTGGGATACTTGGATCTTCATTTCTAATACTTGCTCGGGCTGAGAAGTTATGGTAAATTTGTAGGACAATGCTAGAGGTCTACTGTGTAGACACTCAAAAGTGTCTACAATCAGCAATAATTTTACTACAATAGTAAAATTTTACTACTCACACTATAAATTTTACTACCTGAATTTTTCATTATAATTAATTTTACTACTTCGATCTCAATTTTACTACTACTAACTCAATTTTACATTGTAGACAAATTAATTGTGTTTACACTGTAGACCTATAGCAATTTGCAAATTTGTATTAGGCCAACAGCGGACTAGCCTAGCACAATTGAGCGGACGAAGACATAATGTAGGCCATTGTTGCATTAAAATGGCGTTTAAATTAGGCCATGTGTCAAACCATTTACGAAAAACAAAGTGCAACTTTTTAAGCACCGCTAATGATATGGGGTGAGATTTGAGAATGTGAGAATTATGTTGAGTTATCCAGCCCAAATTTGGCATGTAAAACGCCTTTGAATTGCTTTGGTAAGTAAAGCATGTGGTGTAGAATTTTAGAGGAGAGAAAAGATATGAGAGTAAACTATATGGAGAAGTTTACTGTAAAACTTGCTCAATTAACTTAATGAAAATGGACTCCTTTAAATAGGGTATACAACAACTTAATACACCTTAAACTTAGCAACTACTCCCTGCGTCCCAGTTCAAATTCCCCGAGCGTTTTTTATAGTGGAATAAGAAAAATTGATATAATAAGTTGAGTGGGGTAATATTAGGAAAAATGAGGAGAGAGAATGTGGGGATTAATAAAAGTAGGAGAGATAGTGTGAGAGATTATGTGATAATTTAATAAAAGTAGGAGAGAGAAATATGTCCCAAAATAGATAGGGTGTTTGAAGTGGGACGTCCCAAAATGGAATATGGGGCGTTTGAACTGGAACAGAGGGAGTACTTCTAATCACATTCTCCACATCCCACGTACAAACAATAACCATAACACTAAATACCCACTAACTCAAATGATTAGGAATCACCACTAGCTAATAACTAGGAATTAACAAAACTAATTTTGACTTAGTTGTTTTTGGATCATAAATCCAACATGTGGGCCTCTTTGTTAGTGGATTTTACCTCCGGATTTGGAGGGTTTTGCTTTGGGTTTATTCCTTAAAATTTGTGTCTCATCTTATTAGATTGCGTATTTTCTACTTTTGTTTATTATTGTCGATTGGTTTGCTTCCGCGGCGCGTGGGAGATTGGTCATATTTCCCAACAAGTGGCACCAGAGCTAGGTTTTGTTTTTAATCTAGGTTCATGTGGTTAAATCGACAAGGATGTCAAACATTGGGTCTCAGTTTGTTGTGATAAAGTTTGACGGTAAAAGTAGTTTCACCCTTTGTCAAAGAAGGATGACGGATCTCCTGGTACATCTTGGTTTTTCGGAATCCTTGAAAGGAGCTAAGGGCAAGCCGTAAGAGATGAGTGATATCGACCGGCAAGATGTGTGCGATAAAGGTGCTAGCCATTAGGTCGTGCATCTCAAATACAGTCATCAATTGTATAGTTGATGGGGACTCTTCATCGGAGATGTGGGATAAGTTGGAGAAACTCTACCGAGTTAAGAGTTTGACCAACAAGTTGTTGTTGAAGCGACGGTTATATCGGTTAACGGATGGACGAGGATGAAAATCTGATTGGGCACATGAACGTGTTCAATGGACTGTTACATGAGTTGAAAAAGATCGAGGTCAAACTTGAGGAGGAAGATAAGGCGTTGTTACTCCTTAGTTCTCTCCCGGATGGATATGATAATTTTGTGGATACTATTCTATGTGGGAAGGATACCATTACGATGGATCAGCAAACAGCTTTATTGTCTTTTGATGCGAGGAAGAAGGACAAGGCTTGGATACGTAGCAACAGCTCGGATACGGTTGTAGTTCCTCGTGGTGGGAAAGGTCGATCGTCTAACAAGGATGCTAGGTCGAATCATGCCAACTCTCGGTCTAGGAACACCTTTGTCAATGAGGTGCAGTATTAAAAGTGTGGTGACCTTGGACATATTAGGCGGTATTGTCCTAAAAAGGGTAACGGCAAGGGTGACACCAACTTGGTTAGGAGTGAAGAGAATGGTGACTCATCTTTCACGCCTGGTGACTTACTTGCGGTCACGGATGAGTGCGGTGCTTCTTCCAAATAAGATTGGGTGTTAGATTCTTCTAGTGTCAGTCACGTTTGCTCCCGAAAAACCTGTTTTGATGAGTTCCAAGAAGGTATGACTCAGAAGTTGAGTTTGGCGAGTGACTCGAAGGTTGATGTCATGGGTGTTGGGGTGGTGAAAATCAAAACTGGTAGTGGAGTAGTGCATACTCTGGACAAGGTAGCATATGTTTCAAAGTTGCGGAAGAATCTAATCTCACTTAGTCAGTTGGACTTCCAAGGTTATGAGTACAAAGCTCATGGGGGAGTGGTAGAGGTGACTAAGGGTTCAGTGATTCTCAGGAAGGGGAAGTTGCATTGTAGTTTGTACCGTCTAAATAGTTCTACCATTAAGACCTCACATGGCTGGGAACGGAAAAGACATCAACGTGCTTTGTTTGCCGTAGATGCGAATGTTTGCAGGTCAAAGGCAGAAAAATTTCTGCTGGTGGTAAAGTGGAGGGATGGAGGTCCCTCTCCGGAATCAAATGACGCATTTGATTGATTCGGCTGTACACGGTGCGTGGCCGTGGTAGTGAGCCAGGGTAAGGACTGGATTCGGGTGTGCAGCTGGTAATTACGGTAGGCCAATGATTAATTCCTCGGTGTTACCCCTTGAATTGAAGGGGGAGAATTGTTGGGTTATTCAGCCCCAAGTTTGGCATGTAAAACGCTTTCGAATTTCTTTGGTAAGTAAAGTATGTGGGCCTCTTTGTTTTACGTGGTTTTTATACCTTGTTTTGGTAAGTGAGTTTGCACGGCTGCATGTGCTGTGGTACTATATAAAGGGGTAATACTCTTTGGTACGTAACTGTAGCAGCAATGCATTGCAAACAAAGTTGGCTTAATTTTGTTTGGTTTCTCATTCTCTCACGGAGGTGCACAAACTAGTATTAGAGGGTGTTCAAGAGGATCAAGTTTTGGTGTGGGAGTGTAGTTGCTGGCGTTGTAACAACCCTAAATTTTGACCAACTATAAATAGAAATAAATTTAGAATTGTCACGCCGCAATTGACTACCAAGTCAATTGTTAGGCTAGAAATTCAACTACAATTAACCAACGGAAAATAAAACAGCGGAAGTCTTTAAATGTCGAGCTATAATTCTCAAAACGAAATCCAAATACATTATTAGAACGAAATGAAGTCTGAGACAAAAACAAAGTCTTTCGAAAATTCCCAACATGATCAACTTCGTAAGCATGTAGCCATATTATCAAGACCTGTCAACTATGCCATAGAAGATTGACATAGGCCCCAGAACACGGTAGGGACGAACCAGAAAACAAAACGTCAGCACAGGCTGAGTAAGAAATTAATAAGCATAAAGAATAAATAAGATACGCGCCTTGAGGCGCGTAGCTAACAAGAACGAATTGACGTTATAACATAGGATTAACAATAGCAACAGAGTGCATTATCAAAAGAGCATCGTCGCTCAATATATACATATTGTTTAATTATTCGGCCAGGGTCCTACCCCATAGCCCAGCCCACTTAACGAACTTTGTTCGAGATAGATTTGTAATTATCGCCCTAATAATCACGAGTGTGCACACCCCTCGCAAGACAGGCCGGTAGGACGAGTTCCCATCTAGGAGGAAGACTATTAGGAAGTCGGTAGCTAATCCGACCCTACGTACCTTGATCAGAGGTATATCAAACGATGATCGGCCGAGCCGAATCCATCGTACTCTAGGTGAAGTCATTTATTTTCTTTCATCCGTTTTATATACATTGTTCACGCGTGCATTATTTGACGATACAAATTACAATGATCATAATCGATAGATACTTGAAGCGAAACAAAAACACAAGCAACAAGCAAACACACCACTCGACCGAGTGGCCGAGTGGTGGTCTCGGCTAGAGGCCGAAGGGTCGAGGAAGGCAAGAGGCCGAAGGCCGTGGGGAGTATGGTGGTCGAAAGACCGCAAACGAACATTGATAAGATGGAAGGAAAATATGCTCAATGCTATAATTAGGCACAAGCGAAACGGGTAACAAGAATGATTGTGTAAAGCAAGAACATACGATGATCAAGCAAAGTGTATCAAACAAGATAATGGTTAGTGAGAGATTTGTGATCAACGTTCTTACCTTACTAGCGAAATCACAAGATCAACTTAAGACTTTAGAACGGTATTTCCTCGAACACACAACCTAAAATCAATCAACAACACACTAATCACTAACCACTTCCACTATTCAACTCGACATAGCTAGTAGTCCAAACCACACCATCAATCGACATAGACCAAAACATGATCAACATACTTATCACATACTAACAAGATTTCCACTAGATTTCAATGCCCAAACGATCTCCAAACGATACTAAATTCGCACATCACCTTCCCAATCATACCAACAACACAATTCCATTATTAAATCATCAAATCAACCATATTAACACTCAAATTAGGGCAAGATCAGATCTGGACAGAATATATTTTTCACCATTAGAACATCATAATTCATCCCCAAATTAAAACCATGAATTATTTAAACCATGATGATCAATTCCTCCAAATACTACACAATTCCAATCATAAAATCATCATTAAATCATATGAACCCTAATTTCAAAAGTCCTAAATTAGCATTCAATTATTCATGCATCAAACCACAATTAAGCATGATTATAATCTAATAAAGCAATTCCCACAACCACAATCATGTTTAAACCATAATCAACATGAAATTAAGAAAGCCCTAATTAGAAATTATGAAAGGGGGTGTAGAAACATACTACTCTTGATGTAAAACCAAGAGAGAGGGTCGGCTAGGGTTGATGGCGGCGGCCGGTGGCAGCGGCGGCTAGGGTGGCAGCGGCGGTGGTGGTGATGCGCGGCTCTCCTCCTCCTCTTCTCCTTCTTCTCTTCTTCTCTTCTCCTCCCGTCGTTCTTTTTCTTTTTTTTTTTCTTTGCTGCAGCCGTGAGTGAGGGGAGGGTTTTGGGGTTTTTATTTTATTTTTTTTGTAGAAAGTAGGAAGGGTTTAGTAAGGGTATTTTGGTAATTAAGAAAGCGTCTCTAAACGGAAGATATACCCTAATTTCCCAAAATAGATTTTCATACCCTTAAAACGAGATTCTCCCAATAGTTTGTACAATTCAAGTAACCCAAAAAATATGGGGTGTTACAGGCGTAAGTCGACTCTTGCGGTTGATATTCTTATCTCGGTTCAGGACAAGGGTCGTCTACTATACATGAACGGTTAGTACATCTTTTAAGGTGTGTTTTATCTCTAGTAGTATTAGTAATTGGTGATTATTAATTATACTCGGAAGTTAGGGGTAGTTTATCTTTGTTCCTGATTTGTAGCGCGTTTCGAATTCGGTGGTATAATTCGAAACGGTGAATATACTGGTGCTGTTTATATAGTGGAATTCAGCGGTTTTTCTGTTGGGTTTTACCTCCGGATTTGGAGGATTTTGCCATAGGTTTAGTCTCTAATATTGGTTTGCTTCCGCGGCGTGTGGGAAATTGGTCATATTTCACAACAAATTTGTATCGGGAATAGACCTCAGACAAGTCGATTTGAATATACAGTACTGTGAGCATAATTGTTTATAAACTCTTTCTAGGAAGCTTCCTCTATAACATCTATCCAGTATCCACAAGTCCACAACTCTCAATGGCTACTAGGGGTGTTAAGAAAAAACCAAACCGCGGTTAACCGAACCGAATAACCGAAAACCGCACATTTTTTCGGTTCGGTTAACCGCACCGCAAATTTTTTCGGTTCGGTTAACCGAACCGAAAACAAAATTCGGTTATTCGGTTCGGTTTCGGTTCGGTGTTTTGGAGTTTCGGTTAACCGAAATCGTACCAATTTTTTATTTTTTGAAAAAAAATTTAAAAAATGTATGTGGCGGTTCGGTTTCGGTTCGGTTAACCGAAATAACCGACCTATAATCGGTTTTCGATTCGGTTTCGGTTCAAGATAAGGGCAAACCGAAAATTCGGTTAACCGATTTTCGGTTAACCGAAAAATTCGGTTCGAATTTTATCCGAACCGAATTTTCGGTTCGGTTAACCGAAATGAACAGCCCTAATGGCTACTGATCTAACTCAAGTTGGTGGAATGTTTAATTTGCAAGCTCAATTTCGTGAAACAAACAAAATCCCTTCGTCCCAGTCATTTATTTACCCTTTCCTTTTAGATCCGTCTCAGTTATTTCTTTACCTTTCCGTTTCTGGATTGTTTTTTTTTCCAAGATCTCAGTTTGCTTCCACCAGATACTTCTTTATTTGCATATCAAGATATCAATTTGAGATCTTATTTCGGTTAGATACGTCCACCTACGAGACTCTCACTTCCCATCTGCGTTCAGCACAAAGTCCTTGCCTTGGGGCTGTGGCAAGAGTTTCAGCAAGGGTCTGTCTTTCCAAGAGAGTTCAATCTCTTTCGAGCTTGTTAAGTAAACATGATGGTGGTGAAATGACAATATTATCCTTACCTATAACTATGCACTCCCACCGGGGTAAATAGTATTGGATGTGGATCAACAAGTTTATAAGGAAACTTTACGCATATGCATCTTGTATTCCATGCTCATCATTATCATCAATTTAATGATACTTTCTGAAAATCAAAGCAATATACTCCCAAAAACCAATTCAATGATACTCCCAGAAAATCAAAGTAAAAGGACGACTCTAGGTCCGTATCGAAATCGACGACGAGAACATATATAGAGGTGGGATTGACAAGCCTTCCATCGACCTCGCGCATGAATAGAGATGGTTGGGAAGCGACTTGGGTGGGGGAGCAGATGAGTGGGTGGTTTGATGGTGGAGATGAGGAGTTTGAAGATAAGGGGATGAGAGTATATTGTTTTGAGTAAGTGCTCTAAACGAGCATGCTTGGGGGTTGTAGAGAGATAAATGAGAAAATAAGGGTGAAAGTGTAATCTTAGCATATTTATTGGCCTTTGTGCAAACCCAATGGTAAGGAAATGACCGCGACGAAGGAGTAGAGTCAGTCGATCTGATCCCATATATGCAAAGTGGAGGCAAAGAACCGATTGACTGTACATTTCACGGAAATGAAGTCGAGTAATGGCGTGTTCAGCTAAATTATTAAACTGAGTTGGACGATGGAATTTAATTAAATAATAACTCTAGGAGATAAATTCTAATTTTTCAGAAGAACTTAAGATGCAAAAATGTTCCTAAAAAAATGTTCTTGTTCAGATATAAAAACAATTATTGGGTCTCAACCATCATTCTAAACCTTTTGGTTGTGTTGACTTTTGGATGTGAAGAATGTTTTTTTCAATGGTGATATAAGTGAGGAGGGATTATATGCGACCTACAGTCACTCAGTCCGGATATTATATGCAGTTCAGATTGTGAGTAAGTTTATGTCGGCGCCTCGTACTACATGTTATGTTGTTGTACTATGCATTCTTCGGTATGTAAAAGGTACGATGTTTAACGACCTTCATTTTCTATTTGATTCAACTCTTACATTACATGCGTATTCCAACTCTGACTGGGCAGGTGATCCAACGGATAGATGTTCTACCTTTGGCAATTGCTTCTTTTTAGGGAGCTCTCCTATTTCATGGCCAAGTAAGAAACAAATAGTGGTCTCGCGTTCTAGTACTAAAGCAGAATATCGTGTTATTGCTAATACTTTTTTTTTTTGGTACAAAGACGAGAAAAGAGAAATTAGCTATTGTATATTAAATCCTCCATAAGAGGCAAAATGATTAAGTTTTCATCAAAGAAAGAAGAAGTGCCAGACATATTTGAGATATTCACTTCAATGTACTCCAACTAGTTCGACTTTTTTTTTTCTTTTTAAATAGGATTAGTTCGACTCTTGGCGGTGGGTTATTAATTACTTCCTCTATCTCAACTCAAACACCTCAATTTCCATATTTGGATGGTGTGTTACCTCAAACACCCCACCTATTTTGGGACATCATTATCTCTCTACTTTTTTCTAATCTTCTCACCCTCTCTCACATGCATTCTCTCTTCTACTTTTTATTAATCCTCACATTCTCTCTCATATATTTTCTTAATTTTCTTTATATATAAATGATCCTTATTCCCTTACAAAAGGCCCAACGGGGTGTTTAATTAGATGGGACAGAGGGAGTAGTCAATATGTATGATCATTCAGTAGATGAACTGGCTTGCAATTCTGGTACACATGATAGTGATTAGTAAAACCATTTCAAAATGTTACAAGTTATTGAACAAAAATATAAAAAAAAAAAAAAAAAAAAAAAAAAGATAAACTGTATAGTAGTATATTCCAATGGATTAATAACATTTGATTTGATTCATCTCTCATATTCATCAATATAAACGCTAAAATGTCAGAAGCAAAAGGTGTATATATACTAACGTTGTTCATAAAACGGCTCGTTATATTTAAAATTCCAAGAAAAACATCATCTACATATATATGTATACAATTTCAAATGTTTTAGAGCGTCGAAATCCAAGAAAAAATACATTTCATAGCTACCTTGAATAGTTTCAGATCTCAAAGTCATATTACTGAATACTGATCGTGTAAGATAATCTAAGGTGAATACTACCCGACGATAACAAAACTACAAAAAAAAACACTACTATATAGTGCAATGGATCCGCTTACATTGTTTTCAAATAAAAATGTATGTTTAATTAACTGTACTAAAT
The DNA here is from genome assembly GCA_963680865.1 of Spergularia marina. Classification (NCBI taxonomy): domain Eukaryota; kingdom Viridiplantae; phylum Streptophyta; class Magnoliopsida; order Caryophyllales; family Caryophyllaceae; genus Spergularia; species Spergularia marina. Next base: position 7,555,777 of record OY804545.1, on the reverse strand, counting down.
GTAATCGAATTAATTGGGTCGTACCTCGATTTTGTATGAATAGTTGTTCATCTGCAACCAGATTTTCCGCGACACAACATAGATACATCATCATAATCGTTGATTATTGGACATTCATTCTTGAAGTCAAAGTACAATTATTTTTGAATTCACGATCTGTTCCTCTCCAGGAAAAAAAAAAAATTAAGTTATCATATTCCGTTATAATACTTTAACTAGGATGAAACTCATGCGTTGCATGGATATCTTAATTACGATTTGTATGATTAATGGTGATAAATTTGTACTCCTATGTTTACATTGGATGACAAAATTGGATATCCGACTAATTATGAATATGTTACATCATACGTTAAGTTCAAAGTTCTGATTTTACTATTGAATAACAATTTTTGAAATTCAAATAGTCTTTTGTCCTTTGATCTTCATATCCTCAGGAATTGAATTTTCCAATGTGGTCACTGGGAATATGTTAGAAGCCATTTTTTTCGTTATTTAAGTAATAATTTCCTCAATTAATCAATGAGATCTTATATTTTATTTCTATCATGTGGCCAATGGGCACACGTTAGAAAAACTGATTTACCATAGGCAAGTGATAATGTGACTTTTATTGAAGTCAGTAATAAATATCTCTATTAGATGTAATAAAATAAAATACTATGTCAGAACACTAGCTTACTTTTTCATTTGTTTATGAAATGCTACAAATAATCGGATTGCGGCAGAAAAATATTTCAACTTGTCGTTTGACTTCTATTTCTGGCGTCATTGTTGCCCGACAAAAAAAAATGTTGTACCCCCCTTCCCTTACCAGTTACCGTGTTTACTCCCTCTTAATCCTTAACGAAGTATATCTTAATGATTATATTTTGTATAAATAATTCATTTTAACTAATATATAATTAAATCCTGCAGTAATTTTTTGAATTTAGCTAAAAAAAATAAAAGGTAACCAAAATTCAATAATCTGATCAGAACGATTTGTAAATTTGACCAACTTATTCATAAGATCTTGATTCTTGGTGATCATAGTCAATTAATCATCCATAAATCATGGCATTGCACCTGATTTATGCATGGAGCAGAAAATGCTTTGTTTTATACTCAAGTCAACTTGTGTATACAGTATATCTCTATTAATTTGTCAACTGAATCAAATGCATGATGTTTGCTCTCCTTGACATTGTTGTACGTGTTTTTTTTTATATGAAACCATGGTTTTGTCAAACTTTTATTGATATATAGAAATTTCCGAAATAATTTTATAGCCTTTCTAAAAATATTTGTGTATCGCAACAACCCAACAAGTAAACATGGATGATTGGATATAGTTGATGCATGGAGCGAGACAGCTGGTTTCCCTTCAGGTTCCAACAAATTTGTATCCAATCGTAACATATAAGGTATTTATACGAACGTAGGATTTATTTTAATAATATAAAATTACTAAAACTCTCTAAAAAAAACTCCGGTCATTGTAAGGCCTCTAAAAAAGACTTCTTTAATAATGTAGAAGCATTTACCTTATAAATTGTGTAGATAGTTGGTATCTTAAAAGATATTACGTGATAGGACACATATTAGTGAGTAATTTCGCAACCAAACAAACTTTATGATTTTCATAGTATAGTTTTCAGAACAAAAATACTAGGAGTCTATATGTAGACAATTTAAAATATATCTATGGTTAGTTTGTAGTAAAATTAATCAAAAGTGCATTAAATTTTGTTGCATAATTTTGTAAATGTTGGATTAATTAAGAAAGAAAGGCAATCAAGGGTCCTTGATTTGGGAATTAAGTCAATTTAAATTTCTTTTTTATTGATAGATTCGTAACAATGTTGATTTTACTGTCAGTTTTATAAATTTACTACAAACATGTTAATCGAAATTTACTACACAAACATATTATTTATTACTTGCAATCTTTAATTTACCACACTTAATTATGTTATAGACAATTTTTCTAGTGTCTACATATAGACTCATAGAATTATACTTTTCATAAATAAATGGACAATGCTAGAGGTCTACAGTGTAGACACCCAAAACTGTCTACAATCAGCAATAATTTTACTACACTATCAAAATTTTACTACTCACACAAGTAATTTTACTACGTGAATTTTTTACTACAATTAATTTTACTACTCCGATCACAATTTTACTACTACTAACTCAATTTTACATTGTAGACAAATTAATTGTGTCTACACTGTATACCTCTAACAATTTGCTAAATATAAAGAGTTAAATCACTACCTCAAAAAGTATAAATGATTTATATTAAAAAAAAGATGGAGCAGTATTCTTTTGTGTTCTTGACAGCCTACGTTGCATGGTGTCAAAAAAGATCTCCAGGATGTGCTGTAAGATTCTTCCAAAGACGTGCGAAAATACGCGTCTAAAGCTAGGTGCAATCCATTTTGAAAACTTATATATATACAAGTGCTAAGTGACAAATCATGAAACATTCACATTAAACAAACTAAGCTTCGAGTCCAAACACTACTTAGTTTGGCTAATAAGCTACCCTACTAATCTACTATCCATCCATCCCTAGGAACTAAAGTTAAGTTTCCGGTTTTTGACTCGTGAGTGATTGAATATAGATTCAAGCCAATTCAAGTAGAGCCATAAACACGTAATTTGAAGCTTGTTTGATACTTCACTAGATAATGAAGACGCTCTTAGTCCCGAGGAATGTGTATGTGGCACTTACGGTTCAACTCATTTTATTCTTGACCAATGTTAACGAAGCACAAAGTGGGTTGTTATGTAGTCTATTACATATTAACTGCCCTCCAAAAACCCCACCTGGTCCTACGCCTCCTAGTTCCTCACCCCCTAGTTCCTCAACCCCTAGACCCTTTGGCTTAAAGGCTGGTTTCTACTTAGGGCTATGCCCTAATAAGAGTCTTGATATTGAAGCAACCATCAAAGCTAGAGTGCAAGATGAGTTTCGCAAAGATCCAACTATTCTTCCTGCCTTTCTTCGAATGCAGTTTCATGACTGTTTTGTCAATGTAAGACCTTCCATTTCCTATACTATATTATCGATATCCTTCATACCGACATTATTATTACTAAGTTATAACTAATTAAGCTATCTGATATCTTTTCAACAACTTGGTAATTAGAATTATTATGTATTATGCATGCATGTTATATTATTACTTGAATTCGCTTTACTACTTTGTCATCATGATTCTCAATAATTAATTATCTTTCTATGTAATATTCTTTCAAAAGGGATGTGATGCATCAATCTTAATAGATGGACCGTCAAGTGAGAAAAAATCAGATGCTAACCTTACTGTAAGAGGATTTGAATTCATCGACATTTTGAAAGCACTTGCGGAATCACTATGCCCTGGATTCGTCTCGTGTGCAGATCTCATTGCTATTGTTACTAAGGAAGTTATTCGACTGGTAATTAATACATACATTGCTCATCATTATCATCAACTTTCGTAAATTATTGAAATTATTCGTTACATAAAAAAAAAAAAAAAAAAAAAAATAATAATCGTTGTGTTGTAATGTTGTATCTAATTAATAGGGAGGAGGACCAGATTATGCTGTACAAACAGGAAGATGTGATGGGCTCAGTTCAGATGTGAATGATGTGGATCTTCCAAGCCCTTCTTTAACAGCCAGACAAACCATCACGGCCTTTGCTGCTAAAGGTTTCACTCCAGAAGAAATGGTCGTTCTTTTAGGTACAGTCTTTAATTTACCTCTGATCTAAATCGACTTCAATATATATACTTCCTCTATTTCTTTTATTCTTGTAACTACGTTTCAAGAAAGAAATTAAATTAAATAGTGTTTAGACTTTAGACAGACTCTCTATAATGTGAGTTGTAAAAAACACTCTTATAAGACGTCTCGTTTTTAATCCAAGAAATTATATGCTTGATCCACATCATCATCATCATCACTAACTCTTAAGAAACTGTAATAAAATACAAAAATCATTGATATAGTAGTACTGTGTTAGTATAGTGTTACAGCGAGCATAACAGCAATAAAAGAAAAATAAAAAAATAAAGAGTCGTCTTTTTAGCCAAAGTGGTAATGTGTAAAATCAAAATATCCATGTATGTATAACATCGTGCTATACTAAACATTTCTCATTTAAACTAAACATAGTACGAGATATATGACGTGCAAATGCAACAACACCTACTAATAATTGATATATTCGCTTCTATGAAACAGGGGGTCACACTGTCGGAATTTCACATTGTGGGTTCTTCCAAGATCGACTATACGCAGGCAATAGCGCATTTGACCCGGATATGGACACCGACCTTAGAAAGCAACTCATACCAAAATGCCCAAAGGGGACGTCTTCAAACAACTTCGCAAATCTTGACCAAAATTCTACGAGCTCGAACAAGGTTGACAACTCTTTTTTTAATCAAATCATTCAAAAAAGAGGAATTCTTCCGGTTGATCAAGATTTAGCTCGTGATTCAGCAACTTCTTTTTTTGTTAAGCAATTTGCTCAAACTCCAGGATTATTCGAAACTAGATTGGCTAGTGTCATGGTGAAGTTACAGGCATTCAAAGTTCTAACTGGTAATCAAGGAGAAGTTAGAAAAAATTGCAGGAGATTTAATTAATGATTAGTTAGTTGACACGGATTATATTTATTGGCCGGTTTGAGATTGGAGAGAGTACTAATGTATTTTCAGATAATGTGAGTGGTTTTGTTCATTCTTTAATTTGGTTAATATGTAGATTGAAGCTTAGCTTGATCAAAGCTTAGCATATATAAGTTCTTTCATTTAATTGATAACATCATATTTGTATTGTACTTTGTATGTACAAGCTAAGACAATACTATCTCCAAGTTCGATCAATTTATTCGTGTTGGGCGTAGGGCGTAGGACTGAGTGAGCTAGGTATATATAGTCGTATGTAGGATTTTTTCCATTTCATTCATTTGTTTACGTCGGGGCAGATTTTGTGAGAGAAACTCAACTTCAACGTAAACAAATGAATGAAATGGAGAGAGTACAATTAATTTCGGCTTTGATTTGCTTGATCTTTATTATCCAAGTGTCAACTTGCACTGAAAGGCATTTTGGATTCCGCTAAACCAAAGGGCAAATTGACAAACTTCTATGCACTTTGCAGGGTTACATTATTGGTACGACGTTGTCACATTTTGTTTGAACACATTAGGCGTGATTAGAATCACATGGCAGATTTTTTGGCTAAGAAAGCCCGTTCCACTCTTGCCCTCCAACAAAGTCGGCTTCACTCGATTCCTGAAGGGCACTTTCGGCATTTCTTCTATGAGAACTTTACTTTTGTGCCATTTAAGAATGACCCTTGTAATACCCATTATTTAGGCCAGGGAAAGACCCTTGTATTACTTTTTTTTAGGGTCGACCCATCTAATACTTTTTTTTTTTAGGGTCAACCCTTGTAATACTTGAAAACTTTTTTTTATTTTTACGATGAATCTATATATCTACCTATTGTCTTTTTTCAAAAATAAAAAAAATAAAAAAAAAAAAAGTTCTCCATATATGCTTCACATCCATACTAGTTGGGCAATGGCCCGTTGAGGTATAATACACAAATCTTTTAATGTCGAACAACTATTATTATTCAGTGCGGATCATCTGTCACATTTTCCTATCCCACTCCATGTACCTCATCAATTACATGCTAGCATTCCATTATTTTATTTTTAAAGATCATATTCTTTTGGAAATATTTATGAAATGATACGATTTGATTGGTGGAATACATGGAGTGAGATAGAATAATGAGACAGATGGTCCACACTGATTATTATTACATAAATTTAGGAATAATTACATATCCTTGATATTTGGATAATTGGAATGACTCCATGCATGAAGTCTTACAAGGATTGTTAATTTAAATTTTTACAAGAATTTGTTATGAAATAATCATATTTGGAAGTCTGCATTATGTATAGCGTTAATTAACAGTTAGCAAAGAGAAAGGGAGGATTTGAATCATTTGATTGATAGAGATATATACAAGTTGTTTTTTTTTTTTTTTTTTTTTTTTTTTTGGTAATGAACTAATGATATACAAGTTGACTTAAGCATATACAACAACTCAACAAGCATTTGTGCTCCGTGCATGAATCAGATAATGTCACATTTATTGTTAGATTAAGCCTAGTGATATCTGATCCTCGAGATATATACGGAGTAAATCATTCAAACTTCATTATAATTGTAAAGATATACGATCGACCTAGCTGGCCTAAATTCTTGATTAATTCCCCGGCCTCCCGGTGAATTAATATATATGAAATGAACTGTTATAAGAGTATGGATCATCTAAAAAAAAAAACATATTTGTGTTTTTTAACATGTGTCCGAAGGGCACACTGCACAAGTTAGAAAAATCGTATATAGTTATGTTCCCCAAAGTTGTGTTCGTTAAGTTAAATCAGCTAGCAAGCTAGTATACACGTTAAATCAAAGTGTAGGGTTTAACTATTTTTTGGTTATAACTTATAAGCGCTTATCTATTAGAATTATTTGCATTTGAAATAGCATGTATGATACCCTTGCTTGCACTTTATTTCTTTAAATTAATAGCCATGTTACCCTAAGGTCGCTTTATTAACAACTGAATGTTAGTAAATATCGGAATAAGATATGGCTATATTTAAATAGGTCAAGGGAGTAAAAATGAGCAAGAGGAACTAATTAATAGCTAGATTTTGTGGGATTTCGTTAATTATTAGGTTTATAATACGTCTCGTATATGTAATATAACTACCTAACTATATTATAGTACGTTGGGCTCCTAATAGGTAACTGTAGAATTTTAGAGGAAAGGAATAATATAAGAGTAAATCAGGGAGAAGTATACTGTATAAACTTGCTCATAAACCTTCTTAATTAATCTCAATACAATAAGTCCGGCCTCTTATATAGGCTAACAAATAACAAAAACACTAATCAACATCCTCCAAGTCTCCAACTAACGAGCATAACTCACGTCTAAACCTGCAACAAAACCTACACTGTATCAAACACAACTCCACGTAATACTACCATAATCAATAACAAACTAACCTACTAACTCAATGCTAATTAATAGGAATTAACAAAAACTAATTTTGACTAGATATTTTTGGACCATAAATCCAATAATAACTACATACTTTTGGGCATTACACATTTACACCAACTTCAAGTGAAATGATGAGGACCTGATTGGGGAAAGTTTGGTCAGAAAATGAAAACGGCAGCCCGGTGCACATTGGCGTCCCTGCTAAGCGAGGGTCTGAAGAAGGGTCCCACCACAAGGATGTAATGAGGTCAAACATTTCCTTGTCAATTTATTTAACAAGAGGCTGCTACGGCCAGGAATTGAACCTGTGACCTATAGATCACATGACAACACTTTTACCGGTGAGCCAAGGCTCCCCTTCGGTCATAAAATGAAATATACGGATAAAGAAAAAACAAGCTAATTATTAAATATACTAAGATAAATATTACAGATCGAGTAAGGTGTGACGTGTGTGCCTAGCAACAAGTCACCAAAAGTTAGACTTTATTTTTGTCACAAAACAAACTTTTTCTTTACATTCATCATCGTATTAGGTATATACACAATTAGAAATACAAGTTTCGAGCCGAATTTGCTAATTCAATATTAATACTCATCTATCTAACTGTACTCCATTCTTATATAGTTCTAGATCTCATATTCAAGTATCTTCTTAAGATAATAATCTAAGATGGATTCTAGTCGACATTAACAAAACTACAAAGACACTACTATGTGCTACCATAGTGCTTATTGATCCGCCTACATTTTCTTGGATAAAATGTTTGGCTTCATTAATAAGCAAATATACAAATTGGGTGGTACCTCAATTTAATATGAACACTTGCTAATCTGCAACCAGATTTTCCGCGACACAACAAACATAATTATTGTTCGTTTATTGGACATTCATTCTCTAAAGTCAAAGTACGATTATATTTGTATTCACAATATGCAACTCTTTTGTCCGATCTTGACAGACTACGTTGCATGGTCTTGATCGAAAACAAGATTTCCAAAATTTGCTGTAAAGATTCTTGTGAAGACGTGCTGAATTACGCTTCTATATTATGCTAGCTAGGTGCATTCCATTTTTCGAAAGCTTATATATATGCATGCATATTGCTAAGTGACAAATGAAAAAACAAGCACAATAAACAAACCAAATAAGCCTACTTAATTAGTTTGGCTACTCTACTATCCATCTCTAGCCACTAAAGGTTAACTTTCCCGGTTTCCAACACTAGAAACACGTTACACAGATTCGACATAGGTAGAGTCATATTTATACCGACATACTTAGAGTAACAATGAGGATGATCCTAGTACTTATAGTTCAACTCATTTTATTCCTGAGCATTGTTAAAGGAGCTGAAAGTGGGTTGTTATGTCGTATATTAGGTACGTGCCCTCCAAAAACCCCACCTGGTCGTACTCCTCCTAGCTCCCCACCCCCTAGTTCCACTCCTCCTAGACCCTCTGGCTTAAAGGCTGGCTTCTACTTAGGACTATGCCCTAACAAGAGTCTTGATATTGAAGCAGCCATTAAAGCTAGAGTGCAAGATGAGTTTCGCAAAGATCCAACTATTCTCCCTGCCTTTCTTCGAATGCAGTTTCATGACTGCTTTGTACATGTAAGACCTTCTCTTCCTTAATAAAATATCGATATTACCAGTTATAGCTAGCTGACATCTGTTCAACAATTTCGTAATTAAAGTCATTCTCGATAATTTACTCTTGCGTTTTTTTAGGGATGTGATGCATCGATCTTAGTAGATGGAACGTCAAGTGAGAAACAATCTGGCGCTAACCTTACAGTGAGAGGATTTGAATTCATCGACATTTTGAAAGCACTAGCGGAGTCACTATGCCCTGGATTCGTCTCGTGTGCAGATCTCATTGCTATTGTTACTAAGGAAGTTATTCGACTGGTAATTAATACTGCTCATTATTATGATCAACTTTCGTAAACTATCGATATTACTCGTTACCTAAATTTTTTTTTTTATCATAAATGTAATCTTTAATATGTGTTATACTCCGTATCTAATAGGGAGGAGGACCAGACTATGCTGTACAAACAGGAAGAACTGATGGGGTTGTATCGAATGTGAATGATGTGGATCTTCCAAGCCCTTCCTTAACAGCCAAACAAAGCGTTACCGCCTTTGCTGCCAAAGGCTTCACTGCTGAAGAAATGGTTGTTTTATTAGGTACGTACAGTCTTACCTCTAACTCGTTTCCGACATGTTCCCTCTATTTTTTTACGTTTCTCGAGAAATTGCGGTGACAAAATATGCAGGTATAGTAAGCTTGTGACAATACACACGGGTCTAGCCACACCAGTTAGGGAAAGAGAAAATCCACTTTAATGTGATATACAAAGCATTTCTCAATAAAATGCCATTATTAAATGTTCGCATATATGCATGTACATGATAATTAACTCCCCTAAATTGTGATAAAAACCTACTAATAATTTGTTCGATTTTTATGAAGCAGGCGCTCACGCTGTCGGAATTGCACATTGTGTGTTCTTCCAAGATCGACTTTACGCAGGTAATAGCGCATTCGACCCGAACATGGACCCGAGCCTTAGGGCGCAACTCATACCAACATGCCCAAAAGGGACATCTTCAAACAACTTTGTAAACCTTGACCAAAATACTACGAGGTCAAACCAGGTTGACAACACTTTTTTCAATCAACTTATTCTGCAAAGAGGAATTCTTCCGGTTGATCAAGATTTAGCTCGTGATTCATCAACTTCTGTGTTTGTTACACAACTTGCTCAAAATCCTGGATCATTCGGATCAAAATTTGCTAGTGCCATGCTAAAATTACAGGCACTTCAAGTTTTAACTGGTAATCAAGGACAAGTTAGAAGAAATTGCAGAAGGTTTAATTAATTATTACTTGAAGAATGTTTATGTTGATTGATTTGAGATTGAAGAGACTAATGTTTCGATCTTCAAATGTGAGTGAGGTATTTCTATTGTTTTGTTAGTAATACTTCGTACTTTTATTTGGATTGTTAACGTTTCGGGTTTGAGTTTCTCTCTCATAACTAGACCAAACGTTAATTATTCAAAAAAAAAAAAAACCCGGAAACGGTATGTAAAAATCCAAGATTTTTACAAATTATTGATGAATATAAGTATAATAATCCTTTTGACGTTATTTACTTATTTGTGTATGTAATGTTAGCCGCACCAATTTGAAAAGTGGTGTGGAATATATTGGGTATGAACTATGAACGTTCAAAAAGATTCAACCGAGGGCCATTAGGTTGTCATCTTGTCACACGTGAATTATTGTAAAAGTTCATCAAGTGTCACATGTTGAGTCAACTGATGGGTTACAAATAAATATCCAAATTCATTACTCCTGGCGGCGACGTATAGTGAAAGGTGCGGCAGCGTGCGTGTGGCCGGCAACGACTTGCGAGGGGCGGGGGAGTGGGTAGGGCCGTAGGGGTTGGGGAAGGGAGGAGAGAGAAAAAAGGGTGGGTTTCAATTTTCAGGGTTTTTTTTTTCTTTTTTTCTTTTTTCTTGAAGTTATGAGTTTTAATGCGTAGAGTTACTATAGTTACGTGTTATAGGTGGTAGAGTTATTATAGTTACGTATTTTAATTAGTGGAATAATAATAGTTAAGTGTTTTAGTTAGTGAAGTTATATTAAAATACGTCTTTTTAGTTGTTAATTACAGTTAAGTTAAAGTTATTGGAGTTAAGCTAAAGATACTAAAGTAAAGTTGGAGTTACGATGATGTTAAGTTAAAGTTACGAAGTTATTGGAGTTTTGTGCTATACTTACTGAACTTACTGAGAAACTGAAGTTATGAGAGTTAGTGGGTTATCAAGATGTGTGGTCCAGATTATTTTTTTTATTTCTGACTTTAAGAGTACTTCTTACTTGATTTAATTTCTACATACATATATTTAAAAGCTAATAATTTAGAGCGTATTCAGGGCGCCGGCAAGTGAAGAAATGCATACAAAGATGCCAATATCTGTAAAACTCTAACACAAAGTATTAAATTTATCTACATAAATTAAAACATTTGAGTCCAATATTTGTAAAACTCTCACATAAAGGATTAAATCAATCTACATGAAAAATAACATAAACTGTTATAACTCGGGTTACGTATATCAGGATATTACGATAAATGTATCATTAAGTTCGTGTCGAGATATAATTCAATATAAGATCCATTCACACATTTTTTTTTTTCTGAAGAGTTAAGTATGATTTTGGTTTAGATATATCGACAAGTTTAAGCCTTTTGTGAAAAATACTTAAGAAAATATTAAAAATAAGTATTATCTAAAGATAAAGTAATACGGAGTAGTTTGTACAATAACATAGGCGATTTAGTGAGATTAGGAGACATCTTAACTAACAAATATTTAATTAACTATCATGATTTATTTATTTATATATTTTGAGATTAAGTAATTAATAAATAAGTAAAGGCGATTATGGTAAAGTGTCACGTGCAGCGCACGAGCTTTTCACCTAGTATCACTTAATTAAAGAAGGAAATGAGTTCTTATTATGTGCCCATTGGGCACACGTTAGAAAAACTGTTTTTTTTTTTCTAAATAGAAATGTAAATTTCATTAATGTGATCGCCAAAATGTCAAAATTGACTTAGATCCGAATATTACGATCTGAATTACGACCCAAACATTCGGAATGGACTCGAAATTGATAATTCAAAATTCAACCTAAACCCGAGAATTACACAAGCAACCTGATTTGAAACAACTTGGGTATTATTTGATCCAATACTACCCGTACCAGATATGACTCAATCCAAACAGTAACTCGTTGAACAAAAAATGACTTGAATTAACTATACTGCAGTATCAATCAAATCTATATATCTATAATCGGGGTCCTTAGAAAGTCTTTGATATTTTTCATTAATATTATTAAAATTATCCTATAGTGTTATATATTATCAGTAGAACAATCTCAATGTACACTATATACTCCGTATATATAATACAGGAGACAAACGTTTAAAATTGTAAAATCTAGTTATGTTATGTGATAAAACATGTGCCAAGATTTAACAATGATGATTAAAACCATTATGTTTCATACTCAGTCTCACAATATAATTATTCGAAGATTATTTTTGCTAAAACATTAGGTTTTTTTGGGAAAATGTAAGAATTTCATTAATAAAGAATCACCAAAAAATACAGCCTAATTTACAACCTCGCATCTAATAGACTCACATCTATCAGGATATCCTCAAAATCTATCCTGAAACCACAAACAATCCTTTTGGTTTAGATCTCCCTGAATCTGACTCTTAATTTTACCCCTTATTACCTCTTTGTAGACTAATTTACAGACCACTTCCGGCCTCATTACATAAGAATCAATTCTACATTCATTCCTAACTTTCCAGATGTTATAGCTTAAGCTGCAAATTATCGACCCAATAACTTGCTTCCTGAATTTTGTTGCCATTCTCTGCTTTGAACACCAAAAAATTGCATTGCTTTCCGGGACTTGCACCTGAAATTTATCCACATTCATTGATCTATGTCGAACTGCATCTGATGTAGTTGGCATTATCTTCTCCGATTGATTTGGATTGTGTTTTTGGTTTCTTGTTTTCTTCCTCTTCCTGCTCGATTAACTTTGCTTTCTCCCCGATGATCTCGATTTAGCCATAGCTGAACTCAAGATCAGCAGCTTGAAGCTCAATCAGATCGCTCAAGAATCGCCTCAATCTTTCTTTGTCCGTACATTTTTTTTTTTTTCTGTTTTTGTATTTTACCTTTTTTTTTTATGGTTACCGTACACAATGAGAAGAAAACTCAGGTGACCCTTCTAGCCAATAGGTCAACTTTATTTCTCACCAGTAACTTACTATTAGCTACAATCTCATAAGGATATGATCATAGAATCAACGTGCATTGATACAAGTATAAATGGGGCAAATATATACGGAGTATAATTTAGCAATGTCAAGTATATATATATTTATCTTAATAGATCTATCACTTTGTACGAATACATCATATCATACTACTCTTGCGAGAATGATTGAAAATCGAGTATAAATGGGGGAAAATATATATCAAATATATTAATGTCAAGTCCTATGATACTATGGAATATTAGGGACTCAACATACGCCACATTATCTATGCACCATTTGTCGTGCTCCCCTACGTCATTGCACTATAATCGTAAGTATCAACGTTATGCAAAGTTTCATTCGTTTATAATGTATACCATATATCGCATTTCTAACATAACAATGTCCATGTGAAATTGTGTAAATTGGAGTATTAAATTTGGACAACAATGGAGAAATCTAGACTAAGAAGATTTTTGGAGAGATTGATAACGATCTTTGCCTTGAATGTCATATCACTTTAATTACGTATTTTCTTAAACCAACAATAAACGTGTATCTTCAAAAATCCCACACCAACCCAGCCCTTTAGGATTTGAGCTTGTGTCGCAGAATCCTTGAAATGCATTTTACAGCGTTTTTCAACTTCCAAATTGGTTTTATTTCGACGCTGAAACTCAGTGCCTTTCAACATAGTTTGAGTTTCGACACCTGAAAATTTTTCTTGAATCTTTGATTGTGGTGAACCCATTGTTAAAAACAGTTGACTCTTGAAGAAAAACAAAAGTAAGAAAATGGTATGGATGAGATATTAAATTTGAAAAGCAATGGAGATTTCTCACTGACAGTGTAAAAGAGAGAGTTTTGGAGAAAAACAGAAATAGAAAAATTGAGAAAAAATGGTGAGTTCTTTGAAGTAATTACGTAAAGGCGAATTGTTGTATGAGGCGGTCTAACTTATAAGGCAGATCCAAAAATAAAAGCCCAGTAAATTAGACATTAAAAAAAAACTCCTCCATTTTTTCTTTTTTTCCTCCATTATCTTTTTTTTTTCTCTCTTTTTCTACTCTCTCTCTCTCTCTCTCTCTCTCTCTCTCTCTAACTTTGTTAAATATCTTTTTTTTAATTGAATCTTGCTCATATATTTTGTGCATTTTTATGGTGATTACTACATTAAATTGACTCAAATATTTACATTAAGAAATCGAGAATTTATATTATAAGATTAAAGATTTATATAAATATAAAACTCAAATATTTATAACGAAAATTCAAGGTTCAAAATTAAATTATAAATTTACATTAAGAACTCAATCTTTTATGTTCAAAACTTAAATATTAGCATAAACATTAATAAAGTATTGTTTTAATTACAAAACTCAAGGTTATAACTTACTAACTTAAAAATTTATATTGAGAAATTACAAATTCAATTTAATATTTCCAAACCTTTGTATAAAATATTAAAAACCGGATATGAAAAATAAAAAGAATGTATTTTAAATTTCAAGATGTGAGAAAATTTTTCTCTCTCCATACCTCTATTTTGTTAACTCCCTGCCTTTTTTCTCTCTTCACTCCTCTTTTTTTTATTTATTTATTTTTTTTTCATTGATGGACTATCTTCTTTTTGGTCCCGTCTCACCTGTGAGACGATCTCACAGGAGACTTACTGAGGAAGGCAAGTCCGAGTGACAATGAGTAATGTTTCTCCCTCCCTACTAACTGGTGTTGCTTTTCAATTGCACTGTCAACACCATCATGCGACCTTGATGAATGTAGCCCCAAATTTCTAGCTCTCCGCCAATTGCTCTCGTAGCCTATAAGATAATAAATTTACCACACGATAAACTGACTTAATTTTATTGGTAGGTATGACCACATTTATATAGTAGATCACATACATGACATAGTGTAAACCCTAGTTCTAAACTAATTCTTGAATAATATTCTTGACATAATTAGAATATTATGTTATATTATTTCCTAATACAAAATATATGTAATTCTTTCCTATACGCCCCCACAATCAAAGCGGGAGGAGGAGACATACGCTTTGATTGAAGCCAAAATAATTCGTTGCTTGAAATAATATAACATAATATTCTAATTATGTCAAGAATATTATGCAAGAATTATTTTAAAACTAGGGTTTACACTATGTCATGTATGTGATCTATATAAATATGGTCACTACCAATAAAATTAAGTCAGATTATCGTGTGATAAATTTATTATCATACATGGTATAAGACGGGAACGATCCTAGAGACCTCTAAGTACAAACCCTATACGAAAGCCATCGTTAGTCTTCCTCTCCGGCCGGAGATGGAGACATACTACCGTCTCCGGCTGGCACATCACTAGCTATAGCTAACCCTAACCATTCTTTCATATAATTATTTGATTATATAGGCTATTTACCCACACCGTTTTTGTTTATTTTTCTACTGTTTAATTTTCCTTCTTTTGATGCGTATGAGTGAAGCTGAAGATGACTCTTGCTGCCCCGCTTGATGCGCCATACTCGTGGATCTAATCGAAGATAACCTATTGATGATCATGGAGGTGTCCACCATTGTGCTCATTCACCCACCTAGTCTTCTACACTTTATTTCCACGTATCTCTCAATTACATTGCCAAGCTATTATTTTTCTCTGACTCATCTTATCTCTTATTATAAACTCAAAACAATCATTGGCCACAACTCAATTCGGCCATCACTCTATACAACTCGTGGCCACCACTCAATATGGCCACCCTCTACAACCCTCGACCACATCCCAATATGGCCACACTCTACATACAACGCTTGGCCACCACCTAAATCGGCCACTCCATTACGGCACCTAATTTTGACATGCTATCAGAACTCAAGATTGGTCTTGGGTCCGACGATTTGATCTATGGATTTACCCAGTTTGGGAGCCGGCGAATTTGACTGAGGTTTGACCCCAAAAATGGGCTTTGCGAATTAACTTGACCCGAGCAAAGGCGTTTGAAGAATTTGAGTGTAAAGAATTTAGTGGGCTCACATGTGAGTGGGGTGTTGGAGTGACAACGACCCACATGTGAGTTGTGGGAATAATATCCCTAATTGGAAAAATAAAAGAATGGAGAGTGGTTTATAAGGTGGTGGGTTACTCCTCCTATTGCCAATTGGTTTTAGGATGGAACCCCACCAGCTTGTGAACTACTCTTCCACGAGGGGGCTGATATTGGCCCATGACGGCTCTGACATAACCACATTTAGAACATCAAAGCCGTCTTTTCGTGATTACAGTTACATTACTATCCGAATCTGTCTTCTCTTGTTTCTAGCACAAATAAAGTAGTCTATACTATATCCATTAAAGCAATCAATCCACCAAATTTTTTTGATAAAATTAAATTCCTATTCAAAAGTAAACAGATCAACAATTGCCTAGTGAACAAATACTAGTCTTAAATGAGATCACTACAAAGGAGATATTCCATTATGTGATTGGAGATGGGAAAACCGTTACAAAGGAGTGTTGTAGTAATTTACCGAGTGTTCGAAGAAAATTGTCACGATCTTCTAACATAGTTGACTATCAAAATATAAAGGATTGGTGAAAAGCAAGCACAAGAACTGCGAGTGCAAAGCTCGGGGAGGGACTTGATAGAACGGTGGTGTGGGGAGATGAAGGAGGGATGGGTGGAGAGGATGTGTATGGTGGCGTGGACCATGTGTAACACCCCGGCTCATCGCCTGAGCCGAGAGTAGTGACCTATGACAGCTTGCCAGGCTGTGGGCTGACCTCATAGACCAACACGGGTCCTTCCGGCGCATTTTGACCTCACTCATGCGCACCCTGGGAAACTTCCCAGGAGGTCACCCATCCTGAAATTGCTCTCAGTCAAGCACGCTTAACTGTGGAGTTCTTATCACATGGGATTCCTAAAAGGAAAGTCGATTTTGTTGGTATGATTAACACTATCAATCCCTTTAAGCAACTCATATGAGCCCTTAATCTCTTAGGGATCTCCTCTGAAATCCGGGGTATTACATTCACCCCCTCTTAAGAAAGTAACGTCCTCGTTGCGACTGGCAGCCAACCATAGTCTAGCTCCAGGATCTTGCCCCCGCTAGGCTGCTGACCTGGGCTCTCCTGACCACAAGATCAACACGCGGTCGCAGGGTTGCTCTGATACCATTTGTAACACCCCGGCTCATCGCCTGAGGCGAGAGTAGTCACCTATGGCAGCTTGCCAGGCTGTGGGCTGACCTCATAGACCAACACGGGTCCTTCCGACGCATTTTGACCTCACTCATGCGCACCCTGGGAAACTTCCCAGAAGGTCACCCATCCTGAAATTGCTCTCAGTCAAGCACGCTTAACTGTGGAGTTCTTATCACATGGGATTCCTAAAAGAAAAATCGACTTTGTTGGTATGAGTAGCACTATCAATCCCATTAAGCAACTCATATGAGCCTTTAATCTCTTAGGGATCTCCTCTGAAATCCGGGGTATTACACCGTGTGGAACAAGCGTAATAAGGGGGTGCACGGAGGCGAATTCGGTGACCCACAAGAGATGCTGGAAAGGGCGGCAAACTATTTGAAGTCGTACAAGGAGGCTTTGAATGCGAGGGAGAGGAGAGATGATACACATACATTTAATGTATGTGGAATCATTATACATAGCCTTTTGAAACATGCCATGTAACAAGGATGGAGAAAAAATAAAGTTTTTATCTTCTTTTTTGTGGAGGGAAAATGAAATAAATGAAACGTGAGATTAGTTATTAATTTGCGATGGTTCTATGGTGATTGTCAGTTTTTGACAATTAGGATAAGATTTAACCATAGTTATTAATTAAATAATACTAGAAAATGTTACATAATCTTTTAGAAAATATCAAATTAGATTTGTTAAAATATACTAATTCTACAATAGCTATACTAGACAGTGATTTTCTTAAATTTCCACTCAATAGTTTGACCTATTAATAACTAATTTTAATTAATTAAATAAAAAAATAATTAAATCAAATAACAATACTTCAATTAATTAAGTCACCATCTTCCTTTTCTCTCCCCTCAACCCGACCCACCCCTGCGTCACCGCTGGCCAACCTAACCTGACAAAGACCGCTGGCCAACCTAACCTGACAAAGATCGCTGCCCCACTGCCGGCGAGCCCAAACATGAACCAATACCGCCACCCCCGGCCCGGGCATCTTTAGCAATGCAAAACGTCGAACATGCTCCCCCGACCCCGCTCCCCGCAAAATCACGGATTCGTGGTGCTAGCCGCCTAGTCGTTAGCCGTCAGCGTACTCGAGGTATGAATAAAGGCCTGAGATAGGAAATGGGCGGCCGATCAGGGAAGAGGCAGGGCTAGGGATGGCAATATAACCCGAACCCACCTACCACCCGATCCACCCGATCACTTTAAACGGACGAGAACCCGATTTATATGGATGTTACACGGATTCGGGTGAATCGGGTTCGGTTGACGGATCGGGTTCGGGTGAAAATTTTTCATCCGTTACCCACCCGTCACCCACCCGTTTAACTTAATTATTTATTTTTTAATTTTTTTAATCCAATTATTTGTATATGTAGCTTAATAATGTTACTTAAATTGTTATTTTTTTCATATTCAAACTCATCCGTTTATCACCCGATCCATCCGATTATTTCATGGGTGATGGATGGATCGGGTTCGGGTGAGAGATTAGTCGGGTGATGGATGGATCGGGTGGATGGATGATAAACGGGTGATGGATCGGGTGAAGGTCCACCCGATCCGAACCCGATCCATTTACATCCCTAGGCAGGGCTGCGGCTCGCGGGGGAGACATATTTTGGGAGGTGGCGTCGTGGTGGGGAGGTGTCCATGGGGGCTGATGATGGTGCCGGTGTAGTCTTCGGCAAAAAGTGCCCATCTTGGTGCTGGCCGGTTGGGTCTTGGTAGTGTTCGGTGCTGCTGGCGGTGGTAAGTGGTGGTTGAAAGGGGAGGAGGGTAGAGGAGGGATCGGAGGATAATGAAGATTTTGTTTAGCAATTAATTTTAATCATATTAGTTTTTTTGGATTTAATATTTTTCTGAATTCGGTAAATCAAATATTTTAGATAAATTTTGATTGACAAAATCAAAGTAATTAAGGATAACATATTTTAAGTAGATAAGAAATTATTATATTTTGTAATTCTCTGTGGTAAGGTGTACCATAGGAACTTTTATTAACCATAGTTAAAAAAATCAAATGGCTGAAATTTATCTTATCCTAATTTAATGGTGCCGATTTCATTTCTTATCCTAATTGTCAAATACTGACAACTATATTAGAATTTTTGATTAATTTGGGAGTTTTATTCCATTGTTAATTATTTTTGTTTCCATATAACTTTTGACCACTAAGTCTATAAAATGTGTACGACATATCATTGTAATGGTCTCGCTGAACACTTCCAAATAAGTACCTTTTTAAATGTGTTCCGGTGATTTTGTTACAAAGTATAAAATATTGTGAAATGTATAGGAAAAGCCCAAATAGGATGTAAAAGAAATTTTAAAAACGAATGCAAAACTTCGAAAATACATGAAAAAAAAATTGCCTATAAAATGAACCTCATTTTCTTTCATGTAATTCTCATTGAAGTTGTATGGCAGAAGGTAGTATGAAAATAAAGTAGATATATACTAATGATTGTTGATCATAATTTGTTAATGGAGATAAAAGTGTACTGATAGCACGAAAGAAAAGAAAGATGTCGGTTACTGTTTATTAGGGGAAGTTGGGGTTAAAATTGTATTAGGTGAAGTTTGGGGTTAAAAATGAAAAAGAAAAAAGATATTGTATAATTTGAAAATCAAATAAAAGAATATACTTTTGTAAGGTAAACCAATAATATGTTGCCACCTATTAGTGTATAAATATTCCACATACATTAGGTGTATGTGTAGGCGAGTTGGAGCTGTAACGACTGTTGGGGCGGGGATTGGAGTCCGCCGGAGGAGGGCGTGGTAAAAGTTAACACTGATGGAGCTACGCTTGGGGAAGCTGGGACGGGGATGGGAGTGGTTGTTCAGGGTTCGCCGCAGGGGGAGGTGATGAGGGTGGCGTGTAAGCAGGTTCGGGAAAGATGGGACCCGGATATTACAGAGGCGAGGGGCTGCGGAGTTGGGATTGTTGATGGCAGCAGGGGCGACAGCGGTTGTGCTAGAATCGGACTCCCTGAAACTCATTAAGGACCTGCAGTCAGCTACATTTAACTCTTCTTATTACTGGTTTAATTGTTTTGGACGTTTTTTTCTTTTCTCGTCGTTTTAGTTCTTGTACTTTTTCTCACATTCTTAGAAATGACAATAGAGCTGCCCATGCGGCAGCGCACTTGAATTCTGTGGACTACTCTACCCAGGTGTGGGTTGAGAGTGGCCCCTGTTGTGTACTTGATTTGGTGGCCTCGGACTTCGTGTCTGCGGTCACCTGAGCGTTTATTTATTTAACTTAATTTTTACCCTCAAACGAAAAAAAACTGCGAGTGCAAAGAACCACAAAGTTTGGAAGCGGAGAAATAATTGGGTCTTTAATTTAATTAATACCTCCGTCGTTGGTGTCATTTCTTTCGCCACAAAACAAAGCCTGGAAATTTCTTCTCTAACTATTCTTCAACAGCCCCCAGACCCTCATCTCTCTCCCTTCCCCCTTCTAACCTGATACCTCCCTTTGCTTCTTATACTATGCTAGTCGATGCGTCCTTTTCTCTTTCTACAGCTTCGACAGGTCTTGCAGCTTGCCTTCTTGATCCACAAGGGCATTGGTTTGCTGGATTAACCAAACATGTGCCGTGCTCGGATGCTACCACGGGTGAAGCTCAAGCTATTCAGATGGCTCTTTCATGGAGTATGGGTCTAGATTTGCATAATATCAGTTTATTATCGGATTGTCAGCTTGCGGTGAAGGGCATCTCTGATCTCTCTCAAACAAGGGACAAATTAACCAATGTTTATGCACTTTGCAGGGATATGTTGTCCAGTCGTACCGATATTTCTATTGATTACATATCTCGAGAATGGAATCACTTAGCAGATTCTCTTGTAAAGAAAACAAGGTGTATGTTGTCCCTAAATCAAAGTCAGTTTCACTCGGCTCCCGACGAAGATTTTCGGCATTTCTTTGATGAAAATTTTATTTTCATGCCCTATAAGTAGGGACTTCGTTGTATTAATACTTTGTTTTTATTTGAACTTCTTTGTATTCGTGTAAAAGTTGTTTTTTATCCAGCCGTCGAATTTACGGAAAAAAAAAAAAAAGAACCACAAAGTTTGGGACTTGTATGTGCAAGGGAATTGGACAAGTTGCTTGAGATGTTTGATTAGTAGACAAATCAAATACGGGTTGCTGAATATTAAATAATTATTATATACAAAGTTGTAATGTATAAATGTGTAATAGACTAGTACTAATATCTGTAATTCTATATATTGGCACATTGTCGATTCTCTTGTTTACAATCTTTTCCCTTCGAATTTTGCCGAACTTGATCTATTTAAATGAATATGCCAACACCCTTCCCAATAATTCATTAATGAACCGAGCCGTTAAATATGCTTATCCAATTTTATTATTGTAACAAACAGGACCGTGTGGGAGATTTCGAGGGCCTTAGGCGAGCTTTCGAAATGGGGCCCCTATAGTTTTTTTTTCTTAATGTCGTTCGTCTCTGAAATATTGTTAACTAATGCATTCTATGAAGAAAGATAAATATTAGTTTCTACTTTTATAGTCGTATTTTGTGAAATATTTTAAAATTTAATAATATACATAAAACATTGTTACGTATTTGCAAATGCCAAGAAATATACTCGTAGAGTCGTAGATTTGAAGAAAGGTATGCAAAGGGAAAAAACAATTTCATATATCTAAAAAGAAAAATGAAATCAATAGGAGAAAATGTTGCAAAAACTAAACAATGGTGGAAGCCAAAAACAAGAAAAAAAAAAGTGCTTAAAAGAATTAATTAAAAAGAAGATAAAAGTGCATAAAAGAAGATAAAAATACATGGACTAGGAATCGAACCCAGGCCACTTGCTAATGATGCATTAGTTTTTCCCACTGGACTAGCAGGTGTATATTACTAATATTAGACCTCTTAATGTACAAATATTTGTTTTGTCCGAAGGGGCTCTAGGCGTGGGCCCAGCTCTCTCGGGCCCCGCCACGCCTCTGGTAACAAATAAATCAAATTGTTACTATCAAACTCTCTCTTTATCTATATATGGACAAATGAATAGTAACTCTTTGAGGAGTACTCCCTCCATCCCCCTTTAAACACCCCAATTTCATTTTCGAGATGTCTTTATTTAAACAACCCATTTCAAAACTTTCTAAATGGGGTAAGTTTTCACCACACATCAACCCTCCACTATCTCCAAAAACAATAAACAAACCACTCATTATCTCTAAAAATAATAAATAAATCACTCATTATCTCCAACAATAATAAACAAACCAACCACTATCTTTAACAATAATAAACAAACCACTCATTATCTTCAACAATAATAAACAAACCACACTACCTTAATCCACGTAAAAAAGGGAGCGGAGTGTTTAAAGGGGGACGGATGGAGTAGTTTGTTATTATTTCAACTCTAAAGAATCAATTCCAAAATTACATTTGTACACGACCTTAGCTGGACTTACTTTGTGATGTTTGAATATTGACATATTGTCGATTCTCTTGTCTACTCTCTCTTCTCTTTCATTTGCATTTTGTCTAACCTTTTTTTTTTCTTTTCATATCGCTATAACAAATAAGCCAATGTGTAGCTCTTAGACTCTCATAATAATTTATAGAAAAGGGAATCAGGAGCATTGACCCTTTGTTCCCATAACTGAGACTCTGAGAGCAACATCATCCGAAAATATGGATAAATCGTGTACACATATCGCGTGCATAACTTGAAAATTGAACCCGACATCATTGTGTGACATTCACATCATTTATATTTAGAAAAACGCTTATAATATTTTTAAGTCCTTTACAGAAATTTGATATATTCATGCCAAATTCGTGTCGGGTTATCGAGTCGTATCACTTGTCCTAACACTTGCTACAATCAAGAAATGTAAACTACTAGAAATGAGAAGTTTTGTGTTTTATCAACCCTGGTAAGAATGGCAGCTTGTTTCACCTCTCCTGTAAACTCCATAGCATTTCTCCCATCCTTATTATCACCAGCTTCTAATCACAACTTTACCCATAAAAAATTCACAACCGGAATAAGAAGACAAAGACTGAAATCTCATGGTTTGATAATTGCAGCTTCTTCATCAAGTAATGAATTTTCCTCTGAAAAATCCACAAAATTGGTCACTTTTTTGGGTAAAGGAGGCTCTGGTAAGACCACTGCTGCTGTCTTTGCTGCTCAGGTTTGCCCACATCCCACTTTTTTTTTCTATTCAGAAATTTGTGTTCTTTGTTAATCTTTGCTCACACCTGTAATTTCTGCAGATTTATTTTTGTGGATTATCAGTAATTACCTTTTTGTTATGTTAATTTTTGTTATGTTATACCCAAGAAGCCTATTGCCAATGAATAACCCGGAATTTTTTGGTGAGATATTGAATTTTGTATGAAATTTTGATTTTGTAAATAAAATTGTTGGAAAATTGTCAGTGAAGCCAAAGGGATGTTGATATTGGTGTTGCCAAATTAGTGTTGTAGATAAGATTTTGGTGGGTGAATCTGTCTTATCATAACCCACAATTGGATTTTGGTGTTGCCATATAAGTGATAATGATGAGCACTGAAAACCAATGAAGATCATGTACATTGGTTGTGTTTGTATTCAAGTTCAATCATTTGAAAGTTAAGCAATGCGATTGTGACAATTGGAACTAGCATTGCGCGTATTGTGCGATGGTATTTGCAAAAAGTTGAATTTGAGCAATTGCATTGCACTGCCTCAAATCAATCAATCAATTATGTCATTCATGTCATTCCCTCTCATTTTCGGTTTATATTTATGGAAAGGGATGTTTTTGGTTACGGTAGTGATGAAGTATATGCTCAGATTAGGTATTTAGGATGTAAATTCAGTTAAACAAGTCACCAGAGTGGTACAACTTTGGAAGAATTGAGCAAAAGGAATCTGGAATTTGTGTACTTTGTTTAGGCTCCTTTCAAATTCGTCAATTTAAGAGGCAAGTTTTAAAGTCGTGAACTGTAATGTTTCAGTGGAAGTAGTGGGATATAATCTAGTACTTCGGTGCTCAAGACCAGAGGAAAAATCATACTCCATCTCCACATCTCTTGAAGAATTTCTGAAGCTCACACTTTTCAGTGTGGGCTCAAATTTTGATCACTCTTTTCATGCAATATCACCCTGTAGTCAAAAGCCTGTTTCCATACCCATTTTGTTTCTGAGGAATATGTGGTGTTTGCCTTACTGAAATTGGCACGAGTATGAATTCAGTTACCTGCTAAGAATTAAGACTATGTGATGTGTTTGGTGGCAGTATGCATAATTTGTTAGTTCTGCTGATTCCTTCCCTTCTTTCTTGTTCGATTTGTCAAGCAAAGTATTCGACTTGTATTTAATGCTTATTTTCTCCTTTGTTCATCTATGACCAGCATTATGCAAAAGCAGGATTTAGCACTTGCTTGGTTACGCATTCCCAGGATCTTGCAGCTGAATACCTTCTAGATTGTAAAATCGGGAAAGATCCTGCTGTGTGTGGCAACAACCTCTGGGCTGTTAGATTGGAAACAACTAAAGTGTGTTTCTTTTCTTACATTCATATGTCTTCTGCTGACTGAGAGACTTACAATCATGTCATGCTCAAGCTTTGTTTGTGATCATTACAGATGCTCATCGAACCTCTTCAGCGTCTAAAGAAAGCTGATGCACGAGTAAATATGACCCAAGGGGCTCTTGAAGGGGTAGGTATGTAAAGACGTTAGCTTTTTCGTACTTAATCGGTAATTGAGTACTCTAACATTCATGTTTACATTTCCTGATTTCTCAAATGTTGCGTGTGCAGATTGTCGGGGAAGAGCTAGGGGTGCTTCCTGGAATGGATTCTATATTTTCTGCTTTTTCTCTAGAAAAGTTTGTGGGGTTTTCGGGAATCAAAGCTTGGGAAAATCAGTCTAAAGAGAAGTATGATGTAATCATATATGATGGCATAAGCACTGAGGAGACTTTACGAATGATGAGTGCTGCAAACAGCGCGAGGTGATGAGATTGTTGACCCCCTCCTTCCTACCTTGAGAGAAAGATGGAAGTTAAATGTTGGATCGATCTGTACATCATCTTTACTTTCTATCTTCTTCTTCTCTTCTTGCAGGCAGTACCTCAAGGATCTACGCAGCATAGCTGAAAAAACTGACATAGGAAGATTAGCTGGCCCCTCGCTGTTGAGATTAATAGATGAGGCAGTAAATTTAAGCAGCAGCAGCTCTAGTCTAAATGGACGATTGAGTACGGAAATATGGGATTCTCTTGAGAGAGTTCTTGAGGTAATTAAAGTTATATTTCAATAATAAACATGTCAGATTTGCTTTTTAATGGCTTTATTAATGGCATTAGTCATTTATCTTCAGAAAGGAGCTTCAGCCTTTGGAAATCCAGTAAAGTTTAGCTGCTATATTGTGGCCGATCCATACAATCCCATTTCTGTGAATACTGCTATGCGCTATTGGGGCTGTACAATACAAGCCAATGCAAATATTTTGGGTGTATTTGGTGTAACTTCTCAACAACAATCTTTGGAACTGGTGGAGGATGTCAAAAGAAGTTTCTCGCCTCTGCCTTTTGCTTTGCTTCCCAATCTGTCTGGGCATTCTGACTTGGATTGGGATAAGATTACTTCAGACATTCAGAGTGAGGAGGCGAGAAGTCTCCTCTATCTGCCAAATGAAAATTGTAAGAGCATTGTGTCGTCAGTCAAGTTTGATCGTACAAAAAGATGCATCATCCTTTTCATGCCTGGTTTTGACAAGTCAGAGATCAAGCTCTATCAGGTAATTTCCTCTTCACATGAGCTGCTGTCTTTTTTTTCTCCTTCCTTTTTCTTTTTAGTTCTGTTGTGTGACAATTCGGAAAGATAACATTGTGATCTTTGAAATTCATATTAAATCATGATTATGTTTAATTCCATTTGGTGTTGTTTGTCTGGCATTTCCAATCATGATTTATTCAATGCAGTATCGAGGTGGATCCGAGTTGCTGGTGGAAGCAGGAGACCAGAGAAGGGTCATTATGTTGCCCCGTGAAATGCAGGGAAAGGTAGCAGGTGCCAAGTTTAGCGAAAGGAGTCTAGTCATTACATTGAAGTAAAGATGTTTGGAAGGCATTGCTTCTGAACCTTTTTGGTATAGCACCAGAGCATATAGTGACAGGTAATGAAGTTGAGCATCTTTCAGCCTATTCTCGATGAAAGTTTACATTGTACACATTTTTTTTTTCTCTTTGGATCTGGCCCAAGAGGGCTGAGCCTATGTGAAATGAGGTAGCATAGGAATCGAATCCACAAGAAACCCTAGCTCATCGACTGGAAGCTGGGCATCTTGTAGAAGATGCCACTAGGAGGCAGAACACACACCAATCTGAGGTAATGAGGTTTGAACCCCAACCTTGGAAGTAGGGATGTTGAGGGTCAAATCATCTTCAGTGATATCCTCAGGTAGGCTGCAGATTGTACTATTGTTGGAATTTGATGTACAATTCAATACGGTGTTCTGTACTGTATTTATTATGCAATGAGCATGCTTTTTCTCCAGTCATCAGTCTGTTGACCTCTAACAAGTGTTTTTTTTTTTCCTTTGCGATTACAGAGGTCTTCGCAAAAAAAAAAAAAAAAAAAAAAAGATGACACAGACAATTTTTAATAAGGTTCAGATAGTCCATAGATGGCCTAAAATTGTGAAATTGTATTCATCATTTACATTCTCACTGATGCTTTCCTGCCGAAAGAATCTTGAGCATACCTGCTGCACAAGATCTTTACGACTGCTCAGTACATTCTTGATAAAATACCGGTGCTGATACCTTCTTTCCATTACTATTGCACCTCCAAAGAACTAAGTTTGTGTATAAATGACTCATATATGCCTGATGTTTATAAATAATGAAAGATGTACAAGGGAATTGTGTACAAATATAGTGTTTGGATGGAGTTGTATGGTGATAGAGAATTCTGTTATCAAAGTTCCGCCTTCTTATCTTCACTCGATTGTGTTTGAACACGATTTCTCAAGTCTTCAAATGTTTTCATGCTTTCGGCATCAAAACCTCCAGCAAACTACAACAGACGGAATAAAGTCAGGGCAAATAGGTCTCGCTTTCAAGTAAATAAGACGATATGGCAGAAGTACGTCCATATGTACTGGCAAAAGAATTCAGAAACTCAGACTAGAATCTGCAGCAGTAAGTTAAGTCAGTACCTGATGTACTCGGAAGGCAAACCGAATGCCTTGTAGGAGTAAGAATTCTCTGTTTGGTTCTTTCTCCGGTCCTGTTAGTGTATCGAGTTCTGTTGCTACCCGAATCATGTATTTCTTTGCTAACTGGACAGATGAAAGCTTGATCTGAAGCCAGAAGACAAGTTTATGTTAGTGCACTGTATTTATAGGTGAAAACCAACCAAGTTACCTGTTAATATCACATATCCCTAAAGAAGGCAGAATTTGTTCTGTGAAGAATACCTTGCCAACCACTCCTGCATCCATCAACCAGTTCACAGGAATCCCGAAGTCTTTGTATCGAGACATAGCCATGTCTCTTGTACGTAATAATGCATAAACACTCTGTTCGACCCTGGATAATGACATTTTGGTAAACAAAAATCAAGTTAGAAACAGACCTAAGTACATGGCAAAGAATAATTTTCACCAAAGACGTTGGTGTCATTCATATTATTGTTGAAGTCGATGTGGAGGTTAGTGTCTAGCAGATCTGTTTTTCTGCCTTAATACCAATTTGACTTGAGGCTTCCTTATTAAATGACTATGATGTATATTTCACTTACTTTTCAAGCAACGAGTACATCTTTTTAAGAGCTTTTTCACACGGAATGCTGGGGTCGTCTTCAAATGTTGTAACTCGCTTCTCTAATTTCATCAGATCTTGGTATTCAAATGCAGCCTCTCTTAATGCATCTGCTTTTCCTTCAGGCCAGTCGAAATGCTTCAGAACCGCCCTCTCATCAACCTAATTAGGGTAGACAGTGATTTACGTTAAGACTTCGAAACAAACCCATCAACGTATCATTATAATTGGCACAGTAACACTTTTGAAATTAGTAGGTCTCACAGAACAGATGGAACAAAACAGCTCAGGCAAGAAAATTTGCGAAAAACAAAGCAATTCATCACCCACTTATGAGTTGTGTACTACTTAGTTTTTATTCAATCAGTAAACAAGTCTTTGCATTTCTATCAAAGGTCTAAGGAAACAGTTTCTCGCCAGCCACAAGTCATTTCTTTATATAGAAGCACTGAATCAGGAATTTGCATAGTGTGAAACTTCAGTTGATTGAGACACTCAGAACATTATGATTTTGATACTGTACCATGCTTATTATGCAGGATGGAGGAGACAAGAATTCTTACCAAGAAGGAGAGCTCTTCATCTAGCCAGTTTACAAATGAAACAAGGTCTTCTATGTCAATGAAAGTAGCTCCACGAACTTCAGCAGCAAGTGACTGAACAAAATCACCTTGAGTCTCCACATCAGCTTTCACCTGGTTCCACCAAAACAAGAGTCCGGCATCAGTCAAAAGAGTATGATTAAGCCACCTCCTTATAAATTGGTACATACAGAAAAACAGTAGTATAAAGTGTTTTAACATACGGCTAAGAGGAAGGTTGATCTGTTCTCGATCTCTCCAATCATATTGTTCCTTGCGTCAGCTGTAGTAGAAGTTGCTGATATCAAGTTGGTAGTATCTTTCTTTGCCTCACGCTTCATCAAACTCTGATAAAACTCAACAACTTCAGGAGCACGGTGAACCTTATCATTATTTGGTGCTCCTCTCGATAGGCCTCCAGGTGGAGGAGGTGGAGGGGGTGCACCAGGAGCACGAGGTGGTGGAGGTGGTGGTGGGGGGCCTCCTGGTTTTCCTCCACTGGTTACATTTGTAGTTCCAACAGTGGCATTGCCTCCTGCTGATCTTGGTGGTGGACGTGGAACTCTGGGAGGTCTTTTCTCAATTTGTGCAAGTTTCATTTTGGTCACTGCTGTGGGATCGGCCATCTTATTTTCGCTAGGGGATTGATCACTAGAACCAATAGGGACATTCACCTTCTCCTTTATCTGAGAGAGCTTTGGGGGCAAGGCTATAGATTTCATCATTACCTTAGACTCGGAATTCAAACTCGGCTTGTCTCCAAACTTTTCTACTCTAGCCTGCTCTGCCTTTTCCTTAATCTGTTTCTCTCTCTCTAATGCCATCTTATGCCTATCTTTATACACCGGATACTTTTCATCTGGCGTTCCTTCAACTGATTTTGACATCAACTGGAATGAAGATGCAACAGAATTTAGTGAATCACTGGAAGGAACCCTTGTTCTTATGCCTGGGAGGCTCGGAGATTCAGGGTATCCATCCATGTCCTGTTCTGCCTTGCCAAATGAGGTTATCGCGACACTGTCACTTGCATTTCTTATCATCAAGGATTCCAACGGCCCCCTTTGCCTCTGACTCAAGCTACTTCTACTCCTTGCTGGTGAGCCTCCTGCAAAAGATCTAGCAGGTGACGATAGGGCACTTGAATCATCCTTGGTTTTGCCCCATTTTTTTAGCTTTTGCATTAAGCTTGGTTTCCTGCTAATGCTACTGTATTTACTAAACGAGCTATCCATGGAAGCATTGTCAAAATCTTCACTTCCTGGGGAAGATGGCTGAGAGAAATTGCTCTCGAGATCAGTGTCCCCTTGTCCGCGTTCTGACCCTGCATATTCTAACAAAAGCTGTTTGGCCCTTTCTTGAGATTTAGGGCTCAAATTTTTATTTAGCTCACGGGCTGACATCTTCCCTGCAGGGGTCTCGTAGTTTCTCAGTTCGAATCTTAAGCAAGCATTCACCCATCGTAGGTACACCAACTCTTCAACTTCACTAAACCTGTTCATCTGAAGTCCTTCAACTTGCTTTTGCAAGTCCTCATTTGCATACTTCAGCTCGTTCACCTCCTCCCTCACCTTTGCAACCATTTCAGTCTGCATAAGAACAAGAGTTTTGCCAAACAGTAAGAAAAAAACCAAATCTAACTGCAAAATTATTTGAAAACAATATGGAGAAAGATGATATCTGATAAGAAACACATCAGAAAGACCAAGAGCAACATGATTCTAACCTCTGTCATTTCGGAAAGGGCAGTAGCTTTGCCTTCAGCAGCGCCCAATTGAACCGCCAACTCCCTCTTTTCATACTGAAACTCTATGTTTTTCCTCTTAAGCTCCGCAATTTCCATCTCTAACTGTTTAACAGCTTTAAGTTTCTTGTCTACATTCGAATCTTTCTTATAGGCTTCTTCCTCCTTAGCCTGCAAAGTACCAACTTGCTGCTTAAGCAGCAAAAGTTGGCCCTTTGTCTGATTTGCTTCTAGCTGAATTTGCCGCTGCAGCTCCTTAATTTTCTTCCTGGCAACCTCAAGCTCCTTTCTAGAAGAAGCTCCCACATCAAGCTCTTCCTGAAGCTTTTTCCTTTCTGCCTGCAGTGAATTAATGGTAACTTTCAGCATGTCAATCTCGACGGTCTTGATCTTCAGCTGCTTTTGGAGCTCCACCAGGTCAGATTCCTGTTCTTTCAGACCATAATATTCCAGCAACTCGCCTTCTAGTCTCACTTCTCTCTCTTCCAGTTCCTTCACTAGGTTGCGCAACCTTTCCACTTCAATTGCACTATTTGCCATCTCCTCATCATAAGCTCTCTGACGATCAGTCCTGGAACTCTTCTCGTCATCAAGTATGTCATCTGGTAACGGAAATTCAATCTGCCCTGATAAAAATTCTTCAAATTCATCCTCTCCAATGTCAAATGTATTTATACTGGGAGCATTTATTTCACCGCTTATTAATTTAACCTCTTCTTTCTCTTCCTGGTGTTCCTGCAACATAAATTAGCAGTTCAGTACTCCTTTGGTCTCTAAATAGAACTTGAAACCTCCGAACTAAAAAGTTTATAAGGTTATCGGAATATTACCTCCTCTTTGTCGTCATCAGTAGAGACCTCGAGCTTCTCCGTCTCCCATTCCTCAGCTTGGCGTTGTTCAAGCTCAATGCTTTCTTCTCCATTTTCTAACAAGTACACCAGCACAGATCAGAAGAGACAAATACATCAGAAAACAAATTATGTTCAACGTTATTATGAGGTAAAGGAAAGCATAATCTTTTTACTAATAGAATCATCATTCCGAGAAAAGCACAATAGGCTGAACAACTGACGGTTAATTCACATTAATCAAATACGACAGACTAAACAAGTTTTAGGTAAAATTATCCTACTGGAAGACGAGTTTTCAACTTTAAAACTCTAAAAACTCGCTCTAAAACCTTGAATTTTCACCCATTTATACAGTATGGACACTCTAACCAAGGTTTATTGGAAGATGATTTCTGTAAATAAATACCTGTTGGACTGGTTACAGGCTCTGATGGCTTTGAACCTCCAACGTTTATCTGCCTAACAGTGTAGGCTGCGATAGAAGCGGCAACCAACAAGCCTAACCTGGCTATCATGCTTCCAATTAACTAACATAGCAAGCAATCCTCCTAATGCATAAGCATAACCCATCATCCATTTTTGTTTTATACCATCAGGCAAAAGCTATCAGGCAAAAGCTAACTCATCATCCCATTTGCGCCGCGAAAAATGGCGCTCAAAACACTCAGTCTGCAAAACGATAATCCAACAATCTTCCAATCTGTTAAGCTTGTCAAAAATGCAGATTCAATGAGAAGCTTCTACGATAAAGTTGTCAAACTATTTGTGTTCATAAACTCCTGAAAGAAGAGAATACTTGCATGTTATCCAAGAGCTTAAGATAAGTTAAATCTTCAACTCTTTTAAGATACAGGATATTGTAGCCACCAATAACAAGTGGCCTTTTTCTTTTCTCAAGAAATGGCCAGAATTTTTCTGCAAATTATGCAAGTTTCACCATATATTGTTCTCTTTTTGGACTTATATACAGTGAAAAATGGACAGACATACAGATAGACAGAGCTCCAGCTCTTTTGTTTCCTTCTGAATCAATCAAGCTTTTCCAGCAGTAAAACACTTGGGCTCAGAAAATAAACTCTTTGTCTTTAGCTAAATAAGATAAGCTATTAGTGTGAGGCTCTAACTTCAAGAAACATGCAAATAAAAGATGTAAGAATCCAATCTCCAGTAGAAGATGAATCTCACAATACAAGCTCAACAAAACTTTGGCCGGGAAATGATTTGGGGTCGACTAACATAAAACGATACGGGGTACTACAGATAATCGTGTTTAGAAGTTGCCAAAACTTGTATATAATGGTATTACTCTCAAGGGACCCCAGAGGAAGAAAAATCAGTTAGACTTTTATTTAAGTGGGTAATGTAGAGAATATATGGACGTAATGACATGAAAAGAGAGGGAAGTGGATGAAGGATTTGCCGGACAAAATATGAGGTTGTCATTTAACTGCTTAGAAGTTTGCTTAATACAAATGGTCCATAGGATGCTGACAAGAGAAACCAGAGTAAAATTTTACTTTCTAAACAATTTATCACAAACCCATCTAATCACTCTCTGTTCTTTTTGGCTTTTCTACGGAATTCCTCTTGTGGTATTCTCTGGGTTCTTCAACCTCAGCACATTGCTGATTTACGGTACAGAAAAACGACGATGGTAAAGTCTTAGTCACGAAATAATATAAAGCCGGATAATATGAAGTCTCTAGGTAACTTGATGAAGTCGCGTAATTTGAACAAATTTCAAGTTGACAAAATGGCAGACTTGTGTAAATGTATATCACACACACAGGACCACAGGCTGCTAAAACTTAAGTAACGCCCTGAACATATGTACTTTGCATAATTCATAGGATAAAACTGTTGAAACCTTAAAACTTACTTATATTAACTAACACTATGCTGAAACTTACCAAGGACAGTCATTTTCAGCCACAGTAGGATATGCAAAATTGCAAATTATATTTGATGAGGACTTTTGGCTGCAAAAAATGGGATTTACTAATCAATGGCCAGAAAAAGGCCACATTGCTGTTTTACAAAGAAGGGATGGCACAGATTGCTCCATCATTTAATACTTCCCTTTTGGTTATGCAATCTATAGATAGAAAATGAAAGATTGGTATCACACTTGTCATGGCCTTACATTCCATATGTGCATCCAAAATATTATCCATGACCTAGCCTTGCTGTCTAATCACTTGTTTCAGATAAATCCAACAACATTAGCAAGGACTTAAATGTGGTCATTTCTCACATGATATTATAGGGTTTTCTATATGAGCGATTTTTAGTGAGACGGGCTCACGATAGAATTATCTTATGATATTTTACGTAACAGAACTAAAATCTCACCATTTAATTAAAAAGAAGGGTCCATACCAACTACAATGTGTTGAGTATAATTACTATAGAGATATATTGGCCACAAGTGCATGTTTATGTGTTTATGTTAAAGAGCATTTTGTTGAATGTTATATCACTTGTAGATTACTTTGACCAAGGACAACCATGTCTAATAGAAGACTTTTCATTAACTTCTCCACCCAACTATTGGAAAGTTGTCAAAGCTGTTCTAGTTAATTTCTTGTTTGAATCATCTAACAAATCTTCATATATATTGATAAACCAACTATATCCGCCTTTAAAAGAGGTGAGTCTTTAGATTGGTCTTATGCTCGTGGATAAGAAATGGGGTTCGACTAGTATTGGTTTGAAACTTGAACCCTAATACCTGATGTTTGGTCCAATTTATCTATTGAACACAAACTCAAGCGCAAATGGGTATGATTTGTTAATTCATACATACAACTATTACCTTACGTGGTAATAGCAGCCCTTAATATTTGTGCGTTAAATAAGGCTATTGCGATTTGAAAGGGCTAGATTCACATTAACCTTGCATCAATATCGAATCAATAGTTTTGCGAATTTCCCATGAATTTGACGGAAGCTCAACTATTACTAAAAGGAAGTAGGAGTATAATGATCGCTTGAGTTAAGTTTTGGACTACCACTTTGTCCCAAATTAAACTTCCCATGAAATAGTATTATGTGAGACGATTTCAAATTTCATTGGAAGTTTAAACTGGGATGGAGTGGTATACAACAGGACGGTTACACCTCAAAGGCTCTAACTTGATACGATAGTAATTGGATTTTCACAATGTTACCGTATGTCATAAACATTGAGAACCCGTTACGGGACGACACATAGCACATGACCACAAAGTTTGAATTGGTAATGTGCTATGTTTGATTGAAGTGTAAACAACAAGCAAACTTTAAAACCCAAGTATCCCCAACTCAAACAGAATCACATAGCACATTACCACAATTTCACAAACAAATTCACAATCGAACTTTGAATTTGAACTCACATGAGTAGCGTCAGACATTTTCAATCATATAAAAATTGCATTAAAATTGACATAATAAGAAATTATCTACACTTTTCATCAAAGATTACAACCCACTTAAACACCCCAGTAAATCAATTAAATTAAACATACACGGAGTAATATAAAAAAGAAAAAAAACACTTAAAAATTGGTAAAAGGTAAAAGTGAGTGAATGACATACCGAGATTGGAGAAGCCGTCTCAGAAATGTGAATCAGAAGCTGCAATCTTATAAAATACGCAATGTGTTCGATGCTCCAAAACCCTGATTACTGAAAAGTGCAGGCCAAGTTTGAAGAGGAGAGAGAAAGAGAGAGAGAGAGAGAAGCGCCAACGGAAGGGGGGGAGCTCAGTAGGCGGGCACTCAACCTTCAAATTTTGAAACAATTTTTGTTTCTTGAAGAGGCCCGTTTGCTTTGATGGAACTAAACATTTTTCGAGATGCTATGTTACTCGGACTCGGCTACAAGTGTAAGACACGGCAGAGCTGGACTAGTATATTTTTGGTAAAAGTTTATAATTCTAGCCTAAATAGAAATCTCCAAATGTGGCACACACGTCCGAGTAATTTTATTATTAATGTTTACTCGAACTCGACTACAAGTATACAACAGAGATACGTATCCAAGTGCGCACTCAGGTCATTTTTAGAAGTGTCGTACCCAAGTCATATTTAACAATGCTTCCTCCCTTTCTGTAAGTGCTCAAGTGATCGCACATTGATGAGTTGTGCAGCGTTGCGAGCTCAGGCGCAGGAGAAGCGCTAGCAAGGCAGCACATAGTCGCGTTTTCCTCGTTAGCAACTTAGCAAGAGCCGTAAACAACAGGCGGCGTGCTGTGAAGTGTGTTCTGACGAAATAGGGACGCTAGTAGACTTTGTATTGCAAATCTTTCAAAATTATGCATCATTGGCTTTGCCAGACTATATACAACACAGCTCCCAATCAAGTTAGCTTGCTCAGACACCATGACCTGCTACGGCCTATGAGGAAGGGGATAACAACCGGCCCTAGCAATCTAGTTACAAAATGTACAAGGTCCTTGATACAGGTTATTACACAATACGTACCCAATCGAAGTAGGAGCGGGAAAAAAAGGTTCTACAGTAAGCAATCTTCGAGTAACTCCCAGACGTCCTAAACCCTCAATATTAAACCCTCAATATTGCCCATCACATTTCCATCGTCGACCCACCTCCTCAAGGACCTTAGCGCGGGCTTCGCTTTTCCTTGCTTCGTCTTCAATCCAGGATCTGCATCAAGAGATCAATGGTTACATGAGACACATTATAATATTTCCATGGCCAAACCAACAACCAGATAGAAAATTACAAGCCCAACCACATCAAATGTTACAATCTAGAAACTTAATCCGTATTCCAGGGCTATTTGATGTTCTCGACAAGCTGTGGCAGAAGTGAAGAGATATATTAAGCAAGTTCAATCGTGGCTAAACTATACCTCAATATTCGAAGTGCTTCTATCTCAGCCTCAAGCACAGACTTGGCATCAACTACACCTTCCTTCTTAATTTGTAACTCACAGTGGAGTGTTTGCACAGTTTCCTCCTCCGCTGACTGTTGAGCCCTCTCTAATAAAAGCCTCTCAGACATCTCATTGACTTCCTCCTTTAGACCATTTAACAGTTGCTTCTGACATTCCAAGGCAGCTTTCTCCTTTAAGAATCCATTATATGCACTCTCCTGAACTATTTTTTCCTGCTCCAACTTATTAAGGGCATCCATGTAAAACTGCTGTAACTCCAGACCACGGGCTTTCTCCTCTTCCATTTTTAGAGCCCAATATGTCACTATGTCCCCTCGATCTAGCAACTCTTGCTTAATTTCAGCTTTTGTGACACTCCTTGAAGATTCCTCAGCTTCTAATCTCAACATTTCATTCCGAATTGCTTCAGACATCCGACCACTTGTAAGTGCAACAGCTGCTTGAGCAATTGTTGAAGGTCTGTTCGGTTGAAGCCGTCTAATTTGTCCTGCAACAGGACACCAAGATTATATATGTGAAATGGGGTACATTACAATACACGGGTGATGGCAAGAAAATACAACAACATCTTTAACCCCAGTGCCTTAAAGGCTCCCGCCATAAGGCGAGGAAAGGGGGGGTCGGATGCACGCAAGCCTTATCCCTATTGAAACATAGAGAGGCTGCGCACGGATGACCCAAAATGAAAATTGCTTCGAGAATCGCACCAACTGACTCTACTTCACAAAATAAGAAGCACAGACAGTTTTATGAGTTATTTTGCTTTATTCCATTATATCCCAAAAACAAAGAATAAGTAGTCTTTAGCTCCATTGGAAATGGAAATAGGTGATGGCAAGAAAATAAACAACAAAAATAGTAAGCGGCATCCAAAAGATATAGGTGTCTCTAGACTCCATTAGCATTAGTGTGCATGATATTTGGGACCATGCAAGAAACTGTAGATATACAGAAGAACACTTTTGCAGATGACCACAACCATATTTACTAAAGGAAAGCTTTTTCGGAAGGAGAGAAGGCAAAAAGCTTGAAACCAACCAAAAACTCTTCTGAGTAGACTCTCGTCCCCTGCACGCATGTCCATAAAAAGTCCTGGCCCTTCATTTGAGCTTATCTCCCGAACATCCAGCAAATCCAATTTTTGTTTCAGTATCTGGACTGTTTAAAAGTCAGCACACTGGAGAGTTGGTAGACTGTAAAGAATCCTTCTAAGTCAAAATTTAATAACACTAACAAAAAGCTTCAATATTCTTTCTACCTCCTGAGTTCCTGTGGTAGAATAATCATACTCCAGCTGAGCTCTCCAATCAATTAGATCCCTTCGTGAAAGAAAGCTACAATATTTACAATTCGAGTTGTCAAAGCTATGCATTAGGGAAACAGCCTCCTTTCTTAATCACAATTTATAGAAATCATAATGTAAGCATTCAGAGGGTCTTAGCTCCCAGGAGTACCTTTCAGGATCAAAATCATAGACTCCATTTATGGTATGCTTTGACGATAGTTTACTTGAAACAACACCAGCTTCAGCTAGGGCTGAAATGTAATGGCACAGAAATTACTTTCTCACTGAAATACTCGAAGTTCCTGGATGTCTAAGACTGATCATTACCTTGAATGTAGTCAAAATCTTGGTCACCAGTAGTCACATCCTCATACGCAGAAATTAGAGACCCGGCAAGAGCAACTGCAGAATTTAATTTGTATTTTGGGTTCCTAAAATACAAGACGCCAAGTAAACATAGAATAGAGAGGGTCTGAATATAATCCATGTGGAGAATTACAAGGATTAACGGAAAGAGCCTGATACCTTTCCAGCAATGAGCTTGCTCTAATTAACCATCTGGCATAATCTCTACGCGTACAGAGCTCATCAGACTTGACATCTTCATCCATAATCTGCATACATTAACCAAGTTTAGATACCTATGCTCAGAAGTAGATGTTTCAAACAGATGGAAGGATTCAGGCGATCTCAGGAATTTTTCACAAACTCGAGAGAAAAGGAAGTCAACTGACACTATGCAAAGCAATATACAGACTAACGCTCTCCCTATGAAAATTGGGTCTACATAATGACTACAAATTATAAGCATGCTGCTCAAAGTCCACAGAAATCAAAGTAGCAGCATCCATAATGATGCTCCAAAAAGGCAGGGGAATAATTGAAGGTACTTAGGAGGTGGGAGATGAGAAGGCAAGATTGAGATATGTAAACTATAGTATCCAGAGGGGATGATAATCCATCAAGGGGGCAACTGGTACAAAATGCAAGCAAAGTCATAAGAAATAACATGTAAGAGTCAAGAGAAGGATGCACTTGAACTGAGTTTTTACATTGCCTACTAATCCTTCATGGAAATATCAAAGTAGAACTCACCCTAAAGCCTTTATGTTAATTACACTAAATCCATCCTCATGATCTTGTTATGACTTATGAAACATCGTCATGGTAGACAACTAGACATTTTGGGTAAACCTAAAAAGATTTATCAGCAGAGGAAAAGACATTCAAGTGTCGGCCTTGAAAAGAAGAGGTTTAACACCGATGGAAAGACATGTGAGTGTAATTCTTTATTTGCAGGGACTCCACGAACTCATATTGAAGGTCATACATAGTCAGAGTTATCTAGAGCATTTTGATAAACTACCAACAGCTATCAGAAGATCTAGAAGTTGCGACATTAACTATTGAAGCAAAAACTACAATAAATTATAAGACTAGAACATAAAACTGTAAATACCAACACAAAGGGCAAGTGCCTGAGAAGTATTATACACCTTTAGGAGTGAATATATGAAGAAAAAAAAAACCACACACAGTAGAGAAGGTGAAGCATGTGAGAAATATATTCTGGGAACAAACCTTCAATTTCTTTAGGACATTCACAGCTTCTTGCTGAGTGGAATCCACAGTGACAGTGATAATACGGGGTTGGAGCTTTTCTGCATTTCAGTGTGTAAGTATCAAACACATGACGTCTTCAAAGAGTTAAAATAGGCTTCATGACAAATAAGCAAACACAAAAATTAGATGGCCAAACCAAAACAGATTGAACCCAGGCCCACCTCCTACTCTATTTCGGGAATGTTCTGTGATTGTGTCATTCTCTCCACTGAGAGAGAATAGGGGCACCGTTACGTATAACTTAAGTCAATGAGTTCACATTATGAACCCCTACAAGGAAGTTCAATCAAAGTTTATGAATTTTTGCCACCTACCTTGATCCTCCCACCTAACAAGTTAACTTATCAAACAGAAAGGGGTACCAAACATATAAACCAAAGCTATAGCTATAAGGCTTGGTTGTAGCTGTAGAGCTACAAGTGACTTTGTTGTGAAGATTACAGAACCAACCATGTAAGAGTTGCTACCTTTCAAATGCCCAGGAAAACACTTAATCCCTCAGGCCCCCGCACATGCATCCCACAAATTCTCGGCATTCCAAACAGGTGCATTAGGACCCAAAGTTTTAAGCTTCACCAATCACTCAGCTTCTCAAGACGCACAATGGTCACATGCAATTCGGTACAGTAAAGTTAATAGTAGTAAAAAGTCAAAAATACCTGATGCAGGCAACTCAGTGGCCAACATGGGAGATTCAACCGCCTTCGACTCAACTACCATTTCTTGGTGTTGTTGCTCACCAGCAGCAGCTTGGTGTTGTTGCTCACCAGTAGCAGCATCAAAATCATCAGTTGTAAACTCCTCAGCTTCAATTGCAACTGACACCGGTAAACTAGAAGGCGAACTCCTAAATGGCAAGCTAAACCCTGTAAATAAAGAGATCACATAAATTTAAACAGACCACGAAAGAACTTCCTTACCATCACATCAGGAAATTACTCTATTACCTCCCAACATTAACCTCATCGGCCCACACTACCTCCAGCTTATTACAATATGAACAATCAAACCAAATATAGGCAATTCGCTAAAACAACAACAAACTAGGACCAAAGCAATGCACGAAAGCAATAAAACAATGAAAATGCTTACCCCTTTTCGTCATAGAGAAGTGAGCAACTGCAGCGAGCACAACAGCAACTGAAGTCCCAATACCAGCAACCAAAACTATACGAAAACCTACACACAAACGAAAAGTTCCGAACTTCAACAATCAAAACTACCACTCCAACCCTTTCAAGTATACAACCAAATCAAATCGAAAACTTTGAGCCATTTTACATGAACTTATCCTAAACCCATAGTTTCTTAGATCCAAAATATCAGTCTAATTCGGCTTTTCCAATTAAACTACTAATACAACCAACATCACCCTAATACCTCCAAGACTCCTGCCTACAACGGTACAACCCCCATGTCGAAAACATAGAGAGACTGCTTACGGATGATCCATAACGACAATTGTATCGAAAATCACACAGACCGACAATTAGGTAACTATACATACCCACCCAAACTTGTGAGCTACTCTACTTTATCCCATTAGCTACATTTACCACAAATAAAATCATCATTGTTCACAGTTTCACACCATTTCCAAATTCTCGTTTCCAAACGCTATCTAATCGAAATCGTTTCTCCTATACAATCAACGACAAAATTACTCCAAATTAAAAAAACAAAAAAAATCAAATAAATGAAATTGAGCAGAGGAGAATATGTAAAGAGGGGAGGGAGACCTGAGGGTTTGTTGGGAATGGGAGCTGCGGCGGCGGCGGCGGGGGAGGGGATATGCCAGCCGCGGAGATCATCGTCGGCGGCGGGAGTAAGCCAGGAGGAAACGGAGGAAGTGGTGGCGACGGCGGAAGGGAGGCGGAGGAGGGAGAGGGTACGGAGAGAGAAGCGAGTGATCGGGCGGCGGTGAGTGGTGAGTAGGAGAGAGAGTGAGGGGTGAGGAGACAATGATGCTGACATCAGCGACATTTGGTGGTGGTTGTGGCGGTGGAGAGAGAGAGAGTGAGCTCACTCTCCGATGAGGGAGTGTGTGTGTGTGTGTGTGTAAATGGACCTGACGGATGGGAAAGACGGGAAAATGGGTATGGTCCGACACTCCGACCTAATGGTGACTTGATTTAGAGTTCGGAATTTGAACCTGATCCGATTAAAAGTTGATAGACTTGAGAATGAACGTTTAGAAAAGAGCCTTAACCAAGTATAATGTACTACTCGTACATCAAAAGATTTGATATGAACATGTTCGTTACAAGTTATCAATATTCGGTCTTTAGAGTGGATATATATGGATCAGAGTTGGGGCTTCATCACCCACATTTGATGCTAAAAAAAAATGTCAAGTTGATTCCCCATATAATATTATTATCTCGGTATTTTTTTTTTTAGGTGAGACGTGTTAGCTAATGTTTTAAAATTTCTTAAATAATTATACATGTTTTTGAAATGTTCATGATCGTCATAACTCCAGCACACCCTTGGTAATTTGACATTAGGCAACCCTTTAATTTGTGAGCACATTGATGGATTAGAGTTGCCAAACACACGCAACAACATCAAACCTGTTTGACCCAAAAGAAAAATCATAATTTAGAAGTAGACACTAAAAATTACGGAGTATACAATTAGCTTGATTTTCTAACTATCTGATTTCATCAGTAGGCTATAAAACAATGTATCAAGTAGCTACTATCTAGCGTTTGTCATTTCAGTAGGACATGAGTTTAGCCGAATGCATTCTGTTATGCTGTTGTCTGGGTGAAACAGCAGCCAATATTACAACACCACCAAGTAGGGCCATTCCTAGTCCAAGACAATTGACAACCATGGACTCCGAACCATGTTTTGGGACGTTCCGCTTAGCCTGTAGGTGCGTTAGCTTCTCTAAAAGCCCGGTTTCTGCAGTCGCAACAGCTAACCCGTACGTGTAGAGGCCAATGAAGACATGCCATGGCAAAATCATCATCCTTACTCTGCGTAACTCTGCTCTATGCCAGAAGCTCAGGAAACCCATTATCCACTGCAAGAGTAGGTCAGGCATGTTAAGAAGACAGGTCACACGTTCCCACTCAATTCAATCATCTTTAATGCATAATGAACCGTAAAGGTCAATATTATAATATAAGGACGGAAACTTGAACTTGAAACCTTATAGCCCTATACGGTTGTACCCCTTAAGGCTAACAAAGGTTTTTGGCTCGAATGGTAATCATGACTCTAGACCACTAGACATTAGACACCCACTCTCTAGCAACTCCACCAAATTGATCTCTAATACCCAAACTATTCTCAAAGTATAAGACAATCATATTTGTGTTCACCCCAAATTATATAGATTATATTACACAGTGAAGTAGAGTGATAATGGACTAATTGGGGCTGCTCTGCTGCTACATAATGAAGTGATGTTTGCGAGACTAATGAAGTCGCAGACTCTATGACCAACTTGAGACACAAATGTCCCATTATCCTCTAACCCGACCAACCTAGTTTTCTTACCTTGACAAAACATAAATTAAACAAAACTGAAAGTAAAGCTGGGAGAGAAATTGAACCTGAATGCCAAAGAGAGAGACAGTGATCAAACCCATCCAAGAATGGAGGCTGTAGAAATTAGCAACAATCCCATTAGTCCAATGAAACTTTGTCCAAATCCCAAATACTCCACAAACCAAGGCCACTCCTTGCATTCCCAAATGAACTGCCTTCTTCACTTTTCTTGACCTTCTATCCACCAAAATTGCTGACAATTAAAAAAAAAAAACCATTATGTGTTTTTTCCAAAAAGAAAATGCAATGCACAAACCAAAAAAGAGGGTTTTCTTAGTATCTGCATTACCTTCTCCACTGATGATTATAAACCCAATAACCATTAGCAAAGGATGCAACACCTGTAGACAAAGAACAATATTGTTAACTAGCTCAATGTTTGCATACATTATTGTACTGACATTTGCGCCTCATTCTGACCCGAAATAAAGAGGGGAAGTGTGGAAGTAAAGTTACATCATAAATGAACTTGTGGTGGGAAGAGGGAGAGCGAGGAGTGAAACTGTTCTGGAAAGCAAGAGCCCAAAGAAGAACAAGAAATGCTACTAAAACAGCTGATATTCTGGCTAATAACAGTGTCCCAAACGAAGTAGCGGGTGTCATTCTGTCAGTTTCAGTTTGTGAAACCGGTAAGAATAGACACCGACGGCTTATTTCAGAAGCCTAGATCTGTGACTATAATTGGGAAGCTGCAAAGACCAAAATCAAATTTTGGGTGCATACTTTAGCAACAGTCACTGTCCCACGTTATCAGGGGTAATAAATAAATCTGGTAATGTACAAGTGTTTCTGGACTTCCTGCAACGGTATTATATATTAACTCATTTTGGGAAAGGAAAATTTGCGAGACCGCACCTTTTAA
This sequence comes from Spergularia marina, assembly GCA_963680865.1. NCBI lineage: Eukaryota > Viridiplantae > Streptophyta > Magnoliopsida > Caryophyllales > Caryophyllaceae > Spergularia > Spergularia marina. The sequence goes on along the minus strand of OY804545.1, from coordinate 7,512,380 downwards.
AAACAGTTTTTTGCGAGATCATACCTTTTATATTAAATTTTGCGAAACTGCACTCCTTTTCATTTCTGACTAATTTTAACCAGTTTCTCGCGTTGACCCAACCTTACTCTCCTCTCCTTCAATTTTTTCCCCAAAAATTCAATTTTAACCAGTCTCCGATATTTTCCCGACCCGACAGGGAAAAAAAGGGAAAATTTGGAGGGAAAATCGAATGAGGGGAGAACAAGGTCGGGTCAACGCCGAATATTGGTCGAACTTAGCCGAAAATGAAAAAAGGATGTTTTGCAAAATTTAACATAAAATGTGCGGTCTCGCAAAAAATTGCTTTTAAAAGGTGCGGTCTCGCAAAATTAAACATAAAAGGTGCGGTCTCGCAAAAAACTACTTTTAAAATGTGCGGTCTAGCAAATTTTCCTTTGGGAAACGACAGGCTCAGATAACTAAATACGAGAGTGCAGACTATTGTAGCCTACAGCGAGAAAAACCTTCTCATTCAAAAAATTACGGTTTTATATCTTAACATAAACACTAGACCATACTCCGTAATAATCATATTCTAAACATGGCAAAAAGCATGTTGACTATCGGGTTTCAGAACCAAGTAATGAGTACGATCACCTCTCACCTTTAGCCTCGCGCTCTCGTGACCTTATCGGTCGTGATAGCCAGCGGGTAGGTGACTTCTGTTATCAAATTCACGATGACAAAAAATATATTCGTCAAATGCTTCATGTTCTTAGCATGAAAAAATACGGAGTACTAACTTGTTTCAAAAGGAAGAAGCAAGACACCATACACGGTGCCCATATGCGCCTGTGCATGTGGGCACCGTGATGGATGTTAGTGTCATTACTAGAAATCAGAAGATATGTTGTATTAAGTTAAAAAATAAAAAGTACTCAACAACTTGCATACAGTTTGGTCTTACAAACAGGTTATAAATACACATGGCAGTAAACCAGTAAGCTTGAGAAAAATGTAAAGAGCAAGACCAAAAACTAAATAATTTACATCTTTGAACAAATTACAATTGCTTCCTGAACTTCTGATATCTTCTGGAGCAATGTTACTTGCTTACAAGCCCCATCATAAAACATAAACCAAGAAAAAAGTAAACCCAAAACACAAACTGGACATATGAATGAATGCTCTGAGCACGCTTATCGGCTTATCTGAGCAGACACCATGTTAGTATGGAATCGAAATGTTCCACTACTGTCATCAGGAGACTGGCATCATCAGCTTCTACAATATCTGCTGAAGGATAAACTGTCCTGATCAGCTTATCAACCCCGAGCAGACATACCACGACCTCGTCCCCTCCCGTTATAGCCATACTGCCCACCATACCCTCTCCCATAATAACCACCACGACCACGGTAACCACGACCTGGTCCACGGCCACCACGACCACCTCGATATCTCGCGAATTCACCAAAAGTCTGCAGTAATGACAGACAGGTGGATAAATTTGCTAATAAAATCACTGACCAGACTAAAACGAAAGTAACACCTCATACCTCTGTGTCTATCTTCAACTGCTCAGAGAATCTTGTTCTCCCATTTTGTGAGTCACGATCAAGTGTGTTGCACGAGAGACTATCGAAGAAGTCGTCTTTGTTATACACAGGCTGCAGGGAAAAAAAAAAAAAAAGTCCAGTTAAACTAACTAATAGGATCCACTAAAATCCAAGAAGAGGAAAGAGAACTATGATAGTGAACACTGTTCTAAGTAGTCTACCTTAGCTTCAGTTTGTGGCAGCTCCTCTTCACCTTCCTCTTCAAGACTCTCACCACCATTAATAGCCGAATCTCCTTCAATGGAGTGTGGCTTGTTACTCTTCCCCAGGTGGCCCCATACTTCATCCTTGTTAAACTTTTCATTCATGGCCATGAAATCAAAGTCCTCGGTAAATTTGGTAACCCCTCGTGAGCTCTGACAAAAAATAAAGGGGGGTCCATTGATAAGCTTCCAGACTTAAAAGAGCAAAAAGTTGGCAATGCAAACAAAATGCAGTCAGAGAATTGTTAACTTCAACCATAAAAAAAAAGTGGTTTTTGAGTACATGGTAATTAAGATGTAAGCATAGCGCCAGGGCCCATGGCAAAACTTGCACGAAGAGCTCACTATGACTCTTTGAGCAGATCAATGTGGTAGCCTCAATATGAATTTGTTAAATCCTAAATGCTAAGAGAAGAGAACAGAATCTATCCCTTGACGTCTGAATGAAGGTGTCAACAAAACACATCTACGATGACAGAATGGTCCAGCACAAATATAGGAATTAGTAGTGTACAATGCACTAGGTTTCTAATGATATCAGATGAGTTCGGCCTGGACTTGAGCTCACAGCGCACTAGAGTGGGCTATATACTGAAGTCAGCACCATAATTCTGGTGCAGATGAGCTCCTGGCTGGGGGTATGATCCTCCTTGGTGTTCTTTTCCAAGGACCCCACATGACTTTTCCATTCACAATATATCATTACAAGTTACAAGCATAACTAACAGGGAACATAAAGGGGCCAAAATTTAATTTTCTTCTTATTTTTCTATGGAAGAGATCTCTATGATTCTCCATCCCAAAAGATAAATATGAAATACTAATTTAGTGGAAATAATTTGAAATGGTGCAGGCTTAAAGCTAGAAATCGACAGATATAGATACTTACCCCACTTCCTCTTCCTCGTCCCCTGTGGTTGGAATTGTGACGCGGCTGATACGTAGCTCCATTAGGCTGCAGACAAGAAAATGTATAGTCAGGGACAAGAATGTTGCAAGCTACTAAACAGACAAATCAGCCCCAAAACAAATCAACAGTAGGAAACTAGGAAAGTAGGAATAACCTAGGAACACTGAGAAAACTTGAAAAATAAAGGACTGCAGAAGACAAATTTCTGATTACATCGACAAATCAATCTAACATGTATGTCACACACTACTCACGCTATCATATTAGCATGCTTACCACAGGTCTCTCTTGAGTAAGAAATGAACAAGCAATTGCATAATTTGAAAATGGACACATCCATATACAATAGTGTCAAGAGTAAATCCATTTGAAACTCAGAGGTAAGATATGTTGGACGGGTTATATCAAACATCAAACCATTAGAATCCCCCACCCCCACCCACCCTAAAAGGCATCATAATAGCTGCTACACTTGTAAGCTGTTCAAGAATGTAAGAACAAATTGACAATAAAACTCTCTTTAACATGGGAATATATACACTATCCTAATAAATTAGGGCCAAAAAGTTAATGGTCTACTGAAACCAAGTACACCCCTCACTGCAACAGAATTGTACAGGTTTTGCAATGAAAAATAGAAGTCAGGACCTGATGCCTTCAGCCTACTACCACTTCATCAGTGCCTTATTCGAAAGTCAGAGTGGTATTAGGGGACTGGTCACTGGTGATCTAGCCATGAGAGATAGTCTGGACTGGTGCATAAGCCATAATACAACTTTTAACATTTGAAAACTGGGAGCATAGAGGGTCTTAGTTAAACACATCCCACTCAAAACAGGTTAAAGTTAAAAAGCAAAAATCATGCATAAAAAATTAACAAGCTTGCAGGTAACAGACAAGGACTCCATTAGAAGAAGAAAAAAAAAAACAAAAAAAAAGGAGAGGTGGACACAGATAATAGACAGGTGTAGCACCTTATTGAAAGCCCTTGCTGCTGGGGGTAGCGGCAAAATTGGTGGCTGTGCTTCCTTCACCACTTCTACTTTAGGCTCTGGCGTTGTTGGTGATGACACTTGAACAACTTCCACATCTCTGTGACCATCTTTTGAAGATGCGGACGAAAATGGTAGCTGAGCAGGCTGCACGAGTTGGTCAGGGGTGACCAATGAAGGAGTCTGTGTTTCTATCTGGCTTGGAGCAGAGGAGCTAATGCTAGATGCATTTGCTTGAGATGTGGTTACGCCTGGGACGCCTAAACTAGAAACTGCATTGACCTTATTAGAAGCTGCTGAAACAAAGGTACTGGAGTCTGGAGCAGAGATTCCCAAGGGAGAAATTGATGGAAACATAGGTTTGGAGGGCAGACCAGCATTCTGAGCCTTCGGCGCAACTGAGTTGGACACGGGCGCCAGATTGGTAGATGGAACAGGAGGTAAATTCAAGTGCGGAAAGGGCATTGAAGTCAAAGTGGTGGAACTGTTACTTGACGTAACCAGGCTAGGAGGAAGCTCTGGCAATTTTGTACCCGTCAAATTTGCAGCACTAGTTGACATAGCAGGATTGAATCCAGAATATTGGACCTGCTGTTGTAAGGAAGGAGGCACAGAGAGTACATGGGGCGGTCGAAACATGTTTTGCTGGGGCATCTGTGGAAGCCCACCTGGAGGCCCATAATATCCAGACCAATACATAGGCATGGCAAGCCCACTACCATTTGCACCTGGAGGAGGTGAAGGACCCCATGAACCAAAATTCCCACCAGGTTGATATAAAGGTAAAGGACCTGGAAAAGTCGAACCAGGATGCCCGAGCTGAGGAACATGAGAATTAGCATCTGTAGTTGATGGAACAGCAGCAGATGGTAGATTATTTGATGTGGCAGCTGGACGAGGATAGTGTGACTGCAGAATGAAGCCATAATTAGATCACTATCTTTATTCACAGAGTATACAGAAGAAACATGAATTTTCAAACCTGAATGATAGCTGGATCATTGTCAATTGATGATAATGATGGCGTTGCAGGTTGAACAGGAGGAGATGATTTCACCTGCAAATCCTGCAAAAAGACATTGATAAAAAGAACCCAAGTGTCAAATGCAAAGTAAGGGGGAAGATTGTATATCGAAATCACCGTATTATAATAACAAGTGTACAAAACGTGTACGGTATCCCACGACCATGCCTATGCAAAATAAATGCATCCACAAAGACAAACCGAGGTATAACGTATAGTCGTAAACCATGTTCAACAACCTATTTCGCTTTATAATTCCATTAATTAACAACACTAACTCCTAACACGCGAGTAATTCTCAACCTTTTGCCTCGTTATGTCTAATGAAGGGTCTATTATTGAACAATGAGAAAAATTAGCTGAATAAACCTAAATGGCATTAACATATCTTTAACTCGTGTATAATAAAGAAGCAAAGCAACGTGAAAAATATATACTGATACATCTATCCCGGTCCTCAAGGAGCAAGATATATACTCCGTATATTGGTGCACGGAGAGGCCCAATCCTGAGTCCTGATAATCCAAGAGCTGTCCGCAAAACAGTATTTATCCTGGTAAGAGACACTTCTCCAGAAGGAGAGAGAGCCTGAAACGGGTATGGATTGGTCGGGGTCTGATTTGCATGGGTTGACTTATGAATATAAAAAAGTGGTGATCGTTCTTCGGGTGATCAAGGAAATATACTCTTTGCGGCACCAAACTGAGCAAACAAAGAAAGGAAATGACCCTTTTCAGGAGGAAAAGTTTGAGGAGAAGTTTCCTTCTTATAGCTTTTCTACATCAGATATCAATGTTTAAGGGGCATTTTTTTTTACTGGTGCAGCATGTCACAACAATCGGGAACTTGAGGAGGGTAGCAGTACACAAAGTATAGGGAACAAAGGTTTTGATCCTCTCAAGTCTCAAAGGCGCAACACTGTCATTTATCAGAAATGTACCTTAATGGCAAAAGCAGTTATACATTGGCATTTATCATATGCATACCTTAATGTCACTACCACGGAAAAGTATATATTCATACACTTTATCGCTTGGGGCAACCAGTGGACCATCCTTTTTTCTTCCTTCAGTGCCAAACGATCTTACTGCAAAATAAAAAGCTGTTTGTCAGGTATGTACTTAAATCATCTCTTCTTGACCATCTATGGCATTAGAACAGGCAATAACACTACTGCAATACACTGGTAAAGGGAGATGCGACCACCATCAGGCATTCTAACTTCTAAGTTCTTGCCATAAGCACATATCGACCCATGCACAAGAAGAAACCCAGGAAAAGAATCCTTGCTAGTTGTGCAACGTATGGAAGAACCAAATATTTAATCAAGCTTGAAAACCATCGTGTCACCGATTTTCAAGCTTGCTCCTTACTGCCACAATAACATAGCAAAACACTTGAGAATCCTCTACTACTGCTTGAGAAATAACACCCTCCAACCACCTCTATAGTACATCAAAACCAGGGTTACCCCATTACCACGTTCCAAGGTGATTTCACCAATTAAAGGCGTATCTGGCTCACGATCCCTATCAGACCTCCACATATATGAGCTCAAGGAGCGGGATTAGCCTCATCGTCTAACATTTAGTACATTCCGCACATTGTGATCCCTCCTGCAGATTGATTCCCCCTCATTCAATCGCAAAACCGCTTCTGCTACGGCACCAAAACGACATTTCATGTAAATTCCACCTCAATTAAAGCCAATCCGCATTAAAACTTTCAATTAATTCCTTAAGTATCGACAAAAGAACTCGTCTTTGCAATCGAATCCACATTCCATGTAAACCTAAACTTCGCAAATCGCAAATGACCAACCTAAACACTCAGCCTCAATTCATAACTATTTACGCCGAAAATTCGACCAATTCAATAACTTTCTAGCAACAACCACACAAACTCAATCTCAAACTAAGCAAAACCGATGGAAAAACAGATTGAATTACGGTAAATTGAAAAAATACAAGAAGCGTAAGAAAGAAGTTAAAATAGATAAAAACAATCAAATGGAGTAAAAATTGTACCGTTACGGAGGCCGATACTGGATTCGTCGGTGTCGATACTGTAGAGAATTCCTTCGTATCTGATCTCACTCTTCGAGGTCAAACTAATCAAGCTCCCGATGTAGGAATCGGCAGACGACGTCGTTTTCGGAGGTTCAGCCGCCATGGAATTGGTTCTCTCCTTTTTATCAGTTCAGTTTAAACTGAGAGAGAATTTGGTGGCGGTGGCGGTGGCGATGGTGGTGATGTTAGTGAAGTTGGTATTTGTTGACCCTTTTGGGGGAAATTGGTGAGTGTAACGTTTTATTTTGCCTTGTTTTTATTAGGGTTGTTAGGAGGACGTGGAGCTGAGTTGTGTTTTGAGTTGATTTGGATAGAGTTAACAAAAAGTGACACGATATAATTTGTGAAAAGTAAGGGCCCGTTTGGTATTACTGTCGTTTTCAGTTTTTGGTTTTTTTGCGTAAAAAGTTTAGCTAGATAAGTAGCAAAAATTAATTTAAACTGTATGTTTCTATAATAGTCATACAGAAAATGAAAACTGAAAACTGAAAATCACTTTTTCTGGTTTTCAAAAACGTGAAAAGGGGAATCAATGCTATCTTTTCCCGAAAGCCGTTTAAGGTATAATTTGATCACCGAACGTGTGTTTGAAAGGTAAAGTATCACATTTTTCGTATTAGTAGTTTGACTGGTTTATCAAAAAAAAAAAACATGTAGTGCACTTGACAAAGTACCCGTATGTTACTCTATTAACTTTTTAAGTTCTTTGATGCATGTTATTTCTCAGCACTAGATGTGAAACGTAACACCCCGTGCTTTATCTCGGCCTCTCCTAATATGACAACGATTTGAGATCTGTAATCAAGCAGGGACACGATGTAGAGATTATATGACTTCATTATGACTTTCATGTAACCATGTTGGAAAGTCATGTTTAAACCAACCTCTCATTCCTCTCGCCTTCTCTATCACATTGGCCCTCATTAATCTGATAAGTACCGACAACCACTAAGAACTACCTCACCCTCGTTACACATTAGCAAGAAGCCTATTTCGCTATATTTTTCACCATGGATATCACTGTCAATATTCAATTTTTCTTTACCGCATCAAAGAGTTTCCATCTCTCTCCCCCTTTTAATCGGCATGAGCTCGGGCCACAGTTCCTTGAACAACTTTTGTTGAAGGCCTTGTACAAACTCTAAGTTGGTTCAAATACTTTCCATGGTTCACGTTCTTCCCAAGATTTTATTAATCTCCCTTAACGATTTCCATTATATCATATCAATCTTGGTGGTCTCTCCTCATCCTTAGTAAAATCAAATAGGCTAGCCCTACATCCATTTTACGTCTCGCTAACTATCCTCGAGTAAAACTTCGAGCTCTTCCCACAACGGCGCAACCTAGACACGGGAGCGTGAATTTTAGTTTCTATGTCAAATTGACATCGTCTACAAGTGAGATCCACTTTTAATAATACATCTATATAAATTAGCTCCACAAGGTAGTTTGCCCCCTTGCACGCATGCCAGAGGAAGGACCTCGAGTCTAGAGCACCCTCCCCTTCGCAATCTAGACTTTCCTCATTATTTCCCCTCTAATGAAGGTAGGGCTGAGCATCGGTTCAGGATCGGACCGAGAAAAAATGTGGACCGAGGATCGGACCGAATCCCCTTCAGTCCGGTCCGACCCCTTGGACCGAGTGGACCGAATTGAATTTGCCCAAAAACCTGGACCGAATTTAACTTGGTCCGGACCGAACCGGACCGATTTTTTGCTCTCCCCTAAATGAAGGCGTGTCATGACATAAAACTTGATCTCCATCACCCACACCTATAGGGATTTTGGTTACGTCATCAACCTCAAGCGTTACCACCTGTCGCGAAGACACATTCAGACGCTAGCATCTGACAACGTCATCAATCTAGTCACACCATTTTCAACAAATCCCTTGTATCTCAATTTCAACTCTTGTTCAAGTCAAACAATACCTTTCAATAGCTTAATCACTAAAACGTCTGATGTTAAGAACATAATAACTTAAAATTACAACAAACGGAAATATACGTTCAAAATCGACCGAAAATTTTCACCTTCAGTTCTATCGGACTTGAATAATACTCCCTCCGTCCCAACTCAAACGCCCCATATTCCATTTTGGGACGTCTCATCTCAAACACCCCATCTATTTTGGGACATATTTATCTCTCTTACTTTTATTAAATTATCACATTCTCTCTCACATTATATCTCATACTTTTATTAATCCCCACTTCTCTCTCCTTTTTTTTTTTTCCTTAATATTACACCACTCAACTTATTATATCAATTTTTTTCTTATTCCACTACAAATAACGTCCAGGCGTTTGAGCTGAAACGAAGGGATTGCGAACAACCAAGTGACCAAATGACTTAGTTTTAAACCAAGACCCAACTAGGTAACCTAAACCAAAGTTGCGAAACAGAAAAAAAAAAAAAAAACGCCCAAAAATGCTCTCTTTTTCTCTCTCCAGTCTCCGCCTAAACTAAAGCTTTGCTGCGGCCGCCCATGGCATTTCTCTCTCCAGTCTCCATCATTTCTATGTACTACTTCTGTTAAAACTGGTAAGCCTTCATCTCTAATCTTGCATTTTCTAATCATTATTGTGCAAATGTTGGACTAATATCAACTAATTTTCGTTGTTATGAAGCGTAAAGATGGAGTTTCTTTCAAATGCATTCTCGGCTTTAGGGTTTGACGACGCCGAAGATCCGACCACCGCGACGCCGCCTTCCACTTCCGACGCTGGTATATCTCTTCTCCAATTCTGTCCTTCTCATTTTTTAATTTTCCATTTCACCGTTGTTATCTAGGGTTTTCGACACTAGCAAAACCTTTTTTTTTTTTTTTTTTTTTTTTTTTTTTTGGGTTCATCTTGTTAGTTGTTATTGTTGAAATGTTGAAGCTTTTGCTTAAAGTTTTCGTCTTCGTTGTTCGTTTCCGTTATGAGCTGATTGGGAAGAATGGAGTGTTGCCGTTGAATGTATGCTATTTGGATAGTACAATTTGCAGTGTGAGATTTTGACAAATTAGGGTTTGCAACCAACTTTATGATTCAAATGGTAGCTGAAATTTGCCCCGGTAAATGGAGTTTCTCGCTGTAACGCGCTCGTTGCTTTTGTGTTATTTAGTGTGTCTGCTTGGTCGTAGTTTGGTACTATCGAACGACTGTTCTGTTCCTGGTTGTATTATTTTTTATTTTGATGGGGAAACTGAGGTTGTGATGCTTTGTTTACGTCCCTATGATGAGACATTTAGTAATCTAAATGTGTTTACACATCGACATGTAATCATGGTGCTCCCTTTGTACCGCAGAGCTGGTGCAAAGGTTGAGGAGCAATGTTTTCATGTCACCATGTGGAATCTTGGCGTTTCTGAGGGATTTTTTTGCTTTTAAAATTGATTTAGGTGCTTGTATTTGACACCAACTTCTTGTCCCCCTCTCCCCTCCCCATATTTCTTTCCCTATTGAAATATTTATATTTAATGGAAATGTATTTGTGCCAATTAATGAGCGGTGGAGGTCACTTTATATATATGCTGTAAACAATCTAAACATCATTAATGGCTGCAGTTCATTGTTGGGTGGTTTGAGGATGAGATAGCGAAGTTTATTTCATAGTTATAACTTATAAGCTTGTGCCAATGTTTAGTTGTCTTTGAATATTGTCTTGCTTACAACTTTAATTTGGTTTGTCATAAGCTAGCTTGTCTAATGAGGTTTTTTAAACTAGTTTTTGAGGATCAAACCAAAGCAAGCTTATGAAAGCTCGTGTGAGTTACCTTTTCTAAATAAACTTTCTGATGAACTGTGTTTCTACTTTCTAACACCTGAACTTTCACAATTACTTCTCTAATTTTTGCTGATTCAGTCACAAGTTTTGACTCACTGTTTTCCAGGACTAAATTATAAAGAGTTTTGAGCTACTTAATCTCATTTTCCCTAACTTTCAAACAGAACTGAAGTAACCGCTATTCCTTAATGAGGTCATCTTAGTAACCTTTGCTAACGTCTATATTATGCGAGAAGGGGATTAGAAGGAAAATGAAACTGATTAGATCAATTATAGCTACACAGGGAGGATGGTAACATGATACACACTCATTATTGAATTCGCAGAAATGCTGAATTTTGATTGATCGCTATTCTATTAGTGGAGTTAGTGACTACTGTCATTCTCTGTATGATCAAATTATGTATGCTAGCAAATAATTTGCCTTAATTATAAAGGTTACAGTCTTACAGACATCTAGCTTGAGAAGTACTTTAACATGCTTTCAGACCATATGGAGTCATTTGTGGAAATTATTCTGATTTAATTTTTTATTTTATTTTATTATCACAGGGAAAAGCAATGATAATGGTAAAAAGTCAAGCGATGAGCTTGTTGTGGAAAATGGGAATAACAAGGATCAAATTGGTGCTCCAGTATCGGTGTTTAGATTACCTCTTGTTTGGATTGACCTAGAAATGACCGGTGAGCTCTTATCTTGATTCTCATATATGATAGATACTAATAAATTTCTCTATCCTACTTTTTTTTTTTTTCCCTTCCCATTGGTGTTATATTTCACTATGCCAGTTTATACATCCAAGCTACCATTCATTTGCTTAAAATATTGTACAGTGTGTACAGCCATGTTATTCAGGAAAAGTATTTAATGTGATTCTGAACTCATTTTGATAAAAAGAAACGACAGAATAGGCTACAGCTCAATGCAATGTAATTCTTTTTATAAGTACATTGTGTAATTGTGGTATTTTCTTCGGGCATGAAGCTTTACCCATCAAGATCCTGATTAATGTTTCTAATTTGACGATTGTATCGAGTGTTGCATGTTAAAAATTTCTTAAGTTTTGTTGACTTGATTAACGAGCCTTTCTTAATACTTTTCATATGCGTCTCTAATGTCGAACTTAAAATTAAAGAATGCATATGTCAATTTTGCCTACTTGTTGTGATATTTGTGAAATGGAAAGTCTAAGATCAACGCATTGGTCCTAAGGTATCGGTGGAGCTAGAGCACCGTTATCCACTTTATTCTCCTAATTTTTGTTCGACTGGCATGTGATATTCCGTATTCGGATATAGAATCTAGTCCTTGTGAATTGGCACAGTCTGGCACATAGTAGACATCCTGTAGTCATTGATATTTTAGAATTGATGTTCGAAGCTTTGTTTAAGGAATGAGCATCAGTCTCGCATGGTATTGATGAAGACTTATATCAGCTTCCCAAGCCTAATTATTCTTTTTGGTCAATCCTTTAAACACAGCATTAGCATAGCTAAACGTAAGCGTTCTGTATTCAAACCGAGGCACCACTAGATAAAATTAAAGGACAACCGGTCTTGAAACTGGATTCGATTCCTGCTATCTTCAAAAAGGTCACTACACGAAAGGTTGGGTAGCTGCTCAATCCAGCATTGTAGCTAACAACAATGATAAAGTTGTAGTCTCAAACTGATTTTGGGTGGGCTAACACAAATCGTCTCATGGTTTCCTCAAGTGGGGGGGGGGATGACCAGTTAGTAAAAGTTAATCAAGGTACCTAATTAGAAGTGCATTTGTGTTCGGCCACTAAAAGGGTTATATGCAAAGCTCCTCTAGCCTGCTGTATTGCAGAATGGTATACCTATTTGGTCTTAAAAATGGCTACTTACTTGGTAGGGCTATCTGCATTGAAGTAGCCGCATTTCCTGATATCTCATCGTCATATCTGTGTGCTTTAAGAGTGAACAACTATCCAATCTCACTGAACATGTTTTAAGTAACAGCCGGACAGAAAAGCAATTACAGTTAGCTACTTGCAAACTGCTGACAGTAAACTGACAAACAGATTGTCATCTTTTTTACATGTGTTTGGTGCCAGTCAATACCAATGATTCAATTTAATATAAAGAGCACGTGTACCACTATTCAGGTCTGATTTTTTGTTGTCATTTCTATGCAGGTTTAAATATTGAAGTTGATAGAATAATAGAAATAGCATGTATCATAACAGATGGCAATTTGTCTAAATCTGTGGAGGTGAGAGCACATGTTTTCCGAAGTCCCATTGCTTCTCTGATCTTAGTCCTCGATAAGTATACTATTAACAACTTTCTGCAATTGTTGTTCTTGTGCAATATTCCATACTTTATATATTCCATCGCTTGCCATCAATTTAAAGTTACAACTGCCCCTGGCAAATTATCCCTTGCTATACTTTTACTTTGTTTAACCTATTTGTTGATTGATAAGGATTTGGAATTGATTGCGACTTATTCAGTGTCATATTAGGATCTCCATTTATGTTACATTTATACGTTGACATGAATCATATGAATGTTGATCAAGAGAGTGAAGTCATGGTTTAGTGTTGGGCTATATGGCGATTGGTTAGGAGGGGTTTGTATCTTTCTCTTAACTAGAGTCATGACATTCAATCTGTAGTTTTCAGGCTTATTAGGGTTTCTGCATGGTGCATTGCGTTTGAGGTGATCTACTTGTCTCTTTTGGTCTGTTTTGGAGTTGTATTCATCCAGGGATCATTAATTCCTTTGACAATGTTTGGGATTGTGTATTTGTCTTAGCGTTGATATTTCGTAAATTGCTTTTGACTGGCTTTTGGCTTTTTGGTTCGTCAAATGGCCAAAAAATGTGCTTGGCAAGGGGCCTTCCGGCTCAAATTTTAAAAATGAGCAAGCAATTTTTATATAATTGACTTTTGCCTTAATGCTTATCAAACATAACAAAACATCATGATAGATTATGATGAGATCCACCTGGCTTAATGCTAACACCATTGTGTTTTTTTTAAGGATTTGTTTGTCCAACACTAACTAATAAAAGGTCTTTTTTGACTTTTTTGAAACTCTCCCTTTTTGTTTGTTCAATGCTCCCTTGTATGGTATTCCGTATTCTTTGTGAGACAACTTTTTTTTCGGCTGGAAGGTCATTTTTGGTAGTGTCTCACAAAGAATAATTGAATAAGGCAGTGTTGGACAGCTTTTATATAAGCTCACGTGCTCTGGGCAGTCAACGCCGAAAATTGACTATTTGGCCGGAATTTACTTTGATAATGTCTCTCAAAGCAATCGCTGAATAAGGATTTGTTGGACACTTTTTTATTTTATTTTCTAAGGGGTGCGTCACAAAACATCACCTTTTATTAGGGTAGTGTTGGACAGAATATCATTTTTAAAATTTAATGTACATTCCTTATATTACGAGTAAATAGCCAACAGCATAATTTACCAAACAATTTCCAAAGTGGCCGTAGTCTAGTCTAGTCAGGTAGACAAATTATCCAACTGCTACTAGCCGATTGCCAAACAACCATTTATGTGGGCTGAGGCGGCTGGCGCCTTTAAAGGGATTCCCATGGTTTTGTTATTTTATATATTGTCGTTCTCTTTATTGAAAATGTATATTTCAGTGTAGTAAATGATTTAAGCTGTCCGTGTCGGCTCTTAGATCTCTTGTTGGTTGCTTGTGGTAAAACTTCAAGTGATTCAGCAATGTAGCGTCTTACCCCTGATTTTGGCCGTTTCCAATTCTTGACTACTAGGAAGGTTTTCTGATAACCTTTGAGAGTGGTTAGATAAAGTTTTTTTTGTCTATCAATAGAAGGAAAGCCACATATATATCTTATAGAAAAGAGAAAAGGAAAGCATCATTTAGAACTGATTAAGCTGAAATCCAAGTCATGAACTTCCTGAGGAAGTATACACAACTTTTAGAGGCATTTTTGATGCGATCTGATCTCTTGACTTAGCCTCAGGGGAATGCTTGTTTTATAGACGTAACTTAGTTGCCAAGGGTGTATAGTGGAAGATAAGTTTGTGTTGGCTTCAGTTGGCTGCTCTAAATTATAGTCTTGTGGAAATAGTTCGGGAGACATACTTTTTAAGTACTTTGACCTTATCCTACAATGTGCTTCTATTCTGCATCTCCCAGATGTTTTGTTTTGCTAAAATTGTCGGATCAGATGGTTTTGGTGCCTTTTCTTTTCTTGTTCGACATAGTCCATTGGGTGTTTGTGATAACAAAGAGCAATCTACTACCTTTATCTTTATTAAATATTGAAGTGATTTTCGTTTGTTTTATCATTCTGTATCTAGGGGCCAGATTTGGTTATCCATCAAACACAAGAATGTCTAGATAAAATGGGTGAATGGTGTCAAGAACATCATGGAGCTAGTGGTGAGAAATCTATCTTTATGCTTCATTTTCCTTTAGCATAATATAAGCTATTAGCTTGAACTCTTTCTGAAGTTTGCGAGTTTGTGAGGTTTTGCATGACTGTTTTGTTTGATGATTTTGGTGGGCATAAATCATAATGACTGACTTAAGGTTTACTTCAGGGTTAACAAAGAAGGTTCTTCGAAGCACAGTTAGTGAACGAGAGGCGGAGAAGCAGGTATGTAAAAATTAGATTGTCTATTTAGCTTGTCTTCTTACCCAGCAGCTTTGTAACAACCTATATTCGTCGTGAATTTACTACATGGAAGTACATGTCAATGAGTCAAGGGGGAAAGTGTTGTTATTTCTTGGTACTTGGAGTTCAAATTTAGTGATTTCTGTACGCATATTTTTGTGTTCTAGTAATTTAATTGTGATACTGATTTTTTGTTTGTTTCACCAATAGAATAACAAAAAATGTAGTACCTTTAGGCTAGACAAACCTTCCTTTCTTTTGTTTAGCGAGAAAAAAATCATCATAAAATCTCCATCTAGGGTTTTCTGATTTCTGAAATTTTATCATGTTGAATTTATCGTTTTCATCCACCATTTAGGAAAGTCAAATACTGTCATATTAATCCGGAGGGGTGTAACAGTGTGAGAAGGAAGTGAAACTGGAACAGAGTGCTTCTGCATATCACTAATTTCTTAATGTCACTTGTAGCCTGTAGGCTCTTTTAGCCCCTGACTGATACCACTCCAGGTGAAGCTAGTCAAACCTGTTTTTGCTCCAGCCATCCAATGTAAACCTTGCCAAGTTGCCAACTGCATGTGTTAGACCTACTGGTGTAATTACAAATATTCACGTTTACGAGTAAACTATAACCTTACTTTGACGGCCTATATTAGAATCTAAATATTCTGAAACTCTCTATAGAATGACAATCTTTAATATTTACATCTCTAACTTGTTGGTCTTGTTTACAGTGCATTTACCTGCAAGTATTTTCTCTTCTGAGTTCAAATCTAATCTGTTATTGCCTGTTTTATGCAGGTTATAGAATTTGTGAAGAGATACGTGGGTACACATACACCTCTTCTTGCCGGGAACTCTGTTTATGTTGATTTTTTATTCCTCAAGGTAATTTGATGTCTTATTTTTTCATGTTCTTTCTTAAATTCGTAATTTAAACTAGATTGGCTACTCATAGCCCAACCTATCTCCGGGTCT
Source organism: Spergularia marina (assembly GCA_963680865.1). Taxonomy (NCBI): domain Eukaryota; kingdom Viridiplantae; phylum Streptophyta; class Magnoliopsida; order Caryophyllales; family Caryophyllaceae; genus Spergularia; species Spergularia marina. The sequence continues at coordinate 7,496,225 of OY804545.1, read as the reverse complement.
TGAGGAGATGTTGGTGCACGTTTGGTGTTTTGATGTCTGCTCTTACTCATTGGATTTCGAAAAAAGCTGTGTTAATCTAGTTCTCTATGCAGAAATATATGCCGGATTTGGCCAGAATTTTCTCCCATGTGCTTGTGGACGTCAGCAGCATAAGGGCCTTGTGCATCCGGTGGTATCCTAGAGGTAAAACTGTCTTCCACGTATACCAGTACACATTAGTGCAAATTCTGTTGGCAGCATTGGTTTTCATTCTTGGTTGATGTAAAATCCTGCTTAGTCTTTTGTGAGAGAACAAACATTTTATGGTCCAAGGATCTGCTGCGCCATCCAGATAATCATCCTAGAATGGTGAATTGGTGATGGAACATATGCTTTAGTTGTCTGCTGATCGTGAGCAGCCATTAGTTGTTGTCTAGTCTGTGCATTTGTTTATTTCACCTGTAATTAAAAGATATCATATGATAGGGCAAATGGAAGGGCTCAAAAGGGATGCCTCGAGATCCATTAGTGCTCGAAGGGGATTCAAGGATATCGTCATATATTTATTTGCCTTAAGATGTGAAGTTATAGCATTCTCGCTAGCTATGTGATACTTATTAGTGTGTTTCATTAATACTCTTCCATGACCTTCATGTATCCAGCTCACAAAAAGGCACCAGCGAAGGCGCAGAATCACCGTGCTATGGATGATGTTAGAGAGAGCATAATGGAATTGAAATACTTCAGGGAGAACATATTTATCAAACCATCAAAGAAATGATGATCTTAGAAATGGTGTAAAGTAATACTCTCCTCGTTTCTTGAAATCGTTTAAGTTTAATTGGAATATATATGTGAGAAATTTAGTCGGAATATAAACAATCTAAAGTAACGGAGGGAGTTGCACCACATTTGGTCATGGTCTGTACAGCATTGTAAACTCTGAAGGAAGTCATCTTTTCCCTGTAGATGCCTTTATATGTACATTGGTCATGGTTTACCATGGAGATGTGCTCAGCAATATAATGATACTTTGTACAGATTGCGCGAAGATGGTGAAAGCTGATGTTTTTGTCCATTAATGGCTTGTTGTACTTCATCTAATCTCCTGCTTTAGCTAGTAGTATTTCCAATTGAGGCCAATCACTGCTACCAGTCGAACTCGGTTAAATTTGAAGGATTTCTTGGTCACTTTCTGTGTACAGCGAGAGCCCTGGAGAGTGGAGACCCCCTTCCCCCCGCGCAGCTTACCCTCCTAAGAAGATGTTATATATTCAATGGAGTACACGAGATTTATAACTTTGTCATGGTGTCAACATTGTCACGAAAATCTTTAAAGCAAAATACTTGTGATCTCTTTTCATTTCTTTACGTTTGACAGATGGAGTAGTGACGTTGTATAGTAGACTCAAGTGACTTGTCATGTTTTGATTAACATTTGTTTAAATACATATAGCATATTCAAATCAGATAGATTCGAAATAAAGTACTGAATGAGCCCATAAATCATACTTCCTGGTAAAAAAATGTGAAAAAATAGTTAGGAGGAAACAAAGTTGGCCAAGAGAGAAAAATTTAATTGGACTCGTGATCAAACCGAGTCAATAAGCTTTGCTATCCTAAATTCGAATTCTCGTATTACATTACATATTGGTCTCGGCGAAGGACGCATGTGTAAAAACTAAGGAGACAAAATAGTTTGAAAAAGTTTTGGAAAGAAAAACACGAGAAATTGGCAACTTGAATCTCCACTTGACACACACTCGTCAATACAGTCATACACTTATACTGCCGTACCGTATACGCCCCTCTTTCTATCTCCACTCTACACCACTCCCTTTCAACTTAACCGTCACTCAACTCGCCGCCGACTAACCCGCCCCCCTCAATTAATTTCACCTTTCTAATTCTAGGGTTTCCCCTAATGTTCACCCCGCAACGGAAAGCGCCGTGGTCGCCGCCGTCTTCTATCACCGGCGGTTCGAGGTTCACGGCGGCTGATAAGGGTAAAGCGGTGGCGTTCGTCGACGGGCCTCCGCCGCCTCGGAGTTCGTTCGACGGCCAGGTTGTTCGGCGCGGGGAGAATGCAGAGGATTGGAAGCGGTTTAAGGAGGCCGGGTTGTTGGATGAATCTTCTTTGGAAAGGAAAGATCGTCAGGCTTTGCTTGACAAGATTTCTAAGCTTGAAAAAGAGGTTTCCTGCTCTTTTATAATTTTATTGTTAATTCAATTCAATTTGATTTAATTTAATTTGGTATTTCTTGATTTTTACATGTTCTTGGTTAATTTATTTATGTGGATATTTGCAATTAATTCGATTTTTATATGGGTATGTTATGAATATTTGATTTGGGTACTGTTTGTTGTTGGGTTTTCTTGGAAGATTATGCATCACGCTATTGTTTGTTTGATTGTTGTAGTATTATACGCATGTTTGTTTTAGGGAGTATTATTAGGTTGTGTAGGTTCGATACAGTCCGGCTGGGGGGTGAATTAATCATATTTTGGGTTGATTCTGAATGTGGTTTTAGTAGCATGGCCAATAACCACCTATTGAAGGAAGGGTGCTTCTAATTGTATCTGTTTTGTATTGAAGGGCGGTGTATTTGACTGATAAGTGATGAGGTTTCGAGCAGAGAATTCTCGGTTGGTGATTACTTTAGAAGTAAGGTGTTTTGGTGGAAAATCGTCCAAGAATGTTGATGATTACTTGATTAGTGTGGCAAGGCTTTGAGCTTAGGCTGCCTTGGGGGTTTGGAATAGTCTCATATGAGGATTGAATAATAATACATCGGTTTGAATTTCTGCTTTGACAATGGTACCATTCCATAGAATTGACGCTTTCTGACTTTATGCAGTGTTTTTGTGCAACTGTTTGGTTATTTTGTTGGGTATATTAGTCTCTTTTGGGTATGTATGTTTGCTGCAATCGTCTGTCTATTTTAATTATGATTGTATTCAGGCGAATCGTGAAACATAGTCTTTGATTGTCCTTTTGGTGGTGCAGAATCTACAAATTGTTTGACCTTGTTAGATTCTGCGTGATATTTGAGTGTTGATATTGTTTCCATTTCCAATGGAGCCAAAGGCTTAACTATTCTTTGGCTTTGGGAAATGATAATATAAAGCAAAATGGCTCACAAAACTTTTTTTGCTTCTTGTATTGTGAAGTAGCACTAAGTCGCCGTGATTCTCAAACCAATTCTCATTACGGGTCATCCATACACAGCCTGTATGTTTTCATATGTTTTCAGCATAGGGGTAAGGCTAAGGCATGCATGCATCCAACCCCCCTTACCCCGCCTTATGGCGGGAGCCTGAGGCACTGGGGTAATGTTGTTGTGATTGGGAAATGAGACTCCTTGCCTCACCGTAGGCAAAAGCCTTTGAGGCAATTTTATTTATTTATTCTTTTTTCTGAATGAGATTGTTTTTTTTTTTCTTTTGGGGGAAAGGGGGGGGGGGGGGGGCGATTGTATTTCTTGCTTGTAATGGACTAAGGGAGAAGGTGTCTTTAAATAGACCGCTTTAGCTCATTACTAAGGATCTGGTCATTTTGTAGCTAATGCTCAGTAGTGAGGACAGCTTGTTCTCAATTGTTCCTTTACTTCTATTAATTAAACATCTTCGTTCTTATCTAAAAGAATTTGTCATGTCACGTTGGTGAGTAGGTGCTTCAACATGTCAATTGGACTCATTTTTCGTTGACTTGTTATGGGGCTACTGGCTATGCTACCAACTCATTTAACAGCATAATTTGTATATTGGCAATCCCTGTTTGCAGTTTGTGGAATGACTACTAAATAGTTTTAGCTCAACAAAGATGAAGGTTCTAACTACATAGTTAGAAAGGATTATCTACGGTTTCTATACGACATGCGTCATATGTATGAAAAATCTTATAGCCACATGGTCTGCTTGATCTTTTGTATGAGTATGCTGTGTATGTTGATCTGCTGTTTCATTTGAATTCTGGGAAATGCTTTCTGTTCAAGACGTGGATGATGGATTTTTGCCTTCATTTTTTTTTTTTAATTTGAGAACATTTTGCCTTCATTTTGCATGGCAGCTTTTTGACTATCAATACAACATGGGGCTGCTGCTTATCGAAAAGAAGGATGTCATTTCCAGAAATGGAGAACTAGAGCAAGAAATTGCTGAAGCTCAAGAGATTCTTAAGCGTGAGCAATCTGCACATCTAATTGCCATTTCTGAAGCTGAGCAGCGTGAGGAAAATTTGAAGAAGGCTTTGGATATTGAAAAAAAGTGTTTAGTTGACGTATGTCTTTCCTTTTCTTCGTTCCTTTGCTTTGCTGAAGTTGCAATTGTTTTGGTGCTTTACTTTTCTTGTCTTTTTTCTATTAGCTTATTTTTCTCCTGGTTTTTTTTTTTTTTTTAACTTTTCACTCTTACTGTTCTTGAAGTGTTTTCTCATTGAAGAACCAATGCCTATGCTGAATTGGACAAGTGTCCTTATTTTCATCAATCTAACCTATACTCTGTCTTTGGCCCAAAATTCTTCACAAACTGAGATTAGCTTCCCCTTGCTTAAATTGAGGTTTTCTGTGCACATTTAGTTGATACTTCAACTCATTATAGTGGATGTTCCTGAAATTGTCATCTGGAGTTTCATTTCCTTGAATGCTAGTTTTCTATTTGTAGATATGTTAGGAGCGTATATGTCTGATACTAGCTTTCTTCAATGCCTGGATCCATAGCTGTCATGTGCTAAGGTTTGCCTATGGTGGGCAGTTGGGCTGTCCACTTTGTGCAACATTCCTTTTATGCCGGGCTGCTGGCTTTCACATCACGTCGTTTAATCTGCCTTTCACAGGTTCTTGGGTGCCATTAACTTTTGTGGGTGTCTGATTTCAGCTTCAGAGAGCTTTATGTGATATGCATGAGGAACATGCAAAGTTGAAAGCTTCATCTGAGACTACCATGGCAGATGTTAACACTCGTATGGAAGTTCTCGAGAAGAAACGTATGGACTTAGAAGCGAAAACTCATTTAGCGGACTCCAAGCTTGCTGCTGCAGATAGAAAAATTTCGGAAGTAGATATGAAACTGCAAGATTTGGACGTTCGGGAAAGCATTTTACAAAGGGAGTGCCTATCTTTAGCTGAAGAGTATGCATTTTTACTCAAAAATTCAATTTTGGTGGTGATGTTGGCTCTTCTTGCACATGATGATTTCTGTGCAACTGTATCTATTTGCGTGTTTTCATTACTTAAAATGATTTAATGCCCTGCTGCCCATGCCAATGGTTTCCAGGAAAGAAGCTCACCAGACATATTTTCAGAAACATAAGAAGGATTTGATTGAATGGGAGAGAAAGTTACAAGAAGGGGAACAAAGACTTTGTGACAATAGAAGAATTCTCAAGGAGAGAGAGGAAAAGCTGCATGAAACTGATATGAGTAGCAAAGAAAAGGAGGCTTACCTTGATGAGCTGCAACAGAAGATTGATTCGGCTGATGCAACTCTAAAGAAAATGGAACACGATATAAAAATCAAACTGGCAGACTTGGAATCAAAAGAGAAGGTTACTTTATTGACAAGTATTTCTTACATATGAACACATACCTTCTATTCTTTGCGTCATTTCTTTTATATTCTGCTGTTTCAGAAAGCTGAAGCCATGATGTCTGAGCTGGAGATAACAGAAAGGGAACTGTTAATAAAAGGAAAGAGGCTTAGTGCAAGAGAAAATGTAAGTTTTGGCCTTTCTTTATCTTGTATCTGTTGTCTTGTATGACTTATTCCAGTGAACTATACCAAAACTCTAGTAATGACACAAAATGTGAGACAGGTCCGCATGATACTTGCGCTAGTACTGTGTGCGTGTATAACACTATAGCCCAATATGTATCATGGTTTTGTAGAGAGAAGAGTTCATAGACAAACCTTCTCTTTCGTTGTCCTTGCTTAGTGGCATCTGAATGTCGCACTCTAATCTAAAACTTTTGTAACTGTTAATTAGATTTTGTTTCTTCCCTCTATGAAATTTTCACTATTCACAAATTTTATGAATTGTTTGTCTATGACTGTAGGAACTTTCTGTTCTGAATTCTGTTGTTTTGAAGGCTCCACCATGTTTTGATATGCTTCATGTTAGTGGCAGTATGTGTAAAATACCTGTTCCAGGCAATTAATTAAAGATATTTATGTTCTATACGTCAGATTCTTGAGTGATTCTCTGTTGGTTTACAGGAGGAGTTGGAGAATCTGCTTAATAAGCACAAGACAGAGTTGGATGGCAAAAAGCATGAATTTGAGTTAGAGATGAAGCAAAAACGAATTTCCATGGAGGAGGAGTTTAGCACTAGAATGCAAGAAATAGATCAGAGGAAATGTGAAATCAATCATCTTGAGGAGATGCTGGGTAAGAGAACACAAGCATTGGAAGAAAAGTCAGAGAGGGTGAAGGAAAAGGAAAACGATGTTGAAGGAAAGATGAAAGCACTGAAAGAGCGTGAAAAGTCTGTTGAAGCAGATGAGAAAAGACTTGTGTCGGAGAAAAAGGAGGTCAATGCTGATAAAGAGAGTATAGAGGATTTAAGAAAAGAACTTGATACATGGGGAACTAATCTCAGGATACTGGAAATTCGGATTGAAGAAGAGCGAAAAGAGCTTGAAGTAGTAGAAGTGGAGAGATCGAATTATCTCCGCTTCCAGGCGAATCTAAAGCAGGAGATTGAGAATGCAAAGCGTCAGAGTGAGATACTTGAAAAGGAAGCTGAAGATTTGAAGCTGGAAAGGGGAAGGTTTGAGAAAGACTGGGAGGCATTGGATGAGAAACGAGTAGCTGTGGATAACAAGCTTAAGATGCTTGCAGAAGAAAGAGCAAGCTTTGAGAAATTGCAGAACTCAGAGGAGGATAGGTTGAGAAGGGAAGCAGAGGAAAGAGAGGAGAATCTACGGCTGGAATCTGAGAGAATTAGACTGGAAAAAGAATCATTTGAAGCTACCATGGATCATCAGAAGAAAATGTGTGAGGAACAGTCCAAAACTGAGTACAGCATAATGCTTCGAGATTTTGAGCGTGAGAGGCAGGATTACTATAATGGTATGCAAAAGAGAGAGAAGGAATGGGAGGAGATGATGGAAAAGACGGAGAGAACTTTTGAAGAGAGGAAGCTGAGGGAAACAGAGTCTCTCAGCCATTTGAAAGAAGAGGCTGAGAGAGAGAAGAAAGAAATGGAAATGGAAAGACACCGCTTGGAGAAAGAAAGGGAAGAGATGGAATTGATGAAGAAGCAGCTTGAAGAAACCCGTGTTGAAATGTCTACCGATGTCGAAGCTCTTGATAATCTCAGTAAAACAATGAAGAAACAGCGAGAGAAATTTGCCAGTGAGAGGCATCTTTTTTGTGCTTTCATTGAGAAAATCAAGGGCTGCAGGAACTGTGGGGACTCTGCTCAAGCATATCTTAATCGTAATGTTCAACTACCTGATATAGAGGGGCCCTCTCATCACGATGACAGAAATTCTAAGGATGAAGCTGCTCCTAAACAATTGAGCGCAAAGGCTTCTGTATCTCCTGTTCCAGTAAATGGGATTAATTTGAAGTCAGGTGGACAAATGATGATTCGGAAGTGTGCTTCTCTAATTTTCAAGTCCCCTAAAGATAAGAGTTTACGTACTGATGATTGTATTGCAGAAGAATCTCCAAGTTCTGCTGCACCATTGTCTGCTAGTGAAATTGAAGCAAATGGTATTCAACATAATCCAGATGAAAAATTAAGGACACAAAATTTTGCTAATGAGTGTGGACTATCATGTGGAATAGCTGAGCAAGGTTTTGAGGAGTCGCAAAATGCTGATTCAAAAACTGGTAAACGGAAACCTGGAAGGAAGCGTGGGTCTGGTGTTCGGAGGACACACTCTGTTAAAGCCGTGGTTGAAGAAGCAAAAACTATCCTTGGTGGGGATACTGTTAGAAAGATGGAGGTAAAATCGAATGATTTTTCAGGTGAAAATAATAATCAGGGAAAAAGTGTGCAAACTGAACTCAAACCTACTGCTAGTGCCCGGAAGCGTAGTCGTTCCCAGGCGTCTAGGGTTACAGAAAGTGAGCAGGATCTTGATCAAAGCGAGGGGATTGCTGACAGTGCCACAACTGGTGGTCGGAGAAAAAGGCGGCAGACAGGTGCTCCTGCTTTGCCGACTCCAGGCCAAAGGCGCTACAACCTTCGGCGTCATACAACGTAAGCTTATATATCTTTGGTATTCTTTTTCACAGCATATATAAGCTTTCACTAAAATGTGTGATGTAAGCATTCACTAAAACCAGCCTTCTCTGGCTCATTGATAGAGTTATTTTTTGTTTGCTTGAATCAGTGTTATGTTACTTATTAACTTGAGTAATGAGCATGGTGGCACTATAATTGAACTTCGGAGTCACTGTTATAAAGGGAAAGCGGAGATTTATTTATAAGCCAGTGAGTTGATTTGTCATAATGGAAGGAATTCTATCCTTGAGTCATGAAAGTGGAAATTAAATGGTGTGTTAAAAAATTGGAGTCCCAAGTCCGTCTTTAAAAATTCTAAATTTCCCAAAGCATGTTATGTTTTTTAGTCTAGGATATTGGTTAAATAAAAAATGTATAGATGTTGACCGAATAAGTATTGTGATGTTTGTCTATGAATGCTTCTTTGCCAAATGTTGACGTTGCCATGTTCGGGTTGCATGAACGTCGAAATTCAGACATCTATTACTTTATGTTCTATTGTGAAGTACTGGTAGTTTGGCATGTCGTGAATCTCTTGAATGTTTTATTTTCAGTTCTGTTTCTGATGTTGACATCGTTTTAACAATGAGCAGTACTGAAAGCACTGCTGCTGAAAAAGCCTCGGGTGGCAAGCCCAACAACGAGGATGAGGTTGCCTCAAAGGGTTCTGATCAGGTTGTACAAAATGCTGATGACATGCCTGCTCAATCGTTGGATGATGCTGGTGTTAGTGTTACAAGATTGAATAAAGTGAAAGTTTCAACCACTAGAAGTATAGAGATCTCCTCCGATAGGATTGTCAAGGTGAGATCAATCTCTCCCTGTTCTGTTTATTAGTTGGCGACTGCAGATGATTATGCTGGTGACAGATTATGACGTATTTACCTCTGTACAGGCTGCAACAGACGACCTGGCTGATAACCCCCTTGATGCTGCCAAATCACTTGAAAATGCTTCATTAAGTGAAGCAATGTCAGGAGAGAATACATTGATGAGTGAGGAGGTCAATGAGAACGAAGACAACCTGGATGATGATGGCAGCAGCAGTGATCCTGGTAGTGTTGATGAAGGAGAAGGCGAAGACATAGACGATGATGACAGCGATGATCACCCAGGTCAAGCGTCTGTGGGGAAGAAGTTGTGGAACTTTTTCACAACATGATTCACTTCCTCACAATCTGATGTAAAAACTAGATTACATGTACCTTAGATTGTAGAGTAGTAATTGATGTAAGAAACAGCTGGCATTTCGGCTTTTGCTGTATTGCACCCATTTTTTGTGTGGAAGAGCAACGACCCATGCGACTTGGCTCCTTTTTTCATTATCCACTCGAGGGATCAGAAAACATGCAACTGCTATTCGAACTTACTGGTGTGAAGATGTCTGATCTGAGAAAGCCAACAACATACTTCATGCGAGTAATGGAAACGTTAAAAAGACGGAAAATGGCAGGTTAACTCTCAGTCATTGTTTACCTCAACAAGGCCGTTTTACCGTGAGTTGGAGTAAAATGAGAGGATTTCAGATTTTGTTGGTTGCGAAGGTTGAAATAAAACTGTCACCACTTTCAGATGGATGAGCTATGTCGTACACTCGTACGGCTTCAGGCTTGTGTCATCTCATTCGCGAACCCTAAGTTGTTATCACTTATCAGCTCAAGGAGTCAACTAATAAAAGGCAAAAATCTTCTGTAGTATTTTTAACTTCAATCTAGCTTAGAGTGCAAATTAATTCTCATGTGCTTGACTAAAGACAACGTGCAAATCTTCTTTAGCACACTGATCATGAAATAGAATAGGCATGAACAAAGCTTACGTTTCGATCCCCATATTTCTAAGAGAAACCCCTTATGAGGGAAAGGTAATCTACAACGCGACTGAAAAAATTCCCAAAATAAGTTGGAAACAATATGACATACCGTGAGCGATTTTTACTTTCTGTGGGCGACATATAGTAGCTCCCAGTTCTCCATAGACTATACTAAACACAATTTTTAGGTGATTAATATAAAGTAATTATAGCGCGAGACCGCATCATCATATGATAGACAGTATATGTAGATTAGTTAAATAAGATGTACGGTGTATATAGTGCATAAAGCAATTATAAAGAATAAACGGCTTCCACTGGACTTGTATTAGATTCACTAGTGCTGCACTAAGTAAAGGGTGTTTATCTTTAAATACAGTACTTCCCCCATTCAACAACACTCTTCTTATTACTTCTCGACACGTACTTTAAGGTGCAATTCTAACTATGTTAGAAATTACGTAAATTTCTAAAATTTTGTGAAAATTACTATTGACATTTAAACTTGTTTGTCACAAAATTTTGGAATCTGACGTAATCTCTAACATAATTAAAATTGCATCTTAAAGTGCGTGCTGAATAGTGTTAGGCAGAGTGAAATTGAATGGAAGGAGTATTGAATACGAAGTATTTCGTATTCATTTAGAATTAGAGATATTGGTTGAGAACAAGAATGAAAATGAGCTAGTAGCTAGTATGTTGTAAGCCACTAGTGTCCACGGACTTATTCAAATTACATAGTTAATTAGATAGGATATGACGACACATTCATTTTAGTCATGGGTTCATGAGATCAAACGAAGCCTCAATAGTAGCAGGATCGGGGATTTTCTCATCGAATTTGGCTTTCACCGTAGTTTGTGAAGCAACATCCCGGTCAAAAGTCGATTCTGGAGCAATCCCTAAATTCATTCGGATTTGATCCCAAGGTATGGCATCAATGAATCCTAGTTGCCCGCAATCGACATACACCTGTATTAACATTATGATGATGAGCGAAAATGTTATAACACATACATAGGAGTAATAATAAACGTCATAGATCACTTAGTGAGACTTGTGACCGAAGAAAGAAAAAAGAATAACGTGATGAGTTGATCACCTTATGTCCTTATCGTGTCAAAGGAATAACATGATCTTATCGTGTCAGGTTGGCTTCTAATTTAGAAATTTCGTCTTTTGGGTTTTTTCAGATACATTTTCGTCGTAAATTCTTTGTCGATATAACATTTTTAATTATCACGATTAAATGTTGTATAAGAAATCTCGTGTGTCTAACAATGATGACTTAGTGGTCGTTTGGTTGTCATGTTTCATGTCATTTCAGAATTGCAATGAATTTAAAATTTAAAATTGTTTGGTTAGCCAAATTAATAAGAATTAAAAATTTATGAGAATTTCTAATTCCTAAAAAATGGAGAAATTAGCTTACCTAGCCCCTCCTTGGTAATTAACAATTCCTACATGAATTTACTTCCTACATCTAACCAATCAACTTTGAGAAATTCCCATGAATCAGAAATTCATAGGAAGTGAAATTGCAAGGAGATTCCAAATTCTATTATGCAACCAAACGACCACTTAGTATATTTAAAATGAGAAGTTAATTTAGCTAGGACCCTTTTTGGAGTCACGCTTGAGGGATAGATGGGTGCATCCCAAGCTAGGATCCACGCACATTGGTTGCCTATGGTGTTGAATCCGGAGTAGACGACTGCGGCCACCGAGCCCATAGCACCGGCTTTCAAATGGGTGAACGATGCTGATTCGCCTGGTAGTATGGCATTTGGAAACGCACCTTCTGGAGTCCCGGCCCAATTTTGAAACTTTAGCAAATCCATTTGGACTCGGGTGTTGTTAGTCATTGTCGCATTCATTGGGTCTCGAACCTGTCTCCCATCCCTTGCACTGGACTGCTGAATTGAACTCATTCTATTGGTCTTTCCTTGCTTTTACTGTACTATAAGATTAATTACGGGTCAAATTAGTATAATAATGATATAATAACGTTTTTTTTTTTAAATGTGCCCACATGACACTTAATAAGAGTTTAATTCTTGTCTTATTTGTGTGAGTATAGCACACGCATACCGAATTAGGCTCTTAACATGTGCCCTGTGAGAAATAAGAGCGTATGACTTAGTTTATTCATACTAATTAGTAATTACTAAAGAAATGTAAATAAATAATCGATGTGGGAAATTTTGTATTATTAGCGATTTTTCTAAAGTGTGCCCACTGGGTAAATTAGCGTTTAGTAATTCTGTATTTATTACATGTGACGAGCATAAGCTTATCACTCAAGATCTTCTAACTATGTAAGACGGGGGATACTATGGACTATGGTCACATTCTCTTGGGAGAGTGATCATGGACACTCAACCTTTTATTGGCTATTGGGCCAAAAAAAAAAAACCATTTGCATATTCATTAATTAGGGCATGTTCGATATCACTGCCGTTTTCAGTTTTTGTTTTTTTTTTTTTACGTAAAGAATTTAGTTAAATAAATTACAAAAATAGCTTTGAATTGTTTAGTACTATAATAGTCATATGGAAAATGAAAATTGAAAACTGAAAACCACTTTTTTTGGTTTTAAAAAACGAGACTTTAGTTAAAAAAAAAAAAAATAGAAAACTGAAAACATAAATTGATACCAAACAGACCCTTAGACTCTCATAAATTACAACTTATGATTGTGAGTGTCCATGCTCACTATTTCAAGGAGAGTGATCATAGTTCGACCTAAAAAAAAAAAAAAAAAAAAAAAAAAAAACGGAAAATTCACGTGGTACCCTTGAACTTTGACTGATTGCACATGGTACCCAACTTGGCAAGTTTGTGCACATGGTACCCCTGAATTTACTACTTTGTGCACATGGTACCCAAATAATAACTTCCGTTAGATTTTCCGTCAAGTGATGATGTGTCGGTTAGTTGTTAGGTACTTAATTAATTAAATTATATAATTAATATATTTAATAGAAAATATAATAAATTTTTAGAAAATTTGATTTTTTTTCCATAGTTTTTTATTTCAAATATTTTATTTCTATTTTTTTTTTTAAACTGAAATTTTTAGGGGTACCATGTGCAAAATATTTGGTTTCAAGGGTACCGTGTGCATAAAGTGGTAACCTGAAGGGTACCATGTGCACAAATTATGAATACTTTTTAAGAAAAAATATATTTTTATGAAAAAAAAAACCAATTTTTTTGGATTTTTTTTTCATGAAAATATTTTTTGGTTTTGTTTTAAAAAGTCTAAAATTTTGATTTTTTTTTTTGAATTTTTTGAATTTATTAATTAGTAACTTCAATTAACTAATTATCTAATAACTAACTAAGACATCATCACTTAAGGGAAAATCTAACGGAAGTTATCATTTGGGTACCATGTGCACAAAGTAGTAAACTCAAGGGTATCATGTTCACAAACTTGCTAAGTTGGGTACAATGTGCAATCAGTCAAAGTTCGAGGGTACCACGTGAATTTTCTGAAAAATTTAAGACTACAAGCTACATAATCATACCAATATACCATCAGTCCATCACACTATAATTCTATGATGGGTGTGAGAAAACATGGAGAAATTAAGTCACCTTTAGAATTATTGATCCCGAAAATTCTTGTGCTCTTAGTTCCTTCTCAACAAGCGGATAGCTAAGGAGTCCTTATCTAGAGAGGCACTAAAGCTTTTTTTTTTTTATATTAAAAGAGAGTTTATTTAGGTTCCTTAATGAAATGTACCTATAATTCTTGATGCAATAGTTGCTCCGAATAACTTGGTTTATGTTTTTGCAAAATAGAACTTTTGTCCCATTATTTATCCTACTTTATGTACCAAACTAATCAACGTTCAGGAAAATGTAAATATTATCAAAGTAATAAAAAAAAAAATCTGCTTTTTAGTGTTTTGCTCTAAAGCGGACAAGGACACCATTGCGGATACCCTTTATGGAAGAAATACTCATATCGTAGCTACAACAGTAGTAAGTAAAAGTAAGAAAAGGTCCGTAACGAGTACTAGTTGAAAGTGAACTTTTTTTTTATTGCTGCGTTTTCCAAAGGCTAAAATAAAGACAGAAAAAGACATGTCAACGCTGTGACTGTTAATTAGGCCCTGCAGAAAACCCCAAGCTAGTCATCACTCATCAGACATTGGTACGTACGAGCTTTATGGGTTAAGCCATCTTAATCCTCCGCCCTTAACCTACGCCTTTGGGTTAGCCACTGTGGTCCACACCCCTCTGCGCCTCTTTTTGTAGCCTCCAAATTTTTACATTCATTTTTTTGTCCCTTTATATTACTTTTCTTTTAATTATGTTTGTCTTTTTCTTTTATGTATGCATCAATGCATGTCACTCACTGGTTCATGCAGTAACTAGGCACGTAATTCTTTCTTTATGGTAGTGTATAGCCGTATAGTATTATTGTTCTTGTTTATGGAATTTGGAATTCGACCCAACTTAGATTAGTTGCGGATGCACATTAAACTAAGAGCAGCCCTAACGCCTAAACGCGCCTTTAGACATAGGGGTATGGAGCAGTTCAAATATGATCTGGAAATATCAATGGCGACCTAAATTGAATGGGGTCTTGGACGCCAGAAACAAGTTTTCTAGATGTGTCACGACGAAAGATGGTACAGAGGAATCTTAATACATTACCATTGATATTGCGCAAACTCAATGCCTAAGTAATTAGTAGTAAACTAATTAATAAGATTGGCTTTGTACAGTCAATTGCACAATTATTGACTTATCGTTTCATTTTATAATGTACGATGCTTTCTTGTGTGACAATTGACAATCGTTCCAGGTAACACTTCCTTTTGCACAGGCTCAAGTGCCAAAGCATGACTATATAGATTATATATAGGCTAATGTTATAAAACAGAAATGGGTAAATAGAGGTATATACTGTAACATGCATGAAGATACATACTCAATTACTCGTATATCAATGTTGTCTGTGTTCATCAGAACATAGGGGTCAATTTATTGATGTTTAATTGCTCTGGTTCTTCTTTTTTTCGAAAAAAGATTTGGGATTTCAGTTGCCATATAAAGGAAAAAAGTGCTGTGCAATTTAAGACAATCCTTAACCATTTATAGCAAATGTGGCGCAGAGGCTATGTTCATTGTAATTTCTTTTCTACTCTAATCGATGATACTACCGACATTAGAACTGCCAAAATCGTTACATTGGCAAAGGTGTCAAGAAGTTTGGTTCATATTATATACGGAGTACTCCGTTTGCTTCTTGGTGAAGGCCGGATAATGCTCCCCTTTTGCCAACTAGATTGTGTGTGTTATGCAATAACGAGGGATTAGATTACGTAGTAAACAGTATGATATCATTTTAAAAGTATCCGAAGAGTAGTGTAACTAAGGGTCTGTTTGGCCAATCTCCAACTTCTGCAGAACTAGTTCTCAGAAACAGTTTCTCAGTTTTAGGTGTTTGACTAGTTTTCAGTTTCTACGACCCAAAAACAGTCCAGAAACACTTCAGAAGTTTGGCCAAACACACCCTAAGGATGAAACTTGTTAGTTTACATAACAAAAATTAAAGAAATCTCAAAGCATGGTTAAACACCCGAAATCTTATCCAATTGACCGAGATTCAAACAGTTTAGATAACCCTCAGGTGCAAACATTTAAATAGAGCTCATGATAAAGAGTTTCGCATGAAATCCTCGTAACTGTAAATCCGTAAGGTTCAAATCCGACTTGAATACAGACTAAATCAAATAGTACTATATCAATAGCATTGTGTCAATTTATGATTTAACATATTCTTTTGTGAATAAGCACAAGAACACAATTCAATGTAGCATGAAAGAAAGAGACCAAGGCTAGGATTTTGGATTGGAAGCTAGATCGACAATGGGCATATATGATACATTTTTTTCAATATACAGTTACTTTGGAATTTATATAGGGTGGATGAGATTAGTGTTATGTGTTTCTTTATACTCCTTCAAAGTTCGTGGATCTCATAAATTGGACCACATTTTCTTACTAAAGATCATGTAAATCTTGATTTAGAGAACTTCAAGAATTACGGGACCTTTCATTCTAAAAAGGCAAAAAGAAATTTGTTTGGGTGAATATGAACACTTTACACTTGCACGTCATTTTAAGAGATGAATTTTCTATAGGAGGAAGGAATCAATGCTTATATCATGCTCTCGGGAGCATAAAGAGCATGGTGGTCCTTCTCACAATAGAGAAGTAGGAACCACACTTTAAATAATATAAAATCTATTTAAATGTGGTCTCTATTCCTCTATAGTGAGAAAGACCATCATGCTCTTTGTGCTTCCGGGAGCATGGTATAATTTGCGGGAAGGAATGCCTCCCAAATCCCAAGTAATTCATTAATTTGGTTATGGTCACATGACACTTCACTTAGAAATCAGTTATAAGTAAATTTTGTTTATATAATCCATATTATTTACTTCTTAATTTTCAACTGAAAGAGGGATCATGGTCATATCAAGGATAATTCATATAACATTAACGGGAGCAAGTCACATTTCACAAGATTGGTCGACTTGGCCCTCCTACTTTAAAGTCCAAGGCTCATGTAGAGCTGGAAACAACCTTAAAATGTACTCCGAGCTTATTGAAATATCATGAACTTTCTTACACTACTCTACGTCTCACATAGTATGTGATGATTCAATGTCTACTTCATCGATTCTTAATTCAAGCTAAATATTGACTAATCAAAAGTAAATTTTATAGAGAATTACCTCTACGAACACTGATTATCTAATTAATATACAATAAATGAGTTTGAAATGTAAACATGTAAGAGTGGAGGTACACTCCCAGGCAGAAATCAGTTGTTACTCACAAACTGAAAAACTAATTACTCGAAGAAAAAAGAGCAGTTTTTACCGACTTTCCGATTTTCATAAGGAGCCTTACCAATTGTCTTGAAAAAACCAGGGGAAGTACAGCTAAAAGAAGCCAAACAGGGCCTTAAAGAAAGAAACACAAGGCCTCTTAATTTTAAAGTTAAAGAGTAAACACTCCTTTGTCCTGCATGCAATGCATTGCATATTACATCTATCTCATGTCCTTATGCATGGCATGGATACGTATGGTCCCCTTCCCTACTCCCTCCAACCCTTCAACCATTGTAATGTTACCAAACAATCTAACATCCCACTCTTTTATATACCTGATTTTAGACCCGGTTCGAACTTAATCCAAAACTTGAACTATGTTGTAATCCTTGACCTCCTGGAATCTAAAATGATCATACCATACATGTGATTTGAGATTATCTGAGCATCTATCTACACAGATTGTTTTTAATCGAAATGACTCATTACTTTCTTCAAAACTCGAAAGTATGACCTCCAACATTGCATTATCTATAACTAACCCAAATTTAGTTCAAACTTGAATGATAGCTTGTGGTGCAAATTATACCCAATACAACGCCATTTGAACCAACCCGATTCAAATGATCCGTTAATTAGCGCGATTCAAATAACCTAAAGTAATCCAATCCAATGTAAGCTGATTGAACTGACCAAATCCTAAACAGACCCCAACATACCGCGTACTTGACTCCATCCAACAAAACCTTATACAAACCCGACCTAAATAACCCGTTTGACAATACCAAAATATGAAAAAACAACCTCTCCATACTTCCCAACTGCCAAGATTACCTTTTTAAGCAAAGATCATTAAAGTAAAAATGCAAAAAAATGTCCCCCTCATCCGTCGTCCAGCATAAATGAAGAAATAAATGAGGGTTCTGATAACAGGATCACAAGTCTACCAAAGTCCAAACACCCCCCAACTTCTAATCTTTATGCACACACCATTTTTCATAAACAAAAATAAAAATAATAATAAAAAAAAAAAACTCTTTAATTTCTTCCTTTCACTATCTCTTTAATTCCCTTCTCTTAAATAATTTCTTCTGAATCATTATTGTCATTTCTATATTTACTTTGAGCCTTTGATAACTGTGTTCTCTGCTTTTTTGCCCCTTTTCTCCTCATTCTTCTAAATCCATCTTCTACTTTACACTTCCTTCAAAAACCCCAAAAATTAAAAAGAACCCAACTTTTTTTCATGCTTTCATATTCCCCTGTTTTTTAAGTTTATTGGGTAAAAGAAATTAAGAAATGCTTTGTTTCAAATTTCTTCAGCTGTCATCTGGGGTTATTTGAATTTCATACAAAAATTAAAAAGATTTCCCTTCATTTTCAAGCTACTTATAAAGCTGTAATCTTTTTTACACTGAGACGAAAAAAATGAAGAAGACATTGAGAAATGCAATAATTTATACTGTTTTAATAGTTTTGCTGCAAAAGTGCAATGGAGATTCAATGGAAGTTGGTGCAGAAATGGTGAAAACAGAGCAGGATGCTCTGTACAATGCAATTCAAGGTTTTGTGGGTAATTTGTGGAACGGGTCGGATCTTTATCCGGACCCTTGTGGTTGGACTCCAATTCAGGTACATTTTTTTGAGTAAAATTTACTGTATGATTTATTTATTATTATTATTATGAGTATAATATTTGCATATATATTTTGTGTACTTTTGTTTTTTAATTCTCCTGATGAGCATATACTTCAATGTACTTCCCATATGTTGTCATTTCAAGTCAGTTTATCCTAGTCCTTGGAATGCTTTATCCTTTTATTTTTTTTGGGTGTGAAATGTAGTATTATATATTATGTTCGCACTGTGATAGTGTGATTATTACACTTTTAAAAACCGATTGTTTTTTACTTCGTTTCAGAGATAAGACTTAAGTTTTGATACAATTTTTACCTGATAAGATGTAGTATCGTAGATAAAACTGTAAAACAAAAGGCGTGAGTCGATGTCTCTCCGAGTCATCTTGTTGTTTTTGGTCATGCTAATTATTGCTTCATGAAGAACATTTTTTTTTTTAAAAAAGACATAAAAAACAATATTTGTTAAATTACAATGGTACGTAGTACTTCACAAGTAGCTATGTATGTGATATTTGTAATTTTTGTTTGAAAGGATAACAATTTGGGTTACACAAAAATGAGAGACAACATCTTAGCATAATTTTTTAAAACCTTTTGATTTTTGGGTTTGAAACCTATTTGTATTTGTATATTATAATTTGCAAAATGTGGTGCTTGAAATTGTATAAGCCAAGGAATTTTCAATTACCAACGGAATGATTTAGTGATAATTGTCCGAAATCATCAGTAAAATGCCGGTTAACATATACGGTACTAATTTACAACTAGAACTCGTTTAAGAAGGATGTCTATAAGATTTGCAATGTAATTCTTTGAGATTCCAATTTTATAATTGCATATAAATTCTTCCTGCTCATCATGTTATCCTATAATTTCTCACCTAAAATAAACATTTCTAATACAATTACAAATATACCTCTACAATGTAAATTCCAAGTAACACCACACCAAACACTGTGACACTTAGTGGTTGCATATTAATAACACATGACAATGACATGCTCAAATAAGCAATAATAATATTTGGGTCCAATAATTATCATATGTTCATAATAATGTACAAAATGCATATCTTCCTTGGTTATGCCCCTTTCAATTTCCATTTTTTGATCCATGTATGTTTGAGTCCCTACTTTCTATTTCCATTGCTATGTCTTCTTTGTCAATCTATTCCTTTTCCACTCTTGGCAACTTTTTATCCACCATGATTGAATTGTTTTTGGCTATTTTTGAAGAACATTTTCAAATCTTTTGAATTACCATGTCATGATGAATTACTAGTTTCATGCAAATTTCCAAAGTTTGGGTCATTTTACTGTTATGGTTATTTCTGTTTTGTTCCATTCTAATGTAACATGTCATTCTGAATGTTGCATGATTGAAATATTGGTCATACAATTATAGAAATTTTGGAAATCATGTATTTTTCAGGAGTTATGTAATAACAAGGACTGTTACATTCTGTTGTGCAGGGTGTTTCCTGTGATCTTATGGATGGGTTTTGGTATGTGACTGACCTAAACATTGGACCTCTACATGACAATTCTCTCAGTTGTGCCGAAAACCCGGAATTTAGGCCACAAATCTTTGAGCTTAAACATCTCAAATCTCTGTCTTTTTACAACTGTTTCTCTTCTAAGAAGTTGGTTACCCTGCCTACTGATAAATGGGCAAATCTGGCTTCAAGTTTAGAATCATTAGAATTCCGGTTGAATCCGAGCCTGATTGGACCAGTGCCATCAACATTTGGTGATCTCCAAATGCTTCAATCTTTGGTGTTTGTTGAGAATGGCATTACAGGCAACTTGCCCTTAAACATAGGCAATTTGAGACAGTTGAAAAGATTAGTCCTTTCAGGAAATAAGTTTACAGGTCGAATTTTCGACACCCTGGGCAATCTAAGTGAGCTCCTGATCCTAGATTTAAGCAGAAATTCCCTATCAGGGTCCATTCCTCAGTCAGTTGGGTACCTTAAATCACTCCTAAAGCTTGATTTGAGCAACAATTTTTTGGTGGGTACTATCCCAAATGATTTGGGCAACTTGAAGAACTTAACTTTACTGGATCTGAGGAGTAACAATATATCAGGTGGGTTTGCAAGATCAATTGAAGAAATGTCATCATTGCAAGAATTGGTATTAGCTAGCAATCCAATTGGGGGTGAAATTGTAAATGTTAACTGGGAAAAGATGCAAAACCTGATGATTTTGGACCTTTCTAATGTGGGTTTGTCAGGTAAAATACCCAATTCTATTGCAAAATTGAAGAAGCTCAGATATGTGGGTCTTGGCAATAACAATCTTACAGGAAATCTGCCAACTGACCTAGCAAATATGCCTTGTGTTAGTGCTATTTATGTGAATGGGAATAATCTGACAGGTGTGCTCAATTTTCCTGAGGGGTTCTATGGGAAATTAGGGAGGAGGTTTAAGGCTTGGAGTAACCCTAATCTTTGTTACACTGGTGTGCTAATCTCAAGTGATCATGCCCCTCATGGCGTAGAACCGTGTATCTCGAAAGAGATCTCGGGTTCAAAATTGGTGTTGCGTATTGAGCCCGATGGACTACAACAACAATCGAGTCCAGAGTATAATTCTTCATTTGGACTGTCAAGACATGGGAATGATGGGGTTTGGTTAGTTTTCCTAGTAGAAATTTTCATGGTAATTTTCTTATGTAATATTTTTCAATTAGTTTAGTGTAGAAATTTACTTGTAGGAACATGCAATTAAGTGCTTATTATAAAAAAGTTTAAAAAGATGTGTAGAATTATGGCTTATATTTCACTATCATGTGTTATTTATGATGGGGGCTAACATTTATTCTCCAGCTACTCAGTCACAGTGTACGGGTCAAATCAGATTAGGCAGTATATATTCTTCTATGAGCAGCAGTACAAATGTACAATTCTACTTAATTACTACAGTAACTTTATTGATCAATTATCTGTCATTAGGTGCTAATTAAAATCTCCAAAATACCCCTGCTATTGGGCCATGGGACCATTTTGGACCATTTGCAATACGTGAAAGAGACTACATACTGTCAAGCCTGTGCATGAATTTAGGGTGCCAAACTGCCAACATTCAAATCATTTGTTTTTGTCAAATTGCATCAACTTACTCGTGAGCTCGCTCATCTCATTATCGCCTCTACGCTCGATACTTGATACCTACACCACAGCGGTGTTTTGACATTTCAGATGTTTTTGGGATGGCTATGAGCAGTATCAATCCGAAGACCCGATAGACTTTAAATAATTAAAAGAAGAAAAACGCGAAAGCCATCAGACCTAATATTGATGATTAGAAACTGCTAAGAAGCTAGTAAGATATTAAAGAGAGGACAAGAACAAAACCAACGTATTGTATGTTGGGCCTGAGCAAACAGTGTCATAATCATGTAATCGGGGGTTGCTAAACATAACCTAAAAATTACTACCCGTAACCCATTTTTTTAATTTTTTTTTTCCCCATTTACCCTTAATGATATATTCCTCAACAACTCTTATAATTAACGTGTTCATTAGTTTTACGATATTTGACATTAGATATGATCCCAATGTAAATTATCACAATTAATTTTTAATCTTTTCGATTTCAGTCCATTGATTAATCAATTAACTTGTGCAAATCTAATTTTAAATTAGTCGATGAATGAGAATTTCAATGAAGATGTTTTCTACAAATGAAAATCAATGCAAAAGTAGCACACAACAAAAAGCAAGACCTTTGAAGTATAATAAATCAGGAGGAACGAAAAAAAAAAAAAAAAAAAGAGGAACGCATACAGCCATACCGATGATGAAAAATTGAAGATCAAGAAGAGAATTAGAAGGGGGTACAAAATGTAAATTTGAGAGATATAGGGATAATATGGGTATTTATATAGGTTACATTAGTATTAAAAATATTACGTTTAACAATCATGTAATCGGGGATAAGAAGAGATGTGACTGAGAAGATTGTGATTTGGTTCAACAGTCACTACTCACAACTTTATACCTTTGGGCTTGTTTTTATATGTTGGGCTGGGCCTCTTGGTTATTGTTATATATCGTGTTGTTGCTTTCGGTTAAGATCCATGGTCAATTAGTCATCATTTCTCTCCGTACATGTCCGATTGGTGGTTGAGCAGATGCTTGTAAGTTGTAGGATTGAGTTACGGATAAGAGAGGCATTAGAAGGAAAAATCTTCTACTTGTAAGTCAATCACCAGTCTAATTAGTATGATATTGTCCGGACTTTCTTATAAGAAGTAAAAGACTTTCTTAGACGTATAAGAAAGCCCTTGTAAGAAAGTCTTTTACTCCTTATATCTCCGAGTGAGACTTGGGTTTCCACTCCAACACCCTATAACTATTTGATTAGTCTCGCTCCCATATTTAAATGATCATGTGTGTCTATTTCCTACGTTGTGGTGTATATCTTACGATATTGTCTATACCTCCTCCAAAATTTATTATATGTCCATAATTTCCACCAAAAACTTCTGATCCATTGCATAGAGACTTCAAAAGCGTCTCTCTTTAGCCTAAGCAATCTAAGCCAAGTGTACCTGAAATAATATTAATCAACAAGAAGTGTTATAAAAATAGTGATAACCACACAACACATACAGGTGGTCAGGTGGAATTGATAAAATATTTCTTATTGTATGAGGCTATGAGCCCTCTCACATAAAGTTGACAAGCATGAACACGCAGTGCACCGTTCACTGTGACGATATAACCTGCTGTAATCTAATACATCTCCATCAGAGTTGACAATTTGAGTTAACGAGTCATGTCCGTGTTAGATCTTTTTGTCATTTTTGGCTTGTACATGGAGGGGGGGGGGGGTTCTTGTTTATAATGATCTAATGCATGGTCGTTCCTCCATATATCTGTAGTTATGGTTATCTAGTATGTCATGTTTTACATACACGTTCACAAGAATAACATCGGGACATGTGGATGTACATTATTGGTGTAATGAACAACAAGTGATCTGAAATGGCAGAACTTTGTGAAATTATGTTTGAATAATGCTAGTTGTAATAGTGTTGTATGGATATAACTATGTGATCGAGTATTGTGTCAAAAATAGGCGAAATTAGGATTTCGTGATCTAATCTCCACTTTTAAACACCAAATCAATATTCCCTCATTAAAATAATTTTCATTACATCATCATAATATGATTTGTATTCAACATTTCAATAATAAAGCTATAAAATGCCACATGATCATCTCCAGCAAAGATGAAATATGTCTAATTAAATATTCAAACTTGCATGGACCAACTAACAGACGCACGTAGCTAACTATGTCAATATCAATAAGATCCATGCCTTTATGAACTAATTATTTCTGCAAAATGGTTTACTTTATTACTAATCTCTTTCAATTGAACTTCATTAATCAAGCTTTTGGTCTTAATTAATGAAGTGAAAACATTCCAAGATTAAATGCAAACAAAATCTACATTATTCAACGACAAATTAATTAAAGGAAACATTAACATTTGACCTCATTTAAAACAAAAATTCTCCTACGAAAAGAACACCAACCCACTTTTAGTTATCAACTTTCTTAAGAAACTCTACCAATTTTCCTGCTTCTTTCGTTGACATTTCATATTAAAATTCCTCGAAATAGTTTAGCGTGTCACTCAAGCCTTTCTTTTCTCATGCCTCCTCTTCACTAATACTATAACTTGGTCCAAATTCTCCCTTTTTTAGACATAATAATTTCTCAATCATATAAAAACACACCTACATACATACACAATTACACATATACACATACTTCCTTGTTATTTGTCATCATAATTTTGCCAACCTTCTCTTTTACACTCAACCCTCCATAATTCTCATCTCTCTCGATCTTTTCTTTGCCATGGCTACTTCTTTACCAAAACCATCTTACAAAAAATGTCTCCTTCTCCTAGTAGTGATGTTGAGCCTCATTGTAAACGTATGTGTCGCGACACTACATGGTAGAATGATGTTGATGTCAGAGGATGAGACGACCAATACTATCGATCTGAAGCATCTAAGAAGGGAGAACGGAATCAGGGGCCATCAAGGTATTGTGTTCAATTCTTTGCCTAAAGGACGACGTAGTAACCCGCCCTCTGGGCCCTCTAAAAGACATAATTCGTACGTCGATTCTACACATAACTAAGGAAATTAAAGAAGACGATCCACTCGATTAGCTTGCTTTTTCTTACTAGTAGCTTATTATTAGGTTATATTTCATTCTTTTTCTTAATTGATCATTTGATCTATATATACTTTTTTTATTTTTTTATTTTATTTTTATATATATATATACATATATATGTTAGTTCTTCCTCTTTATATATGAAACAAGGGGGAGAAACATAACAAGCTCAGATCATGTAGAGCTGACATATTTTTTTTTTTTTTTTGGCTTTATTGCTACAATTGCTACATACTTATAGACTCCAAATCTACATTTACATAATTTGATGTATAGGTTTTTTTTTTTGTATTAATTTTTTTTCTCTTTTTTTTTTTGGGGACAAGAATAATACGGTGTATAGGTATTCATGCAATAATTTGTATATAACTATATATATATGTTGGCATGACATGGTTATTTGTTGATTAATACATACGAGGACGAAGCAAATTTGTCATACGTGATTAGAGACTGTTTTTTCTGGTAATCGTTAGTTTAATGTATTTGTATATTATGCTTTTGTCATAGATTTGGATTATATAGGTATGATACGCCATAATGAATCAATATAGGTAGCCGATTACTTTCACACCTAGATTAATGTTAACACGTACTTAACTTCACGTAATTCTCTTAAAAGACCAATATAAAAGGTATTAAAACGACCTTTGAGAATACAAAGATGGGTGTTAAAATGTCTGTACTAGGAGTATATATTTTGGTAATTCACATAGTTTGTGTTATTGCAAGATTAACTATTTATATTGTGCGTCTGTTGTGATTAGTTGATTAAACTTTTCGATCATACCAATCCAACACGTACGATAATAATCGGAAACTCATCACTAGTTTTCCTGAGCTTTGACTTTGAATATGTAAAATCTTGAAGCATTCAAAAAAGCCAAAAGCATAGGATCTTCAACAACTACTCTGATCTTAGCTAAATGTATGTACAAGATTTGTCAACATTGTCATTCAACATGCAGCTGCGTTTTGAGGTTGCATGCCTTCTTTCCTCAATACTGTGTTCACATCAAAATTCTCCCTCATATTTAATGTTTATATATAGCATCTGGAAATGTATAATATATGATTGTCATAAACTTATTAATATCACTTCACAGGTGAGAACTATAAGTTGACCATATAGAATAATGAGAAGGCTCCTTATCTCAAATATATTTATTTAATTATTTATGATCATATGATTTAAAATTGATGAAAATTGAGTTATATAGTACTCCCTCCATTTCATTAGGTTCTTTGCATTTGGTTTGAATTCCTCTCACAGATTCAAATCAAATGTAAAGAAGCTAATGAAATGGAGGGAGTACTAGTAGAGTACTCATATCGTAGTTATGGCCTAGTCCAAATTAAGCATCATGCCGGCCATTTCTTCGTGATGTTATTAGGGTTTTATCAAGAAAGTAATTGGTTTAATTTAGTAGATTTGGTAGTTAATAGTGTATTTTTTGAGCGATAAAGCAGCCGTGGTCTAATAACTCGACAATTGTAGTTGCAGGTACAAAAGTTACGAGGCGGGCTTGATTTAGTTGTTAAATTTATATTAAAAAATGGGGTAAATGTAGAATTAAAAAAATGAAAAGTTACTTATAAATTATAACTGTCAATATATATATATATATATATATATATATATATATATATATATATATATATATATATATATATATATATATATATATATATATATATATATATATTCTACATAGATTTCTAAGTTACATTGTCATGCACGTATATCTTTTATTAATCAACTGCTAAAAAGTATATTTGACTAAAGTTTTAAAGCATTGAAATTAAAGATTAGAGTTATTTAAGTGATTCTACAATGGCTACCATATAACTTTGACCTTATTTTTCTCTCTCTTCCCTTCCTTTCCCCCAACCCTGCCAGTCTGCCACCGCCCTAGCGCCACCACGGTTCACACCCAACATCACCATTACACTTGAGACCACCATCCTCGGCCGGCGAACAATGGCGATCTCGCCTGGGCCATGGCCAGCCATCGTCGGCGCGTCCTTCAACATGTACGCACGATTCTCTCTCCTCCCAACTCTCCTCTTTTTCGCCCCTTTCCCCCTTAGATTCTCGTGCTCCTGCACCACGACAACCCGCTGCCCCTTTTACGACCCCCAAGTAGCCTCCCAAATCACCGTCTCATAACCGTCGCCACCTAAGGGAATGAGAGAGAGAAAGAGATGATGGAGGTGGAGCAGACGACGTCGATCGGTGACGCAAGGGGTGAGGCGCGTGGTTTCAGGTGGTTGTGGGTCTTAATGGTGGTGCCAGGCGACGATTTAGTGGTGGTAAGATTAGGACGGGGTGGCTGCTAGGGTGGGGGAAGGGGAGTTGGGGGGAAATGGGGTTTAATAATATTAATTAATTTACTTAATTATTTTAACTTAGTCAAACTAATCAAATGGTTCAGATTCATTTAGAGTAATCAGATGGCTATTAATGTTCTATTTACCATGGCTACCAAGTTGTGGTAGCTATTGTATACTTATCTTTGATTAAAAATGTCTTTTTCATCAACACCTTAAACTATACTTATAGGGCAAATACATTTAACAAAAGAGCAGGCTATATTATATTATAAGCTAAGGTGCACATGGAGAGCGTATCCTAGTTAAGCATTATTGCTAAATAGTCGTATATATGTTTTGTGTTGATTGTGCGTGATATAGCACGTGCGAAAGCGCAATCCAAACATATTTGACTAAGGTTTTGTATGCAATAAATGCATGTGTAGTAATCCTAGAGTTGTGCACAATTTTCTCAACATTCTCTCGAGTTCCAAATCTCAAGAACACCAATTCCGGAAGCAGGTTACATCAATTTCAGGAATTACAGGGAAAATTCGATCGTTTCGCACGAAAATATTTCATTTGTCAAAGTGCCAGATTAAGATGGTAAGGTTGATAATGATGTACCGACCATTTTTATTCGTCATTTTATGGGCATTGAGTTGGTGATGATAGCGTATCATCATGCAGTTGAAACCCAATCGAGCGAATTCCCTCTCACAATAAACCGTCATCTAAATTCTAGGGTCATAACTCACAAGTTGAGTTTTCAATAATCCAAGACTCAACCTCATACATACGGCAACAAAACGACACAAATAAAGAGACGTCAACTAAACAACACAAATAAGAATCAGGTTGTAGCCTAGTGGTACTGCTAACGCTCCTCCAACTACTTCGTTGAGATTTGAGAGTTCAAATTTTTATATGCCCAACTCGTAAAGCACGGGCGTGTGTTTATGATAAGGGTATTTTATGGGGCCCTTCAATTGGGTACATGCCGGATACTAGCTATTTAGTTAGGAGGTCACACCCTATGGGGCGTACCATCCACCACCATATGGGCTGGATCAATTGGGCCATAACACATCATTCAACACACTAAGCCCGCCGCGCATTTCTGCTAGTTTGGCTTCCTATTGATCAATTGGTGCTCCGAAGCCTGCAAAGGCCAAGAACCCTACATAATGATCGATCATGGTCTGAGATTATATGTGATCGGAGTCTTCTTGTGCACTAGTATTCCCTTGTTCCATCCATTATTGTAATAGAGGTCGGGTCACTCGGACGTTACCTTTGAATTTGGCTCAAGTGATCAAAGTATGAAACTTTAGTTAATTTTTGGTCTTCGTTCGCCGTTTGTCACGTCCAAAAATGTGAGCTTTAACAAAGAGGGCTGTTTTCCAACCACAGGACACGAGAAATACGTTAGTCTTTCTCTTTGAAGAATTCTACTCAAATTGTCTATTAACTCTATCTTTATCACAGACTATTGTTTTGAAATAAAACGATATGGAAAATGCTAGGAGTTTATATGTAGACAAATTAGAATTTGTCTACATTAAGTTTGTAGTAAATAAAATGTGACTAGATTACTACCCGGGGTACGCCCGAAATAAATTTTATCATTTTATTTCTTTGTGAACAAATACTTATATCAACTAATATTATAATTTATAAAAATTTCATTTTCATTATAGATGATGTGATTTCAGTTCAGATAAGTAATAAGGAATGTATCAAATAATATGATAAAGATGAAATCAATTAATAGTAAATACTGATTTTTTATAATAAAAAACATTGAAACCTTTTTTATATGAAAAAAGTCACTTATTTATTGCCAAAGATGAAATGTCCATCTATGCTCTTTACCATAAAATACATTTTTAATGAATTTTTTTAAGTGAAAATTAAAGAGACGTGCCACATGGCATGGTTGATGGCCTAACTGAACCCGGTGAACGTGGTCGTTGCCTCTAACACAGCTTTTAATATATACTAGTTATTTAGCCCGTGCAATATTGCACGGGGTGTTATACTCAAATTTTAAGACTACTTGATTTTAAATTGTATTTTACTAATTACTTATAAGACTTCCATATATAAGCTAGAAAATCGAATTTACAACGACTATTATTAATAACCATTATAATTTATAATAATTTTAACAATTTGAAGTATATACGTGGTAATAAGCATCCAAAGTCCAAGCAACACATTATGGTCAGACCAAAATTAGAACAACGTACCAAACATGTGTTACCTATGCGAACTATCCGATTGTTTGTGTCAAGATCACTCCAAACTATCAAATCCTTAAAATGTTTATTTGTGCGAAATTGCACGGGCAGTTATGTGTTAGTAGGTCATGTTAAGGTTAGTTACCTTGTAAACCACACTCAGTGTTACCCGTGTACAATGTCATATAAGAATTGCAATTACCCTCAATGTTGAAATGTTAGATACAATAATATTTACTTTAATTGCATTAATAAATGTCGGATAAAAAGAAAAAAACAAATAGGACACGCCTTATTTGAACTGTGAAAAGCTTAATCGACCTATTGATTTGATCTATTATGACCCACTTTGTATGAATATTGTACCCACTTTTTATGACTTGTAGTGACTTGAACCTATGTTTAGACCTATATATTCAAGACTTGACCCATTGCCCCAATTTGACTAGTAATTAGCGCAAATTGAGAAGAAAAAAAATTAGGCCGAAATGCAGTAGCTAAAAAAAAATTCAACACTAATAATTCAAAACTAAATTTAGTCTCGTTTAATTATAAAACTTTAAAGTAATGTGTATTATTAAAATATTATTATCATGTATATTAAGATAAATGTGATTTTTTTTATTAAAAAGATTCATATTAAAAAATAATGAAGAAAAGGTCATGATGATGTATGTTCACACGCATTCTGACATAATCAGACACCACATGACCTCCCCAATTGACCCAAACCTGTTATTGACTTGAGTCTTATTTTGTGACCAACCCGTTTATCATTATGGCATTAGATTTGTCAAAAGTTTAACCGATAGGATAATTCCGCCCCGCTTTTTCTGGGTCGAGTTTGTATAATAAATAGTTTTTGTTAAAAGATTTAACATAAATAATAGCTTTGTTTTATACCTTAAAGGTTTCATTTTTCGAATAATATCGGAATATTTGATTATATTATTTATAAAAAAAAAAAAATCGATGCACATTTAAAAACCATAGCACGAGCGAATAAGACTTGTCAAAGTTAACCAAGAAGGTAATTGAAGCGACCTGCTTAACCGACCTTAGACCCGTTTTCTACACGCATCCATGAACCTATGTAGTTATGATTCAAGTTAATAGGCCACCTCTCTTTATTGATAATGATAAGTTAGAATGATAAGTCACAAAAGTTAGTATTGTAATTTAATTAAGAAAATCAACTAAATGAAAGTTTTGTTTTGAGTTCAAACAAAATCGAGAAAAAAAGTAGTACTTGAAATTTGATAGTGGAAGATACGAAGGATATAGTGTTACGCAAATTATACTATGCTTTCGGGAGCACAATGAGCATGGTGGTCATTCTCACAATAGGGGAGTGGGGACCACACTTTAAATAATTTAAAATCTATTTAAGTGTGGTCCCTACTCCTCTATTGTGAAGATGACCACCATGCTCCTTGTGCTCCCGGGAGCATGGTATAAGCATTGGTAGTATTAGGCCACAATATATAACATGGATTTGGTACTGTTAGTTTGTATGTTTCTTAGTTTTGCCTAAAATATATATTTCAAATGATCATGTTCTCGTTTAAATGAAAAAAAAAGATCACATTTTATGCACTTATACCATAAGCTAAGGCCATACTACACATTAGAATTCTAAAAATGTTGGTGTATATATGTGTGTCATAGTTGGTTTGGATATTTACGTCATTTCTAGATTTGTTAATATGATATTATTAATATGGAGTACCGCTTTAGCAATAGCTACCACGTTGGTAAAATGTTCAGTGCGGATCACCCGTCTCATTTTCCTATCCCACTCCGTGTACCCCCACCAATTATATTTTAGCATTCCATTATTTTATTTTTAAAGATTATAATGTTTTGGAAATATTTATGAAATGATAACATGTGATTGGTGGGGTACACAGAGTAGGATAGGAAAATGGGACAGGTGATCCCCACTCTAAAATGTTATACCTATCAATTGCTTGATTGACCCAGCGACATGATCTTTTCGGCTCGCTTTTATGGGTCATGAACCCATTTTGTTTTTTGAGTGGTGGCCAACGATGGCCTAAACATGTTTTGACCAGCACATTTTTAGATCTCTAACTCGCCCGATCAACCTATTTCGACCAGAAATTGAAACAAGAATTAGGGCTAGCTAAACTGGATTTTTTTTGTCTAAAAAACATCTTTATGTTTTTCGTACATACGTTAAAGATTAATATATATTGTTCCATTTCTAATCACAGCCAAGTTTAGTGATTTCAATTGTCGAATGCAATCCCACACTCTTATTTAAATTGTGTTGCATAGGTACAACAATAATCTTCAACCCGTACCTTTCAGTTGCTTA
The DNA here is from genome assembly GCA_963680865.1 of Spergularia marina. Classification (NCBI taxonomy): domain Eukaryota; kingdom Viridiplantae; phylum Streptophyta; class Magnoliopsida; order Caryophyllales; family Caryophyllaceae; genus Spergularia; species Spergularia marina. The sequence goes on along the minus strand of OY804545.1, from coordinate 7,464,600 downwards.
TGATTTTAGTGTCACATAAGTTTAGGGAATAGTTAATTATGGTTCATCGAGTCAATGTTGTACATGTCTAGAAAACAAAAAATTGTTTTCAATTGTGCTATTATCAAATATACCCTTCATCGAATTGTTACGGTACGCATGCAACTAAAAACAAAAAGATTGCCATATGTTGTATTATTGAATGCAAATTGTTAGAGGTCTAATGTGTAGACATAATTAATTTGTCTACAATGCAAAATTGAGTTGGTAGTAGTAAAATTGAGATCGGAATAGTAAAATTAATTGTGATGAAAAATTCAGGTAGTAAAATTAATTGTGTGAATAGTAAAATTTTGATAGTACAGTAAAATTATTGCGGACTGTAGACACTTTTGGGTGTCTTCACTGTAGACCTCTAACATTGTCCCGAATTCATATTCACAAACTCATCATTGAATTCTCATCGATCTATACATAAATGTGCTACAATTTGTTTAAATGAAAAAAGTTGCAAAACTTTGATGTTGATCTCTCTGCTCTAATAATGTGTAAATATCCCCATATTTTCGAGCCAAACCCAAAATACACCTAACACAAAACTACATACCTCGTGTTGTATAATAGGTCAAACATGGTGGTCATTAATCTCAAACAAAAGAAAAAGTATCAAAAGAGAAGAAATATCAAAGGAACCATAGTCTACATAACCAAATAAACACTACATGATCGGATCATATGAATACATTAAAGCTCGCCATTTCCTGCACTCCCATTTTAGCGTTCCTTGCGTACTCCGCATACAAATATTCCTTATCTAACCAGTTCTTCTTTGCTTTGCTATTAGCCAGCCGCATTATAACCATTGAAAGTTTGAAACCATTCTTGTAATTTAAAATTACAAATTGCAATACATTAGTCTATGATCAAGAAAATAACAAATAAAAAAGGATTGAACTTTAATGAGGATTGCCGTCCATTAAACTAAACTATAACTACATGGATATATATAGAAACCCACCAAATTTAAGAATGGATGCATAAGACCCGAAATCGAGATTGTGAAACTCCCTTTTCCCAAATACTTGATCAACTACCCCGAGCAGCTAAACATCGTCCCTGTACAAAAGAAGTAACCAAATTGAATTAGAATCGGTTCAAGAAACGGGGACGATGCGAGAAAATATAAACTGTGATAATTCGTTGATCAAAACAGTTTGTACTTGTTACGACTAACGAATACATGCAACAATGCAAGGATTCATTAAAATTAAAAGTTATGGGTAAGTATTGGACATAATAATTTAGGTGGATGATGCACTGCGAAAAGGAAGAACGTGAGATTCTTCTTATTATATTTATACCATAATGTAGTTAGGAGTCAAAATCTTATAAAGTGGGCAAAGATGCTAGTTAATCAATATACGTGCGGATGGGAGCAAGAAGGTAGGAGTATCTAGTTATTTGCTATAACTTTGGGTTAAAATCATTTTTTTTTTTCACTTTATTTTTAATCAGTTTGGTCAAACTTTTTTTCAGAATGTACGGTATAGTGTGTTGTTAATTATATTTTTGCCCGATTATCGGATTGACTTTTGCTAATTAATAATATTCTTGAGATATAGACGATCTAGTATATACTGCAGCAAATCATTTTATTTTTGACCGTAAAATATTCGTAAGCGTGTGCCTACCACACTCAAACGTCTTAATATTAGTGGTATTTCAGGAAGTTTTCATTTGACATCATCGAGTGTGTGGCATCCTAGGTGGACATGCTTAGAAGTTCTTAAATTCACCGCTATTAATAAATCTAATAATAATTATATTATGTATAAGATGTGTAGTAAATTTTCTAATACGAATATGGAAATAGTTAGTTTTAAGGAAATGACAAAAATTAAGGATTAGTTATTTTGGAAACAAATCAAATTATATATTGTCTCCATTGATATATTCAAAATATTTTTGATTTACTGTCACTGATATAAATTAACTACACATTTTTAAAATGTACTGCACAACCAAATTAATTACTGTAAACTAAATTCATTTTACTACACTTGGTGTACATAGATTGAATTGTACATTTTTTTTTTTTTTTGTGTCTACATGTAGACTCTTATGATCCACACGATATATATTCATTAATATAATCATCAAGCAGTTTTATCATCAAACATTATAAGCGTACCATTGAATACACTTCTTCACTACTTTCTTTTTCAATTCAATTTTTATATAGAAAACCACGACGAGGGGTCTGGTTTGGGCCAACCAAAAAGCCGTAAACATAGGCATACCCAGCCCAACTTCTCACAAGGGCCAGTTTGGATGATTAGCCCAGATCAAAACTAGACTTGCCCCATACTAAGTACGGACTCTACGGAGTACTAAGAATCTTCGAAAACCGTGTGAATATTGATGAACATGACAAATCTCAAGGGATCCCGATACTCTTGTTTTCGAGGTTTCACCAATGCAACACAAGAAACTTTCCATTCTATAATCTACATACGTTGATTGTTTGATTGTACGATTTACGATACACTCTTAGAATTTCTCACTCATTCTACAACTTACGAACAGGCATTCGTAACACCTTTGAGTAGAGTCATTACTCATTAGCATGCAAACTTTCAAGAAGAGAAAACGCACTACTTCATCATCATTCTCTTTCAGCGTTAATTAAAAGTTCTTCGCATCTTAACCGATCTCATCCTTATTGACCGCTAATGTCAAACACCTTAGAATTACTCATCGACTAAAAGCTAACATACCGGTTCGTTATAACAATGGGCACAACATAATAAAAATGCGCCATAAGAAATTAGTTGCACGAAGAAATGATAAGCAAATAGAGGCTCAACAGAATGATGAATTGATGATGAAAGTGCCATTAAATTCGAAACTAATAAATACAATGTGCACGCGGATCATCCTTGTCAAAGATTTTAGTCAATTTCCCACAGAAATTTGGTCTGCCACTATCTCGATGCTGCATTTTATTTCTCTCGGGAAAGTTTATGAATATATTTTGAAACAAGTGACCAAAATATTACAGTATTCATGTGCGTTTAAGCTTCTCTACTACGAGTACAAGGCAAAACGATTATGGCATTGTCTAGACTTGCCGATCAACTGCTATTTACTACGGTACATCGAAAACACGCTCATTTCTACAACATTGTAACCCTAAGTCGAAAAAATAGGGAATCTATGCGTCTATAAACAAAGAATTTGAGTTAAACATGTAAGAAATGGATATCATCCATCATTTTCATTGCCAAAATGGGAAGTCAGAACATATACATGCATGAATCATGATCCAATACTGATATTATCATCATCATTATATAATACTATATAGCATTGATCATGGATCAAGAGAGTAGTAATGAAAACAAACGTTTGCCCACCGAAAAAAATGACATCAAACATGGTGATCCAACCTTAATAAGCTAATATTTCATAACTTTAAACTTAGGAAATGATATTAGTTACAACACTTAAGCTCTCCTAATCTTAATTAATCATCATGATGATATTATACCATGTAACCCATGACAAAATTAGACCTTACACCCGGAGCAAATAAACACTAAGCTCAGGGCCTCCATTTCCATCAGGGTTCATCATATAGAAGGCCTCGGAATCCTTGGACCCAACAATCCTCTCAAACTTAGCCCTCATGTACATGAGCTCCCCCTCGGCTTTTATCTGAGGGGCGCCCATGTCATCATCATCGTCTCCGTGTCTGACACCGTCTCCATTTTCCCCCGGGAGAACACCTGCCCCCATTGTGATGGGCCCGACGGCCCGCAAAACCCGCCACTCCTCGGGCCCACACTCCCTTCTCATAGCATACCCACATTTTTTTCCATTACAATATGCCCTCCAAAGAGGCTCCTCTAGTAATTTGACACCTTTTTTATCCCAATTTTTGTCACATTCCAATGCTACCCTCACTAACCCAGAAGCCATTTCCCTAACAAGCACACTGGTTGGCGTTGAGAGCTCAATGAGAAAAGCTGGGGTAGACTTGGAATCATCTTGAAAAGCAATGTGAACATGCCCACGTCTGTGCCCAAACAGAGTTCCCACAACCTTGGAACCAAGGGTACAAGAGACATTTCCTGATCTGCTCCTAGTAAAAAGTGACCTGAACTTAGAAACTGACAGCTTCTTTGTCTTTGGAACTATGACACAAGATTTCAGCTCAAGAGTATCTTCCTCCAACTTCTGAGTATCTTCAGGAGGAAGACTTGATGATGAGAAGGAGTGAGAAGAAGATTCCTGATCAAAAGTCAGAATCTCTTCATCATTGTCTTCTTCTGTGAGAAGATCTTCTGGCTTCTTCTTCCAGTTGAAGTATCTCTTAGAGAAAGAAAAGGATGCGTCATGAACACTTCTTGACATTATAGTCCTCATACCTCTATTGGGTAATGCTTAAAAGTTCGGAAAACCGATATAGGATCGAACAAATTCAATTAAAGACAACACCAAATATTTCAAGAAGTGGTAATCAACTTCTTATAAGAGTTTTGTAGACATCTGTCTTTTGTGGTAAATTTAAGCTTGTAGAGATAATAAGAGAGTTTCTAAATGTGTCATATTTTGTCAGGTAAGTGTGAGACTTATTAAAGAAGTTAGAAGTGAGATCAGAGAAAAAGAAGGCTGACAATGGAAATAGGAAGGTGAGCAGCCCCCACCTAACTTTGGAGAGAGAGAGAGTTGGAGACAAAGTATGGACGAACAGTGAAGTTGTAGGCTCAGAGTGAAGAGGAATAAGAGATTTGATGTGGAAAATTGGAGGAGACAATGGGTCTGCCAAATTTGCTTGTATCTTGGGAAAGGGCCCCAAACAAAGAAATCAGGCTTTGGTTTTTTTGTTTTTTTTTGTTTTTTTCACTTTTTACTTACCTTCCCAAAAACATGATAAATTTACAGTTGTTAATACTTTTGAGTAGTTTATACTTAGCTATTACTTTATAATTTGAGCATGATTAAGTATACAATTACCTAGAAAAGGCTTTGTAGTTTGTAACTTTGTACTACTACAATAGCTTGATGCAAAGCTCTAATCTTGCCCAACTTGGTTGGAAACAATCGTTCTACGTCACCTTATGCCTGGCGCCAGTATGAAACATACATGCCAAACACAAGGTGGCGTGTATCGGTTGTTTTCAAATGTGGCAATAGGAACGCTCTTAGGAGAAACAAAAACCATGACACTTTGAAAAAAATCACTTAATTAGACAAGAGATGGTCAATAAACAAGAGGATATAGACATAAGTTCTCTACTTTCTCCTAATCTCTTGCAAAATACCATGTAATTACAAAAGCAAGGCCAACGAGAATAAGGAAAGTAAGTATATTCACTATATTGTACGAGTACTCAATATTTTATGATCTACGAAAAGACTAAGATTTAATTTAAGAGTGTAAAAATCAGTCTTCATTGATACGACAGATTGCCAAAAGGGAAAGAGAGTGGGGAGACACATTTGACAGTAAGATGCTTGACTATAGGCCTAGTAAAGACGAAGAGTTTCAAGAGCAGGTAGAGACACACCAAAACCGTACCCACCAGGACTTTAGCACACGAGCCTACCAACATTGTGCTTCCAAAAAGAGCACCCAAGAAAAATTCTAGCACCAAAACAAGCCCCCACAAACACCAAGCACTAACGCACGTATATCCATTGATGAGCAAACACTCATAATTCGACATGATAATCTCTCCATTTTCATTAAACTTGACGTTTCTATTTCTTACTGAAATTTCTTTTTTTCAACTTTTTTTTTTACTAAGCAAGTTCTGCGTCTCATTTGTTGCTTAATGTGTGTAAGGAGGGACTATCAACATAATGCATTCAATGGTTAAAACCCACTAAGATAGTAAGATATAATATGTGCGCTTAATAATTTCGACTTAACTAATTGTTCGAATGACCTAAGTAAAATAAAATACACGTGTCATAACTCTACTACTTCCTCTATTTCATTCATTTATTTACGTCGACTCGGGTTTTGTGAGGGAAACCCAAGTCCAACGTAAACAAATAAATAAAATGGAGGGAGTATGTTTCTAAGTGAATTTGGGTATGTAATTATTTGGCGAAAATTCTAGTACCAAATTAAGCCCCACAAACACCAAGCACAAACGCACGTATACCCATGATGGGCAAGCACTCATGTTTCGCAAATTGCACATCTGATGTCTCTTTTACTCCCCCCCCCCCCCCCCTTGTTTTCATCATCTTTTTCCCCAAATCAGATCAAATCTTTGCCCAAATACAGCTGCATCTCTCGGTTTTTTTAATAGCTCTTGTTTGATTCAGATGCAGAAGCTATTACTTTGTTTAGGTCGGCGTTTTATGGGTACTTTTACCAAAGGGCTAAGATCCTTTTAGGACGCCGAATGCTCCTTTTATGTTTCTCCTCTCCTTTTATCATAATTTCCGACTTTATACAAGTGAATAGAACATTTCAATATGATTAACTGATTACTAGTTGTATACAGCCACAAGCTACCTCTGTCATTCCCAATCGAACAGAAATGTTCACACAGATCAGTCTTAGTATTAGTTACACTTCCAGTACACTTTGCGAACATGGATAACGACTTTCATCATTCGTGATTGATTTTAACACTTCACACGTATATTACTAAGAATTCAGCTTAAAGGAAGCCCAGTTCAGGCTAGAAGTGTAACCAAACCCCCAAGAGGATTGCAAGGTAAGAGTCAAGTATTGAACTGCGAGATTTGGAATTTATACAACGTTAAAGACGACCTTTACATGATATATTATATAACCTGGGATTGTAATTCAAATTGAAATAACAAAGACTAATACCAAAACAAGAAAATTGAGCCTTAAACCTCATACAAGAAAAGAACATGCCAGAGTTCAATCGAATCCAAAACGAATGCGTAAATGTAACTGATCAGCCTAAACGTAAGTAAGCTCGTAACAAAGGTCAGGTTTCCCCTATTGTTTATTTCAGTTAGTGTAACGACCACAAAATGTGAAGCATAAAATAAGCTTCAATGGACCTAAAGCAAGCTAACAGATAACCTAACAGTAGATCAAATACCAACCCAGCAGAAAGTTGTTATTTAGGCAGTTCTGGGTGAGCCCTGATTCACTTGTGTGGACCACAATCTTTATATGATGGATCAAGAAAGGGATAACACAGAAAAGCAGAGAACAGGTATAAAAGCTTCTCGTAGACTCTACATCACTCCATAACCGACTGATGGATCCATCACACAGGATAATAACAAACTACCTGGTCATATAAAATCCATTTTCTTAATCTTAATTCCTGACATACCGATACAGGGTGCTCATTGATCGTTCGATAACTTCACCAAGGGTCAGTAAATGGCTGTTAAGAGTGATGAGCAACTCTCCATTATGACTGTTGAGACTCGTTGATTCTTAAGAAATGTATTTAAAGATAAATATGCGAGCTTTTGGAATTTAAAATAATATATTAATCTTAAAAAATCACCGCAATTTATCTTAAAACCTCACGAGTTTACATTGAAAACTAGCAGATGTGACCACAAGTAATGGTCAAAGTGTGTTACACGGGAACTTATCGACGGGAAATCATGGGCAGGACAGGGCATAGCGGAACATCAGAAACTACCATAGTGATGATGCATAAAAGGCCTCCCATAATGAGGACTTCCGGGGATTGGGACACCTACTGGGCTGAACGGATCACTTGGCCGATAGTTATATGGATGATGAGGTGTAGGGGGAGATCCCAAACCGAAGGGAGGAGGTGGTCCTTCTATGGGATTCCTCAACTCAAACGGTCCATGGATATTCCTAATGGCCATAGAGTCTTGGGCAAAATTCCATCTACTGGCGGGCCGGTTCGGGAAGTAATCAGGAACAGCGGGACCTTGTGGTGTTGCCCAAAGGGTCATATTTGCATTTTCGGGTATAGGGGCGTTTAATCCAGGAAAATCTATCATCCTTTTCTTTTCTGAATTCTGTACACCTAAGGGAGGATCATTTCTTAAATCCACATTCTGAGTTTCATCACCAAAGATTGAAATTCCTGAAGGCTGGTCCTCTTCTTCTGCATCTGATTTTATATGGAAAAGAAAAAATAAACAAGAAAATCCCTTTTACTATCATCAAAACAAGTTGGTAATTTGGTATTTCTAAATTCCAAGCGCAAGCACTGCATTGAAAAAGTGTCGCAGGTTACTCGGTGGAAGAACAACTTACCTAAATATCCTGGTGGGTATCCGAGTTCACGCATCCTATTAAGCCATGGAGGTGGATCAAGCTCCTGGTTCACATTAAGATTTAATATATCAGCTTAAAGGGCATAAAACTTGAATAAAAAGAAAAGAACAAAAACATTATCATGCAAGAATATCCTATTCCACTCTTCGCATTTCAAACTAACAAACATAGCACCATGTAGCAACTATGGGTCAATAATGACAAGACACATCGTTGTTATCTTTCGATAAAACACATGACATTAACATAGCCAGAAACTCCCGATCATACTACAATTCAATCGCATATGATGACAACAAACATTGTTATCTATAGATAAAACATGAGAACTAAACAGAAACAGAAACTCCTGAGTCCTGATCATACAAAATACCAAATGCACAACAAAGTGTACTTTTGACAATAGCCATGCAGATTAACAGCAACATAGACGTGTAACCTGAGCAGAAAATTCACATTCTGACAGATAATGAAAAACACCAATGGGATAAATTGTTGGGGTGCATCTCGTAATGCATTTGGAAGAAATGCTAAACTATACACTAATAACTACTGTGAGTAGCTTATGTTTTTCTTTTATAAAAATCATAAGCTTACAGTCAAAGAGATACTCCATTAACTTTTATTCATATCTTTTTACACCTCTACCCAGAGTTGACAATTAAAGAAAGAAATCACCCTGCGGTACATAGGAACAAGAAACTCATGACAAGCCACTATAATATTTGGAAGATGATATTATAAAATCTAGACTACACCACTATTTAACCCCTCAAGCCCACCAAATAAACAAAATGAAGGGGTAGAGGGGAATTTAGAAATATGACAGCTCTAGAAGAAATCATTACTCCGTATGTTCAAGAAATTATAAACAGTATCTTACCCCTAGACCCATCAGCTTCCTTGTTTCGGCTGAAAGAGCACCAGGTTTGATCCCATCAAACTTTCCACCTGGAGAATCCTGGTAGTAGCGGGTAGGGACACGTGGACCGCCACTAACGTTCTTCTTGTTTTGAAATTCTTTACGAGCGCTGTTTACAGCAGCCCTATTAACAGGCTTCGTACATCCACTGAGAGGATGGTTATAAGAACCACAGTTGAAACAACGGGGGGCTTCACGTAAATCTATGCCTCTACAACCAAGAAGCAAAATTTTAGTTCTGAAGTATACATAAAAAGATACAAGCACACATCATGCAACTAGGTTCTAATTTTGATCTAAAATAAAAATAGAAAAAAGTTTAGTTCATATAATGATGCTAGTTTCTACCTTCTCCACGTATTACATAGGACTAAACTGATGCTATACTCTCACATGACATTGTGACTCTAAGTGCGAAGGGTTACCACAAAAGGTCACTTATTTAGAACACATCCTATGAGGTATTTAAGAAAACAACAGGAAACCCAGTTCCCAAATATACTGTAAGACCACCAACATGTACAAAAAGCAAACACCAGTTATCAATGGCCAACACGACAGTGACACTGCTGAGTTGACACACAACAGTAATCTCAACTGCTTACGCGCTGTTGTAAACACATAAGCCTAGTGTCATCTATACCACATTCCCACCAGATCCCACCACCAGCTTTATGGCGCAAAACAGCATCCCTACCAGCTTTCTCAAATAAAAACACCCCTTAAAGCTAAATGTCAAAATCCAACTTGTACGAACACCATTATTGATCAACACTACGACTGTCTCTCAATCACAGTACATCCATCATAACTTACAAGAAAAAATGATGGCTAGTTCTGCTATTTCTATTATGCATATACAAAATTTGGCATCCATCAATGCAAGCTCCTCAGAATCAGGAACTAGCATGTAAATAACAGGTCGCCACATATATGTGTGTTCAATAAGCAGCTTACCTCTCTTCACTACCCCCAGCTTCAGAATCTAAGCCAAGGGCAAATTCTCGATCATATAACGGTGAAAATTCCTGATTCAGTGACACTGACTCCTTGCGCTGCCTTTTCGAAACACGGACATCCATTGAAAAGGACTACCATCAAAAAGAAAATCACGGTTAGGTATTTGCCAAATATAAGAGCTGACCTGGTAAGAATACATCACTTGGTAATGTACTTAGCATATATAAAAAAACTATGTCCGAAAAGGGTAAAAACCCTGATTTTCTCAAGTATTAATCTTATAAAACTCAATGATGAACTGGCCTATCCTTTAAAAGAAGTATACATAGGAAGATATGTCCATTCTTTTGACACCCTGCGCCTATGGGATTAAACTGGCTGTTAAAGAAAGAAGGGGAGGGAAAGAGGGTAGAGAGACGGCAAGAGAAAAGCATACCACAGTTGAAGGCTTGTCTGAACCAACATGTAAAGCAGGAAAGTAAGTTTCCTCACCAGAATCTAACGAATCAGCTTGATCCTGACATTCCGTGAAACACTAATGAGACTGAGGTTATTGCTTATATCATCTTTTCTTAGATTAATAGTAAATGTAAGTAATTCTAGCATATAAAAATTGACAAACAAAACTCACTTCAGACTTAGAACATTCCTTGGCATGCCAATCGGACCAATCACGTAAGACTTCCTCAAGCTTTCTTTTGCTACGGCTGCAATAAGAATACATAAAAATGTAACATACATGCTTTGAAGGTTTTATAGTGACTGAGTCAGATTTGATATTAAACAAACACCGAGACAAGTCTATTAATGTCCATACCAACCTTGGTAGAGAACTGTAAATTACGCGGACAGAGGAGTCCTTGCTGTTGCATTCTTCTTGAGGTCCTATATCACCTGCTAGAGACAAGCCATTAAAAACTTATATGTTTTTTGTAACCACAAAAAAAATACTTAAATATTTTTAGTGTAAGAAATTATAGATAATTGAGTCTCAGTATCTACATTACAAACATAATGATAATTGCAGCTCAAAAGAATCACAACAATCAATTAATAAAAAGGCTATAAAGATATCTATATTGATGGATAAGAATTTCAATGCATTGTTTTCTTTCTATTTAGCTAGTATTTCCCTATTTAACCAAATTTAGGCAAGACAAGAAGAAAAATGGTCCACTAGTATGCACGTACCAAAAGCTTTTGCCTATCAGATCAGCTTTTAACGCTAATAAGTTGAGCTATTACTAAATAAACTACGGAGTACAAAATTAGAGCTCAATTGACAACAGGAAGACAAAACCCTATTAATCAATTCTATTAAAAATTTGGTTTAAAGCAAGTTCTAATGAGAAACATACCCTGCCTTTCGCCAATTCCAACTTCTTTAACCTGGTCAACATTCACTTTGATATTCAAACTATCGTTCCCATTCCTGAGATGTTGTGCATCAACCTCAGAGAACTGACTAATCGACACTGATTCAACCACCTCCGGCACTGATGGCTGCGCACTTGAATCTTTCTCGAGGTGAGCAGGCCGATTTTCTACTCCCAAATCTTCCATGGTGAAGATGCCGTTCTCTACACTATCAACAGCCTTTTCAGGTTCTGTAATATCATTGGCATCAGAATTCCCACACAAATCTGTCCCGCCAATATTATTTGAGTTGCTTGAGGCATGACGGATCATATCCTCCGAAACCATTATGTTATGCCTCATTATGTAGCTATGTTAGAGAACTCCAATAAAGCATCCAACCAACTAAAACGATCTGCAACAAGCCAACACGGTAATTCATTGAATGAGCTACATGTGCACAGTACGGTGGCTGACAGGAAAAAACAGATAGAAGCAAAACAATCAACGGAACATAGTCTGGGCTTGCTTGGATTGGGAAGAATTATTAGGGGAGTAATAGGGGCTAAAACAAGGGGGAAATGTGAGATAATGTGAAGGTGGAGGGAAGAATAAGGGGATGAGGAGTAATGCATTACCCTAGGGGGGAGGGGAGTGATGCATTTCCCCCATACGGGGGTAATAGTTCCTCCTCTACCCCTTATTTCCTCCCTCTATCACCACCATTTCTACCATTTTTGCCTTATTTTAACCTTCATTACCCCCCTAATGATTACTCCTGATCCAAGCAAGCCCTAAGTCGGTAACCCTACTCCCGAAAATTGGCGAGAAACATAGTAAAGTATCATAACAGCTAATCTACATTCCACCAATTCACTCTCATCTTTTCGGTAAAAAAAAAAAAACTGAAACCTTCCGGGCACGGGCATTGAAGAACATCTCCCTTAAAGAGGTCCAACCTGTCTCCCTCGGAATCTTCCTGAACTCCCTCAAACTCACTTCCATCAATCACATTGGCCAAAAAACTCATATTTGGTAGAACGAAGACACAAAAATCTGGGAGAAGAGCTACTAGCTCCATACCATGTAAATATATGGAAAACTTCAATTTGAAGCGTTACTTGAAAGTGTAAACACCCTTTTCAGTATCTATTCGTTACAACACCATTCTAAGGTAAACTAATACGAATCAGACTTGAATTCTTAATCACGCAACCAAATTAATCCGCGATTAACGCTTAATTGAACAAATCAATCAAAATCAGTCTACCAATTAAAAATTACAATTTACTTCCGTTAAGTACATGCAATTTTCCTCTTAAAAAACATTCAAACTATAAAAAAAAAAAAAAAAAAAAACACAAACTAATTTAATCAGCAGAAATAAATCAAGCATCATGAGCAGGAATTAAGACGAATTCAAATCAAAATTCACAAATTAAATGATAAATAATCAAATTAAAGCTAAGAAAAAAGAGTACAGCAAAAACAATGCAGAGCAAAGAGAGAGAGATAAGTACCTGAGAGTTGAGGGGAGTCGAGGAGCAGAGAAATAAAAAATATTTCAAGGGAGGGGGTTCTGTTGTTTCGCCCGCCCGCTCTCCGAGAAGAGTATACTATACTACTCCGTATACTACTACAGTATAATAAACACAGTGTTGTGTTGTGTGGGATATGAAGAGATTCTGATCTTTGTGAGGACGTCAACAAGTGATTATTCCCAATAACAACTCGATAAAAGGGTATTAATATTTAATACTACTCCGTAGTACCAAAGTGATTCGGATGTGCCTTTTTTTTTTTTCTTATTTTGGCTAGACCGTTTTATGGTATTTTTCTCTTTTTTTTTTCCTTCCATAATTAAAGGGGTAGTAAAACAAACATCGCGAATAGTGTACGGTAGTCTCGTTCTATGTCTCATGATCTCATCTCAATTGTCAATTAATAGACTTGTAGGTTATTATTGAGTTGTCAAAATCTTAATGCAGATACAAAATGAAACATAGAGTGGGATATAAGATCTGCTCTATTTATTGTATTGTCGTTTCAAAACTCATCTATAAAAAATGGTAATGTTGATGGTTTTTGGATGATCTCAGTTTATAGTTGAACAAACATCACGATTGTCTCGTTCTATGTCTCATGATCTCATCTCGATTGTCACTTAATCTTAATAGACTTGTAGGTTATTATTGAGTTGTCAAAATCTTAATGCAGATACAAAATGAAACATAGAGTGTGATAGAAGATCTGTTCTATTTATTCATCTATAAAAAATGGTAATGCTGATGGTTTTTGTATGATCTCAGTTTGCGAATCACCAAGTGCTATTGCTCTAAGCATATAGTATGTGCCAGTACAAGTTTTTAAACCCATATATAGCTTTCGTTGCATATTAATAGCACTACATTATGCAACATATTAAAAAAATACTCAAATTTGAATCTAGTACTATATAATTTGGATATATCAATTTCGCCTTGCCTGATCAGGGAAAGTGGATACATCGAGCTTTCAAGGTTTCGAGTAGATAACTCACACAAAAGGTTAAAAACCTTAAAACATCATCCAATGTTATCTTAAACCTTTACAACTCACATTTGTATGGGGATGGGAACAATAGATAAGTTTACAATCTCTTTACCCCAGTACAAAACCTTTGCAAAATGTTGGGGACAAGTTCATTTAGGAAAAGGATTGAAACCACTATTGACCATATTCTCAAGGGGCCAAAAGAGTGGCTTAGGAAGATCATCCCAAGCATACCAATCCCACCCATCACACTTCTCAGGCTCTACATTTAGTGGCACTTGATCAGGGTCTGCCGGGGCGGCGCGCATGAAGACGGTGACATAGTGCACTGGCTTTGGTGCTTCAAGGAAGATGTTGTTGGTCACAGTCAGTAGCTCCATGCCTACAATATCAAGCCCTGTTTCTTCCTTTACCTCTCTTGCTGCACATTCCTCAAAACTTTCCCCTGAAATGTGGATATAATACATGTACTCTAGTTATAGTATGTTTGATTACTGATTTATTACTCCTCTAACTCGTTGTTAACCATACACTAAAAAATATGCTTAGTCAAACGAATTGTTCACAATAGCAAATTGAACCTAAGGTAGGTCGTTAGTAGGCAGAATTACTCTGATTTGCACCAATTGCACGATATTATGAACACATTTTATACTATGATCATGAACTGATTATTTCAATACTATGATTATGATTTTTAGAACATTATTGTGACCAACTTGGTACAGTTTTCTCATTCGTTCCAGGTCGTATCATCTGTAATCTAGGAAGCACGGACACGCCTGTCTAGAAACGGACACGTGTCGACACAGTTTTTTTAAATTGGACATGAACCGGACACCGACCAGACACAATCACACGACACAAAACTACGTCACTTTGACAAGTTTTTAAAAAAAAAAAAAACTATTTTCTCTCCCCTTTTCAAATTACACTAGCAATATGTCTTACTTCTATGTATCTCCTTCGACCAGCGCCGCCTCAGCACACCTCCTCCGACCGACGTCCACTAGAGGCCCCACCTCTACCCGGACGCACCAACCCCACCACTACCTACCCGTACACAGCACGCGTAAGTGTGAAAATGGCATCACAAATTCATTAACCGTTGAGAGTCTTTTGTATAACTGTATATGGTTAACGATTTTGGTAGTGTAGCAGTAGTAATGTGTATGCCCCCTAACATTAACAAATGGAGGTCTAAATTGACCAGGTCGCACAGTATTATTATTTGAATTTACGATTTTACTAATCCCAAATTGAATCTTAATCAAACCCATGGGTCAAGTTATGCATACCAATAGCATGCCCAAAGAAGCTGTGGTCTCTCAAATACAATGCTCAGATAAAAAAGGCCTATATTTAAGTAGTGGAAGAAGAGAGAAGGAGACTGACCAAACTCCAGGTGGCCGCCGGCGAGAGCAAAGGTGGAGTTACCGACGGATGAACGACGGCGGCCCAGCAACACCTTCTTTCCTTTTAGCAGGAACACAACCACCGCCACTTTTGGCGCCGGAGCCGCCGCATCGGTTGCCGGAACTTGCGTTGTTTTTGAACTGGCACTCTCCATTTGGGCTGTTGTTTTGGCTTTTTTTTTTTTTTTCGCGTTATTACTAGGAAGCTTAACTTATTGAATGTTTTAATGTTTGGCCGTTTGGGTGTGTCCTTGGTTGACAAGGCATTCCTTTTGTTTAATGGAAGACTCTACACCTCCGTCCTCCTTTTAACCTTATACTTAAAATATATCATGGTTGAGAAGAGTGTACACCTTAATTAGTTAATCAAAATTGCAAAAAAATTACGTGGAATTTTTGCTAAAATTCTTATCTAACTCATCAAATAATTCTTTTTTGGAACTTTGATTAATCGATTGCGTGTACACTCTCATCAAAACAGGGGTATTTTATGTATGAGGTGTTTAAAGGGGGACAAATGGAGTATATAGTTCTTCTAGATGATGAAAACATAAATAACAATGCTATGTTGCATTTGATTAGATCGTCTTTGGTAGTACGATTTGTGCGTCGTGGTAAATGTCTTAAAAATATTAGGTGACACTTACTTTTTGGCAATTCTAATTTTAACAAAGAAGAGAGAGTAGATAAATAAACATGTTGAACAATCAACATTGTCTCACACATTGCTAGTGAACTAGTGCGTGCGCACCAACAAGTTTGCCGTGCATATTGCTGGTGTGTGGTCAGTTGGGCACTACTATGTATGACTGATTTTAAGTTCACATCATTCTTGTTTGTTATGATTCTCGGTTCAAAATCTTTCTTATTTCTAATACTTTTAAGTTCATATATTTAGTATTCGGTGTCATTCATTTATGAGAAACCTCTTGCAGCTTATGGTTGATGTCTTGAATCATACATAACTCATGATCAACCTCTCTCAAAAAAAAAAAAAAAAAAAAACTCATGATCAAGAGTTCAAGCCCATTCTATTGGCGTCCTGTTCAAATGCATCTTTTGTTGAGGCAAAGAGATATTTCAAAGTGATATTTCATTTAGAAAGCAAATTATATATTATAGAGTAGCTTATTTAGTAGCACTTATCTTTCGATGTGAAACTAACTCACATATGTTACAACACCTTTCGATATATTCCCTTTATTTATATCCAAATGACTCCGCACATTTGCAAATGTATGACCACCACTATTTTTATTTATGTTTTTCTTCTAAAAGTTAGGACGAGGTGAACCATGATGATACCCGGCACCCGCCAAATTGACTCGGTGTCCATGAAATCTATTATTTGAGCTAAGGCCTCCGTGGCTCCGTATGACTGTATGAGGCAACAACATGTACTTTAGTGACCAATAATGGCACAACCTATATGAAATGAGTAAAACGGACCCAACAGCATATTCTTTCTTGTAACTTGATGAAAACTTCGTCACCAGTCAAGTACATACTATTGTACCGAACATAAGACAAGACCTTGAGATTCCTTTTCTCCTCTTCCGATCCCTTTTAGAATATCTACACAATTATTGAGTACTTTTGCTTTGCTTTTGCATCTTAATCTGGTTAGCCACCCCTCTCACATGTCAAACCACCATCACTGATATAACTACAAACTAATGACTCTCAGTCTTCGTAACAATCGATTATTGAAGAACGCTAATAATGAGTAACGCGTGTAATATCGTTAGTATGGAAAATTACTTTCTCCACCTAACAATGTAAGAAATTAGTATCAGATCCAAACACATGAAACTAATAAACCACTTCCGCAATTCCGCCCATTGAAATGTTAGCGCACAGTAATAGCTGATACTGGTATGTCCTTGATACAGTTTTCAATTACAATTGGAGTGCTAAGTCATGACTAGTGTATGGAAATTTCTCCACATTTTAAACAGTTTAGAAAAATAATATCAAGAGGCAAACGTATGAACTAATGAGGCTAATAAACCACTTCCGCCCATTGAAATGTTAACGCATGCATACTAATAATAGACTAATAGCCAATAGGACCTTAATACCGTTTCCGATTGCAAATGGGAGTTCTGATAAGTCATGACTAGTGTACATAAACTAACCGATTATTGCGCGCCAATAATGAACAACACGTGTAATCCGTTAGTCTGACCCCACAAATGACTCCACTTTTTTATGTCTATAATAATATTTCTGACTCTTTCACTCTGAATCTTCTCACTCACTCTTCTGTTACTCCCTAGAACTCTCCTCTCACACTCCCAACTCCTCTTCTTCATCTTCTCCTTTTTTCTTCCTCTGATATTTTTCTCTCCTACTTTCATTTTTTTTTTAAAATTATTTTATTCCGCCATGGATACGACAGATGACATAGCAGAGGAAATCTCGTTCCAGAGCTTTGAGGACGACTGTAGGCTTCTCCGTAGCCTCTTCAATGATGTTCTTCAGAGAGAAGTCGGGTCTTCTTTCATGGAAAAACTCGAACGCATCCGAATTCTCGCCGAGGTTTTGTGACTTGGAGAACACGCTTCTATTTATTTGTCTTTGTTCTTGATTTTGTTTCTGATTTTTTGATCACTGGTTGATTATTATTGCCTGATCATGCTGTTTGAATCAATGATTTTTGTATGGTATGGTAGTGCATTTTGAATTAGGGTTTTGAATTCGTTTCGCAGTTTCGGACTTTGATTTCGAATTTGTAATGTGGATGGTGGATTAGTTTGATGATATTTTTTGACCCTAGATAGGATTTCAGGGTTTAGGAAGGGCAATAGGCTTTGAGGAAATTTGTGTTAATTAAGGTATAAAACCATTGTTTGTGACGATAATAGGCTTTTGGTTGACGTGGTTCTTTCACGTGGTACCGGAGCATGTTAAAGTTGTAAACTTGAACTTTTGGTTGAGATGGTTTTTTCACATTTTGTCAAGGGATTAATGGAAATAGCTTGCGTCCACATATGTGGACGAGGGGCTTTTTTGAGGTGTTGAGGGTGATGTTAGTGTTTGTAGTTGTGGCTTGTAAGACGGGTTTGAACTTGTAATTGGTGTTATGTCTTGGAAATGGTTAGATATATTCTTAAGTTATGAACCCTAACAATGCTAGTGGATGTTACTTATGTAACCTAATAACCAATTGTTTGATGATCCTTTTTTTAAATTCAGCAATTGATTGCCTTATCATGTTTATTGTCGAGGTTATGATGAGAAATTTCTTCATTGGATACCCTAGGTAATTACAAATGCCCTAATATGTGTCTCTTGGCACTCGATATTGTAGGGGATGCTTTGAAGGTTTTCGATTTGAAAGCCTTGTAGTAAGGCATGAATGTATCATACTATGTTATTAAAGTTAGTAAGAGTGTGAGGATCAGGGTTGGCCTAGTGGTTAGGTAATCAACCTGCGTGGTGTTTGTCCGGGGTTTGAATCTGCATATCGACACCCCCGATGCATTAGCTGCTCCTATGTACCAAAAAAGTTAGTAGAGTGTGGGTATAATTCAAGGAAGTAGAAGCGTCTTCTCTTACTAGCTAGGCAAAGGCTTTTAAGATCAGGGCATGTGTTTTAGGCTTCAATATATGACAACAGAGATTCAGTGTTTGGAGATTTGGTTTCCGTTTTAATGTTTTATGATAAATGAGGGCCTTGAGGGGATGTTTATGAAGTTGATTTTCAGCCATTTTTTGATAAGTTGATGACCAATATTGACTGTTGTGTACTTTTGTAGAGTGCATGCAATATGAGAAGTGCCGGCATAGAGGACACAGCTGACTTGCTTGAGAAGCAGCTTATGTCAGAGCTTTCAAAAATGGAATTAGAGGAAGCTTTGACACTGGGTCGTGCATTGAGTCATTATCTTAACTTGTTGGGAATTGCTGAAGCTCATCACAGGTATGTTATGCTTTGGCCTTCACCTACAAAATTTTGCATTCACTGAGAGGATATGTAGATTCTGTTAGCTTCTTGTGACATCAACTTTCACTTGGTAGTAAGGTATTATTCTTCATTCATGGCAGTTTTTGTGGATATGTTTCCTTGACATGTTTAACAAATTAACCGATCTAAAAGTTACTTCAAACTAAGTTTGAGAGTTGGCTGTTTAATGAAGAAAATTTCCTTACTGTAGGACGACAGGCCACTAGTTTTCCGATTTGTTTTATTTTCGGAGTATTTTGTTTATTGGGGCTGTATGAAGCTGTCTGAAATGATGTTAAAGCACTAAATCAGTTTGTCTAATACTCTAATTATGCAATGGAATTCAGATTGCGTAAACAGCAAAATTCCCCACAATTATCGAAATCATGTGATGATACCTTTAGTCAGCTGATACAGGGAGGAGTATCTCCAGACGACCTTTTCAATGCTGTTTGTGAGCAGGTATAGTTTTAGCTATATATTAGTATTTAAACTTTCATTACTTTCAGATCAGTAGCTTCATCCTTGACAATCTGTTGTGGAAAAATTGACAGATACGATTCTGTTATTGCAGGAGGTAGAAATTGTTTTAACAGCACACCCCACTCAAATTAATCGGCGTACTCTGCAGTACAAGCACATCAGGATTGCTGTAAGCTGTTAACTTAACCACAAATTTGATGCTCTCTTATGTGAGTAGGTGTTGGGTTTGTGACTCTAATATGCTATTTGCAGCATCTTCTAGAGTATAATGATAGACCTGATCTTGGCCACGAGGATAGAGAGATGCTAATTGAAGATCTGGTATTTCATTTCACATTTTTTCTCAGTGATTTTATTTTTTCAACTCCATCTTCAGTAACTATAGAAAACTTTATCTGTCAGGTAAGAGAGATGACTTCGGTTTGGCAAACTGATGAACTTAGAAGACAGAAGCCTACTCCGGTGGATGAAGCAAGGGCAGGTAATTTTGCTCCCTTTAGAAAAATCTCAACATTATAAGCCGATGTCTCTTAAAGCTGGTACAATTGCTTACAGGTCTAAATATTGTTGAGCAATCACTTTGGAGAGCTATTCCTCACTATCTACGCCGTGTTAGTAATGCTTTGAAAAAGGTTTTTTTCTTTTTCTTTTTAATCTGAAAGTAGTTATTGTCTTACAGATTTATGATATAAGTAAGCTTATATATGATGGCATTGTAGCACACTGGTAGAGCACTCCCCCTGACATGCACACCTATGAAGTTTGGATCGTGGATGGGAGGTGATCGTGATGGAAATCCTAACGTGACCTCCAAGGTAAAGCTACGAACTTGCAGTCATTATGCACATTAAAATTTAGAGTTGATACTTCTATTGTTGTGGTGTCACATGATCATCTACACATTTCTGGAAAAATATACCATTGACCAACTTTTATTTGTACAGGTCACAAGAGATGTATCTTTATTGTCCAGGTGGATGGCTATAGACCTTTATATTCGTGAAGTCGACAGCCTCAGATTTGAGCTTTCCATGAATCGTTGCAGTGATATATTACTACAAATGGCACATGAAATTCTAGAAACAGGTAGGATTTTGGCCCTCGTGCAAGACTTTTGTCATCTTATGAAGTAGAAATCATGTGCGAGTGCCACTATTGATTAAATGACTTCTTGACAGAAAATTCAACAAAGGATAAGTATGAAAACTGGAATCAACAACTGCAGAAGGGTCCATCAAGGTTTCAGTCGAAGCTTCCTACTAGACCTGATATTCCTTCCTGTACAGGTACAAAATTTAAACTTCTATGTACTTGAACAATTGCCGAGCATCTGATGAGTCCTTTGCTTGTTCATACCTGAGTATGCGTTTCTTCAAGAGCATTTTGATTGTTTAGTTTCCCATTTTTTCCTCTAAAAAAAGCTAAAAGAGACTATGAATTATATTTTTTGCATGTAATTTGACCAGCTTGTACTTGTGTAATTTTTTTTTTCCCTGAATAGGCATGGATTTTCAGCATTTAGAGAAGTGTAACTTGTGCCTTTGAAATATGGCAAAAGTTGCTCAATGGTTAGAAGGAAAAATAGAAGGTTAGGGCTGTTAGGAACGACTCATGAGCAAAACACATGGAAACAGATGTAATACTAGTGTGTCTTACATTCTGGTTGACCACTTGATCAAGGGTCTTTAAAGCTGGGTTAGCTTTGATTTAGTTAACACTAGCCAAGGATCTGGAGATGCCAAAGTCATTTTAGTTCCTAGTGGTCGTTATTTATTTGTTTATTACAAGTTGTCAGCTACCTTTGCTTCATGTTTTATGAAGGTCAAGCTAAATGACCTAATACCAATCAATGTTAGCTTTGCATTGAGGGATAGCAATAGCAATGCATTGAGGGACAGTCCATGGCTCTTACTCGTTCCTGCGTATAAAATGACTCTGTTCTCATGAATTGTAAAACGTATTTCTTCTTCTGCATTTCTTGTATCCAGCAGAGACCAACAAGAGAATTACTAATTATCTATCTGTTATTGTCAATAAGAGTGCACTGACAGGGATTCTCAGCATCCCAAGCTGGAACTTCCAGGCACTGATTACATGCCATTGAATCGACAGGTATTGTAGATACTCTAAACAAAATATTACTGTTCCAATATGTATTTTCAAAGCATATTTGTTCATAATTTGTTCCCTTCTTAAGGTGATGCTTTAAATTCATCGATTTTTTCCCCATAGGAGCACTGGTGTAAAAACTATTGTTTCTTGTTTTCTTTTCATTTCAGGAAAGTCCAAAACAAC
Organism: Spergularia marina; assembly: GCA_963680865.1. Classification (NCBI taxonomy): domain Eukaryota; kingdom Viridiplantae; phylum Streptophyta; class Magnoliopsida; order Caryophyllales; family Caryophyllaceae; genus Spergularia; species Spergularia marina. The sequence goes on along the minus strand of OY804545.1, from coordinate 7,442,434 downwards.
ATAGAAGGCCTTCCACAGACGGGCAATTAAGCCCTTCATCAGTAAGTCCACGTAGCCCATCCAGTCAGTTACTGGCTCAGAGGAAGCTTTTCGCTGAGTCTAATCTCGGAAGAACAAGCTTCCAGAAGCTTCTTGAGCCAAGTCAGCCACAGCGACCTGGAATTGCTCCCTATAGGATCGTTCTTGGAAATGTCAAGGACAAGGTACTCATAAACTGTGAAAACAGTGAACAACTCAAACTTTGTGAGGAGAATGTCAATCTAGTTTTTATCTGGTGTTTTAGCCGAGATGGCATGTGGTGGATCTTTTTGATATGTAATGCTATTTGGACAAGTCGTCTGAAAGTTTGATCCATGCATTGCATCCAACTGTTGTAGCAGATAAGATGTCATGCTTCCTTCTCTTTCACTTGATCTCTTACTTGCTTCTCTTACTTCCTTCTCTTTCACTTGCTCTTCTCTTTCACTAGATTCTCCGCAATCTAGTTTTTTTTTTTTTTTCTCTTACTTCCTTCTCTTTCACTTGCTCACTTTTCTTAATCCCTTTAAGTCCACATGTTAGCCTATCCTTGTCCAATTTACATTTGGGCTTACCATCATCAACAGTCTATTATCTCTGTTTTATTCAGACTTCACAAACTGAAAATGGGAAGAGGTCTATGATTTATCATCAACTATTAGGAATTTAACTTTATTAGCTCGATAAGTATTAAGGTGGAACTCTAAATGTAATTAATAGACTGATGTGTGTAACTTCACTTCAGGAAAGCAACTAGGTTACCACGTTGGGACGATGTCCTTTGTTTCCTAATTGGGTTTTGAATTTTCTTGTCCTTGTATGTACTGGGGCTTGATAAACTTGCTGTGTTTTAATTATGCCATTCAGCTTATGAAGACACAGAGGCGCTTGGAGCTTCTTCTGGAAGAGCTTCCTTGTGATGCTGATCCTTCAGAGTATTATGAAACGTCAAGTCAGCTTTTGGAGCCATTACTTTTATGCTATGATTCTCTGGTAATTACCTGGTGAATACTTTTGTATCCTTGTTGTATCTAAAGTTTTGTGGATTCGGATTTAAGATTTTTTACTTCAGCAGCAATCATCTGGATCTGGAGTGCTAGCTGATGGCCGGCTAGCTGACCTGATACGAAGAGTGAGTACCTTTGGGATGGTATTAATGAAGCTAGACTTGCGCCAGGTAATTTGGAGCAGCTTCAACCTCAGCCTACTTGAATGAATTTTCATCTTCTGATTTTACCTTGTACATTTTCTAGGAATCTGGACGGCATTCTGATGCAATGGATGCAATTACAATGTTCTTGGATATGGGTACATACACTGAGTGGGATGAAAATAGAAAACTTGAATTTCTGACCAAAGAGCTGAAAGGAAAGAGGCCACTTGTTCCAGCAAGTATAGAGGTACTACAGTATCTTATCTCTCTTTCACTCAAGGATTATGTTATGATTGTGTATTTGAGCAAAATGGCTCATAAAACTGTCTGTGCTTCTTATTTTGTGAAGTAGCAGTCAGTCGGTGCGATTCTCGAAGCAATTTTCATTTTGGGTCATCCGTGCGCAGCCTCTCTATGTTTCAATAGGGGTAAGACTTGCAAGCATCCGACCCCCCCTTACCCCGCCTTATGGCGGGAGCCTTTAAGGCACTGGGGTTAAAGATGTTGTAAAGATGTTGTTGTGTATTTGTGGTTGATGATAACTCTATGTTTTTGACGTATGAGCTATGCATAAGAGTGTGAACCTAAATTATGTAGTCTAACTCCGTTCATCTAATGAAGTAATGAAGTTAGTGGGAGGGCGGATATCGTTTCCTTTATCAGCAGGAGTCAAGTGCTATGTGTGTATTTCTCATTCATAAATGTATGGTGCATGCGTACTTGTTGGTCTTAACTTGTGCTTGTTTGCCTATATCATCACGAAAATTAGTACCATCCTATTAATCGGGTATTTGCAGGTTTCTCCTGATGTGAAAGAGGTTTTAGACACATTTCGTGTTGCTGCTGAGCTAGGGAGTGATTTGCTCGGAGCATATGTGATTTCAATGGCATCCAATGTATGTTTCCATTGACCGTAGATAAGATACTTGCTTGTGACTGTTTGAATAGGTATTAAAGACGTCGTTCTGTTTTTAGGCAAGTGATGTTCTTGCTGTGGAGCTTCTACAGAAAGATGCCCGACTTTCTCACAGTGGAGAGTTGGGTAGACCATGCCTTGGGGGAACGTAAGTAATTATCACTGCACTTAGATTTAAGTTTCGTATAACAGAGTTGCACACTGAATTTATTTTTTATTGGCATATGTCACTCGTATGCACGCAGAGTAAGGAACTAAGAATGGGTTGGATGGCTGGCTTTTTTTAGTTTCTATCTGGTCGTGTTAAGAAACTTGCCAATCTCATCAATTCCTCTGTGACTAGTTAACTGAAGTTGTGATAACTTCTTTCCATTGATTAGTCAAGTGAATCTTAAACCTCACTTCCAAATTCGCAAAAAAGGGTCTATTAGGTGTAAGCCTTTACCAGGGCTCTAGAAGCGATATTGTATCTTCACCTTATGTTCCATTTTTTAAGTGGAGCTTATTGCTGAACTAGTTGTAAGCCCGTGCGTTGCACGGTTCAAATAACTCTTTTCACAAATAAAAATTTCTAGTAATTTTAGAATTTAAACAACCTCTATATGCTTGATTATAGCTGGATAATACATACTTAGTTGAGGGGTAATTATAATTTAATTACTTATTTTATGATCGTATTATCGGCCCCCATAATTTACATACATACCTGATACCAATATTCCCATAACATACACGTATGGTCTCATGGTAAGGGTTTTTTTTTATATTTTTTATTATGCTAAATTTTCCATAAATGCAAAGTCAATATTGCATATTTTTATGCTAAATTTTCTATTCATGCAAAGTCAAACTTGCATATTTTTACATCCCAAGTTGGTATAAATTACTTAAGGCTTGTCCAGGAAGGATTATAGAAAACATACACGTGTAATGTCATGGTAAGTTTTTTCTATTTTTATGTTTATGCACCATCTTTTCCCAAAACGTATAGTATCTATATACTAGTATTATTTACCAAAACGTATAGTATCATCTTATCACCATCTTATTGTTTCCCAAAACATATAGTATCATCTTATTATTTATAATTAGTTATATATCCTTTACCTAAATGTGTAAAAATGAAAGATTACAAAGCTCTAAAAAAATTCGAAAGTCTCTAGACGCGTTGAATGACCACGAAAAAAGCTTCGTTTATATATATATATATATATATATATATATATATATATATATATATTGATTGATTGATTGATTGTAATGCTAGACCATCTGTTGCACATATAACTTTTTCCTGACCGTCTCTACTTCAAAAAGAAGTTGACTTCAGAACATAAGGTGTTCAGTTTGATATAATGGAGAAGTTAGTTATTTGACAACACTAGTTTCTTGTTAATGATTTTCATTACTGAATAGTAGAGGGAGTCCAGCAGTTTTCAATCTAGTGATGTTGTAAGTTGATATTATTCCATCAGTTCACAAAAAGGCGACCAGCAATACATTTAGGTTGTCCCCAAAAGAGAAGAGTAGTCGCTTTGTAATAGAGTGTCTTTACAATTTTTCCTACTCAGTTACTCCTGTGGAATGGTGATATCTTACTTGCTACTCTTCTAGGGTAACTGTACATGGGGATGACAGTGCTTGACATTGTGAAAATTATGTTAAGATATAACTAATAATTAGGCCTCAACCATCAGTCTAGGCTTTTGGTTGAGTTGGCTCTTTATGTTCCCTAATCACGACCTCCTATGTTTGATATAAATATCATAAAGTAATTACATGCCTTTTCGTTTTGAGGTAGGTTGCGGGTTGTTCCACTATTTGAAACAGTGAAGGATCTGAGAGGAGCTGGATCAGTTATTCGGAAGTTGTTGTCTATTGATTGGTACAGGGAGCACATTATAAAAAACCACAATGGCCATCAGGAGGTAAACTTATTGTAATAATCTGAAATATGTATATTCTCTGTAAAAGTACAATGGAAGTAGTGGAGCTTGATGCAATTTCTGAACAGGTCATGGTCGGATACTCTGACTCTGGTAAGGATGCCGGGCGCTTTACTGCTGCGTGGGAGCTTTACAAAGCACAAGAGGATGTTGTGGCTGCATGCAATGAGTTTGGTATTAAAGTCACTCTCTTCCATGGCCGTGGAGGGAGTATTGGTAGAGGTGGTGGCCCTACATATCTCGCCATCCAATCACAGCCTCCTGGTTCTGTCATGGTACTGAGTCCATTCTTGCATTTTTTTTAGCATGTTTAAGAATTTTGGTATGTAGAATATACTCTCAAGTGTTCACCTTGAAGGAAGTAATATACATGTCTAACACACAGCGTCTGAAAATACAGGGTACTCTTAGGTCAACTGAGCAAGGGGAAATGGTTCAAGCGAAATTTGGACGCCCACAGATTGCTGTTCGTCAACTGGAAATTTATACGACGGCTGTATTGCTTGCAACTATGCGCCCTCCTCTTCCACCAAGAGAAGAAAAATGGCGCACTCTCATGGACGAGATTTCAAAAGTTAGTTGCCAAAATTATCGTGGCACGGTGTATGAAAATCCAGAATTCTTAACTTACTTTCATGAAGCTACTCCTCAGGCAGAGTTAGGCCACCTTAACATTGGAAGCCGCCCAGCAAGAAGAAAGAGCTCGACAGGTATTGGGCATCTTCGGGCCATTCCATGGGTTTTCGCTTGGACACAAACCAGATTCGTCCTTCCCTCTTGGCTTGGTGTAGGAGCGGGCCTTAAAGATGCTTGTGAGAAGGGACATGCTGATGACTTACAGGCAATGTACCGGGAATGGCCATTCTTTCAAAGTACCATAGACCTAATAGAAATGGTTCTTGGGAAGGCTGATATTCATATAGTGAAGCTTTATGATGACGCTCTTGTATCCAAAAACAGGAGAGAACTTGGTGCTAACTTAAGAAAGGAGCTATTGGCAACCGAAATGTATGTGCTGGTTGTCAGTGGACATGAGAAGCCATTGGAGGGTAATCGGACCTTGCGCAAGTTGATTGAAACCAGGCTTCCATATCTAAATCCAATCAATATGCTGCAAGTGGAAATTCTGAAGAGGCTAAGACGTGACGATGATAATCACAAGCTTAGAGATGCATTGCTTATTACTATCAATGGCATTGCTGCTGGGATGAGAAACACTGGGTAGTGCTGATATCTGAGTACAGCAAGCTCAAGTCATTGTTTAGTTATGTCTAAGAAATCGGCATCAGCCTAGATTTTTCTCGGAGGCGCTTAAACTATATCTGAATTGCAAATGTGTTACTTTGTTGATATTACGTCTATTATCACTATGAACCTGATCAATTCCCCTGTGGGATTGTGATGTTCATGCCACAGCGCCCCTGCCCCAACCCGTGCATCCAAACTTGTATATATTTTTCTTGATTTTGTGTTAAGAATAACACCACTACTAAAGAATAAACACAATTTTGTTTGAAGCAGGAATCACATTTGTGGTTGATAGAAAGCGTAAAATATAATCATCTAACGCCATTCCTCCTGCAACAACTAGAGTTTCTCCAGTTATATAATTCGTTTCATCAGAAGCCAGACAACAGCTGCCCACAGCCATGTCTTCGGGGGTTCCATACCTGTGGCTATTGATCGAAAATCTCAATAAAATTGCATGTCAAATTAATTAAGATTCATATCTAAATTGGTATAATAATTTTTTTTTTTTTTTTGGACATGTGATTAACCTATTGCAAAATGCTAGGAGTCTATATGTAGATAAAGGAAAATGTGTCTACACCTAGTGTGTAGTAAATTTAATTATGGTTGCAGTAAATTTTTAGTGTTTAATTTAGGAATTAATTAGATAATAGGAAAGTGAGTTAAATTAGGATATTGATTTGGAGAGAAATCTTATATATTTGATTTTATTACCGATGCCAAAAATTTACTGTAAATCATGAATATTTACTCTAATCACATAATTTTTACTATGTATCATCTTGATTTTACTACGCTTGAGATATAAGGATTAAAGTGTAAACAATTTTTTATTTGTCTATATGTAGACTCCTATGATTATCCTTAACCTATTATATAATGGCGGACTCACGTTATATGGTGTGGTGGCAATTGACCCCACTTAAAATAAAATAAGTAGAAAAGGAGCTAGTCATAAGCATTTGAATGTACTTGGAGCAATAGCCAATCTATGAATATTTAACAGCAAGGAGCTGGGTTCCAGGCTCCAGCCTTAACAAGGCTAATTTTGCACCCAATTCTATTTTTGAGTGTTCAGAGTTTTATTTTTATATATACTGATCCTACTTGCTTAATTTTATGGGTCCACCACGGAAGTATTAGTGTGTACGGAGTATAATGTCCTCAACGCGAGGATATTTTTGGTACGCAGTGTTTGAATTGGGACAGAGGGAGTAGTTTGGGTAATAATATCATGTTCATGTTAGATTATTTGATATGTGTACAAATTATCCTTACAAGACCTATAATCAGTAATTGCATCTTTACATTTGTTAGAGCAATCACAATGGAAGAACTTAAATTAGAGTTCTTCCCATGACACTTCATTTTTTTACAATTTCAAGAAATAAGAACAAGCATCTACAATTGAAGAACTTTGTAACTGGTTCTTAAATAAATTCCCAATTAAAAGTAAATGTCGTCCACTTAAAAAAAATAAAGGATGAGCATTCATAACTTGGAGAATAGCAAAAGAATGGGGCCCGCCTGTGATAAATATTCAAGATTAAAATAGTATTTAAATCCAGTGAAATTAAAAATAAACTCTATGGGCTAGAGTTTATCAAAAAAAATGTAAGAATAAATATATGTGTTAATTTATTTGTACTTTTGAGATCCTCTTTATTTTCTCTTATTACTCGTTTTGGTAAAACTCTACCAACTCTACAACATATGAACTTCATGGGATCCTCACACATTAAAATAGTACATGTTCACCTTTTCAGCTTTTATGCTAGGGTACAGTTTGCAAAAACTAATCTCAGACGGCGTTATAAACACGCGCCCACTATCTGGGCATTTTTTTCTGCACGCGTCAGAAAATTTCCATTTTCTTTGTCTTGTCAGTTTTCGACGAACCCAGTTCTTAAAATAGAACTCATTTCGTATAAGAACGAACGAACTGAATTTTGCAATGGTTGAACTGTAAATTTTCAGTTCTTATTTGAAGAACTCGAGGCAACAATATACCATTGGGTTTGCTCTTAGGTATCAAACATTTCTAAAATAAACACCTTTAGAAGAGATTTTCACACACGTTATCTACAGTCTACACACATAAATATTGTGTTATTATTAACTACTCTCTCTATCTGTGCAGATTTTTTTGATTAGTTGTAGTTTAATTTCCCCTAAATCAAGGTTATTGTAATCGTATATATAAAGCAGGTTGATCATATCAATGAAAGGCACGACAATTCTCCATTTCTTAACTTGACTTGCAAAACAAATCAGATTGAACACTCTATGAAGGGTAGAATCATGTCCAAGTCCGTATTTATCGTAGCTCTTTTTTTAACAAGTTAGCTCTCTCCTTTCACCACCGTAACATGTCGTTATTTTGAGTGTTAACTCTCTCATATATGGCTTACTGTTATATTATAAGATCCTACATATGCGGGAATGATTTAAAGTAGGATATCATACATGACTCAATATTGCGTAAAGTTTTAACTAACTAGATGTAACCCCGTGCGTTGCACGGATCTCTTAATGATGATAGAGTTGAAACGATATATATTTGACCCTTATATAGGAACTATTACTTGCATTTTATTCAAATTGTGTAGACAATTATTTTCAATAAATGAACCTCATTATACAAAATTGAAAACTTATATATACTCTCAAATCAGCACCCTTTAATGTCATTGCGACTATACTTTACTTCAAAAGCCCTACCTTAAAGATTATTATCTAACCTCTTAAAAAAGATATTATTACTTAGAAACATTCACATGAGACCCTTGTTTTTCTAATTTTCACCTAATTTCCACATTTTCAAGTTTGTGTATAATATGTACCATATATAATTTTCGCCGTTCAGACACATAATGGAAAAAAAAAAAATAAATAATATAATCTAAAATATAATATTCATCTTTAATTGTATTATTTTAAATTAGCACCTTCTAATAAATTAGAACTAAGTTAAAGTTTTTTTTTCCAAAAATACTATATTAAATTAAGGCTTATGAACATTCACACGGTACCCTTGTGGTCTTATTTTTCATGGTTTTTACGTTTTCGTGTTTGTGTATATGTTTGACATTTCATTTTTGTGAATCATGTTTTCAATATTGTTTTTCAAAGCACTAAACTCTAATTTCACATTGTTTTCACTTTAAATGTTTCATTGATGCAATGATAGATACTAACTTCATAATTTGACTCTTAATGCAAACATTTCTTAAGAATTTAGCAAATGAGTATTATGGTCATGAAAATCAAACATAATGGATTCCATGAACACAAACATGCGAATTCGATCAAATACCTTTTAAAAGGGGACAAATAGATACTACCTAATATATGTTTTTTCTTATAACGTACTACGTTTTATATATTTTTGCCCAACAAAAAACTACCTTTGACCTTGTTTTTATTACTAATATCTATGTTTGATAAACATACACAATGTGTGGTGATATTAATAAACAATGATATGGTGTTAGATTCATAATATACTAAATTAAGGGACATAAATAAAAAGAGCATGCATATAACCAATTCCTACATACAAACTAAATTTATGATTTGATAGACACTCACGTGTATGGACGGTTTTCCAAAGTATTGTTTAAAAAAAATATTGAACAAAATGGGGTTAAACCGTAACTATCAAACAAAATGGGATGCACGTCCTCCGATCCATATATAAAACCGTCAATATTATTCTTAATTGTAATATTAAGATACATAACTATATTGTTAAAAGATGTGTGTAGTTCTATAGTGGAATTTAAGAAAAAATATGTTACGATATGATATTTTACTTAAAGTTCCTCGTGTAAATGTATCATTATATTTCCCCTTACAGTAGTAGTGTAGACCTTACAAAATAAGATTAAACATTGGTTCTCACTTCACTACTGTGAGAGTGGTGTATAATATTTATTGTTGTCAATGGAGAGTGAAGACTTTACAAAGATAGCTAAAGAGATATTCTGAGATGCACGAAATGGTAACTAACTAAAAATACTTAAATGAAGGAAACTATTAGGTCAATGTCGGAGCTAATCGAAACGCTTACAATATTGATGTTCTCTTACGACTAACCTTAGTTTACGTGAAACTTTATCCCAATAATTCTAATATTTTACTATAAATCTTGTAAGAATTATTTTTGATTAGTAATAATTAGGGGTGATGACGAGCCGAGCTGAGCGCGAGCCTAGCTGAGCTCGGCTCGAGCTCCACAAGCTTAAAGTGCAGCTCGGCTCGAGCTCGACAAGCTTGAAGTGCTTTAAAATTTGAGGCTCGAGCTCGCATTTGGGTAGCAAGTTCGAGCTCTGCTCGCGAGCTCGAAAAAAATCGTTTGGAGCGTCTATTCATGTACGAGTTGGATAGCATCAATCGACAAAGTCATGAAAAATTCAATATACAAACTCCATCTACTTACTGTTTTACAAAGGGCTGCATACTCCAAAAACAAATAGGATTTAAGGGGCATTCATTCATTCAATATGCAATACAAATTATACAACAACATATACAAGCAGATATTATGATCAAACAAAAAAACATAAATATCCATGAACTCCATTCGTCTATGTTTATAGCATAATTCTTTAACAAAACCCTAAAAAAATTAAATGAAGAAAATTATACCTTACGGTACAATGTGTGGCTCCGAGAATCCTGTTGGTGGCACGTTGATGACTGACGTAAAAAATGCGATGAGGCAGCGACAGGGATCCTTTTAGAGTTTGCTTGGGGGTGGTTATGAAGGCTGTTTTGTGGTTGAAGAATGAAGATGGATAAATGATGGAGAACGTGAGTTGTTTTTTTTTTTTTTTTTTTTTTAAGGGAGAATATGAGGAGGTTTTGGTAAAGACTAAAGACCCTAATTTTTTATATTTAAAATGAAATATTGGAGTTGTATTGGAAATTGAAAGTTTGAAACTTTCATACTTATTTAAAATATTTATCATCAACTAAATTAATTATATTTGATAATAAATATAAAAAGAAAATATTTCTAATATCGAGTTGCTCACGAGCCTTTCGAGCCGAGCCAGGCTTTGCTTAGATTGGCTCGTAAAAATCTCGAGCCGAACTCGAATTCGAGTCGAGCTTTGACCGAGCTTTAACCGAGCCGATCTCGAGCTTCTCACGAGCCGGCTCAACTCATTATCACCCCTAGTAATAATCTAAAGAGGAGGATAGAGAACTTCAAAAACATGTGAAGTACGCTCTTGTAGACACTCGGGTATAGGTACACCCAATTTCATGTTGTGAACTTAATATAGATTAAGATGTACTATTTCGCTCATAATATAATGTACGTTAAATGTTATCTTGTGTAATTTTTGTTAAAGTTATAGATAGTATTACAGTTTCTTAATAGTTGAAATAGTGTTTAAACAAATGGATTATAGCTTTAAACTAAACATCCATAATTTAATTAATTGGTCATGCTTATAAAAGATCATAGTTACACAAAAATTCAATAAAGGTGAAGAGAATTTTCACAAAGGTACATGATGTACCCACAAAAGTACAGAAAATAATCACTAAAGTGCAAAAAAAAAAAAAAAAAAGTAAATTCGGATATACATACACCCATATATATATATATATATATATATATATATGGTAGACATTAAGAAAAACCTATAAACTTTTTTTTTTTTTTTTTTTTTTTTTTTTTTTTGTAGTAGATTTTTTTGTGTGTTTTAAAATACTGATCATTCCAATAAAAGTTGGCCAGCTTCAGAAGTATATTAAAAGTGTTTTTTTTTTTTTTTTAACTCTTTATATTCTTTGTGTATTTTTAAATGAGTATAACAACTTTATCTAAAAAATTCAATATGCACTATATAGTAAATAGTAATTTAGTGGTGATCACATGGTAATGCACTTATTTGTTTACTTACCATAACATATAACTTATTATTTAATTAGTTTTGACTTACCATATTACATGCTAATTGAGTCCATGGATTTCAATATGGAGTTTCTAGAATGTTTAATTCTTATTTTATTTATTTATTTACCATATCATGTACGATTCACATTCAATTCCTTGGTCACTTACCATATGTACAATTTAATTAGAATTTTTTAATACATAATATGGAAAATACGGACATTCTAAAATGTTCCAATCGTTACTCTTTTAGTGCTCCAATTATTATGCACTTAATATATGAATAATATGACAATCATCTTCTACGTAGCCTAATATGATCGATTGTACTTCTATTCTTGCATGTAGTAAACACCTGATACAATTAGCACGGATGAATGATTCACGTTATTTTCGCTTAGGATAGTGATCCAATTCTTTGACATAAGGATTACAATAGCTATTAATGTCATGTCTTACCTAGGATAATGATATGGTCACATAAGGTAAGAGAACGATATGTAGAAGTACAGAAGACTATTCTCTCTATTATCCTGGCCTACAATGCATGGACTCTCCCACATTGTAAACTAAATACTCCATATCATAATTATGTAGTTTATTTTTACTATACGATGAGCATGTAGTTATAAACCTAGCTAATGGATTGATTGACACGTAGGCCTTGTATGGTTTATCCGTAAGACCCTTAGGTTGTTCTTTTTTACAACTACATCTTTTTCAAGTATATGAATTTTGCCTATGAGTGACTTAAACTGAAAGAAAAATATACTTATAAGACTTGGTATGTTACATATAAGCGATGATCGATGTGGTATACAAAAGCAATACTTTAATACGTCATCCGTCAGTGATGTGGGACACTCTTATATTTGGTTCATACAGTTTTAACTTAATTATGGGTCGACGATGTGGGACAATTTTCGATCACACTTTATTTTAACTTTACCCTGATTGAATATCGTCTCACGTCAACCACAAAGAGGGACTTCAATATTTTCCATTGTGTTAGGCAAAATTATTTCATGCCACATTGTTGCATAAGAAGAATAAAAAGTCATTCGATAGTGTTCTTCTTCATTATTACTCCGTATTATTTATACGAAATAACATAATGAGTCGTGTTATTTGGCGATTGGATATGGTTAATCCTTAATCAGCTCCTTAGCATGCTCAATAGCAAGGCCTCATATTTAAATAATAAGATTTGTTCTTCTAACTATGCATGCATATTAACTAATTAGGTGTGCCAATCATCTTCGTCCAATTTTTCTTTTTACTAAAACTTTATCACTACAAACTTCCCTATATTGACGTAGGATCCAAATTGAAAACCGTAAGAAAAGCAAGAACAATGTCTACACTTGCATTCTTTTTAGTTGCCAATACAATATGCATGCATATACTTCACGTCCCGAAAAAAAAAAAAAATCAATCCAAAATTCTAATAAAACAAAGAATAATAATGTTTAAACTTGCCGATCAATACTTTAGCAGCTTATTATAGCCAGCCGAGTATATATGATCAGGCATTATGATTGTGAATGTTGATTTGGGACTTCAATTATTTATAGCTGGCTGATTGTTTAACTTCGATTAGGATTAGAATTATGATAGGCCATAATTAGGAAAATATACCATAATGATAGATTAGTTATATAATTTGTAGTTTAACTTCGATTAGGATTAGAAATATAATAGAATAGAATTAGAAAAATATACCATAATGATAGATGAGTTATATAATTTGTCAAAAGCTAATATAATTAAAACGTATATAATATTCAACAGTCCATATGGAACTGGATTCTCCAAAATCACTCGGTCGTTGTGAGAGCTCAAAAAACGCCTCAAATAATAATATATACTAGGTGAAAAGCCCGTGCGTTGCACGGGACACTTCACCATAATCGACTATTCTTATATTTTAATTAGTTAATCTGAAAATAAATAAATAAATCATGATAAAATTAACACGGGACACTTTTTATATTTTTTTTATTAATCACTTAATCTCAAAAAAACAAATGATAATTGATTAAATGTTGGTTAGTGAAGATGTCTTCTAATCTCACTAAATCACTTACGGATACTTTTTTTTGTTATTTTTTAAGTCATTTTTCACAAAAGGTCTTAAACTTGTTGACATGTCTCTACCAAAATCATACTTAACTTTTAAAAACTATGTGTAAATGGATCTTATATTGAAATACATTTCGACACGAACTCAATGATACATATATCGTAATATCCTGATATACGTAGCCCAAGTTATAACAGTACATATTATATTTCATGTTGAAAACTTTATTACGTAAGAGTTTTACAGATATTGGACTCTCTCTGGGTGCATTTCTTACAGATATGATGCTCAAAGTGCCTTGAACTCAAAGGGCGCAACAACGCTACCACCTCGAAATCACTTCACATTCCATTAACTTGTTTGTCAGGGTAAACACTATCAATCCATATCGACTAAGTTCATTTGTCGCAAGCCACAACGTCAAGAATGTAAATTTAACCAAATTAGATATAGCGCCCCATACGTTATCTTTTCCATTAGACTTGGGTGTCAATCACTAAGCACGCCCCATCTCAATCTTAATTTATCCACCAAAACATGATCTACAATGCCTTCAGAAAGACCGATGCCAAGGGCATAGTGTACAAACACCACTCATGAATAATAGCATTCCATGCATATGAAGTCTCAAAATTAACCTTGCAGTAGTGGATTCAAACAATATCTTTATGTCGACTTTGCCCTACACATTATATGGTACATCAGTCCTACTAACTTATGACCTCGATATTGTTGTAGCACAGCGACGTTCATTTTCTACTTACGTCTACACTCCATTGTTGAAAGTCCAGAAGCAACTTATGAAACAAATATTGTCCTAGTGGTTCTGTTGTGTTATGTTTGACTTGTAGGTTGGAGGTTCAAACCTTGTAACAAACAAATGTGTCTCATTTCCTTCGAGTCTTGCATGTACGCGACTAGTTGAATCTCCTTCACCACTTCGGTTTTCGAACAATTGTTGAAGTCATAACCATGTTATCTCTTCCATTTTATTAATTATACCAATCACGTACCAATAGGTGTAAATGACCTTGAACGTTGAATCTTTGTCCCCAAACCATCTAATTGTACCTATAAAATTTTAATTCCCAAATTTAATTGATCAATCCTCATGATAACCTCAAAATTTCACTTCCCATTATATATTAGGCGCCCAACACTTCTATCATATGATTTACCGAAAGAAAACTCATACAGATATATCGATGATTCGAGAACTCATGAATGTGTCCCTTTGCTCATTTATATTCCATAATACTACAATCATGCATAGACAGTAATTACCAACGCTAGCCGTAATTCATACAATATAGTCCCAAATCAAATTTGATTACTCACTTAAAACCCATAAGCACCAACCTTTACCCAAACGGCCCTAACTTGAAGAATCTTGTTATGGGTTCCGAGGTAAATAGTTTACCTTTATGGTACGAGTTTCAAATGAACCAAGTATGAAATCCCATGTAATACTAATAATCAACCAACCGTATTATTCGAGTGTTTTATTTGATCATACGAAATTAGAGTAGTGCTTTCCTGTTTAACTCGTCCATATGATTTATCAATTACTTATTCGATTCAAATTCTGTAAGGAGAAAGACGGAAAGTAGCGCAGGCTGCGCCTTGGCCAAGACCGGTGGACACTCTCCCTGGTGCCAACGTGAGCCATCGGTCAAACCGAGTCCGGCCATTTAGAACGGGTGAGTCGAGGACACAAAACACACAGACATATAAGTTTTCAGATAGCACGTGATCTCAATCAAATAACATTGACCTGAACATATTTATAGGGGCATTGTCTCCTTTTTCTAAAATGATTACAAGACACATAGTCTAAATGCAAAGAAAACAAAGCAAGGGAAATCACAGAAATCCTCAATTTTAAAGTATCGAACCCAAAATCGTGTCACTTCTACCTTGCACTACTTTAAAACCTCACAACTCTTGCAGAAATATATATTGACCTTCAATTTGTCCCAACATAATTTGATTCATTTCGAGAGTTCCTTCAAAATTTAGGTGCTTCCAGTACCGTAAATTGCATAACAAATCCTTGTCATCTAACCCCAAAATGTCGAAAACAATCATATGCCTGATATCCTCCATAAAATTTCTCAGTTCTCTTAACGTTACTTGGCATTCCCAATTTCTCAGTTCTCTTAACGTTACTTAAAATCCGCGTCGATGGCATTTGAATGACGTAAGGTCGAGTATACAAGAACCTACCACGCATAAGCTTAGCTCCTTCATAGACTCACCATTACTAGTCCCTTCTTCGACTTTTCACTTTCCCTTAAAATAATCGTTGTACTAGATTCAATTGGTGGAGCAAAGTTAGATTGAGTAGTGTCGGCTGTTTCTACAGGAATAAGCATAGGTTCGTCTCGATTCATTTTTCCCAACGATCTTATTTGATTCAATACCATGAATAGAGTTTTATGGTTAGGAAAAGAGGAAGTAGACGATTGCTTCCAAATTTGTGGTTTACCACCATCTCACATACACAAACCCAAGGGTATGTTCTGTCTCATATCTCACCTAAAATGGCCAAATCCTCGATAACTATAAACATTCAGTGCTCAAATACAATCATACTATCATCATCTTCAACTCATCCCTAATATAAACCCAAAAGGTGCTTAATGCCTTTATTTAACTTGCAATACTTGTCGATCTATTCCAATACCCTAGTCGCCTTAAGCATTTCAATATCACATTCGAAACAATAAACTAAATTTCGAAACTCATAAATCAATAGATCATCAATTACTGTTAGCACCAAAGATAATCTCCAAAGTGGGTCGGTGTAAAATATTCACTTTTAGAACACCCAAAAATCAATCCAAGAACTCCATGGTGTAGTACAAGAAACAAGTAGCACGTAGCAACTAGCATGCGAATGAATGCACCCGACTCGCCCCCATTTTAAAACTTTCAAAATTTGTTTTGAAAACTTTTGTAGACTCGACGAATCAGAACCTATAGCTCTAATACCAACTGTAACAACCCTAAATTTTGACCAACTATAAATAGAAATAAATTTAGAATTGTAAGGCTAGAAATTCAACTACAATTAACCAACGGAAAATAAAACAGCGGAAGTCTTTAAATGTCGAGCTATAGTTCTCAAAACGAAATCCAAATTACATAATCAGAACGAAATGAAGTCTGAGACAAAAAAAAAGTCTTTCGAAAATTCCCAACATGATCAACTTCGTAAGCATGCAGCCATATCATCAAGACCTGTCAACTATGCCATCGAAGATTGACATAGGCCCCAGAACACGGTAGGGACGAACCAGAAAACAGAACGTCAGCACAGGCTGAGTAAGAAATTAATAAGCATAAAGAATAAATAAGATACGCGCCTTGAGGCGCGTAGCTAACAAGAACGAATTGACGTTATAACATAGGAATATTAATAGCAACAGAGTGCATTATCAAAAGAGCATCGTCGCTCAATATATATACATTGCTTAATTATTCGGCCAGGGTCCTACCCCATAGCCCCACTTAACGAACTTTGTTCGAGCTAGAGTTGTAATTATCGCCCTAATAATCCCGAGTGTGCACACCCCTCGCAAGACAGGCCGGTAGGACGAGTTCCCATCTAGGAGGAAGACTATTAGGAAGTCGGTAGCTAATCCGACCCTACGTACCTTTATCAGAGGTATATCAAACGATGATCGGCAGAGCCGAATCCATCGTACTCTAGTTGGAGTCATTTATTTTCTTTCATCCGTTTTATATACGTTATTCACGCGTGCATTATTCGACGTTACAAATTAAAATGATCATAATCGATAGATACTTGAAGCGAAACAAAAACACAAGCAACAAGCAAACACACCACTCGACCGAGTGGCCGAGTGGTGGTCTCGGCTAGAGGCCGAAGGGCCGAGGAAGGCAAGAGGACCGAAGGCCGTGGGGAGTATGGTGATCGAAAGACCGCAAAAGAACATTGATAAGACGGAAGGAAAATATGTTCAATGATATAATTAGGCACAAGCGAAACGAGTAACAAGAATGAATGTGTAAAATAAGAACATACGATGATCAAGGAAGGTGTATCAAACAAGATAATGGCTAGTGAGAGGTTTGTGATCAACGTTCTTACCTTACAACGCTAATCCTTAATCAACCAATTATAAACTCAATCCACAATTCCCTAATCAAAAAGATGTAACCATAAGTCTTACAACTCACAACTATCACTAATATGAAACGGATCCACAAAGAGACAGTGGTAAAGAAACACGAATAACGTCTACCTCCGATATTGGATGACCATCAAATTTTAATATGTTGTATAAGGGTATGTCAGAAACCTCTCCTCAAACTTTCGTCCACAAACTCCAAGCGGATCAACGGGAATCAACTTCACAATGAACCACAAATAACAATTAGGGTTTACTCACGAAAACCAATGTAACTTTTGATATAGAAGTCTAGGCCTTACCAATTTTGGATATGTTTTCAAAGATATAGTTAGGAACATCCCCACAAAATATCGTCTTAAAATATCTTCTTAGTCGACGGGAATAATCAGAATACCCAGGCGGCGACACAGTTTCCGGGTAGATAGATACAGCTCTACTAAAACACCTCTACAGTGAGCATCCCATGGAATCTTGGCATGATCTACATGTTTTTATATTTGTATCGAAAGCACGGTTCTAACGCCACCAACCACGACTTAAGCAAAGGTCGTATGAGAAAGTTATGTGTGTTTGGAGTTGACACAGTTGTGCTGAGATCTTATGCGGGTGGAGGCTACGAAAAGAAGAGAGAGGGAGAGAAGGAGGCCGAATGGTTATGAAATAAAGCAAGGGTTTTCTTTATTATATGTATATATAGGTATGAGGGTAGACTCGGGTTTGGGCTTTATTCGTTGGGTGAGATGAGTGATCCATAAACCCGACCCAAACTCAATTATAGGAACTCATTTTATCTTCCAATAATCGATTTAAAAAGTAACACCCTTATTAAATAATTAACCAAAAATACGGGGTGTTACACTCTTCCCCCCTTAAAACAAAGATTCGTCCCGAATCTTAAATTCATTCTCCAAAGTGTCCTCAATTACCGTCCTTCCAAGTTTATAGTTCTCCAAACACTTGTTCAGTCACACAACTCTATTTACAACCGCTTGAGCATTCGAGCAAAGAGAGGGAGATGAAAGTAAATAGGCTTATATGTGTTTGATAATATACATGGTACTAGGACACCATATACGATGAGAATAAGTAGTGACTCAACAACATAATTGCATGTATGAAAGGAAAGGAGTGAGAAATGGTATGTCAATACGTGTGCATCGTCTGTGCACAAAACGAATACGTGTGCATCATTAGTGCACAGAATAGGTATACATGCATCGTCAGTGCATGTAGTAAGTATGTCAATTTATCAGAATAATTCGATAAGATGCAACACGATTCATATAATAACAAGTGAAATCACGTAATTCACATAATTCAGAGCCAAGGACGAACATGCGACGTTCTCGTCCCCCTTAAAGAAAAGGTTCGTCCTCGAACCAATGTACTTTATGTATCATGCGAGGAAATTATCTGACCATCGATAAATGCCACTTTTCACTTGTGTTTCCCAAATTAATATTTCATTGTCTCTTTCTCATTCCCAGGTCGACCATGCTTTGTCGTATTTCCTCGTGATTGTCGTTGATAGACATGGAACACATTACTAAAATAGAACCTTTCCTGAAGCCGGCCGGCAACTCAAACTTGTACCATATCTCGATCCTTAGAAATTTTACTGAAATATTTATGTCCATTTGAATCTCATCGTTGCCACTTCCATGTCAAACCTTTATTGGAGTGTTCCCATTTACACAAGGTATTGTCATTTAAACCTCAGAGTACTATTTAGTATCAAGACCACCGTCGTAGAACTTGTATCTAAAATCTCAACTCACATGTAAGTTGAACTTCAACAGTCATATTTCTTAATGCATATAGGCAGCTGGCTAAACAATATCTTTACATTCCATGTATCCTTCACATTCTTGTTCGACAAAGTGAATTGACATCGATCGTCCCTCTATTGTGAGCCACTCAAGTCGTCATCCTCGTTATATTGTTGTGAGCTCATAAAAGACGTTGTAACCTTTTAAGCTAAACTTTCATCTCCATAATTGTTGTCATCTAGTGTCGTTTTACCCCGCCAAGATATTGTCGTCATCTAATAATTGTTTTATCGCACTGAGTAGACTCATTTTTTTTTTTTTTTTTTGCTAATGACTTTACATAGACCTTTATGCTTGCTTGGTGTGTCGGGGATTTTTATATTCTCTATGCCATTCACGATGGTTCCATAATTCCTTAAGTTGTTGACCACAACTTTTGAGTTTCCACCTCATCGTTAACTTGTCGTCTCATACTACTCATTAAGTTTCAGTAATCTCGCTGAATGTCTGATGTTAGATCCTTGAATTATACACCTATTTCACCCTTTTCGTGATGGCCTAAACTCGAATGTCTCTAAAGTTTAAGACTATAATCATCACTTTAACCTCAATTCAAGTAGGTCATTCTCCTCATACTCATTGGGTTTCCTGAACACGCCCGCTGTAGTTCTCCAAATTTTATCCGTTCATGACTCACATCAACCCTTAAGTAATAATTAGAGTCAACTTCTTTGGTTGTGCGAACGAGTTTAATCATATAATCATATGACCTTAATGTGTTAAGAGTATCACCCGTTAGCTAGGAGTTTTCCTTCCATATCCAGTTCTCATTTGATCCTCAAAACATATTGTACAGGCCTCGGAGTCACTTTTCTCTGTTTCTTGCACATTGGAGTCTTCTTGAATCCATGTCTCACAGGTGTAGACCTTAAAGCAATACACAAGCTTTATGTATCTGCAAGGAAACCCTTTCGGGACTTGATCAAACACATATTCGTATCCAAAGTTCCCAAGTGTTGACGCACTTTTTAGCCTTAGTCATTAAGACCATCATCCTAAATTGACTTGAAGAAACTTCGTCCTTGTAAACATTTAGCCTCAAGTCTCAAACTTGTCAATCTAAAACTGATATGATTATCCTTAGTTCTCTTTTGTTGTCTTCTCATCTGTTTCATAACACCAAAGCCGCCTGAACTAATGCAATACAACTGTAACCTCTCAAAAAGGGGTTTAATTTTATTTTCAGTAACTCAATACCATAGGCGTTATGTAGGTAGTATCAACTCTGATCATAATAACATCAAAAATAAACATCAAAATACACGTTGTAATTTTAGCTCATGGTTTATACTAATTAACTTCTCAAAAATAAACATCAAAATACACGTTGTAATTTATATAGACTTTTTTTTATCATGTGCCCTGTGGGCAGCTGTTAGAAAATTTAATGAACTATTTAATTCGTAGTCTGAATAGAATAGATAGTGATACTACTATTGATACTACTACAACTAAAATTCCCGGCCTATTCCTACTATTACGCGTGATCGACTATTTATTATTCAAGATCATGCATAAAAATTTGATCCAAAACTTTAATGACCTTTTACTCCTCCTCCTCTTCCTCCTCCTCTTCTTCTTCTTCTTCTTCTTCTTCTTCTTCTTCTTCTTCTTCTTCTTCGTCCTCTTCTTCTACTACATATTACTACTACTACTACTACTACTACTACTATAACAATTCTCCAATTTTTAAATGTCGTAGGATTTCTTTTTTGGACGACTACTACATACTACTTCTACTCCTAATACTGCTATACTACTACTACTCCTACTACTACGTACTATGTACTCCTACTCCAACTATATTACTACTATTCGTTTATTCCTACTCCTACTATTATACTCCTACTCCTACTCCTACTCCTACTCCTACCCCTACTCCTACTCCTACTCATACTACCACGACTACTACTACTCTTACTCCTACTATTGCAACTCTTACTCATACTCCTTCAGTTGAGTCAAGCTTAAGTCTGAGCATATATACTCCAACTC
Organism: Spergularia marina; assembly: GCA_963680865.1. Lineage (NCBI taxonomy): Eukaryota > Viridiplantae > Streptophyta > Magnoliopsida > Caryophyllales > Caryophyllaceae > Spergularia > Spergularia marina. Next base: position 7,421,172 of record OY804545.1, on the reverse strand, counting down.
CTACTCCTAGTTCTACAGTATTGTTCACTCCTCTTACTCCAACACTCCTACTCCTACTCACTAATCAAGCTAATCAGACTAATGTTGAGCTAAAATTTTGGAGAAAACGCAAACAATTAGATGTAGCTAACATTATGTATGTATAAGTACGATCACACTAATATATAAGAAGAATAGAAGATTGATTATTGAGATATTGATAATTAATCTACCTATGTTGCTGTTGCCGACAATCAAATAGGATATAGGTTTGTTTCAACTGAAAATCTTTACCTCAAAATACAACAACTTATGAATACAATTAGCATATTATAAGCTATATATATATATATATATATATATATATATATATATATATATATATATATATATATATATATATATATATATATATATATATAGGGGGCCTATCCAGTGAGAAATGGTAATTTGGTGAGAAGTGAGAAGTAATCTCAGCCATTGATTTCGCATAACTGCAGTAAGTAAACTGCATAACTCCAGTTGTAACTCTACTAACTAAATTGTGTAACTCCGGTAAACTAACTACACAAATTAAATTTTATAACTCTAGTATTATTACTAACTCCACCAAATTCAACGAAAATTCATGAACTCTAACATAACTCCACTAACTAAAACACGTAACTCAAACTTAATTTCCTTTAATAAAAACGTAACTCTAATAACTCAACTACCTAAATCACGTAACTCCAACTTAACTCCATTAACTAAAACACATAACTCCAACTTTTCATCAAATAAAACACGTAACCCTAATAACTCCACTACCAAAATCACGTAACTCTGACTTAACTCCATCAACTAAAACACGTAACTCCAACTTAATTTCATCAAATAAACACGTAACTCTAATAACTCCACTACCTAAATCACGTAACTCCGATTTAACACCATCAACTAAAAACACGTAACTCCACTTAACTCCACTAACTAAAACACGTAACTCCAACTTAATTTCACCAAATAAAACAAGTAACTCCGACTTAACTTCATCAACTAAAACACGTAACTCTAACTTAATTTCCTTTAATAAAACATGTAACTCTAATAACTCCACTACCTAAATCACGTAACCTCCAACTTAACTACATGAACTAAAACACATAACTCCAACTTTATTTCATCAAATAAAACACGTAACCCTAATAACTCCACTACCTAAATCACGTAACCTCCAACTTAACTCCATAAACTAAAACACGTAACTCCAACTTAATTTCATCAAATAAAACACGTAACTCTAATAACTCCACTATCTAAATCACGTAACTTCGACTTAACTCCATTAACTAAAACACGTAACTCCAACTTAATTTTATCAAATAAAACACGTAACTCTAATAACTCCACTACCTAAATCAGGTAACTCCGACTTAACTCCATCAACTAAAAACACGTAACTCCACTAACTAAAACACGTAACTCCAACTTAATTTCATTAAATATAACACGTAACTCTAATAACTCCACTACCTAAATCACGTAACTCCGACTTAACTCCACTAACTAAAACACGTAACTCCAATAATTAAAAACACAACTCCAAATAATAAAAATACGTACTCCAAAAAAAAAAAAATGAAAATGACAAAAAAAAAAAACAATTATCTACCATTTTCTCTCTCCTCCCACACCACCCAACCCCAATCCTACCCCCACTACCGCTCCGCCCCTCACCAGCTCCTCAACCAACTCAGTCACCAGACCGGCCTCCTCCGTCGAACAAGACGCGGCCGTCAAATACCAACACCACCATCTGCGCCACTTATTTCCGCTTTCTCACGTTTTAGGTGTTTCATTTCCCTAAACCCGACACAACCGCCCTCCTCTGCCTCACCCACGCCTCCACCTTCTCCGGCAGTAACTCAGTCGCCACCAATAGGACCAGAAACCTTCGCCGAGCCACGCGACACCCTCCAGTCCCCGACGCCATCATTTCCACACGTTTCCCCTCTTTCCCCACCTTCCACAAGTTTCGATTTGCCATTCCGCGGCGAAATTGAGGCTTAGCGACGAGCAGTGTAGCGAAAATGAGGAAAGATGTTGGAAAAGATGAATCTCGACGACGGTGAACACAAAAGGCGGCCGGAATCTGGAAAACGAGCGCGGAAAGGAGGGAGGGAGAAGACGGTTTTCGCGGCGAAACAAAGCTCGACGGAGAAGTCTCGTGTGCGACGAAGAGTCGCGGTACTCCGACGAGTCGGCCGGCGGTGTCTTAGCCGGTGACGGTTGTTCCCGGTGTATGCGGCGGCAGTGATGGGTGGCGCGGGGGTAGGGGCGTGGAGAGAGAAGAGGAAATGGAAGGAGAGAGAAAATAATGTGAGATTTGGGTTTGGGTTTTCTTATTTACAGTTTGTTTGTTTTTATTTTCAGTTATTAATCTAGGCCATTGATCTAGGTTGAATGGAGGGATAAGATTACTTCTCACTTCTCACGAAACTAATACTTCTCATTTGATAGATTTCCTATATATATATATATATATATATATATATATATATATATATATATAAGGGGCCTATCCAGTGAGAAGTGATAATTTGGTGAGAAGTGAGAAGTAATATCAGCCATTGATTTCGAGTTACTCCACTACCTAAACTGCATAACTCTAGTCCTATAACTCCAGTAACTAAACTGTTTAACTCCAATGATTTAACTCCATTAATTTAACATTAATTATCTAATTCTAGTAATATTAATAATTCCAATAATTTAACTAAATTATCTAACTCTCGTAATTCTAACATAATTCCACTAACTAAAACACGTAACTCTTACATAACTCCACCAACAAAACCTCATAACTCCAACTTAACTCCACTAACTAAAACACGTAACTCCAACTTAATTTCATCAAATAAAACACGTAACTCTAATAACTCCACTACCTAAATCACGTAACTCCGACTTAACTCCATCTACTAAAACACATAACTCCAACTTAATTTCATCAAATAAAACACGTAACTCTAATAACTCCACTAACAAAAACACGTAACTCCGATTTAACTCCACTAACTAAAACACGTAACTCCAACTTAACTCCACTAACTAAAACACGTAACTTCAACTTGATTTCATCAAATAAAACACGTAACTCTAATAACTTCACTAACTAAAACACGTAACTCCGACTTAACTCCACTAACTAAAACACGTAACTCCACCAACTTCAACTTAACTTTCGTAACTCTAACATAACTCCGCCAACTAAAACCCGTAACTCCAATAACTCCAACTTAACTCCATTACCTAAAATACGTAACTCCAATAATTAAAATCGGTAACTCCATTACCTAAAACACGTAACTCCAACTTAACTCCATTACCTAAAACACGTAACTCCGACTTAACTCCATCAATTAAAACACATAACTCCAACTTAATTTCATTAAATAAGACACGTAACTCTAATAACTCCACTACCTAAATCACGTAACTCCGACTTAACTCCATTAACTAAATCACGTAACTCCAATTTAACTCCATCAACTAAAACACATAACTCCAATTTAATTTCATTAAATAAAACACGTAACTCTAATAACTCAACTATCTAAATCACGTAACTCCGACTTAACTCTATTAACTAAATCACTTAACTCCACTAACTAAAACATGTAACTCAAATTTAACTCAATCGACTAAAACACATAACTTCATCTTAACTTTACCAACCAAAACACGTAACTTCAAAATAACTCCACCAATTAAATTACGTAACTGAAAAAAAAAATAATAAAAAAAAAAAACAGAAAATGAAAGAAAACTAAAAACGAAATTGACAAAAACAACCCAATCTTCTACCATTTCTCTCCCTCCTCCCACACCACCTAACCTCCACCCTCCCCTGCCACATCTCCGCCTGGCCCAGCCCCCCTCCACCTCCACCTCCACCTCCGTTGCCAGCAGCCTCTTCAGCCACCGCGACCGAGCCGTGCCCCTCCTATAACCCTTGACGCCACCATCCCCTCATTTCCCCCTCTCCTCTCTACTCACTCGACCTAATCTAAGCAATGCGGCGAAAGCGAGAGGATGCGGCAGGAATCAGTGCGGAAACGCGAGAGGTTATCGGCAAAGGCGAAGGTCGGCGACGGTGAGCCCTCGCGGCGTCCAAATGTGGAAAAAAAAAGGAAAAAATTGAGAGAAAAGCCATCGTGCACGGCGAGGTGATGGAAGATGATGATCGGCAATGTTTGACGAAGCCTCGCCATCATCGGTGAAGTCGGCTGGTGGAGACGAAGCCCGCGGTGGTGACAAAGCACGGCGGCCGGATCTACAACATTGAGAACGAAAAGAGGGAGAGAGAAGGTGTTGTGCGCGGGTAGGAATTCGGGATGGAGGTGGACGAGGACCGACGAAGAGTCGCTGGAGTTTCTCATGTCGGCCGGTGGTGTTTTGACGGCGTTGGTGGTTGTCATATTCGCCGACGGCGGCGGCGGCGTGGCGGCACAGGGGGAGGATCGGGGGAGAGAGAGGGAAGGAGAGGAGTGAGAAAATGTGAAGAAATTGGGGTTGGGTCTTATTTTATTTTAATTTTTCTTTTATTTCAGTATTTAGTTTGAACCATTGGATGAAGGTGGATTGTGTGGATGAGATTACTTATCACTTCTCACGAAATTAACACTTCTCATTTGATATATATATACACACAAAATACACAAAAAAAAAGTTCACCTTAGAATAGAGAAGACGTGCATAATATACATGTATAAAAAATAACAATTAGTATAAGACGAAAAAAGATAAAATTGTACCACGTCAAAACAAAGAAGGCTTGCATGTATATTATTATGTAATTGAGGTAGAATTAGGATTAATAATTATATTAGGATTAATTATTATTATAAGCTACAATAATACGTATGTTTGATATGTATTAGGATTGGAAATTAGATCTCCTAAGATATTGCAATTTAAAAAAACGTGGACTCTCTGTATAAGCTCAAAAACCTCAACTTTCGACGTAGGCCCCTGAAAAATCCCTCCTTTATTATTATGTACTAGATGTAAGCCCGTGCGTTGCACGTGTCTCCAATTATGATGATAAACTTGAACTGGTAAATATTTGACCCTTATATAGAAACTATTGGTTTAGACAATTATTTTCATTATATGAACCTCATTTTACAAATTTGAAAACTTATACTTTCAAATCAGACCTCTCACTATAATGTCATTACAATTATATTTTAATTCAATAGAACTACTTTGAAGATGGAGTATTACTTAACCTCTTGAAAAAAAATATTTTATTACTTAGAAACATTCACGTAGTACTCTTGTGTTTCTATTTTTCACATGATTTCCACAGTTTCATGTTTGTTTACAATATGTACCATAATTTTTGCCCTTTAGACACATTATTGAAAAAAAAAAATACTATAATCTAAAATAAAGTATTTGTCTTTAATTTTACAATTTTAACTTAGCATGCACCCTCTAATAAATTTGAAATAAATTAAAATTTTTAATGAAACCTCGTGCATTGCACGGGTCACTTAATAATGATGTCTAATCATAATGAGATAAAATTGAACCCATGAATATCTAAACCTTTGTATATGATCTATTACTTGCATTTTATTTTAACCGAGTAACAATTAATTTTATTATAAAATTTATTTTACAAATTGAGAACTTATACCCTTTTACTGAGCCTTAATAGAATCGTGATAATGAGCTTGTATATATTTTAAAGGAAATTTAAAATATATAATTTAGTGTCAAATATCAAATAATTACTATAAAATTTTGATCGAGTGACCCAAGGGCATGTTACATGACTTATTTATGTGAAAATTATATTTGAGTGTAAATAAATTTAGGGATCCGCTATGATTAATTAAGAGAATTTCACAAAAATATGTAACTTAATTTTTTCCCTTTGGACACATGATTAAAAAAAAAAAACAAATAGTATATTCTAAAATAAAATCTCCGTCTTTAATTGTTCGACTTTAAATCAACAACTTTTTCTGTCATTTACAACTATACTTTTATACAAAAACCCAACTTTGAATACTATTGTTTACTTTTTAAAAAAAAAAAAATAGTATTACTTCGAAACATTCACATAGTAGCCTTATAATTCTATTTTTTCACATGGTGTCAACATTTTTAGGTTTGTGTATAATATGTACTTAATTTTTGCCCTTCAGACACATAATTGAAAATGTTTTTTGCTAAAATCTAAAATAAACTTTTGTTCTTTAATTGTAAAATCTTAAATCATTACTCTCTAATGTCATTAGTGTTGGAGTTGGTGTCCTCCGATAATAATGCGTTGACTAATTAAATCTAATTAGGAATAAACTTGGGATATATTGAATATACAAGTCAGTTGATTAACGTAAATCGGTAACGGTTGGCTGACTAGAGTTTGACGTTATTGTCGTTTGACGGCGGTAACCAACTGATCCCTCTCGGTCACACCGATAAAGATAGTTTCTCCAAAGGATATTATATTTGTATTTAATACAATATAATATAAACCCTATTGTATAAGTTAAAGAGTTAACTCATTATATCGGATAGTGTTTTATGAGTTCGGAACTCAGGTGGAATAAATTATGGTTTTTGTGTGAATTGTGAAAATTGACAATTAGCTATTTAAATTATAAAGATTTGATTTTAGCTTAAAATGATGTAATTAGTAATTATTATATAGTGATATAATAATTAACTAACACTTAAAGAAATAAGTGTACAAATTATACCCAAATTGTAACATAAGATGTTAAAGGGTAATTTGAATTACCTATACTATATATACCTTGTTTTGATGGTCAAACAACATACAACATCATTTTACACAAAAATTCAGATCCTAATTAGAGAGGAATATAAGGAATAATCCCCTTGTTTTTCTTCATCTTTTTAGCTACTTTGATAAGAAATCAAAGTTTGATTTCTTCCTTTTGCATGCACATAAAAACTTGATTAAGGGAGGAGGTTTCCTAACTTGGAAACTCAAGATTAAGGAGGAGGATCCCCATTAATTTGCAACTCAAGATCGTTCATTTGAAGGAAGGTCAAAACTCCTCTTGATTAAGGTATAAAAACATGTTTTATTACCTTATTTATGCTTTAATCTTACATGCAACTAAAGATTCTTAGCTAAACTTAATTAGGAGTAATTAAGTACTAATTAGAGGAGTCTAATTAGAGGCTAAACAACTTACAATTAGAAGTAAACGTTTCTTTAAAAACACTACTTTCAATACTATTAGTTAGCCGGCCTCTTAAAACAATTATTACTTAGGAACATTCACATGATATCTTTGCAGCTCTATTTTTCACATGGTTCATTTTCATATTTGTATATATATTTGAGGTTCCATTTTTGTGAACCATGTGTCCATATCACATACATTTTTTCTTTGAGTACAAAATTACATTTTATATATATGTACAATTCAAATTAAATTATTTGTTCACTTACCATATCATGTACTAATCATGATGATAAGTGATATGGTAATTGAACAAATAACTCAATACCAATTATACATGATATGATGGTAAGTAAAAAATATGGACTTTTGTTCAATTATTCTAAAACTGATGTTTATTTTGGGGGTGTCAGTAAGCAAGTAAAAGGAGAAATTCTTGCAGCTTCAGGGTTCACTGAAGGTTTTTTCCCCTTCAGATACCTTGGTATCCCACTCCACTCTTCAAAGATCAAGAATACAATGTATACAACCTTAATCTCCAAGGTCAAACATTCAATCCAGCACTGGTCATCTAACTATCTCTCTTATGCAGGAAAAGTTCAATTAATCAATGCTGTGATTTTTGGGTTGGAGAACTATTGGTGTGCAAGTCTCCTAATCCCTAAGGGCATCATTAAGCAGATCAACAAGCTCTGCAAGGATTTCTTATGGAATATTGAGCCAGGGTGCAGGAAAATGGTGTACAAGAGCTGGAAAAGTCTATGCTCTCCAAGGAGTGAAGGGGGCTTGAGTATAAAAGAAGTCCTGGCCTGGAACAAAGCCATGTTAGCTAAATGGATTTGGCAGCTCCAGAATAACAATATGGGAATTTGGAGCTGCTGGGTTAGAGCTTATCTAGTGAAGGACAAAAGCATATGGCAGGTGATGAAAAAAGCTAATGACTCGGAGAATTGGAAAGGAATTCTAGTCATTAGAGATGAAATCTTATCAGCTGTGAGTAATGCTGAGGCAGGTGCCCGACTGGTGCAATCCTGGCAAAAAGGAGGAAAATTCTCAGTAAATGCGAGTTACAACTTTTTCAGGGAGCACTACCAAGAGAATCACTGGAATAAGGTTATTTGGAATCCTATAAATCTTCGTAAGCATAGTTTTGTGGCTGCTTTGGCGAGACAAAATGCTCTGGCAACAGTGGACAACATTTGTGCTAGGGGAATGATCCTCATTAACCGCTGCTGTCTGTGCAAATTGAATGCTGAAAACCATCAGCACCTATTTTTCAGATGCCCCTTTTCAAGCCAGGTCTGGAGAGCTGTACTCAGATGGGTAGGCATCATGAGGAAACCTGACAAACTGGAGAAGGAGATCAACTGGATCAAACAAAGAAGGCACAGGCGCCATTGGAAGCACAGATGGTTGATCTGCTGTCTGATAACAGCAGTCTATATGCTTTGGCAGGAGCGAAATAGTCGGCTGTTTGCAGAAAGGGAGCATGAAATTAGCTGGATCATCAACAATATTAAGTATATAGTCAGTGTTAGGATGCTAGCTTGTTCTAAAGACTATGATAATAGTGAGATTATAGATAGCTTAAACTCGTAGCTAGATAATGTGGTGGTGTAATGCTCAGTGGTGTTCATTTTTGTAAGTTTGTTCTCCTTTTTATTCCCTCAATGGATGAATAAAAAGCCAAAATTCTTACAAAAAAAAAAATATGGACTTTCTAATGCGAAAATATGGATTTTCTAAAATATTGCAATCGTTGCGGGAACTCAAAAAAGCCTTCTTTTTTTAGGTCAAAATTACATTTTATTGAATTATTTCTTACTTTACATAAAGCGTATAATTCTTATTTAATCATTTTTTTTACATACCATATCATGTATAATTGACATTAAATTATTTGTTCACTTGCCATATCACTTATTTAGTCCATGTAAGATTTAAATACAAATTTTTTTATACATAACATAGAGTTTCTAGAAACTTCCATTCTTATTTAATTAATTTTTATTTACCATATCATGTACAATTAACATTATACTCTTTGGTTATTTACCATACATGGATTTATATATAATATTTAAATTACATGATATGGAAAAATGGACATTCTAGAATGATCCAATCGTTGTGGAAGATAAAAAAAAAAACCTGCTTTAATAATATATATTGATTGATATATTGATTCTATTAGGTATGTAAGTGAATGTATTTCTTTTTTAGACCAACACTACCGCACTTTTCCTGATCAAACTCTACAATGGCTTTGTTTCTCCTAAGTTATTGCAATTTTACAAAACGTGGACTTTCTCTAGGAGCTCGAAAACCGTGCGTTGCACGGGACACTTATTTATTAATTAATTAATCTCAAAATAAATTAATAAATATATTATGATAATTAATTAAATATTTGTTAGTTAAGATATGTCATAATCTCACTAAATCACTCATGCTATTGTACAGAGTATTACATTTGTCGATATATCTAAACCAAAATCATACTTAACTCTTCAAAAATATGTGTGAATGGATCTTATATCGAAGTACATTTCGACACGAACTTAATGATACATGTATCGTAATATTCTGATATACGTAACCCAAGTTATAACAGATTATGTTATTTTTCATGTAGATTGCTTTAATACTTTATGTGAGAATTTTACAAATATTGGACTCGCATTTCTTAATATCTTATGTAGATAAATTTAATACTTTATGTTAGAGTTTTACCTATATTGGACTCTCTCTGTGCATTTTTTCCTTTCTCAACGCCCACTACAACAAATGTGCACTTGCGCCACAGATAAATTCGTGGCGCAAGTATTGAATTCCCGTGGCTAAGGCATTTGGCCGCGGGAATTGCTTTCGTGGCCCGTGGCAAAGAATTGGCCACGGAAAACCAAAAACGTGGCCAAAATTAGATTTTTTGCCACGAATGTTGGCCACGTTAATATTCGTGGCAAGACCATACTCCCGTGGCCAACATTTCAAGTAGCCACATGATAACATTCGTGGCCGAGACATTTATTTCCGTGGCCATCAATATCCTATCGAAGTGGCAATGTCGTGGCAGAAGCGGTACTCCCGTAGCCATTCCTTACGATCAGCCGTGGCAAACACCAATAACTAGTTCCATTTATTTGTATCCATCAAGATAATAAAATCACAAAGGCGAACAATAAGAACACAAAATTCTTAACAAAATGTTATACATAAGAATATAAGATGCATAATATTTTCGATATAAAAGTCTTATATATTCCAATCGTATTCTCGAGTCATGTACTGAAACACTAAACTTAAACATCAAGATTCAAAACTACTGATTTTGGGTCTTTTCCTTTCACATATAAAACAACTACTTCAAATGGCTTTGGTTCCGCCTTGTAAAGATCACGTCAGAGTCATCGCTCCTACCTTTCTTGCTCCACAAAAGTACTCACGTCAAAACAAAGTTATCTGCATAAAAGAGAGCTATATCACTAACTGGATAACAATGACCACCACTATAAAAAGCTTAACAAAACAGCACACCACAAATCTGCATTTTTGACTTGTATAAAATCTGCATTTTTGACTTTGTATAAAAATCTGCATTTCTCAAGTGCACAACTTCTTTCTCGCAGTCGTCATAACTCCCAGCTTAAGATGATTCATGCAGCCCATGATATATCAATCTAAAGCTACAGATCTTAGCTTCAATCTGAAAAAAGAATCAATCCAAAATTCATCACAGTTTAGGAACTTTTTTACTAATTGTTAGAAACTTTTTTTCCCGTGGCCAGCTTGAATTATGCCACGATTTTTGTATTTTCGTGGCATAATTCGTGGCCCAAGTACTCATTTCTTGTAGTGGCCCTTAACACGCTCCAAATTATTAGCTTATATATATAATAATATTAGATTATTATATTTATATGAAATAATGAACAATAAAATTTGTCTAGGTTGTAAATAGGTCGGATAATTCTAATAAAATCTTTCTCACAATCATAGTTAGGGTGCAATCTATACTTCTTCACAAGGAATGCAAGTTTTATAATAAAAAAAATAAAAAATGTATAGTGATGTGAAGGAAATAAATCCGCCAAATCGATTAAACAAACGGCCAAACAGAAATAGCTAATAAGCAAAATTGGTGTGCTTGTGGGAGCTGGCACCAACTGATGGATGTCTTAAAACTATATGTACGATTTCCAAAACAATAAACATGTATCAGTGATCAATATGGATAACGCAACAATATAATTAGAACTTACATATTGTGACACAATATTATACTTGATTATTATATTGTAAACTCATCATTAGAGCCTTGGCATGCATGCATATAGTGTATGTGGATGATTCAAAGTGTGATTTTTTAGATGTCACTTACTGAAATTACTTACACATTCATATTTATTTAAAATGGAAAACATTAGACACTATGCATTGGCTTGTAAAAGTATTGAATTGTAGATTTTAACTTAGATGTAGGATTATATGACTATTAGTGTATAGTTCTAAATTGATTAAACGTAAAATTATTATAGAGTTTTAGTGGAGTTGAATTTTGTCTAATAACTTCAAAATGTGTCATAGTATAGGTTGATATATACGTTGTACAGGATTGTCGTAGATTATAGAGTTACGTGCTATGTTAATTAAAGTTGACAACATGATCAAATTTCGACATATGGTCTCAGAAGTAAAAAAAAAAAAAAAAAATATTGATGGTAGGTGCTAATTTTACATAGATGTGAGTTAAAAGAAATTTCTTAGCTTAGAACTCATGTAAGGACAAAAAAAACAAAGTTAATTGACAACTAAAAATTAACATCTAGAATAAAAAACAATCAAACACACTCGTGATTATCTATTGTACTGTAGACAAATAAATCAAATCGTTAAGCATAATATAAAAATAAGAATTCTATATGTAAGAGTCAACTCAAGATACAAATTGAAAAGGAGAACATTCATCAATGTTTATATGTACACAACTAAAAATTCAACTCCCTCATAAATTTCAAATAATTAAGTACGTAAAAAATTTGGGAGCATCATGAGTATACACATATATATAGCCATAAAATTAGGTAAAAATACAATCCAAACTCTAATAGTTTTCTACTATACTACTATTACGAACTACTATAATTGTCCACACGTTTCCAATGCATAAGAAATGTTCTGAACTATTATGTTCCTGCTATCCTACTACTCCTACTCCTATAGTCCTACTCCTACTCGTATTACAAAAATTATTACTTATATTGATTCCGCCCTTGTTTGATGACTCGCGCCTGCATATGAATTTGATCCAAAATGTAATAGTCTTCTTCTACTCTATTACTACCACCACCACTACTACAATTCTCCAATTTTCCAATGCAGTACGATTGTCTTTTTTTGGACGATTGCTACTACTAATCCTGATACTACTACTAATACTACTACTACTATACTCCTAAAGTCCTCCTACAACTACTACTAATTACATACTACTACTTAATACTACTACATACGTGCTAAAAAATTTATTACTCCTACTATACTACTATTGGTGACTATGACTATTCTTAAAGATTTATTTGATGAGTTGCACTTACATATAATTTGATCAAGTCCGAATAATCTTATCGGTTGTGGTATATATAGTCATAAGAGTTCTACAATCATAGATTAAGAATAACAAAATTATACTCCAACATGTATGCACCACTGCCTAAACTTATTAGGATTATTGTAATTTAGGAGATCGACAACAAAAGTTTAGGAAAAGTTTACTCTTAGTTGGCTTCTATATTGAACATAGAGCTCATAAATCTAAAATTTTTAATCAAATCAAAACTTAAGCTAATTCTATAATTGTTCATCTCCTAAACTTATACAAATTTCCAATTCAATTTGAATATCTCCTAAAATTCTACCTAAGCTTATGGAGATTATATAAGACGTAAATTCTTTATTATCTTGCCAAGAGAGTTATTATCTAATCATATATTATCTAAATAGGAATAGGATTATGCATGTTTACATCTAATTTAATCATACTATTTACTTTTTTTTTTTTAAATGAAAATCATACTATTTACTACTATATTATCTCATCATATATCCCAACGAATGTACCTACATTAATTAATAGTACTTTCTTATGGAGTTGCAATAGGATGAGATAAGTGTCAGATTATATATCAACTCCAAAGACATGTACTGATTCTTCTTGATGTAGTTGCAATAAGATTAGACAATATACCCTAACAATTACCTAATTAATTTTTTTTGGATTCAACCACATCGCTAGAAAAGTAAATAGAATTTTGTGATTAATCGTAAAAATAAGGTTTTTACGTAGGCTCATGAAATTATTCAGCTTTATATATATATATATATATATATATATATATATATATATATATATATATATATATATATATATATATATATATATAGTTGTAGATAGGGGTGACCCGGTCCCAACTTGGTACCCGAATTTTAATACCCGGTCAGGGTATCCGGTTTATTTCGGGTCGGGTACGGGTATCAATTTTTAGCAATTTTCAAAGCGGGTACCCTGTTTTTGGGTACCCGAATAACAGGGTACATATACCCGGTTTTGCTCACCCCTAGTTGTAGATATAAATGTAGATGTAGATTTAAATGTATGTAGTATGTATTGATTTATATTTATTATTTGTATCGTAACCTAAAGCTACAATTGTTCATCTTCTAATGTTATACAAATTTCCAATTCCAATTTAAACTTTACCTAAATAAATATAATTGAAATAAATCCGCCAAATCGATTAAACAAACGGTCAAACAGAAATAGCTAATAAGCAAAATTGGTGTGCTTGTGGGAGCTCGCACCAACTGATGGATGTTTTAAAACTACAAGTACGATTTCCAAAATAATTAAACATGTATCAGTGATGAATGTGGATAACGCAGCAATATAATTAGAACTTACATATTGTGACAAATACTATACTTGTTTATTATATTGTAAACTCATCATTAGAGCTCTGGCATGCATGCATACCGTGTATGTGGACGATTCAAAGTGTCATGTTTTAAATGTCACTTAATGAAATTACTTACACATTCATATTTAAAACGGAAAACATTAGACACTATTATTAGTATAGTTATAAATTGTTAATGCATTGACTTGTAAAAGTATTGAATTGTAGATTTTAACTTAGATGTAAATAGTTTAGGAAAAATTTACTCTTAGTTGGCTTCTACATTGAACATAGAGCTCATAAATCTAAATTTTTTACTTTTATTGTCCTAATTAATTAATTAGCTTTCACAATCAACACGTCGTAAGATTTTTGAATTTAGTTTTCCTAAACTTCTACAATTTTGCAACGCAAGAAAATCAAATCAAAACTTAAGTTAATGCTATAATTGTTCATCTCCTAAACTTATACAAATTTTCAATTCAATTTGAATATCTCCTAAACTTCTACAATCATATAATAGTTGGACTCTCTCTATGAGCTCGAAAACCTCAACGCAAGAAAATCAAATCAAAACTTAAGTTAATGCTATAATTGTTCATCTCCTAAACTTATACAAATTTCCAATTCAATTTGATTATCTCCTAAACTTCTATAATCTTATAATAGTTGGACTCTCTCTATGAGTTCCAAAACCTCAACTTTCGACGTAGGCCCCTGAAAAATCCCTCATTTATCTAAACTTATACAAATTTCCAATTCAATTTGATTATCTCCTAAACTTCTACAATCATATAATAGTTGGACTCTCTCAGTTCCAAAACCTCAACTTTCGACGTAGGCCCCTGAAAAATCCCTCATTTATTATTATGTATTGATTGATTGATAGATATTGATATTGATATTGATTGATATTGATGATATTGATGATTGATGATATTGATTGATATTGATTGATGATTGATTGATTGATATTGATTAAAAATGTATTTCTTAATTTGTATTTTGACTCTTCAGGCTTATTATTTGTCACAGCAACCAAGTCGTTCGAAAATAGTGTTGGAATTGAAGACCACCAAGTGATTACTATCAAAACATGCGTAAAACGTAATGATTGTGATTCTTGGCCTTGCGGTTCAACAAATAAATGTCAGGGTCCTTGTAAACTTGCATGTACCCCTGATTGTCGATCTAACGTATGTATTTGCTCTTGCAAGTGAGTTTTTTTTTTTTTTTTTTTTTTTTTTTTTTTTTTTTTGTTTTTTTTTTTTGTTTATTATATAATGATAAAGGAATGAAAAATAATAAAACGCCAATTTACAGCTCAAATCAATATCAACTACAATTATTGGTTCATCATTTTAGTTTTTTAGGGCCAATTGCTTCATCAGTCGAGTCTGAACTGTCGTTGTTGATTTAAGAATTGAACTCTCTTGATCGATATAACTATATATTATATCTTGGAAGTTGGAATCGAATTTCAATTAAACAACCAGAATAATGGCAAAAATGTATTTTTGCGACAACAATTAATAGCATGTTGTCAGTTACTCCTGCGTTACGAAAACTCACATAGATATCACACGCATGTATTGTGTTTCTCAACAAACAATAGCAAATTGTCGCATAACAAAAAATCACAAATTTAATTTAAAGAAATAACCAATCTTAATTAAATAATCAATCGATAGCCCTTCGTTCATCGATTGAGGCTCAAATAATACCCGTTGTTGATCTCATAATCCTGGATGATAAACTGAGATCAAACTCTCCACATACGAAAACACCCAAATTGCTGTTGAGTCATGCTCAAGATTCTTACAAACACCTGTCGAAGGATCGACCAACGAATTGGTTCGACTGCAACCTAAATCATTGATTTTAGATTGAAATACTATATGATCATCCTTCCAAATTCCTCTTGGAATAAGAGCTTCTTGAGGTAAACCAAAACTCAATGTTCCACTCCAAGCTCCATCTTCTCCCATTACCCAGACCTCGCAGTGTCGAGGACTATTGCACGTTTCGAATGTCGCAAACAGCTCCAATCGTCCTCGAGTTGTGACGACAACAGAGTACCTTAAACCGAAGAAATCTTCGCTTGGCAAAGGGATTAGCTCCAGCTTCTCGTTGCTAAAATCGAATCGAATAATTGCATAGCCTGAAGCATTGTGAGCTTTGTATAAACTCTTGACTGACCAATAGAATTTCCCGTCCAAATATGCGTCACTTGTACGCACCCCTGGAAGTACGTATGGGAAATCGATTGTAAATTGTTTCCACGAGTTACAACGAACAGAGTAAATCTCGAGATTGGCCTTACGCGACTTTGTGAACTCAATCGTTACAAACTTGTAATCTTCGGATTTAGGGTCGAACCCAAAGGCCGAGATGACATTGAGAATGCTTCCTAATAGATCGTGTCGTCGTGTCTTTAGGTGCTCTCGAAGCCCACCAAAAGGGGGAAGGTCGATTCTCCTGAATTCCGTAGTCGACGGGTTCCAAATGACGAGACATGGCTCATAAACCAAGCATACTAGGCCATTCATGACCCCGAATTTGAAATCATACGGATAAGCATTGTGATCCTTTGAGGTTGTACTCGTCGAATCAAGAAATTGGCCGAGATGAAGTGGGATGGTAACAGATAGTTTACATGGATCAATCGAAGAAACGAAATGGAGGGCGTAAGAATTCTCCATATTATCGTACATGTAACGCAACAGCAAAAAGGTTGGAGGTGATCGTCTAGCAACTTGAAATTGCTTCATTTTGAAGCGATAGCTGTCGACAAGAGCTTTCCATGCCTTGCAAACTGATCGAAATCGAAGCAGGTCTTTCACAGGTAGTAGACAGAGGATTTCTTCAGTTAAGTCCTGTGGTAGACATTCGATTTCGACATCTCGTCTTTCTGTTGTCTGAACATCAGTGTTCATGACGAAATCGGAAGAATTGAATCGGAATGTATGACTTGTTAAATTTGGGGATGTATGTTGAGATTTTTATTGATTCATACGTACTGACATGTTTGTGCACGCAAGATTGAGATGACATTCAGTCAAAATTGATCTAGTCACGAATTTGAGCTAGTCAATAATGTTGAAATTATCGTTGTTTAATTTAATTAAGAATGAACATTTCTAAACCAACAATTAAACTGATGAAGAATCTTTCACATTACCCCATTTGTTAATTAGATTACTCCCAGTATCATTTTAAAATTATCGGTTCGAATTCTTGAAATCGATGTCAATGGGAAAATGGACGTGCAGAAAGCAGCATTGACATGATCAATCACATACATACGCATTCGAAAATGATGTCAAAATACCCGTAACTCATAGACATAATAATTAGAGATAAGATATAGATACATTTGCTAAGGTACAAAGATACATTTGCTAAGATAAGAAAGCGCTCCATTACCTCCACGCTTTTCTTTTAGTCTTTTCTAAAAGCGCTGCAATAGGGCCTAGCGGCGGGACCAAAGGGAGCACTTTTAAATGCGCTGCCAAAAGCCCTTGAAGCGCTATTTAGCACTGCCGAATGGTGAAAAAAATGCGCTCCAGAAAGCTAATTCTCTACTAGTGAGGGTCGGATATAATTTTCTCCCTGATGAAAGTGTTGGAAATGTTAAGTGCGCGATCAAGCCAAAACGAGCAGTGAACACCATTAACAAAAGCGAATCGCCAAGACGAAGGCGAACGGATGACGTGAGTGAGTGCAGGAGATTTCGCATCTGTTATACTATATAACAGGGTTAGAGCCATGAACATTGAAGCATGAAAGTGGTTCAGTTTGAAGGGATAGCTGTCGATGAGAGTTTTCCAATCCTTGCAAATTTTTCGACATCGTAGCAATTCCTTCACTGGTAGACGGCAAAGAATCTTCTCCCTCAAGTTGTTGCATAGTTTGTTGAAGTATTTAATCACTGTTTCATCTTCATAATCCATGAATGATACATACGCGCCTCCTTGTTGTGGTTACCTACTAATGATAAATTGATAATTAGTTGGGAGTATTTTTGCAAGGGTTGGACGCCATGCAATCGCACTGAATGGAAGAGTCAAACCCTAGCTAGCACATGTAGAATTTTAGAGGGGAGAAAAAAAATGAGAGTAAACGGGAGAAGTTACCTGATATTAAACTTGCTCAATTAATTTAATCATAATCTAGGCCTTAAATAAGCATTACAAGTCCTAATAACTAGCAACTACTCCTAATACACTTCCCACATAAAAACTCACGTACTATCAATCATTATATGGTACCCCGGGGGTACCATTCTTTGTGTACCCCCGTTTTTTTTGTCTACAGAGTCCATAGGTTTATTTTAAGCCCAACCCTCTTGTAATAGATCAGTCAGGCCCAACACCAAATCCAACATACTACCAATTAAATAAAAACAAACAAAATAAAAAACACTCTCATCTCTCTCCTCCCTCCCCAAATCCGACCACCACACAACGTCTCAGCCGCCACCATCTCTGCCACCAACCACCACCCCAGAAACCCCCGACAACCCAGAACCGTCGTCGTCGTCATGCGACCCCACCCCTCCACCCCGTGACGCTTTTCATTCTTCCCCTCTCCGTCTTCCCCCCTCGCGAATAATCCCCATTTTCTCTCTTTCTTTTCCTTCTGTCTCCTACTTTTCATTCTTCTCCGGCAACAATCGAATCTCCGGCGATGGGTGGTCGTGCAAGCGTCCATTGGAAATGAGTGAGGAAGAGAGTGGTCTAGTGGAAATGAAGCGTTTCGAACGAAAGAGAATCGATCGTGGAGGGAGGAAGCGACGGCGACGGGCCGACGGTGAGACGCCAGGAGTTCTCGCCGGCGACCGGAGACGAATAATTTCGTGTCGCCGGTTGGATAATGGTGACGCGCGGGGATGAGTATGGAGGAGTGAGAGAAGGAATGGGTAAAGGGAGAGGAGAGAGAAAGTGAAATAAGGTGGTGAGTAAATAAAGGAAAGAAAATGAAATAAGAGAATAATTTATTTTCGAACAAATATTAGTCATTTTATAACAAAAACACATCATTATATAACAAAACATACCCATTTTATGATAAAAAAAAAAAAAGAATAATTATTGAACAAAAGACCATTTTCAACAAATATAAACAATTTATTTCAAAATAGAAATAATTCATTTTAGAACAATAATCATTTATTCCAGAAGAAAAACCATTCATTCTGAAACAAGAATCATTCATTCCTCTTATAAAAAAAATTATTCATTCCAAAACAAAAACAATTCATCTCAAAACAAAAACTATTCATTTTAGAACAATAATCATTACAGAACAAAAAATAATCATCCTAGGACAAAAACCAACCATTCTGGGACAAAATTAATCCATTCCAGAACAAAAACTAACCATTCCAGAACAAAAAATAATCATCCTAGGACAAAAACCAACCATTCTGAGACAAAATTAATGCATTCCAGAACAAAAATTAACCATTCCAGAACAAAAATAATCATCCTAGGACAAAAACCAACCATTTTGAGACAATATTTATCCATTTCAGAACAAAAACTAACCATTCTAGGACAAAAATTAACCATTCCCAAACAAAAACCAACCGTTTTGAGAAACAATTAATCCATTCCAGAACAAAAACTAAATATTTAAAAAAAAAATCTAATCATCCTAAGACAAAAACCAACCATTCTGAGACAAAATTAATCCATTCCAGAACAAAAACTAACCATTCCAGAACAAAATTTAATCATCCTAAGACAAAAACCAACCATTATGAGACAAAAATTAATCCATTCCAGAACAAAATCTAACCATTCCAGAACAAAAAATAATCATCCTAGGACAAAAACCAACGATTCTGAGACAAAATTAATCCATTCCAGAACAAAAAATAATCATCCCATGACAAAAATCAACCATTTTGAGACAAAATTAATCTATTTTAGAACAAAAACTAACCATTCCAGAACAAAAAATAATCATCCTAGGACAAAAACCGACCATTCTGAGACAAAATCCATCCATTCCAGAACAAAAACTAACCATTCTAGGACAAAAACTAACCATTCCCAAACAAAAACAAACAATTGAAGACTAATTTATGTTCTATAATGATTAATATACGTTCTATAATGATCTGTTTTTGTTTCATAATGATTGATTTTTAATGATCAGTTTTTGATCAATAATAATGTATTTATGTTCTATAATGATCAATTGTTATTCCAGAATGACATATTTATGTTATATAATGATCAGTTTTTGTTCTAGAATGACATAATTATGTTTATATGATCAATTTATATTCGAGAATGAGAGACTAATTTGTGTTTTATAATGATTAATATATGTTCTATAACAGTCAGTTTTTGTTCTATAATGATGTATTTATGTTTTATAATAATTAATATTTGTTGTATAATGATGTATTTATGTTCTATAATGATTAATATATGTTTTATAATGATCAGTTTTTGTTTTATAATAATGTATTTATGTTCTATAATGATTAATATATATTCTATAATGATCAGTTTTTGTTCTATAATGATGTATTTATATGATCAATTTATATTCGAGAATGAGAGATTAATTTAAGTTCTATAATGATTAATATATGTTCTATAATGATCAATTTTTGTTCTATAATGGTGTATTTAGGTTCTATAATGATCAGTTTTTATTACAGAATAACATTTTTATGTTCTGCAATGATAAGTTTTTGTTACAAAATGACATATTTATGTTCTCTAATGATCAGTTTTTGTTTCAGAATGAGTGACTAATTTATGTTTATATGATCAATTTATACTTGAGAATGAGAGACTAATTTATGTTCTATAATGATTAATATATGTTCTATAATGATCTGTTTTTGTTTCATAATGATTAGTTTTTGTTTTATAATGATGTATTTATGTTCTATAATGATCAATTGTTGTTCCAGAATGACATGTTTTCTTCAATAATGATCTGTTTTTGTTTCATAATGATTGATTTTTAATGATTAGTTTTTGTTCTATAATGATGTATCTATGTTCTATAATGATCAATTGTTGTTCCAGAATGACATATTATGTTCTATAATGATCAGTTTTTGTTTTAGAATGACATATTTATGTTCTATGATCAATTTATATTCGAGAATGAGAGACTAATTTATGTTCTATAATGACTAACATATGTTCTATAATGATCTGTTTTTGTTTCATAATGATTGATTTTTAATGATCATTTTTTGTTCTATAATGATCAGTTTTTTTTACGGAATGACATATTTATGTTCTATAATGACATATTTATGTTCTATAATGATCAATCTGAACCACACATCCACTCTAGATCAATGGTCAAGATTAAATCAAATAAACAAAAAGAAAAAAGAAAAAACCCCTCCCCTTCCTTTTTCTCTCTCCTCCTCCAACCCCCCTCCCACTTCTCCCGACCACCCCATCTCCGCCGGCGTCCTACCCCGATCATCACCATTTCCGGCGGCGACATTGCCACCATTGTCGCGCGGCTACCGGCGACCTCACCCCACCCCCGTTTCCTCCCTGCACTTCCCTACCATCGGCGCAGCCCTCCTCGCGCGCTCCTCTCCCCACAACCATCGCGCGCTCCTTCTCTCCCCACATCCTTCCTTTCCCCAGCCCCCAGCCCTTATCCCCGGAAGCCGCCGCCAAGAAACCCTCGCCCCCAACGATTCTCTCAAACATTGCTGCCGGAGAGGGAGAAATTTGAGGAGAGAGAAAGGGGAAAGAAAAAGAGAAAATGAGGTGGGAGGAGGGAAAAGCTATCGCGGGGGTGGGGGGTTGTGGTCGCCGGAGGGTTGCGCCTCCGGTGGTGGGTTTCTGGGGTGTGGGGTGGCGGTCGGTGAAGGCGTCGGCGGTGGCTGGGGGGTTATGGGTGGGGGTCGAGTAGGTAGGGGGTGGGGAAAGGGAGGAGAGAGATTGAGTTTGGGTTTGGATTTGGGTTTGTGTTGTAATGGGCTGTAATTAGATTGGTCCTTTTTTTAATTAAATTGGGCCTTAACATTATAATCTGGCACATGTCTCTATTTTTATACAAGGGATCCGGGGGGTACCATTCTCTTGGTACCCCGGGGGTACGGTAGTATTTGCGACGTACTATTAGCTATGTGTAACAAACAAAGTCCACTAACTCTAATATCATGCAACTACTCGGTCCACTCCTAATATTATGCAAACTATATTTAACAATACTAGTTGTTGGCCCGCGCGCTAGGCGCGCGGTCCCCCAACATGAGGTGTCAATGGGCAAGTTTTAATAGACGTCTTTTTTTGAAAACGTTATGTACATATGATTGCCGCCATTGCATGGCCAAATTGTATACTTATGAGGAAGGCTAAAAATATAGTGCCTTGCCTACATAAATATGGCGAGCAATTATTTTGGAGCGCAGCAAAAAAATAAAACAGAAATGAGTTCAAGTCTTGATTAGATTACATGTCTTATGGGCATCGCTTGTGATAACGTTGGAGCTAATGCAAAATACAACCTAAAGACATATTTATAAGTTGTAGTAGCTTCATTCAAATCATAGGTGCTAGCAAAACTAAAACACATATCATATGCGTACATATAAAACATTAAGGCTATTTGGGATTCGAACCCAAAACTATGCGCAAGATTGCACATTGCTCTACCATTGAAGAGCTAATAGCCTACAAGAAAGAAATTAAATGATGTGCAATCACATGGTCTAAGGAAAAGACAAAATAAAAGCCTCCGCTCGTCCCTCCCTAACACACTCAAACTGAAGAGGATGGCAAGTTCCGGGCAACATCGAATGCAAGGTTTCAATATGACATTTCAATAAAATCAAACCGGACAAGCAGCTTGAAACAAGTACATACAAAGCTGAGCATCTAAAGGTTCTGAATAATTATGAATTAGAAGTGTGCTTCCTTAACTTTGGACACCACCAAAATGTAACAAGCTACCACAAGTCGTGTCCAGTAGAGATGACCCATTTGAAATCCCCAATAAGAAAACGGAAACATTAACGATATTCAGTGTCACAAATATAACCGCAAAAGTAGTAAAACCCATACCAATTTCAGCAGTTGCAACCAATCACTGATGTACCTGTCCGGGCATCACTCACTCGTCAATCCTCGTGATGTTGGTTCCGGCAGAGAGACATGGTTGTAATGTCAATCAATGATGTCTCTTTCAAGTTCCACAAGCTTTGTCAACACAAATACATCAGCGGTACCTTAATAGTAAGGGCCTTGCTGATAAATGAAGCACGGTAAGGATAACACAAGTATGAACAGATGAAAATGAAAGAACAAGAACAAAAGAATCTATAAAACACTTGGATGAGAATGGCGAGCTAGAACAGAATGCTAAGAAGGGCCCTTCGTTAGTATATTTGACCAATATGGTTGATTACGAAAATTTAACTATTGCGAACCATATAGACATCTTACCCTCAATCAAACATGTAATCAAAGACTTTTGTTTAATCTATAATGACAGGAAATACTGTAATGAAATAACTACTCTAATCCCCTTCTGCCTATCTCCTTCTCCCAATTTGCCTCGTTCCATTACGCGTCAGATGAGAAAAACAATCTAGAAAGCAACCCAAATCGTAATTAGCAAAGAACAACAAATTGAAATGAGACTCAAATGGAGTATATCTGCACCAAGACTTTCTTTGTCATCAACAGCCTCACAATCGCACACCGAACTTATGAGGTTACTAAGACAATATCTGGCAAGAGCTACTAAAACCATACCAAACTCAACACCCGCCAAATTCCCAAAACGCCTTCTGTCGGCTTGAAAAAAAGGACGGTATGAGATGAAGAGCATCGACTAATCTATCAAGGTATGCATCTATACAAGAAAGAATCAGGTGACAAAAGGTTGGGAAAATGAATACCGACAGTCTCCTAAATCCAGAGAGCCCATATCTAACTTAAAGAACAACTCTATTAAGCTCCTGGCTCATAAGTAGAATATTCGCTCTCAAACACATAAGCATACAAAAATCAGCTCACTAACACAAACATAACAGTCTTTAAGCATACAACTAAAAAATATATCAATGATAGGCAAAGCATGTCATGTCTTTCTAATTACATTATCGCAGGGAGAAAAAAAAAATGAGAGGATGTTGAACAGCAAAGGGTGGAAACAATAGGCCATCTATGCACCCTAGTGGCATTGTGTATGTCAACCTTTTGAGCTAAGCTTCGGTGGAGCGATTAATACTGAGTCCTATCAGTGAGAGCTTCACCCACTTCCGAGTGAGTGACATCTCAAGTATCTAAAGCTCATATCCTAAGTCTCACGCCTAAAAACAAAGAACTCGGGCTAGCTCTTTCTTTCCCATAAGTGTGATTAAAATCGGTAGACGCTCCCTTTAAGCACACAAGTATTGTATCAGCAATCATAGGCTGAAACTATTTCACCTATAAATTCAAATATTGCTCAAACGAAAAAGTAATCAATGAGGATCCAGACCACAATTCAACCATTTCCAATAACAGCGCTGAACTCACCATTAATTTGGGTTACCTACAACTGTTAGTAATTTAAATTCAAACCAATGTACAACCCTAATTTAATATTATCACTTCAAAGGTTTACGATTAACAAAACTATGGTGGTATTACAAAATAAGTAAATCATTCACACAACCATCATCTCACATTCTCACTTAACCAATAGCTGACTATAGAGATTTGTCATTAGTAACCTCTTATCACTGTCTTCACATGCCACCATAATCAAATGATCCTCAAAATTGATAATTCTAGATGATTCATAATAAAGCATATAACTGGAATAAATGTCAAAAATATAGAGTACAAAGTAGCATAGGAAATAATGAAGAAGGGATGTAAAATCCAAACACGAAGGAAGATTTAAATTGCCCAATATTAAAACAATGGCTCCTCTCCATGACAGCCAATAGCACCATGTAATTAAAGCTCCACGATAAGTAATTAAAGGGAGGACAAGAATTTACAAGAGATTTAAAACAGAGCAACCGAGGGGGGCTCAAACAAAAATTACAGAATGCCAAATGAAAGAACAAAATTGTTATGCTTCTAAAACATTAAATAATCACTGATCAGGCCCTAGGCAGAGCAGGAAGCAGAGCAAGAAGCACCTGAGGAAGACCACAGTAAACAGAGTACTCACTTCAATCATTTAAAGCTTAGAATAGAAGCCTGTGTAAGACACATAAACTAACTGATCATACCTAGGCTAAGGAAAATCATATACAACCTTACGCAACCAGCATTTTCAGCCTGAGTTCTACGATTTGTAAAGCCAATCATTTATTATTCCCAATTTTAAATATAGACAACCGTTGTGCCACCAACAAACTCATAAAACAGGCCGTTTGGAATTCCAATTAAACTGCATCCCCAAGATGAGCTTAAAACCCACATCTCAGTGGCCACGAGAATTAATCACGAAGTTTCCTAAAATTAGCAATGCCATCTATAGGACCTGGATGCAATAACAAAGCACCCAACACAGCGGCCCGAGGCCCCAATTTAGAAAGCCAGAATTGATTATTTGTGTAGAAGCTTTCGGTAAGAACACCAACCATTCAAATAAGAATAAGTTCTGATTTACTTAGGTAGCTTACTATATACACATCACGCAATTGCATGAACGGGACAAAATAACTTACCGAAAGCTTTGTGAAATCTCCTATGGGCGGATGTTTCTCGGGCCTTTGACTCTCAATTCTTTGATCCTTGTGGCATGAAGCTCTACCAAGAATTAACAAACACAGTCAAAATACTATATACTCAGCAAGGGGAAAAAATAATGCTAGAACTACACCAAATTAAACGAGTCCAGTTTTGAATTCATGTCAGCGGATGAATTAAATCAACAAGAACTATGAATTAAGTACCTCTGTCTTGAGATCTCAATGAACTACGTCTTGAACATGACAGCTCTGAAGTCACAAGCCAAATTAAATTTGTTGCCAATAATATGTCTCGTTCAAATTTGAACACCAATAATGTGTCTCGTTCAAAGCTGCAGATGATCAAAGAAAAGAGTGAGAAAATACTTTGAGAGGAGGATTCTCAGGAGCTAGTGCAAAGAGAGGTAAAGACCGGAAAAGAATAAATTTGGTGAATACCTAATTAGAACAGGTAGTGCATAATGGTAGTGCATAATGTTAATTGCAGAAATGACTGAAAAACAGTATAAATGGGGAAAAAAGCCACAGAAACAATATTAAACCCTAAAAACTGGAATTCATCGAACAAGAAACTTACTAGATCGACTTCGAGGAATGAAGAGAGAGAAATTCAACAGCCTCGTATCGCTCACTGACAGCACCACCCTTTTGTTTCGGGAACTGGATGTACCGCAAAGCGCTGTTAAAGTACGCTTCGGCAGCTGGGTCCGTCGTGGCATTTTCACTCTACATCTCCGTAGTAATTAATTCCATTAAGTCCTGGATAGTATTGACGGTGATCTGGTTGTTCCCCTTCTCAAAGAAGTAGAGATACCTGAATTGAGAAGCAAAATTTCATCATAGCTATGCTGCGTCTCTTTATAGTGGGTTTCACTGTCCAACAATATGCTATAGTAATCGAGTAATTCCAGAATGGAGTGCTTACTTGTTGAGGATTTCAATGAACAGCATAACTGATCCACCACTGCCCCTAGTAGCATTAGCCATCTGTTGAGCAGCATTTGCAATCTTTAGAGCACGCTTCAAGCAAAGCAAAACCCTGCATCGCAAATAAACAAAAGAAATAAATCATGCATTAGACTTTCGAACCAAAGCATAATTTAGCATAAAAAATCTAAAAACTCAGGCACAGGGCAAGGCCTAACAACAGAAACAGGGACTCAGGGACTTCCATCGTAACAGACTATTCTGCCTGAACGAAAAAATCAAGACTTCAGTCTAGAAACTCAAGTCAGGACTCTTAACTATGTCGCTTACGTATTCAGTTGCTCTGCGATAATTTTATCTGTGAAATTCCACAAGTTTAGTAGCCCACACCAGGTTTTTAAACCTAGGGGGAGCAGAGAGTACTGCATTTAGGTATGACAGACTAATAGATTGCTACAAGAACACATGCAACACCATAAGTACATCTAGGAAAGCAGCGAGGGGCAGGATGTTCCATAACAGTTATATTGCTATGAAGTGTCAGGACACGGCATGGTATTTCAAAACGTAATCGAGCATTGTTTGATACAGAAAAGAAAGGTACAGACACAGACCTTTCTCCATCTCTTACACCTTCGTGATCATCAGCCCAGAAGAGATGAGAGCATGCATAGACTGCCCTACATTGATCAGGTTTCTTCAAAAGCTTTGCTGAATACTGCAGAGGCCAAATGCACATGCCAACTGTCAGCACCCAAAAAAAATAAAAAATAAAAGAAATAAAGAAAGAAAGCTGAACAGCAAAAGGATGGAAAGAATAGTACCCCAGTGGCTTTAGTATCCCTGTTCTCAACACCAAAGATATGCATCCTTTGGAGAGTCCCTATGATTAGGTACAATGCATTGACCTGTTCTCTGGAATCCTGTCGACGTAAAAGCACAGAGAATGATATGAGCATACAGAGTACACACTCTATGACTTATCAGTAAAGGAGTGAAGTAGTTAACACCATAAGACATCCATAAGAATATTCTCACCGATATTTCTTCTTTATATAATATGTATGCTTGAGTAAAAAATTCACAAGCGACAGGCTCTAGATCCGAGTCGTTTGCAGCCTATAACACATGAGCAAAAGATAATACAACAAGTTAAGAAATGACGAAGTTGACAGAGACAATTATACAAGCATTTGGAATAAATTGTTTAGGACATACCTCAACACATTGCAGGTACAATCGTAATGCAAGCTCAGGGCAGGTACATTTGAAAGAGCCTCAGTAAGTAGAACATGTCATCTTTCTTTTCAGATGTAGTTGCATCAAAAAATTATTCAAGTGCCTCTCAAATAAGATCGAAGAATCATAATCCTGACAGCAGGCAATACCGCAATATAAGCAAATTGCTTATGTTTCCTTCTGTCTCCACATTTGAATAGCTTAAGGAGAGTGGGAGGGTGTAAAACCACACACCTTCATTGCCCTTTCCCTTTTCCCTCATCTATAGAAGAGTAGTCCCGGACATTCAAAAGCATAACACAAAATAATTACTGAAATCACATCCAAACTCACCTGGTTCAACAACTGAAAAATCTTCTTTGGTGTAGCCTCCACATTATCTCCACTTTTAGTCAGCTCCTGGTTCTCGAGCCTCCTAATCAACTATTCGTAGTACATGACAATAATCACAAATGTTTACAAGTAAGAAATCTCAGAGAAATGAAATAAGAAAAATAGAAAAATGCCTTCCCAAACGCCCGCTCCTGCAAATTCGAAAGATAGAACATCAATACATGATGTGTGGCAGAGTTTTGCCCAACTTTTTTAGTTTGGCATCTCTCACCTTGAAAAGCTTGCATGATGGTTTACAAAATCAACATTAGTTCACCACAATTACCTCGTGCAAATAAATAATTAAAACAAAATTAGAAGGAAAAAAATCACATTATTTTACCGGTTCAAACAAATAAATCACAAATTAAACAAAAAATGAGAACATTAAAACATGAAATCTGGGTAAAATTAAAAAGGAAAATTGATGAGCTCTACGATCAAAACATCAGCAACAAACTACCCAGAAATATAAACGAAAAAGTGGGGAAAAAAGAACCTTTGTAACTAGTGTGCCATTTCTTTGTTGTAGAAATCATATTTTTCTTCCTGTACACACACAAAAATACGATGAGATAAAAAAAATCATTAATCATCAAACAATGTCATGCATGATTTTGTCATCAAATGAATCAGACAAGGCCAATCGAAAATTTAAAAGATTCTGGAAAAAGGGGCAGAAAATTTACAAATCAACCCAAAACAATCCTAATATTGAAAGCCAAAAGCAAACCCTAATTCACGGCTCACAAATTTGCATAAAAAGGGAGATGAACAACCTAATTTTAATTTTTGCAATCAAATTACCCATAACTTGAAATAAACCTTACTTGGAGGATCACACTTGCGGGAGTGAGGATCTGCAAAGGAGAAGTAAGAAGAAGAGAAAACGTTTCAAGAGAGAGGTAAATCAATGAGAGAGAATCTTGGTGGGAGCAGCGGAGAGAAGAAGAGAAAGAGATGACGAGAGTGATGATGGGGAGCAGCGTAGAAAATGAGAGAAAGAAAGGAGGAGAGTGAGTGATAGAGAGAGTGGCTACATAGCAAAGTGCATCAACGGGTCAGATTTCAGTAAATCAACGCGCCAGATTTCAGCACAATCAACGGTCCAGATTCGAGCTTAAAACGAGGCCAGCTCACAGTCGTCCGATTTGGCACTGTTCCAATAAACAGTTAACTTGCCTTAGACATTTTTATAAGGTGTATAGAAAAACAAAACAATAATCTTTTTGGATCATAAATCCAACACACCCCCTTGATCCAAAAAATCTCACGCGCGTTAAGCCGAACACTTCACCGTTACGTCATTTGCCGTAATAACGAACGTACAAGACATCGTAGTTCTTGTACCATTTCTTCAATTTCGATCTCGCCTTCGGATTGGATCTCGATTAATCGGGTTCTTCGCACCCGCCTTCTTCATGGAGCATTTCTCCATGCATCTTGTGAAGTCCTTGCCTTCACCTAGTAACGCCATTCTCACAATCTCGCCACAACATGTTGATGCACATCTCGCCAACCTCAAATCGCCGAATCACTTCTCTCCGCGATACCGATAGAGTACGTCTCTCTATCTTTCCATTGTGCACTTCAAAGATGAACAAATTACCTACATCTGGTTAACGGCATTTCCGCAACCCCATCGTCATTGGCACTATGACCTGACTTGTTTGGGCTACACACCCAAACCTTCAAACGTCTCCATTTGAGACTCCAGGAGCCTTATTGCTTGGACTCCATTAAATTCATAACTTGCTTCACCACTCATACATACACACATAAGGCTGTGTTGCCTTATTGTCGGCTTGATCTTGGCATCAACATCATCATTTTGTTTATTGTAAGTCTTACACAAGGCTGCATGGGGCATGCGTAATAAAAACGTACAACACACCCTTTTTTTTTATTTTAAATTTGATTTACTCTCAAACACTATTTACCTCTTGATCTTTCTGTTGTAAATTTCACTCAACCCTCAAATTTAATTTTGATAGCAGCGGAATCTTTGTTCGCCCCATTTGAATTGGAATCGAACTCGGCTACTTGAGTGGAGGTGATTAATCTCCCATTTCAAGTGTTCTGATACCATATAGCATTTTAGAGGGAAGGAAAAAGAAGAGTAAACAACATGGAGAAGTTTAATGATGTTAAACTTGCTCTTAAACCTTCTCAATTAACACATTAAAATTAAGTCCCTTAAATAGGGAGTACAACAACTAAACTCTCCTAAAACTAAGCAACTACTCATCACCACAATCCCACGTATGACCTACACTAATCCACTTTGCTACAAGAATCATTTTAAGCCGAAACTACTCGCAAATAACTAGGAACCACTAAATTTTGGATTATAATAATCCAACACACCCCCTCGATCCAAGATGATCCAAAAATCTTGGGAGCAATCTTCATCGTTCGTACGTTAAGTCGAACATACCGTTACATCATTCGCCGCAACGAACATATATGAACACTTGAATTTCTAAACCAAAAGGGCCCACTTGAATTTTGGTGTACCAAGTCAAACCTTAGAGGACCTTGTGTTGCACAGGTCTCTTAATAACGATATAAATTATGATGATAAAGTTGAATCGGTATATATTTGACCTTTATATAGGAACTATTACTTGAATTTTATTAGACAATTATTTTCATTATATGAACATTATTTTACAAATTTAATAACTTATACTCTCAATTCTGCGTTTGGGTGAGGATGAGGGGAAATGTGCGTGGTAGGTTAGGAGAGAGAGTAATTGGAGACTGAGACTGAAATGGTAATAAGAGGAGATAGGTAAGGGTATTTACAGTAGAGCAGACAATAATGTAGGAGGTATTTAGCGATTCAGTTATACTATGGTCTATGATCCTCCCACCACCCACCACGAAGTGAACCTTGCTCTATGGGCATCAAAGTAATTTTTCGACAAAACCTGTCTGGGTAGTTCGGCTTCCGACTCCATAAATCCATGAAAGTTGAGATTCAAGTGGAGTTGTTTAAGGTCTTTTTTTTTTTTTTTTTTTTTTTGGGATCTTTACCAATTGCATTACTATGTACGAACTAGAACAACATAGTAGAACAAAAGAGGATCAGGTGACCTTATTACATACTGACGTTACTGTCTATTACTCCATTATACGGCCTAATCTGTTGAAAAGCCGAGAGGTATAAGTTACAGATGTATACAGCATAGTAGCATACCCCTGCTTACAAAAGTAACATCTTTGAGCAATGAGCAGGAGAATTCGTAGCTAAAAATCCAATCTAAGTATTCCTTGTATACTTCTATTGTTGGCTCCATATCTTCACCCACAAGTTTTTCAGTGCACAGCGCTCGGCCCTTCTCAGGCAGACGAGCACAACCCGGAGTAGAATCTTACAAACCTTGCAACTACAACCAGGAGAAGTGAATGGAATTCTACTAAAAGTTCACTAACCTAACCACCGGACACCCTGAAACTCTTTTGTTCAACCATATCTGTGTTATAACCTCAGATTTTCTTTCACGACATAACTGGCACAAAAAACACAGGGGGGCTGACTACAACAGATAGCTAACATGACATTAATAGAGCACAAAAGGAATTATCTTTTTAGACAAGAAGCGAAAATCGATCAAGGCACACACTGGAGCAGACATATGTGTAACTTTAGAATCAGTAACTTTCAGACCAAGACTTTATTTCAGAAGAAAAACTCTACCCTCTTAACTTGGCCAACTTATAACGAGTACGAATAGCACAGTTCCTGCACTGTAAGTATAGAGCCTCCGAAACAGGACTTGAATAACTAAGCTCTAAGGTAGCTTCTCAATTTGAGACCTTGCGGCTGATCCTTTAAATTTTAATAGACATCTCTGAGAATGCACCTGACATTAACTGAAGACCACATATCCATAATCCTTATCATGTAGATCCCCATTTGCGTACCCAACACTAGAGCAGGTACGAGATTCATAAAGGTATACCAGAAGTAAAGAAACATGTAGTCCTCAAAAAAATAAAAAAATAAAAAAAATAACATAGGTAAATATGAGGGTGTAGTACAGTTTACAAGCAGAAGCCTATCTTTGAAGTTGTAACAAAAAAAACTCAATTGTAAATGTGTGAAAACCAAGAACACCATAAGATCAGATATAAGTAAGCAAACTCAAGCCTCAACTGCCTGAGCTATGATATCAAACTGCCGAGAGCCAAAAGATGGCAATTCCACTCGGGCTTACTTAGCAGTTATCACACAATGTAAAGTAGTACTATATATTAAAAGTTGTCTTTGAAGCAACGACCAGTGGACCACGTTCAATGACTTCAGGTAGGCCATCTCGCATGTGTCTTCATAGTTAAAAAAATCTATTGTATCCAAATACAATTATTGCCAATTAGTATTTACCTTAACTCTCAGTAAGTGTGATAACTCAATATGGCAAGCAAAAATATGTAACTGAGTCGTACGTTTTGATGTCATCTTGCTCCTTACCAAATTGCTTTTTATAAACCACCCTTTTAGGTAAAATTGTAGACAAACTAGTTAATTCGAATGTAGTTCGGGTAGAAAACTAGTTATACTTATAAATAGGAAAAGTCGTGTTTATTACATGTCGAAATTTTTAACACTAACCCAACTATCTTGTGAATCTTGTTGACCCGTTGAATTAAACTAGTTGGAAACTCTCAATGTTACGCTATAATTCCATATGCTTCGTGTCGTGTCAACCTTTGCCAGCTCTACCAAACCCGACTACCTAATCCGAAAAAACGGAAAGATGAGTCAGAGTCAGACGCATGTGCCAGTTGAAATTACAGAACAAATTCTTCGTCGTCTTCGCGTAAAAGATTTGCTCAAATTCCGATCAGTATGCAAAGCATGGAAAAACCTAATCGATTCCCATTCTTTCAAACTCACACACTTCAAATCCGCCGCAGATTCATCCCTTCTGATTTGGCGTCGTGATGCGAGTCCCGACGATACAAAAGAACGACACTTTCTTCATTTTCTCTCTGCTCACCACGATTCTTATAAAGCTTCATTCGCCTTCCCCCCGACTGATAATTCTTGCAAGAAAATTATCCCACCAATATTTTCATGTTATACTCCTAATATCGAGAGTTACATGCAATTTGGTGTCGTTAATGGTCTTGTTTGCTTGGATTGTGAGGGATTAATGCTTATTTGGAACCCATCTACCCGACAATATCGCCCCATTGAACGTCCTTGTAGATTCTGGGTTACGCCACTGGTCGAACAGTGTAGATCCTTAGGAGAGGGAGAATTTCTTGCCAATGGCCCAGTTTGCGCTTTCGGGTTCGACCCGGAAACTAAAGATTATAAATTTTTGATTGCTAGGTTTACGAACAGGGGGAAGGTAGTGGTGATGCTTTACTCTATGCGTCGGAATGGTTGGAGTACGTTTCTGGTCGATTTCCCTTATTTCGTATCTGTGCGTAATGCTGACGGGTTTTTGGACGGGTGTTTATATTGGTTTGCTTACGAGAATGACGGGCCTCGTAGACATGGGATTGTTAAGTTTGATTTTAAACTTGAGAGGTTTGATTTCATCCAATTGTCCGAAGAATTGACAGGGGCTGCGTATGAGGAGTCTGTTGTGGTGACTACTCGCGGTTGTTTAGAACTTATTACGACTATTGTAGGGAATAATAAGAGCCGGCATTGCGAAGTATGGGGGATGGGAGATGACGGGATGTGGAGTAGGAAACTTCGATTTGGTTTGAGTCGTGAGTTTGGTAGTCCGCTAGGTATAACGAAGGACGGTCAAATGATATGTGCCTTATTATGTGGACCTGGACGCGGTAGAAGTGTGATGAAAAAGATTATTTTGTTGAATCCTGCCACTGGTTGGTGCAATATTCTTGGAGATGATTCTGATCAATTTTTGGTTCTCACATTTGTGGAAAGCTTGTTCTCGATTTAGTCACTTAGTGAGTGAATGAGTAGTTCGACATCTTAGTACTATGTAGTGGTGGTTGGTTTGCCATATGAAGAAGGTAGAGTGAGCTACACTATGTGTATGATTTCTTGCTACCTTTGGTTGCTATCGTTGCGTCTTTCGGAATCCCGATTTAGCTTTCATGTTCTAAAATTGTATAAAGAGTACGCTTATGCTGTTCAAATGTTGCGAATTATAGTGTTGTTTGCAATTGCTTTTATACCTCGTTAGTTGTTCCAGTAGTACTTGCCAAACTGCTCAATTCTCCGAACATTCCATCTTTGATTGATGCTTTCTTCTACACGTTATCTTATTTTTTTCGTAAAACTCAATTTCCGTAAAACTCATTAATATTCGACTTCAAAACCATCACTCTTCTTTCAACTTTATTTTATTGCTCACAGTCACATATGAAGGATTTATCTTTAGCCGACTCCAAATTTTTGAGACTTTAAGAGGGGTGGAGGAGGAGGATAATGTTCTATGTATTGCCAATGTTTTGGTGTTTTGTGCGTCATGAGCAATTTATGAATCTGTGTACTGATTGTCTTGCTTGAAGACTGTAAATTTGTAAAAAAAGAAAAAAAAGTAATTGGAAATTAGGCGTTAACAGATAGAAAAACCAAGTTAACAAAGTTACAGATCAACAAGACAAGAACGAGTACAAGCAAACATCAAATATTGCCTTAGCTTGATGCATTATTGCCTTCTTCGATTTTCTTAGGCCGTTTCATGTGAGGCTTTGAATGTTTAGGTTCAGCTTGGCGATGATGAGACTTTGATACTCCTAAACATATTACGTACCTTTACCTGAATCTTCGATCAATTTGATTTGACCTCACTTCCAATAGAATGCCAATCTAAATTTAACAAATACGAAATGTGGTGTTTCCATTTGTATCAATTTCAGTTCGCTGATTTTGATCCCAATGTTAACCTTAGCATGAAGTGTAGATGATGTAGAGTGCCTAGCTAATTCGTTACGGTCGAGGATGTGAGAAACAATTTGGTAGACGAGTGGATTCATTGACAATTGCGATCTGTTTTATCACCTTTTTAGCAAGAAAGGATAGCCATGGAGCAATTGTGAAAGTGGCGTCTTAGGCTTTAATACCATGCTAATGTAACTAACACAACAAAAAAATCTAGACCATTATTAGATCTATTTAATTAATGGTTAAGAATTCTCGTGAATAACGCCCATAAAAATGACTTTATGTTTGTCAAAATCTCTTTTGTGATAGTGTTAGACAAAAAAATACATTTTCAGTTTATTTTGGGTCGGGTTTTGTGAGGGGAATTCAAAGATTGGAGGAAAGACAGTTATATTAGGGCCCGCTAGGTATCACTGCCGTTTTCAGTTTTTGGTTTTTTTTTTTTTTTTTTTTTTTTTTTTTGCGTAAAAAATTTAGTTAAATAAGTTGCAAAAAATAATTTAAACTGTACTCCCTCCGTTCGCCTATAAACTTCCTACTTTCTATTTTGGGGCGTTCATCTTTAAACTTCATACTTGGAATCTTTCCTTATTTTTACATGTAAAGACCAAAACACCCCTACTTTATTCATTTTTTTATGGAAAATGCAAGTGGGGTATACCCTTACATTGTAATTTTACACCAAGTGGACCCTAAAACTCATTCTTTATTATTTTTTTTCTTATAAACTGTGTTCCGGTCCTACGCGTTTTAAAGGCGAACGGAGGGAGTATGTTTCTATAATATGTAGAATTTAAGAGGGGAGAAATAATATGAGAGCAAACATGGAGAAGTTTACTATAAAACTTGCTCAATTAATCACATAATTACTTGGCCCTTATATAAGCATTACACATAGCTACGCTAAACCAATAATAACCCTAAGTGAGTGGCTAATCCACGTAAATGTACCCATAACACACATTATCCCACTAATAGCAATTTCCTCCATTGACCTAACCAACTAACATCACCAACTAAAACTTACGAAACTAATTTTGACTAAATCAACAAGTAATTTTTGGATCATATAATCCAGCATAATTATCATACAGAAAATGAAAACTGAAAACTGAAAACTGAAAACTACTTTTTTCTGGTTTTCAAAAACGGGACATTGGTTTTCAAAAAAACAAAAAACAAAAAACAGAAAACGATACCAAACAGACCCTTTAACTAGTGTTAGACAATTTTTTTTACAATCTGTATTCTTTATTTGAACATAAAATATATTTCCAGTTCTCCATGAGAAAAAATTAGGCAGTAAATTTAGGCTGCCATTCTTCGGTGGCCCAGTTTGCTGTTTCGGGTTCGACCCAAAAACTCAAGATTATAAGTTTTTGATTGCTAAGTTTATGAACCTGGGGGTAGTGGGGGTGATGCTTTACTCTATGTGTCGTGATTCTTGGAGCTCTTTTTTCGTTAATTTCCCGTATTCCGAGTAATGCTGATGGGTTTTTGGATGGGTGTTTTTATTGGTATACTGGATTGTGCTACAAGACAGATGATAGGTCTCGTTCCCGTGGGATTGTTAAGTTTGATTTTGACCGTGAGAGGTTTGATTTCATCCAATTGTCGAGGGAAATGGTCTGGCTTGCGAAGGGGGAATCTAATAGGCGTATAAGACTCCGTAGGAGTGGACTAGGAAGTATCGCTCGTATATTTGGAAAGATATTGTGCTAATATAATAGTACAGTATCTTGCCAATATGATATCAGAGACATCTAGAGTGGCTAGGATTAGCCCGAACGTATGTAAAGTAATGTGGTATAAATACCACCCTATTATTAATGAGAACTAGTTTACTGGTTACTAGTCAGCTTATTCATGGGAAAGCTACACATCTTGAGACTAAGAGAGAATTTGACATCACCTTTGTCTATGGTTTAAATGAGGCTAAGGAAAGGAAAGAGCTTTGGAATAACTTGATCCACATTAAAACAACTGTCAAAGGAGCATGGGTAATCTGTGGAGATTTCAATAATGTTTTATACCCCGATGAAAGGATAGGAGCTCCGGTTACTAATGCTGAAATCAGAGATTTTCAAGATTGTGTACAGAGTTGTGGGCTTAATGACTTAAAAACTGGTGGTAATGTCTATACTTGGAACAATAAGCAAGAGAATGAGAAAAGAATTTTCAGCAAAATAGATAGGGCAATGATTAATGATGATTGGATAATGCTTTTTCCTGATAGTAGTGCCTATTTCCACCTAGAAGGACTGTATGATCATAGTCCTTGTATAATCAGTTTGCAAAGAGTTATGAGTGGTGGAAAAAAGAGCTTTAAATATTTCAATATGTGTGCAAGGAGTTTAATTAAGCAGATAGTTAGAGATGGATGGGATACAAGGGTGAGTGGATCACCAATGTTCAGAGTAGTAAGGAAGCAAAAACTACTCAAAAAAGATTTGAAGAGTCTTAACAAGGGTCAACTGTCAAACATTGAAAAAGAGGAGGCAAGGGTTTATCATGACTTGGTGAATATTCAACACATATTGCAAGGGGACCCTATGAATGACCAAATTAAAAATGAGGAGCGCCAATGTTCAGAAAGCTACAAATTCCTACAGAGAGCTAAGGAGAGCTTCCTCAGACAGAAATGTAAAGCATCATGGTTAAAGGATGTGGTAAAATTAAACTAAATCATCTGTGTTTTGCTGATGACTTACTCCTATTTCGCAAAGGTGAAGTTAAATCCATATGCTGATCCTGAGGGCTTTCTCTACATTTTCTAAGGCATCCGGATTGTGTATGAGTCCTGCTAAATCTGATGTCTACTTTGCTGGTGTAAATATTCAGACTAGACAGAAAATCCTGATTCTGTCTGGCTGCAAGGAGGGTTCATTACCTTTTAGGTACCTGGGAATCAGGATAACAGCTGGGAGATTGTCTGTGTTGGATTGCAATATCTTGACAGAGAAGATCGTGAGAAGAATCAGAGATATTGGAGTCAGAAAGTTGTCTTATACAGGTAGGCTGACTTTGGTGAAAGCTGTGCTTAACAATATGCATTCCTACTGGGCTAGAGTATTTGTATTGCCTAAGACTGTCCTTAGGAAGATTGCTGCAATTTGCAGAAATTTCTTATGGGATAGGTCTGAGCATATGATTAGGGTCCCATTAGTGACTTGGGAAGAGACTTGCAAGGCAAAGAATGCAGGTGGACTTGGAATAATAGATATCTATGTATGGAATAAAGCTAGTATAGGGAAATATGTACACTGGATTTACATAAAAGCAGACTTCTTGTGGATAAAATGGGTTCATAGCATCTATTTGAAAGGAGAATAGTGGGGGAAATATACTCCACCTGAAGATTCAAGCTGGTATTGGAAGAAATTATGCAAGGTAAAGGAACAGATTAAGCACTTTAGTGTAGATTGGGAAAAACCTGAGTATTCTGCCTCAAAGTGCTACAAACGGTTAAAAGGAGTGCACACCAAGGTGGGATGGGATAAGATCATTTGGTGTCGACACACTATTCCTAGATCAAGTTTTACAGCTTGGCTAGCTACCCAAGGAGAGACTACAAGTGAAGGAGAAGCTCTGAAAACTTGGTATCTCTGATGATGATCAATGTCTGATCTGCAAAAATGGCACAGAAACTCACCAGCATATGTTTTTCAGATGTTCCTTCAATTCACAGTGCTTGCAAAAGTTAAGCAGTAGATTGGATATCAAGGTGCCTGTGAGTGATACGATTATCCGGAGCTCAAAAAAGAGCTTTAACTCAAGGATAAAGAGACAAGTCATAGGAGCTTTAATATGCAACCTGATGTATTACATTTGGTATGCTAGGAATAAGTGTAGGTATAACTTGGTCTTATGGCTTCCGGATGTTGTGGTTAAGAAAACCTGGGAAGAAGTTAAGCATAGATTAAGGCATATAACTGTTAATTTAAATGCTAAGGACAGAAGTTGGTTAGAAAACAGAGATCTTTTGTAATCCAGTAATCTTTGATGATCAAGGATAGATAGAATTGTCATGTTTTTGTTGACTTTCAGGGGAATGCCCTTCGGTTTATTTTTGTAACATTTTGATGAGTAATATACTTACCTTTTCAACAAAAAAAAAAAAAAAAAAAAAAAAAAGAAACTTCGAGTTGGTTTGAGTCCTGAGGTCGGTTGGCCGCTACGCATAAGGAAGGACGGGCAGATGATATGTAGAGGTTCGATCTGTGATTTTAGTACTGTGTTTGTGCTAACTGCTTTATTTTGGTATTTTGATCAAACCGACCTAGGATTAAGTTTTAATAGATCATTTTAGTATGGGATGGGCTCATATACTCTCTCTGGAGTAATGTGGTTTACGATGTGATGAGGCTAGTGTGAGCTACACCCGAGTATGATTTCTTGCCGCCTTAGCTTGGGGTTGATGTCATTGCGTCTTTAGGAATACTTCAGCTTGAAAAGGTGTAAATAAGTTAGAGCTTTGGCTTTCTTGTTCGATTTGAGACCTTTGCCTATGAGAGAATCAGAGGCTATTGGCTAGAATTGTAACGCGATCGCAACATTTTGGGACTTTCTATCTACGTTTTTATTGTTCTATGTATGATAATGTTTCTGTTCTCTATGTGTCTGTACAATGTTCTTGATTACAATCAAGAACAAATTATGAATCTCTGTACTGATTGATGCCGAGCTACATAATCAAGCACCAACTAATCTCGTCATTTGCAAGTTAATGGAATTATTAACAGCTATAAACACTAATGTTGGGGCACAAGTTAAAAGAATGACACTCGTAACTTGCATTCGACAAATGGGAAACTGAAGCAAACCCGTCCATCATACGAGTAAGCTTCTTTATTTTGGGTATATAATCAGGAAACCCTCTAGTAAGGGTTTACTCCTCTTTTGGCGCCAAGCAAGCAAGCAAGCAGCACAATATAATATGAGATTTGCACAAATATTTCCTTGAAGAAATAATCTCATTGAAAGGATCAAAGCCTGCTCTTCCTAGCTAGTCTCCTTTTCTTTCTCTTTATGTTATCTCCCGTAAATATCTAACAGGAGAACTGCCTTTAGAGCTTATAAATAATCTCCCCCTTGTAATATATTTTGGATAATTTGAAATTCCAGAAAACTGAGTGAGAGAGAATCTTATTCAATCTAATGTGTTCATTTGGTTGACAGCCGAGTCGGAGAATCATTAGTATCTTACTTCTGAGGGTGAGTGATATCTCAAGGAGGGAGGATCAAAGTCAGTAGGGAGTAGTCGAGTCTTGGGTGAGTTTACCCTGAGTTAGATTTCTCTTAGTTCTTGCATGGGAGTTGAGAAATAAATCAACGATCATCGAGTTAATATCTGTGTTTGATCATCTATTCTTATTTGCTCAAAAATCTTCAGAAAAACTCTGTTTTCTAATCTCAATAATAATAATTTTAGTGCTCTCTTTACACAACTTCATTGAATACTCCATATTATTAGGTCAATTAAAATTTGATGTTAAGAAAAAGGAACAATATTGCAAAGCTGAATAAACACGCTATAAAAGTTGATGAAGACGAAAAGTTTAGCTCAGATTGAAAATTAGCCACGAAGATACAGGAAAGCCCTTAAAAGTAGTAGGTAGATGATCTAAGGTTACTTTAATTAAGATCACATACTCCGTATTATTGATTAATTAAGTTCTTTAATTAGCGGTCATTCATTTATACTTAAAATCAATTCGCGCAACTATGATAGTTGGGTAGCTTTAATCTTCGAAAGATCTTTTCTCCAGTCCCCACGGCTGCACCTTAACCTTTCCCCTCTTCAATTCCCCATCATCCCCTTTCATGGTAACAATGAAAATCCCACCGTCCCCTTTCATAATATAATTAGCTGAATAGATGGTGCCCCCCGAGAAACTCTACACATACACCTAATGTATGAGGAATATTCATACACTAATAGGTGTCCACATATTATTCGTTTACCTTACGAAGTATTTCTTTTCTTCGATTTTCAAATTATAAAATATCTTCTTTTTTTTTTTTCAATTTTAATTCACCTAATACAATTTTAACCCCAACTTCCCCTAATAAACAGTAATCGACATCTTTCTTTTCTTTCGTGCTATCACTACACTTTTATCTCCATTAACAAATTATGATCAACAGTCATTAGTATATATCTACATTATTTTCATACTACCTTCTGCCATGCAACTTCAATGAGAATTACATGAAAGAAAATGAGGTTCATTTTATAGGCAATTTTTTTTTTAAGTATTTCCAGAGTTTTACATTCGTTTTTAAAATTTCTTTTACATCGTATTTTGGCTTTTCCTATACATTTCACATAGAATATTTTATACTTTGTAACAAAATCACCGGAACATATTCAAAAAGGTACTTATTTGGAAGGGTTCGGCGAGACCATTACAATGATATGTCTTACACATTTAATAGACTAGTGGTCAAAAGTTATATGGAAACAAAAACAATTAACAATGGAATAAAACTCCCAAATTAATAACTAATCTCACGTTCCATTATTTTTTTTCATTTTCCCTTCACAAAAAGGATAATAAAAACCTTATTTTTTTCTCCTTGTTACATGGCATGTTTCAATTGACTATGTATAATGATTCCACATACATTAAATGTATCTGTATCATCTCTCCCCCCCTCAGATGGTGCCCTAATATTACTTGTAGTTAGTTTTAAAAGGATAAATTTCCAAAGATTGTAAAATCACTAGTTTACTACCAACTATCGTTATTAAGCAATTGTGATGGATTTATGGCAGGGTCTCATATACACGGTCTTATAGTTATTAGTTAACGACGTAGGGCTGAGTGTCACCTATTTACGTAAAACAATCGATGAACTAATTCATGTACGTAGTGAATTGTTGACAAGTTTGGATATAATTCAAATAGGTATACCAAAAATTCAGGTGTGGTGCTTGAATTGAGAACTCAAGTCTGAGAGAAAATGCCAGAAAAAAAGTACTCATCAATCAACCAAGCTGAAGTGTTGGCGAAAGTTGCTATTAATGAAAACGAGAACCTCAAGATGCATTGTGCGCCAACATGTCGCACTCTTTTTGGACCAAGTTGCTGTTCCAAACTCGCCGTATGCGTACAGATGTCTTTGATTGGGATTTGGGAGTATTTGTGTGGGGTATTATGAGTGAAATACTTGTGCAATACGCCGTCTCCTCCTTTTCGGGTACGGTGTTTGTGTAATGAAGGCTTGAAGCTTGTCTTGAGTTTGGTTATGTGTCTCGGTACTGTTTTGGGTCTGTTACGTATTGGTGCCTTGGTGGGGGTATTGCGTACTCAAGCTGAGCCTTGACTCATTGTCTTGAGACTGGTTATGGCCTTGATCCCTTGTATATATATGTATGTCGAACTAGGTGTTGTTATCGTCTTTTTTGGGGGTGCGTGTAAACACTCCAGGCTTGAATATTGTCTAGAGGTCGACTCGTGGTTTAATTTTGGGTTTGTTGGCGTCTTTCGATCGAATCTATGTGTTTGATCACGTTTAATTTGTATGATAGCTTGACAAATTAAACTGCATGCATGGCCTTTATATTTTATTATCAACGAGTGAAGTAGAAGCTAAACACAACATGACGATGAGTTTGACTAGCACAAGTTGAAATACACGAAACACGCCTGATTGACGCTATATCGTAGTTCAACTTGAGGCCTAAAACTCACAAACAAAAGAAATTACACAATTTTAAACTCATCAAGAGTACATAGCATAGATTAGTTACATGAGCATATGCTCATACAACCATAAAGGCCAACTTCAACGACTTACACTGGAGCTGAAGCAATGTCCCCATCGTAAACAACCTACTCCGTATACAAAAAAAGAAAAAGAAAAAAAAAAAGAGTTAAATCATTATATTAGACTCCAACATGACACCTTAAAAATGCAAAATGAAATAGGAAAATTTCTTTGAATCGGATGAAATATATAATATGCATACTTTTCTTCTAATAGGACATGTTTATATATGTATGCCGTAGTTGTTAACCTCATATAACCACATGATTGTACGTCTAAATGTAATGAACGTCCCATAAATAATGAATTCATGCATGCCATTAGGAAAATAACTATCTTAGGCTCTTTTTTTTTTTTTTTTTTTTTTTTGAGATTTTTACAGTGATTTGGTATTTTGGTACACATATTCGGAATTTCGGAGTAGTTGAAAATTTATGTTCATCATAAAGTACAGTTCTTATCGAATTATTAGTTACTAGCTCCGGATCTTTAAGACTAAAAATTGAGAGTAACTTGAAAAAAAAAAAAAATGAGAGACCATGTAGCGGACATTCCCCCCTAATATATTAGATATATACTGATCCCTCTGCTTAATTAGTTCCACTTCTTTCAGGGGGAATGGATAATGCGGCCATTTGCATACTCAAGATTTTAAAAGATAGGTTTATTTTATTTTGTTGCTACGAGTTATATACTTCCTGGGATCCCACTTCAAATAGCCCAGGAGGTATCCGTTGTAGAGTTAGAAAAGCTGTTTAAACAAATTAGTTTGTGGTATTGGAGAAAAATTAGGATTAACGAGGAGAAAGAATATGAAGATTAGTAAAATTTATTTAGAGAGAAAATGTAAGAGATGATGTAATTATTACCTGCGGTGGAAATCCAGGCACAAAGCCATTCAACTTCAAGTTGTGGAGGGGAATAGCGGTAGCCATTTGCGAAATCGAGATTTCAAAAGATAGAATTATATTTTGTTGCTGCGAGTTATATAATTGCTTAATGTTATGACTTGCTTGGTACTAAGACTCCTTCATTTTGCCCATATTTATAGAGCCCGGCCAACACAACGCTACTACTGCGCGTCTCCGCCCTCCATTTGCCTATAAAATGCGTAGAGGCAAAACACAGTTTTTAAGAAAAATAAAATAAAAAATGAGATTTAGGGTCTATATGATGTAATACTACAACGTAAGGGTATGCCTAGACCTGACAAACGGGTCATTCGGGACGGGTGATATGGATCGGATTTATTCGGGTCGGGTGATCTTTCGGGTCATGTATTTCGGGTCTATTTCATGTCGGATCGGGTTAGGTTTGCCTCGGGTCTAGTTCGGGTGTGCCAACTACGTGTCAAATTCGGATCGGATCATTTCAAATTGTTCAAATCTGATCATATTAATGTCAGATTTCTTAAAAATTTTGGCTAATATTATCTTAATTTGAAGTTTTACTCATAATTTAAATGATTGAAGATGTGATACATCTAATCTAAATCATTTTTGCTCAACCAAATCAGTAAAATGTCTGGTTATTCGGGTCTAGGTAATTTCAGTTCAGGTTATGTTCGGGTCGGGTCAATATCGGTTCTAACAGATTTCGTG
The DNA here is from genome assembly GCA_963680865.1 of Spergularia marina. Classification (NCBI taxonomy): domain Eukaryota; kingdom Viridiplantae; phylum Streptophyta; class Magnoliopsida; order Caryophyllales; family Caryophyllaceae; genus Spergularia; species Spergularia marina. The sequence goes on along the minus strand of OY804545.1, from coordinate 7,376,530 downwards.
TCATTTTCGAGTTCGGGTCGGGTCAATTCAGGCTTTGAGTTAAATTTAGATTAGAAATTTGGGTCAAGTTCGGATGTTCGGGTTAAGTAATTCGGGTCGGATGTTTGGGTGTGAGTCAATTTTGCCAGGTCTAGGTATGTCTCATTTGCATTTTCAATAACCCAAAGAATAATGTAGGGGTGTTTGATATTTACATGTACAAATACAAAAATATTATAAGTAAAAAATTTAGAGAAGAACACCCTTTAATGGAAAATACTCCGTAGGAAGTTTGTAGGCGAACGGATGAAATAGGATGATACGTGTACAAAAATAATCACGGGCGTGATACTGTTTTGTTTTTTTTAAAGGAAGAGAAAAAGGTTTTATGTTACACGTGGGTGGGGTATGCAATTGATTGAAATAAAAATTTCAAATGTCCTTGAAGGTTCGAGTGAGTGGTGTTCATATCATATGGGTCGTACTCGTAGGTCTCATATGGGTCGTACTCTAAAATGAGCAAAGCCACTGCAATTATTTTTGTCATCTTTTACCTTTTATCATGTGGATCGCACTCGTACTGCCTCCTTTATCTGTCTTTAATTTTATTTTGCTGACACGTTACACTTTCCTGTTGACCAATAGGACCGTGAGATTGTGGGACCGTGGGAGTACGTTATCATTGTTAAATTACAATTTATGCATGTAAAATCGTAATTACTGCTTATTTTGTTCGCCTATATAATGCGTAGGGTCGTAATATAATTTAAAAAAAAATAGAATAAAGAATGAGTTTTAGGGTTCAATTGATGTAAAATTACAATATAGAGATATGCTCACTTGCATTTTAATTGACAAATTAATAAAGTGAGAGTATTTTGGTCTTTACATCTATAAATAAAGAAAGATTTTAAGGAAAAAGTTTAAAGATTAACACCCCAATATAAAAAGTGGAAAGTTTATAGGCGAATTGAGGGAGTAGACAACTAGATAGGAAGTCCTTACTCAGCAAAAAAAAAAAAAAAAAAAAAAAAAAAAAAAAAAAAAAGACACTAGATGGGAAGTCAGTGTGTTGTACTGAACACTTCATCATATTTTTATCTACTAGTCGTTCGACCACGCGCGTTGCGCGCGGCAACATCAGGGCTTATTAGGCAATGCTTAACCGATGACATTATATTTGCAAAGTATTTGGAAATAATTAAGAACATAGCCTGTATACATATTTTTGAAGTTATTGTGCCGCAATAATTTTGCTATGTAGCGGAAAGCTTTAAAGATTGTCGTCTCCTCACATAACTTGGTGGGTTCCATTGTTGGTGCTTTACGAAAATAAAACAAAAGAAAAATGCATGTCCGGGTTAACATTACATGTTCTAAAGCTAATGTAAATGTCTCAAGAGTATATTTGATGATAATGGAGCGAATGATCCAAAATACAACTACTTAAAGACGCGTCTCCCGAGTGGCAGCAGCTCCAAAATATCACTCACGTGCCTCGTGCGTGATTCTTTGCAAAAGGTTCAGGTCGTTGATTATTGCTCAATCTAGCTTGGTAACACCATTAAGCAACCACCCTCGCATTAAAATGTTTCAATGACTCATGTAACACCCTTGTTCGACGACTGTCTAGAGCAAAATATAAAATTAAATAAGAGCTTTTCATAAGAGCGATACAATCACAACAATTCTTTCAATACTACGATAAATGAAACTTTCACAAAACAAAGCGTCTTTGTGAGTCCAACCATATCAGCATGACAAACAAGCTGCACAAATCCCAATATTCACTCCTATGGACCGTAGTCTCATATACCATATTGAGACATAAACTGATGAATCACATCAGAAAACTGACAAAAAGCACACACCAGAGCCCAAACTAACTTCTATTATTGGTTATTTGTCAGATATCCCCAAATGTATCAGAGTTGCATAAGCAAGTACTGAACACAAAAGCCAAAGATCGTGGGCTGAAACTCACACAAAGAGAAGTCTTTGGCAAGAGTGTTAAATGTAGCATCACCAATACACTAATGCAATTGAGTAGAACACTGATGGAAGATAAGAATGAATCACGCTTTGGGAGTTGATCTCTCTCTCTCTTAATATAACCAAATTACACATCAAAACCTGACATTGAAAATAAACCTAAATTGCAAATGACCAGTAAAACCTAAAAAGGGCAAATCAATCACCTAAATGTCGTCTTCGACTAACATACTTAGACATGAACGAAGAAACTGAACACCAAAGAATCAACAAATGAGCAAGCATCAAGCTTGAATCTAAGTATAAACAAATATAATCACGACAAAAATAAGATCGAAACTAATTTGAGCCCAAGAAAGACAGAGAGGTGAGAATTAAGAGCAAGAGTAGAAATTCACAACCTGTGGCTTGCTCTTTTGAACTTCGTGCTGATAGCATTGTTTAGTATGTTTGTGACCTACTCACAAACATGAAAGTTTCGAAAGTTTTACTCTATCTGCTATGTCGGGCTCATGTCTAATATGTTTTCGCCAATTTTTCGTTCTTTCTTGTGAAAACTGACAGCCCTTTCCAATTAGCGGACAAAAGCACAAACGTTCAATAACAAATTCACACCCTATGATTTCCGAGAAGAACAAAGATCATCCCAGCCTGAACATACCAAGTTAATTTCTCAGTTGTCATACTAATGGCCTGAGTGCCCTGATCACCACTGACCTACCTCTCGACCTTCTTTTTACAATATTCCTTACCTATTGTATCTCAATTCAATTACTCTGAGACACCTTCTTTCTAGGTTTTCTCTATGACATCAAACAGGTTCATAACCATGGAATACAACTGTGATTGTGGATTTCTGATCTAATTTCTCTCCCTATTATTTTTTTTTCTTGATGACAAATGTCTCATATAATTACATTGGAAGCCATAAATGGTTACGTTGTATACTTCTATTCTGAATTCTTGGTGAATAAGGCAGAAACGAAAAGGATTATTGCTAGACAAGGCATTAATACTGCAAAGCCTATTGCCTATCTTGGGCTAGTAAATAGTAACTACGGAAGAGTTCATGAGTTTAAATCACCAAATATTTTAAAGAATAGCTATAATAATTTTTTGTGAGATGGAAATGCAATCAAGGGAATTTAATAGAATGGATGAGATGGCAGTTTACCTGTGAACAAATGGTGTTCCTCATCATGAGGTAAATACTTAAAAATCCACTACAAACAATAGGCACATCCCGCCCCTACTTTATTTTGTTCTTCATCATCAGGGCAGAAACCTGAAAAGTCACAGAAGATGAAAAACATTATGCAGCCAATATGCGACTATGTCCAGCCTTGCTTAATGCATGTCTGTGAATTCTAGACGCACATATAATAGCCATGCATTACAAGGCCTACCAAACAAATAAGTACTATAATAGCGTGCACAAAAAAATTAGGATCGAAGTCAAAGTCTTGTTTCTTCCCTCCGAAAATTTGGACTCTATTGATACTTCACCAATATTTAGTCATTACAGAGCCAGATAAGACATTAGAAAATGTGTTGAGAGTCTATGGAACAAGCCAATTGAAAAGCACAATACCCTCACAATAAAAGGCATAAAACTCGTATACTACATGAAAAGCCAGCCACTTATAAATGATTATTTTTTAACACAACTCTATACTTTTTTCCAGTAATCTAAAATGACAAGCAACGATGATAAGCTCTTGACATGTCATGAACAAAAAGTGAACTAACACACAAATCAGTTTCCTTAGCCTTTACAGAGGAAAACGTCAAAAACGCACACTTGTTGATAGTGTTTACAGATGACACCAAACCTAATTAGTCGATCAACGTGAGTTGGTAACTTAATGCATAACCTTGCTCTACTCAACCAAGTAAAGAACTTAGAACTATCATCCTGGAAAAGCTTATTTAGTGAAGGGTTCTATTTACCATTCTAGAAGCTAAAATAAAGGCATCGGCACATCGAGTTAGTGTATAATCGAGTTAGGTTTATAATATCAAGGTTCTGGCTAACCCTTAAAAGTCTCATGAAATGTTGATTATAGGATATAGTTCTATAAATGTGACTTTGATGGTACTAAATGGCCTCATGATTGTTGATTCTAGGATGTAGAAATGGGGAAGAAGACAAGTCATATAAATGGGCTCACAAAGTATTTAATCGGCAAAAAATATTCAGATATATAACTGCGACAATTGATTTTATGAATGTTAGTATTGCATAGGAGATTGACAATTCGACATTGGTAGGCGAAATCCATGCATCATTGTTGTACGAGTAACCCAAGCTTTGAATCAACTCAATTGAAATGAAAACGCAAGAATCAACTATAACAGATGTAGAGTAATTACCTAGTAATGCAACAACAAAATCAGCAGCGGCAAGGACGATTCGCACTACTCAGAGATAGACTGCCAAAAAGACGAGAAGACTATATATAAACCGAACAGAGCAAATTTTCCTTCAAATATGAAACCAAAGAAGCTGAAGGCAACAGAAGCACCATCGAATCCCCCCCCCCCCACACCAACAGAACCATCAAAGCAAGAAATATAGCAAATGCGAGCACAATGAGCTATTTGAAGGATTGATGATCTACAAATTGAGTTCCAACAACAAGGAGGAGCAAACCTGCTATCCAATCCAATATTAGAAGAGGTGATGCCAAACTTAACATAATGAACTGCTTAAAGCATTAGACCAGGACCAAAACAATGCCAGATATAATTCTATTACACAACTCATCCAAAAACCACCAGAAGCATACAGCAGGTGAGCGCCTACTTTAAGGAATGGTGCGCGCCCGACGATGCAATAAAAAAAGACTAAATTAAGCGGGTAAGCAATAAAACTCACTCAGTAATTTTGAAGGTCTTTACATCAAATTTGAACGAATGAAGAGGAGAGAGAGAAAAAGATGGAAACATTTGGTGTTAATTTGAATTGTTCGGAGGAGAAAAGAAGAAAAACAACAAAGAATGATAGTGAAGCAAATTATAATCAGAAATTAGAGATAGTTTACATACATACCACTTTTTACAAGCATCGGACTAGTTGCGGAGCTCATCGGCCTGCCAAAACAATGAACAAAAAAAAAAACGTTGGTACCGAAACCCTAGAAATGAAATCAAAATTCAAATGATAATCAAAATAGGGAGATCATAAAAAACCAGCAATAACAATCAAACCAGAAGATTATACTATTGATAATCGATCACACACACAAAATGTAGTCAAACAAAGATTAAAACCTCAATTAACACAAACAAAATACAATCAACCCAAAACAATTGTAACAATCACAAGGAAAAAGCCAATAATTCTAAAACAAAACATCATAATGAGGAACTGAGAGATTACCAAGAGAAAGCTTCGTATTAACCCAAATACACATTATTGCAATCATACACAAAAGTAGATAACTCACAATATGAACTCAGATTTCCAATTCATGATAATCTGATAGCCCAATGAAGCATGGAAATGCTAAATCCAAACAAAGAATGCCATAGTGCTCGGTTTGAAGAAGTTCAGTATGCATACAAATCGACAGCACCCAATTAATGCAAGACATACAAGTCAAAGCTGAGCTGGCATATTGGCGGTTACAATTTAACTGTGTATATATAGTTTAGCATTGTACACATTATAATTAATTCATTCTATTCTAATGAAATCAAGTTTCATTCATCTGCTGTTCTTAATTTCATCATATATGTATGTCGAACTAGGTGTTGTTATCGTCTTTTTTGGGGGTGCGTGTGTGATGTTTACTCCAGGCTTGAATATTGTCTTGAGGTTGACTCGTGGTTTAATTTCGGGTTTGTTATTGTCTTTCGATCGAATCTATGTGTTTGATCACGTTTAATTTTTATGATAGCTTGACAAATTAAACTGCATGCATGGCCTTTATATTTTATTATCAACGAGTGAAGTAGAAGCTAAACACAACATGACGATGAGTTTGACTAGCACAAGTTGAAATACACGAAACACGCCTGATTGACGCTATATCGTAGTTCAACTTGAGGCCTAAAACTCACAAACAAAAGAAATTACACAATTTTAAACTCAGAGTAGTAGTACATAGCATAAATTAGTTACATGAGCATCATATTGTAATCAATTTATGCTCATACAACCATAAAGGCCAACTTCAACCACTGACAGTCCGACTTACACTGGAGCTGAAGCATTGTTCCCATCGTAAACAACCTGTATACAAAAACAATTTTTTTTTTTTTGCCATGAGTAAATTAGTGTTACTTGCTTCGTGGAACCTGAACTAGAAACAAGAAAAGCGACGTGTGGAATGATGTAGATATAGCTACGTACAAACTATGTATATAATATGCATAATTTTCTTCTAATAGGACATGTTTATCAATGTATTACCGTAGTTGTTATTTGTTAACCTCGTATAACCACATGATTGTGCGTCTAAAAGTAATGAATGTCCCATGGACAATGCATTAATGCATGCCATTAAGAAAATATTCCCTCCATTTCTTTAGGAAGTTGGCATTTCATTTGAACACAACAACCTAGGAGGAAGGAGAGAGAGTGTATTAGACCCACATAGGGGACTGTTTAGAGGAGACAGTATAAGCTAATCAGGAGAGAAAAATTGTCCCAATTTCACAAATGAACCCAAAATTTCAGTTTTTCCTTCCAATCGCATGTCCAGGCCGGAATCCGGGACAGTGGAGGACTCCATTATCTCCGTCTTCCTCCCCCTCGCTTTTTTCGGTGTGGCTTCGCATCATCGCTTTCCGATCATGAATCCGGGACAATAGGGGCCAGGATTTTGTCGACATAGAACTCGTCGACAAGATGGGTTAGATCACCAAGCCATCTTTGGTGGGTGATGGACTTGACGATGGAAGAGAGGAAAGCGGCGATAATGGAGGCGACAGAAACTGAGTTTCGGGGACGACTGACCAAAACTCATATGGGAGTGGGATTCAGACATGGCGCAGAGGAGAAAGAGGGTGAGATTTGAACTTTAAGGAGAGAGAATGCTAGGGTTTGGAGCAAGATCAGGAGAGAGAGATAGGGGAAGAAGAAGTTGTTCTTGAGGAGAGAGAAAAATATCGGGAGGTTGAGGAAGAATCTGGATAGAAGTTTTGGGTTGGGTTGTTGATTTAATTATGATGTAGTTAATTGGATTATAACTGGATTTATTAGATTAATTGGCCCAAACTAATTGTAGGTTAGTAAAATAAGTAAGGTTAAAATGGGAAGTTAAAGTGCCTAAAACTTACCCGAAATAGAAACGCAAAGAAAGACCAAAATTGCCGAAAAAGGGAAATGTCAACTTCCTAATGAAATGGATGGAGTAACTCTCAGGCTTTTTTTCGATATTTTTACAGTGATTTGGTATTTTGGTACACATATTCAGAGTAGTTGAAAATTTATGTTCATCACAAAGTACGGTTCTTATCGAATTATTAGTTACATATTCCTCGTCTATAAGACTAAAAATTGAGAGTGACAAAAAAAAAACAAAAAAAACAAAACTATATAAATTGAGAGACCATGCAACGGACATTTCCACCTAATATATTAGACATGCGTCCGGCTCCCATGGAGTTACAACTCCATGGAGTTGTAATTAATGGTCTGCAATCCTCCACGTCACCTCCCCTACTCCAACTCAAAAACAATCAATTGATCCCACTATCTTCCGTTGTGCTCCCGGAAACAACCCAACATCGACCGGCAACACATCGCCGGCTCCGCCGGCAAAACAAAAAGACACCCTATGGAGGGCGGGGTGTTTGAAAGGGCGTGGTCAACCCCTTTGGGGCGTGGTATTCTAAAGTGGCCGGAAAAAGGGTTTAGGGTCTCACTTCCCGGCGCCGCTAACGCGGCACCGGAAAGTGGGCCCCTAAACCCTTTTTCCGGGTTGCGTTATTCGGGGCACATCGTCATGGTGGAGTGGTGGTTATGGTGGGTGAGTAAGTACGTTGGTTATGGTGCATTGGTGATGGTATCTTGTCAATAAGGGGTGGTTATGGAGGGAAATGAAGTGGAGGTCATGACAATGAAGAGGTGAGAGAAGGGTAGCGTGAAAGATGAAAGGGATGGTGAGAGAGAAGAAAAGGTTTGTTTTTTTTTTTTTTTAAGGTGAGTTTTTTTCTTAGCCATAGATGTAAAATGGAGGATTGAGATTGACTCAACTCCATTCCATGAAGTTATTTAGTTAGTTCCACTAATGTAGTTCAACTTCTAGTTGTCAGGGGGAATGGATAATGCGACCAATTGCATACTCAAGATTTTTAAAAGATAGGTTTTTATTTTGTTGCTACGAGTTATATACTTCCTGGGATCCCACTTCAAATAGCCCATGAGGTACCCATAGTAGAGTTAGAAAAGTTGTTTAAATAAATTAGTTTGTGGTATTGGAGAAAAATTAGGATTAACAAGGCGAAAAAAATATTAAAATTAGTAAAATTTATTTAGGGAGAAAATGTGAGAGATGATGTAAACGTTACCTATGACGGATATCCAGTAGCAAATGGTATAAACCCATTCAGCTTCAAGTTGTCAAGGGGAATAACGATGGACATTGCGAAATCGAGATTTCGAAAGAGAATTATATTATCTTGTTGCTACGAGTTATATATTTGCTTAATATTATGACTTGCTTGGTACTAAGACTCTTTCATTTTGCCCATATTTATAGAGCCCGGCCAACACAACGCTAGTACTATGCCCTCCACTTGCGTATAAAATACGTAGAGCCGTAATATAGTTTTTAAGAAAAATAAAATAAAGAATAAGTTTTAGGGTCTACTTGGTGTAATATTACAACATAAGAGTATGCCTAGACTTGGCAAACGGGTCATTCGGGTCGGGTATGAGTCGGGTTTATTCGGGCCGGGTCATCTATTTCGAGTTGGGTCAGATTCGGTTTGGGTAGGGTCTAGTTCGACTGCGCCAACTATGATTCAAATTCAGGTCGGGTCAAATTCGGATCGGGTCATTTCAAATTGTTCAAATGTGATCATATTAATGTCAGATTTCTTAAAAGTTGTCTAATATTATCTTAATTTGAAGTTTTAGTGGTAAATTGTATGATTGAAGATGTGATATATCTAATATAAGTCATTTTTGCTCAACCAAATCAGTAAAATGTCTGGTTATTCGGGTCAGGGTAATTTCAGTTCGAGTCATGTTCAAGTCGGGTCAATATCGAGTCAAACAGAATTCGGGTCATTTTCGGGTTCGGGTTGGGTCAATTCGGGTTTTGAGTTAAATTTGGGTTATAAATTTTGGTCAAGCTCGGATGTTCGGGTTAAGTAATTCGGGTCAGATGTTCAGGTCTGGATCAGTTTTGACAAGTGTAGATATGACCCACCTGCATTTTTAATAACTCAATGAATAATGTAAAGGTATTTTGATCTTTACATGTACATATAAGAAAATGTTATAAGTAGAAAGTTTAAAAAGGAACACCCTTTAATAAAAAGTGAGTTAATCATCAAATTGATGTCTGAACTTTGTCTTTTATTTGAAATAAGGGTCTGGCAACTTTTTTATGTGTGAAAATGGTGTCTCAGCCAACATCCGTTTGTTTTTCCGTCCATTTGTGTCTAAACTTTGACGCTGCGAAATTATTCTGAGGAAAAACTCACAAAAAAAACATCCTTGCGTAAAAAGAAAAAAACTGACATACACCCACAAAAAAAAACATGAATTCAATGTGGTCCGCAAAAGTAGATAATTATGAAGTTGATGGAAATCACTTGAAATTAAAACCCCACATTGAAACTCTCATCCAAGGTCATAATTATTTCTTGATCCTCTCCATATCGATCCTCTCCAGTTGTTACAAGTTACAACAACTTGAAGATCCAGTTACTTTGCTGAGCGTGTGGCACGTGGCTGCAACAAGTATGGAGGGTCCACATTTCCTACCCCTTTCTCTCTCCATTCCAACAAAACCAAGACAGTCAACGCACCCCACACTCACTACTCCTTTACCCAGTGCCCACCAACGATCAACCAGCCCACCCACCAACGGCAGCCCCTACCACCGGCCCCATCTAAAGAACCACCACGCATTCACCACCATCTACTAGCATCGACCACTCTCACACCTTCGGCAACCTCAACACCAATGAAACACCCAATTCAAACAATTTTCTCTCTCCTCTCTCCTCTCACCAACCACACACCAGCCACGAACGACCGCGGACTAAAATAATGTTGAAAATTTATAAGTGCATTGGATGTTAGACATGTTCAGTAATATTCACTTGATCTAGTGGTTAATGTCTTGAGTTTTTATACCAAAAGTCATGGGTTCAAGCCTTGTAGTTGAGAAGCCCAAAACAACTTCTAGGGTGCCTAGAAGGAGAAGCCGTCTCCTTCTGTTTCTTGTTTTATATTTCTTTTCTAATTTGTTTTTTTTTTTCATGCAAATTCTCTCCCCTCCCACAGCCCAGCCCAACCCACCTCGCCTACAGCCAGTGACCACCGTCAGTGCTCCCTACGACATCTCAACTACCTTTAGCCGTCGTACGCCACTTCCATCATCCCCGCAGGGCAGCGCATTATTGACCCCTTTCCCATTTTCTCTCTCGATTTATTCTCACCCACGGCCAATAAAGGCTACTAGGAGGCCAGGGAGGTGGTTTTCGTGAGGAGGGTGGCTAAAAATCAATGGGGAGAAAAATTCAAAAGGGAAGTATTGAGAGGAGAGAAAATTGTGCGTGGAGTAGCAAGGGTGCGACGACGGCAGACGTCGATGGCACAGGCAGCCAGACGACGTGTCGGAGGCTGGAATGTGGTGGGCGTAGAAGGAATGGTGGATCTGGGTGAGTGCAGGCGGTTTCCGGAAAACTACTTTTGAGAAACACTTCTACAAAAGTTAGAGATTGGCCAAACACACCCTTAATTCCAAGTCTGGGTTCGCCACTGTGTATGAAGCCAAATCGGGCAGAGCTTCGTGCAATTATGGAAGAAGTAACTTTCAGACCATGAACTTACTGAGAAGGCAAAGTGTTTTTTTTTTTTTTTTTTTTTTTTTTTTCCATTTTGGCCAATTTTTTAAGAAAAAGACTGGTACAGCTTTTGTACTGCAACGTTTGCACGTATGAAAGTTCCCAAACAGGACTAAAGTGGCCAAAATTTGGAACCCAAGGCCTGGTCCTTGAATTGAACCAGAGTGCCTAAGAATGATCACAACCTCAGGTCGGGTCATTAACTCAAGACCGACATGGCGAGATCCATACTCAAGATTTCAAGTAAGACAACGGTGCTGTCAACATTTAACCAGAGTGACGATAACTAATGAGATCCCATTGATTCACAAATTTGTTAGCAATTGCTCAACACCAGAGCAGGTATGAGGACCATAAAGTTTATACAGCCTCTGCCTTGTATATTACAAGTCCTAGCAAAATCAAAATCCTTACTATCTTGTATGCACTTTTTCACGTAGATTGGACATGGTCAGTCAATCAGTTAGTACATGTGAATACCAATTGTTAGAAATACCGAAATTGAGAGCCAGAGCTAGCTCAAAGAAAAAGAAAAAAATTTCATAACAAGTGGTACAAAAATGAGAGCCAGAGCTACCTCAAAGGAAAAAAAAAAAAAAAAAAAAAAAACATGGTACAAAATACACAATACCATATGAGGAACTGGAACTCTGGAATTACAACAGAAGTACTAGGAAACAAGTTTTCATACAAAGGAACAAAGACTTAGGCCCTGTTTGATAGGACTTAATATCAGTTCAGAAAGATACAGTCCTATCAAACGGGGCCTTAGTATACACAACTTCTCTAACTATGCAGTACTCGGCCTCAATTTCTGGAACAGAGAAAGTAAATGAAAATATATTGAAGATTAAAATGTTGAATAATTTAGCCACACAAGCGTGAAATTTGTTTCCTCGGTCAAATGGGATGAATCAACAGACATATTACCAACACATTCTCAAATCTCACATGGTTCATCATTAATGCAAAAAACAAGCAAGTAATCTCAGGTTTTCTCACCCATCAGAGGGGCTGAATATTGAATGCTATTTGAATAGGAAATCAAATGACCCAACTTTCCAAGACTAACCCTTCATCGAATACACCTGGAAGAACAATTACCCTTTCCCTTAGATCCTAAACCAAATGTAAAATAAGCAATCAAAAACTTGTAGTCCTGAGTTTTCGGGTTGAACCCAATTGCACAAAATCACAAATACTGGTTCTCAGAGCTAGAAAATCGCCACAAACTTTTCTACTAGTTTAGAAGGCTGATCAATTTTGCAGAACAGATAATTCAATGGGTTACAAACAACAACAAAAGTTGTTCCAAGATAACAAAACAAAACTAAATTTGTTAAAAATTGGAAGATAATCAGGGTGAAAGTTGACAGGAATATTGGGGTCAATGAAAGAGGGATCTACAAATTGCTCAAGATCAAGGGATGGGGTAATATCAAGAGAATCAAGAGAGAGAAAATGAAGAAAGGGTACAGAATCATAGAATTGCATGTACAAGGAACGCTCTACATCGACACTGCTCCATATTAGACAGGATGATGAGAGAACAGAGTTGTTTGAAGCTTGCAGTTGCTTGAACTTGAAGGAATTGCTGTCGATCAGAGATTTCCATGCCTTACGAACTGCCCTAAATCGCACTAAATCTTTGACAGGAAGTCGAAGAAAGATGTCCTCTCGTCGTTCTTGGGGCAAATGTTGCTCACCATCTCTGCCGTTTCTCTTCGCCATTTTCTCCTCTGGTGTTTTTTTTAAGAGATTAATATAGTGGGACTCCGTGGGTCGGTTGCTCAATTCAGTCAATTGTTATATGATAATCTAATGGATAGTGTATCAATTTGGTCAATTGTTATACTCCCTCCATTTCATTCAATTGTTTACGTTGGGTTTGGGTTCCCCTCATAAAACCCGGTCCAACATAAACAATTGAATGAAATGGAGGGAGTATAATAAAGTGGAACTCGGGGGGTCCATGGGTCTTTTTGTAGGAACTCCAAACTATACACTAATACTGTCCCTATAATCCAAGCTAATAAGTAACAAATGATATTCTCATTGCATACCAAACAAAGCCAAATTGGAGGAAAGCTTCTGTGTAATTTTCAGGCCATGAACTTAATTGAGAAGGCAAACTCCCTTTCTAACTGACCGAAATTCTCAAGAGTAAGAATGGAATGGTTTAGTACAGCTCCTGCACTGTACGTGTAATAGTTCCAAAACAGGAACTAAAATTGCCAGAATTTGAGACCCTAGCCCTGATCCTTGATTTGAATCAGACTACCTAATAAGAATGAACCTGGCCTCGGCTCGGTCATTAACAGAAGACCGACATCCCTACTCAACAACAATTTAAGCAAGACAACGGTGCGATCAACACTTAACCACCCACTGACATACAAATTTGTTAGAAAATTCTCAACAATAGTGCAGGTATGAGCATCATAAAGCATAAACAGTCTCTGCCTTCTAGCTTACACTGGAAGCAAAGAATTACCTGAGGACCTTGTATTTTACAAGTCCAATCAAATGAAAATACCCCCCCTCCTCTCACCAATAAGCTAAGATTAGCAAATTGATGCAGTGATGAATTCACATTTTCCTAGTGAATAGATATATTATACATGCATAGAAGCTCTGAAGCTCTCTATGTCTGAAGTTGTAAGTCTGTAACAAAGCACTGACCAGCAAATGTTTGAAAACAGATAACATTCAGAATAGGAGTAAATATCAATGCAGAAAGACGTCCAGGCACGTTCCTAGACATATATATATGCTAAGCAAGTAAGCATACCATTCCATCAGAAATAAGCAAACACGCTTCCCTGAATGAGCTATGGTATCAAACTGCCGATAACCAAAAGATGGCATTTCCCTCAAGCTTTACTTAGCATATTATTTTCAAGGACCCAACCATCCCTTTTGGCAAATTTTGTGACGAGCGAGATCAGATGATGTGATAATACAACCTGGCCCGTGTTCTTCAATATGTGTGTTGGGAACAATTGGCCTAACAACACAATTGACATAGTCGAACAAAAGTGGCACAAAATACACGATACCATGAGGTATTGGAAGTACAGAAGTACTACAAAACAAACATAATAAACAGACAATTGACATGCTTACTTCACTACCAAGCCACATTACAAATACAGGAAACAACCGATTAACTAACCTTCACTTTTGTGAGCACGCAAGAGAAGTCTGAATATCAGCACACTTACACTGATTCCTCGATTCAGAAACTGATTGAGAACAAGCTCTCTACGTATGTGAAGACTGAAAATGCAGCTGAACGATGCTCAAGATTTTTACAAGAGCCTGAACCAGGATCAATCAGCAGAATCTCACTAGAAAAGTTACCAAAAGGCGATGATTCAAAAAACAATTGGCCATCCTTTGTTAGACCTCGCGGTACATCCACCCCTGAAGGCAAAACCACACGCAATTTCCTGATCCACGATCCATCTGCTGCCAAACCCCAAACTTCACTGTGACTTTCCTCATCACCCTCACCTACACCCAATATCAGCTCTAAACATCCACGAGTAGTTACCGCGATACACTGCTTCCCTACCACATTTGCTACCAAACCAATACGACTTCGCAACTCGGGACACAACCTGATCAACTCAAAAGTCTCATCATTATAATCAAACACAACAACTCCCGGACCAACATACCCATCTTTCGTAACACACTTGTTAGCAAGCCAATACGATTTTCCATCCAAGAACCCATCAGCAACACTTACAATACACACATAAGCGAAATCAAATGACCCAAATTTCCAAGACTTACCCATCATTGAATACACATGATACAGTATCTTACCCTTTTTCTCACATCCAAAACCACTTGAAAAATAAGCAATCAAAATCTTGTAATCCTGAGTTTTCGGGTCGAACCCAATTGCACAACCAAAGCCGCTCTGACACGGAAAATCGTCACAAATCTTGAATCTAGGAGGCGGGTCGATTTTCCAGAAGTGATTACTTAATGGGTTCCAAACAACATATTTTTTGTTCCAAGATAACAACACACGACCATTCGCAACACCAAATTTGCCATAATTTGGAAGATGATCAGGGTGAAAGTTGACAGGAGTTTTAGGGTTTATAAAAGACGGATCTACAAATTGCTCAAGATCGAGGGATGGGGTAATTTCAAGAGGATGAGGAGACAGAAAATGAAGAGAGGGTTTAGAGTTGCCGAATCTCCTGTACTTCGAACCCATCACATAGACACTGCGCCAGATTAGATAGCTGGAGAGAGAGTTGTTTGCTGCTTCCAATTGCTTGAATTTGAAGTTTCTGCTGTCAATCAGAGATTTCCATGCCTTGCAAACTGCCCGAATTCGTACTAAATCTTTGACTGGAAGTCGAAGAAAGATCTCCTCTTCCAGTTCCTCGGGTAGATGCTGCTCGCCATTTCTGAGTTTTTTCGTCGCCATTTCTCTCGAGTTCTTGTCAGTTGTCAACATTCTAAAACCCTGAAATTTGGTGGTCGAGTATGATTTTCGAGTCAGGGTCGGATCGGGTCGAGTTTGAGACTTTGGGTGGAGTTGGGTGGATCAAGTGTAAATCTAGTTTCGTCTCATCTACGATCTCGAAATGTTTTATTCAATTTTCCGAGTTTGCAACATTTTCATGGAATAACCCAATATTTTCATTTTAACAAAAATAACTCAATGTTTTACTTCGCGTCACATTAATATCCGAACCAGTTAAAGTGAAATTTCTCGCACTCTAATTCTCAAGAGGCTATTTTTTATTTGCACAAATTTTTATGTTTTTTTTCCTTCACAGTTTTCTTTACCTGCCTACCTCTATCTAGACCTGGCAAAACTGACTCAGACCCGAACATCCGAACTTGACCCGAATTTCTTATCTGACTTAAACCCGAAACCAGAATTGACCCGACCTGAACCCGAAAATGACCCAAATTCTGTTTGACCCGAAAATGACCCGAATTGAAATGGCGCAAACCCGAATAACCAGACGTTTTAATGATTTGGTTGAGGAAAAATGACTTAGATTCGATGTATCACATTCTTAATCACTCGAATTACCAATAAAACTTCAAATGAAGATAGTATTAGACAAAATTTTAAGAAATCTGACATTAATATATGAACAGATTTGAACAATTTGAAATGACCCGATCCGAATTTGACCCGACCCGAATCCAACCCGACCCGAATTTGACCTGCAGTTGTCACACCCGAACTACACCCGACCCAACCGACCCCGACCCGAACCGAAATAGACCCGAAAGATGACCCGACCCGAATAAACTCGACTCAGACCCAGCCCGAATGACCCGTTTGCTAGGTCACATCGCTCTAATTATATACCCTTTTTGACATTCAATTTTTGTCTTCTTCATTGGTTAAATTGTCAAACATATAACATTATCTCTAAATTAAATGCACAAACATTTTTATCATGTAAATGAATGTTTGAATGAAAACAAAATAAATTTTCATTTGAAGGTAGTTGTGATTTTGATCTAAGTTAATTTCGATTGAGGTTGAATAGATATGCTGTATAGAATAAGGGGAAGGTAATTATTATAAATTATTTATTAGGAAATGAGGGGAAACACGAGGGAAAAAGAATCACGTAAATTTGTGCAAAATGTCGTTTTTCCTTATTATTAGCCCCTTGAGATTTGGAGTGGGCAAAATTTTTACTTTAAAAGATTTTGGGATATTAGTGTAATAAGAAGTAAAACGTCGGGTTATTTTAATTAAATTTGTCATTTTTTAATTCAATTCAATTCACATATCTTATTATACTTCATAAATCAAACAACATTTCTACAAAAAAAGAAAAATCCCAAGTCTAGGTTGTTGCTTGTACTTCTAGATGCAAGTGACATTGCGATCGAGTTCTGATCTTGTTTTTCCTACTTTTTGTTAACTCGCTTTAATCTTCTTCTTTTTTTTCCCATTAACACCTGAATGCGTTGTATACTTCTATCACATCGAAGTAAATCAAAAATCGACACGATTGATAGTAAAGTTATTTAGTTAATTTGAAGTCATGATCTTAGAGTACAATGCAATAATACGTGGTAAAATTATATATATCTTGCTCCAATACAAATGTATCAAGATTCAAGACACAACAATAATGTATTAATGTGTCACTAATGAATAATACGGAGTAATAATTAGTGATAGTGAGGTATTTATTGCCCCATCCTAAGAGCAACATATGCTAACACTCTATAACTTACCAACATCATAGTCAAGGCAACAACATCAAACCCTAAATTGTGAATACCAAGATCCTTAATCGTAGGAAAATCGACCACCCTACATCGCATTTCCAACCCACATTCATAAACCTCATGACCCGAGTATTGCACGGCCACAAGAAGCTTGTAACAATAGTGACTAAAAGACATGTACTTCAACCAAGCAATGAAGGGTGGAATATGAGTAATGTAATAACCACCCGCTAATAAAAATACGAGCATGATCACCGAGGCCAAGGTCGTGGCCTGCTTCACGTCCATCAGAATCGCGCCAAGGACAAGGCCGAGACCTTGTGATACAAGCACGTTGTAGAGGACGATAGATAGCGTGAGGAGGAAGGGTAGAGGAGCGGGTTTAAGGCCACCCATGTAGTATGCAATGCTTACGAAAATTGTAGGGAGGACGAGTTCCATAGGTAAGTCACCAACTGTACGTGCAAAGTAGTATGAGGAGAGACGGTACATTCCTGAGGCACGTTCCCTTTGTAGCATAGGTCTTTCTTGCGGAAAGGCGAAAATGGCGTTGAATAGTGGGAAGAAGCCCCAAAATATTGAGAAGAAGAAGAGAAGCCCTATCTGCACAGATACATATGAGTAAATTGGTGAATTAATTAGGATCAAATTATTATGACGGTCATTCAGACGCATAGTACTAGACGAGTAGACTTTTATAGTGCAAGGGGAGGTTTACGCGTCTCGCTACCTTGTCGTCATACATAAGTAGCAATCTTAAATAAATAATTTTTGTTGTATTATATTTATGTTTTACATAGTACATTATTGTCCACTTATAGACGAGTATCTAGAGTTAGAGATGTGTATTGTATGTATGAACGAATTAACAATCTAATTAACCGTGTGTAAATCGATTTTTGAAATATATATATATATGAATTGATGACTACCAGGCCACATGGGCGAATTTAGGGGGTAGCATGGGATGCACCGGCTACCCTAAATTCCCTGATAACGTAAAAAATTCCAAAAAAAATTGGAAAAAAATTCGAAAAAATTAATTAATTTGTACGAAAAGGGTTACCCCAAATTTCTGGGGCTAGATACGCCACTGCCAGGCCAGCCTATATATATAGTTGTAGGGGGTATGAACAAATGAACAATAATGGTAGCGGAATATAATGGTGCATGTTATGAAAATTGATTTATTTACCTGATCTTGGATATGGGAAACATCAGACTGCCACCACAAAAGACCAGAAATGATCGAAACCGAAATGACTTGGAAAATTCTGAGGCCAGAATAAGATTCATGTTTTCTCTCTTTGAGTCCCCTTTGTAGTAACACCTTAAATTGCTCATACCATGTTGTTGTCCATTGCTTTCCAATACCTGGCGAATAATGGAGGAATAGATTAAAGAAAAAGATGATACGTCCACACTTCCAGTATAGTACTCCCTCTATAAATAAATATATGACGTTTTTGGATTATGAGTTGAGATATTGACTTGCGATTTTACGGAGAAATACATATCGAAAAATTATGAAACATATATCATTGGATTCGTATTGAAAAATCATTTCACGAAAATATAGTTTCATACTAGTATATTTTATCAATATACCTTATGATATATTGAAGGATAAAGGAGACGTATCAAAATGTGAGAAAGTCATGTATAATTTTATGGAGGGAGTACAAGTATACAACAAAAACAAGAGTTAACGTAAATTATGGCATTTAATCATGTAGTTATTATATACTCTGTACAAAGTATGGTTTACTCGTAAACGGATTTGGATCCTCTGGAGTTAATTATCCTGGAATTCCCTGGAGTTTACTTGAAATGAAAACATCACTCTACCATGTAATGTTTTTCCTTATTTAAAAAAGACATTCATAAAATTATTTTTTCATTTCAAGTAAACTTCAGGGAACTCCAAGAAAAATAACCTCAGAGGATCTTGATCCCTAATAAACAGGCTCTTTATGCATAATAATTAGGGGAAATGTTGGTTTATGTTCGACCCCTTCGTCGTCCTTACGCCATATGGCCCATATGTAGGTAGCTTTGAAAGTATTGTTGTAGATGATCTAGCTAGGAGTCTATATGTAGAAAATAGAATTTTTTTTATAACATAATGAAGTGTAGTAAATTAAAGATTGCAAGTAGTACATAATATGTTTTAAATTTAACAATTGACAGTAAAATCAACATTGTTACGACTCTATCAATAGAATTAAATTTAAATTGATTTAATTCTCAAATCAAGTACCATTGATTGTCTCTCTTTCCTTATAATCTAACATTTATAAAATTATGCAACAAAATTTACTGCACTTTTGATTAATTTTACTACAAATTACGCATAATTTTTTTTATTTGTCTACATATAGACTCCTATTATTTTTGTAAACGTATTGTAGACTTGTAGCCTTGTAGGAATCATATTTAATACTATATAGTTATGCTTACTTTTGTCTGATGAATTTGAATTGGAAAAGACATTATCTCTGAAATTTTGATGCATCTCGGCTTTCAAACCAGGGTAAAGATTGTTCTTGTATGAAGACATTAGAAACTGCTTGGTCGAACTTGTATCATCATGCCGGTCCAATCTGCCATGCAACTCTTGTTGATGGTCATGCTTGGTATCCGAAACAATACCTGAGCAATAATTGATATATCATTTTTCGTAATTTTTTTTTGCCATACTAGTAAAGATCTAGGTAATGTATAGATAACACTTAAAATAATTAAACTCTTATATATTCCAATAAATGCATCATCACATCGCTCCTGTAAATATAAACTTATTTATTGCTTTGGAATGATTAATGTTTTTGTTGTAATCCATTTTCATTCCAATGTTATTTCTGTGCAAAAATTATTTCATCATAATTTAATGTATTTTCAACGAAATGTTAGACCTCTGAGCGCATCCTTATTGGTGAGACTCATTTAGGTCTCAAATACTAATATGTGACATCATGCTGACATTAAATGGAGATGAGACTCAATTTGAGACTGTACACTTCGATGATGAGACTTATAATTTGGGTCTCAAACATTTATTTTTCTATTATTAATTGGGGCCAAAATAATATTAAATTAGTTCTAATTACTAGTAAATCCCACATAATTATTTGTTGAAACTTTTGAGACAGTCTCGAAAAACAGAGACCGTCTTCAATTTTTGAGACCCTCCCCCTTGATGGCTTGATGTACATTATATTCGAGATCTGTCATTTTGAGTCTCATATTATCCTTTTTGAAACTCATTTAAACCCCCGATGAAAATAGTCTAACAATATCGGAGTTAACACTATTTTTTGGAAAGGAAATGTTATCAATCATTGGAATGCAAAGTTCTCAGACAAATTCTTTAATTTGTGCGTGTAATTCTGACATACTCGCCGACTTGCTAATTGCTGTGAACAAATAAAAGCATGATAAAGTAAACAAAGCTAAGATATCTCCATTGAAGACGAGCATATAATATTTGGACAAGTATGAAGTATCTATGACCTCTTCTACTTCGACCCCAAAATCTTTGACATGTGTCCTCGTAAGGCTTCTCTTCTTTACGGTTATAAAAAAAGTAGATTTTCTTTTCTGCTTTTATTTGTCTTTGTAGATTTTCTAGTTCAAATAAACATCTCATCATTTCTTCTTTCTCTTTGTCCTTTTCGTAAATGAGAAGCTTAATAAAAAATACTAAAGGTACTTAATGCTGTCATGCTGTGTTTATATTTGGCTAAATAAGTTGGACATACATGATTGGAAATCTTACTAATAATTGGGATACTATGATTAATTATTATTATTATCAAATTCTCTTCTAATCTTCGTATATAAAATAATATGTCTAATAAGTTCTACACAATAATAAGTTTTACTCTTATGTGAAAACGATCAATAAGAGGCATATAAAATGACACGTTTGTACACTATACTAGTATATATATCATATATTCATATAACCTGTGATCAGTGTTGGAAAACCATTTTGTCCACTCGATAAGATGACACTACTGCAACTGCTCCTTCCTATCTTTGCATTTTAAAAGACATTAATTAAGTTATGAGTGGGAAATCATGTGTTCGAATCCCGACACCTACAATTTTGTGCGCAGGCTGCAGCTTATATTTTTAATAGGATTGGTTTTTCCATAGCAAAAAGTGTGGGGGCTCAGATCGTATCTCGTCTTCCCACTAACTTTTTTTTTTTTATGATATTTATATCGTTACAATTCTTGATGTAAGTGCCGTTTGGCAACTATATTAATGAAATTCCGTTTTATTTCAAAAAAAAAAAAAAAATTAAGATATTAAATGAAAAGTATGAGGACGCAATTCAAAATTTTCTGGTTTCCTATCAAGAATTATTGTAAGAAATTAAAAATATATATACGCAAATTGAAAGTAAGAACTAAAGTAAATAATGAAGGTGAGTTGGGGACGTACGTACCGTTAGCTAGATCAAGCAGAAAATCTGCTGGATTTACAAAATTGAACCCTGGAATAAACCCGATGGAGCAAAAATAATCCATGACCCGATTAGCACTCCCACTATAAATCGGGCAACCGTCGGATAAAACCACCACCTTATCGAATATTCGGTATAATCTACTTGATGGTTGATGGATTGTCGTCACCACAGTCCTCCCTCCTTGGGCCAACCCTCTTAGGGTGGTCATGATTCGGAGGGCTGTTGTTGAATCTAAACCCGATGTAGGTTCATCCAACAATAATAAACTTGGGTTCACGAGCATTTCTTGTCCGATACTAACCCTCTTCCTTTCGCCCCCCGAGATACCTCGGAAAATGGACCCACCAATCATGGTGTTTTGACACCTAAGCAACCCTAACTCAGCAAGGATCATTTCGACCTGCTCTATTTTTTCGTGTCGTGTCAACTCTTTTGGTAACCTTAGAAGTGCAGTATATGTTAGTGTCTCTAGCACGGTCAAGTGTGGGTATAGGATGTCATCTTGTGTAACGAACCCAATTTTACGTTTAATAGATCCTGAAAAAGGGTTCCCGTTGTAGCTTATCAACCCACCTGATAATTTATTGGGGAGCCGACCGCCTAGGGCCGTAAGCAAAGTTGTTTTCCCGCTACCAGATGGGCCTAACATTGCTAGGAGCTCACCGGGGCACACGATTCCGGTCACACCACTGAGAATTAATCGGGCTTGTATTGCATTATCGCCGAAAGAGCAACCTACAAGTTTTCTTCTTGTAGGTAACGTAATGTTGTAGGTGACATCTTCAAACTGCAACATAAACAATTTTGTTAGATATATACCTAGCTAGCTAGTTAGTTAGTGATAAAATAACGGGTGATGATCCCCTAGAGTTTGAATTTGGTAGAGTTGGTAGAGTTTAACAAAAGAAATAATAAGACAAAATAAAAAGAATTTTGAGGGTCACAAATACATTGTTAAAAAAAAATTTCTTGCATTTTTAGGCAAACTCTACCAAATAGAGTTGATTTGCAACTCTAGAGGATCCCAACACTAAAATAACTAGGTGAAATTTTCTACCGTAAAATATAACCCAAGATAAATTCATCATACACCATGTGATGAACTTCATCCGAGACTTTCGACAATGGTCTAATGTAAATATTTTCACGAAATGGATATCCATCCTTAGCTAACTATGACAGGTGAATAGCAATTCAACTTTTCATAGATTAATATGAGAGTGACATATACGGAGTATATACACTGTGTATAGCCACACGAATATAAAATAGCTAGCTTAAATAGCTAGCTAATGAGTACTAAACCTTGAGTGTGATTGGGCGCAGTGATCCATGGAGAACGGAGAAATGAGCAGGAGGATCTGAAGGTTGATGGAAAGGTTCCAAATCCTCCAAACAAGGACTAACAGCACGGTACGAGGCCGAGGGCTCGGCATGATGAGCAAAGAAGTCATCAGAGTTTCTGTTGGAGTGATGATGAAGGCTAATGGATGGACTTGTACTATTCGACGTAGGATCTTGCTCTATGGGCATCATTCTTAAGGCTGTACTGTGTTTGGGAAGAATTTTGGAACGGAAATAATATGAAATTATTTCAATGAAGATCGAGGAGGATCACGAGAAAGGCCAGATACTATAAATATAATGTGGAAAGTTGTTCAAGGCGGAGATCAGATGGTAGCTAATTAACAAGTTATATGCGGCAAATAAAGAGCCATCTACGATAGATGGATATCGATATTATTCACTAGTTCAAACACAACTGTATTATTCTGTTAAAACTTAAATGAGAAGTCACATGCAAACAAAAGCTTGCTTTTCTACAGTAAAAGGTATGAAAGACACGAGAAGTGAGAGTATAGTGGACTTTGGTCACTTGGTGCCTAATGATACCTCATGTCGTTGGCCTTAAATAATTAACTTCAAAGGCGGAGAACGATTGACCAACCACATAATCGTATATACAACCATACAATCCAATAGTTCTATGGTTGAATTGAGCGAAACTTCGAAGAGTAGTGTGTTACTTTGTTTTAGGCAAAAACTATTTACACTTCACAGCAATCTTTCAACAATTTTACAATCTCATGTCTATTATTTGAGGTAAAATATTGTGAGTGGGAGTGTCGAACATTGCAGTGGAGTGCCGATAGTGCCTCCAATCCCTTGTTTTATCATGTGGTAAATTTATCTATGCTATGCTACTATTTGAAAAAAAAAAAAGGAAATTATAAAAAATCTTCTAGCTAGGTGAGTTTGGGAACCTACAATAATAGGGTGAGCTTGATATTTTGCCAAAGCTCATAATTTGACCTCTAAGGCTCTCCCCTAGCCTCTACAAAAGTTTCTGAGCTATATTTTCTTTAGTGCCATTTTTTAGGCGAAATAATGGATTATATATTTTGGTAATGACCAGATTTTTTTTTTTCTCTTTTGAGGTAGGGTTATGACCAATTTTTGAAGTAGGCTAGTGACTCAAAAATTTACCATGTTGTCACGTTCACTAAAAATTTTTAAAAGTACAATATGATTCAATATTTGAAAGTACTCCGTACACCGGTTTCATTAAAATGCATGTAAAATCGGTTTCAATAAAAGTACAATGAGTGGTGTATATATATAGGCCCAGTGCGATTGGACTACAATTTTCTGACCTGATTTAATTTGATTTGAATTGAACTGATCAGATTTAATTTAATTTGATCTGAACTGAATTTATTGATAAAGTAACTGCATTTAAACGAATTAATAACTAGAACTAGACTAGATTCATTGGTTGCTATTTGGATAATTCTGATCTGATTTGAATAAAACTGATTTGATTTGATTTGAAACACTGTTTAATAAGTTGTATCGCATATAGCCATAGTCTATGAACTTGACTTCTTGGAACGGATATTTCTTTCTATATGTAAAATGCTGGTTTGACTAAAGTTACGTTAGGTTTCAAAGCCACAATTTAACATCGGGTTGCTTTTCATCCTCACATGCTTTGACCTTCTTAGAAATTGATGACTTAAAAAAAAAAAGACATTATATTCAAATCAAATCAGATGCATTCGTATAAGTTTATATTTGATTATATTCATTCAAATTAGACCCGATTTACTCTTATCAGAGCTAAATTTTCAAAAAGTTTAGACAAAATCAGATCACTTCAAAAGTCATTTAAATTAGATAAGAAAGATATAGTCCTAGCATTAAATTATATATTTGATTAGATTAATCTGAACAATATATCTAGAAAAATCATGGAGATTTTCTTTCCTTTGAGAAACAATTTATTATAATAATAAAATGTGATCAATTTCTTTCCTATTTAAAACTTTTTTAAAAGAGATTTTCTTTGTTTGAAAACATTTATAGGAAATTTCTTTCCTTAAATAAAAATTTAGGACAATTTATTTCCTTAAGTAGAAATTTGATGGAGAATTTCTCCCATTTCAAGTTCCAACATTAGTTGAATTTAGTCACAAAATTTCCACTTATGTCCAAAATCAGAAATAAATGATGGACTCCAAATTTAGTACTCTTTTTAGTAAGCATGACATATACTTTCCTTCTATTCAAGTCTTGACTGTGACCCTAACTTTCATCACCCACCGTTGATTGTCCTTAACCTTTGGGCCCACATAGTGGCTTTATCCACATCTAACGCTCCGTTACAAAACACACAATCACCGTGCTGTAATACTAGCATCTCTACTCCCCCTCTTTGCTGAAGAACTGCTTAAAAAGGCAGTCATTTTCTCTCTCCTCCCCACTTCAACTTTTCTTCTTCTCTGCTTATTTATTCTTCGCAGGGTCGAAAAAATTGAAGTTCAATTTGATATTTTTATTCCAATTTTGACCTTTGATTAATCAAATTCAGGTAATTTTAATCATATAAAGCTCATTTTAAATTTAATTTCAGCTTGTTTTTGTTTGATTGTGATTTATATGATAAACTTTGGTCTAAATTATATGATCATGTTTAGGTTTAATCGTGATATTCGATTGAGTTACTGATTATTGTGTTTTTGATTGGATTTTCTTGTTTGCTTGTTTGAAAATTTGATGATTTATTATACGAAATGGTTTTTTTTTTTGTTTTTTTTTTTTGTTTTTTTTTGTGGAGAATTTTTGCGTGTTTATTAAGTTGGATAAGTTGAGGTTATGAGGTAAAGAACACATTTTCCATGGAGAAACTTGGTTAATCTTGATTGAAATGGTACAAATTTGCGGTCGAATAACACGATTGGAAGAGAGGGGGATAGAATGAGGGGGAAATGGTGTTCCTAGGAAATCTAGAGAGGTGTGTAGTTTAGTTGACGGAATCGGTGTCGATCCGAAGTAGAATTTTCGAGGAATTCCCACTTTCCATGAAATGTAGAAACTTGCTTAACTCCTTTAAGGGAGTGGGAATTGTCATGGTTGTGAGAGGAGGTGAGATGAGTGCTTAAAGGGATTGATAGTAGTTAATGAATTCGGCCAATCTTTTTGGGTACAAGAAGGAAAATTGAAGCGGTTGGGACGCATAACTAGTTAATGTGGCCAATTGTTTTTGGACAAGGTCGTAATTTTCTAGGAGGTTTATATGTGGTATTTAACATGATTTGTTTAGGGGCTTTCAAAAAGCGCTAGCTTAATTTAGGGACGGATAAGTAGCCTGTGGAGTGTGGATTATGGTGGTGGTGAAGAG
The DNA here is from genome assembly GCA_963680865.1 of Spergularia marina. Lineage (NCBI taxonomy): Eukaryota > Viridiplantae > Streptophyta > Magnoliopsida > Caryophyllales > Caryophyllaceae > Spergularia > Spergularia marina. The sequence continues at coordinate 7,350,131 of OY804545.1, read as the reverse complement.
TGGAAGACTTTAATTTGAGTGGGAAAACCTTACTATTGCGATGTTGCATTTCCATGAACTCTCTGTATTTAAGCTTCTAATGCTGAGTTGACCTACTTGTGGATCTCATTCTATGGGGTAGTCATTATGCGCTTGCTGCTTTAAGTTACAGTTTATTGTTTGAATCTTGTGATTGTGAAGTTGGCACTTTGTGACTCAGGTTGACTTCTTCAATGCATTTTCATCTTTTTGCAGGCAAGTGACAAGTAGCAGTTAGGCTGGTGTTGCTGGTTGTTTGTCAATGGAGTCGTGCAATTGCATTGAGCCACAATGGCCACCAGATGATCTGTTGATGAAGTACCAATATATATCTGATTTCTTCATTGCCCTTGCCTACTTTTCAATCCCATTGGAGCTAATCTACTTCGTTAAGAAATCAGCCGTATTTCCTTATAGATGGGTGCTTGTGCAATTTGGTGCGTTTATCGTGCTTTGTGGAGCTACTCATTTAATTAGTTTATGGACCTTTAGAATACACACAAAAACTGTTGAAGCAGTTATGACCACTGCAAAGGTCTTAACTGCTCTTGTCTCGTGTGTAACTGCTCTTATGCTCGTCCATATAATTCCCGACTTGTTGAGCGTCAAAACTAGGGAATTGTTCTTGAAAAATAAGGCTGCAGAGCTGGATAGAGAGATGGGCCTCATTCGAACTCAAGAAGAAACAGGGCGACATGTAAGAATGCTAACACATGAGATCAGAAGTACCCTTGACAGACATACAATTCTTAAAACCACTCTTGTTGAGCTGGGTAGGACTCTGGCGCTGGAAGAGTGTGCTTTATGGATGCCAACTCGTACTGGGCTGGAGCTTCAGCTTGCTTACACACTTCGCCAACAAAATCCTGTTGGATTTACCGTGCCTATTCAGCTTCCTGTAATCAATCAAGTATTCAGCACGAATCGTGTGGTAAAAATTTCACCAAATTGTCCTGTGGCCAGAATCCGGCCCATTGTGGGGAAGTACATGCCTGGGGATGTTGTTGCTGTTCGTGTACCCCTTCTCCATCTTTCTAACTTTCAAATAAATGATTGGCCAGAGCTATCTACCAAACGGTATGCATTGATGGTCTTGATGCTTCCTTCAGACAGTGCTAGACAATGGCATGTTCATGAGCTGGAACTTGTCGAAGTTGTTGCAGATCAGGTTTGCTTATGTCCAGCGAGTACTGCTTATTGGATTAAGAGATTTAATTGTGGTGTATCTCAGTAACCATGTTTTCTAGTCACATGTTGTGTAATAGTTTCAAGTTTTCATACACAATTGACGTTATGTGGCCTTAATAATAATGCCAAAATATCAGGAAGATTGCTTTCAAAACAAAAGGGCTTGAAACACATTCCTGTAGCAAGGTCACATTAGAACCAATTACAATATATTTGATAAGGTGTCTTTGATCGAAGATTGTGGTACTTTGTTCGTTCGCGAAGTAGGGGCAGTGATATAATAAACTCTTGTCAGGTTTACTAATAATTGTGGATATGTAGAATGCTATAACTTTAAATTAGCTACCGAAGACAGATAGCTTACTTGAACCTTACTAGAGTTGTAAAACTATATCAAGCACATCAGTTCATAAAAACTGAAGATATATGCCAAAACTGAAGATTGTGGGGCCGGGCCATGATGAAGGGCTTGATTTCATTGAGTGCTTATAGGAGACATCTTAGTAGATATGAAAGTTTTGCTTGAGGAATAGTTTCATAGAAGCGGTGGTGAACCAGGTTAAAGACAAATTGTGTTTCTGGAGGATGACCAGTTAAGGCAGTTGGCACAATGTTGATTTAAAGTTCCTTCAGAATAGTTAATAAAAATAATTCTAAGGCTTCTGGATAGTAAGGCTTGTTTGGAGGATTTGGCATGACATTATATTAGAATCACAAAAGTTTACATTTTAGCACCTGAAAGGCTTTGCTACATGTAAAGATCATTCATGTATAATAATTCACACTGACAGTAAGAAATTGTCCTCTAGGCTGGGCTGGGTTCAGCTAGGTATCATGCATGCCAACAAACCTTGGGTTTTCGTTAGGTTTTTACCCTCTTTTCAAGTTAAGTTGTGGGTGGCTAAAATGTTTATATCCTGGAGTCAAGATGGGATTAAATGCAGGTACTTTATTGATGCCTGTGGTTGGAGATTTTTATTTGAGATTCTGATTAGTAAATGGATTGAAAAGTGACTCTTGGTGCTATGTATTGATCTTGAAAACTCCGTCATCAGTCTTGTTGTTTGGCAAAGGCTTTTGCTAGATCATTAGTTTTCTATCTCTATTTAAAAAGATACGTTTCCCATTTCTATATCCTAAGGGTCTTAGTAGGCAAATACGTTGCAAGAACTTTAATTCTCTATCTTGAATTTACTTTCAAAAAAAATAAAAAAAATTCTCTAGTCTTGATTTTAACAAGCTCCTGCTTCTGGTTGTCTATTTTTTGCAACTTGTGATCTCTTTTACAAGACTTCCTCTTTACTCTGCTTCTTTTTCTTTGTCTGTTTTCTTCCTCATGGTGTGTGATATAGATTTGTGATTTTAAAACCTGTCCTTTTATGAAGAAAAAGATAACTTACTACTTATGGCCAGAAAAATTTATTTTGATACTTTTTGCCTGTGCACTTGGCCCGTCAATTTGTAGACAATTTCAATTTTCTTTGTATTTTTGGCTGAAGTGTGTTCAATGCTTCTTCTTAACAGGTCGCAGTCGCTCTGTCACATGCAGCAATCTTGGAAGAGTCAATGAGAGCACAACAGCAACTTATGGAGCAAAATGTTGCTCTTGATTTAGCCAGGAGAGAAGCAGAGACTGCTATTAGAGCTAGAAATGACTTTCTGGCTGTGATGAACCATGAAATGAGGACTCCAATGCACGCTGTAATTGCCCTTTCCTCTCTACTGCAAGAGACGGAATTAACACCTGAGCAGCGATTGATGATAGAGACAATTCTGAAGAGCAGTAATCTTCTGGCAACACTAATAAATGATGTATTAGACCTTTCACGGCTTGAAGATGGGAGCCTTAAGCTTGATGATGGGCTATTCAATCTACACAATATGTTTAGAGAGGTAAATAGAGATTGCTACACCCTAATTTATGGCGTAGTTCACAACTTCTTGTGTCCACTCTCCTGCATAATGCAAATGCTAATTTGTATTTGTACAGTATCCACCTGTGGCTGATGAACATTTTCTACTTTGATACTTGGTTCCAAGTACTTTATGCGTTTAGGGAAGTTCTGTTTATCCTGCTAGCTAAAATTAGATGCTTTGTCTTGTGATACAGGTTCTTAATTTGATCAAGCCTGTAACATCTGTCAAGAAGCTATCAGTTACACTAAGTTTGGCATCGGATGTGCCAGAATTTGCTATTGGCGATGAAAAACGTCTAATGCAAGTACTTTTAAATGTTGTTGGTAATGCGGTGAAGTTTACCAAAGAAGGAAGCATATCTGTCACAGCTTTTGTTGCCAAAGCAGAAGCTTTAAGAGATCCTCGCACTCCTGATTTTGTCCCAGTAGCAGCTGACAATCACTTCTATATGAGAGTGCAGGTATGTTTTATCATTTTTTTTTTTTTTTTTTTTTTTAAAGTAGATCTGTCATTTTAGGAGTGCTACTTTCAAATATCTGAGTTGGCATGCATTTGTTTAGGTGAAGGATTCAGGACCTGGAATCAGCCCACAAGACATCCCTAAGCTCTTCACCAAATTTGCCCAGACTCAGACACTAGCGAATCGGAATTCTTGTGGTAGTGGAATTGGCCTGGCTATTTGTAAAAGGTATGTGAATTATGTCCTTTGATTAGGCCTAACTTTCACAGCATAAAAGGACAGTTGTGAAAAGGGTTGACCTTTAGGCATTCTTATAATTTGTTGGCATACATCGTCCACTAAAGTTGCACTATAGTATAAGTTCACACCATTTTTTCTTATAATGTTTTCGGCAAATGCACATGGTGTCTATGAGTTTTGACGTTTTGCACATGTTGTCCCTGCTTTTGAAACTACTACTCTGTGGTGTCCCTTAGTATTACACAACCCGGCACATGGTGTCCCTGGGTCTAACTCTGTTAACAGAGTTCCGTTAAGTGATGACGTGGACGTCATTAGTGGTTGGCAGAGAAATAATTAGTGTTGTTAATTATATTTAAAAAAAATAATAATAATAAAATAATAGATAAATAAATAAAAAATAACAAATCTCTAAAAATTCCAAAAAATTTTAAAAAAAATCCAGGTATTGATTTTTCCAAAAATAATTTCGAATATTGATTTTTCGAACTTTTTTCCTCGAAATTATGTTATTAGTGAATTCACAGTGCACATGGTGTCCCTGAGTTTTACACTTTTGTGCACATGGTGTCCCCCAGTTTTACAATTTGTGTATGTGGTGTCCCTGAGTTTTCCAATTTAATGCATATGGTGTCCCTGTTTTACATTGAATATAAGTTATGTGTGCTATTATTAAATTACATTGAATGTATTGTAACGACTATTTTTTTTGTAGCCGTTGTAATTGCATATTGTTGTATAAATAGACACAATCATACCTATGCATTGATCTCATAAAACCTTACATTACACTCCCAAATCAAACGTTATTAACATCAAATCAACGAGGAAACAGGGAAAAAAGAAAGAGGAATGAGTTTGATGAGAGAGGTGGAGGGATGAAAATGATAATTTCCAATTTACTTTCCAAAGCAAGAATAATGGTGGTTATTATATATGTTAATTACATTAGTTAGGAAATCATTTGGAATCTTATATAAACACAAATCACAATTATGAAGTAATAATTAAAAAAAAAACGGATTCAATGTAAAGCAGAGACACCATTTGCATTAAATTGGAAAACTCGGGTACACTACATACACAAATTGTAAAACTGGGGGACACCATGTGCACAAAAGTGTAAAACTCAGGGACACCATGTGCACCGTGTTTTTCACCAATAACATAATTTCGGGGAAAAAAATTCGAAAAATCAATATTCGAAATTATTTTTGGAAATATCAATATCTGGATTTTTTAAATTTTTTTGGAATTTTTAGAGATTTTTATCTTTTATTTATTTTTTTATTATTATTATTTTATTAAATATAATTAACAACACTAATTATTTTTCCGCCAACCACTAATGACGTCCACGTCATCACTTAACGGAACTCTGTTAACAGAGTTAGACCCAGGGACACCATGTGCCGGGTTGAGTAAAACTGAGGGACACCAAAGAGTAGTAGTTTCAAAAGCAGGGACACCATGTGCAAAATGTCAAAACTCAGGGACACCACGTGCATTTGCCGTAATATTTTTTCCTAAACTTTTTCATTGATCTTCTTTGTATATGTCATTTAGGTTTGTAACTCTCATGGAAGGGAACATCTGGATTGAAAGTGAAGGTCTAGGCAAAGGTTGCACTGCTATCTTTGATGTCAAACTGGGGATTCCTGAACTTTCAAATGAAGTCATGATCCCATTTGTTCCTAAACCACTGGTTAATCACGGGCCATCAAGCTTTTCTGGTCTCAAAGTTCTTGTTATGGATGAGAACGGGTTAGTACCAAATACACTTTCCTATTAGTTTATGCTCTAACCTATTAGACGAGTACTGCCTGTTTAATTTGATATTTGTTGCCATATTACTGTGAAAGAAGTGAATCCATTCTACTTACTTTCCAATAAGACCGGTTATTGTCTTTACTAAGTTAGTTATCAGCTATCAACCTTTAAAAGTAAGAACCATGACCAGTGGTGGCTGATGATTCTGAGAGGTTGCTTGGGTGGTGTTGTGGAAGACAGTGAAGGGCAAAGCTGGAGTTCTCCCTCTCCTTGGTTAATGTGTAAAAGACAAATGTAAACTCTTGAGTGTTGTAGAGGGCATACGTTTTGAATGTGCAGTCCAAGCTGAATGATGTGTATGATAGAACCAGCACATTAAGTATGTGCCCATTAACAAGCAAAAACTCACATTTTTATGAGACTCTGTCATACCTTGGAATAGATAGGTAGATGGACAGCCACTTTTCTTCTCAAGTCTTGTCATCTCTTGATAAGAAATCCTTCTTGGCTGATGTTATTTACAGACGGTGTGTAAACTTCTCTTGTATGAACGAACAAAATAAGACTTGATTTTATGTATCCCTTCTGGGGTTGTCTTTTTTTTTTTTTTTTGGTGTGTGGTCAAGTTGGCACCTTGATGTTTGAAGTGTATACCTGGGCACTGGGCAGCTATTATGTCTCAGCTAGCTTCCCTCTTGCTATCCTATGGGGATTGAGCTTATCTCTGCAGTTCTGCTAATTTTTGAATTCTAGAATCACTTGGTGAGTTTGTCCAGCCTAGACTAGAGTTTTTATAAGTTTACATAGTCTGATGTGTCTGCAACAGAGTTTATTGGATCCCTTTGTAGTGTTGAGAGATTTAATACAAGAACGAAGACCCTTGGTGATTCGAGGACTGACTGTTAGGCTACCCTGAGGGTGCAACCTAGATCAGAGTTTTTTCAGTCTTAAGTGTTTTGAGTTGGTGAGTTTGTGCAGCCTAGACTAGAGTTTTTCGTAGTCTTAACTGTTTGAGTTGGTGAGTTTGTGCAGCCCAGACCAGCGTTTTTTTTAGCTTCCATTATCTGATGTGTCCGAGACAGATTATACTGACCCCTTTGGAGTGTTGAGAGATTTGATACAAGAATGAGGACCCCTGCTGATTCAAGGACTGACTGCTAGGCTACCCTGAGGGTGCTCCCTAGAGAGTCTGGGGTGGTTTAGAAGACTAAGTAAGCAGAAGGCCTTGACTATGCTACATCCAACTCACTCTACTCCATGACTTTGTCTGGGGGCAACTTCATATAATTGCCTTAACCAAGCTGTGTCATTATTCTTATAGATTTATTTTGACAAGTAATATTGTAATCAATGCCTTACTAAGCTCATCTTATACTAAAGTGTCTTAACTCATAATGATTGGATTAACCTGAAATAGCTCTTTAATGTTTCTTAGGTTTCATGTATTCAGACTGAAACTTATGTGTCTGCGTTTAAGGGTAAGATTGCGTGATGGCTATCTCTAGCCTGTCACAAGGCTACAGTGGTAAGATCACTAGATGGCTGTGTTGTTTATGGTTCAATGCAGAGTTTGTAAGCCTCAAATCAGCATAGAGTTACTGTAGTTTGCTTGAAGATCGTGCACGTTCTAGTCCTAGATATCTCCCTAGATATATCCTTTGTGGGGTATTTGTCATTTGTGGTTAATCGCCAGTTTTGGAAAGCACGACTCATCTGACTTTAAATTTTAGTCCTCCCAAGTGCCACTTGTCTGCTTAATTGCCATTAAAGAATGAAGCATTATCTTTATTCAGGTTGTAGTGTATAACAGTTTTTCTTCCGAAATTGGCTGGGTTTAATGATAGGTAAATTGTGGCCTTAGAGGGCTCAACCCCTGTAAAGTTTTGGGGTATTCGAGTATCCTGTCTTACAGGGAAACCCTACCTGATTTACTGGGGGTCTTTTTTTTTTTTTTTTTTTTTTTAAGGTCATTTTGCATGCTATTGATTATCATTTTCTTATGAATAATCTCTGTAATACATACCTTGGTCAATGATTTACAGAGTTAGCAGAACTGCGACAAGAGGGCTTCTAATGCATCTTGGCTGTGATGTTACAACTGTTGGCAGCAGTGAAGAATGCCTCGTAAAAGTTTCTCGGGAGTACATGGTGATTTTCCTGGATTTATGTAATCCTGGAGCCGATGGCTATGAAGTCTCCGTTCAAATACGGAAAAGGTTCTCAAAACGTCATGAGAAACCAATCATAGTAGCACTCACTGGAAGCACTGACAGAGTAACGAGAGATAATTGTGTGAGGGCAGGTATGGATGGGTTCCTGTTGAAACCGGTTTCTCTTGAAAAGATGAGAAGTGTGCTATTGGATCTTTTGGAGCGCCGAGCTGTATTAGAGACTCACTAGCGTTTCATATGTCCATCAGTGCCAATATAGAAAGGGAAGATCCTTCGAGCTGACATGACCGCATGAGCATGCCACTAGGCGGCAGTAGTCACAGGGTTTTTCTTTTCGTACCTTGGTTGCCGGATGCCCGGAGGCAATGAGCCTTGCCAGGCACCATATATCTGTACATATGTCAACAATGTGGTAATTACCAGATATGTTACTGACACCGGCACACCGCCATTTGCGATGTGTTGTTATAAGAGCTTGCCCTCAAGAGGTTTTCGAAATCAACCCGCATTCCGGGATATGAAGCTAACGATGTCTCGGTCAAATGCTATTTTTTGCTTGATTCAGATTTTAGCTGCTGCACTCTCGGCATTCTATACGAAAGTTGATCTACACGTTTTATTGTTTCACTGATACAGTTACCCTAGTCGTCATATTCCAGGGGTTCGACTCTATATTTTTAAGCTAATTTCGAGTTTTTACTAGTGATTTCAGGGAATTCTTGTGTACACCCAGTTGTAAGCGGGGCCGTTTCTTGTTTTACGTACCTTTAAACAGGGAACATAGAATCGTTGATCAAGTTGTAACTCCATCACCTACTAACTTGTGACAAACATTAACAAGACAGTAGCATACGTCCTGACTATGGCAACTAGTGTTACAAAGGAAAGAAAGAATACATGCTTCAATCAATAATACAAAGCATCGTATACTAATATCATCCCAACTTATCTAGCAACACTTGCGCATTTTTATTCTGTTCTTACTAGTACCAATACCAAATCCTCGTGTTGTGTATATATACGTCATATGCGTAGCTCTTTTATTTATAACAAGCAAAACCATAAGAATATAACATTAACTATCAGTATCGTGTTATCGACTTTAGAGTTATCTCGAGAAAGAACAAAAAAGAGCGATATAATGGCATCAATGAAGGCTGAGAAACAAATTGGTACGCAATTGTTTGGACAGGCAAAGAAGGAGACAGTAGCCAAGGCTGCTGAACCTGGTACGTCGAAAGCGTCTGCTTCAAAGAAAGGTCCAAAGAAGGCTGCACCTGAACCAAAGAAGAAGGTTCGTGTTCTGGTCGTAACGCTTACAAGTACTACATTTCTCGTAGTTTAAGTTGTTCACTCGTTAATCTGTTGCATGTTTAACTCATACAGGCTAAGGGAGGAAAAGCAGCAGTGAAGAAATGAGGAGCTACGAGATTGAAGACTGATTATCGAAGACATTTGATGTACTTTTTCTTTCATCTTGTACAATCGTTTTACCCAAATGCAGGCGGGAGCCTATAATCTATATGGCACTAAGGTAATGTTGTAGACGCGTTTGTTTTCCTCAATGTTGTGATCAGTCTATGTAACATATGATGATGCAATAAAGCAAGCGTTAACAATCTGGTGATTTACGGTTACTCGACAGTACCGTAGTGGTACACCACTACTAGTCAATTTCGGTATCACCATGTCACATGTATTGGGTGTCACCTGGATGCACTACTCCCGTTCATGTGCCTGGTCGCATGTCGCGGTAGGCTTGCCTCCCCTCTCTGAGAGTAGTATCCAATAAACAGAATCTCTTATACAACAGTGGTAGCGGATGCATCACAATACTTGGTAAAATTGCCTCATATATATGATTCTGGCTACAAAATTTTATTTACATTATAAGCAGAGGTATATCTGTTATACAAGTTAGCTACACAATCAGACGTTAGGACTAGAGTACTTCCTTTGTTTCTTTCAGTTCTTTACGTTTGGCTTGGATTTCTCACACATAACCAAACCACGGGTAAAGAACTCGATGAAACGAAGGGAGTACTCCGTATAATGTATATACATTACAAATGAGATGGCTACCGCTAACACCATCAAAAGAATGCTAGTATGTTGTTTTTTGGTTTACTGGTACACTTGGAATTCCTGAAGAATTAGAAAGGACTAACAGCACGAGCCAATTTCAACATAATCTCTGGCACCAGACGTTTTCTCGGTGGTGCAGCGGCATCCTTGGCAAGGGCTTCCTCGTCCCCAGCATGAATGATAGAAACTAGATCTTCAAACATCTGATCAGTGCCCCCTCTCATTGGATCCTAGTAAGTCAAGCACAAACATATCGAAATGAAAACAGGTTCATTACATTAAAAAATCAGTTCCCACAGGCATGTCCATAAGATGAGTATCCAATTCTTCTGTGAACAAAATGCCATGGTTTATGATCAATCATTTCACAAACTGACAAACCACATTGCAGTTCATCAAACATAATTTTTGTCCCTATTGCTTGTACTTTTTATCCGTTCATTGCCCAAGTGAGGTTAACAGATAACTTCAGGTCGATAGTGCACGGTATGGAAATGTGCACGATATTAAAACGCTTGAAGAACTCCAGCATCAAGAATATAAAGGTATGGAAATGGGATCTAAGACAATGAAATGGTATATGCGACCTATGTCTAGGGAGGGGTAATATTAGTTTAGCACCAGTAGGCTATTGCAGTTTGATATTTGAGGCTACTTCTGCCTCCACTCAAAAGGTTGGAGAAAAAGATCAGCAATTGGCATTTACCTGGAGAAAAACATCCGTGTGGGTCTTCCCTTCGTACATGATTGCCTGAGCATCTACTCCAACTCTCTGAAGTGTTGCAGCAAAACTTTCACTGCACCCAAAAAAAAAAAAAGTTTTGTGAGGCCCATGTGTAATTATAGTCTGTTTGGTACAAGGTTATAAAGTAGAATAATGGTTATAAGATCCGCTTGGATTCACATAATATCTCTCCTCGACTGATATATGGTGAGTTCTCTTCTTTCATTACCAACTAATAGTAATGAGAATCGACAAAATAAACATGTTTGGTGGCAATGATTCATTGTCACTTATATCCTAGGAACACTTCAAATAGGGTACATGAATCTCATTACCACTCCTTCACTTCGATAACTTGTATGAAGTCGCTAAAAAGATAATATGGACTTCTAACAAACAAGCAAGAAAAAAACTCAATAGATACCATAAAGTCTTTTAAAAAGACATTCATGTTGGTTGTAGCATGATGTGAATTGTGGCATGATTAATCCAAGTGTGCAAAAGGGTTTCCCAAATACATCCTCTCGGGTTTTGGAATAGATAAATGTAAGCAAGAGTAAATAAGATTGTACCACGCATTAAGTTGCAGTAGAGTAATTTTTCGAGATAGTGATAGTTCAGTATCAGGGTCCTTAATGCATCTTAAATTCTCCATCGGATCACTCTTCGATACATGGCTCACAATTTAATCGCTCAGTCTGGTTAATTTTGTAAGAACCAAGATATACTATAGCATGATAACGAATTATTATAATAGGAACTTAGGAAGAACAGCGAACCTGGCATCAGATGGGATTGAATAATCTGCAGTGCCATGAAAAAGCACAATAGGAGGTAGCAACGAAACTGCACTTCTAACATTGGGATCCTGCACCACAACTTCAGGCGAATAACGCTGCAACGATTGCTCCCCTTCCATGATGCTAGATCAAAAAGTTTGCATTGGCTATATGTGAGTATAAAGATGCAAGTATAGTTTCAGATTGTAACAACAGAAGATAGAAGTGTTACCTCAAAAATATGTTACGGTATAAACCTCTATTGTGGAAGTGATCAACTAGGTTCAACAAATTGTACCTGACATTGTAATTGAAGCCAAAAACAAAAACGGAAAAGTGTTAATAACCAAAAAGAGCAACAAAAGCAAGTTTAAGAGGGGGTGCACTAACACAACAGTTTGCAACTGAAGTCATATTTAGGTTCACTATGGGGTTGCCCCTCTCTGTGAAAAAAAAGGGTTCGCTATACTTGGTCTTATATCAGGTTTAAGCAATTGACAATTGCTGTGACTTGTCAGAATTGGTGTTTAGCGCAAGTGCGCAACAGCAAGCGTTTACCTCATTAGCCATCCACAAACACTCACACCCACAGCCAATGTTACACAGCTTAACCTAATTACAATAACTAATCTGCATCGATATATACGTGATTAAATTGATGCTTAACAGCCCAAAGATGCCCCACCAGTACAGCATTAGCTGCTCCTATGTACCGTGGGGGGGGGGGGGACAAAAGATGTCAAAAGTCCCAAGGCAAAGACAACAAAAAGTTATATACGAGTATGTAATTAAGCATCAGCGTCACAAGGTGCAGTTAACAGTCTCCTCATCGAATGCAAGCAAGAACTTACCCTCCTGATAATCCAAAATAAGCTTTAATCTGTGAGACACTCCAGGTAACACTATCTCCCTCACCCATCTCTTTAATAGCTTGCTCGACAATAGTGCAAGCAGCAATATGTGCCCCAGCTGACTGTCCCATCAAATAAATTCTGCAAAGAAGAAAGAACTTATAGGCACACTAGCTGAGGATGATATGGTATTCTGATAAAGAAAACTTTTCAGATGAAAAATATGCCAGTGACTGAAGTTAACCATCATGATGGATAATCACCTGTCTGGATCGCCTCCATATTCTGCAATATTTTTGCAGATAAATGAAATGCCACGTGAAGCATCATCAATCATATCTCTCATTGTTCCTTGAGGGAAGTTCCTATAAACAGAGATTACGCAACACAAGATATACGCATAATCAGTAGAAGCTACTGCAAAGACGACTGACCAAAACATTATAGAAACCATCCATTATAACTTAATTTGTTCCAAATCGCCCGGAAACAGACTCGTGATTGTGATATAGGGGTAAGGCTGCGTAAAATTCTTGTTGTTGTTGTTGGTAGGCTGGGTACATCTAACCACTCCCCCCTAACCTTACCATATGGCAGAAGCATTTTAAGGCACTAAGATATATTGTTGTTATTGTAGGTGATGACCCAGATCAGCTGCCTCATACAACTCAAAAAGTAAATCCTATTTCTTTGAATATCATAATAGCATATATTGGCTACGAAAACACAGAGCCAAATGATTAAAGCTAAATTTTCTCTTCTTTTTTTTTTTTTTTTTTTTTTTTTTTTTTTTTTTTCTGATAAGAAAGTAAATAAAGATAACCTGATGAGAGAGGAGACCAGCAAATGCAGCACATATAAATATTAACCACCACCAGCAGCAAACTTAGAGGTGCTAAAGTGCTAATATACCTGGAGCCACTTACCTATAATCTATGCAAGCTACAATAATGTCTCTATCCGCTAAGTGTTGCCCCAGTAGAGAGCCCCATGCTTTGTAACTGTCAACAATGACATTAAAAATCTTATCAGGAAATTTTTTACAGAGCAGAAAAATGTTCATCGATACTTGAATAAGGAGATTGCAATATTGTATCTAGAAACACTGTACAATAAAATTCCAAACAAGTACCCTGTTATATTGCCACCTGTTTCAAAAACTTGAGGAACTTCTTTTGCATTTAAATAATAGTGTTTGGGAGGAGTGCTTGTTTCTGGGCCTAACGAAAAACTAGAGGCTGAATAAGTTATTAGGGAAATATCCGTTTCTTTAGACAAGACAGCTTTGAACAAGATCAGTATTTCCTTCTTTAGCCCTCGAAATTCAATATTAATAACACACAAATATCCCAAGAGACCATTCATTGTGGTCCTTCACAGGAAGCAAATTCTTAATCATATAAGCATATGACTCATAGCTGCAACTTATGCAATTCATTGGCACAGCCCTCTTCTAGAAGTCGCCAAATTGCAGCGTTTTTTTCCATCTACGCTTAGAAATATTTCCTTCTCTGGCTGACAGAAGCATTGGATCAATTGCTTTCCCAGGTTTGTTCAATAAAGACTATCCGCAATGCCTCAGGTTTATTGTGAAGGTCAGAAGTCAGAACAGGGTAAAGCATTTTTTTTTAGTTTGTATGCTCTTTCTCAGTTTGTGATAGCAATTCCCATCACTCATCTTGACAAATTGTTTGACAAAAGTCTCTTTGGTAATCTTAGGCATGTCATCATTGTATTATGTAATGCTGGCAAAGCTTGACAAGTACATGAAGTATTTTTAAATATACAAATGGGGACAACTAAGGTTAATACCAGCTTCTAATTATGTAATTCGTAACATTTTCTCCTTCAAAGAACACTCCTTTCCAAATCCACCAAAATCTGTAATATAGTCTCCTTCGAAAAACTGCTTCTATTTGGTGTTCCTAAGAGTCAGAGAGCTCTACTCCTGCTTATCTGTAAGGTGATTACCAATGTCCATACAAATTAGTAACCTTCCGACAACTAATTGAAAAGACCCAAAAAGAATTCCAGCAGATACTTGAGATGATTTCAGTCCAAGATAATAGTTATGCTAAAACTAAGTTGCTAAATGTAAGAAAGTTTTCAAATAAAACGTTTACCCAGAAACACTTCGACATGAACATACAATTGGCTTGACCATTTAAATTACTTTAGCTAGTAATCCAGTTTCCTTTTTTTTTTTTTCAATACAGAAACAAAGACGTTCTTTGAAAAGAGTGTGAAGCTTGAGAGGGCAAGAACTAGAAGTCCTTTATTGGTCATATTTATAAATTACCAACTCACCAGGTCTTGAAATTGAATCTCTGTTACATTTTCTAATAAGAAAATAGAAAATATTAGTATATTAAAGCTTATACAATGAAAGGGGGAAAGGAAGACCTTTCAGCCTCACAAATAGAACATGCTCTACTTCTTTCAAGGTAAGGAGATTGGCACACACTTGAAAGCCCCGGCTACTTTCCCCTGTGCAACACAGCTAGGCATACTACCCACCTTTCTCCAATCGTTGTTGCTACCAAAGCCTAGAAATGTTATACGAAGTAAGTATACCAATATCTAGCTAGGACACTCACTGTTTTTCAGGAAAAGTCCAAAGAAAATATATGCCACAAGTTAAGTGAAACCACAGTGAAGAAACAGACGAAGACAATTCAGAACTTGTCACCATTAGCGTTCTCTTCAGCCCCATAAACTAGCAGAAATAACAAACTTTAAGAGCTGCCTAGGTCTTCCGTATCCGAACTAAAAGCAGACAGTAAAGTCCTCAGAGAAGATTTACAGCTAATGGTCCAAAAGTATCTACCTTCCAGATTCTAATCATTCTATTCAGCAGAAGATACCGCATGGGAAGACATGAGAACAGCTGGCTAATCCAACTCCCTTCCCAAGTGACGATCAAGAGCATTTCCTCCATTAGGGAAAAAGGTGGACAAAAACTATGGTACGATGAACCAAAGTACAGAAATACCTCTTCAAACATCTTCCCAAAATATCATACTCTCCTCACTACCTAGTTTAACAATATTAAGGAAGGAAGAACACAGTGACAGTTGAAACTTGAAAGATACATTTCAAAAGAGTACAATGCCTGCTGGAAGGCCCTGAAAAGTCTTAAGGCCGTGGCAATTTCACAAAAACTGCGGGTCCAACAGAAACAAACAATAGCCAGTTACCCACTAACCCAATAAGCTTACAGTGAACCAAGCGGCCAAGGCCACCTTCATATTTGGCCTACACACACGTCCCAAGTAAGAAGATGCTCCTGCTTGCCGCTCCAAACCATATCATATCCCGCAAAATATTTTCAGTTTGATTAGACTTCTAGAATCAGTCATCATTTACAACTCTTACCACAAAGTTCTGCCCTTCACATCTAATAACTTTGTGTCACCACATTTTGAGTGTTATGAAGTTGTTCAGGTGAACCCCTTACTGATCTTGTATTATATAAAAAAAAACTTATTGCTGAAGAACGTGAAAAGAAAGTCCAGAGAACAAAGATACTATTGCAAGTATGTACAGAGAACAAGGATAACATTGCCCGAGTGCCTCAAAGGTTTTCACTAATAGTGAAGTAGGGGGTTTGGATTTACGGAGCCTTGCCTATTTCTGAATGACCCAAAATAAAAACTACGCTGGCCTTTGTGCGATGAAAGTTGTCCTTAAATTGCTATTTGTTTGTATTACTCTGATGAGAGTTCTATGGTTTCAAATTGTAAGAGAGTAATGTTTCCGAACATGGAATTAGAAGAAAGAGAAAACAGCAAGTAACAACAAATCATATGTGTCAGGACTCAAGAGAATCTTCAGAAGCAGTTTGGTGACCGTAGAAACAATTTCCCCTGCAATTTGGTAATGTATTAAAGTACTTCTCCTTCGTAGGTCTTCATTCAAGTCAAATTTAAATATGTGGTTAAGGTATGCCTAATCAATAAGAATTATAGGAATGTTTTGCCACGTAACCAATGTCAGGCATTCTGGGCAGGTGAAAGTATAAACCCTAAAATAACAAATAAAAAAAGCCTGGAGCCTTTTCCCTATCTTCATATGCCATATCACTTAAGCCTTTTCATCCCAATACTAGTTGACAAATGACTTGAAGCAAAAAAAACATAACTGCAGCAACTGACAACTCACCCAATTATCCAAGCACCACCAGTGATGAAGGCAACAACAGGTTTTGGCCCTTCGCTATTCTTAGGCAAGTATAGATCAAGCCTGTGAAATGCCCAAAATTGACTTTAATTTAGAACTCCGAACTAACTACACATTTAAAATTCCAATTAAATTCACGAAACAAGAAGTTTCTCTCTACATACCTGTTTCTAGGTTGATCACCATAGACTATGCTTCTTTTAATTTGACTTGAACGGAAATAATGATATCCAACTGCCAGAAGAAAATACACATTGTTATAGTTGTACTGCATACAGCAAAAAATCGACACCAGGAAACACAAAAGGATTAGAAAAACACCATGATAAAATAGACAAACCTTGAAGAAAACCAGGGATCAGCAACATGGCATAACAACCTAGAGCAAGAAATCTTGTGATCCATCTGTAGCCTACCCTGAATAAAGTTCAAGATAAGACATGCAATAGTTTGCAAATCGCCTCATACAAAAATTTCATGAGAGCTAAGAGAAAATCAGCCAATGCCAAATTGGCTGACATGTATGCTTGAACAGAAATGTTTTTTTTTTTTTAACACGGTGGTTTTCCTTTCCTGAAGATGCTGGGTATCAAAATGTGTCAGGTACTTGAAAACAAATTGCAAAGATGACTAGTGTGTGGAATTAGCAGCAACCAGAAATTGGATTCTCTGATTCATTACAAGGACACACTGAAGCAAGAGGAGCAGTTTAGGGATGTAGATTCTCCTCAACAGACCGATCGACTCCTTAACCTTAATTACTTTTCAAATGGGATTCTTAAATTAGCATACCTTGTGTACAAACATGTGGGTATGCGCCAAAAGGTTTGGAAGAATCCAACAAATATTCAGACCCATAAGAATTTTACATTTAGCCTGACCCCTTAACTCACTCTTTTGGTCTCCCTAGACAAGATGCTTGTTAAGAGAACTACTGTTGTCAGTGTTCCAGCTTCTATATATCAAAAACAGTTGTCAAAAAAAAAAAAAAAATAAAAAAAAACAAAAAAAAAAAACTCTTAACAGCTATAATGACCTTCTCTTAGAGGGTATCTTGTTAGTTGTTTCCCATAAGATACTACCTAGAAATCAATTCTCTCCTCCTTGTACATTGGACTCAGGATTCCATTCGCATTTAGGGTGTTAAAACCATGAAGGCAGCGCTGTGTACAGTAAATTAAGAATGAAGGCTTTCTGCTTTCTGTTTTCTCAATTCATTAGACACAAACCATGCAGTGAATGGCTCAAAAAACCAGTCTAGTGCTTACAAGAACACTAGTTCAAAGGTGTTTGTTAAGGCCAGCAATTGCTTATTAGTAGTTCTGTTCCGTGTAATTATTTATTAACTGCATACGGAGTAGGTAATATAGAAAAACGCAGAAATAAAGACAGAAGTGACAAGCTCAAGGAGAAAGGGATTCTGCAGGAAAGAAAACCAACATAACACCACGCAACCACAACAACAACATCTTATGACCTCAAGATTCCCTACTTCAGTTAAATTACTGATAACTAATTTGCTACACTCTTCAATAACAACGCTGTCACATAAAGAAGTCAAACATCGACAATAGACACAAGCTGGTGATGCTGTTGTGCCAATAACTAGTGGATACCTAGGCTAGGCACATAGTCCATGAAGTTACCCACACTGTCTTTAATTAACTTCTCTTTGTCTGCAACCAAAGACAAAGTTGGAAGTTGAACCAGCTATAAAAAGTTTTCATCCTCTTCACCTTGCCACGATGTTGCACCCTTACACCCTTTAAGGTTTTTTTATTTTTTTTGGTTACAGAGGAGAAACGCAGGAAATCTAACTACACTAACTAAACAAGGCCAGACAACCTTGAGGGCCTCCTTAATTGGAATTCTTGCCATGATAATCTCAAAAACTATTCTTTCTCAACAAAAAGTTCAGGTCTAGCTTATATGTTCTAATAAATAAAAAAAAGAAACAATTAAGTTCACGCTTCATAAGATAAAGAGTTCCCAATTCCAAAAAGCCACGATCAGAATGCTCAAGTTTGCAAATTCAGCAATGGTATAGAATAAGAAGTCTGTGTTGACTTGAGTACATACTACCCTCCCGTTGAAAAATAAAGTACATATACTCAACATGATAGCCAGAATTTCATGTAACGATGTCCAAGTGTGAGCTCCATCTCGAATGCCTCAAACCAATAAAAAAACTTCAGTAACGAACAACATTATCCCAGTTTCACAAAGGCTCCTACCTATGGCAAGGTATGGGAGGTAGGATAAGAACAAAATCCTTGCCTCTATGTCGAAAACATAGAGAGGTTGGTTTCAAATACCTTGAAAGAGCATTTCTTTAGTGTTCATCCAAATGTTCTTCTCTTTACTAACTACCTTCCCTTCATCTCCAATACTTTTCTCCTCTAACCTTGTGGAACCACTCTGTTTTACTTCTATTCCAATCTCCACATTCGGAACGATTCATGCTAACTCATTTGTATGCAAAGATAATCATCTTTCACACCATACTTGACTTCCATTAAAATGATCAAGACCCATCACACACAATTAGCAACTCTAATTATGCGAAATTCGCAAACTTTCATTCTTTCATTACCTAAAAACATAACTAAAATCTCCCAAAACTTTATAAATGCAATTGATTGAATCATCTCCCCAACATGTATCAATTGTATCATCTCCAAAATCAACAAAATTAGCAAAATCATAACAAAAGATCAAACATTTCACACGAAAGACACATCAAATCAAAATCACCAAAACCCAACAACCAAATTGCTCAAATTCAACTAAACATCCAACTTTCAAACAATATACTAAAACAAATAAGGGGGCATGTGCAGCATAAGCATACCCTAGGTAACGAAGAAGCTTCAAGCTAAGCCGAGTGATCAAGAGTGTTTCAGAAGCAACATGCTCCACATTACTCACAATTGACTGATCCCCACCACCACCACCACCACCACCACCACCACCATTTTGAAGAGAGAATAAATTCTCATCACTAGCGGCGCGGCGGCGCCGCTGCTGCTGTTGCTGCCTTGTTGCACAGAACCCACCAGTAAAACTAAACGCCCGTGACAAAAGAGGGGTTTTATCATAAGATTTGTGCTGATCAAAATCATCAAGAGTTGAAGATGGAGAAATTAGGAAATGGGTAGTGGGCAAATCATCATTTGAGGTGTGATGGTGAAGCAACATTGTTGACATTTTGTTGTTGCTGGATTTCAGAGATGGGTTTGTGATTGGAAGAATTGGGGATTTCATCATTTTTTTCTTCTTCTAATATTTTGCTAAAAATAGTGCAGGAAATAACTGAATTATTACTACAGATGTTGGATTTAAAAGTTTGAATCTTTTTTTTTTTTTTTTCAGATGTGGGTGATTTGTATGATGATATGGTGAGGTGTTTGCTTTGTCGTACGTTGGTTGTACATTTTCTTGCTGGTTTGTTAATTTGTGAAGATGATGATGAGAAAAGTTTGAAGAAAGACAAGAATTGTAGAGGAAGATACAGCTAAGGAGGAAGAGGAAAGATGGAAGAAGACATGGGGAAGTTGGCAAGTAGTTGAGTTTGAGTCGTCGTTGATTGGATTTGGTCTTTTTGGAGAGTGGTCAATGGGCATTGGCCATATAAGCTTCGGTGTAATTGGCCGATTACAAGTACTCTTGGCGTAATCTAAACCTAAAACATAGCACGAGCTTGGAAGTAGATAGAGTTGTTAGAATTTGACCCCGAGTTTAAACTCATCCGACCTAAAGATTGTACATTTGAATTTAGGTTGAGATGAAGTTGACTTAAAGCCATACTACAACAACATTTTTAACCCCATTGTCTTAAAAGGCTCCCGTTATAAGGCGGGGTAAGGGGGTCGGATGCACGCAAGTCTTACCCCTATTGAAACATAGAGAGGCTGCGCACAGATAACCCAACATGAAAATTGTTTTGAGTGACTGCTACTTCACAAAATAAGAAACACCGACAGTTTTATGTGTGCATGACATCATATATGAAGCTATAGTTTGGATCTTCTGTTTACCATTCGTCATTTTTGTTAGTTTAGGTGTTAAATTTTTGAACGCCTAACCTTAAATAAAGTGAGGTGGTAAACAATTAAAAATATAACGTTAAAAAGACAAAATTTCCTGTCCAAGTATTCATGTTGTTTCCCGGCTGCAATCAGACGACTTCCTCTGCCTTTTCGTCACTAGTTTACAGTTAATTTGGGTATGCACGAAAGATCGTCCTTCACTTTCATTCACAAATTCTCAGGACATGCATTTCATTCCATGTTTGCATATCAGATATCAAACACAGCAAACTAAAAAGAATGCTGTCCAATTGAAGGGGAAACTGATGACAAGCTATTACTGTACTGTGATGAGCCAGGCCAGACAAATCTGCATCCTCAGACAGAGGAATAATAGCAGGGAGTTGAAACATTAATCGCATTATTTATATCAATGCTAACAGAGTAACAGCTGCTGACTCCTGATAGTTAAAACTCACAGACTTAGGGTCTATCACACACACTACTGACTACTTACTTTCATGTCATAACTTAATCCTCGAGCAAAATACAAGTAGCTCGTTCGATGCATACTTAACATGTCACAATAAATTGATCCATAATTCACATATATAGCGTCTTAGCTTACAGCATCAGTACAAACGCAATCATCATTAGGTCCAATCAGCTTCTCAGATCCTTACCCAGTAAGCTGAGCATCTGCACATTCAAATTAAACCAGTCGAAAAATAAGGAAGCACGCTCAAAAACATCGAGGATGATAAGGAAGGAGCGAGACAAAACAACAGCTAGTTCATTAACGCATAAGCACACAACAAAGAAGACCTAAGATATCAGGAAAGATAAACCAGTAATTTTTCTACTTGGTACCTCAACTCATGGCAAATTCATGGTGGCCCTGGGGGAATCTATAGAGATCCAATTCGCCAAATGAAGTGGTTTTCCATTTGGTGATGCCACGACAGCTGCATACAACACCTTTGCAACACCGCCCTTGGCCTCGACTTCCAACACAATATGATACATTGACTTCTCAATATAATTAATCCCGAGCATTTCACGCCAAGCTTCCATATTTCTTGTAAGATGAAGGCATGATTCCTAGCACAATTAGAAGTTCAGGCTAATGCTAGGGCATTGAAAGAGTGTATGTGCACAAGAGCGGAATTAGGAAAGCATACATACAAAATTACAAACCTGGCTACTCTGCTTTTGTTTAGACAGTGCAAACTCAAATTACGAGAGCATACACACTGATGTATGTGATGATATCCATAACCAAATTCAAGAAACAAATCGGCATACAAATATTGAAAATATAGACCCATAGTGAAAATTGCATACAAATATTTGAACCAACACCACTACTTCATAATGACACAGGAAGCACGTACGATTTTGTGAGCCATTTTGCATTATTCCTCTGATCTAATGATCGGAAAGTCGCAAAATTTAGCTAACAAGCGTAATTATTATCTACCATCCTAGGACCAAAGAATGAATAGTAACTTTAGTAAGAAGGGGGCTAGATCAGATTGACCTCCAGTGTAAGGCTGAATCATCTTGATAGTGTAGTTAGGCAGCGAATACTCAACTTTGAGAGTAATGGGCACCCGCGAAGCTGCACAATCAGTAGCTTGAACAATCATATGCCGGTCCAATTTATTCTTTCCTTCCCAAACTTTTTTTACTATGATAAATTCAAGCTCCATATATTTACTGGCCTTTTGAGTCAAGGTGTTTTACATTTCGGGCTCTTTGCTTATTCGTGCACTTGTGTGAAAGAATTTCAAGGCCTCGTGGATTCTCGTCTTAAAAAGAACTATATTGTAAGGGAAATGTTCCGCATGACTGAAGCGGCTTCAGCTTGTGTGAGACATTCTTCTTCGAAGGCACCAAATATGGGACAGGTTGCACACTGAACAATTCACATTCAATTTACAGTGTTGGTTACTTGGTGAGCAAGAAAATTAGTGAATGAATGAGGCGGCTATTATTGCAGGTTGCTAGGGCTTTTAGTGTATCCGACTCTGGAGACTTGTCAAATGGATTAGAAGTAGACAAAAGCTAGCACTATATAGTTTAGTTCATCAATCTGCTGAAATCAGATGGTTTAGGAGAATAGCGTTTGGTAGCCAGGAAGGCAGTTCTGATGTGTTCAGTCAGCCTAGCCAGAATCTTGGGTTTTCCACTGATAGCGGACAGAATATTTGTCACTCACCTCAGCCTGTGCAATAGGGTAATTGAAGGCAGCAGAGCCAAGATTTTGAAAACTTGAGTTCTACTGGTCAGCATAGGATTAATGTTAATATTTGGACGAGCATGGACGAGATGGCAATATTCCAAGGCAGCCAAACCTGCACCTCCTTCAATTATCAGCGCAGTCAGAAACTCAGAATGTTTACGTTATAAACCGGGTGGTCGTAAGCATGAATATCAGGGACTTGAAATGAGAAATGCTAGGTTCATCCTCAAGGCAATAGGAGTATGAAATGATTTGTCAGAGAGAAGATTCAAAAAGGCATCCGATTCTTTTGGTTCACACCCATGGATGAGAAATTTTGTCTAATGGGTATGCTTGCTATAGATCATGTAAACATGCCCTGCTTAGTAACTTTGCACAGAAATTTGGCGTATGATTCTTCATTGTTATAAATGTAAAACGAATTTTGTGAACATAATGTGAAAGTTTTCCTCCTTTGCTATAAGAATGTCAGTTTCGACTATTATTTCAGGATTTCCAGGGAAGGGAAGGGGCCGAGGGGGAGTTGCATTATATAGAAGATGAGTTCCATGCTCGTAGGCAAATTGGTGTTCGAAGAAACCTGAATGGGCAACTCAAGTAGACATCAAGGAACAATATACTAACAGCAAATTTTGTTCTCCTCGAGATACAGTGGTATTCTCATGTTCATCAGCTAATTAAACCATATTCTTTTCTACTAGTTGTCTCCAAAACCAAAATCATCCATCAAATAGGACAGCATGCAAACAAGTTCTAGCTAGTTCCAGATCAAGTCAAATTACAAAACTTTGCAGAATTCTCTCTTGTACTCAATATAAACTGCTCATGCTTGAAGCACCTACTCCTTCATGCTCAACCTGAATGAAATCATGCAGAGAAAAAAAACCATGAGTCAGGGTGCTTCTGATCCAGGCAAAAGCCAAGTATTTACTCCTCTATTTACAGCTCTTAAGGCAAAACAAAGATACTACAACTAAACAGCGAGTATCAGTGTATCATATACAAGAACAGAGGAATGCTGAGCATCTATGTGGATATAATTATATATACTAGTTATTTGACCCGTGCAAAATTGCACGGGGCGTTTCTCCTCTATTGTCTTCATACTGGTTATCGTTGGTTACTATTTGTATTGGGTTAGAAAATGATATTAGTTAGATTTTCGAATAAAGTAAGCTTTTGGAATACTAATAAACAGTCGATGAATATTGAATAAATGTACGGCTTTGACCAGCGATAAATTCACAAAAGACGTATATCTCCATTTCTGTTTGCATATTACTCAATGAAAATTTCTAATTATTATTATTATTATTATTATTATTATTATTATTATATATATATATATATATGGAAACCGTGTGGGCGCGACAATACTTTATAAGTTTTCATGCTGATTTCAACATCACTTTGAAGATGAGTTGCTTTGATTTAGCAGTTATTGAGGGTAAGGTTGATTTCACCGTTCAAAATGTGGCTGCCTTGGCTACGTAATTAAAGGTTCGTGGTATAACTGGTAATATAAGTTCATCAATTAAGGTTTCATATTCATTTTGAAATTCAATTTCGAAATTTATTTGGGCATAGTATTAATTGAGAACTGGAGTTCTCAGAAACTGCATTTTTTGTCTTTTAGAAAATTTGGTTTCTTAACTGGCAGGACATTATACGACATTAGTAGTTCATCGATGCAAATTAATGGTTGCCTTGTGTTGACCATGCATGTAGACGAATAATGGTTGCCTTGTGTGCAGTGTGACCATGCATGAGTTAAACGCTAGAGAGTGGTTGCTTTGTGTGTATCTTATATATTATTGTATGACATTTCGGTAGATCCCTTAAGAGTTGAAAAATAACTCTACACCGTAGAGTTTACTTCAAATGGAAAATTAACTATACTATGTGCATTTATCTCTTATTTTCATAAATACATTTTCAATTATTTTTTCGGTTTATAGTAAACTCTACCAACTCTACGAAAAAATAATTCCAGGGGAACTGAATCCACTTTTATTTGTTTGGGGAGCTTTTTCCAAACGTTACCCTGAGTAACGTTTTAGCAATCATCTAGCTTTTGTTAATTTTCATCCACTGTTACCCTTAAGTAGCCATTTAATAATAACCCACTCCCCTACTTTTTAGCACCTTAATAATTTATACTCCGTAATCTCTTATCTACTTCCACGCCTTGTATGTTGGGTGTTTTTTTTTTTATATGTTTAATTGTTTAAAGTATCTTACGTGTATAATAATAAAAACAATAGCTAGATCAATCGATGTGTCTTAGGCTAAAAATTATAGAAACTGCATTGTTTCGCTATAGTTTCAATAACATGCGGCTGAAAATAAGAGTAGAAAACAAAAACATTATTATTTCACTGTAGTTTCAATATTAAAATAAGTTAAATAAAAAGGCACAATCATTGATGTATTTTTCACCTGTACGAACATAACCCGACATGAACCATGTTAACTTGATCATTATTTGACCCGTAGTTGTTTACCCGTTTGCATGGTTGTTGTATGGCATTAGTGATGACTCGTTTTTATAATATATGTTCTATTATTTGAGTATAGACAATGTGTATTAAAAATAAAAAGTGAAAATTCATATTAGTAGAGGTACATCACAAATATACATGACACGAAGTTAGACATGTAAAAAAAAAAAAAAAAAATCTAAGTCATGAAATCGCTTTTTGAGATTCGTTACCCGCTATTTTTGAGTCATAATCCTATTTTATGCCTAGTGAAGGAGTGACTCATATTATACCAAATGTATTTTGACACTCATGGTTTTGGCTTAACTTTGACCCGTAATAATTGATCGAGTTAAGAGCGATAGGACAACATATAATTCGAGTCACGTACGAATTGTTCCTTTAGATTAGAGCGACAAAATAACATATATAGGACTAAATAAATACGGTGCAAATATTATATAGTAGATGTGATTAAAGTTATTTAACATGTAACATCTTATAACATTGTCTGCTATCTTCGGACTAGGTTATCGATGTCCCAAAATTCTGGGATAAAACAATGTTTAAATTGTAGTAGATACAAATTATGAAAGTGTAGATGATATCTTATTTCTTAGAGTAGTGTACAATTGTAAATTTGGGCCGATGTTGTGCGACACTTCAGCAAACTTGTGAGCTAACATCCAATCTTCATCTTGTCGTCGTTCCTAAAAACCCACAACTCCAATCCCTCTATTTTTTGTCAATTTTACAAACCCATTAAAATACCCATAAGCAAAAATCAAATATCAAAATAAAAAGAATAGTGTATGTTGTTGAAAATTGTTGATACGATGAATCGATCAAAGAACTATTTGAAGATTCTCAGTAAAAGGGTTTTACTAATTTGTATTACTCACAGACAAAGATGGATGTTAAAAGGGAAACCAATCTTTGATTATGGGGCGATGAAATAAGGTCAGTTGAACATTGCTGAGCAACACGCGACGGTATCGCCTCCATCAAGGTCTCGCGAGATAAAGTCAATGAAAGTAAAATCGTGCATTAATGATTTAATGGACCATGTCATGCCCTGCCCTGCCCATCATAAATCACTCTCAAAATCAAACGTTGTTGCTAAACCATTGTCAAACGCCAAACTTTAAACATATAATTTCACTAATAAAGCAAGAAGTAATATTTGTAAATCAATAAGCCCTTAAATTCAGATCAAGGACTTAACTAAACTATATTTAAACTACATAGGAAAGAAAACCCACCAAAATTTTAGAAAGGATGCATGAGACCCATAATCGAAATATCGCAAACAACATTTTTCCAAGTGCATTGATCAACCACCGCAACATTTCATCCATACATCTATGGCTGCAAAAGAAATAGTAAAAATAAATAAGAAGCGAAATGGAGAGATGCGAGAAATCATCAACTATTTTTTTTTTGCAACTATGATTTATACATCATACTGACAGTTTTTATTTCCTAGGTATTCATGAAAAGATTTTAAATGATTTGACATTTTTTTAGATATTTTTGATTTAGGGTTGATCTAATTTGGGTATATAATCATGGTAACATATTTTTTGTTTCCTATTTTGATATTTTTCTTGTCAGTCAAGCATCATATTTATGGGAAAACTATCCAGCATGCGTTGTGTTCCTTTTCTGAAGTTATTCTTTCTTAAATTTTTGCCGATTTACTTGATTTGATTCCATTTTGATTTGCCAATTATGCAAGTTACGAATCAAATACATGAAAAGTTTGATGTTTTTAAAGATTTGCTAAATTCAGGATTCAGTATATGCTAGTTTGATTATTTGTGCGGGAAATTTGTGCCCATATTTTAATTATTATGTACAAATTAAAATATTAGACATGTCTAATGATAGCCCGTACATAATTTGCGAGCTAGATGCGTAATTTATTATAATGATCGTATCATTTATTATACTGATCGTATCATTTCCTGCGTAATTTGCGACAAATATTAAAATGTTTTCGGGAAAATTCAGATTTTTTCCTAAATTGCTTGATTTATCTTTTCCTAAATTTGCGACAAATATTGAAATATTTTAGGTAATTGTTTGATTTATCGACTATATATGAGAGGATTGGAATATTTCTATATGTTGTTTATTTTTTAGAATATATTTTCCAAATTTAATTATGGAGAATGTCATATTTGCTTCGAAATATATTCTTGTGAATTTTTCGTTAACATTCTTGCCATATTTCCGTAAATTATAGCTGTAGATATTATTGAAATTTTTTTGTTAATATATTCTTGCCATTTTATTTAGTAATTATAGCTAAGATATTATTTACGAAATATATTTGTACCATAACTATCATGAGTGAATGCGTGTGTCTTATTGATGTGTGCTTGTGTCTTGCGTTAATATGTTAGTGGTATTTACGGAAATATTTATTTGACATCAGCGCTTGCGTGGAGGGTCTAATAAAGCTTTAAAAGCACGGCTATTAATACAATATATATTGAGTTGAAGAAACTGTATTACAAGGTGCCTTTTATACCTAATACAAGTGCTGATTTCTATAGCTAACGTATAAACATATTCCTAGAATTAAGGCTGATTGATGATAACTTTACAACAATACATGTGAATAAGATAATTACATATGATAGTAGCCTAATATAGGAAGATTACAATAAACTATTTATGTGAAGAATATGCAGTACATCAGGAAACTATTGTTTCCTTATCACGCCCCCTCAAGAGGGACGGTCGTGAGGAGAGTCCAATCTTGGAAAGTAAGCGATAAATGCGGTCCTTCGGAAGAGGCTTGGTTAGGACATCGGCAAGCTGGTCATCACCACTAATGTGTTGAACAAGCCTGGGCAACGGGCCGGGTCGGGGCGGGCCCGGGTCACTGTAAAACGGGGTGGGCCTGGGGCGGGGCATTACATTTTCGAAACTGGTCGGGGCGGGTCACGGGTCTGTTTGGCCCGGCCCGGCCCATGAGAAAACTCACTTAAATATGAACATGAAAATATCCAATTTTATGACGATGAACAAAATGTTCGTAAGAATGAAATAAAAAGGAAAGCATTAAATTTTCAAAGGAATTTATACAAATAATCATTAGAATAAAAAAAAAAAGTTGTTTCAAGTTATTCAGACTTGTTTCAGCAGTAGCCTTCGCTGCATTGTCATGCTCAATGGCATCCACAAGAGGGTGCAAGCTTTCTCCGAGCATCTGTAACATAAGGCAAAAACATATGGTTTCACTCCAAATTCAACAAGTCTAAATTTCCTGAGCTCATTACATAAAGTTGCAGCATGAAAATAGATATCAAAACCAAATCACTAAGAAAAATGCTTACCTCTATTCAAATAGGCCTAGGTTATCATCCTCCTCGTCGATGTCATCATCACTATTACCCTCCTCAAGCAAATCAAATTGGCTAGAAGTGTCATCCTCGGCACGACGCCAATCTTGAACACACACGAGTGCTTGAATAGTCTTTGAGGCTAGAGAACTTCGTGCCGGAGAAATAGTTTTCCCTCCAACACTAAAATCGGATTCGGACGCGACACTAGTAACTGGGATAGTCAACATATCACGAGCAAGATTGGAAAGCACGGGAAATCTCACTGAATTTTGGTGTCAATACTCCAAAACATCCAACTCCAAAGTTAACCCAAGGGAATTCTCATCTAAATACAACTCAAGTTGTGACCTCCTTGTCACCCTCCTAGACCTCGTTCCCCTAAACCTCGAATAATCCTCAAATAAGTTATCTTGTCCCACTCTTGGTGCAGGTGGACTAAGAGCCGACACACCCAAAGATGTTTTGTACTCATCATATAAGGACTTAAGAGTGTCCAATATAAGATCAACTCGTCGCACCGCTTCTTCCACCCCAAAAATTTTAGTGAAACTATATTCCACAAAATCCACTTTAAACCTTGGATCAAGAATTGCGGCACAAGATAAATGAACATTATATTGGGACCAATACTTGTTAAATTTCTCCATCAACGGTCTTACTATATCAACAAGAAAATCATCCGGGCTATCTAGCGCCTCAAGTAACCGAACATGGATCATACAAGCTCCTTTGAAATAAACATTAGAAGTAGGCTCCTTAACACTAGAGAAGATACACGTGACATCGTAAAAAAACCTTCAAAAACTTGTGAATTACATTTAACTTATACCATTCATCTTCTGTTGGCACAAAATCTTTAAAAGAAGAATTGGATGATCCCACATACAAAAATACTTCTTTGTAGTAAAACACGTTATCAAGCATTTTATATGTCGAGTTCCATCGCACTTCCATATCTAGTCTCAATTTCCTCCTTGTCTCCAAATGACACATCTTAACCGCCGTCTCATAGAAATCTTTGCTTCTTTTAGAAGATTTACTGATTGATTTCACTAATACTCTAATCTTATCCAAAATGTTTTTATAGAATCTAATCCAGATTTAACAATTAAGTTCACAATATGCGCACAACACCTTATGTGCAAAAAACAACCATTACCAACCAATGTCCCTCTTTGAAGGAGACGACCTCGTAGATGGTTAATCATTGAATCATTATAAGAAGCATTGTCAACCGTGAAAGTCAAAACTTTACGTTCTAGATGCCACTGACATAAAAACATATAGATCTCATTGGCAATACTTTCACCATCATATGGAGGAACTAAAGCTCTAAACCTTAGTATACGTTTGTGCAATTTCCATTCCGAATCAACAAAGTGAGTAGTGATGCAGATATAGTGTTGCCATGAGTGGGAGGAATTCCAATTATCAGTGGTAAAACAAATACGTCCAGGAGACAACACTAAAGTATTCATCAACTTGTGCTTATGAGATACATAGAACATAAATAAATCTCTAGTAGCAGTCCTTCTACTAAATGGCACAAAGTGTGGAGTGGCCTTATACATCATACGCCGAAAACCATTCTCCTCTACAAGTGAAAATGTATGCCCTCCCTCAACAATAAATAGCACAATTGCTTTTCTTAATTCATGCATGTCTAACACAAATTCTTGATTATTCTCACAATTACCACCAATTACAAGACCCTCTGGCCTTTTTGGACATCGTTATAAATGACGCTTAAGGTGAGAAGTACCTTTAGTAGGACCGGCAATCAATTTCAAACCACAATAAGTACAGATAGCAACTTTCTCACCTGATTCATTTACACCCTCAGTTAGCTCATTCCACACTTTTGATTTTTTTCTTTCTCTTTGAACCAGAATTCACCGTGTATTCACTAAAACCATCATCAACCGGAACCGAATTCTCTGTTGATGTTGATTGACTCTCCATGTTCAATCACGCATTACCTATATCAAACAAGAAACTGAATACTATCAGCCTATGCAAACCCCATAATCACCATAACAATTCGTAGTTTTTTCTAACTAAATATACCCGCCCCTTTTTGTTATGTATTCATAAATAACTACCGTGATAAGTTAATCAAAGCACGTACTGCTAACCTCCAGCAACTTAGAGCTAGTGGTTGTAACCATTCAATGGAAGAAATACACTATGTCACACCAATTACACCGAGCTAAAATAAGTTCAATTTCCAAATTGACTTACTTCTACGCTAACACACACTGTTACAACAATGAGAAAACCATTCGGATCCTAATTGTTCTCGTGGCGAAAAAAACATTCGAACCCTGCTTTTTTCATCAGGTTTGTCACAATATGAACCTACCACCAAATAGAAATTATAGAACAGGATGCGAACAGATACATAATTACTAGGAAATAGTCCACAGTTTGAGTCTTCGGTGACGACCACAACAATGACACAAAACAGAAAAAGTGTTCACAATTTCACATCACAAACTTGCTCTTGACAAACAATGACACAAGCGAAAAGTAGCCACCTTAACAAATCCACTCACAATATGAAATCCACATAAAACCAGTTAAAATTGAAACCGAACAACTATAAGTCGGCAATCATAAACAAGCAACTAATCTTCACGAACAAGCAATCAAAGAAGCAATCAAAGACACGAAGATCATATGTTTAAGAAATCGACAGAATAATTCATACCCAGATAAAATTAAACGAATTAAAAACAAAAAACACCCAGAAATTAAACGAATTTAAAAAATTAAACCAACCTGAATATTCGAGAGGAAGGATCTGAAAAAATTGTTGAATTTGGGGATTGCAATTAGGGTTTGTTTGTGAAGTATTTGGGGGAAATTTGTCGGGGGAAATTTGTCGGGGGAAATTGATTTGGGGGAAATGTGTCGGGGAAGGAAATTGAAGAAAGAAGAGAATGCCGATGTTTTGCTATTCTCGAATTTGGGCCCGTGTTTTTTTTGTTTTAAAAGGGCCATGCCCGCGTCGGTTCTTAAAGGGCTTGACCCTTTCTCGACCCGCCCCTTTATTTGACAGGCCGGGCTTTGACCCTCTTTATGAGGGTCATTCGTGGGCTTTTAACGGGGGTCTGCCCTGTTGCCCAGGCCTAGTGTTGAACTCGGAGAGTGCCACGCTGGACAAGATCACGGACAAAGTGAAAGGCAGTTGCGAGGTGTTTCATCCGAGAATGGAAAACAGGGTTTGCAGCATAGTGGGTGGCGCCAAGATTATCACAGTAAATGCTGGGCGTGGAGACAGAGGCCAGTCCAAGTTCGGAGACTAAGGATTGCAACCAAATGACTTCAGCCGTAGTGGAGGCTACAACGCGAAATTCAGCCTCGGTGGAAGAGCGGGCAACGGCGCGTTGCTTCTTAGAGCTCCAGGATAGTAAATTACGCCCAAGCTATATGAGAAAACCAGTGGTAGAGACATAGTCGTCCTTATCACCGGCCCAATCAGCATCAGTGTAGGCATGTAAGCGTAATGGAGAGTCACGGTAAAGATGGAGACCGTGGTGAACAGTACCATGAAGATAGCGGAGCAGACGCTTGAGGGCAGTCCAATGGTCATCACGAGGACAATGCATGAATTGAGAGAGCTTGTTGACGGGGTAGGCAACATCAGGGCGCGTCAGGGAGAGGTATTGGAGGCTGCCAAGTATTGCTCGGTAATCACTCGGGTTAGCAATGGGGCTTCCAGACGCAAGGTGGAGGGGTGGATTAGTCGCCATGGGGGTGGAGACAGGCTTGGCATCACTCATGTTGTATTTGGAGAGTATATATGTGACATATTTGGATTGATTGAGGAACAAGCCGGATGATGTGGGAATGACTTCAACGCCAAGGAAGTAGGAGAGGGGGCCGAGATCTTTTAGGGAGAATCGGATGGACAAGGTGTTGATGAAGGAGGATATGACGGTGGTGGAGGGACAAGTTACTATAATGTCGTCGACATAGACAAGGAGGTAAAGAGTCTGAGAGTTGCGAGTGTACAAGAAAAGGGAGGAGTCAGAGACGGAGCTGCGGAAGCCATAAGAGATAAGGTAATTTTTGAGCTCGTTGTACCAAGCGTGGGGGGCTTGTTTGAGGCCATAGATGGCTTTAGAAAGCCAACAAACATAAGACGGGTGGTCAGTGTTTTTGAAGCCTGTGGATTATGCCATGTAGACGGTTTCAGTGAGCGTGCCTTGGAGAAAGGCGTTATTGATGTCAAGTTGTCGTAGAGACCAACCTTAACTAACGGCAAGGGAAAGGATGAGGCGAACGTTGGTTGGCTTGATCACGGGGCTGAAAGTTTTGGAGTAATCAATGCCAGGGCGCTGGTGAAAACCCTTGGCAACGAGACGGGCTTTATAGCGGTCAATTTCGCCATCGGGTTTGTACTTGATACGGAAGACCCACTTGGTGCCAACAACGTTTCGGGAGGGATGGGGAGGAACGAGAGTCCAGGTGCAATTGCGTGTAAGAGCATCGAATACCTCAGTCATGGCTTGACGCTATTTTGGATCTTTGAGAGCAACTGTAGCGGAGGTGGGGACGGGTAAAATGTTATTGAGTGTGGCGGTATGACATTGTTTGTTGTGAAGTTGAGAGCAGGGGTATTTCGGGTTTGGTTTGATGATGTTGTTGCGGAGGCGAGTGACCATGGTATGATTGGGGGGGGGGGGGAGGGTGGGGGTGGTGGTGGTGGTGGATTGGGTGACGGTATTGAGGGAGGTGGACTGCTGGGAGGAGATGACAGAAACGAGGAGGATGGAGATTTAGTGGTGGGCAAGGAAGCTTCGAGAACAGGGGATGTTGGAGGGCTGAATGACGTCAGTGGTGAGGACGAGCCAGGATTTGGCTGTGGTGAGGTGGGCGGAGATGACGCTTGTGGGGAAATGGAGCTAGGCCGAGTGCGTGGTGAGGGAGGGTTGTTGGGTTGAGGCAGAGGAGTGGAGAAAGCGGAAGAGATGGGAGGTGGCGGGTTGTCGAGAACAGGGAGGGAAACGGAGACCCATTCTGTGGGGTCGTGGGGTGTGGTTATGGGTTCGGTAGCAGTGAGCTGGGGGTAGGGGAAGACGGTTTCAACAAAGCGGACATGGCGGGAATTGTAGATGCGATTGGTTGTAGGATCAAGACCATGGTAAGCACTCTGTGTGGAAGAGTAGCCCATAAATATGCAAGGAACAGAGCGCAGATCGAGTTTATGATTGGTGTAGGGGCGTAGCCACGGATAGCATAGACACCCAAAACAACGAAGTTTTTCATAATTAGGTGGGGTGTTGAAGAGCTTGAAATAGGGAGAGGCGTTGGAGAGGGTGGGCGTGGGTAGGTGGTTAATTAGGTAGGTGGCCGTAGCAAAGGCCGCTGGCCAAAAAGGAAGGGGGAGCTGTGCGTGAGTGAGGAGGGATAGACCTGTCTCAACAATATGACGGTGGCGGCGTTCCGCATACCCATTGTGTTCGGGTGTATGGGGCGGTGAGGTGAGGTAGGTAATACCATCATCGAGGAGAGAAGGGGTGAGTTTAATGTATTCGCCCCCGTTGTCGGAGAAGAATTGACGGATGGGCTTGTTAAAGTATTTTTCAACAATAGCTCGAAATCGGCGAAACGTGGGAGCAGTGTCAGATTTGCGTTTTAACGGATAGAACCAAATGTATTTAGTAAAATGATCAACGAAGATGATATATCATTTAAAATCATCGTGGGAATAGACTGGAGAGGTCCAGACATCAGTGAAAATCAAATCCAAGGGAGCAGAGGACGTAAGGGATGATTGAGCAAAAGCAAGTTTGTGACTCTTATTAATAAGACAAGAATTACAATAAGAATTTTTTGAAATTAAAATGGGAATAGAAAACTTGGAGCTAATTTCCCGTAAGATGTTGTAAGAAGGATGGGCAAGCCGATGGTGCCAATCAAGAAACGTGGATGTGGATGCAGAGAAGAGCCGAGGCGGTGAAGGTGGGCGCCAAAGGTAGGTGCCTTGGCTAGGTTGCCCACGGTGGAGGATTTGGCCCGTCTGAGAATCCTTAAACCAGAAAAACGAGGGTAAGAATTCAATTGAAACATGATTATCTTTGCAAAATTGAGAGACTGACAATATATTTGTAGAAATTGAGGGGACACATAAAACATTATGAAAGTGAAAAACTTTTGACGGAGTAGAGATAGAGAAAGAACCAGTGTGAGTGATCGGAATGGAAGAGCCATCGCCAATAATAAGTTCATCGGATCCGTCATACGGTGCATGAAGGGAGAGGTTTGCTAAGTCGTTGGTGACTAGCACCACTATCAACAAGCCACGAGCCGGGAAGGGAGACCTGATGACCGAGAGAGGATGTAGCGGCATGAACACGAGGAGCAGTGGAGCCTGATGCACGAGAATTGCGAGGAGGACGAGTTGGAATAACAACATGAGGATAGTCACGTTTGAATTTTTCAGAATCAGCAAGAACATGAGGTTTTTGGGGCAGTGGCGGGTTGAGAGACAGGAGGAGCAGAGGATG
Source organism: Spergularia marina (assembly GCA_963680865.1). Lineage (NCBI taxonomy): Eukaryota > Viridiplantae > Streptophyta > Magnoliopsida > Caryophyllales > Caryophyllaceae > Spergularia > Spergularia marina. The sequence continues at coordinate 7,315,125 of OY804545.1, read as the reverse complement.
AGGGTGGAGTGTAGGGACGGTGGGAAGGTTGGCGATTGGACTGGGTTTTGAAGGCGGCGTAAACAGAGGCAGGGAAATCAGGAGTGGTGGATGGCGATGGTTTTTGAGTGACTTCGAAATGGAGCAGTTTCTCGTGGAGTTCCTCAAGTTCGATGGGGGTATCGCGAGCATTTACGGCATCAATGACAGAGTGGTAAGTATTGTAGTTGAGGCCACGGAGGACAGCTTCAATGATGTCTTCTTTATCCATGGGTTTGCCGAAGGAAGCAAGACGGTTCGTGCAAGATTTGATTTGATGGATATAGTCTATGATAGACTGAGTGGTCTTAGAGATATCACGGAGATTGGCCTTGATTTGAAGAATATGACTGCGGGATGGATTAGCAAGTGGTGAAATTGGCCGGAGTGAGTTTTTCGACATTTGGGAAGTGGACCAGGATGAGAGGTCGACAAGGTTCAGCGGTGGTGAGGCCCGTAAGGCCGTAACGAGGGTGCCATCGGAATTGCCATCAAGGTTGCTGGTAACTGAGTTGCCTTGATTGGGCATGGTGGTGCTAGGAGGATCGAAATAAGTCTGATACCATATAGAAGAACAGAGGAATGCAGAGCATCTATGTGAATATAATTGTATATATTGAGTTGAAGAAACTGTATTACAAGGTGCCTTTTATACCTAATACAAGTGCTGATTTCTATAGCTAACGTATAAACATATATATTCCTAGATTTAAGGCTGATTGATGATAACTTTACAGCAATACATGTCAACAAGATAATTACATACTAGTATGATAGTAGCCTAATATAGGAAGATTACAATAAACTATTTATGTGAAGAATATGCAGTACATCAGGAAACTATTAGTTTCCTTATCATATCACAGAAATTGGGGTCACAAAAATGTACCTCAACCAAGAGCTACACAAACTTTGCTCCATAGATGTTCAATTGCCACCATCCTCATTCTCATTCTGCATATAACCAAAAGTGATCAAACAACAAACAACAAACAATAATGAAGCCTTATTCTCAAAATGATTTGGGGTCGGCTAACATGAATCGTCATAAGTAGCCGTCTCACATAGGTCATAGAAGTTAAAGATCATTGTGAATAAGTTTAAAGTATTGAAACACATTCAAGAAGAGTTTTAAAAACCATTAAGAAGAGTTTTTTTTTTTAAAAAAAAAAAAAAAAAAAAAAAAACCAAATTACAGATTGAAGAAGATACATAGAAGAAATTACTGACCTCTTTGGCAGATTCTTTGGCAGCTTCTTTCAGTATCTCATCAAACGCTTCATAATAATCCCTGCACTCTCAAAAACTAGTGGTCAAGGTTCCCAGATCAAAATCATAAAAGCTCAATCTAAATATAAAAGATGTCCAAATTGCTCTTACCTCTTGATATGGTAAGGGAACTCAGGATCATTCAGCATGCCCATGAAGTCTCGCTGAGCATAACTACCCATAAAGATGTGATTGAATTCCATATCCCAATCCATCTAATAACAGACGCCAAATATGTGTTAGGTGTATGTATATAAAGCAATTCTCTGCAAGTTGACTGAAATACCTGTTCTGGCCTACCCTGCTCAGGTGGAAGGTAGTTCCTATAGTCCTCATAGCTAGGCATTCTCTGGAGGTAGGTTGACTTCTTTCTCAATTAAGGAACCAAATGAGAGCATATTGTTCCTTGGACCAGTTTTCCAACACCCATCTGTACAAATAACAGAGTAGTACAGTATTACACCACTTTTGAGTTTTGAACAAATGCCATATTGAATAATTGCCTGTGTACTGTGTAGTAAGGTGTGGGACAGGACCATCAAATTTGTACCAATCCACCTCCCTGGGAATCCAAGTCCCTAGCTTTGGTAAGTAGACTTTGTCTTGGCTGAATACTTTTGCCACTTCATGTCGAGGTGCTGCATTCTGAGTTGCTATTTGTCCATAAAGTGCCAGTAGCCCTGTTCTAAACACCTGCATTTAGTTGTGTAAGCGTGTCAAGACAACACTATATATATTAATTGAATTTCTAAAGTTGTTCTAACCATTTTAATCGATCTAACCTTCACTTCATCATCCAATTAATTATTAATTAATTAACTATGGAGTATTACCTAAAACCAAACAAAACCGGTGCAAAAAGATATAAACTTTATGCCAAAAACCACTCCAAGTAACCAAAAGATTCATACTTTTTATGCCCACGAACGGGGTTATTTACAAAAACGGCTATTTAAAACGACCATATCTTAAAACTAATTCCCAAAATGACTATCTCCTCTCTAATTTTCTTTTTGTGCTCCATTTTCTTTTTATTAATAAAAATAAAACATAGAAATTGAAGCAGTTTAATTTATCTAATTAATCACTCAAGGCTTTTTTTTTTTCTTTTTTATGAAGAAAAACACATTGACCTTAAAAAAACAATAGATAATTAATTATAAAACCATATTTTCTCTCTCTCTCTCTCCTCTCCTCCCCTCCTCTGCTCCCACACGGCTACTCACCCAGCTGAACCACCAAAGCAAAATCCTATTAGCACGACGCGCACATCATCCACATACCCACCATGCCCCAACCCAAATGACGCCGGTCGGACGTCACCTTCCGGCCCCTGTGATCGACCCTCCGACTCTTACCAGTGCAACCGTACATTTGTGTTTGTTGGGTGATAGGATGGAGGAGATGAAGTTGATGGAATGAACAAGATAGGGGGATGGACACGATGGTGGCGAAAGGTGGGTGGACGGTCCCGAAAGTCTGGTTGTGTCGGGGTGGCAGGCGGGGGTGGGGGTTGGGACGAAGGGGAGAGGGGCCAGGGATTAGGTTTGTGTTAAATTTCTATTTAATTAATTATCATTTTTATAAGGGTCAATGGGTTTTTCTTAAATAAAAAAAAAAAAAAAACTTGAGTAATTAATTAGAGAAATAAATATGCTTGAATTTCTACATTTTATGTGTGTTTCTTTTATTAATAAAAACAAAGTGAACCATAAAAAGAAAATTATAGAGAAAATAGTCATTTTTGTAATTAGTTGTATGATATAGCTGTTTTGGTAAATAGTTTTACCAAAATAGTCGTTTTTGTAAATAACCCCCCACGAACGATTATACATGTCATATTCACAAAAGTATGATGCATATTCACAAAAGATCTTCGGGTCATCCAAACAATAATAATACTAATTATTGATAAATAGTTTGCACAAAAAATGAGATTTAGTGCATGTATACCTTGCTCTTGCTCATGGTTGCCTGGTCTTAGTCCAAGATTGAAACTTTTCGAGTTTTGTTGTCAGTCTTTCTTCTCGGAGAAGTTTCTAGATGAAATCCACCTAAAAACAGTCAACAACAACATGCAAATTTTCATAGATTGGAGAAACGAAAAGAAAAAGGGTAATATAAGTACCATGTAGAACATACAAACATATTACGGTAAGAAGAATAGAAATAAAGAACTTTTTTTTTATTAGAAATTAAAAAACAACAAAGAAACAAAACATGACCTGAGTTTTGAAATGAAATAAGCTTGAGATTTAAAGTTTCAAACTTGTTCTTATTTTTTTTCCCAAAGTGGAAATCAGGGAGAATAGCAAAGTAAAGAGGAGAACTTACCTAAAAGATGAAGGAAATGAAAACTGTGCGGAGAGTAGAATGGAGTGTTGGAAAATATAGGTTGGTATTGTATGGGGGCGGAATTATATGACAATAGGAATTTGTAATTGCTGTGTCATGATTGTGATCATTGAATGAGAAACAAAATTCGCCCCGACCACGGCACAATCGCATGGACATCGTTCTCAAGGCCACACAGCACTCCCCTAGGTTGTGTGCTCAATCATGGGGAGTTGGAACTCTTTAAGGGCATGCTCCGAATAATGAAGAAACCTTGAAGAGGGATATAAGATGTGTCAAAATGTTTCTCCCACACTCAAATATATAGCCACAACAATTGAGGGTTATCAGGTAAAACCTCCCCTACTAAAGGCTATTAAAAGTGTTAATGAGGTGATATAATGACATATTAATAGGATTGATGGGGGAATCTTAAGAGGTATAAGTGACCTCTTAATATCACTCATAACCCCCCCCCCCAACCTTTAATACCCCACTAATCAACCACCCATTAACTTAGCATTATTTCCAACAATCCCCTACTAATGCTAAGTTAGCAATCAATTCTGAGCATGTAGGAAAGGCTTGACACTTAAGTGTGTGTATCTTTCGATTTGAACCCCCACGTAGTGACACGAAACGATTCTTTCATCTAGTGAGTGAACTAAGTCTTGAACTCCTAGAATTCGGGGTAAATTCCGGACACATGTCTTACCTTAAATCCCTTTTGAGTTCCGCGAAGATCCTTCATCCACAAGGACCTATAGCTATAAAGCAAATTTGGCAAATGGTGACCTTCTCATGAGTGCTTCTAGAAAGACCGCCCATGTCTTTCATAGATGGATGTCAACCCTTCTCACTCACATAGGTGATTCCGACAAGTCTATCTTCACATAGACCATCCACAATAGGACTACAGAATCATTAAGAGCAAAAGCTCAACCTCACAAAAATAAAGCAGTGAATCCAAGTCCATCTCAATATAGGACCATCTAACATATGGATATCAACTCATTAAGAGATAAATCTCAACCTACACATAAGGTGACCTCATCAAATCCGTCTCACTAGGACCACCCATATATGGGTTATAAGATCATTAAGAACATAATGTATTCAACCTTAATCACATTCGGTGAATCCATCAAATCCGTCTCAACAGGACCACCCGAAGGCTATGGATTCATTAAGAGCTAAGCGCTCAACCTATTAAAGTACACATGTCATAGGAATAGGAAGTGTGTACTATGTGAGTCTTTCCATGGCTTCGTTTGACCACCCTTGCTGAAGCAAGTTCGGGTATCAACCATGAATTCCTCACCCCATGGGCGTTACCCCATTCCCCTCGACAACTCAAGAACTAGCCACGTATCTAGTTTTCCTTGTGATAGATCAACAATTAAGTTCCTGTCACAACTCATAAACTCAAAAATGTGAGTTTCAATCTCAATCACAATATACATCATTCTCAATACACGAATATATATTTATTTGAGAAACACTACAATGATAGAGAAATAGGTAAAACTAGTTTGTAATTACCCCCACAATGGTGTACAAGCTAGTAAACCTCTCAACAATTCTCTCAACCATTCTATCAATGTCAACCAAATTTTGAGTGAAACATTGAAATAGCGAACCCCCACAACACAAGACTTTAACAAAAATTTTCTGACGTAATTCATCAAATCAACGTACAAGAGCGTCTCAAAAGCTCAACGTTAAAATCCATAAATTAGTGCATACGAGAAGCCACTACAATGTATCTATCTCGAATAAACTGTTTTCTCAAAACGCAATAGTGTACATATACACATAAGGACATTTATCAATAGACAAAACTTCTTACACCACCACTAGAGTTCTCCTAGCCATTTAGACTTCACAACGAACACATCTAGTTCAAAAAGTTTGTCTAAATCACGTTTCACTATATATTGGTCAAGTCATATGACTTTGATACATAGACACGTAAAGCCCCTACGAGAAACACACGAATCTCGCAAAATATAAACAAGATCAACTGAGCTCTTGTGACACTACTCCATCACTTGAAAAGAAAGACACAAATGTGAAACACTTTCCCCTACATTTTCAAGTGATCGTGTCACATCGTTAAGAACTTAAGTAGTATTAAATATCACCAAATTAGCCCATCTCAATAACACCACCTCACGGCTCAGAGACATAATTTAGCCGTTGCATAAGCAAGGGGTAATAAAGATCCTTGATAACGTTTGACCTCAAAATTTACACGAATTTATCTCATGTTTACTCCTCCATTGACCATAACGGCAAAAACACATGAGGCATATCCATATGACATGTTAAAGGGGTAAAAGACACATGGCTCTCGTATCGATCTTACCGATACCCCTCAGTCCCATACCATATCCATGATCTAGTACTTTTAGATTAACTAAATCCTAAACATGCACAAAGGACAAAGTTTAGTGGACATGTTCATTAATAAACACATTACGAAACGACATCAACCGAAGTCAAAAAGCTGCAAACTGCCTGCCATAATGGTTCAAATGCCTCACTATAACGCATTAAACATTTACAGTTCAACTCATAACGAGCACACGAGGAAGTCGCAATATTTACCGGCTCAACAATATATATTTACTTACAAGTAAATAGCCACCAACTTAGGGAGATGTTACATCTTTACACCAAGTGGAAGATACTCACGTAGAGTAGTCTTAAAATAATTCATTGCACATAATTATACTTTATGGACAAGATCGAACACCGCATAAACAAATTCATCAGTAATATCGCGTGTGTACCCGTAGATTAACATGAGGCAATCTCTTCAATTACATTCTCAAATCAAGTAATTGAAATATCACACACATCACATATGGTAATAGGCTAACAAATAAATTTAATCAACAATAGAGTCCCACAAAATAACACGAACTCTAAAATGTTAGCACCACAGAAGCATACATATTGCCTCACAACAAGTCTACATTTCATACTTAAAATTCGTATAGACAAAGTTGGGTAACGTACCTCGAACCGTGTTATATAGGTGTATACCTCATATAATTAAGCGAGAAGGTTAACGTTACACAATTAGACAATAATATGCCAATAATATAACGACCTTGACTCCGTAAGGCTGATTAACAACAATGTCTGCAATAATAGCCCGTATAATAACTATAATAATAGGCGTCGAACACATACAAACCGCATTTCTCTAACGTGTATGGAATACAAACACGTAGCACCCTTTTACGTATGATTGGACGAACGATCTGGATCAATGATATCTGAACATAAGGCCTGGCAAACTCCTGCGAGAATCAAATTGATTTATTCAGGCCACTCCATATGGCCATATAGAATACACGCAAACCATATCCAGAATTTCTGAGCCATCAGCTACACATTGATTAGATTCACTCGTATGGTTCTCCCTCACTCGAACCAAATAACAATTACAATAACCATAATTTCGTTTCTCAATTGTTGGAAAATATAGGTTGGTTATTGTATGGGGGCGGAATTATATGACAATAGGAATTTGTAATCGCTGTGTCATGATCGGTGATCATTGAATGAGAAACGAAATTCGCCCCGACCACGGCACAATCGCATGGACGTCGTTCTCAAGGCCACACAGCACTCCCCTAGGTTGTGTGCTCAATCATGGGGAGTTGGAACTCTTTAAGGGCATGCTCAGAATAACGGAGAAACCTTGAGGAGGGATATAAGATGTGTCAAAATGTTTCTCTCACACTCAAATATATAGCCACAACAATTGAGGGTTATCAGGTAAAAACCCCCTACTAAAGGCTATTAAAAGTGTTAATGATGTGATATAATGACATATTAATAGGATTAATGGGGGAATCCTAAGAGGTATAAGTGACCTCTTAATATCACTCATAACCCCCGAACCTTTAATACCCCACTAATCAACCACCCATTAACTTAGCATTATTTCCAACATGGAGGTCCTAATGTGCTATATAGCTTTATTGTGTGTATATGAGGAGACAGATGTTGGGAAGAGGACAAAAAAATTTGCACGGGGTAGATTTTACGTAGCAAAATTGTGTGTGTGAGTAAAATCAGATCAAAGTTGATCAAAGCAATGTATTACAAAATTTTTACTTTTTTTACAGTCAACTTATGGTACATTGTTATGTCATTCCTTCAGCCGCTAGGTCATATCGAGACATATGCAAGGCCAGGATAGTGTTATGTTTGTTTAGTTTTACTGTTTGTAGTCAATGACTCAATGCATTGTTCATCAGCTGCCCCTTCTGAGGATGCCTTTCGGCGGCAATCGCTCCTCTTAAATCCCGGCCCACCTTCGAACTCTTTTTGTTAACCAAACAACTCATCATTTTGAAATTTATTGGACATTTCGATTCCCTAACATCTTTTTATGATTAAAGCCAAACGACAGCTCAACCGCCTGGAACCGAAAAAGGGCTAGAAGCATCTCATTAAAACGACGAACCAATTTGTTAGACAAGGTCTCTACAAGAACACTAGCTAGATAGTAGAAAGTGAATACCATGGACAATACTAGAGGTCGTAGACACTTGAAATTGTATACAATTAGCAATCATTTTACTACAATAACAAAATTTAATTACCAACGCAATTAATAATTATACTACTATTATACAATTCATTTTGCTACCTATTTTCCTTTACTAATTAATTTTACTACTTCGATCTTAATTTTACTACTACTAACTCAATTTTACCACCACTTGTATTATAGACAAATTATTTGTATGATCAAGGTAAGTCGATAAACCTTTAGCACTAGTCTACCGACTAGCTAGTACTTGGGATTGATTATGAAGCATCAAAGTGGAAAACCAAGGTTGAAAAGAAGCGTTACTTTCCAAGGTCTTAAGAGTTTTCGTTGATCAATGCTCTCGCTTATGTATACTTTTCTTATAGACAATTTTGTGTTAATGAATAATCGGACAACGGTAAATCCAAATAGAAGTGAGATACAATCATGTCAGGTGATTCAAGTAGTTTTTGGAGGGAAATTAAAGATCGATGAAGTTGTAAACGCTCTTACATTAGGTAGGGCCGGGTGGTGTCAGTCGGGATTGGGCTATGAGTCCAGGACTTGGAGATTGCATCTCTATTAATTTGTGGGCTGGACCTTTGTGTGATGGTATTCGATTCTCTCACAAATTGGTGCGTCACTATTCATGGAAAGTTACTTCTGGTGGAGTTTTTATGCAATATTTTGCTGATATTTATTATTCATTTTGATATGTTTAATTGTGGTCTGATTTCATTTTATCTTTTACATAATTTTTGTACATTTGTTTATTTATATCAATAAATGTACCTCAAATAATAATTATGTTAATGATAATGTGTAAGGCTTCGAGTAATGGACAAAATTTTATATTTTAGTGTAACCGGCGGTTATTGTAAAATTTTAAAATAGTTAGAGTGATTCTAGAATAGCCGCCGGTTACAATAAATTTAACATGGATAAACTTTATAGTAAATAGAAGTATAAATGAAAAACATTTTGTGTCAATAAATAACTTCAGCACAATTGGGTAAAAGTCTACATCTTCTATACATCAACCAAGGTTCAAGTCTCACTATGTACCTTTTTTCGAATTTCCTTTTTCTTTCTGTTTGGGCTTTATTAATTTGCTTGACCTTGGGCTTAGCTTCTTGTTTTCCCGCCTTTGGTTGTAATTTTATGTTTTACATTTTAATTTTTGTGTTTGATTTTCGTTTTCTCGCCTTTTGTTTCAATTTTTACTTTTTTACTTTTTGTGAGTTTGACTTTCGATTATTTTCATTTAAAAATGAGGTAGAGTGTGTTTTATTTATTTGAGGTCGAGGTAGAGTAACCATTTCGAATAACGACCTTACGGGAAAGTAGGGGATAGACTGGATAGAACAAAGTGTCACCAAACGATAAAAGTGTTATCAAAAGTTAATTGACAACAGTGTAATGTAAGAGGATTTCCCATACATCAAATATATGAGTTATCTCATATAAGCAGGATGAGGGCTTCTAACAATATTTGGCCGAATTTACGAAAATTTGTACAATTTTTGAAGCTTTACGCTGCATGCATAATTGAACGTAATATATATATATACACTAACATCTTTGAAGGTACGTGTTACGAAGTTAGCAAGTTACGATCAATCAGCTCAAATAATTAAACTTTGTATCTACTTTATAGGGGGGAAAGTTGGCCATAAAATGCAAGTTCTGGGCTTGATAACGTTGAACTTAATTTTGGTGTGTTGCGAAATTATATGCAAAAGTTCGAAAGCAAGCAACTTATAAAGATACTAATAATTGGGAATAGCTAAGATGATATCATCGATCATCGTTGCTTGAATGCTTGTATACTTCCATTAGCTTTTAACTTTTGCATAAATGGCCACTTTAAATTTTTTGGCTAATCAAAATATGGTCTTGTCAATATCACTAATAAAAGCACCAACCAGTAAATAAGTAAAGATGCTATCAATTATAAATCATGCAAGCAAAGTAATAACTACTTGCGTTGTATTATCATATCCATCGGTGGAACTTTTGAATCCAATTATTTAGGTCAAAACTTACAAATTGTCACCAGCTAGTTGGTGAGGTAATATTTCTCCCGATTTCATATCAAATGTTAACAATGTATAGAATGGAGGGAGTAGCAAATCAAAGTAACCACGCACGGCTGACATGCATTATATCAATTGAAGTATTCATCCAAGCAAGACTTGACCCTCGATGATTAGCCCCCGAGTATGATTGTTAAGGCCTTAATTAAGGTACCAAGGTGGAGAACTTACTCAGATTTCAGAATTATGAGTTTGCTTAGTAATTGAATTGAAGGTACCAAGGTGTGGACAATAAGGTTATTAAATACATGTAGACACATCACAAAAGGCATAACATTAAACTAAGGTCTAGGGAATGTTTTATACTTACACGTGAAACTATATATCCCATGCATGTATTCAATATAGTAATACTGTACTGCTAATACACGATAGATCACACCTTTGTGATAATTAGATTCACTAGTAGTAAAAAATTTCTTAGTAAAAATTTAACCATGGTTAACATATTTCAATGGTATAGATCACTTATTACATAATCAATGGACAAGATTTTATATTGTAGTATGACCGGCGATAACCGTCGGTTATTCTGGAATTTTAAAATAGTTAACATTTAAAGTTAATTAGTAGATGAGTACATTGTAAAATTAAAGCATTTTCTCACAAGAAGACATGCATATCTCGCAGTCTCGCACAATATTGTACCAACGTACACGAGTATACCTAAACATCACTGCACAGTGCACACTATCATCATTGGCCGAGTAACATGGAAGATCGAGATATATATATAGTCTAGATGCACAACTGAGCATATCCTAAGTAAAGTCACAGTGACAATATTGACACATGAATTCGAATCCTAATAGAAAAATATATAGCTCACATATGAGATTAGTTATATTGCGATGAAAAAATTTCTTCTCGTGCAGATGTGCGTGCATGGCTCGATATTATACTACTAGCAAGAATATATATCGAACATTTTGTAATACTAATCCGATGCAAATCAACTACTATAAAGCATATTATTACACTTTTTAAGAGGGTACTTAACGGATCAGAGTAGTATATGCCGCGCGAGCATGGTTCATGATCATGCATGTATACTAAGAGAAGATCAGGTAGATAAAGAGATAGGTACAAGTCCAATTTTTAGGGGACAATGTGTGGGTTTAATCCAATTAAGAGAGGATATCCGATATCCTAAGCTCATTTAAATGCTTTAGCCAATAACTATGAAATCATTCTAGGAATCATAATCTAGAATTATATTCTAATTCGATCGAACTAGCTTTGAACATTTTGGATGGATTATTGTTTTTGGACATCAAAAATTCGGTTATTCTAGCTAGATGTACGTATATGATGATGATCTATACTGTCAGATGATCAACAATGATGGGACATATATATACTCCTATGTATTATGTATAGTATAGTACTCCGTATTCTTGTAAATGAACTAATTACTGGTAAACAAAAAAGTTACTGGTAGTACGTAAAGAGTTAAAGTTCTTGTCTTCTTGATACAGAGGAGCTCGGTAGGCAGAATATTTAGGTGATCAACATACGAAGTAATTCAGTGTAGAATCTTGTATTACAATTCTTATTATCCGTCTACTAGTTTCTAAATGGCAAGTATGTCTGCTATTATTGTACATAGCAAAGTTCTACAGTAAGGTGATTTTTGGCTATGCACGAACACTTTGTTATGTTAGTACCAATTAACTTCAGCAATTTTACTAGTATGAGTACTCATGAGATAATAAGGCTCTGTCGTCGTTTATGACTTGACGACGCAGACAAAAAATTGTTACTGTATACGGAGTACATAAACTCCGTATAATTTAATACGTTGGGGTATCATTTATCCCACTTGCGTGCACCATTTTATCTACCCTATCGATCATGGGATTCATCAAAGAGTATTTTATTTTGGTTTATGAAATACTAATAATTGATTGGTGGAATACATGCATGGAATAGATACGAGTAGAACAAATCAAGGGCTGCAGTTTTGCACACCCCGACTCACATTGTAAGGACTATTAGTTCAAACACAATGAGTTACGGAGTAATTATTATTATCCTATATTATTCCTATTTAGGGTTGTCACATATTAGACAATCTATTAAGACTATTTATAAATAACGATCATACGTCACACGGATTTTAGAGTCGAGAGGCTACATGCATGTGAATACTAGAACAATATAACTGAAGCATAGGCAAAAAAAAAAATGTGACTTTTTGTTTTTATTAAGTACACATTGTGATTTTGAGTTAGACCAATGGAAAATCACGATCCAATTTAACGAGCGAAATTGACATTTGTGGACAATGAGACATAAGATTGTGAATGCCCTATCATTTCAAAACCTTTTGCTCCTTTGTTTCCCAAAATATTGGCTTTTTTGAACCTTTTTCTATTTTTTGGTCGAAACTTTATAAATTTTCTACAACGTTTGCATGCATGTGCCCGCTAAAATTCATTTTTAGGCATAGATAGGACGACGTTGCGAATAATATTTTCAATCAAATAATAAAAAGAAGAATCAAAATATAGGAGTTAAAACTTGAAAAATATATAACAGCAGATCAGATGTGGATTGCAACGAGTAGGAGCATATCTTGATATGCCATCTGAGTCGGATCATCATTTTTGTAGCTTCTCAGTGGATCCTTAGACTTTGCTAATTGAATTGCCTTCTCCCAAACTATTTAATCAAATTAAGGTTTTCTAACACATATATAGTACTAACCAAATGGTCTCTCAATAAATTATTGAGAGACTATCTTTTATGAGACTTTGTGCTAACCAAAAGGCATTACCACTAATTTTAATTTATAGCTCGAGTCAAGCAATGAAGTATAATTTCATATGTGTATACCACATCGAGAATTATAAGTGATCGAATAGGTGGATAATGTGTTTAATGTACTGGATTACCAGACATTTTAAACAAATGAATCAGGTGCAGTCGACTTAGCTTGTCACCTTGTGCACCCTATTCTGCCGCACGGCACACCGTTAAGTAGTTAACATCAGCACCCAAACCGAACAAAATAGTGATAATAACAAAAATCAAAATACCAATTACCGAACCAGCCCCTACTTCATTAACAAACTTCATCATGCGTGCTTAAGATTTTGAGTTTAGGGAACTATGTTCTAGGAATCAAAAGGAAGATGTTTAGAATCTTCTTAATTAGCTTATCCCTAGCAAACTTCTGGTGTTGACGTACAATTCCCATGTTTGGTTTGAATTACTTGTATGAGAGCATGAGTTTAAATGAAGTTATCTATCCTATTTGTTGAATTTCTTCTTGTTGATGTCCAATGTTTACATGTATAATTCAGATCCTCAATTTCCTTTTAGATCAACGTGACGAATTGAATCTTCATAGTTGTGCAACGGTCTAAACATATTGCAAATCCCATGACCGTATAGTATTACAATTCGTTTGGATCGTAAATACAACATTTGAAGATAATATACGGTGTATATCTCATCCAAAGAAGTTTTTTTTTTTTTTTCCAACGTGACATTCTCAATCCGAGTTTTCCCACTCTTTCGAGTTAACATTGCCTAAGATCGTGGAATTGATAAATGTTGGGTTTGGGGAGAATTAGGGGTGCCAAATCAAATACAAATAACATGTTTCAAAGTCTACATTACTACATTAGGCATACAAACTAACATTAAACAAGGACAAAATGTTCTACATGATCCAATTCTAGAAGAACTAATTTCTTGGAGAATTATATAAAAACAACCGTCAAACAAAACCCACTTGCAAATATATATAACACACACTTCTACAACCTAAAATTAGCCAATTTGTTGTACTTAAAACTAAAAGTCGAGTCCATATTATGGTTATTAATATATACTCCGTATGTAGAAGCTAAGATTTAAGAAGGAAGTTCACTTATCCTCGAGCTATAGTGGAAATCAGATTGGTTTTACAAAATGAGACAAATGGGTGAGCTAGTGTATCTATATGTGAAAGCCAAGCCAATGAACTTCTAAAGTAATACTATTTGAGCCCCAATTATGGCTTTTTTACATGCTTTTTACAAAATTGGTCATCCATGACACTCCAAAAATATTTGCACCCTACAATTTAAATTATATTTTGTTATGAAAGAAAACAAAATGGTGGATTATCATTGGTGTGCTCTCCTCCATTGACTCATTTAAAATAGTCAGGCTAAATTAAAATATGTTGTAAAGGAAAAACAATGACTACTTATAGATTAAGCTAGTTGGTGCGAAATGGAAGTTGCTTTGTCTAAGTGACCCATATAGATAAGAAAAGCATGGCCTCTTGTTATAACACCCCTTAAGTGTATAAAGTTTAATAAGTGGTATAAAATTTCAAGGTTCATTTGGTGGTACTATTAATAGACAATCATAATATGTATGAGAGCCATAGTGCTAAGTGGCTTGAACACTCTTTGGCGTAGGGTACGTACGAGTTGTTCTTCTTGTGTAAAGAAATCTAGTCGAGAGAGAGATTGATTGAGAATTTTCTGTGTGTTTTCCATTGATATTTGACATGTATATATAGTACATGAGAACTTGTTCTCCAAGCTAGGGTACAATAAGTCTTACCTAAATACAATTTGATATGGGACAAAATACCTAGACTTTCCTAATCACAATACTCCCCCTCAAGGTGGAGCGTGGAGGTCTAGAACGCCCAACTTGGACAGCAAAAATGTAAAGGCAGGACTACTCAAAGGCTTGGTGAAAATGTCTGCAAGCTGAGAGGTGGTGCTAACATACAAAGTGGCAACCACACCAGAGTGAAGAAGCTCGCGAACAAAGTGACATTCAATTTCAATGTGTTTAGACCGTTCATGATAGACGGGATTGGCAGCAATATGGAGGGCAGCCTGGTTATCACACAACAGACGAGCGGGCTGAGGATGAGGAATGCCGAGGGAAGACAGAAAATAACGGAGCCACTTGATTTCGGCACACGCATGGGCCATAGCACGATATTCGGCCTCAGCAGAAGAACGAGACACGGTCGTCTGTTTCTTGGTTTGAGCGGCTAGAGCCGAGGCGGCGGCGGGATGGGCTGATTGAATTGGGGACGCGGGATTGGAGACCTGATTACTCCCACGATTGTTGTTGCGGTTTCGATTGTTGCGATTGTTCCGACCACGACCGCGAGCGGGCCCCTGAATTCCAAGACGTTGGAAGGAATTGGCATAAATATGACCATACTGATCACAATACGAGCAGTGGGGGCGACCGGAGTCGCGGTCGGATTTGGCCGGCGGCTGGGCAGAATCGGAGGATTGTACAGCAAAGCTCATGGCCTCAGTGCGTTCATCTCGGTCGCGAACAATGGTAGTGTGCCGCTCCTCCTGTGTAACGAGGGAGAAGGCTTTGTTGAGAGTGGGGAAAGGTTCCATGCCCAAGATCTGAGATCGAATGACTTTGTAATAATCATCCTCAAGCCCAAGGAGAAAATCGCGAGTCTTCTCGGATTCAACTCGAGCCTGAATCTTGGGGGCCGCGGCACAAGTGCAACCATAGGTAAGATCTTCCGAGCCATAAAGTTCATCCCATAAGCCACTAAATTTGTTGAAGTATGAAACAATGGATTGACCTTTTTGTCTCAAATTATGATACTGAGATTTTAATTGGTGGACACGGGGGCCGTTGCTCATGGAGTAGCGCTCTTTGAGGTCCTTCCATAAATCTGAAGCAATTTTATACCCAGCAATGCTAGCTTGAATTGATTCATGGACAGAATTGAAAATCCAATTGCAAATAATTGAGTTATTAGCTTTCCACGCCAAATATTCAGCCGAGGTCTCATCGGTAGGCTTTGAGAACTCACCTGTCACAAAACCATACTTGTTACGACCTTCAAGGGCATTAATGACAGCCTTCACCCAAATATCATAGTTATGTTCCTCGAGAGGAGTTTTTGTAAGAGATACACCTGTCTCGGAAGGGTGAAGGTAGTAGATTGTACTAGAGTCATGAATGAGTTGGGGTTTGGTACCCGAGGTACCACCAGTGCTGCCGCCTTTCGACATGTCAGGAATAGGGCACGGGCAAGATGTGCACTAGGAAGACAAGAGGCGGCTAGGGTAAAGAAAAAGACGGAAGCAAGGATTTTGACTAGGATCGAAAAACCTTAGGCTCTGATACCATAAAGAAATCTAGTCGAGAGAGAGATTGATTGAGAATTTTCTGTGTGTTTTCCATTGATATTTGACATGTATATATAGTACATGAGAACTTGTTCTCCAAGCTAGGGTACAATAAGTCTTACCTAAATACAATTTGATATGGGACAAAATACCTAGACTTTCCTAATCACAATATTGTGGAGTTGTGGATTAGTAATGCATATGTAAGGTTGCTCATAATCTGGTCTGAATTGGAAATAATGCACTAGGCTAAACAAGTCGGTCCTGATCGGGCTTAATACCTTTAAGTCTAGGTCTTCGGGCGGCAAGATTGGCGTTTCTTGAAAACGGCCCAACCCTAAGTCCTAACTGTAAAAACCTGGACCCCAATTGATGACGGTTTTAGCGGTCTGGTGGTTCACATTTGGTAATGGGTGGTCAATTAGTCATAATCTCAGCCTGTATACTAGACTCATTCCTAATTTATCATATTCTCCTATTTTGGCTAGGTTTAGATTTGGAAGGGATTAACCAACATATTTCTCATCAAATGTTGAGACATATAACCCTTTACATATGCTTGTGAATGTGATCTAGGTTACTTTTCATATTTCAAATTATTTTAGCACGTGAACTATTACCCTAACTACGTACTTGATCGATTTGCCTTGCTATATCTCCTAAGTCTTTATCAATCAAGGAGGATATCATAAATATAACATTCCAACCTTTTCAAGTAAATAAAAATCAACCAAATAACTTTAGGCTAATCAAAAGATGGAAAAATGAAAAACTTTAAAAATGAGGGAGTAGTGAGTATCTTCTCTAAAACAAATAATGGGACACAAAACATGCACGGCAAACTTTATCATGCACAAATAGAATTAGGTAGGGTCCCATTTCCATCAACCAATAGAAACCCTTTTGTTAGGCCAAAAAAACCTCCATATAAAGAGCATAATATGTTGGCAGGAGAAGAATCACCACATTGAGCAAAGGCAAAGCTGTGGCATTAGCTCATTTTTCCGACGAACTTTTGCCACATTTTGCCCTCTTTCTCTTCACTCTCTTTTCTACTCCTATCTTAACTAACTAGTGGAAGAAAGAACAAAGAACATAGAATATCTTAGAATGTGCTTCTGAGGAATCATTTCCATCCTTATTCCTACGTTAGATTCTTCGCCTCTTCAACCATAAATACAGCGATTTACATGCTACCTTGAAAACACTCACACTTTCCTTCTCTCCAGCCACGCCTTTGGCTTCTTTCTCACTCTTTACTCGAAAGAGAAGATGGTGAAGTTCTCTAAGCAGTTTGAGGCACAGCTTGTTCCTGAATGGAAAGACGCCTTTGTCGATTATTGGCAATTGAAGAAAGACCTTAAGAAAATTCAGGTGTTAAACACAAACAAATGCACTAAAAAGCTTCAAAAAGACGTTTCCTTCCTTTCTTCCTTAGGGAAGTTTTTCTCGTCCGGCCAGAATAGTCGAGAAAATGGCACAATTCATGTACTTCCCCTGTTTTTTCCCTCTGTTTTAACTCTGTTTCGATAAGTACTATTATTTTGAGTAGTATTAAACTTCACATTGCTATGGTTTTTAGGTTCATAAGAAGCTTGCATCTTCACTGAGCAAAAGTGATTTATACGAGACCGAGTTACTCGAGCAATTATCAGATGTCGATGCTGCAGGAGAGTTCTTCACGCGGTTGGACCGCCAGCTGAACAAGGTGAACCAATTCTACAAGATCAAGGAGAAAGAGTTTGTTGAGAGAGGAGATTCTTTAAAGAGACAACTCGATTTTCTCATCGAAATGACCGATGAACTTAAGAGAAGGAAGGAAACTTCTTCACATGATTCTTCCACTGATGATCCCTCCATTTCATGCCACCTCTCATGTGGTAAGCATGGTTAAACTACTTACGAACCACACACATAATCGGTTAATCACAGTATGATGACGAATTCTTTTTTTCGGAAAAGTCTATTACAAAGTCTTATGTTTTCTGACATGTACAATGACTCAGGAGTTAAATGTAACTTTTTTCTTACACTTCTTAATGTTCTAGTTTCGGCTTATGTATGAACACAGAAATGGAGTTAACCGAGAAACCAGAGCGAACAGAGCGAGAACAGGGCCAAGAGAGTTCAGCTGAGGAAGAGCGGAACAGCAAGCAATTCACAGAATCCGCAAAATCTGATGAGATGGAAAGATCATCAAGGAGAATCAGAAGAGATGACAGTGGTTCAAGGAGTTTCTCTACCAAAGTTTTCAACTGCCACGGGAAGAACTTAAGAATTGACATTCCACTGACAACACCATCTCGAACATTCTCAGCAATCGGTTCCTTGGTTTGGGAAGATTTGGTTAGCCAAACATCGAGAAAAGGCGGTTCGAGAGGGTTTCACATCAACAAAACCAAGCTGCATCATGCAGAAAAGATGATTAGAGGTGCTTTCATTGAGTTGTACAAGGGTTTAGGTTACCTCAAAACTTACAGGTACATTTTTCTGTTCTAAACGTCACATGAAAGATACTAATATTCTAACACAGTTACACATGGAACATGCATACGTGAAGTGAATGCAACTAACAGTTCATGGTAATTCTGTTTTCCTCAGGAACTTAAACATGCTTGCTTTTGTGAAAATCTTGAAGAAATTTGACAAAGTAAGTTTTTTTTTTTTTTTTTTTTTTGCTACTTTTATAAAGTTTGTCTATGATATAGATCGTTGCTTATACATGTGAATAACCATACAATGCTTTGCTCTTTCAGGTGACTGACAAGGAAGTTTTACCAATTTATCTCAGAGTGGTAGAAAGCTCCTACTTTAACAGCTCGGACAAGGTAAAAACTTAAAAACCTACGGTTTGTTCGTTTAAGGTAGCCATTAGACGTAAAGGACATCATTATTCATCCAGACGAGTTTCAAACTCGTCCTTAATACCCTACCAACTAAACAAGCCGACAAATATCGATAAAATTTCAAAGTATCAGTACACTTCTCTTATTATAGACCATTAGGTCTAGCAATGTTATATCTCCGCGTACAATTTGATTGATGCAACATTATATTATATCATGTAGCCATGTAGGACAGAAAAATATATCGGATATAATCTTCAAAGAGACAAGTTCAAGTGGAAATCTATCTGAAAAGTGAAAAACCACATAGTATATACTATATAGCAATACGAGCATATATAGTATATCATAGATATTTCAGACAAAATTATCAAGATACGTTTTCTTCTGAAATTAATTTCAGAGACTTGTTTGATAAGTTAATATGATCTAGTTCTTTGTAATTTGTATTTATTCGAAAATGATTTTTGACAGGCAATGAGATTATCGGATGAGGTTGAGCAGCTTTTTGTTAAGCACTTCGCAGAAGATGATAAAAGAAAGGCCATGAAATACCTCAAACCAAATCAACGTAAAGAGTCCCATGCAGTAACCTTTTTCATAGGTGAGATTAATGTTACTTTGTTTGGCTCATAATTTCGTGTCTCATCTTATAAAGTGTTTTATCGCTACAAAGTCGTCTTAGATAACCAAATCAAATATTGGACTCGTATTTTCGTGAGAGTAATTGTGATGTGCATGGTAAATGAAACGTCGAGAAAAGAAAAAAGAGACGAAGTTGAAACAAACCAAGATAAAAGAAATCCACATATCATAAAGTCGGGAAATAACACACTTATAAAGAAATTTTAGATAACTTATAGAACTGATTTCTTTTTGACCCATCCTTTTTAGTGGGAAGTTATTCATTAATTAATTATATAGTTAGATGAAAATTTAGAATATTAGTTATGGAAATTTTAAGCTAGAAAATGGCAAAGGTGGGGCCCATCAGGCCACTACAAAGTAATGAGAAGAAGGGCCTTATGGGCCACTTATATGGGTGGGATAGTTAAAGAAAAAGTTCCTATGAGCTAAGGGTAGGCCATTATGACTTAAGACATTGATCATGATTTTGCATGGTCCAAGCTTGAAAAGGCCCAAGAACTCCTAAATCACCACACAAGAACAATTTTTTGTTTGATTGATGTGTTGTGTGTCTTGTGTGCCAATCTATTGTATTTTGATGTTAAATCATTCTTATGTTTGTCATCTGTTGGATGCACAAAGGAATTCCACTATACATTGTCAATCCCCCTAAGAAACTACAAAATCTCTTTGAAAGGACAAATGATTTGCCAAATTTAGCATTGCGTCTTTCAATCGTCTACTCAATTAGTACTATTTTGCAACAAATCATGCACATATAATTTACTCAAGAGTTGGAGTGTAACCTGCTGGTCTTCCTTCAATTCACTGCTGACAGAGTCAAGGGTTTAATTCTCGTAACTTGTCGAAAACGATTCTTTCACCTTCTCCTTTGTACCTATCTAAGGACAGACATCCATTATCAGCAAATAATATATCAAAAAAAAAAAAAAAAAAAAAAAATAACAACAAGCACACAAATGTACAAATAAAGGGACCTATTGATGACCCAATCCTTAGACATACTGGTAACTCTTAAGAAATACGAAGTTTTTATGCATGACTTTTAGTTTTAACCAAAAATCATGGAGGTTAAGCAACACATAATCTAGAGTGTAATATACAAGAAGGAAACAGATAATCATCTACTAACAGTTTGAGTAAATGTGCTTGCAAATCCAGGTCTCTTCACAGGATGCTTCATTGCGCTACTGGCCGGATATGTCATCATGGCTCACATATTGGGAATGTACACCAAACAATCATCTGATACAGTCTACATGGAAACTGTGTATCCTGTTCTCAGGCAAGCCCCCAATTTTTTTTTTTTTTTTTTTTGGCGAAGGCAAATTCAAGACAGATAACATAGAAAAACTAACAAACGCGAGACTTAACATATGGCCTTTGTTGGCCCATACGTAAATCTTCCAAGACTATACTAGAACAACTTAACACACTATATAAATTAGAATGGTTCTGCACCAGAAGATATTGATTTCTGACATGATATTTTGAATGCAGCATGTTCAGCTTATTGTTCCTACACTTTTTCCTATATGGGTGCAACATCTTCATGTGGAAAAAGGCTAGAATAAACTACAGCTTCATTTTTGAGCTAGCTCCGACAAGAGAACTGAAGTTCAGAGAAGTTTTCTTGATCTGTACAGCCTCAATGACAGCGATTGTAGGGGTTTTGTTCATTCATCTATCCCTTGTAGCTAAAGGGTTCTCTGGAACTCTAATTCAGACCGTTCCCGGCTGCCTCTTACTGGTAATTTCATTTATCCGTGAAGTACTGACAAATTTGCATATAGAGGTTCAGTTTCAATGTAATAGGACTGACAGTCTAATTTCCTTCTTGCAGGCTTTTGTACTTCTTCTGGTTTGTCCTTTCAACATAGCCTACAAATCAAGCCGATACAGATTCCTTGAAGCTATAAGGAATATAGTTTTCTCACCTTTATATAAGGTACCTTAAATAAATGATCGTTTTATTATCACAGCACTGATACAAGCATGATTTCTGATGCGCTCATACTAACTCTATGCAACGAACATGGGTATCCTTTGCAGGTTGTAATGCTAGATTTCTTCATGGCTGATCAGTTTTGTAGCCAGGTAATTATCAACAGCTGAACTAATTTCAGAAAGAAGCTGATTAAAAGTTGAGTACATATACTTGATATCAATAAACTAACAGAAAGACTGTAACAATGTATTCAGGTTCCGTTGCTTAGAAATCTCGAGTATGTAGCTTGCTACTACATCACAGGAAGTTACAAGACTCAGGATTACGGATATTGTATGAGGACTACACACTACAGAGACCTTGCATATGCAGTCTCCTTTTTGCCATACTATTGGAGAGCAATGCAGGTACTAAAATAAAAGAATTTACTACCAATAAAATACATCAGGGTTTTTAAATTACACTACCCTGGAGTTTTCTGACAATAGCCTAATGAAACTTTCAGTGTGCTAGAAGATGGTTTGATGAAGGGGAAGTTAATCACCTAGTCAATCTTGGAAAATATGTCTCAGCAATGTTAGCCGCGGGTGCTAAGCTGGCTTACGAGAAGGAGAAGTCAACAGGATACCTGTGTCTAGTTGTGGCCCTATCAAGTGGTGCAACAGTGTACCAATTGTACTGGGACTATGTAAAAGATTGGGGACTGCTACAATTCAATTCCAAAAATCCTTGGTTAAGGAATGAATTAATGCTCCGCAAGAAGTTTGTTTACTATTTCTCCATGGTATACCCTCTAAATCCTGTCATACTATCACCTTATTTTCTCGGTCTCACAAAGGGTTATGGGTGGGAACTGCCAAGGATTGTCTGCACATAGCATTCACTGGCTACATATTGTACAAAAAAGGAGTAGGAGAACATCTTGATAATATCTTCAGCTGAGATCCTTGAGCATTAAGCAAAAATGAGACTAAAAGACAAACCATGACATTACTATAGCAGCCACAAACTGCTCTTAACAAGAGAACATGAAACTTAAGCATTTTATTGACAATCAATCTTTGCAGGTATTGAACTTGATCCTAAGGCTCGCTTGGCTACAAACAGTACTCCATCCGAGTTTCGGGAATGTTGATTACAGAGTCATTGGGCTATTTTTAGCAGCCCTTGAAGTGATAAGAAGAGGACAATGGAACTTCTATAGGTAAACTTCCAATGACAGACAACTTTTTACTTTCTAGGGTGTGACAAACGAGTCAACATAATGTACTAAAGTGCATAAATTGTTCATATTCTTGTTATCAGATTAGAGAATGAGCATCTAAATAATGCCGGCAAGTTCAGAGCAGTTAAGAAAGTGCCACTTCCATTCCATGAAGTGGATGAAGAAGACTGAGATGTTTTTGAAGGTAACAACAGAAAGGGACTACATTACAGCCTGCAATGGGTGTTGATTCGCCTCCAAAGTTTTGGTTCCGATTCTTCACAGTACCTAACAAACCTTGCTGTCACAAGACATCGACCAAATTCGATCCTGGTGTTCCCTCCCCTAGTACATTCCTAGGATAAATAATTTTTAACTGTACACAGAATTTTCTTAAGATTATTCAATGATAACTAGATTCTGTAACGCGTTGATGTATGGTTGGCGCTCTAGTCTATCAGTATATATGTATGTATGGAGCCTTTAGAATCTTCAGGTGGTTTGGCAGGCATTTTTTTTGCAAGGTGCCAGCACACTGAAGGAAAATTGATTCAGATTTCCGGAATTGATGCTCAATTCTTAGCTCCATTATGCAACTTACTGTGCATCGAAAACTTTGATTCCTGATAAAATTCTTAGTATTTATTGGCTCAGATTTTACAGTGAGATGCTATTTTTTTGTTCTGATATGCTGAAAAAACACATGCCAGCATTGGCATCCATATATGCTTCAATGATGTGTTCTGGTCTACCAGTAATACAAATGTTCCTATAATTTCTTCAACTTTTTCCAGACAGGTCAAGTGCAGTCCACTAGGTTGTCACTTCTGATGTATTTCCCTCTTTTTCGCTACATTATAGATAGGCGCGGACCTGCCTAATCCCCAAAGCCGAATAAGGCCACTTCAGTCATCAAAGCTTCCATTTAGGACACCAGTCGTGTCAAAAGATTATGTAGGACGTTATCAACTAAACTAACTAACAGTCATCGCACTGAACACATAGGGAACATGTCGAATTGTGAGTAAGTGCTCTCCAAATGAACTCTCAAGGGACAATGAAGACGGGGTTCAAACCCTAACTACGATTCAACCTCAGCAACCTTGATATATCGATAATGTCTAGGTGTCATGGCCGATATTTGAAACAATTATTGGTATCGCCACAAAGGGCGACAAAGGTCTTTATATTTGGATCACTTAATTCTACCGCATAGAGACATGCATAGACGACCCAAAAGAAAAAGTCACATATAGTATCATATAAAATATCATATGAGATTATAGAGTAGACAAATTCCTACCGTATAGATGCTGAATATATTCCATGTTCATACACAATATGCCTTCATTATCTTCCATGCAAGTGAAGCATCATGCCAAAATCCTGGCATAAAAACACCTATTGGGGTCAAGAATTTTGCAAACACACAGCATAGTTTACGTGCCAATACGACAAATAACAACATTACCCCAATACTTCAAATTAAGACAGGTTAGATGTATGTACTTTTATCTTAGCGTGAATCGTGATATAGGAGGTTGGATGTACATTGTCTTACCTCTATGTTGAAAACGTAGAGAGATCCAAAATGTAAATTTCATCGATAATTAAACCAACCAACAGTTATTTCACAACCAAAGAAGTGCAAATAGTCGTGTATGTGACCCATTATTTACATGTCTAATAGTACTTATTAATTAATACTAATTGTATGAGCTTGAAAGAAAGATGAAACATACCATATATATAAAGATTACTAGCTTATGAACCCGTGTCATGCACGGGACTCTTAAATATTTATGTGAATTAGTTCTAATAGTGTTATATATACACCCTCATTCTAGGAATATATGACATTTTCCCTTTTTTATGAGATGAATTTATTTTTAATTTAACAAAAAAAAAAACTAATTAGAAATTCTCCAGCTTATTGCAAATTCTATTTCACTTTTTCGGTCTAGCACAATTTTGAACCAATTTGTATAAAACTCTATCATTTAACGGTAATAAATCTCACAATTATCTCATTTTTAAGAAACATAACTTCGTCAATCTTTACACAAAAGAGAAACATGGCTCATGTAGTAACCTAGAATGGCTAGAGGTAGTAGTACACATATGATCATTATGGAATGGAATAACCATAGAAATCTTGCGCCCATATTTTGATTTTCGCTTGAAAAACGGAAGGCAAATAAATAATTTAAGAATATGATAGCAGCCGACAAATAAACCATAAAACGGTGAAAGATTTAACAATGTTCAATTATTCATCTTAATAAAATACCGCATCAATCATTTATTGCACTAAACCATTTAAATAAACCAAATAATGAAGCACATAATACTTTGTATAAAGATTTTCCCTTCAAAAAAAAAAATACTTTGTATAAAAGATGGGTGGCGATTGTTACCTTTGGCACTAAGATCAAATCAATAGCTTGAGGCCTTGAGTGGGTGAGTTATTTGTACTTACAACCTTCTTCATATCAATTCAGTAAGTTGGAAATTTTAAGAATCAGATTGAAATTAATACTCAAACTGGTACAAACCTGATAGAGTACTTTAGCAATTATGGCATTCGTATACAACAAATTGCATAACACCAAATAAATTAACGGAAAATCAAAATTTTAAAGTACGTACACAGATTGAGTATCTGATTGAGTATCTGATGTGCAAGGACGTTGCGCGAGAGCAGACATGTGAATGTCGTATAATTTTGCTGAAGAAAGAACATGGATGCGGATCTTCTAACCAAGCGAGATAGATGGAAATCTTAGTACATGACTCCGATCGAAACCGAGTTTCATGAAGAAGCGAGATTAGTCGTTCTTAAAAATACTCCGTAAAAGTTATGTCCGGTATAATATTGTACCCTGCAAATCATTCCACTGAAAATGTAGTGGTCAATATTTTTATCATGCATGAAGCAAAATTAATCTACAATGCTATCAAACGATCAAATAATAAAACGAAATTATACACCGAAAAACTCAATGCCTATTACGGTCTTGCACACAAAGAAAAAATAAACTAAAAGTACAACAAATTTAGGTCACCAGAAAATATAAAATAGATTTTTGGTAAAAAAAAATCTTATGCTTTTTTCTTTTATAATAATCTCAGCCAAAGATCCTTGTAAAGACCTGTTTATATTTTTATTTTTATTTTATTTTTTAATACTTTCTGCGAAAGATCTTATATATTCTAGAGAAATGCTAAAAATTGCTACAATTAAAATAATTTAAAATATCCTATTTTATAGCAAATCACACGAGAATGCATGTTCTTATTATCTTGATAAATTTGTTCACACAAATATAGAAGCCTATATTCATGGGAATAACTCTTGTAATATGACCTACTTCATATGTTTACTCGTAAATAAGTTTTTAAAAGATTTGATGGCTTATCATATTTTTTTTTTTAGATATTTTCGGTTGATCTAATTTTGGTCTATTGGAATTCTTTCTTTTATTTGTCTTTCTGATTTTCTGTCTAAAAGACTAAAATATTTTAAATGCACAATTTGATTTTCTAAGGTTTAAATTATTTTTATTGCTATTTCCGTATTCGTAAATATATGGAATGATTTTTTAAGATATGCTGATTTATTTTATTCCAGTTTCCGTTTTCAAGAACAGTTTTTCCTAGATAGTAGCTTATAGGATATTCTATGCCAATTTTATCTAGGAAATTAGATTTACATCATTTCTTGCCAAAAATTTCGGCCATTTTAGTTTAAAAATTTTCTGAACCATTGATGAGTAAAAATTCATTTTAGTTTAAACATTCATTTGAGTTTAAACATTCATTTGGACTGATTCTTTCCTTTTTATAGTATGAGAATATAAAAATATGCATGAATTAACAGTTAGCCTACTGGTAATGTGATGAATAAGTAAGGGAAAGGTCAGGGGGTTCAAATCCTGATAGACACATTTTTTGCTGATCTACCAAGAGCATACTGACGTGTTAAATGATTGCTGACATGTCAATCGTTTAACAAAATCGTGCCACATCAGCTTATTAGCACGGCTTTATTAAAAGATATAGATAGATAGATTACTGCGAGACTTGAAACAGAACAATTTATGGTAAATGAACTGGGTCAACATAAAAAATTCCAACCGAATTTAAAGCTGTGCTTCTGCGGTTTATGGACACCTCCTGTTTTTGGGCTTTAATTGTAAATTATTGTCATTAGAACTAGTCATATTTCAGTTTTGTGATTTTTTTTTTTTTATTTTTTTTTTTTTTGCGAGACTTGGTACATGGTACACTGTGCACAAAAGCATACCAAAATTGAGATGCTCGGGTGGTGATGTGCCTCGTGTCGGCACGACGTGCCAAATCCATCTAAGGGCACAGCAAAAGCCCGCTCACTGTGCAAGCGGGCTGGCTCATGTTGTGCCAAAATTTCAAACATCCAACCAAACACGGCACGAGGCATGACGTACCGTGTTCATGCCCAATTATGTTTATAAAGGGGCATGCTTTGAATGGGCTCGCTTACCATGCCTCGTATTGGGTCGAGTCATGCCGTGCCAAAATCCATCTTCAGAGCCGCAATACGAGCCAATCTCAAGCCAAGCTTAAACTCAAATGTCTTAGGTTTTGACAAGTTTAAACTCCCTAGATTCCGAGCCCACCCGAGCTTAGACTTAGACATAGAATTGAATAAACAAGGGGTTGAAATTCAAAATTATTAGGAAAATGGTAGTATGGTCTAATAATAGGTCTACAATTTTGGGCTAGACACATACTTAGCAATTAGTTATCTCATCGACTATCGATTAGACGATAACCTACTATCTACTCTATTTGATTTAATTTTGAAATTTATATATGCTTCACTAAATCGTTACTTAAACCGAAATTTTAAAATAACCGCCGATCAATTCCAAAAGACTTTTCACTAGACACGAGTCTAAGTCAGTAAAACAAAGTGGGCGGGCAAGAGTGAGAATCTAACCTGAACTCAAGTTAGAAGCAAAAAGGGGGGACGAACTAACAGAAGCTTGTACAACACTTCAACCCCACCGCACAAATTTCGCCCAAACCACCGATAAAATGTCAACGGCGACACCCACTTCTCCCGCCATTTTCTCTCTACTCCACCACCACCTTGCGCGGCACAACCACCCACCTTCTCCACCAAGTTTTTTTCTCCCGCCTAATTTCGCTCCCAAACCAAACCCTAGGTTTCCTTTTCTTCCCTCTTATCCGGATTTTTTTTTGGTAATAATGTTTCTTCAGCTTAATTTTGACCTTTTTTTTTTTGTTTTTTTGTTTTTGCAGGTTGCGAATTTCCCAGAAAGCCCCCGTTTTGTGGAAGCAAGGTGATTGGGCACCTGTACACTGTTGCTGTAGTGGCAGTGGCAATACTGGAATTAACCCAGAAATCTCTGATGAGTCTTCTCAGGTTAATTTATTTTCCTGATAACTTTTATACTATGCTGCAATGTAGGGGTAAGGCTTGTGTACATTCGACCCCCCAACCTCGCCATAGGCGGAGGCACTTATGCAATTTTTTTTTTTTTTTTTGTTATGTATTGCTTGGTGACCAAATTTCATAGGTTTTTCACTAATTTTCAAACTTTTTATTTACTTTAAGGACTTTCTAAAACTCCTGTCGAAAGTGTTTCAACATTTCTAAATGGTTCACAACGTTTTTGAAATTTTATGGCGCGCATAAGACGGTTACTAGACGACGATTCATGTTAGCCGACCCCAAATCATTTTGGGAATAAGGCTTGGATGTTGTTGTTGTTGTTAGTTGTTTTCGTTATGTATTCCAAAGTTTTTTTAATTGCGATTAATGTTATGCGTTTAGGTCGATTTGGGTTTGTTTAATTGGTAAGTGAGTAAGTTACATGAGGGAGATGTAACATGGCAGTCTGACCTAATGGTTTTTTGATGGAGTTTTCAAGATTTAAGGTGAAATCTTGGGCAGGATATTGTGACAGTTTTATTTTTTGGGGTTAAGTTTTACTTGTTAGACTAGACCTCTTTACTAATAAATAAAGATATAGTCAAATATATGATGAATGGATCACCATAGACACCATTACACTTTTGGATATTAAAATTGGAAGGGAACAGGAGAGATAAGAAGAGAAAAATAGTATAGGATAGAGTTATGGGAAGGAGGAGGGCGAGGGATTCAAAAGTTGGTTGGATGGAGGACGAGGGATTCAAAGGAAGGAAGAGAACTAGGGTTGAACCAGTTTTGCTCCCTTTTTGAACGGACTAATTCCTTTCAAAGTTGGAAAGTTTTTGGAATGAAAGCTCCCCTCTATCAAATTTACTTGTTGTTCACCATGTGGTTCTCAAAGACGCTTGGCATGCTTTACTTGGTACTATTGCATGACTTCCAGCCTACCACTACGGTTATCAATCAGCGCATTAGTGAGGAATTCAAATATATTTTGTATGAATGCAACGACAACCTCATCCACCTAAGGCAATATAAGGGGTGTCGGATACACACATCCTCATCCCCATGTTAAAAACGTGGAGAGGCTGTTTCCGTATGTATCACACAGTAAAATGATTTTTTTTTTGTTTGAGGGGATAGTAAAATGAAAGACTGAAAGTTACGCAATCATAATTTTGAGCAAATGAATGCTGCGCGAATGGGATTCCACTCGATGCATAGGTGGTATACGGGTGTAACCATCTCTTTGATATCCCTTCTTCCTCCCACAACATTTTAAGAATAATGGCTGCAATTTTACTTCAATACTTGGCCCCCATCTCTTTACTCCTATTTGTTATCTAATCAATGGAATCTAAACCTCCTATCTCCCTTCCCCTTCCCTTACCCCCATGTCTCCCCATCCAAACAAAGTGTTGTGAGACTTTGTAATATTGCCCACTTTTTGCTTTAGAGTGGGGTGGTTTTATTGTGATTAGGATTAAGGCGGGTTTTGCGAGTTTATGGAGATTGTAACACACCAGGGTTTGTTCGACATATTAGATGTTCCAGTGGTGTTCAGGAAAGATCTATTTCGGAGCATTGAAAGGTGCTTGACAATTCAGAGTCTCGTTTTTCTAGAACTGAGCTTAACTAGGTTGAGAATTTAGACAGTAGTTTAATCTATATGAAGTGATTACCTAATGTGAAAGTTGTGTTGAGAGTTGCATCGATTGATTGCTACTACACAACATTAGAAACGCATATAGTTTAGTGAGCCATTTGCGTTGATCCATCATATTCCGAAGGCAAAGAATAGTGAGTCTGTATCTGCATTGGAAATGGAAAAAGTAGGATCATATAGGACTAAAGGAGGATAATGTAAAGGTGTCTCCAATTATACTCCTAATGTAGGGTTGTGTAGGACCAACGGAGGATAAAAAAAGTTTTGGTATTCAATGAATGGGTTCTATTTCAATACCAAGGACTTCTAGTAATTTGATTATTCACATCAAATTAAGGATGTGCTGCATTCTTAACCATCTAATGATCCTCATCCCCTCAATGTTATTAAATTGGTTACCTTGTTATGTTGTTGCTCTCAGCAGGAAGTGCGATTGCTCTTAATTATATATTACATGGAGTATTTAGTGTTAAGAGTTAAGACATTCTGTGGCGAAGATTGGTTACCGTGTCAGGGTTTGTTAAGTTTGGTATCTCATTTTGGTACTTCGGCTTATATGAGCTGCGATGTAGTAGATCCTTAACTATATGTAACTATGAAAGAGCAAAGGAAATAAAGGAAATGTTGGTTATTTCTACCAGATAGAGGCAGAAGGCAGGCTTCAGTATGAGGAGTGTGGACCTTGTTACGTTAGCCAAGGTTTCGTCGTCTTGAATTTTCTAGTTAGAAACTGAAGATGCCGCATATTATATCTCTTAGCTACTTTAAATCTTGATTGTTATACCATTAAACACGTCTATTTCTTGTCTGTTAGATACTTTATCTGTAGATGTGCATGCGGCAATCCATTCATTAGATATCTGAATGATAACTGTGTTAATCTGGGCAGAAGAAAGGTGGTATGTGGGTTATTTTGTGGATTTCGTAAAGTATAACTGAAAAAGGAATAAACTTTGTATTGATTTCTTGTTAGGATTGGTAACTCCTTGTTTTTCAAAGATGTACAATAATAGCCATTCATGTATAGTTGTATATAATAAACCATACATTAATGTTAGTGTAAGGCTCGAGTGTGAAAATATACTGCTATTTTTTTTACATTGTAGATTAATAGTGCTTCTCTTTTTTTTTTTTTTTTTTTAACTTCTTTAGGAATCAAGCATTAGCATAAAGCTTCCACGGAGAAGCTTGCTTGTGCAATTTACTTGTAATGCTTGTGGTGAAAGAACAAAACGGATGATAAACAGAGTAGCCTATGAACGAGGAACTGTATTTGTCCAGGTATCCTTGAATCATTCTATTATTATTCTTTTTTTTTTTTTAATTCCTGTATTTCATTGCTTTTTAGTTAGACTAATTTCTGGCATTTCTATGTATATAGAGTATTTTTTGGGAATCTCTTGCTCATCGTCCATGAATATAGCGTCTGTATAAGTTTAAATTTTGATGGATCTCTTATTTTATTGAATTGTACCTATGCACATCTATTGCATGTTTAGGGTGTACATCTTTGATAGTGGAATTTTGTAGTTACGGTAGTATATCTCTGTAATGTTCCCCTGAGACATATCTACAGGGTGAATGCATTGCTTTTCTTTTCAAACTTAATCCCCATGACTCATTGTATCTTGTAGTTACAGAGAGTGATGCAAAAAAGAAAGTAGTTGAGAGTGACACAGTGCTTGGAATGTAGGAAGGCAGAATTGCAGAAATGAGCTGGGTGGGTGCTAGGAGAAACTCTTGTGGTTACTTTGTCTTTTGTCATTACTTTGAGGCAGTGTAAGTATGTTGATGCCCATTTGAACCTATATAAACTGGGACATTGTGCTCCTTTTTCTTTTTCTTTTTCTTTTTTTTTTCTTTTTTTTTTTTGTGAAGGCTCTTTTAACACCAAAAAAAAAAATTAAAAAAGAATTAAAAAAAGAACACAAGAAGAAGAAGAAAGAAAAAGGACCACTGATGTAGCTTTTGCTTATTTGATGGATTGTTATGTAGACGTTTCTATACTTCTAGTTAAGTTCTACACCCCTACTAGTGTGGAGTGAGGAGAAATATTTATCAATGAAACTATTAGTTCCATACTGTTAAGCGCAAAAGAAGAATGAAGTTGAACTTCTTTACACTGGTGGATGTCTCAATGAAACTGATATTCTAAGAACTATAATTGATACGAAGTACTTGCTAGTGGTTTAGTTTGGGACAAATATGTATCTTCCCCAGTCATCTTGTGTGCTAATACTGCAATTTTGTCTTAGTATAGTAACTGTGGCCGATAAGGTTTTTGTGTCACTGGTTGCCTGAGTGGTGACATTAGTAGGCCCCATAAGTTCCATAATTCCAATGTATCGTAAAGTTCCTTTGTTATTATTATAAACTGTAACAATTAGTTCTTTATACCAGTGCTCAGGGTGTCTTCAGCATCACAAACTAGTTGACAACCTTGGTCTTGTGGTTGAATACGACTTCCGGAATGACATCGGGGAAGAGTAAACAGCATATACCGGATATTTGTGACAGAGTGAACCCCTGGGAAGTTTCCTTCTTTTTCTGATACCAACAGTGAGAGGGTAGGCAGTTCTGGTTGGTGCTTGCATGTACATAATTACACAGAACAAGATTTCATTTTTCTGTCTTATTGACAAAGTTTCAATGCTGAGACTGCTATAAGAGTAAAAGAAATGTTAAGACTATTATTCATAAATCTTCTGAGCTTGATCATTCCCTTCAAAATTGCATCATTGTTAGCTTTTCTCGTAAACATTAAACATAGACTCTACTTTCTGTCTCATTTTTTTTTTTTTGAAACTAGGAATCTCCTCATACATAGTTGTAATAATTCTGTGGAGGTACAACTCAACCATATGTAACTGCCTGATCAAATCGTGTTATAGAATTCCCAAAAAATATGAATTGAAAAGAAAGAATACATAGCTTATGTAAAGAGACAAGGTTGTGGTTATAAAGCAATGAGCAAAACTGTGGCTATGAGTCCGATCGTCGACTTCCAGGAGTATACATGTTGATGTAATGATGTTCCTGCATTCTGTTCCCAAAGCACAGCGTACATCAGAACTCAGAAGAAAAACGCTATTATATGAAATTGCATGCACCAGAACATATTTGTAAAGCAATCAAAGTTATAAAATAAAAAGATTGGGAATTTTGCAAAGAGTATACCAGATCTGCAGGAGAAGGTGCTGGTGATGTATCATCAGAAATATCTGGGGCTGTAGGAGGTGCTGGGGGGCTTGGCGGTGTTGGAGCTGGTGCTGGTGCATGATGATGTTTCTTGTGCTTGTGCTTCCTCTTTTTCTTTCCTGTCGAGGGTGCAGGTGCAGGTGAGGGCACATTCACTGGAGCTGGGCTTGGTGCCTTAACTGGCGTTGCTGCAGGAGCTGGTGGGTTTGAGGGTGGCATTACTGGCGCAGGGACTGGTGCTGGCTTAATAGGAGCTGGTGCTGGTGCTTTCTTTGCTGGGGCTGGTGCAGGTGGCATGGTAGCAGGAGACGGTGATACAGCTGGTGGAGGTGACACTGGTGCTGGTGGTAGGGCTGGAGGTGGGGTCACTGTTGTTGGTGGTGGGGTAGGTGATGATACAGGTGGAGTCACTGATACAGCTGTGGGGGCTGCTGAAGTCTGAGGTGGTGAAGCAGCTGGGTTTGAAGCCTGTGGAACCTGTGCAGATGGTGTTGCTGTAGGAGAGGATGTGGCAGGTGGAGTTGCAGAAACCGTTGTATTTGAAGGTGGTAAGGGTGGTGCCGGTGACACATTAACTGGCAATGTTGCCGGCGCTTGTGCCGTTGCCAGTGTTACTACAAGTAACAAGCGTAAAAACATGCAAACCCACTGCACAGTTGCCATGTTTTTTCTTTCTGTTTTTGTTTGGGCAAGATGTCAAAAGATAAAGGTAATTTATAAGAATTTAGGAACGAGGTGTTTCTAAGAAGTGACAGGATGTTTGGTGAATGAAGGAGAGTGGTAAACATCAGATGGTTGTTGTATCTCATCAATTGATTTCGGAAGATGTTCATTTCATACATAACTACCTCCACAAAAGTAATGTATTAATTAATAGCTATTGGCCTATTGCTATCATATGTTTACTGCGAAATTAGACATCATTAACAATAATGTTGCTGTGTTCTCAAGGCTAATACGCTACTGATGCTTGCTTTCGCGGTTAGCATGGCTATAAACATCACCAAGTTTGTATGCTGTGTTTTATTTTTCC
Organism: Spergularia marina; assembly: GCA_963680865.1. Classification (NCBI taxonomy): domain Eukaryota; kingdom Viridiplantae; phylum Streptophyta; class Magnoliopsida; order Caryophyllales; family Caryophyllaceae; genus Spergularia; species Spergularia marina. Next base: position 7,280,739 of record OY804545.1, on the reverse strand, counting down.
TTTGAAAGTCAATTTGTATCTAATATTGGTAATTCCTTCCTCTTAAAAGTTCACTCGGATTCCGAAAGTGAACTGTTGCCGGATATTATCTCTGAACGTAGAGTAGATGCCACAATTTCAGAGTCAAAGAAAATGATATTGTTTATGGAGGTTGCTAAAAGTAACCTAAAAATTATTAGCGTAACCTATTTTTTTCAATTTTTTTTTTCCTATTTACCCTCAATGATCTATTCCCCAACAACTCTTATAATTAACGTGTTCATCAGTTTCACAATACTTGACATTAGATATGATCCCAATCATAATTGTAAATTACAACTAATCTTTAACTTTTTCAATTTCAGTCCATTGATTAATCAATTAGTTTGTGCAAATCTAATTTCAAATTAGTTGATGAATGAGAATTTCAATGAAGATGCTTTCTATAACAGAAAATCAATCCAAAAGTAGCACAAAAAACAAGACCTTTGATTTGATGAAAACTACCGTGGTTGATGAATAAAAATAGAGAAAAAAATAGATAAGAAATTAATTAGAAATGAAGTATGATAGATCAGGAGGAACGCATACAGGATCTAAAAAAACGCATTCAGCCATACAGATGATGAAGAATTGAAAATCAAGAAGAGAATTCGAAAGGGGTACAAAATGTAAATTTGAGAGATATAGGGATAATATGGGTAATTATATAGGTTACGTTAGTATTAAAAAAGTTATGTTAGCAATCATGTTGCCTATTGCGTCCTGAAACCATCATTAGTTAGCCTGTTAAGTTCGCAACCAAGAGAAACAATGTTGACAGTAATCGTGCCCCGAGTTTATCAGTTATGCCTCGCCATGGCTGAGTTAGCTTCCCATGGTCTCGTACTCCAACCCAGAAATCCTTTACATCGTTTGCCAGTGTATTCCTTGGTCGCCTGTCCTCGGCGTTCAGTTTTTTTTTTTTTTTTTTTTTTTTGTTGGTGGTCCAACTCCCAATACAAAATGTGTAGAAATTCATGAGCTTGCGCAAACCGACTGTAACTTCACAAAGTAGGAATGTATGATACACGTTGTGTTGCGCAGTGACGCTCAAAAAATCAATTTCAATGGTATTGAAGATTCGCAAAATCGCAACAGATGCCATTCACATACACAGATCAGTAATTTACAAGATCAATCAACTACAAGCTACATGATTCTACTGTAAGCATCAATTACAGACATTACGTATGGTGGAAAACGCCATGCATCTTACGTAACAATTTGGCTGGATTGTGTGGAACAGGAAGACAAGAAGCTTGGCTTTCTTCTTCGGACTTCTTTTTCTTTTCTGTTTCCTTCCTTCTTCGAAGCTGGAAGAACTGCTGCATTATCTGTGCACATTCTGATTCTAGTATCCCTCGTCTAATATTCATCTTTGGGTGAAACGGGTGTTGTGGTGCTGCTGGTTTATCTGCTACTTCTGTACGCTGTTCTCCTTCAACCCCTTCAGGAAAAAGTCTGAAAGACAGGTGAGAATAAGTCATTGAATTAGTTCTTTCCTCCACAGACCACAGATATGCTAGGTGACAACTGACATCAGCAAGCCGATCAGCAAATGCATCTGCTATGGTCCCTTTCACATGCTTACTATGTTAAATTGAATTAACCATGGCTGTTAAGTTACCAGTGGAAATTATACTACACCAAAAAAATTAAAGACGTGAACGATATCAAGCAAATGTAGGCCACCAGAGTCCAGACTCGAGCCTTTTGACAGGTCTGCACCAAGCTGGATTGCCAGCACAGGCCTAGGAAGGGAGTGAGGGTGACAGGATCCACCTCCCAATTGCCTCCTAGACGAATGAAAATATAACCCCAAGTCATAGGGCCAAGTTTTTACCACTCGAACAACTCATGGTTGACTCAATAAGTCTATTACTAGTAGTACACATTACCAACAAGGCAACAAACATGAAAGCAACTGATAACTTTGATACTAACCTAGAGATGTCACAATGTACATTTAATATAATAACTAAGAGGATAGTTCATACATAACTGATAACACAATGAAATAAGATGCAAATGAGCAAACTTAGCAGTATACCTTATCCAACTGCCATCTGCTCCTAGAAGCTTATTGGGAGCACCCCAAACAAGTGTTTTGATTCTCGCTTGAAGAATAGCTCCAGCACACATCGGACATGGTTCAAGTGTAACGTACAAGGTGGTTTCCTACACAAACAGCAAATTTACTTTTCACAACCAGCTAAACAGAACCCATCTTATGTCGTATGTAATACACAATTCTAATGTTAAGAAAACCTTGCATAATTTGACACTTCTTTTCAAGTCAAAACAAATAGATTTGCCAACAAGAATTGAGACTAATCTTTGTATTCACCAGACCACACACCCGTCCAGCAGTTGCACACGGTCCATGTAACCCAAAATTAGATTGAATGTTAAGGCTTAAGCAACAAACTTATCTGCTCTGAGTTCCTTTCTCATCCTAAATAATATAATAGAACCAATACAGAAGATAGGATCTTTTACATGACAAGAAGTCTAGAAAAGACCAACAAGGTCTTTCCACCTTGTCCTACTTCACTCTAGAGCTCTACATTAAAGATCAAGTACTCAGCTAATATTAAACATGAAAAGCATAGAGGTATTACCGAAAGTCTCCATGTTCGAAGAACATTTGAGGCCTCCCTTATGCAAATCATTTCAGCATGGGCAGTTGAGTCCCTTAATTCCTCCACTCTGAAATGTGCAAGCTTATTAGATAAAAGAGTTTTTACAAAAGTACAGCTCTTACCCATATTCTGAAACCAAAGAGAAGCTCTACTTACAGATTGTAACCTCGGGCAATAATCTTCCCATTTTGCACCAGTACAGCGCCAACTGGCACTTCCCATGAATCAGCAGCCCTTATTGCCTCTGCAAGTGCTTCCCTCATGAAAATTTCATCAACTTTCCGCTGCTCATTTTCACGTCTATAAGCATCTTCCCACTCATCAAATCTGTCTGATAAAACTTGTTTGCTTCTCTGAAGCTTCCTTCTTCTCAGTTCAGCGTCTGTTTCTTCAGCAGTTGGAATACCACCCTCCATCACATCAACGGAGTGACCCTCTAATTCACTAATTGAACTAATGAGTTCCTCAGTTCTTCCAACCTCTACAATCTCATTGAAGACATCTGATCTTTTGAGTCGTCTAGCAGAAGGAACCATTAAATCTTGACGACTGGAATCACTCTGTTCACTTGTAGAACTCATCCGCTCCTCAATTTTCCCTACCACTTCAATCTCTTCAAGTGCATCTGATCTTCTGAATTGTCTAGCAGATTTTACCGATGAACGCAGAGGACTGGGCATTGAAGTCTGCTGGATCATAATACCGGTACTTTCGCTAATGTCCACACCTGCAGCTATTGAACCGCCTTGCGCAACATTAAGGGAGGGTGAAACATCCACTTCGACAGGGCTCAGTCTCTCATCCAAGCCAACTAATGTGGATTCTTCTTTTTGACTTCTGCTTGCAATTCTCCTGGGTGAGGATTGGTCCAAAGTCGGTTCTTGTGACAAGCTTCTTTGTTCTTTTTTCCTTCGGTCCTTCTTGTGACTTTTAGTAGCAGTCCTCCCCAATGGGGATTGATCAGAAGCAGGTGCTTGTGGCGGGCCTATCGATTGTTTTTTCTTCCGGTCCTCCTGTCGACTCTTAGTGGAAGCTTTCGTGGTAAGAGGCTGGTTAGAAGAAGTGGGTTCTTGCGACATGCTTAAACGCTGTCTTTTCATGCTGTCATCAGTGCCTTCATCGCTTTCATTTCCAGAAAACCAAGTTTCACCACTTGATGAGCTTCGTTGACTTGATTTAACTGGAGACTTTTGGGGTTCAGAACTTGAACGCCATCGAAGTCGAATTACACCAGCAACAACATTCCACAATGACTTCCCTGTTCTTCTAGTAACAACACTTCCAGACATTTCCTCCTTAGAGGACCCTGAGTCCGGAGCTTCTTCAACAGAGTGATCTTTCACACCCCACACATTATCTAATAGTTCCTCTGTCACAGAACTTCCAGCTACATGACTTAAGTCCTGCTTTGAAAGAATTGCCTTCTCAGTTTGAGGTTGAGTAGATTCTTTCTGCTTCTGTTTCTTATCAGCATGCGACAATTCCTTCTCAATTTTGATCTGGGAGGCTGATGATTCGTGTCTCATTTTCTCAACAAACTCGTCAACAATCTGAGTGGAGGACTCCTGCATACGTTCCGCTGAACTAATTGTATCCTCAGGAGAAGACTCCGCCACAAACCTTTCATTGGCTTCATCGGAGGATGACGTTTTTGTTCCTTCAGAGAGTGAATATCCACTACCACTGTCAACTTTTGTTGTCCTTCCAGTAATTTTTCTCACAAGACTGCTTTCTGGTTCACTATCCGTTGAAGTCCTCTCTAATGAATGATAGGACGGAGAGGTCTCTATAAGCTGTAAGTCACTCTTAATTTCTGCCTGACTCATTCGTGGAACTCTTGTCTCAGCGGTAGAGCCTACAGTTGGTTGGGATGCGTTCCCTTCTCCTGAAAATTCTGCAATACTGCCTACCTGCAGGACAGGTCCCTGCACCTCAGTTCTCAGCTTAGTCCGCATAAATGTCTTGTCAACCAGCTCGTGCTTTTCTACTGATTCCTCCACTGACTTCAGCTTTGTTGTTGAAATAGTATGCTCAACATTTATTATATTTTCAGAAGCTGAACGACGACTCGTCTCAATGCTGGCTGAAGAAACTTGAGAAGCAGTTGCCCCAGTTTGCAATAATTTACAGGATTCATTTTCATTAGTAACTCTACCAACTGATCCTTCCTGCGACTTTTTCACAGCTTGAGGTGATTTACGTGAGATTGATGCATCCAAATGCTTTACACGCATTTCTTCTTTCTTCTCTGACCTTACACTTTGATCGTATCTATAATCACTATGCACTGTTTCACTGTGCTTCATACTTTGATCGCATCTATAATCACTACCCATCGTTTCACTGTGCCTTATACTTTCATCAAATCTATAACCACTATCCATTCTAGCATCAAACTGCCCAGCTCTGTGCCGCTCGTCCTGCTGCTTACTCTCCTCAGCTAATCTTTGAAATGAACTTGTACTAGTTTGCTGCTTGATATGTCTACTTTCAGACTGACTCTGAGCGGTTCTGGTAGCTGTATTCCATCTAGCATCACCATGAATTTCTGAAAACTCAGCAGAGTGAGTACCCTGTTGGATGTCAACTTCTAGCTTGGCTATTTCCTTGCTTCTCCCACACGATATACAGTAGTCGCAACCTGTCTCCTGCACGGACTGATCAACTACCGTTGCTCCTTGTCCCTGGATGAGTCTTCCCTCTGTAGTAGAAGTTGATTGAACATTTTGTCTATTTGTTCGTGATGACTGTTCATGTCGCCGGTTGGATTTTAAGTAATCACTTTTCTGGTTGTCAGTGGTGATTTGGGCTTTTAACTGCCCACTGGAACTCGCAGCTGAAGTTGACAGCTCATGTTGACCGTGAGATACTACTTGTTCACTCATTTGGTTGCCTATTGCAACTTGAGATTCTGAATACTCAGGGTATCTTCCATCTGTAGTTGAGTGTTCATACCGAGCTCTGGATGTTACGTATTCACTAGTTTGATCATCTTTTCTAGTACTGTATCTCGACTGCCTACAGGAACTCACGTCTGAAGTTGATTCCATTTTCAGATTGCTGAACTGCTTTTTCGAACTTGAAGCCATCACAGAACTGCTGTTGTTCACCTTAGATAAATTAGAATGTTGCGCAATAGATTTCCTCCCGAATTTGTTTACCTCAGTTGAGTCATCAGTTAGCTTCTTCTCAGACTTCTTTCTCCAATCCCATTCCGCTGAGCTCCCTTTTCTCACACTGTCATGTCTACTACTTATCAATCGGTCATCTTCCTCGTCTCTGTAGCTCTTTGAGTCATCTTTGGTTACTTCACTAATAACAACACCCCCAGTTTTTCTTAAATCCGTCCCTTGGCTTGTCGACGAGTCTCCAACAAAAATCTCCTGCTTTACATCTACATCACTGTCGCTCTGATATTCATCCGAGTCTGAAAGAGAATAATAGGATGAACAGGATTCTCTTCTCCTCAATCTCTCATTCTCGTGTATCGAAAGACTTTCCCTTTCATCCCTCCTCATAAGACCCTCTTGTCTAAAATGAGCCCTCCTGGACTCTGCCGATTGCCTTTTGGATTCACTTTCCAAATACCTTGAACCCGACAAATGTATCGAAAGACTTTCCCTTTCATCCCTCCTCTTAAGACCCTCTTCTCTAAAATGAGCCATGCTGGACTCAGCCGATTGCCTTCTAGATTCACTTTCCGAATACCTTGAACCCGACAAAACATTCCCCTTCCCATCCTTACCCGTCTCACTAACCACATTTTCTTCCCTCACAACTTTCGCTTCCTTAGACAAGCTCTTCTTCCTCTCCCTAACAGGCACACATTCTTTAACCCCTTCCTCACACAACAAACTAAGCATAGCCTCAGCATCACCAAGTGCATTACATCTAAAATCACGCTCACGCCTAATCACCCTACCCTTAATCTTATCACCACCATTACTCCTACTCTCTTCAACAAAATACCCCTTATTACCCCTCCTCCCCAAAACCCCATCACCACCCAAATTCCCCCTCTTTTCAACACAACACTTCTCTATACAACCCCTCCCCACCACTCTCCCCTTCCTTACACCACAAGATTCGACACAATAACAACAACGACCCGCCTCGTAAATCGACGGCCGGTAGCAATACCGATCACTAGACCCTAAAACAACCCTCCTCCTATAAGGGGGCCACTGAATCAGGGTAGATTGCCTTAACCCATATAACAAACTAGGGTTTAAATTCATGGGCATCACTAATCTAGTGTAATTAACAGGAAATGAACAACAACATGAACAATTATAAGATGATGGGCACCTTTCATTTGGGTAATTACATGAATTACAATCATTAAACACAAAATTTGTTGTTTTTAATGATACAATTGAACTATAACTACTATATGTACTGTGCATCATACTTGAAATTGTTGAGTGTTGTTAACTTAAGAGAGAAGTTAATTACCTTGAGAAATGAGGAGAGAGATTGAATGGTGGAGAGGGGTTTAGGAGAGAGAAAATGGAACAGCTGAGATGGAATCCATGTGGGTGTTTGAATAGATCAGGTCGTAATGTGGGATTTTTGTCTCACAAAACACTAATTAAAAAAATGTGTGTTTCTTTTACCACTTTTTCGTAGTTGCTCGGGACTTTTGTCACGATCTCGATATGGTCGGGAATGACTCGATGTTGTACGAGTACTGGTCGTGGTCAACTTAGAGGTGTGCAAGTTCTGGTCTGGAACTTGTATCGGATCGAACTGAGTCGATAGGGATAGAGTTGTATTGGTTGGATTCCGGTCAGATTTTTAATCAAACGAAACTTTTACTACTTTTTATAGTTGTGTTGGGATTTTTGTCTTGATCTTGTGGCGTAAGGGGAGTAGTGATTGGTTTTTAGATGGTCTCATCATACGAATTAACCATGAAATTTAATACTATATATATAAATCTAAAATCAAGTTTTTACTACAAGGACACTTGACAATTATTAATTGGATAATAGAGGATATTAGGTAATATTGTGTATTCGGAATATTATGAATAATAGGATTATTATGGAGTGTTTGGTGTTAGGTAATATTAGAGTTATGGTAAGTATATTGATAGATTTCGTAAGAGTCAAGTCATGTAATAGTATAAATAAGGGTTTACCCCAAGGTCATTGTAAGCAAGTTATTACGATTATACTAATTTATGAGATTCCCCAAATAGTGTACGTTATAATTCTTATATGGTATCAGAGCCTCTTTCCTAGAGGACTCTAGACGTGGCTTCCGCTGCCTGCCGGTGGGCATGGAATCTATAATGCCTGCCGGCGGGATTTCGTTGTTCGTCAGGAATTTGGTGTTTGTCGGAGATTTATTGTTCGCAATATAATGTTTTAGGGTTTTGTTGTTCGATTTTATTTTAAGAGCCTTATTTTATCTTTAGTTTAATTTATGTTTGAATAAAGCCTCCTTATTTTGTTGTTCGGGTTGTTATGACGTCGAGATGTGGTGATCGATCGAAAGTTTTAAGCATGGATCGATTAGTTAAATTGTTCGCCGCTAATTTGCTGACTTATTGGTGCGTTTCCTTGGCTTTATTGGCCAAAGTGTTTGGTGCGGGCTGCTGGGAGTTACACGTTTGCATGCTCATGAAATTTTTGGTGAGTATGATTAACTTGTCAGCAAATTAGGGGTAAATTGATTTGAGGTTGGAGTTGTCATTGGTGGTTTGCTAGTTTTGTGATTGTATTGCTCACGGTTTGCTCAAGTATCATTGTGGTGCGTGGGTGTACGTCCTCGTTCGTTATTGTTTGATGTTGGATGAGAACACTCTTGTGAGATTTTGAGTATTGTGTGATGATTTTGGCCGATCAAGGAATGGGGGTGTGTCCCTACCTCTCGTGTCTGGTAGTTTTAAGGTGAAGTCGGTAATGACCGTTTCACGTTTTGAGACCATGTTTATCGATTCATGGTATTTAGTTTTTGTGTTTTATTGAGGAAGTTTTGGTGTTTTTATTGAGGAGTGCCCCTACCAATCATGTTTGGTTTTTTTTTGTTGAAGCTGATAATGGTCGCTTCATGATGTGTGAGACCATGTTGATTCATGGTTCCCTTGTATCTGGCGTTTAGTGGTGAAGTTGATTATTGGCGATTCGTGGTGATTTATTAGCGATTCGTGGTGATTTACGGGACTTTTTGAGTGTTCTTTGGATGACGTTCGAGTGGGTACAAGAAGAATGGTGTTTTGCGACGACGACCAATGTGCCGGATTTGAAGATTTGAAGATCTCGACGGAGTTATTTTGTTTCCTTATCGTTTTGGCAAACTCATTGTAATTTTAGTCAAATTACCATGAGTTTGAGGGGGGGGTAATAGAGGATATTAGGTAATATTGTGTATTCGGAATATTATGAATAATAGGATTATTATGGAGTGTTTGGTGTTAGGTAATATTAGAGTTATGGTAAGTATATTGATAGATTTCGTAAGAGTCAAGTCATGTAATAGTATAAATAAGGGTTTACCCCAAGGTCATTGTAAGCAAGTTATTACGATTATACTAATTTATGAGATTCCCCAAATAGTGTACGTTATAATTCTTATATTGGATAGCGCAATAAAACTATATAAGATGATAATTATTAACTAAGTTGTGTAAAACGTTATAATTTATGGTCATAAGTTAGCTAATTTATTGGAAAGCTAATTTATGCCAATAAATTGAAATATAATGTGACATAACTGGTGACGGGATAGTGGAATGGAAATGAGATACTATAACGGGTGATGTGATAGTGGAATGAAGATAAAATAGTATAATAGGATATGAAATGATAATGAAATAATATAACGGGTGGCGTAGAAGTGGAAAGTGGTGAGACTAAAGTCGCGATTATCTACCAAAAATAATCCTAAATCCTAACAACAGTAGTAGGGAAGTAGGGATCGTATCCACAGGGAAATGGGTTGTCAAATGTGATGAATTAAGTGCCAAGTAACAAGTAATGGGGGGTTTAGATTTATTGTTTATCAAACTATCTAAAAGTAACTAGCACGAACTATGAATGTAATTCAGGAATAAAACGGATCTTGATCAATTAATTCCCACAAGGCACTGACTAATCGGTCCTAGTTATCACTATTCTTTTACCAATCTCAATTACTCTAACGTGGAAACGGAATTCCCAAATCTCTCCTTAATTATAGCTAAAAGGTGTGATCTGCACTACCTAATAACCCTAACTATCAAATAACCTAAGCACACGATTAGGTTCAATTTAATACTAGCAATAAGAATTAGAGAGATATCGATAGAGGCATGTAATACTAACGCACGTTTCGTATTTAACATGTAAGTCAAATCTTTGCCTTAATTCACTAACGATGATTACATACAAATCAATGAATTGGGATTGCTACAATGTAAAAATCAATCAAACAATGGATTCCTTTGATCAATTAAAACTAGCAAACAATCAATCTAAGCAATAAACTAGTTGCGCACCTAGCAATCACAAAAGACAATTGTATAGAATAAACACCAAAGATAAGACAATAATTGAAAGCAATAAAACGAATAGATCTAACTCACGATATTGTCGATGCGATGCTTCGATTAATAGATCAAGAAATAAAGGAATTAGCTCCTCATACAATCCATAGAAACCCCTCTTTTCTTCTAAAAAGTCTGAATATATAAACTAGGGTCGGGGGTTTTCTTATTTATATAGTCTAGGAAAAACGTAAAATAGGAAAACACGGAAAATAGGAAAACCCGGCCTTCGCGGTCCGCCATGAGCCAGCCGCGGACCGCCAAAAGTTCCTGACGCAAATCACCAAGTCGTGATCCGCGGTCCGCCATGTACTGGCCGCGGGCCGCGGTAAGTTTCTGCCTCGATTTTTCAAAAGGCTGTAGATTCTTCGTTACTTATCCGATGAAGGCGTGTAACCACTTCCTGGAAAGCTAATAACATGAAGAATCATCTCCAAGTGGTTTCACAGCAAAATTCCAAACAGTTTGAGAGATATGAAGCTCTAAAGTTGATCTTTCTGCAAATCAGCTCCAAATCGCTTCCAAATGTATGACCGCTTCCAAAAGATAGCCAAAACAACCAAAATCTCATAGAAATGTTGTCATGATACCCTAACACAAATTAGACGTATATTACATGATTTTGACTGTAAAAGCCTTATAAAAACCATCAAATCGACACGTACAAAATGGGCAGATCAAACTCCCCCATGCTTAGACCTTTGCTCGTCCTCGAGCAACCTAACTCTCCCAAAGATTTCTCCAAGGTCTATTGACAGTTAGCAGGGGCGAAGTTCATCCAAAAACCTATCTCCTCTACTCCAAACAAAGGACGGTGAGTCTTCATCTTGCTAGTAAGGTCCGTCACAGATGTAATCTCACGCAACGGACCAAACCATCTTATATCATCATGCCACAACATACCCAAAAAAAGCAAGGGAGGCTAAAATGTCCTAAATCACTCCCAAGCTAGCTCACCTCCAACTCCCTCATTAGCCATGGTCCGCAATAGCACCGTCGAAGCCACAACTACCTCGGATTAAACACCAACGCCACTTATATTTTCAAACGTACCGAAGATTTTCTAGCTTAAACACCACTAAGGAGTTCCAACCAAACCTCCTTATACCATCCAAGAGAGACCTACCCAGACACGACCTTCAAACACCCTACTTATGCACCAGTAAGTGACACACTCCGCTCATTTTGCCTAGGCGCCCAATGGGTTTTCACCTAGCCTCTCGTTAACTTTTCCACCTCACCAGCTTACTTTCTTCTCTCATGTCTTTTCCTTACTTTCTTTTTCGCTCCTCTCTCTTTTCTGGCTTTCTTCTCTCTGTTTTTCTTTTTTCATTTTTCGCTTTTTTTTTTTTTTGTTTTTTTTTAGAATTACAATACATAAATAAACTTATTACAAATTTACAATGAGAATCCACTCCCCCATGCTTGAAATAGACATTGTCCTCAATGTTATGCACACCAACAAGATAAGTAGGACAACAATGAAATAGGAGAGGGATGAACTCACAAAATTGCACCGGTAGACGCATCAGGTTCACATATCCTGAAGGATGCACTCCTCATGAGTTCATCTCACAAAAGCAAGATCTCAATTTCTCCTCCTCATTCTCCTCAAAGCAGTGGGCTCATCGAATAAAGAAACAAGGTGTAGAGCCACTCTCAACTCACACATATCCCAATCACCCTCAAGGAGAAGTCGGCACCAAACTACCACAATTTCCTCACAAAACGTCCATCTCCCTCACATAATAATGTGCATAAAATGAACTACCTCCTCACCACCATCAAATAAAACAACCATGCATCGTCCAAATACACCAAGAAAACAATCAACAAGGCTATAAATTGGGTGTAAAGGACAAAATTTGGGGTGGTATACAACAAACAAAGGTGGTGAATCGTGGCTAGGAAAACAAAAAGAGATGGTCTAAGAAATATGGTGAAGAAAAATTGGGTTGGAAAAGAATGGTGAGAATAATAAGGTGGGAGAGAGAAAAGGAAACAGAAGAACAAACCTTCTTGCGTACTAGCACCGACATCAAGTTGCTTTTTTTTTTTTTTTTTTTACCTACACAAGAAACAGACACATAAAAAGATAAAAGAAAATAAAACAACAAAAATGCTCGGGTTGCCTCCCGAGAAGCGCACTCGTTTAACGTCGTTGGCTCGACGCATCTTTCTACCTTTGAATGGTAGGAGCTATAGAAGCTCTCAAGTGAAAACCCTACAAGAATTCTCTCAACAAGCGTAAATAGCTCAATGAAAAATATATATAGGAGAAAATAATATTCAATGATCTTGTTGACTTATCAATCAATCGAGAATAGTTGCTATATGAGGGTAGCAAATTAACCCAGCTCAATACCTGCGGAATCTTCTCAAAAACTTCTCGATATGGTATTAAACAGTGCAATATGAGCAAAATCGTCAAACAACAAAAAATTCAAGTCAACTTTGGGCTCAATGTTCAAACATGAAATAGGTGATTGAGCCACCGAAGATAACAAAGCTCGATCTAAGATAGGTGGAGGCCTAAGGTCCAACACACAAGTCTCTTCAATAGGTATTGTCGGTAGTTGATCCTTAGTATTATAAACCTCAATGTATGCATCCGTCTCATCTTCTTTCTCATCATCCAAAAACCAATCAACCTTCCTCATAGAAACAAACATCTCACTCTCTTGGGAAGTTATATGCGGTTCATCGACTTTATTTGGCTCATCATTGTCAAGAAAGCATTTGTTGGGCTCCTTAAATTCATCACTCCTCATCAAACAAGGGGGTGGTGGAGTATTTAACTCCACTTCTAGACATTGGAATGACATGAACTTAAAGAAACCCCAACACTCATCAGGTGCCATGTATGAAACGTTTCCACCACTCATATACTCCGCCAAAGACCAAGTTTGAGGGTTCATACCCTTTATGACAGCATTACATAGTTCAAAATCAGAATAGTAATAACCACAGGAACCCGCATAGTCAACGTAAGCTTCCAATCTAGAAAAGTACTCATGAAAGAGTTCATTGTCAAATTGAATAAATTTGAAGACGGCCATGAATCACAAACTAGAAATTACAATCATAGAAAACTTCCCAAAAATTCACAACAAAAACAAAACCTATCTCCCCGACAACGGCGCCAAAATTTGGTGAGACTAAAGTTGCGATTATCTACCAAAAATAATCCTAAATCCTAACAACAGTAGTAGGGAAGTAGGGATCGTATCCACAGGGAAATGGGTTGCCAAATGTGATGAATTAAGTGCCAAGTAACAAGTAATGGGGGGTTTAGATTTATTGTTTATCAAACTATCTAAAAGTAACTAGCAAGAACTATGAATGTAATTCAGGAATAAAACGGATCCTGATCAGTTAATTCCCACAAGGCACTGACTAATCGGTCCTAGTTATCACTATTCTTTTACCAATCTCAATTACTCTAACGTGGAAACGGAATTCCCAAATCTCTCCTTAATTATAGCTAAAAGGCGTGATCTGCACTACCTAATAACCCTAACTATCAAATAACCTAAGCACACGATTAGGTTCAATTTAATACCAGCAATAAGAATTAGAGAGATATCGATAGAGACATGTAATACTAACGCACGTTTCGTATTTAACATGTAAGTCAAATCTTTGCCCTAATTCACTAACGATGATTACATACAAATCAATGAATTGGGATTGCTACAATGTAAAAATCAATCAAACAATGGATTCCTTTGATCAATTAAAACTAGCAAACAATCAATCTAAGCAATAAACTAGTTGCGCACCTAGCAATCACAAAAGACAATTGTATAGAATAAACACCAAAGATAAGACAATAATTGAAAGCAATAAAACGAATAGATCTAACTCACGATATTGTCGATGCGATGCTTCGATTAATAGATCAAGAAATAAAGGAATTAGCTCCTCATACAATCCATAGAAACCCCTCTTTTCTTCTAAAAAGTCTGAATATATAAACTAGGATCGGGGGTTTTCTTATTTATATAGTCTAGGAAAAACGTAAAATAGGAAAACACGGAAAATAGGAAAAACCGGCCTTCGCGGTACGCCATGAGCCAGCCGCGGACCGCCAAAAGTTCCTGACGCAAATCACCAAGTCGTGATCCGCGGTCCGCCATGTACTGGCCGCGGGCCGCGGTAAGTTTCTGCCTCGATTTTTCAAAAGGCTGTAGATTCTTCGTTACTTATCCGATGAAGGCGTGTAACCACTTCCTGGAAAGCTAATAACATGAAGAATCATCTCCAAGTGGTTTCACAGCAAAATTCCAAACAGTTTGAGAGATATGAAGCTCTAAAGTTGATCTTTCTGCAAATCAGCTCCAAATCGCTTCCAAATGAATGACCGCTTCCAAAAGATAGCCAAAACAACCAAAATCGCATAGAAATGTTGTCATGATACCCTAACACAAATTAGACTTATATTACATGATTTTGACTGTAAAAGCCTTATAAAAACCATCAAATCGACACGTACAAAATGGGCAGATCAGAAAGGAACTAAAATTATGATGAGTTATTAGAATAAATAATATTATCTTACAACGGGTGACAAAAGTTAATAAAAAAAATAATGTAAAATATTGTTCCTGATAATATTATAACAAAATAAACCTACATTTTCCCTAATATAAATAGGTAAATCGGGCGCGGGTCAGACATGCAAACTAGTTTGCTAAGTTAAAAGCTAAAAGCACAAGTATAAGATGATCCTTATTAGCATAAATATTTTAACAGTAGGTATTGTGGGAGACCATCTCTTAATAATTTATTATGAGATCAACTAAGTTATTTACATCGTAACCCCGTTTATATAATTAGTGACCATTATACTACTTTTTGTAATTGCTTTAGTTAAGGACCTTGCTACTTAATCTAATATTTGCAAATGGGCTACTTTATAAATTACAACTAATTTTATATGATAGGATTCTCCAAAATCATTGATAATGTGATTTATAATAGTAACTTAATACGATCACTAAAAAGTATATTATCATGGTTACAAGCAATGTAAAATGAGTCACTTTGTAATACAGTTTCTACATAAAATTATTTAAAATCTATCTAAGTGTGGTCCCTACTCCTTTATTGTCAGAAAGACCACCATATTCCTTATGCTCATGGGAGCATGGTATAATCTAATATATATATTTAATAAAAGCTAATAATTTTAAGCGTATTCAGAGCGTCGGGAGGTAAAGAAATGCATAGAGAGAGACCAGGGTTTGTTAAACTCTCACATTAAGTATTAAATTAATTCACATGAGACATTAAGAAATGCACATAGAGAGTCCAATATTTGTAAAACTCCTACGTAATAAAGTTTCAACATACAACATAATATAAACTGTTATAACTTGGGCCAAGTATATATCAGAATATTACGATATATGTATCATTAAGTTCGTGTCAAAACGTATTTCAATATAAGATCCATTTACACATAGTTTTGTAAAAAAAGTTTTAAAAATAATAATAAAAAAATAAGTATTATCTAAAGATAAAGTAACATTTCGTGCAATGATATACTCCGTGAGTTAGTGAGATTAGGGAACCTCCTAACTGACTAACATTTAATTAGTTATCATATGTTTTTTAATTTGACGTTAACTAATTTACAAATAAGAATATGACAAAGGTATAGCTTATATGAGTAATAATCAAAATCAAAATTTCCAAGAAAAGCTAATAATTTGGAGGGCATTGAGAGCGTCGGGAGGTGAAGAAATGCAACGAGAGACTCCATTATTTGAAAAACTCTTACATAAAAATATTAAAGTTATATACATAAAACATTAAAAATGCACGAGAGAATCCAATATTTGTAAAACTCTTATGTAAAGTATTAAAGTTATCTGCATTAAACATACCATAATATGTTATTATAACATAAATTGGGCTACGTATATCAAAATATTATGATACATGTATCATTAAGTTCGTGTCAAAATGTAATTCAATATAAGACTCATTTATACATATTTGAAAAGTTAAGTATGGTTTTGGTTGAAATATGTTGACAAATTTAACACTTTTGTGAAAAATGTTTTACAAAATAATAATAAAAAAAGAGTATTATATAAGTTAAAGTAATACTTCGTACACTAATCAACATTTAATTGGTTATCATAATTTATTTATTTTGAGATTAACTAATTAATCAGAACAAATATAATAAAGTGTCCCGTGCAGCGCACAACTCTTATGTTATAAAGTTATCAACATGAAACATGATAAGTTTAAGACTTTTGTGAGAATATTTTAAATAATAATAATAATAATAATAATAATAATAATAATAATAATAATAATAATAATAATAATAATAATAATAAAAAGTATTATTTAAAGATAAAGTAATACTTAATGCAATTATATACACCGTAAGTGTTTTGGGGATTTAGTGAGATTAAGAGACATCTTACCTAACCAACATTTAATTCGTTATCATCTTTATTTATTTTGAGATTAACTAATTAATAAAAAATATATGAAAAAGTGTCACGTGCAGCGCACAGGCTTACCATATTTTCCTACATACTATCTACATATATACAACAATATATCACTACAAGAAAATAGGGAATAGAACATACTCTGTATTAGAGCTGATCAAATGGGCCAGGCCGGTTTTGTGCCACCAACTAGGCCCGAAAAAGCCCGCAATAATATGGGCCGGGCTTGGCCGAGCTCGTGCCCGAAAATTGGCCCGGCCCAACCCGCTTTTAAAAATAAACGCAATTTTTTTTAATTTTATAAACCTAAGTTATGTAAACTAGTGTAAATGATGTCGGATCATGACGAATTAGGTAATTAAAGTACTCAATGTAGCAAAATTAGGCTAAATGTAGTGAATAAAGCATATTAAAATAATAAAAATATTACTATTAATAAAATGAAATATTGTAAATTATGAAAATAACATCAAAAACCTCTTTAAAAATGTATAATAATTTATTAATAAACTAAATATGCAAGTAGTAGATAATATTAGTGTGTAAAGTGATCAAAAAAGTATTAATTAGGTAATACGTAATTTTTTTTTAAAAAAGCCTGAACGAGCCCGAAACGGCCCGAAGCCCGCTTTGACCCGAATGAAAAGCCCAGCCCGCACACCGCGCCTACTTTTTTTTACCCTAAGCCCAGCCCGACCCATGATCACCTCTGCTCTGTATGTATATTGTATAGTTCTTCACCCATGATCACTTCATGATTGTTGGTTTTTTTTTTTTTTTGAAAGTAAAGAATTTCATAAAAGCCTCAAGTGCCCGCGGATATAAAGTCCGCAGGTACCAAATCAAGTACATCAGGAGGTCCACTATCAACCCACACTCTCGTCGAGTAATCAATAGGGTTTAAATGGGCGATAAGGTGCGCTATCCTATTTCCCGATCTCCTAACATGACTTAAAGTACAGGAATCAAACCTACGAGAAAAATTCGAAACGTCTAAAGCACTAAGTCCAAAATAACTAGAAGGAAATGAAACTGACTTTAAACAGTCAACAAGTTGCAAACAATCCGATTCTAAAATCACCCGGCTTGCTCCCTGCTGCCATGCTTGTTGGAGCCCCATCATAGCCGCCTTCGCCTCCGTCACATTAGGGTCCCATCTCTCTTTAACCTGGCGGGAAGCTATCCTCATTACCTCCCCCTCACTTCCCCGGATCACAATGCCCATCCCTGACCCCGCTTCACCTAACACAGCTCCATCAACATTAACTTTGAACACACCCTCTGGCGGTAACCTCCATACCGCATCACTGCCCCTACCCTCTTCCAGCCTTGCATCAGAACGCCCGACCTCCTTTGCGTCCTCAAAAGAACGTAGGTAGCTTCTCGCACCTTGGGCCACGTGCTCAGCTTCCACCACTTTCCCACCATGAACAAGCTCATTCCTAGCGTTCCATGCCGCCCACCCCACTACATCAAGCACCTCCGTCCTCTCCTCCCGACCCATGCACCATCGTTCCACAAGTTCAAGCCCCGATTTGCATGCATTCCACACCTCCGCTTCCACCCCCACTTCAGCCATATATCTGCCACCGCCAGACAAAGAACAAGTGCATGTTACTCGTCTTCAACCGCCATGTGACACCGTGGGCATGTCAAATCTGCATCTTTGATCCTTTTCTGAATATTGACCCTTGTTGGAAGTGCCCCCTTTCCACACCTCGACATGAAGGAGCGAATTTTCGGTGGCACATTCAGTCCCCAAATAGACGACCATCGCTTCCCCCCTTTCTGCCCCTCGCTGCATCCTTCACCTCCACCAGCCATCCTCAATCTATTACGGACAAAATGATACCCCGTCTTCACCGTGTATTCTCCCCCTTCACTATAGTGCCACACTAGCCTATCATGTCTCACCTCCATCCCAATTGGAATACTTAGTATCTCCACGGCTTCAAAATCCAGTAACCTACTCCTTACCACCACCCTTTTCTACGTTCTCAGCTCACTGTCGATCCAATCCTCCACTAGACAGTCTTCTCCACTGCCCATTGGTGATATAAGCTTGAAAGACGGTCCTTTCTTGGTCCATCTATCTCCCCAAGCCCAGATACTTTTCCCATCCCCCACCATCCACCTGCACCCCTCCCCCAAAATTTCCTTCGCCCCCACAATGCTCCTCCACAGGTAACTCGGATGATTCCCCAACCCAGCCTTTAAAAAATTGACATCAGGAAAGTAACGTAGTTTAAGTAACTTACTAGCCAAAGTTTGTGGTTGTGTGTAGGTCCTCCACACTTGCTTCATCAACATTGCTTCGTTAAAGGCCTCAATATGTCTAAATCCCATTCCCCCTCCTCCTTAGATCGACACAACCTTTCCCACGCAACCCAGTGAATCTTCCTCTCCCCTTCCTTAGCACCCCACCAAAAACGAGAAATGAGTGAGTTAATCTCATTACAAAGGCTTGACGGAATCTTAAACAGCCCCATGTGGTAGGTAGGGAATCGCTTAGGCCACAGCCTTTATAAGGATTTCTCTACCTGCAAAGGACATCATCTTCCGCTTCCACCCCTTTAATTTCTTCCAAACTCGCTCCTTAATCGTTCTAAAAGCCATACATCTACTTCCCCCCACCACTCTCGGCAGGCCCAAGTAACGCTGATGAACTTCGACCAACTTAGCTTCAAGCAAACCCGCAAGCCGAACCCTCTCCCCCTCACCTATGTTTGTGCTAAAGGACACTTCCGACTTTTGAAGATTTACTCTCTGACCCGAGGCTCTCTCATACACCCCTATCAAATGCCGAACACATTCTATATCCCTATCCTTTGCCCTACAAAAGATTATACTGTCATCGGCAAACAAAAGGTGTGATATGACTGGCGCTTTCCTACATATACGAACCCCATAAAGAGCCTTCCTCCCTACAGCTTTCGTGATCATCCCCGACAGTGCTTCTGCGCATAAAATGAAGAGGTAGGGTGAAATTGGGTCACCCAGCCTATTCCCCCATTGCGGGACAAAAGATTCCGATGGCACACCATTCATAAGCACCGCCGATTCCACAGTCGCAATGCACCTCATCACCATCGATCTACATTCCGCACAAAAACCCATCTTCTCCATCACTGCACACAAAAACGGCCACTCAACCCGGTCATAGGCTTTACTCATGTCCAAATTAAACCCCGCATATCCCACCCCCCCCCCCCACCATGATGTGAGCGCATGTAATGGAAAACCTCAAAGCCTATGAGGGCGTTATCGGTTATCAAACGCCCTGGTGTAAACGCGCTTTGAGCTTCCGGCACCACTCCTGGTAATAGTAGCTTCAGCCTATTAGCAAGTACTTTCGACACAAGTTTATAGAGCACATTACATAGGCTAATCGGCCGGAACTCCACCATCATCGTCGGTTTATTAACCTTTGGAATGAGGACTATGTTCGTCTTGTTTACAGCCGCCATGGGCGACGTTCCCTCGACCAGATTTGCCACATATCTCGCGACATCCTCCCCCATAATATGCCAATATTTCTGGTAAAAATTGGCGTTCAGACCGTCAGGCCCGGGTGCCTTACTCGGGTTCATTTGGCTCAAAGCTTCCCATACCTCCTCTCTTCGAACCGACTCTATAAGGCTTTGGTTCTTCTCTGCGGTTACTCGCCTCTCCACGCCCTCCAAAGCCTCCTCCAAGTCACTAATGGCGGAGGCAATAAATAGCTCCTCGAAGTACCCTCTAGCTACTCTATTCACCCCACCCGGATCTTCAACCCATCTACCGTCATCCCCACGCAATCTTGTTATCTCATTCCGTCTTCTCCGTAAAGAGGCTTTCATATGAAAAAAATTCGTATTCCGATCACCCTCTACAAAGTTTATCGCCCTCGACCGTTGTCTCCAATAAATTTCCTCCTTGACCAACTAATCATCCATGCGCTCACATACCATTCTTCTCTCTGCCACTATCTCCTCACTAGGTACACACCCGTTTAGGAAAATAAGCCTCTGACACTCTTCCTCTATCCTCCTCGCCACATCCCCAAAATCCGCCCTACTCCATTTCCACAAATCTCTACTGACCCTTTTGATTTTGTCAAGCACCTTGTAACAACCCTAAATTTTGACCAACTATAAATAGAAATAAATTTAGAATTGTCACGCCGCAATTGACTACCAAGTCAATTGGTAGGCTAGAAATTCAACTACAATTAACCAACGAAAAATAAAACAGCGGAAGTCTTTACATGTCGAGCTATAGTTCTCAAAACGAAATCCCAATTACATATTTAAAACGAAATGAAGTCTGAGATAAAACAAAGTCTTTCGAAAACCCCAACATGATCAGCTTCGCAAGCATGCAGCCATACCATCAAGACCTGTCAACTATGCCATCGAAGATTGACATAGGCCCCTAAACACGGTAGGGACGAACCAGGAAACAGAACGTCAGCACAGGCTGAGTAAGAAATAACAAGTACAAAGAACAAATAAGATACGCGCCTGGAGGCGCGTAGCTAACAAGAACGAGTTGACGTTATATCATAGGATTAACAATAGCAACAGAGTGCATTATCAAAAGAGCATCGTCGCTCAATATATACATATTGTTTAATTATTCGGCCAGGGTCCTACCCCATAGCCCCACTTAACAAACTTTGTTCGAGCTAGAGTTGTAATTATCGCCCTAATAATCCCGAGTGTGCACACCCCTCACAAGACAGGCCGGTAGGACAAGCTCCCATCTAGGAGGAAGACTATTAGGAAGTCGGCAGCTAACCCGACCCTACGTACCTTGATCAGAGGTATATCAAACGATGATCGGCCGAGCCGAATCCATCGTACTCTAGGTGGAGTCATTTATTTTCTTTCATCCGTTTTATATACGTTATTCAAAGATGCATTATTCGACGATACAAATTATAATGATCATAATCGATAGATATTTGAAGCGAAACAAAAACACAAGCAATAAGCAAACACACCACTCGACCGAGTGGCCGAGTGGTGGTCTCGGCTAGAGGCCGAGGGGCCGAGGAAGGCAAGAGGCCGAAGGCCGTGGGGAGTGTGGTGGTCGAAAGACCGCAAACGAACATTGATAAGATGGAAGGAAAATCATGCTCAACGATATAGTTAGGTACAAGCGAAACGGGTAACAAGGATGATTGTGTAAAGCAAGAACATACGATGATCAAGCAAGCTATCAAACAAGATAATGGTTAGTGAGAGGTTTGTGATCAACGTTCTAACCTTACTAGCGAAATCACAAGATCAACTCAAGCCTTAGAACGGTACTTCCTCGAACACACAACCTAGAATCAATCAAAATACACTAATCACTAATCATCACCCTACTAGTGCATCCAAGGCATTCTAACTTTGGATTTCAACATTCAAACGACCTCTAAACAACACCAAATTTGCACAACACCCTCCCAAGTATACTAACAACACAATTCCATTATTAAATCATCAAATCAACCATATTAACACTCAAATTAGGGCAAGATCAGATCTGGACAGAATATGTTTTTCATCATTAGAACACCATAATTCATCCCCAAATTAAAACCATGAATTATTTAAACCATGATAATCAATTCCTCCAAATACTACACAATTCCAATCATAAAATCATCATTAAATCATATGAACCCTAATTTCAAAAGCCCTAAATTAGCATTCAATTATTCATGCATCAAAACCATAATTAAGCATGATTATGATCCAAACAAACAACACCCAATACTACAATCATGTTTTAACTCTAATTAACATGATAAATTAGAAGCCCTAATCTGAAAATTATGAGAGAAAGGGGGTTAAACTTACAACTCTTGGTGTAAAAACCAAGAGAGAGGGCAAAGGGGGGGTTGGCGGTGGTGCACGGGCGGCGGCGACGGCGGTCGGCGGCGGTTCTCGGGGCCGCTCTTCTCCTTCTTCTCTTCTCTCTCTTTCTCGGCTCTCCTCTCTTCCTCTTGCTCTTTTTTTTTTCTTTTTGCTGCTGCCGTGAGGGTGATGGGGGGTTTGAGGTTTTTATTTTATTTTTTGTAGAAATAGGAAGGGTTTAGTAAGGGTATTTTGGTAATTTTGCCAAACAGTTGCCCAATTAGGAAAGCGTCTCTAAACGGAAGGTATACCCTAATTCCCAAAATAGATTTTCACGCTCTTAAAACGAGATTCTCCCAATACTTTATACAATTCAAGTAACCCAAAAATATGGGGTGTTACACACCTCCATATTCCGGTCAGGATCCTCTCCCCCCATCCATGCTTCTCGAATCACCTCCACATATCCCGGGGACGTTACCCACAAATCCTCAAATTTGAATTGGCGCTTTCTCCTTGTTTCCCCCACATATTGCTTCAGCATTATTGGTACATGATCGGACTTCTCACGCTGAAGATGGTAAACAGTGACTCTAGGGTGACGGATGATCCACTCCAAATTTGCCACAGCACGGTCCAATCTTTCGAAAACGTCGTCAGGCTCGGCCCTCTTATTCCACCATGTAAAAGTGTCAACATTATACCCAAGATCCTTCAGTTCGCAATCATCTAATGCTTCTCGGAACTCTTCGAGCTCTCTAGGGTGTCGAGGAGGACCACCCCGTTTCTCCTCGTCGAAGAGAATTTGGTTGAAATCTCCCACCACTAACCAAGGTAGGTCCGACACCCCTTTTATATCCCTCAGCAGCTCCCACGAGAGGTATTTGTCCTCTCTATCAGCCCAACCATAAAACGCTGTGAGCCTCCATCTGTCTGAGCTAAACATGCCCACCACCTCCACGTCTGTGTGGTGAGAAGAGTGGCCCAGAACAACTATCTCAACCCCCTCCCTCCATAAGACGGCAAGCCTCCCGCTTCACACAATCGAATCAGCATACACTCCCTCGAAATCACCCAGTAACTCCGTGACTCTATCCATTTCAACCCCACTCAGCTTTGTTTCCACAAGGACCACCATCTCCGGTCTCTCCCTCCGTAGCAACTTTTTCAAACCATTAATTGCCGTGGAGTTGCCCAAACCCCGACAATTTAAACATAAAAGACTCATTGTGCCCGACGGGGCTGCTCTCCAGCAGCCTCCACCGATATAGTTTTCAAAGATAAGTTTTCAGTCCCCTCACTTGCCCTCACTTTTTTCATTATCAACACCTGTTCAGCTTCCCCGTCAATCTCCATCATTTCCTCCTTCCGCTTACGCCCCTCCCCACCTTCTTTACCTCTGGCCACTGATGGGTTCTCCCTAGCAATCCTATGAAATTTGCGACCCCATTTCTTGCTCTCGTTTTTCCCTTCCCCCGGCGTAACCTCACCCACGCCTGGGGTTAGCACTCTATCCCCCGTTCTCCCTACCACCCCCTTTTCAGACGTGATCAAACCCTCAGCCTCCGATGATGCTCCCACCTCCTTATTTCACTGTTGTGTCCTGGCGCAGTTTCCATCACCCCTCTGTTAGACAAGGTAGCAGGTGCATCTAATGGAAGTTGGTACCCCATTTCCCCTCCCTCAACCACAAACCCCTTCTCATTTGGCTTATCTGCGTCAAAGTTGATTTTTTTTGCAGCTGAAGCCACCATCTTACTCTTGTTAGCTGTGAAAGACTTCACCTCCTCAATCAGCCACCCCCTACCCCTCCGTGGAGATGCCTTAATCCATTCACCCCACCTTCTCCTCTCCCCCAGGTCCTCCTCAGCCACATTGGAGCAGTCCCTCTCGGTATGGTCTAGCAGACCACACGCAAAGCAGAAAAAAGGCAGCCTCTCAAACTTCACACCAATCGAGCACTCCCCACCCTGCTTATCTACAGCCCTAATTGATCCACGAAGAGGTTTACGCACATCAAACAAAACCCTTACTCTTCGCGATCGCTCCCAATCTACTTGAATCTTTTCCACCTCCAAAACCTGACCCACTTTCGCCGCCACCGCTCTTACCGCCCTCTCCGAACGACAATTGAAGGGGAGATTGTAAAGAGGTATCCAAAACGGGCAATAATCAATTTGGACATCGTTTGGTTGCATCGAATGGTCAAAATTCATTAATAACAACAGCTTATTCCCAAAATTTCAGGGGCCCAGGTTCATTATCCGATCTCTATCACGAGATGTCAGAAATTGAACAATAAACAGACCGTTTTCGATGGGGGAAAAGGTTACCTTGTTTGTCAGTCCCCACGGTTCCGCTAGCGTTTTCCTCATGGCCTCAAAGTTGTAAGATCGCACAGAAAGAATCTTCCCTAGGAGAAGAAACTCCTTCTCGCCCTTATTCTGCTCATCCGCTAAAACCCCCAAATCCAATACTTCATCGTCTCCTTCCTCGGTCAAAAACAGGGAAGAGCACTTGTCAGCAAGATCATCCGCCATTTCGATCGTAGTAATCGCCTAGAAATAGAAGGAGATAATCTCTGATTTGATGGAGATTAGGGATACTCTTACCCGTCGCTTAGGGTTTCTAAGCGAAAAGAAGAGAGGAGTTTTGTGTCCCCAACACCATGATTGTTATTTGTGAATATAAAATATCTCTTGGAAAAACTGTACAGAGGGATCGGAAAGAGGCCCACTAAGTGCGTCCAAATTATGTATTGAAAGTCCCATCCATTACACATGCATCATTGAGAGAAAAAAAATTTATCTTTCATTTTCTTTTGAGTTTCTTAGGATCTTTTTTATAAAGGGGAATGTTAAGTTTAAGGTACCGTGTATAAACACTCAAATTTTAAGGTTATTTTATATAAAATTGCAAAACATTGGACACCACGTGTAAGACAAAATATGAGGGTACCGCACGTAAATTAATCCTTTTTTTGTTGTGCGGCCAATATGTAAACAATTTTCGGTGGACATAGTACATGGTTGTGATGCGTAACAAAATCTTGGAGAACATAGATGCCTTTCTTTTTATCCAGCAAACCCTTTACAACTTACAACCCGTTCTTGTCACCCGCCTGATGATTTGTTATTTCGCTGTCTATAAATTCCACGATGGTCTCTATCGCCACGGACGCGCGAGTCGTGCAATGATTGCACTAGAGATTAACAAGAACAAAAGCATTGAAATCGGAAAAAGGCCAAGAATGATAAAAAAAATGGCCACCCCCAGACTGAGAAAACGAGATATGTGTAACACCCCGTATATTTTGGGACTTTGTTTAGATCGGGTGTTACTAATTACATATATTTTAAGTTAATTTTCGTAAATTGTTAATATGATTTTCAGATTCTAAAAGGGGTTTTATTCGGTTTTAGAAAAACAAAACTAAATTTATTAAAACTAAAATTCTATTTAAAATCCCTAAATGTTAGATTACCTTTTTACCCTTATTGGATTACAAAAACCCATTTTACTTTAACCCTCAAAACCCTGTACGTATCACATTCACGACATCATCATCTTCGTTCGTCTTCGCTTATAAGCACCGTCTTCCTTCAATCGCTTACCGTCTCCAATTTCTAGCCCGATTTTGGACGAAACTAGTACCGTTGTTCCTCTTTTTCTCTCCTCTACACAACTGTATGAATTTCTCAAAGCTTTATTAAAGTTGTCCCGATGTCGTCGTTTCATATTTTCTCGATTAACTTTGGTTTATGATGAATTTATTGGTTTTAATCCTTGTATTAGTGTTTATCATGATTTTTAAAGGATTGTAGTTCGTTTTTATGAATGTTTTTAAGTTGGGCTTTTCTTTGAGAAGTGTTGTTGTTGATGTCGTGTTGTTGTAGTTGTTGTTGGTATCGTCGTGGGTGTAATTAGTGTTGTTGGTGTAGCCGTCGGTGTTGTCGCTATTGTCGAAGGTTGGTGTTGTAATGTCGAAGGGTTGAGTTGTATTTTCGAGGGGTGTTGGTATATTGTGCGTGGTGATGTAGTTGTGTCGATGTTGTTGTTAAGTTATTGTCGGGGCTGTTTTGTATGACTTTGGGGCAGTAGCGCGTATGTGTGGGTGAAGATTATTGTGATTGTGCATGGTGGCGTTAGTGTTGTCATAGGTGTTGATTTGTTAGTTGATGCCGAGGAGTTTCCAATTTTGTGGTGGGTGTTGTCGTGAATGTGTTGTTGGGTTAGTAGCAACTCTCGGCTATTAAATTGGAGTATGATTTGGGGACTTTGATATTACATCTTTTAGGATTGTTTACGTTTATTATTTGGGGCTTATAATGTTTAGTATTTGGGAATTTAATGGCTAGAAATTGTTAGGGAATGTTTTGGGTTGTTTTGATTTATAGTTACTAAGTTCGTTTTATTAATTTTGGGTATCATTTGGTATTATGTAGCTGGTGAGTTCGATTTGGTTGGGTTCACTGACTTTTGAGAGTTTTAAAGGGGAAGCTCAACGATTTACGGTAAGAACGCCAACTCTTGAGCTTGGGCATGTTTTGTCATCTTCTAATGTGATCAATTCTTGTTTCATTTATATTGACTTTTATAATTCTTCTAATTGATCACAATATCTCTTGTTTGGTTGGGAATTGGTTATATATCAAATAAAATATCTAATTATGGTTTGAATATGGGTTATGGATTAATGGGATTTTCTTCTATACACTCTAGACTAACGTGTTAACTCCTCCGGGGGTGCTCGTCTACGAATGATTTATTATACCTCTGATCAAGGTAACTCTTAACTGGATTAGCTACCAGTTACCTATTAGAACCTCCTCCTTGACCGGTTACATCCTACTGGCCCTCATGTGAGGGGTGTGCACACTCGGGTTCTCTTAGGGTGGTTTGGGTTGGTTAGCTCTAGAGTTGTTTCTGGTTGGGGGTAGGACCCTTACCAAAGATGGGTTAGTGATGTGGAGTGCCCATTCCTATATAGTTGATTCTTCTCTCTGAAATTTATAATATACTTCTTGGTTCATATCACTCTCTAATCATTTTGGTTAATCCTTTGATTGTAAGCGTTGCTTGTTCAGCTACGCGTCTCAAAGGCGAGTATCTTAATTTCCCTTGTTTTGCTTTGAGTTCTTAATTACTCAGCCTGTCTGCTGACGTTCTTTTGTTTGGGTTTGTCCCTACTCTATTCTGGGGCCTATGTCATTTTTCGATAGCGCAGTTGACAAGTGTGTCTGATGGTGATATGTTGAGCTTGCGGACGTCTGCATTCATGGGGTCTTTTTTTTTTTATTTAGACAATCATTGAATATTTATTATTTATTTGGATTTCGGATTTGGATTTTGTAAACTTTGACTAAGTCTTCCGCTGTCGTACTATTTTATTATTTACATTTTGGATTTATTATTTTGGTTTTCACCTTGCAATTAACTTGGTTAGTTAATTGTGGCATAATAATCCTAGGTTTTCATTATTTAATTGAGTCGAAAATTTAGGGTTGTTACAGTTGGTATCAGAGCAGTAGGTTCTGATCGAGTCAAAGGTTTACAAAAGTTTTGTTTTAAATGTGTCCTTCCAATATAGTTTTCAAAAAAAAAAAGGGTCTTTTTGAAAATGGGGGTTGGGTTGCATTCATTCGCATGCTATATGCTACGTGGTATGTTATTATAATTAGTGTGGCAACGTCTCATTAGTGAATGTTTATATGAGTTTGTTTGGTTAATTGGAGTTGTGTGTCTTATTGTTGTTTTAACTCTACTTATCCATTAGCGTTTTGTTCTTAGTTTTGTGTCAAATAGGGGACAACTCCCCTACAGATTCATTGTACTCGTGAGATATAACCATTCGGTTAGGCTTTTGTGCTACTTGTAAGCTTGTTTGCGTGGTGCTATGCTCACTCCTAATCTATACTTTTCGGAACTTCTAATTTGGTTGAACGGATTTACCTGATAATTTAGCCCTGGTACCTTCTAAGGACTATGGATGGGAGGAGAGTGATAATTTATGCTTACTGTTTGGTGTCTTATTTGTCGTCTTATGAAAGTTGTTATCATATAGAAAATGGTACGTGGAGCGTCATCTTCGAATAACATTAGCCCAGAAATGGCTGCTTTGATAGCTCAAATGACTGCACAAAATGAGGCAATGGCTCAGCAGCAACAGGCTATGGCTGAGCAACACCAAGCCATGACGCAGACAATGCAACAGGTTATGGCTCAGCAACACCAAGTTATGACACAAACCATGCAACATGTGGCTGGTCTGGCAAATACTATGACCCAGGTGCTAAACAACCACCAAAACAATAACAACAACCAGAACAACAACCACCACAATTACAACAACAACAACCAAAATAACAATAATAACCATGACCAACCTGCCCCGGTCACTGCACAATCTATGTCCAAGGCTGTTCAACAAAAGAACCCTCCAACCTTTTCTGGGACGGGAGACCCAGCTGAGTTGGATACCTGGTTTAGGGATATGGATAGAATTTACTTATCCTTAGAGTGCCCAGCAAGATACAAAGTAAGGATTGGCGCCTTTTACCTTAGGAAGGATGCTGACAGGTGGTGGCAAGAGATTAAGGAAAGCTTCTTTGAACCGTACACTGAGACCACTGAAGATGGGGGAGTGGCTGAGTATGAGCGTGGTTGGGGACATTTCAGAGAATTTATGGAGGAGGAATTTTTCCCCGAACACCTTAAAGATGAGAAGAGATTCGAATTTGAGAAGTTTAGACAGACAGAAGGGATGTCTGTTAGGGAATTTTATACCAAATTCATGGAGCTTAGTCGCTTTGCTAAGGATCTTGTTCCCACTGAAAAATTGAAAGCCACACAGTTCCAAAAGAAGCTACTCTGGAAAATCAAAGACAGATTCTCGGGTGAACCATCCAGGACTATAAGGGATGTCTATGCTCGTGCAAACAACATTGAGCGTAGTATTATTGAGAAAGAAACGGAATTGGGAGTGAAAAGGAAAGAGGGACCCTCAAACTTGCATGAGAATGCGAATAAGAAGGGTAATTTTCTCAACTATAAGAAACCAGCCAATTCTTTCAGTATTGGGAGAAGCAATTTTAATCAAGCGCAATATTCTGGGCGATCTCAAAGCCAAGGGGGTGAACGTCGTTATATCTGTAAGCGCTGTGGTGCTAATCATCCAGGAGTTAACTACAATGGAGTGAAGGTTACATGCCGACACTGCCAAAAGCCAGGTCACCGTGAGTTTGAGTGTCGTTCCAAGCTAGCTGGAAAGCCATCAGTACCTGCGGGTAGCACACCTACCTATGCTAGTAGTTTACCTAATCAGAGGGCTCAAAGCGCTTATGCTGGATCCAACACCACTTTCAGGACTCCAACTAAGGGTAATTCTACTGCAACGGCGAACAAGCCGACTGGCTCGGTTAATGCTGCCACTGCGAGCAATAAGAAGTCGGGCCAACTTTATGTCATGAACCAGGAGGAGGCTGAGAACACTGATGTTGTGTCTGGTAAATTTCCTATTAATTCTGTTTTCGCTCATGTTTTGTGTGATAGTGGTGCGTCTCACTCGTTTGTTGCATCCAAGTTTATTGCTTTGTCGGGTTTGAAATCTGGTGAATGTGTAGACTACGATTTTGCTATGGCCACTGGGGATAATATAAATTATAAGACCTTGTTTAAGGATGTATCTGTGATTATTGGTGGGCATGATTTTAGAGCAGAACTAATCGAGTTTCCATTACCATATTTTGATGTAATTTTGGGTATGGATTGGATGGGTAAACATAAGGCTAGATTAGACTGTTGGCTTGGCAAAATTTCACTAAAAGGACCTAAAAATGTCAGAGTGTCATACAAAGGAAATATTAAAGGACCTAGAGTAAAGTTGATCTCCGTGATGAAGCTAAAGAAACATATGTCAAGAGGAGCACAATTACTCTTATGCTATGTCAGAGACACTAGAGTTCAATATCAAGACTTGAGTGAGGTACGTGTTGTGAGTGAGTTCGAGGATGTGTTTCCATAAGATATTCCAGGAATGCCGCCTACAAGAGAAGTGGAGTTTAAGATCGACTTGGTCCCAGGGACTGGGCCGATAGCTAAAACACCTTATAGGATGGCACCTCTTGAGATGCAGGAACTTAAGAAACAACTTGATGAGTTGGTGGAGAAGGGATACGTCCGGCCAAGTGTCTCACCTTGGGGAGCACCTGTGTTATTTGTCAAAAAGAAGGATGGTAGCTTGAGGTTATGCATAGATTATCGTGAGTTGAACAATATGACAATCAAGAATAGGTACCCTTTACCTAGGATTGACGACTTGTTTGATCAATTGAAGGGAGCTAGTGTTTTCTCTAAGATTGACTTGAGGTCTGGTTACTATCAGGTTAAGGTAGCCCCTGAGGATGTTCCGAAAACAGCCTTTTCAACGCGTTATGGACACTACGAGTTCACAGTTATGCCATTTGGGTTAACCAATGCCCCTGCTGTTTTTATGGATTTGATGAACCGTACCTTTAGGCCATATTTGGACAAATTTGTTGTTGTTTTTATAGATGACATTTTGATATACTCAAAGAGTGAGGAGGAGCATGAGAAACATCTCCGAATTGTCTTACAGACTTTGAGGGAGAAGCAACTCTATGGAAAGTTTTCGAAGTGTAACAGCCCGATCCACCATACGTCGCAACACAACCCAATAAGATGGGTAGTCACCCTTAGGCCCATATATCCTCACGTGAGCTCTAAAAGGTGAAGGCCTTGTTGTTAGTATGATGGTAGGAATCTATTATAAACTGATCATATGAGCCTTAGTTTCCCAATGTGGGACAAACCAACTCCATAAACCACTTTCCATATTCCGTAGTGTTACACGAAGTGTGAATTCTGGCTAGATAAAGTTGCATTCCTAGGCCATATTATATCTAAGGATGGTGTTTCTGTGGATCCTGCGAAAGTTAAAGCTGTTTCAGAATGGCCGACTCCTAAGAGTGTGACGGAGATTAGAAGCTTTTTGGGACTTGCTGGCTATTACAGGAGGTTTGTTAAGGATTTTTCTAAAATAGCTAGACCTATGACCACGTTGATGAAGAAGGCAACCAAGTTCAAATGGGATGATAATTGTGAGAAGGCATTTGAAACCTTGAAGACTAGACTGACGACATCACCAGTCTTAGCCTTACCCGATGAGAAAGCAGAGTATGAGGTGTACACGGACGCTTCGAAAAATAGTTTGGGTTGTGTCCTTATGCAGAACCGAAGAGTGATTGCTTATGCGTCTAGGCAGCTCAAGAGTTACGAGGAGAACTACCCGACCCATGACTTGGAGTTAGCGGCCGTGGTGCACGCTTTGAAAATTTGGAGGCATTATCTCTATGGAGTAAGCTTTAAGATTTTCTCTGATCATAAAACTCTTAAGTATATTTTCACCCAAAAGGAGTTGAACATGCGTCAGAGGAGGTGGCTAGAATTGATTAAGGATTATGAAATGGATATCCAATATCATGAGGGCAAGGCAAATGTCGTGGCAGGCGCTTTGAGTAGGAAGTCTCTTCACTCTGTACAATTGGTGGTGCAGAGAGAAAGGTTACAGGATGAATTTCTTAATTTTGGGGTTCAACTTACTGAGCCTGGTGCACCTTCAGGAGTTACTATGATCCAAAATGATCTTTTGAGAGAAATTAAGGAGTTTCAGGCGACTGATAAGTTTCTACAAGACAAATTGACCAATGAGGCTGAATTGTTCAAAATGGGAGGAGATGGGATCATTCGCTTCCAGAATCGAGTTTGTGTGCCCGACAACGAGGAAGTAAGGAAAATGATTCTCACTGAAGCTCATGCTACGCTGTATTCAGTGCATCCAGGAGGAGATAAAATGTACCAAGATTTGAGACAAGTCTTTTGGTGGTCTGGACTCAAAAAGGATGTTGCAGAATTTGTTGCTCGATGCTTGGTATGTCAGAAGGTGAAAAGTGAGCATAAGAGACCACAAGGAAAGTTGCAACCATTGAAGGTTCCTGAGTGGAAATGGAGTTCCATATCCATGGATTTTATTGATGGTTTACCCCGTACTCCTAAGGGAAACAATATGATTTGGATGATCATTGACCGATTGACTAAGTGTGCTCATTTCATCCCTATGAAAGACACATGGAAGAAGAAACAGTTGGCTGCTGCTTACATGCATCATGTTTTGAGGTTACATGGGGTTCCAAATGAGATTGTGTCGGACCGTGATGCGCGATTTGTGTCAAGATTTTGGACCAAGTTACAGGAAGCTTTAGGAACTAACTTGATGATGAGCACCGCCTTTCACCCCGCCACAGATGGTCAGACAGAGAGGACCAATCAGACGATAGAGGATATGTTACGGGCTTGTGTCTTACAGTTTCAAGGAGGTTGGGAGAACAAATTGGACTTGATCGAATTCTCATACAACAACAGCTATCAAGTTTCGATTAAGATGGCTCCCTATGAAGCCTTGTATGGGAGGAAGTGCCGTAGTCCGATTTGCTGGAACGATATCAGTGAGACAGTAGTGTTGGGTCTTGATTACATTCAAGAGATGACTGAGCAAGTTAAAATTATCCAGGAACGAATGAAAGCTGCACAAGATCGTCAAAAGAGCTATGCTGATAAGACTAGGAGTCACATCGAGTTTGCAGTTGGAGATATGGTATTGTTGAGAGTTTCACCTACTAAGGGTGTAATGAGATTTGGTAAGAAAGGAAAATTGAGCCCGAAGTTCATAGGACCTTATAAGGTGCTAAATCGTGTTGGTGAGGTTGCTTATGAGCTTGATCTTCCAGCAAACTTGGAGAAAGTTCACAATGTCTTTCATGTTTCCCAACTGAGACGTTATGTGAGTGACCCATCACATGTTCTTGACCCCGAGACGATCGAGATAGATGAAACTATGACCTATGAGGAGGCACCATTGAAAATTTTGGATAAGAAAACATGAAAGACTCGACGTACAGAAACTCCTATGGTGAAAGTGTTGTGGTGTAACAACAATGTTGAGGAAGCGACTTGGGAAGTTGAGTCAGCGATGCGTGAGAAATACCCTCATTTGTTTGATTAAGGTACTATAGGTTCGAGGACGAACCTTTCTTTTAAGGGGGATGAGAACCCTTCGCGCTCTCTTACTCTTTCGTGTTTTAATATCGTGTCATGCTTTTATGTGTTATTCGTATAACTTTGGCTGTTTTGGTTTATTTTCTACCTTAGTGCCCTTGGTGGAACCTTGGTTCCAAATTACTATTGATTGATTTTGGGTGCCTTATGCACAACTTGTTTCTAAAACTTGCTCAAAAGATCACTTGGCAATAGTGTAGGTACGAGTGCATTAGAGTATGGTTATTAGACAATTATTGCAAGCTGGTATTATAGAGAATTGATGTTTTGGGAAACTATTGCTAAGGTTTGTTCTGGAGAATAAGGTTACGCTCCGAGGACGAAGCGTTGTTTTAAGAGGGGAAGTCTGTAACACCCCGTATATTTTGGGAATTTATTTAGATCGGGTGTTACTAATTACATATATTTTGGGTTAATTTTCGTAAATTGTTAATATGATTTTCAGATTTTAAAAGGGGTTTTATTCGGTTTTAGAAAAACAAAACTAAATTTATCAAAACTAAAATTCTATTTAAAATCCCTAAATGTTAGATTACCTTTTTACCCTTATTGGGTTACAAAAACCCATTTTACTTTAACCCTCAAAACCCTTGTACGTATCACATTCACGACATCATCATTTTCGTTCGTCTTCGCTCATAAGCACCGTCTTCCTTCAATCGCTTACCGTCTCCAATTTCTAGCCCAATTTTGGACGAAACTAGTACCGTTGTTCCTCTTTTTCTCTCCTCTACACAACGGTATGAATTTCTCAAAGCTTTATTAAAGTTGTCCCGATGTCGTCGTTTCATATTTTCTTGATTAACTTTGGTTTATGATGAATTTATTGGTTTTAATCCTTGTATTAGTGTTTATCATGATTTTTAAAGGATTGTAGTTCGTTTTTATGAATGTTTTTAAGTTGGGCTTTTCTTTGAGAAGTGTTGTTGTTGATGTCGTGTTGTTGTAGTTGCTGTTGGTATCGTCGTGGGTGTAATTAGTGTTGTTGGTGTAGCCGTCGGTGTTGTCGCTATTGTCAAAGGCGCGTATCTTAATTTCCCTTGTTTTGCTTTGAGTTCTTACTCAGCCTGTCTGCTGACGTTCTTTTGTTTGGGTTTGTCCCTACTCTATTCTGGGGCCTGTGTCATTTTTCGATGGCGCAGTTGACAGGTGTGTCTGATGGTGATATGTTGAACTTGCGGACGTCTGCATTCATGGGGTCTTTTTTTTTTTTTTTTAGACAATCGTTGAACATTTATTATTTATTTGGATTTCGGATTTGGATTTTGTAAACTTTGACTAAGTCTTCCACTGTCGTACTATTTTATTATTTACATTTTGGATTTATTATTTTGGTTTTCGCCTTGCAATTAACTTGGTTAGTTAATTGTGGCATAATAATCCTAGGTTTTCATTATTTAATTGAGTCGAAAATTTAGGGTTGTTACAATATGGGTTTGGGTGGTTTGCGTTCTATGTGAGAGAGAGAGGGGGGAGGAGAGAGAAGGACTTTAAGCAGTGAAAATTCATGTTATATTAGTATACAGTTGATCTATTAATTCTAATCAAATGAAATACTGTACGGAGTGTATGTGCATTGAAATCTGGCCGCCCGTGCAATTTTGTACGGGTAAAATGCTAGTTATATGAAACTATCAAATCCAATTAATGAAGGTATGTTGTTGTTATATCTTTGATTTCATTTCGTAATTCATCAATTAAAGTTGTGAATCCACAAATAATCCAACAATTTCATTTCTTTTTTAAATTGATTTTGTAAATTGAGATAACTCTCTTTCTCTCTCTCTCCTCTTTGATTTTGGTCACAATTTTTTGTTTCATCTACTTTTTAGATCTACATGATGAGATTTTAAATTTGAAGTATCAATTTCGATTGGTTATTGTGAGTTCACTTCATAATTAGGGTTTTGTTTTGTTATGATTTTATCTAGAATGAATGAACATTGTAAGATATGTTGTTGATTAATTTTGCTTTATAGTTATAAAAATTAGGTTTTCTCTCTCCTTTATTTTTTTTCATTTAAATTGAGTTGTACTGTCCTTTCACTTTATGCTGAGATTTAATGTTTTAATGTTGATATTCATCATATAGAACTTAATATCCATGAATTTTAATTGTATGGTGAAGTCTTATTTTGTTAGTTAATTAATTGTTTGATATTTATCACTTTAATAATGCTGATATTCATCCTAAAGGTTCTTATATTCATGAATTTTTGTTGTACAATGACGACTTTTTTGCTAGTTGATTCTTCATTTGATATTATCGTTTTAATATTGACATTCAACATTTTAGTGCCGATATTCATCATATAGAATACCATATTCATGAGATTTGAAAGTGCGGCGTCTTGTTATGTTAGTTGATTAATTTATAATATTCGTCATATGTACTAGTATTCATCATTTTGATGCTGATATTCATCATATGAAGTTCTTATATTCATGATTTTTTGTAGTATGTTGATAGCTTATTTTGTTAATTGATTATTGGTTTGATATTCATCATGTTAATACTGATATTCATTATTTTAATGTTGATATTCACCCTTTCAATGTTAATACTCATCATACACAATATAATATTCATGGATCTTAGTAATATGATGACGTCTTATTATATTAGTTGATTCATTGTTTGATAATTATATTCATCATATATATTAATAATCATCATCTTAATGCTTAACATCATCATGTATGTAAGTTATGAAGAAGTTCATCATATGTTAGTCTATATTCATCATATTCACTCTTTTTTGTTGTTTTGTATATATATTTTAGGAGGTTGTGTAAAAAGATTTTCGCATTAGTTAGTGTATAACAAAACAAGGCACAAGTTCAAACTTATCTCACTCGTGGCTCATGGCAATAATCAAAGTAACAAAGGCGAATCTCTTAGACAATTAGTGCTTAATGGTAGAAATATGTATGTGATTTATTAGTTTGTTATTGATGAATATTAGTAGTAGATTTCTGATAAATATGATTATGTATTTTCATGAATACTACGTCTCTTTTGATGAATATGTATTTTTCAATTAATTTAATTAAATGTGGCAATTAATTATGTCCAATTGCTACAAAATTGAGGAATTGGTTTACCTCCCCCCCCCCCCGGGTAATTGGAAATTCCTATGAGAATTTATATCCGACATGCAACCAAACAGTTTTGAGAATTTCCCATGAATTCATATATCCTGGGAAGTAGGAACTCATGAGAATTACGAATTTCCGCATGC
The DNA here is from genome assembly GCA_963680865.1 of Spergularia marina. Lineage (NCBI taxonomy): Eukaryota > Viridiplantae > Streptophyta > Magnoliopsida > Caryophyllales > Caryophyllaceae > Spergularia > Spergularia marina. The sequence continues at coordinate 7,243,866 of OY804545.1, read as the reverse complement.
AACCAAACGACCACTAATTAAGTAACAATTTTATTGCTTCGGACGGAGTTCGAACAAATTGTATGGGTCTTCACCGGAAAATCCAACCAGGTCCGTCATATGAATTCGTTTGCTCACACTCATGACATTGGGCTGAAAGTTTGGGCTGATGTTTCATTGGGTGTCCCTGATTCTATTCAGAGCCCAAATGATAACTTTGATCTCATGAGTGAGCATTTGCGTGGAATGATGCATTTAAAAAAAAAAAAAAAAACCTAAGATTAGGCAGTGTAATTGGGGAGCCCCAATTATCACTGACAGCTATTAACTCAACAGTGGCAATAGCGCTACATGACAAAATACTTTTACCTAATAAATTTCTTCTAGCCAGTTCCAAGTCTCCCAATTTCTTCCTCGACCATTTCTTCCTCAACAGTGGGAAGTTCTTTTAATTGAATGTACAAATCACAAATGTATCCCCAAATATTGTATAAAATGTCTGTTATACCCCTGCAGTTGACAATGTTTTGTCAACGGCTGCCCTTGATAATTTGCCCCTCGTGTAATTGTAAATTAACGGCGAAAGTGGTTTATAAGCCTCATACGTTTGTCTCCTGGTGAAATCAATCTACACAAGTTTTAACCTCCACAACTTTCTCATTGTGTGAAATCAATCGCTCAGTCAATTTCTTATAAAAATCCAATATCTCATCATTTTCTTACATAAAAATTCAATATCTCGTCAATTTCTCACCTGCAACTACTAAAATTTTACATAAATATTATTTTCTTAGTCCAATCAAGGGAGTAAATATTATCAAAAAAAACTTTTATATATCTAATATACATAACACTAATCTATATAATAATTGTTAAAAATATACGGAGTACATGGTAGATAATAGACTTCAACTAGAATTTCTACATTCGAGATTTTTTTTATGTTCACAAGAATAATCACCGGGTATGTACTTAAGAACCAATGTTTTTTTTTTTGTTTAAGAAAAAACTTTATTTATCCCTTCATTAACAAGAAAAAAAAAACATTCAACGATGTAGTCATAGAGAAAGAAAACATTATACAACTGACATGGAGTATTAATTATTTTGGAACCATTTTTGTGTAAATTAAATTCTTATTGTTAGATATTGAATATCTCATTTGGGATATAAATTGAATTTCTCATGTGAGAAATTGACCAAGGGTTTGATTTCACATAATTAGAAAGTTGGGTAGATTACTCCAATCAAAACTTATGGGGCTCATAAACCACTTTTGCCGTAAATTAACCAATCAAAACTTTTTGTTGTGTCTTTTTATTATTTGGAATAATAACTCCCATAAGTTTACCTCTATGTGAGATTAAGCCCCACAAAAATTAATTGGTGTAATTAACCCCCACAACTTTTTTAATCGGTAAAATCAATCACCTACCCAATTTCTCATGAAATTTTCAATTTCTCACCAAATAAGTACACACACAAAAACAAAAACAAAAACAAAAAAAAAAAAAAAAAGGGAAAAAGGAAGGAAGGAAAGCACGTTTATCCCCATTTATGAACAAAAAAACACATTCAACCTCAACAACCATAAGCCCTATCTACCACTGTGGATCACTATCCCCATGTCTTCTAATTCAACTCAAGGTAATTCACACTCTTGACCTCTATGGTGATCATACTGTGAAATTTCAATTGCTTTCACAAGTGACCTAATTGATATTGATTACCAATTTACCATAATCAAGGTCGCATAAAAGAAGCAATTGAAATGTGAGTATTATAATTAGTCAATAATTTTAAAGGTGAATGCAATTAATGGCCAAAATAAACTCAAATTTATCATCATTCACATAAAGCCAATGCTTTTAAAAATTATCACATAGGACTATAGGAGCATACGGCTTTGTGATAATTTTCGGCAAATCACTGTAGCATTCGGCATAGTTGTCGTTGTATCATTTTTCTTTGGTAGGTTACAATTCATAAACAAAACATTTTATGAATCATGGAATTCATTTTCATATTAACCATATAATAATAAGTTGGGGATATATTGATGAGAAATTGAAAATATCATGATAAATTGAATATGGGGTTAATAACACCGATTAAGAAAGTTGTGGGGGTTGATTACATAGAGGTAAAGCTATGGGGGTTATTATTCACTTTCGCCGTTTATGATGCGAATAACAGTAAATGATTAATATGAAGCATACTTAAAAGGAACACCACCTCCAAGTATGAAACTACTACCTTGAATCGGAAAGAACTGGCAGCTATGTATATGTATAATCCAAAAGTATATTTTTAGCTAGTAAACCACATCTGTTTGTTTAATTCGCAAAAGAAACTGGTGTACGTGAGAACTCTTACTATCATTGGTAACCGCTATTTTTCTGAATTTCAATTCGCTTGGAGTAATTAAATCTATGATGAGAAAACTATTTTATATTGGTCACTTGATGCACATTACACTCCGTATTCAATAAAAAAAAATCGTTCAATAAAAGTAGTAAATACCAATCATGAAAAGAAAGCAAAACATAATTGGAGCTACAAAAGGGATTATCTAAAGTCATAAGTGCTTACTTCAAAAGAAAACAAACGTTAAATTTAAAAAAAAAAAAAAACAAGAAAATCGTGCACATCATCAGATCTAAAGTAGTTCTATATTAATATAATACTTTAGGAAGCATCCATTTAAATTCTGAAATTTTGATGTCAACTTTGAAGCAAGAAAGAATCTACGGCCCCATTTTATATTGTTTATAGTATCTTCTTATGTTAATGCAAGTACATGTGCGCTCGAAAATTGATGAATTCTGTGACAAGCTGTGCTAAAGCATATGCTGCCGAGCAATGGAGGCTTGAACGTTAACCAAAAGTTTGATGCCACCACATCTTGTCCAATTTGGTGTGTTTACCATGTTCTAGATTTCTTTTTTTTTGAAACGCCCATGTTCTAGATTTCTAATCACCGATGTTTAATGGAAATCCCGGATATCCGCGACTTTATGAGTACTTGACTTGTAGTATTACAAAATGATGATTGATGAGAAGAGTTGCTGCTTTGAATTTATATTGACTAACTAGGTAGCACCGATACGGACACGGATACCGATACGAATACGTGACACGCCACTTTGAAATTTAGCGGACACGGACACGGCAAAAAACCAAAAATAAGAAGTATTTTGAATGCATATTTTTTCAATTACGCGAACTGTGCACGAATAGGTAGAGGTGGGGTTGTTGCAGCCGGGTGCAGGTGGGGCGGTAGCGGTGGGGCCTCTATCGGACGTCAATTGGAGGAGGTCTAAGAGGCGGCGCCAGTCGAAGGTGGAAAAGCCGTTCGGAGCAGGAAGATGGAAAACAGAAGGAGATAGAGAAGTAAGACATGTAGTTGAGCTACCGGTTAGTATATTTAAAATAGAAACGATAAAAAATAGTTTTTTTTTTTTAAAAAACTTGTCAAAACGACGTAGTTTTGTGTCGTGTCAGGTGTCTGGTCCGTGTCTGGTCGGTGTCCGGTTCGTGTCCAATTAAAAAAAACCGTGTCCGTTTCCTAAAATTAAATAAAAAAACCGGACACGGTTTTTGGGCGTGTCGGACACGTGTCGTACCGTGTCCGACACGGTGTCGGACACAGACACGGCGCTGGACAGGCGTGTCCGTGCTTCCTAGTTGACTAACAACTCTACTATTCCCATTTAAATCAAGGAAAAAAAACTCAAGCGAGTATTTAATTTGTTAGCTCTTGTTTGATTGTAAATTCCATATCTTCGTTTCGTCTTAAAATTACAGATTCAATATAAGACCGAGTTGATACACCTACACTTGGTATACGGATAATGTTTTACATCAGTGTTGACTGATCTCACCTTATTAACTATATTTGGATTTTGATTGAAAAAACCAAAAAATAATAAATTTAAAAGGAGAAAATATTCTTAATATATGAAGATATACCGCATAGTCACATACATATATATAACATTTCTCAACGAAAATAAATAAACATTATGCGCCTATATTACGATTAAAGTTGGAGACGCTATATATACATCAAATGTATATTTTGCCTTTATAAAGTCACAACTCACAAGTGTCAAATTAAAATTGCAAGATAAAAATTAGTAAGACGTGGTAGATTTTTTGGGACTAACTTGAGAATGACCCTTCAAAATATGACGTGTAACTGATAACAACTATTTTGTATGCTTTCCTACTGACATCCTCTGATTTACATCGTAGTCCAATTATTATGAGTACCTCAATTCTAAATTAATTAAACGGTAGTTGCGTCACAATAAGATCAACATATGGATAATTCATCAGTAAATTATTCTCAACAACTATAATTATATAGATAAATAATAATGATATAATTAAGTACAAAAAGCTAGGTGACATCAATTTAATTGGATAATGTGGCTACTAAAGACTAAAGAGTCTCATATGAATGTCTGATTCTTCGAAGACATAGCTTTAATATCCTACGTACGTCATTTTGCATGCGTATGTCCATATTTTAGCATGCTAACTACCTCCACTAATATAAAGCGTTCGATTTATATGTCAGCCACAAGTTTATAGCGACGTTACCAATACCTTTACTATGTTAAATTATAGCATGGAAGTATGGGACTGATATATATGGTATATGTATGTACAAGTGAAAAAGAAAAGACGTGGTTATATTCGGTGTGAGTGGAAGTACTTTAATTCCTTGAACAAGTGATCAGGATCGATTATTTACTACTACGCATAAATCAAACAAAAATATCGAGAGGGACAATTTGCCTATTAAATTGATTTATGTGGCATTTTGAAGAAAATCTATCAGACTTTATATATACACCCACACGATCGGTGTGGGATACACTTAATCAACGACAATAAAACAAATGAAAAAAGGAAAAGACAATGCACTATAGAAAGTGACGAAACAATTTAAAGGAAATAAAAGAAACTATGTACTAGTATGTATTTTTGTGAATTGCAGCTTGAGCTTTGTAAAAGATGATAGATGCATGATTCGACTAAAGTTAGTTCCGCAACTCTAAAGCATGCATGAAGATAACGTCAATTGGATTATCGATATGTAATTACCTCTTTCCTACTGTACTTGCGAATGGATCGAAGGGGCAAAAGGTAATAATCATCCTATAAAGGATTGTAATTTAATTTGTAAATTTTGGTTGTGCTCTTTACAACTTGAAAATGATGATAATTATTAATAAGTACATAGTCGATCAAGTTTTATATGTTCCACATTGTAAAAGTATAAATGTTAATGTTTCCGATCATCTGTTCATGACCTCAAATATATTTAAAATGGAACAAATAGTTGTAATTGAAGGTGGTGTTAAGTCGTGTTCTATTCATCGATAAACTTTAACCAACGATTTCATCTTAGATCCAATGAGGAACTCAATAATGTAGCGAAAGAACAGATCACATATGCTTTTGCTTTTGTTACATAACACATTCGATTGTTTTCTTTGTGCATAAAAATGACTTAGAATCGACAAATCAAAATCACAAAAACATCCTTGAGACTGTGGTGTGGATGAGCATAGGCGAGACGGGCGTGCGCCCAGGGTCTCCACTCAAAATTTAGGCCCCCACTCAAAATGTTACAAAAAACTGTTTTATTTTTAGAATCTAAACATATTAAATACGACGTATTGGAGCCTCATTATAAATTTCGCCTGGGGCCCCAAATTTTTTGAAAATTTCCCACATGGCCCTACAGTTGAGAGTTTGAAGAAGACATGCGCTCTAAACGCACGTATTACTAATTTATTACTAGTTTAATTGCCTTTTACCAATTTATAAAAGTTGATCATGATTTACAACCAATCAACTTCTTTTAAACGGCTCTATTGTTGGCATTGCCATGGCAAGGCATAGCTTATCGTTTATCATTTGTTACATTCCTCAATTTTGTTAATAACTCGTTCAATCGCGTCGATCTCGTCTATGGCTCCACATGAAGCTAATTTCGTCATGCACTGACTATATATAATCAAGTATGCCTTTTGCCAATCCAATTGATATATTTTTTAATTTTGAATTGTTCAAAAAAAAAAATAATAGAAGTTGAGATCACTTAGAAAAGATATTAAGACTCGAGATTATTTTCAACATGCATTTTCTAAGAAAACGGATGTCTAAGCATAATTATTAACTTTTGTATAGGGGTGAATCAACTAGGGATGCTTGGATGGGGTAAGGGTAAGTGCTACATACGTACTGGTAATCATTAAATGTGTGGTAATTTGTATACTTGGAGGACTTATAGGTGAATAAGATCTTAATTTAATGGATAATTTGCGAGACCGCACCTTATAAAATAAGTTTTTTTGCGAGATCGCACTTTTTATGTTAAATTTTGCGAAACAACACCTTTTAAGTCTATTTCTTTACGAAGCAGCACCTTTTTTTCATTTTCGACCAATTTTGACCACTCGCCAACGCTGACCCAACCTTACTCTTACCCTTCAATTTTCCTCCAATTCCCCCCTGTCCCCCCAAAGACCCCTAAATTGTTAGAACAAGTCAACGTCGGGTCAACTTTAGAGAGTGGTCAAAATTGGTCGAAAATGAAAAAAAGGTGCTGCTTCGCAAAGAAATAGACTTAAAAGGTGTTGTTTCGCAAAATATAACATAACTAGTTTGATGGTCCGTGCAATGCCCGGGCTACTTATGTTTAAATGTTAAACGAATTTTTTATCTAAAACCTAAAATCTCGTTTCAAACACCCGTTGGATATTTGTAATGTAATTAGATGGAAAGTCACATTTAAAACCTAAAACTCATGTTTCCAACACCCGTAGACTATTTGTAATGTAATTAGATGAAAACCCACCTTTAAAAACCTAAAATCTCATTTTCGAACAACCGTGTGATATTTGTAATTTAATTAAAGGAAAAGTCACATTTCAAAAGCCAAAGTCCCATTTTGAAACACCCGTGTGATATTTGATCAAATGACCATAAATCAAGTAATTACTATATTACATAATTATTTTCCCAAGTAATAATGTTATTTTATTAGAATAATATTACTATATACTTACCAAAAATAATTTTGGATAAACATTATTTACAATATAATAATATTATTATAAGCCACGTGTCAGCGTGGAAATTGAGCGGATTCAGGATTACATATATATATTAGATAGATATTAGATAGATTAGAAAGGTGCGGTCTCGCAAAAAACTTATTTTATAAGATGCGGTCTTGCAAATTTTCCTAATTTAATTAACAAGGTTACATTCGCTCTTATACGGTAGCTGTTGTAACTTGTAAGCAAAAGGCAACTATATTAACCGTGCTTGTGTTTTGTATAGTAGGACCTAGTTGACAACTAATTTTGAAAAATTTAAATGGTCAAAGTTAGCTAGAATAGCTTGACCAGGAATAGAAGCAGTAGAACCGAAGCCACAATGCATGATATCTTATATCTAGAAGGGAATATGTGAGGCCTTTAATTTATTCCGTGGTCAAATTGAACCACCTCATTATTAATTAGAAGCGTGATTAATAATTGGACTATTGGAGTAGTGGAGCCAATCAAAATAAACAAATTCAACTTCTCTAGTACGGAGTAATCAATTAGCCTTCTTCTAGAATGGAACTAAAGCTCGATCAATTGCATTTTTAACTTGGGACGATCCCACTGGCTAATTGAGCTGTATTTCTAAACTTTGGTTGTCATTTGATTACATGTGAGGATTCGGAATTTTTTGGTTGGCATTTTCTCCAAATTGTCATCAATAACACCTTTTTTATTATAAGATTTTAGCTAATGCTAACACTTCTTACACGTGTTTATACTCAACCCATAAATTCTTTTATGATTTATTTTCTAGTTAGTCTTAATGCTTACGACAGTAGTAATGTTGATGGATATGCATGCAATGAAAGATTAATATCCTTTTAAATGAATGCAAGTTTTGATTCTTGAAATCTAAAACTATATATCTAATACTATATATTAAAATCTGAAATTAAGTATTTCTTAGAAGGACACTTGGTATACATTAATTGGATAACACTAAGTAATTACATAATATGGAAATTATTAGCTAATTTATGGAAAATAATAGTGTTGCTAATAATATTATAACAAAAATAAACTAACAATTTCATAAAATGAGTATAACAATATAGATATACGGTCCGGGCGTGAGCCGGGCATCCAAACTAGTTAAACATAAAATCAAGTTTTTTCTACGAGAACACTTGTCACTTATTAATTGGATATCACAATTAAATTATATATATGGCAATTATGGAAACACTATAATTCATGGTGATAAGTTAGCTAATTATGGTAAAGCTAATTTATGGTAGGAAACACAGGAGGCATTGGAATCAATAACTGGATGGTTTGCAGCTTAATCACCTCGATTTATATGATACAATGGTTATACCATGCTTCCGTGAGCACAATTAGCATGGTGGTCATTCCCATAATAAAGAAGTAGGGACCGCACTTAAAATTATTTAAAATCTATTTAAGTGTGGTCTCTACTTCTTTAATGTGAGAAGGACCACCATGCTCATGGTGCTCCTGTGAGCATGGTATAATTTACCGATATGATATGGCAGGAAAGAAGTTCCGGAATTTTTGGAGGAAAAGAGCATACAGAAGATTGGATTATTAAGAACATCAAGTATGCAGTTAGTATAAGAATCTATGCTTGGCTAAGAAGTTGTGATAATATTGAAGTGGTAGATAGTTTATTTGAACTCTTAGATGGTTTGGTTTGGTTTTTTTCCCTAGTGGTATCTCTTTGTAATAAGATGCTTTTCTCTTTTTTCCTTTTCCCCCTATATGGATGAATAAAAAGAGTACACAATCTTACAAAAAAAAATGGTAAAAATTGAAATATAATGTGATATAACGGGTGATAGGATAGTGGATAGAAAATGAGATAGTATAACGGGTGATAGGATAGTAGAATGAAAATGGAATTGTAGGTGACGAGATATGGAATGAAAATGACATAATAACGGGTGACGTAAAAGTGAGAAGGAAATAAAAATATGATGAGTTATTAAAATAAATAATAATATAATATAATGGGTGACAAAAGTTGAAAGAAAAAATTAATGTAAAATGTTGTTCATAGTAATATTATAACAAAATAAACGTATATTTTACTGAAACGAGTATAAACAATATAAATGGATAGAGCAGGCACGAGCCGGACATACAAACTAGTAAATATAGGAGGTGAATATAGGAGAAGAAAATCGACGTCACTCTTTTAATTCATGCAATATAGAACAACTAATTCAGGTTGGTGATTTTATAATTGGTTTTGAGTTCATTCACGTTGTCCCATCACTCCAAAATTAATCAAGGTTTCCCGCATCCAAATATACGAAGTTTATTCAAAGAAGTATGTTTTAGCCACCAAAGTGATGAGGGTGAGATCTAAAAAACACCAAAGTTGTATTTGGTATGTATAAAACACCAAAGTTGAAAAACTTGTTTTAAAAACACACTTTGAATTATTTGGGTATTTATTAAACACCAAAACTAATAAAAAAAAATTGAAAAAAAAAAATTTAATAAAATTATGTTTGTACTTACTAAAATTAAGAAAGACTAGACTCGCTTCACAATAGAAAGAGATATATATATCAAGTTCATTCATTTAAAAAAAATCACATAATTGAGCAAATGTCAAAAAAAATCTACGAACATGATTGTAAGGTACTATAAAGTTCAAAATATAACATAAAAACTTGTTTAGAAGTCCCAAAATTCTTGCGCTCCCGCTCCATCAGGTCCAAAACGACTCTTATTTAAATTTCCCTAATCCTAGGTTCTGATTGTGAAGTTTGTTGAATTTATTTGTGCCATGCTTTCGTTGAGAAAATCGATGACTGGAATCGAATAAGAAGATGAAAAATCAACTACTTAACCCTAGAGGAGGGAAGAACATCTATCTGTTGATGACTAGTTCGTTTTTTTTTTTTTTCTTAACGCAGAAATATAATTTAAGAGATAGAATAAAAGCTATCATTTTTTTATTTGTTTGGGTGTTTAATAAATACCTAAATAGTTTAAAGTGTGTTATATAAACAAGTTTATCAACTTTGGTGTTTCATACCAGTAAATCCCAAATACGACTTTGGTGTTTTTTAGATCCCACCATCCTTACTTTGGTGGTTAAAAAATACTTCTTTGGAAGTTTATTACCCGCAACACACATTTCTCCCGGTAAATACACACCATGTGTTACTATAATTTGTAGGAGTGACCGGGTAATAAAGGAAAAACGCGTTAGTTTCTTTGGAATCTGTCTTGTGCAGACAATGGTTAGAACTGGACAAATTTAAGGAAACAAATTCAAGATATTCCATTCTCAAGGTTCTTAGAATTTTCGATAATAGTTCTGTCCATTTGTCTCCTTTTCTCCTGGAATTTGTCCTTTTGCTCTTCTGATCGTATGATTTGGGGAACTATCTTATGTTATGCATGAGCTAGGAAATTCACATGTAAGATGTGACACACACCTTAATTAAGGAGCAAGAAAGCCAATTAAAGCAAATTTAAAACAAATTTAATTCGTGATTACTTAATTGAAGATTTTGTTATTATGTAATAATAATACTACTTTAACTACTAGATGTAAGCCCGTGCATTCCACGGGTCTCTTAATGACGATATCCAATTATGATGATAAACTTGAACCGGTAAATATTTGACCCTTATATAGAATCTATTGCTTTAGACAATTATTTTCATTATATGAGCCCCATTTTACAAATTTGAAAACTTATACTTTTAAATCAGACCTCTAACTAATTTATACATAACCTTTAATAGTCTAATATCAACGTCCACGAGGCATATTTTCGTTGCATTCTGGGGGAAAAAAGCCACCTCAAAGCCTAGGTGTCAGCTCCAAGATGCATCATACCTCCCAACCCGTGTGTTAACACTTAATCTCTTCTAAATTAATTTTCATAAATATCATAATTAGTCACTTATTATTCTTTATAATTGTATTAAACATCATGGCTATTCGTTTGCCAAGTTTGTCAGTTATAACTCAGTTCAATGTACTATATATACCTTGGTTATTTGTTTGATTTTAGTGAGAAAATTAGGCGTGCATGCCTAGCATGTTGAAAGAGATAACTAAACTAGAAATAAGATTAGTGGTGTGGATAATTTTACCATAAAATAATATTGAGAAATATTATGATGTATTAGTAACTAGATGTATTATAGGTTTTTCTAATGTGTGCCCATAGGGCGCATGTTCAACTCAATTCCTCCGTCATTTTTTCGACAACAGTCGTTTTGCATCGCCGGCCAACTCCTCTCCGGTCCCACACGCTTCCGACGCTACTCCTAAGCCGTTTACCTACTTCTACCAATAAGGTTCAAAATTTTTGATTCACAATGTTGCGTGGGTTGAATTTTACTGCTAATTTGTGCGACGTTTTGCTGAACTATTGGGCTTAATTTGGGCATGAATCACTGCAATTTTGGAGAATTATAGCTTACTTCCTGGTCACAAACCTATTTTTTATTATTGCATTTGATTGAGGTCGAAAATTTTTGTGTTTTAATGGCTGATCTTCTGGTTGGAAATTTCTGTGTTATATATATGGAGTATTGTGTATATTAGTTGGATGTATGACTTGGACTATCAGAATGCAACGAAAATATGCCACGTGGACGTTGATATAGACTATTAAAGGTTATGTATAGATATGAACGACCCTTTCCATTCCATCTTCCAGGCTCTTTATATATTCGTTTTTTCGGGATGGCAGCTAGCTCCGGACGGTGCTTGAATTTTAATTTTTTTGGGTCTCCTCCTCACTGAAATTAATCAAGGTTTGTCCATATCAATGTTTTAAATGGGTATTCTTTGTCTTTGATGATGTTTTGGTTTTGATATTTTCGTTCAATTTACTGAGATTAAAAGAATCAGCAAAGTTGTAGAATGCATGTAATACCCCGGATTTCAGAGGAGATCCCTGAAAGATTAAGGGCTCATATGAGGTGCTTAAAATGAATGATAGTGCTACTCATACCAACAAAGTCGACTTTCCTTTTAGGAAGCCCATGTAATAAGAACTCCAAAGTTAAGCGTGCTTGACTGGGAGTAATTTCAGGGTGGGTGACCTCCTGGGAAGTTTCCCAGGGTGCGCACGAGTGAGATCAAAGTGCGCCGTAAGGACCCGTCTTGGTGTGTGAGGTCAGCCCACAGCCTGGCAAGCTGCCATAGGTGACTACTCTCGGCTCAGGCGATGAGCCGGGGTGTTACAAATGGTATCAGAGCAACCCTGCGACCGCGTGTTGATCATGTGGTCAGGAGAGCCCAGGGCAACAGCCTAGCGGGGGAAAGATCCTGGAGCTAGACTATGGTTGGCTGCCAGTCGCACTGCCAGTCGCAACGAGGACGTTGCTTTCTTAAGAAGGGGTGAATGTAATACCCCGAATTTCACAGGAGATCCCTGAAAGATTAAGGGCTCATATGAGGTGATTAAAAGGAATGATAGTGCTACTCATACCAACAAAGTCGACTTTCTTTTTAGGAAGCCCATGTGATAAGAACTCCAAAGTTAAGCGTGCTTGACTGAGAGTAATTTCAGGATAGGTGACCTCCTTGGAAGTTTTCCAGGGTGCGCACGAGTGAGGTCAAAGTGCGCCGGAAGGACCCGTGTTGGTCTGTGAGGTCAGCCCACAGTGTGGCAAGCTGTCATAGGTGACTACTCTCGGCTCAGGCGATGAGCCGGGGTGTTACAATGCACCATTGACGGAGCAGCAACAAGCTGCAATCGTTGCTCATCTCACGTCGTTGTCGAGCATTCCAATTTGGTGCGTTCTTGCTTTTCATCTTTTACTGTGAGTACGGTATATGTGTTATTTTGCTCCAGGCTTACAGTTTGATTAAAGTTGTGCAAGTTAGTGAAAATTAGGCATTAGATAAATAAACTATTAGTTCTATTATTTCTACTCTTGATTACATTTATTTCTAATCGTAATGATTTTTACCAAAAGCATTGGAATGATTTATCGATTAATATGGAAGACAGTATCACTGGTCAGTGTTCAGCCGCTAACCTGATTAGCATGAATCAGATGATTCACTCATAACGTCTTAAAAGTGTTGCTTCGTGTATCGCAAAAGATATTACTTTCATAATATTAGGATTATCAACATGTGGTACATCTGGTTGACAAAAATTAGAGTCCTTAGATACATCTGAAGTACCCTACATGTTCAAATCAAAAGATAAGAGAGACGGGGTCAGATTCAAAGATGAGTGTATATAAGGCACTGTACCCTTTGGCCACTTCTGAAAAATTATATTGTTCTTCTGGTCTAGGATACAAAACTATGACGTATGATCCCCCCTAGTGTGTTAAATTTAAAGCAAAACGAATATGGATGTCGAACATTTAAGGCGCTATGTTCTAATCTACACTAGAGTCTGGTTACAAATTTGTGTTTTCCTTAATGTTTTACATCAATGATTACAAAGTAGGGTGATTTCGGTATTGGATGTTGCATAAACACAATCTCCCACAAAAAAAATAGTGTGTGATATAATTACCGGGTTGTCTAAACTAAGAACTTATAATTACACAGGCGATTAAAAATCAGGTTACTACTTTGTTCTCTTTTGAACGTTCAAATTTGTGGTTTGTGGTTCTGTCATCTGATTTGGTTCATATTGCATCCTATTTTGCAGAGCGTTCCTGACGAATTTAGTACGAGTAGTTCTAAATTATTCAAGCCAACACTCTCTCTAGGTATGATGTCATCATCGTTAATTTACTTTTTAGATTGGCGAGATGACCAAAAATTCCTTCCAATGTTCTAAGCAGAATTCTTGGAGTTTTTCATCTGGTCTCCTTAAAACTTCAAACTCATGTTGTATTTTATTGGCCTACTTTTAAGCTTTTGTAGATACCCACTTCATTCTTTGTTTAATTAGTTGCTTAGTGGCTTTTTTACGCTGGAGTGATTTTGTAGAATTGCGGGATGTTTTCATTTGGCATACTGACAAATGCAACCCTGCGGCAGAGACAACCTAATAATGGATGTGGAATCCTCAAGCTTGAAGCTAGGAGCAGCTAGGGTAATGGAAGAGATGGAAGGTCGGGTTATGGAAAGGAAGAAAGTGGGATGATAGTCCTTCTGCTGCTCTCAATCTCACTCACCTCCACCCCGAGAGAGGTCAAGATCTTAAGCAATGAAGATGCATAGGAGACAGTGCTTTATAGATCGTTTGTAAACCCAGACAGTCAGTTGTATCACGGGTAATCTATTTAGGTTGCCTGGAGCCCAACAGTTCATCATTTTCGTACTTGATATTTTTGTCGAATATTCTCTTAATGGCATCTCAGACTACATTTCCTAAACCCAAAATCAGACCATTGAATCTTTGGAGTTGAAGCAAAGTATACAACACTCTGTTGTTTGTTTTTGAAAATTACCTTGACGTTACTATTTATTTCACTAATTAGCCAAGAAGGCATAGTTTCAGCTTCACGAAGGTTGTCAACATGTCACCCTACATGGTGACCTTTTAGCATTTTTCCTTATTGAGTAGTATATCTTTTTGCCTTTATTATTACGGAAAAAATATTATTTTGGAAAGACGCTTTATGCACTGTACTCCCTCCGTCCCAGCTCAAACGCCCCAAGGCGTTTTTGTAGTGGAATAAGAAAATTTGATATAATAAGTTAAGTGGGGTATTATTAGGAAAAAGGAGGAGAGAGAATGTGAGGATTTATAAAAGTAGGAGAGATATGTGACAGATGTTGTAATAATTTAATAAAAGTAGGAGAGAGATAAATGTCCCAAAATAGATGGGGTGTTTGAGGTGTGACGTCCCAAAATGTATTATGGGGCGTTTGAGCTGGGACGGAGGGAGTAATTTTTAAGAATTTGATAGCATGGTATGCAATTATGTATAGACTTTGGGTTTCCTTTATGTATATACTCCATTCTTTCAGTCTTTTCCAACAACAAAAAAAGGCAATGATTATTATCACTCCACATGGGACTTCCAGCACTCCCACTAATTTATTATAGTTCAAAGAAAAATAGAGCTAGTCAGAGTGTTAGAGCACTCCCATAGTCCCATGGAGTGCAATAGTCTTTTCCAAAAAATATTATGTATGTATATTAACGTGCATCTATCTATTAAACATTCTAAGGAGCGATGTCTCCTCATTGAAATTTCTCATCTGGCGCAAGCGAGCAGGAAAAAAGTACCCCATACTATTTTCTTATAAATGCATCTCTTTTGTAGTTTGGTTTGTTACTTATCTGCCATGTCACCCAAAAGAGAATTGACACTTACAACCCTTTTAGCCAGACTTTCATTTTCTCACTTAAAGATTTCATTTAAGTACCAACGATTGATAATGTAACACCCCATATTTTTGGGACTTCTAAATTATTAAAGTCGTCGGGAGAAATTCATTTTAGAGTTACGAGTTTCTATTTTTGGGAAGTTAGAGTCACTTTCCTTTTTGGGTCGTTTTCCTAATTAGGAATTTAGATAGCAAAATTACCAATTTGCCCTTACTAAACCCTCCCTCACCTTAATATAAAAACAAAACACAAAAAAAAAAAAAAACACAAACCCATCAGCCGCACGCAAGAACAGAGAAAGAAAAAAAGGAAAGAAAAAAAAAAAAGAAGAGGAGGAGAAGAACAGAGGAGAAGCGCGCGATTTCTTCTCCGCGAACCACGCCGCGCGCTGCTGCCTTCACCACCGCACAACCGCCCTCGTCGCCGACCCCTACCGTCCTCTCTCTCTTTATTTCAATCAAGAGTAGTAAGTTTCCTCACCCTTTTCTATAATTGAATTAATTGGGTTTTCGAAATTGTGCTCGATTGTTGGTCTAGAACACGATTGAGGTTAATTATATTGTTGTTTTGAGGTTATAATCGCGATTGTGTTGATTATAATTCGTGGGTTGTGATTTTCGAAATTTGGGGTTTTGTTAATTAGGGTTCTTGTTAATTGTGATTGATTTTGTTTTTGGAATTGCTTGATTTTCGGTGGAGTGATTTGTTATGTGTTGAGAGTGTTGTAGTTTTATTTTGGGAGCGTTTGATGAGGATTTGGGTGAAGAACAAACCTACTGCCGGTTCTGACTTTTGGGTTATTTGAGGGTTCTTGTTGTTATTTTGATGTTTGTTTGGTGGGATTGTGTAACTAGTATGATAGGGGTGTTGTGGTGCGAATTTGGTGTGGTTATTGGAGTGTTTGGATGTCGAAATCATGTTGTTGTGATCTTGTTGTCGTTGGATGATTTGGTTTTGAGTTGGGATTATGATGGTGAGTAATTAGTAATTCAATCTTATTATTTTGTGATTAGGGTGTGTGTTTGAAGAAGTTCCTTTCTAGTCTTGGAGCAGTTTAGTGGTTCTTTCAGAGTAAGGTAAGAACGTTGATCAAGCCTTTGAGCCTCGCAAATATCATGTTCTATTTCAATGATTGGATTCCTAACCTTAAATATCTCTGTCTTGTATTCATTGCTCACTTGTTTCTGTCAATTGGAATCATTTCACATGTCGTATCTAATTCGTCTTATGCGCCCATCAATGCCCTTCGACTTCCTTTATAACCGGTCTCTCAGCCCCGGTCTCATTTGGCCTCTCGGCCACTTGGCTTCCCGGCCGAGTGGTCTATCATTGTTGTTGTTGACTTCGCTTGTGTTCTTGTTGATGAGAATTGAATCCGGCCCGTCCGTTTATAAATTTTATTATCGAATAATGAATGTAAGACGGATGAAAGAAAAGAACGATATGATTACCACCTAGAGTGAACGTGATGCGGCACAGACCGATCACTGTTTATACCTCTGATCAAGTTACTGTTTCGGTCGGAGTAGCTACCGACTGCCTATTAGGCTTTCCTCCTAGAGGTACGCATCCTACTGGATCTCTAGCGAGGGGTGTGCACATTTTAAGTCTTTAGAAATCGTTTATATGTACTCTAGCTCGCGCCGGTTCGAGATTGTGGTGGGTGCGGGGTAGGAACCCAGCCGTGTATGATTGACAAGACCGTTTGTCTCGTCAGCGATACGTGACTATCGCACTGCCGTGTCCCGATGGTACTTTGTATTCATTATTATATCCAATGCTTATTATTTGTTAGCTACGCGCCTCAAGGCGCGTATCTTTGTTTCTTTGCTTTATGTTTCTTACTCAGCCTGTGCTGACGTTCTGTTTTTTGGTTTGTTCCCTACCATGTTCTGGAGCCTATGTCATTCTTCGATGGCATAGTTGACAGGTCTTGATGATGTGGATGCTTGCTAGAGGAATTTATTTGCATGTCGGGAACTTTTCATAAACATTATTTGGAAATGGATTATATTTGGTTTTGTAATTTAAATTTCAGTTTTGAGAACTGTAGTTCGACATTCAAAGTCTTCCGCTGTCGACTTTTCGTTTGTTCGAATTTATTAAGTTGTAATTGAATTTCAAGCCTAGCAGTTGACTCGGTAGTCAACTGCGGCGTAACAATTCTATAATATTTCCTCATTTATCATTGCGAAAATTTAGGGTTGTTACAGATAATTTCCATTATGATTAACGAAGTCGTACTATACAAAATGTTATGCAATGACACCATTTGGCTATTCATGAACTTATAACTAAGGTTTACTATTAGAATCGAACTCACAAAATAAACAAAGACAGACCCGTGATTTCACGGGCACCAAAGCTAGTTATACTTTAATTCAATAGAACTACCTTGAAGATGGAGTATTACTTAACCTCTTGAAAAAAAAACATTTATTACTTAGAAACATTCACATAGTACTCTTGTATTTCTATTTTTCACCTGATTTCCACAGTTTTTTGTTTGTTTACAATATGTACCATAATTTTTGCCCTTCGGACACATTATTGAAAAAAATACTATAATATAAAATAAAGTATTTGTCTTTAATTTTACAATTTTAACTTAGCACCCTCTAATAAATTAGAACTAAATTTTTTTTTAATGAAACCCCGTGCATCGCACGGGTCACTTAATAATGATGTCTAATCAAAATATAAAATTGAACTCATGAATATCTAAACCATTATATATGATCTATTACTTGCATTTTATTTTACCCGTGTAAATAATTACTTTTCTTATAAAATTTATTTTAAAAATTGAGAACTTATACCCTTTTACTGAGCCTTAATAATTACATTCGTGATAATGAGCTTGTATATAATTTTTAAAGACAATTTAAAATATATAATTTAGTGTCAAATATCAAATAATCACTATAAAATTTGTAGAGTGACCCAAGGGCATGTTACATGATTTATTTATGTGAAAATTATATTTGAGTGTAAATAAATTTAGGGATCCGCTATGATTAATTAGGAGAATTTCACAAAAATATGTACATTAATTTTTGCCCTTTGGACACATGATTGAAAAAGAAAACAAATAGTATATTCTAAAATAAAACCTCCGTCTTTAATTGTTCAACTTTAAATCAACCACTTTTAATGTCATTTACAACTATACTTTTATACAAAAACACAACTTTGAATACTATTGGTTATAATTACATTTTATATATATATATATGTATATTCAAATTAAATTATTTGTTCACTTACCATATCATGTACTAAGTGATATGGTAAATGAACAAATAACTCAATACCAATTATACATGATATGGTAAGTAAAAAATATGGACTTTCTAATGCGAAAATATGTACTTTCTAGAATATTGCAATCACCGCGGGAACTCAAAAAAAACCTTTTTTTAAGGTCAAAATTACATTTTTTTGAATTATTTCTTACTTTACATAAAGCGTATAATTCTTATTTAATTATTTTTTTACATACCATATCATGTATAATTGACATTAAATTATTTGTTCACTTGTCATATCACTTATTTAGTCCATGTAAGATTTAAATACAAATTTTTTTATACATAACATAGAGTTTCTAGAAAGTTCCATTCTTATTTAATTATTTTTTATTTACCATATCATGTACAATTAACATTATATTATTTGGTTACTTAGCATACATGGGATTTATATATAATATTTTAATTACATGATATGGAAAAATGGACATTCTAGAATGTTCCAATCGTTTAATTATTTTTTATTTACCATATCATGTATAGTTAACATTATATTCTTTGGTTATTTACCATACATGGAATTTATACATAATATTTTAATTACATGATATGGAAAAATGGACATTCTAGAATGTTTCAATCATTGTGGGAGCTCAAAAAAAACCTGCTTTAATAATATATATTGATGATTGAGAGTTTTCAACCCGTTTAATTAATTGAGGAGTTCTAGGGTGCTCGACAAGTACCGCAAAATACCATAATAAATCATTTTTAAAATAACTTAATAATTTTTTTCTAAAAGAAAAAATTTATCAAATTATATTAGATATAGTTTGTAGAATGTATACATTAGCATAAAAGATTAAATAAATGCAATTAACCATTTTTTTTCTATTTTTTTGGTTATTTACAATATAATTTATAAAACATACCTAAATAAAAATAATGGATGGTGTAGATTGATTTTTAACAATATGGATGGTTGAGATGATGTTCTTATGGTACTTTGCGGTACTTGTCAAGCACCTTAGAATTACTATTAATTAAATGGGTCAACACGTCTAACACGATTACCTAAATGAGTTGGGTTAGTGTTGAAATTTTTGACACGAAACAAACACGAATTTTACCCCTTATTTGTATTTGATATGCTAGTCTTGTCAATTCGTATGACAACCTTACTTTTTAAGTTGTATAGAGCCCAATTCAAAACTCAAATAATCTAATTGAGAAAATTACTCTTTTTTAAAACCAGTTTTTAATATTAACGATGCATTACAGACACAATAGCCTTAATTCTACAATTTTTCTTTAATAAAATGTAATTTTTGTGAACTTTTCTTTCAGTCGGGTTAGGCGGGTTGTTAACGTGTCACACGTTTAATAAATGGGTCGGGTTTGTGTCAGAGGCTATCGACACGTTTAATAATCGGTCGGGTTAGTGTCAGGGGTTTTACAACCCGTTTATTTTTGACATGAACACGAACGCGACATGGACACGACCTTTTGCCAACTCTAAAAGCATATTTGAGTATCTAGTCGATTATTACAATTCCAATTTCGTATGTCGAGCGTCTTTATTAGAGGTCTACACTCAATATGTAAATACTAAACGGCTTATATTAATAAAAACTTTATTCCTGTAATCAGCTTATTCTAGAAGATAGGCGGTCGTTGAATTCAAAGAAAATGTTTTTTTTTCTTTTCCAACGAGAGTCTCGTTATTTGAGACGTATCTCCTCTTTTGAGACTCGCTAACATCCGAAAAGTTAAAAACTACGTACATATTTTGTTTAGTAAGTTACTGCTATAAGAGAATTACAACCATATGACTTTGCGAGTCCCATCAGCCTTAAAAAATAGTCATATGCATTTTGGTGTCAACGTACATAAATTTATGTTCGGAAACAATTGATTGAACAAGACTGCAGCATAATGGTTCAATGTCCATGTCTTTCTTGATGAACTCACTCAAGAAAAGAAGACCTTAACCTAGCAAATTGCAACACGAATGCCACATGTCAAATCATCCACCTCTCACATTAATTGATGCTGTGCTATAATTGTATAAGAGCCTAATTGTGTTGGTAACATGGTTCTTGATAACTTGATCGATAATAATCTTGATCATATAAGAACACGTCACTTGTTAAATTATGTGAACCGAAAAAAAAAAATTAAAGTAATTTACGTACTAATAACTCTATCTTCTAATTGTAATACGAACAACATTTTTGATCTAATGAATATCATATCATTTTGTTTAGTCCAAATTTGAGTTTAGTAAGGCAATTTTTTTTTGTTTAATTTTGAACCGATTATTGCTCAACTGGTAGAATCTTGATCATCATAAGATTCATAACAACTCAATTAATTGCACACAGTAACATGATAAGTGCTTAACATCCACACTGATTTCATCCAATTCTTCTTTTTATCTATTTTTAGTGACTTTTTCTAGTCGTATTTTTCATTCATCCAATCATATTTGTTTAAGCTACCCTAGCTATATACTCCGTATCTTACTTCCCACTTAAATTCGCGGGAACCTATATAAAACTTTGGTCCAAATTAAAGACGACTGAAATTATCGAAATAATTGGTTATAATAATATGGAGGGAGTAATAAAGGTCACAGAAACCTGATTCACATCCCGTTATAAGATTCATAACTACACAATCGTTGCCAGACGATAAGGTCATGCACAATTAGGGCAAAATCATAATAATAAATAAGGTAGCGTTTGTAAACATGAATTTGAAAATTTGTAATCATTTCAAATCCATCATTTGA
Source organism: Spergularia marina (assembly GCA_963680865.1). Classification (NCBI taxonomy): domain Eukaryota; kingdom Viridiplantae; phylum Streptophyta; class Magnoliopsida; order Caryophyllales; family Caryophyllaceae; genus Spergularia; species Spergularia marina. Next base: position 7,222,457 of record OY804545.1, on the reverse strand, counting down.
GAATGTAGAATTCAAATATAAATTCAATGTTTGGGGAGGGTGGGATTTCAAAATGACACTTTTTGAAGTGTCATTTGTTTTTTGTCTAATTGGATTTGATACAAATTCCAAAGAACTTGACACAAATCCAAATTCTCAAATTCTTTAGTTCCCAAACATGTGATTTGTGTTAAATTTAGATTTGAGAATCAAATCCTTGTTCCCAAACACTCTCTAATTGATTTTATATTGACAACGGTTCTAGATGGTAGTCTAAATTAAAAAATTTGAAACTCAATGAACAATAACTATCTAAATGCTAGCCAGTCAGGACTGTGGTTATAATTAACACCAAACAGCTAATTGGCTACTTCGGTCCATGCCAAGTTCGTGGGAAATAAGCGAGAAAAAGCGTTTATTTTTACAATCACAGTGTCAACTATCAATACAATTACACACTCCATACATAAGTTAAGGAACAAAATATGTATATAGTGTTGGGGATTATATATAATGTTGCAAAAATCAATTACATATTACAATAATTTCATGAGAGACTTGACGAAAATTCTTAATTAAATCATTGTGATCTGTTTGTGATCATACGTACTCCATATATTATCTGATTATCTTCGTAGAGGAAATGGCAGGCTATGTGAGCATGTGACACTTGTATTATGACAAACTAGTTTGCATGCCTGTGTCACGCCCGGGCTATATATTTATATTGTTTATACTCACTCTATAAGAAAAATGTTGGCTTATCTTTGTTCTAATAAATTACTATAATGATTATATTGCATAAATTAGTTATACTATACTATTGCTTATCATTGTTCAAATAAATTACCTTAATAATTATTTTCCATAAATTAGCTATATTATACTACTCTATGATAATTTATTACCATATCTTAACCGATAATTATATTTAATGTTATTTTTATGTTCTATCCAATTAATAAATGCCAAGTGTCGTTGTAGGAAAGACTTGGTTTCAGATTTTAATAGATAGTATTAAATAATCAAATGTGATTGTAGTTCTAGGACAAGAATATATAACATAGCCTGAAAACCGTAGCTAGTAAACCACAATTCGACGTTTGCAGTGGTCACCGGATTTTTATACAAATAATTTCTCCAGCAAAGCCGGCGTCAGATGCATCGTTTTTTCACATGCTTCGTCAAAGCCGTTGGATAATCGGATTTCCTTCAAATCATTAAAAAAACATGCCAGACCACTGATGCATAAAATCAAGCAATGTACATAATTATTTTTTTTTATATTATCAAGTGCTTTTTTTATGAACAATTGAAAATTCATTCTTCCGCTTTATTTTATATTTTGTGTTTCAATGGCATATGTGAAAGGATAAAAGATTACTTCATACATATTATGTATGTTCGCAGCCATTAAAATGAGTAGTCAAAATACGTAATAACTCAACATATAAGTGTCTGTGCCCCCCCCCGCGCGCGCGCGCACACACATACATTTTTATATATTGTGCAAAAATTAGTTACCTCTTAATTTTAACAGTAATTCTACTAAACCGCTAGCTTAGGGCCTATTCGATATCACTGCCGTTTTCAGTTTTTGGTTTTTTTGAGTAAAAAGTTTATGTAAATAAGTTGCAAAAATTAATTTAAACTGTATGTTTCTATAATAGTCATACAAAAAATGAAAACTGACAACTGAAAACTGAAAATCACTTTTTCTGGTTTTCAAAAACGGGACTTTGGTTTAAAAACTGAAAACGGAAAACGATACCAAAGTCTCGTTTTTGAAAACTACAGTGGTTTTCAGTTTTCAATTATTACTACAGTCTACACAGCCAAGCTAAGAAAACCCAAGCTGTACTCAAGCTGAGTCAAGCCTAATTAGATTCTAGTACTGATTCTACACAAATACACCATCAATCCAATTGTTACGCTTCTATTTGCTTTTTATTTATTTTTTCCTTTTATGAGGATTTTGTTTATTGTTTACTCCAACCTTTTTTTTTTTGTAATAATTTGAATGACTTGTTCTTTACATTTAAACCATTTTCGTCTATTGTATTCGAATCTTATGATTGGTTTCATTTGGGGGCTTATAGTTTCATTAATATAAAGGTCGCTCGATATATATTTGTTTTGACGATCTTTAAACGGATGTGAATGCATAATGCATGCTTTACAAATCCTCTTCACTACTAGTATGTTGTATGTATTAAATATCAACCGATGCTCTTATTTTTGTTTTTCTAGTACCATTTTGGTCTTGAATTATCGATGACTTATATCAGTTTGTTAAGTCCTTTTTCAAAGGATCACCATTATCAGTTTATCACAACTTCACAAGTCGATCTATTATTGTAATATGATTATTAAAAAATTCCTGGTCATCGTTGATTCTCATGTATAGCTTAGCTTGACAAACGATCGTTAACCATTTCCTAGATTGTGGGGGTAACAAATTATTAATGATACATATTTTGATCGATTAAAGTTATTCTATTCTACCTTTTTTAAGGAAAAAAATTAATGATAGATAGTTAGTTCTGTAAATTAATTTGCTCTAGAAAAAGTGAGGTTTTAAAAACTAATTGTGTAAATTTAAGAGTTTGAATCATCCCACGTCGAAGAAATAGATCAGATGAGCGTAAGTTAACTAGTTTATAAGTTGGTGAGTTACTTCTCTTATCACCAATTTATTTTAGGATGGAATTAAACTCAACCGAGGTTGTGAGCTTATGTTCTTCATTCTCTTCTACGATCGGGATGGTTTAAGCCATGATAATGTTGTTAATACTCTTTCTATTTCATATATCAGAGACAATACAATAATCTCATATACTCCGTTTATGATAGTACATTTAGAACATTTTCTCCAATTTCTTGTACCTATATAAGGCTATGTTTGGTAAAACTAGCTGAAATAGTAGCTGAACGCTAAAATAGTAGCTGAATGCTGAAATAACAGTTGAAAGCTGAAATAATAGCTGGAAGTTTTTAGCTGATAATAATTGGGGTGTTTGGCAGAACTAGCTGATATATGAGCTGATATATATATAATTACATAAAATGCTTTATTTATTTTTAATCTCATTAGTAAATAAATGAGGTAAATTAGGAATAAAATTATGATAAACTAGCTTATTTAAAAAGTTACGCATTTGGTCAAACCAACTTATTTGGTCAAAGAGCTCAAAAAGCTAGTCAAATAAGCTAATTTGGTCAAATAAGTTAACTTTTTGTGCATACCAAATACGGCCTAAAACAAGGAGTTACTTATTAATATCTTAGTCAAATGCGTACTCAATATTTTTCATCTTTATTTTGGATACAATAATATTTAGCTTCAAGATAGTAATTGTTTGATTGATGTTTTGGGTTAGCTGCCCTAGATTAGATGGTCATAGCACTACTGACACAAATATTCTAGGTGGGTTTGTTAATTTACTTATTCGTGAGGGACACAAGTGGCTTATATGACAAAAACAGAGTAAATTATTGACTCAAAAAAATAAAATAAAGAGAGTAAATTAGTATTAATAATAATTTGATATTTGTTGATCATAAGTTGCGCCGTCATGGCGGGCACTTGTCCAGTGCAAGGGGCGAGATTGGGTCAATGCTTTAAAATGGTGCTGTATGTTCTTTGATTACTTCCTTACGTAATCACTTGCGTTTTTTTTTTAGTGATGGCTCCTATTTTTTTATTTTGTTGTAACATCGACAAGCGGGTAATGCAATAGATAGGATATAAGTATACCAATGTTAGAAAATGATTGAATTGGCGAGTTTTTAATCACTAGGCACTAGCCAAGCTTTATTCCTCGTATATTTTTTCATCGCTTTCCCAAATGTATTTTGAAAAAAAAAAAAAAAAAATCTAATACTCTTTATCACACTATCTAATTTAAACAAATAAAGTCAGGTATTTATAGCTTTGAACGTTCTACTAATTTAAATGGTCAAATTTCTACTAGAACTTTATGATAATTCCATTTAACAAGAGAAAATTTGATTATAACATAAGATTTGATTTGATTTCCAAATCCAAGGAAACTATGTAAAACTCCGTGTCTTACATTGGCAACCTACAAATTAAATTTAAATGGTCAAACAGTCAATTAGAATTAAACGGAAATCCAAAAACGATTAACAATTAGGCCTTGCCTGGTATGCAAGGAATAGTTAGGGGGGAATAAATTCATGGGTAAATTATTAGTGGGGGATTTATTAGGGGGGTAATAATTCATTGATTTGTCGGTTTGGAATACTAGGATTGATCAAGCGGGATTGAAAAGCAAGAAGGAGAAAGAAGAAGGTGAGAGAAGAGGAGAGAGAAGCACACCTGAGATGATGAATACCCAGAAGCCAGAAAGTACGCAGAAGCAAACAAGGGAGAGAGAAAAGTTAATGTCGGGCAAGAAATGTGTTACCCGGTAATATTTACTGGATGGGGTGGGCCGGTAATACATTACCCTTGTTGGGGGGTAATGAGTTTGGGGCCTAACTTATCCCTGTCAATCCAAACTTGCAGATGGGCCTGAAATTGTTAGCCCCTTAATTATTCAGGGCCTATTCCTTGCATTCCAGGCAGGCCCTTAAACATACAATTTCTAGTGGAAGTTTCGATGCTCATGGATTTCGAAACCGAGTTGTGTATAGTTGAACCATGAGTAGGCCGGACTGATATTTAGCACATTTGGTGGCCTCCGACCCCTAAGGTTCCAAAGCCAATGTAAATTTGCTAAGAAGTGTTCGTTAAAGAAGAATGATAAAATTGACCCTCTATGATTCAAGTGGTAGGCTCTTTTGATCAATCGGAAGTACTTCAACAAGTAACTGATTATATTGACATATGAACGATGAAAGCTAAACAGAAATATAGTTCACCTAAAAAATACCCTATTAAACAAGCTAAGGTTAACATGCTTATTACTATTAATAATATGAATTAAGCCACAACAAGAAGCTGTTGTGGATAGCAAATTTTGTATAAGAAGATGTCTTGGATGGAAAGATGAATTTCATGTCAAAACGTCATATGACATCCATATATTCTAACTAGTACGTGCAACATAATATTGGTATAAATCGAATACAAAAACTATTAGATAGATAGGACAAAACCCTCATAAAAATCACTACTGTTAAAAGATAATCCTAATTAAATATTAAACAACTAATATATATTAACCCAACTTTCTGGTAGAGTCACTAGGATCAATGAAACAAAGGCAATGAAGTGCTTTCTAGATACATTGATCACAAGATTAATATATATAGCAAATTAAAGCATTATTGTACTTGCTAAAAATCACACATTTGGCATACTTCTTATAAGAATATACTATAAATGGGAAATCATAATCAACTCTTTGTTAGCTATCAAACCCGAAATAGAAATATTGTAGACTTAGCCTAGCTTCTTCCATCATTTTCATCAATGTAATAAATGCATTAAAACATATTTTCTCCTTTCAAAACAGAAAAAAAAATATAATTAAAACAAAATAATGTACTCGTAAATAACAATTTGTATGCTTTTATTTATCCAGCTTTAGAGCAAAAGAGAGAGAAAAAATACAAAAAATGGAAAGACATTTTGGGGAGAGAAAAGGGGAAAAGTTAAAAGTGAAAACCATTCACCCTGGAAACAACGAGACTAACAACACGAGCTGTTTAATACATTAATTGTGAGTTAATTCTGCTTCTTAATTCTTTCGCTCCTAATTGGTGTTCAAATTCTAGGTTTTCACCATCGTTCATCAAATTTTATTTTTTTCTAATTACTATCAACAAAGGCCACATTTTAATTACATTTACAAAATACTTCAGGAAACCAAATCTTTTTTGAATTATTCCAATTATTACTCTTTCTTCAATTTACCTCAAAGCTCTATCCTCTCTTTTCCCTCCCTCCCTTTTTTCCCTCCTTCAAACTTCAAAGCTCCCATATTTCCCTTTTGTGGGGTTGTTGATGGTAGTTGGGAATTGCAATTATTTGATTTATTACACCCATTTTTATTCATACATTTTTTGTATTTTTCTCGGATGTTTTTCTTGAATTACAAAGATTTATTAAATCATTAAACATTAAATTAAAGCTAATGATTAGACATCAAATTTTTTGTCATTTTTTTAAGGCAAATGCGTGTAGAGGAAGTTCCCAAAAGTGAACAAAGTCAAACATGGAGGGGATGATCTAAAAGTCTTCATTCAAAGCTCTTTTGTTTGAATTAGAAGAAGAAATTTTTGTAGAAAAAAGAGAAATTTCAAATACTCTGAAATTTCCTCCTCTTTCCTTTCCTTTTCTCTCCCTCCCTATTATATCACCCTCTCCTCAATGTGGCACATCCTCATTTTCATTTTCTTCAAACACTAACATTTTTTCATAACTTTATTTTTTTTAAATTTTTTGTTATAAAGATTAAAACTTTAGCTTCTGGGTACTCCTATTTTTGGTTAAAGATTGCAGCTTCCTCCACAAGTTTTGAACTTTATATTTTTTTGGTGATTTGGGTAACTTATATCCACCAAAATACAGCTAGAATTTGCCATATTAATCACCATTACCATAATCTGCAAGTTTCTCTGGGAGATGTTTAGCTAGTTTAAATATATTTTTTTATAATAATATACTGGGGTTTTGAGCTCCAAAAGTCAGGAATTTATTGGGTTTTGTTGTTGTAAATTGGTGGGTTTATTACATTATTTTAATTCCAAGTAAATACACCCAAAAACAATTGAAAAAACACTTGCATTTTTCTGGGAAGTTGTGGACTTTTGTGAGTGGAACTTGTGGAAGAAATTGTTGTGTTTGTTGGATTTGTGAATAATTGGTGTTTTTTTTGGAGCTAATTTAAGATTTAGGAGAAAATAATAATAATAAAAAAAATGGCAAATGGGAGAAGGAGAAAGAAGTTGAGGTTCAGCAAGATCTATTCATTTCACTGTGGTAAAGCTTCATTTGAAGAGGAAGAACATTCACAGATTGGTGGACCTGGGTTTTCAAGGGTAGTTTTCAGTAATGAGCCTGAGAATAGCTTTGAACCTTCTTCTGTAAGATACTACCCAGATAATAATGTTAGTACCACAAAATATACACTTGCCACTTTTGTTCCCAAATCATTGTTTGAGCAGTTTAGGAGGGTTGCCAACTTCTATTTCCTTTGTACTGGTATCTTGGCATTCACTTCTCTTGCGCCTTATACCGCGGTGAGCGCTGTTGTGCCTCTGATTTTTGTGATTGGGGTGAGTATGTTGAAGGAGGCAATCGAAGATTGGCGCCGAAAACGGCAGGTATGTCATCCTTGTTGTCTGTTTTGTTCAAATGTTGTTAAGATTTCTTCTGGTTTATGGACTTTTACAGGTTTAGTTTATGTTTCTGTAAGATCACATTATGTTGGAATGTATATAATGATGTTGTTTATTATTGTATTGTGATGTTGTTCTTAGTTTAAATTGGTTAGAATTGGTTATTGTTTAAGTATGATTGTTGAAAGTTTGAGATTAGAGAAATGGATTTACTGCTCAGATTGTGATATTTGGCGTGATGAACAATTTTCCAGGATATTGAGGTGAACAACAGGAAAGTGAAAGTGCATAGAGGAAATGGGGTGTTTGAGGTGTCTGAGTGGAGGTATCTTAAAGTTGGGGATGTAGTGAAGGTTGAGAAAGACGAGTTCTTTCCAGCCGATATCCTTTTGCTTGCGTCTAGTTATGAGGACGCGGTGTGCTATGTTGAGACTATGAATCTTGATGGAGAGACAAATTTGAAGTTGAAGCAAGCTTTGGAAGCGACTTCATCATTGCTAGATGACTCCAGCTTGGACAGTTTTCGCGCTACCATAAGATGTGAAGACCCTAATGCCAGTTTGTATACCTTTGTTGGGAGTATGGATTATGAGGGGCAGCAGTATCCACTCAGCCCCCAACAACTTTTGCTGAGGGACTCGAAGCTCAGGAATACTGATTACGTGTATGGTACTGTGGTTTTCACTGGTTTTGATACGAAGGTTATGCAGAATTCTACTGATCCACCTTCTAAGCGCAGCAGAGTGGAGAAGAAGATGGATAGGATCATCTACTTTTTGTTTGCCGTGCTGTTTATGATGGCCTTTGTTGGATCAGTTGTTTTTGGTGTCACTACTAAGAGAGACCTCCTACATGGTGTTATGAAAAGGTGGTACCTCAGGCCTGACAGCACAGAAAACTTCTATAACCCCAAGAAGACACCACTTGCAGCGTTTTACCACTTGCTGACGGGCTTCATGTTGTACAGTTATTTAATCCCCATTTCCTTGTATGTGTCAATCGAGATTGTCAAAGTCTTGCAGAGCATTTTCATCAACCGAGATCTTCATATGTACTATGAGGAAGGTGATAAGCCAGCACATGCCCGTACCTCAAATTTAAATGAGGAGCTTGGTCAAGTAGATACAATACTTTCTGATAAGACTGGTACCCTGACCTGCAACTCCATGGAGTTTATCAAGTGTTCTGTGGCGGGTACTGCATATGGTCGTGGTATCACTGAGGTCGAGAGGGCTATGGCAAAAAGGAAAGGTTCGCCTTTGCCCAATGGCATGATTAATGGCTCACCATTGTCAAACTCAAATGGATTTTTTGATGTTCAGGATGATGCCTCTGATTTTGTTGAGGCAGGTTCTGGAGTCAAAGGGTTCAATTTTAAAGATGAAAGGATTATGAATGGCAGCTGGGTAGATGAGCCACATTCCGATGTTATTCAATTGTTCTTCCAGCTATTGGCTGTCTGTCACACAGTGATTCCCGAAGTTGATGAAGAAACCGAAAAGATTTCCTATGAAGCCGAGTCACCAGATGAGGCAGCTTTTGTGATTGCAGCTAGAGAACTTGGGTTTGAGTTCTACAAAAGAACTCAAACAACTGTTTCACTGCACGAGCTGGATCCTGTTTCTGGTGAGAAAATTGAGAGGGAATACAGAATCCTGGGTATTTTGGAGTTCAATAGCACAAGGAAAAGGATGTCAGTGATAGTCCAGACCGAGGAAGGGAAAATATTTCTACTCTCCAAGGGTGCTGACAAGTATGTTTTGAAGCCAACACTCCTCTTTGCTTTCCTTTTTAACATATTCATGACTTTTTTAGATAATTTACTGTCTTCGTCTTTTGTTCATTCAGTGTCATGTTTTCTTTGCTTGCAAATCACGGAAATGACTTTGAGAAGCAGACCAGAGAGCATATAAATGAATATGCTGACGCTGGACTGAGGACTTTAGTACTTGCCTATCGAGAGATAGATGAACAAGAATTTAGGGACTTCAATGAAAAATTTAATGCTGCCAGAAATGCAGTCAGTGCGGACCGCGAATCACTGATTGAAGAAGTGGCAGAAACTATCGAAAGAGACCTGATTCTTCTTGGTGCCACAGCAGTTGAGGACAAGCTTCAGCGTGGGGTAAGACCTTTTCCCTTAACTGTTACACTATGTTAGCTGATTTCCTCTCAAAATCACGTTGCAGAGTGTCGAAAAATCTCTAATCTTGTCAGAGGATGTTGTATATAGGTTCCAGAATGCATTGACAAGCTTGCACAAGCTGGCATAAAGATATGGGTCTTGACCGGTGACAAGATGGAGACAGCTATCAACATAGGGTATGGTTTCACCACCTTCTACCACACTTGATTTTCCGCTATATATCATTAGATGTCTGACAAAGCCTGGTGAACTGCAGGTTTGCTTGTAGCTTGTTGAGACAGGGAATGAAGCAAATAATAATCAACTTAGAGACACCAGAAATCAAAACTTTGGAGAAAACGGGCGACAAGGATGCCATCATTAAGGTGGGTTTTCCACAATGGACATGAGAATATTTGGTCATGTCCAGACCGTCTTGATGGTGAACTCAATGAATATCGTTCAAGCACAATTTATTTGGTACTGATGTTGCATCTGACATATTGTAGGCGTCCAAAGAATGTGTGCTAAAGCAGATTACTGATGCGATGACCCGAATTGATGGAGCAAGTTCGGAAGCACATGCTTTAATTATGGATGGGAAATCTCTTGCATATGCTTTACAAGATGATATGAAGAATTTGTTCCTAGACCTTGCAATTTCATGTGCTTCTGTTATCTGCTGCCGTTCATCACCAAAACAGAAAGCATTGGTATGTCCCTAATTGTATCTCGGAGCTTTAGAAATTGATACTTTATAGCGTTTCTTCTCTTATTTCTATGTTTTTACCATGTTACTGAGTATTTGTTCTGGTGAACTGTAGGTCACTAGATTGGTGAAGAACGGAACAAAGAAAACAACGTTAGCGATAGGTGACGGAGCTAATGATGTGGGAATGCTTCAAGAAGCGGATATTGGAATTGGAATTAGTGGTGTTGAAGGAATGCAGGTATGTAATTCATCATCTTCCGTGATATGTTTTGAATGTCCATCATTTTATTCCTTTTGACTTCGGTTATGATTGCTCTAAGCCTCTAATTTTCTCCAATTATACAACTTGGCAGGCTGTAATGTCCAGTGATATTGCTATTGCTCAATTTCGATTCTTGGAGCGTTTGCTGCTTGTACATGGACATTGGTGCTACAGAAGAATAAGCTCTATGGTATGATCTCTTCGGAAATTTTATTCAATGAGTGACTATACTTGAAATTACTCAGAAAAACTGCCCAATGCTATAATTTCTCATGAAGGGTTGTGTTGTCTTGACAGATCTGCTATTTCTTCTACAAGAACGTTGTTTTTGGAGTCACAGTCTTTTTGTTCGAGGGATATGCATCCTTCTCTGGACAACCGGCATACAATGATTGGTTTTTGTCACTCTATAATGTGCTGTTCACTTCACTGCCTGCAATTGCTTTGGGAGTATTTGACCAGGATGTCTCTGCACGTTACTGTCTTAAGGTACATAAATCATTAGTGACTGTAATTTTACATCTATTGTCGTGTACTGCAATAGGCAAAGTTTTGGTAAGACAGTTCTATAGTTAGATGACTAAACGAGGCAAGGGTTAGGCTTTTCGGGGTGAGCTTTTGAAGTTCTATGTTAAATATCACCCCAAGTTCTTACACTTACCAGTCTGCTCATCCTATCATAGCATGGTCTTACCAATATACTATCCTAATTGAATATCCATCTCACTGTTGTTTGCTGTTCTGGCAGTTTCCCTTGCTGTATCAAGAAGGTGTCCAAAACGTCCTCTTCAGTTGGCTCCGAATTCTCAGCTGGATGTTCAATGGAATGTGCAGCGGGATAATCACCTTCTTCTTCTGCAAGATGGCTTTATCACATGAGGCCTTCAGCAGCAGCGGCAGACCTGCAGATATGCAAATCTTTGGAGCAACCATGTACACGTGTGTCGTCTGGGTGGTTAACTGCCAGATGGCCCTCTTCATTAGCTACTTCACCTTAATTCAACATATCGTTATTTGGGGTGGAATCGCTATGTGGTATATCTTCCTCTTGATTTATGGCGCAATGAATCCCCTTACATCTACTACAGCATACCAGGTGTTTGTTGAGTCACTTGCCCCCTCACTCAAGTACTGGGTCTTGACACTTTTTGTCGTGGTCGCGGCCTTAGTCCCCTACGTCACATACTCAGCTCTTCAGATGAGATTTCTTCCTATGTACCATCAAATGATCCAATGGATAAGACTAGAGGGCAAAACTGAGGATCCTGAGTATTGCAACATGGTACGACAAAGATCAATCCGGCCAACTACTGTTGGCTATACAGCCCGCGCAGCAGCCAGCAGGAGAGAAAGACGACGGAGTAAAAGCTGATGTTATCTCTAGGTTCATTAGCAGGTAATCTTCTAATTTGATGACCAGATTAAAGCACTCATGAGGGGCTGTCAGAGTTGTGTTTTTGCTCGACTCGAATTTTGTGGTGGATATCATCAGCTCCTGCTGCAGGGCTATGTACAGATCAGAAGGCGTACACAAAACTGTATCATATGTGTCATGTGTGAAATAGGGCAGAAAGTTCAGCTTTAGAAACTGTACATTCTCTTTCTTTCTTTCCTTTTACGGCAACACAAATATTCTTTCGAGTATAGCTCATATAATCGTCTAGAATGCTTGTATAGAAAGTTAGAAACATCTCACTGTTTTATATAGCTAATAGAAGATAATTTTTTTTCCTCCTTCCAATATTCTTCTTCTGTATAGATTTGATTTTTTCACCATTTGTAACTACTTGAATTCGTAGCACAAGCTAAACGATTGAAATACTGAATTTCCGTCCAATCAATATGCACTGATCATGATTCTCTGGTTTTCTGACTCGTTGTTACTAGAATTCTTTGTTCTCACTGTTCCGCGATTTGTCATGCTACATTGCTACATGAAATTAGTTGTAGTAAAATGTCGCAATCATCAGTCGTAAATCGTAACAGTCCAATCAACCACAAATCGCTTTAAGTCTAACCACCCCGGAAATTTTAACCCCGTCTCACAGTAAAAATGAGACGGGGGAGATTGGACGTGATAGAAGGTAGTATTATGACATGCATTGATTGGTAATGAAAAATGTGACTGTCTATTTCTTTTGTTTGGTTAAAAGACAGTTACGAAACATTCAATAATCCTTAGAAATTTTCAAAGTTGGTTGAACTAAATTGGCAGCTATAGGTATAATTTTCAAAACTTGGTAATTTCTAATGAAAATATGTGAAAGATAGCAACCATTGAAGAACATGTATGACAGAGAACGTTCTTAGTTACAAACGTGTTATGAGTTATGACAGGAATTAGAACAAAATTTTGGCAGCTGTGAACAGCAACTAGAAAGATCAGTTCTGTGTCTCCTATTTGATATTCTTTTACCGGGTGTTCGCACTCGACTACATCTAAATTCGATTTGGGTCGCATACCTAGCACGCACTGGTGAGTGATGAGTCAAGATTTTTTGCAAGCAGTAGGATTCGAATTTACCTAGAGACCTCATTATTAGGCAAAATGAAATCGCTTATCACCTCATCCAATCCTATGATATTAAATTAGTAAATTTTGTTTGAATGGAATGTATCCGTATTAATCAACCTCAATCATAATCATCACCTAATAACATTATAGATATTAATTGTGTCATTGCTTCATTCGTTAGTCATAAAATCATAATCACTTTTGTTAGCATTTCTAAAAGGTTCCTTAGACATGTGCTTAAATAGTCAAGGCCAATGATGAATCGAAATTCACACACATACATCAACTGCACAATCAATAATTCATGATTGGCCGTGTTTTGAAAAGTAGGTTTATCTTATTCGAGTATAATTATTAGTTAACGCTATCTCATTTTTAACCAGAATGATCATTTTATTCGAGTATAAAAGTCCGATGTTTACGATATATGTATCAACGAAATCCATAGAAGCATCGAAATTTCCTTTTCATAAAGATGAACATTAATTACTCTGTACAACATTTGAATTTACATCATCATTAATATATACAAGAGTTCCACAACATGATACCCATAGATAGAATTGTGATCAAATCCTGGAATAATGGACCAATCTGCTCACATGATCCACAATTCATTAGGCCATACCACCCGTGACATATACACAACATAACCATGATCGATCGATCGATCGGTCTAGCTACGTCAATAAAAATCACAAGAACCCCAACAATGTAACCACAACCGCGATCATTAAAACCGTCTTTAAACATAGAAACGGACCAATTAAGATTCGTTTGAAGTCGATCGAGAACAAAAACTAAACACAATTCCATAGATCAAATTCAAAGAAGAGAATTATTCAAACCAAACAATTCAGTAGCAGATCGACCCATAATAGCCGCAAACTCATTAAAACTAATGACACCATCCCCATTTGTATCAGCCTCTCTCATCATTTCGGCCAACTCTTTGTACGTCAAAGGTTGACCCATCTTAGCCATCGACCCGGCTAGCTCGGCCGCCGTGATGTAGCCATTGCCATCTCGGTCGAAAGACCGAAAAACCGCCAACAATTGCTCTTGGTTAACCAATATGTCATGGTTATTTAGCTCAGGTATTAAGGCCTCGGCTAACTCTTCGAACTCTATGTAACCGTTACCATTGGAGTCCATATTTGTTAGCAATGCGTATAGTTGGTCCCCTGTGGTCTTAACCCCTAGGGACCGTAACAACGCGGCTAACTCGAGTTGCGTAAGGCTTCCATCTCCGTCCATGTCGAATCTCTCGAATATGTGCCTTAGTTGCTCTAGGTGCTCCGATTTTACGCTTGCCATTGTTGGGCTTTTGGCTTTTCCTAGGCTTTTTTGTTTCTTGGTCATGGATTTTTTTTTGGGTATGTTGATTTTTTTTTGTGGAAGTTTGTGATCGAAACGATTTGGAGACGTATTGATTCTAACAACGGATGGTAGAGTTGATAATTTGGAAATTTCGATTTGGAAATGTACGTGATTAAAAGGGGATATAGAGGGTTTTTTTCGGGGTGATTTTGTTGAATATTCTTGGTAAAATGGGATTGGATGAGGCTAGATTTTGGATGAAGAATGATCAAAAGAGAGGCAAGTAGGAGAAACGTAACGTATATATATGATATGACTTGTTCAACGTAAAAGAACATGCAAACTGTGTTCGAAATGTTGTTTATGGTGAACATGTATTTATGTGTGATGGAGATTTGTTGTCGCTCATCTTTGACTACATTTAAGGGGTTGTCTTTCTAAGTATAGTCAATAATCTTCAAATTTTCTTCAAGATTTTGAGTTGGATTTTAATTAGAGATTTGTGGTTGTGATGATAAAGTTTACTGAAAAATAAGGTTGTATCAGTTTGAGATACAATGTTAATACAACTTTGACTAGTCGTCTAGTCATAATGTAGTCTACAGTCTACATTAGTACAACCGGAAATTTCCGATCTAATAAGTCATGGTATTTCCTTCTACCGATTCGAGTTTTCGGCTTAGACCGAGTCCAAATCGATTTTGAACGGATACACTGCCCTAGCTAGCAAGTAGCAACAAGCTAAGCACATGGTTCTGGAGTCGATGAATCTTTTGGACCAAAATATTAAACTTATTATTGCATTTAGATTAATGCCCCGCGAACGTGCAGGCGTAGTGGCAGCCTTTCGATGGGGTACTATAGTTGGTTTGACTAGTTCATAATAATGTTTAATCAAACTTCAAGAATACTAGTATATAATTGATTGGAGATTAAACCAAGAGAAAGTTAAATCTAAATCAATGTCACGTACAATCCCTGAACGAAATTCGTCATCGTATTCCAATTTGGTTTGTGATAATTTATAGAGCGTACGTTTTTTTTTTTTTTTCCTGGTTACATATAGAGCGTAAGTGTACTACGAGACTACATATATGGAGTACATGAGATCATAATACTAACACATCTTCTAATGCAATTTGGAGTTGATTTTGAAACATTCATAAGTTTTTTTTTTTTTTGACAACTGGAAAGAAATGTACCTACGACATAGTTTCCTGACTATCAGAGACAAGATTACATACAACATTAACCGAAAGCTAATGACATAAAACAAGGGAGGGGTTAACACTAGTAAAAGGTCTTTCGGTTGGAGATTCCGAGCAAGTCCGACCAGATAATAGATTTTTACGCGTTACCGTCAAGCCAGCCTTGAGAAATAGCCTTGGAAACACACTCACACAACGAGAACGTTAAAAGAAACATTCATAAGTTACTTTCAAACTTAAGTTACTTTTGAAGCATTATTGATCAGTTATGTATTTAGGTTATTTTATAGGTACAGTAATTACTTGAAATTAAGGTAACTTTAAAACCTTAATAAGTTACTTTTGAATGTAAGTTTTACAAACAAAGATAAAGAACAACTTTATGAAATTGTCTATTTGAAAAACTGTTCTAGGACTTGCATTTTGCACAAAACTTCCGGTGTTGTTGGCTTCGAGCTAGTTTCCGACCATTAGACGGTGACGTCGAGGGTGGTCGGGCCGTGGCCGAGGCCGCGGGAGAGAAGGTTAGACTGTTAGAGTAAGGATTTGGTCAGAACCGCCCTAGCCATAAACTTTTCCGGATTTGGGTCGGTTATTTACCAGTAAAGCCCAACGCTGGAAGTACTAGGTTTGGGCCCAGTTAGAGCCCAATGCTTGGCCTGGCCCAGCCTGCAGAAGAACAGCAAAGCTTACATTTCTTTTTTTTCTTTTTCTTTTTTCAAGCTTGCATTTCGAGAACAAAGATTTTCATGCTTTTCCTGATGAAACTAACTTGTGTTCAACTGTTTAAATGTTTAATCATGCCACTTATGAATTGATTCATTATCGACGAGTCATGACTCATCGATGACATACACAACATGTAATGACACATGTAATGTAACTAAATAATGTGCAAAATAATATACAGTACTTTTTTCTATATTTCAATATAAGTAGATATATACAACGCTAATATCTGTAATCTATATAATGCATTTCTGTAACCCTGCTAGTATGCTACAACTGGTTTTGTGAGGTTAAGGTACTAGACAATGCATCATCAACTTTATAGTAGTTGGCATTATCTTGACTTAGTATTAATATATGATGGGCTAAATGCAGGGCCAACAACTTCAATGAAATGAAACTGCACAACGTGACTACCACCAAATTCTAAGACATCATCCTTGGTCACTGTCCTACTACATTTAGAACACAACCCTACAGTTTCTTCATTATTCTCACCCCAAAAACTCCCAAATGCAAACTCCCCCTTGTTTGATAACTCCCCTAATACTTTCTCAACTTCATCTGTACAACTCCCCCATCTGTGCAACTTATTTATAGCAGTCCCTTCTAGCTCAAGGATCCTCATCGACATGGATAGTCCGTTGTCGAACCCCATAAACTCGTCTGTATGACTATATCGATCATCTGTGCTCGGCTTTTCCCCCCTCGTCTTCCTCCTCCTACGAGCAAGCTTCCTTCTAGCGTACTCCTTAGTCTTACGAGCAACTCTACGGGGTAGCTGGACGAAGATGAACACGACGAGTTGTAGGATCAAGCACTGGCAGCAGCATGATATGACGATACAATCAGACACGAGCGTGTTACAGTCCTCCATCCCGAAGGTGGTCAGGAAGAGAGGAAGAGATGATCAAAGCGAAAAACGGATTATATTGAGAGAAAGGAAGATAGAGTAGTCATTGCTTGTGAAGAGAGATATACCTTTATCTTCTTGGAAGAGTAATAATAAGAGTATTTAGAAAGGTGAAGCAAAGAAAGATTATAATTATGGCTTTGGAGACAAAAGACCTAGCAAAGAATGTGGCTTAGCTAATCAACAACAGGAAAAATGCACTATATTCCAAGGAGAACCAAAAATGCTGTCACTGTCTTGTTCCTTCATGTCTACTTCTTGAGTTGCACATTCAGGTTTCTTCCATCACCAGTTGCCTACAGGTATGTAACTTATCTTCTAAATAATGTAACTTCCCCACATCCTACATGTTTTCCTACACACATTCCCCTGCCCATCCCTGGCCCGCCAAAACCCGAAAAAAGTCTTCTCCTGAGTCGTGTCCAAACATTTGTTCAATCCAGGGGCCTGGTTGCGAAGGTTTATTACGCTCACTGATCATGACAGTTCATCAGAACCCCCAAGAAGCGGGAATTATGGTCAGACCGTCTTATACAAGAATCATGAAATAATAGCCGAAACTGACTTTGTTATAGGGAAAGACAGGAGAAAACTTTAGGATAATGTTTAGATCTTAAGCTGAAACCTTCAATTGCACTCCTCAAGCTAAGCAGTCAAGCGAATATGAAACTTTAAAGGATCACAGTCATAAATTTCTGAGACTTTGGGTGCACGTAATGTAAAGCCAAAACTGTAGCACTGAAACTTGAACTCATATCATTTTTAGCTTCTTGGATATCATTTTTCCATATCTTGGAAAGGATTGTTCACAAAATTCATAGAATATAAGATGAAGTTTTGAGGACTTAATCATCTGGAAGTCAAAGACTCGAGCAAATCGAGGGCATGGTAAGCGGACTACTTTCATTCACAGATGTAAAAAATATTTGCTAAACAAAATCTGTGCACCTCTGTTTTCTTTTACTTACAAGAATGAAGAATCGTTAGACGCAAAATTTGTGCAAAATCAAGCAGAGCCTAGTCATATGATCTATGGCAATCGTACCCAATGGAGCGGATTTCACATTTATGGGTCTGAACCAAAAAAATCGAAGACCTTTAGTTATCTTCCCCCCGACAAACCGTGTCATGCTCCAATTGCCTTGAGATGAAGTGTATTCCTCATTTCAAGTCCCATCATCTATTCAGGCTGTCTTCCCTGTGAAGATTAAGACTACGACCACCCTGGTTTATAAAATCAACATTCTGATTGCGCTGATAAGTTGAAGGAGGTGCAGTCCAGTTTGGCTGCCTTGGAATATTGTCTTCTCGTCGATGCTCATCCGAAAAACTAACATTAACCCCATGCTGACCCGAAGAACTCTGTCTTTCAGATTCTGGGCTCTGCTGCCTTGAATTGCCGTCTTGCACAGGCTGAGCTGAGTGATAGATATTCTGCCTGCTATCGGTGGAAAACCCAAGATTCTGGCTAGGCTGACTGAACACATCAGAACTGGTATCCTGGCTACCAAACGCCATTCTCCTAAACCATCTGATTTCAGCAGATTGTTGGGCAGAATTATAGAGCTGGCTTTCGCCAACCTTCAATCCATTTGATAAGTCTCCGGAGTCGGATACACTAAAAGCTCTAGCAACCTGCAAAAATAGTCGCCTCAGTCATTCACTAATTAGCTCTCCAACACTTTAAATTGAATGTCGTTCTGTCAGTTACCTGTCCCATTCTTGGTCTCTTCGAAGAAGAATGTCTCACACAAGCTGCAGCCGCTTCAGTCATGCGGAACATCTCACTCACAATATAGTTCTTTTCAAGACGAGGATCTACGAGGCCTTCAAATTCTCCCATATCAAGTGCACGAATAAGCAAAGGTCGAGCCTGAAATGTGAAACATCTTGACTCAAAATGGCAGTAAATACATAATGAGTTGTACTTGAAAAAGGTAACATGTATGCTTCCTTATGTTATCACCAAGAATATGAGAAGGGGGAAGCGAAAGTATGATATGAAAAAACCCACAGTATTTCACTTTCAGGTAAGCATAGAGAGCATCACTGTTTCTTATACTGCATTGGAATGAACTAACATCCGAGGCATGACAAAAGCCAGAAAAAGATAAACCAAACAAAGTGGTACAATTGCAGGTGCCTTTATGTCACCCCAGGAAGTAGGTGAGGGAGAAAGTAGAAACGTAAAGAATTAAATACTTCCCATTGTATGATTATCAGACAGCAGCTAGCAGATCAGCAACAATTAAAAGGCACTAGTCAGTTGCTACTAGAAGATGCAGCTGAAATTCACTAGTATCCACATTTTTCACTCTATGAGCATTGAAAATCTAGCCTTGTCCATTAAGAGGATAACTTTTGCACCCCAAAGAAAGGAGTATTAAGATCTGTCCTTACAGTTTGAACTTTTCCCAACTATCTATGCTGCACTTATAGAATGTCCCACTTGGATGATTATGTGCACAACTTCTCATAAACAACTTTCCCCTAACTCTGAATGCAATTCGCTGGACATCCCGGGATAAGAATAACCTCAAATGGTAATGCCTTATGACCTTATCTGAGACAAGCCAGAGCAAGCTCAACATTCCTCAAGTCCAAAAGTATCTTATTATGCACCCAAGTGTCCCAACCGATACATATGGATCACATTAAGTATTCTAAAAAAATTTCTTCCTATCCCACAAACAAGTGCTTGGTTTGTCAAACATCATATTGTCAGGGATCAGGAGCAGTCCACTAACCTTTCCTAAACTTATCTTACCTTATCTTACCATCTTATTTTCTCATGATTTATTTCTCTAGTCCCTATGTCTCCTACCTGAAATTCGGAGGCGAAAATACAAGAACAAACTAAGCAAGGCAACAAGGCTCAAACTGATAGGAGTAAGAGTAATGCAAAGAGGGGAACCCACAAGAACTTTTCTCCACTATGAGATACAAGCAACCAAAAAAAGAAAAAGCACCAACTGAAGTAGTCTTTGGAACGATCTTAATTCTAACGATGACTTGCTTAAAGCACTGGACTGACATACCCATTCAACTAGGCTTTCATCTCCCAGGGGTTGAGACTCATCCACAGGCTTACGTCCTGTTATAAGCTCTAGAAGAACAACCCCGAAAGAGTACACATCTGATTTCTCAGTCAATTTACCAGTTGTAGCATACTCAGGAGCCATGTATCTGAAAACAAGCAGGATGATTGTCAGTCAGTGTATCTCAACCAGTTATGTCATTTGTACAAATTGATCAGCATTTTATAGTCTAATTAACATAGTTCAGGTAA
Organism: Spergularia marina; assembly: GCA_963680865.1. Taxonomy (NCBI): domain Eukaryota; kingdom Viridiplantae; phylum Streptophyta; class Magnoliopsida; order Caryophyllales; family Caryophyllaceae; genus Spergularia; species Spergularia marina. The sequence continues at coordinate 7,202,094 of OY804545.1, read as the reverse complement.
AAAGTCTATACAGAGGTAATGTGATTTATATAAAATCCTACCCAAAAGTTCCCATGACACGAGTGCTGATATGTGTATCTGCATCCATCGCCAATTTGGCAAGTCCAAAATCTGCAACCTGTATAAGAAACAGAGAACTGAGTCTAGGAATGTATATTAGGAGAGCTGTTTGAGAGTTGGTGAAAGAATGTTGAAATGAAGAAACTTACCTGAGCTTCATAGTTGTTATCTATAAGAATGTTTGATGATTTAATATCTCTGTGGATAATCCGGGGATGGCCTGGTGTGAGCACATACAAAAAAAAAAATTAAAAATTAAAAATTAAAAAAAAAAAACAGAAAGTGGATTAGGGTGTGATATGAGATATTACCGATTAGTGCAGTTGGTGCAAAGGTTTTCTATGTTACTACAGAGGTACCTCATTAAAGTCGCACACGAAGCATGAATGTAAATATCAACCCCTCATCAGTGAGTATTACACCAAAAGAGACCAAAACTCAAGACAGTCTCAAAAGGTCAAAACTAGGAACTAACATTGTTTCATCTTCCATGTATGTGGAAAAGGCACAGGAAAAGTTTCAACTCCAATTTTAATAGTTTGATAGGGCTTGGAAGACTTCACCCGTTACGCTAGATTACGACATTAATTGGGAAGGCAAAGTGAAACTTAGTCACTTTGATAGTTTGATGGGGGGTATAAACCAATAACCAAGTATTATATAAGATTTCGGTGCTTGTCATAGCTGGGTTAAGGATCAAAGAAGCAATGCAACATTCAGAGAAAGACAGCATTCAAGTCATTATTAGACGGAAATATACAAAAGTAATACTCACAATCTTCATGAAGATATGTGATACCCCGAGCAGCACCAACCGCAATCCTAACACGCGTAGCCCAGTCCATAACTGGCCTACCTTCTCCTACAACAGTAGACAGTTTTTATGAGCCTTCCAACATATTAAAGCAAGCAGCCAAGTAGAGGTAGAAGAATCAAGCTTTTACCATGAAGATGGAAATGAAGCGTGTTGTTAGGAACATAGTCATAGACAAGCAGCCTCTTACTCTCGGCAATGCAGTACCCAACAAGAGAAACCAAATGGCGATGGTGGATACGGCTAATTATTTCCACTTCAGCTCTAAATTCCCGCTCTCCCTGCCCACCACCAATTTTGAGCTGTTTCACAGCAACTACTCTACCATCTGCCAGATGCCCTTTATATACACAACCAAATCCACCTTCGCCCAAAAGATTCGCATCAGAAAATCCACCAGTGGCCTGAGATAACTCCTGATATGTGAACCAAGACCTTGATTGACCAAATCCACCATGATCAGAAGGGGTGGCAGTACCAGAACCTCCTCCAAAATATGACGTAGGGTAATTAGACTTCACTAATAGTTTTGCATCTGAAAACAGGGAAAAGAGCACATGATAAGCATTAAAACATGAAGGCACATTTACATACTAGTTAACTAATTAAACCATCGAAGCCCCCTCACCCTATAGCGAGCAGTTCAGCAGTAGATCATCTCGTTTTCATTTCCTAGAATCACCATCCCCCATTCAAGTAAATAATTTTTATATAAAGCATTTGCTTTAAACAAGATAACAGCAGCCCAGCACCCTCTTGAAGGAATACGTGAATAAGGCACATGTGCCAGTCTGCACCCCTATACTCCGGACTGATGCGCAAAATTAAAGGGTTTTCATGTTTTTGGTTAAGTAAAGGGTTGTCAAGACAAATATAATTTGACGCACTACATACTCAAACCAAAAGGTTTAAGAGAATTTTACAAGCCAAATAAGAACAAACAAGACATTGATGGCAAGTCTACAGAAAGTAATGTGTAAGCTTTAGGCATCAAAGCAGCAGAAAAACAGTGTTACCTGATCGAGGAGACGATCCCATAGAGGAAGGAATGATATGGCCACCATTAGCTCCTGAAGACCTTTTCTTACGCTTAAACATCCACACAGCAAGCAAACCAATGAGCCCCAGTATTAATGCCGCACTAACTACAGCAATAGCAATACCGCCTCCAGAGCCAATTCCACCTTTACTTGGAGCATTATCTGAAGATTGCGGAACAGACCCTGATTCATTACCAGGTAAACTAGGAGAAGATGGAACCGTTGTATCGGGAGGAGAAACCGAAGATGATGGAGGACTTGGAACAACAGGTGCCGGTGTCCCTGGTATTACAGAGGGCGGAGGAGCTGAACCAGGATCAGACGGAGGGGGGCTACCACCAGAAGATGGAGGTGAATCCTTTGGCGGTGATGCAGCCGGTCGAGAAGGCGAAGCACGAGGTGGCTGTAGTGCAGGTGGTGTAGGTGATTCTTCAGGTGGGGGGGAAGTTGGGGGAGATGGTGAAGTTTTAGGTGGCTCAGATGATGGCGGTGGCGGGGAACCTACAGGGGGGTTGGGCGACAATGGCGGGGGAGGGGGGGAAGCAGTTGGAGGATTAGACGATGGAGGTGTAGGGGAACTTGTTGGAGGAGGAGTGGATGTTGGTGGTGGGGGAGAACTCTGAGGTGGGGGAGGTAATATTGGTGCAGGAGGTGCGCCAACAGGTGGGGTTGGTGGTGGAGCATTCACAGGTGGAGGTGAACTTATTTGCGGAGGGGGGGAAGCACTGGGCACAGGTGGAGGAGAGGCTACAGGTGGAGGTGTATCTGGTGTTACTGGTACCGTTGGAGGAGATACAGGAGGGGTAGGAGGTGGTGCACTTGGTGTAGGTGGCGGAGCTGACTCCACTGGTGGTGGTGTAACGGGAGTCCCTGAATTGCTCGGGGGCACGGCATCTGGAGGCGGGGGGTTGGAAGACTCCGGTGGGTTGGCCTCAGGTTGAACAATTGGGATACTCGGCACAGGGGGAGGGGTTGTAGAGGGCTGCGGTGGGGTTGTAGAAGCCACTGGAGGTGGGGTAGTCGACTCCAGCGGAGGAGGGGTTGTCGAAGCCAGCGGAGGAGAGGTTGTTGAAGCCACCGGAGGAGGGGTTGTTGAAGCCACCGGAGGAGGGGTTGTGGAAGCCACTGGAGGGGGAACACCAGAAGGTACAGGATCAGAAGATGGCGAAACGGCCGCCATCTAACAGGGTATTCAAATGTTCATACACACCATTTTCACCCCAAAATTCTAACAATCATCAAGAACACTGAAATTTATGTATCTTCCACCACAAATTTCCCAAATTGTACAATTCAGAACAATAATCACTCAAAACACTACAAATTATTATACTGCAAAACTTACTTCAGTAATGCACAGGTCTCAATTTTCTGACCAAACCTTAACCTATAAGCTACAGCAACACAAATTCTTAACCACCACCAAAACTTGCACAACTTATATACTCAAGTATAAAATCTGCAGATCAAAAAAACACCAAGGCAAATTTCTGCTGTATCTGTATACATCCCTTCGAAAGACTTAAACTTTGAATCAAATAAACATAATTACAGTAAAATTGACATACCCAGGAAATTTCTGACAAAACCCAGATCACCAATTATCCTCCAGATCACAAAATCAGATGAAACCCAGATCACCAACTGCAGAATTCAGCCTTCTGAGAATAACCCAGATAAAAAAACCAACCTTTTTCAACTAAAACCCAGTTGAAAATACTCAGTCTTCTGCGACTCAACTCCAAAATCTTGTTAAACACTCAACTTTACATAATTTAAGTTGAATGTTATTAATGCAAATGTAGAAAATTCAAAGCCTTACCTCCTACCCTAGGTCTATCTAAATATCTAATCCAGCAAAAATTAAATTTAAAAAAAAAAATGAGGGATTTTTGAATTGTGGGCAGTAAATTCTTGATTATTTAATTAAAACAATCTTTATCAAAAAAAAAAAAAAAAAAAAAAAAAAAAAGAGAATTGATGGAGGGTGCTGTGGACTGTAGTGTAGTGTTGGATCTTCTGTCTCACGATTCTCTCTCCTCCTCACAAGCGCAGCTCATGGTGTATTGTGTGTGTAGTCGTCAGAAGTGTGTGTACACGGAATGTGGGGCCGGGCACAAGGAAAAGTGGAAGCGTGAAATTGACATTTGTACAATTAATGATTATTCTCTCGTTTGATCTGGTAAACTAATACCCGTATATTCGTTTCTCTTGATTTGCTTTCGTTCGAAAATGTAAAGTCGGTGCTACTATTATGGAGACTTTGACGGGGCAAAGAATTCACCTACTTCGATTGCGAATTCTATTTTCACGGCAAATATCGTGCCATCATGGTACAACTGCATATACAAGTAAAAATCGTTGAGCATTGTATTTTGTTGGAATCATCGAGCATGTATACAAAGTACGGAGTATATGATTGTATATTTGTACTATTCTTTCGACTTTGATTGAGCTACATGTTTGCTTTGCTGCCCATGATGGATTACTTGAGAACGTCTAAATTATGTGAAATGTTCACTCACAAATGGTTATTAATTTTAACAAAATTCTCAACGGTTTTCCACTATATGACTGCTAGGATGGGGATGCCACATTGCCACTCCCGAGATATATATTTGAATCACACATTCTCAAATGATAAAATTAAAAATGATTAAAAAAATTAATTTTGTTGTTTCCAAAATTCCATTTCGAAATAGAGAAAGTCTTCTAAGATGATGGTATATTCTTTGCTCCGATTATACAATATATGAATTGCATTAGAGTGGAAGGGTCCTTAATAGAGGTTTTCGCATACTATAGTATATAATGCTCCAACTCGATTCCTCCTTGAATGGATTCACGCTGCTTATCACATAATCGATTGATTCAAATCCTACTTGGTCTTAGCAATCATAAAATACTCCCTTCGATTTAAGCTTGTATAGTTAACATACGAATAATGACTCAATTGATTCGTAATACTACTTCCTTACATTCCCAAACCTCCTACACCTTTTCGGCTCTCACTTTAAAATCCAGTTCTTTTATTTGACAAAATTCACTCTCTCGTTAAACGTCATTGCCGTCACATCTAGCTCTCGGACTCGAAATATGGACAATTTTTTGATTAATTAATTCATCTCGTATTTGTCAAAATCTACTAGAAGTAGTAACCAAAAAAAAAAAAGTCGTCGTTAGTTTATGTAAATTGAATCAAACTTTAAACACTAGCGCTCCAAATTAATCACGAGGGGAAGGGATCAGTTAACTCGGCCAAATTAACTCGTTTTTGTTTCAAGTATTTTTAATTTCTAGTGGCTGGCTTATATGGAAGTCGCAGGATTATTTTTGTATGTGACTTTGACCAAAGATAATTTATACTATAAAAAATACGGACATACTACGAGTACATATTTTAATTTTTGAATTGATTTGATCAAATCAATTTCAATTGATGTTTCGCAGATCGGTATCTTGAAAGAGACAAAATTAATAAGTCCTCAGGACTTATTAAAATGAAAGCCAGTGACAATGCAACGTAGTGACAAATAAAATTTAAAATGCTTCAATTTCGTGTGAGTGACATTTCAACGTTTAATTTTGTAAGTTTACCGATTAGAAATGTGTTCGATTATAGCGCAAATTATGTTATGCTCCTGAGAGCACAATGAGCATGGTGATCCTTCTCACAATAGAGTAGTGGGAACCACACTTAAAATAATTTAAAATCTATTTAAGTGTGGTCTCTACTCATCTATTGTGAGGAGGACCACTATGTTCATTGTGCTCTCGAGAGCATGATATAAGCTTGTATAGTTAACAAGGGTCAGCGATACAATATTTGTAAACTTGACTTGCTTATAGAATTACGAGATATACTCCCTTCATTCACCTTTAAAACGTGTAAGGGTAGAACACAACTTTTAAGAAAAATATAATATATAATGAGTTTTAGGGTCCACTTGGTGTAACATTACATATTGAGGTATGCCCCACTTTCATTTTCAATAAAGTAAGGGTGTTTTAATATTTACATGTACAAATAAGGAAAAAAAAAAGTAGGAAGTTTAAAAATGAACACCCCACAATAGAAAGTAAGAAGTTTATAGACGAACGAATGGAGTATACACTAATACACACACTAGGAGTCGTAGTACAATGTTACAAGATAGAGTTGTATCCCTTATACTCTAATTGTTAGAAACACGTGAAGTTAAGTAGAACGACGAAAGAAGTGTCATAGAGCTGGCAAACTCGACTCGTTCTGATAGGTAGAAGATCCGATAAGACCTGAAATTGTGACCAGTCAAGTTACCTGACCTAGCGATGAACCGGACCAGACACAACCCAACAATGTTCTACCCAAAACTAACCTGAATCGTAGTGACTTGTGAACCGACCCAACGAAGTATTACCATAAGTTTACAGAATTAAGTAAACAACATTTGAGACACGACTCTTTGTTTATAGATCCAAATCCACGATAACTTTTAGATATCATCATCACATCATTTGAGGGGCAATGGAACACGTTAAGATGTGTTATAAATGCCTTGAACTCTTAATGTAGAAATTAATAAAGTAATGAAGACTGTAAAACTTTGTCCAGGGGATATGTCTATTTGTAGACCCAATTTCTAATCTATGTTACAAAAATCTTTCCTAAGGTTAATTTGGAGAAATGACGAAATAGTACATCTCTACTTAAAAGAGTTTTTTTCCCCCCCTAAAAAAACACCTTCAATTCGAGTTTTTTTTTTTTTTTTTTTTTTTTTTTTTTTAAATTTAATGGCCACATATTATTATGAGTCGTGGTTTGATTTGGGTATTTGTATCACTAGTTTGGCCCAAAATTTACGGTCGATTGGGTCTAAGTGTCAGGCTCATACTTAGACCCAAATTAATATGATGTCACCGCATCAATTAACCTCGTTTTCTAAGTATACCTCAGACCATAATTTGAAAGAGAGAAAAAACTTTCGATCTGCGGAATAAGTTTTGCCGTTTGGAGGGAGCAAATAAAAAAAGGAAAAAAAAAAAAAAAATAGCAATCTTACACGATCGCCTCTGAAGAGATCTTGAACAATTTCACGCCCAAATCAACCGTCCAAATTGCACAGGTAAATCTTACACCCATTTCTCCGTTTCATTAGGTTGTTGATTTTGATCAATTTTTGTGATTTAAAGAAATTTAGGTAAAGTCTAGTTGAGTTGGGGATGGGGGGGGGGGGGGAGTCTTGTTGCTGAAGATTCATTTTTAATCTGATTCACATAATATCAGTCTTTTCTGTAGCTGTTGTATTGGCAAACCCAATTGAATAAAAAGATAGATTTATTGCATTTTGTGTTAATTAGAACTCCCAAATTTTCCAGAACCCTAGAGTTGGGTGAATTTTGTGTAAAATTTGATTTCTTAGGGACCCCTTTTGATATAAAGTTCTGAGCTTTGATGATGAAGTTACGTTAGTTTGAGCTGATGAGATAGCAATATTTACCGTCTTGGGGCGACTCCGTCTTCGTCCGAATCGAATCGAGACACTAGTTGATTAGGGAGGTGGGTTTTACCTAGTTGAGGAGGTTGCATGGGAAAACGGGGCGATATTTACTGTCTGTGGGCGAGTCAGTCGTGGGCGAGTTGTCTAACTAGGAAGGTGGCCTTAACTAGCTGAGGTTGCAGGTTGGACAAACAAGACAATATTTACTGTCTGTGGGCAGTGGGCAGTGGGCTAGTCAGTCGTCAGTCGAGTTACCTAGCTGAGGAGGTTGCAATGAAGAAACCAGAGATTCGGATTAACTTGTAGGATGAACTAATAGAGATCAGTGTTGAGAATCAACCTTCCCCCACATTGTGTCAATGTGTTTCATCACTGTAGAATGTGGTACGCCTACACTTGGTTTTAACTGAAAAACCTTCTTATAATTAGCAAAGGCTTAATGGAAATATCACTCTTTCCGTCATTGTTTGGTGATCTATGTCCAACACTTCTACCCTAGTCTAGGTAACCAAGGCTTGAACGAGATTAAGTTTTGTACTTCGTACTATTGATTGAGAATTTGAGATGGCGATGGAGGTATTACCATTTAAATAATTAAATCCTTCCTTCTGCTTGGTGTGTGGTAACTACTGCCAAATCAAGGGAATGCGGAAGTCATAGTATCAATTAGTGCATTAGCCGATAGCTTTTAGTAGAGCCTCCTGTTCTCTGGATTCATTAGCGTCTGGTGGTATTAACCTAATATGTGTATGCTCCTTGGTGATTTTTTTTTTTTTTTTTTTGGTGTGTGTGTGTGTGTGTGTGTGTGTGTGTGTGTGTGTGTGTGTGTTGTTGTTGTTGTTGTTGTGAGCATGTTTGAAATGATACTGTTGTTGCAGTATAGTACTCCGTATTGACTTAAATCTATCTCATAAAATCGATTTGTCTTGGTTTTGCAGTGAATGGGTATCGGGACTATTCTGGAAGGTTTTCTGCTTTTTGCCAATGCATTGGCAATACTGAATGAGGACCGATTTCTTGCTCCAAAGGGACTGACCTTTTCTGAGGCAACTGTCGGCAAACGACAATCAGTTAAGCAGCAGCTTGTAGGGCTTATTTATGCTGCACGGTACATGAGGATACCTCTGATTTTGTGTAACGTCCTCGTCATTATCATCAAGCTCGTTTCTGGATGACAGCAATGTTCACTCAAGTAATGCAGATTGCTCTGAATTCTTCGGGTTTTCTATGGCCATGTTTGTACATGGAATTGGTATGTAGCTGATTTAATGTTCTTGTAATATGGAGCGGATGAGATTTGTTTTAGGAAGGAGTTATTATGAAAAATACTTACGATCTTCCTCTTCCCACTTGCAGACCACTTTATCTCTTTAAGCATTTTCTGGCAATCTAGTTCAAACCTGGTTAGTGAATTAAATTGTTGTGGCTGATGGTGGTAATGTGGTATGGTGTTGTTCGTGTCGTTAGCTACCCTCGGCCTTTTATAGGTGGTTTTAGATTTTGTGTTGGTGTCTTTTTGTCTTTGTACGCCGGGACAATTTCATTTAGCTCCCCGTCTAGGGAAGGGGAAATGCTATCTCTGCTACTGACAACAATGACTAAATACTCAGACCCGAAACTTTCGGGAGTGAACATTGTAATTGATCTTTATGTCACTGCTTCAACTTGAAAAAAGTTCCATTATAGCCTGACAAGTAATTTCTTCCACTACCATAAAGTTAACACACTGCTATTTCTTCGCTTTTACTTTGGATGAATACGATTACCATCGCATTTATGCAAGTGCGGAGTACTCCATATCGCTTTCGTATGTCATTGGAATGATGATATTTGTCAATCTTTCTCCATTTTCTTTTGTTTTCCGCTGCCGCACTCAGAGTGTTTACACTTGATTCTCATGAGGCATACTGTCGACCTCAAAAGCCCGATGGCCTTGTAAAGTTTTAGTTGGTAGATCGGAGTTTTATACACGTGCTGCCACAGGTTCTCGTGATCAGAGCTGGCAAAACTGGCACGATTAAGAATTCAATGACCCATATTCACCTTAACCAGACTCTGAAACAGCTCTGCGCCATTCAATTGCCTTCTCTAGCCATGGGCATAGAGGTTTACTTTCGACCATGAAAATATTTATAAGGAGATGTCAGGACTTTCAAGTCCAGCGTTACCGGACTTACCGCGCCTTCATTTAACAGGGGAGGCTGCTTTCACAAATTCACAGTTGCATAATAGATCAGGATCTCGGTTGTGTGCTTGCAAAAACTTTGTTTTGGTCAAATTGCATGCACATTGCTCTAAAGTGTAGCGTATCTTTTTGGTTAATGAGACTTGGACAAGATATCATACGACATTTAAAAAATACAAAAGAACGTCGATATCAGAATGCTCCGTCTATGAGAGGGAAATGGTAGAGGACTAACAAATCAGAACGCTAGATGCTAGTATGACTAGCAAAATGTCTTCGTAGAGAAATATAATATATGCGCACGCGTGCCAACGCCAGCAAGGACTAAGACGTACCAAAACACAAAGATCAAACTAAAACATAAAAGATCTGGGGGAAAAATGACTTTGATCCAGTCATCATGACTGAATAAGCATTTCATCAGCTAACTTGTGATGTTAGATTGCGAGTAATCTAGCCAATGTCGAATCTGAGTGAAACTAAAATGACAAGAAGCTTTCATCAAGTGAAACTGCAAATCAGTATTCAACTATAGGTTAAATTGTCGAGCAAAATCAGTGACTGGAAGTTTAGTGACTAACACTATGAACTACCTCAACCTCTTACTGAAAGTTTCAGAAGCTTTGTTGAAAATTCCGGTTTCAAGGGGCATACTTATCACAGTGTGTGGTGGACGGCATTGGTCATCAGAAGTTGTTTACGGGTTTTGATGAAGGCCACACAATAGAGCAGTTAGAGTGTACCAATCGTTTGAATGGTTTGCGGCCTAGTTTCCACTATCAGGCAATCTTGTCTTCCTTCGTGAAATTATCTCTGCTGCCCAGCTTTTTCCTAAATCAGTCTGAAACTTCCCTGGATTACAGAATCACAGAAAATATCAGCTATGTGACGTCAAAAAAAAAAAAAAAAAAAAAAAAAAAAAAAAAATCAGCTATGGCTCAAAGAGAATGTATGTATAAGTATAATGTATAAGCTCACCGGCTGTCGACAAGAAAAATTCATCCAGAACCATCCCATGCTCTGTCAAACAAAGTATCAATACAGACATCAGACATTACCCATTAGATTCAAAAATCAAGAACGTTAATAAACTGACTTGTCTGTAGTCATAGAACAAAACCAAGCAAGATTTCTCACACTACACATCAAAATCAGAAGTAAACACCACTAATTTCCACACTACACTTCCGCTGACAACTGAACAACACAGACAATGATACATACATACATACATACATAATACATACACACATAATAAGCTCTCCTTTCGCTTACTGTCAACATTTAACAGTCAACACAGAGCCAAGCCAAGTGCTACAATTTGGAAATGTGAACCACTAGTGAGGCATTAGCTACTAGATAAAGTGCAGAAACTATGTCTACACTGTGTGCATGCAAATCGTCTTTTTACCACATTATAATTATATCATGCTTTAAGTAGGGTCTTAGTCCTAGGAACTTCCAAAAGGGCACGGAGTGTCACCGTGATTAGATGATGTAAACTAGACACGTGACTCGCAGAAGAGCTTATGCTAAATTTCATCAGCACTTAGGCAAGGAGTATCACCCGAATTAGCTTATGTGAACTATGAAGACTCCCGCCATAAGGTGGGGTAGGGGGGGGGGGGCGGATGTAAGCAAGCTTTACCCTTATTCAAACATATAGAGACCGCGCACGGGATTACCCAAAATGAAAATTGCTACAAAAATCGCACTGACTGACTGCTACTTCACAACATTAGAAGCACAGACAGTTCTTTGAGCCATTTTGCTTTATTCCATGATATCCCAAAGCCAAAGAATAGTCAGTCTACAATGAATATATACGACCATTTAAACTAAGAGTAAGAGATACAGAATTACAGACTGGTGAGACTGATAATACTAGCAAATATGATCAGATTAGGAAAACAATCTTTGTAATCAGAACATTAAGTCAGGTCTTACCAGTTTCATACTCAAGGGCCTGAAGAATCATCTCAACCTGGATGAGTATAAATGACAGTTAAACATACAAGAAAACCAATATCACATATGCAGAGCTGAAATGCTGATAAAACTTTCTCACTTCAATAGTCATAAATTTATGCGGATACATGATTTTATCTACAAACTTAATCTTGTTAAAGTTATAATCTCTTTTTATTAAATATGTTGATGCAATGTCAATTGACGGGCATCCAACTATACGGAAGCAATATCATCATCAGATCACATGACATCAATCTCAGCGTCAGTTCTGGGTACATGAATATCATGTCCCAAGGAAGTGTCAGAATAGACGTATTGGGAGGGGGAGTGGAGTGGAACATTTAGACTGTAAGGAAATGTGCCTTAAAAGCCAAAGGTGTGATGCAAATGTCCAACAACTAACCTACTATGTATGTTGGGAACCTTCAATTACCTCCTTGGCGTGTTAAAAAGTTTTAGACAGCATTAGAAACAATAGTAAATCATACTTATATGATAAGACTTCTGCCCGTCCACAACACAGAGGATAACAGCCCGAACACAATATATTTCAAAAAACTTAATTCTCGCAAGAACAAAGTGAAGGTATATATAGTCAGCAACCAGAACTGGAAAGACATCTCTGGAAACCACATACTTTATCAAAATCTTTCACCAGATTGGCCTCCAAAGAAGCATTGTTCTCATACTCAGTCCAAAGTTCTTTTATTTCATCCGCTGCAATAGTGAAAACCATATAAGCTTCATTTTAAAGGAGGAGAGCAGTAATCTAATGCTCAGGGACACGCAAGCAAGAGTACACCGCATACCTCTCATACCACCACCAAGAACTTCACACATTTCATTCAAAGCTGCTTGTTCTCTTCTGCTCTTTTCTTCTTTTGGTATGCCATCAGATGGTGTTATATCTCCAACAATAGCTACATAAGCCCAAAATTAAACAAATGATGAAGATAATTCTCAGTAATCCAGGAAAAGCAGATCTTAGGACAGCATAGATCCTAAGCAACAATGGTTTGCTTAAATGCTTCTTGAGCTTTGAGCAGTAAGAAAACATCGGTAACTCTGTCAAGTTGTTCACGGTAAGTCTTGCAATACCCCCAACCTTACCATCACTTTAAAGCCTCTCACGAGACTCCTGCTACCTCAAACTAAAGATGGATGATTAAAAGTGTTGAACTTTCTAGCACGTTTTATGAACAACCCCCAGTTCCACTGTCCCACCCAAAAAACATGACTGATTACAAACAACAATCAAGTTCTGTTGCTATAGCACATGATCCCTTTAGGGAATGGGATTACAAACAACAATAAAGTTCTGTTGCTATAGCCACTGGAACTTGATAGTCATCCACAAAGACAAGATGAGATGCCATGCAGACACAACAACTATACTTCACCAGGGACAGCAATATAAACATCCAATGATACTGAATAAGTGAATAGTCTAACAACAATTGAGAAATGAGCTACCACGGTAAAGGGTATACCTTCAGCAATATCATGCACAATTGCTATCTTGATGCATCTGTTGAAATAATTGTTCACGGAAGAAGAAAATTTCATCAGCATCACAAAGGCCAAATTTATTAAAAAAACAAACAAGTTGCAGGTAACAAAATCCTACCTCTCTCTGTTGACACCTGGAATATCGCCAGCAATCAGGCTCATCAAGGACATTCTATACATGTGATCGGCAATAGATTCCGGGCCCTTTATCCCATGATTTATCCATCCCTTCCTTTTAGTGGTCTGTATAAAAATGTGGAAAGGTTACAGACAACACTGTGGGGGTTTAAGCCCAAAAAGCTACGGAATAGGAAAATGGGTTGTCACAATAGTGTATCAGCAATGCATTCAATACATCACAGATATGACCTGATCCTGATCCAGATATAATAGGAACACCCACCAAGTGCAAAGGATCGTGCTGTGTACACAAATTGTGGAAAGTAATGTGTAACTCCTACATATACTTTGTATTAGGGAAGGAAAGGAGAAAGGAAAGAGAAGAAGGAGAGGGGTGCGGAAAAGTGTGGGTTCCCATTTCCCACCAGATATCTCCAACTTTGCAGTCATTCCGTTGCTCATTGAGCGAAGGAATTGGACTAATGGAATCCGCCAGTTTTATATTTTTCCCTCTCAACATGATATATAAAGTCCTAACAACAGGAAATGGATTCATACTCTGCCACCAGTCCATTTCCTTTCCAAATATCTTAACCCAGACAACTATAAAGGCCAAAACAACAGGCAACAAGCACAGTCACCATTGCCACTATAGTCCACAGCCTAGATCAGCACATCAGCATAGTACATTTCTTTTCACAAAACAAATGCATACATTTCCATAACTTCCTATTTCTTGTCTTCGTGCTCAAGTGAGACTATACTCTTCAATTCCAACATTAAGTATTCCCATCACAAGGACAACAGAATTACTACGAACATAGGCGATTGGCTTAGTTGCTTTTCAAAAGCAATATGGAAACTCAATTACACTCCGCAGTGTCCAACATCGAAGCTTCCCAACAAATGAAACATGGTATATAAGCAACTAATGCATTTCAAATTGCTCCGAAAGCCCAATCGTACTTTTCAATGAATCAATTAATCTAAATCCAATACTATAAATCCTTTGCACACGAACACCAAGGAGACCACGAATATAACCAACCAATGCGAGTGATCAATAGTTCAAGCAATCATCCATATACTTTACCAACGTTTCCTTTTGCAATTCATTTCACTTCAAAAGATCATTCACTCCCCCCCCTCCCCCCCCAACATCGTAGTTCCCCAATCGACCAACATGGTATAGACAAGAAAGGTGAACCATCAATCTGAATAGCTATTCAATCCCACTCTTAAACCTCAATGTCATTCCCCAACTCCAACAATTCAGTACTACCCCAACACACGATCAACTCGAAACCAATGGAAAAGGCAACATACAAAATCAAATTGACATACGCTATTCCGCCAAAACCAACAATTCACACCTCTCAAATATACAACCTAGTATATACTACAACAACCCAAATGTATGAAATATACGATCTTTACCATACAAACATAACAATCATAGTGTGTAGTGTATACTACACGAATTATCCTAATCTTCCAAAACCAATAATTCCCACTTCTTCAACATACAACCTAGTACATACTAAAACAACCCAAAAGAATAGAGTCAATTAAATGTACGAAAGGTATAATCTTTACAATACATAAGAACCCCAACAAGCAAAAAAGCTTATAAATGAAGCAACATGCATAATAAAAAGTAAAAATGCGAAATCAAGAGATGAAAAATATAAGAAAAGAAGAGAACTTTATACCTTAAGAAGATGACAAAGAGTGAGGAAATCAATGGCGGATGATGCTGATGATGATGATGATGATTGATCAGAAGACATAGGAGAAGAAGAAGAAGAAGAAGAAGAAGAAGAAGAAGACCCAGTTGAAAGTGTGGTAAAGTTGGGATTTTGGCAGTAAATTGACAAGTTCTTTGTAGTTAACGGCGGTGAAAAAATGAAGGAGATTGATGGAGGTGTCGTCAATGGGTAAAAATGGCGGCGATTGTGATGAGGAGTGACTACCGACGGTTTCAGTGTTGCTGCGGACATCTTTGTTTTTGGTCGCAAAGGTTTTTCTAATGGAAAAGTAGAGCACACCTTTTGCCGAGTTTTTGGCTATTTTTGGGGACAAATTTTGGTGAAAGTGGAGACTGGAGAGAGGCCCCAATTCGATTCTTTGGCTGATTTCACTTGTGGTGTTGGTGGTTATTTGATTCCATTTTGGTTCGATTCGGCATGGTTCATTCAATCGTATTTTAACAATTTTGGTTTAATTTACCTAGTTCAATGTTTTTATATATGCTGTATTAGTAATTTATTTGTAATTGGATGAAGTTGGTCCAAGTTTAACACATACATTACCCGACTTTTCTAATTCTACACCCTGTATTGCCATAGAGTTATATGACTTATATCGTGATTTTGTTTCTATATATCTCTTTGATCTTTGACCCCTGGCAAATACGTTTTAAATGATATTATTCACTCAACCACATTGGGATTCAAATGATATGATACTACGTGCTGATGTATAGGTTTGAATCAAACAATAACCGCTTAAGCAAGTAGAACAATACTCAATGTCAGCTAGCAATGAAAATGTGTGTGGTCGCCTATACTCAATATCATAATTGGTTGAAAACTTGAAATCAAGGGCAAATCTAACCCCATATGTTTAGCGTAGCCCTTTTAGTAAATACTCCATTTAGTCTTCTTAGAGGAATTTAGGGTGGTCGGCACTTCATTCCAAACTACCTCTAAATTTGCCCTTGGTAAAAATGACGAATCCATTTTTTTTGTTTGCAAACTTATAATTGTAATCATTTTAACTTTTCTCATTTCGTACTTTGAATTAGTTTTTCAAAACTCTTTTAACAAATAAAAACTCACCGGTAGGAGTAATATTTCTTTAAAATATATATATATATATATATATATATATATATATATATATATATATATATATATATATATATATGGGCAAAACATTCTTTTTGTCGACTCCTTGCGATAAAAATTAGACGGTTGAGATGTTCTCAATTCTCAAACTCTTTAAACCCTACTCCCTTCGTTCGCGTATAAACTTCATACTTTCTATTTAGGGGTGTTCAGACTTTCTATTTAGAATCTTTCCTTATTTGTACATATAAAGACCAAAACACCTTTACTTTTTTTTTATTAAAAGTGCAAGTGAGACATACGCTTATGGGTCTGCCTGGATTGGCAGTAATGACCCTTAAAAATTCAAGGAGCAATGATTCAGGCCCAATTTACATGTTTGGATTGAGAGGAAATTTTTTGGGCTGAACTCATTACCTCCATCAAGCCCTAATATTTTTAGGCCTCACCCCTCCCTGAAAAGATTACTCCTGTAACAATTTCAGCCCAACACAATTGTCTCTCTCTTCTTCAATTTGCTTCTCCTCTACGCGACACATTTCTACTGCTTGCTGCTTCTCCTCTACGCTTCTCCTCTACGCATCTCCTCTACACCTCTCCTCCTTGTTGCTTCTCCTCTACGCATCGTCATCCGAGTCACATCTTCATCAACCGAACAAGCATCTTGCCCTGGTTTGTTTCATTTTCTTTCTCCTCTCCCTCCTCCATTCTTATTTTTCTTCTCCATTGATTTTATATGAAGATGTGTTTGAATCTGGGTTTTATCGTTAATTTTGAGTTGCGTTTTGTTGTTAATTTTGATCTATGTTTTGTTATTAATTTTGATCTGGGTTGTTTTTGTGATTGAAATTTTGAAATTTATTATTTGATTTGGGATTTGATGGGTTAACCAACAAGATCTGGGTCGTAGTTTGGGTTTGCTTCTCCTTTACTTTACTTTGACACAATTGAAATGATGATCATGTTTAGACAAGCTTGCTTGTGAATGCTGCTGATGCTTAAACTATTGATAATGCTGCTGAAAATCAATCATAGATGCTTAAAACTATAAAGCAAACAATAAACAAAGTAGGAAAAGTAGAAATCAGAAATCTTTCGTTAATTTGCAGCCTCTTGTGTTTGTCTGTAATGACAAATGATTTACCAAAAACAAATCAAGTATATATAGTTTAATCTTATCTTGTCGTAGATGTTACGAATAATGTGTTGTAAATGTCCATCAATTTTCATTTTTGTTGTTTGCAAATTTAAGTTCATTTTATGGTCTATGTGTAGCTATGGCGCGTAGGTTATTGTCACGAAAGGAAAAAACTATTGTTGGGCTTATTTGGTATATTAGGGCGAGGGACATGATGATGATGTGTTTTTGTTATTTTATGATAGCTATATTAGAAACAATGAAGGTACTGTTGGAGCAGTGTCCACCGACAATAGTGCGTTGATTAATAAATCTCAATTATGGAATTGACAGGGATCAGTTTATAAGATAAATTTATCAGTTGATCAACGTAAATCAATAACGATTGGCCGTCTAGGGTTTGACGTTATTGTCGTCGTAAGATGGCGGAGATCGACTGGTCCCTATCGGTCATACCTATATAGGATAACGTGATGAACTCCTGTCAGCCAGTTAATGTTTAACTGGCAATGTGTTTAGTATCTGGCCAAAGAGTTTACTATATTATTAATTATATGATAATAAACCGACTGATAAAATAAAAAATTTTCAGTGTTTAAATTACTAAATTCGAGATTAGTAATTGTACGGTGTTGTTGTGATTTGTCAGTCGTGACAAATTTAACTAGAATTAATTACAAGAGTTGTAATTATTAGCTGAATATGATTAGAAATAATTATTATATCAATATATAATAGTTAATTGTAACTTAATTAGTTAAGTTATGAAATGACTAAATTAACTTTACTATACCTTAAAGGTTGGTTAATTTAAGTGGGGGCAAATTAGTAAATTTGATTCACTAATTTAACCCACCACTATATATAGTCTAACCATGATTAGACTATGTACAACTAATCATTTTTTACACAAAACACACACAAAAAAAAAGGAAAGAAAAGATCATCTTCTTTTCTTTCTCTACTTGGCCGTACACTTCACCATAGCCACCAAGCTTTTTGAGCTTTGCATGTAGCATAAAACATATCTAAACGCAAAACTACTTCATCCTAATTGATCCTAATTGTTAGGGATTAGGACTAGTTTGTTTTTGGGGTAAACCGAGTTATTACTAGTACATAATAACTCGGTTTTCTCGTGAATCCTTTGGTACGTACCGTGGGAGATTAGAAGAGTTCAAGAATTGAAGTTTGGAAGGAGGATCATCCTTGTTAAGCAGCTCAAGACACTCCTTGGTAAAGGAGAGCACAACCTAGAGCCAAAACAAGGTATACGATCTTTAAACTCCGTTTTTTTAGTTGTTTTTAGTAACATGCAAATCGATCCCCACCTAAGGTTTAACTTAATTGAGTTATTAAGTGTTGTTTAGAGTGTCTAAACCACCTTAGGTTCTAACAATTGGTATTAGAGCATTTGGTCTTATTGCATGTTAAAACTGAGTTGGTTAATTTAGGTGAATTATCGACTTAATTAATTCGATTGATAAAATGGTTTTGTCACTTTTGACATGCATGGCTTCTTCTGGTCTTAATAGAGTTTAGGACGAAATTGTAGAAATTTTGGGAAAAAAAAAATTTCCATGAATTTTCGGTTTAAATCACATAATTAGCTTAATTATCGATTTAAGAGTTAATTAGATAATTTGCATGTATAAAATTATGTGAAAATTAAGAAAATAAGAAATTTTCTGTTTTTTTTTTTTTGCTCATGCATGTGCTACTGGCCGAATGATTTGTTGGCTAAAGGAAATGATTTTTCTAATAGAATTCATAATTGTTATGATTAACTAGAATAAATTAGTGTATTATGGCACTTTTCGAGCAAAAAGAGGGCTAAAACGAATCCATCAAACTAATTGAATCGACCTTAGTGGGACTAAAGGTTGATGAACTAAAAAGTTTAGTTGTTGGTTTGGTTCCAAAAGTGTTTTGGTTGATTCATGTTTTTAATTGTTAAAATCGCTTTCCGTATTAGCCGTATTCTGAATTTTGTTAGTCGGTAAATGTGATTTGCGAGGTCAAATATATAAGTGTTATACGTTTAACCAAAATCCGAGTATAGTATGGCCAAGATGTCTCGTAGGACCGGTACTGTACCGTAATGTAAGGATGGTATCGGTGGGTTTGTAATTAATTGCGATCTCGTATCGCCTAATTGTAATATTTTTTTTTATTTCTATTTTTAGAAAGTAAATGTATAATAGGCTTTTACATGTAATTCTATTTTGGTGCTATCACAAACCTTAGCGTCGAGTCCAAGATTGCATTTGTAGCCAGAGGCCTATTCGAAGACGAGAAGTCGCCGAAGACTTATGAGGAACTAGTTTAGCTTTCGTAGGCGAGATAGAGCCATGCTAGTACTCGTGATCGATTTATTAGTTTAATCGTACTTTGCATGCTTGGTTTATTGCATTTATCCGCCGACGTAGTGGATAGGATATAAACTAAAATTTGCGCACGCGTTTTAGTCGTTAGAAATTGTCGACGATTCGCTAAATATTTAGTTCACTTAATTAACGCGATAGACAATATAAGACGACTAGATCTCCTAAAACCAAAATCCAGCGTAATATCGAGAGCTAGCTTTTCCAAATTTAACACCTATACAACCTTGTTCATTAGGAATCACACTCACCCTCTTGTGAGGTGGGACCTTTTTACCTTGGTGAGTAGGGTTGTAAGTGTTACAACGAGTTAGATTTGGTTGATCTCGACGAATTGGGCATAAAAGTTATGCAAATTCGAGGTTAGGGACAAATATTCGAGAATTTTGTCAACCGAGAGTTCTAAAGAGTTAGAATCAGCCAAGAGTTGGCTCACCCGAGTGTTATAAATTAGGGAAAAAGCTAAAGACGCCCTCTCGCGTGCCCGAAATTTATAAGTACGACGGATCTCGGAATCGGTTATATAATTAAGGGAGATCAATTATATAAACGAAATTCATGTTTTATGAATAAAATGTGAAGTAAAATAATGCGATAAAATCTAACCAAAATTTCATTTCCAAACTTGTAGAATCCTAAATCGCAATGGCAAATCCAAACGCGAACCCAGTTCTACCGAGTATCACGAAGGACTCATGGCTCCGTGCCTTCATGGAGAAGAACTCCTTGAAGGACGACGGGTGCAACTTCCCAGAATGGGAATTGAGTCTACGATTAGCCGCTAAAAGCGACGGAAAGGAGCGGTTCCTCGTTGAACCACCACCTGCGACGCCAGGGCCTAATGCAACGATGGCCGAGCGTCAAGCGTACGAGTTGTACGAGCAGGAATCAACCGCGATCAAAAATGTTTTGATCTATGCCATGGTGCCAAAGTTTCAGCGCAGGATGATTTATTCCTCCTCATACCAGATATTCGTTAAGTTAACGAATTTGTATTCGCAAAAGCCGCGAATATTGGAATACGATGCCGCCAGTCGTTTCTTTGAGGCACGATTAAGCAAGGAACAGCCGGTTGGTCCCCACGTGCTCAAAATGATCGAATACGTAGAGACGTTAGAGCGACTGGGATGCCCGATTTCTGATCAAATCGCGGTAGATCGTATACTTCACTCGCTACATGATGAGTTCAACAATTTCAGAGTGAACTTTAACATGAACGATTTGAGGAAAAACCTCAATGAAATTCATGCTCTGCTTGTCCAAGCAGAGAAAGACATGGGAGCAAGTGGGAGTACTAGCGGAAAACGAGATGTTTTAGCGCTTAATGTGAGGAAGGAAGGTGGCAAGTTCAAAAACCGAGGCAAAAAGGGGAAGAAACCAGTGCAAGGAAAGGGCAAGGTCAAAGGAAAAGCGCCGGTAAACGCTAAGACCAAGCCGCCCAAAAGCACGAACCCCGATCAATGGTGCTTTCATTGTGACGGTGTAGGTCACTGGAAGCGCAAATGCCCCAAATACCTGGAGAAGAAGAAAGCTTCAGGGGCTGCAGGAAGTGCGAGCGCTAGCAAGGGGTGAAGTGGACCTACGCGTTGGAAATGGAGCAAGGATAGCTGCTTTTTCCGTAGGAACATATGTTTTGTCGTTAGCGTCAGGGTTGGAGTTGAATTTGTATAATTGTTATTATGTACCAACCCTGAGCAAAAACATAATATCTGTATCTATGTTAGACGCGGAAGGTTTTCGTTTTGAAATTAAAAACAAATGTTGTTCCTTCTCGCACAATGATATGGTCTATGGCATATATTTTAACGGAATCATATATTTTAGACTTAACCACCGATGTCTATCATGTAGAAAATAAAAAGCTCAAAACAGGTGATCCTGAGTTGTCCTATCTCTGGCATTGTCGTTTAGGTCATATAAACGAAAAACGCATTAAAAGACTCGTATCTAGTGGAGTGCTCAAATCACTTGATTACGAATCATATGATAAATGCGAGTCTTGCCTGTTAGGTAAGATGACACGAAATCCTTTTTCCGGAAAAGGAATTCGAGCTAGTGAGCTATTGGAACTAATACATTCAGATGTGTTTGGTCCAATGAGCCTCACAGCCAGAGGTGGTTACAACTACTTCGTCACGTTCACAGATGACTTTAGTAGATATGGATACATCTACTTAATAAGGAACAAAGACGAAGTCCTTCAAAAATTCATAGAATTTCAGAGGGAAGTTGAAAACCAACTTGATAGGAAGATCAAAACCTTACGATCTGATCGTGGAGGTGAATATCTGAGTAACGAATTCAGTTATCACCTGAGAAATTGTGGTATAGTATCACAATTAACACCTCCTGGAACACCACAGTTGAATGATGTTACTGAAAGGAGAAATAGAACTCTATTAGATATGGTTCGGTCTATGATGAGTCAGGCTGAGCTTCCTGATTCATTTTGGGGTTTCGCTCTACTATCTGCCGTTTTCCTGCTGAACAGGAGTTCGACAAAATCAGCTTCAAAGACACCATATGAGATATGGAAAGGAAAAGTTCCTGACTTGTCTTTCATAATTAAGGTTTGGGGCTGTGAAGCTTATGTTAAGAACCGTTCTGACAATAAGCTAGCACCCAGATCTGAGAAATGCCTATTTGTAGGTTATCCTTTAGTAACGCGAGGATATTACTTCTACAATCGTCGGGAGAACAAAGTGTTTGTGTCTCGTGATGCTGTCTTTCTAGAAAAAGAGTTTATTCCTAGAAGACAGAGTGGGAGAAATTTTGAACTTCGGGAAGTTCAGGAGCCACAAACAGAGGACGAAAATCAGGATGTTTTATGAGAAAACAGCCTTGAAACGTCTAATACAGTGGTTCCAGCCTCCGTTCCTAGAAGGTCAGAGAGAGTAAGTCACCCACCTGAGAGATACTTAGGTATTGTCGAAGATGATGATAAATACTTAATGCTACTTTTAGAAAGTGACGAGCCCGCAACCTACAACGCAGCCATAACAGGTATAAATTCTGCAAAATGGCTGGAGGCGATGAAATCCGAAATGGATTCCATGTACGAGAACCAGGTATGGGACTTGGTAGATGTGCCAGTAGGAACAAAGGTTCTGAAATGCAAATGGATCTATAAGATCAAAGTCGGCATAGATGGAAACAAGGATGTTTTCAAAGCTCGACTGGCGGCGAAAGGTTTCACGCAAATTCATGGTATTCACTATGATGAAACATTTGCACCAGTTGCGATGCTTAGATCCGTTCGGATAATCTTAGCGATTGCTGCGTTTCATGATTATGAAATATGGCGGATTTCAAAACCGCCTTCCTGAACGGGTTTTTGGAAGAGGAAGTGTATATGACACAGCCAGAGGGTTTTGACGATCCACGCAATCCTGAGAAGGTTTGCAAACTCAAAAGGTCCATTTATGGACTTAAGCAAGCATCCAGGAGCTGGAATCATCGGTTTGATCATGTAATCAAACAAAATGGTTTCACTCGTAGTGTTGAGGAACCATGTTTGTACATGAAGTTTAGTGGGAGCAAGGTAACGTTCCTAGTCCTGTATGTGGATGACATACTTCTCATCGGAAATGATATTCCGACCCTTAACTCAGTTAAAGGATGGTTAGGAAATCATTTTCAGATGAAGGACCTAGGAGAAGCGCAACGCATCTTAGGCATCCGAATCTATAGAGATAGATCAAAACGGATGTTGGCATTAAGTCAAGAAGCTTATATGGATAAGATTCTTGAAAGATTCAATATGGAGAAATCTAAGAGAGGATATCTGCCAATGGGTCACGGAATAGTTCTGAGTAAATCTCAATGTTCGTCTGAGCCCGCAGATATTAAAAGCATGAGAAAGATCCCATATGCTTCCGCAGTTGGATCAGTCATGTATGCTATGATGTGTACGCGGCCTGATGTCTCATATGCCTTGAGCATGACGAGCAGGTATCAGGCTAATCCCGGTGAAAGTCACGGGATAGCTGTAAAGAATATCCTAAAGTATTTGAGAAGGACTAAGGACACATTCTTAGTGTTTGGAAAAGATACTGAGCTACGTGTAAAAGGTTACACAGATGCTAGTTTCCAAACTGATTGAGATGATATGAAATCTCAATCCGGCTATGTTTTTACACTGAACGGTGGAGCGATCTGCTGGAAAAGTTCCAAGCAATAAGTCACATCGGATTCTACAACGGAGGCAGAGTACATTGCGGCTTCAAAAGCTGCAAAAGAAGCGGTATGGATTAAGCAGTTTCTAGAAGGGCTGAAGGTTGTTCCGTCAGCAGCAGATCCTGTCACCATCTATTGCGACAACAGTGGAGCAATAGTTCAGGCTAAAGAGCCTAAGTCTAGTAACAGGTCTAGACATGTACTCAGGAAGTTTCACGTAATACGAGACTTTGTGGAACGAGGAGATATTTTGGTTTGTAAAATCGGAACAGATGATAATGTCGCCGATCCGTTGACTAAGCCGATGACACATGCTAAGCACAACAGTCATGTAGCATCCATGGGATTGAGATACATGACTGATTGGCTGTATATTATATGATATTTATTAGTTAGATCCTTGTATTAACTTTTTACACACACACACACACACACACACACACACACACACACACACACACACACACACACACACACATATATATATATATATAAAGATTTTACCGTTTAAATTTATTCAGTTTTGTAAATTTTGAATAAATATATATTCTTTTAAACTCCTATAGGTCGTAGAGACGATTTGAGCCCTATTAAGTGAACAGGAATAGAAGAATAATTTAGTCCCTAGTCACAATGTGAGGTGACGACTCTAAGTGACTAGTGTGTAAGTCGATTAGAATGACTAGTTCAAAAGTCATAGGGTCATGGGATGACCGGTCGTTTACACAAGCAGACTGTGAGACACTCTGTCGGACTTGACCACCTATAGATTCCTATTGCTGGGTCGCAGCTAGGAGCACTGTATTATTCCATTGAGTCGATTCTTTTGACCTGAAACTATTTATCAAAATTTGTGCAGTAAATAGTGGCTTTGATTTATGTCCTAAGTCGTGCTGTAAAAGGAGGCTATAAGGACATATTTTGGGTCACTATAAAGCTGTATGGAACAATGAAAGTAGAGTGAAGGGATTGTCCGCCCACGTCAGGGTTAATATCTTTAGGCCACTCGAGGAGTAGCAACTGGAAATGCGTGGCCACGCTCGGAAGTAATCTAAGATAGATTTTTCCGGTCAGACAGTTGCGCTCTCGATCGAGAAAACCACTTTACAATTCACATCGAGTATAAGAGCGACCTGAAAGACATCTTGCATTGAGTGGGAGATATAAAGGGCAAGAGAATCGATCACGCACATACTTGTCTCGGACAAGTGGGAGATTGTTGGAGCAGTGTCCTCCGACAATAGTGCGTTGATTAATAAATCTCAATTATGGAATTGACAGGGATCAGTTTATAAGATAAATTTATCAGTTGATCAACGTAAATCAATAACGATTGGCCGTCTAGGGTTTGACGTTATTGTCGTCGTAAGACGGCGGAGATCGACTGGTCCCTATCGGTCATACCTATATAGGATAACGTGATGAACTCCTGTCAGCCAGTTAATGTTTAACTGGCAATGTGTTTAGTATCTGGCCAAAGAGTTTATTATATTATTAATTATATGATAATAAACCGACTGATAAAATACAAATTTTTCAGTATTTAATTACTAAATTCGAGATTAGTAATTGTACGGTGTTGTTGTGATTTGTCAGTCGTGACAAATTTAGCTAGAATTAATTACAAGAGTTGTAATTATTAGCTGAAATATGATTAGAAATAATTATTATATCAATATATAATAGTTAATTGTAACTTAATTAGTTAAGTTATGAAATGACTAAATTAACCTTACTATACCTTAAAGGTTGGTTAATTTAAGTGGGGGCAAATTAGTAAATTTGATTCACTAATTTAACCCACCACTATATATAGTCTAACCATGATTAGACTATGTACAACTAATCATTTTTTACACAAAACACACACAAAAAAAAAGGATAGAAAAGATCATCTTCTTTTCTTTCTCTACTTGGCCGTACACTTCACCATAGCCACCAAGCTTTTTGAGCTTTGCATGTAGCTCAAAAACATATCTAAACACAAAACTACTTCATCCTAATTGATCCTAATTGTTAGGGATTAGGACTAGTTTGTTTTTGGGGTAAACCGAGTTATTACTAGTACATAATAACTCGGTTTTCTCGTGAATCCTTTGGTACGTACCGTGGGAGATTAGAAGAGCTCAAGAATTGAAGTTTGGAAGGAGGATCATCCTTGTTAAGCAGCTCAAGACACTCCTTGGTAAAGGAGAGCACAACCTAGAGCCAAAACAAGGTATACGATCTTTAAACTCCGTTTTTTAGTTGTTTTTAGTAACATGCAAATCGATCCCCACCTAAGGTTTAACTTAATTGAGTTATTAAGTGTTGTTTAGAGTGTCTAAACCACCTTAGGTTTTAACAGGTACCTCGTAAGAAAAATACTCATTCGGGTAAACGGACCATGAGTCAAGGAGTGGACAACTTGAATGAGTTTCTTAATTCTGATTTGAGTTGCCTAGATCAACTTAGGATGGATAGATTTACATTTGATGTGCTATGTGGGTTGATTCGATCTCATGGTCATTTAAAAGAGTAAAAAAATATGTTCTTGGAAGAAAGGGTAGCTATATTTCTCAATATATTAGCACATGACCAGAAACAACGAATGATTGTGAGACGTTTGAAAAGATCAAAAGAGACTGTAAGTAGGAACTTTCGTCAGGTTTTGAGAGCCGTTTTACGTTTGTATAAGAATTTAATAAAGACTCCTAAGCCCACTGAAGGGGATTGCATGGATGCGAGGTGAAAATGGTTTAAGGTAAATATTGTTATAGTAATTGAGATATTAAGAAATTTTGTGAGTTGGTTATTCTCGGAAACTTATGTTTTTTGTTGATAAAAATAGAATTGCTTGGGAGTTTTAGACGGTACCTTTATCAAGTTAAGAGTTCCTATTCATGAAAAACCAAAATACCGTACAAGAAAAGGAGATGTAGCTACAAATGTTTTTGCGGCTTGTACCAAAGATATGGAGTTTACCTATGTGTTACCGGGGTGGGAAGGTTCAGCCGCTGATGGGAGAGTCCTCCAAGATGCTGTTAGTAGGAGACACCCATTTAAAGTTCCCCGTGGTGAGGAACTACTAACATTTTTGTTCTCTTTTTTAGTCCTTCATATATAGCCACAAACAAGACAACTAAACCTTATTTTCGCTGCTTATAGGATTTTATTACCTAGTTGATGCTGATTTTACGAATGGCGAAGGCTTTCTTGCTCCATATAGAGGCCAAAGATATCACCTTAATGAATGGAAAGATGGTCGTCTACCAAAGAGTTTTTTAGGATAAATTTCTAAATCATACCTTATATGTTTACAATCTTCCAGTTTTCTACCTTATATGTCCAAAAATATATTTTCCTACCTTATAAAGTGCTTTGCTTATCCAATTCCTACCAAAAACACTATTCCGGCCAATCTTTCGTAATTTCCCTCCAATTTTTTGCGATTTCCCTCCAATTTCCCCCATTTTTATTAAATAGCGCATGCAATACAGTAACAACGATGAGCGGGTGGACATGAGAAGTGAAAATGAAGGTTTTATGGGGTAGAGAAGGAAGGATTTGGAGAGGAGCCTTGGATTTAGAGAGGACATAGAAGTGTTATGAGTAAAAATGGAGGTTTGATATGAGTATGAGAAGAATCACGCGAAAGATTGAGGTGAAAACTAAGTCACATGCAAGTCACATGAGAGTCAACGCCGGAAATAGAGAGTCAACTGGTTGGAATAGTGTTTTTGATAGGAATTAGATAAAAATAGCACTTTATAAGGTAGGAAATTATCTTTTTGGACATATAAGGTAGGAAACTGGAAGATTGTAAATATATAAGCTAGGTAGGATTTGAAATTTTTTCTAGTTTTTTAATATGAAGCATTCATCCGTCGGAAATGTAATAGAAAGGTGTTTTGGTTTGTTGAAAATGAGATGGGGAATCCTTAGGAATAGTAGCTTTTATCCCTCGGATACACATGCAGACATTATTAGCGCATGTGCACTTCTTCATAATCTTATTCGTCGAGAAATGAGGTTTGATCCACTTGAGCCTTTACAAGACACCGAATATGGTGCAAGAGTTATGGAAGGTGATGAGGAGTATATCCACGTTATTGATACCTCGAGCTCGTGGACGGAATGGAGAGACAAGCTTGCTTGTGAAATGTTCGATAGCTGGAAATACCGTAGGCCTTTTATACATGTTGACTATGTCCCCTCGATTGGTCCCTCATGATTAACTAGTATCAAAGGTAATGATAAATTAGTATTATTATTTTTTTTGTTAGTGCTAAGGTTTATTTTTGCATGTTGAATTGATGACGTGTTCTGCTCCTCTATGCCTATTGTAGTAATAAAAACATCATGTATCGTAGCTATAAACTGATGTTACCCTTTTGTGTAGCTTTACCCTTTTTGTTAGGCAGAAACCCTTGAATGACAGGAGAGTAATTTGCTTCTAGTTGTCTTTGGGTTGGGAGTGGTATCAGGATTCTATTTCATAGATGGATCTTCGTGGACCACTAAGTAATAGTATCTATTTCATAGATGGATCTTCGTGGACCACTAAGTAATAGTTCTGGTGCAATTTGTTTATGAATTATGCTGTCAGTTGTAACTTAGTTTGATTAGCGTTCTGCATTATCTTGCTCTATCTAATTTTGTATGGACAAGATATACATATTTGATCATCCGAACAGTTATAGTTCATGGAATGATGAAGTATGTGGTTGTCAATAATTCTGTAGAGTAACATACCTGTTTTTTCCCCTGAAAATGGCAAGAAAAACATATAATCTGCTGGTTTGTAAGTAATGAACTTTATTTGTATGTGTATAGTGTCCTCTACGCAATGGCGGAAGTAAATAATGATAGGACCGGTCCGAGAAGGTGGACTGATGAAGAAGATACATTATTGGTAGATCTATTGATGTCGTTGAACGTTGAAGGAAAGTGGAAAGCAGAAGGTGGGTTTAAGTCTGGTTATTTGGTGCATTTAGAGAAGTTGATTTTCGAGAAAATGCCAGAAGCGGGGCTGAAGGCATCTAACATTGAATCAAGGTTGGATTATCTAAAAAAAACAGTTCAATGCACTCCTTGATATAAAGCATAAAGCAAGCGGGTTTGGATGGGATGATAGCCTAAAGATGGTAACTGGTGATCGCAAGCTATATAATGGATGGTGTGAGGTAAGTATCTTTACCAGATTAGATGGACTTGTGTTAGTCCCATTCGAGAATATGTATACACAGAGCATGACTTAGATGTGCTATATACTCATGATCCTTTTTTTCTTCCCATGATCTTATCTCGCAGAGCCACAAAGATGCTAAAGGTTTGTATCGAAAGTCTTTCCCGTTGTTCGATGCCATGGAGGAAATATATGCGAGAGATAGAGCCACTGGTACTAAGAGCAATATGCCTCTTGATAGAGATGATCAAGAAGATGATCAAGAAGTCATTAAGGAGGTGAGTGAAGATGTGGAGCAAGATGAACAACTTGGTGATGTTTCAACAGAAGGATCGGAAACTAGTAAGAGAAGTGGAGAAAGTAGTTCCAAGCAACCAAGTAAGAAGAGGTTGCGTAAGAACAAGGAGATTCAGAATATGCAGAAGAGTTTTGAATCATTGATGGGAACCATGATCGAGAATAGCAATGCTCAAATAACTCAGTTGGCTGCAATGCTCGAAGGGTCAAAGAATTACAAGATCGGTTTGCGTGAAGAACTAGGAAAGGTTCAAGGTATTTCCAGGTCGAGCATTCTTACTTTGTGTATGGATATGACCGAGAATGATGTTGCTATATTCCGAGACTTGACCGATGAAGATGAGAAGTACGACTTTTTGGCTATGGTCATGAGTAGAAAATAGGTATAATACTTGACCGATGAAGATGAGAATGGCCTTATGTTTGTTGTTGGGCATTTGCGAGAATGCTGCACACTACTCTGTTTTTTTTTTTTAATCCTGTGAGAATCATGTATATGGGCTCCTGTATTCTGTATTCTGTCTGGGCTGGCAGCTGCTATGCTTGATTTATTTATTTATTTTTTTTTTTTTGCCAAAAAATTGATTTTTATATATCTTATGAATGTCAATTCAGTTTTTTGTTTGGTAACTATTACCCCTAATCAAACCTATGTAAGCATTACCCCCTAATCATTACCTTAGTGTACCAAACTTTCATATCAAGGAATTATTACCCTCCTAATCAATCCCCCTAATCAACCCCCCATGAATTTATTCCCCCTCAATTCATTGCATGCATACCAGGCAAGCCTTATGTGTTAGTCTTTTACACAAAATGTGTTCCGATCATAAGCCTTTTATAGGCGAACGGAGGGAGTAAAACCCAACGTATAAACCCATTCCCCCTTTCTCTTTCTTTCAGCTTTCTCTCTCCTCCCCAAAGCA
This sequence comes from Spergularia marina, assembly GCA_963680865.1. Classification (NCBI taxonomy): domain Eukaryota; kingdom Viridiplantae; phylum Streptophyta; class Magnoliopsida; order Caryophyllales; family Caryophyllaceae; genus Spergularia; species Spergularia marina. The sequence goes on along the minus strand of OY804545.1, from coordinate 7,171,978 downwards.
AAACTGAAGAACACCAGCAAGGTGCGCCAAACTTCACTAAAAATCCCCACTAATTACAGGTTACCCTTCTCAAATTTAACTCTAATTCTTATATAAATTCATCATTTATGTCAAATATCTCATCTTTTTTTGTTTTTTTTTTGTTTTTGGGTTTTCTATGCAGAAAATAATGTCAAAAGATACAAATCAAAGTTGCAGAATAACATGGCAAGGTTGCAATGTTTTGCTTGACATTAACGATGGCGAACGTCTTGTTTTTGCTCGTCTTTCTGCTAATGCGTATGTTTTACTCTCTAATTTTCATGGGTTTTTATTATTTTTATTTGAAGAATGGTGTTTTATTTAGTGTATGAAATATGAATTTGTAGGACATTGAAGGTTGGGAAGAAGGATTGTTCTCTGCAACCCGTTATTGGTTGCCCATTTGGGTCCTTGTTTCGTGTCGAAACCGGCAAGGATGGCATGTATTTATCTCGCGTTCTTCCTACTAATAATCAATGTATGTTCTTCATAATATGTTTTGCTTGGTTGTTTATAGCTTTTTTAATAAGTTGATTATGAACTTATGCTGTATGAGAAGTTGCGCAAATGTGGTTAATGAGACCGACTTACCATTAGTTATAGTGAGAGTATGATTTTTGTGCTTAAACTTAGTGGAAAGTGTGGCTATTCTTTACGATTCTTCATCCATATACATGTTCTTCACCAGCAATTACCAATAAATTGATAATGATGGGGGTCCTAGGGTTCGTTCAGGCTATTGTTATCAAGCGTGCCATGAAGATTTAATGTTATATGTCTAAGGTACTTGTATGAGTTGAATATTATGCTGAGGTTTTAAAGCTACGATGTTGTCGGAAATCCTAGAATTCATCCTTGTGCTGGTCAGGAGCTCTCGCATTAAGTTTTAAATTAACATGGTTTGAGCTTAAGTAGTGATATGTGGTCTCGCTGGAGTCTTATTCATGAAGGTTGCATCTTTCATGAGATTTGTGTTCAAGTCTCCAGTAATTGCAACTGTTACGGTTTTGAGCAAATTTATGTTCAGCCCACTGAAGTATTTTCTTGTTTTGTGCACTTAGCTAATAGTGTACAGGAGGAAGAAAACGTGACTAGTAAGGAATTGAGGGATAATAGAGCATTAGTTGATAACAATACCGCACAAACTCTAACTGGCGAAGACATAGAGGAAATGCGAAGGTATGGCAGTTTCAATTTTGTTTAGTTAAATTGTTAGACGGTTCATTTTTTTATTATGCCCTTTTCTGTTTAGTATGCTCAGATATCGAAGTATGATGATAATCGTCCCTGGCTTTCAATAGTTTCCACAGGGCTGTTAAACTTTTCTAACATTGGGCCTATTTTTTTGTTTGTTTGTGACGGGACTTTGGCCTTGTTGGATATGTTGAGGGCTATATAGATATCAAGATAGTGGTAGGATGATAGTGAGCTTGAACTTACATAAGATTGGTAGATAATGATTACAGATCTGTTGGTCGAAGACTAAAGTTCAATGTTAGAAGCCTAGAACCAGAATCTTCATAACAGCTGCCATATATTTTGGGAAGAACTTCACTGTGAGAACACGGCAGGAATCTATTTTCTTAAGACTTCAAAAAAAGATCATTGTTCTGTCACCTGATCTCAGTTTCTTCAATCTCTATTTCTTAGGGTCTGTTGGGTATCACTGCCGTTTTTAGTTTTTGGTTTTCTTGCATAAAAAAAATTAGTCAAATAAGTTACAAGATTTAAATTAAATTGTTTGTTTCTATAATAGTCATAAAGAAAATGAAAACTGAAACTACTTTTTCTGGTTGTCAAAAAACGGGGCTTTGGTTTTCAAAAAAACTGAAAACTGAAATCAGAAAACGATACCAAACAGGGCCTTAATTTTTTTCCTTTCATTCACTTTGGTATATTGCTATGCTATAAGTAAGCAAGTGACTACACCAACTTAAGCATCTGTTTCTATTTTTGTCTCTTGGCTATATAATAATTTAATTTGTGTGTGGGCTCTTCTCCTTAATGCTGTTGGGACTTCTTGTACATGGCTTTCAATTTGAAGCTCTGGAACAGGGAATTTTGCTATGAAAATTTTATTGTTATATTGAGCGTATATATGGCATAGGTTCCCAGTAGGCATTCCACGAAGCATGATTTTGTTATATTGATTGAACATCTTATTTGCTGCAGTCAAGGTGCAACTGGTGACCAAATAGTTGAGGCTTTGATTGCTAACAGTGCAACATTCGAGAAGAAGACATCTTTTTCTCAGGTTTCCACATGTGTCATCTCTTTGACAAATGCCCTTACTTACCTAGGAAGTAGTAATACATACTAACTATGTGTTCATTGTAGGAGAAGTATAGGCTCCGCAAGCAAAAAAAATATGCTCCAACGGTACTTGTCAGGCGCCCTTTTGTTCGAAGGTAGGAAAGTTCTTTTTTCGTGTCTTTTTGAGCATAAGATGCTTGTTGATCTCATGGTTTCCATGTTCTGACTGCTCTGGTTTCATGTTTTCAGTATATGTGATTTCTACTTCAGGAAGAATCCTGCAAAAACCGGGTAATGTCCAAGCTTTAGATCCATTGGTGGTTGTTATAGATCATACATGTGCCATTGTTATTTGACTTCTCTACTAGTGATGATCAAGCTAGTATCTGTCCTTGGCCATATTGAGCATATATATTCCCACTTTTCAGCTGATTGAGTTTTTGTCTCCAATATGTGTAAGAAGCTTAGGTGAACAGATTGGGAATAAATATTCCTTAAAAACCATTTTCACTAGCTATATTCATAGTTTATCACTTGCATTAGTGAACTAAACTTTAATGGGTTACAGTCTGGTTTTTATTTTTAAAGTTTCAAGTCAGGACATAGTGGCTATTAGGAGCTGAAGACATGTCCTTTAAATAACAAAAGTAAAATAAAGTCTTGCTTATTAGCAGAAAGTTTTAAATAGCTCAATTGTTTGTGTCATTTGCATGATGTTGGCAGTTTAATCCTGATAAGTTCTTTGAGCTGTGAGGTTTGATGAGTGCTAAAAATGTGCTAAAAATGGTTCCATTTTTGTTTGAAATAAGCAAAGTTAGAGACGTTAGATAGAAAAGTTATTGAGGTGGTGGACCTAGGTTAGAAATTAGCATCCTTATTGATATATCTTTTCCTTCAAATAGAGAGATATGTTGACGGTGGATGAAAAGCTGTGAGGCTAGGGGGTAAACATGCTTGAGTCACGAAAAGTCGAAAGATAATAGTGAAGTCCCAGAATAACTAAGTCATACCAGATTTGCATTACTGTGAAGCTCAAACCCAGAAAATCTTCTAAAACTTACTCTCCAAGTCTCCACTGCATTTCTAGTTAAAAAGTTCTGTTAATAATAAGCGTAGCAAGGGGTGTGGCACCCTCTGCCCTTCCACGTGGGTTTACCCCTGTCAGTGTTTGGTTTTTCAATTGGGCAGCAATACCCTCTGAGAGACTAAATTTTATAACGCTCTTTATTTCTTTGTCATAAAACCGAAGATGACATTAGTTTCGTCTTCTTGTTTTTTAAAAAAAAAAAAAAAAAACTTTTCGCTTGTTGTCTGGTATTCAGAACTATTTGTTATTGCTTAGGCATCTGTCTGCTATTTTATCTTATATATTGTTTTCTACTGTGTGGTAAGGCAATGTAGAGTCAAACTGTTCAGCTTTAACCTGCTGTTTCTATATGACAGTTCTTTGCGATCCGATTCTTTATCCTTGCTACTTTCAATGGCCAACATTACAGCACACTCAGATGTCCTAGTTGTGGATATGGTTAGTGGGCTTGTTACTGGTGCTGTGGCAGAACGCTTAGGAGGTAATTTTCAGAATTTTGTGGTCCATTTGGCACATACTTCTTAATGTCATTGGAAATTGGATGCGTCTTTGTGCATTCCATCTGAGTTTCTCCGCTCTCCACAACTTGTTAGAGTCATCATTCATGGAACTATATTGTTCATGTTATAACATAGATTAGCAATTTAGCATCCTTAATCTGAACAAGGACCTTTACATTTCTTTTTGTACAGGTACAGGACATGTGTGCAATATGCTCTTGGACCCTAAAGAACATGCTATGGATATAGTAAAGATGTTCAATTTTAATGATGACATATGGAAACGGTACTTCTAATTATTCTTCCGCACCACTCTTTTCTTAAACATTTATGACCTTAGTACTGGAATGGTGTTCTAATTCACATGTGTATGCTACCAAGCTTAGTTCTCAATGAAGTCTTTTATTGAAGCAATCTAAAATCTGTAGGGAGAAGGGTTTTTTTTTTTTTTTTTTTTCCTTCGTGCTTATAGGCTGTCATAGAAAAGAAAGACGTCTCTTGCCTAAGACCTTTTAAGCATTGTTTATCTCTATAGTATTGCATCCGGAACTCAAAACTCTTAAGGCTTGTAGCTGGATCATATTTTGTACCTATTTCCTGTCTTCGTATTTTAAGAATTTTGAAAATATTCGTTCACATACAGGATTCTTCGATGTTCTTTCAATGACTTAGGCCCTGCTCAAAATGGCAGTTCTGAACAAGTTCAAGGACAGGTATATTCTGCATCTACAATCAGAGGAGGATTATTAGTTTTTGTTCAGCTGCTCAACATCATTCTTACTGGAACTTTAAACATATAGGTGAGTAATGCAGAAAACCAGCTAGATACCATGGAGGATGATGTTCCTCTGGAGGAAAAAGGCAAATCATTAGACATTTCTAGCAGAAAGACTACAAATGAAATCAGAGCAGTCAAATCCATACAACCAGGAGAGAAAGCGTCGGAGGAGCTTATCAACTCCTGGAAAGAAAGAGGATTTCCAAGGTACTAATGTGCTACTTCTGGTTTTTTTTTTTTTTTTTTTTTTTTTTTAATTGAATTGCTTTCAATAATTTACATCTATGTCTTTGAGATCATGCAGCCTCATAATTGCGGCGCCAGAGCTTGATGATGTATGGAGTCTAATGCAAAAAGTGATGCCTCTTCTATCATACTCGGCCTCTTTTGCAATCTATCACCAATACCTTCAGGTGTGTTGCTTTGAAGTTATTTCTGCTTTGTTAATTTTTGACTTATGCATGGTTTTTTAAGTTTGTGTCCCATGTGAAGTTTTAGCTTCAGGCTTGCATTTGGTTTGGGGGTACACATGCAAATCAACTATTTTCTGTATGATGTTGGTTCAACTTATATCTGTTCTCGTGTATCATATTCTTATACCTAGAGTATAATAGCAGTTCGAGTATAGTCCCTCCGTTCATTTCTTAGCTTCTCGTTGACTTCTGCACTGAGTTTTAGGAATTCTCTAATCAACAACTGAATGGTACAAATTAAGTTTAATCTCACAATTACTAACTTTATTAGTCATAACAACCCATTATGGATCAGACACCCACCACATCAACCACCACTCAGGCCCACATCACCACCTATTCACCTATCAATCTCACATCCAGGTAATGAGAGACGGAGAATGAGAGGTGCTTGGGAGAGGAGGGGAGGAGATTGAGGGAGATCACAAAAGCAGGGAGGAGATCGTTGCGGGGAGAGGAGATTGAGGAGGAGAGGACATTGCGGGAGAGAGAAAAATCTGGGGGAGACGGGAATTGGCGGAGATCACGTTGTGGTCTGTGTCACCGTCTAATTGATTTCGATCTGACCTGTTGCCTTGAGATTTGAGCAAGCTGTTAAACACTGTTTTTGCCTAACTTGGGCTCTAGTTGAAATCTTAGAGATGATATAGTGGAGACCTTTTACAATGGTGGTGGCTAGAGAGCAAACATTATTGAAGTTCTTGGACTTCCTTTCAATGAAATTTAGAAGTTGGTTTTGCGCAACTCGTTGATTAGAGGTGCCTTAAAATCTCGTTGCAAAAGGATGGACAGTGACATAGTCACCGCACCGCCCTATTTCCAGCCTATACTTGCATATCCCTTTATGACGCCTATGATCTTTGATACATCTACACAGAATCTTATGCAATTATTTCCTGAAAGATTACTGAGCTGTTTTCTTTCTTGGTGTAGCCTCTCGCGACATGCATGCACAATTTACAAAAAGAAAAAATGGCAATTGGGATGCAAATTTCAGAATCTTGGCTACGGGAATATCAGGTTACACAGTAAAACTTTGAAAGACCTGTTATTTTGAGAAAAGTTTTGTTTATGCTACCTTTGGTATGAGTACGAGTCATACTGATTCAGTGTAAGAATATTACAGGTACTTCCATCAAGAACGCATCCACGCATGCAGATGAGTGCATTTAGTGGGTATGTTCTCTGTGGCACGAAGATATGTGGAAGTGAAGCCGGCTCCCAATAGCACTAACTGCACTGTCCAATTTCCGTGAGGCTTGAAGATACACGGATTGTAGCAAATTTTGTGGCATTCCTTTTGGTTTGTTGAAAGGATCATACTCGTCTTTGAGATTGTTGCAGTCTCACCATCTAGTTAAGGACGAGGCTGATGCGGTTTGCCTTTAGCTGTTTCTACAACATCCTGTCGGCTTGGGTTTTTGTTTTCAGTTAGAATTTAGCAGCTATAAATTATAATCATCAATTGTAAAAAGCTCAAGGTTCTGACAAACTACTGTATTGTGTATCAAGGCAAATTATACCATGCTCCCGGGAGCATACGGAGCATGGTGGTCATTCTCACAATAGAAGAGTAGGGACTACACTTAAATAGATTTTAAATTATTTTAAGTGTGGTCTCTACCCCTCCATTGTGAGAAGGACCACCTCCATTGTGAGAAAGACCACCATGCTCCTTGTACTCCCAGGAGCATGGTATAAGCATTGGTGTATCAAACATCAGTTCGAGTTGGTATTGAATAATTTTGTTTCTTGTGCCCTGGAGTACGTTTTCTTAGGTTTGCACCATCTGGTTTAATCCGTTTCGAGTTGTGAAAGGCCACATATGGAGTTTTAGCACTGCTTTGCACGGAGGATATGCTATCCATGTCGATGAGACAGAAAAAAAGTTTGGGTGTTGCTCGAGTGTTGTTAAGATGTGCGTCCCACGCTCCCAACAAAGCGTAATTATGTTTTCTTTCAAAGGGTCACCATTTTCGACTGCTATTAGAACTGACCCGTCTAAAACGAACGCTAAATGATGTATGACAAAAACGGGTAATGCTTGCCCAATAGTCCCTATTGGACGATTAGTCCAATAGGGGCACTAGAGGACAATTTTTTTTTTTTTCATCTTCCTCAATTACCCCGTCCTTCTCCTTTCTCCCATCCCATCTTTCATACTTTCAGCCACACCCACCCAGATCCACAACACACTCCCAGACCAGCCATGACACCCACCACCTTTTCCGCCTCTCTATACCCAAAACCACCGCCCACACATAACAACCCCCTTGAGGGCCCTAAATAAGTCGCGTCGTTAAGTCCCTCCGGCCCTTTCATTGCATCTTTATTGTTTGCAGCTTTTCGCCTTCCATTTCCATTGTTGCCCCCACGCAGTCACCGGAAAAGGTTTTAGGGTTGGCGTTTCCAGTGCCGCGGTAGCGGCGCCGGGAACGCCAACCATAAAACTTTTTTCGGCAACCTCAATCAATGCCTAAAAGGGTTCACCACACCCCTTTAAACACCCACTCAACATAGGGTTATTATTGTGGGGGTTTGGCTCCGGACAAAATGGGTGGTCGACTGGTCGTTGATGGTGACAGATAGTGATGGTGAAGGTGGTAGCCTGGGGTGCCGAGTGCGAGGCCATGGGAGAAGTTTGCAGGTGAGAAGGATAATAAAGAAGATGAGTGATTGGGGGCAGTTGGGTAATATTGTAGGATGTATATTTGTCTTCTAGTGCCCTATTGGACGATTTCGTCCGATAGCTGCTATTGGACTATCAAAGCTCGACAAAAACAATAATTGTGAAGTTCCATTTAGAACCTTAAGTGGTATTAAAAAAAAAAAAAAGCGGAAGGCAACTTAGCAGATTAATCAACATCCTTTTACCTTGAAATCACTGATCAACGTCGTTTAGTTTCGGTGACGGGAACTTTTCATCAACGTTACAATGACCTTGATGCTCCCAACAATTATCTAATACTATATATTAAAACCTGAAAACAAGTCTTCCATAGGAGAACACTTGGCATTTATTAATTGGATAGAACATAAAAATAGCATTAAATACAATTATCGGTTAGGATATGGTAAGAAATTATCATAGGGTAATATAGTATTATTAGCTAATTTATGGAAAATAATCATTATGGTAATTTATTAGAACAAACATAAGATTTTTCTCATAAAACGAGTATAAACGATATAAATACATAACCCGGGCGTGCCACGGGCATGCAAACTACTCCCTCCGTCCCAGTTCAAACGCCCCATATTCCGTTTTGGGACGTCCCACTTCAAACGCCCCATCTATTTTAGGACGTCCTTTTACCCCTTGAAATGACTTTTTTGCCCTCAATTAAAAAAGCTTTAACTGAATTTGTACTCTAATTAATACCCCAATTAACTTAACTACTCCCTCCAAAAATTAATCTCACCTACACTCATTTATAACAATCCCAAATTAAATCACACCTCACCCACCCTCCCTCATTAAACTCACCAGATCTAACAACCTCACCCTCCCTCATTAAACTCACACTCTCACAGTCTCACCCTCAAGAACCCTAAAAAATTTCATCAACATTTTTTCTCTCTCCTCCGATTCCCGATCACCCAAATCGATCACCCCAATCAATGACCACCTTAAAATTCTCCGATCGCCCAAACTGTAATCCAAGAACCCTACAAATTCAACATTCTTAGTTTTTCTCACTCTTAAAATCGATCACAATATGGATTCAGATCCGTATTATATATGGTGTTCGACTTGGAAAACGCAAATTAATGATCTTGGGAGTGGGTCTGGGTCAAAATCAAAGGATTTTGAAGCTGCGAAGGAAATTATCGAAGTTTCATCAAGTTCCGAGTTTTCTGGGTATGGAATTTCGAAGGAAAAAAATGAAGATGTACAAGTTATTGAAGAATCTGGGGATGGAATGTCGAAAACATGCAACGAAATTATTGAAGAAGCTGGGTCTGGGCTGAAGATTTCGAAGGGTTTGGAATCGGAATCGGAATCAGAAGTGGAATACGGTTTTAATGAGTGGGGAGATTGGGTAAGGGTAAGGGAGTACGTTGAGACAGACCCTGAGTGGGGAGTTGAGCATGATGGTGTGGGTGAGGATGAAGGTGTGGTTGAGGATAGTTATGATTCCAACCCGTGGTCGTACGATATAGGGACCCCAAATCACAAAGCTTGGCTTGAAGAGATAAGCTCTAAAAGGCAGCCTTAAAGGAGGTTAATTTCTAAATTCAAATTGCGTTTTCATTTGATTTTTTTTTTTTAATTTAATTTGTGTATAAGCTTTTTAATTTTGATTGGTCATGTATTGAGTTGTTTTGTGAATAGTGAGCATGTTAGGACTATTTTCGTGAATGGTGAGATAAATCAAACATTTGCCCTTACATTGTTGATGTTGTCTTTACGATTGTGATGATGTCTTAGTTGATTGAATGCGTTGTTTTGTTGCTACATTTTTAGTGTGTCTGATTTTGCAAGGTTTATGAGTATTTGGAACAAGTGTCGGGCTCTGTGGTTAAGCTCAGGGTTGGAAGAAGCCCTTTAAAATTTATCAGATGATGTCGATTTTGGATGTGATGGAACTGCTAGTGTACTTTTCGTGATTTTGATGTACCATGTATGCATGATTGTGTTTCTGATAAGGCTACAGAGTGTGTCAATATACCATGTTCTAAAGTGCTCTCTCTGAATTAGCCAAACAGTTAACTCATTGATGTGTCAATATACGGAATGCGAAATATACCTTGAGCTGATTGATATGGTTAGATTTTTGGTTATAAGTGGTAAATGCTTGTAGCTCGTACAATGTGGTTTTAAGTGATAATCTTCGGCTGGTTTCTCCTTCTATTTTTGGATTGTTTTTTTACTAGAGTGAGCATGTTATACTGTTTTGGTGAATTTTGGCTTTCATTTGGTCACTTTGAACATGGTTATCTATTCTTGGATTGTTTTTGACTAAAGTGAGCATGTTATGAGTTGCTTGGACTGTTTTGGTGAATTTTGGATTTCATTTGCACACTTTGAACATGGTTATCTATTCTCGGATTGTTTTTGACTAAAGTGAGCATGTTATGAGTTGGTTGGACTGTTTTGGTGAATTTTGGCTTTCATTTCGTCACTTTGAACATGGTTATCTATTCTCGGATTGTTTTTGACTAAAGTGAGCATGTTAAGAGTTGCTTGGACTGTTTTGGTGAATTTTGGCTTTCATTTCATCACTTTGAACATGGTTATCTATTCTCGGATTGTTTTTGACTAAAGTGAGCATGTTAAGAGTTGCTTGGACTGTTTTGGTGAATTTTGGCTTTCATTTCGTCACTTTGAACATGGTTATCTATTCTCGGATTGTTTTTGACTAAAGTGAGCATGTTATGAGTTGGTTGGACTGTTTTGGTGAATTTTGGCTTTCATTTGGTCACTTTGAACATGATTATCTATTCTCGGATTGTTTTTGACTAAAGTGAGCATATTATGAGTTGCTTGGACCGTTTTGGTGAATTTTGGCTTTCATTTGGTCACTTTGAACTTAATTTATGAGTTAGGTATTGTCACCTGATTGTGTCTGAATTGGAGGCTCATTGATATGTTAAGTGACACTTAATGGTGCTTTTAGAGTTGTCCTTAATTAACATTTTAATGAATGTCACCTCTAACCAATCATTGGCGGCTACTTGAACTCCAACACTCGATGATAAACATACCTACATACACAATTTAAATGAAAGTCAATGTTTACACTTTAAACACTCCAAAATGTTGCTACCTACATTCATAATGTTGCCTCTAACTTCTAGATAAGCTATTTTTCATTTGCACATGTGCTTGATGCTTCTACATGCTTCAATGTGACCCTATTTTTGTGCATCGGTGATCCAAAATGCTGCTACCTACTTTTGTGCTTCAAAATGTTTAGTTCTGCCTTCAAATGTGCATCCAAAATATGCCTTTTTGCTTCCCCGACCCCTATGCATCACATGTAAGGATGCTCTTCAAGGTATTCAAGTAGATCATGATTTGAACTTGGAGTCCCATTCTCTTCTAGAAACGCTAAACATTCCCGAACTAAATCTGATGGCACTTCTAAGTCAGTTGGGAGCAAACCTTCTTTAGCAAGGGCATCTTTACCCATGTGTGGCATAGCAAAATCATTGTGACCTTTCCTCCCCATAGTTTCAATCATAACATCCTGTAAAGTAAGGTAGTTGTAGTTTAATAATTTAGGATCATGCTCGTTGAATGCTATTTGAACTGCATCTAGTAATTGATCAATGTTGTATGCTGGATGGTCGTCTTGTAATGACATTATAGATCTGAAAAACCCCAAATCATTAATGTTAAAATCAGGAGAGTTTGGTGGTTGAAACATAAGCTTAATGTTGAAACCATCAGAATTTGCCGCCTCCATGAACTCCGCATCATAGCCATCAATGTGTGGGGGTGCATTATCCTGCTGAATTATGATTTCTTTGCTTGCACCCTCTGGCCACTTTGCTTTTATTGCTGGTATGATGCAATTGATGAGCATTTCCCTTGTGGTTGTCTGTGTCACATTGATTGGTGGTGTTACAAGTGTTCCGGCTGGTCTGTTACAAGACTTCCTTTTTGCTGGTTCCTTTTTTGTGAATGGAAATATGCCTATGTGCCCATCAAACAATACTGAACCATCCTCATTAAAACAAGGCCTGGCAACCACAGCCATAAACATAACCTTAGTTATGTACCTTTTCGATTTGGTAAATCTATAAGGGGTGTTTTCCCTTGGTGTAAGGTAATAACTTTCGTTTTCTTTGGTCAAATTAAACCACTTCTCATCCATGTGCACAATGTTTTTCATGCTCTTGAACTTGATTGATTGTGTGGTTGTATCAACATAAAGTGAATCCAAGCAAAATTTCAGCCTTTGTATTTTGTTAATTTCCTCCAAGGCTGGTTTGATTGCATTGCTATGATGATCGAGCAACTTTGATTTCGCCCACCTTCCAATGGTGGACTTGGATGCACCGTAATTGATAGATAGCCTCCTGATTGTTCTCCTTTTACTATAGGCTAATGCTTCAATCTTATCATAATCAATGTTTAACTTGTGTGGACCTGTCCTACCTTTCCTAAGTGTGTTGACATTGAGTTTTTCTCCAGTCACCCTTTGTTGTTTAGCTCTTGACCAGATGATGCCGATAGTCTTGCGATCCTTGTTCCAACGACGAGCTGCTTCCCTAATTATGCCGTCATGCGGTTTGAGTTTCGTGCTGTTCTCAAGCAAGAACAAGACGATTTTCCTTCTCTCATCATCAGACAAGTTCTTCATTTTTTTCGTTAACGATTTTGTAATTATTGTAATAACCCCGTAACCCCCCTAATATTCACTCTTATTTTCGAACGTTTTTTTTAAATAATGCTCTAAATTAAAATAATTTGAGTTTTGGGTGTGAAATGAAAGTATTTATGTAGTATGGGTCCACGTAGGATTGTCATTCTCCAAACTAGCTTCGGTTTTTTTTTTTTTTGGCGAAACAAACCAAAACCGTCACGGCGCGTGACGGTTTTACCCATAACCGCTGAGAATTGGGGCGGTTATGGACCAAAACCGCTGCAAATTGGGGCGGTTATGGACCAAAACCGTCTTTTTTTAGGGCGGTTTTGGTCAATCTTGCAATTTTGACGGAAAAAGAACCCACCAAAACCGTCTGAAAATTGAGCGGTTATGGTCATAACCGTCACGCGCCATAGCGGTTTTGGTATAAATTTGGTTCGGGGGTATCCGATCCTACGTGGACCCATTCTACGTAAATATTTTCGTTCCGCACCCAAAACTTGAATTATTTTAATTTAGAGCATTATTTAAAAAAATCGTTCCTTATTTTCTCTCTCCCTGTAATCAGATTCTGAATGCTGTTGTAAACTCCATCCCCCTTCCCTATGTTATCATGTTGTTACTGTAACAATTGGAGGGAAATTTAAAATCCCTCCAAAAAAATCAAATTGGCGCTAAAATTGAAGTTTTCAGATTTTTGGTGTTTCAAATTGTGGTGGGAAATGCCCCCACACTTGATTTCCGTGGGAAATGCCCCACTTGTTAATACAAAATGATTCATTTAGTTACCCTTAATTAATTTGCTTCCTCTCTCCTCCATTTTACTAATTATCTTCCACTACCCATATTTTATTACCTTTCTCTCTCCTCCTTAATCCACTACAAAAAGCCCCTGGGGCGTTTGATTCGGGACAGAGGGAGTAGTATAGTTCGATTTCAAAACCCGAACTTAGTACTATTACACAACCCTAGGTTATACCGTCCTCGACCTTTATTAACATCAAGCGACTTTGGCTAAACTAGTTGACATTTGCGACCTTTATTAACATCTAGCGACTCTGACTAAACTAGTTGACATTTGCGAAAACCCCAACTTGGAACCCCAGCAGGAAGAAGATGAGTAAAATGGAAGAACAACATCACCCTCGGCACATAATTCCCAATTTCATCCCACTAAATATATGCAAGGTAAACCCAAAATTTCTGTCTCCCAATTCTCAAATTAATCCCCTTTCATCTTTTTTTTTTTTTTTTTTTTTTTTTTTTTACTGCACTCCAATCTCTGGGATTTTTCGTAAACAAGTGAATTTGATTTTAGGAGCTGGAATTTATACACAAGAGTAACAGTACAGTTGGGTACAGACCCAATGTCTTCTCCACCACGCTTTCTCATCTCATTGCCACCAATTCCCCTCATCTTATCATGCCCTTCATACCCATTAGAGGTTTTTTTTTCTTAATTTTTTTTAATGCATAATTTCTGTTTTGTTTTAAATTTTAGAATTTGATTGATTTTAAATTGGAAATGAGCATCTTATGTGATTTGAAATAATGGGTAGTTGTTGTTTTGTTGTTTACAGAGATGGTTAAGGAGAAAGTTGAGGAATTGTTTGGTTGTGAGTTTGAGCTTTTTGTAGAATTCACTGGTTTGATCAGGTAATAAATTTTTCGAGTATTGTTGTAGAAGCTCAACTTATATAAAGTTTTCTCCTTGCTTTTTTTCGAAATTGAGATTATAGGCTGTACAGATGGATTGTTAGTCATGAGTTCGAAATCGAATGGTAGGACAACCATTACTGATGAAACATTTTATTTACTTGTTTTTTGTGAGTGTATTGTAACTTGTAAGGATTAAAGTGGTAATCGAAATACGATGTGTTTTTAGTTTTGACAAGGATTACTCAATATTGGCTTTTATTGCAACATCGATGTGAGGAACACGCTGTTGCGCATTGGAGAAATCACTGTGCCACAAACATGGACCTGATGTAGCTTTAAACTGCAAGACAAGATGGCGAAAATGCTGTTAAGATTTTCTTGAGTACTCTTGTATCATGTAGTCAAGTGCCAGTTTTTGGGGGAGGACTGACTAGCAGGATAGAACATGGGTAATTATCCAATTCACTTGTTGAATTAAATATTGCCCCTCACGGAATGTTAGCCAAGTAATTTCCGGATTTGTTCTGTGTATTTTTTCTGTTGTGGAAGGCCAGAAAAATCAATCTAACTAAAAAGGAGAACTTACTCAAGAAATGACCCCCTAGTGTATTATGCCAGAAGTATAGAACTGACAAACTTTTTTTTTTTTTTTTTTGAGGAAACAAAACTCACAACTTCTAGTGCAGTAGTGCTGAAGAAGATGATGTCTACAGTAATAAGAACTCACAGCTTAAATATAGTCGGGATGCAAATGATGTTACAGAGATAAGAACACCTAGCACTCATCTTTTAGGTTCCGAGAGACCCACTACCAGTTTTTCAGCAACCATGAGATCTGCTTGGCTTACAAATCATTTGTTAACATCATTTTTGAGGACATCAATATTTATAGCTTAAAAGGTAAAACATATGATGCTTTGGTGATCCTCAGATAGTTGCATTTGAAAGAAGACAGTATATGAGACTTGGAGCTTTTTTCGACTAGATTAGGCATGCTGCCCAGGATTGGATATGTTTAGAGTGAGCTTATATAATTGCTGAACAATTTTAAGTTTGTAACTACTTGGCCTGTATAATATTAGGAAATTTTTACACCAACATTCTAAAGTTCAAAGATCAATTTATTTAGAAAGTGAATTCGTACTGATATGGGTTGGGAAACCTTGGTTCACCTATAGTCTAGACCATGTAATGTTTCTATGTATATCTTTGTGTTAATAAGGTAGCATATTATATCGTTTTCTTGCGTAACTAATGTAAAGTAATGTTGTATGTTAGTTGGACCAAAGGAGCAAGTATCGGGTGGCATAGTGATGATAATAGACCTTATCTCAAGCAGCGAGATTTTACGGTGCGTATCTTAGTTCGCTTCTTGCCCTGCACCCGCTATGTGACTCTTTTCTTTGTGGAGGTTGCTAATCTGTAGTGAATCTAAATTAGAGTGGCTTTCCAATTTGTTTTAGAAACCCACTAGAGTATGCATCTGAGGTTCACTGAAGTATGTTCATAATCGTTTGTATAGGCAAAATGTGTTGCCATTGTTATTCTGTTTGATCCCTTTCCATAGTGGCTTGTAATTTCTATTTCTACTGGTTCAATATAAAAAACGATTTCCCCATTGTATCTTTGGCAAACGTATGTTAAAAGAAGGTTTGTCTAGTCACGTGTCATTTCCTTAGAAACTTTCTTGAAAGAAAGAAAAGCTAAAATGAGAGGCTCTCCCGAGGATTTCAGCTCAGTTGATACATTAAGCTTTCAATTTGAGTCTTCAGAACTTATGGAGATCAGTTCTCTGTTTCTGGTGTTTAGTAGAAATCTGAACACAAAGTGACTTGTATATCTCGAGTTTGTAACAGTTTCCACTCTATCCATGAAGGCAGTTTGCTACTTAAACAGCTATGGGAAGGATTTCAGTGGTGGCAAATTTCACTTTCAAGATGGAAATCCAGCAAATTATTTGCCCTTGACTGGGGTAAGTCAATATTCGTTATTGCTTGATCATGTAGCAACAAGTCGGCAAACCTTTGGACCTTTGTGATTGAGTGTGTACTTATCTTAAACGTAATAAGATTTCCGTTTAATATGTTCATCCACTGCTCTCCTGAAGTATTCTGTAATAACACACAAGTGTTATTTCTCTCCAGGATCTCGTCTTGTACTCAGCTGACAGCCGCAACATACACTGTGTTGATGAGGTAGTTGCGAGTCCTCCTATTCTCTTCTCTCTAGTGTGTTATCTATTTTGTGAATTAACCCATTGGTTCCTCAATTTCCAAATTCCTCTTCCATGAAAGCCCTAGAATGATTCTTTCACCCAGATGCTGAGACTTGAAAGTGACACAACTAAAGAGCTGTTTCTTTCTAATTCTTATCTTGTTTTCTTATATAATTCCTAATTTTGTCACATTCCTTAATTTTACTTGTGGTGATATTAGCCACCGTATCATTAATTGTTAACTCTGTTCTAAGATGAAGAGATATACATTTTGTGAATCTCGGTCCTCGGTCCTCGGTTCGGTCCGGTCCGGTCCTGGACCAATGCTCAGCCCTAAATTGAAGTACTTGAAAATATGGGTTAGCCTAGATATTCTATATCCCTTTCAATGGTTTACGCTCACATTATAGGAACTAGGAAACTGTGTAAGTGTGTAAAACATTAGAAGTGGGGCCAAATATGGTAATGTGTAGTCCCATTTTGTATCTGACTTCTTCCTCCTGTATGCATATGTTTGTGTTGAATTTGTTATGGATGTAGTCATATTGCTTATATATGGAGAACTTCTTTCATAACATGGTGCATCGTTCTTCATTCCTCTTCTATCCCGCTTTTCAACTCTCGACAGTTTTGCATTCATTTACCATTCTTTCTTATGCAGCTCTTCTGCTTAATCTTTAGTCTATTTTCACCATCTCTGCTGGCCACCCTCAATCTTATGATTTTTACTTGTTGTGATGTTTGGTGATGTGATTCCTAGAATTAGATGCTGTCTTTGTAATTGAGTAGAAATTTAAGCCCTTTTGTGTGATAATAAATTTGTGATAACAATCACTGCTATGTCTCTGAATAATATTCTTTTTCTCTTCTTCGTGCTTTCTGCTGGTGGATGAGTGATATTTAAGTTGTTATTCTTGCTGGCAATATAACTTTCTACAACTGGCACATGACTTCAGGATGCTAACTGCTCCTCGGGGTTCATCCTCTCGCTTCTTTCCCTCCTTTTACTCTTCTATACATATCAACTGTTGCATCTCCTCTTGACAATAGTTGTATTACAGATAACTGTTGGGGAACGGCTGACATTGACACTGTGGTTCAGCCGCAACAGCTCGTATGATGAAGACGTTAAACTTGTCTCTCTATTGGTTCAGCACACACTAAATAATGGACCTGCTTCCTGCATACCCTTACCAGCATCTAGTAACATGTATTGGTTTCCTTCAGAACAGGGCTGTGATCAGCAGGAAGGCTTTGATATATGCTTTGCTAGACTGTTTTTATTGGGATATGATATCTGTCCTTCTGAAGAAAAGAGTTGTTCGGCAACGAATAGTACAACTGACATCTCGGATATATTCACTAAGCCATTAAGACTGGCTAGAGGAGACAAGTTATTTAGCAAAGAATTTGCCAACATATTGCATGCCCTGCAGGTAGTTTCTTTGTCCAATAGAACTTACAAAAGTTGTTTGATGTAGTCCTAACTGTATGACGCTGTGGATTTCCTCATCATGTGAGCTGACTCAATAAGGTTCTTGGTCCTGTTTGTAATGCGTCCAGCCATTGACCATATTCCTGCAAATAGTTGCATCAAGCCATTGTCATTTGTAGAGCAAATTCTAAAAATCAGGAATCTCAGCAAGTACAATTCTATTCTTCGATCTATGCAAGTTTCACATGAGTTTGAAAAATAGTTGCAGAGGATAAATCTGGAGCTCTTCTTCTCTGTTTTGTTTTGTTTTTTTTTTTTTTTTTTTTTTTTTTTTTTGGTTTGTTTTTGTTTTTGTTTTTTGTTTTGTCAATTCGGAGTATATGATTATTGGAATGTCTTATTTTGTTTACTCCTGAGTGATGGCAGTATAGCCGTATAGGTTCAAGTATTTGATGAAGATTCAATGCTAATAATAGTGTGCAAAACTGTGCATAGGCATAGCTCATGTAATATGCATGGAAGATGTGATGTATTAACTCATTTCTCTTCAAGTTCAGTGCACTAATTTTCACTCTTTTCTCTAAACAGGCTGTACAATTCTACTGTTGGAAGCAGTCCGTTTTGCAAGTATCTCAAAGTGTAGGAGATACAGGTGATGTTATACTATTATTGGAAACCCAAAAAGATGACATTTGCCAGCTACGATGTCTTTTGTCAAGCAGCATGCGGCTGGATGCTTCACGGTTTTGTTTCCCATCTTCGAGCATGAGGACAGATCCACATTTCAACTGGGATTTGTTTTCTGAAGCTGTGACATCATGGGAAGAATACACATCCAAGCTGCACGAACAATTGATGGTACATTTTTCTCTCTGGAATGACCACAGGTCTTTATTTTCCGTTTCCTTGTCAGTAGCTGAGGAATGAATGTTTCTGTCATACCTGGTTTTCACCAACACTACTTACGGAATCCAGAGTTCTGCTAAATTCCATCTTACACTCGACTTTATGGTTCGTTATTTCTTATACACATAACGCTTGGCCTCCCGCCCTCTCAGTTACTTCGCCTCTTTGCACTTCGTGTATTCTCGGTAGTTGTCGTGTGGTTGTAGAATTCGGGAAAGTTCTAGATTAGATTGGATTGGATTGAGGCGTTTAGGAACTCGGAAAAAACAGTGAATTACCCGACACCCATTGTATTTCCTCTTTCAGACCCTCCCTTTTATTTATTAAGGTGATAATAATTAAGTAACTTTATTTTAATTTTCTTCTGTCCGTCCTTTAAGGGGAAAAGAACGATTTATTAATTTACAAATTTGATAGTTTGATTTACCTTAGACTGTTAGGGTGTAATTATGATAAACATACTATATTTTTTTTTTTTTTTTTGGAAATCTTTGTAATTATAGTAGGTTACAAACACTTTGCCTTTGGCTAGAAATCCTTGGTCACCAAGTAACAAAAACTATATAAGCCCAATCAACTCGTACTTCTTTTTACTTTTCACCAAGTCAATCACTCTTTACTTTCTTTTGTGACATTAAAAAAAAAAAAAAAACCCCTTAGGTCCTCTTACCTTCTTTTTACCCTAAAAAATCAGTATGAACAAAAATGCTAGAAAAGCACAATCTTCTACTTCACGTGTCTCTCAACCAAAAACCACTGATCATGCCTCTCCACCAAAAACCACTAATCATGCCCCCTCTCCACCAGTCTCTGCCCCTGTGGTAGTAGAACCTGTCTCTCCACCAATCGTGGGAGTCGATGAAGCAGCAGTCCCGGCCGGTCCGGTCAAGCTGCTCGTCTCCTTCTTGAACCTCGAGGGCACGCAACGCAGCTTCTACTCTGTGGGAATATCAGGCGGGGAGGCGGAGCACCTGGTCAGTCTCCCAGCTGGTCCCCAATCTGTTGTTCTCGGTCCGGTTAATGGACTAGTGTGTTGCGTGAATGGGAAGGATGTTTTAGTTTGTAACCCTAGTACAAAAAAGGTCAGAACTTTACCATCCTGCCCTATCTTTGTCAAGAAGGAGTATACAAACTCTTACTTTTATAGACCTTATTCTTCTTACTCTTTCGGGTTTGATCCTTGGACCCGTGTTTTTAAGGTCCTGCATGTCTTTGGTTACGTAAGTTTGGAAGGTAAAAGGCTGTGTGATGTTGAAGCTAGGGTTTTCACCATTAGAACTCCCAAAGATTTCTCCATAGAATCGTCTTGTACTTGGAGAAAAATCGACTCGAGTTTTCCTTATTCACACCCTTTTAAGAGCCAAGGTGTTTATGTCGATGGTTCCATCTACTGGATTGGAACAGGTGCATTATCGATGGGGGAGTCTAACATTGTCGCTTTCGATTTCAAGACCGAAAGATTCAGATTAATCCCCTCTCCTCCATGCGGGATTTTCTCGTCTTCAAAAATCACTAATTCGGGGAAGGACTTGGCTGTCCTTGGGTTTAAGGATTATGGCGATTTGTCGATGGAGCTGTGGGTGTACGCAAACGGGGAATGGACTAAAGTCGACATTGGACATCACGTCCCGAAGAAGGGTGTCCTTAATCCCGTTTTAATGGGGAACGATTGCACTGGTAATATGGTATTAACTCACGTGTTGTTGCACAAGTTCCCCGAAAACTTGCTACACAATTTTGTGCTACACTCACTTGACAGTGGAAAGAAGACTGTCTTAAAGATATTGGGATTGCCTTCTTGGCTTGATCATGGCTTGTACAAGAAGGTGAATTTCAGTGTCTACAATTACGTTGAGAGTACTGTCCCTCTCGATTACATGCTTAAATTAGGGGATTATTTGATCGATTTGGCTACCCTGAAGCCTTCTGAGGAGCCTTTTCCGGTGAATCTTCTGCCTCATGTACCAACCAAAGGTCATGCCAACGCGAGCAGCAGCACTAAACCCGGGCCGACGAGAGCAGCAGTAGTAAGCCTCAGATTTGGCCAAGTTGGAACTGTAATTGTGAAAATGAACCAAAGGGGCAACATTATTATCAAAAGAAAAATTTATTAGTTGATATATGAATGTTAGTCTTTTGATTTTTTTGTTATCAGTTTTGTACGATTTGCAGCTTGATCATTCTTATGATTTTTATAAACATCATATCTTAATTTCAGTATTGTCTTTCCCACTTAATTTACGTATGAAAGTATATTGCACCACTCATAAATTATAACATTTCTGTTGGATAAAAATTTGAAATTCTGTACTTATTTCTGTGGTAGATAGATTGCATGTACAATATACTCTTGCAAGGTTCCTGTCTTCTGATATCCTAAGCTCGTCATATGGTTCTTTGCTATTAATCTGATCTAGTGACAGGCATTATCTGCTATTGTCATGTCATGTCAGTGTGGCCTGGTGAGCTCATCTGTGCTCGAAGTTCGACGACAATTCCTTTTCTATCTGCCTGTCAGTGTTTGCTCTCTAATCTGCTGTCAGTGCTATGGCTCTGATCTAATCTGCTGTCAGTGCTATGGCTCTGATAGCTGTTGCCTGTTGAAATCATCGCGACTGAATACCTAAAACCTGCAAAACGAGGATCTTAAACTCAGAAATAAAAATCAGATTCCGAAAGAATCAGTAATAAAAATCAGATTCCGAAAGAATCAGTAATTGCGTGTGCATTCTAAAAGCACAGTAAAGAAAGAGTCGTGAACTTTGATCCACCCAAATTCAGCACAATACAGAAATGCATATAATCCCTTTTTTCGTCTCACGTTCATTTGTAAGAAACTCACCAGAGAATTCAGGCAAGCCCATAGCTTATATTATCTCGAAATTCTGATTATTAATCTCGGATAACATGATCATGAGATGTGATAACATCACCATACACGGGCTATGGGATGACTGATGAGTTTAGGAATTAGTATCCATGAAGACAAGAAGATCAAGATAAATTAGACTGTAGAAAAATGAATGAGGATGGGTTGAAATGTTTTGGTTATATTTTTTAAAATCTGTTTGTATTGTACAAGCTATGCAATTTATATTACAACTGCCATGCTTTTCATGCCTTAGATGTGTATTGACCTTTGGACAATGATGTGAATCCTAGGTGAGAATGTCTTTTATCTGGAGGTCAATCCTTGGTCACGTTCTTATGGGAATGACAACCCATGTTGAAGTTGACAATCCTTGCTGCTTTTCCAAGACTTCTTCTGCTGCTGCAACACATCACTTCTTATACTTTTACACTCCCCCTCAAGATGGGAGTGGGGTTTTGTAGTAACTCCCATCTTGTGCAGCAATTTCTCATGTTGTGCGATCGGCAAGGCCTTAGTTAGGATATCAGCAATCTGTTCTCCAGACCTTACAAAGGTCGTGTGCAGAATGCCCTGTTGAATCTTTTCCCTCACAAAGTGGCAGTCGACTTCTATATGCTTGGTTCTCTCGTGATACACTGGGTTTGCAGCTATAGCTATTGCAGCTTGGTTGTCACACTTCAATTCAGCTGAATTTAGATTCTTCAATCCCAATTCTTTTAACAATGAAGATAGCCAGGACACTTCACAGGTGGTAAGGGCCATGGCTCTATACTCTGCTTCTGCTGATGATCTTGATACCACTGACTGCTTCTTGGCTTTCCAAGAGATTGGTGAATCTCCCAGCATCACACAGTAACCGGTTGTGGATCTTCTACTAAATGGACAGGATGCCCAATCCGAATCACAATAGGCAGTGAGTTTCACAGCAGAATTACTTGCAAGTAGGATGCCTTGACTTGGAGATGACTTGAGATATCTTAACACTCTTCTCCCTGCCTGCATATGGTCTGATGTGGGTTTTTGAACAAATTGACTTAACAATTGAACAGTGAATGCTATATCAGGCCTCGAAATAGTCAGATAAATAAGCTTCCCTATGAGTCTCCTGTAGACGTCTGGATTTGGCAAGGGAGTTCCTTTGTCAGGCTCCAGCTTCACATGAGAATTGAGAGGGAGCTTGAGAGGCCTGGCAGCACTCATACCAAACTCTTTCAGTAGATCTTGAACATACTTTCTTTGTGATATGAAAATTCCTCTTTCAGACCTGTCTACTTCTAAGCCCAAAAAGTACCTTAGTTCACCAAGGTCTTTCATGTGAAAAATTGAGCTCAGCTGAGTCTTCAGTCTTTGAATCTCCTGGCTACAGTTTCCTGTAATTATCATGTCATCCACATATACTAGAACAAGTGTAGTGGTGTCATTTGCTTGTCTTTTAAAAAGAGAATGATCAGAATGAGATTGTTTGTATCCACATGAAGTTAGGGCTGATGAAAGCTTGGAGAACCATTGCCTGGGAGCTTGTTTTAACCCATAAAGAGATTTTCTGAGTTTACAAACTTTATTGGAAGAGTATCCATTGTTCTCCCCCTTTCTGCAAGCTTGAATCAAACCAGAGGTGGTGTACCCAGGAGGAATCTGCATATATACATCTTCATCTAAGTCCCCATGAAGGAAGGCATTAGATACATCCATTTGAGTGGTGTACCAGCCTTGGACTGCAGCAATGGCCAAAACAGCTCGAACGGTTGTCATTTTGGCTACAGGAGCAAAATTTTCCCCATAATCAATCCCGTACTTTTGTCGAAAACCTTGAATCACAAGTCTTGCTTTGTGCTTGTCGAGAGAGCCATTGGGATTGTATTTGGTTTTATACACCCACTTACACCCAATGGCTGTCCTATTGGGTGGTAAATCAGTGACAGTCCAAGTCTGATTGTTGTGGAGAGCTTGGAGCTCAAGATTCATGGCTGCAACCCACTTGGGATCTTGTATGGCTTCATGAAAGTGAGTGGGATCAGATTTTTGTGTGAGTATGCGAACTAGATTGGCAAACTTATCACTGGTACCAATTGTGGCTAAACTGGCTATTTGGTGAGCCATCACAGGATTGTTCACCTCAAAATCTTTAGTCCATACTGGGGCTCTTCTGGTTCGTGTAGGTCTAGGAGAGGGAGGTAGATTCTCTTGTGTTGGTACTTCAGTAGCAAGTTGCTCCACCTCCACAGCTTCAGGGACAGGGTCTGGACAGGTGTTGTGCAAGCTGAAGTAATTTTCTGAGGGTGATGATGGATGTGATGCAGCATTAGGTGCAGCATTAGGCTTATCCTTTGCTGACCAAATTCTGTAGGGAAAAATATGCTCATGAAATATCACATGTCTACTGACAAAGCACTGTTTTGAAGACAAATTGTATAGTTTATACCCTTTTTGATTTGCAGGATATCCAATAAATACACAGGGTATACCGCGAGGCTCAAATTTGTCTTTCACTCTACTAGGATTATGAGCCATGGCTAAACATCCAAACACCTTGAGTCCGTGGTAGTTTGGTTCCTTGTGAAACAACATGGAATAAGGACTTTTATTGTGGAGAACACTGGAGGGAAGCCTGTTAATGAGATATACAGCAGTTTGGACACAATCTCCCCAAAACTTTTTTGGTAAGCCTGACTGAAACATGATAGCTCTACTCACCTCAAGCAAATGTCTGTGCTTTCTTTCTACTGTTCCGTTTTGCTGAGGAGTGTCTGCACAACTGGTTTGATGCACAATTCCCTTGCGACCAACAAATTTACCACACTCTCCTTCCACAATCTCTTGAGCATTGTCTGTCCTTAGCATTTTTATTCCCAACTCAAATTGATTCTGAATCAAATTGTAGAACTTAGGAAACAGTTCACCAATCTCACTTTTGTTTCTCATTAAGTAGATCCAAGTAGCTCTACTATAGTCATCGACTATAGTGAGAAAGAATCTCTGCTTTAGTCTAGTTTCTCTCTTGTAGGGACCCCATACATCAAGATGCACAAGTTCAAAAGGTCTGCTAGTTTGATGCTCACTCAGAGTGAAAGGTAACCTGGTTAATTTTGCCATAGGACAGGTGATGCACACTAAACCTTTATCAAATTTAACAATATCAGAGATGCAAGCAATATGTTTCAGTTTTTCAGGAGATGGATGCCCAAGTCTGTAATGCCAAGTTCCAAAAACATCATGCTTATCATTTAAGAGAAACTTATCAGTACAAGTTGGACCTGCTGTTACACAGTTATCAGGTTCTATATTGACTGGATCATCACTAAGCATGGTATATCCTGATATCAAGTTGCCACCCCTGACTGAAGACATCTCTACAGACACATTACTTAACTGATTGACATTGTTATTTACTAAGTAGTAGACTCCCTTGTGCTCCTGCCCAACACCTCTAATCTTCCTCGTCAATGAGTCCTGTATAACACACTTATCTTTATGAAACACTACAAAACATTCCTCAGATTTGATAAGTTTCTGTACTGAAAGCAGATTGCTCTTAAATGCAGGCACATATAGTACATTGGTCAACATCAGCCCATTTCTAAGCTTATGTTCTCCTGTGTGTGTCACATAAGAAACTTCTCCATTTGGCAGAGTTATTCTAGGTTTGCACACAATTTCTTTGACATTGTTAAGACAGGTTAAATCGAAAGTCATATGATCACTAGCCCCAGAATCAATTATCCAATCATGTGTCATATTTTTGGAGAAAGCAGTACTACAAAGGCTGTTACCTGCAAAGTGAGCTGCCATCTCCCCTTCAGCATCAAGCTTTTGTGTTGTAGAGCTTCCTGACCCTGAAACTCTGTTCAACAACTGTAAAAACTGATCTTGTGACAGGGTTACATTACCTGTTGAGGACTCAGATCCACCCTCTAGCACTGCATTTGCAGCTTTCCCAGTGCTTTGATTCCATCTTCCTGATTTTCCTTTGTAGTTATTGTTCCACTTGTTGTTGTTTTTGTTGTGAAAATCCCTGAATTTTCCTGGATTCTTTCTTTCATTCTCGGGAGGAAAACCTATCACCCACTAGCACTCCTCATATTTGTGACCTGGTTTCTTGCATTTTGGGCAGATCTTTTCCTTTTCCTTTCTCTGACCATAGAATGCTGCTCCACTATTGTCTATCTCCATTTTTGACACAGAGTTTAGGACTTGATTCTGAATTTCCTCTTGCTGCAGCAGAGATACCACATCCTCAAGTGTGGGAAGAGGGTCCCTTATGAGCAGATTACTTCTCATGGCTGCATAATGTGAATCTAGTCCATTCAGGAGCTTGAAGAGTTTTCTCTCATCTTCTCTTTTTCTCCAAACATTCATGAATGCATTCACTTCTTCGGTTAGTTCAGTGATTGGTGGCCAATCTTCCATGTTATCTAGTGTTTGCCACAGTGTCACCAACTGGTTGTAGTACTCAGAGATGCTTTTATCTCCTTGGCTCAAGTCCTAGAGTTCTTGCTCCACCTGATATCTTCGAGCTCCATTGCAGACACCATAGGTTCTTCCAAGATAATCCCAGATTTCCTTGGCTGATCTTACAAATCTTACAGGTGCCTTGATCTCTGATGTCATATTGTGAAGGAGCCAGCTTACTACCAAATCGTTGCCATTATCCCACAACTCAGCTCTGACGGTATCTGTGGTAGACCTCTTGACTCGACCTGTGACAAAGCCGAGTTTTCTTCTGGTTGCCAGGGACAGCTCCATCTCCCTTTTCCATTCATAAAAGTGACTCATACCTGCAAGTTTGGGTTCTATGGAAAGGAAACTGCTAATTTCTGCTGGGTGTGTGTATAATGGATCTCTAGTATCCATCTTGATTAGCTCTTGGTTTGAATCTAAGTTGCCTGCCATGCTTGTAGCAGATACAGGTTTGTTTTTTTTTTTTTTTTTTTTTTTTTTTTTTTTTTTTTTTTGAGATTTGCAGTTCTAAATCTATTTCTCCTTGATGAAAAAGAGCCTCCTCAAGTCTTCATCGCTCTGATACCATGATGAGTTTAGGAATTAGTATCCATGAAGACAAGAAGATCAAGATAAATTAGACTGTAGAAAAATGAATGAGGATGGGTTGAAATGTTTTGGTTATATTTTTTAAAATCTGTTTGTATTGTACAAGCTATGCAATTTATATTACAACTGCCATGCTTTTCATGCCTTAGATGTGTATTGACCTTTGGACAATGATGTGAATCTTAGGTGAGAATGTCTTTTATCTGGAGGTCAATCCTTGGTCACGTTCTTATGGGAACGACAACCCATGTTGAGGTTGACAATCCTTGCTGCTTTTCCAAGACTTCTTCTGCTGCTGCAACACATCACTTCTTATACTTTTACAATGACCATTTATTCCTCGAAATTTCGACTGTGCATCCCAAGCCCATGAACAGTGAAATTATCATATATCAAAGTGATTGAGCTGCATTCTCAAACAAGACATACAGGTGCTAATAAGTTCTAGATCTTAGGCTTGAAGTTGAAGCTTTTGTGATGAAACTGGATGCCCATAGGCCAAAGCTCATCTCGAATCCTAATTAATTTCGGCTAAAAATGGTCATGACATGCAATAACATCACGGTCCACGGTCTGTGGGATGAGCACTTAATTCCTTGGAATTTCTTCTGTATACATCCCAAGGCCATGAACTGTGAAATTATCGCACACCAAAGCGATTGAGCTAAGAAATGTTATTCTTTTAGGTTTTAGCTTTTCCTAATTCCTACTAATGAAATTGGGGTAAATATTCACACATATTTATATAGCTATGAATAACTTCATTCGACTCTTTCAAAGTTTGCTAAATATTGATCATCTCAACCACATTTTCCCACCTAATTTCTTTACAAAGACTTCATTCAGACTTTGCTTTGAGCCTGCCAACCACATTTTCTAGCTAATTAATAAAAGCTAGGAGCATTGCCTGGCTGTTTTTCTTTATAAATACTGAGCAATATACTGTTATTGTGTATATATAGTATGCCATTAGTTGACATACCATACTCGATATTTAGTTTTACATGTATGTTAGTGATTAAATATCTAGCATTTGATACGAGGTCTAGCTAGGTGTGTGATTTTTAATTTAGTGGGTCTCGCCCCCGAATTGAATAACCACATGTTATTGTTGTCGTAAGATAATGATTATACTCTGATAATCGACTTTTCTATTATTGAAACCATGATGGGATTTTATGCTACGTACATAAGATGAGCAAGTTCATCACCTCTAACCTAACGGCTAGTACAATGTATCTTGTAGGTACAAGATACATAATAATGATAGTTATACGGATGTTGCGGCTGGATGCAGAATTGGATGGCACGACATGATTAATGAGGGATCAGTACCACAACCACATAGCACGGACCACTGTGAAAAGAAAACAAACAAAAATGCAAATACGGACCCGTATGTGAGGCCATGGGCTCTCGATCGACTTGCCCATTTAGGGAGCCAGGGTGCGTAGAGTCGACTATCCCCATAGGGTTATCACAAATTATTAGGTACCCCGGGGGTACCTAGAGCTACGTACCCCCCGATTAACTGTTCACTCAATATATACCACATTATAGTCATTATATACTTTCACTCATTATTTTACAATTTTCACTCATTATTTCTCAATTTCACTCATTATATACTTCCACTCATTATTTTACAATTTTTACTCATTATTTCTTAATTTTCACTCATTATCTTCCTATTTTCACTCATTATATATAACATTATAGTCATTATTTATTTTCAGTCATTATTTCTGAATTTCCAATCATTATATACAACTTTATTGTCATTATTTATTTTCCAATCATTATTTCCCAAATTTCACTCATTATTTCCCAAATTTCACTCATTATTTCCCGAATTCCACTCATTATTTTTCAATTTTCACTCATTATTTCTCAATTTCGCCCATTATATACCACTTTATAGACATTATATACTTTCACTCATTATTTTCTAATTTTCACTCATTAAATATGATTTTATAATCATTATTTATTTTCAGTCATCATTTCCCAAATTTCACTCATTATTTTGCTAATTTACTAACGGAAAAACAATAATGAAAAGACCCACCATTTCCCTTTTCTCTCTCCTCGCCCACCCCCAACCCCTTACCCCACACCACCCTAGCCCCGCCGCGATCCGTCCCCGACCACCACCATTGACGGCCCCCGACCAGCCTCTGTGATCGTCTCCCTACCGCGACCCCCCCTGTAACAACCCGTACCACCGTCCGTCACAACACAACCCAATAAGATGGGTAGTCACCCCTTAGGCCCATATATCTTCTCCGGGCTCTAAAAGGTGAAGGCCTTGTTGGTATTATGATGGTAGGAATCTATTATAAACCGATCATATGAGCCTTATTTTCCCAATGTGGGACAAACCAACTCCATAAACCACTTTCCATATTCCATAGTGTTACAAACTCCCCCACTTAGAGAACGCAACGTCCCCGTTGCGCCTAAACCAAACCATACCAACATCAGCACAAGTCCAAGATCACCCCCGCTAGACGGCTAGTCTGGGCCTCGCCCCAGCACCCAGCAGGCGTCATGAATTGGCGGCGGTTGACGATAGGGGCTGGGGAAGGGAGTGAGAGAGGAGAGAGAAAATGAGAAAAAAGGGACTTGGAGGACGATGGAGGTGGTGGCGAGGGGTCAGGGATGCTGCCGTGGGGTCGCCGGAGCGACGCGCCTCAAATGGTGGTGGTGCCGTCACATGATGTGATGGTCGGCGCAAAGGGGCGGCGGTGGTCAGGTGGTGCGTGGTGGTGGCTGTGGGTGGGTGGAGAAGGAGAGAGAGAAAAAAATGTGGTTTGGGCTTTGTGTTTGATATTGTGGTCTAATAGTATGGGCCCAAATTGTTTTCTTTTACACTGGCCTAACATAAATCTATAGACTCTTAATAGATAAGAAGGGGGGTACGTGGAGCTACGTACCCTAAGTGTACCATATACCAATTGTAGGATTATAGGAAGGGCATGAAAAAAAAAAAAAAAACAGAAAAAGAAAAAAAAAACAGTGGTGTTAGAGCCGTGCATGAAAAGGCCACTTTGAAATTGGCAAAGAGCACCGAATGGAGGCAGTGACGAGGCGGCAACAGCAGCGAGAAGCAGCAAGAGTGTCCTTGACTACTACTGATCATGCGACTTGAGCGGCGATGGCGGTTAGACGGCAAACCGTGGGCTGCATGATGCAGTCTTAGCAGTGATGCCCAGTTGTATGATTCAAACTCATTTTGTATGTTTGGATTGAGAGAAAAAAAAAAAAAGGCCTGAATTCATTATTACCTCCACCACGGCCTAAAATTTTCCTCCCTCACTCCCCAAGAAAAGATTAATGGAGTAACTATTACCCCCTAAACCGCCCTGCATCTTTCCCCTCACATTAGGCAGGCCCTAAAAAAAAACTATTGCGCGTATTTAGGACTCGTTTGCAATCACTACCGTTTTCTGCGTTTTGGTGTTTTATGTCATAAAATTTAATCAAATAAATTGCAACATGAACATTCAATTGATTGTTCCAATAGTAGTCATATAGAAAATGATTGACGACTAAAAAGTAAAAATATTTTTTATTTTGATTTTCTAAAACGGGATTTAATCAGACTAGAGAAAAAACAAAAACGATACATACCAAACACGTAAGTAAAAATATTTTTTATTTTTTATATTTGATTACTTTTTTTTTTATCACGTACACGGTTAATAGTGGGTAGGCATGACGCCACGACGTGAATGAACTGATACACGCTCGTTTAACCTGGTAAGCCATAGACCCGCGCGATTTTATGATTTGACAAGCACAAAAGAGCGTGGATCATTTAATTTGGCGTTGTTTCAAAAATAAATTCTTTTGTGCTGTGAATTTCTATAACAAATCAAACAATTATATATGCAAAATTATATGGGTCTTGCAATGGGTTTAAAGACATCGAATATAGAGTATATAATGCCGCAAATGCCAATTACAAATTCACTAACAACAATTACGATTTGTTGAAGGGGGAACTAAATTATCATTATATGAAAATATTAATATCCACATAACTAATTACTCATATCGATGATTATATTAAAATTCTCTTTCAGGTTCATGGAAGTATTAGCTGGATTGTGGAACTTGATGTCATGTACAAGGGTTTCAGAATAAACGAGAAATCTTGTAACATGAAAGCTCCATTCTAACTTTCTTCTTGGTGGCCTCTTCTTGCTCTCACGATTTCCCTGCAACAATATATCATTAATACATCTTGATGAAACTTTATTTTATGTGCTTGGTAAAAGTTGTTAAAGTGGTCATTTGGAGGTATATAGAAAATGGGAATCCCAAGAAAATTCAATACCCTATTATTTTAATATCATGATAATTTAACAAAATAGTGTTCCTTCAAATGTAAAAGACAAAAAATTTAAATGAATTCATAATTAGAAAATGGCACAAGATAAGCTATTTCATGTGTTGCAATAGAAATAATGTAACTTCTCATAAATTCCAAGTTTCTTATTGGCTGACTAAACAACTTGGACTTGTTAATTCATAACATTTATAAATGCTCTTGGTTTTGCATCCCAACTATTTGACTTATCTTAATCGATATTAACTAGTACCTTTTATTTCCCAATGTTTTGCTTCTTGGTTGGGCGATTAGGATGCAAACCGGATTAGATAAAATAATCGTCAACTTCGGTCATGGACCGAAATTGGATATTGGTATATATCTTGGTGAGTACTCCCTCAATTTCATTAGGTTTTTTGCATTTGATTTGAATTCCTCTCACATATTCAAACCAAATGCAAAGAACCTAATAAAATGAAGGGAGTATAAACCTGCAAAAGGAAGTTTCATCAACTCATGTATAATTTCTTCGTAATCATTTTAAAAAGTGTTAATGACGTAAAGGAACAAACCTTATCTATTATTTTGTCATTGCGTAATGTTATTTAATTAGCCAATTTTGTAAGTGCTCATGTAGGACAAATTCACAATATCAGCTTTAACATTTTTTATTTTCACCCCTGATTCATGCATCATTATAGGGTGATTTAAAAAAAATGGTCCAAATATGTAATAAACATCAACTTCAGACATAATTCAATAGAAATAACACAATGCAATGGTTACATTGTATTATATGTTCAACGGTCCTAGTCACATTCCGATGAATCGTTCAATATTCGTAATAGAGTGTATTTGAGAAAGCCACTCGACGATGAGTTTAAATGTTCACAATTCGTATAATATATTACATTGTATTTAAATTTTTCATTATACCTCTTCCAATACTAACTCATCTACGAGATAGTCTTCAACGGTTATATCCCCATTTGGTATAGCCTCCTGCAAACAATTTGGTAATTAAAGTGAACCACGTTTGATGGTTCTTTTGGTCAGAGTTATTATAATGTACAATAGTAGAGGTCTATGGTGTAGAAATAATTAAGTTGTCTATTATATATGCGTTAGAAAAATTTGGTAAGCCGTAATAAAACTGAGTTAACAATAGTAAAATTAATTTGCAATGAAAAATATGTATAGTAAAACTAAATTATAAGGTGGTAAAATTATCCGTATTGGTAATAAAATTTAGTTTGTGTAGAAAAATTGATGTTGCTAGTAGTCCTTTTTCAAGTGTTTACAATGTAAACCTATGGTATTTGACAATTAAAATATGTATGAAAACGTAGACATGGAAAACCAAACGCATATTAGAATATAATGTTATTAAGAGAGTCGACAAAGTAATAGTTACCTGAAATCCTAGTTCATCAACCTTTTCAATAGAGTAAATTTGAATAGAATTTCTAACGAAATTCATGACATTTTAATTTAGACTTGGAGACAGTAGCAAACAATGTGAAAAGTTTGAAGTATAAATTGGATTAAAATACTTCACTATATATAAGATGGAAGAAATGTTTTCAAAATAACAACTTGAGTTTTTTTTATCTTCATGAATAAAATAGACTCTTTTAAGTAATATTTTTTTCCTTTCAAACAAATATAGAAAGAGAAAATATGGTGATGACAGAACCATGAATGTGAACAATTTTTAAATGAATATTATATGTATGATTATCTATTAATCAAATAATTTCTTATTTTTTTCTATATTAAAAGATATACAACAGATTAAAATACATTATATTGTCTTTAAAAACATTGCATCATTATATGTATATCTTTATTGACCTTTTTGAATGTAATCACTCATAAATGGAACATAATTTTCTCATACATGTATGCATATAATGCTTCAAATTAACTTTCTGTGAATGTAGGAGTTATTTGTTGAATCAGGGACTGAACTTTCATTTTTTTTTTTTTTTTTTTACATCAAATGCCTCACAAGTTTTTTGGGTGAAACTAGGATCTGGTACAACCCCTGTTTGCTTTCCCGTCGGCTGGTGTCCAAACTTTGCTACTTGTACACTCATTATGAGAAAACTGACAAAATAGAATATTGGGTAAATAAAATGAGGTATCATAACTTTGTTATACAACGGTACAATAATGTTCCCTGAAAAAAATAGTCGTTGAGGCTTTGCATTTACATATAAGAACAGAGCGAGGAACTAAACAAAGCATGCTTCTTTTTCCTCCCAAAGACTGACTGCAACATCCATCTCCCAAAAATTCACTTCTATTTTTGTGAAGAAAAAAATCATGAATATGAGTGAAGTTCGTTGTTATTATAATCGCTTTAAAAAAAATGCGCAACCCATCGAGAAGGTTTTACACATGTACAAGATACAATAAATTATTTGGTTGCGATGTTTTTGAGTGAATTGATCCACCATGAGTAGAAGAATTCCACTCAAAAATGGTTTACATGATGTTAACCCTCAGATAATCAGAGTTAGAATCATCACTAGATGCCCAAAGCCACCAGTGACAGCCCAATGTCCTACACTTAGCACCGAGCTCCACTCTAGTGTTCTTAGTGTAAACAATGTTCACTTCATTTGTCCCACAGTATTCCTTAATTGTCTTCTTCAGTTGCTCTAAACTATGCCATTTCTGATTAACATAAAACACACTCTTAGCTGAATTCATACCTTCTCTATACATATTAGCTCTCTTTCTTTTAACCCTGTTTTTAGGAGGAGGAGGACAAATGTATCCAACTTTCTCATCCTCATTTGACACCACAAGGCTATCCATATCAGAATAAGCCTCATAGTCAATATCACCATCTAACCCATCTCTCTTCGATCAACTCAAACTCTAACCTAGCTAACTTTGCTTCTAACTCATTGTTTAAAGCCTTGAACTTCCTAGCACCAAACATTTCATCATTATATGCATCAGTACCATCATCATCATAGTCAACTCCATTTGACCCTTCCTCAATCTCAAAACAAGAGACATTCCCGTTGCTAAGAGGTTGTTCATTATCACTCACATACAGTTATAGGTAGATTTATCAATTGAGTGTAGCTAATATCAAGATCGCTATCTAAATTAATAACAGTCATAACATTCTCATGTTCATGCTCAGGGAATATTTTGTTAGCTTGACCCATATTTAAAAGCAACAACAAAGTTTTATAACTACTATCATTACTCAATAATCATTAGGTAAAGCTTGTCTAAGATCTTCCTAATGTATCTTAATAATATCATCGTCATCTAATGTAGCAATAATCAGCTTTAAGTATGTTGAATCAATGTCAAAACGGAGGTTGTCTGAACAATAAACAATGCAGTAGGTCTTGTGGGAGACCGTCTTTCAATAATTTATTGAGAGACCATACGTTATTTATATCGTGACCATGTTTAGATAATTAGGGACCATTATACTACTTTTAGTAATCGTTTTAGTTAAAAACTTTAGACACTTAATCCAGGATTTGCAAAGAGGTTACTTTATAAATTCTAGCTAATTTCATATGATTTGATCTTCCAAAATCATACATAATGTGATTTATTATAATTTAATACGATCACTAAAAATATTATCATGGTTACAATCAATGTAAAAAGAGTCACTTTATAACACAGCGGTCTCTCAATAAATTATTGAGATACCGTCTTTTATGAGACTTTGTGTAAACAATGGGAAAGTTTTAATGTATTGAAAATAACTTGGCAATAAACATCGATAACAAGATTCACTTAAATAGCACCAATGTCATTACTTAAATAACACCAATGTCATTGCATATATAAATAGCATCAATGTCACTACATAATGTTCCATTAGATAATTAAAGACCATAGGTACATGACAATTTATCAAAGCCACAATGGCTACACAAAATGGATCAAAGCCACAATGACTACATTGAACTACTGTAATCATCATCCACCATTGCTCGATAAAGTTCAGGTTCAAAGAAGAAGGCATCCACTAACGCTTTGGAATTTTGTATGAGTCCTCATGGTACTCCTTCACCTTCCTAGGCACAAACTCCTTCCAATAGCATCCACTAACGCTTTGTATGGGATAAATTAAATCTTTGAAAATTATTGTTCGATGAAAATCATGGTTAATAAAAACAAATTGATAGCTTCATGATAATTACAACCGACTAACAGATCCCATATCTCTATTTAAAATTGGGTTGGGTAAGTGTGGATAGATAGTTTTAACAAGTAATTCATATTCATGATAATTACAACCGACTAACAGATCCCATATCTCTATTTAAAATTGGGTTGGGTAAGTGTGGATAGATTGTTTTAACAAGTGATTCATATTCATTGAATCAAAACTTTAGGAAATTAGATGTTTACATTAGAATTAAAAATGTTTAAATAATCTAACTTGTGTTCACACATTATATATCGATGATCCTAGAAAATTGTCACATATACTCCCTCCTACCCAAAGAGATTTTCCTCTTTGGGTTGGGCACAACAACCAACCAACACAATAAACAATCCTTAATAAAATTAGTAAGTAAATAATTAAAAGATAAACCAATACACTTAACTTAATCCCAGTCTCCCCTCATCAATGTTCAACTCGTATCCACCAGCAAAACCGCCGGCAACCCACCACCTACACCCCTACCGGCGACCCATCTCCGCCCCTATCAGCAAAACTACCCCGTCGACCTCCCTTCCTCCGTCGATGTGCCCTTTCTTGTTAATCTACTCCATTTCCCGTCGATCTCCCTTCCTCCCACCAATCTCTCTCCTCTGTCTTCAAGTTCAATTCACTTCCCCGATATCTCTCTTCGCCTCTTTGCTCACTAGCCCCTCGCCGGCTCGCCTACGATCTGGTATCAATGGTCGTGAACCGGTGATTGTGTTGGTGGTCTGGTAGGTAACGATCGGTGGTGTAGAGACGAAGGGAATCCAAGATTATTGATTAATGGTTGAGAGATCAGAGGAAAGGGATTGAAGATTATTGATTGATGGTTGAGACTCTTGAGAGAGGAAGGTGATCGGTCGATTGCTGCCGGAGCTTATGGTCACCGTGGGTGGTCATGGTGAGAGGAGAGAGACTGTAGGTTGTGAGATTTTTTTTTAATTATGTTATTAGTGATTAAGGCTCAAAACTGAAAATTAGTAAGGGTAGTTTAGTCAAGAAAATTTGCCAAATGGGATAAGAATAGAAAGATGAAAATTTTAGTGAATCGTCCCAAAAAGGAATAGAGGAAAATCTCTTTGGGTAGAAGGGAATATATGCTAATCATCATAAAGAATAAACATAATTATTTAATATTTAAAACCAATATGTATTACATTTGAGGAGATGTATATAGTATAGTGATAGCCTAATACTAAAATTTACCACATGAGTTCCATGTAAAAAAGAATATGCATAATTTTTTTAGGGAATGAAGATACGATTATCATAATAATATAAATATAATTAGGCTGATGAAAACTTACGAATGTATATTACGGATATTGAAGCATAGCTAAGAGTACACAGGTGAAACTAGACAGGTCATACGTAAGTAGAGTATAAAGCAATACAAATCCAAGGCATGGTAACCTATTATCACTAAAGTATTATTGAATGAGTTTTTACTTTATTGTGGTTGTGACCAAAATAACTAAATAAAGATATATAATTTTAATTTCTTCATTTACATAAATTGAAAAAATACACAATGTTCGTGCACGACATAATTTCTAGTTATAATACAAAGATGTCAAAGGTGATAAATTCACACATAAATATGATTGGGGATTGCCACCCAAGACCCACATCACAAAGCGTTGATCAATGATTTAATGTGTATTTCTAGAAGATGTGCATTATGGAGGGCATCTAAAGTAAAATGTGTTAACCAATTTGTGAAGCTAAGAAAAGTAGAAGTAAAAAGATAAGTAAAGTTGATTGTAAAACCAATGTGGATCATTTTGAATGAAAAACTAGTACATTTTGTTGGCAACAATTTATAAAGATCAAATGTTACGAGAAACAATGTGGTGAAAACTATGTTAGGGGGAAGGGAGGTAGTGAATCGTCTACCTTGTTATTCAATTCTAACAATTTTTCGATGCATGTATCTAAATCTACAAATCTCTTCAAAGAAATCATCAGTGCTGCTATGGCTACTCTTCATTTGAAGAATCTTTATTACCATCTTATTAAGGTTTCGAGCATACTTCACAATCGACTCGAGTGTGCTCATTTTCTGCTCTGCGTTCAGAGGTGATCTAACTGTAATTACGACTTCCTCCAAGCACGGTATTGAAAAACCTGAATCAACCTGCAACACAGATTTCAATTCACAGGCATCAGGCATCAGACATCAGGTTAACAATTGTGGACATTTGATATCAGCAGCAAAACATGGAATTTCAGAAAGCCAGTACTATGATGTTACTGCTGTGATGTTCCAATTTACGTACATTTTTCAAGCTGTTCTTTTGGCAAAGTGCAGCAAACATAGCTCCATGGACATCAAACTTCATGAGTTTCGGATGGGAATTGAAGAATTCGACAAAATCAATCTCGGGGAAGGGGAGAAGGTTCTCAAAGTCCCCTGTGAATTCAACCTTCATAAACAGATATTTCACCTCAGAAGCCCACTGCAGCATTTTGCTGATTTCATCCCAACACCATTGAACTCCTCTCAGGGTCAAGCTCTCTACCGCCACAAGTTTTCCGAAATCAACCAGATAAACTTTCCCTGCTACACAACAACATTGTTTGATCAGCAGACTGTACACAAAAACTCGAAACCATCTAAAGAATTCAGGTTGTGTTCATGACAGAAAGTACCTCCACTGTTGGATATGGTAAGAGTTCGAAGCCTTTGAGTTTCGCGCACCTTTATCCACCCACAGCCTTGAATTTCAAGCAACTGAAGCTTTGGACAAGAAATGGAAAGGGAATTATTCCCAGCACCATAAAAGTCCAATCTACACTCCTCCAACTCTCTCAAATCGACTGAAACCGACCTAATCCCTTCACAACCAAGGACCGTCAATTGAGTCAAATTAGGACACAATTGCAGTGCATCAGCCAATGTATGATCCTCCATCCTCGCCCCAACAATCTCAAGAGTCCGAAGATGATGGAAAACATCCCACTTGGGGGATTGCGACATTAACACACCCCACAATTTCAAAGACTCAAGGTTCCTTGCAGAACCAATACAGTCCAGTTTCGCTCTTGAATCATCAGGGCAAGTTTCATGTTCCGAAAGATTATCCATTCGGAGCTCAAGTTGTCTAAGAGACTTATTACAAATCGAGAGCCACGACTCCAGCCCTACACTTGTGAAGGGACAGTACACAACAAGCACCTCTAACCGAACCACCATCGACACAATGTTGTATATAACTTCATCAGTATTAATACAATGGTCTCTTATTGCAGAATCGAAAATATTTCGAGAGAAGTAGAGGTTTCTAATGAATGGCATCGACTCCTTCCATCGCTTTGCAACCGAAGTACACGATGCCACATCTTTGGCATTGTTTAGGTGAGACAAGATGTACTGAACAATGCAATCTGGCAATGCCTCCATTTTCTCCCTTTCTCTGCGCAATTACATCAAACAGTTGATAGCCACTCCAATTATAAACTTCAAATTTACATATAATCCCTAAATTACCAATTCAATCTATAAGAATACTGCACAAAATAAATCAGAAAAACCCACAAAAATGCAGCTGAACAACAATTCAATACAAAAAACAAAACCCACGTATATTTTCTAGCAAAGTACAAGAAATTGAATTAATTAAGAGATCTAAATTTTCACAGCTCAATTGCAGAAAGCTTGATTCACACACTTCATTAGCACATATCATTCACAAACCAAATTTAATTAATTAATTACACTTAAAATGACCACAAATTGAAGCATTATACAGCTGAAACAACAACAAATTACAAAACCCAGAAACAATTACTTGAAAATTAAACCAAATTGAATAAAGATCTAATCTTCAGAGCTCAATTTACACAAATTAATCTTCAAATTTACAAATAATTAGAACTCCCAAAAAAAAAAGCACGAGCAGCTGAATTAATTAAATCCACAACAAAATCAAACCCACAAACATACACATCAAATTGAACTGAAAATTACCAAATTCATACCAAATGTAAACTATTGCAAAAACACCCAGATCGAAAAATCAAACAAACAAGAAAAAAACTATCACCAAATTGAAAGATTTTCATTTCAAAATGAACAACAGAAAAAAAAAAAAAAAAAAAAAAAAAACCCGAAAAAGGAGCTCACCAGAAAATTTGGATCCGGTAGGAGTGAAGTGGAGAGAGAAAATGAGGAGAGAGAGTGAGAAATGGAGGTGTGAGGGAGAAGGAAGGAGGATGGGACGAGAGGTTAAAGAATAAGGAGCGCGGGTATATGAGGAGAGAGAGAGGGAATTTTTCGAATTTCAAATTTTGTTGTTGTTGTTGTTTCCCAAATTTTCTAAGTTTTGAAAAAACACATGTAAATTATTTCTCTCTTTTTGGATGATTTTTTTTTTTTTTTTTTTTTTTTTTTTTTTTTGTTACTGACAGACAGTCTAGGACTCTTGGAGAATGTGATTTTTTTTTTTTTTTTTTTTTTGTTTTGGTGAGTACTGGGTAGTGAGTTAAAAAAAAGAAAAAAAAAACAAAGAAAGAGGTGTATTTAGCAAGTTGTAATGCAACGGACAAACGGTGGTGCAAATATTGAGTGAGTTGGGTTCAAAAAAATTTGAAATTTGGTCCGTTGGAAATTTTAGAGGGCTAGGAGCCAGGTGAAAGAGGGTGAGTCAAATTTCGGCGGAAACTTTCATGAAGTTTGGGCTGGTGGGCTGGGTTTCTGTTGGCTAGGTTGGGCTCATTGGCTGGATGAAACACATTTCGGGCCACTCATTTGACGTTTTGAGTTTGGTACACAACATCAAAAAGCCGAAAGGTACAAGTTCTTGTTTCCGTGAATTACAAACATTTCAGATATTCAAAACAAACGTTAGATTAGGGGAACATAAGACGAATAGACAGACTAGGACCAATTTGGCACTCTAGATAGCTCTAGTTTTAATCATTCTACCGGAGTTCTAAAAATGGTTTTATATCAAATGTTCGTGTATTGTTCATTTTGGATACTTGAAGTTTAACCATTGTTTCACTTTTGGTGATTTGCATTTGATTGGTGTGGTACACAGAATCCGACACAAAACGGAATAGAAGATTGAGTTTGCCACTAGGTTAACCTCAATTCTCTCTAAATTCCGTAAACAAATGTGCAAACACATTGTGTCCAAAGCACCTCAATACCTCCTCAACGAAAGAAGCTACAACTAAAAATACATGATGAGAACAATTCACCAAAGTCCGTAGTGTTTTCGTCAACGACTTCATATTATCCGGCAAAAGCGCTCAATGAATGCTTAAAGAATAAGTATTGAACGTTGATTTTTTTTTAAATGACGCCTAAAAAAGGTTGTGCAAGATTAAACAAAAAGAAAATACTCTCTCCGGTTCAATTTGATGTTCTACAACGGAAGTGGCACGAAATTTTTTGTAGGTAATAAGATGTGGTGGAAAATAAATGTGGCTGAATCACAATCCATTAGGACCACAAATAACATAACAAATAAGGAAAGTAGAAGATTATTTAGAATTGACTCAAAAAGGAAACAAGAAAATCATTCAGAACTAGAGGGAGTATAACAGAGCTCAAATGCAATCATCTCTTCCGCAAGGCATGACTTGATGGCTAGTTCAATACTCAGTGAAAAGGCATATCGCGACCGTGTTGGCAAGCACCGTTGGGCGTTGGATACACGGGTAGTCGGGCAGTGTTGCTGGCCGAAGATGGAGATGAAATGTAGTTCGACAGTTCGAGTTCTTGCTCTATAAATTTGCACGTGTATGTACACAAGACACCAAATATATTTTCATACTTTTGTTCAGCCGTACGTTCTTTATACAGCGCAGGCGCGCAGCCTTATGTTCTCCTCTCGCGATTCGTTCTCGTGATGGATCGCTACCCTGCCTACGCCGATGACTGTCCGAGAACAAGCCAACTAGACCGTCCGCCTGTCGAGCCAGGCAATGTAAGCCATCGACGTTCGTGTTGGCCCGACGGAATATTAAAGAAGGTCTTGAGTAGTGGCCGGAGAGAAATTCCATGGTGTTAGATTGTTATTGGAGAACAGAGCAATAGAGAAGGAAGAAGATGAACAGTTAGGCGTGAAATTGGAGATCAATGAAATTCTTTTTAAATTAAAAAAAATCAAGTATTTCGGATAAAATTTGATTGATAAAATCAAATTAATTAAGGAAAATATATTTCGAGTACTTAAAAAAAAAAAAAAATTGTAATCCTAACAACTATAATAGAATTTTTGGTGTATGTACCGCCATCAAATCACTGTTATCATCTATCACAGCCACCAGTTATTTTGATAGTACTGATATGATGGGTG
Source organism: Spergularia marina (assembly GCA_963680865.1). Taxonomy (NCBI): domain Eukaryota; kingdom Viridiplantae; phylum Streptophyta; class Magnoliopsida; order Caryophyllales; family Caryophyllaceae; genus Spergularia; species Spergularia marina. Next base: position 7,130,569 of record OY804545.1, on the reverse strand, counting down.
GTACACAGATCGTGTTGTTCAAGATTTCATGTGGTTTTGATTACAGATCATGCATGGTTGAATGAACTAAACTTGAAAAAGCAAATAAATCCCTAAAAAACAATTGGGAAAGAAACTGACGTATGACCTTTCTAGACCACCAAATCCATTCGAACACCTTTTCAATCTCACTCGTTAGCCTAGAAGATTGTTTGGCTCTTTTCTCACGAACAATCTACAAGTTCATCGTTTGAGCGCTAATTTTGCCAAGGTAAAGTTTATCATTTGCCGGAGCATACACAACTTTTCTCTTTGTGAGCAAAATCTCATACACAGCTCAAGTAAACAGATAGATTGATGCACATCATTTAAAATTGCACAATGTATGTTATATTCTGACAGTTTTATACAACAGCAACTCACATAAACAGCACTTGCAGGCCTGCAGATGTGAATAATCAACCGATCAGGTGTTATAAGACATTAGAATTTTATGAGGTAATCGAATTGAATCAGAAATATACCCTGAAACAGACGCACAGCTTTTGGCAATCAACAGTAGCAGCCGGCACTCTGAACACGACATGCTTTCTAGCGATTAGTAGAAGGTTGGAATTGACTAGTGCTCAATGATTCAATACCATATGAATTGCATATCGTTGAAATTCCGTTAAATTCTGCAATACCAAGGTGCAGAACATTAGGTTCAATTCCGAAATGGAAACGATTATTTGTTGAATATATTCTTGTAGGTACACCAAAATTGAACTTAAGGCAACCTGACATAGCTGATCAAAAAGTTGTCTATCACTCTGATAAAAGTTCCTCAAGAAGTCCACAAGATAATTAGCCAGATTGATCTGCACGTATAATTGAAACTGGAATTCAGATCAAATACAAGTGGAAAACATACTAGGACTCGCAATATAAAAGAAAGGTAAGAACCTCATTTAGGGGATCAACGCTGCTCACTAGACCATCTTCATCATCATCCTTATCGTTCTTCATGTGTCAGCACAAACAAGGTCAGCGGAAAGAAACAAAAAAAGTAGCCATAACAGAGATTTTGAAAACAACAAAGCAAGAAGGTTAAGACCATAAAAGCGAAAGCAACACCTCAAATATCTTTGCCATTGCAGCAAGATGGTCATACGATGGTTTTCCTGAAGATTTAGCAGTAGCAGCATGTAAAATATCTTGATCTATGTTTGCATCTTCTCCATTGACTTCTTCCCAGTCACTATCCTGATAACAATACAACTCCAACATTAGTCATTTCTACTTTCCTGGATACAGTAACATGACAAGAAGATGACTGATTGACTGATACCTCCTCATCATGCCCTATCACTTGCTCCTGGATCTCATTCATTGCTTCGCCCAGCAAGCAAAGTATCTGCATCACAACAACAAGGTTATGTCTTCCTTGATAGTAACGACGGGAAGGGGATACGTTTTCAAAGTATGCACCAAACATACAAATCCAAGGAGAAGGGACATCCAGTGGATCAGTTCCAAGCATGCTTAAGAAAACTCTCAGGAACAAGGACGCTTTGGCTTGTGGATATTACTAATCAATGTCATCTAAACCTGGAGTATTAACATAAGCCGACACACATCCTGAAGCCAAGTATCGAAGTTCAGAGAGTCGAGCAATCGTAGCAGTTTGCACAAGCCAAGCTAGTTGGTGAATAAACCATTGGAGAAAAGAAATTTTCTCACTCGCTCATGACAGCAGCAACATATAATACTCCAAGTTTGAAGGCTTAAGTGCCCAAAACAGTAGTAAGTATATTGGCTGTCAAAAGACGAGCAGATACTCATTTACACTCTTAGGCTCTTAGCTGACCGAAATGACAATACCACAACACAAGTTGGAGCGACAAAAACAAGTTGAGTGTCCTTTTGCATATGGTTCTTAGTTCTTTGTTTTGTGCGTCATTTCTGCTCACCTTTGAAGTTGTCAACTGGCTGTGCTTCTTATTACATCTTCAAACCATAGAAAGACCATTACTTAAGTGTTAAGGAGATCAGGGATTCAGGGGTGCATCAAACATAGACTAAAGTACACACATGAGTCACCAACATTTACAATCAACCACGATTCATCCACAGTGTACATCAGATTCCTAGAGAAAATCATTACCTTCGCATTAAGTGGTATCGTGGTCCATTGCTCTGGAGCTGATTTTGATTTCGAACGAGTTGTTACTCCAGCAGTAGTCTGAACATGATATAGTGAGCTCATATACACTAAATAATTGTTCGAGAAAGTCCACGCAAAGAATCAAACCTGAACTAAGTGACCTCGAACATAGGTTTCGGCCAATGCATTGTGCCTCGTAGAGAGCAACAGAACCAATGCTGTTGTGGTAACTTTAATTTGATATGATCCATGAATTTCACCTGCAGGAAGTGATGCACGGATGAAAAACTACGGCTTCAAAATTTAATCATATGTATAATGTATCCGTAAACAGGAATGATTAAAGAGAAAAAGGTGGCCTAAAATCTCTCTTTAGCATCAGTGGTTAAAATAACAACCAAGAAGAAGGATCCACCCTGGCGGATTTTTCCTTCCCACAAGACAGTCAGTGCAAATCTGATGAAGGCAATAAAATTGAACTTCATCCCAACGTTGGTCGAATACTTCGGAAAGGTAGGAAAACCCACCCATCCCACAAACCTAATCTAGGGAAAACAAGATATCCCCACTCAAGAGACACCAAAAAACTGCTTGCACTGCATATTTCCACACCATGCCTTTTTCACTTCCCCCCATACACACAAATCTTATGGTAGAGATCCGACCAAATAGAACTATAGCAAGGACACACCCACTACGCTACGAGAGTCAAAAAGTCTTATTTATAGCAAATGAGCTGCTACAATGAAAAAACATAAGTCGCCGACCTCAAAACTTAGATCTGGCTCCACTTATTCTTTTCTGGTTCACTAAAACATTCACCTTTGGCCGGCCCTTGCTGAGAAGATTTCGGATATCAAACCACCCTTCAAAACACGTAATTTTATTGTTGCCAAAATTCCCTGTTTTTAAATAAGTTTCGCTAAACCATCCTGCTCAGGAGTAAAGAATAAAAATTTATTAACTCTGCCATGAGAAATACCCAAAAGAAAGTGCGCTTCTTAAGAGGGGTTTTGGTGTGCTGAATCCATTCATAATCATACTCCTGAGAGACTCCACTGGCATGATTGAAGACCACATGAAAGACTCACAGGAAAAGCAGCCTTCCACACACATTAGAAATCCCTCTATCTCAGGTAGACAATATCTAAAACAGCAGTCAAAGCAACAATCTCATGTGCCTCCGGATCACAATGAACCCTAAGCAAATGTCTATCCCTGCAGCTATAGGCTCATAGAGATAGGTAGAGAGAGGGTAAAGCTGCTGAAACAAAGTAGAGAAACACCTTTCACCTTTACGCACATTTTCTAAAACTCACTCCATCCCCTCTTCAACATTTAAGAAATCAAAGAAGGAAACATCCAGCAATCTGGGGAAAGAATTTTCAAGGAGAAGCTTGTGTACTATAATTACCACAGAAAAAATCCCATCAATTACAAAATAGACCATCCTACAGCACACAGCATGATGCCACAAAACCCTAGCGCCTTGAGGGTAATGCCATAACCACTTACCCATATTTTTGCCAACACACTAAATCATAATCAACAAAATAATCCTTCTTGCTGTCAGAACTCAGAAGTACCAGACCATAAATTTCCAGCTGTAACCGAAGTTGAACAAGGATGAATAGTATAAAGGTAAAGAGGAGACACACAAGCGAATACACGCAAGCGTAACTGTGATTTTAAAACATGTCATTCTTCTCGCCCTTTGGACCGAAAAGCCGTCTAAGCATGCGGACCCCAAGGAAACTTATTTCCTTAAGTCTAGTTGTCTATAAAATCTCACATACCTAAACTGCCATGGCTGGATCTGGAGAGGAGAATAAACCCAGCATCCCACATCATCTCTTAACAATATTTTTAAAGAATCAGTCACAGAATCTTATAATGAAGACTCGTATACACAGCACCGTAAACACAAAAAGACAATGTCGAAATAGTTACACAGGTAAGCCAAAGCTGCAAGTCGTCACTAGTATTGATCGCATTCAAATAATTCGCCCCACAAAGATAATTTCGTCTTCAGGACCCTCAATGCCCAGATAAGATGAACAAAAGGAAAATCAGGAGAATTTTGATCATCTTATATGTTTTTTCTGTGTTTATTCAAATTGACAGTTCTTCCTGACGTCAACCAAAAGAAGAAACTAATTGCAGAAAAGAAAATCACAATTCTACATATTTTTGAAGGGCTAGCAAAATTATTCTGTGTTTCTCAAATATTTTGGACCACGATGATTAAAAAACCAAGCTCAAAGAAAATACAAATGCTCATGCTCATGCTATCCTCACCTTGCTGCTTCACCCATTCTGACATTACATAACCAAATGAATTTGTGTTGCCTGCTGGTGTATTGACCAACATGTCAATGAACTGGCCTACATTTGGGGCACTCATGTGAACCTGCAAGAATTCGGAGGATAAACAACATGGAATCAGTCCCCCAATGCTTGAACTCCCAGCCAAAGAATTTCGTTGCCACTTGGAAAACTTTAGGTCAGATTTACTTGTAAAGCAGATGCAACTGTATATATTTGAATAATTAGGTCAAATTAATATTTTATATACAGAATGGCATTAAAATTACGGTGGAGCGAAAATACATGGGGATTATTATATGACAGCACTGCAAAGTGAGTGTTTTTAATAACCATCCATATACTAAGTGAAATTGAAACAAAACCTTGTCATACAAAGCCATATACAGAATCTCATAGACAAAGCAACTTAAACTACTCTATTGGGTTCACTTTCTAATTGTGTATGAAATGCTCGCTATATGAGAAACAAGAACTGAGGTTGTGAAAGAACTGGAATGGTACACGGCCACCACACAATTTGCACATTAGGTAACACACTGGGAGAGAGAGAGAGTAAATCATGTGAAATACCAGTCTAGCCAACACAACTAGCAAAGAGTTCTTCAGTCCAGATATTTGACACGACTGCATCCGCCTCACTAGAGCAGAGACCAGGTCTTGGAGATGCTGCCCCATTTCTGATGGAAGATTCAAGATAAGTTGTAAGATGTAATTTCCAACAAAGAAGGATCCTGAGCTTTCAAGATCAGGGTCCAAGAGCCTGCATGGACATACAACAGAAGTCAGGAAATCATGAACGTTTTGTTAAGGACACTCAACGTTGCATCTTTAAATACAAAAATGGTAAATTAACACTCGTTATACTATTGAATGACATAAGGTCGTCAACTGAAGTAAAGGTGGGGCCTCCTTTATTCTTGAAGCTAGAATAGCTTGTTTGTTTCACATACATATATTTTTATCTCAAGAAAAGAAAAGGTTGAATTTTCACATAGCTATGGAGAACACAAAAGAAGCAAATTTAATTTTCACAAACCAGCTACTCTACTATATGTACTAGTGTAGAGAGTTCACGTGACAAAACACCACTTGTTACATTGACCCTCTAAACTAGTCATTTGGCTCAACTGAGAATCTACTCGGATGTTCTCATTCGTAAGCCATTTCTGACAATGGCAAGTTGAAAATTGATGCTTCTCTTTCAGGTCAATCTACTTGCATGTTGATAATTCGTTTGAGGTTCTTAAGATGATTGGGGTGTTAACATCCGGCCTCTAATCATTGTTTGTGTGATACAAAAAAATCTAGGTCACTGACTTGTTTATTTTGTGTGTCATGCCTCACAGTTGATACTTGATGGTGCTTTCAATGGGGAATTTTCCTATCCCTCCCGCCCTCCCTAATATGGACAATTCTATCACTTCACAACTCTTCACTAGACCAAAGTATTAAAACCTTCTTTGCTTCTTGTTTCATGAGGTGATATACTATAGTCCTGACTATGGTTATAAGAGTACAATGAAAACAACTTCTCTGATATTGCATGCACAAAAGCTGTTTACGTTAGACCCCCTCATCAGTTGTCCCTCATGAAGTGGGAGCCTCACTAGCGGCATTAGGGTAATGATGCTTACAAGCGATACCAGATAAAGACAGGATTTCAGCGTGGTAGTGACCTGTAGGTGACTTGAGCGACCCAAAATGCACCTGGCAAAGGTTCAAGATAAGTTCTCCGAGCCCAATCCAAGGAGGGGAAGGGCATCCACTAAGTTCTGTTTGTTAAGATCGTTGGGGCGTAGTCATGATCATATAAAGGTTAAAGGCGACTATTACCTTGAGAGAGCATCTAATAGACTTCTCATTGTAAATCCAGGATCTCCGCCCCATGCAAGCAGTTCACCTTTTCCCCCACATACGAAAGCAGCTAAACATTCTGTGGCATTCTGAAGATTGAAGTGAAGAAAAATAGTCATTTGCTTCGTAAAAGAACAGATGAAGAATATTGAGATTTATCACATAGAATCCTACCTGCATCTCACTATGATCATCACTTTGAAGTACCAGTCGGATTATTGGGTCAAAACAGACAGCATATAGTGCTTTGACGGCATCAACCGGGGCATTCTGTCAGAAAAATGGAATGGAGATATATAAACGCTAATTCCAGACCAACAAAACATTTAAGCTCATATAGCCACCAACAAAAACTCACCTTTAGGAGCATCGTTAACAAATCAAGTGATCCTGCAACTAATCCATCCGGCTGCTGCTTAGGCTAGCATGCATCACCAGATATCTAGATCAATAAAACATGACTTCCTCAGCTAAGTAATTATCAAGCAACTCCCTAAACATACCTGATTAATAATTGGTCCTATGCATGGAAGAACACGGGAAACTAATGGTTGAATGCAGCCTGGAGCACCTTTTATAGCCTGGTGGCGAAAACTTTAACAAATAAGCTTGAACCCAAGAAGTATAAAGTACTAAACCAAATGAAGAAAAGTTTCTCATGCCATATGCTTATGCAAACAAGAACATAAATTCAGAGAACAACCAAGAAAGCATCATAAACCAGGTCAGATTTATAAGTTGTTTTAGTCCATCACAGAAAAGTGACAAATTCTAAAAAGCGAAATTCAAGCATCCGATAGTGTCACAGAGTAACAGTCATATAGTTAATGATGTGGTACTTCTACTTCTCAATCACTGTCTCTAATAACTCTGATTATAATTCAGATACTATTACTATTAACCTTGAAGTCAGGTTCCAGTAAAAAATTATGATCAAGGAACCAATTGACATATATTTCTTATTCAAACAACCAGAAGCCAGTGAAGTCGAATTCTGATGTTTTCTTATTGCTCCTTTTCCTTTCTTCCTTCTAATTTCACCACCACACAAGTAATAATGATTCAGTCATGAGGTAGAAAATTGTGTTTTAGCAATAAGATTAAATCGATTCTCCTAATAAGCAATAATGATTCCTTGTTGTGAACTGGGAAGATATTGCAGTTCAGCAACTATATCAGATCAGTGCTCCTATAACAATCATTGGGAGCTGTTTAACTAAATCTTTTTATTATTTCTGTCACAAATTTTGGTTACAATAAAAAAACATTAAGGCGGGTGCCTCAAAGGCTCACGGTTAGGGGGGGGGGGGGGGATCGGATGTACGCAAGCCTTACCCCTGTGTTGAAAACATAGACGGGCTGCTTAAGGATGGCCCGGCCCATATTGAAAATTGTATCGAGAATCCTACGGCGGATTATCGATACAAAACCTCCATGATATTAAAATACTACGATTATCCATGTTATCTGCAAAAGAATCGTGTCCCATAAAACCTCCAGGGCAAAGCCCTAAATTTTATTCATATCACCCAAACCCCTTTCACATTACGTAATCGACATTCAAGAATAACATGACAGCTTAGGTGAAAAGGTTTGGAACTATATAAATGAGATAAACCATAGAGTAGAATTGAAACCTTGACAGTTATAAGCTTAAGTTTCTAGATCGACAACTGAAGGCAGTTGGGGTACCAGGGAAACACTATTACCTCTAAGACCTCAATGGCATCTATACTGATAAAGGGATCAGCAACATGAGATGCCCAAGTGTTGAGGACAACAGGAGAGATTACTGGCTCCACCGCTAACACAGCTTCATGACCTATGAAATGACAAATCATGCGGCACTTTAGATGAAGAATTGAGGATGATAATGAACGAGAGAAAAATCAATAGAAATCCCCATTAAGGTAAGCAGTTATATAATTATCTTTCCTCTTCTGAATGCAACATTAAGTGCCTATAAGAAGAAATACAAAGATTTACCTGACTTCACAACTGCTTGCAAAGTTTCAAGCACCAGATGCAAACTTTCTTCAGATGCCTTCAGCCAATGAAAACCAGAACTTTAACAAAATTGCAACAAAAAAATAGTGGTAACCATTAAGTAAAATGCCAGAAATATTACTTGATTAAGGAGATCAGTAAGTGACGAAAATAACTGCATTATATGTGGTTGAATGACTTCTTTGTTAGCTTCGGATAATAGCTGTGAAAGAACTCGACATGTACCAACTTTAACAGGCGGCGGCCTGTAAAAACAATGTATCACATGCCTTATTCTTAGCTGAAACACGATAAAACACTCAATATCTGCAAGGTAAGTCAAAACAGATACTTACACATCCATGCCCACAGCTTTAATGGCAGCATTTAGAAACTGTTCAACCACTTCAGACCTTATCTGCAGAGAAAAAGACCTTAGCAAGGGGAAAGAATTTTGGTGAAACATGGAAACAGGGGGGATTTACAGTCTGCCTTTACCAATGATGCGAACTTTGGAACCGATGAAAACACACGAGCATGAAGAAAAGGATATTCATGAACCCCTGTTCAAAGGAAAGTAAGACTGTAAGACTTCAGCAAAACACCGTAAGTCATAAGGAGACGAAATCAAAGGCACAAACGTACTAAAGACCTGTCCCTATATCTTCCAGGATCAATTGCTCAAGAAATGACTTCAAATCAAATCCATCAGCCTCAGATACCTGCTCAAGGGAAAAAAAAGTTACAGATGACCTCCACATACTATGCTGTCAGGAAACTACATTAGTGAAACCACATAAACTATGAAAAATAAAAATAAATAAAAAACTAGATCAAACCTCGATTTCTTGCAATTCATCTGAAAGCGACGCCATAGCATATATAATTGCCTCCCTTATCTGTCAAGAACCCATGTTTCATGAAAGCATAAAAAAAATTCATTAACCAGTGACAAGAAAATCTCCCTGTCTCGGCCTCTGAAATGGTAAGGAAGGAAACAGGTCAAGAGAGATTTCTCTTGTCTCTTAATATTCTTAAATGAACCAACTACAACAGTTCACATACAAGAAAAGATGAAAAATGTAAAAAACACATAAAAGCTCCTAGTATGTCGAGGTACAAAGTAAATACGTAGATTATGGCCATCTAGCAATGGACAAATCTGCACCACTTACCCTCCACCAAAACTTGGAACCAACAGCCTTCTGTTGTTGTGACTCCATATATCGCCTCCTAGCAGCATCTACAATGGCACCTATTCCATCCTCGCCACAAGAGTTTATGATCTCCTCTAATAAGAGAACACCTATAGGAAAAATAGAACATCAGATGTCCAATCCTACAAAAGTATTGAGGCAATCTTATAACTGAAAACAAGCGACTAGCGTGTGAATGGACATAAATAGCATATTATCAGCCAAGGGGGAAGAATCAAAAGTATAAATGATTGCTATCAAAGAACTTCTATCGAGCTTCGGTTATATAATTGTTTTAGGTATAAAAGATTTGATCCAGAGGGACAATAGTGAGAAAGGAAGACATAGGGTGTACGTGAAGAACAAAGAAGAAGTGACAAATGCATGATGGCCTTTACCACGGCGGCGAGGCCACCGCCTTCAAATTAATCACTGGTCTCAAATATTCTGATTCCCTATTTCAGTTCAATCTAAAATACAGCTGATTAATCAGCCTCATTTCCTAACCTATATCAACCAGCGTTAAATCTAACACATCAGAGAAATACGCTGCCCATTCAAGAAGCTCACTGTTTAAGGTCCTGTTAACTTGTATTCATTCTAATTTCTTATCATTTGATCATATTCACAAGCTGCTAGAGATAAATTTATGTCTTCATCCAAGGAACTAGAAATTCAGTACAGCAGAGTCAACTCCTTAGGAGATCTTAAATGTCTCAAGTTCATAATCGCTGCTAAGTAAATTATTCTCCTAACCAAATTCTGCTGCTAGCTCTAGAAGCTTACAAGTACTATTTATACATTACCACTGTGTTTGTTCCACTAGCTGTTCTCAATAATCTCAAAAGGACCAAAAGAATGCTACCAGAAGATCTCAAATGGTTTCTGAAGCGCACTTTTCATGTTATCAAACAATAACCTCAATATTACAACGAGAAACTAAGATTTTCGCAACGACCAAAATGAGAATTTGTAAATCTATTCATAATTGTCAATAAGATCGACAATGCACAAACTAAAACCGATTTGAAGACTTACCAGAAACACGACAATTATAGGTATTATCATCCTCATCAGAGATGTACTGATTTGCATCGATAGACCAAGCATGCATCTACATGAATTAAATAACGTTAGAGTATACAAATTTGAGAAGAGACACAAATTAAATGGCACAGATTTTCTAAGGGAGGAAAATCCAAAATCAATAATTAGTTGAAGTTTGAGATAAAGGGGATATTTCGTTAGCAGTTTTCAATCTTTCATGACAAGGCAAGGGAACGTGGGTTCTTTGTTCCCTTGATCCATGTTTGGTTGACAATTTTCATGATTTCTTTCTCCCTTTGCCATGCTACAATTCCTCCGAAACCTCATTTACTCATTACTTAGTCCTCCCTCCTCCAACGAATTTGAGGTTTACTCACTTTGGGGTTTCACTTCCAATTAACATAACCAACCTCAACCACCAACAAGACAACAACTACCATGATTCTACTAAAACAACCACTGCCGCCTACGACCATCACCGTGTCAGTGAATTCCCCTACCTTCACCATCAACAATTACAACGATTCTTCTACAACAACCAACGTGTCAGTGAGTTTCCCTAACCAACTCCACCTGTAAGTAAGACCCACCTTGTCCCAGCCACCTCACCAACAATTTCTCCCACAGCTGCCATTACTATAACCCCAGAAGGCATGCCCCATGCCTACCCACCTAACACCATCGCTTCTACAAATTCTCTGTCAAACAACTGCCTTCATCAAACTCATCGTCAATTGAAGGAGAAAGGATACTATTTACACCTAGATTTGACCATTGAATGGTCGACCTTGGCCACCAAGCTCTAGATTTGTGAGCTTAAATGGTCAAAGATAAACGGCAGTAGTTGTGATGGAGATGAGAGACCAATACGATTGGCGAGAGGAGTGATGTGGCGAACAGGAGAAGAGTGACAACAGTGACCTGGGACAGTAAAAGCAGGAGAGAGGAGTAAATGGTAGATTCAAACCAGAAAGGACTAGGGAGAGGGCAGAGGGGAGGAGTAATCATGTTTTTAAAAAAAGAGTTGGGGCCTTGGGGGCTTTGGTTTGATTACTGTCAAACAACCAAACACATAGTGTAATTTGGGTGATTTGTTTCCTTTCTCCTCACATCCCTTTCTTATTCCCTTTTTCTTTCCCCTGTTCAACCTAAACGGCCCTAAATATATTGGTATACATAACTACGTGAGCATAACTTCAATCTCAAATCTCAACGCAAACAATTTTGCCACGTTGTAAAAGCTGTGGATTTTGACGGAAATTCATCATATAGCAAATATGGCATGAAGAAACACAAAGAAGAAAAAGAAAAATGTTTCCCCTCATGAATTAATATAAGGATACAACAGTGAAACAGCTGATGATACACCAATAACTTGGATAACCAAAAGAAAATGAAAGCAAGAGACACATTGAGATACCTGCTGTTCAGTGATCTGCAAAAACCCAAAGGTATAGTATACCAACTCTTTTAAATTGTCTGCAACAACCTGAATCAAGATGGCCATCAGAAAGAAATCATTTTATACATGACTAATATGGATAAGATGTACGTTGCAATCTAAATTCAAGCAAGCATTGCTGCCATACCTTGGAAAACCTTGCACTGCCAATAATGGTGAGCAAGAACTCAAACAACTGTCAGTTAATCATACGTTAGTAGAATTTCAAGCATGGAAAATTGGAAAAAAGTATAAATTACATAGGGAAGTACAAGAACACGATTAAGGTGATAGACGGGTCACGGGTCATAAGAAACACGAGAACTGGAACTAAGGGAGAGAAGAATCGATCTGTGAAGCCAAATTAAAAGCATTTCAAAAGGGAGAAGCCAGATTCAATAGGTTAAACAGTACAGTATTTGGCAAACTTCTATTCATATCTGGTGAGAGTCACTAGGAAGGAATACTTCAAGAATTTTTAAAATAAGTAAATGGCGTATATTTTCTACCAGACGAGGTGGGCGCCTCTTTTTTTTTTTTTTTTTTTGATAAGTAAGATAGGATATCAATATATTCAAAAAGACACCAAGGGGGTGACTCCCATGTACAAAAAAACCCCTAAAGGCGCCTCATTTTTCTTGAGGATATAATCTACATTGACCGAATTAAAGAATTTGAACAATATAAAATTCAAAATTCATCAGTCTTCATATTCTGTGTTATGCTAGGTCCATTGCTAGACTGAAGTTCATCAGAATGAGGCATGTGATGTTTGAACTTCGAAATCCAGCAAAACTGACATTCAAACCACCTTTAACAATGGAATAAATAAAAGAAAGGGCCCATAAAGAAAGGTTAACTTTGAGATTGAATTTAAACTAGCTAGGGACTCTTTGATTCTTTGTCCATGTGCACAAGAGGAGATAAGACTTGCTTTAAAGTAGGTGGGGCTAAGAAGTAAAAAATTTAAGGAGCCGCAAAATTTCATTAATCATCCTTCTCTATTCCTCCTTACGAAATTAGAGGTTCAACCTTATTTTATCAGATGAATCTATAAGATTGATGCACTAGTTAGCCAACCCCAACTCATTTTTGGGACCAAGGCTTAGTTATTGTTGTGTTGTTGTAATCTATAAGATTCATGCACTAGTTTGAGTTAATCTCTTCGGATTCATTCCATCATAAAATATGTAGTGTTGATAGCCTAGTGGGTTATCACAGTATTATACGACACTAAAATATCTTAATCTGATGTCAAGTTGTCAACTACAAACACTCGCAATTATGTCCGCACTATGTTTTTAAAAGCTGGAATAGCAACAACCCAAAACTGATATGAGTTGTACATGTTTACTGGTACTCGGGTAGCATCAAACTTATAAGAAGAATATACGGAGTATTTGATAGCTATGATCAAAATATTCCTCCTTAAGTACCCATCATTTCCCTTTCTTTCTTGGATAACATAACTAACAAGCTCAATGACCCACTGCTAAGGTCCAGCAGGACTTGGACAACGGGAAATACAAAGGTCACATATCAGAAACTGCTTGCGGCAACAAAAACACACTATTGTTCACATGTCTTTCCCATAAGTTGCATATTTACCCAACACCATTCCAGCTTCACTCCACCCAAGTGCCTCTACAATTTCCCCTTTACCCAGATTGTCAGATTATCGCTGCTGTGCACTTTTGCTGAGATTTAGCTCTAGTCTTTAGATTTGTAGCGTTCTCAGTATTTTATTTTTTTTTTTTATCAAAAAGAGGCTTTGAAATAACAAAATACTGAAGCTCTATAAGTTGAGATTAAGTGAATAGAATTTGAGCAACTTTGTTTAAACAATAGTGTAATGCACCAGGGGTTTGCAAAAATCACTTACTATATGATAGCATGAGAATAAAAAGTTAAGAATGTCATAAACCCCCCCCCCCCCCCCCCGCAAAAAAAAAATTCTGGAATACTCTAGCATAGATTCAGCTGAACAAACTCAACAAAGCACTTAGCATTGACAAAAAGACCACAAGCAGATACCTGAATGGCAAAGGACTCGAGACTTATTTCTCCTCCATCAGAATCATATCTTCCTTCAAAGGCATCTTGAGCTCCTTCAATCATTGACTGCTCATACACTCTCAACGAACTAACAAATGTCTGCCATAGGGGACCCACGACGGCTAGCAAATAGAAGAGCCATAAACTAGTAAGAGCATGATATTATGAAAAGAGAAAGGCAAGTGCATACAAAAACTCACCAAAGAATTCGATAACAGTTGCAGTTGGAAAATGCTGAATAAATTGATTTAAACACTTCAAAACCTGATATTTTCAGATAGCATACACTATTTGGTCAGACAATTTGTATGACAAAGTTCTACAAACTGGACTGCAATAATTAGTATTCACTTGTCATCCCTCAAACCCCCCACCACAAGACAAGAAGTTAACGAGGGTGAAAAGCTCATTGTACCTCCATTCTCATACTCCAGTCATCAGGATCTTCAGGTTCCACTGGATGACTCAATATAACTGAAAATTGCAGCATCCATTGTTGCAGCATTGGGGACATCAGCTGAGTTGTCTCTGCCTAACAACAAAGCCACTGTAAGTCAGTGCACGTACCATATGAAGAGCTACGAAGGAGAATTCAAGTCTGCAATTAACAAATAAATGTACTTACAACATACCTTGTATACGCCACTCATCGTAGCAAGCACTGATGTACAACTATGGACGATCGACAAAGCTTTTGCACGAAGAGATTTGTCATAAATCTGAGCAAGTCAAACCCATGAATAAATTACAAAGACTTAGATTTGGGATAAAAAAGACGTGAAAACAAATGGATGATGGTGTACTAGATCCAATCATAAAGGTCAATCACAAATGTGCACTATTGCAATAATCTAAATACAGAAGACACTAGACATTTATAGAACATCAACGGAAGCGAAGTTCACAAAAATGAGAAGCCAAAATTATTTACTTCCATTCTCTACACACAATTGCCTAATAAGAGAGGGTTGTTGGCCTAGTGGTTAGGAATCTAACAGGGGTTGTCCAGGGTTAGAATCCTCATATCCCCACCCCCGCAGCATTAGTTGTTCCTATATACCAAAAAATAAAACGCCTAATAAGACTCTCTTATGGCCTGCTCCACGATTCTATCACAAAACAATGCTTATTAACTGTTGTGAGACGAACAAGGAGACCCGAATTGTTTTGGACATCCAAAAATGAAAATCATGCGATCCTTGGCTCCACCATACAGTCCATATATTCAGTCTTGTTTTGGACATCCAAAAATGAAAGTCATGAGACCTTTGGCTTCACCTTACAGTCCATAAATCAAGTCTTCCAGTGATATAGAAATTAAGCATTTCAACAGTACAGGGAGACCAGGACCAATTAAGATACTACAGCTTAAGAAATGGACGAGTGTGTAGTGGCAAGTAGCCAAGTGAGCAGCATAATTAAGCAATTAGAAGGGGGGAAAACACCATGTGTTGTTGGTTGTAGCAAGTCTCGAACACCCGACCTATGGTTGAAGGCAAAGAACCATGTGTACATTGCAGATGTCCACAACGTTGGTACGAGGGTGCTCGAACGCAATACGAAAAAAGGGGAAAAGCAGCCTAACAAAACAATATCAAATTAGTGATAAAACCTTATTGAGTGCGGTGGTGCAGTCATAACAATGTTCTATTACAATTAACAAACACAAAATCCCCTCCTCTTAAGCATCAACTTGTAAGCAAAACAGCTAAATTTATGATTCATGTAAACACTTGGTTCATATGATAGTATGAATTTAAAGTTCCAATTCAGGTGATTTTGTGACAGACACGAAATTTTCTGACCTGAGGAGATGAGACGATGCAGAGCAAGGATGGGAATAAGATAGGCACCAAAGACGGCACTGCACTACAATGAATGTCGGCAGACAGAAGAGCCAGACACCTTAAAGCCCCGTGCACTGCACAAAATCAACCTATAATTCAGCCCTCTTCACCCCACTGTTGAGCAACAGCCGAATCAAGATAAAACGTACGTACACTACAGTACAAAAAGTCATTATGAGTCACACAAACAGCATTACCACAACAACATCTTTAACTCCAGTGCCTTAAAGGCGGGGTAAGGGGGGGTCGGATACACGCAAGCCTTACCCCTATTGAAACATAGAGAGGCTGTGCACGGACGACCAAAAATGAAAACTGCTTCGAGAATCGCACCGACTGACTGCCACTTCACAAAATAAGCACGGACAGTTTTATGAGCCATTTTGCTTTATGGGTTCTGGAAAGACAACAGAGCCAGCACAACTTATATCCCGAGAAACGAACAATCAACAGTCTAAAGAAGTGGCTGTCTCGAAGTTGCAGACATGGAAGAACATTTTAATGTGAATCAGCTTAATGGTTAACTATACTCCTCAATATTGCATACTTTGTCATCATTACCCCATTGGATAGGCTGTTTATAGGTGATCCTTGGTAGGGACAGGACCACCAACTGCTACACACACAACCCATACCCCATTGACATAATGCTAGATTGACACAATAATCTACTATCATAGGAGAAAACATGATGAAAAGCAGGCTTGGGTTCCAAGGGTATGCTGAAAATGAGTTATGCAAGTTGATCTAATGCATTTGGCCAAAAGTGAGCACAGGGAGGCACAGTCTACGATAGGTGGGACAGTTCTCCGACACAACTACTTCTTGCACCTAAATGTATAATTTTCCCCAGAACTTTAAATCGGAAGCACCTGCCATTCAATGTTAGAATCGAGGCCGGCCAAACAATAGCAAGAACAAGAGCTGTAAATGGGAAGCACCTGCCATTCAATTGTTAGAATTGAGGCCGGCCAAACTCGTCAAACAATAGCAAGAAGCAAAAAGGTACATGTAACTCCATCAACCAGAAATTTTTTTGAATGAATGTAACTCGAAATGTCAAGGCAGCAGTTCACAATGCCTCAAATGTCCAGCCTACCATTCGAAGAGGTCCAATGGAGAAATGGAAAATTTTGTTTCATTATTGTGTAGTCAAAGAGTTATATAGAAGGCACGCTAAAGGGGTGAACACCAATTACGGACGAAGGATGATGACTCATCTACAAAAGAAAGGCAGAAACGATAAGAAGCTCACGCCCTTAGACTATCGTAAATAATTGTCTACTCCACAAAAGAAGACAACGTAAATGATGCCCTGGAAAAGATCACTAGAACACTATTATACCAATAACTCATAATGAAAACTTAACTCTCTGACAAAAGTACTCTAGCCCCTCAAATATACGTAATTCATAGTTTTGCCAAAGGATCCATTCTCCACACATCATCCAAATCTGCATAACTAAAATCCCACTACGCATATAGGAGAATACATGAAGAGCCTCACTTTAAGTGATGCACAACTTCTTGAAGAAGGAAGTCCAGATGATCAAAATTCAAAGGGAAGTTCCTGCTAGGTGTGACAGCCTTAGCGTCTTTGGATATGAACAAATGATCCCTGCCGCTTTGTCCTCAATTAAGTTCAAAGGGGAATTATACAAGTTACTCAGTTTAGTAACTTGTAATTCAAGCCAAAGAGACAGATGACATCAGCTATCCTAACAATCAACAACTTTGCATCATGCTTAGCACTACGTATCCGAGTAAATTCTCAGTTTTTGTCATGTAAATAAGGGACTTATCGATTATCAAGATGATTAAGTTAATTATGCATGTTCTAGTATTATTTAGTTTAGCTAAGTGACTCAGCTCCCTTTATGCTGTGAGGATTTAAGTTAGCTGCCACTCTAAGTCAATAAAAGGCTTTCCTTCCAGGAGGAGTGGCTGCATATAGTTTTCTTTTTCTTTTTGGCTTGCTTGTGCTCAGCTAATTCAAGGAATAAGCTGTCCCTTGTTTTTATAAAAGAGCTGGTACTGCCTCACTGAAATTTGGTGAAGTACTCGTGTATAATTTTGTGAGTTCTCAGACTCTCGAGTTGGTTCAGTAAGCTAGGCCTTGGCAATAGCACCAACCTGCTAATTTTGTAGAGTGGTGCCTCTGTATCTCTGCCAATTTAGTTGGAGTTCGATCCTCAGTAATTGTTACAGGGTAGGTGTCTCTGTAAACCTAAGCACTATCTGCCGTCCGAGCATTAATAGTTTCAATTACAAACACTAACCTAAACTACAAACTTAGCCTCCATGCTCAATAATTCTTTACCATTTCTGCACCTAGGCCAGCAGCATTAAGCAATATATAATTGAAGTGGCGTCTCAACAATGACAATACACCAACAACATTGCCCTAGCGCCTTATGGCAAGGTCATGGGGAACCGGATGTATGAAGTAAAATCCTTATGTTTTCGAAACATAGAAAGGCTGTTACTGGATGACCTAAAATAACCATTGCAGCGATCGACTTCATATCATAAGACAATGGCAATATAAATTTTAATTAAACACTTCAAATAAACGGCTTTTGGTACTTTACTGAAACATCATTATCCTTTGTAGGCAACATCAAAATATCACACATTTAAACATCATAGCTTCACATCACTTTATTACATTTTAGGATCCTTATCTCAATTCTGTTTCAAATCAAGAGTTCGAATAGGAAAAGATGCAGTGCAACAGAAAAATCCACTATACATAATCTCACTAGTTAACGAAACAACTTAAATTTCTTAACGAGTTTGATAATGATTACCTCCATTCATGTTAGTTCTATCATCAATCAACTTCATCAGAAAGGGTAATAAGTCCGGCCAATTCTCTGGCCAATCACAAAGAGCAATGGAAGCAACCGCCATGCTAACTGCTGTGCAAATTCTTCTGTGTGAATCATCCAGGCACAAGAGAAGTAGCCCGCGTATGACTTCCTGGATACATATTTGGTCACCCAATGAGATAAAACATGGAAAACAGCCAAAAAGAATAATCGTTTCTTTAATAATGATCCTTTGAAGTAATCTATTATAGATGGGAAGCAGGAATAGTTGTTTGATGACCCTGGATTGTCACACTAAATATTCATTTCTTTGCAACAAGCAACGAAGCTCAGCCCCAAAATGCTCTGGAAATCATCTGAATTTATCCAGCACAAACCTCATCTTTAAATGCAATCCTCATACAAGGACCAACTGTGAGTATCTTTTTTTTTTTGTCTTAACAGAAAAAGAATCGTTATTAAAAAGAAAAAAGAAAAATAGAAGCGGAAGGAGGACAAGGGGCCCTCAAGTGCAAACAACTACATGAAGACTAATCATGTTGATAAACATAATTAGAATACCCATAAATGATAAAAGCGCCCCCCGACTTTAACCCTTCCCCATAGATAATCAAAAGTGTGTTAAGAACACTTTCCCATTGGACTAAGCATGAGTATCATACTAAGACTCCGTCCATCGATCGTCTTTCAATTTCTATCAAAAGAGTACTAACATAGACTGCAGTACTGCACGCAATTTCTACTACTGCAGCACCAATCGCCAAACCTCTTCAAAACAGAATGAATGGCGTGCTAGAAGAAGCATGTGAAACCCTGATCCTCACCAGTCTTCCAGATAATCAGGGGATACAACACAATGTCAGTAACTTCAACACAAGACCTCTGTATATCCATCTTGATTCCCAAACACATCCTTCGATTCTCGAGCCTCCCAGATATATGAAAACTTTCAGGTGAACAATCAATAGTCTCACTTACAATCAATCCTTTATTCACAATCCAACAACTCAACTACAAGCCTCCAGTCAATCACGGTTCGCAACTCTAAGCAGTTGAGAAATGTTGTTACATGCATTGTCTTAAGGATTAACTTTAAGAGTGCACCACTCTACACAGGCTGACAAACACGACATATTATCATGTGACAACACAGAATAAAAACGATACTTTTGTAGTTTTGTGTTGGATAAGATTAAAACTATGCAGTCCTCTATTCAATGTTTTAGCTAGATTTGCATCAGCCACAACGGCACGACCTAATAAACCCGATCCAAATGATAGTGCCAGAGTCAGACTACACTTATCTAAAACAGCAAATTCACACGAATAAATGAAGAACCCATTGCTCCCATCCAGGAATTGATGACCCCATAAGTAGACAACGCTAAATGCAGTACTAAATGAAATGCAGTATCCCTAGTCGTAGTCTTGTAGAACACAATCATTCTGTTTGCGGGAAAACATTTTCCTATAAAATAGTTTTCCTGCTTTCCAAGAGATGATATCTATCTTTGAGCCAAGATACATACAACAAACAACAACAACAACAACAACAACAACAACAACAACAACAACAACAACAACCAAGCCTTATTCCCAAAACAGTTTGGGGTCGGCTAACATGAATCATCATATGTAAACGTCTCGCTTTGGCCATAGATGAATTCTATCTATGAGCCAAGATACATAGAAGGCTTAAAAACAGAAATTGCTACATGTTTTGGAAAGGAACAGAGGTTGCTAAGACGAGTTCCTGGAAAACTACTGAGGGAAGTTTTAGAAATGTCGCAGAGTATCGTAGGTAAAGTTACAGAATGTCAACCCCCAAACAAGCAAAAGGGGACATAATAACTATGATGATATATAAACTGACAATAACTTTTTTGAGGGGATGAACTGACAAGAACTGAGATACCTTCTCATTATTAGCAACAATGGGTTGCTCAAAATAATCGTCATCCTCACTCCAGTGTTTTCTGATAAACTGCTTCAAGAGGACTGCGGCTAGGTAAAACATGTTAAAGAATCGCAGCAAAACTACCAGAGAAAGAAAAGGACCGTAAAATAAAATCCACATAAAGTTGATTAGATGTAGTGTATATTGATACATAAAGGAGAGGCAGTAGAACCTCCCATAAAAAGAGAAACAAAAAGAAATAGTAAACAATAACAAAATGTGGATTTTCTTAATTAACAAATGATATTGGAAAATAAGAATAGAAGCCTCCAGAACGAAAGACAGTAGTTACAAGGATATTTGGCGCAATCCCACAGCGAATTCCCTGTTTACAGCAACTTTGGCCAATGCACTTCCAAAACCTACAAAATTTCGTATCACCCAATGATAAACTTTACACGGCATACTATTGTAGACCAGCAACAAACTAGGCAAAATGAAAACTCAACACGGTAAGCTCTTTTTTCAAAGTCTTTACATCCATTTTAAAATCGAGTATAAGAGCCTTGGGCATATTGATCAAGATTCAAGAGTAAAAAGAAAACAAGACAATAACAAAACATTACAAGTCAGATACAGCACTCGAAAGCAAATAATTCCTTTTGCTGAAGAAATAAGAAAAGACTTCAACAGATAAGAAGACTACGATTGGGGACTTGGGTTAAGAACACAGCTCTGCAATCTATTAGAAGACGTGATGGGGAAACACAGATTTATGTTCCATCTTTTCCTATTTCCCAATGCCCCATTTTATCTTGTAGCTGTAGCTCCATTAGATTCATTTTATCGTTCGGTTCCTTTCTAAGGACAAACAATTTCCAGCGCAGAATCAGATTCATTTCTCTCCTGGCACCATAGCAGCTAACTTGAGCTAACATAGCTAAATAGCTTAGTCCGAAAAGGCGTGAGGAGCTTCGAGCCTTCGAGGTGATGAGGGCCTGAGGCGGTGAGGTGTTTCTTATTTTTTATTGAGTAATAAAGAAGAACAAGCAGAACAGAAATGAAAACAAACAAAAAAAGGAAAAAAGAAAGAAGAAAAGTACCTTGCGCTACCAGATGAAGAACATGCGAAAAAAGATAAAAGAAACATTGAGCTG
The DNA here is from genome assembly GCA_963680865.1 of Spergularia marina. Classification (NCBI taxonomy): domain Eukaryota; kingdom Viridiplantae; phylum Streptophyta; class Magnoliopsida; order Caryophyllales; family Caryophyllaceae; genus Spergularia; species Spergularia marina. The sequence continues at coordinate 7,108,805 of OY804545.1, read as the reverse complement.
AAGACGGAACACTGTTTCTTAGTAGTATTAGGTTGATGTGGAGAGGTTTTTTCTAATGATCCTTTAATGTAATGTCCTATTTTTAGTTTAAATAGAATAAACTTGGGATATCAAGCTTTTAAAAAGAAATTCAAGAGTCTGCTGTCCTTAAAAACGCCTGAGATCCATGAGGTATTCGGCTCAGTCTAAGGCGGTCACCTCATTGAAGACGCCTCGCCTCACCCCCTGTCTAAGGCGGTGGCACCATCGCCTCGGTCAAGTCATGCCTGAGGCGTGCTTTTTTAAACCAAGCTAGCTAGCATATAACCTCTTATCAAGCAGCCTCCGAAAGAAGAACATGTGAAAGTACTAAGTACTCCACAAAAGACATTTTACATCACTACGAAAAGTAGAACCTTTGTCAAACTCTTGCACTCATAATATTAGCATCAGCTTGAAGGACAGGGCTTCATCATTAGTTTGATAAGAACATGAAAGGAAATCAGTTTATTCTAGAAAAGTTCGTTCATTCCCTCAATAAATTTCCCATCAAATCGTGATCTTTCTAGAGATCATATTCGTATCTACAGAAAAAGAGTACATGTTTTCGTAAAGGGACACAAAACTCAAATTATACGATTTCTTCCCATTGACAACCCCCAATACCCAATACCGAACACCTCCTCAATTTCCAAACTAATTTCAACACTGTTAACATCAATTCCCCAACTATAACAACTTCAATCTCAGAAGAAAAAAAAAAAAAAACCCTTGAATAAAGTTCGTAAAACTTTTCTTACTATGTGTTCAAAGTTCATATGTTTTTCACTTGTTTAACTTTTATTTTATTTCATTTTTATTTTTCCTTTTTCTTTGGCTTTTTATAACCCATTTTGAAAGGGTTTCAATATTTCTAAATGGTTCACTATGATTTTGAAATTTTATGGCATACACGAGACGGTTACTAGATGACAGTTCATGTTAGCCAACCCCAAATAATTTTGGGAATAAGGCTTGGTTGTTGTTGTAATAAAGTTTCGTAAAACCTCAATTTCGTGAACATAATCAAATGCTTAGACGATACTCTCCAAGTTTTTGTCTTTCTTTTATCATTACGCCAGTCTACGTCTACAACCAAGACAAACACGATACGAGTCCTAACACAACAACCAGCTCACTACTTATGTCAACAATCACAGAAAATCACAATCCGGCAACACTGAAAGGCCAAGAAACCACGCAAACTTAGAGTAACAATTACGAGACGAGAAACCGGACCTTGCTGAAGAGAAGCTTGATGAAGAGAAGCCTCAGCAAAGGAACGAACTTGCTGATTAGTATCAAGTGTCGCATTCAAACAGTTCACAAGCCATTGCTGATCTTGATCAACGACGCCGTTTGCCATTAATTAGCACCAAATATCAACTAAAAATCGCAGCAGAATTACACGAATAAGCATATTTACATACCAAATCAACAACAAATTTAAGAAAACCTAAGCATGTAATTAACTCAATCAATTGAATTAAATTAATCTTTATAGTAATAAGATAGGAGAGAGAAAAAGAGCGATTACCCGGCGACGGCGAGGAAATGACAGCGGTGGCGGATGTGGCGGGGATTCGAGTTCGGGAGGTGAGACTAGGGTTTTAGAGGGTGGCACTTTTTGAAATGCGGTAAAATGTGCCGGCAAATGTTGTATACTGCGGAGTTTGGGGGAAGTATATATATTGGCGCCCTCTTATGCCTAGCGCAATGGGAAAGTAGTAACAAACGGGCAAGGCTGAATTGTTTTGAGACTGGAAGCTTACTCGTTACTACATCACTTGTTTAACATGACTCCACGAGCCCACGATTTACGACATAGGTATTGCACTTACTTTTTTTTTTTTTTTTTTTTTTTTTTTTTTTTTTTTTTTTTGTGGCGAGGACAAAAATCAGGTATTGCACTTGGGTTGTATCTTTATTTATGTATAAATTATTTTTGTTATTAATGAGCACTTGGTTGAGTTGGTACGAGACTCAACCAGCTTAACTAGAGGTTTCGAGTTTGAGCCTTGAAAATGCTCTAATGTTAAGAACTTATTGGGAGGACTTTGCCTCCCTACGTGGTTCTTTTGGGCTCAACGTTGGGATGTCCTTCACTCCTTCCATAAGGAGGATGAGTCTAATTAGTTCGAGCTCATGTTGGTGGTTATATGCATGGATATTACTCGTATTTGTTATAACTCACACGCATATGTTGTAGACTTATGGTAAGTGGGTCAAAAAGATTAGCGCTCAGAAAACTAAGTAAGCACCAAGGCACCCGAGAGTTTTAGGCCATGGTTGGACATTCAAATGGAGTCGGCAGATTACTACCAAATTTTAGGAGGTTTGCACCTAACATTATGGGGCTTTGTTATCGGATTGTAAATTTGAGCTCAAGTCATATTTCCACCTACAACGTTTTTCTTTTTAGGTGAGACTGAAGATTTGTTGTGTCAAGGTTATACACGTTACAACGAGAATCGAGATGGACGGGATACTCATATAGGGAGTACATAAACTTTTATTCCAAATTTACCAAAATAAAAATACAAGATTTTTATGAGTTAAGTAAACTACACAAAATGATTTTTATGTGTTTGCATACACAATGCAATCATTTATCATTACAAACACAATAAAACAATGACAAGAAGAGGTCCACCCTGCACGGCTGCACTGCACATATCATCACAAATTCACAATGTTGAGTTTGTCTGAAGTTGCTCATAGCATTTGCAGGATAATACAAATAAAACAGACTTCAGACTTATTATCATTCCTCCATTTTACGACCTCATACGAAACAAAAGACGTTTTATTTTGGCTTTCGTTGATGTTAGTCCCATTTACTTCTCAACTGATGAGTGTGCATAAAATCATAAGTCAGAACTACACTTCCATCATTCCTCTTAAGAACAAAGGTCTCTACCAAAACATAGCAACCAAACCTTCTCCAACCAACAACTCCTCCATACTCCTCTTTTACCACCCTGACTTGCTTCTGCTGATCTTTGCCTTTGACCCATCCAACTCGTTCCTCTTCCCACATCATTCTTTCAATAATCAGCTTGCTCAATCCCAAATGTTCTGTTTCACGACTTTGAAGGTGATCTGCAGTCTTTTACCAAACCACCTCTACTTCAGCACTGTCTTGATAAGCCTGAGCAGCTTCCTGTCCTGCAATTCTTACCACTTCTGTAGGAACAACTGTGTCTACTAAAACGATCTTTTTTGGACTATAACCATTGTCATTTTCTACATAGCAAATGCGCTCCCACCTTTGTTCAAGTGTCATCTCATAAAAAACAGACCTTCTCATCTGCTCTTCTTCTGTCCCTTTGTGAACGAACATGAAAGGGCAGTACCACTTACCAACAACCACAGAATTGGAACATTTCTGGGTTACCGGGAAATTGAAGTCTGGCAGATGAGCGCGAAGCCCAGGGTTAACACCTGCAGCTTCACCCAGGGTGAAATTGCGTGGTGTCTTCATCCGCCATCCGTTCCTGCGAAGGAAATTCGGAGGGTGGCCATCAGGGGCAACAGAGTTGGCTAAGAGCATGTTGTTGTTAAAGCATGTTTTCGTCACTGAAAAATCAAACTGCTGATATATGTCATCTGGATCAAAGCTTCTTGGTTTTACATCTATGATGCAGGGGATGCAGAAACAACAGGTGACCTTATAGTCTTCCCTTGAACTTGCATATGCTTCCCTATTACATTATTGAAATTTCAAGAGTAAGCAACAAATCCATACTTTAACGTCATTATTAACCATTTTAACAATTTTTACCTTAACGACAGATGGCTTACATCTAACATGACATAACTCATGAAGTGTAAGCAATAGATCCACACTCAAGCAAGACAAGTTAGGAGTCAGATGCACGCAATTTAAGTCATATAACAAGAACAGTCATATGAAGCGGAATCAGAACAAAAGGAAAGAAATAAAGTAAAAAAAAAAAACAGAGAGTTATACACTTTATGCCTCCCATCTGCTTTGATTGCGTAATACCGATTGGACGCAAGTGGGTGATTAATGATGGGAATGAAGTAGACATCATCATAGCTGTTATACTGTGTGATCTCACCGGATTGCACATGGTACTCAACCGTGAGGAGCTTGTTTTGAGGAAGAGGTAGACTATTGATAGCAGGGTTCTTACACAGCCCAAAACAACATGTTGGTGTAGAATCATCGTCCTGGATTACCAGATAGCCCGAATTCGGACCTTCCGGACTCAATGACAACGCCTCAGGCGAATTCTGGTAGAGAGATAATGGTCTGGTGGTGTACATTTTTGTGTTTCAGCAAAGGTAAAACTAATTGATGTCTTCTGGTTCCTAGCTGTTTTATTGAATGATTTGGAAAAAAGTGGAGCGAAACATAGTCAGTTATGTGTTACTTCCCCTGCGTAATATAAACAATATTAATACAATAACAATACAATAATTTTATTAATAAGGCAATTTTGCATTTAATTTCCTACATGTATTTTATTTGATTGACCAAGTTTTAATCATTGCAAATCTTCTTTAGAAATGGATGAAGACCTTACCAGGAAACTTTGACTAATAAAAAAAAATGCTAAAATACTAGCTTAGATCAATTGTAATGCTTAGATGCGAGTTAAAATATGGATAATGATAACGCCACGCTAAAATCAACTTATCCACGCTCGTTTGTGCCTGGCAAGTCATCGACACAATGACAATGCTTATCATGCCCTGGATTTATGCCTACCCTAAAATATACTGCATCGTCTAGAGTTCTAGTCACTTTTTCAAAATGATTTTGGGAAACATAATAAAATTAGGGCGAAAAAAAGTTTAAGGGTATGATGCATATCAAAGTTGATTGCAGTTATTATAAACAGGTGTTCTCGGCTTGGGGTTTTCGCTTTTGTTGGATGCTGTCAATTTCACTTGTTTGACCAAGTCTACTGCAGAAATGGAGAAGGTGGTGGTTTCAGACAACTATAATATCAATGAAGATGATTAGGCCACTAGAACTTGTATAAGTTTACCCTGATAATGCAAAAAAAAAGGTGTACAAAATGCACCTTACTTCAGCAAGAATATAACACTCCATACAATTTCCTTAAATTTACTCTCAATTAAGCACGACCGATACACCCTTATTGGTTCGTGCAAAATTTTACTGTCTCTTTGTAAAATTTGCAACTTATTACATTAATAATGTTAGCTGATTAACTGGGTATGATTATGAAATCAAACTCACGATGTTTCGCAGCAGAATTCTCTTGAATTGTTGGATCAACCAAGTTAATGCAGTCATAGTTATACTTGATCCTATCAACTCTATAAGATGATTGAACCACATTAACATCATAGTTTACGGAAATGTTTTTAGTTGGATTAGAGTTTAGAGTAGTACGCCGCCAATCTGCCATGCCTGACAGCTTGAATCCTTTTAAATTCCCAAAGATATTTTTCTAGATCAACTAGGTATGTTCGAGGATACCTTACTCGAGATTTGTTAGAAGACATTTTGTTATATTCAGTCATATGTGAGTGTCAGCACATCCCAAAGCTAAAAGAGAGTTGATCTCTTGCTAAATTAACGAGTCACACTCATTTTATTGCCGATTGATTTTGAGATGAAACGTAGAAAGTAAAAGTTCCGGTCAACTGAACTCTTTGCCCCCTTCTTATGGATGCCAAAAGAATACTATCATTACTAATCTAGTACAACAAGAAAATAGGATCTTGCACAAAATGTCATTTTTTTTTTAAAAAAATTGCTTTCAATCTCAAAACCTTGAATATACCGAATTACGTCTACAATCGAAAAATCTCGATACTAGTCCTACGCGAAAACTACGCGAAAAATCCGACAACATTGAAAGACAAAGATGCAGTAACTAAAGAGCGAAAACTACGCGAAATAGAGAAACAATTGCAAGACGAGAAACCGGACCTTGTTGAAGAAGAGCTTGATGAAGAAGACAAGTCTCAAGTGTTGCATTCAAACAGTACACAAGCCATTACTGATCTTGATCAACTACGCCGTTCGCCATGAATTATGACCAATTATCAACTAAAAATCGAAGCGAAATTACACAAATAAGCATATTTACATACTAAACCAACAACGAAATAACAACAAAAAAAAAATAAGTATGTAATTAGCTCAATCAATAAATACCAAATCAGTTAATTGAAATTGAAATTGAATTAAATTAATCTTCAGAAATAATGAGAGGAGAGAGAAAATGAGAGATTACCGGCGACGGCGAGGAAACGACTGCGGTGGCGGAGATTCGAATGGGGTGGTCTTGGGAGGTGAGACTAGGGTTTTTGAGGTTAGTACTTGAGTGAACTTTGTCTCCTTGTATGGTACTTGTAGGCTTAAAGCCGTATTAAAATTTCTCCTACCCTTAGAAGTTAAGACTTGAATTCACTTGACTTACGAACTAATATTGAATTAAGATACAAAAAATGATTTATTTCTACACATAATACTCAAATATGCAATCCTTTAGTACCTAATTACAAACACAAAAGTACACGAGACAAGAAAAACTCGACCATGCATATACCAATTTGTTCATCACACTTTTATGTTTGTTTCAACTTATCATTTCGAAACTTTCACGATCACATATACACAAATGAAATATACAAAAATCCTTATCAATCTTATTATTCTTATCATTCCTTCATTTTACGACCTCGTATCAAACACGAAATCTTTCTATACCAAGGAACATTTGACGTTACTCCCATTTGCTTCTCAACTGATGAGTGTGCATAAAATCATATGTCAGAACAATACTTCCATCATTCCTCCTAAGAACAAAGGTCTCTACCAAAACATAACAACCGAAACTTCTCCAACCAACAACTCCATCATACTTCTCATCTTTTACCACTCTGACTTGCTTCTGTTGATCTTTGCCTTTAACCCATCCAACTCGCTCCTCTTCCCATATCATCCTTTCGATAATCAGCTTGCTCAATCCCACATGTGAATTATCTGTTTCGCGGCTTTGATGATGATCTGTAGTCTTAAACCAAACCACCTCAACACCAGCATTGTCTTGATAAGCTTGCCCACCTTCCTGTCCTGCAATTCTTACCACTTCTGTAGGCACAAACGTGTCGACTACGACAGACTTTTCTTGATTGTAACCACTCTGATTATCAACAAAGAAAACGCGCTCCCATCTTTGTTCAAGTGTCATCTCATAAAAAACAGACTTCTTGATCCGCTCTTTCTCGGTCCCTTCGTGGACAAACATGAAAGGACAGTACCACTTACCAACAATCACAGAGTTGGATCGTTCTTGAGTTAGCGTGAAATTGAAGTCTGGCAGATGAGCGCGAAGCCCAGGGTTAACACCTGCAGCCTCACCGAGAGTGAAATTGCGGGGGGTCTTGCCGTTCATGTCCCAGCCTCTCCTGCGTAAGAACTCCGGAGGGTGACCATCAGGGGCAACAGAGTTGGCTAAGAGCATGTTGTTGTTAAAGCATGTTTTCGTCACAGAAAACTCAAACTGTTGGTAGATGTCATTTGGATCAAAGGCTCTTGGTTTGGCATCTTTGATGCAGGGGATGCAGAAACAACAGGTGACCTTGTCTTCTTCCCTTGAACTTGCATAAGCTTCTCTGTTACATTTTCGAAAGGTAAAGCAAACTAATTGGCAACGAATAACCCAAGTGAGATTTCATGATAAAACTAATTAGCAATAGAAAAAGTTACCCATGGGTATATATATTAAAGCTATTCACTTTGATCTTACAATGTGGGACATATGAAGAGTTAACTACTAATTAAATTGGGGACTAGCGTTTTCAAAAATTTTGAAATAAGGACCTTAAACGTTTTTTTGGTCCCTTAAGGACCTCAAACCAACGTCCGTCACATTATGGCTTACGTGGCTCTTACTGTTCACTCATCTTTCAAATCCTTTGCAACACGAACCCCCCCCCCCCACCCCCAACACCCACCATAGAATTACAACAACAAAAATTATACTCCAGTAAACCCAAGAAATAAATCATGCAATTATACATTAAATCAAACGAACCCTAAAATGAACAATATCAAAGAAACCCTCGACCCCAAATCAAAACCCACAATAAATCTCAATAATGTCATACAAAAAAAAAAATCACAAAAATTCTTCTTCAATCGGAAAATTACTTGGTGTTTTTGTCTGGATTTTCTTTTTCATCGCAAAGATTCTTCTTCGATCGGAAAATTACTTGGTGTTTTTGTCTGGATTTCTTTTTTTTTTTTCTTTGAGTATTTTACTGGGCATGTTTTTGCCATTTAAATCTATGTGTTTATGGTTTGTGGAATCGGAGATAATATGGGTGTAAGTTGGTGGTAGTGGTAGTGGCGGCACAAGCTGGAGAGTGGAGGAGGCTGAGAGTCTGAGATCAAAAAGAGTGGAGAGAGGAAGAAAGGAGAAGGGGATGGTGAGAAACAGCTAAGCATACAGACGGACTTTTGTTTGAGGTCCTTAACAGATCGGAAAAACGTTTGAGATCCTTGTTTCAAAAAACTTGAAAATGTTAGTCCCCAATTTAGTAGTTAACTCGACATATGAACCTAACACAAACCTTTCTAGTATCCACAACCTTCTACTCTATTTTTCGGTCCAATCGCAAGATTGAACAACTAATATTTTTAAGAATGTATGAAATATATACGCAACTTTAATCACGATATTAAAACCTCATGACACTCAAGTCAACGGCTTGGTCCTAATTAAACATGAATTAGGATGGGCTAACATGAACTACCATATAAACCGTCCCAAAACGAAAAATAAAAATGAAAGAAACAGAGAGTAGTACCCTTTACGCCTCCCATCTGCTTTGATTGCGTAATACCGATTGGACGAAAGTGGGTGATTAATGATGGGAATGAAGTAGACATCATCATAGGTACGATGTTGCGTATCACCTGTTTGGACAGTGTACTGAATGGTAAGGAGCTTGTTTTGAGGAAGTGGTAGATCATTAATAGCACTGTTCTTACACAACCCAAAACAACATGTTGGTGTAGATTCATCATCCTGAATTACCAAATAGCCCGAATTCGGACCCTCCGGAGGCGACGACAACGCCTCCGGCGAGTTCTGGTACAGAGACAATGGTCTGGTGGTGTACATTTTTTTGTGCTTTTAGCAAAGCTATAATCTGTTTATTGAATGATCCGAGAAAAATTGGAGGGAATGATAATGCTACTTGCGCATCATAATATAAACAATAACAATAATACAATGTTTGTGTGTTTAAGACACTTGCACACGAAGTTTCCTACATGTGTTTGATCTGATTGACCAAGATTTGAGTCTTTGTAAATCTTCTCTATAAATGGATGAAGACCTTACAAAGAAACTTTGACTAGTAGTGTTTCGGTTGTGCAAGTAATAAATACTTTTGGCCTATTATATGAAGTCGATGAGCGTGTTAAGATACAATCCCTTCTCTAAATTTCTCGTGGCTTTTTGACATTTCATCTGTGAGAAATAACAAAATCGATCGTAAAATAAGTATCGAAATTGATTATTTTTTATGAATAGGCCGTGTTAGGACTATTCAAATCAAGGAAGTGATCCCAACTCTTGGGGTTTTTCGTTTCCGGTTTTTTTTTCATGGATGTTGTTATTATGAGTTACTCCGTATTAACCAAGTTTACTGCAGAAATGTCAAAGAAGATGGTTTCAGACAAATAGAATGTGGTATTACTCTGTACAACTTAGCTTACATCTTACAGAATGCACGTTACTTTGGTAAATAATGTAATAATCCGTACGATTTACGTTAATTTACTCGCTCTTATAATTAAGCATGATTGATGCATCTTTACTAGTTCTTTGTGCAGATATATTTTGGTATTTCCTTGTATGATATGCAACTTACGAAATACGGAGTATTACATTAATAATGTTAGCTGATCAACTGGTTTTGATTATATAATAATTAAACGCACGACATTTCGCACCCGAATTCTCTTGAATAATTGGATTAAGCAAGATATACATTACAGTCATCATCACCATCATACATAATCATTTCAAGTCTTAGGTTATAAGATGGTCGAAAAATATGAACATTATGTTATAGTTTACGGAAATGATTATTACTCCATTATTTTTTCCATTATACGGCTGTTAGGATTAATTAGAGTAGTGCGCCGCGCGCTATGTCTGTTGTGTTCGAAATTGACTTTGTAACTTAAGTCTCCGGAGTCCTGATGACTTTTTCTAAGAGCCCTAAACCATTGGATAAGGTACTAGTACTTCAACTTGATAATTAATACTACATCAACTCCTCAAGTTGTTTTTGACAGCAAGCTAGATCTTCTTAAATTCCCAAAGATATTTTTCTTGCTAGAGGATATAATACTTGAGGTGACTGTTACATATTGACAGATTAGAAGATAGTTAATCCTTCATCGATTAATTTTGAAATGGCGAAAGTAGTAAAGAACCCCCATACGTTTGCTCTTATGTGAAATCAACCCCCACATGTTTCAATTGTAGCAATTGACCCCCATAAGTTTGTCGAAATGCGAAATTGAACCCTTTCGCCAATTTGTCTTCAATTTCTTACCAAATTCTCACTCACAATTACCATTTAAATATAAATTGTACATTATATCATTGAATGGATACCTTATCTTTATTACACCCTTCCCAAACCATTTCACAATTAAACCATATCAACAGAAGAAAAAAAAAAAAAAAAGCAAATTTCATTTTGCTGGGCACTCACTTAACATTCATCCTTCCCAAACCATTTCACTATTAAATCTGATTTTCTAAAAATGGTCCATTGGTCTTTACCCCAATATAAATATATAATCAAAATTGCAATTTGTTTTTATAAGATAACTTATTCTAAGAACAATTTCATAACTCGCGAATGAAACCTACCCAAAACATGTGATGAATCTAATGATCACAAAATTCGAAAAATGGATAAATTATCTTTAAGTTAATGTCTACAAGTGTAATCTACAAAAAGTTAAGCCCAAATTTATCACGTTAAGTATTTGTAATTTAATGTATTTTGCTCTTTTTTTCTTTCGTGAATGATATAATGTACAATTTATTTTGAAATGATATATATGGGTGATGAGAAATTGGTGAGCAATTGAAGAATGACTCAATTTCACATTTCGACAAACTTATGGAGGTCAATTGCTACAATTAAAACATGTGGGGGTTGATTTCATATAAGAGCAAACGTATGGGGGTCCTTTACTACTTTTGCCATTTTGAAATGAAACCGCGAAAGAAAAAGTTTCACTAAAGTGCATGTCTATTTCTTTAAAGATGCCAAAGGAATATACTATAATAGCGTATCTAGTACAAGAAGAAAAAATAGCACACTGATTGAGAAACTTCTGAATACTGACAAATGAATGACATCAAATTTCTATCTTAAGATGACACTACCTGAAAGGTTGACTTTTGTTTCTTAGTCCTTTTCATACGCTGCTGATGAAAATTCATACACCAAACAACATTGTGCACCTCTTTGCAATTTTATTGGCTAAGTTTGGTTTTTTGGTATCTAGCAGAAAATTTGTACCTGACAGACCGACCTCTCAACTGACCTTTTCAAATGCATGAACTGTTAGGATCAGGGGAAACTGATCGAACAAATAACAAAATGATATTGTCACAGTCGAAATCAACTGCTTCACACGTGAGATTGTGTCTCATACATGTATAAATCTTACTCACAATTAACTTTGTGTTTCTTTATTGAATATATGGGATATGATCACAATACTAAATACACCGTAATAGTTAAGTAGTACGAAAGAGAAAGGTTTGGTTATTAACTTATACTCCATATGTACAGTTTGACATAGTTGATATGGCCTAATTGACCGTACATTACATATATAACCAGAGGAAATCGTATGATTTCAGGGTCTAGCTAGGGAGCGTATGTATGTAGCCTTAGCTTACGCCCACATAGCAGGGACGATGATTAAGAGCACAAATGCATGCGCGTTAGTACATACGTTACTCCCATTTGGTCTTAATTTGATGAGTATGCTTGAAGTCACAAGTTAAGACCAAGCTACCATCCATCCTTCTAAGAACAAATCTTTCAACAAGAACATAACAACCAAATTTCACCCACCAACCAATTCCTCCATATTCTTCTTCTTTAACAAGCCTCACTTGTTTTTCTTTCCCATTCACCCATCCAACTCTCTTTTGCTCCCAAATCATTCTCTCAACAATCACTGAACTCAACCCAACACTTAGCTCCTCGCCTACGCTTCCTATGCTCCGAAACCATACCACCTTATGGTCCGAATGTCTCTCATCAATCACAGCATCTTTCCCTCCGATTGCGACCACTTGTATCGGAACAACAACATCCATCATCACCTTACTACTTCCCTGCGTATAACTGTTATCTGCCGTAAAAACTCTTTCCCACCTTTGCTCAAGTGTCATCTCATAGTAGACTGACTTCTTAACTTGATCTTCAAGCTTCCCATCATGGATAAACATGAAAGGACAGTACCATTTACCTACAGAAATAGGTTCTGAACTTCCTCGAGATAATGGAAAATCGAACTCAGGAAATTTCGCACGAAGAACTCTGTCAAGACCTTTTGCTGATTCCTGTATGAAACCGTTGGATGTTGTTCCACCTGACTTCTTAATCTGAACTGCTGATACGCTTCTTAAAAACCGCGGTACATGTCCATCAGGAGCAGCTGATTTAGCTAAAAAGCCAGAGCTGTTAGTACATGTTATGGCCGAAGAAAACTCGAATTGCTGATACATGTCTTCAGGAGCCAGGCGCCTTGGTTTCCTGTCCTGTACATAGCTCTTCCCACAGCTTATTCCCCTGTCTTCCTCCTTTGAGCATGCATACGCTTCCCTATACAACAAAAAACAATGATAAAAAAAAAAAAGACGTCAGATTTTGATGACAGATTTCGACCCATTGATGACTGGTATATACAAAAGTTGTGTGAAACGGCTACATTCAAAAGTTTCACTAACGAGAAACAAGACTGCATACCCTTTATGCTTCCGATTGGCCTTGATCACATAGTACTGATTAGAAGAAAGGGGCTGATCAAGCACGGGAACTGCAAAAACTTCATCTTCATACGGCCCATGCTGGAATTTAAGGATCTTATTTGATAGCAAAGGTAATTCCTTTACTGATAATGGACCATTCGATAGGCCGAAACAGGCCGGTATCGATTCTTCGTCATGGATAACAAGGAAGCCGGAATTAGGACCTTCAGGAGGAGGGCTTAACAGGGATTCAGGGGAATTCTTGTAAAGAGAGAGAGGTCTGGTTACATACATACTTGCTCAAAATTCTCACTTTATTTGATCATTCCCAGGTTTTTGTTTTTCTAAATGTTTTGGCATGTATATACTACAAACTAAACAAAACTGATGACATGTACATACGTGTTCAAACATCATGATAATTGACTTGGTATATGCTGTGGATAGGATATGGCCTACTTGTTTTATATTATGAACAACGTAAACTACAAAGAATTAGTCTAAACCTGAAAAATCTGAGTACATGCTAGTAATGCTACAGATATGGTCTACTTGTAAGTTGTAACTTGCTTGTTAGAGAAGGAAAATAAAGGTTAGATGAGGAAATTTCATGTATATATATCTAATATATACTTAGTATATGTAACTTGTGCCGGAAGTTGGACTGATTGCCAATTAGTAGTCACTAATATGTCATTTTCATAAGGTAAGACTAAAACTTTCATAAATACTATTTCTTGAACCATGAACAATTATTTTCGTGACAATATAATGCGAAAAATAGATAACGTTTACTAAGTGAAAAAGATGATGATTCAGTCGGCGTAACGGAGATGAAGCATGAATTAAGTGGTAAGTCACAATTTCAAGTCACAAAAAACCATGATCATTTATTTGTTAGATGAGATTGTTGTGATTGAAGAGGCTTTTTACCAATTCAAGTACAAGGTTGGGGAAGATTTAAGTGTTTGTTGGCTTGTTGCGGGTGAACTGAGATTCGACTTGAAAAACGGCGACGGCGGCAGTAGCTGAAAAGGTGAGCGAAGAGACGGCGATGGACCGATGGTAAGGAAGATTGGAGGAATGAAATTGGAGTTTCATTTAATTTCTATCTAATTACTAGGGGTTTAGATTGAATTTGAGTATTTCATCAAAAACTTGGGAAGAAGCATTAAGGTGACGCAAATACTAATGTACTCCCGAGGTACGTAGAGAATGGTACCCCCTGTGCTCATTTATACCTGGGCTTCTGTTTATTTATTTGGATTTACAATTTGAGTTGGGTCAAAGTCTGACTTGACCCAATACTTCAATTAAAAGTTTAAAACCCAACCCATATTCTCTCCCCTTCCCCCTTTATTTTCTCTCTCCTCTCATAACCACCTACCACCACCACCACGCACCACCTGACCACCCCCGCCCACATGCGCCGACCACCACCCCACTCGACGCAACCACCACCATTCGATGGGCGCCGCTCCGGAGACCCCACGGCGGCACCCCTGAGCCCGCGCCACCGCCTCAATCGTCCTCCACTTCCTCTATTTCTCATTTTCTCTCTCCTCCTTCACTCCCTTAACCAGCCCCTATTCTCGACCGCCACCACCCATAAACCCTCCCCCGGCCCTCGCCCTACGACGCCGACCCCAAGCACCACTATCATCGCCGCAAATAGAAGGTTTTGAGGAGATCGAAAAGTGGGTAGGGATTAATGGGAGAGAAAGAAGGGTCGGTGGTGTCGCTTATGAGTGGAGGGGTGGTCGCGGTAGCCGCGCGATCACGGTGGCAGTTTCGTCGCCGGCAATGATGGTGGTAGGGGCCGGCCGTCGGCGGAGCAGGGGTGGTCGGGAGAGGTGGGAGGGAGGTGGGGTTGGGGGAGGAGAGAGAAAAAGGAAGGGGAGGGGGTGTTTTTTTTGTTTTTTGTTTTTGTTTATAAAACAAATGCAACTCATTTTAGAACAAGTTGTATAATTATAAAACAAAAAAAAATCATTACAGAACAAAAATAGATAATTAGGTTAGGGCAAAAAGTATTCATTTTAAAACAACAATCGTTCATTTTAACACAAAGATCGTTCATTTTAGAACAAAAACTACCTATTTCAGATTAAATAACTCAAGACTAAAAGAATTCATTCTAAAAAAAATATAATTCATTTTAGAACAATTACCATTCATTTTATAACAAAGAATGGTTTTTGTTCTAGAATGATTATTCTTTGTCCTAGAATGGTTGGCTTTTGTTCTAGAATGGTTACTTTTTGTCCTAGAATGGTTACTTTTTGTCCTAGAATGGTTAGCTTTTGGTCTGAATGGATGTTTTTTTGTTCTAGAATGGTTGCCTTTTGTTTCAAAATGGTTACTTTTTGTTCTGAAATGTATAGCTTTTGTTTTGGAATGATTAGTTTTTGTTCTGGAATGAATGTTTTTTGTTCTAGAATGATTAGTTTTTGTCCTAGAATGGTTGACTTTTGTTCTAGAATGATTACTTTTTGTCGTAGAATGGTTACATTTTGTCCTAGAATGGTTGGATTTTGTTCTGGAATGATTAGTTTTTGTTCTAGAATGGTTGTTTTTTGTTTCAAAATGGTTACGTTTTGTTCTGGAATGTATAGCTTTTGTTTTGAAATGATTATTTTTTGTTGTGAATGAATGGTTTTTGTTTTAGAATGTTAGTTTTTGTAATGGAATTGTCATAGGATGATTAGTTTTTGTCTAAGAATGATTGATTTTTGTCCTAGGATGATTGTGTTTTGTTCTGGAATGGTTAGTTTTTGTCCTAGAATGGTTACCTTTTTTTGTTCTAGAATGGTTAGTTTTTGTAATGGAATTGTCCTAGGATAATTAGCTTTTGTCTAAGAATGGTTGATTTTTGTCCTAGGATGGTTGCCTTTTGTTCTGGAATGGTTAATTTTTGTTATGGAATGAATGGTTTTTGTCCTAGGATGATTAGTTTTTGTTTTGGGATAAGTGGTTTTTGTCTAGGAATGGTTGGTTTTTGTTCTAAGATGGTTAGGTTTTCTCCTAGGATAAATGGTTTTTGTCTAGGAATGGTTGGTGTTTGTCCTAGGATGGTTAGTTTTTGTCCTAGAATGGTTACACTTTGTTCTGGAATGGTTGGATTTTGTTTTGCAATGGTTAGTTTTTGTTCAGAAATGATTATTTTTTGTCCTAGAATAATTACCTTTAGTTCTAGAATGGTTAGTTTTTGTAGTGGAATGGTTTGATTTTGTCTTAGGATGATTACTTTTGGCCTAGAAATGGTTGATTTTTGTCCTAGGATGATTGCATTTTGTTATGTAATGGTTAGTTTTTGTTATGAAATGGTTTGAGTCCTAGAATGATTGTCTTTTGTCCTAGAATTGTTAGTTTTTGTTCTAAAATGGATGGTTTTGTTTCTTAATAATTTATTTTTGTTTATTAATGGTCTATTTTATTTTAACAAAGAATTGTTCTATAATGACCTCATTTTGTTATAAAATGATTTACTCCTGTTATGAAATGATAAACATAATAATAATAACAATAATAATAATAATAATAATAATAATAATAATAATAATAATAATAATAATAATAATAATAATAATAATAATAATAATAATAATAATAATAAAAAACACAGACATTTCTCTCTCATCCCCAAAACCCCACCCGACCCACTGCCACCACCTCGCCGCCAGCACAACAACCACCAACTACACCACCAGGTCCGCCCACGGCCACGCACGCCACCCCAGCCACTCTACGTCACCTAAAAGTGAGTAAATATGAGGAGAGAGAAAAGAGGAGAAAGAGAAAATGGAGAAGGAGAAGGGAGATGCGGTGTCGCGGGGTTGGGGTGATTGGGTCGCCGGAGCAAGGCGGTGGTTTGGGTTCGTCGGAGAATGCAGCGGTGGTGGTTGGTGATGGAGGTGGTGGCGGCTGGGGTGGTTCGTGTGGTGGTTGGATTTGGGGAGGAGGGAGGTTAAAGAGAATGTGATTTTTCTGTTTTTTATTTTTGTTTGGGCTGAAATTTATAAGGCCCAAATTATAATTGTTGGGCTGATTTAGTAAAAAAAGACTTAGGATACCATTCTATTGGTACCCCCGGGGTACCATAGAACAATTGTTAAGGTGAGGAAGATGATGAGCAGAGAGAAATTTCTGGGTTTGTTGTTTATTTTTATTTTGTTAGAGAGAGCAGTGATAAATTTCTGGGTTGTAATTTTTTGTTGGAGATAGCAGGGAGAAAAAATTTCTGATTTTTCCGTGCTAGAGAAAGTAATGGTAGGTAACTGTAACTGCCACTTCAGCGTAAACTAACGGTGTTAGTTTTCAATCCCCAATCGATAAAAAATAAACGTTTGATGCTCATTTGATAAAAAGTTGAAAACATTATACCTCATTCATATAGTTAACTCTGAAAAATAGGGAATCCAAAGCAAGAAGGATGGGGTAAGATAAGTGATGTAAGCATGTGATAGAATGAAATGAGAAATAAGACCACATTAAAAAAACAAAAAAAAAACAAACTTAGGCTATGTTTGGTAAAACTAGCTGAACGCTTAAATAATAGCTGAATGCTGAAATGGTAGCTGAATGCTGAAATGGTAGCTGAAAGCTGAAATACTAGTTGCAATAGTAGCTGAATGTTTTTAGCTGATAGAAATAGTAGTGTTTAAAAATTAGCTGATACAGTAGCTGATGTATACTCTCTCCGTCCCAGCTCAAACGCTCTATATTCTATTTTTGGACGCCCCATCTCAAACACCCCATCTATTTTGGGATATATTTCTCTCTCCTACTTTTATTAAATTATCACATTCTCTCTCTTACTTTTATTAATCCTCACATTCTCTCTCCTCATTTTTTTCTAATATTACCCTACTCAACTTACTATATTAATTATTCTTATTCCACTACAAAAAATGCTTGGGGTGTTTGAGCTGGGACGGAGGGAGTATAAAATTACATAAAAATGCATTATATATTTCTAATCTTATTTTATTTTTGTAAATAAATGGGGGTAAATTAGGAATAAATTTATGATAAGTAGCTTAAATTTTAATAAGTTACATGGGGTAACTTATTAAAAAGGCTAGCTTATTATTTTAGCTAGTGATGTTACCAAACAAACTTATTTGGTCAAAGAGTTTAAAAAACTAGTCAAATAAGCTATTTTGGCCAAATAAGCTAGCTTATTGTGCATACCAAACATAGCTTTAATACGGTGTATATTATGGGTGTAAATACCTATATAGATCTTAACTAACCTTCAGTCACAACGTTAATGTCTACAGTTTTCGTTTAAAAGGAAGCAAAAAAAACACCCATGAGTTTAAGGGAACAAAAGCTAGTTAGGCCATGTGTGATTCAACTTATTCAACAGTGGTTTCAAATCAGATTAGATTATTCAAATCAAATCAATTCAGATCAGTTTTATTCAAATCGAATCAATTCAAATCAGAATTATTCAAATAACAATCAATGAATCTAGTCTATTTTTAGTTATTAATTCGTCTAATTGCAGTTAATTTATCAATTAATTCAGTTTAGATCAAATCAAATCAAGTTTATTCAAATCAAATCAAATCAGTTCAATTCAAATCAAATCAAATCGGATCAGAGAAATGCAGTCCAATCGCACAGGGCCTTAGTAGTTTAGTTTGCGTTATTTTAGTCTTGTAACAAAAAAGAACAAAAGATAACGGTTGAGTTTTGGTAAAAGTAGTTCGAGTTTTCGAGAAGATAATTATGAGCAAAAGATGATGGTTGAGTTGGAGTACTCGGGTACCAGAAGGGACGCGTAATATATGAACTATCCCCAATGACTTGGAACCTCCCTACACCTACGGAGATGAGCGGAACGCTTGGTTACCTGCTCTTGTAAAGCCAGGTGTTTTCCTCTCGTACTAACGGGTTCCCTCAACATACTCGTACTAACGGATTCCCCGAGCACAGGGAGAGCTGACAACAGCCAATACAATATTAGCGTCTTAACGACCAGTTACCCTGAGCCAATATATCCCCATCGTCTTGATGCTCCCACTCGGGTCACAAGCTCACGTTACCGAGCTCAGCGTTCTTTATACATCGAAGCGCGTACATATATGTTAGATATGCTTTGTGATTTTTCGATGTAGGACTCTATCAAAAGTTATAATTATTAAATTGTACTCCCTCCGCTCCAGCTCAAACGCCCCATGGGATTTTTGTAGTGGAATAAGAAAAATTGGTATAGTAAGTTGAGTGGGGTAATATTAAGAAAAATGAGGAGAGAGGATGTGGGGATTAATAAAAGTATGAGAGGTAATGTAAGCGAGGATGTAATAATTTAATAAAAGTAGGTGAGAGTTATATGTCCCAAATAGATGGGGTGTTTGAGGTGGGACGTCCCAAAATGGAAAATGAGGTGTTTGAGGTGGGACGTCCCGAAATGAAAAATTGGGCGTTTGAGCTGGGACGGAGGGAGTAGCAAATTAAAATGGAATAGCCGGTGTGTGCCCAAATATAGTCCGTCAAAAACTGCAAAAAAACAAATGGGACATTTGGATATGAATGGAGGGAGTATTAATTTAATCGTATTGATAAAGAGTTTAGGGCTTATTTTGCGGGAAAAAAAAAATGATGGTTCATTGGTGTACCCCCAAAGCAGCCGGGATGAAGCATGCATGAATTAACTGGGTGGGCTCGCGGTGATCGTTGTTCTGCTCTTTCAAAGCCAGACGATTCCATGATTATTAACGACCCCGGAGAAATAGACTTTCCACGTCCCAACCCAAGTTACCGCCGGGAGCGCGCCACTGTTCCACCATCTTAGTGCTCCCACTTGGGTCACAAGCTCCTGTTACCGAGCTCAGCGTAAGTTATAAGCTGAAGTTAGTACATAAATGTTAGAAAAGCTATGTGATCTTGTAATGTGGGACACCTTCAGAATTGACATGCATATTTGGCCGGGATTTATATGACACGACTAAAACTGTCATCTTGATGAGCATAATTACTTGAGATCAGAGTTGGAGACGGGATCACCCGTCCCATCTTTCTATACATCCCCATCATCTTGTTGCTCCCACTTGCGTTACAAGGTCACGTTACCGAGCTCATCAATATATCTACGTTGAAGCTCATACTTATATTATACAAAAGATGCACGATTTTTCGAACGATTAATTCAAATAATGCTCAAAAAAATAAAATTTATCAAAATGAGGTTGTAAAAAACTTATTTATCGAAATGGGGTGCACGTAGGCTCGGATACCTGGGAACCTGAAACTCGCCATGGCGCGTGGCGAGTTTGACCTAGGAGCCTGAAACTCGCCATGGCGCGTGGCGAGTTTGACAAACTCGCCATGGCGCGTGGCGAGTTTGACCGTTTTTGCTCTGTTGACTGATTAGTTCGAGGGAAGATGGTGATGACAAACTCGCCACGCGCCATGGCGAGTTTGTCAAACTCGCCACGCGCCATGGCGAGTTTCAGGTTCCCAGGTATCCGAGCCTACGTGCACCCCATTTCGATAAATAAGTTTTTTACAACCCCATTTTGATAAATTTTATTTTTTTGAGCATTATTTGAATTAATTGTTCCGATTTTTTTCAATGTGGAATACTTTTAGAACGATTTATGTGACGCTACGTACTGCATACAACTCTCCTAGCCTCTCAATTTCACTTATTGAAATGATGGTCGATATTGGATTAATTGGCAGATTGCCAATTAGTCATAACTCGATCGCTTTTATAAGACTTATAAGGAAATTAAAGATGACATGAACTTCTGAAATAATGCAGCTAGCTACGTAAATTACTTTCATAAATAATATGATATTTCGTGAACCATGAACATTTAGTATATATTTTTATCGTCTAGTTGGAAAAATAACGAGTCTATACTAGGGCTTATTTTGCGAAAAAATGATGGTTTGGTTTGTGAAACTGGGGTGTTTTAAGGGGGACAGAGGGAGTAAGTGCTAAGGCGGTGATCATTGGAGTCTGTTCTCTTTTAAAGCCAGACCGCGCGCTCGCTTCCATGAGCAGTTGAGTATAAACAATGTCCCATCATCTTAGGCCCTGTTTGATAGGACTTATTCGCAGATGAATTCAGATCAGATCAGAATTATTCAGTTTAGATCAGATCAGATCAGAATTATTCAGTTCAGATCAGATCAGATCAGATGATTGAAATTTGGTTCAGTTAAGTGAAATAAATTGTTTTCAAAATAATATCATTATTATTTTTTATGATTATAGTACAAAATTAAAACTAAACAATAAAATTTAATTTAAAAAGAATCATTATTAATTACTAGTCAAAAAGTAAACGAATTGAAGTATCTAGTGGATTGTCATAGAGTTAATTATCCCATTACATATCATCCCCATGTTCAATATCAATCTCGATATCATTTAGCTCCACGCCAACTTCTTGTTGAGTATCATCTTCTTGCTCGACATAACCTGGAATTGATCTCCAAATTCTCCGCCTTATCTCATCTCGTAACTTATCCATGGAGTCTTTTCGTTATGGGTTCAACAAATCATTATCCACCTTGCAAAAGGATCATTCTATTATGTACTCCATTCGTATCTCTTTAAACACCTCATAGGCTCATAGTAAAGAGTGTGCAAGCTGCAACTCACATTTTACTAGGACTAGTTTACGACCCTGGCAGTTCGAATGGACTTTTATACCATAATGAGTACAAAAGTCAGCGGTTATTACTCTGCTTAAGCGGATCCAGCAGTTTTGCAGGATCCATGATATATTAGTACGCAGGCTACAACTCGCATTTTTACTAGGATTGGTTTTACAATATAGAAATGTGTGGGGGCACAGATAGTATCTCGTCTTCCCACAAAATTCTTGTAAATTGTTATTGATTCTTCGTGATAATATAATAGGATATAATAATAATAATAATAATAATAATAATAATAGTATCAATACTATTAAAGAATACGTTAAATTGATATGTTCAGTTAAATTTTATTCAATTCAGAAATCACAAATCCCAATCAAATCAGATCAGAATCATTCAGATCAGATCAGATCAGTTTAGAAAGATGCAGTCCTATCAAACAGGGCCTTAGTGCTTCCACTTGAGTCCCAAGCTCCTGTTATCGAGTTGAGCATAAGTTCTGAGGTGAAGTTGGTACATAAGTGTTAGAAAAGCTTTGTGATTTTTTAATGTGGGACACGACTGAAATTGTCATCTTGAATCAACATTACTTGACATCAGAGTTGAGACGACCAATAATGATTCTTTGATAGCATTCTGCCGAAACGTTGAG
Organism: Spergularia marina; assembly: GCA_963680865.1. Lineage (NCBI taxonomy): Eukaryota > Viridiplantae > Streptophyta > Magnoliopsida > Caryophyllales > Caryophyllaceae > Spergularia > Spergularia marina. Next base: position 7,086,476 of record OY804545.1, on the reverse strand, counting down.
GCTATTCGATCTATCGTAACTAATGAATGTCGTATGTTACTTCTGCAAAAGATCAGATCTGTTTTCAAGTCTCTTAATAACATGATCAGTTAGCACTTAGCATCCTGCTTAGTACATTCGCACTTAGTATCCTGAATTGAATTGATGAAAATTTGAGTGCTTGTTTCTGCTAAGGAATAAACTAAATTGCGTTGTTCATGTCCGTTTCAATGCTACCTATAATATGAGTACGTTATTATGACTATAGAATGTCGTACGTTACTCCTGCAAAAGATCAGACAGAACTGCTTCAAGTCTCTTAATAACATGATTAGTTAGCATCCTACTTAGTACATTCGGACTTCGTTTCATGAATTGAATTAATGAAAATTTGAGTGCTTGTTCTAAACTGAAGTTCACCAAATATACGATGACGAGCAAAAAAAAAAAATGATGGTTCAATTATGAGCGTATCTAATTGGGCCACGATGGGCTTGGGTGACACCGGCCCGTTATCCTTCCACTGACAAGAGAGGGAGGTAATCGTTGCTCTGTGAAACCAGCCTCACGCGGTCCCCTCCACTTTAGGACCCAGGTAACCCGGGCTTTCGCCTGGGCCACATGGGCTAGCTCTCTACTTGGGTAGGGCGAGCCAGCATAGCTGCCACTGCACAAGTCCGGCTCAACAGATAAGCCCATGTTCCATCATCATAATGCCCCCACTTGGGTCACAAGCTCACGTTACCAAGCTCGGCAATTGGTTCAAGTTGAGTCTGGTATATAAATAGCAGAATTTTGTTTTGAAACTCCGATGTGGGACAAAATGATATGGTATTTTACTCCTCCATGATTTACATTCACACTTCACAGTAACCTTCTTATGACTTCAATTAAGTTAAAATGCTGTCAAATTTGTGCAATCTTGACAAAAAAGTTACTGTTCTTTAGAAAAGACATCACTAAGGTGAGATAAAGGTGGCAAAACTATTGTTGGATGTGCCATTTTTGGTTCCCATAATACCAAGAACTTTAAGACAAAATGTCCTTTGATGGTGGAAACTACTCCGTAGAAACTATTGTGGAGGTACGAGGATGTGATATTTATGTAAGAACTGATCATTCTTCTTGTTCGTAAGGATTTGTGATGGTTCTAGCCTTCTAGACGACTCGAGAATCTTAGAATCAACGGCGCATACATAAATAACGGAAGAAACCTTCATCTAAAAACAATCTTTTTCTACGGACATTTAGTGACAAATTAGCAATGTAGAATGGAATGTCTAAAACAAAATATCGTATAAGTACATTTGGGATTTCGTTAAAATAATCACTGTAATTCATAATCCTTTTGTCCCGAAAAATTACCATGAGTTGAGATCTAAGGTACACAAACCCAATTGCTGCATACTTATAACTACCCCCAAGTTCCAACCACATCATTAGCACCTTTCTGATCAAAACTCAGACTCACTCGCACATTTCTGCATAAGATTTCACAGCTTGCCTAAAATGTTGCATCATTTTTCTAAAATCATGCAAAATAGAACATTAAATCATTGAAAAAATGAAAAGTGGGCAAACACCAAAATAGTAGTAAAAAAGTAAAAACAAGAAATGCCCCCATGCAGGATCGAACTACAGACCTTCAGTTTACAAGACTGACGCTCTACCACTGAGCTATAGGGGCTTTGTTTTGTTAGATAACAGACCTTTGCAAATTTTAATGAATATTTTATTTTATTCTAAATTTTTTTTCAAAGGCATTAATCAGTAGTAATTTAGTATCATGCTCACTTAGTCACATAGAAACAGGGTATTAGAAAGCAAGAATGGCGAGGATGGAAGACGGAGCCGCGGCTGAGATTGGAGAATATGAACGTAGATGGATTGATAAATAGATTTCCTGTAATGATAAAGAATTAAAGTTTTAGGATACGACAATTAACTGCGACGGAAGAAGTCAGTCTACCGTCAAAACACTTTCACGACATACTGAGTAGTTTTTTTATCATCATTAACCCGATAGGTTCAGTTTAAAGAGGTTCTTTCTCCAAGTAGAGTATTTAATCCCGGACTGGGCAAGAAAGTAATATATAGACATGGGCAATTTACCCTTTGGTATGAATGTATGATAGAGGCCTAGAGTAGAGGGTGCTTCTATTTTAAGCTTTACCAAAAATGGGACAACCATCTATTTCTTTATAGAAAAAGATCGGTACATACACGTTCTTTGAAGTCATTTTGATTTGATCGATTACACATCCAAAAGGCAAAAACTATGTCATATTTACCACTTTCCAGTGTGACATGGTCCCTATAGCTTTTTGATCCCTTGATGCAGGAATCTGAACCAAATCAATCCATGACCATGAGAGAAAAAATGGACTTTAGAGACACTATTATTGAATGTTACATCAAAATTAACTCAAAAAAACCCAAAACCAAAGTGATTCTTTCCTTAGTTTTGCTGTCATCAATTTTTCTCTAAATCTAATTGAGTTGTCATTGACACAACAGACAGCATAAGACATTACTACAGAAAGACAACTGCTTCCTTAGACCTTAAGCCGCAACTACTTTTGCTTCAAAAGCTTCCCCCTGACATGTTTTAGCTTGGGAATTCTTCAGACACACTCTTGAGCTTTCTATAATTATGTTCTCCACATCAAAGAGTGAATTTTCATAGTTTATTCCATTCCACTATTAATGTGCATGCCTAGCTCATAAGAATAATATCTTTGTTCCTATTGTAATCATCATTATTATCAATCTTTAGCACCTCGGTGAATCGGCCGGAGAGTACAGTCGACCCACGGCCATAATTTCCTTTACATCGTGTGAATATAGATAGACCTGGATAATGCAAATTCATCTTACCATTAAAGAGGGTCTCGTTTCAAGCTAGCTATTAATTCGAAAGTTGTACCCAGTATTTTAAGGAAAATAACAATGGATGACTTCAAGCCAAAACTCTGAAGTCAAATCCACACACTTACACGTGAAAAAGTTGGAAGTCCACTATCTTCAATTTTAGTTTGTTTTAGCATGCATGTAGCATCATATTGACTTTGTTACATGTGTTGTCGGTCATGCAACACCCAACCTGAACCAATTATCTACATAAAATTTCAGGGGAGCAGAAATAAGTTACTTCATCATGTATTAATATGGTTGACATTATACAACACTGACAACATCAGTAATCCGACAAGATCAACCTTAGTATTATTGTAGAAGTTGTTCGTTCAGGAATGAGTCAGGCCAGGTGCAACCCAAATAACATACGTACTCCACCACAAATTTCATCAAATTCTTTACCTTCGATAACATATTTCATATGAGTGTGACACCAACAATTCGAGAATATGTTGGCCAAATTGTGCATATCACTTAATATGTCATACGTATCTAACCTGATACGAGCTGAATGAAACCCGATCCAGCCCAAATGTATGTATAATTGTATACCAATGAACCCAAATTTCATTTCCTTGTTAATGTAAATTAGCATTCACTAGTCACTACCTAGGATTCGTACCCGCAATCTTCAGGACAACACAAATCAACAAGAGCTCATATCTTTTGAAAATCAACTTCAATAATAACCATAGAAAAGTGAAAAAGAGTAAAAATAGATTAAAAATTTACATAAGAGAAATTTTCAAGAATTGTAAGCATCATAATGATGATTCTGATGATGATGATTATCCTGATGAAGATGATCAGTTCCCCCAGAAGCGTTCTGATGCCTGAAAAACCATCTCCAAACTTTATAACTTTTCCTGCACTTTCTCAACTCTCTCTCAGTAACACTACTTCTCCTACAAGAACCATTCCTGAACATTTCCTGATGATGTTCAGCTCCTCCTCCTCTAAAACTGAACTCTTTAGTAGACAAACCAAGCCCACTTCTCCTCAAACTAGCAAGATCAGGCACCTTATTTGGCACCTGATCTGACACATCATGCAGTTTCAGATCAATATAGGCTGGATCATCACAGCTCATGAACTCAGTCTCCTTCATTGAGAAGATACTGTTATGATTATTCTTGTTTGGCAAGAACCCATTTGCATCAAAGTAATCAAAGTTGCTTATTCTCGCTTCGGATTCGCTGAAACAGCTCATTTTAGCTGAATCTGCATAGAAATTGCCAGTACTTACACTTGATGCTCTTGCAGCAGAAGATGAAGAGACAGGAAAATTACCACTTTCTTCAGTATCATAAAACCCTCTGAAACTACACAGTGATCTTGATCTTGACACCCCATTACACTCATAATTACCATTTTCTTGATCATGATTAATCAAATTGTTGTTATAATTATTATTATGAATATGATTTGTGGGTTTTTCTCTTTTTTTCCTAAACAATCTCCCAAACTTCCAAAACTTTTCCTTTGATTCTTTTCTTCCTACACCACTCCCACTACTAGTAGTATAATTCACGTCACCAACACAAGTACTATTACTCCTTCTCAAAGTGCCAAAATCATCCACATTTGATGATGATCTCTGCTCCATAATTTTCGGCTTCGCGGTCGAAACCTCTGTATAATGATTATTGTTCACAGCAATCTTATCATTCTCAAGCAGAAATGAGATCCTACCAACACTTCCCACATCGGCGGAAGAAGTAGAATTACGATGATTTGAAGTGAATAAATTATCACTAGTACAAGAACAAGAACAAGATGATGAAAGCCTTTGCTCCCCACATTGTGGACAAACTAACTGATATAATCTATCTGTTAAACAATATGCACAAATCCCACCTGTTGAACTTGATGATGAAGAAGCTGGGTGTTTTTTGCATGGAAACTCTACAAAACCTTCCCCAAATCCTTCTCCTCCTCCATTGTTGTATGCTTCAACCTCCCTTTTTCCCCTATCTCTCATTTCTTCTAATTACCTGAAATTTTTTATTTTTTATTTTTTTTTTTGTTTTACTATATGAAATTGAATAAAGGAGTAGAGTTGCGGTAGGTTTATCGCGGGTGGTGTCAGATTATTTTGGAACTAAGACTTTGTTGGTATCGTAATTTTGTAATTTAATATATACCACGAATAAATGATTGTACTATGTTGTGTCTTATTATGGGCGACGTCGGATTATTTTGGGACTAAGATTTGGTTGGTATCGAAATATGTACCACAAAACAAGGAATTAGAAGATTTGGGGTGTGGGTTTATGAGGAAGTATATGGGAGAATTATATTAATGGAAGGGAAGAAAAGAAGGGGAAGTATGGGCTTTAAAGAGAATAGCGTTAGCTTTACGTTATCTAAAAAAAGAGAAGGAGAGGGAGAGTGATGAGGGTCTGCACTGCAGGTATTATTGTGTTAGTGAAGAAGAGATGAGTGAGAGAGTGAGAGAGTGAGAGTGAATGTTATCAGGGGAATTGAGTGAAGGAATGGAAGTATAATCAATTCCAATGTTGCATGCTCTGCTATTATTCATCCAACTCAACTTTAGCCTTTGGGGTTGTTGGCATAAAGAAAAAGAACAAGAAAAAATTTGAAAAAAAGTAAAAGAAAAAGGTGAGAGGCTTCTCATCCCCTTTTGGAAGCATGGACCATACATGCCATTATGCTTTCATTTTTGCTATCCTTTTTAGTTGCAAAACTCGGAAAGAAATTTGTTATCTATTGCACTGTATAGTGAGTGACACAGTTTGTTTAAAAGCGTGAAATTTGTTCTGGTGTAAGTGGATAGAGGATTCAAACACCCCTTGGCAAATCGTTAAATTAGAAACAAGCAATGAAGATAATGCTGAATTAAAGAAGTTTATTCCCCCTACTTCACTATTTGTAGGTTTTGAATTCTTCATTATGGTAGCCATGACGTTTGTGACACACAGAAGCCTTCATTTCAAGACAGCCTGCATGCTGGAATTGTTCGAGTACATATATAATTTTTTGATTTTAGATCTATTCAATTTGTTTGTTTTAGTTAGTAGAAAATGCTTCACAATATGAATCATATGTAAACTAATTTTGGGTCGATTGATGATTAATCATTAAAAAAAAAAAAAGTAATACTTTCAATATCGTTTGCGTATTAGCATAGATTATGAGTTGTTAAAGAATTCTTGATACTTGTCTATTACAATCAAAAGCACTTTTGATAATTCTTGAAGCTTCAAAAGGACTTTTGATAAATCTTACGCTTCAAACTATCGAGATACATTTTATCACATTTTTGCATATAATAACATGAAGAGCCGAGAATTGAGAATAATTATTGACATAATAGCGTGTCACACATTGTTGACACCATGGGGCGTCCATTTTTTATTTTATTTTCACTTTGAGGCATTTATGTGTTGGAAAGGATGACAAAAAAAAATGCCAGAAATTCTAACACATATATTGACGTTTTTTCAAAGCGTCGAGAAACAAAAACAACTAAAATTATAAAACTATCGAGAAAATGAGGGATTTATGGTAGTACGTTCATTATCTATGTATGATGTGGAATCATTATGTTTTATCTTTGATTAAATATAATGTAAATATTAATTCTTTATAATTTCGTCTTGTGAATTTAGTTTTAATCATATATAAATAAGTAAGATAGTTTCTGGTAAATAAGTATTTTGTTAGATGACTTTAGCTTTGTTCAAAAACTTAATTAAAAAAATCATAGATTTCCAATTTGAATTCAATTTTTGTAACAAATAAACTAAATTTCTAATTTTTAAAAATGATTATTATGTTGATTAAGATATACATAAAATAAATAAATTTTAAAATTTTGGACTTATTATACATCAAAAATATAATTACAAACGAATATATAAAGACAATGTGGGACTAGAAAAAAAAATATTTACTAAGCTTTAAAGTTCATGAAAAAAAAAAAAAAGTTTCATAGTATATTACACACAAAAGAGTTTCTATGAATCTCAAAATACGAGCTTGTTTGATGCGTCATTCATCAAATGTTGATAAAGTATTAGTTTTAGTTACTTTATTGTCTTTTTATAAGAATGAACTTGCATTTCAAGACACCTCTTTGTAACATTGTACATGAGCTAATTAAAAGCATATTTCAATGTTTTTATTTTAAAAACGGGGCACGAGGAAAGTCATAGACATGTCCAATTGGGTGAATGTATTACGAACCAAAGATGGGTATGGTGACTAGTGACTAGTGAGTGGTGTGACCATCGAAAAGAGACCTAAAGTCGATGGACCCTTTTTTTTTTTTTTTTTGGTTTTTCTTTATCATTCCAATTCTTTTACTAGATTCTACAGATTAAGGAATATGATCATATTATGATCATATGATAATTATGTTCATATTGTATTGTGGGTAATTGATATTGTAAATTAGGATAGCTACAATTACGATTTGTATTTTAGGAATAATTATTAATGTGTAATATATTGTATCCTAAATTAACTAAATGTATTTAGGGCATATACATCTTCTACTTAGTATTTAAGGTCTTCATTCTGGTAATAATAAACTCAAGCTTTCATGTATAATTCTCTCTTCCTCTACCTTCCAATTCTCAACACTACATATCCCTTTCAATGTTTCTTAATTCTCTTTTAATCTTTGTAGTGGCTTGGTTTGATAATTTGAGTGAAGAATAATTTAGGACCTTCAAAGAACTTTCTTTTAGCATATTCAATTCCTCTCATCTGCCGTTCTAACAAATGGTTTGATTAGACCAAAATAAGTGGAAGATGGTAGAATAATACGATAATATTATTTTGGGGACAAAATTTTCCAACTAGAAACGGTATTTGAAGGAATTAATGAAAATTGGATGAGAATAAATTACACCTCGTAATGATATATATCGGAGTAATAGTTTTTTGTGAAGAGTTTCTCATTGTCCTTATCCATTGCTTAAAAATATGGTCTAACTTAAATTTATTGAAGTTTATAAATTAAAAAAAAAAAAAAAAAACTAGAAGTTAGGAAAATAAATCAGGTTTACGCCGTTAGATATGTAAATACACTTCTATTAGAGGCTGATAAACCAAACGATGGAATCATAGCCTAGCACATATGTTCAAGCGAAGTTCAATATTAAAACGAATTGACAATAGGAGAAGTATTTCACTTATATATTCAGACGACTGATAATATACCACTTATGTTTACATTTTCAACAATCTCGCTTGAATATATTATATTTAGGGGCGATTGTAGCCACGTAAAATCCCATTGCACTCGGGAGTCGGCACAAGAGTATGTGGACTGTGCAAGGCAGAGGGCTCTCGTCGGTGGGGGGGAAAGCAGGTATATGTCAATATGATGAGGAGGAAAGGAAGAGAATTGATCGAGGCTCCCTTTGCTCATTCGTGGGAGATCTTTAATGTCATTTTCCTCTGGATCTACAGCACGTGTCCCGGACATCATTATTTCACCTCGGTCCTACAATTCCACTCTTTTCTACCTTTGCTTTTACACTTTCATTTCGCAACAATGAATTAGGGAATACCCCTCCGTCCCGATCATTTTCTTACCTTAGTATTTTGCATAAATGTCAAGGAGATAAGAGAGAAACAAATAAATAATTAAAAAGCACATGGAAAGTGGGATAATATGGTCCTTTTGTTAGCCAAAAAACACATGGGGGTGATTAAGTTAGGATATACTGGTCATTTTACAAGCCAAAAAGAACCCGATAATAAAAAGGTAAGGAATTCATTGAGACGGCTCAAAAAGGAAAGGGTAAGGAATTGATTAGGATGGAGAAAGTACTCTTTTTAAGTGAAATTAAGAGATGAAATGCAATAAGGCTGAATTTCGGGAGCGTGCGATATTATTCGTTAATAATAATCCGGTATATGTATTGATTTGAGTGAGATTAAGATTTTAAGGCAAATTACATTCCACACTTTAGGGCCCGTTCGGCAACACTGTCGTTTTCAGTTTTTGTTTTTTTTGCATAAAACATTTAGTTGAATAAGTAACAAAATTTACTTCAAATTGTTTGGTTGTATAATAGTCATATAGAAAATGAAAACTGACAACTGAAAACTGAAAACCACTTTTTCTGGTTTTCGAAAACGGGACTTTGGTTTTCAAAAAAATAGAAAACTGAAAACAGAAAACGATACCAAACAGACCCTTAAATATTTGATATTTAGTGTTGCAATGGATGAAGATATGAGGGTTCGTTTGAAACTGAATTAAAATACCCACACGTGAGTGTTATACATTTGACATTTTTCTACCATATAAACCAAAACCTTACTCATTTTATTGTCAATTGGTTTTAGAATGGAACCTTCTAGGGTCTATAGTAAAGTGGATTATCGCTTGTCATTGCGATTGTAGCCTAGTCCAGTACGTTATTCCATACTGGTTAAATGGTTAATTTCTTTGTTGCTAGGACAACTTTAGTTATCCCTCTAACTTCAATCTAATTGATCATAAATACTCACAAAAGTAGGCCAACTAACATCGAGCCCCAAAGCAAACATGCAATAGATTGTAGACATGGATGAATTGCACAATCACTTGCATGGCAATAGTGCTATTGAGCAACTTAGTGCAAAAATGTGGAAAGTGGGTGGGATAAATGCTTTATTTATCGTGTCGTGGTGAAAGGGCTCCTCTGTCTTGTCTATCTAGTATCTACAGCAACGGGCAGCCTAATATCAGCCTAGTACAATAGTACGTACTCTTATTTTGCATGTCTATCAATGCTCTATGCAGGTTGCGGTACAGAATGTCCCTTGGTGAAGATCTTCCAGGTGGTGTACGTTATCTCACATCGACAGAATTGAACATTTGGGTGAACGGCTACTAAACTCGTATCTTCACCAAACGTCCCAAGTTCAATCTCTAAGAGTAAATTCATATAAATGTTATGGATCCACATCGAATTCAAATTAATCTAGATAGTGATAGTAGGTTAGGTCCGAACCCAAATTTGAATCGGACCACTTAATCTGAACAAAACGAATTTTTATCTGAACCTTTTTTTTTATTTATTCGGTCCACGAGATTAGACTCAGCGTATCGTATCATTACCATTTGTCCGGTCATCGGTCTAGCTAGCTTCTAAGCTAGTAATCAATACAGTAATCAATATTCTACCGATCTTTGAATTGTTAATTGAATCCAATGAATTCATTGGATCTTAAAACGCTTTTGCAAAAATGAAAGGGTAAAGGTGGGACAGATGACAAATGGGCAAATTAGAGGACAAAGGTGAGTGAGAAGAGCAGAAATGGTAGGACGGCAGAGTAGCAGAGTAGGAGCAGCAGCTAAGCACGTCCGGGTTTTCTGACATGATAGAATCCTCCGCACGCCCTCCAAACCACGCATGATCCTATGCATTCCCATCATCATTGGCACATTGCATTCGACACTTGTACCTTCCTTCTTTTGCACATAGGTGTACTAATTACTACAGTACTCTGTATGTTAATGCGATTATACAACATACTGTTACACGATGCACAGTGCACATAGGTGTACTAATTACTACAGTACTCTGTATGTCAAGCATTGTTTGTGTAAGCTTGTAGACCTTGGAGACAAGCGCACTCGACCCAAAATTTGATCAAAGATCTCGAAATACTTGGTCTTGACCTATATGTTGCTCTACTTAGCTCGTAAAACTCTTTGGTTGAAGCTTCAATTCTAACCGATTTATGTTGGGGTGTCAACCCAAGTTACACATTGAAAAACCAAGGACCAGAATCCTTGTATATAAGTTCCACCTCCACACTAATAGTATGCGGTCTTTTGGGTTGAAAGACGGACTCATGTTTCAAAATCGTGCGGACTTGTCACCCGGTCCAAAGTGGACAATATCATACTAATTGTGGAACCACAGTCCACAACAATTGGTATCAGAGCCACGGTTTAAATGAACCTATGGTAGACAGTGGACTGCGCTTGGTGGGCATTTCCCCTCGGTAACACCTCTTGACTGCGTGTTTCCGTATAATGGACGGAGCATCGTTTGAGAGGTCGAAGGCCATGAATTGGGCCTTGGTTTGAGGGGAGGATTGTTGGGGTGTCAACCCAAGTCCCACGTTGAAAAACCAAATAACAAAATCCTTGTATATAAGATCCATCTCCACACTAATAGTATGAGGAGCCCAACAATCCTCCTCTCAAACCAAGGCCCAATTCATGACCCCACTGAAAGTTATTTAGCCCCTAATTAGACTCCTCTAATTAGTACTTAATTACCCCTAATTAAGTTTAGCTAGGATCTTTTGTTGCATGTAAGATTAAAGCATAAATAAGGTAATAAAACATATTTTTTATACCTTAATCAAGAGGAATTTTGACCTTCCTTCAAAAGAAGGATCTTGAGCTGCTAATTAATGGGGATCCTCCTCCTTAGTTTTGAGTTTCCAAGTTAGGAAACCTCCTCTCTTGATCCACCAAAGAAGCTCTCCAAAAATCTCACAAAATGGACTAGTTTTAAGAGATTTTTTTTTTTTAACCCTAAAACCAAAATAAAATTAGCTAACACTTTAGCTAATGTTATTCTAGGTTTAGTAAAGTGTTTTGATCAAGTTTTTATTGACATGCAATGAAGAAAACTTGATCTTAAAAGAGTTGGAAGTAGGCTGAATTTTTAGAGAAATTAGAGGGTTTTCTCTCTATTCTCTCTCTAAAATCAAGTTTTTGTGTATGTAGAAATGATTTGTTGTGTTTATTTGACATAAAACACACTATATATAATGGTTGTGGCAAATGACCATTTTGCCCTTACTAATTATACCCCTTAACATCTTATGTTACAATTTGGGTATAATTTGTACACTTATTTCTTTAAGTGTTAGTTACTTATTATATCTCTATATAATAATTACTAATTACATCATTTTAAGCTAAAACTACAACTCTTTGTAATTTAAATAGCTAATCGTCAATTTTGACTATTTACACAAAAACCATAATTTATCCGACTCGAGTTCCGAACTCGTAAAACACTATCCAACATAATCAGTTAACTCTATAACTGATACATTAGGGTTTATATTATATTGTATTAAATACAAATATAATATCTTCTGGAGAAACTATCTTTATCAGTGTGACCGGGAGGGATCAGTTGATTACCGCCGTCAAAACGACAATAACGTCAAACTCTAGCCAGCCAAGCGTTATCGATTTACGTTAATCAACTGACTTAGTATATATAATATATCCCAGGTTTATTCCTAATTAGATTTAATTAGTCAACGCATTATTGTCGGAGGACACCTACTCCAACAATCTCCCACTTGTCCGAGACAAGTCATGCGTTACCGATTCTCTTGTCCGTTATATCTCCCACTCAATGCGAAGTATCTTTCAGGTCGAACTTGCATTGGATCTTTATCAAAAGTGGTTTTCTCGATCTGGATTATGACTGTCTGACCGGAATATCTATCATAGATCTCTTCCGAGCGTGGCCACGCATTTCCAGTCACAATTCCTCGAGTGGCCCAAAGATATTATACCCTGACGTGGGTGGAAAATCCCTTCTTGACATATTTTCTTTGTTTCATACAGTAGGTAATGACCCAATAGAAGCCCTTTTAGCCTCCTTTTACGGCACGACTTAGAACATAAATCAAAGTCACTGCCTGCTGCATAAACTCAGACAAACAATCTCAGGTCGAAAGAATCGACTAATAGGAATAATATAGATTACCTTGTCACGACCAGACACAAAGGTTCTATAATTGGTCAAATGTCTGACAGAGTGTCATCTACAGTCTGTCTATGTAATCGGTTATTCATCTCTATGAATCCATGATTATTGAACTAGTCATCAACCGACTTACAATCTAGTCAATTGAGACGTCACCTCATTTTATGACTAGAGACAGAATACACTGTTAATCCTGTTCACTTAATAGGGTTCAAATCGTCTCCACGACCTATTAGGAATCAACAGAGCATATATATAATTCAGCATTTTATTAAAAATGAATTAATAAACGAGTTCAATAAAACTTAAAACGATGAATTTAATTATCATATATGTAAAAGGTAATACACTTATTAACTATTACAACATATAATCTAACACATGTCAGGCATACGCCTCCCCATCGAGGCAATATGACCATTGTGTTTAGCCTGTGATAATGGCTTGGTTAAAGGATCAGCGATATTATCGTCTGTCCTAACCTTACAAATCGATATATCTTCTCGTTCCACAAAGTCTCTAATTACATGGAACTTCCTGAGTACATGTCTAGATTTGTTACTAGATTTAGGCTCTTTAGCCTGAACTATTGCTCCACTATTGTCGCAATAGACTGGAATAGGATCCGCTGCTGTAGGGACTACATTTAATCCTTCCAGGAACTGCCGGATCCAAACTGCCTCTTTTGCAGCTTCTGACGCTGCAAGATACTCAGCCTCCGTTGTAGAATCCGCAGTCACCGATTGCTTGGTGCTCTTCCAGCATATGGCTCCACCATTCAGTATGAAAACATATCCTGATTGAGATTTTGAATCATCTCGATCTGTTTGGAAACTAGCATCCGCATAACCCTTTATACGAAGCTCAGAATCCCCTCCAAAAACTAAGAACGTGTCCTTAGTCCTTCTTAAGTATTTAAGGATGTTCTTAACGGCTATCCAATGGCTCTCGCCTGGATTGGCTTGGTAACGACTTGTCATACTCAAAGCATATGACACGTCTGGGCGCGTACACATCATAGCATACATGATCGAACCGATTGCGGAAGCGTAAGGTTTCGATTTCATGTGTTCAATATCGTCAGGTTTAGTTGGACATTGAGATTTACTCAAAATTATCCCACTTCCCATAGGTAAAAAGCCTCGTTTAGAGTCTTTCATATTGAACCTGTCAAAAATCTTATCAATATAAGTTTCTTGACTTAACGCTAGTATTCTTTTTGATCTATCTCTATAGATTCGAATACCTAGGATGCGTTGCGCTTCTCCTAAATCCTTCATTTGGAAATGTTTCCCGAGCCAGTCCTTAACGGAGTTAAGCATGGGGATATCATTTCCAATGAGTAATATGTCATCTACATATAGGATTAGGAGAGTTACTTTACTCCCACTAAATTTCATGTATAAACAAGGTTCCTCGACACTTCGAGTGAAACCATTTTGTTTAATCACATGGTTGAACCGATGGTTCCAACTCCGAGATGCTTGCTTAAGACCATAAATGGATCTCTTAAGTTTGCAAACTTTCTTAGGATTGTTTGGATCAATAAAACCCTCAGGTTGTGTCATATACACTTCCTCTTCCAGAAACCCATTTAGGAAGGCGGTTTTAACGTCCATCTGCCATATCTCATAATCATGAAAAGCAGCAATCGCTAAGATTATCCGAATAGATCTAAGCATTGCAACTGGCGCAAAGGTCTCGTCATAGTTTAAACCATGAACTTGTGTGAAACCTTTAGCTACCAATCGAGCTTTGAAAATATCTTGATTTCCATCCATGCCGGTCTTGATCTTAAAGATCCATTTGCACTGAAGAACCTTGGTTCCTTCAGGCAAGTTAACCAAGTCCCATACTTGATTCTCGTACATGGAATCTATCTCGGATTTCATTGCCTCAAGCCATTTAGCAGAATTCGGTCCAGTCATGGCTGCTCTGTAGGTTGCAGGCTCATTGCTTTCTAGAAGCAAAAAATGATCACCACCATCCTCAATCACACCTAGGTATCGATCTGGTGGATGGCTTGATCTGCCTGACCTTCTAGGAGTGAAAAATGGAACCACAGAGTTAGACGATTCAGGAATGTCTTCTGGCAAAACATCCTGAGCCTCATTATGCATTTGTGGCTCCTGAACTTCACTAAGTTCAAATTTTCTCCCACTCTGTCTTTTAGAAATTAATTCCTTTTCTAAAAAGACAGCATCTCGAGACACAAAAACTTTGTTCTCTACACGATTGTAGAAGTAATATCCTCGAGTATGTACAGGATAACCTACAAAGAGACATTTATCAGATCTTTGTGTAAGCTTATTGTCAGTCTTATTTTTGACATATGCTTCACAACCCCAGATCTTGATAAATGAGAGGTTCGGAACTTTTCTTCTCCATAACTCATATGAAGTTTTCGGAGCTGATTTAGTCGGGCATCTATTGAGAGTGAAAATAGCAGTTTGGAGAGCAAAACCCCAGAATGAATCAGGAAGCTCAGTCTGACTCATCATTGATCTGACCATATCCAACAGGTTACGGTTTCTTCTTTCGGCTACACCATTTAATTGTGGTGTACCAGGAGGTGTAAGCTGTGATATGATTCCACAGTCTTTCAGATGAATATCAAAGGCATTACTGAGATATTCACCTCCCCGATCTGATCGTAAGGCCTTGATCTTCTTTCCTAATTGGTTTTCTACTTCCTTTTGAAATTCTATAAATTTCTCAAGTACCTCACTTTTATATTTAATTAGGTAGATGTAGCCATATCTACTAAAATCATCTGTAAAAGTGACAAAGTAGTCATAACCTCCTCTAGCAGTGATTGTCATTGGACCGCAGACATCTGTATGAATGAGGGCCAATAAATCACTGGCTCGTACTCCTTTTCCTGAAAAAGGTGCCCGAGTCATCTTGCCTAAAAGACAAGATTCGCATGTTCCATATGATCCAAAATCAAATGGTTTGAGAACTCCATTGGCTACGAGTCTCTCAATGCGTTTTTCGTTTATATGCCCTAAACGACAATGCCAAAGGTAGGATTGATCGGGATCTCCTATTTTGAGCTTTTTATTTGCTACATGATAGACCTCATTTGTCAAATCTAAAACGTAAATACGGTTTATAGATTTGGCTGTTCCGTACACCATATCATTAAACGAGAAGGTACAACTGTTGTTTCGTATTGAAAATTCAAAACCTTCAGCGTCTAAAACAGAAACCGAAATTATATTCTTACTTAGAGTTGGTACAAAATAGCAGTTATTTAGATACAACTCTAGCCCTGAGGCCAGTGACAGAATATACGTTCCTACTGATACGGCGGCTACTTTAGCTCCATTCCCGACACGGAAGTCAACTTCACCTTTTGCCAGCCGACGTGCCTTCGTCAGCCCCTGCAAGTGATTACAAAGGTGAGATCCACATCCAGTGTCCAATACCCAGGACGTGGTACTTGCATAATTAATGTCTATCATATATATACCTGGTTTCGACTTCTTCTCCTCCAGGTACTGTGGGCAATTTCGCTTCCAATGACCGAAATTTCCACAATGGAAGCATTTTTGTTCAGGAGTCGCGCCTCTCTTAGCAATAGAATTGTTGCCCGAAGCAACTTTTCCTTTTCCTTTGCCACGCGCGGGTTTCTTACCCTTGCCCGCACCCTTCTTGAACTTCCCCTTTTGTTTTACCGCCATGGATAAAACATCTTTATTCGCGCTCCCACTTGACACCAAATCCCTCTCATGTTGTACAAGCATGGCATGCAATTCATGAAGATTTTTCTTTAAATCATTCATGTTGTAATTCGTCCTAAAAGGATCGAATGTTGCAGGCAAAGAATTAAGCAGACGGTATACCGCAAAATCTTCAGAAATTGGGCATCCTAACTTCTCAAGAGTTTCAACATTCTCAATAAATTTGAGAATTTGAGGACCAACTGGTTGGCCCTTTGAGAGCTTAGTCTCAAAGAAACTCGAAGCTGCTTCGTATTGAAGTATTCGCGGCTTTTGCGAGAAACTAGTCGTAAGCCGAGCGAATATTTGATACGCACTGAAATCAATCATGCGTTTCTTTAAACGCGGGTGCATAGCAAAAATCAATACATTCTTAATCTGGTCAGATTCATGCTTGTACTCTTCATACATTTGTATCATATCAGGGGTGGCGTCGGGACCTGGAGCGGGAATCGGGGGTTCGTATAGAAAACGTTGTTTTCTATCAGATTGAAGGGCTAATCGCAGGTTTAACTCCCAATCAGTAAAATTGCTTCCATCCTCCTTTAGTTCATTCTTTTCCATAAAATTACGAAGCCAGGAGTCTTTGGATATTACTGAATTGGACATTTGAGCCATTTTTGACTTTAAACTACAACGTGGGAAAAAAAAAAAAAAAACAATCGATTAAATTCATCGTCAAATTCACATTAAAATAATTATTTGTGAATTTAGGCATTTATATAATGATCTCTCTAAATTATATAAATGATTCCGAGATCCGATCTTATATAAATCTAGGCACGCGGATGGCGATACATCCTAAATTTATGTAATTTCGGTAAACCAACTCATGATTGATTCTACACTTAGAACTCTCGGTTGATCGATTTCAACTAAATCAATCCTTTAGTCCCGTATTGCAAGACTTGTATTGCAAATCACGTCAAGATTAAACCAAAATTCACTCGTAATAACTCTTTATTAACCTACTCCCCCAAGGTAAAAAGGAAACACCCCGCTAGGGCGAGCGTGCCCCTAATGAACAAGGGTTGCATAGGTGTGAATTGTGGAAGGACTAAATCTCGATTTTAAAATTTTTTTTTGTGAGAGATCTTGTCATATTATATCTATCGCTTTTAAGTGAACTAATTCTAGCGAGTCGCGGATAATGGATATGACAATGTGGGATTTGAGTTTGGTTATAATTGTGCGGAAATTAAACCAAGCATGCATCAAATAAATCCAAGTCCTAGTATGGCCATAAGACTAGAACCTAATAAAAGCTATTAAACCTAAATTAGGCTTCAAAAGCTTCAAAGGCTCCGTCTTCAATTCGATCTCGAGTCACCAACTTTTGGCTCCGTGAAAAGCGCCGGTCTACAATATAAACAAATGTACATATGGACTATCCTATTATACATTTTTTGAAAAAAAAAAAAATTAAATATTATTACAAACCGGCGATACGAGATCGCAATTATTACAAACCAATCGGATACCGTCCTTACATTTCGGTACAGTACCGATACTATAGTACTCTATGGCCATACTATACTTAGAATCATGCAAATTAGACCGAAAATCAGATTTTCAACTTTACAGTACAAGCAACCCGGTAAATTTAGGAATTTCCGATTCTAACTTTAAAAATCAATAATCAACACTTAAAACACCTTTTAAGTTTAAACTAACCACCAACAAATTAGTTTTTTTTTTTTTTTTTTTTTTTTTTTTTTTTTTTTTTTTTTTTTTTTTTTTTTTCAATATTTAGTCTCCACTAAAATTGAATTAATTAGTTTAATTTGATTATATTTGCTAACTATTTGTCCAAAAATCACATAATAAACCCGAAAATATCTAAATAAATCATAACTAATTATGAAAAAACATTTAGAAATTATTTCATTATGTGATTTAAGCTCACAGCCAGTAGCTAATTAAGGAAAAAAATATGCAAAATTATTTTGGTCATTTTCTCTTAAGAAATCAATTTTCCACCATTTATATTATTACTAATTAATAACAAATGGCCAATTAAAATTATGAAATAATTTATGGAAATTATACTCATTATAATTCTGGAAAAATTATAAATTTCTTAAATTACAAAAATCAACATGCATGTTAATCTAATTACCAATTAATTAGAAAATAGCATAAATCTTGTAAAAACAACCAAAATTAAGCAAGAAAATAGCAAATAAATTCCTAAAATACCATAATTTCGGTTGGAGCATCCACATGCCCAAAACATCACATGCAACTTTAGTTTATATGATAAAACCAATTTTTATCATTAAAAATTAATTAAGTTACCAATTAACCTAATTAAAGCTTAAAATTAACATGCAACTTAAACCGATGCTCTGATACCACATGAAAGTTATTTAGCCCCTAATTAGACTCCTCTAATTAGTACTTAATTACCCCTAATTAAGTTTAGCTAGGATCTTTTGTTGCATGTAAGATTAAAGCATAAATAAGGTAATAAAACATATTTTTTATACCTTAATCAAGAGGAATTTTGACCTTCCTTCAAAAGAAGGATCTTGAGCTGCTAATTAATGGGGATCCTCCTCCTTAGTTTTGAGTTTCCAAGTTAGGAAACCTCCTCTCTTGATCCACCAAAGAAGCTCTCCAAAAATCTCACAAAATGGACTAGTTTTAAGAGATTTTTTTTTTTAACCCTAAAACCAAAATAAAATTAGCTAACACTTTAGCTAATGTTATTCTAGGTTTAGTAAAGTGTTTTGATCAAGTTTTTATTGACATGCAATGAAGAAAACTTGATCTTAAAAGAGTTGGAAGTAGGCTGAATTTTTAGAGAAATTAGAGGGTTTTCTCTCTATTCTCTCTCTAAAATCAAGTTTTTGTGTATGTAGAAATGATTTGTTGTGTTTATTTGACATAAAACACACTATATATAATGGTTGTGGCAAATGACCATTTTGCCCTTACTAATTATACCCCTTAACATCTTATGTTACAATTTGGGTATAATTTGTACACTTATTTCTTTAAGTGTTAGTTACTTATTATATCTCTATATAATAATTACTAATTACATCATTTTAAGCTAAAACTACAACTCTTTGTAATTTAAATAGCTAATCGTCAATTTTGACTATTTACACAAAAACCATAATTTATCCGACTCGAGTTCCGAACTCGTAAAACACTATCCAACATAATCAGTTAACTCTATAACTGATACATTAGGGTTTATATTATATTGTATTAAATACAAATATAATATCTTCTGGAGAAACTATCTTTATCAGTGTGACCGGGAGGGATCAGTTGATTACCGCCGTCAAAACGACAATAACGTCAAACTCTAGCCAGCCAAGCGTTATCGATTTACGTTAATCAACTGACTTAGTATATATAATATATCCCAGGTTTATTCCTAATTAGATTTAATTAGTCAACGCATTATTGTCGGAGGACACCTACTCCAACACCCACCTCCTTCCGTTCATTATACGGAGATACACAGTCACAAGGTGTTACCGAGGAGGAGCTCCACCACAGGTTCCCATGTAAACCATGGCTCTGATACCACTTGTTGTGGATTTCCAAACCACCGGCTCCACGATTAGTATGATATTGCGCTTTGAGCCGGGTGACAAGCCCGCACGGATTTGAACATGAGTATCTTTTCAACCCAAAAGGCCTCGGCCCATAGGTCTAGTGCTAATAGTACACCGGATGACTAACGTCTCACGATGTGTTCGGAATTTAAAAATAACAAACAAAAACAAAACAGAGCATAATAATTCAAACATCTCTCAATCTCTAATAGCTTGAGCATAAACCGAGACATCTTAATTTCCCCGACGTAATGGATTAGATCGGACCATTCACCTAGAATCGAACCCCAACTAACTAAGTTGGTGTCTAGTAACAAATTCTGAGTGTTCGACCATCGAATTATCTTGGACCAATACTCAACCAGCCATAGTCGTTTAACTCAAACTCCTCCCTCAAAAGTCAAAACACACAAAAACCCGTGGGCCGTGGCTTCGCCCAAATGCACACTCAATGTATCAACCGAAATGTGGAAGTGAAGTGTAGGAGAAGATACGAATACATACGATGATGAACACACTACTCTTAAAACCCCATTATTCAACTCCTCACTTTTCTCTCTCCTCCATATCTAAACCTCCAATCTCTCTCCTTCCCGCCAAACTCTCTCTTCCTTCAATTCCCCCTTCTCCTTCATTTTCTCTCTCCTCTTTCAAATCCAATGTCTCCAGCGCTGCTGTTCCGTCTTTCTGGGGCAATGAAGAAGAACAAGATGATAACTTTGATGATGGGTCGACCCGACTTGATGATGATTTGGCCCGTGATAGCCCGGTTTACCAAAATACCCTCAGATTGGTTGAGTGTTCTATGTTTGCTGCTGTTGCTGGTTTGGCTTATTTGCTCAGCAATTCTCTTGCTATTGAGGTCCAATTTTTTTTTTTTTTTTTTTTTTTTTGGGGTTTATTCAACTTTTTATATTTTTGTTCTGAACTAGATTTCAGTTTTCGGTATCGAAATTGGTTGTTTATGTTGTTATAATTCATGGGTTTTGATCTGTTTGTGTTTGTCTGATGTAATTGAGGTGTGAATTTGCTTTGTTGTTGGAGATGGATAATGTTTTGGGTCATCTGTGCGCGGTCTCTCTATGTTTCAATAGGGGTAAGAGTTGCGTACATCCGATCCCCCTTACTCCGCCTTATGGCGGGAGCCTTTAAGGCGCTGGGGTAATGGTGCTGTTGTCGTTGTTGTTGTTGAAATGGATAATGCAATTGGACTTTGAGATGATGATGCAATAGAAGTTCTTGGTTTGTTATTGAACTATGGTTGATTAAACCCTTTACTATAGGCGGTGAAATATGGTAATTTTTCATGACATTGCTAATTAAGAGCGGGGCATATTGTAGTATGGAATTATACAACATCATCTTTACCCCAGTGCCTTAAAGGCTCCCGCCATGTGGAATTAAACAGTAACAGTAATTTAGGTTTGAGGTTTCGTCACTAAGTTAGTTCATGTAATTGGATAGTAGATTTACTTAAGTTGGTTAAAGACAGCAAAACTTAAGCCTTGTATCGATTTACTGAACTGAAATTCATCCCTAGCGAGATGACTTGCTAGGGGATAATAGGTCGGAAAGGTCACTCTTTTGAACTACCAGGACTCTTTAAGGAGTGGTGAAAACGAGTACAAGAATGTAACACTAGGAGGCCATTAAGTGAGCATTTTGACCTGCTTTGTAGGCTCGACAACAAATGTTCCTATTCGTTAGTCTTTGGGTCAAGTATAAACCTATGAAACTTCAAGAATGAAGGCTCTAACAATAGTGCTTAGGTCATTTTACCAATGATGTGATAAATCTTACCCAATCATTGTGGGTGTCTAGAAGAATACAAGACGTAAGTTCATTGTGTATGGGAATAAGGATACAATTAGAGTTTTTAAACATGGGAAATTGGGAATTTTGAAATTGTGCCAGGAATGTGATCAACAGTGAAGACAAATCCCATGGTAGATTACGGTCATTATGTTTTGATATGAATCAGCATCTTTTCTAAGGTCTCAATCAGCCGTTAATGCTATGCAGCATAGAGGTTGACAAGACTTCAGTTATGTTAGTAGAATGATTGGGGAACAACTTTGTGTTGTAAATATTCGAGCTGAAGCCTAAAGGCCTTACCTCGCCCATGACGGGAGCCTTTGAGCCACTGGGGTAATGTTGTTTAATTTCCACTGTAAATTAGATCTCAATGGGAACTTGGGAAGGTAGGTTCATGGACCTGAATCCTAATCCAGTAGTACAGTCATCAAGTGGGTCAGTGTGGGAGTGATCTAGTTTCTTTTTTAAGCCAGTATTTAGCATGTTGTCGAGCATATATGAGTGTCACTTAATGTCTAGGAAGACCTTCAGTGAAATAGAATTTACAGAACTAGACACAAACTTGCTCATTCTTGCTTCAAGAGATTAACTCCCGCCAAGAAATAGCATCACTTTTTAACAAATTTCTCTTTCAAGTAAAGTGATGAATTGAGATTGTTGTCACCAATTCACCATGTTTTTTATTCTTACTTACTCTTAAATCTAAATAGCTAAAATAACAATCGTACCTTACCTTTTACCATTTGCAGTCGTGTTAGTACCTCTTTCGAATACGGACTTGAGGAGTTTAATTTTATAACAACTTTCACTAGTCGTGCCCTTTTAGAAAGCCCTTCCAAGGATCTGGTGACCTTGACTGCTAACCGGTTACCACAGCTGGTTTTTGTTATGCAATATGCTAACATCTCAGAACTTCTAATGGTTAGGGCATGACTTCTCTTCCTTTAAGAGGGGATTTCTCAATTCTGAATTCGTGTTACTTAACTGATTACTAAGTGGCATTCCTAATACAATTAACCGACACCAATGTCTGGAACGTCCTTTTTACGCTGCTTTTCTTGTTTGCCAATGTAACATGCTAGAGTCAACGATAAAAAAACACTAGTCCTATTACTTCATAATGTTGGAGCAGAACTCATAAGGTTTTTTTTTTTTTTTTTTTGCCCCCCGAAAGAGTTACTGCTAATCTTTCCTAATATTCGTACTTCGTACTATTGTGGATCACACTTCTTACAAGAACAGATATATAATTGGCTGGCGTAGAGATTGTTCACATTTCCTATGCATTACAATTTAGTATTAATATATATACTGAATGTACATTAGTATGCTATGTAAAAACTAAGCCAATGCTCACTCATGTGTGCAAGGCTCCTCTCTGGAAGGCTATCATATTGGCTATTGCTTTTTGCAGAATTATTTTGGATGCTTTTTTGCTTTGCCCATAGTAATTTCCTCCATGAGATGGGGTGTCGCTGCTGGGCGGAAAACTATGGTATGTTTTCATTTATACTCATCATTACGGAGTATGTTACCCTGATAACTTATCTGCAGTTGAGATGGTTAAGGGTTTGCTATTCTCTTAGGTTGCAACAACAGTGCTATTGTTCGTGCTGTCAGGACCTGTGAAGGCATTGACCTATATCGTATGTTCATCGTCTTTCAATGAGGATCATGCATATGTTTGTTGTTTGTGATGTCTTGGTGCTAACGTTCTGAAGTTCCTTGATTTGTCGTTTTTGGCAGTTAATGCATGGATTACTTGGATTTACCATGGGCTCACTTTGGAGGTAAAATTTGGACTCTTGGCCTCTGTAATAAATAACTCTCAAGGTTAATGTGACCTGATGAGTACTAATTTGGGTTCCCCTTTCCACCTTTTGTCATCTACTGTACTATTTTACTTTCTGGTAAATCTGCTTTCTGAGGATTGGGTTTGACTTCTCAGGATGCGAGTAAACTGGCGTCTTTCAATCTTCTTGTGCACATTGGTACTTTGATATTTCATCTTATCTTCAAATTTTGAATAAGCCTTTCAGCCATAATGCAAAGTAATAGACCTCTTTCATTTGTGATGCAGGTTCGAGCTATAGGAGCCTTGGGCTATGTTCTAACAAGTTCATTTCTAATAAGCGAAAACATACTTGCATTGGTAATTAATCACATCCGCTGTATTCCCTACTTGCACCACATGAGATGTTTTTTACACTGACATCCTCTTGTTTGTAGATCACCATCAATGTACATGCTACTCTAACCTTGGTATTTAACTCGTTGGGATTTACTACAGTTCCATCAATGAATACAATATATGGCATTTTCGGTACCCTGGTATGTCTGTCTACTCATCTGCACTCATCTGCACCAAAATGAGTTTTGTCTTACAGTAGCGAGTGCTAAAAATATTTTCTCACTTTGTTGGCAGCTCTTGCTGAACTGCAGCTTCTTTGTGTTTCTGCTGCATATACTCTATGCCTTGTTCCTGAGCAGGATGGGAATGAAGACATCTTTGAGGTTGCCGAGATGGTTGGAGGGCGCCCTATAGTGCTTGGGTTGGGGCTCTTTCTTGTAGCCTTCTCAAAGCTGTAATGTACCGGAATTCAATAATTTGGTACCCTGCTCTGCCATCTCCGCTCTCAGAATGTGCCATATGATTAAGTGTACGATAGATGTACATGGAAAGATATGTACACTTATGCAAAATGATGGTACTGGATGCTCAGTCTTGGATATAGTCGTGACCCAGTGACTCTTAAGGATGCTGGAACCAATTGAGAAGCGGCTAACATATAATTCAAATGTATTTGAAGCAAATACTTGGAATGATGTTACATCAATCATATATATTTGGAAAAATTTCTAACTCTTACCTTTTATATACCAAAACTTCCAAAATCCTACCTTATTTTTAAAAAGTTTTCAACTTCTACCTTATAAAACATTTTTTTTTATCAAACTCCTACCAAAACTTGTACTCCGGCGGGTTTGACTCTATTTTTCGGCATTGACCTTCGACTTGGCGCGATTTCCTTCGATTTTTTTCGTATTCCCTCCAAATTCTCTCTCGTATTTCCCACATTATATCACATTGCACTCCAATTTGATCTTCTCTCTCCTCTTTCTCACATCTTGCGATCAAATTGGTGTGCAATGTGATATAATGTGGGAAATTGGAGAGAGATGGTGAAATTGGAGAGAGAAATTGGAGGGAAAACGAAACAAATCAAAGGAAATCGCGTCAATTTGAAGGTCAATGCCGGGAAATAGAGTCAAACTCGCCGGAGTAGAAGTTTTGATAAATAAATGTTTTATAAGGTAAGAGTTGAAAACTTTTTTAAAATAAGGTAGGATTTTGGAAGTTTTAGGCCATGTTTGATAGGACTTATTTGCAGTAATATTCAGAATCATTCAGATCAGATCCGAGTCATTCAAATCAGATCAGAAATGTTCAAATTTATATCAATGTATTTGGTCCATAACTTATACTAATTCGTTGAAATTCAATCAAAATTTCAACACATTTAGAGTCATTCACATCAGATCAGATCAGAATCATTCAGATCAGATCAGTTCAGTTCAGAAAGATGCAGTCCTATCAAACGGAGTCTTAGTATATAAAAGGTAGGAGTTGAAAATTTATCCTATATATTTCAGTGGTGTTTGATGTACGCCACCTGTATACTAGTCGAAAGGAGGTTCTGTAAATCTGTAACCTTAGCTTCTGTCATCAGTATGCCTATGCCGATCAGTCTCAAATCATGTACTGTATCTGCTAGATGTAAGCGGAATCGGAATCGGAATCGAGCTCAACTCATGTTCAATATTGACTCAGCTGACGTCGGAAAACTTGTTGAAGGAGAGCGTGTGCAAAACTGCAGTGTGTTGACGTAAACACCCTATGTTTTTGATAATTATAAATTACGCTAATCAAACATGGATGATCTGAAATTCTGAGATATGAGTGTATGACACATCTAATGTCTAGCTAATGTCTAATTTATTAATTTAATTAGTCTCTTGTTAGCATCTATAATCTAGATTCGGTCTAGTTTGCGTACACTTGCTGTATTGCGTAAGTCTCCCAACTCTTGGAACTTTCTCAAACGAAATCAAGTCGCTTATCACATGATCTAACTGTCTTGTGAATTTTACTTCAATTATTGGAGTGGGAGTGAGTATCAGTTGGGAAGCGAATATATTGTGTGAAAGAGAAGCTAAACAAACTCGTGACTCGTGAGCATCACACCATCTTTTATCTCAAGTACACAAAACAAGATCTACGGAGTATTGCTTGTAGCGCCGATGTACATGCATGTTGCATGCGTGTGGGAGCAAATATTGGGCAGCACTAAAAATATTTTCTTTTCTTATAGCGTCATAATAAATTAATAATAATGAGAATAATAATTGGAGGGAAAAAGAAAGGAGAATCTTATCACGAGAAAAAGAAAGGAACGGATGATGGACAGATAAGTCCAGAAAAAAAGATGAGTCAGGGATTATTCATGATCAACAAAATGTCATCTTCATTGCAATTTCATAGAATCTGATTCTCTCCCACTTGTTCTCCCTCCCCTTGAGCCCCAAGTTGCCGCAGCCTCATCCTCCTTTTCCATTACTAGTGTTCCTCCTACCCCTCTACCAAACCTACCCGTCCGATTAATGAGCAATCAGTTCGGGTGTCCCGCTTTGAATTCCTGACTTGTTTCGACTTTGGAATCATCGGTTTGGATGCGGAACCACCTGTTAAGGTTCCAATTCCGAATTTCTAATTTTTATTACGAACTAGTTTACTACTCGGGCTACCCTCGAAATAAATTTTATCATTTTACTAGTTTGCATGCCCGGCCTGCACTCGGGCTGTATATCCGTATTGTTATACTCAATTATAAAATTGTCAGTTAATTTTTGTTATAATATTATTAGCGACACTATTATTTTCCATAAATCAGCTTATCACCATAATCATCCTTTATTATATTATTTTCCACAAATTAGCTAATAATTTTCATATTATGTAATTACTTAGTACTATCTAATTAATGAACGTAAAGTGTCATTCTAGGAAAGACTTGGTTTCAGGTTTTAATATATAGTATTAGATTAGATTTCTTTGTGAACATGTAATTTTATTAATAAATTTTATTATTTATAAAATTTTCCCTTTCAATATAGATAATGTGATAAGCAATAAGGAAAGTGCAAAATAATAAGGTAAAAATAAAATCAATTAATAATAAATATTGATTTTTTTATAATAATTTTTTTTTTGAATTTATTTATTTGAAAAATGTCTTTTATACATATCATATTATCATCATGAATGTAATGTCCATCTACGTCCTTTACCATATAAGACATTTTAAATGTTTTCTAAGTAAAAATTAAAGAGACATGCCACGTGGCATGACAGATGACCTAACTGAAGCCGCTGAACGTAGTCGTTGCCTCTAACACAACTTTTAATATATAGTATAAGATTGGACTTAGTAGCTTCATTCCCGATTTGTGATCTAGGAGGCACGCGTTTAACTTGAGTTTTGAAATGTTCGTATAACAAATTAGAACACATATTTTAGTTTCTTAACATGAGGTCAATTACGATAATTAGGTAGACGCATTACTTACGTAACGGACATTTCTTAACATGAGGTGCAAACACAAACTCCTCCACTTAGTAACAATTAACAAGTCTTCTTCAATTTAAAAATTTGTGTAAACGATACGTTAGTTTTGTCGAAAATTCCAAATAAAAAACATGGGTCGATTAGTAGGAATTTGTCCTTAGACAAGTACGTTCTCGTATTTTAACCGATCAAATTGTTACCATTTAGTACTCGGTACTATTTAATAACAAATTTTGTCAGCCTCTAATTTTAAGTAATAAAGAATACTCCACTCCACATTTTTTGCTGACAAATTTTCTCAGCCTCTAATTTTTTCAAGTACTTTACCTAGAAAAGTGTGCATTTAATAATTTCCCTTTTTCCCAAAGGAAAATTCTCAGCCACCCATTATAAAAAATCAAACCCAAAATAGCATAAAATCAACCAATCATAGTACTAATAATTGTAATTTGATTCGTTTCATTAAACATTTTTATTTATTTATTACTTTCAATAAAGCCTTTATTTCATCTCTCTCCTCTGGTGAAATGTGAGCCACAAGAAACTCTCCTCTAAAAACAACGCACCTAATTTCCAGGACTCAAGTAACGTGTCTGGCCACAAAAAAAACACCCAGTAAAACATCCCCCTTTTACCACGCTGAGTAGCCTCCACGAAACCTCCCCAAGGGCAAATTCGTCTTTTCACTTTCTTACACCAGCTAGGTCGACCCCCCTATAAAACAAGCATCAACCCTTCTCTTCTTTTTATTATAAATCTCTCTTTCTATTCTCTTGCAAAAGCCGCCAGCAAAAATCATCATCATCATCTAATCTTCATACAACAAATTATTTCCTCATCATAATTTCATACAAATCATTCTCAAATCAAAAGTTTTGATTTTGTTTTCTCTCTCCTAGGGTTTTTTTTTTTCTTGGGTTGATTCGAAAAGGGGTTAATTTGGGTCGGAATTCAGATCTGCGTTTATTGGGTCATATAATTTTCCCGGATTTATATGTAAGTTTCTCTCTTGATCTTCAAGTTTTAATCTTTCGTATGTTTTTTGTTGATCTATGTTGAAATTGGATTAAGGGTTTTGTTTGTAAATTAATGGTGGTTACGATTTGGGATTTGTTCTGTTGATGTGTTGATTTAATTGAAAATATTTTAGGGTTTATAATCATGAAATTAGTCGATTTAGTTTTGATTCTTCGTAGTAAGATTCATGCTCAAGTTTTGTTTTTAATCATGGAATTAATTGATTTAGGGTTTTTATTCATACCTGAATGTTGTCTTCGTATTGGGGTTTCGATCAAGATGAATTGGTTGACTTGATTGATTGATCTAGCGTATATCATACGTTTCACCAATTTTTTTAGGGTTTCCCTGTGTTGCATGTCGGATTTGGATAAAAAGTTATCACTTTGTTCAATTAGATAATTTTAGCAGATGAATTTGTCGTTTTAATTGCATGTCAATTTATCAATTGGATTCAATGTTTGATTTGTATTTCGTAATTTGTACGCAAGATAACGATCTCATCTTTATAATAATCGCAGACGTTTAATTAATTAGTAGTTGATCTTTCGTATCGTTTACGCCTGTTGTTTTACTCTGTCAACGTTCTTATTTATGAACCGCATTTACAATTCTGAATGTTTCAAGTACATTTAAAGATACAACAACATCCAAGCCTTATTCCCAAAATGATTTGGGGTCGGCTAACATGAATCGTCCGTCTTTAAAGATAGTTTTTTTTTTTTTCGTTTATGATTCTAATTCAAAATATGTGAGCTTTGATTTTGTCTTTTGATTTAAACACATGAATGCTCAATTAGGTTATGTAATCGTTGTTTGATGTCAAATAATTCGATTTACAAGTGATTAATTTCTCTTTAATCTTGTGTTTTACAGATTGAATGAGCTAATGGAGTCAAAGGGAGGTAAAAAGAAGTCTTCAAGTAGTAGTAGTAAATCGTTTTTCTCTCCACTCGGATACAGCATTGAGGACGTTCGACCAAAGGGAGGAATCAAGAAATTCCGAACAGCTGCTTACTCCAACGTGAGTTTCTTCCTTGTTACGCCATTGTCCCGTCTTTCCTGAATTATGAATTGTGGATCATTTTGTGTTAATGATGCACTGTCTTACCATTGTAAATTTTGTTTGTTTTGCAGTGCGCTCGCAAACCATCCTGATACCACCGAACTGAGTTTACGCTAGACCACACGAAGTGGTTAATATTTATATTTCTGCAATAGATATTAGGTCTTTTGATTTCAAGTTCCTGCCTTCTTCTGCTTCCCTCTTTCCTGTGCTGCTCAGCTTCCTCTTTACGACTGTGATACTCACCTCTAGACGACATAACAATGACGGTCCCTATGATGGGAAACAACACTGACGACAACAACAACAACATGACGATTTCTGCTATTGGTTTCGAAGGGTTTGAAAAGAGGCTCGAGATATCGTTCTTTGAGCCTGGGATCTTTGTGGATCCTGAAGGGAAGGGCCTCCGTGCTTTATCTAAGGCCCAGCTGGATGAAATTCTTGGTCCTGCTGAATGCACCATTGTTGACTCTCTCGCTAACGAAAGCGTAGACTCATACGTGCTGTCTGAGTCCAGCCTCTTTGTCTTTTCTTACAAGATTATCATCAAGACTTGTGGAACAACGAAGCTGCTCAACTCTATCCCACCGATTTTGAGGTTGGCTGAAAGCCTTTCTCTTGACGTGAAATCTGTGCGCTACACCCGTGGGAGCTTTATTTTCCCAGGGGCACAGTCTTACCCTCACCGGAGCTTCTCAGAAGAAGTTGCTGTTCTTGATAAGTATTTTGGAAATCTCGGCGCTGGCGGCAAGGCCTTTGTGATGGGGAGTCCTGCTAAACCCCAAAAGTGGCATGTTTATTCTGCTACAGCAGAAACCAACTACGATGACCCTGTGTACACCCTGGAAATGTGCATGACTGGTCTAGACAAGGAGAAGGCATCAGTCTTCTTCAAGTCTCAATCGGCCTCTGCTGCCGTCATGACAGAAAGCTCTGGAATCCGCAAAATCCTTCCAGATTCTGCAATATGCGACTTTGATTTTGAGCCCTGTGGTTATTCCATGAACGCCATTGAAGGACCCGCTGTCTCCACCATTCATATTACGCCTGAGGATGGTTTCAGCTACGCTAGCTTTGAAGCTGTGGGTTACGACCTGCAGATTGTTGATCTGAACCAACTGGTGGAGAGGGTCCTTGCTTGCTTTGAGCCCAAGGAGTTTAGCATTGCAGTGCACGCAGACACTGCTGACAAGGTTCTGGCGCAGAACTGCTCCGTTGACGTGTTTGGATATAGTCGTGAAGAGGGTGGCATTGAAGAGCTTGGACTGGGTGGCTCTGTCTACTACCAGAAGTTCAACCGGGCTGCAACTGTATGCGCCCCCAAGAAGGCTCTGAAATGCTGCTGGAAAGAGGAGAATTATGAAGAAGTGAAGGAATATTAGTTCTTTGTTATTGTTCTTTTGTGTTCGTGTTCGTGACCGTGTTCTGTTATGGCATTGCCTAAATAAAGATTCAGGTTTTTAACCTGGTGATCAGACTATTTCTCCATTGTTGTTTTTGTGATTTGTACTATTGAGACCTATGGTTACATTCGTATTATTATTATTATGAAGTATTAATATGAACTACTGTATTGTTTACTTATATACATCGCCTACTTGTTTGTTTTGCTTTGAGCCTTTGGCAAGCTTCATCTTGTTCTTTACTGCGCCAGCGTTGCTTAAGCAGTGACTGGATTAAGGGTTGGATGGATCCATGCTGCTCTGTGAGTATGCTGGCAGCACCAAGGAACCAATTTTTGGAATCCGTATTGAATGGGGAAACGCTGCATGTAATTTCTGCGTGTTGTATAACTTCTCTAACACGCATTTGGCCCGCGTCTTTGTTTTATGCAGTCTACTGCATGCTGTGATTGTCTCAAATTATGTGTGCTGGTCTTGCGAGACTTGTTAACCCTGATATGGGTACTGTACGATGGACAGTTGGACACACTAGACTAATTTGTTGCCTCTGCATCTTATCTTTCTGAAAATAATCGAGGGGTTCTGCAGAGCTGAGCTTTCTGGAATTCTGGTTCACAATCATCGAGCTTGTGAGACTTGGTGTAAAACGGGCGTGGGCTACAATCGTAAGAAACACAATCCACTTTACAAACCCGAGTACCTTAGTTCAATTTCAAATTATTAGGAAACGAGAAAGCAACCCGAGTACTTTGGTTCAATTTCAAATTATTAGGAAACGAGAAAACGAGAAAGTCCGCGGTAGTTTTCTTATCATCTTTTAGTGTAGTCATTAGGAATTTAGGATGAACACAATATTAAGTGTTCATTTTTTTTTTTACTACGTCCAGCATGAATCCACTCCAACTTACACTGAAACTATATGTATTACAACTTTGTTTATAAATGAAGATTATTAATCCAACTGTGTTAGATACCATGACTCGATGAAATAGTCTCATGTCGACATTATGCATTGGAGAAGTGGTTAATCAAGCAAACACCAAACATTATTAGCTATAGATGCTAGGAAATCACTATTAGCTTAGTTGTTGTTTTGCTCTTTTTTTTTTTTTTTCTTATGTATTTTATTTAGGCATTGTCAAAAAAGAGAAAGAAAAAAACCAAACACCACACATTAACTATGTGAGTGAAACATCCGAAGGCCATTCTAGAAAAGCAAAACCTCGATAAAAAAAAATGCATGATTGAAGGAATTTTCCTTTACCCCACTCTAAAGACTACTACAGGACTACCTCCTTTTTAATTAATTTCAAATTGGCCCGGCAAAAGTTGGGTATAACCTGAGTCATTGGGGATAATTCGGTTTGGTATGATTCGGCTATAATTTTGCTTTTAACAACCTTTAGTTTGATTTAAACTGACCAATCTAAATTACTAGATGGAAAGCCCGTGTGTTGTACGGAACATTTTTTTCATATTCTTTTTTATTAAATAGTTAATTTCAAAATAAATAATTATGATAACTAATTACAAGGTTGGTGAGTTAATGTCTCATAATCTCACTAAATCACTTATAGAGTATATCATTGTACCAAGTATTACTTTATCTTTGAATACTACTCCCTGCGCCCCAACTCAAACGCCCCATATTCCATTTTGGGACGTCCCACCTCAAACACCTCATCTATTATGAGACATATTTTTCTCTCCTACTTTTATTAAATTATCATATTCTCTTTCACATTATCTCTCCTACTTTTATTAATCCTCTTTCCTCCTTTTTCCTAATATTCCCTACTCAAAATATTATATCAATTTTTCTTATTCCACTACAAATAATGCCCGGGGCGTTTGAGCTGGGACGGAGGGAGTACTCCTTTTTTAAATTATTTTTTAAAGCATTTTCACAAAAGTCTTAAACTTGTCGACATATCTCAACCAAAATCATATTGAACCTTTTAAAAGTATGTGTAAATTGATCTTATATTGAAGTACATTTCGAAACAAACTTAATGATACACGCATTGTAATATTGTGATATACTATCCCAAATTATAACAGTCCATTTATATTATGTTTCATGTTGATAATTTTATTACGTAAGAGTTTTACAAACATTGAACTCTTCTAGTGCATTTCTTAATGTGACAGTTTTGCAATTATTGAACACTCTCTGTGTATTTCTTGACTTCCCGACGCTCTCAGTGCGCTCTATATTATTAGCTTTTAAATATATATATTAAAGTGTAATGTCCGGTAAATTAACATCAATCAATATGGTTAAACCATGAATAAGATGTCATTTGATTCGATCTATTTTAGTGAATCTGTTTTGAACTAAACTGTTTTTTCCCACAAGTTAAAATAGGAGTACATGGCTGTAATATGAAAATGTATCTTGGATTCATACGGTATCTTAACACTGTGAAGTCTTTGAAATTTGAGACCACGAATCATATATTAAAAAGGAAAATGAGAGTAACATTAAGGGTCTGTTTGGTCAAACTCCAAATTCTCTACAAGTGCTTCTTAAAAGTAGTTTTCGAGAAACTGTTTCTTGGAGAATTTAGTGGGTGTTAGGTGAGTTTATTTCAAAAGTGCTTCTGTAATCAGAAACAATTTGATAACTGTTTGGCTCATTATATAAAATAAGATAGTATAAACAAGAGTTAAAAATTAAAAAACAAAAAGTACCCCCAACCCCAACATTTTCTCTCACCTCTCTCCTCTCCCCTCCTTAGAACCACCCATCACCATCACCACCGCCACCCCCACGCACAACACAACCATTGCACCTGCGAAAACCACCATCACGCTGGCGGCACATCGGCGATTGATCCGAGGCCTTCATCGCCCACCGTCGTTGCCACATTTTTTCTCAACACAAGATTCTCTCTCCTCCTTAAACTCCCCTTTCTCGCCCTCTGTCCCACTGATTTCCGGTCGCCGCCCCTCCCACTACTCCCTAATGTTGACTGTCAGTTGTGGGTGAGATAAAATCGAGGATAGAGAAAATTCAAAGGAAGAGTAAATGATTGTAGAGGGAAAGGGGGGATGTTGTGGCGGCACTCGGGCAGGGGAAACGTCGTGAGTGACGACTGAAAGTTTTCTGCCGATGACTGGTTATAGGAGAGGTAGTTGGAGCTTGAGGAGAGAGAATTCATTTTGATGTTCTAATGGGAAGTAGAAACAGAAACAGACGGAGAACCTCCAATTTGGTGTTTCTCCTTCTGGGCACTCCAAAAGCTGTTTTGGGCTTCTCAAGTTAGTAGAAGTGCTTCTTTAAATACCCCTGTTTGGCCAAGTTTCTGTCTCTCACCTCCAAAAACAGTTGTAGAAGTTTGGCCAAACAGACACTAAGTGTGTTTGGCCTAACTTTTCAAAGTGTTCTTAGGCCCCAGAACTATAAACTTGGCCAAACATATAGTTTTTGAGAAGTTAGAAACTATTTAATAAAATCGCTTCCTTAAATATTGACCCTAAAAAATAGAAGCACCAAATTGGTGTTTCTGTTTATGTTTCCCTAAAAAATAATCTATGTGTGAAAAAAAGAGATTACAATAACAAATTGAGTGCTTTTACAGTATGTTGAACCACACACTCACTATATTTTTTTTTTTCAAAAACCAGTTTTTAAAGAAACTGATAATGAAAATTAGAAAAAAATTTAGAAAAATTTGGCCAAATAGAGTTAGCAATAATAAAACCAATAAGCACTTACACAAATAATTGATATTAAAATTCCCTTTTGGTGTATGTGGTCATATATTCCCCAATCACCTTCAAATCTTCAATCCACAATAATCTTTCATAACAATATTGTGGATTTGTGGTTAACAATTTCGCGAATATACAGTTTTAAAGGAACAATCACTCTGCATGAGAGGAAACAGTAAAAGCCGTTTATAAACTTATATCCCGAATTCCCGATAGTGAAAATCATGTTAACATTAGACAATATCGAGTACTTTTTCGATTCGGATAGACTAGGAGGACTATAGGATGGATTGGAGTAAAATATCATATTCGTATTCGTTTCTTGTGCTATGGTAACCAAGTGCGTGGTAGGGGCGCATGTTGTTGTTTTGGTGCTTTCACATTCCAACTTTATTCTCTCTCCTTCCCTCCTTTTCCCTCCACCAAAGCTTCTTTTTCACCCTACCTGACATTTTGTGTCACACTGTCAGGACAATGCACACTTCCACTTTCTTCTTTGTATTATGAAGAGACCATGAAAAAGCATAACTTATACAGTACTACTAATTTTTTTTTTTTTTTTTTGAACTAAATCCCACTTCTTTGAACCTCTTTCTTAACTACTTTCTACCTGCTCTTAAACTTATTCTCTCCTCTTAGCTTTTCTTTGTTTTCTCTTTTCTTCTGTTTGTTGCCTGTTTACCAAGTTTATATTTGGACCAACATTCTCTATGAAATTGCTCAAGATGAGAATTTTTTTGCTGTTTTTTGTGGGTTTGTTCTGTCTTTTGTGCTCTTCTACTGCTCTGCTTACTCCTGATGGAGTCAATTATGAAGGTAATTAATCTAAAATCAGGGAAAAATGATTGGGGTAACTTATTTTGTTACCATATACTCCTAGAGTGTGTTATTCGCCTGTAAGCCAGAGCCTTTAAGACACTAAGGTAATATTGTTGTTTTCGTGTATAGCACTCACACTATACGATTTGTTACTTACAGTGCAAGCTTTGATGGATGTTAAAGACTCTCTTAAGGACCCACATGGTGTTCTTGATAACTGGGATAGAAATGCAGTGGATCCTTGTAGTTGGGCTATGGTTACTTGTTCTCAAGGTCTTGTTACCTCTTTGTAAGCCTTCTCTCTCACAATACTTCTTACTCCTAATTACTAGTAGTTTTAGTCATGAGTGTAGAGGAGGGAGGGATCATGAAAAGGGGGTTGAGAAATCTTCTTGGGTGTCTTGAGCACTATCATTTCGCTTTATTAGCGTCACAATGATATTATTAATGCAGACGAGTTTTGAATTCCGATTACTGGTAACACACTAACAACCTAGGCACTAACTAAACTAATTGAGTGTGTACTAACTTATACAAGGTAGGTGGGTATTTTACTTAATTATGGGAGTTACCAATAGTGTTACTAGGTTGTTGTCCTTGTATTTGTTATGATTGTTCAAGCAATCGAGTAAAAGATAAAGTAAATGAGAGTAGCTAATGTGGGTAATAAGTAACAACTGTGTAAATATAGACGAGTTTTGAATCCTAGTTATGGTAACAGCCGTAATGCCACTAATAAACTTACTAATTGAGTTGTTTAACTCATGGGAGTTGGCAATATTCTTACGAGGTTGTTGTCTTTGTACTTGTATGTAGTTTGTAGAAACAAGTCAGTAAAAAAAAGGAAGTAATTTTGGTTTTAAATGTTCTTTACTACTCAGGGGGATCCCAAGTCAGGGTTTATCAGGCACTATTTCTCCAAGCATTGGGAACTTGACAAATCTTCAAACTGTGTAAGTACATTGAGCATTAAATGTGAGAATGACTGATTATTGTGTGTGTTCTTTTTCTGTGATGTCTCACTGTTTTCATAATTTTTGTCAGATTGTTGCAGAATAACAACATTTCAGGTCCTATTCCTGCTGTGATAGGGAAGCTGTCAAAGATCCAAACACTTGATTTTTCAGATAATTTCTTCACCGGAAGAATTCCAACCTCTCTTTCTCACTTGATGATCCTACATTACTTGTATGTGTTCATGTCAATGTTGTCGTCACACCGTTTATGTGTTACTTCTTGGTTTACACCATCCAATTTATTCGAATTTGAGCACGCAATTTATATGTTACGATGACCTAAAAACTCATGAAATTTTGGTGTTCATTTTGGTTAGGCGGTTGAACAACAACAGTCTTTCTGGCGAAATTCCTCCATCTTTTGCCAATATGACCCAGCTTACATTCATGTAAATTTGCTCCTAACTTTGTTTATTCACGAAATTTTCACCTCGAATGTGTTGTAGAGTTTAGTGGCCTAATTTTTATTTTCTTTGGACATGTTGTAGAGACCTGTCCTACAATAATTTGAGTGGTCCTGTGCCAACATTTCCAACAAAAACATTCAGGTGAGAAACTTTCAAATTGTGATGGTATTTGATCTTTTATTGTACTTTTCGCGAGTAATATAACTTGTCGCGCTAATTAAGACAAGTTCCTCATGTAGTGTTGTAGGTAACCCTCAAATTTGTGCCACAACCAGTGAGAAAACTTGCTATGGGACAGCTCAATTGCCTCTTTCATTCAACGTCCACAATTCAACCAGTTAGTCCCTAATACTCGATATTCCTGGTTTTTTTTTTTTTTTTCGAAATTCCATAGATCAGATAATGATGTTTTGAGAGATAGTCAAACTAACATATCTTTGTTCTTGTTCATGAAGGTATTCTACCTTCTCAAAAACCCAGAGGTCACGCGAAGCTTGCCCTGGCGTTAGGATCCAGTCTAGCTTGTGTTTGCCTTCTGATAGCTGGATTCGGATTCCTTCTATGGTGGAAATATAAGCACAACCAGCAGATATTTTTTGATGTCAATGGTAAAGGTAAGGGACTAAATGGTAGTTGTGTGCATATTGATTTTAGGAACTGTCCTGATACTTACAGTTACTATCCACTTTTAATCATTTAGACCGATATCACGAGGAGGTTTGTCTAGGAAACTTGAGAAGATACCCGTTCAGGGAGCTTCAGAGTGCTACACGAAACTTCAGCAGCAAAAATGTAATTGGTACAGGTGGTTTTGGAGTTGTGTACAAAGGGCACCTTTCAGATGGGACAATGGTGGCAGTGAAGAGGCTTAAGGATGGAAATGCTGTTGGTGGGGAGATCCAATTCCAAACCGAGGTTGAAATGATCAGCTTGGCTGTTCACAGGAATCTTTTGCGCCTCTGTGGCTTCTGTATGACAGCATCAGAAAGGCTTTTGGTCTACCCTTACATGTCCAATGGGAGTGTTGCTTCACGACTCAAAGGTACAGGTTACCGAGACGTTAGTCTGTTATATGTCTTATGTATGCAATCACCAAGTCTGTGAACTGTTCTTTGAGCGTCTGAAGTTGAATTAGTTTCAGTCGTAATAAGTTTGCGTGTATACTAATTCAATTATCCTTGACAATTTGCTCAACAGCCCAGCCAGCTTTAGACTGGGGCACCAGGAAACGAATTGCTTTAGGTGCAGGCAGGGGTCTACTTTATCTTCATGAGCAATGTGACCCTAAGATAATTCATAGGGATGTGAAGGCAGCAAACATTCTGCTAGACGATTACTTTGAGGCTGTAGTAGGAGACTTTGGGTTGGCGAAACTTCTGGACCACCAAGATTCACATGTAACCACAGCTGTTAGGGGTACCGTGGGGCATATAGCTCCAGAGTATCTCTCAACCGGACAGTCCTCAGAGAAGACCGATGTTTTTGGGTTTGGAATCCTCCTTCTCGAGTTGATCACTGGCCAGAGAGCACTTGATT
This sequence comes from Spergularia marina, assembly GCA_963680865.1. NCBI lineage: Eukaryota > Viridiplantae > Streptophyta > Magnoliopsida > Caryophyllales > Caryophyllaceae > Spergularia > Spergularia marina. The sequence goes on along the minus strand of OY804545.1, from coordinate 7,048,139 downwards.
TCGGGAAAGCAGCAAACCAGAAAGGAGCTATGTTAGATTGGGTAAGCACCACATGGTGTTTCGTGTAATTCATAGTCAATCTTACAGATCCCCTCTAATGTTTTGGCGATTTCTTTACAGGTGAAAAAAATTCACCAGGAAAAGAAGCTTGATTTGTTGGTAGACAAGGAGTTGAAGAACAATTACGACATAATTGAGCTTGAGGAAATGGTTCAAGTCGCTCTCTTAAGCACCCAGTTCCTTCCTAGCCATAGACCTAAGATGTCAGAAGTACTAAGGATGCTCGAGGGAGACGGCCTTGCTGAGAAATGGGAAGCGACTCAAAGATCTGAATCCACGAGGAGCAGAGGCAATGATTTCTCCTCCTCAGACAGATACTCCGATCTCACTGATGATTCATCGTTGCTGGTACAAGCCATGGAGCTTTCTGGACCGAGATGACACAGGACACTAAACTACAGTTTGCAGGTATATAGAAACAGCATATGCGAGCCGAAACCTGAGAGTTAGTGGGTCAGAAAAAGATGCCACTACTCACTGCCATTATCTGGGATGGATAAACACCAGAATTTCACCAGAATCATATTCAGTCTGTACAGAATCAGAATCAAGAAACATAACTCCCGAAAAAGATGATTCGAGGTGACCCTCTTTCTAAATCATGCATAAAATCTTTGCTAAGGAGCGAGCACCAAGTTTATAAGATACTGCATTGCAAAGACCAGCTCTTTCTATACCCATTGGTTTCATCTTGGCCAAATTTTCTGTAAGCATATTATATAGGGTGGACAACTGGACACTGAATGTTGTAATTTTTCAGCTGTATGTCAACATGAGTATAGTATATAGGTATTCCCATTGATGAAGGTTAACTCTTCGCACTGATATCGACTTCAGATATAAGCATCTTATGCGATAATGTGCCGTTGCAATGCAACTAACATCATCACTTTGATACTTATCAGAATTTGGACTAGACTATTAATCAAAGGCACCTTGAGCAGTTGAGCATATCATCCTTTCTTGCATACTGAACACTTTACAAAGAATATGGTACCGAAAATGTTCTCACGCCTTTCTGCTTATTGCTAAAGCATGTCCAATAATGTTTGTCTAATGACAAGATGCTGGTAATGCCAGCGGGGCTATCTCATTTTCAGTCATGAAATTGATCTTCAAAGGTTAGTCCTCGATGCTCCAATCTATTTCAGGCGCCCTTCAGTTCCTTACACGTTACACCGATACAATCTATCCCGAGCACCATTAGTTCTCACTCTGGATCGTTTGAAGTCTATGGGCAAAGATGACAATGGACATTCAGAGACATGAAATGTAGACATTAGTACTGATAGTGATGCCATGGAAAGGGTCTTTTATTACCACTGAAAATAACGCCAGGGGTTGTTTTAGGTTCGAATCCTCATATCATTACCCCAACCAGTCGCACTGCTGCATCACTTACCTACTGCTATGTACCAACCAACCCAAAAAAAAAAAAAAAGGTTCTGCTTAGTTCTTAACTAGCAATCCCAACAATTGGAGTGACGATCAGCCATTTATATTTCTCTACTGTGCTGTGTCGTACTGAGTTCCTCCCAAGTTTTAACCAAAATAGCAGCCTGACAGGCTTGTCGAAAAATGATACGATGGTATCCATAGATCACAGAGGCTTCAAGGGACAGAGGCCTCAGATGAACCAAATAAGAATATACAGGATATGTTGTTCCGTCTAGCAGACTAGCACTTAATAACACCACACTTTCTTTGTTCCCATCCCCTGTTCATCATTGAAGAAGCCAGCATATCAGGAAACAAATGCGGAACTCTGAATCAGTGCCTTGTGTAGCATAGGTAAACAGTACCCTGCCTCATCACCAATTCTCTCTTCAATGTACTCTAATGGTGCACTGCACTTACTGAATGGACATATGTCTACAAGGCTTAAAAATCTCAGAAAACTAATCCATTGGGGCTTCTCCATTATTTTCACCATTACCAAGTTCTCAAAAGGCGAAAATGGTAAATTCAACATGAGTTCCATATCAATTACGGAGTATGAGCTACGATGCTGCATGCACAGTTAAAGCTTATTCTCAAAGACGAACAATATGTTCTACAGCTTGCATACAGTATTAACTATTGAACACTGTCACACTGACTACAACAACTTGTAAAATGGCTCATCATTTTTATCCTATGTATGTGGATCAGATGAGCTCTGATGTTTCACTCCTTGCCATTGAAGACTGGAATACCGTCCTCACCAGGAATAAACTTGATAGCTGCTAGAGGAGAAGCCCGTCTAAAGCTTACCAATTCTATCAGCATGTCCAGTTTTACTTCGGTAACGTATATACAGGGTCCTATAGTCATCTCATCTAGGACAGGTGAATTTTCCAATAGAAATTTGATTAATCGCATCTCATGTGGCGCCCCACACAAATCTGTCATGCTTACAGTTCTAAGATGCTTGAACTTGCAATCTGAAGGGCACTCGGTCTCCCAAAAGTCCAAGTCAGGTGCTTCAAATGCAACCACGGAATTGGATGCTCCCTGCAGACCGAGAGGATGCAAGTGTAAGCAGACATTTAACAAAAAAAAAAAAAAAAAAAGTCAATGCAACATTATCCAGCGTGTCATCAGGACTTACAGAGATCTGAAGCTCCTGCAAATTTGGAGAGTTTGTAATCAGGCGAAGCACAACCAGTATCTCTTTCATGTCTTCAAAGCTTACTTGATATAATTGAATGAACTTCAGGTTAGTGCATGGCAATGGAGGTTTCCACTGCTCAATGCCTATGCTCAAATACTGCGAAACAAGGTATGATAGTAAGAATCAGCAGCTATGTATTTCTGATAGATGTCAAACACATACTCAAAGTCTCACATTACCTTCGTAAAGTAAACACATCCGATAATTCTCTCAAGATTAGGCACACCACCAAGAAACTTGACAAAATTGCAACCAGAGCTTTGCTCAGAATATTCCAAGCCATCATCAATGTTCAAATACAATGTGATAGACACGAATTCCAAGAGCGGAGCATTCTCTAGGCAAAGTTCTTTAAATTCACCTTCCAGACATAAGTACTTGAGATTAGGGGCATGGACGCTAAGGTCCAAACCATCATAGTACGACAATGTTAGCTTCTCAAGAAGAGGACAGCTGGAAACTAGGCATTCAAATGCTTCAGGCGACACCAAAACTTGATTAAGATTTAAGGTCTTCAAGCACAAAAACCCTCCGAAATCAGGTGGAGGGTCCAATTCACATTGACAAAGCTCCAAAACAGTCAGCTTTCTAAAAGAGTACAGACAAGAGGGCACTTTATACCACTCCCGTTCACCCAACTCGAGTGTAAGCTCTCTAACCTCGTTCCTTGAAAGGAAGAGCATCCACTGATCAATATCCGCCCAACGTTGCAAGAGTGGAGTACACAACTCAAACTTATGAATTGGCCCTTGGTGGAGCAGAAGAACGTGAGTAATAAAGTTAGCAAGCCTGCTCTCTAATATCACTCTGTCTGGTGAAAACTTGACACATTTGTCATCAAAAATAAGCTGTGGAAGGCTTGACCACCTGTACCTCCATTTTTTCGACAAAACACTAGCTCTAACAGCATCTCTTATAGGCAGCAACCCAAGTATGATTTCGATTATGCTCAATGGCAAATCACTCAATAAATCGCGGTCCGAATCATCATCCATATATCATAAATTCAATCCACAACACTCCCTATAACAAATTGAGAAGAACACACCATAAATTTGAAGCTGGAATCTTCACCCATGATCAATGTTAAAACAACTTCTAATACACCAAACAATACAAAAGCATGAAAAACCCACAAATTTTTCAAGGTCAAACACCCAACAAATCATGAATTTACAATCAAATTAAATAGAAAAAGATCCAATCTTTTTCCTATCTAAACAAAACCCAGTAACAAAAAACATCAATTTGAATGAGTAGTATTCTCAAAATCAGTCAACAAATTTCAATACCCAATTTAGATTGATTATTATTACTATAAGAAAATCAATAAAAACAACCCAGATTGATCATGCAAATGATGAGAGGGAAATGCAGGTAACTTCCACAGAAAGATCAAGGAATAAGCAAAAAATTGTCAATAGAACTTAATTCAACAAAAAAACATACCAGAAATTTGGATGGATTAATCCGATAATGAACAAACTTGGCTCGCTGTTCTTGGCTGCTATGTCGGTTTGATGAGCACGAAGAAGTTCGGTGCATAAAATGATAAAATGTGAAATGGGGGCAAAATATATTTTCAAAGGTGTACTCTACTACGAAAACTAAAAATGCCGAGGAGTATATATATATATATTTTTTTTCCCAAACTATTTTTTTTATTATTATTGCCGAAGGAAAAATGCCATGTTTTTTTTTTAGGGTCAACGGGGCAGGTGATTATATTATATTAGATCAATTTCCGTCAGAGCCAGAATAACTTGGGGAAAATCAGAAACAAGTACAATTTGTTCCCCAACAGAGCTGCATAGACGAGCAGCGTTATGGGCTACACAATTCCCTCCCCGTTTTACATGAGAAATACTAAAACTCGTAAACAATTACGCAACGTAGACACATCCTCCTCTAAAAGAAATGCCATGTTTCTTTGTTACAAAAAAATGGGTGTTGTGACTTTTGACTTGTGACTTCTCAGAATCAAGTTTGACCTATTGGTTAGAAGACTAATCGGTATTGAAGTTGTAACGGTTTAAATTTTTAAATTTCCGTTCCTAATCCTATGTACTAAAAAGAATTAAAGAACTTGAGTGTTATTCTATTTATTTTTCTGTATTAAATACAATTATACATGTTACATAGTTGTAGATAAAGAAAATTATCAGTGAATTAAATTGATGTAAAGAAACCGTAAACATGATAATTGAGTAACTGAACTTACATTGATGTTTGAAACAATTTTGTATTTACTACAACTTTGCGTGGTGCATTTGTTTCTTTGGCATTTTTTGTGTTATAAATTATGACATTTGTGAATGTTGAATAACATTGCTCGTAACATTACAATAATTTGAGGTATATTTTGATCCGTGAAACCATACATAGTTCACTTGAAAGTGTTGGTTCTCCGATTGTTATTATGGGTGATGATGATCTTCCTTATATGGATTCTAATTTAATAGATCTTGATCTTTTATTGTCTCCATCACAAAATACTGCTGCTGAAGAGCTTGAAAACCTGAAGTCTTTTATGACTTCTTGGGGTTGCTTTCAGGTAATGGTTAATCATAATCCTCAAACATGTGTTGTTTGAATTTTTAGCTATAAATACGCATAGCAAAGCCATGTATATGCCCTATTATACGAATTATACTTGTTAGTATGAAGTATGAAGTATCTCATACTTTTTTTTTTCTTTTTTTTTTTTTTGTAGCTCATAAATCATGGTATGACACTCGAGTTTTTAGATAAAATTCGCGACACTACTAAGAAATTCTTTTATCTTCCTTCGGAAGAGAAAGAAAAATATTCAAAGACTTCAAACAATCTTCAAGGATATGGCACTGATTATGATCCAAGCGATCGTCCTCCGGCAAACTATCGATTATTTCTCGACGTTTATCCAGAAGATCAACGAATCCTAGAGCATTGGCCAACAACTCCTTACAATTTAAGGTACCTATTCTGTCATGAATCATATCCATGTACATGCATAGAATGAGCATAGAAATAAATAAGTGACTATAAACTGAAATAATGTTATTATTATATTCTTTTACTATATAATACTATTATAATTGTACAAAAGCCAATCCTTAGTAGACACAACCATTTTGGAGAGTTTGTGAAATAAAACAATACCAAAACGATTCATTTAATGGTTATTTGTATGGAAAAAAAAGTATATTCGAGTATGATTAGGCAAATATTTGTTTTATATGAATTAACAAGTAGTTCTTTTAACAATAGGGACATTTTGTTTGAGTATACTTCAAAAGTTAAAAGGGCGCATGATCTGGTTGTGCAAGCCATGGCACGATCTTTGAGTTTGGAAGACAATGCTTTTCTTGATGGTTATGGAGAAAATTCAAATATGGCGGCAAGAATAAATTACTATCCACCATATCCACTTGTTGATCTTCTTCGGTCAATTTCTAAACATACAGATATGTCAGCAGTAACATTTCTATTGATAGATAGAGAAGTAGAGGCTCTTGAAGTTGAAAAGGATGAACATTGGTTTAAAGTTCCTATAATCCCCCACGCCATCATTGTTTTTGTTGGAGATCAATTAGAGGTAAGTGTTACAAAAATGTGCATTTTTACTCTTTTTCAATCTAATAACTGTTTGAAATATATTTGCTTCGCAGCTATAATAAGTTTGACATAATCTCAGACTCCCTCTATTTCTTTATTTCTTACCTGTTTTTTTTTGTATATGTCGATTTAATACCATTTTAATCTGTTTATTTTTGACAATTTTGTTGTTGTTTATTCTGATTAATTCAATGGTTCTCTTTTTCAGATTATGAGTAATGGCATTTTTAAAAGTGTTCCTCATAGAGTGAAGCCTAATCTAGAGAAAGACCGAATATCATTTGCCATGCTTTGTTCTCCGGATGTTGAGAAGGAGGTTGGACCATTGAAATATTTGGTGACACAAGATCGACCAGCTTTTTACAGGCCAATAAAAAAATATACCGATATTTTTTATGAAACCTATCCTAAAGGCATTCAACCAATCACGACCGTCAAAATCTGACTCTCTAATTGTCTCATTTGTTAACGTTTCTTTTTTACAATTAATTGAGGTTATACTTGACCATTAATAATATGTAGTATGAAATTTAGAAGACATAGATCCATAATAATGGTTACATTGTTTTACCAATTTCTCTTTCTAACTAGACCATCACAACAACCATTTTATGTTATTTTTGATGACTAGTAGTTTATTTTCTCATCGTACTCAAATGCCTTATTACATAATCTAAGGAGCATTATTCCTTCCGTCCCAAGTCAAATACCTTGTACACACTAATCGGTTAATCAAAGTTTAAAAAAATTACATACCAAGTTAGATAAGAATATTAACTAATTCGGCCTGCAATTTTTGTGAAACTTTGATCAACCGATTAGAGTACACAATGTAGACACTCCTAAGTAACCCAATGTAGACACTCCTGAGTAACCCTTCATCTTTAATACTATGAAATGTTTAAGTTGGTAACAATTTCCACGAGTAACAATGACAAACAACTTATACTAGACCGGGATGGAAATACGAGGATTCGAACTTGCACGTAACCCCGATGCACTAACAGAGTGTGGAACTAGACGATCTCATCTTCTCAATTCTTATTTCTTCCTTCTCTCCACCCCCACCGCTTCCTCTTCCACGCGCCACCACCACGCGCCACTACCGGCTCAAACCTAAAACCACCGGCGTCGAATGCGCTTACAGTAAATGCAAAGTAAAGAAGAGAGAATAAAAAGGAAAGGAAATGGATCCGTCAGAAGGACCCGACTTCAAAATCGGGCAGAGGGTTCATTCTGTCGGGGATTCCAAGAGAATCGGATCCGTCAAGTATGTGGGTCCAGTGGAAGGGCATTCTGGTAATTGGGTCGGAGTTGATTGGGACAATGGGGATGGCAAACATGATGGTTCTATGAATGGGGTCCGATATTTCCAAGCTGCATTTCCGGGTTCGGGTTCGTTTGTCCGGCCCGCAAAGCTGTCGTCGGGTATCACATTGCTGGACGCGCTCCATCTTCGGTACCGCGGCGAAACGACCAAAGAAGAGGAGGGTATGCCACTTTTATTTGTCTGAATTACGCCACTTTTATTTGTTGCGTGATTTGTGTTAGAAGTGATTCTGATGCTTTGGGAGGTCATTTTGTTTTCGTGTTTTCGAATAATTGTAGTTATTATTGTTGCGTGTGTCGTAATTTATTGTTGTAGCTAGAAAAATTGAGGCAATATGAAATGTTTCAAATTTTCGAGTCAATGTTGCTTATGCTTAGAGATCAGATGTTGTTGTGATTGTAAGAGAATCGATTTTGAGGGCAATGCTTTGTTATACGCCCACTTAGTAGCTCTGGAGACCGATGTAGGGGAAGTTTTATGAAGGTGTGATTGTAAGAGATTTTACTTGTAGGGTTTGCTTTGTGAAGGTGTTTGATGAGGTTTCATTTGCGTTTGATCGTCTTTAGTGTTGTCCCCTGTTGCTTACTAAGTAGACATTTCTCGTAGAGGACGTAGTTGATATCGAGCTCCATGGTTTTGCTTCAAATCGTGGACAAAAGGTCTTCATGTCAGAGTATTCCTTGAGATGCAATTATTCGTTCAGCGCGTCTGTGTTTCTTAGAATTTGGTTATGAACTTACTCAAGGTTCAATTTACTCCTTAAGATGTACTCCGTATATTTTTTCTAAATCTGTTTAAAACAAGTCTTTTTCCTTATAAAGCTGATTTGATTTATTATTGAAAGAAGTGAGCTTGATGAGACTAGAGTGATAAATGTTTGAGTTATTGCTCTTTATCACATTTCATTGATCTAAAAGAACCAATCTTTCCTTTATTCTCCTTAACTACTTTTCATATGGGTAGCCTCACAATCAAATTTATGGTTCGTTTCCTTTTATCTTCTTTTGTGCCTGAAGCATGCATGTATCATGCTTCTTATTGGTAGCAGTCAGTCGGTGCAATTCTCGAAGCAATTTTCATTTTGGGTCATCCGTGCGCAGCCTCTCTATGTTTCAATAGGGGTAAGGCTTGCGTGCATCCGACCCCCCCTTACCCCGCCTTATGGCAGGAGCCTTAAGGCACTGGGGTTAAAGATGTTGTTGTGCCTGAAGCATGCATGTATCATGCTTCTTATTTTTGTAATCTTTATGAGCAAATCTAGGTTGGCATATTCATGTAGTAGAACCAAAACTTTGAAATCCTTAACATTCAGTGGTAGGTACTACTCCCTCCTTGACCATCAAGTGTCACCCCTCATAGTCTGAACTAGAAGTTGAAAAGTCAGAAGCTTTAGGTGAAGAATACGTAAGGACTTCAGTCTTCCCTTTTCTCTCTCTATCAGTCATATAGGACAGCATTAGCACAGTTACTGAAGCAATCAAGCCTCCTTCTGTTGTTGTGACATTTTTTTTGGTAATTATACTCTCTAATATACTGGTTGCTGGAATGCAGATGTTGTACTTTTGTCTTGGACTCTTAGTTGTAATCCTCTTTTGAGACATGCATTCAAGGTTTGCTTGTTTATCATGCCATACTTTGTTGAGGTGTAGAGTTAAGAGATTTATTTAATCAATTTATAAAAACTTCTTCCTCGAGTATGTGTTACTGAAAACTTGAGTAACTGGTAAGATTGATTGGGTATAAGGTCCTGCGTGAATCGATACTTTTAACGAAGTCATTGTTCATCCTTTTTCTTAATAAGACAAAGCTACAGTTGCTGTAGGTCTTGTTGTGTCTTGTGGAGTCATCACTGTTGTCATTGCCACAGTTCTACGTGCTCTGCGATATCTTTGTTGTGTTCAAAATGTTTGTGCCATGATACATGTCCTACATGTGCATTTGATTTATTTCAGGGGGCTCATAGTGAAACTTTGTCTCTTTTTCTCGTCCCAGATGAAATGTATGTCTTGTCAGCGACTAACAAAAAAGTGTCAATCAAGCTTGTTGGGACAGATAAAATTCAAAATAAGCTCAGCCATTTTGAGGAGTTGAGCAACGCTTCAGTAGCTTATCTTGGGGTTAGCTCTACTGGACCTCCATCGCAAATTAGTGAAGTAGCACCCAGTACGTTGTTATTCATTCTTTCTTATGTGCTTATAATGGTTACTTCTTTCTATATCTTTTACTATGCAGGTATAGCACCTTTTGAATTACCCAAGTGTGATTTCAATTCTTATATTCTAATTTCTACAAGCAAGATAAGTTGATACAGAAAAGTATTTATGTAGAAGTTTTTGGAGCGAAAAGTGTTTTTAGAATCTGAATTGGCGTGATCAATTCCCTGACAGTTTACGGACCAATCTGATTAGAGAATAGATGTATAAACGTAGAATTGTTTTGAAATAAGGATGATATTGCAACTGAAAAATTGATACTGGGAGAACACTGGATTTTGTTATGGTATGCAATCTAAATGTATCAGATATCAGACCAATATGCAGGCAAATACGGAAACCATGTTACCAAGCCTTAGATCATGTACCATACTGGAGATAGTTCTTTGGGAAATTTGCAAACATGGTGTGATATAAATATTGTTCTTCTAAGGGGATGAGCATATGCCTCCATTAATTTTATCCTAAAACCATGCACTCCTCAGTCTTCTTTCATACGAGGACTATTTTCTCTTGTTCCTTTGGATTCCATTTTCGGCTAGCCAGAGCCTCAAAGCAAACTTGCCTGCAGAATTGGAACCCCCCTTTGTTACTGATAAGTACATTGAAAGTTTGTCTTAGTGGAAGTTGATGTAGTTAAGGAGCTGCCAAATGGGATGCAACTCTTTCTTTGGATCTCATAACTCACAACATCGTTTGTGAATGTGGGCCTTATTTTTATATGTGACAAAATAGGGCATAATGAGATTTATTGTGAGATGGCTTCAACCAAAATCCCAGCAACCGGAACTCAGTAGGGGTTAAGGCAATGGGAGATAGGCCAGAGCACACAGTAAGTCCGATATTACTTGACTTTTGTTCAAGACAACTAAGGAAACTACAGAGAGTAAGCCAACTTCTCCTTCTGGTTGCAAAGTTCAGAGACTAGGATAAATCCCAATAAAGATGGAAATTGCAAAAAACTGTTCAGGAATAGTCGTGGCTAACTATGCCTACCAATCAAATAAAGAATCTGGCTAACTTGCAATCTATCCAAGGTAGCGATTCCGATCCTTTATGACTCTTCTCAAATGATCAATGGTCAAGTTCTGTGTCAACCTTTCTCTCAATTTAACTTTGATTTATCATGCTGTGGAGTGAAATTAAAGACAAAGGTAACAGTATTTCCGAAAAGACAAGGCCGGGAAATTTGGGTACTGTGATGCTGTAGGATTGACCTCAAATCCTCTGAAATCAGTGAACAATACAACAACAACATCTTTACCCCAGTGCCTTAAAGGCTCCTGCCATAAGGCGGGGTAAGGGGGTCGGATGTACGCAAGCCTTACCCCTATTGAAACATAGAGAGGCTGCGCACGGATGACCCAAAATGAAATTGCTTCAAGAATCGCACGGACTGACTGCTACTTCACAAAATAAGAAGCACAGACAGTGCCATTTTGCTTTATTCCATTATATCCCAAAGCCAATGAATAATTAGTCTTTGGCTCCATTGGAAATGGAAATTAGTGAACAATATCCACTAGAATTTAAGAAGGGTGAGCAATGAAAGATTTAGCAGCGAAGAAACAGATATGACAAACTAGGGAATCAACACTGTCCATTGAATTATGATGGCCATGGGTTTAATGGGGTCAATGGGGATTAAAAGTTCGGTTATAGAGCCTAAAGTTCTGAAACCTGATATTAGCTTTGACATACGAGGGGCATGGGAAAGGTTTCATGTCTAGGGACTCAGGGTCGTCTTCTTGCTCAGTTCTCCTGCTGTAGTTAAAATTTTGTTTCCAGATCAAAGAAATTTTAGAAACATTAGTTGTTTAGTATGTTCATGCCTTAAAATCTACTACATGATATGTTCAAAAAACATTTTTAAGCAATCTCAAATATATCAGACCTTTATTGTAATACCCTCATGTGGTCAGGACTGATGTGGTTTTGGACTGGTGTGTTACATATTCCGTGCACATAACTCCTATTTTACAGAAGCTCAGGCCATAATGTTTTATTAAACATTTCGACGTTACACATTTGTTAAAATGCAATTGACTTCATTTATCTTTATTACAGATCTGAAGGAGCTTGATTTAACCGGAAATTTGCTGTCTGACTGGAAGGTGAGTTGCTCACAAGCTATAGTAATCATAAACTATAATCATCCTGCAGTTTCCTGCATTTTATTGGGACATGTCACGTGACAGCCCTAGTTGACACACTGATTGGGGGCCGAGAACAGATGGAAGGGATGGGAAGGTAGAAGATAAATATTCGAAGAGAAAGGGGAGAAGAGAGGTGAATCCCCCTTTTGGATGACCTTTGAATGGTCTTGAAAGGAAAGGGAAGGGATGAAGTAGCCAGGGAGGAAAATGATGGAAGAGAGAGGGAGGAAAGAACTTTTGCTTTAAATATAATTCATGCAAGGGAAATGGTAATAAGGGAGGGAAATTAGTTCCTCACTTCCTCGCAGTCCCACCCTCCCATTTGCATTTGTACCCCATTGTTTGCAATCTTTGGATATTCATAGTCAAATACCTCCTTTTCGTTTCCTTTTCTTTTTCCTTAGTTGAAGCACAAACCTAAACTGTTTGTCTGATATTCGGTTGCACATGGTAATGATATTTTTTTCCTCTTTCTAAAGGCCTCCTCGACCTTAAATGCTGGTAATGGTCATGTTGGGGTTTATGTTTGTATCATGGGGCGGATATTTTCTTATGAAAGCTCTACAAAACGTTTTAAATGAAGGAAATGTGTGCCTGTATTTGTAGGAGAAAACAATGTTAATTATGGGATTGTGGTCCATTTTTCTGTTGGGTGGGTTCAGTTTATTAGGTTTTGAGTACCTTACCTTTCAATCATTTTCCTGTCTACAGCTAATAATCTGTATATGTGTATATGTGAAATTGACTTCTAGTTTGTTGGTTTATCAGGATCTAGCTATTTGTCAGGAGCTACCTGCCCTTAAAGCTCTTAACCTGACTAATAACAAAATGGCACAGCATGTTACATACCTACCAATTCTGGTGAACATCCGTGTTTTGGTGCTGAATTATACTGGTGTAAAGTGGACACAGGTGTGTAACCTTATTATTTTTGTGAATTCAAAGCAAATCCCTGTTAATTTTTATTACTCTGTATTTTTGTATAGATGGACAAGATGGTGCATGTATTATAGACATGTAATTTTTCCGTTAATCATTTTTTGATTCCTATCTGGAAGCTGAATAGTGAATGTCCACAGATTGAAGGAATAAAACAATTCCTGCCGTCCATTGATGAATTACATCTGATGGGAAATGATATAAGTGAAATTACGGTATGTCAGCGTTTCTTCCCTAGCATCTTTCCTCATCTGCTTTTCTTTTGCCAACTATAATTGCTATTCAAGAGATACTTGTTTGGTGGGAAAATGTATTTAACTTTTCAAAGACTGTTGTATCACCCTATCCTTTTTCGATGTATATGAAACATCCATGTGGGTTTACAAGCTTCCCCACAAATCCCAAAATCTGCCATCTAGGCTTCCAGCTTTGGATGAGAATTGGGATGAGACACCCATGCTTCATCCATGGTCCTAAAATGTGAGATTGCTTAGAACTTTAGCTAATAACTAATGCAGCACCTGTGCCTTATGTTTCTGACTATTAATACAAAAGGGCTTCTTGACAGTTGGCCATAGGGACATTGGCTTACTTTTTAATGGTCATTACCTTGCTACCTGTAAATTTGGTTGAGAAGCTGTAGGATTTACCAAATTGCGGGACAAAGGAAAATAATTTTTTTTGACTATGGGTGTGTGACTGACATGAGCTGATGCAGACGGGTGATGTGTCCAAGTAGGAGCCTAGGATTGAATACTGAAATTTAGCACAAATGTCATGAACTAATTTTTCGTAGGGCAATAGTACACCTGCTTTTGACTAAATGGAAAAATTGCATTTTCTTCAGGCCATCCTTGTGATCCCATAGTAACTATAAATGATGTACCAAAACCTGGCTTTAATTATACACTGCCGTAATTTTCCTTCCTTACGTACGCCTTTACTTTTCCTTTATTTTTGTCCCGAATTCTTTTGTTTAGTTCATCTATTTGTTATAGTACGTGTTCTTATGTGCTCTATGCAGCCCACTTCCTCAGGAGTTGTCCAAGGGTTAGAATCTCTACGCGTTTTGAATCTTGAAGATAATTGTATATCCGCATGGGATGAGATTGTTAAGTTATCGGAGCTGAAAAGGTAAAAACTTAGCACGACACTTTGCACTCTCTTACTATTTGCCTTACTTTATCTTCCATTCTTGCTTCGATTTAGTGCCTGCAACAATGTTTACCTGAGTCATTTACCTTACTTTTTTTTTTTTTTTTAATATAAGCTTGGAGCAGCTCCATTTAAACAAGAACCGTCTTAGCCAAGTATTTTACCCGTCCAATAGTTCGACGCAAATGTCATTTAGCATTGTGGCCTTCCAACATTTGCGTTGCCTTCTACTAGGTGATGTGGAAAACATTCTCTTATTTGGAAACTTTTTTTAGAGAGCTTAAATGAGTTTGCTTTTAATAATTTGCTCTGTCCCTTGTTTCTTGCAGGTGCCAATAGCATTGCAGATGCTGAGTCTGTGGACTCGCTAAATTCTTTTCCAGGACTAACTGTATGTTCCTCACCTTCCTAGTTAATTACATCCCCTTATGCCCAGAAAATGGATTTAAGCCTATGGTGTTTTAAAGTAGTCTTGCGTTTGGTTAGAATGATGGATTAAGTATTTTTCAGCTTGTTTGTTTGTTCCCTTTTTTTGCTTGTTGGTTTTGAAACGTGTACATAAAAAGTTGCTGCCTCTGTTCCCTGCAATGTTTCTGTTGTTTGAATGTGAAGTTCTTGGTGGATATTTGTGTATAAGTTTCTATCAAGGGTCTGATCTAAAGGATCATTTGGGGCTTTAAAATCTTTTAAAAATATTGTGCTCGATGTTAAATTTGGATGCATTAGATCAATAGGGAATAGCTGGGAAAATTCTCCATAGTCAGCATTTTTGGCTTCCTAGAGGGACGGCTGCAATTACGATATCCCTTGGCAATGCAGCTTTGGTATGACTGCTGTTTGGTGGTTTTAGTGTAGCTTGAGAAAGGATAGCTCAAAGGCTTAAATATACACTGTAGTATATTAGAAACGGGTTGACTATAAGCATACTTCAAAACTCGAGGTGGAACTGATTCTCCAGCGTTTTGTTCCCTTCCCCCTATTTTTTTGTTTTCTATCTTCCAAATGTTATTCAATGATTTGTTATACACAAGACTCAGAATCTTGAGATGAGATCATAGAAATATCCCCAACCCCTTGTCACACTACTCCTTTAAGGGTGAAAAGGACTTTGCTTTCTCTAGAGCCTTGTTCTCATGTGTTTAATGATTTAACAGACGGTTGCATAGAACTTCGGAGGTTAGGGACACTTGAGTGAGTGGATTCTAATTCCACCAAATTTTTTGTTGTTTCTGTATTAATGATTTATGGAATAGGGATTGTCTTCCTTTCATAATCATCTCTTTTGTTTCTTCATCAATAATGTTGTTTTCGTTATCTTCTGGGTTACTTGTAGGAGGTTAGATTGTCTGAAAATCCTATAGCTGACCCTGGACGTGGTGGAGTACCTAGGTTTGTATTGATTGCAAGGCTAGCAAAAGTTGAAGTACTAAATGGAAGCGAGGTAAATTAAAAACTTTTGGTGTACATAGACAGTAGACTAGATAATTAAGTAGTGCATGTTATTTTAAACTACTTCCTAAATTGCCAGGTGAGCGGTCGAGAGAGAAGGGAGTCTGAGATCCGGTATGTATTTCTTTGGTTTGCAGACTCATTGAATTACTTTTGTGTGATTATTTCTCCTGAGGTGTTTCATGGCATCTGTCTCTTCTGTTTAGATCAGAAAGTTAATTATACTAAATGAGAAGAAGCAGCACATAAAAGACTATAGTGGACATGAAGTTCTGTTGCAAAAGAAAATAAAAAACACAAAATACTGAGGAGTTCTTAACTAGGAAAACCAGAGTCATAATGTTCTAAGTTTTCTAGTAGCGCGCCCTACTAAACACCTAGACTTGTCACTTCACCTTTACTTGCATACATATGCAAAACCAGTCATTAAAAACTCTGTAAATCACTTACAAAGTTTGCAATTCACTGAATTAATCTTTTGTCCTGATCACGGATTCTTAGTGTGATGTTTGTAGAATATTATGTATTACTAAAACATCTGTTGGTGGTTAGGAGCTGGATAGGCGGGATGTAGAGTGCAATTTTTTATTTTTCTGCTGAGTGTTTAAAGATTGAAAGTAGTAGCTATTAAATTAAGCTCCAGCATGGAATTAATGATAAGACGTACATGGCGAAATACGTTTCCGGAGATTATATGTCAGTATGTCACTAATAACTCGCAGCTGTTAAGAGCGTATTTCTTTTCCCTGAATAAAACACATAAATAATTTATGCTTCCTGATGTTTCTTGCTAAAATAAACAAGGCTAGGCTGGAAGCTACTTTTGTTGGCTTCTTGTTCTTAGCTTGTTCCATTCTGTTTTCAAAACACGATGGCAGGTATCTCATACAAAATGAGCTTGCAGAATATATTTAGGCCGTGGTCTAGTATTTGCCTTTTCTGTTCCCCAGGCTTCGTATTTGAGCATTTTTGCCAATACAGATAAGGTAGTGATCCTGGTGCACCGTTTCTATGTTCTGTAATGACTTTACAAAGACCTTAGACAAGGTTTTGATACACTAACGAAGATATCTTTGAGCTTATACACTATGGGCAATTGGACATATTTAAGTTATAACAGGAGTTAGGGGAAAGGAAAACACTGACCTCTTTTACTTGACGCTCATAGGAAGTTTTTAGTCTTGCTGTCAGGTAAACTCAATTTTATTGTCTGAGGAAGAAACGAGTCAAACTTTATAACAGAATCACTAAGAGAATTGTTGGGGGAGATCCCCGATGTCAAATGTCAAGCGGACTATTTATTCTGTTTCCAGTTTCCATGCATCCAACTTATTTCTATTTAAAGCAATGAGATAAAAGTGGACTTTGATGTTTAACTCAAAACACAATAATCAACTAGTAGGCCACATGTCTCATACAGGACCTCAAGTTAACCCTCTCTATATTTTTTTCCTCCCTTCTTGTCTTGGCAGAAGCTGAGCATGTTCCTGCTAGCTCGTCAGTCATAACCAAACAGCAAAAAGCATGGGTTCATAGCATGAGTTGTCTCATAAAGTATTCGTCTTTGACCTTATGTCATCTCTTGAAGTTATATAGTCTAGAATCTCATCTTTACTGAAGTAAGGTGGAAATACACCTTGTGTATAAGTTTTTGAGGTTCTGGCTTCAGGAATGTAATGCAACTCCAGAGGGCTGATAGCACTGCATTTTTATTTCTCCGAGGATTTCCATGCAGACATTGCATGTTAAATAGTGGGCTAATGAAAAGAACTAAAAAATTGAAATATCAAAGACGCTTGGCAAAAATTGATACAACCTTTACTGGGTACAAGAAGAAACTCTACAAATTGTGGGCAGTGTCATTAGACTTGGGAATTGGGATCTTTTTGCAAGCAAACAAGCTTCATCGGAACTTAGAAATTAATAGATAATAATATAATAGATATTATTTAGGTTGTATCTTGGAATATTCTAGATTTAGGAAAGATAGAGTATTCTCCAAGTCATTGTGTACCATAAATACTCATATTATTATCAATAATAAGCAAGCGATTATATTGTGTGGGTATTTGTATTCTTATATGGTATCAACTAGTTAGGTTTTCTTCCGCTGCCCTAACTCTTGATCTCCTTTTGTGCGTTCGTTTTCGGCCGGAGATGGCTTCCATCTCCGGCTGGCCATACTCCAACCCTTCTCCTTTCCCTATTATGTTAGCCCCACACATATTAGGTTAGGTTTTTATTCCTCACAAAAATAAAAGTTGATGATTTTGATTGAGCCGTGGTTTGACGTCGGTGTATAGCTATGACAACAACAAGCTTGCATCCTTCATGGTAGATTCTTTTTCTTCTGTATCTCTCTTTTCTCCTCCTCTCTTTCTCTGTGGTTCGCCCACCTTGGTCCTGGTTCGCCAGTTTGACATCTTCTCTTCTTCCCATATGTCTATGTGGTTCACCCACTATGGTCACCGTTCATCGGCATGACCTCTTCTCTACCTGGTTTGCTAGCCTCCTCAACCTCTCAGCACCAACAGGGCGTCGCGACTCGCCACCCCTTTCTCGCGATTCGCGCCCTTCTCGCGACTCGTGTGATTGTTCCGTCTGCTGGTCCGTCTACTGGTCCTTGTGTTGGGGTCTCTCTTCTTATCTGTGCCTTGTTGAATCTTGTCATGCTCTGCCGCATTGTCTTCACCCAATGGCTCAGGTCGAAGCATCTTCCCCTATTGGCTCCTGCCGACGTGTCGTTACCTACTAGCTCCTGCGGAAGCGTCTACGACTATTGGCTCCAGTCGAAGTGTCCTTACCATACCGCTACGACTGCGGGGGTGTAATAGATAATAATATAATAGATATTATTTAGGTTGTATCTTGGAATATTCTAGATTTAGGAAAGTTAGAGTATTCTCCAAGTCATTGTGTACTGTAAATACTTATATTATTATCAATAATAAGCAAGCGATTATATTGTGTGGGTATTCGTATTCTTATAGAAATAAGGTGCTTTGTTCTCTGAGTCGGAGCACCAATGAAGTGAAGGATGCATGTTGGAGGCCGTTTGCTGAGAAGGCACAGCTTAACAATTAGTCCTTTTGAAATATGAATTTGTTTCTTATATTAAGCTGACATGTCATTAATCCACACTGTTTATAACAATTTCTAATTCTTTTTTATACCCTTCTTTTTGCCCCTTTATTTGTAGTTTTTACTTTACTTCTTAGCCGTCTTGAAATATGGAAAGGGGTTATGTTTTGCGAAACACTAGAAGTTTTCAGATAGCACGCTTCGCTTCCATGATACATGCGCCTTTGCTCCGCCTTGCTTCTCGTCGCCTCACCTCTAAATCTAAAGATATGGCCTTTCTGGACAGCTTCATTAGGATGATTTAGTGTCTACAAAATGTGATGATACAATATGGACTTTCTATACTTCTTATTGACCATTGGTACTTGAATTATGACGTTGTTCTTGCAATTTCGTAGGTATGTTCGCTTAGTCATGTCGAGGTTGCATGACGGTGAAGAGGAGATTAAGCGATGTCATCCCCGGTAACTTTTCTTTTGGATACGATGCTTTAAATTCTGCCTATACTTGGCTATCTAGAGTTGACATGTTTAGATGAGATGGCAAAGATCAATCAATTTGTATTCAATCATTTTTATTGAATTTTACTGTGCCACACCATTAAACAATACTTCCTCCATCCCAACCATGGCTTCCATTCGTTCCACTTGGGAATGTCCCAATGTCCCATCTTCCATTGCTCTACAAATCTATTTTTGGTTAGTCCCCAGAAATGAAGTTACCAAACTTTTATTTTTCTTCCAAAAAGGCCAATTGCTATTTGGCAGTTTGGCCCTACCGCTACCCTCTCATATTATAAGTATTGCCGATGTGCCACTCTTTCACCTCCTAAAAAAAACCATTCAGAAAGCAATTCTAAATTAACAGTTGGGAGTAGTAATAGCTCCTTTTGCTTGTTCTAATACTTTTTTCCCAAAAGGTTATGCCTTAGTGTTTTCATCTGAGAACATGATGATGCACTGATTGCTAAATGTTTGGTCCGAATTGTCTGATCTTAGTTCATACTTCAACTTTCAGATTTTATGAGCTCAGAAGGTCGCATGGTTTAGATGAGGAAAGGCCTTCTAATGGTGGGGCAGGTCCTCAAAAAATGAGCTCTGGACTTCTCAGTACGTGTTGGAAGCACCATGATCTAGCTAATGTATGGAGTTGAATTTTGTTGTCTGAAAATGACGTCATCTTACTTGCAGCTATTACGTTGAAGTGTGTTGGAGCATCAATGGGAGAAAAAGCGCCTTTATCAAAAAAATTACCTGCTACAACTACTGTAATACATGTTTCCCTCCCTCTTGTTTGGTTTTCAAAACTTACCTTTCGCCTTGCTTCTACTTCTGTTTGGTGTTGTGGGCTTACTATTAATTGACTTAATTCTGCTTCATCCTTCTCCTTAAGGTTGGGAAGTTGAAGATTCTTTCTGAGAGCTTCTTCAAGTTGAAGTCTGTCAAGATTAAACTGTTTCTCCAAGAAGAGGTACCAAAATCATGTTTTAAGTCAAAACAATTAACCTTTCTATCATTGGCTTGTTTACCCTTCATTTTATTTGCAAAATAGTTCCCCGAATTTTCTGCAAAAATTGAGTAATTGTTCATTTGTTCCTTTCACTCATAAACACATTTCATTACTTGGCTATGGTAAAAACTCCCAAACTCTCCAATCCAAAACTGCACAATACCTCAGATTTTTTTTTGTTTTGTTTTGTTTTGTTTTGTTTTGTTTTTGTTTTTGTTTTTGTTTTTTGTTTTTGTGGGGGTAATAATGGTTTGTAAGAATTAGGGAATGTTTTATTCATTCACTTAACCTTCATAGGGGAGAAGAGGGACTCCCAACCTTACAAAGGAAGGCTAATTCAACAGAATTAGCTCATAAGGCTATCTGAAATATTTTGCTTTTCCACATTTTGTGGTATGGAAAATTCTATCAGAAACATCATATTCAATGGTAAACTATCTGCTCAACAGATGTACTAAACTACTAGTTCCAAAGAAGAGAATTTTGTTACTTGCCCTCCAGAGTTCATATATAGTTGTCGCTAAAGCAGAACAAGCTTGCTTCTTTCTCCAATAATCACCACAATAATGGCTTTTGGACCATCTGACCTCATGTTGGGTACTGTAAGGAGGTTGCTCGGTAATAAGCCATAGAAGGATCTGTTTCCAAATTCCTTGAGAGACTATGCAATTAAAGTATGGACGAGGAAAAGACTTAGCTGTGCATTTGCAGAGGGGACATCTGTTGACCATGGGAAGGCCACGTAGCATTGATTATCAATGGTGGCAAGACTATTCTGCATAGCGAAGCTTGCAATGATAGTATCTAGGTAGAGCAGCAATGTCCCACATGGTTTTGAATGAAATGACTTGTCTGAGCTTAAGTCTAAAGGAGTCGTAAGCTTGGCAAACCTCAGACTCTCAGAGGCGAGGACAGAGTACCATTTTTCCAGGGTGGCAGCAGGAGCATTTTTGAGCCAGCTTAGTCCTGAGTTCCTGATAGCCAAGATGGGCTTAAGGTCTTCGGTGTCGATAATTTGTGTTTGTGAGCGACAACACAATGGGAAATGAGGCAAGAAGTATTTTTTTAAATAAACTGCCATCCTTCTTTTTTTTTTTGTGTGAGTCATATGCAAAATGAGAGGGTATGACCAAAACTTTGGATTTTATTGAGTAGATTGAAACTTGAGGTTGTTTGAGAAGATGAGTGAAACTTTGGTTTACTTTGAGAAGATGGGTGAAAGTTGGATTATGGTCAGTAATTTTTCCTAAAAATTGTTACTAGTTATTCTTACCTTTGACAAACTTCTTCTATGTAGACAAAGTAATCATGTTTGAACTCGAGTTACATAAAATACAGCTGCGAGAATACAAACAATGCTCCCATCATCCCAAGTTCCTTTAGTAATTTGACGTTTCTGTCAAATGGTTGTCATGGGTTGCCATCATGTCTCATGGTAGTTGGTCGTGGTGGCTATGATCAGATTTGGATGGGGGTTGAAATTGATCAAGTTCCTGGAGGGCATTGTGGTGGTTGATGTAGTTTGAGATTGCAAGTTATAAGTATTTGTAGTTTGAGACTTCAATATTCCGGTGGCCTTTTTTTTTTTTTTTTTTTTTTTTTTTTTTTTGTTCGTTATTTTGACGTGGTAGCAAATTTTCTTACACACTTATTGAAAATGCTCTTGGCGACTTAGGGGTATCTTGTAGTTTAACACTTGTAGTGGTTGAATAATTTATACTTCTAACTTACTGTTGCTCTTGCAGGGCTCTCCATTGCCAATACTTCTTAAAAATGAGATGGATACCTTATTTGATGTTGGAGTTGACAATGGATCGACTATTCTCATTGATGAAGAGTTTTAATTCTATCTTCTGAAACTGAGATGGAAAAAACTGTAGGTATGGCCTCATCAATTCAGACCTCCGTGGCTTTCCCTCTTTGCAAGTGCATGCACTTGGTCGGTCACAGCTTGCTCGGACCTGAACGTAATTCTGTCACAGCTTGCTCGGACCTGAATATTTGCATCAGTATCATCCTTGGCTTCTGGTGAAGATGAAATTTAAAAGCTTCTCATTTGAGATCCGACAAGAGCACGAAGCATTGATAAATACATTTGTGACTGGTGTATGATATACAAGCAAATACAGTGCGTAAATCTGGGGTTCTATTGGATGGAGTTAGGTAAGAACATGACCGGAGACATGCGCCAGATTTGCTCTCATTCTTTCGCAACGGAGTTAAATTAAGCGCAAAATGACTTTTACTGACTTGTAACAATAATAATTTCATTTGCATTTGGTTTGGTGTTCTCAGGAAATTCTAACTTATCAAGATTGTTTTGTTGCCAGAAACATTGAATATCCGAGTTCCAACGACAAAAAGAAAGATTAAAACGAAAAAGTCAAACACGACAAGCGCCATTTTTAAATGACACAAACATAAAAGTTTTCATAAAAGAAATGTCGAAAATCATCATCGGTATTCACCAAAAAATAAAAATAAAAAAGAAACTTGGAAAATATCCCTTGTTATTTGGATCCAATTTTCATACTCGTTAGTAGTTGCTTCTCTAAGATGATTAGGGAAGTAGAAATTCTCATACAAGTCTACTCGGGGAACCATATAATTCCCATAATGCTTTTCGGAAGTGAAAATTCATGTGAAATAGAAATTCCTGAAACAATTTACCCTCCAATTTAATCCATCCAAGCAAGCACTATCCTAAATTTACCTAATCTAGAAGACTTCTCCTTCACAATTGCTATCTTCACCAAGTTTTCTACACCAATCCTAAATACAAGCCTTATATTTTAATACATGCAAATTGGGCCTCATACTTTCTCTCTCCGTCTCTTCCCAGATCCCTAAATCACACCAACACCACCACCACAATTAAACACCGACACTACTAATTCACCGCCGATGGCGTCGACGACGAATATACCATCGGAGACAACTACTCTAACTGGCGCAACCATGATACTCAACCCCAAATACGAACCCGTGCCCCTGCTCCGACGATACACATCATCGGCGAGTGACGACTACACCACCGGTCATCATCATTAGCAATTTTGATATTATATACTATCCAGTCTTCTCTATGTACTATTTGAAAATCTTCACATACAATTTTATACACCAAACACACACATCATCGCGACCACATCACCGGTCATCACCATTTCTCAATTTTCATACTATATACTATTCCGTGTTTGTTGTATACTATTTGAAAGTATTCATATACAATTTTATACACCACTAGTCATCACCAGTTTCATACCAGGCCATACATACCACTCTATATTTTGCATATACCATTTTAAAACTCCATATACCATTTTAAAACTTCCACATACTATATTACTCATCCATATATATATATATATATATACAACCAGTTTCATTTGTGCACCAACCCAACATAAAAATCATCGGAAAAAAAAACTCACCTCATCAACTTACCTGCATCACCATCACCTTCACATCCTCAATCTCCATCACGAACTCCATCGGCTTTGCCGCCGGATTGAATTGACACCCTATGAAAGGAAGGTTTGCTAAACCCTTTTGGGCCAAAATTAGAAAAGGGGACTGATAGGGGGTTGCCGAAAAAGGGTTTATGGTTGGGTTTCCCGCCGCCGCTATCGCGGCGCCGGAAAAACCAACCATAAACCATTTTTCAGTGACATGCAATTAATTGGCGTTGGATCTCCGTGCATCTTCTATCTCGACGTGCGGTAGTGTTGAGGGATTGGTGAAGGAAGGAGATGGGTTGAGGGAGAGGAGAGAGAAACTATGTGTTGAGGGAGAGGAGAGAGAAATTATTCATATAAAGCAATGCTTGACTTTAAACCGTCTGTTCCATTCCACTACAGTTCCTACTGTCAACACAACACAACACAAATCCCAACAGCAAACTCGAGAGCAATGGCGACGAGAAAACCCAGAGATATTGAGCAATATATACCCTAGGAAATGCGAGAGGACATCTTTCTTAGACTTCCTGTCAAAGATTTAGTATGAATTCGGGCAGTTTGCAAGGCATGGAAATCTCTGATTGACAGCAGAAACTTCAAGTTCAAGCAATTGAATATTGAGGAGGAGAGTATGAGATGGTGGAAAAGCTTATAATTCTCATTTATTGATTTTAGTATAAATACAATTGTACAAGGTGTGAACATAATAACAATCTACCTAAATTAGTTAGGGTAAATCCTACATAATAGGTAATAATATAAAGGATAATACAATTATCTAGATTACAATAATTTCTATAACGTTAACAATAATAATATATAATAGGAATTATATTATTTCCTTATACGCCACCGCAAGATGGACGGTCGAAGAGTAGGCCGATCTTGAATATAATCATAAATAACGATGTGGGTAGCCGTTGGATGACTTGAATCGTGAGTTGTGAGTGCTTGATGAGTTGTGACACGTGAAAAGGTGTTGCAGCGGAGATAGAGAATACGTGAAAATGGAGATAGAGAATACGTGAAAATGGTATGACAAGGTTTGTACGAAAAGGGAGAAAGTGTAAAATAGACGAGGTTTAGGATCAAGAAAAGAAATTTGTGAGTGTGGCCTATGGGGGGAGTTTGGCCGAGGGTAAAAGTTTGGAAATTCTATATTTTAATATTTTTTTTTTTTTTTGGAATATAAAGGTAAAAACGTGAGCTTGTAAAAGAAAATGATGGAAAAGGTTGATTGTGAAAAAGAATCAAATTTGATAAAGAGTGCAAAAAGGTTATAAAATCACGTGGAGAGGATGAAAAGGAGTTTAAGATGATCAAGGATAACAGCAATTGGTAGGAGAAAGAAACGATAGGTGCCAAGGGGTTGTTTGCCGAGGGGTTTGGCAAGGTAGTGAGAGTTTGAAGCTTTTCGAGGATGGCCGGGAAGGAGGTTGACCCATGGTTGTGAAGGGTGGCTGAGGGGTGTGAAGGTGGCCGATTAAAGGGTGGTGGTCGAGGAAGGTGTAAAATAGAGTATATGAATTGTGGTGTTGGAGTATTTTGAAGAAGACAATGACTTGTTTTTTTTTTGTTTTGTTTTGTTTTGTTTTGTTGTTGTAGGGAGAAAAGAAGGAGATTTAAATTAAAGAAAATAAAGGTTTGAGGGGGTTTTGAGTAATTGACAAAGAACTGAAGAAGTGGAGATTGGGGAGAAAGCAGTGGGTTCACCAATTCCCGGATTTTGATTCATGACGATGATCAAGTCGAGGATCGGGTGGTCATCCGTGGTCCGATTTGTACAAAATTTGACGAGCGTGTTGCGCAGACAAGGGTCGTCGATGTCAATGGTGGAGATCGTGATTAGAGCTGTATATTTGGATGTATGATAGATTTTCGAGAGACTGATTTTGAGGGTTTTAGAAGACTTGTAGCCATGGTTTTGGAGGATGAGAGGGGTGGCCGGAGTAGAGGGTTGTCAAATTAGAGGGTGGTTGAAATGTAGGGTGACCGATTAGAGGGTGGTGGCCGAGAGTTTGAAGCTTTTCGGAGGGTTAGGCCGAGCATAGGATCTATGCTCTGATACCATGTTGAGGAGGAGAGTATGAGATGGTGAAAACTTATCATTCTCATTAACAGAGTTAGTATATATACAATTGTACAAGGTGTGAACATAATAACAACCTACCTAAATTAGTTAGGGTAAATCCTACATAATAGGTAGTAATATAAAGGATAAAGGACACGGTGGTTGGCGACCCAGATGGCGGCGGTGGTGTGGTCGCGGGAGGGACCCACGTTTGCTGGTGGTGGTGGAGGTGCCCAGGTGGTTGTCGGTGATGGGGTGCGGTGGTAAGGCGGTGGGGCAGGGGCTGTGTTGGGTGGGTGGCGGGGTTGGGGAGGGAGGTAAGAGAAGATTTTTTTTTTTTTTTTTTTTTTTTTTTTTTGTAAGATTATGTTATTGGGTAGTTAATAGGGTGTTTAATTGAATTATAAGGTAAAAATAAAGAAAGAGTTAACGGTATTGGATGGACGTTAGCGAAAACTATCAAAATAAAGTAAAACGCAAACCTCAGGGGTACGTTGGATAGCTCGGAAACCTAAGGGGTATACCTGAAAATTTCGGGAAGCTCAGGGGTATATTGGAAAATTTCCCATTTAACAAAGTAGGTTTTCAAGGTTTTTTTTAGACACATAATAAGACACCGATTGTGTCTAAAATCAGTGTCTTATGTGTTCCATAATTTTTGATTTTGTTTTTTTTTGGGATCACGTACGACACCGGTTTCTAAGAAAACCGGTGTTAAATGTGCTTCACATATTTTTTTTATCTTTTCTTTTTCTAATTCATGCAATTGTTTTTTTCTTTTTAATTGCTTACAACACCGGGTGTTGGACAACCGGTGTCTTATTTATTTCTGACACCGGTTTTAACGTTTCCGGTATTATATGCTAATTTTGGCGTAGTGTGTACTTGGCCAGTTGAAACTGTTCTTAGCTTTCTCTTTATCTTTTAAAAGTGTTTAATTTGATACTACATACGGAGTACTTGTTAATTAATTCAAGTAATAAAACATTGAATTTTTTTTTGATTCGGTAATCTACTGGCCCTGGAAGGCTTTGTCTCTGTGGAGTTAGAGGGTTATTTTGGGGATCTACCTCACAAGAAAACCCCAATTGAACAGCTGGAAACCAGACATGAACCCAACATGGGGACCCTACAAGAGGGTCCACATCACAAAGAAACCCCAATCTCCATATTGGGGGCAGTGGCGGACCCAGGGGGTGCACAGGGGGACACGTGCACCCCCAATAATCTGGGAATTTTTTTATATATAGTTAAGCTGTCATTTGTGTATAATTAATTGAAAGCTGGAGTAGTGGTGAGTTGCATATAATTTCAAGGCATTGGGTCAGGTTCAAATCCTACCAATAACTTTTTGGTGGTTTTATTCCCTTTTTTTTTAATGAAATAACCAAAATATTTGAGCGTGGGTCTTGCTAGGATTCGAACTCTAGACCCTGGGTAAGCAAATCATCTCAAAACCCAATTGAGCTAGATACTATTGATGCTATATAATATGCCTAATAAATTCATCATCTATTTTAGTTGTGGCTCATCTTTCAGTATTTGTTTTTTCTTCTTCTTTATTTGAGACAATTATTAATTTGATATTTGTCTTTTATTTTGTAAACTGAAATGTTACTACTTCGAAATTTTTTTCCTAAAGAATTCTTGGATCCAAGTTTAATATGTAATGTTTAGTTTAAAATTATATGAAATCAAACGAAGTTTTACACCAATGTAAATAATAATCCGTCAAATAAGATGTTGAATGTTTATGAGTGTTTTTATCAATTCGTAGCTAAACTTTTGCGAATATCTCATTTTCTCCAAAAAAAATTCTTCTTATTTTTTACGAACATAATTTTAAAACTCCAAAAATACGCGTTGGCTACTAATTTTGTGCACCCTCACTCCCCAAATCCTGGGTCCGCCACCGATTGGGGGAGTAGTAGCTCAAGATCCTTAATAAAACATTGAAATTAAATGGGTCAACTTTTGTGGTATAGAGGACTATTCCATTAGCAGTAAGCCAGTAACTAGCGACTTTTCATCCCTCGACAAAAATCACATGATTCACGTATATGGCCCAAAACATTTATGTTAGATATATGCATGGCCAATGTTCATTCACGTATGATGCCATGGTAATAATTGATCGTAAAATAGGCTCTATATAAATATGGGTTATGAAGGGGGTGTTTAGTACCCAACTACCAAAGAGCCATAACCCAATATTCGCAGCAACAAACAAACCAATCATTACAAATCTTGAATTTGCAAATGGCAATCTCTAGTGATCTCGACAATTTGAAGTTGAACGGGAATACTTTAACTAATCCAAGTCAGGTAATGGATCTCTCAATGTACATGAAGTATAGATAATTGTAGGAGTCTATATGTAGACAATAGAAAAACTGCCTATAACATAATTTTATAACATAATTAAATGTGGTAAATTAAAGATTGCTAGTAGCTAAATAATATGCTTGTGTAACAAATTTAACATGTTTGTAGTAAATTTATGAAACTGACGGTAAAATCAACATTGTTACGAATATATCAATAGAAAGTTATTTAAATTGATTTAATACCCAAATCAAACCCTTGATTGTCTCTCTTTCCTTATTAATCCAACATTTACAATTTTATGCAACAAAATTTACTGCTCATTTAATTAATTTCACTACAAACTAATTAAAGATATTTTTTTTTATTTGTCTATATATAGACTCCTAGTATTTTTGTTTGTTATTACATCTTCTAAAATAAATTTATTACTATCTCTTTCCAACTAAGACACCTCATATTAAAAAAATGGACCGTTATTTATAGGGTGCACACACTAATCGGTTAATCAAACTTGTTATGTAATTTCTTTGAAACTTTAATGAATCGATTAGTGCGTACACCCTCAAGGAGTATTAAAATCTCGAGTGCACCCTCCTTAACGCGGTTGGTATTTTGGATAAGAGTGTTTAAGTTGGGACGGAAGAATATTACATAAGCTTGCCTATGAATTAATTTTAGATTCTCAACTACACATGATACCATGTCTGTAAACGTTATTTCTTATCTATTCTACCTCAAAATTTCCAAACAAAAACTAGACATGATCGATTTTGTCTAAAATGACAAACCCATATCGCTGTAATAATCTCGAAAATGAAAAAACCATTATTAGGCCTCTTTTCCCCTTTACAATTGCTCCTAGTAAAACAAAATATTATTTGCAAAATCATGTGGTTGAGAATACATATATTCTTTGTTTTTACAAGAAAATAAAAGAAAACAAATTTCTACATATACATACATGTTGTAGACTCTAGATACGTAAATCGGTGTAGCTATATCAGTATAGCTACTCGTATTTTATTCTCCATTTATATCCAACCTTTATGTTACTTAAACTCATGCACAAAGTTTAAGGATTGCATTAAACATTAATAAAATGATAACATTTGCACTTTGGAAGTATTTTATTGGTTTAAAAAGCTCCCAAATTAAGAAATAAGAAAGTTGGATGTGAATTCCTTAAATTAGTATACATGATGGTTGGATATAAATGGAGTGAGTATTCTTCTACATGTCTGAAATTTTTTAGTTCACTTAGCTTGTGTTCTAATATAAACATATTGTGTGATCTGTTTCAACAATTAGAACTTGTTTTGTTGTACATGCAGGTTGTCTGCGATGGAGACAATATTTCAATTCCAGTATAGGATGCTCAGTCACATGCAGTATAAACATCAATTGACTACAATATGATGCTTGTACGATGCATTTATGTATTTATCATCTACATTGTATGTACACTAGTTTGAAGTTGTGTGTAACACAATTTCTCTGGTTCGTGAGTTTTGCATTGGGCTTCAAGTTGAACCATGTAGGTGTTTCATGTAGTTCAACTTGTAGAGACTCATCGTTATGTTTGTTCCGTTTTTATTACACTCGTTGATAATAAAATATAAAGGCCAATGACTTTATTTCCTAGATGCATACTGATATAAGATGTATATATCTTTCGGTTTGTTATTTCTATGACGTTTTTTGTTATTTTATTTATACACTTAACTAGTTTTAAGCCCGTACGTTGCGCGGTTCAAATATTATATCATTTTTAATAATTTTTATGTTTATAATCAACTATGCTATTATTTCAATTAAAATAATCCGTAGCAATTGTTGTGTTAAATGTATTCAAAAATCTTGATCGATTCAAAAAGCAATAAATGCAAAGTTGTCTAGATTGTTCATGTTTAAATAATATAACAACATTTCTTATCTATATATACTCTTCAAAAAACCAAGTTTTTAATAAATATAACATATAAAGTCGATTTTAAAATTTATGCATTGCATATCGAAAAATGTATGAATGGATGGATCTCAAATTGAAATACATTTAGAATCAAATAATTAATTAACTAATATTTGACAAATTAATAACTTGACGTAGACTAGATACATTGATTGTTATTTGAATAATAATTTTGATCTGATTTAATTTGATTTGAATGAAACTGATCTGATTTGATTTGATATGAATTCATCTGATCTGATTTAATTTAATTTGAATGAAACTGATCTGATTTGATTTTATATGAATTCATCTGACCTGATTTGAATTTACTGTTATAATTTTAAATTGAATCAAACAGGACCAAAGTAGTATCACCACAGACCAACTTGACTAGCACCTAGGTACTGATCAATAAAACGGCAGAAAAATGATAGTATTGCAACAAACTAGGATAGCAAATTAAAAGCTGGGAAATACACGGTTTAACAAATTAAATGTGCTGCGAATTAATGGCGTGCGCCTTAATAATAATAAAAAAAAAAAGGGCAAGAGTGACTTCAGTTTAGTTTTCAGCAAAAAGTATGCGTGCTTTCGGAGATGCTCTCGTGAATCCCATCAGCGCTCTTGTCACATTCTTCTCAGCCGTAGCATGAAGTTTATGACTCCTGATCAGTAACTTTTCGAGGACGACTGAAACGGAGAGTAAGTATTCAATCAATTCCAGCTCGGAGCTTGCTCCTGTGATACCTGTTATTTTGATCTTAATCATGTGAGCCAATTTACAATTGGTATAGCAATCAAGTTTGTGTAATAGATCAGAATGTCGAGTTAGACTCCTTCGTCGCCAATGAAAGTAATATGTTCTTAAGACTGCGAACATTTCGGAAAATAATAGACTCAAACACCCCTACTACGGTTAATTTCTTGAGGCTAGGAACATCGATTATGATATGATCCATGCCAGTCCAGTACCCAAACCTCAACAGACTCAATTTGGGACAATTCGCAATCAAACTGCTAAACATTTCCGGCTGATTGTGTTAGAGTTATGGGAATATGTGTTGTATTAGAAATACAAGTGTTTTGGTAAATTCTAGTTATGGTAGAATTGTATGTCGTAGAGATTATCTCCGACTTATTCTCCAAGTCATCTATTTGTATAAATAGGAGGGATTCACCCCCAAGTCATTCAGACATCAATATACGAATCTTTTTATGTCGTATTCTCTATCTCTCATATATTTCTTCATGGTATTAGAGCCTCTTTCCTGAGAACTCTTCAAATTTCGCTTCCGCTCCGCCGGTGGGTGATTTAATCAAGCCCACCGGCGGGATTTCTCATCAATTATAATGAGTTTTTTTTTTCTTTCTCAATTTCTTATTTTGCCGTTCGTATGTCCACGACTGCTACCATACTCCACCTCTTCTTCTTGTCAATTGTTCATGCCGTTTTAATTAATTGTCTTCCCGGCTTGTCCACTGTCCTACCAAAACACTAAATCCTTCGATATATTTTTGACGTGATGTCATTCTTATCTTCTATCCTCGGCACTTGTCTCACGCCGATTCTTACAAATCCAGTTCCTTCTTAAATTCCCACAAATTTTTATTATTTTTGTCGTACGTACGTGAATGTCAAAACATACGTTTGTTTAACTCAACCCCCCTTTGTCGTTTCGAGCTTATGACTCATCGTATCTTTGCTCGAAGTTGTCTTTTCAGTCGTCATCGATCAATTGTCATTGGTTTGTGGTGCATCGCCGTCTTTCTCGTCATGGTTAATGTAACAACCCTAAATTTTGACAACTTAAAAATGCGAATATAAAGGATTGTTATGCCGCCATTGACTATCAAGTCAACGGCAAGGCTTATTAAAACAGACTTCTGAAAAGTAATAAAAAGTGTCAGCGGAAGACTTGTAGCCAAGATTACAATTCGAAATCAAACCAAATAAAACAAATTACAATCGTTCATGAAAACCAAACGTCTGACGAATTTATTCTACTATCCCATGCCATGCAACGACGTTCAAGCAGACAATCAATCACCTTCAAGACCTGTCAACTGCGCCATTACAACAATGACACAGGCCCCAGAATAGGGTAGGGACAAACCCAAACAGAAAGAACGTTAGCTCAGGCTGAGTAAGTAGCTTAAACAGGTTGGAAAGAATAAAACAGAATAAAATAAGATACGCGCCTTGATGGCGCGTAGCTGTCAATCAAAGAAACGCAACCGCGCGAAGAAACAAAGAAACGAAGAGGCGCCGATCACGAGTCGTGCCCACCACTGAGGCCGAACTTCACGACCACGGGTCACGTTATTTCTATGTTCATTATTTTGCTTTCGAGCATTCTTTTTGTAGTAAACGTGTAGGGCCTTCGACAGGTCCCTAGTATGGACAAGGGTCCTACCCCAAGCCATCCCACATCTAGAGTTAATGTAAAACTACCCTAAAGACTCGAGTGTGCACACCCCTCGCTAGACGGGCCGGTAGGACGAGTTCCCATCTAGGAGGAAGTCAATTAGGAGGTTGGTAGCTGATCTCCAACCTAGAATATGTACCTTGATCAGAGGTTGTAAACAAAACATGTCCATAGGACATGGTGACGGCGCAAAGTCCGTCACTCTAGATGGGGTAACAATATTTATTTCATTCCTTTATCTTTGAAGTACATTATTTTTGTGCAAGCGCTTTTTCAACTTATAAACGGCCGTAGCCGAAAACAATATATAATAAACTCAATGAGAATGAGCAACATAGTTATGAAACAACATATGTATCATATAAACAATTGATTGTGAAGTGATAATGGTTAGAAAACCAATGAATCAATAGGAGATGATTAGCGAAAGCTCAAGAGAATGATATAGGAAATCATGCTTAAACATTAGGATGATCAACGTTCTTACCTTTCAACGCTATCAGACAAGATTACGAACTACACCTCCTTGAATCCACAACTTAGGTACCCAATCAATCACAAACTCAAACGATAATCTCCTAATTCACAAGGTGTATCCATAAGTCATAATTTTCACAATTAACACTAATCTATATTGAATCCAAAAGGAGACAGTAGTAAATAAACATGAATAACGTCTACCTCCGGCATTGGATGACCACCAAATTTGAGTATGTAATAAAAGGTTATGTGAGGAACGTCCCCTCCAAATTTCGTCCACAAAATCCAAGCGGATCAACGGGAATCAATCTCACACTGAACCATAAACATGAATTAGGGTTTACCCACGAATTCTGATATAACTTTTTATACACAAATCTAAGCCTTACCAAATTTGTATATGTTGTCACAACTATAGTTAGGAACATCTCCACAAAATATTGTCCCAAAATACCTTATGAGTCAACGGGAATCATCAAAATACCGAGAGGGCGGAACAGTTCTCGGTAGATAGATACAGCTCCACTAAAACACCTCTACAGAGAGCATCCGGTGGAATCTTTGAACAATCTACATGTTGATGGATTCGTATCAAAAATACGGTTCTAACGCTTTAAACCATGTCTTAATCAAAGGTCGTATGTGAGAGTTGTGTGTGTTTGAAGTTGACACAGTTGTGCTGAAATCTTATGCGGGTGGAGGCTAAGAGAATGAGAGAGATGGAGAAGAGGGGGGCCGAATGACTGTCAAAGGGGAGCTAGGGTTTTCTTAATTTTTCATAAATGGGTATTAGGGTAGACTCGGGTTTGGACCTAGCTAATTTGATGGGTTGCGTGATCCACAAACCCGATCCAAATCCGAATGACTAGCAAATCCTCTTGTGTAATTCTATAATCAGAAATCCCATAATAATTCAATCGAATTCCAAATAAACCTTAATAAAACTCTCAATTACATTATAAAACGTAACACCCTTAATTATTTAACTTCCCAAAAATACGGGGTGTTACAGTTAAGTTATGCCAGAATCAACTGCGTTATTGATCAAGTTATCTTTTTCGTCGTCGTTCGTCGTCCTTACGTAGAGCATGTAACACGTTGTCAACTGTGTGGCCTCCTTCTAGCCGAGTCCATCTTTTTTCATCACCGGCCCTTTACAAGCAAGTTGCCGTAGGTTGTCCCGGATTTTCGACTCGTGCCTTGCCAGGTTGCTTTTCTTCTCCGACGACATGTTGTTCAAGACGTTATTATTTTGAGGTCCAATCACATCGTTCGTGTTACTGCCGTTGCGATTGCGGGGGAGTGTTAGAGTTATGGGAATATGTGTTGTATTAGAAATACAAGTGTTTTGGTAAATTCTAGTTATGGTAGAATTGTATGTCGTAGAGACTATCTCCGACTTATTCTCCAAGTCATCTATTTGTATAAATAGGGGGGATTCACCCCCAAGTCATTCAGACATCAATATACGAATCTTTTTATGTCGTATTCTCTATCTCTCATATATTTCTTCAGATTGAATTTAATGTTGTAAAACACAAGCTGCCTGAGTTTTTGAAAGCAACTGATACCACTAGGGGGTTGATTCAGACGAAATTTTGTTAGTCTAAGTTGCTCTAATTCACTGCAACAGAAACTATACGAAGCAAGAGGTTGTCGTTTTGATGAGTCGTTGATAAATATCTTTCTGACACCATTTTTAGATAAAAAATAAAGCCACTGACAGTGATTCAAACTTTCTTGTTCCACCTCCTGTGGAATATAGAGATGGAATTCTTCGACAGGGCCGTTGTGATGGAAAAGTATACTGCTTTTAATGTCGCTGCAATATTCAGGGTTAGGATTCCCATCGATCTTCATCATTTTGCGCAATCCAAAGATCATCGTTGAATACAAGTCGCCTCATTGATAGCCAATAACGCCTCAGCTCCATTGCTTCGACAACGCACTTATGAGAATTGGCAATCGCCCAAAGATTTTATCGGCCACATTATCCGGAACATTGCTTAGAAAATCCTCGCTTTCTCGACGAGGCTTCGAGTAAGACATTGGAACTTTTAATTTGTAGGTACTTCAAATGACAGTATATATGTATTCGATATTGGATGGTGTATAATTTTATATTTTGTGACCCTATGAAATCTCAACTTACGTGGTTAAATCGTAAACTAACAAGATCACTAAAAGCAATATAATAGTTACTATGAATGTTAAATGGTTCACTTTTTAAACAACTAAATTGGTTTCACAATAAGTTATCGCGAGACCGTCTCATATGAGACCTATGCGTCATCCGCCTCAATGTGTCTTCTTACAACCCTAGAACTCCAAACAAAGTAGTCTCGCCTTTGTAGATGTCCTCGTAAATCCGGTCAGCGCTTTAAATACGTTCCGCTCAGCCAGAGTATTGAACAAGCTGGGGTTACATCTGTACCAAAACTCTTCGAGCTCTGGTGAAATCGCGAGCAGGCACTCAATTAATTTCAACTCAACGCGTGATCCATTGATTCCTGTCATCGTAACCTTGAGAAGGTGAGTCAATTTATGGTTCTTATTGTAGTCTAAATTGTGTTGCTCATCATATACGTAATTACTCGCAACAACCTGCAGAAAAAAAAAAAAAAAAAAAAACAGGAATAATTTCTTAGTTTTGGAAAACTAACGAAGTTTCATGTCGTCAGGAGGACTGATTAGGAGGAAATTAATGATGTCCTTACCGAAATGTCGAGCTCCTTAATGTAAGGACAACTCCCAATCATCCAAACAACACAACCAAAATCTCGGAATTCGGCCAAAATTACATCACTTAGACAAAGCTTTTTAAGGTGGTTGAGCCAGACAGGAAGAGATCTTTGGTTAACACCTACAGCCAAGAGCTTACAAGTACAAGCCATATGACGTCAGATCAGATTTCAACATCGACACATACAAAGGCACATACTATATACTCTCTTCAATTCAAAGAGATTTTCGTGTTTCTGTTAACAGTTTTGAGGTGCCATGTTGGGAGCTATTTTTAGACCACATGAATCATTCATTTGCTCAAAAACATAGTAAATTATTCATTATGCATTGCAGTCTACCAACACTACTTAATTTTAAGGCAAACAGATCTTTTATTTGGTTTACAAATAGTCCCTAACATGCAAACTCATGCAAAAAGAAACAGGAAAGTCTCTTTGAATCGGAGTGAGTTTGTCACTAATCGTGACTATTACGGGACTTGTGAGTTTACCTTTACGATGAGAAAATTAAGCTGGACGCTTTCGAGTTTACACAAACGTG
This sequence comes from Spergularia marina, assembly GCA_963680865.1. Classification (NCBI taxonomy): domain Eukaryota; kingdom Viridiplantae; phylum Streptophyta; class Magnoliopsida; order Caryophyllales; family Caryophyllaceae; genus Spergularia; species Spergularia marina. The sequence continues at coordinate 7,011,992 of OY804545.1, read as the reverse complement.
TAAGAAGATACACAGCGTTGAATGTTTTCGTGAGATCCGCAGTCGGGAGTAATGCCGTGGGTTGAACGCACAGAATTTTAAGATCACGAACAGTACCGAAACCAAGAGTGTGAAACTGTCCAATCACAGTCAAACTCTGGAGAGTAGGTACGTCGATAACAATATGATCCAAACCAGTAAAATTCTCGAGCCTTAATACACTTAATTCGCGACAATTCGAAGTGAGACTGTCAAATACTCCGGGATGAGAAAATCTGATATTGACGAGTTGAAGGTGGTTTAAATTCGGAAAACCCTTAAAATCAGCTGGCGGGTGATTTACCATAAAACCAACAAGTTCTAGATGAACTAAATAAGTGAAGGAGAAGATATACGAACCAATAGGATAATTATAACCAAATGGATCTGTGATTATCATCACTTTGACGTGGTGATTTTTGGATAGAAAACTTAACCATTGGCTATAATTCATTATTTGTGGAACGTAAAGAATAAATTCATGGATGGGGCCGTCGTGTTTGAGAAGTATACTGCTTATAATAGCTTCGCAGTTTCGGACATCTCCTTGGTACTTTGCTGTCCAGAAATCGAGGTCGAAGACGAGACGCTTCAGTGATAACCAATTACGTCCCCATTGTTTTGACAGTACACTAGTCCTTGCTGCTGTCAGAATTGGCAAGCGCTCGAGGATCTCATCGGCCACATTATCCGGTAGATTGCCGAGAAAATCCTCGCTCATCAGTCGAGACGATTTTGGACAAGACATGATAACGCTTTGGGATGGAGTGGATGATGAGCTGAGATCAACTTTTGTGAAATCACGACAACGGGTTCACCGATCACCTATGTATGTAGAGCAATTTTTTTGGGGGGTGGTTGTTATTATTCAAACAATTTCAGCAAACATCCGTTAGCGAATATTTTGAGATGGGATTATAAGATTATTGTGATTATTGTGGGATAAAAAGCTTAATTTTTTTAGGATTGTTATGGGAAACCACCTATAGTTTGACCTTTTTTTTTTGAGGTTTAATAAATATAATTTTTTTTTTGGTGCTGATTTTATCAAGGCAACAATTAGCGTCGTCAAGGAGAATATTAAGTAACTATTATACTATATATACTATACTGGATTAAGTAACTATTTTCGTAAAACTATTTACCAAAACGATCATTATCTAAAAATATTGCCCAAACTAGCTATTATCTAATAAAAAGTGATAAATGATACTATTAGGTAAAATAGTGAACCAAACCAAACCGATAAAGACCATAATTAGTGAACCAGTGAACCGATTTTAAACAAACAAAAAAAAAGTTAAGCTAAGAATATAGACAAGAATAATTAAAACAGAGGCGGACTATCAGAAGGCCAAAACACATAAACCCTCCTTTCTCCATTAAATTCCTAATTAAAAAACGTTACTTAAAGGTAAATTATTTTTCATACTCTTTACTTTTTGTTTATTTTCATCTTCTATGTCCCTAATTTAGAATTCTCTTTAATTTAAAATGTGTAGCTTTTGATTTAGCGCTTGATAATGTGCAAACTGTTATAACTATCCATATGATTTAGTTTTTTACTACACTTTTTAGGACCATGGTCATGATCATGATAGCTAAGCAAAACATTTGATATCAGTAATTTAATTTGGGATATTAAGTTAAGAATTTTGGGTTGCATGGGTAGTCTTACTAGTGTACGGAGATAGTGAGTTATATTATCTTCCCTAAGTTCACTGCCTTATATATAAACTAGCGGGAAATCGGAGAATTTTAGTTAGTATCAAGAAGAGAATTAACAAAAGTGTCATAAAAAAAGAATTATCAAATAGTGAATAAATGAAAAAAAAAAGCCCGGTTCATTACTATAGCTAGAGGACAAAACCAATTCCCAAAAGTGAATTAATTAGAAAACCAAACCGGTTCAATTATAGGAATAAATAAAAAATCCAATCATCTTGCATTGTCATTAGAAAATAGCTAGTTTGGGCAATATTTTAATGAAATGGTCGTTTTTATAAATAGTTTTGCCAAAATAGTCGTTTTGGTAAATAACCCATACTATATTACTAGTTTGCATGCTATATCTATATTGTTATACTCAATTTATGAAATTGTTAGTCTATTTTTGTTATAATATTATTAGCAACACTATTATTTTCCATAAATTAGATTACCAGCATAATCAATATAAATCATATTATTTTTCATAAATTAGCTAATAATTTTCATATTATGTACTCCCTCTGTCCCAGCTCAAACGCCCTGGACGTTTTTTGTAGTGGAATAAGAAAAATTGATACAATAAGTTGAGTGGGGTAATATTAGGAAAAATGAGGAGAGAGAATGTGAGGACTAATAAAAGTAGTAGAGATAATGTGAGAGAAGATGTGATAATTTAATAAAAGTAGGAGAGAGAAATATGTCCCAAAATAGATGGAGTGTTTGAGGAGGGACGGAAGGAGTAATTACTTAGTGCTATCCAATTAATGAATGTCAAGTGTCCTTTTAGGATAGATTTGATTTCACGTTTTAATATATAGCATTAGATATATTTAAAGTTGGGTTAGAGGCAACAACCACGTTCATCAGTTTCAGCTAGGCCATATGTCATGCCACGTGACATGTCTTCTTAATTTTCACTTAAAATTTTTTTTTTTAAATGTCTTTGATAGTAAAGAGTGCACTTAAAAAATTATTTTAAACATTCCATCCATAATGATATATAAGTGACGTTTTCCATATAAAAAAATTCACAATAATTTTTTTATTATAAAAAATCAATGTTGAATATCAATTGATTTCATCTTTAATTAACTTATTATTTTGTACATTCCTTATTACTTATTTGACTGGAATCACATCATTTATATTGAAAGTGAAACTTTTATAAATAATACTTCCCCTTTCTCAAAATATTTGTCTTTCTCACATTTCAAAACACTTATTTAACATTCGATATCTCTCAAAGTATAAGGGTAAAAATTATGAAATTATAATGTTGTGAAAGTATATTTCACAATGAATCTAATTTTTATAATTTTTGAAAAAAATAAATTTTCATGAAATTGAAAGTCAATACTTGTCTCGTAACTTGTAAACGTCATATATATTAAAATAGAGGGAGTAAAATTTATTGATAAAATTATCTGTTCTTTAAGAATTAAAATGATAAAATTTATTTCGAGTTTAGCACGAATAATGAACTAGTTATTAAACAAAACCAAAAACGTAATCGCACGCTCTAGTCCTATATATCCCCATTCACCATCATCCGGAAATTTCCTACGTAGCACCTCAGAGTGCTAACATGGTAAGACACCTAATCTAACTAATCAGAGGGAAAAAAAAAAAGAAAAAAAAGAATGAGGAATTAGCCTGACGTGTTTCCCCCATTTCCTCTTGCCGTCAACCTCACCTGCGTCGCCATTGATCACTGCGTTACATAGAAATAAATCCTCCAAAAGCAACAAGATAAAGGTAGAAATTTAATTTTCAAATCAGTGTGTTAAGAACCGAACATTTCTCAAAATTTTTATGAAGTGGTTGTTTGGTTGTCAAGCAAAATCATGATGAATTAAGAAATTGAATTTGTTTGGTTACCTAAAATCATATGAATTGAAAATTCATACAAAATGGAGGAATTGGCTTACCAAACCCTTCCTTGTTAATTGAAAATTCCCCGTGTAAATTCATTTCACACATGTAACCAAACAATACTGAGAAACTCATGTGATTTTTAACAACAACCTAGGAAGTGGAGTTTCATGGGAATTACTCTTTCCATGATCCCGAATACAACCAAACGGGCACTTAACTCTTCGATTTAGTTTTCCAAATGACTTTCAACACTGCCGCATTATTCTTTAGATTCGAACTTAAGACATTTGGTTAATTAAGCTAGTCGATTCCCCTATGATTTCTTTGGTATGCAAATCATTAAAGTACTAGAATTGGCGGCCAAACATTCAAACAACAAAATGAAATACAACCTCCAATGCAATTCTCACAATTGAGTATTCTTCATAAATAGAATCAGAAACTTATCTTGAACTCTTGCGTTTAGACCGTACCTTTTTTAATTTTCATTTTAGAGTTCTTATTTTTCTTTTTTCTTTTTTTGTTTTGAAAGCAGAGTTCTTTTTCTATTTTGTGATATGTTTCAGTGTTTTAAAAGTGTAAGTTTATGTATAATTTATTTTTCTTGGTTTTGTACAAGTTTTGCTTGTAATTTTAAGTCCTTAGACACTGAATCAATTAGGACTTGAAATTACCACACTTGTTTCGACAACACATGCACGTCCTTGCTGCCATAGCAATCGTTCGAAAATCTCATGGGCCACGTTACTCGGGACATTCTTAGTCGAAGCGATTTTACGGAAGACATGAAAGCCCTTTTCGAACGGTGTAATTGATGATCAAACGTTTTGAAATAAGGAGACGGAGTTTACGTGATAAAATCAGGCGAAAGGAAGAGTATGGAAACAGATTTAAAGAAATTGACCATGGAATAGCGTGATTTTCACATTCTCCATGAAACATTTTTCCGTTTATTCTTCCTTTTTCGTGAAAACAATTAAAGTCACATCGAATCAAACCTACATATCCTGTTTGTTCCTGATACGACTCGATCAAACTCGACTGTTCCACCAGATCAAATTCAGTGGAAAGCCTATTTGTTAGGTTAATGTAAGTCGGCCCCTTGGGCCTTCGTATCTTGTACCTCAAGCAATGTTTGGTATAAATGCCAAACTCAAGCAATTATAACCCTAAATAATTCTTGATAATATTGCGATTAGACTGAATTTCAAGTCACTGGTTGAATTTGGTTGAAATTTGCAAGAATAGACATTTAACATTCGAGGGGGAAGGGGTAGCTAGTCTACATAAATCATTAAATGGGAGCATATGATAAACTGAACTCTTGCAAAACATTTGAGTACTCTAAGATTCAGACGCAACAACTCGGAAATTTTTTTGGTCTACTCGAAGAAAAGCATCGAGAACTTGCTATAAACTTGCTGGGTACGTAAATGCATACGCTGAATTTGCTGTGTGTTTAACAGATGCGCTGCTAATAATGGCGTATGTATAATTCGGCTCAATGTGTGCAAGAGTGTCTTCCCATCTAGTTCTCCAAACAAAGTAGTCTTGCCTTTGGAGATATCCTTGTAAATTTCGTCAGAATTTTTAACACCTTGTGGTCAGCCTGAGTTTTGATCAAGATCGGGTCACATTTGTACCACAACTCTTCGAGCTGTGGTGAAATCGCGAGCAGGTATTCAATCAAGAACACCTCCTGCCGAAATCCCCTGATTCCCGTAATTTTAACCTTACGAAGGTGATTCGATTTATGGTTTTTCTTGTATCTGACTTTGCGTTGATCATCTATTTTGCTCGTAACAACCTGTAGAAAGAAGAAGAACAAAAAAAATATAAGGACGGTTGGTACGTGTGAGAAGTTAGAAGGAGAAATAATTAGGAGTATATAGTTAGGAATTATCTACTTACTGAAATTTCGAGCTCCTTAATGCAAGGACAAATCACAATCATGGTGTAGACAGCAGACAAAACAATCGTGTCGGTCAAATTTAGATCACTTAGACAGCCGTTGAAGGTGGTTGAACGCGGTAGGAAAAGATATTGCATCTGCAGGCCAGATCTTACAAGTACAAGCGAAAGGGACGTCAGATTAACGACATAGATAGATAGGGCAGGGACACTAGCACAGATGTTAATTACTAACAAATCAAGCGCGTATAACATGTTAATTTGTAATGAAACCCAATGTAAAATTGAAAGATCAGACTGGTAACTAATCATGCGTATGTCACAAGATAATTTAAACTTATGAGATCAATTACCTTAGTGAAGTGACCATTAAATTGAATGGTTTCGAGTGGACATGTACCTGCAAGATTATAGAAAGATTTGCCTGTTTCTCAAGACTGGCAGCCGTAACTGTATCCGCGATGGGTATGGAGAGTTTCTTTGTAATGCACAGCGAAATATTTTTGAGACAAAAACCCCGAAAGCAAGAGACTCAAACGTACCATTCACAGTCAAACTTTGGAGACTAGGTACATCGACAACGATATGATCCATACCAATACAATTCTCAAGCCTTAACACAGTCAATTGGCGACAATTCGCAATCATACTGCTGAATACTTGGGGTTGAGAAAACTTAATGTTGACGAGTTCAAGGTGGTTTAGAATCAGGAAGCCCTTAAAACCATCAGGTGGATGATTTACAATAAAACCACTAAGATGTAGATTTAGTAAATCAGTGCACGAAAAAATATACGAACCAATAGGATAATCATAAGCATTATTATTATTACCGAAGCAGTAGTTATACGTGATACTGAGCTTTTTGACGCGATGTTTGGACAGAAAAAATAACCATGGGTTGGGATGTAATCTTGTTGGAACATTTAGAATAAATTCATGGATGGGGCCTTTGTGGTAGAAAAGTATACTGCTTATAATAGCTCCGCAGCTTTCGAAATTAGCAGTAGCATTAGTATTAGTATTTCCTTGGTTGAGTGGTCTCCAAAATTCGGAGTCAAACACGAGACGCTTCAATGATAACCAACTATGTCTCCATTGCTTCGACAGCACACTTGTCCGTGCTGCCGTAGTAATTGGCAAGCATTCGAGAATCTCATCGGTCACATTATCCGGGAGATTGCCGAAATAATCTTCGCTTAGTCGAAGCGATTTTGGGGAAGACATGGAAACCCTTTAGGTAGCGTTTGGAAACATGAATTTGGAAATTTGTAATCATTTCAAATCCATCATTTGAGAATGTAGATTTCAAATATAAATTCAATGTTTGGGGAGGGTGGGATTTCAAAATGACACCTCTTGAGGTGTCATTTGTTTTTGGCCTAATTGGATTTGATACAAATTCCAAAGGATTTGACACAAATCCAAATTCTCAAATTATTGAGTTCCCAAACATGTGATTTGTGTCAAATTTGGATTTGATTCTCAAATCCTTGTTCCCAAACACTCTCTTAGGAATTTCTGTGAAATCAGGAAATTAAACTAGGTTTACCTGTTTAAATATGTGCAACATGACGACCGGAAGGAGAGAAAACAGAAAAGACAGGAAACGGGAAAGGGGAAAGAGACGGGGGAGAGAGCAGAGAAACATTTGTTTTTTTTGCTTTTTTTTTTTTTTTTTTTTTGAAAAAACGTAAAAAAAAAAAAAAAAAAAAAAAAAAGTGGAAGTTATGCTGGGTTTAGGCTTTGTATAATAAAACTTACTATGTGTTTGGCCTAATTTTTAAAAGTACTAGTTTGCATGCCCGGCCCGCGTCCGGGCTGTATATCTATATTGTTATACTTATTTTATGAAATTACCAGTTTATCTTTATTATAATATTATTAGCAACACTATTATTTTCCATAAATTAGCTAATAATTTCCATATTATCTAATTACTTAGTGCTATCCAATTAATGAACGCCAAGTATCCTTTTAAGAAAGACTTGGTTCCAGGTTTTAATATATACTATTAGATTTTTTGCCCTAAAACTATAAACTTGGTCGAACATATATTTTTTTAGAAGTCAAAGATTGTTTAATAAAAACCAAATTCTATTTTTCAACCCCCAAAAGCAGAAGCATCACCTATTTAGTGTTTTTGTTTCTTTTTCTTTAAAATCAATCAAGTCATGAGATCTTTTTTTATTTGGTGAAAATAAAAAATTGAAATAAAAATAAAAATAATTACTTTTGTTGCAAGTTGAACCAAACACTCATTACTTTTCCAAAAAGCAATTTTTGAAGAAACTGATTCTAAAAAATAGAAATAGATTTCGAAAAACTGGGTCAAACACACTCTTAATAAAAGTACTAGGAGTGAGCATAGACGAGCGAGTACCCGCCTCAAAACCATGGGTCTGGACCCGGACCCGTTGCTAACGGAACCTGAAAATCTGGAACCGGACCCAAACTCGTCAAAAGCAACAACAGGTCTGAGTACCCTCTCGATTTAGAGACTAGTAATTAAAAAAAAAAAAAAACTAGCAAATGGGCTGGTACATGGCCAACTCGCCATTGCCCAAAGGCATGGCTTATTAGGCCGCCCATAAAGCCTCGTAGCTGCATTGATCGATCATGACCGATCTCGAAAAATTCCATACTGATCATCTGAACCCATTACCCATGCTTTGGAGGTCGGGATGATTTTCCAAGGATTCTCATGATCGATCATGACGGATCTCGAAAATCCTGTACCGATCATCCCAACACGTTACAGAAGGGACGTTATCGATGAGACCAGACACCCGGGGTTGGGTTTGGTCTCATCGGTCAAGGATGTTCATGAAAATCCTCCAGCAATCATCCTGGGCATGGGGTCACAGTTGTGATCGATCATGACCGGTCATGGTGACCGATCATGATGGGTCACACCGATCAGTGATGCACCATGGCTACCGGTACAGCCCAAGGCTGCCTGGGTTACCTAGCACACACCTCCCCCGTAAAGAGTGTTTTTTACTTTTACCCACCTTTTGACAGTATATATTGGGTGTGCAGGAGAGCGATATAAAATGTATTGCCTTAGTTGAAGGTCTTAAACACATCATCTAGGGACGCATGAGGTACCAATGGAAAGCTAACTTCGTGAATTTGATGTTGGAAAAAAAAACATTCCGTAAAATGTTAAGTTTCGGGGTCGTTACGGGGCGGGAAGCGGACCCATCCTAGCTGACGGGAATCCTGCACCAAGGGTTCTTTTTTGGGGGGTGGGGGTGGGGTGAAACAGGTCCAAGTGGTTGGGAATAGGCCAAATATGAATGTTAACTTGTAAAGCTTGGTTTTGCTTGGAAAAAAATTAAGTTTGCTCGGAGAAGATTCGGTGTTGACACGGTGGCGATTTTCGGGTTGATTTTGGAGGGTTTGGCGTGTGTCAAATCACCAAAACTTCGTGTCATGTGTCTCAATTGTGATTGCTATGGGCTATTTATACCCTTAGGAAGCCCCCCAAATAATTTGGGACAATTCTGAGTCGGTGTTTCGTGGGGGGGGGGGGTGTTTCTTTGGTGCACCACCGTATCCTTGGCACCCTGGGGCTGTGTCTTTAGTGTCTTCTTTGGTGGTATCCTTTTTTGTGTCTTTGGTGTATTTTTTGGTGTCTTTGGTGACATGACACCATGTCCTTGGCACCCTGGCACACAAACCATGTCTATAGGCACAAAGACACAGTGCATGGCATCATGGCACGGTACAACCATGTCATTTGGCACCATGTCTTTGGGTGTCTTTAACACCATGGCATGGTGAAAATCATATCTTAGCCCATGTCTTTGGCACCAAGACATTAGCCAATCGCGTCTTTGGCACCACAAACCATGTCTTTGCATACCCCAGTCCATGTCTTTGGCACCAAGACATGATGCAACTATGTCTTTGACCCAAAAGACACCATGTCATGTGTCTTTGGTGCACCCAGACCAATACACACAAAAAAAAAAAAAAAGGTGAATTTCTAAAAATGTTACATTAAGGTGGTTGACCTAATAATTTTGGCTGATAGTAATTGTTTTAGTGCAAAGATATTTACTCATACAGATTATTTTTTCCATTAAGGCATAACTCACCTAATTATTTAGTTATTTTCTAATTAAATTAGATCATTTGACATATGATATGTACAAATCATGTCAACTAACTTCTGATTTAATCATATAGCTTCATACCAATTCATACAAAATCTAAATAACAAAGACATAATCAATTTTCATGCAACTAACCACAAGCTGAGGTTCCTTAATTAATTCCAATTCTTTTTTTAATTAATTTAGATCATTTGATATCTGAAATGTTCATATCAGATCAAATAAATCCTTATTCAATCAAACATCTTTATTAGATCAATCAGAAGGTAAATAACCAAGACACAAACAATTTTCATGCAAATAAGCTCAAGCTAAGGTGGATTGATGTTCTCTTGATTTTACCATTTTACAACAAAATGTTTTTAACTGTAGTCTATCAAGATGAAATGATGTAAGATGTAATAAAAATGCAAATGATGATAATTACAGAAAAGTCCCAAAAATAACAATATGCAAAAAAAATAATAATAATAACAATGATGATAACAATATGTTTTATGTGTATTACATTCTCTATTCAAAAATATGTTTCAATATCATTTTTGGATGAGACATTCAAACGAATATAAAGCCAACAATTACAAAACTATAATATTATCAAAGTAGATAGTAGAAACCAACCAAATGAGTATAGCTTTATGAATATAAAATTTGATTTTTTTTTTTTTTTTTTTTTTTTTTTTTTTTTTTTTTGCGAAATCAACAACCAATACGTTTTCTCACAAAATGAAATAGTCATACTCCCTCCATTTTATTAGGTTCTTTGCATTTGGTTTGAATCTGTGAGAGAAATTCAAACCAAATGCAAAGAACCTAATGAAATGGAGGGAGTACATTTTGTAAATTGATGCGGAAAAGAAATTCTATTTTTTTTTCTTTACAGGAAAAAAATTCTATGCACGTGTTGATTATACTAATTAATGGGAAGGTAGCCAAACATTGGCACACCAAAACAGCTAATCTTACGGAGTGATGGCGGAAAGTGGAAAACGGGCATGCTGTGCACAACTAGAAAGTTCGAGGGTACCGCATGCAGAAACTTACTTTAGAGGGTGTTGTATGCAAACATTCGAACTTCAGGGGTACCACGTGAATTTTCTATTTAATTTATCACGAGTTTTCTGGGACATAGCCGGAAAAAAAGTTGTAATTCTGTGTATCAAATTCTTTCACCAGAAGAAAGCATATCCGAAAGGGTAAAAGGAACAAATGCATTCGATCATACAACTCTAGCCATCCTACATTTCCTTGATAAGCTCTAAACCTGCTAAACCAAAAGAAATTGATTAAAAGGCAAACCAGGAGTGTCAAGTACTTCGAGGGTTATCGACTCATTTCGTACAATCACAGTCACATACACGGTCACACCACACCTACGTACAACTCAAAGCTAATCTGAGTCGGATGCACCAGCATCTTCAGAGGATGACGAGAATGATTCCACATCACTGCTATCCAAACGAACAGATACTACTGGCTCTGGGCAGATGACTTCCACCACCTGTGACACTCTACGAAAACGAATTAACTGAATCATCATCTCCGGTCTGAAAATCTGCTTGATGTCGCCATTGGATGTAACTGATAACTTTTTCAGAATAGGGGAGCATCCGAGCAAAAACTCAATCAACTTGAGCTCCATGGTAGAGCCACTACAAATTTTGACATCAGCATAACAGAGATGGTGCAGTAGAGAGTCAGGATTGTAGTTTAACTGGAGCGTTGGATGGTTGCTCGTACTAACCTATGAATAAGGACATGGAATGATATTAATGGCTATCCGAACAATAATCTACATCATCTATTTATAATATGCAATGGGATAATCTCAGATTGCAATTTGCATAGGCAATAAACAACAAAAAGTCCAGCTTTGGCCGGATTTGTCTCTGAACTAAGAGCAAGACTGAAATTAATTTCACAGAAGATTCAAGGCACTTCCACAAAAATATAAGTGAATTACTTACCGAGATGAAAAGCCTTTCGATAGCAGGGCAGCTCTGGATAGTGCTGACGATAGCAGAGAAATCATCCACATCATTAAGATGAATGGATGACAAATCAAGATTTCTTAGTTTCTCAAACACCGTAGGCAGCAAGGATTTCTTATATAATGCCTGCAGCAGAAAGTGGTTTTAACTTTTAAGTAACAAGATTAGAAATGAACCCCAATCTCAGTACAACTACAAAATTGTATAGTACACCAGACGCTCACCTTACAGAAGTGACCTCTGAAAAAAAGCTTTTGAAGCTTAGACGAACTTGACAGAGCCTGGATCAAGGAACGTAAACTGGGCTTATGACAGACTTCAACCCACTTCGGTAAACCTAATAGAGCAAACACTAGATTTCCAGCATTCCGAACATCAAGTGATAAGAATACACCATCCAAAATCAAAGAACTCATACATGGAGCGTCAATAATGATATGCTCTAGAGCAAAATTGGTCAATCTTAGTTTCTGGAGAAGAGGGCAACTGTGAATCAGGGATTGGAATGCCTTTGCTGTCAGTGTAATTTTATCAAGCTCGAGACACGTCATCTTTCTAAAGCCTGCAAAATTTCGAGGGGGGCTAATAATGACGTATTGCAGCTTCAGTTTTTCCAAGTTACCACAGGAGAAGATGTGCGAGCTCAGCTTCAAAGGAACTTTGCACTGATTCTGAATGCTAATGTCTGATACTGCCGTTCTTGACAAAAAGCATATCCATTGATTGACATCCGGAGAGGAATCAAGCAAGGGAATGTACAAATGGAACCTCAAAAAATGACCCTGGTGATGAAAGAGTATTTTGCTCACAATGCGACAAAATTCATTGGTGTCATGTAGATTACCTTTCAGGACACTTGAGAAAAAGTGAGCATCAAACGCCAGTTTCTGTATTGATGTCCAAATCTCAAGCCACTTACGCGAGAGAACAGACATCCGTGCAGCATCACAAAGGGGCAAGCGCTCCATTATGGCATCTATTACACCCCTAGGCAACTCACTAATCAAGTCTGCGGGACCATCGAGGCTCTTTCCTCTCTTGAATCTACCTTCATGTGCCATTCTATGACCGAGTATTAAGCTATCGGACATCAGACTGAAATATCCACAAGTTTGAGGTTTGAAACGACATCCTTCAAGTTGACATTTTCAAACATACAGGAATGTTCGCATCATCACCTACACCAAACTAATTCATTAAACAGCTGCAATAAGAAACCCGAAACAGAAGCAGCAAAATGTCTCCACAACGCACACAAGGACATCCCAAACAGATCTCGAAAGGCTACACAAGGTCAATATGGTGAAGACTGACGACTCAACAAAGTGCAGCTAGTTCCAGTCAATCATCAAGCATCAAAGCTGCTATCTTTAACTAGTCCAATACAGACCCAAACCCTGAGTCATTGATCCCAAATTCGAGCATACACACACTTCGAAAAACCCGAATCAGTTTCAACGAACAATCATTCCAAAATCAATTAAACTATATGATATCTAATGAAGAAATTCAACTTAGATTAGCTCATCTCTCTCCATCTCCTTCTCATATTCTTACAAAGTCTAAAGCAATTAACCTTGAAAATGAACAACAATACTTAAAACTTGGGTTACACAAGCAAACATTTTAATCGTATGATACAAGCTAACAAGCCCTCCACATGTAATATCACAATAGAATTTCAACTAATTTCACCATAAATTTGAAGCTGGTCACATTTCACAACATAGAAGAATCAGCATCAAATGATAGCAAGTTCACCAACACAATGAAGATTAGATTAAATTGAAAATTGCAATCAAACCCCTAATAAATCCAGCAACAACAGGTGAAATCCCCAATTCAATTGAACAATTAGGGTTCCTAAACTGCATTGTTTTAGGAGCAACTAGAGTAAATTCCGAGAAGTAAATTAGCGAGTAATTAGAGTAAATTCTTGTGAGAGATAAGTAAATCAAAGAGTTCTGTAATTTTTCAGGCATATAAAGGAGAACCAAGCATAGAATCGAGTTTTTGATGGTAAAAATGGCGAGATAGAAAATTTACCTGGAAAGTGGGACTGGCCGACTGGGGGTGGCAAGTTGGCAACTGGCAAAGGTCAAGTAATCAGATGTTTTTCGTTTTCCGGAATTTAAAATTTGGAAGACGTCGGCGTCGTATATATCTATATCGTTCCCTACTAATTTAAACTTTTCATGAAATTTGAAATTATCTCATATATTCAAATGTTATGTGAAGTTAATAAGCTACGAGTAGTAACGAATTGGTAGCTGAGAAGGATACATAAGAAGAGCACTGTGATCATTTCACGTTTGTGGATGACCATGGGAGAGTAGTAGAGTGGACGGGTACCTTTCGGTTAACTAACCTGAGATGAAACGAATATTTCTAGTGGAACCAAATACTAATTACGAGTATTTGTTTGGCTTTGGGGTGTAATAAAACAATAGCAGTATAACTCATAAAATTGCATGCATATATATATATATATATATATATATATATATATATATATATATATATATATATATATATATATATATATATATATATATATATAGCAAATCTATCAAATGAGAAGTATTAGTTTCGTGAGAAGTGAGAAGTAATTTCATCCCTCCATTCAACCTAGATCAATGGCCTAGATTAAAAACTGAAAATAAAAACAAACAAACTGAAAATAATAAACCCAAACCCAAATCTCACATTATTTTCTCTCTCCTCCCATTTCCTCTCTTCTCTCTCCACGGACCTACCCCGCGCCGCCCACCACCACCGCTGCGTGCACCGGCAACAACCGTCTTCGGTTACGACACCACCGGTCGACTCGGAAGACCACTGCGAGTCTTCGGCGGTAGGTAGCGTCCTCCGTCGAGCATCGTATGGCTACGAAATACGCCTTCTCTTTTTGTTTTTCACGCTCGTTTTTCCAAATATGGCCGCCGCATCTGACCTCCGCCGTCTATCGTCGCCTTTTATGGCCTCCGTCGACGACGCCGCTTCTATTGGCGGCACGACCTCTTAATTTGCGGCGCTAGAGCAAATGAATGAAGTGAGAGGTGAGAAAAGAGAGGAAATGTGTGGGCGGAGATGGTGGATGCGATGGTTACAGGACGCGGCTTGGTTCGCGGCCGGTGGGCGCTGATTTGGCCGGCGACAGAGGTTAGGCGAGGGTGAGATTGTGCAGTGGTCGTGGTGGTGGAGGGTGGCCGGGATTGGGTGGTGTGAAGGAGAGAGAAAATGGGGAAAGTTAATGTGTTTTTCTGGTTTTTTTTTTTTTTTTTCATTTTTTCGTTTTTGGAGTTACGACTTTTAATTGTGGAGTTATGAGAGTTACAACGTGTTTTAATTATTGGAGTTATTTGGAGTTACGTGTTTTAATAATTAAAGTTATTTGGAGTTACGTATTTTAGTTGATGGAGTTAAGTTGGAGTTACGTATTTAGTTGGTGGAGTTAAGTTGGAGTTACGTGTTTTATTTATTGGAGTTAAGTTGGAGTTACGTGCTTTAGTAAGTGGAGTTAAGTTGGAGTTACGTGTTTTAGTTGTGGAGTTAAGTTGGAGTTACGTGTTTTAATTGGTGGAGTTAAGTTGGAGTTACGTGTTTTACTTGGTAGACTTAAGCTGGAGTTATATGATTTAGGTTGTGCAGTTATTAGAGTAACGTGTTGTATTAAAGTAGAGTTAGAGTTACGTGATTTAGGTAATGGAGTTATTAAGGTTACGTGTTTTATTTGATGAAATTAAGTTGGAGTTATGTGTTTTCATTGATGGAGTTAAGTCGGAGTTACGTGATTTAGGTAGTGGAGTTATTAGAGTTACGTGTTTTATTATTAAAGAAAATTGTGTTGGAGTTACGTGTTTTAGTTAGTGGAGTTACGTTAGAGTTAATGAATTTTCGTTGGATTTGGTGGAGTTAATAATGATACTCAAATTAGACAATTTACTTTATGGATTTAGTTTAATGGAGTTACGCAATTTAGTTAGTAGAGTTAAGTGACTGGAGTTAAGGGTTTTAGTTAGTGGAGTTATGACTGGAGTTATGCAGTTTAGTTACTGCAGTTATGCGAAATCAATGGCTGAGATTACTTCTCACTTTTCACCAAATTCTCACTTCTCACTGGATAGGCGCCGGGATACCTTATCTTATGGCCTGCGGCAGCCGTAAACCTTTTAGGCGCCGGGTGCCCCGGTTAATAATGTTGTTGTAATTGAAATGTTCAATTCGCTACATAAATTTAAATTGAACTCTACCATAGTATGGCTACGTTCGAAGCGTCCGAACATAGACTAAGGCCCTATTTGATAGAACTTAATAAAAGTAGTATCAGATCAGTTCACTGTCATTCAAATTAGATCAGAGTCATTCGAATCAGATCAGATCAGATCAGAAATGTTCAAACAACTATCAATAATTTATTTGCTCATAATTGATACTAATTTGTTGAAATTCAATTAAGAAAGATGCAGTCCTATAAAACGGGGCCTAAGGACCTGTGCGATCCAACTTATTAAATTGTGTTTTCAAATCTGATCGGATATATCCAAATCAAATCAAATCAGTTTCATTCAAATAAAATAATATCAGAATTATCTATATAACAATCAATAAATATAGCCTAATTTTAGTAATTAATTCGTTTAAATACATTAAACTTATCAATAAATAATTCAAATCAATCAAGTTCATTCAAATCAAATCAAATAAAAAAATGCAGTCTTACCGCATATGGCCTAATTTGGCCGAAATATGGCTTTTGATGACTTAGCTTAACTCTTCACATAACAATAACAATTGAAATAGTCTCGAAAGGCATCGGATCAAAAAAAATATAAAAGTTAATAAAACAAAAAAAAAAAAAAAAAACGATTTTCTGATCAATTATAATCCTCGAAATTTGAAACAAACCCGTTAATAATATATCCACACAATATGATCAATTTACCATACCAACTTCATTCAGAGTATGCCTAATGACATTACATTACCTCACTCGGAAGCACAAATTATTTAATTTACAGATTGCTACGTGATGATACAGATTGTCCACACTGAGAATTGCAATGAAAGGTAATTTAATGAGCACACTTTCCATAGATAATACAATAGGGATTCCGGATTCATAATTATAGGCACTCAGGATTGCGTCCAGAACCTCCAAACAAGAAACATAAGCCATTTTCAGTGTCTAAAACCGGAAGAAGTTGTGCATCGTAGCACAAAGCATTAGTGACACTTCGCCCAAGCATAGCGAGTTCAGGTTGACGGTAAGTGAATGAAGCGTCCACGTACTTGAGCGAGCAAATGGAGCTTGCGAAGTGTGTCTCTATGTCCGGAAATAGTCCGTTGCCCATGTCCGTGTCCGTGTGAGGAGCATTGCCACCTACGGAATCATAGACACTTCCTCCCCATGCTATTGTCTTAGCCCCATCCGGTATACCCTCAAACAAGGTAGCTGGCCAGCTTCCTATTGCTACGCCTTCAATATTGAGTTGCCAATTTCCAGTTGTTGGGCTCTGGAAATATTTCATTTAAAATACAGGTTTGATTAATTATTGGCGCACCAGTATGGTTGTATTTAGACTATGAAACATTGTCAGATCTATAGTATAATCTACGTTTCAATTCACGCAATGAGGCCCTATATTTTTTTTTTCCGTTTGAGACACAGTTCACTGATTAAGGTCATGTTTAATAGAAGTGCATCATCATACAACAACAACAACAACATCAAAGTCTTATTCCCAAAATGATTTGGGGTCGGCTAACATGAATCGTCGTCTAGTAACCGTCTTATGCGCGCCATAAAATTTCAAAAACGTTGTGAACCATTTAGAAATGTTGAAACACTTTCGACAAGAGTTTTAGAAAGTCCTCAAAATAAATAAAAGTTTGAAAATTAGTGAAAAACATATGAACTTTGAACACCAACTAAGGAAAAGTTTTGTATAAGTTAGGAAAACAAAACAAAGAAACTAATTTGATCTAATTTGATTGCTCCTGATCCGATTGAGAGTTTAATAGTATTTCGACAAATTATATAAAAATATAGATTAGATTCAGTTATCGTTATTTGAACAATTCTAATCTAATTTGAATGAACTAGATCTGCATGACTCTAATCTTATTTAAATATATCTTCTATATTAATTCATATATATCAAACAGGGTCTATTGGTCTATATATTAAGGATCCGTATAATTCATCTCTACCTTCTTTTTATTTGACATGACGTGATTTAAACTTAAATGATCTAAAATTATTGAAAAATTATCAATTTTGTCCAAGTAAATTTATACCAACAACTAGCTAGATGCCTAGAACGGATAAATTGAAAGCTGTGAGACGAGATCACCTAAACATAATTTGCCAATGAAAAATATACAAGGTCTAAGCCGGTATCTTTATTGAGTATTTTTTTTTTAAACTACGAAAAGTGTGTCATAAGATAACCGTTTTTAATAATTTTTTGTATAACTGATTTTTCAGCAAACAGGCGATCATAATTGATCGAGCACAATTGAAGTGATCGAAAGATATAGTTAAAATCATTACCTGGAAGATTTGTATGTCAAGAGACGACCAACTAGACGCACCTAGGATTGAAACCGGCACCACAGGTTGGCCAAGGGGAGAAAGTTTGTTAAATAACTGGAAACCGTCACAGTCCAAATCATAGCAGCCAGTACCCGCGCCTGCCTGTATTTACCATATACATTAAAGAGTAGTTACTTACGTTATACTTTTGCCGAAGAATTATGGTCATCTTTATTGACGCTAATGTAATTAAGTAACAAGAAAACCCGCTTTACTAATAAGATTTTGATCATATCATCATTGTTATTTTATTTTTATTTTTTTGAAGGAGATCCTGATTATTATTGACATTATGTATTACTGATTTATTGGTATACACGTCAATTAACTAAGGTGGTAAAAGTTAAAACCCTAAAAAATGTGAAAACACGATGCTCCCTCGAATAGTCTAATTCACCTTATTCTGTCTCATTGCCTTACAAACTAACTGTCCTCTTTCTATGTGGGAAAAGTTATTGTCGAAGTCTAGAATCACCCTAGTCACTAAGTCCCATTAAAAAAAAATAATCATCTCAATCAAATGTCATATAATTACATAGACGAGTAAAGTTCTATTATAATATCGGATGATCCTAGAAATCTATATATATGTAGACAATAGCAAAATTGTCTATAACATAATCAATTGTGGTAAATTAAAGATGGCATGCAGTAAAAAATACGGTTGTATAGTAAATTTAACGTATTTGCAGTAAATATATGACATTTGTAGTAAAATCAACATTGTTATGGATCTATTAATAGAACGAAATTTGAATTGATTTAATTCCAAAAATCAAGGACCCTTAATTGTCTCTCTTTCTTTATAATTCATCATTTGCCAAATTATACAACAAAATTTACTGCACCTTTAATTATTTTTACTTTTAATTAGTAATAAACACTTTTTTCACTTGTCTACACATAGACTCCTAGTATTTTCGTTTTTTAGTACTCGTACAAATTAACATACTACTCGATCATGCGAGTAACCGTTTGACTCGTGACTGTCGATTTCCCCGGCCTTAAACACCAACATGATATTTTATACCACCAACGGAAGTAAGAAAAACTGTCTACTGTTGAGACCATCTATTCATACCGTCCAGTATACAAAGAGCCTAGGTTTTGAGTCGCCATATCGGTGAGGATATACCTGCAAAATGAATAACCATACAAACCCTTGAGTTTGTTACTTTGATCCTTACAAAAATAGATAAGAGGGAAACAAATCTTACCACAACAAGAAGTAACCTATATATACATTCAAATTATATATCCTAGTAGAAGTTAGCCCTATACATTTTTATGAATTGATCTAATAATCTACCTAATTTGAGTTCATTGACTAAATTAGCCAAATTTACGTGAATTATTGTTAAAGTGAGCTCCACTTGTGACTCTGTGAGTGTGCTATATTAGAAACAGAGGATAGAGTTGATATATATGTATACCACTCTATCCCAAATTAAATTTCTCATGTAATAGTACTATGTGAGAGGATTTCAAATTATATGGAAAGTTTAATTTGAATTGAGACGAAATGGTATTAACCAAGGAGTTACTTTTCTTATTGTCAATTGGTTTTATGATGAAACCTCATTTGTCTTATCAAGTGGACTATTTCTTCTCCTTACGCATGTGACCCAGACCCGCGTAATTTCACAATTATTAGCAATGCTAACAATTAAATAAGTTTCTACTAATATGTATTCAATACATATAAGTCCGATTTGAACTATTTTTTTTTTTTTTTTGGTACAAAGACAAAAGATTTGAACAAATTACTCATGCATTTTTGTTCCACATATATATATATATACTCGTATATAATATATAGAAAAGAGTTTGATTGATGACTTACAATCCATCCAGCCTCCATGAAAGCAGTACCATCACTGGTAAGAAGTACCATCAACGAAGATGAACTGCTGTCATTTACCCTTGATACGGCTGGGTCCCATATGCTTATTGTGGCCCTCCCTCCAAAAAACCTCGTTTTAGGTGATCGAAGCATCATCATCGCGTTCTATATATCCACAAAAACAAATTACGTATTGCACAAAAGGATCATAAAAAAACATATTCGACGCGTCTCTGATTTTTAACATTTGATGTGAATTAAAACCAAACGTTAACAATCTATAAACCAAAGTTCATCCAACTAATTAGTCGAGGATAAAACTTGCCTCATAATGGGGACCTTGGAGATCAGCAAGATTTCGTCGCGCTTCGACATGAGGAGTTGTAAGCAATAGTAGCAGGCTTCCTATGAAGAGTAGGATGAAGAGATACAAAGTGTTAATTTGGCCATTTGATGAACCCATAATATAATTAAGGGCGTCACTAGGTTTGAATAATAATAATAATAATAATAATAATGTATCTTATCTTGTAAGCAAGCAGCAGAAAAACTGTAAATGAGCTTTGCTGGCTATGTTCAAAGCAATGAGCAGCTCCTTTTATAGGTGAAATTCAATCTCATCATGGCGATGAACTATTCAATTAACATTGAAATTTTCTCATATTCATATATCATTGAACGCGACAAACTATTTTTAAGACTCATGGGAGTTTAATTGCACTCTATGATGGACGGTTGCCATAATTGCCCTTGGGTAGCCAATTTTTTGGAAAACAAAAAAAATAAAATGCTTGATAGAGATGTTTTTTTTGAAGGAATGCTTGATAGAGACTTGATAGATGCATACTCCATATAGTATAAATATGAAAAATTCTACATCTTATAATAAAGTGAATTAATAAGACAAATTCTACATCTTACAATGTAACTAAAGTTAAAAAGTCGATAAAATTTTAAAAGTCTGTATTTTCTTATTAGTTAATTTATTAAGAACAATGCTAGAGGTCTACAGTGTAGATACCAAAAAATGTCTACAATCAACAATAGTTTTACTACACCATCAAAATTTTACTACTCACACAATTAATTTTACTACCCCTCATTATAATTAGTTTTACTACTCTGATCTCAATTTTATTACTACTAACTCAATTTTACATTGTAAATAAATTAATTGTGTCTACATTATATACCTCTAGCAATTTGCATTTATTAAAAGTTGATATTTATTATGATTTGGTCTGATTGTATAAAATTTAATTTGAACAAAATTCACTGTTCTAAAGTTGAGTAGTGAATACCGATGAGGCAATGAGATATAAATGGTTTCTGTAGAAGTGATCAAAAGAATAGTACTAGAATCACAGTCAGCGATGAATATTTTATGTAAAACATAATTAAGATTTACGTGTTAGATAGGAATATAATTATGAGCATATTACACTTTCAAAATAGAGAGTCGACTACGAGTCTAAGATTAGAAAGGATCATTTCAATTTGATTTACTCATGGCTTCTTGACTTTTTCATGAAAAATTATACTGCCCATGTATTCTCCTCTTTGATAGTTTGATAATGTAGTCGATTCACGAGACTACTCTTCCAAGGTGATGCAGTAGTTTGGCTATTGGTGTTGGTTCGAGCCTCGGGCTAATCATTATGATAAACTAAGCTGATATTTTCACGATATACATGTGGTTCATAATAGTTTTAGGAACAGAATTGCATCACACACACGATTGTGGAGAAGTGAATTCGCGTTGCCATTATCGTGAGATTGCTCGTCCATAAATACAAGGAGTGAGTCCTAGGATTACAATGCATTCACACCTATACACACCTAATTACCAAGAATATAGAAGCCTAAAACGGAAACAAAATAAACTAATTATAAACAAAATATATTTACCGAAAATATATCTAATACCCCCCTCAAGTTGGAGCACGTAACGAATTAGTGCCCAACTTGGCCAGCAAAGTGTCAAAGGGACTCTTGTTGAGAGGTTTAGTAAGAATATCGGTCAGCTGAAGGTGAGTGGGGATGAAATGAGGATCAATAATGCCGGCATGAAGAGCATCGCGGACGGAGTGACAATCAATTTCAATATGTTTGGTCCGTTCATGAAAAACTGGATTACGAGCAATATGAAGTGCGGCTTGGCTGTCACAATGTAACTGAACTGGCTGAGTGATAGGAACACCTAAAGTGGATAAAATTTGGCGTAACCATTTGACTTTTCGAGTAGTATGAGACATGGCACGATATTCGGCCTCAGCAGAAGAGTGAGAAACCGTGGTTTGTTTCTTGGACTTCCAGGAGATGGGAGAATCGCCGAGAAACACAATATAAGCGGTGAGAGACCGTCAACTAAGTGGACAACTAGCCCAATCAGCATCACAATAGGCAGTAAGCTCCAGAGAAGAATCAGAGCGCAGGAGTATACCTCGAGTCCTCGACCAGGATCCCCTTTCAATTAACGAACCACACGAAGAGCAGCCGCCCAATGTTCGGATCGTGGGGTTGACATAAATTGATCTAGAAGGTTCACAACGTAGGACAAGTCCGGACGTGTATGGACAAGATAAACCAGACGACCCACCAACCGACGATAAGGAAGTGGATCAGCCAACAACTCACCAGAGGCCGTAGCAAGTTGATGATTCGACTCAATAGGCGTGGCAACCGGACGAGCACCAAGAAGACCCGTTTCACTAAGAATATCCAAAACGTACTTGCGTTGGGAAAGAGAAATGCCTGTGGGATTGCGAGCAACCTCAATACCAAGAAAGTACTTTAAGACACCTAATTAAGTCCTTCATGTGAAAGCATTCACCCAAATATGTCTTGAAGCGAACAATAGCCATCTTATCATCCCCGTAATAACCAAATTGTCAACATAGACAAGGACATGTAAACGAACCCCATTACGAAGATAGGTAAACAGAGAATGATCTAAAATACATTGAGTGAACCCATACCGAAGTAGAGCAGAAGCCAACTTCGCGTACCAGCAACGAGGAGCTTGTTTGAGGCCATAAAGTGACTTCCGCAATCGACATACTTTATCGGGAACCGCATGCTTGAAACCTGGTGGAAACCGCATATAAACCTCTTCGGAAAGATCACCATGTAAAAAAGCATTATGAACATCCATCTGATGGAGTTCCCAACCGCGGACTGCTGCCACAGCTAACAATGTACGAACAGTGACCATCTTTACAGTCGGAGCAAAAGTGTCGGTGTAGTCGATACCTTCAACCTGGCGATCATCCGAATTACCAAACGTGCTTTGTACCGCTCGATTGTCCCATCAGACTTGTATTTGATGCGAAAAACCCACATACAGTCGATGGCTTTGTTTCCAGGAGGTAGAACCTCAACTGTCCAAGTATTGTTGCGTTCCAAAGCCGTAACCTTTTCATGCATAGCCTGACGCCAGCGAGCATCGGACATAGCCTCACGAAAAGTAGTGGGCTCACTACCACTGGTAATTGCTGCAATAAAACACCGATGGGTCTACGAAAAACGACTATAACAAACAAAATGTGCAAGGGGATAGGGCGTACCTGAGGCGGTGACGGAAAGAGCGGAGCGTGGATTACACTTGTCCTTAAGAGTTACAAAGTCCTTCAATCGAACGTTCTCAAACTTGGCTCGAAGCCCACGACCCAATTGCTTCGTGTCCTGTTCAGCCAGCCCGTCACTCGAACCATTCCCGCCCTCAACAATGTCCGGCGGTGTTCCCGCCACATTATCCGTCCCCGTGACTTCTCGTACCGAAGAATCAACCGTACCCGAAACAACTGTATCCGATCGAACCCCCCTGTGAGTTTGGATCAACCCCGGTAACCGTGCCCGAGACCCCTCCTAGGTTGGATTGAATACCAGCATCGGTCCCTGAGACCTCACCTGAGCCCGACGCTGCGTCTAAGTGTGGACCAGTATCCTCATCCCTCACGACCATGTCATCCGATCCGTGGACCCCCCTAGATTCGTCCCCCCTGGGTGCAAATCTTCCAAAAAATGTGAGTCGTAAGCTGGTGACACGATCCCAATTTCATGTATCGAACTACCCACAGAATCTTAAGGAGAGACGGAATGACCCTGTAATACCCCAAATTCTCCTCAGAGGAGGTTCCTGAGAAATTAAGGGCACATATGAGGTGCTTAAAAGGATTGAAAGTGCTACTCATACCAACAAAGTCGACTTTCCTTTTAGGAAGCCCATGTGATAAGAACTCCAAAGTTAAGCGTGCTTGATTGGGAGTAATTTCAGGATGGGTGACCTCCTGGGAAGTTTCACAGGGTGCGCATGAGTGAGGTTAAAATGCGCCGAGAGGACCCGTGTTGGTCTGTGAGGTCAGCCCACAACCTGGCAAGCTGCCATAGGTGACTACTCTTGGCTCAGGCGATGAGCCGGGGTGTTACAAATGGTATCAGAGCAACCCTGCGACCGCGTGTTGATCTTGTGGTCAGGAGAGCCCAGGTCAGCAGCCTAGCGGGGGAAAGATCCTGGAGCTAGACTATGGTTGGCTGCCAGTCGCAACGAGGACGTTGCTTTCTTAAGAGGGGGTGAATGTAATACCCCAAATTCTCCTCAGAGGAGGTTCCTGAGAAATTAAGGGCACATATGAGGTGCTTAAAAGAATTGAAAGTGCTACTCATACCAACAAAGTCGACTTTCCTTTTAGGAAGCCCATGTGATAAGAACTCCAAAGTTAAGCGTGCTTGATTGGGAGTAATTTCAGGATTGGTGACCTCCTGGGAAGTTTCACAGGGTGCGCATGAGTGAGGTCAAAATGCGCCGAGAGGACCCGTGTTGGTCTGTGAGATCAGCCCACAACCTGACAAGCTGCCATAGGTGACTACTCTTGGCTCAGGCGATGAGCCGGGGTGTTACAGCCTGAGCCGATAGTAGTCACCTATGGCAGGTTGATAGGCTATGTATTGACTTCACAGACCAACACGGGTCCTTTCGACGCATTTTGACCTCACTCATGCGTACCCTGATAAACTTCCCATGAGGTCACCCATCCTGAAATTACTCTCAGTCAAGCACGCTTAACTTAGGAGTTCTTATCACATGAGATTCCTAAAAGGAAAGTCGACTTTGTTGGTATGAGTAGCACTATCAATCCTCTTAAACACCTCATATGATCCCTTAATCTCTTATAAATGTCCTCTGAAATCTGGGGTATTACACTCACCCATTCTTAATAAAGCAACGTCGACGTTGCCTCTAGCAGCCATCCAGAGTCTAGCTCCAGGATCTTTCCCCCGCTAGGCTGCTGACCTGGGCTCTCCCGACCACAGGTTCAATACGCGGTCGCAGGGTTGCTCTGATACCATTTGTAACACCCCGGCTCGCCTATGGTTGGCTGTCAGACGCAACGTTGAAGTTCTTATCACATGGGATTCCTAAGAGGAAAGTCGACTTTGTTGGTATGAGTAACACTATCAATCATCTTAAACACCTCATATGAGCCCTTAATCTCTTATAAATTTCCTCTGAAATTCGAGGTATTACAGCATAGCCCAATGAAAATACACAGTTTTCTTTCAAAGTAAAATAAAAATAAAAAATAAATTCTAAAATTGAAATCTAGTAAAACCCTTTTTTATAGGACTTTATAAAAGTAATATTCAGATCAGTTCAAAGTCATTTAAATCAGATTAGATCATGTCAAATTTATTCAAATCAGATTAGAACAGATCAGATCAGAAATGTTCAAATAACTATCAATGTATTTGGTCCATAATTGATCCTAATTCGTTGAAATTCAATTCATCATATTATTTCAGATTATTTCAGGGTCATTCAAATCAGATCAGATCAGATCAGAATCATTCATATCAAATCAGATCAGTTCAGAAAGATGCGTCCTATTAAACCGAACCTAAGACATAGCGTAACTATTCCACGTTCATTTTTATCTCTCCCAACAATTATATTCTCTCTCTAAACCTACACTCTTTCCTCTCACCAATTCACCATTGTCTACCATCTTTTCCCATTGTCACCATTTTTAACTTACACTCACCGCTTACAATTTAATCCCCAATGTTTCCCCCCTCACAATTCATACTCTCTCCCCGGTATCGACCTAAAGTTTTCTAAGACAAACACTATGAGATTGAAAACTTTAGGTTTTAAGAAGAAAGTCGTGGTATAAAGCTATTCATAGTTCGATTTAGTAGCACTGCATGTAAATCGAAGATAAATTTTATACTAGTTCATTGCTCGTTAATTTTTTGTTGGAGGTCTTCTGTGTTGGTACTAGTATAGATGTGAACTTTTGATCATGTAATGATCTTCATTTTATAATTTATGCCCATCAATGTGTGTCGTGTCGTGACACAACTCTTCTCATGGAGTCTCCGTCTGTGGAAATTTTTTCTTGTTCTCTACATTTATCCCGTGGATTTCTCAACTTTTAGGGTCTGTTTGGTATCGTTTTCTGTTTTCATTTTTCTGTTTTTTTAAAACCAAAGTCCCGTTTTTGAAAACCAGATAAAGTGATTTTTGTTAAAGAATAGACAAGAATGAGAGGCAGAGAAAACCCTACTTTATCATTATGAGGGGGGAATATATATAGATGTGTACAGGAGAGTAGATACACTCTAGAACATTCCAGTTATATGTACATCCATCTATATTATTCCATAACAGTTTTCAGTTGTCAGTTTTTTATTTTATATATGATTATTATAGAACCAAACAATTTAAAGTTAGTTTTGTAACTTATTTAACTAAATTTTTTACACAAAAAAACCAAAAACGGAAAACGACAGTGATACCGAACGGACCCTTAATTTTTTTAATTATATGATACTGGTCAAATTGTTTTTTTTTTTTCTTTTGGTCTTATAGAGGGGCTGTTTTGTTTTTAGGCTCGTTTCACTGTGAGACGGTCTCACAGGAGACCCGCTGATATATTTTTGGGCTTTTCTATTAAGAGTAAAATGGTGATTATTAATGTACAAAAACAAATTAAAGTCAATCTTTATTTTGACAACTACTAATACAAGATAATAATAAATCATTCTTTTCCACTGATTGTAAATGTCATTTGAATATAGGTTGAGGGATTTGAACATCGACCCATCATCTTTAAATTGGACAATTACGCTGGTTAATTGGTGTTGTTTTTTTCAAACACTTACCTTGGATAAATTTTAGTTATATTTAAAATGGACTATCTCCCTTAATTGTAAAATCACTGATGTTGGTTGAATAATACCCCTAACAAGTAACATGATTAGCTTCTTTGAAAGTGACAAGATTTGTTTCAATCTGATTTGAATAAACCTATCTGATCGAAACCCTGTAATATAAGTCGAATTGTATTTAACCTTAAATATTACAAAGAAAAAGAAACTTGCGATGTTAGTTGACGGTAAAGAGTAAGTTATAAGCTATGAACTTATGGGGTACGAATCGATGAAATAATATGTGAGAAGTGGTGACGTTTAATTTGATCTGATTTGATATGCATATTAGTGTTATTAGATGTTACTCCCATATGTTATGCAGTTCTTCCGATCATGGTCAATGTATGGGTCAATGACTAATTGTACAGTCAAAGGAAATTAAGGACGCAAAGCTGCAAAGTTAGACTCTAGTTTTCCTTGACTAACTTGACTTGCTGACCGTGACTGCTACTGACGAGTGACGAGTGATGAAGTGGCCGGTAATTATGGCCAACTTGCTAGTTAAGGTTATTTTTACTATTATCTGGTCTTCCATTTTCATTTTGCAATCTAAAAAAGTCGGGAATTATCATCATTTATCACTAATTCAAGTTGATGCACTTTTAGAAATTTCGGACTCACTTTGAGACAAACTTGAAAATGATGACAAGCTTGAAAATGATGATGATGCCAAATAATCCAGGAGTATTACGCCCCTATTTGACAAAGGGTAGGCGGCTAGCTAGTACATGTTAGTTGAATATGATAACTTATATGAATATATTACGGTAAGTTTAATGTCGTCTAATTATTTTAAGAATGCTTGGCAAAAAAAAAAAAAAATATTGTGTTGTACTCCATATCAGTTAGCCGTCACTAAGGAGTAAGTTATATTAAGTGGTTTGATTAGTTCGTCGCTTGACCACGAGACTGTAAATTTTCACAACGATACAAGTGGTTTAATTCATTCGTCGTTGGATAGGTCGTTCCACATGACCACCTCTATCGATCTTGGGAAACATACCCGAAAAAAAAAAAAAAAATTTACTCCAAGATAACCGAAAATAACAAATCCTTAGATAATGTCGCTCTTATTGGAACTTCAGTCTTGTGATCAATTATTTATATTTCCCCCCCTTCTCCCTCTCTTTCCTCCTAGGTCCAGTTTGAGGGGCGAGAAAACATAATACTCCAGTTATTCAACTAACATTATAATGATATTGATGTCGAAGATTTGTCGTCTATTGGCACATTACATATTTGACTTGATAATATTTTAATGGATTGATGGATCCATTGACTTTGACGTTTTGCACTAGTACATATAGATCTTAGTGCGTCTCATTCATTCAACACTAAATTTGCCACCTTCAAGTTCATTGCAATAATCACGTATTAAATCTTCGTACCCAAAAATAAATAAATTAAAATGAAGATCTCCAATTGTTCTAAATCACTATATGCAACTCCTTTCGATCTCAATCGATATAGTAATCTTTATCTTGATCAAGATGAGTCTGAAAATTCCGTAAGTATCTGATTCTCATAATACTACTTAGTAGTCTTTTGTACTGCATGCTAGTCTTCAATTTGCTGAAAAGTTTTGTATGTTGTTTTTGTTTTTGAATACGTACGTGTTATTGTTAGAAAAGAGCTTAGAATGTTATTGTACGTTTTGGAAATGACATTTTTGTCAACTGATTGGATTTCAGATTCTGGTTCAAACAATTGGTGAATGTAAACTAGCGCTGATCAACAGGCCAAAAGCTCTCAATGCTATAGATAACACTGTGGTAATTTGCGTTCCTTCTTTTTTTACTTTGTTTTCACTGTAGATTTTCATAATAATACAAGTGGTTTGATTAAATCGTCGTTTGGCAGGTCGTTCCACTCTTGCGACACTATCGATCTTGGGAAACAGACCCAAATGTTGGAATCATTATATTAAAGGTAATAGAGCTGACAATATATCATTTTTAATTCGAACCCTAAACTTTGTTGTTGTTGTTGTTGTTGTTGGGATATCCCTCCATAAGGAGGAAGAACTCATTTCATGTGAGTTTAGCAAGTAAGGGGAAAAAGACCATTTTACCCTTACTAAATGAGTGGCTTCTTGAAGAAGCTTTGCCAAACAAATAAGGGTTGTTTGAGAGCAGAAAATCAGATCAAAGACAACAACCACAAACACATACACAAAGAGAGAGAAAGAGAGAAAAAGAGGGAAGAACAGCAAACCCGTATAACCCTCAAAACCCAGATTTTGAGTGGTTGTTTCGAGCCCCGAACGAGCTCGTATTGCAACGAAATTTGGGGAGGATGCTAGTGTATATGGGAGCTTCATTTCTGCCAAGTTTGGAGGTCTTTCGACATCTCTAAGTGGTATTTTCGTTTCACTCTTCTTTGGTGTATTTTGGTGTTTTTCCTCACTTGTTAGTGAAGTAGTTGTGGTTGGTTGTGCCAAGGTTATTACCTTGAGATAGTGGTTGCCTCTAGGTGAGCCTAGGGAGGTTGTATTGTTGTATCCCATTGATTATTGATTGATTAGTGGAAGGGCTTGGTACCGGCTTACGGTACTTGTGGTTTTCTCCCGCATTGGGTTTCCACGTATATCTTGTGTCTCACTTGATTGTCGTTGTTGAATGTGTGGGGGGGCTGTTTTGGTCACCATAGTTGTGCTATATTGTTGGTAGGTTCAAGTAGATTGGTTGGTAGTGTTAATTGTCCATCTAGTAACACGAAAGGGGTAATTGGGGTTTTTGTTGCTTCCGCTAGTAGTTGTGCCCATTTTCCCAACATAGTGGTATCAGAGCCACGGGTTTGTGGCTTGTGGATGCTTGTGTTACTTGGTAGAGATGGATGATAAAAGCCTTACTCGTGGGATGGATCCTTTGAATTCGGGGAATTATTCCACATGGAAGACCCGAATGGAGGACCTTCTTTATTGTAAAGATTTGTATGAACCCATCTTGTGTGAAGAGGTACCAACCGGTGTAGTTGAGAAAGAATGGAATCTTTTGAACCGTAAAGCCGTTGGCTACATTAGGCAATTTGTTGATTCGTCGGTTTTGTCACATGTTGCTAATGACACTAATGCTTATGTAATGTGGAAGAAGCTTGAGTCCACCTATGCGAGAAAGAACGCCTTGAATAAAGCCTCAATTATGAGAAGACTTGTGAAATTAGAATACAAGGATGGTGAGAGTGTAGTTGTACACTTGAATGATTTTCAAGGTTATGTGAATCAATTGTCAGCAATGAAATTGTTGTTGGATGATGAGTTGCAGGCATTATTGCTTCTCAGTTCTTTGCCGGAAACATGGGATACTCTTGTGGTGTCACTTAGTAACTCGGCCCCGGAAGGAAAGCTCACAATGGATGTTGTGAAGTCGAGTTTGTTGAATGAAGAGGGTAGAAGGAAGGATATGAGTTCCTCTTCGGACTATTCGGGGGCAAATGTTGCGGAAGGCCTAAGCCGTGGAAGAAGCACAAGTAGGAAGGGTGATGATAGTCGATCGGAATCTAGGGGGAAATCAAAATCGAAGAATGGTATTACTTGTTATTATTGTGATGAGCCCGGACATAAGAAATTCCAATGTCGGAAATGGAAACGTGACAAAGGGAAGAAGAAAGAGAAGAAATGCCAACATTCCAAGGGGGATAGTGATAGTGATGATGATAACACCTCCGCATTTGCAACTAGTGATGAGCTATTTTTCGTTGGTGATGATACTAGCCTTGATATGTCATTCCAAGAGTGTTCTTGGGTTGTTGATTCGGGGGCTTCGTATCATTACGCTTCACATGTGAAGTGTTTCTCTTCTTACACTAGTGGCGATTATGGCTATGTAAGAATGGGAAATGGTGAGTTGTCCAAGGTTGCCGGAGTGGGTACGGTTTGCTTGGAGACTACACTTGGTTGCAAATTGTTGCTTGAGAATGTTAGGCACGTTCCCGATGTTCGCGTGAATTTGGTTTCCGTGGGAAAGTTGGATGAAAATGGTTATATGAGCCGTTTTGGTAATGATATGTGGAAGCTTACCAAAGGTTCATTGATTGTGGCTCGGGGTAAGAAACAAAGTAATAGCTACTTGATGCAAGCTAGAGTGTGCAAAGGGAAGAAGAGTGATGCGTCAAATTCTTTCATGGAGCCGAAGCTTGATCATGGTAAGAAAGGTATGAATATCCTCCCTAATGGTATATCTCTTTCTCCTAATGGTATATGTGTTGATCATGGGTGTCTTGATCATGGGGGAGAAAGAAGAATGATGAATTGTTGTGGTGATGTTGCTTGTGAGAGCAAATTGGTGAAACCTACTCTTGTTGAGCATAGGTTTTCACATCCACCACTAGGGATGCCTCTTGTTAGAGAAGTTGGAGTTAGCTACCGGAATGTTGAGGTGCATCAAAAGAAGTGGGTACAAGCCATGCGAGAAGAACCGCAAGCCTTGCATGAGAGTCCTACTAGAGAGCCGGTAAAGTTGCTTAAGGGCAATGGAACATCTAAGAAAGGTGAGCGGATGTTCAAAGTGGGAAGCTCACAACATGTAATGAGACATGGTGTGAATGGCGTTGGTTATCCTTGGATTTGTGAATCATCAACAAAGTCCATGTTGTTGAGGCAATGTGAGAAATTGAGTGTTGTTGGTGGTTTGTCCAAGAGAGTTGTTTTTACCTTGCCCGAAAACAAGTTGAATGCTTGTAGGAAGAAGCGGGTGTGATAGGCTTCTCCTTATGTCGTGAGGGGGAGATTTGTTGGGATATCCCTCCATAAGGAGGAAGAACTCATTTCATGTGAGTTTAGCAAGTAAGGGGAAAAAGACCATTTTACCCTTACTAAATGAGTGGCTTCTTGAAGAAGCTTTGCCAAACAAATAAGGGTTGTTTGAGAGCAGAAAATCAGATCAAAGACAACAACCACAAACACATACACAAAGAGAGAGAAAGAGAGAAAAAGAGGGAAGAACAGCAAACCCGTATAACCCTCAAAACCCAGATTTTGAGTGGTTGTTTCGAGCCCCGAACGAGCTCGTATTGCAACGAAATTTGGGGAGGATGCTAGTGTATATGGGAGCTTCATTTCTGCCAAGTTTGGAGGTCTTTCGACATCTCTAAGTGGTATTTTCGTTTCACTCTTCTTTGGTGTATTTTGGTGTTTTTCCTCACTTGTTAGTGAAGTAGTTGTGGTTGGTTGTGCCAAGGTTATTACCTTGAGATAGTGGTTGCCTCTAGGTGAGCCTAGGGAGGTTGTATTGTTGTATCCCATTGATTATTGATTGATTAGTGGAAGGGCTTGGTACCGGCTTACGGTACTTGTGGTTTTCTCCCGCATTGGGTTTCCACGTATATCTTGTGTCTCACTTGATTGTCGTTGTTGAATGTGTGGGGGGGCTGTTTTGGTCACCATAGTTGTGCTATATTGTTGGTAGGTTCAAGTAGATTGGTTGGTAGTGTTAATTGTCCATCTAGTAACACGAAAGGGGTAATTGGGGTTTTTGTTGCTTCCGCTAGTAGTTGTGCCCATTTTCCCAACAGTTGTTGTACTGCGACACCTTTAGACTCATCCGTGTTACATTGGCATTGACATTTTATTTTGTGATTGTTGATATCTTTGCAGGGCAATGGTCCAACTTTCTCAGCAGGAGGTGATGTTGTTCAGATCTATCACAGACTCCTTGCAGGTATGAATTTAGTTTTCTCCATAATTAATTAGTCCTTTTACGAAAAAATGAGACTGAAAGTAGCGTAAACTCGACTAATTTTATCTTACCTTTCCGAAACTGATCATTGCAGGGAAATTGGATGAGTGCAAAAACATATTTAGAGTAACCTACACCCTTATTCACCTAACAAGTTGTCTCTGCAAACCTAATGTAAGTGTTCAACATCTTTTTGCACTTTGCAGATGTGTAAACTCGACGTATTTAACATGTGTTGGGCAATGTATGATTCGACTACAACTTTATGACCTAGAACATGTGTTACAATCGATTCTGCAGGTTGCTATTTGGAATGGTTTAACAGTAGGAAGCGGCTCAGGCATTTCTGCTCTGTTTAGATTTCGAGTTGCAACAGATAAAACTGTATGTTTTACGTTAATAATTTTCACTCATCAGTACATTGTTGGTCACATCTGAATGTATACTTTTCCAACTTATTAAGCTTATATATAATGCTCTGAACGCAAATTCTTACAGGTCTTTTCTCTACCTGAAACACAAATTGGCCTGCATCCTGATTCTGGTGCCTCTTATTACCTGCCCCGCTTACCTGGAAACCTCGGTGAGTTTTCAACCAAAGCTCACGTACTGTTATCAGCTACATCCAATATACAGAACTTTTGCGCGTAAACGTCAAGTTATATTGTTCAAGAATCTTTAATTTTCTGTTAACTATATATATGTTTATGTTGTTCTGTTTCAACAAATTTTCAGGGGAATACTTGGCTCTGACCGGAGACCGTCTCACTGGATCAGAATTACATGCTTGTGGCCTAGCAACTCACTTTATTCATGCAAAAGTTAGACTCTTTGCCTTTCCTGTTTACGTATTATTTGCACTATCTGTTAGATAATCAAATGAGCCAAAAGTCTAGACTCATGGTTAGAGCACTCACAATAGTTTTATACCTTCAACACTATCGTCCCAAAAAGATCGATCACTTTTGATTGAAGCCATTTTCAAGGATAATCTTAGTACTCCCAACTCGCAATTTTGAGCACTAAATATCGTCAACATAGCATAGATTGAGTTTATTCATGTGGTTTGCTCTGCTTTTCAGAAAATTCCCTTGATTGAGGAGAAGCTGTCTCAACTGGAGACCAATGATCCGTCAGCCATAAGCCGTCTCCTCGACCATTACAGCGACACAACACACATTCACGCCAAAAGTATCCTCAACAGGTACATTGCCAGGAATTTAATTCATCTTTAATACTCTAATTTCATGCTATTACACACATATGCAATTCTTGGAATTCGGCATTGAATTGTGTTTCATTTCGATTCTAGGAAGGAGATTATAAATGAATGTTTCGGGTCTGATACTGTCGAGGGGATTATTGCAGCATTGGTAAGAATCCTATATGCTTTTCACTTGCGAAATAAGTTGCATTTACGTGTTTTAGTGTCGTGTTAAGCTGATTGAGTTGCGTGACTCTTTATGTATGAATTAATGTTGAGATTTTTGCTTTTTGTCAATAACTCTCTAGGAATCCAGAGCTAATGGATCAGACCAAGTATGGTGTACCTCAGTCCTAAAGAAGCTTAAAACAGCCTCACCTTTATGCCTGAAAGTTGCTCTGAAATCGGTGGGTTTTATTACCCGTCTTGTTCTTGAATACTTTTATATCGTGCTCATCACACTTTCAACATTATTCTCATTGTTCTTCCTCCGTTTACAGATTAGACTAGGTCGAACCCAAACAATCGAGCAATGCTTGAGACGTGAATATTGGATGACTGCCCAAGCCTTTCATGGAATAGTCTCAAGAGATTTCTACGAGGGTGTTCGATCTCGATTGGTCGACAAGACATTTGCCCCTAAGGTTTGATCTACAACCTTATGCTGAGTTTCATGTTTCTCAAATTATTATCACACAAACATATGTTAGAAAATGTTGTTCTAACTTGAATTGCCTAACCAATTTTGCAGTGGGACCCTCCATCTCTAGACCAAGTGACAGAAGAGAGAGTGAACCAATATTTCTTACCTTTGAGTCCAACTGAACTACCACTTGAACTACCTTCCACATCCAGGTATAAATCATATCGTTTGGTGACATCAACTGGCTAGTCTAATTATTTCATAGCAGATTTTCTATCCCATTCCTTTATCTCGGCAACTTATTTGATAATATAAACTCTAAAATAGATTTCTTATACGAATGTACTATACCTCAAGCCTAACATATACTTATGTATCCTTTAATATGCAGCTTCAAAACGTGTGAAGAGGCAATAGTTTCAAAATCGCCTACAAAAATGTCTTCGGAGAATCCAAGCATCAATATTGTTCAAGCAAGGCTGTGATTTGAATCTAGTGGAATATATACACACTCTGAACCACTGTAATAGTTGGTGTTTTTGCTTGAATAATTACGATAAATGTTTTTGGAATATACTCTTTATATTATATTCGTGGTGTATGTTCAACAAATATTGTACAGTACAGTACATCTTTTTTACTGGATTGCTATTTGACGCCCAAAATGGTGGGTCTATTTGCCGCCTGTAATATGGAATGCCCATTTAACCCCTGTTTGTCTTTTCTGATTTTTCTTGGTTTACCTTTTTTGCCCTCTCCCTTCCTCCTTTCCTCCCTTCTTCCCTTCTTCACTGTCTCCCTCTCTCTCCTTCTCTAAACTTTCCTCCATAACCATAAAGCATTAACTTCATTTTGCCATCTCCCTTTCTTTTCCACCATAACCAAAACACATCAATTTTTATTCTCACCAATTTTCCCTACACTATTCCATTTCATTCGTCTTCTCCATCTTTCACTCTCCTCAATTAATGAAGATGATCGATGGTTAATGGTGAGTGCGTGAAGATATTTACAATGGTAGTGAGACAATTATTAATTTTTTATATATTGATGATGATGGTAATGAGGAGAGAGAGGAGATGATATTAATAAAAATGATCGATTGAGAATGGTAAGTGAGTGAATATGTTGTCAATGGAAGTGAGACCAATCTCAATTATTCATATGTTGATGATGATAATGAGGAGAGAGAGGGAGTGTGAGAGAGAGGATGATATTAACTAATGAAGATGAATGATTGATACTAGTGAGTGATGATGATGATGTCCATGGAAGTGAGAGAGATTGAAGGTAATGAAAATTGAGGTGAGAGAGAGAAGGGTTGAAGCAGGTAAAGAGCACATTGGGAAAAAAATCTGAAGGTTTTAAGGGAAGGGGCAAAGTGGACATTCCATAATTTGGGCGTCAACATGACCCACCATATTTTGGGCGTCAAATAGCAACACCCTTTTTTTATCCGTG
Source organism: Spergularia marina (assembly GCA_963680865.1). Taxonomy (NCBI): domain Eukaryota; kingdom Viridiplantae; phylum Streptophyta; class Magnoliopsida; order Caryophyllales; family Caryophyllaceae; genus Spergularia; species Spergularia marina. The sequence goes on along the minus strand of OY804545.1, from coordinate 6,975,727 downwards.
GTGTATGTTCAACACAGATATTGTACATGAAGAAAAAATAAAGTGACCTTTCATCTGCGTTTGATTGTTAAGCGGTAAACATTATTACATGTTCAAATTTTCAAAACGTTGGAGCTGTTTTTTTTCCTCTCAAAATTATGTAGCAATTTACCATAGGTGCTACTCTGCTAGTACACATAACTCGTAACAAACTGCCTGAGACCTGACCACAAATAACCCAAAAAACAAACATTTTCAACCTGAACCAGAAAAGCACCTGAAATCTGAATTGACTCGAAATGTCAGGTTGAAACGGACCCGACCGGTCCATCCATTGGGTCAAACATTACTAGAAAAAATATACGGAGTATATTTACTACGCCAAGAATTGGATATGACACCGGAACATATAACATCGGAAAGAAAATAACCGGTGTTATAAAAACATTAGACACCGGTTACCCATGAACCGGTGTCGAAAGCAACATAAACACCGGTTCTCTAAGAAACTGATGTTATAAGTATTCTAAAAAAAAATCAAAGAAAAAAAAATCTTATTGAACACATAAGACACCGGTTATAACCAAAACCGGTGTCATATGTGTATTAAAAAAAAAAAAAAATTGTATTCATATCTCTTTGGACTCTCCGCCTCCCACCCCAGCCATATCCCTTCATTATTCGTTCTTTTTTCATTCTCTCTCCTCAGAACTTAATTACTCCACATACTTCAATCCCTAAATGCATCTTTCTTTTCTATTCTTTCCTCTCCATCTCGATCTTGCTTTCTCTTCAATCTTAGATTATAGATATACCGATATGGGCTTGAGTGCTTGACCTCGAATTTTGGTGATGGAATTAAGCGTTATTTGCTAATAACAACACTAAAATTCAAGATTGTGTCCTCTAAATGAAGATTTGTTTGGCAAAAGATGAAGACCTCTTCAACGAAATTTAATTTATTCAAGAAGTTGGGAAGTTAGATGAAGTGATTTTTTACTTACTTGATGTGGTCGTCTTACTTTTTCCCCCAAGATGCCTAAAATTTGAGGGATTGATTTCAATGTAATCGCAGATTCAAGTGAATGGGTTTAATTTTTTGGGAAGTAAGGTTTTTTTTTTTTTTTTTTTTTTGCTCGAAATTTTTGTCTATTTTTTGGTAAAGCTAAGATGTACGTATATGTTCAGATTTCTTTTGATGAATTTAGGATCATTTTATATTAAATTTTTCAGATCTCTTTTCATTGCTTGTATGGTATTCTAGATCTCGTGGAATATTATTTGTTCAAATTAGTGTTTAATTTATATTATTTATCTCGATGAATCTCAGAAAACATGTTGTTTAATTTAGATGATAAGATCATTAGATCAGAATTGGTTAGGTCTCTTATATTTTTCATCTTAAACGCTTTGGTCTCTTATATTTTTCATCTTAAACGCTTTGGTCTCTTATATTTTTCATCTTTCGATTACTAAATTTATGAATTCGTGAATGAATTTTTTGGCAAATATTTTAACAAATTTTAGTTCAATTGTAGTATTGATTAATTGACACCGACCCAGCCAATTTATTTGGGTAAAAGAATTTTTTTTTTTTTTTGAGAAATGACACATAAGACACCGGTTTTTGGACCAATCGGTGTTAAAAGTGTGCCTTTTGACCAGATCTAAAGAGCACATATAACACCGGTTGTTCTAAAAACCGGTGTTATAAATGTTACCTTTAACACCGGGTATTTTGAACATAACCGGTGTCTTAGCCTAAGACACCGGCAGTCCAGACACCGGGTATAACCGGTGTCTGGTGGATTTAAGAACCGGTGTTATATGCAATTTCTGGCGTAGTGATTATAGTGATAAAAAAACCTAATATATATTAATAATCACTATTAAAATATTAATAATGGTTTTATTTAAGATATAATACTCCCTATACTAAGACATAAATATAGGGTGTGTTTGGTTCATCATTTTCGGGGGGATTGGAAACTGATTCGATTACCATTCCATTACATTGTGTTTGTTTTCATATTTTTTTTGTTTTCTAATCCTTTCCCACTCCAATTCCAATCACTTAAAATAAATTCCACCAAAAACCTAAGGTTACACGATTGAATCCCCCTCATCATTTTCTCTCCTCCCTTCCTCTCTCTCTCTCTCCTCCCACACACCAACCCCCCTACCCCCAACCTCTCACCGGACTACCACAGGCCACCGCCGGAGAACACGAGCCGCCACCTTTCCTGCCGGAGACGCCACCTTCAGGTCGCCCTTGCTCCGGCGATTTCACCGGCCACCTCGTCAACCGCCCTAGCCACCACCTCGATGTTCGTTTTACAATTTCTCTCTTCTCTCTTCTTCCTCACTTCTCATCTCTTCCTCCTCACACCACCGAGCCCTAACCCCCTGCCCCACCGTCCACCCCTCCACCCACATCTCCGACCGTCCATCTCCTTCCCCCACCACTTTTTCCACCATCAAATAAAAAAACGAAAACAAATACCTAGATCTACATCATTTGGAGCAATATTGAGAAAAAGTAATTATATAGACATGTTAGTTATGTAAAATGGGTTGAAATGATGGTATTGGTTGTCGTCTTGGTCGCTGGTGGTGGTGGTCAACAGCGGCGGCCGAGGGAGGAAAGAGAACAATTGAGGTTTTGATGGGTATTTTGGTTTAAAAACAAATTTACAATTTTGCTCTTATTAGTAGAATCATTCCATTCATATATTTAACCAAACAACATTTATAAAGAATGAAACTTGATTCCACTCCCTTTCCATTATTGTTTCCAATCCGTTTCCATTACGAAATGTGAACCAAACGCCCTCATAATGTAATTATTATTATATAATATATAAAACACTAGTAAAATAAGAATAAAATAATATTTTTAATATTAGAAAACTCTGATAAAAAGATGTGCGAACGTGTATTACGACATGCTTATCAACCCACAACCCGACCTGTATCCGTATCAAACCAACCTGAAACTCACCTGCTTGACCCAAATTTTGTTCCAACCACTTGATGACAAGTGGTAAGCTTCAATTTGCCATCAGATCGATCAACTTCACTTCGTCTTTGCTGAATTTGTGACCTTTGCATCGTAAAGTTGAGTCAATGTTGGCATTGGGTAACTTGACTTGAAAGTTGGCCTGCTGACTATAGTAGTGATTATCCGGAATTTTCTACTACATCTATAGGTTTATATGGTACTTTTTCGAATATCGAGAGAAAGTCTGGTATGATTTTACAGAGAAATATACTCCCCGTTTAAGTGGGATGTTAAACTATTTCATTTTAAATGTTTCAATGGAATATTGACCTATCCTTATATGGGGGTTTTTGTGATTGTGGAAGTACTATATTCCCCTCACTTCTGATCTCTTAGTCCATCTTTTATTGGTTTAGTGTAGATTTTATTTTTCTCTTTGCCCCCCCCCCCTTCCTCTACTCCACTTTTTTTTATCGATTTTTGGTCCAAAAGTAAAATGCAACATCTCACTAGAACGGAGGGAGTACAACGGAAAACTATGACATGTACTCCCTTGTACCCATTAAGATCTTACCCGGCCCTTTTGTTTTCTAGTTTTGATTGGTCATCGGATCTCTTTGTATTATAGACAAAATAAAACATTCGTTTGCCCTATAATCAAGTGGATCAGAGCTGATAGAATAATGCAATGCAGAATAAATTATATATGTACAACTTTTTACAGCAGGTGAACCACTCATTTTGTCGATAATTAGCTCCCAACATGGTCTGTCAAAACAACTACACGAAAGGGGGAAATCTTAGTGGGTAGGAGAGAGTGTACCTTTAGATTTGTATTGAAAAATATGCATTTGTATGTTAAGCTAGCTGTTTTGATCGGCCACATTGCATTGACAGGTACCTCTAGACTTAATAAAAGACTAGCTTGCCTTAAAATCAAGAAGAGTTGATAGAATACATGCAATACAAAATAAATTATGTAGTGTTTGTTTATAAGTGAACTATTCATTTAGTGTAAAAGAGTTCTTTAATGAGAACTTTATTTTCATGCCGTGGCCTTGTTTTTGTTGTTGTATACATATGGGGATGTTCGATTATTTAACAATTTTATTATATACTCCGTATACCTAATTTACGTTTTTTTAACAACAAACTTCATTTACACGAGAATTATAGTATTTTTGTATCATATATTCCCGTTTCCCCATTTCTTTTTGGTCATTTATAGAGCGTAGGAGAAAACATTGCAAAGTACTCGATCCTTAATTCTATGTTGTTTTTTTTCCCTAATAGTTACAAGGTACTCCATATTATTTAATCGTGGAGTCTCGCAAAAGCCAGAGTGCTTTACGGGTATTTTAAGCATAATTAGGGACAACAAGTTTAATTTAAGAAGTGAGAACAACAAATTTGATGAATAATCTAAAAATAGAATTAAATATCACAAACTTCTCAACAAAAGTGTAATACTCATATTGGAACATTCTACAATTAAGAAATTTTCCACAATTCAGGTCTCATTTCTGTCATTGTCGTCCAACTTGAGGGCCGAGAAAAGTATCATAGTATTGACTAGGAAACTCTATGTCGTTACGCATACGTTAAATTTTGACGTCGTGACTCGTGACTCGTGAGTGGTCTATAAACCAGACGTGCATGAGTGAAGTTTGAAGCTCAGTGTCACTCATTCTACACCAGAACTTCGTTAATTCAAGTTCATTGCACATAACTTCATACCAAAAAAAAAAAAAAAAAAAAATTATGAAGATCTTCAACAGTTCTAAATCACTTTACGCAACTTCTTCCGATCTTAATCGATACAACAATCTTTCCCTTGATGAAAAAGAGTATCCAACTTCCGTAAGTAGCTACGACGATGGGACTTCTTAGTGGCCATACGTGATTAATTAGGTGTTTAAGTCGTCTTTATTTGCCTAATCGATCTCCATTTCGCTGAATATCAATTGTGTTAATAACTAGTTAATTAGAAATGAGCATGGAATTAGAATAACGTTGTACGATTTAGTAATAATATATTGTTAATTGATTGTTTTTCAGGTCATGGAGCAAACTATTCGTGAGTGTAAACTAGCGATTCTCAACAGGCCAGAAGCTCTTAATGCCATAGATCACACTGTGGTAATAACCTTATTTACTTCGTTAGCCATAGAAATGATCAAATTAGGCATGAATGCTTACAAAAAGCTAAGATTCTTATGTCAAATTAACTTATAATAAAAGTCAAATGTTAGGCCAAACACCTTTTAACAATAAACCAAACTAAAAGACATCCAAAGCTACTACTAATAATAACCGAATTCAAAATCCAAATTATAGAAAAATTATTACAACACAAATGGTTTCATTAGTTATTCGTCTTTGACAGGCCGTTCCACTCTTTCGGCTCTATCGATCGTGGGAAGCTGACCCGAGTGTAGGAATCGTTATAACAAAGGTATTATATTCGACTTGAATTCATTTAGTTGTTGGGATTAAGACTGTGTTGTTGTTGTTGTACGTTGTAGTAATAGTTGTTGTTGCTACTACTGTAATAGTTTGACGATTTATATCGATCTACCCAATTTTTATTCAAACTAAAGTGTATCATGAATGTAAGTGCACGCGTAGCTTCTAAGCAAATATTACAATTTAAAATACGATTGGTCGTGGGTTCGAATTCTACTCGGGCTATATTGGAATGATCTTTGCATCTTACTCCCTCAGACAGAGTATTAAATAAACAAAAACGAACTCAAACACACTACTTTCTCTTACTAGAAATGCCAATTAGAAGAACAGTTATTAAACGTTTTTACTTAGCTTGTCATTGTTGATATTCTTGAAGGGCAATGGTCCGGTTTTCTCAGTAGGAGGGGACGTTGCTCAGATCTACCAATGGCTTATGGCAGGTATAAATTTAAATTTACTAATGCATCAATAAAATTCTTGCATCAAACTCAAAGTACCGTCACCTTGACTTAATGTTTCGAAACTGGTCAATGTTGCAGGGAGATTGGATGAGTGCAAAAACATATTTAGAGTAACCTACACACTTATGCACCTTATAAGTTGCTTCAGCAAACCGAATGTGAGTGTACATTGTTGCGTATAGTGTTTGCCTTTGTATGATACGACTGGAATTTTCTGATCTTAAACATGTGTTACAATGGTTTCCGCAGATTGCTCTTTTGAATGGTTTAACAGTAGGAGGGGGCTCAAGCATTTCGGCTATGTCGAGATTTCGAGTTGCAACTGATAAAACTGTATGTCTAAGTCTAACCTCATTGTTAATCCTTATTCCTTACGATATTGTGGGTCTGATCTGAATAATGCACATTATGCTCTTAAACTTTATATAATACGGTTTGAATGCAATTTCTTGCAGGTCATTTCTAATCCTGAAACACAAATTGGCATGCATCCTGATGCTGGTGCCTCTTATTACCTGTCTCGGTTACCTGGATACCTCGGTGAGTTTTCAACCAAATCTCACGCACTGTAATCAGCTACATCCAATAAGCAGAACTTTTGCGCGTAAACGTCAAGTTATATTGTTCAATAATCTTTAACTTTCAACAAATTTTCAGGGGAATACTTGGCTCTGACTGGAGACCGTCTCAATGGATCAGAATCACTTGCTTGTGGCCTAGCAACTCACTTTATTCATGCAAAAGTTAGACTCTTTGCCTTTCCTGTTTACGTACTTTTATACTATCGTCCCTAAAAATCGATCACTTTTTGTTTAAGCTAGTTTTTCAAGGGTACATTTCTTCTAAGATAACCTAGATTGAGTTTATTCATGAAGCATGCTCTGGTTCACAGAAAATCCCCTTGATTGAGGAGAAGCTTTCTGAACTGGAGACCAATGATCCATCAGCCATAGGCCGTCTCCTCGACCATTACAGCGACACTACACGTATTCACGCCAAAAGTATCCTCAACAGGTACATTCCTGCGATTTACTTATCCCGAAACTCAAGTTACGTGCTATTAGTCTATTACACATATCTATATAATGTTGACATTCGCCATGCTTCGATTTTTAGGATGGAGATGATAAATGAATGTTTCGGGTTTGATACTGTCGAGGGGATTATTGCAGCATTGGTAAGAATGCTCTGCGTTCTGCTTGCAAAATGTGTGCATTTAATTAGGTTTTTAAGCAGAGGATCAAGGTTGGCCTACTGGTTAGAAACTTAACCAAAAAAATTAGGTGTTTAAGCAGCGCGACTCTTTTTACATTCATGAAATTACGAAAAGTGTAACTCATACATTCATACATTTTTCAGGAATCCAGAGCTAATGGAGCAGATCAAGTATGGTGTACATCAGTTCTAAAGAAGCTTAAAACAGCCTCACCTTTATGTTTAAAAGTTGCTTTGAAATCGGTGAGTGTTCACCAATGCTTCATATGAGTATATGGCGGTTTCATATGATTATTAATTCGTACTAATCGATTACATTTAGAACTAAGACATATAAGTGTCGTCGTTCTTGTTGTTTTATGACATACTCCGTATATATTTACCTAGCATTGAAATACAGATTAGACTTGGTAGATCCCAAACTATTGAGGAATGCTTAAGACGTGAATACTGGATGACCGTCCAAGCAATTAGTGGAGCCGTTTCAAGAGATTTTCATGAGGTACGTAACAAAAAAAAAAAAAAAAATAGGGTTATTGATTGTTTTCAGTATAACAGCAACCTTACCATATATAAGATCATAAAAAGTTGTTTCTACAAAAAGGTTTAGAACCAAATTTGTGAATTTTCGAGGATATTAAACATCGAATTGATGATTGCAGGGTATTCGATCTCGATTGGTGGAGAAAACATTTGCCCCTAAGGTTTGATCTATAACTTATACTGAGTTTCATGTTATATCAATTTTAGCTTATTAATTAGTAGGATGTTAAAACTGTTATGCTAAGTTGTATTGCCAACCAATTTTGCAGTGGGATCCTCCATCTTTAGACCAAGTGACAGAAGAGAGGGTAAACCAATATTTCTTACCTTTGAGTCCAACTGAACCACCACTTGAACTACCCATTGATCGCAATCAAACCTCGCTACCTTCAACATTCAGGTATAAATCGTTAGCCAACTTGCTAGCCTAAAATGTTTGTTTGAAGTAGAATTTCAGTCTCATTTAGTTAAGATCTCGACAACTTACTTGATAAACTCTTTTGAACTCGTTTTGTTATGCATGCCATTTTTCGTTTTGTATGTTCTTTCAATTGTAACCCTAATGAAAAGTTGCGTATTCGTCATTGTGCAGTTTCAAAACATGTAAGGAGGCAACAGTTTCAGAATCACCTGCAAGAATGTCTCTGAAGAATCCCTTCAACCTTGTTCAAGCAAGGCTATGATTTTGGAATCGCCCTAACGGAAAATAATACTCCACTTGGATATGTAAAGTTTTTTTTATTTTTTTAATTTCGCAAACAATCCAAGAGAAAAGACGTGATATAGTGCAAGAAATTCTGGACAATGGAATTATACTCTATTGTATATTTATGGTGTTGAAAATATAAAAACTCGGCAGAGTAAAAATTTCAACATATTTTGGAAGGAATCAGAAATCAGAGAATTTGAGGTACAAATAAAAGTTCTGGAGTTCAAATTTAACGGCCAATTATTCAAAGTTCTGCCATAAAACTGGAGTCATTTATCAGCTTGTGCCAGAAGGAAAACCTCAGCTCAGGAAGAAACCACTTTAGCCCCAATTATAGTATAATCAGGTTCGAAAGTATTTCTCACGACAATCAGCATGGACATCAATGACCACATTCGGAGATGCACGATGAAAAGCCGCTATTGCCTTAGAAAACGCCTCACCTTCAGGCCATCGCACAATCCAGATGGCTATCTCCTGAAGGGCTGGGGAGCAATTAAGCAGAACCTTAATCACAGACAGTTCAGTCTTCGAACAGGAACAAGGACCAATATAAACCTTTCTAAGGCTTTCCAGTGTATAATGCTCCTTTACATTCACTTCGAATCCTTTTTCATCTTTCCTAGGATTATAAACCGAACTTCCCTACATAACACCAACAAGTACGCACTCAGTCAACCCATCAAGCAAGTTCGCACTCGGTAGAGTCCACCTTACAGCAGCATATGTACTACTACTACTACTACTAACACTGTCATATAAGGTGTGATTTAGAGTCCACCTTATAGTCTACCTTTAATTGACGACAGGGATAGATTTTTCTTCCGGGCAAAGACCATTGAGATTTAATAGCTAACTATTAGCTGAAATTTTTCAAGTGAGACGATTATTAAGGAACTGTAAGCTTTCGGCCTACACAGCTTATTTGCTAGTCTCATACAGTAGTGCAGTGCAGTACTATGTCAAATAATTCAAATTGTGAAAGCGGATAAGTTAAGACAACTTACAACAATCTCCAGTCTGGAGAGGCATGGCGAACTAAGAATGAAGCACAAGAAACAACGCAGCATTACAGAATCCCGGAAATCCACGCCAATCAGCCTAAAAGATCTCAGTTTGTCCAATCCTCTTGGAAAGACCGTCAAATAACTAGCATAGCGAATCAACTGGACGAACAACATATGCTCCCAATAAATATACGTTGATTGTCATAAATAATAAAAGAGACCACTGAACATACCTTATAAATGATAGCATGCATTTTCAGAGATTCAAGCTGATTAAGGTTGCCAAAAAAGTCATTCACATATTCCACACTCCACACTGAATATTTTTTCATGTAAGACAAATAGATCTCCAATTCCTTCAATCTTTTTGCTTCTGGTAAATAAATAGATTTAAACATGCCTTGCACATATAAGTGATCAAGCTTCGGAGCACAGATGCTCAGGCGGTGATCTTCAAAATTCAGGCCCATCAATATTATTCGTTGAAGGTTCGGAGACCTAGAGATACAGCTCGACAATGTGTCTGGATCACATTCCACATTAATGAAGATCAGGACACTCAGATTCTGAAAGCCTCTAGAAAAAGGTTCCTGCTTTATTTCACAATGCTTCAACTCTAACTTCGTCAAACTCGGGGAAGTAGGTATAGATGACGGCCATCTGTATGGTTGTCCATCCCATTTGTAAAGGATTAGACTCTTTACACCTCTCCTCAGAACACTACGAATGACTTGGCTAATATGATATCTCTTCGGATATACTAGGTCTGGTATTACCAAATAGAACTCTTCAAGAGGGCCCAAGTGCTGTATTAAAATACTATTGACAATATGGACATAATCAAGTGGCACCTCGTGGCCAGATCTAGCTTCAAGGAAAAATGATTTACCAAGTAGCAAAGTTGGCAGCTTTGTCCATTTATATTGCCATTTCTTCGATAACACACATGTTTTGATAGCATCCAGGGTGGGGATGCCTAAAAGAATCTTTTCAATCAGAAAATCAGGCAGCTCACTAAGTCGATCCATACTTGTTTTGCAATCTTGCATACTATGATGCTTCCTCAGAAGCTTGTACTCAGAACTCAGTTGGGACATACTGATGAATTTTTTTACAGAGAACAACTTTTTACTCCTAATTGACAAATTACGGAATTTCAGAAGATGGCATACCCAGAGTCCAAGGAGGCATAAGCATCAGCAAATGGATTATATATCAATTTCTGAATCAGATTCCTGCAGAAGCCCACATAAACATAATTAAAAACCAGACACTGTGACACCAATTGATAATTCAGTTAAGCTCTATAACTAAGCCATGCTAAAGTTGTCTTCATTTAGATTGCAAAAAACTTATATGACAATATAGAACCAGTAACATAAGAACATCATAGACGATTCAAAAGTTCAGCAGACCTTCCCTAGATACATATATAAAAAGCACAAGCTACACAAAATTGGACAATCTAGATACAAGAAGATAAACATTCATTGCAGAACAGCATCCTGTATCATCGGTTTCATTAAATTCTATTCAGGCAAGAGGATACAAGAGAGAAAAAATACAGTATGTGTATCAGGAGATTGATACAGGGTGATGGGACATAGATCTCCTGATACACATTAATAAAACAACTTAAAATCAGCTAGAAAACCTGCAACAACAAAACTATTGCCCAAAATAAATCAGACTTGGCTAAAATGACTCGTCATATGTAAGAGCAATGAAAATGTTCAAAGTAGGGTCGTAGAGAGAACCCGATATTAGAACAAACAAGTCTAGAAATATGCCTGACCATAAGTTTGAGAATAACATTCAACATTCAAAAGAGAGGGGTGGATAAGGGCTCTGCAATTGGTTTTCATACTTGGACAAATAGTCTCCATCAATTACAATGGCAAAGCAAAACCAGCCATTAGCAATTCCAAGATAAGAGCGCTTCAATTCCAAGGATAAGGGATGCAAAAATCATCCATCGATTTCACACATCTTCATTCTATCAACATTCAATTTCGTAAAGAAGATAATAATAACAAATAAAGCACCAACAAGTCACAATAGCTTAAGATCTGAACATCAGATTGAATTCACATTGTGCGAAGAAATTCTTCTCGTTTTTCATACAGTTCCATCAATAATCGAAACAGACTAACTCCACTTCAATTGTGGTAGATCAGTATCACATGATAAAGCACATAGACACAAATCATCAAAACCTTAAGAGGACATAGAGGAGAGGCAAAATGGATTTACCGTTCTCGTCTGTTGGAACTTGAGATCTCCAAACCCTAATTAATCACACAGCGGCGATCACAACTTAACAAATTGAGGGTCATTCAATGCTGCATTATATATAGAAATGTATATGGGCTGGCCCAACAGCTATGGTGATCTGGCCCTCAATACATTGGATCATATCCGTCTTTACTAAATGTTCAATCTTACTAGAAATCAAGGTTAAATACTATCATTCAAATCATGTTTGACTAGACCTTCACTTGAAAATGTAGTCACACGGACATCTCCTCCCAATTTAAACTGAGCAAAGGGTCAACACAAAGGTGTTTTTCCTGTCCTTCTAAAGTCCAATGCACCTATGTGCACCAATGCACCTATGTGCACACACCTGATTATCATTTGAAAACCCCCCTAAAACCTCTTTTCATTCCGAAATGAAAGGAAAGGAAGAACTGTAAAATTAACAATTCAAAATTGCAAGATGAATACAATAGATGCCAGACTAAACAAAAGTAAAGTATGTTAAATTTGGAATCTTAATAGATCCTTCCATACTTGTAAACAATTGCGCTGAACTTAATTGAGGGACAATACAAGTAGTCAAAACTCTAACCTTCTCATGAAAAGTGAAAAGTATACTAAAAATTGGTAAACAGAATCCCAGAGAAAATGGCAGCCTTGCAATCACTAATTCAATATATGGGTAAATTTTCTATTTACCACTTGTTCCGACTCCAGGTAACCAGTCTCCCTCTCAAAAAAATTAATTTTGGCAGTAGATTTTAGTAATTAAAAGAAACATTAATTTTCTTTTCATCATTCAATTTCTCCAAACAAGGCTTTTCTGGTCTACAATTTTAATTTAGCATTGATTTGCATAAATACTACCATGAATGACTAGCTCTATCATTGATGACAGTAGGATTCCCTATCATGAATGAAACTCAAGTGCAAGTTTGAAATACTCTCTTCCACCAGTGACAGATAGCTCCAGAAAACCTATAACATAGATTTGGCATCTTTTTGAAAGTAGTCCTAGTGGCAAAATAACAACCTAAGCAAAGATAGACCCTTGTCATTTTGAGCAGCAAAGGCGCACGATAACAACCTAAGCCAAGATAGACCCCTGTCACTTTAGCACAAACATTATAAAACCAATCTATTAAAAGCCTCTCTGACAAAAACAGTAAAAACTCAACATTAGAATAATATGGTACCACCTATACCTGGACTGCCACAGTAAGCACATCTGAAAGCACTTTCTTACAGATAGTAGAATGTCCCTTAATTTAAAAAGTAAAGGGAGATAACTTTCAGCAATTAGCATCAATCCCACCAAAGTAGGAAGATACTCATTTATAAAGTTCACCAACAAATGTTGAAAACTGCAATAAGCGTCCTCCATGATTTTCTATGCATAAAGAAACACCACTTATACAAGCCGTCATCAAGGATACTTAAGCTCGTAAAGAAGCTAACAGCAACTGGATTAAGTCATCACATTCAATCAATTTCCAAGATAATTACTTCAACTGGTGTTGTGAAGCTAAATTAGTGCTAGATAATTTAGAGGTTTCTATGAAGGGGGCGGGGAACACGTCTCGTTGGATGCTGAAGGCCATTGGTGATTTAACTTTTGTTTGGAGCAATGTCATGTGCTCAAAGTGTAATTAATTTGTGTTTTGAGAAAGCACCCACTGCTACTAAATCATCACCTGATTGATATTTTTTTCAGCTTCTCTGCAAATAAGTTGAACAAGAAACTAGTCTAAATACGCATTCATGATAAGGTGACCAGGAATATTAGCTTCTCCTATGCACCCAGACAAAAAAAAAAAAAAAAAAAAGAACGGTAACCAGGAGTAGAACAGAAGAAAAGGCACCAAAACTTTAGTCACCTGAAACATAGGATTCGGCTCAACTCTTCCTTGAGAAACCTGACGTCTTCTAGGACTCCATCCTCCTGTGAAATTCTCTCAGAAATCTCGAGTACATGTTCCTTGAGTTCAGGTAGTAAAGGAAATGTTATAGCGTGCGATAACATATACGTCCCTTCCTTGATGCTTATATCGTCACAATTTCCTGGAACCAGATGGTTTCTTTTTAAACGTTCGGGTGCAAATCAAAGCCAGCACATCTTTACAGCCCAATAAAACAGATCTGCCGTAAGGGGGCATATTATTTAGGGTATTTCAGCTTTGAGCGCTGCAGCAGTGGATCCAGTACTACCATGATGTATTTTAAACCTCGTGTTTTTGGAAGATCCAACTGTATGAAATACAACCAGAATACCAAAATCAACGGCCACCATATAAAGGAACTCTGGAATCTAAACTGAAATATCTGTCCTCGAGATGGCAAATCTTCAGCAGCAGTAAACTTGAACGGACACATTGAGTGGATTGAACCCAGGCCAGCAGTAAAAACAATGAACCTACACTTGGTGATCTCAAAGGCAGTTTGTAAGACTTGGAGCAACGCCATAGGGTTCCTCAAGAAGCCCAAATTACCAGCTGAGCAAATGATGAAAGAGCATGATAATGCACAGCGTACGGAGTAACGACAACACATCTGATATGAAAAATCTCTACAAGACTCCAACCTTCCAATGCGAAAAAGTTGATGAAAACAAAATCAGCCTCAAACTTGGTCCACTGCCTAAGATCTCCATTATAGAAAGACATTCTCGTCCTATGATCCTCTACCACTCAGCTTTTGTGGATACAGAAGGATACACGAAAAGACTCATCACTCTCATTACCGTCGAAAGGTGATAAGACAGGCGCTGAAGAAACCGCTCTGTGTATAACATCTCGTACCACCAAACGCGCAAAGTCTTGATGAGCAGAATGACTGATAAAAAAACACATCGTACTACTGCTGATCACAAGCAAAAGCCGCAGCTAAGGCAGCAACAGGACAAACATTCCCCTTTGCCCCAAAGACCATAAAGCCAGCAACAGGTCTGCTTGTTTCCACATTTATATCCATATGCAGACATTACTAGCTGGCTTTCCAATTCCTTAAGTTGCAGCTAAATTGAGGATAATAATAGCTCAAATTTCAGATTGATGTTGTTGAAAATTCAAAATTATACAATTACGATTAGTAAAAAAAGAGAAAAAAAAAAAAACAGAAGGGCTTCAACAAAGCAACAAGAACAACCACGACTTAGTCCCATAATGATTTGGGGTCGGCTAATATGCATCCTCATGTGGAATCAAAATCGAATCAAAAAATTATACTACTACAAGTTATGTGCTCATCAATCAAATCACGGAAATTGAGCACAACAGCTAAAGTACAACAACAACATAAACCCAATGCCTCATAAATTCAACAAATATCCCAGAACATCATCAAACTAATGATAAAAATGATAACCCACTAATAGAAACTTCTTCCACACAACACCACCTTGTTCATATGCACATTCTAGAAATCACTCGTCTACACCTACAATAGATGGATGGCAACATTGATATCATGACATTATAACATCCAGCACAGAACAAGAACTCAATAACCTTACTAAAATTGAACCTATAAGACATAAATCCCCAACAATAAGATCAAAGTTATAATCCAACAATCATATCACTCTACAATCCCCACTAAAAAGAACACAAACAGAAATTACCACAAAAACAAAACCCCAATACAAAAACATCAAATTTGACAGCATAATTACAAATTTACAAGGTAAAACCATGATTTGACATTCCTTTTTACAGCTTCTCCAATTGAAATTTTACTGCAAAACCTTGACTAAATACAGCTAAACTCGCAGTAAAAGAAGAAAGAAATCATGGGTTTAACCTTTTGGGTCAGAAAGTTGCAATCTTGAAGAGAAATTGGTACTTCTGCAAACAAAGAAATAGAAACATTGCAAAATTTCAATTCAATAAGTTCGCATAAAGATCAGATCTTACAACCCAATCAAAACAATCAGTGGTGAGAAGTTTGATCGTAAATTTCGGAGAATTCTTGAAGGGAAGGGTCAAGAGTAATGGGAAAGATGAGTTCATGAACCGGTTTGAAACAAGCTAGGTGAGTCTTGGTCTAGTTGAGTCTATCCGAGTCGAGTCGAGTCGAGTCGAGTCGAGTGATATTTGGTTTAAAATTAAGGTCGACCATTACAATTGCATTTCAACCTATAATGGAAGAATTCATTTTGGTATTTGTCGATTGGTTCTTGAAAGGTCTTACACTCTTACTCAAAACCGAATCCTGACACCTAGAACACGCGAACCAAACGGAGTGTGAATAGATCTCAACAATCTAGTAATACTCCTAGTAGACTTGTAGTCCATTGACATGATATCATACCCCAAGACGATCTTGGGCTCGATTAGCTGATACGTAACTTTGTCTCAGTTGGTGAGCCGGCGAACTTCGCCTTGTACTAGTGGTTAAAATGATTTATTCACATGGTATGAGAGCCATATTTATGAGGTCTCAAGCTTAAATATTGTTAGCTCTTTCTCTATCAAGTGGGTTAATTCAATTCACGTGAGCGGGTGTGCTAAAGTATAAAATTATCAATTAAGTCTCAACCATCGATTTAGTTTTTTTTATTGTGAGGATTCACTACCATTTCTCTACATTTCTTGTAATGTGGTATTTATTTAAAACATCGAGATAGAATAACTAGTAAAGTATACTCCGTATCATAATGCATGGATATTAGTAGTGGGATGCTTCACTCTCACAAATAGCATGGTGAGACCATAAGTCAAAACTTAGAAGTATTCGGAATTGTTGGAGTATTTTTTTCTTAACTCGTATTATTCTCCACACCATGATTTAACGTATGACATAAAATTCACCATAATCAAAACCATGATATAAATGAACAAAAATACTAGGAGTCTATATATATATAGACAAGTGAAAAAGTGTCTATGACTCATTTGTAGTAAAAATAATAAAAGGTGCAGTAATTTTTGTTGTATAGTTTGGCAAATGATGGATTATAAGGAAATAGAGACAATTAAGGGTCCTTGATTTTGGAATTAAATCAATTAAAATTTCTTTATATTGATAGATCTGTAACAATGTTGATTTTACTACCAATGTCATAAATTTACTGCAAGTACGTTTAATTTACTACACAACCATAATTTTTACTGCATGTCATCTTTAATTTACCACACTTGATTATGTTATAGACAATTTACTATTGTTTATATATAAACTCGTAGGATCATCCATTAATTAAATATTGAAAATAACGGAGTATTCCGTGTGATGGCTTGACGTTCAAGGTCTCTCAAAGTGTGAATAAATTTAATGAAACTATGTACATACCTCTATTGAACCTCCACCGGATAGAGTTAGACTTTCATTTCTACTTGTTAAATTCTTCCTAGCTTACTTCACACTACATGAATCCATACTTGTTAATTATTACGAGTAAATCTTAAAATACTATTGGAACTTCAATCTTAACTCAGGTCAATTGACCTAAAAAAAAAAAAACAAAAAATTATGGTCATACTTTACCACATTTCCCACTCATTCCAATTAGTCCAATTTGAGGGGCGAAAAGCATTACTATCTCCCTTTTGTTTTAATAAGCTGTTGTTCTTGTTCCTTAAGTAGTAAAGCTAATGGTTAGATTCTTGGATCTCTGTATTATTTTTCATTACAAATTCAATGGTTTACAGAATAATACATAAACTAGTTTGCATGCCCGACTAGCGTCCGGGCTGTGTATCCATATTATTATACCCATTTTATGAAATTGTCAATTTATCATTGTCATAATTATATTATTATTAGCAACACTATTCTAATAATTAGCTTACCACAATGATCACCATAAATTATATTATTTTCCATAAATTAGCTAATAATTTCCATATTTTGTAATTACTTAGTGCTATCCAATTAATGAATGTCAAGTGTAATTCTAGTAATGAACTGATTTTAAGTTTTAATATATAGTATTAAATTTATTAAATTTTTAAAAATATTTTTACGTCAAATCAAAATTAAAGTTAAACCGTGGTCCCAATCTATGATAACTACTCTTATTTGTCATTTGGATCATGTTCTATTTTCTTGAAATCAATGATTTGTTTTATTGTCTAATCAGCTCCAACTAGCCAGATTACTTGTTTGACTTGCAAAAACATATGTAGTCGTTGACTTTGACGTCGTGAACTGTAGTAGTATATAAATAGATCAGACTTGATTGAATTAGAATGAAGCTCCTCGTACACTCAACATATATAGTACATCAAAAGAAAAATGAAGATCTCGAATAGTTCTAAATCGCTTTATGCTGATTTTGATCTTACTCGTTACGACTTAAATCTTTCCTTTGATCAAGATGAGTCTCAAACTTCGGTATGTACCCGCTTTTGGAGTTTAACTCATTTTTCTTCGCCAAAGAATAACACTATACTGTTTTTTTTTTTTTTTTTTTTTTTTTCAGTATATTTAAATGGGTAAAAATGAAAGAGCGTAAAAATCAGAATGTGGTACGTTTCAATAATTGGTAATGTTTTAAATTTGATAATTGTTTGTGTTTTCAGGTTATGGTTGAAACACTTGGTGGATGTAAACTGGCGATTCTTAACAGGCCAAAAGTTTTGAATGCTATAAATAATACTGTGGTAAATAATTTTTTTTATTTACGTTTGTCACAAACTCACATAGAATGAGAAATATATACAAGTGGTCTGATTAATTCTCTTTGATTGATATAGTTCGTTCCACTCTTTCGGCTCTATCGATCGTGGGAAACGGACCCGAATGTTGGAATCGTTATAATAAAGGTAATGAAATGGATCATGTATTATTATAAAAGAGATATTTTGAAGGGATGTTGTTATTGTTATTGTTGTTGTTGTAAGTGTGTACTCCTTTTCAAACGTGAGAATAATAAGATGAGTAGTCTTGTGTTCGAATTTCACTCACCCCAAGACGGGAAAAGTTTTTTTTTGAAAAACGAGTGGGATCTTCTCATAATCAGGCTTTTGATCAGTGGGAGTATAACCGATTCCTCTGCCTTTCCTTAATTTTTTTTAGGAATGGCCTTTTTGGGCTGTTTGAGAGGCGCCGAATGAAGGAATGCCCCTCGTTGTAGTCGTCTAGCATCTTTTAAACTGGTTTAGTAGGTAACAAGTTGTGGTACCCTGGTACTTTATGTTGGTATGTAGAAATGTTGCATTGACTTTTCATTTTGTGATTGTTTATATCTTTTGAAGGGCAATGATCCAGTTTTCTCAGCGGGAGGGGACGTTGTTCAGATCTATCACAAACTCATTGCAGGTATTAATCAATATTAATATGCTAGTTTTAATTAGTACGCTGCAATATTCATACTACATTCTCATTATGTTCATTTACAAAATTCTTGTATGAAATTGTTAAGTAGCGTTAACTCGACTAATTTTTCGTTCGAAACAAATCACTACAGGGCAATTGGATGAGTGCAAAAACATTTTTAAAGCAATTTACACCCTTATTCATCTTACAAGTTGCTTCTCCAAACCAAATGTGAGTGTTCAATATCTTTTAGCAAAGTTGATAGTGTTTCATTTACGTGTGTTAGGCAATAGGCCCCTTATGATATGATTCGACTACAACTTTCTGAACTAGAACATACATGTGTTACAATGGTTTCCAAAGGTTGCTATCTGGAATGGTTTAACAGTAGGAAGCGGTGCAGGGATTTCGGTTCTGTCAAGATTTCGCGTTGCAACAGATAAAACTGTATGTTTTTATTAACTTTAGTAATCTATACGGGGTACACATTGCCACATTGTTGTACATAGTTCAAGCTCATTAACGCATTATGCTGTAAATGTAACTTATTGCAGGTCCTTTCTCTTCCTGAAACACAAATTGGCCTGCATCCTGATTCTGGTGCCTCTTATTACCTGCCCCGCTTGCCTGGATACCTTGGTGAGCTCTCGATTACACCTTGTGTACTTTCTAAGCCTACACCTTAATAACGAAACTTTTGAGTGCAATCGTTAATTTTTTGTTCAAATACCTTCAATTTTTGTTGAAAGCAACATTCCTTGGTTTTTTTTATCCTACATGGATGATATGCTGCTGTGTTTCCGTAAATGTATCAGGGGAATATATGGCTCTAACCGGAGACCGTCTCAACGGATCAGAATTACTTGCTTGTGGCCTAGCAACTCATTTTGTTCTTGCAAAAGTTAGACTCTTTTGCCTTTCCTGTTTACATATTTTTGTACTATCGTCTCTAAAAAGATCGATCACTTTTGATTTAAACTCATTTTTTTAAGGGTACATTTCTCCTAAGGTACCCTAGAATGATTGTGTTAACAGAAAATTCCCTTGATTGAAGAGAAGCTTGCTCAACTGGAGACCAATGATCCATCAGCCATAGGCCGTCTCCTCGACCATTACAGCGACAAAGCACACATTCACGCCAAAAGCATCCTAAACAGGTATATTGCCTGTAATTTATTCATTTGATAATACTCTAATTATTACTTGCTATACTGCACAGATCTAACAGTTAAGAGTGAATGATGGTCTAATTCGACATTGTGTTCCGATTCTAGGATGGAGGTTATAAATGAGTGTTTCGGGTGCGCTACTGTCGAGGAGATTATTGCAACATTGGTAAGAATCCTCTGCTCTGCACTTCCAAATTGTGTTGCAGTTGAGGTGTTGTAATGTCACGTTAAGGTTTTTAAGTAGCGTGATACATGTATAAAAGTCCGTGTTTTGTCAATGGTGCGCATATAGGAAACCAAAGCTAATGGAGCAGACCAAGTATGGTGTGCCTCAGTTCTAAAAAAGCTTAAAACAGCCTCACCTTTATGCTTAAAAGTTGCTCTGAAATCTGTAAGTATTATCACTGATCGTCTTGTTTTTCAATGATTTAGTATCTACAATTTCGTTGTTCTTATATATGACAGGATCATATTATAATTCATGTTAGTCGACTGAAATCATGTCGGGACTAACATTGTAACTTACCTTCGATGATATAGATTAGACTAGGTAGATCCCAAACCATCGAGCAATGCTTGAGACGTGAATTTTGGATGACTGCCCAAGCCTTTCATGGAGTCGTTTCAAGGGACTTCTACGAGGTATGCTAGTTTTCGAGTTTTCCAAAAAAGAAATAAGTTTAGCATTAACCATCACCTTAAAAAAACTTTAAATCGATCAGATTTATTAATTTTCGAGAACATTAAAAACATCGACTTGATGATTGCAGGGTGTTCGATCACGATTAGTGGATAAAACATTTGCCCCTAAGGTTTGATCATTAAGCTGTATCTGCATTTTTTGTTTCTCAAGTTATCATCAGTAGAAGCTACTGTATATATATACATAGGGGTTAAAACTGTTGTTCTAACTTGTGTTGGTTAACCAATTTTGCAGTGGGATCCTCCATCTTTAGGCCAAGTAACAGAAGAGAGGGTGAACCAATATTTCTTACCATTCAGTCCAACTGAACCACCACTTGAACTACCCTTTGATGGCAACCAAACCTCCACACCTTCAACATCCAGGTATAAGCCGTTAGCGACATTAACTTGTGTAATGTTTGTTACACGTTAGATTATTCATCCCACTCTATGTCTTATTCTACGACTCACGACTTAATTTATAAATTCCTTTAAAATAATCATTCTCCGTGGCCTAATAAAAAGTTATGTATCCTGTATTGTGCAGTTTGGGGGATAATAATTCGTTCAAGAAATCATGCAAAGAGGCAATGGTTTCAAGCCCACTTTCAAAAACGTCTCCGGTGAATCCATGCAATCTTGTTCAAGCAAAGCTATGAATTCGGCGAAAGAACAGCGTAGTGGAAACTAGAAAATACAACTTTCGCTCACTTAAATTGTTAATATTTAACTTAAATTTCCTCACATACGCAAACCAAACCATAACAAACAAAAAAAAAAAAAAAAAAAAAAAAAAAAAAAAAAAAAAAACGGACAATAATAGTGCAAAAAGTCTTGACAAAGGTATTACACATTATATTCGAGATGTTGAACATAAATATTGTGCACCTTTTTTAGTCTTTCAAAGGAAATACAAAAAAAAAAAATGTACATTTTATTTGATTTAATTTTTAGGCTGAAGATTGAACATAACGCGTTTCAAATGCATGGAGCAAATCCACCACCACAATTATACTGTGATCAGTAAGAGAGAAGCCAAACATGATCTTACTGACCTGAAGATTATGGGTTCATATGGAGGAACCTCTTTCCTCCACCAAGGGCTTTACTGGTCCCAAAACATTCACACAAATGCGAAAAATTCGAGTAATATTTTGGGTTCAAAAATAAAGAAATGAAAATAGAGCACCAGTTCAAGCTTTTACAGTTCAAATTTAACAAACAAAATACAAGCAGAATGGTGTGCATTTATGCACTGGCACTTATTCAAAGTACCATAAACTGGAGCCATAAATCGGGTCTTCTGAAACGACTACGAGAAGGAAATCTTAGCTCAGAACTGGTCAGAAAGTAATTTGCACGATCATGGTGATACAGTGATGACCACATCTGGTGATGCACAATGAGACGTCGCTATCGCCTTATATATCACCTCACCGTCAGGCAATTGCTTAGTTGAGATGACCATCTCCTGAAGAGCTGGGGAGCAATAAAGCAGAATCTTAAGCACAGACAGTTCGGTGTTCATACCGGAAATTGGACCTATGTAGACCTTTGTGAGGTGTTGCAATGTATGATGCTTATATGCATCCAGTTCAATCCCTTCATCTTTCCCAGGCAGAGTAACTGAACTAGCCTACATCAACAAATTCACACTGAGTCAACTCTTTGAGAGAGTTTGCACATGGACACTGTTGTATTAATCGTTATTTAGACCCCAGCTTCAAACAGCAGCATATGCACTACCCTAATGACTAAGATTAAACATTCTTTTGAGCAAAGACAATTTAGATTATATAGCTAAACAGTTAGATGAAAACCATTATATGAGCCAATCTATAACAGTAAGCTTTCGGCCTACACAGCAAGTCTCCTAATCTCATACAATACTTTGTCAAAGACATCAAATTGCGAAAGTGAACTAGTTTAGAAAACTTACACCAATCTCCAATATGGAGAGGCATGGTGAACTAAGAATGATGCACATAAAACAACGCAGCATTATGGCATCCCAAAAATCCACATTAATCAGCCTGAAAAACCTCAGTTGGCCCAAACCTCTTGTAAGGCCCGTCAAATAACTAGCACGCTGAAACAACTGGACGGAAACATGCTGCCAGTAAATATTCGTTTATCGTCAAAAAAAAAAAAAAAAAAAAAAAGAGATGAGAGCACTAAACATACCTTATATATGGTAGCATGCATTCTCAGAGATTCAAGCTGAATAAGGTTGCCAAAAAAGTCAATCACATACTCCATATTCCACACAGAATATTCTTTCATGTACCGCAAATTAATATCCATCTCCTTCAATTTTTTTGTTTCCGTCAAATAAATAGATTTGAACTTGCCTGTTACATACAAATATTCAAGCTTCGGAGCACAGATGCTCAGAAGGTGATCTTCAAAATTCAGGTTCTGCAATACTATTCTCTGAAGGTTTGGAGATTCAGAGATACAGCGGGACAATGTGTTTGGATCACATTCCACATCATTGAATTTAAGGCTACTAAGATTAGGGAAGCCTCTAGAAAAAGGTTGCTTCTTTAGTTCAAAATGTGTCAACTCCAAAGATGTCAAACTCGGGGATCTAGGGAAACATGACGACCAGGTAATTGGTCTTTTACCCCGATTAAAAACGGTTAATTTCTTTACACCTAGCCTGAGAACAGTACGAATGACTAGGCTAACATACTCCGTCTCCGAATAACCGAGGTCTGGAACAGTCAAAAAGAAATGTTCAAGGCGGAGATTACGATAATGTATTAAAAGATCATTGACACAGGGGACATAATCGCATGTTTCTTTGCTAGATTTGGCTTGTAAGACTAATGAATCAAGTAGCAAATTTGGCAGCATTGTCCATTTATATTGCCATTTCTTTGATAAAACACATGTTTTGACAGCATCAACACTGGGGATGCCCATAAGAATCTTTTCAATCAATTCATCAGGTAACGCACTTAGTCGATCCATGTTTGTTTTGCGACGTTGCCAACTACAACCATCTCGCAGAAGCTTGAACTCAGAAAGTGATTGGGACATACTGATGATATTTTACGGAACAACCTCTTTACTTCTAATTGGCCAGTTTTGGAATTTCAGAAGAGGACGTACCCAAAGTCCAAAGAGGCATAAGAATCAAGAAACCCCTGAATCAAATTCCTGCAGAAGGCCACATAAACTTATGTACATCTAAATCAAATCTGATACCAATCAGAGATGATAAACATTAATTGCAGAACAGCATTCAGTATCATCAGTTTCAATAAATTGTATTAATGAAAGAGAAGACAAGAGAAAACTAATACTCTGTACACTAAGTCATGTGTAGAGATTGATAAAGGGCAATGAACACATTAACTAAAACAAGTTTAAAACAGCTAGATGCACCTACAACAGCAAAGCTATATGTCAGAAATCAGTTTAAAACAAATGAGTTAAAAAGTTTTAAGAAATTTTTTTATAAATAACATCGATATTCAAAACAGATGGGCAGACAAAGGATCTGTAATTTGTATCATACTCGACTAAATAAACTACAACGGCAAATGGAAACCTGCCATAAGCTAGTCCTCGGAAAACTGGCCAATTCAATGGCAAGGAATTCAGATTCATACATCAATTTGATAATATCAACAGTCAATCAAGTAAAGAAGTGCGATATGAGTTGATAACAGATAACATATACTAAATCTTCAAATTCACATCGTTCAATGAAATTCTTGTGGTCGATCAGTATCACATGATGAAACATATACACACAAATCATCAAAACCTTAAGAGGACAAAGAAGAAAGGCAGAAAGGATTTACCTCTTGTTTATCCAAAGTTGCGATCAAACCCTATGTAAGCACAGAGCGGCGAGTACAACCTTGCAAATTGAGAGCCATTCAATGCCACATTATATATAGAATCCAAACATGGGGTTGCTCCTTCGGCAAAACTGGGAAAACGTTGGGCCAAAAGATCCAAAGTCATGAGGAAGCACGTGAAGAGCATTGTTTTGAGGGAAGGAAAGCGTGGTTGACAAAGCAATCATATGGGCTGGCCCAACACATATGGTGATGTGGGCCTCCATACATCGGATCATATCTGTCTTCACTGAATGTTCAATCAATGTTAAATACAATCATTCACTTAAAAGTTAGTCACAAGGACATCACCTCCCAATTCAAAATGAGCAAGAGATTAACACAAAGATGCATGTATAGACCTTCAAAAACCTAATGCACCTTTGTCTATGCACACAGCTACTTATATCTCTTCAGTCGTAGCCTTGAGACAAGAATCCACAAGATATCATTTGACAACCCCCTAAACCTCTCTTTGCTTCCCAAATGAAAACCAGAATGGTATAATCAACAATTCACGATTGAAAGATGAATACAAAAGCAGCCAGCATAGCCAGAAATAGAATAAAAAAAAAGTTAAAATTGGAAACATAATAGATCCTTCCAAAGACACTTGAAAGCGTCTGTGCTCCTCTTTCAACACCTTATTATTTCATAACTTACCACAAAGAAACAAGGTAGTAAAAAAGTTCACTAAAATTTGGTAACACAACTTCAGATTAGTTTATAGGAATCAGAAAATTGCAGGTCTTAAATCACTAATTCATATGTAAGAACTTTTCTATTTATCACTTTGTTCCAACTCCAGGTTATTAGTCTCCCTCTCTAAATGTCAATTTTGGCAGAACAGTAAAATAGTAGATACTACTTGAATTTCAGTTACCCCAAGAGAAAGTAATCCTAAGTACATCTTTCAATTTGTCCAAATAAGGACTTTAAATGTATAGTATATTTTGTCATGCATAGATTCTGTTTTTGACAGACTTTCCTGTCCCGAAAATTCAAACTTCAGTGTCACCATGTTGAGCAATCTTCTAAATAAATGACTAGCTTAATCATTGATGACAGTGAGTCTGGTCTTTAAACAAGATGTTGTCTTTGACATTGCCTATCATAAATGAAATCATGTTGTCAGATGAAACTTGGTGCAAATCAATACATTCTTGTGCACAATATATTCTCTCTTCAACCACTAACAGATGGTGCCACACAAGCTGAAGCAGAGTCACAGAGATTTGGCACCATTTTACAAGCCCTTATTTGCTTATAATGGCTTAGGACCAAAGGGGCAAAAAATAACCTTAGCCAGCCCGTCACTTTGGCACAAACATTGTAAAACCAATATATTGAAAGCCATTCTTAGTCCTGACACAAGTAATGAAAATACAGCATCAGAATAAATGTCACCACTCACTGGAATGCCAGACACCACAAAGATCAGCCAATACCTGGTCTGCGGATCTGTGACACGATGACATTAAACTTACCTGACAGCACTTTCTGAGACAATAGAAGAGCATCAATTAGCTTAAAACCTTAAATAGACAAGACATATAGAGAGATAACTTCAAAACAAAGAGCACCAATCCCACTGAGGCACTGAAAGTAGGAAGATATTCGTTTATACAGTTCAACAACAGCTGTAAGCGGCAACAAAGAACCCGCCATCATTTCTGTGAACAAAGAAACATAAAAATTTATTCAAGCCATCATCAAGGCAACACTTACGAATACGTAGGTAACTAAAGTACAAAACTAACAGTATAGAAGGCCAATAGCTTCAAGTAAACTGAGCAAGCAATCACATTCAAACAATTTGCAAGATATTTTCTTAAACTGGTGTACTAAATTAGTGCTAAACTGCTGTAACCCTCATGCTAATACCACGACATTCCCAGTTTCTAGTCAAGAGATAAGTGAAACAAATATCTACATTCAAATAACAGTAATTGCAAGCTGCAACAAAGGGTCCTCCATCTTTTTTATGGAAATAGAGAAATATAAGAACTTCTTCAAGCCGTAATCTTTCCATAGGAGAGAACTAATAGTATATAAGGCCAAAAATTAAGTGAGCCGAGGAATGTTTAATCAAGTTGCAATGCAATTACAGAAAAACTGTTGTTGTGACACCTATTACCGCTTATTGCATGACATTTCAGAGTTCCGGTCAAGAGAGAACCTAAAGTAATATCAGTAACATCTAGATCAGTGAAATAAAGGTCAAGGGAGCATAAAAGCAGTAACCAAATCAATTATCTACCAGAATTTACATCTAGGATTGCAGCAACAAGCCAGATTGTTTAGTGAAGGAAGTATTTACTGTGATTAACAAACATGCTATAACCGGAGATAAACCAAGAAACGATAAACAAATGATTCCTAATGCAACCCTCTTTTCCAAATGAAACAATACTAATTGGTATAGCTACCAATCAAGGACTCAAAATCTGAAGAAAGAATTACATCAAAATAATAACTATAGCACCAATAACAAAAATGATAACTCAGTAATTAGAGCTGGCAGAAGGTAGTGTTCGTGCGTGGTCGTGTCCGTGTCAAAGATAAACGGGTTGTAAAACCCTTAACACTAACCCGACCTGATTATTAAACGTGTCAATAACCCTTGACACTAACCCGACCCATTTATTAAACGTGTAACACATTAACAACCCACCTAACCCACCTAAAAGGGAAGTTCACAAAAACTACATTTTATTAAAGAAAAATTGTACAATTAAGGCTATTGTGTCTCTAACTTATCATTAAAAAAAGAGCAATTTCTACAGTTAGATTATTTGAGTTTTGATTTGGGCTCTATACACTTTAAAAAGTCAAGGAGCTCATATAAATTGACAAGACTAGCATATCAAATACATATAAACGGGTAAAATTCGTGTTTGTTTCGTGTCGAAAATTTTAACAATAACTCAACCCATTTAGGTGATCGTGTTAGACGTGTTGATCCGTTTAATTAAACAGGTTGGAAACTCTCAACACTAACCCGTTATTTTCGGTGTTCGGTTCGTGTCGTGTTGTCGCGTCGTGTCAGCTTTTGCTAGCTCTACCAGTAATAGAAACTTCTTCCACACAACACCACCTTTGTCACATATGCATCTTTCGAGAAATCACCCGTCTACAAATACTTTAAATATCATAAAATCCAGCATATGCACACCAACAAGACCTACATAACCTTAATAAAAATGAACATATAGAACATAAATTTCGAACAGCAACATCAAAGTCTTCATCAGACTGAATTGGGGCTAGCTAACATAAATCAGTGTTTTTTTTTTTTTTTTTTCACATAGGAGCAGCTAATGTTGCCGGGTTGGGATAGGAGGATTTGAACCCGGGACATCCCCTAGGCACGTTGACTTGCTAACCACTAGGCTAACCTTAATCCTCACTTAAGGTAAATCAATGTTCGGGAATTTCCCACCTCTTTAATCCAACATCCTTCCATCAATAACAACACAACTAGCAATTACCTCAAAAAAAAAACCCAAAATACCAAAGCTGTCAAATTTAAATTAAAAACCAACACCACCAACCCTAATTACCCATTCAATTAAACTTTAATTAAGCAAAACCTTGGCAATTTTACTGACTAAAAAAACCGCCGAAAAAACGAAAAGGAAATCATGGGTTTTGCATGAAAACTGAATTGAAGTATACAGGTAAAAAATCTGACCTTTTGATTGAGAAAGTTGCAATCTTGAAGAAAAACTGTACATTTCTTGACATATTTCTGCAAACAAAGGAATTGAAATATTGCAAAAATTTCAATTTAAGGGACTAATAGAAAGAGGGTGGGGATATAACAAGGAGCGCAATTCGAGAAAATAGGAATAAAAATCGAATTTCATTGAATGGCGTGACATGAGAACTGCGGAAGCGTAATTAGATTGGATATTGGGAAAATGATGGGGCAAGCTCGAGAGTGAGAGGCAGATGAGTTAAGGGACTTGTGTTGGAAACAAGCTCATGGATTTGGCAATGGGTCAGGTCGGTTTCCGATGAGTTGAGTCGAGTTGAGTCTTATTTGGTTTTATGGTGCATAATAATATAGATCATTACGATCGATTGATCAGAGTCTTGTTTTAATACTATATTAAGGGATTTTTCCACGGTGCTCCTGAGATAATCGGCTTTTTTCAATAGTTGTACTTGATAACGAATTGATGATGATGATGAAGAATCAACGGTGGTGGAACAAAATTGGTGATAAAGTAAATATTTATTTTGTCAAGAACTACCTAACTTTTGCCTCATTTTGCAAACTACTACCTAACATTTTATTCTTTTGCTCAACACTACTTAACTTTTAAACATTTTTTGTTAAACACTACCAAACTGCAATTTCTGGCCAAAAAGTCAAGATTCCGTTGACTCCGATTGAAACATGATTTTTTTTCTTCATTTTAACTTATTTTCCCTCCTCTAATCTTGATTATTTTGCACCCCACCTCACTTTTCATCTATTTACTCCCCTCCGTTACTTTCATTGCTCAATAATGTCTTAACTACTCCACTTCCAACTCTTTTTGGACCAAGTACTAACTCTCACCATGTCTTATCTTCACATATGGTCACATTGAGCAAAACATGGAGAATTTCATATATTTTTTGAGCATGTAGCAATCATTCAAGAATCAAAGGAAGATTGTGGAAAAGAGATGAAAAAGATATCAAAGGAGAGGACATAAATAAAAGATTAAGTGAAGTGGAGAGAGAATATATACTTATTCAATTATAGTAGAAGAAATGTGGTATTAACACATAACTAGAATGAGATTAGCGCTATAAAATTGAAATTTGGAGGCAAAATCAAATATAAACTAAGAACAACGGAGTAAATTAAGATTGGAAGGAAAAAAAATCGCATTTCAACCGGAGTCAACGCCATAATTTGGACTTCTTTGGCCGGAAAGAGTCGTTTGGTAGTGTTTAACAAAAAAGTGTAAAACGTTAGGGTGGTGTTGGGCAAAATAAATATAGTTAGGTAGTTGTTTGTAAAATGAGGCAAAAGTTAGGTATTATTTGACAAAAAATCCATACATTAACTAAACCAAAAATGGTTTGAGTGACACCCAATTGGTGAATATACTCCCTCCGTCCCAACTCAAACACCCCGAGCCATTTTTGTAGTAGAATACGAAAAATTGATTTAGTAAGTTGAGTGGGGTAATATTAGAAAAAATGAGGAGAGATAATGTGTGGATTAATAAAAGTACGAGAGATAATGTGAGAGAGAATGTAATAATTAAATAAAAGTAGAAGAGAGAAATATATCCCAAAATAGATGGGGTGTTTGAGGAGGGACGTCCCAAAATGGAATATGGGGTGTTTGAGGTGGGACGGAGGGAATAGTGGTCACCAAACGTTGATGATGAAGACATGAATTGAACATATGTTATTGAAATTTTATACAGGATTGGGCCAATGGGAATTTATACCTAACTCACGGGAGAGAAGGCAAGGCAAGTGGATCTTTCTCCAATGGCTATACTATACCCTTAGATACAAGAGGTTATTGTACCCTGTGTTGTAATAAGGAAAAATAGGGGTGCAGATTTTAATTGTTTAGTCACTATTTCCAATTTTCGTGGAAAGTCACCTTATTTTATGTTAGTGGGGGGTACAATGGTGTTATATACCCCTGGGGGTATAATGGTGTTAGTAGCAATCTTTAAACTTGAGACTTTAAAGTAATCAAGTAAAAACCTTCCCACTAGACCAAGACATTCCTATTGGCTTGTAATACTTTTATTTCAATTATTCTTGCGCGAGGTCAATGTTATTGCGAGTCCTCCTCAATAACCCAATTAAAATACTTGGCTAAACCCATTTAACATATCTAGATCATCTGGATTCAAACAATTAATCAAATAAAACGGGCTATTGATAAGTTTAATTGGTAATCAAATTGTAATTAAGGTCGGCACAATAACTTATTGTTAGACCGGCCTCATATAAGGCTTTTTTTTTTCTTAACCATAGTTAATTTATTCTAATTGTCAAAATTTGACAATTACCATGAGAGTTTTTATTAATTTTTATTTATTTTAGAAAGGTGGGGGATTATTCGTTCCAATCAATTCTCTCAATGGCAGGAACACCCTCCTTTAAGTCGGTTATAAGAGAAATACTAGTCTTGTGTACCCGTACATATGCACGGGTGTTGGAAATTATGTACATAATCGGTTAAGTATGTTGGAGGTTGTATTTTTAGATGAAAACAAAGTCCCGTTGAATAATTAAATATTATTTAGTGATCGAAATTTATACATTTTGTTTTGGTCTTACTTAGGGTCTAAGGAGTACGTCGTAAAAAACGTATTACATAAGTGTGCAAAAAATTTATGTACTCCTTGATCGGGCGACTAAATTGTAAAGTATACTATATGTACATTGGATAATGTACATGGCAAAAAGTTTTGTACTTGGTGTCGTTGCTATGTCATAATCAAGAACGGAAAAAAATTAGGCGCGTTGTGGTACTACTGCAACGCTTAATATGTTGTTGTAATTACGTATGGGTCATGGGAGCTTTAGAGACAGATATTATATTGAAACGAAAACTTGGACCACGACCTTTTTTGCATTTGATGTAGAAGGTGTGCTTCCAATTGATTTCAAATGCTCTAAGGGACGAAATTTTGGTGTTTTCATCCTATATGAATAGGTTATAGGAGGGAAGTTTCTTAAGCATAAAGACTTTTGTTGTAATTTAATTGGTGATATAATGGTAGAGTTGAGAAGTGGAATGAATACCTCTTTTGTATGTTTCATCAACATTAAAACACTAAAGGAAGACATCTTCTCAACAATGTTTCTAATTATAGTTGGTGGAATGTGTCTCGTGGGATCATATAGTTGAATTTCAAAACGACATATGTTTCGATATAAACGACATCTGTCGAGAGTTCTTTGTTTTATACCGTGGTATTGCTATTGCCATTTTGTTGCATCTATGGCAATGGATGTTGCTTTTGAATTCTGCATCTACGTCGTTGTGACAGTCATTCAACACATATACCAAACTTCCTGGCATTTGTTTTAGATTGAGGCGGTGGCTAGAACTTTGAACTGTGCACACTGCATTTATAAGACGCAATAAAATTATAGTCAGTCATTTTAAGCACAATTGAGTGTACCCTAAGTTGAATTCATCGATAACTAATCTTTTATTTTCTGGAACTATTTCAAAAGCTAAGAGTTCGAGTTTTTTTGTACATGACATGTCTCACTAAATGTATTTGTGAGCTTATCCCTGAATGCAACAAATTACTTTAGAGTAATAGTACATCACATCTAAGGAAACGTCACCATTCTTTGATAGGGGTAATACAACAGGTGTCCTAACTAACAAATATCTCTATGTAACTTTATCTCCAAGACAAATATGAATATTAGTATTACCAAAACTACATAGAGTCATGTTCTCCCTTGGAGTGATAATGGTGCTGAAAGTCAATTTTCTTGCAAAAAGAATTCAACTTGGACCCATTGTACAGAACTCATGGTCAACTCCCAACACATGTTTGTAGGATGTCAAACACCAACAAGCATCGTACTCCAATTGTGATTAACATGCTAACCGATATACGCACCACTTGTTTACCCTTCCAACACTTATCTAGACTTAGCCATTGTAGAATTGTCCGGCAAGTGGGACTTTTAATCAGTATAGAACTTGATCCTAACAAACCTCCTCTCAAGTTCAATATGGTTACAACATAGTCAACTAATGACCAATGTGTCCATCGAGACTGTTGGGGTTTCCCTAATGTGTTCATAAAAGTATTGTCCCACATTGGTAGAAGTAATAAGTTGAGGAGATTGGTTTATAAGCTAGTGGGTTACTCCTGCTACTGCCAATTGGTTTTAGGATGGAACCTCACTCGGCTTGTGGCCTGTCTTCCTAATTTACTCCTACAATCCCACTGCCCTGGACCCACCAGAGACTCACATGTCTGAATGACACCTCCCCTTGAACGGAATCGTCGCCAGCACACACTTTAACTCGATTTCAAGTATGTATAAGTTTCGTCCAGTTCTAGTAGCACACATGACCACTCAGTGCCCTCAATTGACCATAATATTACCATTCATAACATGAACATCATAACCTATCTCATCTGGCCTACCCATCAAGATTAGATTCCTCTTAACCCTCGGCCTGTGCCATACCTCTGCTAGGGTAAATTTTGAATTTTTTGAAAACTTCACTTCCACTACTTCAACTCCCTCAACCTATAATCCTTCCCCATTAGATAAATTTATAACTTTTCTTTCAGAACTCTCATAAGAAGTAAACCCCTTTTTTTCTCACATATGTAATGGGAAGACCCAATATCCAAGATCCACTCATCCTTGAAGTCCAACTTAGTTTCAATCTCCTCTTGAACCAAAAAATAAGATCCACTCATCCTTTGTATTTTGAAGCAGGTTGGTGGGTGGGTCGTGGTTGGGCGCTTTTTCGTTCCAATAATAACACTTTTCCTTAGATATAAGCTTTGTGGCACTTTTCTTTGAGTCATAATTGCTCCCCTCAACCACTAACGCCCCCCGGAATACCTGAAGTGCAACCACCTTGATTTGCCAACTTTTTTACTCAAATAGCACAATCATGGTTAAATCCAATCCTGCTTCTCACCAATAAGCTAGTGATGATTGATTTGTACTCAGCTGTATTTGGTAAGGACGTCAACAACATAATAGCATTGTCGACCTTCTTGAAAGTTTCTTCCAAACTTGCCAATTGGTTTATCAAGCCAATAAAATTTGTTTTCTATAACAGATGTATCTTTTTTATTCTGCTTTCCACAATTAATACCCAAATTGAGCCCAAATTAAACAATATAAATCATTAATGAACTATTATTGAAAATTGCTTATGTCGAGTGGTTGACCGTCGTCGTCAACTTGTCGTTAGGTTTAGCGGTCATTGCGTAGTTATTTTGGTAGACGGTGGTGACCAGTGAGCCGGTGGCGAATCGCTATTATTGATGCCTACTTACTTTCGTTGCTTCGTGAGAGTGTGCGGCCATTATTTTTATTTTTATTTTTCTTTCAATTTCAATCATTAGATTAGCTAAGTTGGATGATTGAGATATCTTTTATTTCTTAAATTTTGAACTTAAAGTCATGAAGTGGGTGTTAAATTATAGGATACTATGTGCAAGACATATAGGGTATCATGTGCAATTTGACTGATCACGGATAAACCACCTAAATTTACCCATTTAATATGGTTGTGCTATAATATTCGTTGTATGTTGTACTATAACTTTCCTTTTATGTACTAATACATTTTTCAAAGGAAACACTTTAATGGATTTGAAAGAAAAACGTAAGAAAGTTTTGTGTATCTTAGGTGACCAAAACCTAACATCAAGAAATAAGAAGTGATCAGAAAATGAACGAACCAAAATGATATTTCTTTTATAACGATTCCCGAGAAGACAATAGCCAAGAACAAAAAAAAAAGACATTGTAATTCTGTCTGTTACAAAATATATAGAATAAAGATAGTTAATGTAATACTATAGCTATTTTTCTAACTGCACTCCCAAGTGCAAACGCATTTAGGAGGATTAGTCACTTCGTCGCAATAACTACCTTTCTTACCAAATTTACCTACACATATCGAGTAACAACAGTCTAGATCGCACTTTTTATCATCACACCTAGTACCAGAGTCGAATGTACATATCTCATTTGGAACATCCACCGCTGTTATTGCCATGATAGCTGTATTATCATCAATACATTAGTAATATTAGATCCAAAATAGTGATATGTGCGTAACATATAAGAATTTAAGCACATAAAATTCGATAACGTTCTAAGTGGCACATTTACTCGTATATCATAAGAAAATACGATATTGTTCAATCAAAGTGATATGTTCGTACCTGCTGCAATCATCAACAAAAGAGCAAGACATTTGAGGGATACCTTAAACATATTTATCTAGTAAAATAAAGTTGAATACAACTTTGAACTCAATATTCAGTAAGAATTGTATTTCTAACAATTTTTACAAAGTTAGGTCTTCATATCATGAATTTATAAGGTTCCTTGTGGCTTGCATTCTTGTATTACATATTTTAACTTTTGGTATGTAATATTTAGATTCCTTTATTGTATATATTACATAAAGATCTATTTAGGCCATGTACGATTGAATTGCATTTTTCTAAACTGATTTGATTTGATTTGAATAAAAGTGATTTGATTTGATTTGAATAAATTTGATTTGATCTGAAATGAATATATTGATAAATTAATCATTTAAACGAATTAATAACTAGAAGTAGACTACATTCATTGATGGTTATTTGGATAGTTCTAATTTGATTTGATTTGATTTGAATGAAGTTGATTTGATTTGATTTGATTTGATTTGATTTGAATGAAGTTGATTTGATTTGATTTGATTTGATTTGAATGAATCTGATCTGATTTGAAAACACTGTCTAATAAGTTGAATCGCACAAGGGCATATAAAGGCCTCTTTTTGTGCATTGTTAACATAATATTTTAGTGATATTAGCAATAACTATAGTATATATGGCAAGTATGTACAATTGTTTTTGCTAGTAGCAGTACAATATTATGGTTCTTAATAATGGTACATTATATACATTACACTATGTCTGGAAATCAAAATTATAATAATGGATTCTCAACTTATAAAATCATACCATATACTGCCTTCTATTCTGTTTTCTTTTAATATTTTGGAAAATGTGACTCACAATTTGCAAGTCACATTTCCCAAAGTATGAAAAATAAATAGAGTACGAGGGAGTGATAGTTGTTCCAGCTCGTATCACGTGAGGCCGACGTCACAATAAGTTATTGTGACATCTCCCCAATTATAGCAATTATTAAAATTGAAATTAATTGGCTATATATGTAACCCATCAGAATCTCAATAAAAATATTGTATACTTAATTGGGGCGGCCTCATATAAAATTTGAAGTGCTGTGAAAAACTATTTCCATAATTGATGAAACCTTCTTGTGTGTTATGAAAAACTATTTCCATAATTGATGAAAAGTATAATTCTAATTGGTTTGGTTAGCCAGTCATTGACATAACAACCGCGGTGGTTGATGGTGGTGAGGACGAGGGAGTGGCTGATGGGGGTGGAGGAGGCTGGTAAGACCAGACGAGTTAATAAGTTAGTTCATTGGTGGACTTCTAAATATGCAGAGGGGATGATGTTTCTTTTTTCTTCCATGACAAACCCAAAATTAAAATGAGCATGGCAATCAATAGTTGTTGTACTTAATAACGAATTGATGATGATGATGATGAAGAATCAACGGTGGTGGAATAAAATTGGTAATAAAGTAAGTATTTTTTGTCAAGAACTAACTAACTTTTGCCTCATTTTGCAAACTACTACCTAACCTTTTATTGTTTTGCCAAACACTACTTAACTTTTACACATTTTTTGTTAAACACTACCAAACTGCAATTTCCGGTCAAAAAGTCAAGATTCCGTTGACTCCGATTGAAACATGATTTTTTTTTCTTCATTTTAACTTATTTTCCCTCCTCTAATCTTGATTATTTTGCACCCCACTTCACTTATCATCCATTTACTCCCCTCCATTACTTTCATTGCTCAATAATGTCTTAACTACTCCACTTCCAACTCTTTTTGGACCAAGTACTAACTCTCACCATGTCTTATCGTCACATATGGTCACATTGAGCAAAGCATGGAGAATTTCATATATTTTTTGAGCATGTAGCAATCATTCAAAAATCAAAGGATTTTTGTGGAAAAGAGATGAAAAAAATATCAAAGGAGAGGACATAAATAAAAGATTAAGTGAAGTGGAGAGAGAATATTTACTTATTCAATTATAGTAGAAGAAATGTGGTATTAACAGATAACTAGAAAGAGACTAGCGGTATAAAATTGAAATTTGGAGGCAAAATCAAATATAAACTAAGAACAACGGAGGAAATTAAGATTGGAAGGAAAAAAATCGCATTTCAACAGGAGTCAACGCCATAATTTGGACTTCTTTGGCCGAAAAGTGTCGTTTGGTAGTGTTTAACCAAAAAGTGTAAAACGTTAGGGTAGTGTTGGGCAAAATAAATATAGTTAGGTAGTTGTTTGTAAAATGAGGCAAAAGTTAGGTATTATTTGACAAAAAAATCCATACATTAATTAAAGCAAAAATGGTTTGAATGACACCCAATTGGTGAATATACTCCCTCCGTCCCAGCTCAAACACCCTGAGCCATTTTTGTAGTAGAATAAGAAAAATTGATATAGTAAGTTGAGTGGGGTAATATTAGGAAAAATGAGGAGAGATAATGTGTGGATTAATAAAAGTGCGAGAGATAATGTGAGAGAGAATGTAATAATTAAATAAAAGTAGAAGAGAGAAATATATCCCAAGATAGATGGGGTGTTTGAGGAGGGACGTCCCGAAATGGAATATGGGGTGTTTGAGCTGGGACGGAGGGAATAGTGGTCACCAAACGTTTATTATGAATACATGAATTGAACATATGTTATTGGAAATTTATACAAGATTGGGCCAATGGGAATTTATACGTCACTCACGGGAGAGAGGGCAAGGCAAGTGGATCTTCCTCCAATGGTTATACTATACCCTTAGGGGTACAAAAGGTTATTGTACCCTGTGCTGTAATAAGGAAAAATAGGGGTGCAGATTTTAATTGTTTAGTCACTATTTCCAATTTTAGTAGAAAGTCACATTTAAACTTGAGACTTTAAAGTAATCAAGTAAAAACCTTCCCACTAGACCAAGACATTCTTATTGGCTTGTAATACTTTTATTTCAATTAGTCTCTCTCTCGCGAGGTCAATGTTATAGTGAGTCCTCCTCAATTACCCAATTAAAATACTTGGCTGAACCCATTTAACATATCTAGATCATCTGGATTCAAACAATTAATCAAATAAAACGGGCTATTGATAAGTTTAATTGGTAATCAAATTGTAATTAAGGTCGGCACAATAACTTATTGTTAGACCGGCCTCATATAAGGCTTTTTTTTTTCTTAACCATAGTTAATTTATTCTAATTGTCAAAATTTGACAATTACCATGAGAGTTTTTATTAATTTTTATTTATTTTAGAAAGGTGGGGGATTATTCGTTCCAATCAAGTCTCTCAATGGCAGGAACACCCTCCTTTAAGTTGGTTATAAGAGAAATACTAGTGTTGTGTACCCGTGCATATGCACGGGTGCAGGAAATTATGTACATAATCGGTTAAGTATGTTGGAGGTTGTATTTTTAGATGAAAACAAAGTCCCGTTGAATAATTACATATTATTTAGTGATCGAAATTTATACATTTTGTTTTGGTCTTACTTAGGGTCTAAGGAGTACGTCGTAAAAAACGTACTACATAAGTGTGCAAAAAATTTATGTACTCCTTGATCGGGCGACTAGATTGAAGAGTATACTATATTTACATTGGATAATGTACATGGCAAAAAGTTTTGTACTTGGTGTCGTTGCTATGTCTTGATCCAGAGCGGAAAAAATTAGGCGCGTTGTGGTACTACCGCAACGCTTAATATGTTGTTGTAATTACGTATGGGTCATGGGAGCTTCAGAGACATATATTATATTGAAAAGAAAACTTGGACCGCGACCTTTATTGCATTTGATGTAGAAGGTGTGCTTCTGCTTGATTTTAAAAGCTCTAAGGGACGTAATATCGGAGTTTTCATCCTCTATGAAAAGGTTGTAGGAGGGAAGTTTCTTAAGCATAAAGACTTTTGTTGTAACTTTAATTGGTGATATAATGGTAGAGTTGAGAAGTCAAATGAATACGTCTTTTGTATGTTTCATCAACATTACAACACTGAAGGAAGACATCTTCTCAACAATGTTTGTAATTATAGTTGGTGGAATATGTCCCGTGGGATCATATAGTTGAATTTGAAAACGACATCTGTTTCGATATAAACGACATCTGTCGAGAGTTCTTTGTTTTATACCGTGGTATTGCTATTGCCATTTTGTTGCATCTATGGCAGTGGATGTTGCTTTTGTATTCTGCATGTACGTCGTTGTGACAGTCATTCAGCACATATACCAAACTTCCTGGCATTTGTTTTGGATTGAGGCGGTGACTAGAAATTTGAACTGTGCACCCTGCATTTATAAGACGCAATAAAATTATAGTCAGTCATTTTAAGCACAATTGAGAACACCCTAAGTTGAATCCATCGATAACTAATCTTTTATTCTCTGGAACTTTTTCAAAAGCTAAGAGTTCATGTTTTTTGTACATGACATGTCTCACTAAATGTACTTGTGAGCTTAACCCTGAATGCAACAAATTACTTTAGAGTAATAGTACATGACATCTAAGGAAACGTCACCATTCTTTGATAGGGGTAATACAACAGGTGTCCTAACTAAAAAATATCTCTATGTAACTTTATCTCCAATACAAATATGAATATTAGTATTACCAAAACTACATAGAGTCATGTCCTCCCTTGGAGTGATTATGGTGCTGAAAGTCTATTTTCTTGCAAAAAGAATTCAAGTTGGACCCATTGTACAGAACTCATGGTCAACTCCCAACACACGTTTGTAGGATGTCAAACACCAACAAGCATCGTACTCCAATTGTGATTAACATGCTAACCGATATACGCACCACTTGTTTACCCTTCCAACACTTATCTAGACTTAGCCTTTGTAGAATTGTCCGGCAAGTGGGACTTTTAATCAGTATAGAACTTGATCCTAACAAACCTCCGCTCAAGTTCAATATGGTTACAACATAGTCAACTAATGACCTATGTGTCCATCGAGACTGTTGGGGTTTCCCTAATGCGTTCATAAAAGTATTGTCCCACATTGATAGAAGTAATAAGTTGAGGAGATTGGTTTATAAGCTAGTGGGTTACTCCTTCTATTGCCAATTGGTTTTAGGATGGAATCTCACTCGGCTTGTGGCATGTCTTCCTAATTTACTCCTACAATCCCGCTGCCCTGGACCCACCAGAGACTCACATGTCTGAATGACACCTCCCCTTGAACGGAATCGTCGACAGCACACTTTAACTCGATTTCAAGTATGTATAAGTTTCGTCCAGTCCTAGTAGCACATATGACCACTCTGTGCCCCCAATTGACCATAATCTTACCATTCATAACATGAACATCATAACCTATCTTATCTGGCCTACCCATCAAGATTAGATTCCTCTTAACCCTCGGCCAGTGCCATACCTCTGCTAGGGTAAATTTTGAATTTTTTGAAAACTTCACTTCCACTACTTCAACTCCCTCAACCTATACTCCTTCCCCATTAGATAAAGTTATAACTTTTCTTTCAGAACTCTCATAAGAAGTAAACCCCTCTTTTTTCTCACATATGTAATGGGAAGACCCAATATCCAAGATCCACTCATCCTTGAAGTCCAACTTAATTTCAATCTCCTCTTGAACCAAAAAATAATATCCATCCTTACACTCTACCTAAGTGGTGGCCATCGGACATGCGGGTCGGGCTGGCACTAGATGTCACTATCACTAACTAGCTAGAGAGGTTGGTTGGGCGGGCTAGTGTCGACCTGACATTGATTAGTAACGAGTTGAAAGGGTTGGACCAATTTCTTTCTTTTTTTTTTTTTTTTTTTGTATTTTGAAGCAGGTTGGTGGGTGGGTCGTGGTTGGGCGCTTTTTCGTTCCAATAATAACACTTTTCCTTAGATACAAGCTTTGTGGCACTTTTCTTTGAGTCATAATTGCTCCCCTCAGCCACTAACGCCCTCGGAATACCTGAAGTGCAACCACCTTGATTTGCCAACTTTTTTACTCAAATAGCACAACCATGGTCAAATCCAATCCCGCTTCTCACCAATAAGCTAGTGATGATTGATTTGTACTCAGCTGTATTTGGTAAGGACGCCAACAACATAATAGCGTTGTCTACCTTCTTGAAAGTTTCTTCCAAACTTGCCAATTGGTTTATTAAGCCAATAAAATTTGTTTTCTATAACAGATGTATCTTTTTTTATTGTGCTTTCCACAATTAATACCCAAATTGAGCCCAAATTAAACAATATAAATCATTAATGAACTATTATTGAAAATTGCCTATGTCGAGTGGTTGACTGTCGTCGTCAACTTGTCGTTAGGTTTAACGGTCATTGCGTAGTTATTTTGGTAGACGGTGGTGACCAGTGAGCCGGTGGCGAATCGCTATTATTGATGCCTACTTACTTTCGTTTCTTCGTGAGAGTGTGCGGCCATTATTTTTATTTTTATTTTTCTTTCAATTTCAATCATTAGATTAGCTAAGTTGGATGATTGAGATATATTTTATTTCTTAAATTTTGAACTTAAAGTCGTGAAGTGGGTGTTAAATTATAGGATACTATGTGCAAGACATATAGGGTATCACGTGCAATTTGACTGATCACGGATAAACCACCTAAATTTACCCATTTAATATGGTTGTGCTATAATATTCGTTGTATGTTGTACTATAACTTTCCTTTTATGTACTAATACATTTTTCAAAGGAAACACTTTAATGGATTCGAATGAAAAACGTAAGAAAGTTTTGTGTATCTTAGGTGATCAAAACCTAACATCAAGAAATAAGAAGTGATCAGAAAATGAACGAACCAAAATGATATTTCTTTTATAACGATTCTCGAGAAGACAATAGCCAAGAACAAAAGAAAAAAAAGACATTGTATCCCTGTCTGTTACAAAACATATAGAATAAAGATAGTTAATGTAATATTATAGCTATTTATCTAACTGCACTCCCAAGTGCAAACGCATTTAGGAGGATTAGTCACTTCGTCGCAATAACTACCTTTCTTACCAAATTTACCTACACATATCGAGTAACAACAGTCTAGATCGCACTTTTTATCATCACACCTAGTACCAGAGTCGAATGTACATATTTCATTTGGAACATCCACCGCTGTTATTGCCATGATAGCTGTATTATCATCAATACATTAGTAATATTAGATCCAAAATAGTGATATGTGCGTAACATATAAGAATTTAAGCACATAAAATTCGATAACGTTCTAAGTGGCACATTTACTCGTATATCATAAGAAAATACGATATTGTTCAATCAAAGTGATATGTTCGTACCTGCTGCAATCATCAACAAAAGAGCAAGACATTTGAGGGATACCTTAAACATATTTATCTAGTAAAATAAAGTTGAATACAACTTTGAACTCAATATTCAGTAAGAATTGTATTTCTAACAATTTTTACAAAGTTAGTTCTTCATATCATGAATTTATAAGGTTCCTTGTGGCTTGCATTCTTGTATTACATATTTTAACTTTTGGTATGTAATATTTAGATTCCTTTATTGTATATGTTACATAAAGATCTATTTAGGCCCTGTACGATTGAACTGCATTTTTCTAAACTGATTTGATTTGATTTGAATAAAAGTGATTTGATTTGATTTGAATAAATTTGATTTGATCTGAAATGAATATATTGATAAATTAATTGCATTCAAACGAATTAATAACTAGAAGTAGACTACATTCATTGATGGTTATTTGGATAGTTCTAATTTGATTTGATTTGATTTGAATGAAGTTGATTTGATTTGATTTGATTTGATTTGAATGAATCTGATCTGATTTGAAAACACTGTCTAATAAGTTGAATCGCACAGGGGCTTATAAAGGCCTCTTTTTGTGCATTGTTAACATAATATTTTAGTGATATTAGCAATAACTATAGTATATATGGCAAGTATGTACAATAGTTTTTGCTAGTATCAGTACAATATTATGGTTCTTAATAATGGTACATTATATACATTACACTATGTCTGGAAATCAAAATTATAATAATGGATTCTCAACTTATAAAATCATACCATATACTGCCTTCTATTCTGTTTTCTTTTAAT
Source organism: Spergularia marina (assembly GCA_963680865.1). NCBI lineage: Eukaryota > Viridiplantae > Streptophyta > Magnoliopsida > Caryophyllales > Caryophyllaceae > Spergularia > Spergularia marina. The sequence continues at coordinate 6,933,171 of OY804545.1, read as the reverse complement.
ATTTTGGAAAATGTGACTCACAATTTGCAAGTCACATTTCCCAAAGTATGAAAAATAAATAGAGTACGAGGGAGTGATAGTTGTTCCAGCTCGTATCACGTGAGGCCGACGTCACAATAAGTTATTGTGACATCTCCCCAATTATAGCAATTATTAAAATTGAAATTAATTGGCTATATATGTAACCCATCAGAATCTCAATAAAAATATTGTATACTTAATTGGGGCGGCCTCATATAAAATTTGAAGTGCTGTGAAAAACTATTTCCATAATTGATGAAACTTTCTTGTGTGTTATGAAAAACTATTTCCATAATTGATGAAAAGTATAATTCTAATTGGTTTGGTTAGCCAGTCATTGACATAACAACTGCGGTGGTTGATGGTGGTGAGGACGAGGGAGTGGCTGATGGGGGTGGAGGAGGCTGGTAAGACCAGACGAGTTAATAAGTTAGTTCATTGGTGGACTTCTAAATATGCTGGGGGGATGATGTTTCTTTTTTCTTCCATGACAAACCCAAAATTAAAATGAGCATGACAATCAATAGTTGTTGTACTTAATAACGAATTGATGATGATGATGATGAAGAATCAACAGTGGTGGAACAAAATTGGTGATAAAGTAAGGATTTTTTTGTCAAGAACTACCTAACTTTTGCCTAATTTTGCAAACTACTACCTAACCTTTTATTGTTTTGCCAAACACTACTTAACTTTTACACATTTTTTGTTAAACACTACCAAACTGCAATTTCCGGTCAAAAAGTCAAGATTCCGTTGACTCCGATTGAAACATGATTTTTTTTTCTTCATTTTAACTTATTTTCCCTCCTCTAATCTTGATTATTTTGCACCCCACTTCACTTATCATCCATTTACTCCCCTCCATTACTTTCATTGCTCAATAATGTCTTAACTACTCCACTTCCAACTCTTTTTGGACCAAGTACTAACTCTCACCATGTCTTATCGTCACATATGGTCACATTGAGCAAAACATGGAGAATTTCATATATTTTTTGAGCATGTAGCAATCATTCAAAAATCAAAGAATTTTTGTGGAAAAGAGATGAAAAAAAATATCAAAGGAGAGGACATAAATAAAAGATTAAGTGAAGTGGAGAGAGAATATTTACTTATTCAATTATAGTAGAAGAAATGTGGTATTAACAGATAACTAGAATGAGACTAGCGGTATAAACTTGAAATTTGGAGGCAAAATCAAATATAAACTAAGAACAACGGAGGAAATTAAGATTGGAAGGAAAAAAATCGCATTTCAACAGCAGTCAACGCCATAATTTGGACTTCTTTGGCCGGAAAGTGTCGTTTGGTAGTGTTTAACCAAAAAGTGTAAAACGTTAGGGTAGTGTTGGGCAAAATAAATATAGTTAGGTAGTTGTTTGTAAAATGAGGCAAAAGTTAGGTATTATTTGACAAAAAATCCATACATTAATTAAAGCAAAAATGGTTTGAATGACACCCAATTGGTGAATATACTCCCTCCGTCCCAGATCAAACACCCTGAGCCATTTTTGTAGTAGAATAGGAAAAATTGATATAGTAAGTTGAGTGGGGTAATATTAGGAAAAAGGAGGAGAGATAATGTGTGGATTAATAAAAGTGCGAGAGATAATGTGAGAGAGAATGTAATAATTAAATAAAAGTAGAAGAGAGAAATATATCCCAAGATAGATGGGGTGTTTGAGGAGGGACGTCCCGAAATGGAATATGGGGTGTTTGAGCTGGGACGGAGGGAATAGTGGTCACCAAACGTTTATTATGAATACATGAATTGAACATATGTTATTGGAAATTTATACAAGATTGGGCCAATGGGAATTTATACGTCACTCACGGGAGAGAGGGCAAGGCAAGTGGATCTTCCTCCAATGGTTATACTATACCCTTAGGGGAACAAAAGGTTATTGTACCCTGTGCTGTAATAAGGAAAAATAGGGGTGCAGATTTTAATTGTTTAGTCACTATTTCCAATTTTAGTAGAAAGTCACATTTAAACTTGAGACTTTAAAGTAATCAAGTAAAAACCTTCCCACTAGACCAAGACATTCTTATTGGCTTGTAATACTTTTATTTCAATTAGTCTCTCTCTCGCGAGGTCAATGTTATAGTGAGTCCTCCTCAATTACCCAATTAAAATACTTGGCTGAACCCATTTAACATATCTAGATCATCTGGATTCAAACAATTAATCAAATAAAACGGGCTATTGATAAGTTTAATTGGTAATCAAATTGTAATTAAGGTCGGCACAATAACTTATTGTTAGACCGGCCTCATATAAGGCTTTTTTTTTTCTTAACCATAGTTAATTTATTCTAATTGTCAAAATTTGACAATTACCATGAGAGTTTTTATTAATTTTTATTTATTTTAGAAAGGTGGGGGATTATTCGTTCCGAGTTTTTATTAATTTTTATTTATTTTAGAAAGGTGGGGGATTATTCGTTCCAATCAAGTCTCTCAATGGCAGGAACACCCTCCTTTAAGTTGGTTATAAGAAAAATACTAGTGTTGTGTACCCGTGCATATGCACGGGTGCAGGAAATTATGTACATAATCGGTTAAGTATGTTGGAGGTTGTATTTTTAGATGAAAACAAAGTCCCGTTGAATAATTACATATTATTTAGTGATCGAAATTTACACATTTTGTTTTGGTCTTACTTAGGGTCTAAGGAGTACGTCGTAAAAAACGTACTACATAAGTGTGCAAAAAATTTATGTACTCCTTGATCGGGCGACTAGATTGAAGAGTATACTATATTTACATTGGATAATGTACATGGCAAAAAGTTTTGTACTTGGTGTCGTTGCTATGTCTTGATCCAGAGCGGAAAAAATTAGGCGCGTTGTGGTACTACCGCAACGCTTAATTTGTTGTTGTAATTACGTATGGGTCATGGGAGCTTCAGAGACATATATTATATTGAAAAGAAAACTTGGACCGCGACCTTTATTGCATTTGATGTAGAAGGTGTGCTTCTGCTTGATTTTAAAAGCTCTAAGGGACGTAATATCGGAGTTTTCATCCTCTATGAAAAGGTTGTAGGAGGGAAGTTTCTTAAGCATAAAGACTTTTGTTGTTACTTTAATTGGTGATATAATGGTAGAGTTGAGAAGTCAAATGAATACGTCTTTTGTATGTTTCATCAACATTACAACACTGAAAGAAGACATCTTCTCAACAATGTTTGTAATTATAGTTGGTGGAATTTGTCCCGTGGGATCATATAGTTGAATTTGAAAACGACATATGTTTCGATATAAACGACATCTGTCGAGAGTTCTTTGTTTTATACCGTGGTATTGCTATTTTGCATCTATGGCAATGGATGTTGCTTTTGTATTCTGCATGTACGTCGTTGTGACAGTCATTCAGCACATAGACCAAACTTCCTGGCATTTGTTTTGGATTGAGCGGTGGCTAGAAATTTGAACTGTGCACCCTGCATTTATAAGACGCAATAAAATTATAGTCAGTCATTTTAAGCACAAGTGAGAACACTCTAAGTTGAATCCATCGATAACTAATCTTTTATTTTCTAGAACTTTTTCAAAAGCTAAGAGTTCAAGTTTTTTGTACATGACATGTCTCACTAAATGTACTTGTGAGCTTATCCCTGAATGCAACAAATTACTTTAGAGTAATAGTACATGACATCTAAGGAAACGTCACCATTCTTTGATAGGGGTAATACAACAGGTGTCCTAACTAAAAAATATCTCTATGTACCTTTATCTCCAATACAAATATGAATATTAGTATTACCAAAACTACATAGAGTCATGTCCTCCCTTGGAGTGATTATGGTGATGAAAGTCTATTTTCTTGCAAAAAGAATTCAACTTGGACCCATTGTACAGAACTCATGGTCAACTCCCAACACATGTTTGTAGGATGTCAAACACCAACAAGCATCGTACTCCAATTGTGATTAACATGCTAACCGATATACGCACCACTTGTTTACCCTTCCAACACTTATCTAGACTTAGCCTTCGTAGAATTGTCCGGCAAGTGGGACTTTTAATCAGTATAGAACTTGATCCTAACAAACCTCCCCTCAAGTTCAATATGGTTACAACATAGTCAACTAATGACCAATGTGTCCATCAAAACTGTTGGGGTTTCCCTAATGCGTTCATAAAAGTATTGTCCCACATTGATAGAAGTAATAAGTTGAGGAGATTCGTTTATAAGCTAGTGGGTTACTCCTCCTATTGCCAATTGGTTTTAGGATGGAACCTCACTCGGCTTGTGGCATGTCTTCCTAATTTACTCCTACAATCCCGCTGCTCTGGACCCACCAGAGACTCACATGTCTGAATGACACCTCCCCTTGAACGGAATCGTCGACAGCACACTTTAACTCGATTTCAAGTATGTATAAGTTTCGTCCAGTCCTAGTAGCACATATGACCACTCTGTGCCCCCAATTGACCATAATCTTACCATTCATAACATGAACATCATAACCTATCTTATCTGGCCTACCCATCAAGATTAGATTCCTCTTAACCCTCGGCCTGTGCCATACCTCTGCTAGGGTAAATTTTGAATTTTTTGAAAACTTCACTTCCACTACTTCAACTCCCTCAACCTATAATCCTTCCCCATTAGATAAATTTATAACTTTTCTTTCAGAACTCTCATAAGAAGTAAACCCCTCTTTTTTCTCACATATGTAATGGGAAGACCTAATATCCAAGATCCACTCATCCTTGAAGTCCAACTTAGTTTCAATCTCCTCTTGAACCAAAAAATAATATCCATCCTTACACTTTACCTAAGTGGTGGCCATCGGACATGCGGGTCGGGCTGGCACTAGATGTCACTATCAATAACTAGCTAGAGCGGTGGGTTGAGCGGGCTAGTGTCGACCTGACATTGATTAGTAACGAGTTGAAAGGGTTGGACCAATTTCTTTTTTTTCTTTTTTTGTTTTTTTTTGTATTTTGAAGCAGGTTGGTGGGTGGGTCGTGGTTGGGCGTTTTTTCATTCCAATAATAACACTTTTCCTTAGATACAAGCTTTGTGACACTTTTCTTTGAGTCATAATTGCTCCCCTCAGCCACTAACGCCCCCGGAATACCTGAAGTGCAACCACCTTGATTTGCCAACTTTTTTACTCAAATAGCACAACCATGGTCAAATCCAATCCTGCTTCTCACCAATAAGCTAGTGATGATTGATTTGTACTCAGCTGTATTTGGTAAGGACGCCAACAACATAATAGCGTTGTCTTCCTTCTTGAAAGTTTCTTCCAAACTTGCCAATTGGTTTATCAAGCCAATAAAATTTGTTTTCTATAACAGATGTATCTTTTTTATTGTGCTTTCCACAATTAATACCCAAATTGAGCCCAAATTAAACAATATAAATCATTAATGAACTATTATTGAAAATTGCCTATGTCGAGTGGTTGACTGTCGTCGTCAACTTGTCGTTAGGTTTAGCGGTCATTGCATAGTTATTATGGTAGACGGTGGTGACCAGTGAGCCGGTGGCGAATCGCTATTATTGATGCCTACTTACTTTCGGTTCTTCGTGAGAGTGTGCGGCCATTATTTTTATTTTTATTTTTCTTTCAATTTCAATCATTAGATTAGCTAAGTTGGATGATTGAGATATCTTTTATTTCTTAAATTTTGAACTTAAAGTCGTGAAGTGGGTGTTAAATTATAGGATACTATGTGCAATTTGACTGATCACGGATAAACCACCTAAATTTACCCATTTAATATGGTTGTGCTATAATATTCGTTGTATGTTGTACTATAACTTTCCTTTTATGTACTAATACATTTTTCAAAGGAAACACTTTAATGGATTTGAATGAAAAACGTAAGAAAGTTTTGTGTATCTTAGGTGACCAAAACCTAACATCAACAAATAAGAAGTGATCAGAAAATGAACGAACCAAAATTGATATTTCTTTTATAACGATTCTCGAGAAGACAATAGCCAAGAACAAAAAAAAAAAAGACATTGTATCTCTGTCTGTTACAAAATATATAGAATAAAGATAGTTAATGTAATACTATAGCTATTTTTCTAACTGCACTCCCAAGTGCAAACGCATTTAGGAGGATTAGTCACTTCGTCGCAATAACTACCTTTCTTACCAAATTTACCTACACATATCGAGTAACAACAGTCTAGATCGCACTTTTTATCATCGCACCTAGTACCAGAGTCGAATGTACATATTTCATTTGGAACATCCACCGCTGTTATTGCCATGATAGCTGTATTATCATCAATACATTAGTAATATTAGATCCAAAATAGTGATATGTGCGTAACATATAAGAATTTAAGCACATAAAATTCGATAACGTTCTAAGTGGCACATTTACTCGTATATCATAAGAAAATACGATATTGCTCAATCAAAGTGATATGTTCGTACCTGCTGCAATCATCAACAAAAGAGCAAGACATTTGAGGGATACCTTAAACATATTTATCTAGTAAAATAAAGTTGAATACAACTTTGAACTCAATATTCAGTAAGAATTGTATTTCTAACAATTTTTACAAAGTTAGTTCTTCATATCATGATTTATAAGGTTCCTTGTGGCTTGCATTCTTGTATTACATATTTTAACTTTTGGTATGTAATATTTAGATTCCTTTATTGTATATATTACATAAAGATCTATTTAGGCCCTGTACGATTGAACTGCATTTTTCTAAACTGATTTGATTTGATTTGAATAAAAGTGATTTGATTTGATTTGAATAAATTTGATTTGATCTGAAATGAATATATTGATAAATTAATTGCATTTAAACGAATTAATAACTAGAAGTAGACTACATTCATTGATGGTTATTTGGATAGTTCTAATTTGATTTGATTTGATTTGATTTGAATGAAGTTGATTTGATTTGAACGAATCTGATCTGATTTGAAAACACTGTCTAATAAGTTGAATCGCACAGGGGCTTATAAAGGCCTCTTTTTGTGCATTGTTAACATAATATTTTAGTGATATTAGCAATAATTATAGTAGATATAGCAAGTATGTACAATAGTTTTTGCTAGTATCAGTACAATATTATGGTTCTTAATAATGGTACATTACATACATTACACTATGTCTGGTAAACAAAATTATAATAATGGATTCTCAACTTATAAAATCATACCATATACTCCCTTCTATTCTGTTTTCTTTTAATATATTGGAAAATGTGACTCACAATCTGCAAATCACATTTCCCAAAGTATGAAAAATAAATAGAGTACGACAGAGTGATAGTTGTTCCAGCTCGTATCACGTGAGGCCGACGTCACAATAAGTTATTGTGACATCTCCACAATTATAGCAATTATTAAAATTGAAATTAATTGGCTATATAACCCATCAGAATCTCATTAGAAAGATTGTATACTTAATTGGGGCGGCGTCATAATAACTTATTATGAGGTCGGCCTCATATAAAATTTGAAGTGCTGTGAAAAACTATTTCCATAATTGATGAACCTTTCTTGTGTGTTATGAAAAACTATTTCCATAATTGATGAAAAGTATAATTCTAATTGGTATAGTTAGCCAGTCATTGAAATAACAACCGCGGTGGTTGATGGTGGTGAGGACGAGACAGTGGCTGATGGGGGTGGAGGAGGTTGGTAAGACCAGACGAGTTAATAAGTTAGTTCATTGGTGGACTTCTAAATATGCTGAGGGGATGATGTTTCTTTTTCTTTTTCTTGTTTTTTTTTCCATGACAAACCCAAAATTAAAATGAGCATGGCAATCAATAACCGTTGTACTTAATAACGAATTGATGATGATGATGATGATGAATCAAGGGAAATTTTCCAATATACCCCTGAGGTTCCCGAAATTTTCAGGGATACCCCTCAGGTTTCCGAGCTATCCAGCGTAGCCCTGAGGTTTGCAAAATGGTGTTTTTTGGTGTTTTTTACTAACGCACCCAAACACCGTTAGTCAATTACTTCATTTAACTTATTTAAAAAAAAGTAATTAAAAAAAGATAAAAAAAATAAAACCAACCCAAATTTCCTTTCATTTTCTCTCTCCTCCCCCCTCCCCTTCTCACACCACCGCAACCACCACACCAGTACACCACCGCCGCAGCCACCACATCAACCACAACCATTCGGGTCACCTTCGCCACCTTCTGGAGCACCCTGCTCCGGCGACTCCACCACCGCCATCTGGGTCGCCGTCGTCCTCTAATTCGATCTCATCGGGACAAAACTCCTCATCGTCGTCCTCTAATTCGTCCTCATCGGGACGAAATTCCTCATCGTCCTCCTCTAATTCGTCCTCATCGGGAAAAAGATCTTCAACGTCGTCCTCTAATTCGTCCTCATCGGGACGAAAGTCCTCGTCGTCGTCCTCTAAATCGCGGGAATGTGGTCGCGGGAGGGATGAAACTCTTTCTTTATTGGGCTATCGGTTGGCCGGCGTGTGGTGGTCTGGTCGCGGGATGGACCCGCGTCTGGTGGTGGTGGCGGAGGTGGCCATGTGGTTGTCGGTGATGGGGTGCGGTGGGGCAGGGGCTGTGTTGGGTGGGTGGTGGGGTTGGGGAGGGAGGTGGGAGAAGATTGTTTTTTTTTTTTTTTAAATTATGTTATTATTGGTTAATTTGTTAAAAAAAAGTCAAATTTCATCAAAATGGTTAACGGTGTTAGAGTCCGTTAGTGAAAAATACAAAAAAAAAAACTCATTTTCCAAACCTTAGGGACACGGTGGAGAGCTCGGTAACCTGAGGGGTATACCTGAAAATTTTGGGAAACTCAGGGGTATACTGGAACTACCTAACTTTTGCCTCATTTTGCAAACTACTACCTAAACTTTTATTCTTTTGCCCAACACTTCTTCACTTTTACACATTTTTTTGTTAAACACTACCAAACTGCAATTTCCGGCCAAAAAGTCAAGATTCCGTTGACTCCGATTGAAGCATGATTTTTTTTCTCTTCATTTTAACTTATTTTCCCTCCTCTAATCTTAATTATTTTGCACCCTACTTCAATTATCATCCATTTACTCCCCTCCATTACTTTCATTGCTCAATAATGTCTGAACTACTCCATTTCCAACTCTTTTTGGACCAAGTACTAACTCTCACCATGTCTTATCGTCACATATGGTCACATTGAGCAAAATATGGAGAATTTCATATATTTTTTGAGCATGTAGCAATCATTCAAGAATCAAAGTAAGATTGTGGAAAAGAGATGAAAAAAAAATCAATGGAGAGGACATAAATAAAAGATTAAGTGAAGTGGAGAGAGAATATTTACTTATTCAATTATAGTAGAAGAAATGTGGTATTAACACATAACTAGAATGAGAGTAGCGGTATAAAATTGAAATTTGGAGGCAAAATCAAATATAAACTAAGAACAACGGAGGAAATTAAGATTGGAAGAACAAAAATCGCATTTCAACCGGAGTCAACGCCATAATTTGGACTTCTTTGGCCGGAAAGAGTCGTTTGGTAGTGTTTAACAAAAAAATGTAAAACGTTAGGGTAGTGTTGGGCAAAATAAATGTAGTTAGGTAGTTGTTTGTAAAATGACTCAAAAGTTAGGTATTATTTGACAAAAAATCCATACATTAATTAAAGCAAAAATGGTTTCAATGACACCCAATTGGTGAATCTACTCCCTCCGTCCTAGCTCAAACACCCCGAGCCATTTTTGTAGTGGATTAAGAAAAATTGATATAGTAAGTTGAGTGGGGTAATATTAGGAAAAAGGAGGAGAGATAATGTGTGGATTAATAAAAGTACGAGAGATAATGTGAGAGAGGATGTAATAATTAAATAAAAGTAGAAGAGAGAAATATATCTCAAAATAGATGGGGTGTTTGAGGAGGGACGTCCCGAAATGGAAAATGGGGTGTTTGAGATGGGACGGAGGGAATTGTGGTCACCAAACGTTGATGATGACGACATGAATTGAACATATGTTATTGAAAATTTATACAGGATTGGGCCAATGGGAATTTATACCTAACTCACGAGAGAGAGGGCAAGGCAAGTGGATCTTCCTCCAATGGTTATACTATACCCTTAGGTAAAAGAGGTTATTGTACCCTGTGTTGTAATAAGGAAAAATGGGGGTGCAGATTTTAATTGTTTAGTCACTATTTCTAATTTTAGTGGAAAGTCAACTTCTTTTATGTTAGTGGGGGGTACAATGGTGTTATATACCCCTGGGGGTATAATGGTGTTAGTAGCAATCTTTAAACTTGAGACTTTAAAGTAATCAAGTAAAAACCTTCCCACTAGACCAAGACATTCTTATTGGCTTGTAATACATTTATTTCAATTATTCTTGCGCGAGGTCAATGTTACTGTGAGTCCTCCTCAATTACCCAATTAAAATACCTTGGCTGAACCCATTTAACATATCTAGATCATCTGGATTCAAACAATTAATCAAATAAAACGGGTTATTGATAAGTTTAATTGGAAATCAAATTGTAATTAAGGTCGGCACAATAATTTATTGTTAGACCGGCCTCATATCAGGCTTTTTTTCTTAACCATATTTAATTTATTCTAATTGTCAAAATTTGACAATTACCATGAGAGTTTTTTTTTATTTTTATTTATTTTAGAAAGGTGGGGGATTATTCGTTCCAATCAAGTCTCTCAATGGCAGGAACACCCTCCTTTAAGTTGGTTATAAGAGAAATACTAGTGTTGTGTACCCGTGCATATGCACGGGTGCTGGAAATTATGTACATAATAGGTTAAGTATGTTGGAGGTTGTATTTTTAGATGAAAACAAAGTCCCGTTGAATAATTACATATTATTTAGTGATCGAAATTTATACATTTGGTTTTGGTCTTACTTAGGGTCTAAGGAGTACGTCGTAAAAAACGTATTACATAAGTGTGCAAAAAATTTATGTACTCCTTGATCGGGCGACTAGATTGTAGAGTATACTATATGTACATTGGATAATGTACATGGCAAAAAGTTTTGTACTTGGTGTCGTTGCTATATATGTCATGATCCAGAACGGAAAAAAATTAGGGGCGTTGTGGTATTACTGCAACGCTTAATATGTTGTTGTAATTACGTATGGGTCATGGGAGCTTTAGAGACAGATATTATATTGAAACGAAAACTTGGACCGCGACCTTTTTTGCATTTGATGTAGAAGGTGTGCTTCTGCTTGATTTCAAAAGCTCTAAGGGACGAAATTTTGGTGTTTTCATCCTATATGAAAAGGTTATAGGAGGGAAGTTTCTTAAGCATAAAGACTTTTGTTGTAACTTTAATTGGTGATATAATGGTAGAGTTGAGAAGTAGAATGAATACCTCTTTTGTATGTTTCATCAACATTACAACACTAAAGGAAGACATCTTCTCAACAATGTTTCTAATTATAGTTGGTGGAATGTGTCTCGTGGGATCATATAGTTTAATTTGAAAACGACATATGTTTCGATATAAACGACATTTGTCGAGAGTTCTTTGTTTTATACCGTGGTATTGCTATTGCCATTTTGTTGCATCTATGGCAATGGATGTTGCTTTTGAATTCTGCATCTACGTCGTTGTGACAGTCATTCAACACATATACCAAACTTCCTGGCATTTGTTTTGGATTGAGGCGGTGGCTAGAACTTTGAACTGTGCACCCTGCATTTATAAGACGCAATAAAATTATAGTCAGTCATTTTAAGCACAATTGAGTGTACCCTAAGTTTAATCCATCGATAACTAATCTTTTATTTTCTGGAACTTTTTCGAAAGCTAAGAGTTCAAGTTTTTTGTACATGACAGGTCTCACTAAATGTATTTCTGAGCTTATCTCTGAATGCAACAAATTACTTTAGAGTAATAGTCAGTTATTTTAAGCACAACTGAGTACACCCTAAGTTGAATCCATCGATATTCAAGAACATCTTCTTTTCTCTCTCTTCCTCCCCTTCTCCCTCTACCCCAAAAAAACCCCCAAACACAGAGCCTCCGTTTTCAGGCTGGGGGTGGCCATTATTGCCCATTCTCGGCCCGATTTGTTTCGATTTTTGTGTTTTAATGCTTGGTTATCTCTATTTTGTGTAGTACAAATAATTTTCAATTGTAATGGTTCTTCTCCTTGTATAGGACTTCTTGTTTCTCACTTTGTGAGTTGTTTTTTCTTTTGATCGTTAGATCCGAAATTCTGATTTGAGATCGATTTTTCAAATTTATCACTGGGAATGACGTTTTGGAGCTTTTATGGTCTTTTATACTCCGGCAATTTCTACATCAAGATAGTTATACCACATCCCGAAGTGCTTTTCTCCACCCCGAAAGATGTGACGACATCTAAAAGTTACGTTGGATTCAAATCCATGTACAAGGAGTTGCGTTTGACCATTGTAAAAGTTGTGGTAGTATCTTGGATATACCTTGTTGTAAGTGTCGTTTGGCTATCTTTCAATGAGAACTTATTATTGCCGTAAAAAAAAAAAAAGTTGAATCCATCGATAACTAATATTTAATTCTCTGGAACTTTTTCAAAAGCTAAGAGTCCAAGTTTTTTGTACATGACATGTCTTACTAAATGTACTTGTGAGCTTATCCCCGAATGCATCAAGTTACTCCTTTTTTTTTTGTCGTAAAATTTTCCAGTAAATCATAAGACAACTTTTAATTATATCTTTTGGGATTGTCGGGAACACTCATATTCACATATTTAGCTGGTTAAACATTTTTGAGGATTGTTGTGCAAATTTAATTGTTTCGATTTCTTCGTGATTTTCTTGGGCCCTGTCATAAGTAGAACATATTGATTATATTTAAAAAAGCTAAGTAATATGTGAATATCCAAACAAAATAATGAATCTTATGATAACAGTAGTTAGGCTTTCCAATGTTCACGTATAATGAACATAGGGTGTTAGCTTCGGGGAGGTCTGGATTTATCAAGAAAAAACTCAATGATTTTGTCGAGAAAGATAAATCTGAGATTTGTAAATGGGTGATTAGGTGACAATGATAATTGTTATATGACAGATTAATAGTATTACAAAGGATTCCTTTATATGACACGACTTTCAGACGCATTGCAAGGATCACAGGGCACTCTTGATGGTCTTGCATCATGCACTTTGCTTCGTTGTGTATGGAACGATCCCACAATGTCATTCTTGTTGGATTTTTTTTACTAATAGAGCACATAGTTGATATCTTAGTATTAAATTGATCTTTGAAAATTGAGAAAATAGTTGATATCTTAGTATTAAATTGATCTTTTACTAATAGAGCACATAGTTGATATCTTAGTATTAAATTGTTGGAATAGTTCGTTATAGGAAGGTGTTAAAGTAATAGAAAAATTTTAAAAAATGGGGCTTTATGAGTTCCTGAACAGTTGATGATCCATGTCTTGTTGTGACTGGTTTTTTTTGGAAAGATATCAATGACAATTCCCAACATATTTGCGTTGTTAACAAGGCTTGTAAGTGACTACAATATAATGCTAGTGTACTGACCAACATGAGCCATGCAATCGCTACATTAGGATAGATCAGCATATGGTACTAATAGAAAATACGGAAGTTGACGATATTACGAGATAATATCTAGAGATAATATGGAGTAATATGGTCAGTAATATATTACCATATACGAATTTATGATAATATCGTATATATCGTGAATATTGTAGATATTGTGAATATGTACGAAGTACATTTCTGGTAGGTTGTATTTAGGAAAGTCGTATTACTTGTAGGTTAAGACGGTGAATTGTAACTAGTATAAATGCGTTGTACAATTGATGAAATCAATGAGAGAGAAACATGTACGAACGATTGAGAAACCAGATACATGAAAAACATTGTTTCGAATATTCCGTTGCGTGTTATGTTTATTCCCATGAACTAGTTTCATAGAACCGACCGATCGATCCGAATTCCCGTAACAGGTACCAAGCTCCGTTGTGGGTGCATATTTGTTGTTTCAACATCATTTATTACTTCGATGATTAGAGTTTTTGCACTTGATGTTGATGTGCGCTATTTCGATGAGGTTAAAGTCGAGTTTTTGAGGTGTTTAAGGTTGGTTTTTGGATCATTTGACTGCTAATTATATTATTTGGTGTGATATGTGTTTGATACAAGAATTAGTGGTTATTATGACCATTTGGAATCTCAAGAATGCCAACATTTGGTCCGGTTACGCAAGGCCAACTTTGGAGCTTCATATTTCTCAGACTATTTGGAATTTTGCATTGAAACCAATTGGAGATGAAATTTCATGATATTACCTTTCTAAAAAGTGGTCACACGCCTTCACCGTATAAGTAACGAAGAAGTTATGCGAGTTTGAAAACGAGGTCAGAAAGCATGGTTCGGTCCGCGGGGAAGGCATCGGCGATCTGCGAGATTATTGTGCGCGGTCCGCGGCTTATGGCCGGCGGTCGGCGGTGCGCGATGACACCCGATTTTCCGTAATTCTTATATTTTGCATATTTCATTCTTATACAATATATATATATATATATATATATATATATATATATATATATATATATATATATATATATATATATATATATATATATATATATATATATATATATATATATATATATATATATATATACCTAGGTTTTACGTTTTATTCATAACTTTGCAACTTGAGACTATTATTGAGGATGTATTGAAGATTAATGGAGAATTAAACTCCCAACTTGGTATTTGTGGATTGAAGCCGTCAATTATCATCAAATTGTTAGATTTTCATCTATTCAATTCCTTTGTGAGTAATTTCAATTCTCTTGCCCTAAAATTGCATGATTTATACTTGTTCTTGCTAGGAGCGCTACTAGTATAGTACTTGTATGTTTCTATCGCTAAATTCGTAGCAACTGCATCTTTCGAATTGATTGCCGATTCAATGTTAGATTGTTGTAGGGAGAATTGATTTATATTCGATTTAAGCCACGTGTGTTTGAATTGATTATCTTCGTTGACATTCTTCTAGGTCTTATTGCTTCTATTGAAATATATCTAGAAGCATGTTCTAGGTTGCTTAATAGTTAGGATTAAGTTTGATATGCTGATTCATTCGAGTTAATTACTCAAGGAAGAATAGGAATTTCGGTTTCGCAACGATTTGCTCATATGATTGAATTAGGTGAATATCGATGATTAATTGATAATTGTTGGTGGATTGAAACATAAACCAAGATTTCTATTTCATTGAATTCAACTCGATCATTGTTTTATTAGTTGCTTAGTTAATTAACTTTCAATCAACCCCCCCCCCCCAAAAAAAATTGGTTACCTAATCAACGTTACATACCTAGACAATACCTAGTTCCCTGTGGATACGAACTCTACTTACCCTATTACATAGTTTTAGGTTGAGTATTGAATTAATTTGGTGCAACCCACGACAATTGCCTACCAGATGTACACGTATTTTGCCTTCCTTTAGGCTTCCTTTTGTGTAGTCCCGACCCCTTTTTGTGTTTCATTTGTGTAGAAACTCGCTCGACCGAGCGGACCACCAAGCGAGGCCCCCCGTCTTGGTTTCTTTTAAGATTTTTATGGGTTTATCTGCACCTTTTTGGAGGCCCATATAAATAGACTTACCCTAGATTTTTGAGTCTCTCTCTGACTCTCTCCACATTCAACTTCTCTCTCCTCCTTCAACTTCTCTCACTAGATTAAGTTAGAAATTTGCTACTTCTCATTTGAAGATTGTAACAAGTTGAAGAATTTGGTTTTTTTATTGGGTTTTTATTTATACAAGGCTTCTTTTATTTCTTCAATTCCTTAGTCATTTATTGGGTAACTATTTCTCTTCTCTCTCCTCTCATTTATTGCCCTTAGTAATTGTTTATGCTATTTCTATTAGTTTAGCCCTTAAAGTTGATTACTTTAATTTTGTTATATGCTTATTATCATGTTTAGTGCCTATTTCAATGCTTAGAACTTGTGTTAGTGTTATTGTTAGACTAAAGTTTGGATCTTTAGGGTTAATCTTGATTAGTACCATGTTTAGAGTTTTTTTTATGCCTTATTACCTTAATATCCATGATGAGTGAGTAGTTTAGGGGAGGGGATGGGGTAATTGCATTGTTCATGGGTGTTAGGTTGGGTAAATATGTGGTGTTTGATTGTTGGAATCATGTATGCGTTTGATTGGTTGACTGCTAGTTACGGTAAATTACTTGTGTGGTAGAATTTAGTGTGGACCTAGACTTGACCCAACCCTTGACCTAGGCCGTATAGGATACTTGAGGCTAGGTTAGAAGACCGCGAACTAGTGTATTTAGGGGATTACGCAAGAGTGGGTTTCCGAAAAATTGAGCAATAGGTTTCCGATCTAATTTGTTCACGAGAATGATTTAATAGGGTGTACTTAACCTAGGTTAGTTGATCGTGAGATAACTAATCAATTTTGCGTGCTTTAATCAACCCATTAAATTATCTATAATTCGACTCAACACACTTTATTCAACCCTACACTCTAGGAAAATTTGTAATACACCCGATTTTTAAGCATTTTATTATAATTTTATGATTATAATTTTAGGTTCATTAATTATTTTCAAGTAATAATAATTAGTTTTCCAAAAAAAAAAAAAAAAATTGAGCTGCTCGAAAACTCACGCCTACTTCTTTCTAGAATTTTCTACAGTTTACTTTCCCTTGAAATTATCCTCTTTTAGCAAAACCCTTTTACATCTTTTAGGGCTTGTTCTTCAAACTTTAGTTTAGCCGTCATCTGCCACAATTTCTCATACATTTCCACATTGGTACATTTACCCATCACCATTATCTTCAAAGATCATCACTTTTACCGTCCATCATCATCTACATCTTCAACGTTATACTTGTGTAGCCATCATCGTTTTCGTCTACGTACCAATCAAAATTGTAAGTTTATCAGACTTTACTACTTCATTTCAGGTTTGGGATTTTAACTACTTTTTATCAATTAAATCTGAATTTAAGTTTTATTGTTATTATTGAAATTTCAATTAGTTCGTGGGTTGATTTTGAAGAGCTATTTTTAAACAGTTTCGGGCTGATTTCACAAGTTTGAGGTAACACTATTTCTACTACTCCCTACATTATTAAGATCAGAAATCACCCTAAGTGTTTTGTATGTATATGTACTAAGTGCGATTTGGTATTTGCTGCGTACGTGCGTGTGTGCTGATAATTATGGACAATATTATTTATGTTTACATAGCTTTTGATTTTTATTTTAGAGTGGTGGGTTTCATTTTAGTTAGGCAGAGAAGGAAGGTTGCTTTATATAAATTGTATCTTGGCGTGGATTCCTTTGAACCAAAAGCTGGTCATGAATTTGCTAGAAGTGGTTAATCATTGTTTTAGATGTCAATTTCGTATATTGGGTTGACCATGCAACGTAGAGGTATTGGCTTTGAGTGTAGCGGTATGATTAAGTTTATCAAATTGAGATCGAGTAATTTGTACTGTTATGAGATTTTGGTTTTGGCCACGAGCCATGGTATCGAGAATAATAAGATATGAGATTATAGTTTTGTATTATACTTGAATCGTCGAACTTTGTACTTGGTATGGGGCCGAGTAGCTTAGAGTTATACTCTAAGTGTTGAGCATGGTTCACTGAATCTTCGACAGTATTATATTGAGATATCAGTTTAAGCTAAGTTTCGTTGCTAAGAAAGAGCCCAGAGTGGCAAAGAGAAAAGAAAACAAGAGATTTAGAGTTTGATACTGAGAATTGAGATAGAAGTATTGTCTAGCGGTTTAACCGCCAGTTCACTTGCCCCATTACTGAGACCTAGGATTGACGATGATAGTGTGGTACTAAGAAAGAGATTGAGTTGAGTTTTGAGAAGGAGTTGTGGTTATGAGAATTATGAGTTTGAGATTTTAGTTATATTAAGGGTAGGAGTTTTATATGGAGTAGAGTAAGAGATGAGGAATAGCAGGTTAGTCCTGGGGAGTGTTACACTTTCTATGTGTTTTCTTATGTGGCCCCTTATCCAGATATATAAAACCATGACTAGTATTATTATTCAGTTTATATTTTCCGGTAGAGCAGTGTTGCTCAGCGAAATGCTGACATGTTTCCTTCGGGCTACTTTGTCATGGGGGTAGGTCCTTGTTTCGAGTTTGCATGCACGTTTGAGTCAGGAGTACAGCTGAAGAGTCAAGAGTAGTTTTATTCGCTTCCGCATTTGTGTTTCATTTTATAAGAGAGTTTTGTACAGCTGTATCTCCGGCTTTGTATATTAGCTTGTAATGACTCCGAATTTTGGCACAGTTTTGTATAATAAAAAGAGTTTTAGATTAGCCGAAATTTGGGGGTCTTACAAAATTATTGTGTAATCCCGGGAGTATGTACTCCCGGTGATGTGGCATACACATGGCCCAAATAAAATAAAATAAAAAGCTTTTTGATCTATCACTCCCCACTTCAATCCCAGCCACCGTACCACCATCAACCACAAACCCATTGCCTGCGATGCCAACATTGACAGCTCACACCGACAACCTCACTCCGACCACCAATTACCGCGCCATCGCCTCTCTCACTCCGCCCAAGGTTCTCTCATCTCGATGCTTTCCACCCTAGCTTGCTCCTGCTTTCCCCAACGCGTTTGAGATCCGATCCTGTTATCATGTAGCAGTAGTTGCTGGGTTTCATCATTTAGGTTTATAAGCAACATTTTTTTTTGTTTATTGTAATTTAGATACTAAAATAGTGTGGGATTAGGTGTTAGGGAGAGGGAGAGAGGAGATAATAAATGGGTGGGGAGGACGTGTGTTTGAGTGGTGGTTGGGATTTTTTTTTTTTTTTCCCCTTTATTATTGATGTATAAGAGTAGTAGTAGTATTTAGAAATGAATGTATGTATTTGTAGCAATTAGAGATGAATGATGTATTTGTAGCATTTAAGAACGAATGTTTGAAGTTACGCATTTCGTTTCATTTTAGCATTTTGTTAATTAATCTGCTAACAAAATCATATACTTAAGCATACAAACCATACACGACAATGTAAATTTATGTACTTTAATATACAAAGTTATGTACTTTAGCGTAAAACTTACTTACCTTAGCGTAAAATTTACGTAGTTTAGCTTAAAAGTTATGTACTTTAGTGTAAAATTTATGTACTTTAGCGTAAAATTTACGTAATTTAGCTTAAACGTTATGTACTTTAGCGTAAAATTTATGTACTTTAACGTAAAATTTATGTACTTTAGCTTAAACTTTTTATGTACTTTAGCGTAAAATTTTATGTACTTTAGCGTAAATTTTATGTACTTTAGCTTAAATTTTATGTACTTTAGCATAAAATTATGTATTTTAGCTTAAATTTTAAAATTTGTGAAAAACCACCTCCAACTTTCACCATTTTTTGGGAAACCACCTTATTAAAATAAATTTGTGGGGAACCACCAAATATAAATAAAACCAAAGGGTAGAACCACCTTCTTACCCAAACCACCATCTCACCACCTCTAGACCACTAGCCAGCACCATTCTTGCCTCCACTGCCACCACCCACCGCCGACAAGGCCACGCGGACCACCACATTCTCCCGGCTCCATGTCCTCTACCCTCCACGACCATTTTCTCTAGAGGTGGCCACGAGCCGGGCGGCCAGTGCTAGGGTCGGGCTCCACCAGGCTAGTGCTCGGAGAATCGAGCACTAGCACTAGCCCTACACACCCGGGCTAGTGCCAGTGCTTGATTTTTCAGGCACTAGCACTAGCCCGCCAGTGCTTGACCGGGCTTTGACCCGGGCTAGTGCCGGGCGGGGCAGTGCTCAGGCACTGCTGGCTCGGCCAAAAAAAAAAAAGGGCTTGGTCATAATTACCATAATTTTATCATTTTTTGATGAACTTATAATAATTAGGATGCCTACGTATCTCGAAAGAATCAAAATCCACGTAGTTCTTCACTTACCTTACTTACCGTCGCTTGATTATTTGATTGGTTCATTCTTAGACGTTCTCATCGGCGGTTGATGTTCCCAATTCCGATGTAGTATCCATTGTCATGAATGGATCATCTTCTTCGTCATCATTATCATCATACTTCTTTCCTTGTCTTCTTTTTAATGCTTGATCCCAATCTTTTTTGCAGACACATACTTTCACGGATTCGGGAGCTAACCTTGATCGCTTTTCATCCAATACTCTTCTACCTGCACTAAAGGCGAACTCCGAAGCAACTGTCGAAGCTGGAACTACAAGAACATCCTTTGCAATTTGAGTTAAAATCGGATATTGGTGGCTATGTTTATGCCACCAATTAAGAATGCTAAAATCACTTTCATCGGTAGTATCATGGACAAGTGTTAAATAATCATTGACAAAAGATGTAGTATCATCTAAAATCGTTTTTTTTTTTTTAAAATAATATTATGATAAAAACCAAATCTACTTGGTTTAGATTTAGATGACATGGAAGAAGAACTAGCTTGTGCATCAGTACCACTACGTGTATCATACAAATCTGTAATTTAGTAAGAATAGAAGCACATTTGCTCACATAATTATCTACATCTTAGTCTTGTTCTAATGTTGAATAATAAAATTCTAACATGTTTTTCAATCCCAAGGATTTAACACCGGGATCAAGAATACATGCAATGCCATATATAATAGGAAATTCAGTAAAATAAGCCAAACATTTCTCACGCATTAAAGAAACAACTTGCTTTAAGCTATCGTAAATAGAAGAATCAACATTAGACATAGCAAAAACTATTTCAATGCATTGTAAAATCACCAAATGAACATTTGGTTCATATACTAGCAAAAAAACTTTTGTAGCATCATAATAAGATTTCAAAATATCATAAAGAGGTTCGGTAAGTTCCCAAGTAACATCATCGAGAAGTCGTGCATTTGGATCGGTAGTATGATGTTCATTATACAAAGTAGTAATAACTTGTTTATACCTGATTGCAGCAGCTAGCATGGTGTAGGTAGAATTCCACCTTGTTGGTGTATCAAGACCAAATCTCTTTGCTGGCAATTGATGTTGCGTGCACAATTGTTTGTATCTACGCTTTTTTGTGCCCGTTGCTCTAAGCCACTTAACAACTTTTCTAATAGGGCTTAAAATAGGAGAAATAAAAGCAATTCCGATCCTTCTCGAGCGGACAAATTAATAATACGTGCACAACATCTAACATGTAAAAACATACCATCTAATAATAAAGTTGGAATATTACTCTTGATATGACCAATACAATTAGTATTAGCTGAAGCATTATCAAATGAAATAGTAAACAACTTATCAGTCAATTTAAACTCATTACAAGTAGCATGAATACGAGAATATATGTTATAGCCGGTATGCGACTCTTCCATAACATCAAAATCAATAATACGTTTTTGTAATTTATAATCATTATCAATCCAATGAGCGGTAATGCATATATAAGGCTCACCTTGTCTTGAAGTCCATGTATCACTAGTTAGGCAAACACGTTCACTAAATGAACGAAAGTATTCAATTAGCTTGCCTCTAGTTTTGTGATATTGTGTCATAGTATGACGCTTAAGAGTGTTCCTAGGCACCTTTCTATAAGCGGGTTGTAATGATAATCTATTAAACTCTTCATAATTAATACTTTCACCCAAACTAAACGACAATTCATCAAGACAAACAAAATTAGACATATTATCAATCATTCGATCTCTATTATAATAGAAAGGAATACCTCCACTGGGGGTCGGGGTCATATAACTTCCGATTTGTGATTGACCACCACCATGGCTTGATTCACCTTCAACTATTTTTTCGGGGTCGATTATGCCATGTACGCTTTGTAGGTGTCGAGCTTGAGTGCCGGTTCCGCTACCCGTTTTCCACTTCAATTCCACATTAACATGGTTGGCTTTGCAAATCCGACAAACAAGTTTGAAACATTCTACACCTCTTTGGTCATTTTCAGTGTAGACTTTGTCAAAATGAGCCCAAACACAACTTGTTTTGACACCACGTCGATTAATAATACCACCACCTTGTCCACCTACAATTAAAGAGTAATGATATTAATTAAGTTGTAAATTTACATTAATTGAATAAATTAAAAAATTAAATGAATTGAATAAATATGCAACTTTATAAATTAAATTTTACCATCTTGTAAATCTACATCCGTTGTTGGACGAGAACGGGGTGGTGGCATGACCGATGATTTTTGTTGTGATGCATTACCTACACCTACAAATAAAATTATATCAATAAAAAGAAAAATTGACAAAATAAAACTAATAATTATAAAAATAAATTATAAACATTAATTTACCTTGATGAATATCACCTAGAAGTGATTCTTCATATTCTCTCAACACTCTTCTTTGATCGGGAGTTAGATTATCCATTTCGGGTTAATATGATTTTTTGATAAGAATATTAAAATATTCAATACAAAATACAATAATTATCAATACTAATAATAATTATCAAAATAACAATAATAAAAGTACTAAATATTGTATACTTACTTAATATAATACTTGTAGTAATTTTTTTCTAACTAAAATTGAAAACTTAATTAATACTTGAAAATTGTAATAATTTTTTTTAAGTAAATTTAAAACTTGAATACTTGAGAGTTGTAGAATTGTAGTAATTGAAGAAGAAATGTAGAATAGAGAGAGTGATTGTGTGGAAATTGAAGTTGGATTTATTTGGTATTTATAGAAAATTTAAGGGTAGGGATAAAATTAAAAAAAAAAAAAAAAAAAAAAAAAAAAAAAAACTGTCGTTTCACAAACGGCTAGTTTTTGGGTTTTAAACCCAAACTAGCCGTTGGCTAGGGGCGGGCTGGGGGCGGGCTGAGCGGGCCGAGCGGGCCGTTACTTGTGCAGGGCTTGACCGTTACTTGACCAGTGCTTGACCAGAGCCTTGACTAGGGCTTGATCAGGGCTTTGACCAGGGCTTGAACAGGATTTTGACCAGGGTTTTGACTGGCTTTGACCGGATTTTTAACCGGGTTTGATCGGGTTTTGATCGGGTTTGACCAGGGCTAGTGCTTGAAAACTCGAGCACTAGCCCTGACACTACCAAACCCGGGCTTTGCAGTGCCTGGGCCGGGCCGTGCCAGGCAGTGCCTTAACCAGGGCCGGGCCAGGGCTCCTAGTGCCCAATGGCCATCTCTAATTTTCTCTCTCCCTCCATCCTCTCTTTTCTCTCGGTTTTCGACCGCTACAAGCATAGTAACCGGCGATCGATGACCATGTTGGAGTGTCGAGGGTAGCTAAGGTGGTGGTTGGTGTTGACGGGTGGTGATGCGTGGTGGCTAGAGGTGTTGGGTGGGTGGTTTGGGTAAGGAGGTGGTTCTATCCCTTAGTTTTGTTTATATTTGGTGGTTCTCCACAAAAAAAAAAATTAATAAAGTGGTTCCCCAAAAAATGGTGAAAGTTAAAGGTGGTTCCCCACAAATTTTCCTAAATTTTATGTACTTTGACCTTAATTTTATGTATAGTAGTGTAAACTTTATGTACTTAAGCATACAAATTATGTACTTTAGTGTAAATTTTATGTACGTTAGTGTAAAAGTTATGTACTTAAACATGTAAATCCGTATAAAATAACAATGATGTTTTTAACATGTACTACAACAAATTACCTTACATATATAAAAGAAAAGAAATAATAGTAATAAAACAAGGACCAAAACAGCTTTATGCCACATTTGACCCATTCCTATTTCTCAATTTTAGTTTCACATTCAATTTGTTGCTTCTCTCACATTGTCTCACATTCTCATCTTTCCCATTTCTTCCATTCATTTCTCTATCTTCCTCATCTCCTCCAAACAACCTGCCTGTACTCCCGCCCCCTTGCATGCACCACTACCATCTTCAACCGACCAGATCTGGAGCTCAACGCCATATCCTCCACCCATGACGCCCAGTCGCGTCGCTCTCCTGGTCTCCTTTACTCTCTCTCCTTACTCTCACTCCCAACCCGGTGGCTAGGGTGATGTCGCCGACTTGAAAGGCGTCGCCGGCGACGGAGGTGGTGGTGGTGGGTGCTATTGCGCCGACGGTCGGGGGCGGTGGACTGATGGCGCGGGAGGAGAGAGAAAAAGGTGAGACTTCAAAAAAAAAAAACAACAAGTAAAACGATTTTGTTTTATTTAATCCAGTGAGTTTGATTTTATACGTAAATTAATAAAATAGAGCTATTACAATATTAGTCAGCGACTTCTTTAATTTTTGCCAAACCGCTTAATACTAATTCTTGTATTTCTGTCTCTACATTTTTGTTATTCTAATATCTATGAACAATATCATATACCACGATTTATATCAATCACCCTTAGATTACAAAATAGATAGATTATTATATTAGTGATCAATATCATTGTTCCCTTTCCGTCTTCATTCATTGAGTAGTGTGGATAGAAGTACCACCTAAAATAATTTGTGTTTGATTTTATACGTAAATCAGTGAAATAGAAAGATTACAATATTACTCATCCTTGTTTTCGTTTTTCTCAAAACCGCATAATACCAATTCTCGTTTTCCTCTCCATTTTTTTGTTATTTTAATATTTATTCTCATCACAATTATGAATAATATCATATACGATATATCAATTCCCCTATCAATTACTTTGACATTGATTTCATGTATATATTTATGATCTCTAACATTAAAGGCCTTTATATATAATTAGGTTAATAAAAGAATCAACGAACATCAATTGGCTTAGTGGTTGAAGTGTTAAAATGCAATGTTGAGGTCGCGGGTTCAAGCCTTCATAGTCTCATTTTTGCGGATTTAACTGTGCGTCAGGTGATGAGGTGAAATTGCTTGTGTGGCATGCCCGATGTTCGCGGAAAATTTATTTAATAGGCTGGAATTAGATAGCTTACATGTCCATTCTTCTTGAATTCCACCACTCTGTAATTAACATGTCACTACGCCAAATAATACATAAGACACCGGGTGTAAAACAAAATAGACACCGATTGCAACCGGTGTCTGGACTGCCGGTGTCTTATGTTAAGACACCGGTTATTCTGAAAATAACCGGTGTCAAATATATATCCAGAAAGTCAACACTGGTATACATATGACACCGGTTTTGTGTAAAACCGGTGTCATATGTTGTTGTTATTTTTTTTTTATTTTTTTTCTCTGGTGGACATTTGACACCGGTTTTTACAAAAAACCGGTGTCATATATTGTTTTGTTTTTTTTTTTTTTTTTTCAGTTGGGCTTTAGACACCGGTTTTTTTAAATAACCGGTGTCATATGTTGTTCTTTTTTTTGTTTTTTTTTCCTTCCAGTAGGACATTTGACACCGGTTGTTTAAAAAACCGGTGTCATAGGGTAGACTTTTTTTTTTTTAGTTTGCTTGCTTCTGCTTCTGCCAGGGAATTGGCGACTACAACAATTAGTCGCCAATTCCCACATTACAAATAAACATACATTACGATTATGCCGTTTCAACGACACCAATTCCCAAAACCTCGACTACAAGAAACCAAGTCGATTCTTTGCTATACAACAATGGAGCTTCAAATTCACTCTATATATAATAAGCATCCATCCAATCTCAATTACTCCATCCACAACATTTCTCCAAAATACAACAATGGAGATCTTTTGCTTTTCCTAGTTTCTAATTTCCTAACTAAAATTTACTAACATTTCTAACTTAATGAGAATCTAAGTGTTTCAAGAAATCAAAGTAGATTTGAGCACTTACAAGCAAAACTCGCTAGGTAGTTAGAGATCATCATCGTCTCCTTCTTCATCTCCATCCACAAAGACATATGTAGCGCAAAGATCTCTTATTTCATCCACTTGTTCATTCGTAAATTGCTTGCATCCCTTCACAACATACTAAAACGACAAATTGATGAATTTAGATATCCAAAACTTAAACATTTATAAATTACTATAGGGTGATAGATATATGTTTTGATATTTACCGTAATTGGAATAGTTGTGGCTTTATTTTGGATTATCTCGAACATGTAACGACAAATATAATATCCACAATCGTTACTTCCTAAGGGTTGACGGGGACACTACAAAACAAAATAAAAAATAAATAAGCCCAAATTCAAACGCATAAATAGGATATGAAAAGTATAGTTAATAAACACAAAAAATTCAAACGTACCATTATAGTATGCCATCTCATAAGCGTCGACTTCATATTCAACTTGTTTAGGGGATCCAAAGTCATGATCCTCGTTACGGCGCTAGTTAAATAACATGGTATTCCAATATAATTAAAAGATATAATTAAATAACAGTGGAGTTTAAAGAACAATGGAGTTTAAAAATATATAATATATACATACTCTTGTATTAGATTACGAAGAAATTCGGGTGGTTTCTTACTCCCTCTGGATGGATCTAACCAATACCCCGTTCCTGACGGTGGATGAATCACAGCTAACATCCAATGTGAACTACAAATTATCAAAATAATATAAGTTATGAAATATAAAATAAAAAAATCATCTAGAATTTGTAAAACTAGTTACCTCTCATTATAAGGTGCGAAAAATATCTTTTGCCCGTGTGCACATGTTGTACAAGCAAACGCACTAAAAATATAATTCGCACGATCATCCTCATCATCAACCGGTGTTATAGGTGACAAAAATGCCGGGCATAAAAAACCATACAAACCATCTACACGTGTCCTTTCACAGAACTTTTTCAAATACCTATGACAAAAAACCACAAAAAGAAAGTGTCACATGAATCCATTTACCAATATATATGAGTATCTAAACTAATTATTATTTTTCTTAAACAAATGTATAAAAAGTGACTTACAAGATAAATGCCGTAATGTGAGTAGATTGAATTTGCCATTGATAACACCATTGCTCCATCTCTTCTGGTGTCACAAACAAGTCTTGCATATTATGGAGCACATGCTCGGGTACATGCAAAATTTTTCCCTCATCTCCGGTTTTCTTCATGCTTCGAGCGTTCTTACAAAGCCACTTCATCAACACAGTTCTTCTCATATTCATTTTATCTTCCGGTGTTATGAATTCCGAAGAGGATGTTGAAATGGAAGTAGGTGTCGAATTGTTGATTGGTGGTGTGTTTTTCTTATTCGTAGAGTTATCCGTTTCATTCTAAATGATCAAACAAAATAAAACACTTGTTAGAATTTAAATATAAATTAAAGATAATATAAGAATTTCAATAATGAAGTATAAATTACCGTATCAGACAATATATATATGAAAGGAGAAGGCCACAACACATAACCACCAAGGGCCGAAGAGAGAAAACAAGCTTCCGGGGTTGGAACTGGCAATTCGGCATTTGGCACCAAATCT
This sequence comes from Spergularia marina, assembly GCA_963680865.1. Lineage (NCBI taxonomy): Eukaryota > Viridiplantae > Streptophyta > Magnoliopsida > Caryophyllales > Caryophyllaceae > Spergularia > Spergularia marina. The sequence continues at coordinate 6,905,842 of OY804545.1, read as the reverse complement.
TTAGAGATACTCACTCTACTATAACCGGGAGGTACGATGTTATTGTGTAGAGTAAGTACCTCCGAAGCGCCTGGCACATACACTTCTCCTAAAGCTACCATCTCTTGTGAATTGCTAGGAAGTGACATTTGACACTTATGCCAACCCTGCATTATTTATAAAGTAATGTAAATTGTTGGTGCAACTATCACAATTAGAAAATATCATTCATTTGAGATAAAGTATGTTGAATTGATTAATAAAGTAAAGTAATATAACAATTATATTAGATACCTGAACCGGCCCTTCACACGTATCTTGAATTGATGAGATCGACGTTTGAGGGATATTACGAGCTTGTCTCGGAGATGAATGGGAAACAGGAGGCTCACGATCATCATTTAAACTCACTTCATTTCCCTTTCTTAGAACATTAGAATCCTTAGACAATCTATCCTCTTCATTGTTTTCTATTGCTTGCGAATCGTTACTCATCATCGCACTCATCAATTCTTTCATATCAGCTTGACTCGGAGTTTCTCCGGCTACGAAATTGCAAAGTATTTTACTCATCTTGAACATTTGGGATTGCATTGTTCGCACCGTATTCTCTAACTTTACCTCGGACATCTTTTTCGTGGATCTACCAAAAACATTTGACAAATTGCTCATGTTGGTTACACCACGAACACGACCCGGGTGCTCCTCTTTGCCGATTGCACGAGACAATATATCATCTCGACCTTGGGGAACAAACTTTCCTTCTTTCACGGCTTCTTCCAACTCACCCTAAGTGACAATAACAATTTAATTAGAAATAATATGTGAAACGATTTTAAAATAAGTACAATTTTTACCCTTAAAAAAAATAACTTACAATTTCTTTCACCACTTCCTCGTCATACTCGGACATTGCCCCTTTCTTGGATTTATGACCTCTCAACCAAGTCACATGACGTGGTACTTCTTTGATTTGCAACCCTTTAGTGGCATATTCCTCAATCTATTACATTTTTGTGTTAGTAAAAATAAACGATTACTAATTTGTTAATAATAACGGAAAAAATAAAAAAGGTGTATATTTACTTACAATTTCTTCGTTGATCCCAATATATCCTTTCCGAGAGCCAAAGTATTTAGTCTTCTTTTTTGCAGCATTTTCTTTACCATCTTTGCTAAGCGACTAGTTACCGTGAAAAAAACAAACAAAAATTAGAATATTCATTAAAGCTAAGATTTCAATAAAATTATAAAATTATATGTAAACTTACAAGAAACTTTTGATCTTTCAAATGATATTCAATGAAAGCATCCCATTGCTCTTGTGTGATTTGTGGATACTTTCCCGGTGGCTTCGTTACAAGTTCCCTTTCCTTGGTCTTCTTGTCAATTACATACATATACTTAAGATGAAGTTTGGTCTTCCAATTTCTCCATCTTTCACCGGCTATCTTCAACACCCAACGTCCTCTACGTTCGGGAGGAACATAAAATGCACCCTTGCAAAACACACAAAAAAAAAACAAAAAACACATTAAAAAAAAAATAAGAATTTAGATAACTTTTATAGACAAGACATATGAAATAAATTGAATATTATATCTAACCTCAATATCGTGTAAGACACGTTCTCTTGTGGCTTCGTCAAGCTTCTTCCACTGTCTCAAAGTAATAGGCACATGTGCACGTGCGATTGCGCCTATCCAACTACTAAACTTTTGGCGATGTTCGCCAATCGGATTTAACAACCCGTCCGTACTCCATTGTAGCTGAAAAGGAGAACCATCTTGTAATGCTTTTGCACAAACGCGTAGTAAAGTTTGACCTCTTTCATGATCGGAATCGGAATCGGAATTATCACTAGGCTTTCTTCTTCTTCGAGTCGACATTATCCAACCTATATTCACAAAATATAAACATGATTATAAGTATTAAAAGACATAAGAGAAAGCTAAATAAAATAAAATAACTATAATAAGTCTAAGTAAATAATAAACATAAGTAACACAAATAAGATAAAGAGGAGTTTGTGCAATTAATGAAAATTATAATTACGTAAATGTAAAACCAAAATTTCCCAACTAGTTAGAGAACTTACGTTAGTCCTAGAACGTTTTTTTGTTACATTTGCATCATCTTGCACCCAAACTCCCTCATCATGATCATCTCTAACATATGATAAGGAGTTATCATCATTCTCTATCACTTAGACACATGCATTCGGAGCACCCAAACCTTCTAAAATCTCATCTTCAACATAATAATCAAACTCATGTCTAGGTCGAGCGGATAAAACAATAGACCATTTCTTATCCAAAGGGTCATTGACATAAAAAACTTGTTTTGCTTGGCTTGCGAACATGAACGGATCATCTTTATGCCCAACTTTATCAAAGTTTACCAAAGTGAAATCCAACTCATCTCTTCTAACACCATTGTTGTTGTCAACCCACTTGCATTTAAAAACGGGAATTCGAACAGTTTGGTAATATAATTCCCAAATCTCTTCAATTTGCCCATAATAAATCATTTTTTCTTCCCTTGGTTTCTTATCTTTAGCACTTGCAAAATGAATAGAAGTGGCCTCAACAGAAACTCCACTATTTTGCATAGTGCTTCTTGAATCTTGTTCTTTGGTGTAGAACGTATATCCACCGATGGCATATCCACTATAAGAGGAAATTTGTAAAGATGGACCAAAAGACATAATTCTCACATAATCAGGGAACTTATTAATGGGTTGACTTACAACTTGGTTCTTCAACCAAGAGCCAAATCTCTTCTTGTTCTCATTCTCAATCCACATGTCACTCTTATTTCTATGAAGATTTCTCAAATGCTTTTTATGCTCATCAATGTAAGAATCGACAACTTTATCATTGTGAAGAACATATGAGTGAACTGAATTCATTTCTTCGGCATTGAGTTGGATAATCTTGTGGCCCCTAACTCCTTTGCCTTCCATTTTGTCGACATGACGTGGCTTTGGAAGACCAACACGCTCATCATCAGAGAGAAATTCATAACAAAAAGAAAGAGCTTCTTCTATGATATAACGCTCGGCAATACAACCTTCTGGATGAGATCTATTAGTCACATAGTCTTTATAGATTTTCATGCATCTTTCATATGGATATTGATATCTCAAAAAGATTGGTCCGCATTCTTTAATCTCTCTTACCAAATGGACCGGCAAATGTATCATGATATCGAAAAAGGAAACAGGAAAATACATCTCTAACTGACATAATGTGAAAATAATCCCTTCCTCCAAATTGTCCAACTCAGCCGGATCAATCTCCTTGGTACAAATGACATTAAAGAATAAACACACCTTTGTAAGTGCAAATCGTACCTTTTTTGGTAAAATGGAACGAATAGCCACGGGCAAAAGTTTTTGCATGAGTATATGAGAATCATGAGATTTCAATCCAACAAGTTTCAAATCCTTCATCGACACACGATTGCTAATATTTGAAGAATAACCTTCCGGGACCTTTATCCCCTTGAGACACTCACAAAATTGTTTTTTCTCATTTTTAGAGAGAGTGTGAGCAGCGGGAGGTAAACGAGTTCGTGAACCCACTTTTTGCGGTAACAACTCTTTTCTGACTTTACACTTTTCAAACATATCTTCTCTTCCTTTCAAAGTGTCATTTGTCTTGCTCGGAATATCCAACAATGTGTTAACAATAGCATCACAAAAATTTTTCTCTATATGCATGAGATCAAGAGAATGTCTAACGGTCAAATCTTTCCAATAAGGAAGATCAAAAAATATAGATCGTTTCTTATAACCCTTGGATGAAAGTTTCGACCCATTTTTCCCGTATGTGATTTTCAAATGCTTGACTTTCTCATACACTTGGGCACCCGTCAAAACAATTGGACGCTCACGCATTTCCACTTGTCCATTGAAAGCTTTTCGTTGTCTACGATAAGGGTGATTGTATGGCAAAAATCTACGATGATCAAGATAAACATTCTTGTGAGATCTATTAAGATAGAGATTAGTTGCATCTTCTTCACATATCGGACATGCATTGTCCCCTTTTACACTATATCCGGACAAGTTGCCATAAACGGGAAAATCTTGGCTAGTGTTGAACAACATAGCACGTAAGTTGAATTTACGACCCACATGAGCATCAAACACTTGTACTCCTTCATCCCACAATAATTTTAAATCATCAAGAAGGGGAGCCAAATAAACATCTATGTCGTTACCCGGTTGCTTTGGGCCAGAAATCAACAAAGAAAGCATCATGTACTTTCTCTTCATGCATAATTTCGGGGGCAAATTATAAGTAATCAGTATAACGGGCCATGTACTATGTGCACTACTCATATTCCCGAATGGGTTCATTCCATCAGTAGATAATGCAAGTCGCAAATTTCTATAATCCTTGCTAAAATCATGGTATTTTGCATCAAAAAATTTCCATTGAGCAGCATCAGCCGGATGTCTCAACTTACCATCATGAACTCTATCGACACCAGATTTGTGCCATGTCATCAATTTCGCATCCTCTGGATTGGCAAAGAGTCTCCTCAATCTTGGTATAATGGGAAAATACCACAAAACCTTAGCCGGAACACCATTCTTATTCTCCTTATATCGAGAGGCATTGCAAGTAGGACAAACAACATCATCTTCATAATCTTTGCGATACAATATACAATCATTTGGACAAGCATGAATCTTTTGATACCCTAAACCCATTGAAGCTAACATTTTTTTGGCTTCATAAGTCCGAGTAGGGAGAGAATTACCACTTGGTAACATGTCATTCAACAACTCTAACAAACTTGTAAAACTCTTGTCACTCCAACCATTTGCCGCCTTTAAATTATACAACTTTAGAACGGCGGACAATCTAGTATACTTTTTGCAATTTTCATACAACTCATCTTCACTTTCATTCAACAAGTTCTCCATCATATTCGGGTCATCACCACTTACATCTACATCAATTTCATCGTCATTCGGATCATTATTCTCCTCTTCTCCACCAGCCTCTCCACTAGTGGCATCGATATTCTCGACATCATCATCCTCACCAATATATTCTTCAACACTCTCTCCAATATAGTCATCATCATCCTCTCCAATATCTTGTTGGACAAATTCTCTATTACTTTGACTCTCCATGCTCAAGTCATGTGTTGCCTCCCCATGAAAAATCCATTTTGTATAAGTTGAAGCAAAAGCGCTCTTAGCCAAATGAATTTTTACCGTATCAAGAGAGTGAAATCTCATATTATAACAATTACAACACGGACACCGCATACACTTTAAGTCTTCACAATTTTTCTCGGCGAAATTTATAAACTTTTGAATCCCCTCCTCATAATCACGGTCTCCTTGATTTGACATTGTTATCCATTTTCGATCCATGTCTATATAAACCAAAATTAGTAACCAATTATCCTAAGCTCAACCTACAAAAAGTAAACACCTAAACATAACTAATTAAAACTACCAATTCAATAATCTAAATTTTATTGTTTTAATCAAACTAAACTCACTATTAGAATTATTAACCAATTAGTCTAAATTCAACCTAAAAAAAATCAAACATAAAAAAACGGTCAAATGTATAACCGGTGTCTTTGTCCACTAATCTATAATGCTTTAATTTTGTTTTGATACCACTAAACGCACTACTATCATACTATATTCATAATACCTAAACAAAACATTATTATAGATAAGACAACGGTCAAATGTATAACCGGTGTCTTTGTCCACTACAATCTAAAGTTGTACTCTATTCTACTCAACGAACGTACGGCATTTCACTAACTAACACATAATTCCATTCAACTAACGACAATTCACTAACTAACACATCAAAAAACAATAGCGGCGACACAGAGCGAAGAATTCATTATTTTGGCGATTAAACATTCAATTTTGGAGAACAATAATTGAACGAAAAAACAAAAATATACAAAATTGAATGAAAAAACAGTAATTGGCGACAAACCTAATTGAATGAAAGAGACACCAAAACACGCGGCGAGCGGCGACAACGGAGGGGCGGCACAATAGCGGCGGCGACACAGAGCGGCGAGGGAGCGGCGAGCACCGAGCAACGCCTGGCGAGGGCTGAACAACGAGCGGCGAAGGCGAACAACGAGCGGCGAGGGGCGAGCGGCGAGCGGCGAGGGGCGAGCGGCGAGCGGCGGGCGAGGGGCGAGCGGCGAGCGGCGGGCGAGGGGCGAGCGGCGACAACGGAGAAAGAACGGCGACGGCGAATTCAAATTTTCTTTTTCTGGGTTTCGGGTTTTTGGGGGTTATAGTTTTTTTTAGAATGACAAATGACAAAGGCAAAATACCCTTTTCTGGGGTACCATAAGACACCGGTTATTCTTAAAACCGGTGTCTTATGTCCTTATTTTTTTTTTTTTTTCGGTAGATATATGACACCGGTTATTCTTAAAACCGGTGTCTTATGTCCTTTTGTTTTTTTTTTTTTTTTATATTTTTTTTTTTTCGTGTTATAAGATAAAGTTTTAATGTTTTTTTCGCTGTGGGAGAAAATGATCCTCCCCTGGGTAACATATGACACCGGTTATACTTAAAACCGGTGTCTTATGTTCAACTTTTTTTTTTTTTTTTTTTTTTTTAAGCTAAGTGAGGAATTGCGCTTAAATACTATTTTCTGGGGTAACATATGACACCGGTTATACTCAAAACCGGTGTCTTATGTCCAACTTTTTATTTTTTTTATTTTTTTTTAAGCTAAGTGAGGAATTGCGCTTAAATACCCTTTTCTGGGGTAACATATGACACCGGTTATACTTAAAACCGGTGTCTTATGTCCAACTTTTTTTTTTTATTATTTTTAGCTAAGTTAGGAATTGCCCGCAAATAGACTGGGGAAGCATTTGACACCGGTTGATTGAAAACCGGTGTCGTATGTTTTTCAGACACCGGTTCTAAGCCTACCGGTGTCATATGTACCGGTGTTAAATGTCATTTTTGGCGTAGTGTGTCAACTGAAGATGAACCAATAGTTTTGTATTTTTTTTTTTGCGTAAAAAATTTAGTTAAATAAGTTACAAAATTAACGACAACTGAAAACTGAAAACCACTTTTTCTGGTTTTAAAAAACGGGACTTTGGTTTTCAAAAAAACAGAAAACGATACCAAACAGACCCTAAGCTTTGTAATTCCTCAAATCTTCAATCAACAAACACAATTCGGAGTGAGATGACCCTCCTTCCTCAACAGCCTTCCTCGCCATCTCCTTCAACTTCTTCGCCCTGCTTCGTAACTCGACAACCTCTTCTCCGACCATCAATCTCCTTATAGCTTCCTTTATATCTTCCCATTTTACGCCATCCACTGTTCTGTTCCATTCCTTAGCTCCAACGGCAATACCGGTCTTCAAAATCTCAGTCACCAACTTTTCGATGTAAAATTGCTCTGCAAACACGGGCCAAGTCACCATAGGAACACCACAGGAAATACCTTCCAGAGTCGAGTTCCACCCACAATGAGTCACGAACCCACCTACGGCCTCGTGGTCCAAAATTAGAACTTGTGGGGCCCAACCCCTTATAATTAACCCCTTCCCATTAACCCTATCCTCAAACCCTTCAGGCAACAACTCTTCCTTTTCGTCTTCTTTCTTATTTCTCCTCACAACCCATATGAAATCTTGCTCCGAAGCTTCTAACCCTTTCGCAATTTCATGTAGTTGCGAAATTGAGAACTCTGACAAGCTACCGAAACATACGTAAATGACCGAGTTAGGCCTCTTCGATTCGAGCCATTTTAAGCACTCTTGCTCGTCAATTGACGAATCCTTTCCCCTCTTAAACTTAGCCTCTTTTTCTCGATTACATAACGAAACAGGACCGATTTGCCACGCCTTCCGACCCATGACATTCCGGTAATAATCAGCATACTGCGGTTCTAGACCGTAAAAGCTGTTTACAAGTACACCGTAACTCTTAGTTTCTGACTCCATCGCGCGGCCTAGTATGTCAATCCAATCACTATTCGGCTTATTTAATCTAATCTCTTCCGTTAATTGCATCTTCGTAATCTTTATCTCATGGGGTAGACCGGGGATGACGAACTCCTCTTCATCAGTCAAAACTGATTTATGAGGCTGGTTCTTAAAAAAAGAGTCCATCACACTCAGCGCAAAGCAGCAACTTCCGTGGAAAACTAACCTCGGAATGTTGAATTTTGCCGCAACCTCAGTTGCGTATGGAAGAAGCATATCCGCGACAAGGCAATTCGGCCTAGGCGTACATTTCTCTATAACCTCTACAAGTGGTTCTTTTAAGAATTCAGTAGCCCTTAAGAATTTTATAGACATTTCATCAGAACTAAATTGCTCGAAATTTTCGATACCCTCAGGAAGGCCAGCCTCCTTAGAAGGAAATGGTATAATTTCGACATCGATGGGAGCACCGATGTTTTGGTAGGCTTCGAGTGGCTTGAGAAATGTGGGTGCGTTGAGAGGGGTGGTGATAATGGTGGCTTTGACGTGGTGCGCCGCAAAAAGCTTGGCTATGTCCAAGGTTGGGATCATATGGCCGGCGGCCATGAGTGGGAAGAACACCACATGAAGCCTTTGTGGTTCGGCGCCCATAGTCTGGTGCTATGAAATTGTGAAGAATAGAGGTGTTTGTTGACGCTTGTTGAGCAATATAAGTATATATGACTGAGCTGTTGCTCTATATACGTGAATCTTGGTCTAGTGTTGTAGTGCACAATACACCACGTCATCAGTATATGTCACCTGGGCTCGATCAAGTTTTATACCACTCCGTCCCAAGTTAAACTTCCCATAAAATAGTATTACGTGAGAGGATTTCAAATTACATGACAAATTTAATTTGGAACGGAGTAGTAAATTGATATATATCAAGATTATGACCTAGGTATTGTAACATTTTAGTGTATATATTTGACGGGTGGTATTTAGACTATTATTAAAGCAAATTGCTAAAGGTTTACAGTGTAGAGACAAGTAATTTGTCTATAATGTAAAATTGAGTTAATTAGTAATAGTAAAATTGATATTGTAGTAAAATTAATTTGTAATGAAAATTTCAGATAGTAAAATTAATTGTGTTGGTAGTAAAATTATTTGTGTGAGTAGTAAAATTTTGATAGTGTAGTAAAATTATTGTTGAAGTGTCTATATACACGGTAAACCTCTAGCATTGTCCATTATTAAATAACTTACGGCAAAAATTGAAAAACTCGTAAAATTATACAGAGTAGTACTCTTACATGTGTTAGTTTTTCGCTACCAGCCGATGTTACATGGTTGTAGACAAAATGATTTAGATTACACTAACACAAACCATAGTATGAAACAATTATACTAAAGGATGAAGATTCGGGTTTGGATACTGACAACTGTATGCGTGTGGCAAGACCGCAAGGCTAGAGACTAAAGACCATCCAATTTGTAAGGTAGAGCCCATATGCACCCATATCCTTTTTTGTGGAATACCCGTTCTCTGATAATTCAGTATTTGAGTGGCCAAGTTCATTTTGCCAACGTACACATTTGGAAGAACTTAGCTTGGGATAACAACCTTCAAGAGTTTTCTTATTTGTTCTTGATTTATATTAACTCGTGTATAACCAAACGGGAAAGATGCTAATTAAGGAAAAATAATTTTATAAAATTCCGTTTTTACGCGTCTATATTATTCCTACATCTTTAACATATGGTAAAATCGACACGAAACTTTATTAATGCCTAGGATTAGGAACGTAGCAGTGGTCAAGACTCATTGAAAAAGTTTTAAACTCTAATATAATTTTATCGGACTCAAATCCACACTAATACTCGGTATGTCTATCCTAACGTCATATATATATGGAAGTAAAAAAATGTAACTTGTAAACTTGAGTACCACGAAGCAGAGCTTTACACATATACGGCTCCTATGTCCGGCTTTTGTCTTGTTTCTGGGTGCGAATATTGTGATAACATACTATAATGAGTTAGAATTATGCGCAGCAGACAAATATTGCTACAAATATACACATGCAGATGGAGGCAAACTGTCGTATAGTTGAGATAACTTGGGACCTTCGACTCACTGGGAGTAGTGGCAAAGATGGGACTAGACAATTCGATGTGTGCGTACCACAAAGTTGGCTTCCAATGAATTCGCTATGACGATGACCGAAGAGTCTTGAATGTCGATGTACAATGGCTTATTACCACAAACGACCCAAAGGGTAGAAATTGTTAGAAATATTATCCACTAATTTACACAAATTACAATACAACAAACTCAAGAACATAACTTATAACCTAGGCTTCAAGGCGCGCACAAAACACTTTCCTTTAGGCGAAATTCGTCACATAAATGAGTGCAAATGGTCCAATGAATTGCCGTAGGACACAATAAAGGCCCATTAGAAGCGTTTGCACTTGACGATCTAATCTGTATACTTTGTGACCAGAGGCGGATCTACCAAGGGGGAGGGGGGGTCCCAGGACACCGGAAATATTTTCCGGAATGTAAATTTTTGTATTAAAAATTATGAAAAGGTCCTAAAAAACAAGGGTGGGAGGAAAAATATTATTGGGACACCGGAATTTTTTTTTTTTCTGGATCCGCCACTGTTTGTGACTAATAGCCTTGATCATGTACAACATTTCCCATGTTATATACGAAGTGTTTTCCACTTCTATTTTCCTTATTTCTCATGTATTTTTTTTCTTTACATTATTACACAACCAACCCTCTATATATAGAGACATGATAACCTCTCATGACAAGACATCGTTTGGTAGTTACATTTTGTACCAAAATAACTACCACATTTAATCACTTAAACATGATTAAATACTATGTATAATTAGTGTAATAACAAATCACACCTTACTCTAAAAATGTTCCAACAATTGTGTCACATTGATTCGTGGTGTTGCACTAACTCGCGTAACGAAATTCAGAACGGGGTCTGATACGCGTGACAGAATATTCGTCGGGCGCTCATGTCGGACCCTGTACCACAACCACCTTTGCTCCGTATTGGCGTAATATAGTTCGATTCTGGCTAAATTTTTACGGGTTGTTCTTCTGTTTTTTCTTAATTAGATTTGTAAGAATTAATATTGACCTACTAGTTAGTAAATTAAGCTGTTAAGGGGTTGTCCCAAGTTCGAAACATGATGTCAGGTGCTATTTTTGTACTAGAAAGGAAAAAAAAAATAGATTTGTGAACTCTTTACGAGCAAGTCACTTTGCCTTTATTTTTTGCAACGTGGGACTCGGTTTACGCCTAACAATCCTCCCCTCAAAGTACTAGGAGATGCATTACAATCCACAAAGTACACCAGCATGGCAGCATCCTAAATGAGAGGATGTTCCACCAGATTTTGGCTGCAAACGTACCACAAATATTAATAGCTTACTTAAAGGGCTAATAAGGCAGTGTGGATCACCCGTCCCACTTTCCTATTCCACCCTGTGTATCCCTCCAATCACGTGCTAGTATTTCATAAATCTCTTTCAAAAACATAATATTTTAAAGATAGAATAATGAAATGTTAGCATTTGATTGGAGGGGTACACGAAGTGGGATAGTAAAATGGGACAGGTGATCCGCACTGCTAATAAGGGCAATTTCAAAAAAAAAAAAACATACCTTTTAAATTGAGAGGTGTTATTCGTCGCCCTTATTTTACTAATATCGCCCAATTTATTTCCATGTTTTCCACACGTACCCTTTATGCACAATGTTATAATTTTTGCCTTCACTCTTCCACCATACGGAGTACGGAGTACATACAAGCTTCAATCATCCCATCACCGGCACAACCAGCCACGAGCACGACTACCACAGTCTGATCTTTGCCCTTTACGACTGCTCTTAATAGACGTGTTTCTTGCACGTGTCGCTATGATTGAAAACTGGGCCGGGTTGCTCCTTGTTGGGTGGTCGGTCATCGTGTTGGGGGACTGACTCCTGCTGTCGCGGTGTAATAGGGTAGAGGTCAATAAGTTGGTTTGCGATCGATGGTCTGAATTGATGGTGCGGAGGATACTAGAAGAGAGGGAGATCAGAAGAATATACGGAGTAATAGTTTGGCTAAGGATGTCTTAACTATGAACTTGGACGGCAGGGTTAAAGGGAATAGGAAATTAAAAAATAGTGAAGGGTAATTTGGTAATATCTGGGGCGATATTAGTAAATGAGCGTGCGACAAATAGCTATTCACTTTAAATTTTCTACTGGATTTGGTGGCGGATTATTGGTAAATGGTCATGATTGGTATGAATAAATTGCCCAAAAAGTTGGGTGAAATATTTATGTTAGTTAATGGTAACAGCCTAACAGGTTAGCAGCAGAAGCGTGAAGTTTACAATTAACACGGTTTAAGGTTGAACGATAAAAACGGTAAACTCGGAATAAAAATACCCACGACGAACTATTAGTAACTACAAGTCTAACGGGTAGGTCTTGTGTGATTGGATTGCATTTTTTTTATCTGATTTGATTTGAATAAACTTGATTTGATTTGATTTGAACTGAATTAATTGATAAATTAACTGCAATTAGACGAATTAATAACTAGAAATAGACTAGATTCATTGATTGTTATTTGGATAATTTTGATCTGATTTGATTTGATTTGAATAAAACTGATCTGAACTGATCTGATTTGAATAAATCTGATCTGATTTAAAAACACTGTTGAATCGCACAGAGCCTTAATATACTTCACTAGTTATTTAGCAGAGGACGTATGTTCCTCATAACCTAGCTTTATATATGATACTACTACTAGACAGCTAAAAGGTCCTAGATAACAACAAATTATACCATGGTCTAAGGACTAACTGGGCATAAGAAAAAGGCTTAACACGAGCGCAACTCTTCGATTAAGGAACTGAGGTCAGTGTAAGAAGATCCACCTTCTTCCACAGCTTCCCTTGCTAAATCTTTTAGATTATTCGCTCGATTTCTCATCTCTGATGCCTCATCACCCTCCATGATTTTCTTCAAGGCTGCTTCAATTGTTTCCTGCTTCAGAAACGTGCCTTCACTCATAAGATTCCATTCTTTAGACCCAACTTGAACACCGATCTTCAGAACATCAGTAATCATCTTTTCGTTGTAAAACTGCTCAGCAAACACAGGCCAAGTAACCATAGGAACCCCGGCTGATATACCCTCTAGAGTCGAGTTCCAACCACAATGAGTTACAAACGCACTCACTGCTTGGTGTTCCAGAATCAGGACTTGAGGTGCCCAACCTCTTACAATCAGTCCCCTGCTTTGTACCCTATCCTCAACCTCGTTTCCCAACCATTCATCTTCTTCTTCACGCTTCCTAACTACCCATATGAAATGTTGCCCAGAGCTCTCTAGCGCCAACGCAATTTCCTTGAGCTGGCGACCTGAGAACTTAGTTGTGCTTCCGAAACAGACATATATCACAGAATTATGCTCCTTTGAATCAAGCCAATCCAAGCATTCGTGCTGGCTAATAGAAGCTGTCTTACCCCTATGAAATTTCTCTTCCTTTTTTCTATTGCTTAGAGAAACAGGCCCTACATGCCAAACCTTTCTCTTTAACACATTCCTGCAGTATTCTACATAGTCAGGTTCAACCTCATAGAAGCTATTAACAATCTCCCCATAGCTTTTCATCCCTGCTTCACTAGCAACACTGAGAAACCGAGCCATATCAAGGGTATCTACCCCAGGTCGAAACATCTGTGAATTGGTCAATTTCACCTCGTGAGGAAGGTTAGGGAGAATGAAAGGCTCATCATCCGATAAAACCGACTTCTGAGGCTCGAATTCTCGCACGATAGCCATTGCACAAGACGCAAAAAAACTAATCCCATGAAAATTTAACCTAGGTATACCAAATTTTGCTGCTACTTCAGTAGCAAATGGGAAAAAGAAGCCCGCAACTAGGCAATTAGGCTTGGCTTCCTCCAAAAACTTCTCTAGTGGGTCTCTAAGTAAATGTGTAGAAAGGATGAATTTGGTGGACATGTAGTTGGAGGTGGTTTGATCAGTGTTCTCAAACCCCTCCGGTAAGCCGGCCTCTTCGGACGGAAATGGGATAATGTGGAGATCAATGGTTGAACTAGCACCCTTTTTACAATTCCCTAACGATTTGGTGACATTTGGAGCATTCACAGGGGTGGTTATTACCGTCGATTTCACATGGTCGCGAGCAGTGAAGAGGCGGACAATGTCTAACATAGGAATGGTGTGACCAGGGGCCATAAATGGGAAGAATACTACATGAAGTTGGCGAGGTTCAGTGCTCATTTTAGAAGGTTTTCAGAACCACTGATGCCTAAGCTTTTCTTGGATAACTAATATGAAAAGTTGAAAATCTCTTATGGGAATAGTTTCGAATAAGACACGAATGTGTTGTACGGAGTATAAATACTCTCACTTGTTCAAATCAAATGTTAGTTGTATAAATACTCTCACTTATTCAAACCAAAAGTTATAAGACGAGACGACATCAATTCAGGGGCGAATTTATGGGGTAGTCTGGGGTGCACCGGCTACCCCAAAAATTCCTATATAGCATTTTCGAGAATTTGGGGGGCCGTCTTGGCATGAGCGCGAGGCTCGTCGCCCAGACTTGACCCATGCGCTGACCCTGACTTTAACTAGGTCACCCCATTAATAATTTCCTAGATTCGTCATGGATATCATCATTGGATTATATATTCACAGACAAAAGTTTCTAAATTGGCAACTATGATTATTTCTAGTCTCGGGGAGTCAAGTGTGGCATGCAGGGGCAAGGAGAGGATGTCCCGCCATTTTTCGGCATAATGTGCCACTGGCAGTACCAACAAGTGGAGTGGTAAAAGGAAAGGATGTAGACATAACACGTCAACGAACAGGCTATCTAGAGGTCCAGTACCAACTATATCTACAAGATACAGCACAATAACTCATCTGTTTGTTTGTCTACGACGCCAATGTGTAGTAATTTACTCGATTCATGTACCACTTTCTTAACTTGGAGGTCAAAGGCCCAAATTCTATTGTCGGCGATTTTACGGACTTGAAGAGAAATTGTGGGTTATGTGGGGTGGTTGATAGACCCTACATGGTCATGCCTAGAGCTGACTACGGGCCGGGCTAGTGCCCAGAAAATCGAGCATTAGCACTAGCCCTACACACCCGGGCTAGTGTCAGGGCTCGATTTTCGGGGCACTGGCACTAGCCCACCGGTGCTTTGACCGGGCTTGACCCGGGATAGGGTCAGGGCGGGCCAGTGCTCGGCCCTGCCTCGGCTAGAAAAATAAAAATCGAGCTTGACCAAGGCTTTGATCGGGTTGACCAGTGCTAGTGCTTGAGAAATCGAGCACTAGCACTACCTAACCCGGGCTAGGTAGTGTCGGTGCGGGCCCGGGCTCCTAGTGCCCAAGTTAGAGCTGGCAGCAGACCGGACCGTGTCGTGCCTCGTGCCGGCCTGTCGTGCCCAACCATCCCGGAGGCCCGGCACGGGCACGGGCTTCGTGCCGTGCCGAAATTTTAAATATCCTCCCGAGCATGGCACAAGGCACGCCGGCACGTCGTGCTCGGGCCGGGCTGGGCTCGTGCCTAATGTCGGGTTTCAGTTCGAGTCTTTAGAAATATAGTGTGATTTTATTTTATTTTTAAAAAAGTGGTATAAAAAGATGGTAATTCGGGCTTGGGCGGGCAGGCTCCCTAGTGCCTTGAGCGGGCCGGACCATCGTGCCTCGTGTCGGGCCGTGTCAAGGCACGACAATTTCAACCAATAGAAAGCCGCAGCCCGGGTCACACCCGTCGTGCCGGGCCGGGCTGGGATTCGATTGGGCCGGGTCGACGACCGGGCCACCTGCGGCCGTGGCCCGAATTGCCAGCTCTACCTCTAGTCATGCCCAACTTCCACAGGAAGTTTCGGAGCCCTTATAATCATCTTGGTATGGGTCAGTCAAGAACAAATTAAATTCTTGCACTAAAACCGTACCATTAGATGACCAATTGAGTTTTTGTCACTCACTCTCACTCTTCTAGAGTGTACAAGAATATGAACCATACAAATGGAAACATGGTTAGAAGCCTAGTACTTGACTCTCCTAGTCTTCATTTCCAATAATGGACTAGTCTCCTACTCAAAAATAAATGACCTTAACTCGTGACACACTGGGCCTTTGGAATATCTTTGTGTGGTTAACTAGTTATGGCCTACGGGGAATCAAACAGAGTCTAACTTGTTTGTTTCTACTTTGTACGACCACGCCCTATATACACTTGTTATTACCAACTAGGCAACTAGTGTGTGCTTTATCAATAACAACATCGCCTTATAAACTCAATTTCACGCCGCGATAACTTAATGATAACGAACCACTATAACTAATCAATGTCATAGCTACCACACAAAATTTTGGTGTGTTTGAAAATAAAGAAGAAAATTACTTAAGGTAG
This sequence comes from Spergularia marina, assembly GCA_963680865.1. Lineage (NCBI taxonomy): Eukaryota > Viridiplantae > Streptophyta > Magnoliopsida > Caryophyllales > Caryophyllaceae > Spergularia > Spergularia marina. Next base: position 6,889,419 of record OY804545.1, on the reverse strand, counting down.
CGTTTGGGAACGCGTAATTCATTTCGTTTTCAAGAATTGAAATCTAGAATAATTCTTGAATTTCAATTCCAAATCCAATTCCAAAGTTATGTTTGGGTAACCTTGGAATTGAATTTATAACAATCACCCTCCCCTCCCCATGCACCACCTGCCACCACCCCGCCACCACATGCCACCACTAGTCTTACACCGCCACCCACACCGCCGCCAGTCTTCCACCGTCGCTGCTAGTCCATTGGCCTCAACTCGGCCCCAAGACGAATTCCTACCACCAAATTAAAGCTTCAAGAATGTCAGGAGGAGAGAGAAAGAGTGAAAGTGAGGGTGGAGAGAGGACCATGGTCGGTCAACGACGGCACAGAGTTCTGGTGGAGGCTGCCGGCAAACGGTAGGAGGTGGAGGAAGGCCGTCGTAGATGGCGGAAACCCGGGCCTGCCGTGGAGATGTTGGGTGGCAGTAGAGAGGAGAGATATATAGTGGAGGCGTGAGGGTGGCTGGGTCTGGTGTGCGCCGCTATCGGTAGCACCCACGATGCGATAGGTGGAGGAGCGAGGTGGGTGGCCGCCGCGGCGGTGTTGCATCGTGGTGGCTGCAGGTGGTCAGAGGAGAGAGATTGGGAGGATGGGGGAGTTGAGAGAGGAAAAAGAATTGAAATGACTAGGTTTTTAATGTCATTTGAGATTGGACGCTTTTACACTATCATGGAATTGAGGTAGTTGAGAGAGGAAAAATAATTGAAATGACTAGGTTTTTAATGTCATTTGAGATTGGACGCTTTTACACTATCATGGAATTGAGGTGGAATTGGGCCAATTCCAATTCCAAATTCTTGTAGTTCCCAAACACTGGAATTGACCCAATTCCAGAATTCAATTCCAAATTTTAGTTTCCAAACATAGCATAATTGTAATCATACATTTATACGGATGTAACTCAACGAATGGGTTCCCATATTTTCGATGGCTTCACATGTGTAATGTCATGCTTTCGTTATTTTACTCGGCCAAAAAAAAAAAAAAAAAAAAAAAAAAAAAAAAAAAAACTTCAGCTAATGGCTTGTAATTAAAGCCCTTTGATAGTGTGATATTCGATTATTAGTAATATTAACACTACCATAATTACTCATAAAGTTAATTCAGTTCAACTTGCATTGAGAAGTCAAAGTCTTGGTGGTTAATTCGTCCTGCATAAAAATAAGTAGTGAAATCATTTTTGACAGAATGGTAGGGAGGAAGAAATAGTAAGTAAATACACACTTGTAAAGTTGGAAATAATCTACAGAGTTGTGAATTGGACATAAAATAGTCAAGAAATAATATACAAATCCCAATTGAGTATACTCAGTATTCAAATTTTTACGCTAGTGTTTATTTGATTCGAACTTTGACAGTGATTCTCAATATAGTAAGCCCTACTACCTCTTAGAAAACGGAAACGCTAGTTTTGAGGAAATGTATAATGGCACCATCTCAAACAATAGTAGACGCACCACCTGCTAATAATCTCACAAGACTTCTTTTTAATCATCAAAAAATTGACAGTCCAATATCATTACAAGTTACTCCGTACTACTTTATTTCACAGTCCACAGTTTACACCCATATGCCATAGGATACCAATAATTCAATAACCCCATTTTGTTTGAGAAACTACAAGGAAGCTAAGTCAGGCCACCAGACTAATCTAAAGCTACTACGATCTAGTGTGCACGCATTTAATCGTATACATATAAAGGAGTGTCTAGTGTCTACGTTTAGTTTGTAGTAAAAAAAAATATAAAAAAAAAAAAAAAAGAGGTCTATAATCCCATTTCATTTGAGAGAGTAAAAAGAAAAAAAAAAAACAAGAAGAAGAGCAGAGTGCGTGGTGATAAGAATGGCAGAAGCATTGGCAGCCAAGGCAGCAATGTATGTGGCCAGTGAAGCGGCCAAGGCAGTGTTGGAGCTGGTGGTGAGTCGCAGCACAGAGGAGGCATCGAGTTTTATATGGGGTTCCAGAACCTATCGTACAGAGCTCAACCATCGAGTTTTATATGGCATCGAATCGTAAAGAGTTTTATATGCGCACAAAATTGGTCTCAGGCAGGTTGAACTCGTAACCACTGCGATAGCTGGTCGTTATAATCAGAGCAATGATAATCCTACGACTGCTGCCTCGAATCAAGCTCGTAAACATGCGTCACATAATGCTGGTGCTGGATTCGTTGGCAGGGAGAACGATGTGAAGGTTTTACTAGACATGATTTGCCATCCTAATGGCATTGACATTGATGATGCTGGTTGTAGGAGGCAAAAAATTCACAACCTATCAAAATGCGCCACGTGGAGGTTGAAAAGTCTACGTTGACAAGTTGACCGGCCAATTATAAAAGGTCATGTGTCATTTTTATATTAGATGACTGTTGAATAAAATACCGTCACATGTCACCTACGACTCACAGTTGGAAGCGAACTGCAAGAAGATGATTCCAAATTGAACTAGAATTAATTAACTCAGAAGATGAAGTTTCTCAGAAAACAATGACTTCCACCAGTCAACTTCCACCTAAGATAGGGTCCTAGCTCAATCTTAACTCAATCTTTTGAATTATCCTAACTTCCATCAAACTCTCACCTCCTCCACTATAAATAGAGGATGACCCCCACCTTACAATTGTCTTCCAGATTCCTGGAGATCAAGTCTTCCAGATTCCTGGAGTCCAAGTCTAGAAAATCTATGAAAACCATCTTGGAAAAAGCTCTCCAGCACCAAGATCAAATCAAGCAACCCTCAAGATCCGGAGAAAGCTCACAAGCACCAGAAAGTCGCCGACAACAATCAACCTACAACAATCAACTCACAAGATCCGGAGAAAGCTTCCAAGCACCGGAGATCCACAGAAGATCATCAGAAAACTCTGAAGTCCACCCAAAACCTCTACTAAGAGAGATCAAGTAGTTTTCAGAGTCGTTTGAAGAATACGGGTGGAGATCTACGAAGACCTTCAAGTCCAAATCGCAAAAGTCAAGTCAAATCCATATTCGAGACCAAGCTACAACAAGCCCTCGAAGTCAAATCAAGTGGAGAATTAATCAAAGGAGTCAATTCTATTTCATAGAATTACCCTAGAGACTGTACACGATTAAATTTTAAGCTAATAAAATATTACTTTGTTTTCCTATTTTGTCGCAAGTACAAAATTTGTGTTTACAAATTTTTGGTGAACCCGACGTGAAGATCTCTGCCTCTCATCTTTTTCTCCGAAAGATTGATCGTGCCCTTGATAAAGAAAATTGTTGCCAACAAGGAGTGTCCTCAAGGTGCACGACATCCTCCACACTCTTGTCGATCCACAACAGTAGCGGTTATGGTGATTGAAGCAGAGACCATGGAGGAACAAATTGCCAACATGGAAATTCTTCTCGAAGATCTCATTAAGCAAAGGGAAGAGATCGATACAGAAATCAAGCACCGTGACGAGCAAATAGCCATCCTCACAGAAGAATTGGAGAAAAGTTCAAGAAACAAGTCCTCCAAGAACAAAGGCAAACAAAAGACAAAAGGAGGCGAAATTATCAAAGGATCTTCCTCCAACTCACTATCACGACAACAAATTCAAGACATGGTGGTGAATATGGTCAAGATGCAAGTGGACGAAGGTTTCAAGACCAATCAGCGATACGTCAAACCATACACCAGAAGGATTGACGAGCTCTGAATGCCCTTCGGCTACAAACCTCCAACATTTCAGCAATTTGGTGGAAGAGGCGATCCAAGACAACACATTGCTCACTTCATCGAGACATGCAGCAGCGCTGGAACTAAAGGAGACCTCATGGTGAAGCAGTTCGTTCGCACCCTAAAAGAAGTGGCCTTTGACTGGTACACAGATTTGGCGCCTGACTCAATCGACAGTTGGAAACAAATGGAAGAAGCTTTTCTCAATCGCTTTCACAGTACTCGTAGAGTCGTCAGCATGACCGAGTTGTCAAACACCAAACAACTTGATGGAGAACCAGTCATCGAATATATCAACCGTTGGCGAGCCTTAAGTCTTCAATGCAAAGATCACTTGTCTCAAGCCTCGGCCGTGGAGATGTGCATCAAGCGAATGCATGCGGAATTGTTCTACATACTCCATGGAATCAAGCCTAAAAATTTTCAAGATTTGGCAACAATGGCGTGCGACATGGAGCATACAATCTCCAATTGTAAAGATTTCAAATTTCCAAGCAAAGTGGAGGAAAAAGCTGCGTATGAGTTGCCGTCCAACAAATCCGGTGCTGAAGATTCTGATGATAGCAGTACCACCACGTCTGATGATGGAAGTTCGAAGTCGACAACTTCAAAATCTTCGGAAGATGATGATCAATCAAATGATGATTCAGTTGTGCCCGATGACGAATCAGAACATAATGCAGAATCAAATTATACTGCAGTTTTGATGACGAACCAGTCATGAAGAAAGCGCCCCACAAATCGCGAATTGTAATCATCTCAAATCACGTACTGCAATTCGCCACCACCACTCGCAAAGTGCAATTCGCCACCACCACTCGCCAAGTGCAATTCCCCTCCACGAATTGCAATTCCACGAATCGCAAATTGAAATTCGTCTCCTCAAAGGGGGCAACTCCCAGAATGGTAGGGCACATAGGAGTTGCAAACTCCTCGTCTTCGACAAAGCAACGAAGTCGACATTCAAGCCAGTCGTAGACGATTGTTCAAATCCGGACCAAATGAAGGTATCCTGAACAAGAAATCAACAAAATCAAGTGCTCCTAAGCAAGAGCCTAAACTGCCAAGTTCAAATCCAAATCAAGCGCTCCTAAGAAAGAGCCTAAACTGCAAGTTCATTAATCGCTCCTAAGCAAGAGCCTAAACTGCAAGTTCATTAATCGCTCCTAAGCAAGAGCCTAAACTGCAAGTTCATTAATCGCTCTTAAGCAAGAGCCTAAACTGCAAGTTCATTAATCGCTCTTAAGCAAGAGCCTAAACTGCAAGTTCATTAATCGCTCTCAAGCAAGAGTCTAAACTGCAAGTTCATCAATCGCTTTTAAGCAAGAAACTAAAATGCAAGTTCAAGTCCAAATCAAGCACTACTAAGCAAGAGCCTAAACTGCAAGTTCAAATCCAAATCAACACATCCCCCTCCTCAGCAAGAGATGAAACTGCAACAACAAATCAAGATCTCCTCATCAAGAGACTAAAAGACCTCCTTAGCAAGAGATTAAACTGCAACCAAAACCAAACAAAAAAAAAAACCACAAAAAACCCCAAATAAATGAACTACGTTATGACTTGATCTCACTCAAATTGTCAAGTGAGTACGTAGGCAGCTTGAAAAACCCCTCAAGTTCAGTCACACCACAACAACAACAACAACAAAAAAACCCTCAATCTTCACTTCGAAAAAGAGGAAAATTCATCTTCAGTTCTTCCTATGGTGATCGTGTCGGTTGAAGACAAAGAAGAAACCGCACTTGATCGAGAGAAAGCAAGAAGCTCGTGTTCAAGTAAATAACACACAAAGTGAATGACGATCGACAAAATGTTCAATCAACTCTAAGTCAAATTTTCAAAAAAAACGGCGAGGATTGATATAAGGCGTCGTCAACTGCATGTTGGAAAGTCTCCAATTAAGTTGATGTAAACAGAATAACTACTCCTATTGTTTACGATCCAACGCACATCACAATAGAAGTAGTAATTCCACAACTCAAAGTTTGGGCAGTTCGTCAATTCACTTCTACAACGACTCGTCAATTCGTCTCTTTGCGACTCGCGATTCGTGGCTTTGCGGTTCGTCAGCTCGTCAACTCCCACTCATCATTCAACGATTCGTCAACTCAACATTTGACGGTTCGTCAATTCATCAAATGACAAGCCTCCTCAAACAACAGCTCAAAGTATCGAGCATTCCAAGACAAACTCAAGTTCAAATGCAAGGGCCATCGAGTCAAAATCAAATTAAAGTGCAACGATCGTAGAGTCAAATTTGAAGATGAAATAAATCACGACGACTTAAAAGTCGGGGAAAAAAACAAATATTCAGCAACGGTGGTCACTCTCAAGTCAAAGTTTAACCTTCCACCGTAATTGAGGTGTCTCACAAGTCGTAGTTCAACCTCAACCGCAATCGAGGTGACCGTAAAGTTGAAGTTCAACCTCCCAGTGCAATTGAGGGACTCTCAAGTCAAAAATCGACCCCAGTCCGGCTTTTTACAAGTTGAAAAAAATATATCATCAAAGTTGCCCAAGACTTTCAAATCGAAGATGAAAATCGACTACAACGACCATCAAGTCGAACCAAAAACCAAGTTCAAACTGAACTAGTCAACGACAACGACTCACTAGTCCAAATTACAACTGAGCTACAACACCCAGGTGAAAAGAAAGAAATGTTCAAGTACCACTTTCACGTCGAATCTCAAAATCAAAATCAAATTCAGACTTCAACCGAGCTGGCTTCTAAACTGACAACGGTTCCATGTCATGAACACTCTCAAGTCTAGAAAAAATTTAAAGTGACTCTCAAGTCGAAATCAAGCGAACTCAAATGACTTTCAAGTCAAAATTCAAGTTATTCGAGACCAGCCCACGTCTAAGCACTCCTAAGTCGTGCACGTAGCCTAGTCTCGAGGGGGCATTTGTAGGAGGCAAAAAATTCACAACCTATCAAAATGCGCCACGTGGAGGTTGAAAAGTCTACGTTGACAAGTTGACCGGCCAATTATAAAAGGCCATGTGTCATTTTTATATTAGATGAATGTTGAATAAAATACCGTCACATGTCACCTACGACTCACAGTTGGAAGCGAACTGCAAGAAGATGATTCCAAATTGAACTGGAATTAATTAACTCAGAAGATGGAGTTTCTCAGAAAACAATGACTTCCACCAGTCAACTTCCACCTAAGATAGGGTCCTAGCTCAATCTTAACTCAATCTTTTGAGTTATCCTAACTTCCATCAAACTCTCACCTCCTCCACTATAAATAGAGGATGACCCCCACCTTACAATTGTCTTCCAGATTCCTGGAGATCAAGTCTTCCAGATTCCTGGAGTCCAAGTCTAGAAAATCTCTGAAAACCATCTTGGAGAAAGCTCTCCAGCACCAAGATCAAATCAAGCAACCCTCAAGATCCGGAGAAAGCTCACAAGCACCAGAAAGTCGCCGACAACAATCAACCTACAACAATCAACTCACAAGATCCGGAGAAAGCTTCCAAGCACCGGAGATCCACAGAAGATCATCAGAAAACTCTGAAGTCCACCCAAAACCTCTACTAAGAGAGATCAAGTAGTTTTCAGAGTCGTTTGAAGAATACGGGTGGAGATCTACGAAGACCTTCAAGTCCAGATCGCAAAAGTCAAGTCAAATCCATATTCGAGACCAAGCTACAACAAGCCCTCGAAGTCAAATCAAGTGGAGAATTAATCAAAGGAGTCAATTCTATTTCATAGAATTACCCCAGAGACTGTACATGATTAAATTTTAAACTAATAAAATAGTACTTTGTTTTCCTATTTTGTCGCAAGTACAAAATTTGTGTTTACACTGGTCGTGACCACTCCGTCGTTGCTATTGTCGGGATCGGAGGTAATTATCAAATTATTTGTATTATCGTTTTTTTTGTTGTTATTATTTGTTGATTAGATTATAACTTACTCCGATCTCGATCTCCCTTTTATCTCCATTTGTTAACTTTTGGTTTGTATATAGGAGAAAAACTTAAATTTAAACGTTAACACAACTTAAATATAATACCCTCTATAATAATGCTCCTTCTTGGTATAACTTGACGCGGGGAGCCTATTTAGACCTGACAAACAGGTCATTCGGGTCGGGTTGGTTCGTGTCGGGTTGGTTCGTGTCGGGTCAATTCGGGTGCACTATAAAATTCTGGTTGGGACGGGTTCGGGCTACTTCGGGTCAATTTCGGGTACGAGTCAAATTATTCGGGTTAGTTCGGGTCGGGTTCATATGGGTCGGGTCAATTCGGGTCGGGTTAATTCGGGTCTAGTTGAAGAATCGAGACGAATCATGATTAGATTTGTACTATTTACATTTATTTCTGATTGATTGACCAAATATAGATGGAAAACATTAAATTAAGTTGTTCAGATACTAGTTTCATGTCAAAAATAGGAACATTATGCCATATAATATACTCACTTTATATGATACAAAATTAATTAGCGCAAAATGCTCGTATCACTAAATCAAAGGTTAGGCATATAGTATGCGGAATCAAAAAATTCAAGTCAATTTAGTACGGCTCATTACGGGTTGGGGTCAACTTCGGGTTATTTGACTTCGGGTGATAATCGGGTTCGGGTCGGGTGTAACCGGGTTTGGGTCAAATACGAGTGATATCATTTCGGGTGGAATTCGGGTTCGGGTCAAAACTTTCGGGTAGGGTCTCGGGTCACTTTTGCCAGGTCTAGGCCCATTGATCTCTTACAATTTATCAAATGATGAGTATTGTCGCCAGCCTGTATAAGAAAATTCGGCATCCATCTTAATGTCATAGCAAAATCATTGAACAACAAATCCTCTGCGGAGATCTCGTAAATCTCAACAAAACCCAGCTATATAATGGTACACAGACCCTCTCGAAGAGGTAGAACGAGTTATTGTAGCAATAACTAGTGGTAACTAATTATATTAGACCGAAATTAAAAGGAAATTTGAGGCTTGCCACCGCCAAATTGACTAGTGATAGCCCCTACGTTGAAATTTTGGGGGCTAGGGTTTTGAGAGAGAGGAGAGGAGAGAGATTACCGGCTAATTAATAACTCGAACTTGAACTGATGCTGATGGTGCCATTCTGTTCAAATTTACTTTGCACAGGTAGAGGAGGGCATTTAGCGCGACCAACTGCTTCACAACCCTTCTTTAGCCTCTTAACATTTTGAAAGATAATTATGTATTTTATGAAGTTGGTTACAAGTATAAGGCATTGTGCGATTGGACTGCATTTTTCTGATTTGATTTGATTTGAATTGAACTGATTTGATTTGATTTGATTTGAATAAACTTGATTTGATTTGATCTGAACTGAATTAATTGATAAATTAACTGCAATTAGACTAATTAATAACTAGATTTAGACTAGATTCATTGATTGTTATTTGGATAATTCTGGCCTGATTTGATTTGATTTGAATCAAACTGATCTGAATTGATTTGATTTGAATAAATCTGATCTGATTTGAAAACGCTGTTGAATAAGTTGAATTGCACAGGGCCTAACAAGTCAAACAAGAAGCCGAAATGTGATAACATTTAATCAAGGAGCTCGTTCTATTCTAATAATTTCTACCTTGTTCGAACAGGTCTTGGTAAGACAACATTAGCAAGATAAGGCTTATCGGCTTATATGATCATGAGAAAATTGATGCTCACTTCGGCGACAATAACAAACACTGGATCTCTGCCACTGATTTCATCAGCATCACAACAATATTGAACGAATCGAATTCTTCGGGCAAAAGGAAGGGGAGTAAGGCCTTAGTTGTCTTAGATGACGTGTGGGAGGAAAATGGAGAATTATGGGATTCATTCAAAGGCCGATTGCATGAATCTGGCATGCTTCAAGGTAGTGTGATTTTAATTACCACTCGTAAACGTGATGTTGCAAAGAAGGCGGGAGTTAAATCCCGACACCTGCTGCAACTGCAACCATTGTCAAGTGATGAAAGTTGGGCGATATTGGAGAAGGTTTTAATCGGGTCGAATGTTTCTCATATGGAGAAAGTAGGGCGAAACATTATTAAGAAGTGTAACGGTGTTCCTCTAGCCATTAAAGTGATAGGGAGTGTATTAAAGTCAAAGCAGAGTCTAAATGATTGGGAAAAAATTGAAGCAAGTGAGATCTGGGATTTGCAAGAGAGCAAAGATGAAATCCTTCCATCGCTGTTGTTGAGTTTTAACCATTTACGTTCTCCGTCTTCGAAGCAGTGTTTTGCATATTATGCAATGATTCTTAAAGGTCATTATGTGTACAGGAGTGAGTTAATTGGACTATGGGCATCTCAGGGGTATCTTCGAAATGATGAAGGACCGACGATGGAGGACATTGGAGAGGAACATATAAAAACTTTGGTTAGTCGTCATTCATTGTTAGAAGAATTTGAGCTATTGTCTAGTAATTCAGTTTGTTACATGATGCATGATTTGGTGCATGATCTTGCCGTCTATGTGTCTAGAGATGAGTTGGCCAAGGAGGTAAAAGTCCTGCGTGAAAAACCTGGTTTTCGACATCTAGCCTTTAGTTATAGTTCTGGAAAAGATGCGATGAGCACATCGGACTTTTCAAAAGATTTGAGCGTTGTTAGAATGCTTCGCACAATCGATTCGCACAATCGATTTGAGCGGTGCTAAAGGGGTGCCATGGAATTTGTTGGTCCACGCCAGATATTTGCTTACACTTTTCCTTGACCGGACAGGAATAAAAGAGTTATCATCCGATATCGAGCAGCTGAAACATCTGAAATATTTGGATGTATCCCACAACCCAATCAGCACATTGCCAGATTCTATCGGTAAACTCTACCAACTCGAGACGCTTATACTCCAAAACTGCGAAAACATGACGAAGTTACCGAAGGTGTTGAACACGTTGGTGAGTTTGAGACACATCTCGACAACAGCTCCCATGTATGCATGGAAAGGATTGCTGCGATTAACCTACAAACCTTGCCTCATCTTTGTTTGGATGATGATGGAGACAGATGGAGCATTGATGAGCTTGGAGAACTAGTTGGATTGAGGGATGACATTCGTATTAAGGGTCTACAATTTGTCAAGGACAAAGAGCAAGCAAGGAAAGCTGGCCTTGCTCGGAAGGCCAAGGTTACAAAATTAGCCCTATCTTGGGATAAAAAAGGACAAAGAAGTGGCAGTGGTGGTATTTGCAATGATGAAGATGTTCTGGACGGCCTTGAATGTCACCCGAACATAACATCACTGCAAGTAGACAACTTCAATGGTGAGAAATTCCCGACATGGGTCACCAAAATGGCTGTTCTAACAGGGGAACAAGGAGGTATGAGGACACTACTGAGCAATCTAACGGTTGTCAAACTCAATGGATGTAGCAGGTGTCAGAACACTTCCCACACTAGGGCAGCTCCCTGTCCTAGAGCTTTTGGTGTTAAATGGACTCGATGTGGAATGTATAGGAAAAGAGTTTTACGGGAGGGATGACGTTGGTATCTCGACCACTGCGGTACCATTTCCGTCTTTGAAGGAGCTCAAGGTTTGTGAATTTAGTAGGCTGACCGCATGGTTAACGCCACCTCAAGGAGCATTTCCTCATCTTGAAATTCTAGAAGTTAGAGGTTGTCGTAAGTTAAAATCACTCCCTGCAGGCTTAGGTAGCAACAAGCTCACAAGTTTATGCATAGAAGATTGCAGGAATCTGGTATCTTTACGCAGAAGAGGGAAGAAATGCTTTGCGTTACTCAAGTCACTTCTTATATATGCGTAGAAATTAAAGGTCAAAGCATCAACGTAACATGTTTCTAACATGTTTTCAGACAATCAAGTTTTTGTTCACTTGGTCTTAGGTATAGTCGTAGAAATAGCAACTAGTTATTGGGTGTATAGTCACTGTTAGTGATACGATAATATTTCCTTATTATTTGTTTTGTTTTTAGGAAGTATAGGCTATTATAAATAGCACCCTATTGTATTGTTTTTACAAAGACAGTTTGAGAATTAATATCGAAGAGTCGAAAGAGAGTTTCTTTCAATGGGTTCAGGCGTTGAACACAAATTGAGATAGGTTGTGCTATTCTTAGTTCGACATTATTTGCTAATTGCGTTATTAGTGAGTAGTGGATCATTACTTAGATTGGCGTCTAGGTTTTGATCATAGGCCTTCGGGTCACATCCTTTATTTTGTTTCTTAGTTTGTTTTCGTTCACAAATAAACCCCAAAAACCCAAAAAAAAGTCCCACAGTAGTACTGAACACCATTCTGTTCTATAGTAAGTTTTAATTCCGCTGCGTACTTGTATCAGTTAGAGAAACATCTAGTTGTATAAATAGACCACATTGTATCCTTCACATTATCAGGTAGGATACAAGAGCTTTCCCAGCAAGTTTTCTCCTCAAATCATATCCTTTCTATTTCAACTTACATATCTTACAGAATTGGCATTCTTATCCTCTAGGTTTCCTATTGTTATCATTATGATACTATGCCCGATTATGGAGGCTGGTATGCCTTTCGGAGTTGAAGATAAGGTGCAATTCAATACAGCATCTAGGATCCATGTCTAAAGAGATTGATGACTGAGGATGCTGTACCATTTTATAATGAGGACGAATTGAGAGGCTACTTCTCTGAGATAACTCCATCTATTATAGAGTTAATACTGGATGGTCGCCCAAATATAAAGACTTTTCCTCGCCAACTTGGACTCCTCACTCAGATTACAGTGCTGACTAGTTTAGAATTCGAGGACTTGGAAGAAATTCCGGATTGGATTTATGACATCTCTTCTCTTGAGGTATTGATGTTATGGGGATGTGGAAAATTGAAACGCCTACCTTCGAAAGAGGCCTTGCTGCGGCTCCCCATTAGCAGTAGTACAGAGAAGCAACAAAGAACATGTCACTGGGTACTATGATTCCGACTCACTAAGCAAAGTTCCAACCATCCAAACTCAGATACTAGGTTCGTGATATTTATATGGAGCTACAAGATGTGAATCTAATTAAAAGTCTACCAAACTATTCTTTAGCCAAGGACTAAAATGCACAAACATGGAGGTAACAGAAGTTTGGAACATTAGTTCACATATCGTCTCATCAGATTTTCAAATATACCAGACAAGACCAAGGTGCGAGTCAGATACCATAAATGTATTAGAGTCGCTAGCAAGATAAACACTCAAGTGTCACTGAATGTGTTTGGGAATTTCTCCTTTCTTTAACAAAGATAAAGAGTATTCACCAGCTTCAATGAGGTCAGCAATATTGTGAAGAGATCGCTCCTCAGATCCAAGCATGAAGATAGCACGTACCTCTGCTTTCTTGGCCATCCTAGCCCCAAAGGTCAGAGGCAAATCTGGAGAATTGAGACTTCGTAATAGTTGTCTGTATAAAGACAGAACTCGACCTCTATTCGTCATAAGATCTTCAGTTGTGGCCCATATAAGACCTTTCGCCATTCTGCCACAGAGATAGAACCAAGTTTTAGTTAAATTTCTGAAAAACTACACAGATACATGTTCATGGCCTCACATAAACATTTAACGAAAACAGAGCATTAAACATGCATCAACATAGATAGTTATCGGATGAACATTATGGTCTGATATTCACTTTCCTAATGACTGTAAATGAGAATGTCGAGAAGCCATTACAGAACTGACACTCACTTTGTGATGCATCACTGCATACTAATCTCGTTTCATGAATCCCTGAGCAATTTTATAAGTGACTCACCAGTCTTAATGATCAGAAAAAAAATGCAACTAAATTACATTCTTCCACAGGAAAACACACACACACACACACACACACACAGCAAATCAGCAGCCATAACCTCGATTACAAAATCCATAAAAGCCACCACAAGGTCCCAACAACCCACAAGCATAACTGCATAAAACTCCCCACAGCTCCACAATAGAAACCCAATGCGAATATAAATAAGATTCAGGTTGTCAATGCTCAATAGAAGTATAGAACTAGTTGCTAATATTACTCCAAATTTTATCTAATAACGAAGATACTCTACTTCGGTATTAAATTTGTTAAAGTAAGTTTCACCTGTGAGTGTCCCACATTGGAAAAAGATGAGAGAGTTGATATGTATATAAACCAAGGAGTTACTCCTATTGCCAATTGGTTTTAGGATGAAACCTCATTGGGTTTATGAAGCGGACTCTCTCTCCTCTTACGGGTGTAGCCCAGGCCCGATCGTGCTTTGACATGGTATCAGAGCCCATGGTTGAAGACCTGGGACTCAAGAAGAAAAAAGAAACTGTTCAGATGGACCAAGTTTACGCAACCGAAAAGAGCTATAAAAGCCCCGGTGAGCCAGTGAAGGTCCAGATGGGCAAGATATGAGGGAACCAAAGAGCTCTAGAAGAGCCCCGGTTAGACCCTAAGCCCGGTCACCTAGTAAAAAGGGGAACTCACACGTAAGGGGGAGTGTTAAAGTAAGCTCCTGTGAGTGTCCCACATTGGAAAAAGAGGAGAGAGTTGATATGTATATAAACCAAGGAGTTACTCCTATTGCCAATTGGTTTTAGGATGGAACTTCCTTCTCTCCTCCTACGAGTGTGGCCCAAGCCCGATCGTGCTTCGACACAACTTTAATTAACCCCTAGAAATCCAGTCTAGGTTCATCCAAACAAGTGACAATTAAACAGTTCAGATACACAGATATTAATCAAAGATGAATCCTTCAATCAAATTTCTAAACCATATATTCTCTCAAACTAACAAGAACTTCTAAGATCTTTAAACGAGACAATATTAGGAGGACATGAGTGATACCAGTAAAGTAGCAGAAAGTTCTCCAATGCCTGGACTATTTGAGGCCAACATTGGGAGAACATGACTTCAAAAAAGAAAAACCAGAAACCGACGTTGTGGCACAGTGTAACTGACAAGGTACCATGATAAAAAGCCTAAGCCCTAAGCATTGATGGCTTCAGAAGTCGGGAACTAGTACCAATACTATTGGATTTAAAGCAGTAACAACTAACAGATGCATCTCTTCTGATTTACATTTACGTTGCAATCAAGTCATATTCCCCAAATTCAAACTACAACAGCTCACAATCAAGCTCTCTCCCACTGCAAAAAAAAAAAAGCAGACCACTTTCCAAGACTACTCAATTGCTTCTCATCTACAGTTTACGATACTTGATACTCTACTACTCGTCTACTCTAGTGTGAATAACATTGACACATTTTACATAAAAAAGCACCACAATTTAGACGATTGGCCAATTTAGACGCTCTGGTTCGACCAGCATATACATGACTGAGCATCATACTCAAAAATAATTGCAACCAACCACAAATCCGCTAATCCTTAACATATTACACACACCCAATAACATTAGCCCCAACACCCAAACAATTCATAAGCCAACAAAACAAAAATTAACACCATACGTTAATTACTTAATTATCATCAAGGGACCCTGGGTTCGAGCAAGGAGGCGTAACTAAGACGCAAGGAGGCAATTGCTGGTTTGGGTTTTTTAATTATAATCCCACTCAATATCAATATCAATTGGTATCAGTTAAA
This sequence comes from Spergularia marina, assembly GCA_963680865.1. Taxonomy (NCBI): domain Eukaryota; kingdom Viridiplantae; phylum Streptophyta; class Magnoliopsida; order Caryophyllales; family Caryophyllaceae; genus Spergularia; species Spergularia marina. Next base: position 6,874,152 of record OY804545.1, on the reverse strand, counting down.
ACTATGAATTCAGCTTGAATTCACAAAATCTGGTCAATTTAATTCGTAAATTCCAAAATTTTGGTAATTTCTCATACAAAAGGCATTATGCGCACAAAAATGGCAATCACAATTAACCCTAAAATTGAATTAAAAAAAAAAATGAAAACTTACAACATTAAATATGGCGATTGGAAGGTTGGCGAGTTAATCCAAGTTGCCTCCGCAAGGAATTTCGAAACGATGTATTCGGCAATCTATGACTTGTTCAAGAAGATACCCTGGTGTATTTATTACTCGTTTCAAGCTCAAAATCAGTTTAATAACTGGGAAAGAGAGCAACAGCAAGAGGAATGGGGAATTGGGGAAAAGCCAGAGAAGAGGAGGGATAGTGAGATATTACTGTACTGGTGATTAAGAGCTTAATCTGTCGGGAATCGTCACGGGTTTAAATCCTTATTTCCCTTCCTCGCAACATTAGATGTTCTTTTGAACTCGAAAAAACAGTAAAATACTCCTACAATATTGTGGTCTAATTTGTTTTGGCATGCCCGTCAATTTATGGGAGCACAAAGAACGTTCTTCTTATGATCATTGTGTTCACGGAAGAATAGTATAACTTGCGAACAAAGAAGTCGTCATTTTAAAAGCCAACAACTACGTTTTGAAAATGAACAAAAGTAGTACAACATCGCACATACAAACACGGGGTTAAAAAGTCGAGATACGAAACGCATAAAGTTGAAAAAAGAAAACGTCTATGAAGCCGCGGGTACATCATTTTCTAGGTACAACTTCGGTTATATCGAGTACAAACGCCGATTAGTGAACATTCCGAGATATAAAAGTAAACCAATTTTCGGCATTGTCTACCTCACAAATAAATCACTAACCTCATACACATTTAACCAAAAATTAGTCTATTTTTCCCTACAAAGGCTCATAAGACGGTGTTACTTGATATCTCTTCAAAGGCTCTATTAAATACTAATCACTAGCCACTACCAATTACCTTACAAAATTTTAGGGTTGGCCCCTTTTAGTCAATTGGCCTACAAACAGAACCTCAAGAACATTAAAATTGCCTTTAGAGGCTCTCGTAAATTACATCTTGACGAGATTTCTGTAAATTTTCCCTAGGGCAGAAGTCATGCTGAACTCTTTGATTGAAAAATGTTGAAGTTAGGGGACAAAGAATAGTTTCATAAGCATAAATCAGTGTAGTTAGTGTGATCAATTTCGAGTCCAAAAGCCCTTGTAGAGGACAATCCCCAATCCACCTAGAGCCAAAGCCAATGCAGCATGCACTTTTGTGGGCTCAACATCAGCTAGTACAAACCTCCTTTCTTTTCTCACTCGACGAGACTTCTCCCCCAAGTTCTCTCGTAAAAGAGTGCAAAGATTATCCAATTGATGCATCATTTGGCGCTGTCCACGTGCTATTCCTTGCACCTGTTTCAACGGTACCAAGTCATAAAAATGGGTATCGGATAAGCAATTTCTTCAACCCCAGGACACGAATTATTGCACACTAGGGGGAAGTTTGACACGCAAAATGGCCAAGACAGCCTACAGGCAGGTCCGCATATAATTCTCACTAAATACTTAGGAATTTAGGATACATATGGAACCACGCTTTGGAGTCCATCATATCTGCTTATGACGTCCTCTTTGTGTAGTCGTGTATTTTATTTGAGGTTAACACTTAAATTAAGTGACAATTAGATAAGAAACCCAACAACTCACACCAGAGTTCAGACCCCCTGGTCAGCCTTAGAATAGAAAGTGAGCAAGTAAAGACATTTACGTATCATTGCACCCCGATACCATGACCGACAACAGATGAACCGAATAAACCACCGATAAAAGTCGAGATCAGATAAAAACTGAAATACACATATGAGCTGGCCAACTTACCTCCTCCATCAAGGAACCTTCCTTATTCAACTGGTTTGATGAAGTGGAGTTCGGTAGAATTGAATTAGTTAATGAGCCATTGCTTAGACTTGATATGAAATGCGATGTGGGGACCGAGCCATTGCATGCTTCAGCATGCAGAATCATGTTTGGCTGATTTGGAGATAGTTTCTTCACCGTCAATTTGTTGCTCAGCTCTTCAACTTTCAATGTAAATTCATCCATTCTGTCATTGAGCGTAGAGATCTGCTCTGACAACTGTGTAGCAACTCCCTGAAACGAATATCAACCAAGAATGAGGTAAATGGAATGAACAGCAATTCCTAGACAACCTCATTCATCCCACCAATCACAAACCTCGTTACCCACAGCAGTTGCCAACTCCGAATTCCTCTCATCATATCTCCTGCTCCTCATATCATAGCCATTAAGCTTTAAACTTCTGTCTCTCTGGTTGGAGTATGACTGAGACATACCACTGCACCATTCTTAATGTTAAAACATTTAACATATTATTTCCCTGGTGAACAATAAACTCTAAGCCCATCAATCAAGAGATCACAAATCGACATAAGCTACCTAAAAAGGCTAAAAGCAGTTATGCACTTATGCAATACAACAAATAGTCCAAGTTTGATATCTAAGGATTTTAAGGATGTCACTGCAATGTATATAACCCTTGTGAACATGTCATTTAACCAACAATGCATTCATAACGATTATTGTCCTTGATATTTTTGGCATGAAAACAGATAACTGCAACTGTATTCGCGAACGACGCAACTTAGAAGCAATTTTACTGCTTATTCTACCCCAGGAATACAGTATATATTACGGGTACTTCTATGCTGAATATGAGTAAGTCGGGTCACGTGCTAGTACGCTCACTTCAGCTCAAGCATACATGGGTATTTGTATGCTCAATTTCAGCCATCAATCACCAGTATCTTTTATGCATATTCTCTACTTTCCACCTGTCCTGCAACTGAACAATGTGACTGGAAGCAGCTTGACTTGCTCTTCAGCATAGGCAATTTCTATGAGTGTACCAATACAATAATACCTCAGGCACCCAACATCTCTCAGGACATTAAGCATACTAGCACATGACCCGACTTACTCATGTCCAAGCACTTACATGCAACCTAAATTTACATTGAGATAACAGACACTGCAAAAGGGCAAAAAGTCTGGTTTTTTAGGCCAAAAAGAACATCTAAGTGAGAGTGCAACCAAGAAGTAGACCACCCATCAAAAATAACATAAAAGATCCAAAAATGAGGGTCATCTGGACCATGCTGGAAAGTTTAACCAAAAATCATGAAGTATTAAAATTTCTATATCAGTGGAAAGCAAGAAGGGAATAACAAAGGCAATTACTCCGTATCATATAGCAACTAGAACCAGCAAACTAAGTAGAGTTTTTCATTAGTCACAAAAAATAAAAGACTGAACTCACCTCTTCAAATTACTGTGCCTCCAGGCAACTCTATCAGCAGAGGCTCGAGATAAAGCTTCCTTGGGGCTAGAAACTAGATCCTCATCCAGGCTGAGCTTTGTCTTCAGATCTTCTGGCAGTGCCTAACAGATAGTAATAACACAATCAAGGCTAAAAACTAGAATTCAGAAACAAAGCATATGAAGGTGAAACAACTGCGAATATGTCGGGGCGGGGGGGGGGGGGGGGGGGGGGGGGGGGGGGGGGAGGGGGGGGGGGCATTTCCATACCATTACTTCGTTTACAAGTTTCTCTATTTGGATTTGCTCTATGTATGGACGAGGAATGTAAGATCCATCCAACCCCAGTTGCTTAGCAGTACTTTCCACCAGCAAACGATCTCTTCCTTGTACCTTTAACGTACATAATTTAAATGAAACACAAACTTAGACACGTATTTAAGCAATCCAATAGAAAAGCAACAAGTTAGAAGACCACACAGTCTAAGCTTGTGAACTAGCTAGCTTGTCAGACCGAGCCAACATCTCAAGAACTAAAAATTGATTCAGATGAAGTTAAAGAAGACATTTATACAGACGTAACAGAAAACATGAACGAGGGAAATATTAAAAGCAGATACCTGGACATAGCAACGGTTAAGTTGTTCCAGCTTATCAATTTTCACAGTCACCCCATCGTTTGAGAAGACATGGCTGTTCCGTTTCAAGATAGTTGCTATAGTATATCCCAAGGCCATAAGCCCACCAAGAAGACGTACACTCACCTCAAACGTTATCCTTGGGGATATGAGGAACGGACTATCTGTTACCCATTCCTGAAACATCAAGCAAATTGATCAAGCAGGGCATACAAAAGATCCAAAGCCCCCAGAAGCAACATATGCACGATTGATTTACAGACAAGGGGGTGAATTTTCAACCAGAAAGAGTAAATCCACGACATGTAAGTGTTATCAAACCCAAAAATATCAGACCATGAGCAGATTAAGATAACAAAATATCCTTAGCCTCAAATGATTTGCTGTGGGCTAACATGAATCATCATGAGTAAGTGGGAACTTTCAAAATTAAAAGGGATATGCAGAATTGCAGATATCTGTCCATGGATCAGTTGCCAGTTTCGGGATGTTACAGAGAGTAATCTCAGCAGAGACCTTAAAGACCTACATTCTGTTGAAAAGTAAGAGCTTTTTGGGTGATTTGTGTATGAAGAGTCTCATAAACAGACCATCATATATACCCAGATGTGGAAGAAATTATCAATTCTCTGAAAGGAACCATGCTGTTCAAATAGGCAGAGCTAAAAAGTTCAAAAAAAAAATCCTTTAATTTACAAACCAAAAACAAATCCTACAACAAGATATTCTTCCAGACTAAATGACAATAGCATATATTACTGGCTTACTTCCCTCAAATATTGTTCTCATATGTACAAGAAACACAAAGCATCATTCCTGACCCTTTTAGCCTGGAAGGCTAAAGTATAACACCTCAAACACTCACTTTAAGATAGTCCTCAAAGAGGTACAAGTCTATATTACTTTACCCCTTCCTGAATCCCATAAGTTGATCTTCAGAGTCAGGTACAGAACGATATTGAGCCCGAGAAAAGTTTGTTCTTCACATCTTACAATAAATAGTGAAAAGCTATTGCCTTACAACTTACAAGTCATATCTATTAATCACTATAAGAGTGAAAAGTTTGTTCTTCATATCACACCATCTAATGGTGGTTTACGTTAAGCATAACAGTTTCAAAGCCCATCGTGATCACTAATGTTAAACATATCGTGAGCACTAACGTTAAAACACATAACAGTCAAATGAGATATAGTAGCAAGGCTGAGATGAGACATGGAACTTCCTGTCACTAAAATGCTAACATCAACATGAGCAGATAAGCTTCTCACTCCACACAAAACCCCAGAGAGCAAAGATTTTTTCCTAGATGACAGGTCTTTAAAAAAGTCCCAACTTTTATCACAGATTATAGTTAATAAGTTTGATTGACAGACCTCAAACATAAGATTGTACTTTCCATCTCTATTTCGCATTCTCAGATATGATTGGCATGATTCCTGATCTTCTCCTGGAGGCAGAAGATATATATCATAAGTCTGCTCAACAGCTTCCTTGAAATTCTCGGAGAAAATGGCTTTAATCTGATCCTCTGAAATAATCTTTGATGACTGTAAAAGAGAAAACTGTGGCAATTAACAAACTGACAGCAATAAATCAATATATAAATGTAGCATTTTTTATAAATGGACACAACACACAAAATATACAGAAAATATACAGGAACAACCTTCAAAATATAGGTAGGGCTCTGAAATCCAATAAATGGATTGAACTTGTTTTTAATCTGTATGTGTGCCGTTTGTAAGTCTGGCTCAATGAAGGCCTTGTACATAGGATAGACCTGTACGAGCGTGCAAGTAAGAACTCAAAAAGAAAGAAAAAAAAAAACTTCACAGAATTACAGAAGACACGTTTCAGAGATTTGTTGAATATACAGGGCAGAGTGAATGTACCGTCTCAGAGATTTGTTGAATAATCTCCTCTGGCTCTTGCCCAGCTCGTTGTATATCTCGTAAGACACGTTTAACTAGGTCAAAATGAACACCGCCAGTAACAGAGACTCGGAGATCCAGAAGAGGACGCAATTTTTCGCTCAATGCATATATTCCCTCTATAATTACAATTCGGGAGCTTGGGACTTCAACTTTCCTGCACAAATAAGCATCAACTTCTGAAACCATTTGGACTACACGAATCACGAAATAAAGATTCAACAAATATTAAATCATATTTCCTAGCTTAGGTGGGAAACAGCAATTACTAGTCAAACAAAATGAGTGTGAAACTAGGGGGTGTATGATAAACAACGGAGATCGATGGATCACATACTCACAACCCCTTTCCCAAACCAAAAGAGCAGATGTGCCGAGAGGAGGGGGGGAGCCGCTCAATTCAAGGCAGGATTAAGTATGCAGAAAAGTACTCAATTCATCTGCAAATATTATTACAATGGAATGGCCATCAAAACAGAACCACGCCCTCTTGGCATCTAGTATTAAAACTGATTATGACCTAGCTCCAAAAAAAATGATTATGCCAGATTAATTCAAACACAGCACAACAGGAGTGATATAATCTGCATTACTAGTCAGCTGGTCACGAAATCTTTACCCCATTTGTTGGCATCATATGTTTGAATTTTGAAATAAGACCCAACTGAGGCAACAACCTCAGACTGTGGCATGAGGCTGTTTCAAATGGGAGCCTTGACAAATTCCAGGCTCCCCACCTATGTTCAAATCAGTGTTCCTCTTCCTCCCCCAATCCAAAGCTGACCCACAATATTATTTACAGAAGAAGCCAAAGTAGTTGAGAAAAAAAACCTGTATCCTACACGGGAGCTTGTCTTGAAATCATAAATAGGGACCTCGGCATCCTTCCCTGCCTTAAGGTCATTTATATTCTGAAGCAATGTATCATAATCGGTCAAGCGTGGATCTGTTCGAGGAAAACTCACAAATAAGAACATCCAGTAACATCCATAAATCCAACAATACAGAGTCAACGTTGGTAGGTATTTATGCATCAATCCACTTGTGAATTACAATCTTAGATGTCCTAATCTCGGCTAATTGCATGTACATAGACCCAACAAATAAATCACGAATACAAGATCCGTAAGCTACATATATGTCACCCATCTTAAGTGGTAGTATCAGGTGTCTCTAAGTTTCATGGCAAAAATTTGTAACATCGAGTCAACCCAGTCAACAACATTTTCCAACTTGACCATATTTAAAAGTATAGCATATGAACTCCACCTCAGACATAACTTGACTTTCCTCTGAAGAAGGCTAAGTCGTTAATGCTAGGAACAATAATCCAAGACTAATAACCCACCTAAGAGGATCACAACATCAATGAAGGGCATAAACCAGTAGGCTTGTTCCGGAAGTAGAAAAAGTTACAAGGCAAGACATCACTGCAACTTAGGTCACATGTTTTCCTTTCTGTATGTGATAACATGGGAAGCTATGTACACCAGATGCTGCTAAGTGAGAAGTCATTGTCAAATTAACAAAATTTATAACCCCTTTCTGAAGACATTCAGCATTTTAAGTAATTGGGAAAAACATTTGACATTTCTTAATGCCTGGTCGTATATTTTCAAAAAGAAAATGAATAGAATCCTACCATCAAAATTTCCATCAACTATGCGGCTAGCATCGTTATAGTTGTCCATGGATATGACTGCAATGCTGGGCATGAAGTTAAATATTTTCTCTGTAAAAACAGTCTTCCCTGCCCCTGAAGGACCGGCTAGCCCAATCAAAATAATTCCATCATTCTTTTGAGCTAGCAATTGACTAGCACGAACAACTATGAAGAAACCCTTTTCGAATGACAACAGGTCTTGAATTGGAGCAATCTCATAACGACTACAATCTTTTCTCTTTACCAATCGAACTTGATCCTTCAACAGGCCTGGCTTTCGAAGAGGCGATCCAGAAGCATAACCATCCTGAGCCTTCGGCATACTATATAATTTTTCCTACTGCACATAGATCAATAAGCATCAGTAGAAAGTGACAAGCGTAAATCCAATTACTATTCACTACTACAGCAAACCAAACATTGACGCCTTACACAAAACCTAACAGTAAATAACTACAATGTACTTGGAAGGGGTTAATGATGCGGTGAGTTCACATAGTAAAACCAGAACTAAATCATAGATACTTCATCACACGTTACCAACAGCGAAAAAATTACAAATTACCAAACCGATCCCAATTTCCCTTGTACAATAACCACCATTAAAGCAACAGCATGCAATTTTCTTTTTTCAAGCAGTGTACAATTGCAATAGCCAATGTTGTGTGACACTCACTCAAACTTCAAATAAACGCGAAGGATCCTCAACATCCCAACATCGGTATCGCCACTCGACACTCAATTTTAACCAAAAGCATGTAAAGATTTCTGAAATTGGCAAAGTTCAACACTTTGGAAACAACCAATGTCCTGTGATTAAGCCTAAAGGGACAGGTAACATAGTAGTACAGTAATAAAAGGTTTTTTTTTTTCCTCATTGAGAAAGAACAAAGAAGATAGCTGCCTTAGCATTAATGGTTAAAGCCAAAGCAAAGTTGCCCACAACTCCCAACACTCACAATTTGGCAACTTGACATGACAATAACCAAAAGACAGCAACTTGAATGTTCTTTTTGACATCAAAGAAAAACAAAATTCAAGTAACTTTTTTACTGCTTTTCTTTTAGTTCCAAACAATTGAGAACCAACATTATTGTCTGTGCAATTTCAGGAAACAGAACATCATAATGACATTGATCAAAATTGGACCAACCAAAACAAACCCAATTGCGAAAAATTGACCAAACAAACAAAAATCATACCAATTTAATTGTAAACATGATCATATATGGATCTAACAGCAACACCAAATTATGCAGAAAAATAGAAACTTGAGACATACCCAGATGATTAAACGCAAAAATAAACAAACACAGATGATCAAAAAAATTAGAGTAAGAAAATCACTCACCCAAAAGTTGCAGCTGGTGAAATATCAGATACCAAATGACCCAAAAATAAATGAAATAAATAAAATAGTGGTATTCTGTAGAAAAATCTAGTATACACTCATCACTAATATTAATGAGAATATATTTCTAGGGATTCGACATATTTTAATGATGATTTACAACTTTGAATAATGTGATTCCCAAGATATTTTTTTTCTACGACCAATTTTTCTTTTGATTTGTTTGTACAATTATTATTTATGGAGTACTGTATTTTTTCTGCAATGAAATTAAGGAAAAGATGCGGGCTTTTGAGGGCCGAGGAGGCTACAAATTGGGAGAAGAGGCTTTGAACTGGTGGAATACTATGAGTCTATGACCCCTTTTTTCACAATTTTATAATATACGGAGTACTCCTTAATGATCTTCTTGTTTTCTTTTTGGGTCAGTTCTAAATGATCTTCCACTTTCCTTATTTGTAATGTTTTTTGTAGTCCTAATGGTTTGTGACCCACCAACTTTCATTTTCCACCACATCTTACTTCCTACAAAAAAAATTGTGTTATTTCATTGTGGAACATCAAATAGAACAGGATGGAGTATAATATATTTTTATTATATTTATTTTTAAAAAGAAAAGTGAAAGGAGGGTTTGTTGAAAATTTTTACTATTCTTGCTACACTATACTTCATTCGGTCAAGATTAACTTCTCATCCTCTTTCTAAGGTTTCGACTTTGTTTTCTCCATTCTCAAAATATTGCGTTTTTTAGCGAATGAATAATTAGGGAGGCAAGATAAAATGTCGGTGATAATTACCTTTATTTGCTAAATGAATCACTAACAATTATTTATTGGTTTTCCTTTAAAAATGTGCAAAGGGGGAGTTTAATGTGGACCGTAAAAAGTATTAGCTAATGAGACCATGTATTTTTTTTTTTTTTAATTCTAAAGTAACAGCGAATGAGAAAGATGTGTGAGAGTAATATTTGCTATTACGATAACACCATATCTTGTGGTTTTGTTGGTTGATTGAGAGAGAGCGTGAAGTAATCGGCAGTGGATGGAATCTTGAAGGCGGTTGATGAGATTGTACATCTCTTGTACGTGGAAGTGGAATCATTTATTTCATTGTCATGGCCTCATGGCTTTCATCATTTATATGATGATTTATTTCTCATTGTTTTGTGTGCTTTTTGGACAAACTTTGTGTTTTTTTGGGTCACAGAAATTCGAAATGGTCCTTATTCATAATTCATGGAGATTGGCTTTTGAAAAGGTGGAAAAAGATGATGAATGGTGGTGGTAAAGAGGATCTCATTGCATATTAGATCTTTTGTTCTTAATTATAGACACATATTTTTTCACCCGAAAATGGTAAGATTCCTTCAAAGTCAATTTGAAATTGAAGATTATAAATGTTCCCTTCAGATTGAATGATTCGGTGAGTTCATGGAATATTTCATTTGACAATCGGAGGATAAAAAATTGGGTATTATTGGTCTGTATAGAAGAAAAATGTTCCGATTCTTTTTTGCGGTCCACCTAACTCATGTAAAACCTTCATTATATAGGGAAATATTGTCGATCAGTCAAAATACTAGTAAAGTAAAAGTCAAAATATGACAACATCTTTAGGTTACAATGTACAAATAATCTTGAAAAACCGGTGATAAAGTTGATGTACCATTAATGGGTCGATTTTAATTTACTAGTTGCATTGCACACTACTACACTAGTACGTGGCTAGTGTAGTAGTCTGAGAGTATACAATGTCTCATTACGCGTTTTTTTAACTGTGTATTCAGTATTCACTCTAAACATATTATCAAACAATCCACCCAAAACACAACCCCAATTACATGAGCATAAATTGTAAAAGGAATGATTTCATATGCTTTATACATATACGAAGAATCAATGATAAACACAATTGACAGTCTACGTCATATGTAGGAAAAAAAAAATGCAAAACCATATTTTATTGGCTCAACGTGCTACACTTCCTATCAATTTGGGAAACATAGATATTAATCTTCACATGTCACAAAAAAAAAAATAAAAAATAAAAAAAATAAAGAACATCGACATTTTGCTGGAAACAACTATACTTTGTGAAACTTCTTTCACATCAATTGCCAAAAGGACACAGTTGCTTGATGCTTACTCATCAGAGTGTGACATTGAGTTGATAAACCTGCAGTTCATCCTAACTTCTCCACTGTCAAAACTATCAGGATTTGTGATGTTCCCCATCTTTACCATTGATTCTGCAAACTGCTTGAAGAATTCTAGGGGATCTTGTGCATATTCTTGTACAAGGTGCCTCGTTTGGATTCCAAGCATACTAGAATACATTTCCTGATCTGAATTCATCAGCCCCTCGCCTTGTAGTAGGAGCTGGTAGTACGAGTTGTCGAAAAGTTCAGGGGTTACATAGTCTATTGCTGATACATTCTTGTCGTCCCCAACAGCCGGGCAAACTGATCTCAAGTTGCTAAGGTGTGCCTCTGACAGAGGCGATTTATCTGCAGTTATTTCATAGTCTCCGTAGATTCTTGCCCTGAAGTTCTCGCATCGTGCCATACCGATGGTGTGAGCACCTACAGGTTCAGTATTAAACAAGTTAGAAGTTATATTCTTCCTTCCAAGACTTTCTACCAATCAAGAAGCCTTAATACTCTTATCAATTCCATGTGATTGTTACAGATGCGAGGTCATTATGATCATACATAATCTACGTGATTCCTACACACAATTTATGCTGCTACAGAACAGGCATTTTGATCACATATTATGTACGCAATTCCTAAACACGTCTTAGCTTTTTGGGATTGCCTAATCAGTAACTGAATTTCATGAAGTATTTACTGGAAACGGAAATGCACGACCAGAACTAGGAAGTACAGTGCCACTAAAGACTTTCTGAGGATATGTTCAGTGGGACTACTGACCTGAGAGGGCAACCATATCAGTGACGGAAAGTCCAAGTGAAACGAACTTGGAGATGATGGAAAGAATGCCTTCATTTGCACCAGGAAGATTGGCATTGGCAAGCTCGTAGCTTGCACTTCTCGAATCCATTCTTCCCAAAGGAACATCCCAGTATGGTCCTCCAACCTTCAAGGTCACGGCACAATATTATTATCAGTGAACATGATTTAAGCTGAGTCAGTCGTCAAGTTAAGACATTTCCACTCACCAATATAACAGCATCCCTAGCAGCAATAGCGAGAATATCAGCACATGAAACAACTCCAGGACACTCAGACTCGACCATCATCTTCAGCCTATCCATGATTCTGTACCCCTTCAAGGAATGAATATTTTGAGCAGCTGTCTTTTCTCCTTTTAAAGTCACTGTATCATCCAATAAAACTGAAGCATCACACCCCTGTTTGTACACAGGAAAACAAAATGATATGTTAGCATCTCACATATAGGTCTGTAGTTCTGTACAACAACACGGCTACACCCTTCTGTATTATATGATCAGACAGACGTAAAAGCGACTGACCTGAACGAAGCAATCATGCATGTGTAATCGGACAACTATGGCTGCATTCCGAGGATCAGCAAGAACTGCACACTCCATTTCTCTGCGCACAATGTTGAGCACTCGCGGACAAGTCTTCTTGTAGTAATCTAATGTTAGATAAGAGTCTGATGCATTAACACTTACAAAGCTCAACACAGACAAAACCGCCACCCATACAAGGAGTTTCAAAACCCGGTGTGGCGTCATTTTTGCCGCTTCTAGTAAGTTATATGTGCTCTTCTGTTATATGTTGACAGGATGAGAGAGTAGACAAGAATGGAAATGAATTGCGAAAATCCGAATTATTATATAAAGTACAAAGATTTAGCAATCTCATTTCCTAGTAATGATAGTTTAAGTCATAGTGTCTGAGGTTGTTGATCTTAGTCAAGAGAAGATGCAACTAATGTTTAGTTGGTTGGAACAACCAGCCTCAAGTTACCAAAGGAAAACAGAGCAAAATAAAATAAAAAAATAAAATGGTAATGTGAAAATATTGATAATTTGAGAGCAAGCCACCAACTTTAAAGCAGAAATGAGCTAAATTTTTGTCTCACATATTATTATCATTATTATTTATGAAAATTGCGGTCCAAGTTAAAATGAAAAGGTCTATTTGTTGTTTATCTGTTGTTGAAAATAGAAATGCAAAAGGTTATATAACCGATGAACTAGGTGCTAAGTATATTTGAAAGCGAAATTAACATAAGCACCATCTTCTAAAAGGTTGTAATTTTCTGTTAGTGTAAAATCATCTGACTTGTTAAAAAGAAAAGGCCAAAATTGTGGTCATAAAATCGAGAGCAGGTCAGCTTTGTACATCATTGCACTAAAAACAACCAAAAGAAGTTTTCTTTCATGAACGATTCATTTCTCCAAAACTTTTACGGTTTACCCCATTTGAATTGAATATGGGCGAGGGTTTGTCAAAATAAGAATTGAAAAGAATGGAGGGAAAACAAGGGTTAGCAACTTTTAAAAAGGCGACTTGCATTGAATCCAAGTAATCTGACAAAACTTCCCCTGAAAAGGGCACCCCATAAGATTGAATATTTTTTCATTCAACCCATTTTGTTTAATATTTATTTTCTAATCCCTATTTCGAAAAAAAATTCAAATTGAGCGACTAGTCACCCAAAACATGGATAAAGTGTACTCGTTATTTAAACTAGTACCCATTGTTCGGTTTTCGAACAACCAACAGCAAGGCGGTCCTTTAACCAGCACCCCCTAACGGCTAACTCAGCGGGGTTGAACGTATAACTGGTTGCTAGCCATCCTCCCCCTTAACCACAAAAGGAGACAGGTTCGGGATCTGAATCAGATTCGTAGGATGTAAGCTAGCAAAATAGCCATTGAGGCTTCATCCCTGGTTATATCAAAAGAGAAGTGGACCATGAACTGTTAATGCAGCATATCAAAGAACCATTGAGCCCCAACAAAATTAACACAGATGATACAAGGTAGCAGGTAATTCTTTCTACAGCGTCTTAAGCGCTAGGCATAAACGAAGAAATCGAACAGAGCATAGACTTGCTCTGATAAACAGCAATTTCCCTACATTTAGACTCAGGTCAGGGTACAAGCCCACAGACAAGAATGAGGAAGGTCAATCTCTGTTTAAAGACACCACTGATGAAGATTGACACTTCAAAGATTCCTGGAACACAACCATTTCACTAAAACAGAGATGGGAACTACAAGCGAATCATAAGTCATAAACATCGATCACAGAAGAGTGCACATATCCATCCCGAAGAGAGTTGTATTAGTTACTATTGAGCAAAACCAAAAATGCTCATAGAAATCACCTTTTTGATGTTTTCACTAGCTTCATGTGACCCTAGTTCAGCTAAATTGACCCACATCAGGTGTACATGTCCGAATCAAGCAGAGGATCCTTAAGCCAACTAGATTTGGAAACTTCATCTTCGTTGGTGGAAGTAAAATCAAAATGTGGCAAGACATCCTTCATAATGAGAGATCTTATCAACTGCATCACTGGTCTACCAAATTCAGGCCATGAAACACATAGGGTACCTCTGATGTTCTTGATCTGACATCGAGCTAGCAAAGCAGCAGCAAGGCCATCAACCACACTACCAGATGGAAAGAAATCTACATCATTCATAAGCGACAACCCTCCAGAACTCTCATCGGATGCTTCTCTCTCTGAGGATGTCTGCAACTTGTAGGCCACAGTATCATCCCGTGATAACTTGCCACGAAACTTCTGTATTGGAACGGAATCCAGGATCAGAACCTTCTCTGGAATGATTTTTTCACCAAGCAACAATTTGGAAACAGCATGGGACCTCTCTGCAGGCACATGAAATTCAATGGACACAACAAGAACCAACTTCTCAGTATCATTCAATGCGTAGATGTTGCAAGATTTATTCTTTGATGAGGGTGCAGTGGCATTTCCGGACAAAGGAACCTCCGGAAGAGTGAGTGTCCCTACAAGTGTCTTAGAGGCAGTGTTGTGGAAAATATGAAGAGATGGAGGTGATATGGCAAAGATGAGGAGAGAAGGACGGAGGGTTTCATTAGCATAAGGATCTGAAAGCAAGAGAGATGGAGGAGGAAGTGAAGGAGATGGAGGGATGAAGATGTTCAAATCCTCCTCGTAAAACCTTGAAGGTGGAGGCATCTCAGTCAGCACATCCTCCATTTCTTCCCAGAATCGAGAATGTCACACCTGTCAGTAGCATTCAAAGGAGAAATTTAATCAAGCTCGAAACGTTTGTGAATTCTGACGTCATATACACTTGAACTACAAACAGTTCAACATAGAATGGCAATGAAAGCCCCCAATTTAGTTTCAAAACATGCTGCCAAATATGAAGTTCTGCTGTCAATAGCATTTAATCATCCTCCTTCATTATACTCTTTATCAATACAGAAGTTAGGAATCCCAAGTTATTTTTCTTAAAGAGAGTGTTTACAGGGAAAATAAATAAATAAATAATCAGTCAATGAGAAACGCTCTCACAAGCACCATATATGATGAAGCATAGTGCAACATTCACTAGGTGTGAAGGAGAGAATGTGGCAGGCGTCGATACAATTATAAAAGCATACTCGTATTAGAAAATTTATCTTGTGCCCTTGCCCCCATTTTTAACTTACCCACCCACTCAAGGAATTCACCGCAATTCAAGCATAACTTGAACTTGAACCATAACATCACAAGCATTAATTTTTATCAGCCAAAAAAAAAAGCACGAGGAAACACTCTCCAACATTTTCCTCATCAGAGTCTCATTCTCTGGGTTGAAATTCTTTAGAGAGAACTGAATATGCAGAATTAGACTAACCCGTTACCCGTGAATCAATGAATCTTCATACAAGACATAAATCACTATGCAATGTAACCTTAAACAAGTAACGACACCAAGTGGCAAGCTAACAGCAAATCTTCATCAGTATCTCATAAGACTATCCTAATACCGATACACACAAACCTCTTCAGCGATATTAAATTACTAATAATCAAATCAACAGACACACTAATATAAACTCCTTTGTAAACTTGCCGTCCAATAATCACAATAAGAAACTTCTCCATAACAACAGTTGTACGCCCATATATGCAAACCTCCCCCATGATCCCACCTCAATCAGTCGCAACTTTTTCTCTTCTATTCCCCTACCCCCAATATTCCCAAGAAAGACCCCTTAAATTTTCACAGGCGCATTGGCGGGTAACAAACATAACCCGTAGGATATGCTCTGATTACAATAAAGATAAATCGGCCCAATTGCGTGGGAATTGGGAAAATGCAAACACCAGAACTCCAGAAGTGTTCGCTGACGCGAATCCAAAACGACAAACCTTACAACATCTAAACCTCAAAAAAATGAGGAAGCCTAGTAAAGTAACTCCACGGTCTCCACCTTGCCTAAACTACCACCAATCTATCATTCCATCAATCGGCGAAAGAAGTTAAACATATCCCAGATTCAAACCAGCGAATATAAGTCACATTCCTCAACAAATTGATCAATTATTTGACCAAAAATAACGCGATTGTTAAAACCCTAACAGCAATTGAAAAACAAGGGAAAAACATACATCTATTGGAATCAAACAAACTATACGAAAAACTTGTGGAATAAGCTAAATTCAATAACTTGAATCTAAGCTAATCGCAACATATTCTGGGCAAAATCAACTGTAAAGATATGTCATAGAAAAAAGAGAACAAATTTATAAACCCTAAAAAAAACCCAATAGTAATCAAATTGAGCATAAAATATTCGAGTTCTGACTACTTACAGCGAAGAATTTGGCAGGGAATTGGGGGAAAACGTTTAGCGAAGTCGATCTCTCTCTCTCTCTCCCTCTCTCTCCCCCCTCCAATTTCAGTATGCCGTTAACTGGAGTGAAAGCGGAATTTTGGAAGTTAAAGGAGTGTTTCTTGAGCAAAAAGCTTCCCTACAAACCAAAGTTAAAAATGTGGAAAAGGGCAGAACCGTCTTTTCGGCTGTAATTGTGGATCACGTTTGGTCGGGTTTTGGTTGAGATACCTTAAATTCGGGTCGTAATCGTTGGATACTCCCTCTATCTTCGTTGAGAAACCGATCATTTCTTTATTGTAGGTTTGATCCATTTGCCGTGATTGTTATAAAGATATTCTTACATTACCTAGCAATTGACGAAAGAGGCATCCACCAACAAGCTCCCCTTATCAATGGGAGGAAGTCTCCAAAACAAAAGGGGAAGCTAGAGTTCAAGTAAAGATTGTTGCACCTTGTAATAAGACTAAAATGTTCGACATGATAGAGATTCGCTAATGTGGTAAAGTACTCCATCCAATTTCGTTCATTCCTTTATATTTTTCGAATTCTAATTTGAGAACGTGAAGAATTGGATACAGCGGAAGGAAAAATTATCCAACCAAACAAATTAAAGCATGTATTACAATTGAGATTCTTTCACAAAATACCTAATCACAAATCCTTGTTACAATGTCAATCTATATAACAAGTATATTATCGCCGGTGACTAAATATGCGACTTTCACCAAAAAAAAAAAAAAAAAAAAAAAAAAAAATCACCCTTGGAACCTTTTAAAGATGAACAAAATCCCCTAGAACCACAATCACTGTTCTAGAGTCATTAGAGTCAGGGGTTACATCGTGTAGCGCTCCATCTATATGCACATCACATAATCAAAATCTTCAGTATGTCATCAACCTGAAAGGAAACTGCATACGCTCATCCCACCGAGAAAAAAAAAAAAAAAGGGAAAAAGACTTATTGTTGGCAATGGAAGCAAAGGACAATAACCCGATTTTTGCAGCTTCGCCAGCAAAGAAATACAAATGCATTACCCATTCATGGAGAAACCCAAAATACTGTAAAGTGCATTACTAGTGTATGGTACCTGGGCATCATGCTCAGTATAAACCACTACCAGTCCCGAGCTAATCAAGATCAATCTTCATGTTCGTCTTCACCTTCAGAGTCTGCAACAGAAAAGTAGCCATCAGTAAATGTATCCTTGCAGCAGTCTAAAAAAATGGATAAGTTGTATGGCAATCTGGAATGTTTGGTTTCAGTCAGCAGAGAATTATAAACTCGTGCTAATGTTAAATATACACAGGATCAAACTGTTTCTTTTTATTGCTTTGCTTAGGACAAGTTACACACTCACACATAGTTGTGGCACTAATGGTTTGTCACCGGATTTACCAAAAAAATTCACCAAGTTTGTCACCTGACTGTACATTTACCTCCTTCCATGGTCCTAAAGGTTAAGAAATGAATGGACCTGAATATATTGATCATGTCAAACGACTAGCCACCTGACCAACCTTATTAGTTACTCCATATTACTGATACATAATGCGTAAATCAACAGCTATGGTCCGAAGAATTGAAACTAGTATAAACTTCCAAAAATTAATAGGAGGTGAGCAACATGCTCAGGCAAGAGATGAGCCAAAAAAAAAAAAAAATTAAAAAAAAAAAAAAAAAAACTTGAACAGATAACTCAAGGAGCAGATGCTAACTCCTGGCCCAAAAAGCAAAAAATGAGAGGATTGATAAGTTCATTAGCAGATTTTGTCATCTACTGTCAAATGACAAAGCAAGAATGATAACAACAAAGGACAGGAAACAAACTATCGCCAAGGTATCCTTTAAAGCAAGATAAAACAGACCTACGACACTGAAGGACCCCTATACCAACTGTTTTTGTTGATTAAGCTCAGAGAGGTTGCCAACATGGGTTTTTAAGATCCAACACGATCAAATTGATGAGTAAAGGAACAAAGTGAACACATCATAATTGCTTCATCATCCAAAGTTGAAAGAGCAAAAAAATTTACACACCAAATTTCTCATTAAATTCTTGACTTCAGTCCCAAAAAAAAAAAAGGGAAATAAAGAAGATATACAGCAAGTAACTTACCAGAACGAACATCGTCACTCAATTGCCCTCTTGCTTGGACTTGCTTCACAAGCATCCGATACATTAACACCCACCAATAAATATGAAGAACAAGCAAGCAGTACAGAAGAGTATTGAACAAATAGTAATAGATAGGGCCTTCCACTGGATGCTTGTCCTTGTCTAGTGTTTGAACAACTTCATAACTGCCAAAGAAGAGAGGAATCATAAACCAGACTGTGGGAACCAAATCAACTCATAGATAAATATGAAACAACAGACAACCCATGAAGAAGTAAATCCTTAATCAACTATTTATTCTGTAGGTATGGGTGAGCTGAGGAGGGATTGATGGATGAAGGTTACCCAGGTCGGTGCTTGTTGACAGACTTATGCCCAATAAGAGCAATTGCTCCAAGAGAGATAGAAAGAGTTCTTAGAATCTTCGAGTTCTGTCACTCGCCTGGGTTAGTGGAGGAAACGACTAAGGTCGACTAGCAAAAATAAATCTTGAGTTGTGAAAACTGTTTTTACAAACAGTGAAAGTAGTTTATAGCCCCATACGTTTGCCTTTATATGAAATCAACCCTCCTACGTTTTCATTTGAGTAATAAACCTCCATATCTAACCCATCATGTGAAATACCCCTACCAATTGCTCACCCATAACACGAATATCTAACCCATAGAATCTTTTTAGTTATTAAACCACCAATCATCATATCTACTTGTTTCATGAGTTATACCCCCCCCCCCTCCCCTCTTTTTCCAGTTCTACAGTTTATATCTCATGTATTTATGCAATTTCTGTGAGATATCTACCACACAAATTTTCAAATTCCCCACACATTCATCACCCACAGGCCACAGGTTTCCCTTTTTGGTGTTTAATCTCTTTGATAAGACTATCGATCGTCATCCTCCCCTATTTGACGCAGGAAGGTAATTGGTGAAATAGATTTAAGTGCCTGCCTGATGATATGGTGCGGTGGGATTTGCATGTGAAGGTACCAAATTAATGTGGGCACGAGGTAATTTCTTCACTAAGTGTTGCACAGGTGAGTTCAAGACGTTTGTTTACACAAATAAAAAATTTCCCACAAAAGGTAGAAAATTCAGTATCATAATTATACCCGGGGGGTGAGGTGGGAGGGAGGGTGAAATTTAAACCCGACCAACTGTGTTGATGTAGTAATAAGAATTAGTTTCAGAATCTTGAAAGATGTATTCAAAGCTGCATGAAATTAGCTGATACCATAACCATTCTTCTTCCTATCACCTCGGCACCAAACATGTGTTTAAAATGCATACTAATGCAAAGCAAAAAAAAAAAAAAAAAAAAAAAAAAAACTGAGCTTACCCTAACTCGTTTCCGGGTGTCACGAAAAGACCACAACATTTCACCAATTCATACCACTAGTGATTACAAGGCATGGAAACTAATCTAGTCTTGCACCGTCCAGAAACTAGAAGCTCAATAAAGTGACAAGAATGTTAGAACTTGCTACCTTGTACTCCACAGGATCCAGAAAGGGAAGTATGTCAGGCGAAGCACGACCCAAGATATTACAAAGAGGATGAAGGAGAAGCTGGCAACTGCTTCAGCACCACTATATTTTGACATCTTGCCGACCTCAAGGAACACATCACTGGCATCATGGAGAGCTAAAACCATCGAACCAGCACGAGAAAATCTGCATGAATTACAACATATAAGAGACTCCATATTAGGACACTTAAACAGGAAAGATGAAACTTCTCAAATCATCTACTTTGCATCCAGTGCTCTAGATAAGGTTGGACCAGCTGATGTTGAATCTCTTCCAAGTCCAAATACTATACGACTTAGAATCACTCAGATTACATAGTGTAGTACTTTAGAGTTTAAGCTATCAGCACAGAACAAAGCCAAATTAGCAAACTAATGTTTAAGCTTCAGCTTCATCCATCCCTAACGAATGACACAATTGAACTCTAGGTAACTAGAAAGGTAACTAATGCTTAAGTGCTTAATTCCTTCAGTCCTTCACAAAACACTAATCTATTACCAAATAAGTGAACAATTAACTATAGACTTCATCAAAATCCAAAGTATGTCTTGAAACAGAAGATATCACTTAAATAGGCTAAAAGATGTCAAAGACATGGAAGAAAAGCAATCACAAACCCCAGACGGTAAAGCTTTGTGCTAAAGACCTTGAAATGGGAAATTGAAGGATTTGATCACCAGACTAAAAGTAATTTGAGGTCACTCCAGTGGTGCACACGGCAGATAAGAAACCAGCACTTTTGGAAGTACAACTTTAATATATTAAAACAACATGTTCTCTCCGGAGTTATTAAAAAGAAAAAAAAAAAAGGATGCATTGATCGATTGCAATCTGAGAGCAGGGTACCTTAATTTAACTTGAGCCTCCAATCTTATAGCTCTACACACCATCTATATCGTCGTCAATAAAACAATAAAACAAGTGTATAGACTAACTGCTACTTCATAATGAACAAAGGCTGACAGTTTAAAGGGAGATTTTGTTTTATGTCATTATATTACGAAGCTAAAGAAAAGTGAGTCTTTGGGTCCATCGGAAACAATAATATGGAAACATTATGTACATTGATGATGGAGAAAAGTCCGGATCTTCCTATTTACAGATGATGAAGGAAGCATATACACAAAAGATTTGCATGGACAGACAGGACCCTGCGTATTCCTTAGAGTGTGTTTAGAAACAAGGATTTGACACAAATCCCATGTTTGGGAACTCAAGAATTTGAGAATTTGAATTTGTGTCAAATCCTTTGGAATTTATTTCAAATCTAATTAGGCCAAAAACAAATGACAACTCAAGAGGTGTCATTTTGAAATCCCACCCTCCCCAAACATTTGATTTATATTTAAATTACACATTCTCAAATAATGGAATTGAATTGATTACAAATTTTTAAATTCTTGTTTCCAACCACTATCTTAGTGCTATCACCATCACAAGAGTGCCATTACGTAATACTCTGTATTCTTCATTTGTAGATAAGAATATGCTTTGATAGAATGACTCGGAGTACGACTAAATGAGCACATACATGCCCTTCACCAACAATTGGAACAAGTCACCCGATCTCCCCGTCATTCCTTCTTCGAAATTGTCCCTAACTCCCTACCTATGTTGTCCCAGATGAAATCCCAAGTCTAAGTTCTTACAATCTAGCAAACTCAAATGGAGGAACAAGCTTGTTTGGACTACTTTAGCTTCTCAAATCATCCAACAAGTTCATTTTTTGTTCGAAAACAACTTTGTTCTTATAAGAGATGCTATACCAATGTTTGTAAAACAAACATTCGATGTCCACAAGCACCAATGAGTAATCTTCATTAAAGAAACGATATGTAGAAGCACAGTACAAAACTACAGATAATGTTATCCAATGATCCGGACAATTCATTTTCCGTCACAAAGTAAGTGTCACTTTGGTGCTTACTCCTTCAAGGAATAGAGTAAGAGTGGGCCTTGGTTTTAAAAGGCACAAGGCGCACCGAGGCAATGAGAGGTGCAAGGCGCACGCCTCATAGACGCAAGGCATACTTATTCAGTAAACAAAAATTTATATTTCAAAACCATCATTTGCAAAAAGTTACCATCTTTTGGTATTTAAAGAAGGCCAATCTGTAAAGAAGTAGAAACTAGAGACTAAGGGGGGAAAGGAAGGGTAAAAGTAAAGGCATATAGAAAAACATGGAAAATGTATAGCCTAGTGCCTGGGGTGCACCTTTCTGCCAGCACCTTGGTGCGCCTTTATTTTTCTTATTTTTTTTCTGCCTGTGCCTTGGTGAGCCTTTTTGGAATCTGCATCGCCTGAAGCAGCTGAGGCGACAGCCCTTGTGCATCATGCACCTAGCGCCTGAGGCACGCTTTTTAAAAAGAAGAGTGCGGCAAGTTGAGATGGAGATATTGGTGAGGGAAAAGAGAAGCTAGATAGTGGTTGAGCCATTCAGTAGCAGGCTCTGAGTAGAAACTATACTTATGCCAAATTCATAGCTTCTCCGCATGAACATTAGCAGAACCTAAAAAACTTGCTTTTCTTAACACAAGCCCATTGATGCCAAAGAAAGGAATCCTTCAATGGAAACTACAATTAACCAGCCAAGGTCCTACCTATGCCTAAATATCATTCAAAATATACTACTTAATACTCAAGTCTCAACTAATGACAAATTGACAAGTTGACCACACAGTTGTTGGTCTTTTCCAAGTATGTATAACTAGTGCTGATCGAAGTAACAGATTCTTATGCATGATCAGGAGAGTACCTGGCTATGTAAGAAAAGACAATAAGAATAACTGTGGCGATGTGATGACCCATTGAAACACCAAAGTCAGAACGTCTTGTTTCCCAAAAAACAAGTGCAAAGATCGAATACGTATAAAATCCAGCAACATACATATACAGCCCTTTCAACTTCATCCTGCACAGAAGCAATCATGAGGAATTGAGAGTTATGCATTGAACTAATAACTTTGAGCACCTCAGTAAACAACTGATTGCTGAAGAAAATCCCTAATTTCTTACTTCATTTTCAGATCAGGCCAGGTCTGATCTCCAGGCCCCACCCAAAAACTGTTAGTGCTTGTGAACCAAGGTTCAGTATAAGTCACAGATAGAGCAAGAATTTCTGCTGATAAATAATACACACATTTCCAGGCTGATTCCTTGAACTTTCTAAGCTTCTTTTTCTTGTCCAGTTCAGAATATTTTGACAAGTCTTTTTTTCCAAATATTAATCTACTTCCTATTTTCTGCAGACAAAATCACACATTAGTTCAGGAGAAATAATAACCAGCAGAAGCCCAACCTTCTAAACGAGGGAAGCAGAAACTCAAACGGAAAACACAATCAAGCCTTGACAACCCTGATAATGGAATCATAATCTCAAAAATGGACAGCCACTACCAAGATACTATATCATCCTCCTCGGCCTGGTTACAGCCTAAACATCATTTACCCAATTTTAATGAGTAAAAGCCATCCGGTCTTATAGAAGGTGAGGAATGACTACCTTATCTAAGACCATAAAAAGAAGATAGACCGATAGACTACCTTAGCCATGACGGATCAACGCAAGGCTTTGTGTTCTAAGAACTTTGAAATTGAAGAAACTTTTGTGTCCTTCATGTTAGGACTCTGTCTCAGACAACTACTCTTAAAAACGGAAACATACGCAGCACCTTAAAAAGGCTTCTTAAACCTTTGCAAAACACATGCAGTGATTACAGCAATCAAGGTATACAATCCCCATATTATTGCCAGAGACTTTTCCTTAAAAGCTGAATACAAAATGTGAACCAGCAGCTTATAGAAAGTGAAGAAAACCTCCACTGTGACCAAACAAATTGTAATTCAACAGATGACCTTTACACATAGCTTACAAAGTTGACAACTTTTTTATCAATTGAATCAGCAAGAATGCCGGATAATCAGAGAAGGAAGTGTATTGAAGAAGTAACCTTCACACTTAAACAAGGTTCGAAAATAAGTCTCAGGTGACCCAAATTTAGCAAACAAGATTATTTGGACGATCTTAAGATGCCCCAAGTGACAAAAGCTCTAGATGGAAACACATTGGAAGGCCCCTTTAGTCCAGGAACTTGTTGTATCCTTGCATCACCGACCTTTGACTAATTATGTGCACCCAGAACAAGATAAAAACTTTTGTCCTAATAGGTGAAATAGCTATTCTATAGCACTTTGGCTAGCCCAATGATACAAACCATATGAAGCTGCTGCTAATATTAATCTTGCTCCACCACGAAACAGCCATCTATATTCACCGAGTAGAAGCGACTCAATAACATCCTATACAGGCTAGACAGCGTTAACAACACGCATTCGGCTATCCCAACATTACTCAATCACTACTACAACAACAACATTACCCCATTGCCTCAAAGAGTCAAAGGTTCTCGCCAATGGCACGGTAAGGGGGGTCGGATGTACGCAAGCCTTACACAATCACTTTTTTTACAAATTAAATACCCTTATTACATACTTACCTCACAATCTAGCTACAATAACAACAAGATGAAATCTTGCTCAATCACTGCTAATGCCCCACTACTTTCTAAACATTTCATAATATAACAATGTCAACGCTAAATCATTATTACCCATATTCATCATCATTCAATCACTAAACCAAAACAAGGGTAAATAACTACATGAACACCCATCAACTAACAAATAAAAAGACAGTAAAAACTATACAAAGTTGGGTGAATAATTTATTTTTTTACCTCGAACACAAATCTATCCAAGAAGAAACGAACTGAAGGGAAGAAAATGGCAAAGAAGGGCAGAACAATGAAATCTTCATAACGCGGGTAAGATTCTTGTTCCCAGTCAATTGACTGCAGTAAATCCATCAAACCCATGATTAATTTTTCACCAATTTGTCACCTTTTTTTTACCCCTTTTTTTCTTTTGGTCTTTTTTTTTTTTCTTTTTGCTGATGACCCGACAATTGAAATGTTGAGGTAAATCTTATGAGGTGAAAAAAAAAAAAAGTTGGGATCAAAGATGTGAAGAAGAAGTTGACATTAGTAGTCGTCTTCTATGTATCTTCTTTGTCACAAGAAAGAATTTTTTTGTTTCGAAGTTGTGCAGATTATGTGGACATGTGATATGATTTATGGCATAAAAGTGGCTTGACCTTGGAAAAGTTTTGAATCATGCATCAACATGGAATTTTTATTTTTTATTATAATAATTATTATAATTATATTTGGGTCATTTTTTTGTGCCCCCAAAAAGCCAAACTCCCAGTTTATGAGATTTGTAATCATAGCCAATTTGAGAGTAGAGTTTTGGTCGAAGTGCAAGTTGGATCTGGTTAATATTGACCAATTGAGTATTGACCATCTTATGGATTTGTGGCCTAGGTTTGAAAGTGTGTATGGGGTACACCGTTGAACAAGAATCAAGTGTCTAGGCTATGTCTATATCATGCATATGTGGTCAATATCGGGTATATTATCCATGACTTACGAAAGGGTAGGCCGTACGTGTTCGTTCTTTCTCGAAAGTCTCATGTTGTATTGATGTCGATAGGTTGTTTAACAAATTAGAAAAAATAATGTTAGTTACTTTGGTTTTTTGTTGACATGTGCCCTAGAAACCCAATCCCACCAAAATTTGAAAAACCTATTGATTTAAAAGTGTTGTAAAGTTATCCACATTTAGTAAATGAGTATTTAAATCAACACGTAACTTGACTTGACCCCTATTCTAGCACGATAAATTCATAAAACCGTATCATGGTCCGCTTGAGGTGAATCGATTGGCGGCCAAATGATGATTAAGCAATAGTAATAATAATACAAATGGAACAACTTGACATTTAACTCGAGATTCGACCCAATTGGTAACAGGGGTCAAGATCATTATGTGTGTCCGGCCCTGGCCTAATCCAGACCACACTAGGTCAAGCTCCGGCCAAGGTGAGCCGGACACCAAACCCCCGCCCACCCGTAGTAATTGAGCTCTGATTAGTGTTGGAGGAGGATTTGAATTAACCAACTTAATAGGCGGGTTGGGCTTTGCCCTTTGTAACTCTATATGGGCCACTTTGAACATTAATTATTCAATGACCCAATGGTACAGACGAGCTATGACCCAATGACAACTGGACCTTAGTCTTCATTATACTGCGTCATAGTTGAAGCTAAAAAGAACGTAAATCACTAAACCGTTAAAACATGTCGCTAGGTTAATTATACCATGGTCTCGAGAGCATCATAGGAGCGCAACGATCATAATGCTCTCAGTCACAATGAAAAGGAGGGCTTATGAAATAAAAAAAAAAAAAAAAAAAATTTATTTTTAAGTGTGCTCCCTACCCTTATTGTGAGAAAGAATCATATTTTTGTGCTCTCGAGAGTATGATATAAACATTGGGATAACCACGTAATGAAGTAAATTGGTATGACAATAAAATAGTGACACTATCATGGCATACTCCCTACTATCTTATTGGCAAACTCGTCAGTAGCGTGAATTTTAGGCCATCGAATCTTAGATCCACGATTCTTCTTCACTCCGGTCTTTGTGAGGTTTTTGTATTTGAATTACAAACCACAGCACACATTCCCTCAGAAAAAATCCCATACAAGGTTTTGTAACAATATTATGATATTGGATCGTTATTGATCCGATATTACGATGTCAAGCCGACAATGTGGAAACTCCGTACTGAAATGTAGAAATCTTGACAGAGAAAAATGTGTAGGATTGAAAATTTGAAAGCTCCGTTGAGTTCATCAGTCCGTTCCTAGCTGTGTGGGAGTGAGGGGTCTATACAAGGATGGGCCTTGTTTTGGTTTTGGCCCATGTGGCAACCTAGATAGCGAGGTTTGACCAAAAAAAATTTTCGCAATAGTATGCAGATTTGCAACTTGGTGACTTCAAAGTTCTGATCGATCAACTCGTAAGTTAGTGGGTGTGACTGTGTGAGTGATAAAAAGTTAACTCTCAAAGAAAGGATTGGGTGTTCGATATCTCTCGAGCAATGGAGGTTCGGACGGGATCCAAACGTCCATTAAGTTGGCTTTTATCCAAACGTCTATTAATTTGGCTTTAGAATTTCATCACCGGAGAATGTCCAAACTGTTGACATGGAAACATAAAATGGTAGAATACCTCGATACCATCCCTTAACACCTAGTTTTGATTGGGCCAATCCCAAACAAAAAGAAGTCTACACTAAGGTATTTTGATGAACTTACTAGTGTGAGGATTACTAGGCCCTAATTTGAGATTGCTCTTAGATTTGTAGGCGAAAATTATTTTAAGTTTACATATTGCGCTAATTTTAAAGTATACAACTTTATTTTCATGCCTTAAATTAGACGACCCAAGGTAATCACTTCATAATCGAATTGAAGTAAATGGTTAACAAACAAGAATCAATAAAACGAAGGAGGTAGATATATAATAATATATGTTTTTTTTCCTCCTTACGTACGAACGCTTCAAGCGAGTAGGCAACATGAGTAAACATCGTAGTTGTTATTGTTAGGTACAACTCCATATAACATAAACACAAAGAAGTTAAATTGAACATGTTTGGTCAATTTTGGAACATTCATGTAGCTGGCCAAATAAAGGTGGCAATAATTGGCAAAGCGATGAAATACTCTTATTGGTCGTGTTTCTTTGTGCACGGTGGCAAAACTTAGTTCTCAACTTCTCATTTTGTAAGTTTATGCCTTCATGTGTGATATGACCATACAATTGAAATACTCACTACATACCATGCCAATTGCATAAACATTGTCATATCAACTATTTTTCCTCTTTAAGTGAAAAACTTGCACGTAGTTGTCAACAATATAGCATATTAGCATCATGACATTGGATGTGTTCATGAGTAGATATATATATATGGAAACCAGCGAAGCACTATCGGAAAATTGAACAATAAATCATTATTTCGATCAATACGGTCATCTTTAATACTTACATTTTGTGATTTAGAGTTGAGTGGTTTGATCGAATATGGGAGTGACTTATAGTTGATAAATGATATATCTACGGCTTGCGAATCGGTTTAATACGTGGGTGATGCAAAAAGAATAATTTTGAAAAGGTTGCTTGACACATTAATATATACATACAGAGATATTATCCATGTCTGTTATCTAAAATGTGTAATATATGTACTAGTTAACCCCTAATCTTGCCGGATTCATCAATCATTAGATATGCCTTACTAATGTTAATTATTAATTAAGGAGTAGCTTGCATTGCTTGTCATATCATTTGGCGGCCATTGTTGGTTAATGTAAAATATCAGTGTTCTCATCTTTTGAATTAGTAGTCAAGGGTAGATTCAAATTGCGATTTTCGTATGTGCTTGTATAGAGCAAATTAAAATAAATTTAAACATTAGTATTTCAAAAGAGATTGTCTAGAAAGCTACTTTTTTTTTGTTTTTTTTTTTTTTTTTTTGGTTGTTGTTGTTGTTGTTGAAAGTTGGGTATGTTTGGTAGACAAGTAGAAGGTAGCGTTTAGCGTTTTGGCCAAGTCAGAATGCTACTTTAAATGTTTGGCTGTACATTTGTTATTAGCGTTTGAAGTAACATTTAGCGTTTTAAGGAGCATTTGGCAAATGCTATTATAAGTAGCATTTCCCATAGAAAGTAACATTTCTAATTTTAATTTTCTGATATATATCTTTTTAATAACTCAACAGCTACTGATCGTGTCAAACACGTCATTGTTAACAGCTACTTTTCAGCCAACAACTAAAAGCTACTTGCTAACAGCTAGTCAAACTGCTAACAGCTACCTCAACAACTAAATGATACCTGAACAGGTATGACTACCAAACACACCCTTAATATGGTCTGGAGTAACTTACCAGTAGTTTGTTAAAGTTAAAATCAGCTTTTTCTCTTAAAGTGAAATTTTGCACGTAGTGATCAGCAATGAGAATTTAACATCAAAGATCGTGTTAGCTAGCTCTTGAGAAGGACAAACAAGGCCCCCTTTGGCCCCTCCACGTCGGTCAAATTTCATGGCTAGGTCGGATGATTAGATTTAGTCATGTTTGTCTGTTTGAAGTTCCAATCTAGTATATAGTTTTAGTTAATTAATTTCTTGATGGTAGATAAATAAAAGAATTTGTTAATATGAACACCATACTCCGTATATATCAATAATAGTATTGGATAATGTTATATGACGAATCCAACAATATACATGTATGTATAGTCCTTTTCAAATGGCGGGTAACCATTACATATATACATATATATAAAAATCTGCCAACAAACGAAGTGACCCTCTTCGTATGATGCCTGAGTACTCGTATACGTCTAGTTAGATAAATACCACCACCCCCAAACTTCCATAAGAATTTGATTGACCTAGTGCATGGATGGGGAGATGGTCAGCTCCCACCTCAACCTTAAATGAGGGGATAAGTGTCTTGTAGTCGTTTTTGTTCATGCATGAAATACAGTACAGTCTATTCATGCATAACTAAATTAATATAATAAATTCAGTGTTCCTATCTCATCTTGAACTTGGGAAATAAATTTTATGGTGATAAGATTTTGAGTAATTCCAAGATCTTTGACAAGTAACGCAAAACACAATAATAGTATTCATTTCAACCGTACATAATATTATAAATCAATCTATACCATCCATTATTTTTAATTAGATATATTATATAAATTATATTGTAAATAACCAAAAAAAATGGTTAATTGCATTTATTTAAATTTTTATGCGTACGTATACATGGTAAAATTGATTCAATATGGTGTTTTGCGATACTTGTCGACCCAACAACATTATTATTATTAGTATAAATTTTATTAATATATTAATTATAAATAATAAATTACAAGAAGTTGGTAGGGAGCCGCGAAACAATCTGGACCCCACACCCTTGGCTATAGAAAAACCAATACGAGTGAAAATATGTGCCGCAACCTGCGCACCAATAACATGTGTCCTGGAGTACCGCTGAATGCGTTAAAGCAGAGTAACAACACCTGACTCCAATTCTCCTAATGAGGAGAAGGAGAAAGGGAAGAAGACATAACCCAAAGAAGCGCACATAGCATCATACTTAGTACGCTTACGATGAGCCGCAGTACGCACAACCCCGTATGGCTCAAAACCGACCAAGCCAGACTGAGTTAAGGGCGATGAACCAGTCAAACACACACGTCACGCCCACCATCCCACGAATATAATAATAATATATTATTATCGGAAAATTCACGTGGTGTCCCCGAGGTTTACCATTTTGCGCGTGGTGTCCCTATGTTTGAAACTTGTACATTGTGGTGTCCCTAAGATTTGCAAACCGCGGAATGTGGTGCCCCTCAAGCTAACGGTGTTAACTTTTTTCCGTTAAGCGATGACGTGGCGGCCATTTATAAATTTAATTTGAGATTAATTCATTTTTGTAATTTCTGAAAATATTAAAAAAAATTAAAAATAAAAAAAGGAAAGAAAAAAGTTCCAAAATCAACTTTAATAATTACTGGAAAAAACTTTTTGCCAAAAAAATCAATTTATATAATTTTAAACGTAATTGTAGCGAAAATTTTCCGAAAATTCTCTAATACCAATAAATTGTAGAGGAGAAAGAGAAGGGGAGGAAGCCATAACCCAAAGCAGCGCACTCATACTTAGCACGCTTACGATTGGCCGCTTCCCGCACCACCTTACTTGGTTCAAAATCAGTCAATCCCGTCAGTGTCAAGGGCAACGGCCCAGTCAAATCAACGCAAACGTGGCGCCCGCCAGCCCACAAATATAGCAGCATGTCCGATGGACGAATAAGTCGACCATCAGCGCCAACCATGCCAATGTCAACCTCCTTCCCTGCTGAGATCCCAGATTGGTAACAGATGTCAACCAGCGTGTCACGAACAAAATTATGCCGATGCTTGACGCCCACAACACCCGTACACGAGACTGCATGATCCCCAAATATATCACCAACAAAGACCTGCGAGCAAGCAGAGCACGTATGTTCTACGGTGAACAATTGGTGGAGATCCGAGATACTATCTGAACCCCCACACCTTTTGCTATGGAAAAACCAATCCTAGTAAATATAAAAGGTGCAACATGCGCACCGATCATCCTGGAGTACTGCTGGATTCGCTTGATCAGAGCAACAACTGCTGGCCCCAACCCCCCCTAAGAGGAGAAAGAGAAGGGTATTAATTATTTTTTTTATCGAACGAAGAATTAATAATAATTTACAATAAATTGGAGGGGAGCCAAGATACTATCTAAGCGCCCACTCCTTTAGCTATGGAAAAACCAATCCTAGTAAAAATAAAAGCTGCAACTTGCGCACCGATGTCCTGCATCCTGGAAAACTGTTGGATCCGCTTGACCAGAGCAACAACTGTTGGCTCCAACTCCCTAGGGAGGAGAAAAAGAAAGGAAGGAAGCTATAACGCAAAGCAGTGCACTTAGTCTCATACTTAGCACGCTTATGATTGGTCGCTTCCCGCATCACCTTACCTGGTTCAAAATCAGTCAATCCCGTCTGAGTTAAGGGCGACGACCCAGTCAGGTCAACGCAAACATCGCGCCCTCCAGCTCACGAGTAAAGCAGCATGTCTGCGGGAGGAAGAGGTTTGCCATCCGCACCAACCTTGTCAGCGTCAACCTCCTTTGCTGCAGAGATCCCAGACCGATAACAGATGTCAACTAGCGTGTCACGAACAACATTATGCCGAAACTTGACGCCCATAACACCCGTACACGAAACCGCATGTTCCCCAAATATATCACCAACAAAGACCTTCGAACAAGCAGAGCATTATTATTATTATATTAATTAGACTCCAAAATTTTTATTTATTTTGATGACTTGCTAAAACTCATTTCGAAAGTGGTTTAACATTGCTAAATGGTTCACAACGTTTTTGAAATTTTATATCACGCACAGGACGGTTAATGGATGATGATTCATCTTAGCTGACCTCAAATTATTTTTGGAATAAGTCTTAGATATTGTTGTTGTCACTATTGTACGTCTTCATTGTGTATGTCCTACGTAAATTAGCTATGGAAAGTCATGGCAATATGAAGTTTCTTAATTATGTCAAACTTAAATTACATAGTAGGCATCGATAATGATGTACTTTCATGATAAACAACAAACTGAACATACAAGAAGCCATTCAAATTTGAGCTAATCACTAAGCAAAGCTTGAATGAAGCTTGTGTTCGAAACTCAGAAACTAACAAGTCTGGATAACTTGATTGATCTTGTTTAGCTAGTACTCATTCACAATTTCACATACATGTACTACTAAGGAAGATTATTGCACCAAAATGTAATTAAGGGCCTATTATTATTTCAAGAATCCAAGTGCCAACCTCAACCTTGAAAAGCTCTTGCTGTCCAACCTGAGAAACGCCAAAAAGAGCCAGTTCACTGTGGGCAAAAAGGCTAGAAATGGGGCTTTCTCTTACTCTTATTAATTCTTGGATGACTATGACAGATGTTAAGAATAGAAAACATGTTAGCACCTAATGTCTCTTGCTTTTTGCTATTTATTCTTACTACTCTTCTAACTGTTGCTTTCAAAGAGTTGGAAAGTCAAGTAAAACGACTCGAAAATATTCGATCCTGAGACCTATTGTACTCATAAACGTCGAATCACTACTTACTCTACATACGTACGCTCGAAGCTACATTGTGTTCTTCAGTAATAATTCAATGCAACATATTCTTTTGTTTGGTTTTGGTTTGCGTTGGCTTCATCGATCCGTTGCGGAGGAGGCCATACATTCAAAACACTGTTATCATTGAATGACAGTAGGCAGAGAACTTAAAAGGTGATTATTTTTCCAGGTGTATACTTTATGACCATGAAGGTTGCATAAAAATGAAAGAATAAAACCCAAATTCATAAATTGTAATTAAAAACCCAACCAAAACCCACTTTACTACCAATATCTTAGCTAGCTAGCTATTTCTTGACATTTTAGATCTTTTGGTGTTGGATTTTTATCTAATTTGGAATATACTTTGGACATTTCTTTTTTTGGAGGTAATTATAACACGAGTAATTTGGACATTTCTATTGGTACATTATGTAGTTAGAAAACTTGTCTAGAATACTTTGCTTAAAAAGTAGTATTTGTCTACTGTTTTTTCATGGTACAATAATGATAAGAAAAAATTGAGTGTTATTTACTACTACAATTTTATACATCAATGCTATGGTGATGAGTGGCTTGACTGAAAAATGAGAAACTATCGTACCATTGTAACGAGTGAATTTCTTCAAGAGGAATGATTAAAATAAACCTAACTATTTTTTTATCATATTATTAATCTCTTTGTGTCATCATGTTGTAAAAACAAACATTTTTCTTAGTTAAGCATTGTAATGTTATATTGTATATGAAGAGATGTTCCTTACCCATTGTGAAAAATATTGAGATGTTTATTTTCCAAAAGGAAAATGTTCAAAGCATTCAATGCTTTATTTTCATTTCATCATTTTTTTGGCTCAAATATCTTCTAGCAAATGTCATTGTATTGTCAAAATTATGTTTCAAGAGATATTTATTACCACTTGTGACTTGTGAGACCATTTTAAGATATTAAGAACTACTTTTCATTGGACATTTTTTTTTGGAAAATTTGCGAGACCGCACCTTTTAAAAGTAGTTTTTTGCGAGACCGCACATTTTATGTTAAATTTTGCAAAACATCCTCTTTTCATTTTCGGCTAATTTTGACCAATATTCTGCGTTGACCCGACCTTGTTCTCCCCTCATTCGATTTTCCCTCCAAATTTTCCCTTTTTTTTCCCTGTCGGGTCGGGAAAACGTCGGAGACTGGTTAAAGATGAAATTTTGGGGAAAAAATTGAAGGAGAGGAGAGTAAGGTTGGGTCAATGCGAGAAACTGGTCAAAATTAGGCGGAAATGAAAAGAGGTGCAGTTTCGCAAAATTTAACATAAAATGTGTGGTCTCGCAAAAAACTGTTTTTATAAGGTGCGGTCTCGCAAAATTAATTTTAAAAGGTCTGGTCTTGCAAAAAAAACTGTTTTTAAAAGGTGCGGCCTCGCAAATTTTTTTTTTTTTTTTTAAAGATACTTCTCATTGGACTTGTTCAATGCAGAGAGACTTCATTTTCATTAACTTTTTTTTTAATTATTTATGATAGAAATATCTTCTCACTAATGTAATGGCATTCTCAAACTATATTTTAAAAGATATTATTTTATTTTTTCGTACCCTACAATAAATTAAATTAAAATGTAATGGAAGAAGTTCTTTTAGTATTCTATTAGAGGAATCGTTTTTACCGTTAAAAGCCTTTATTTTCATCATAAATCAACCATCATCTTGTAAAAGTATCTTCATGTATGAATTGGTACTTGATATGCTTTAGATCGACAAAACCATACCGATATCAATGAGACTAACTAGTTAGATGTATGTTTAGTTCCATATTTAGGTTTTCCGTCTTTTGTGATACAAAAGTAGTCAAAATCGACGATATAATTATGTGAGATTATCCACGCCTAAAATCGGTTTTTTTTTTCCAATGCATTCTGATATTTTGATCAGGTAACTTAATATTATACAATAAACGGAACTCCTCATCATTCCATGAAAAAGATGCATGGATGCTGATCCATTAGTCTAAGAAGTAATTTTCTAGGTGTATATGTGGTATCGAATAAGTAGCATTCATACTAGTAGAAGTATCAGTCATAAACGTGTGGGGTCTAAAGTTTTTTTTATGGTGGAGTTGGTAGAGTTTACCAATAAAGGAAAGAATTAAATATATAATACTTTATTTGTGCATTTAAGTAACTTCTTTATTTTTATTTCTTTTCTTTATTGGTAAACTCTACCAACTCCACCATGAAAAAACTCTAGAGTATCCTTACCCGTCATAAACTCATAAGACAATTTAGATCTTTGTTTTTATTATATCACTCACAAACACATGTTCGTTTGAAAGATATCCTAATGGGACATACTTGCATTAAACAAGCAAACACACGACTGTATGCATAAGTGTATGGCTTACATAGGTCCAACTTCTAACACCCAAAAAAAAAAAATCACATTAAAAGATTATTAAATATATTATATTAAATAGGGTGAAATGAGTGCCAGGTGGAAGAATTTATAAGTTAAAAAAGGTCAAAACAATGCAAACTTCCAATGTAAAGTTTAGCTTTTATGGGCATGTGTTAATATTGATGGCTATTTGCTGCTTTGTTGGCTCTTTTCGTTTGAGAGTGAAAGCTTTCATATTAGTGGTTGTTTCTAACTACTCATAACTTAGTTTATATCTTCACATAAACGTCAATAAGAAGAGTCTCTCTACATATATATATATTCCCCTCTTTCTATCCTTAAAACTTATATTTCAATTCTCTCCACGGTTTTTCGGTAATTGGTAGTCCATTTTTATTCGTACTCGATCGATAGCGTTACATAATATCGATATCGATAATTCTATATCGAGTTCCATTATTAGTAGTATATGGAAGAATGCAGTAGTAATGAGTCGGGTTGGACCAAGTATATTGATCCTCAAAGTGGAGATGACATAAACTACAATAGTAGTGGTGTCGACGATGGTGATGATGACGATGATGTTGTGTTTATACAACATCATCGTCACCATCATAATAATACTCATCATGGGTATCGCGTCCGAAGCAAAGGTTTTAATAACGATGATGATGATGAAGACAACGATTCCTTTGCTTCGGACGCGTCATCGGGTCCAGGCTATCATCATCATCATCATGGGGATAATGTGGAGGGTGAACACGAGCAGCTTCAACAACAAGCTAATAGCAAGTTTATCTTCTCATCATCTGGGAAGAAATCTAGCAAAGAGGTGACCAAGGAAAAGAATAATAATACAAAGTATTATGGTAAAGAAAAGGAGGCAACAACTAAATCAAGTGGTAATAATGTTTTGAAGCAAAGACAAGGTAAGAAAAAAAGTTAGTTTGTTAAATTAGCTTAGATTATTATTAGGTATGTAGTTGGGGTTGTGCAAATTAAATCTAATTTAAGGGGGAATTACAAATATGTACTACTAGTAAATTATTTTATTTTAATTTTGGGGTGTATGTTGGTTACAAGAAATCATGCTTATTAGGTTTTTACATTTATCAAACAGTACTAGTTTGTTCAATAACATGAATTTTCTGTGAGTTATTGGTTTCGTAATGGTTCTACATATCTATGGTCCCGTTTTTAATTCGGTTATTAAGCCCTTTTTAAGGATTCATTTTACAAGGAGAAGATAATATGTTATTACAAATTCATCTTCATAATAATAATACTTGATAAAAACAATTTTCCGGTGCAAAATTACATTTTTTATGCCTTTACGAACTTTATGATAATAAGGCATAACAACATTGTTCAGGTTTAATAACAATTCATGATTTACAGTTTTCTCATTATTATCCGTTTACTTGTAAAAAAATGCTCTCTCTATCATCCGAAGAAGAATTCACCATATATCTCTTTCCACATTTATTTTCATTTGTTTTTTGTGGAATGAAATTTCTTGTTTTTATTTATTTTAATTTTTTTTGGTGGCTAGACAAAGACCTAATGGTCAAGAACTCCTCTAAATAATAATTACATAATCACGAACTGTTCAATTATTCGAAGGTTTAGTGCAATGATACGAGGTTCTTTGCATGTCTTGTTTTTTCTTACTTTTCTCGTACACATACACTGTATTAGAGCTTATTACAAACAAGAAATAACAAAAACTTATACAGTACTAGTATTATTATTAGTAGAATAAGTTAGCTAAATATAAATTAATAAAGATCAGAGAACATGGAGAATGAGCAAAGATTGGTTGTAATAAAGTTATAAATCAACCGAAAATTAAGTAGTGGGGTGATGATGTTGACATGGTACGCAAGAAACTTCGTTCTCCGTTTAGGCTGGCAATAAGAGAGTAGTAGTTCATCAATCTCAATTTGTCTCAAACACCAAAGAATAATATTGGAGGTACACCTCTATTTTTTGCACTTAATAACATACCCCTTCATGTGCACAATTATATTCATGCACGTGGATTTTTGATGTTACAGCTTCGAGAAAAAAAGAAAAAAGTAAAAAAAGAATCACATATATATGGAGTAACATGCATTTGTATATTGCATACGCTCCTTCCTTACTTATTCATGTACTCCGTATAATATACTCCGTATCCGTCTTGTTTGATGTTTTGCGCTCAATGTGTTTACCTCTGTATATATATACTCGCATGCATATGTAAAATCGCGGTCTCTTGTTCTCTCTGTAGTAAAAGATGGATGAAACACATACTTTGGAAATGGAAAAACTCGGTTTCGAGTTGAAATATGGAGTAGTAGTCATTGTACGTGCACGGTGCACCTTCAAGTTTCTTGAATATTAAGGATCTCATCAATAAGTAGATGAACAACCGAAAGTTTTGCAAACCATATACTGATATACTATACCAATTGAATGTATACCATGTTGGTAATGGTAGATAGAGTTGGCACATGAAATTTTGATATTGCAAAGCAACCAAGCCGCCAATTATAGAATTTTATTAGATTTCAAGCATGTGATAATGAGCATGTTTTCTCCACCTAATATTATCAATCATACGTAAACTTTGGGAGTAAATAACAATCACCAAAATAATGCTCATTTTCTGCCAGGACCATGCATGTTCTTAATTTGTGGTCTTGTATTACGTACAAAAGAATTCTTGGCTTCGAAACTAAAGATATGGTATATATCTAAATTCTGACATGTTAGTATACCATGCATTTAATCGTTTTTTTTTTGGTACACTGCAATTAAGGTGTAACAAACAGCTCGACCAAAGTTGTAGTTAATGTTTCAAATCTATTTAACTCACGATTTGGAAGCGTTACGCCTTTCATGAGAAGGATACCAATCAAATTCGCAAATTAATCACATCTTTTCTTCCTAGAGAAA
This sequence comes from Spergularia marina, assembly GCA_963680865.1. Classification (NCBI taxonomy): domain Eukaryota; kingdom Viridiplantae; phylum Streptophyta; class Magnoliopsida; order Caryophyllales; family Caryophyllaceae; genus Spergularia; species Spergularia marina. The sequence continues at coordinate 6,835,767 of OY804545.1, read as the reverse complement.
TTAAACCAAAGTTATTAGATCTCTTAATTAGTTTCATTCTCTTCGTCTAGAAATTCCTATATTACGGTATTTACCCGTACTAATATATTTTGACAACATTTGTTTGATTCGAACTAAAACTCATCCCTGCACTAAGCTAAGATACAATGCAAGGAATATATGACGCTTTTCTTGGAGAATACTAGCGAGCCAGTTTGTTGTAAAACGATATCACACTTAGTTGTTCGTATAAGTGTGATAGTATATTACTACCTCCATAAATTAATATAATTCGTTCTCACATATCGAGATACTCCATTCAAAACTCAATATCTCGTGAAAATTATGAAAGTATACTTTTCTGAAATGATTTTTCGTTACGAATCTAGTGGTATAAATTTCATAATATTTTTCCAAGTAATTTTTCGTTAAATTGAGAGTCAAACCACCGTTTCGGGTTGTAAAAACGACTTACATTTATGTATGGAGGGAGTAGTTCTTTCAAAGAAAGAAATGAAATTCGCACTATATTTGAGATTTTGAGGCAATTACAAGAGTGGTCACCAGTCAAAAGAAGACGATCCCAAGATGAATGTATACACTCCGTAGTAAACATGTTACAGTTTGATAATTACAAGGGTGTTTGCAACGTTTTGATCCCAAGGTAGAGCTAATACCCGTCGTAACAGCAGTAAAAAAAAAAAAAAGAAAAAAAAAAAAGAGCAAATTTACCCACATTGACCAATGTCTAGAGAAACAGCTGGATCACAAGATTACATTTATTTGACTCCATAGTTTTACTGTTTTTAGAATTAAAAGTAGCTGGCCTAGTCTCCAGATGAAGCACTATAGAACAGGTCTATTTTAGACTCACAAGATATGGCATTTAATGTTATCTTCATGTGACGGTAAAATTTAAAAGCTGAGTTTTGATCGTAACATCCCCACAGTAAAAAAACAAGACATCATTGTCAAGTATTTAGTTGTAACTTGTACCAACACAAGAATAATCATATGATGATCACATTTCTCGGTTCAGCTTTTCTACTTGACAGTGACATACTAATTCACTTGCATTAACAGAACATTTAAAGGTTATAATCACAGAATAATCCTGTCCTGAGAAGCAGCAGACAGTAAAATGAATTATGCATGTATTCGACGACAGCGAAACACAAAAAGATTAATCTGAGAAGCAGTAGGGCAGTAAAATGAACCTATGCAATGATTTTCGACGAAAAAGCAAAAACTATGCAATGCCGGTCTGACAGTAACAGCATATTTCTGTCTCACGAGCATTACTAGCAACCTGTCCATAGAGCGGTATGACTGCAAACATCTCATTACCGCAAGTATAATCTTGCCTAGGCAAAAGCGTCAATACGGTAATTTTTGTGTTCTGAAAGGAGATTAGAGACTAATAATATGACTCCGAAAAAATTCACAGAGGCAATGTTGAATGTTCATCTTCTAGTTAATGAATGCTCTAGGCACTGGAAAAATGGATTGCTTCACAAATGCTGACAAGCAGCCCAGTAACAGGAGCAGGGGAGGGTTGTGTCAGTGTTGTCAGAAATTAAAACATGTCCATAACAGCTGGAAACTGGGACAGATATCCCTCCAACTGTAGGCACATGCTCAAAAGGGAGATGCAGCAGCTTGTTATTTACTACTGCCAGGTCCCCTATATATCAATTGCCTCTTAGGTTTTGTAGGATTATCAGATGCATTTACTCTCACACTCCTCCAGGTTTCTTCATCTACTCCATTCTTCCTCCCTTTTTTCACCCTCTACAATTACCAGCAGAAAAGGATAAAACTTACCCAAATCATTATTTTACCCAATAAATAGGGCCTCCAACTTCACTAGGTTAAAAAGGTCCTTCTTAACCCTTTAATTCCCCGGTCCCCTCTTCCGGCCTAGGTTGGAGCTTTTCTTTCGAGGCACTTAGGGCAATGTCGTTGTTCGTATTAAAATCATACTCCAATCCTTTGAAAGGGTAAGGCACATGGACTATGGGAAGACAGGAGAGGCTGAGGTGGATAAAAGTAGTTGTGGAGAGGGATCCAAAGGCAAGTGCTCAACCTAGACTCAGCATTACTAATGGGGGAAGTTCTATTGGCCTCTGTTACTCCATCTGGCCATATACCCGACCTACCTTGTGTCAGCTACGACACTTATCTAGCCCGAGAGGACACAACAAGACACTCGATGCTGCACTTAATTAATATCTCCTCCACAAATTAACAACCAAAACAGAGCAAAATCTAATCCAAATCAAAGTAGAGAGAAGCACAATTCTATTCATTAGATTTAAGTGACATAAACCCTCTAGATCCCATAACCTCTTATCCCACCTAAAATTTCCTTAAAGACAATGGGGTAATGACATTTTTCTCGTAACTTCTAATCCAATCATTTAAAACGGTATACCACATGAAGTAAAAGGTTTACTGGATAGAAGTAAATGTAGAGAGAAAATCCAGGGAAAACTTAGCAAATCTAGGCTCATGTTTTCGTTGATAGGAAACAAAGACTACAGGCTACCTAACTAGTCATATACCAGGTTTGACGAGTGCCGATTACAACCCCAGAGCAATATAGTTTAGGGCCAAAGACATTGTAGTTCATCAGCAGTTGCAATTAGAGCCAGCAAAAAACAACAACAACATCCAAGCCTTATTCCCAAAATGATTTGGGGTCGGCTAACATGAATCGTCGTCTACAAAACCAAATAATCACACCATACACAAGACACAACAAGATCTGGAGTACAGTTTACAGACCCATTAGAAGAAGAGACTTATATTTTTAGAACCACCCAAAATAAGAATGGCAGCCCCATCATAATTATGAAGCTATCATGACTAATCACCTACGATGTCGAACATGTTACTGGGATATACGTAAGTTCTAGGTGGAAAGAGTGACAAAATTCTTTGTATCCTCATATCGGCATCATAGTTGAGGCAGCCAATGTTGGTGTAAGAATGCAGGACACAGGCAAGAGCGACAAAAGCTAATACAGAAGGTGTAGCCTTCTTTTGATCAAGCTGAGTTTTGCCCTCATATAAGTAATTGCCAGAGGGAAGGAAGTACTTTTGTAGATGAGAGGTTCATCATTAAATTATGAATACAACTGTTTTTCCTTCACCAGACAACAGTCAATTTATTGACTAGACAGGAAACTTATGCTGCAATCAAGTAGAGACAAACTGGTGAAGAAATATTCATTTATTCCTTTGCTTCTTCAGGGGAGAATGAGCCAAGGTGAAATCTAAGGATATAAATAGGGCATCCCTTAAGAAAAAATACTGAATTTCTGAAGGACACAATTGACTTATAATTTCTGGAAAAGATGAAACAAATCATCACATGGTGCAGTCGACTCACCAATAAATTTCTGTGGAACTTGCTATTTTTTGCTATCATCCCCACTTGCAGTAGATCCCATATGGGGTTTGGGTGCAGTTTCAATAATGCGAGGGCGTAACATGAGATTTATCTAGACATGGCTCTGCTCGACTTATTAGCTACTTTTCAGAGATGAGTTCTCCGATGACCTATATCACCATCTCCTTCCGCAGCCCCTGTCTAACTGGGACTTTCAAGACTCCAATAAGAAAAGCATTCTATAAGAGGGTGAACTAGTGATGGTTCAGGGCAAAAGAACATTGAGTATTACTCCGTACTTTGTTTATTCCCCGTTTCTACAAAGATTCAGATCAAACCCAGGTCGCAACAAGGCGCACAGCACTAAACAGGCCACTACATGCATCTAAAGCAAGATGTACAAGTCTTTTCTTCATATTCTATAAAGATAGCTTGCTTACCATCATAACATGAGCACTGAGGGCCGACCATAGTGAGCCAGTCGATGGAAAATAGACCAGACTGGTTCGAGACCCAACAGCATTGTGGGGTCCCCTAACAAGCCCTCGATAGTGGAATTATGTTTCAACTCCTGACCTCTCGAATATAAATCCATTACAAAAACAAACTCCAATCACTAAGGAAGGTGTCTCGTAAAGTTTTTTCCTAAACTTTGAAATTTAAAAGTGAGCTCATATTTTAATCTAAAGCAATCCGGAATTGAAAAATCTCCAACAGTTGGATCATTGTCTTCGGCTAGATAGAAGGCAATTAGACATAATTTATCAAAGCTAGATACTACTATCAACTTGAAAAGTGATTAATCCGAAAGTAGCATAACTTATATACGGATCAAGAGCGTGACTTTAAAAAGATCAAGCCAAATATAAAATTTCAACTAATTAGACAACACTTAAACTTCAAAAGAAAAACAACCGTTTATCTAAAATTTAAAGCCGAAATCAAAGTCTTGTAAGCTCAGCAGACTTCCATAGAAGACATATGCTACGAGCATGCAGAGGATGACAATCACAACACTATAATAAGGACTAAAACATTTTAAGCCAAACAAAATTAAAAAATTCATAACAGATAAATATCATCACTTGTGGTGCGGCTCATATTCTGCGGCCTCATATGAGATTATTAGTTAATAATTTGTTTGAAATGCAACAAATTAATCGCAAATCAGATCTTTGATTGCTTAGCAAGTTTGAACCATTCAGTGTGGAATGAACCAGGAATGTCAACCCTTTCATAGGTGTGAGCTCCGAAATAGTCTCTTTGGGCTTGCACTAAATTAGCAGGCAGACAGTCCCTCCTATACGAGTCAAAATAAGCAAGGCTGGAGGACATACCCGGGGTGCTAATGCCAGCATTAACAGCAAGACAAACAACCCTGCGCCAAGCAGATTGTCGCTCAATCATCTCCTTGGAAAACTCGGGATCAATTAGAAGGTTGGCAAGATTTGCGTTCCTGTCATATGCTTTCTTGATACGATCCAAGAATATAGCACGAATGATGCAGCCACCCTTCCATATTCTAGCAAGCTCACCAAGTTTCAAGTCCCATCCTTTCTCCTCGCTCTTCGCACGAATCAAGTTCATTCCTTGTGCATAACTGCATATTTTTGCAGCATATAGTGCCTGCCTCACGTCATCAATCAGTTTTTTCTTATCAACAGCCTGGTCAGATAAAGTATCCTCAACACCTCCAGCTTTGAACACCTTGGCAGCTTCAACTCTTTCATCCTTCAAGCCACTGAGAAATCTCGAGTCCAAAGATGCCGCAATAGTAGGGGCAGCAACAGATAATTCAGCAGCTTGCTGAACTGTCCACTTCCCTGTGCCCTTCATGCCAGTTTTGTCCAAAACCTTGTCTACCAGATGTCCTTCACCCTTGTCATCTTTGATACCAAATATATCTGCGGTGATCTCGACCAAGAAACTAAGAAGTTCACCCTTGTTCCATTCTGCGAAAACTTCTTGCAATTCATCATTAGAGAGCTTCCCAACAGATTTAAGCACATCATAAGCCTCTGCAATCAACTGCATGTCACCATACTCAATTCCGTTGTGAACCATTTTAACAAAGTTGCCAGATCCTCCTTTTCCAATGTAGGTCACACAAGGGCCACTATCAGGCACTTGGGCAGCTACCTTTAATAGGATGTCTTCAATGTTCTTGTAAGCCTCAAAAGAACCTCCAGGCATCATGGAGGGTCCATTCCTTGCACCCTCTTCACCACCTGAGACTCCCATTCCAAGATAGAGAAGGCCCTTCTCCTCCATGGCTTTCTCTCTCCTCTCGGTGTTCTCATACCACTCGTTACCACCATCAATAATGCAGTCACCTTTCTCCAAATATACAGACAAAGTTTTGATGGTAGCATCAACTGGAGCTCCAGCCTTAACAAGCATAATTATGACACGGGGCTTTTGAATTGAATTTACAAAGGATTCAGGGTCATGGAAACCGTATAGGGGAAGATTTCCTTCATTTTTGGCTCTCTCAACTGTCTCATCAACCTTTGACGTCGTACGGTTGTAGACAGATATAGGGAACCCTTTTTCAGCAATGTTAAGGGCAAGATTCTGCCCCATCACGGCAAGACCAGCTAGACCAATTCTTGTTGGGGATGCCATTTCTTAAACTGTCAGCGAAATTAACTCATCAGTTGTATTCCTTCTGATAACCATTTCGTAAATTTCAAAATGTGAATAACCAAGATGGAAAATGTATCAACATGAAATCATTCAAGCCACATAAAAGGAGTTTGCTGTAATAAGAACCAGACACCACATGGAAGTGAAAAAAAGACCTAGTCTAAGAAGCATAAACTAGGGTTAATAAGCATCCAGGTTGACTGGGTATGTGTTATGCACCTATGTTTCTGAATGTGTAGATTATCTTTTCTTCATTGACATTGACGTATACGATTTCAAGATAGGGGCACGGTGGAAACAGAAGGTCGTGTGATCAGCTACAAGATTCTTGTGATGACACCGTGTAGTGTTGTTGTTAGAACGTACCAGGCAATTTTTCAATACAAAAAAATCACATAATGCATCACATTTGACTCCTGAGACCTTAATTCAGTTGTAGTGTTACTATTATAATAGGAGAAATCGAACTCATATGAAGGTAACAACAGGCATCTGATACCTCAGCAAAAAAAAAAAAAAATAGCATCTGTTTATGCCTCAGTACTATCAAATTTGACGGTTCTACACAACGATCCATGTTAGTTGACCCCACATCAATTTGGGACTACGATAAAGAAAATAAAGAATAACAAAGCCTTTAGTCCCAAGATGCTTTGGGGTCGGCTAAAATGAATAATCAATCCATTTTCTAAAACGGAGATTTAAGTAAAAGGAGCAAATCTTTATTCATAATTCGGCGAAAAGAGTCGACTTTTTTTCCCTTTTGGGAATATACCAAGGCACATACAGATCACAAGAATCACACAGCGCACTGTGTGAACTCCTGAGTGCCTTACCTTCAACTAAGTTCAGAAAGCAAATGAACAGCCAAATCAACCCGAAAAATGCACATTACTGTACTAAAACCCACAAAGTCATCACCTTTGAGCATAATTATCACCTTTGAACACAACAAACTCCACTGTTACGCTACAATTAACACTATAAACCCCAGATCAATGGCGATTTAGTCGAAAAGCTTATTCGATTCATGAGAATTAACCATGTAACTAATTGAACAACCAGATCTCAGCAAATCTAGCTACTATATACAGTAGAAAACAACTGGAAGATCAAAAGTGATCATCATGATACAAAGTTACAAACAAATCAAACTCTTCAAAGATCACAATTACTAGCATACCAACTAATCACTGTATAATTGCAATTAATCAATCATTCACACCAATTGTAGCTATAAAATTCCAATCAATCATAAATCAAAAGCTAATTTACAAAAAGATAATCAAATTAACACCATGATCATCAAATAAAAATCGATTCTAACCAACACCCAGATCATAAAAACAGTTAAAATTCATCGAAATGAAGTTAAAAGCAGATTTAATACGGTAAAATTTGTGCTAAGAAAAATACCTGAAAAAACAACCAAATTGGATGAAAATGAGTGATACCCAGAAAAATGAACGATCTGGGAAAGTGAAAGAAACAAGGGAAATGATCAGATTCAAAGATTTATTAAGTATGATTAAATTAATTTAATTGTTGTCACAATAAAACAAACATCTGATGAAATAATTGGGATGATAATATAATTATGCTTATAAAGAGCGGGGAAAAGGTTTATTTCACACCTTTTTTGGCTTTTAGCTGCACTCCTCTCTCCTTCCGAGCAACTCTTTACGAAACAGGTCAAATTTGGCTGAAACTCTTTATGTGATTTATTCCTAATTTGTTGTTGTGTAAATTATATAAAATTATATTTTTAAGTGTGTGTGTTTCATGCAATGATGGACCAACCACTCCGCTAATTGCGAAGCATGACCCAGCATGACCAAACCAACCCACCACCAACCACTTATATACCATCTAGAATTTTAGGTACATTTGGAAATTAGGATATAGGAACAGAATCCATCGGCTGCTCTAAGTTTTTGTAGGCCGGTGACGGGCTGGGTCTTGTACCGGCCCGTTGTGCTTGGCTTTGTGGTGGCATAGGCGCGGTTATTGTGTCAGGCTTATGTCATGCTGGAAATCCAAACCTTAAGGGCCAGTTCGGTATCACTGCCGTTTTTAGTTTTTGGTTTCTTTTAGATAAAAAATTTAGTTATATAGGTTTCAAAAATTAATTTAAACCGTATGTTTCTATAATAATCATACAGAAAATGAAAACCGACAACTGAAAATTGAAAACCACTTTTTCTGGTTTTCAAAAACGGGACTTTGGTTTTCAAAAAAACAGAAAACCGAAAACTAGAAAACGATACCAAACATACCCTAAGCTTCCAAAAGTTGTGTTTGGCCTGTGTCTGTCTTTTCTTGCCTAACTCATTTTTAAACAAAATGGCCGCCCTTCGATCTGCTAACCAATTGTGCATAGAGCTTGGCATTTCTGGCACGACAATTTCGACTTAATAAGTATTCGGGGCCCGAGTATGGCCTTAGCCAGACTCGTGCCGAGCCCAAATATCCTTGTTTTTCTAATGGATTAAAGCGAAATCATAGCCATCTGAAACTCAATTGTTGTGAGTACATACTTTTGGTCGATTCTTTTTTTTTTTTTAGTTTTTTAGTTTTTTTTTGCAATTAGTTCCCGCTACAGTTAAAATTCCACCTTACCCAGGTTTGACAACCTTTGATGGTTGGTAATGCAATAGGACTGTTTTTTTTCTATACGCTTGTTAGCACAACTTTATATCATTTGTAATGACGAGCGAATCTAAGGTTTGACATTAAATAGGGGTTGTGAAATCACATAAAGTTTTAAAACTCGTAATCTATTGTAGTTTGGCAATATTCTTAAGGTAATATATGTTAAAGCACGATCGGGCCTGGGCCGCACCCGCACGGAGGAGAGAGTCCACATCATAAGCCCAAGGAGGTTCCATCCTAAAACCAATTGGCAATAGGTGGAGTAACTCCTTGGTTTATAAACATATCAACTCTCTCATCTTTTTCCAATGTGGGACACTCACATGTGGTTCACTTCAACAATATATGATCCAAAAGAATAAAGATCAAGTCCACAAATCTTTCATTGAGGATGTTAGTGAATACTCACTCCGTTCGCCTTTAAACTGCGTAAGGTTAATAGACACGCATCTTAAGGTGGATGTACACATTTTTTGGCTAATCTAAGTTTCAAAGAAATTACATGGCGGGTTAGATCAAAATTTTATCTAACCGTTATGCAATTTTTTTAAAAATTTGATTATCCGATTAACGTGTACGCCCACCTTAAGAAACGTGCCACTTAACCTTACGCAGTTTAAAGGCGAACGGAGGGATTAAAGATCAAGATAAATAAAGATCGAGTCCAAAAATCTTGCTTGGTGCAACGTCTTTGTTAGTTTTTTTACCACTCCATCTCAATTTAAACTTCCCATTAAATTTGAAATTATCTTACATAATACTATTTAATGAGAAGTTTAATTTAAGACAGAGTGGTATGTTACTGATTTTTTTTTTTTAGAAACAGACTACCACAGTACACAAGCAAGTTCCATCCACACAAATGTGCATATACCAAAATCCAAACAATACAACGTACCACATCCCCTTACCATTAACTTACGAACGATATATCACCGCCCCATATCATCAAAAACCAACAAAACCAAAACCAAAAAAAAAAAAAAAATGCTTCATCAAGGAATAGCATCCACTCCTCTCTCACGACCCTCCCTTAGCCTAACAAAAACACCCTTACGAACACAACCACAAAATCTCACCACCACCATATCAGCTCAGCAACTTCCCACCACTACCAAGTACGCGGTTTCGGACCGCGAACTCGAGTCACGCGGCCTAGTCCTCCACCGCACTGTCAACAACCTCAACCTCGACCACCTCAACACAGTTTTCGTCGCAGTGGGTTTTCCACGTCGTGACACGGACAAGATACGAATTGCCTTGGACCACACTGACTCGTTGCTGTGGGTCGAGTCGTTGAAGACGAAAAAACCCGTCGCGTTCGCAAGAGCGACAGGCGACGGGGTGTTTAATGCTATAATATGGGACGTTGTGGTTGATCCGACATTCCAAGGAATTGGGCTTGGGAAAGCTGTGATGGAGAGGATTGTTGAGGAATTGTTGCAAAAAGGGATTACTAATATTGCTTTGTATTCTGAGCCTAGAGTTCTTGGGTTTTATCGACCGTTGGGGTTTGTTGCTGACCCTGATGGGATTAGGGGTATGGTTTACTCTAGAAAACAGAGGAACAAGAAGAAATGATCCTTGTGATGGATTAATAAGAATACTCCTAAATGTAAAATTATTATTGTTGATGAAATGTGATTGTTGGCTTTACTAGGTACATGAAAATTTGTCTAAATTATCCGGAAATGTCTTCCTGATTAAATTTGATTCGAAACGAATTGATTTTATTTGAATTGATGAATTGATTCGATTAGTGTCTCCCATTGTTTATGCAATATGTGAGTGTCGTATATGGGAAGATAAGGTTCTCCCTCCCTCTATAGTATGCAAGTGTTTATCACCTTTTTTTTTTTTTGGTACAAAGACGAGAATACAACTACTAACTAATGTCAAGATTTTCATCAAAGAAATCAGAGATGCTAGGGATATCAGTAATCCCCACTTCAACATGATTAAACTCATCAATATTCTGTAAGGTAGTCCGTGGAAGATTCGCTCTCGCTTCCTTCGCCAAGAGATCCGCCACCTTGTTGTAATTCCTGTTGACAACCTCTACACTCACATGGAGTTCCATCCCGAGCTCTCTGCATTTCAAGTAAATATTAGCTAGTCTATCCACGAGGTTCTTACGATTAGCCACCCCATGAACAACAAGTTCACAATCACAAAAAAGAGTGCAAATATTTCTTCGTTGGACTTTCATCCAATACAGACCTCCAAGCTTTCCGCTAAAGTGGAATTCGTCGCATAGGTATGCGCAACAATTCCTGACATCCATCTACCATCATGGTTTAGAAGGCAAGCGGCCAGCCCTGTAGAATTCTGGCTCTTAATGAACGACGCATCAGTGAACATCGAACAGGTCTGCCAAGGAGGGGGGTTTAATCTATTCTTAAGAGGTGCAAGAGGAAGCTGTTGAAGAACAGCTGGGGGATGAGAGCATTTGTGGGCGAGGAGTTTAGCTTGCGAAATAATCATTGTTTCCGAGATATTTTTCAATTCAAAGATCCATGTGTTTCGTCTCTTCTAGAGAAGCCAACAAGTTATAGCAAAAAAGGGTGGCCAGTCTACGTCTTTAGCTTGCTCAAGGTTGTAGCTAAACCAATTGTTCTCGTTCATCTGAAACCAATCCAAGTTAGGGCCAATGGTATTTGTTAGAGATTATGGAAGTATTCCTATATTGTATTAGGAATATAACTAGGGAATATTAGACTTATGGTAGGAATAATAGGAGTAGATCTCTGCCTTACTGTACATAACAGTACAAGTTATGTAACGATATAAATAGGGGTTGCCTCCTCATCAATAATAACACGACAACACAACACAACTATCTTTCCCAACCCTAATTCTAGTTTATCAGTATTCCAAACTTCTTTTGCTCTAGGACAATCTCTGAATAAGTGTAGAGTGTTTTCAATGATGGTTGGACAAAAGGGGCAGGTGGCAGCAACATGGATATTCCTATAAGCTAGGACAACCCTGGTGGGCATATTATTTCATTTGACAAGCCACATGAAAAATTTCACTCTAGGAGGGCAATTCATTTGCCAAATCATCTCCCAACTCTTATCAAAACTACTTTGATTCTTACTTTTTCAAAGTTTTTCATAGAGAGTAGTAGTATAAAATTTTTTACCCATAGCAAGATTAGTACACATAGTACCAAAATCGGGAATAATCGTGGCCAAAATGACATTCATCACATCCAGATCAAAAAAAGAGGAACAATCTATCAAAAAATTATCCCCATGAAAATTAGCAACCGACACATCAGCCAAAGGCTCCGGAAGGGGGCCAACAAATTTACCACGCAAAGGTCCAAGACCACACCAGTTATCCTCCCAAAAGTTAATAAATTCCCCAGTGCCTATCCCCCACTCCGCACTCTCTCTGAACAAATCCCACCCTTTCCCTAAATTTTGCCAGATATACGAACCCTTCTTGAAGTCTAAGGGTGCCTCACGACCTCTAACATACTTATGATAGAAGAAGTCTGAGGCCAGGTTCTTTTTAGCATTCAAAGCCCAGCAAAGTTTGGTCATTAAAATCGTATTCATCATTTTAGCCGACCTAATATCAAGACCTCCCAACTGAATAGGAGCAGTGACCTTATTCCAAGCCACAAGGTGAAGTTTTCTATGAGTAGGAGAGGAACTCCACATAAAGTTTGCACAAATCTGGTCAATTTGGTTCAAAGCCCAACAAGGAAGGCTAAGAGGTTGCATGTGATAAAGAGGGATCATGGACATGGCCTGGTTGATTTAACGAGCACCAGTTTACCAGCTTTCGAAAGTGTCTCACATTTCAGTTTATTTCTAACCTTTTGCACAAGGTTCAAGACCGAGGCTTTGTTAGGTTTCTTATCCATCCGCAAGGGGAAACCCTAGATAGACTCCGAGATCATCACTAGCTTTCACTCCTAAAGAGGATTCAAACTTCTGCCCGACTTGATTTTGAACGTTTCTAGAAAAATAAATCTTACTTTTATTCTTATTCATTTTCTGACTGGAAAAATAAAAGAATTGACAAAGCATGCTATTGACACGAAGCAAGGTACTATCACTAGTATCACCAAATAAAAGCACGTCATCAGCAAAATACAGATGGGAGATCTTAAGATTACTTCCCACCAATTGGAAAGGTTTCCAATCTCCACAGTTGCAAGCATCATGAATAAATTGAGAAAAGACCTCCATACATATAATGGAAATGTAAGGGGATAAGGGGTCACCCTGCCTAATACCCCTAGAGGTCACAAAATTCTCCAAAACAGAGCCATTGATAAGCACATTATAGGAAGTAGTAGACACACAACTCATAATTAAGGAAACAGTGTCATTGTCCAAGCCAAACTTCCTAAGACAAAAATCAATGAAAGACCACTCCAATCTATCGTAAGCTTTTTCCAGGTCAATTTTGAAGGCAAACCAACCTTTTGTACCCTTCTTCTTTTTCATGGAGTGTAAAATCTCATTGGCAATCACAAAGTTATTCATTGTACCTCTACCCGGCAAAAAACTTCCTTGATTAGGGGAAATATAACCATCAAGATGCGGTCTTATCCGATTGACTAAAATTTTTGACACAATTTTGTAACTTTGTCCCATTGCAGTCTTTCGGAATCTCTTTGCTAGCAAAAACATTATTGACAAAAAGGAGTAAATCCTTCTTTAAAGTCATCCAATGTTTTTGATAGAAAAAAGCATGAAAGCCGTCAAGCCCCGGTGCCTTCCAGGGACTTAATTGAAAAAAAGCATTTTGAAGCTCATATAAAGTCACATCAAAGGACAAGTTAAGCACATCATTTACATTAATATTATCATGCATAACAGGGGTAAACGGGTCAGCTTTGGGCTATGTTTGGTAAAACTAGCTGAAAAAGTAGTTGAACGCTGAATTAGCAGCTGAAAGCTGAAATAATAGCTGCAATAGTAGCTGAAAGTTTTTAGTTGATATTAATATGGATGTTGATTGACAGAATTATCTGATACAGGAGGTGGTATATATAAAATGCAAATTGCTAAAGGTCTACAGTGTAGACACAATTAATTTGTCTACAATATAAAATTGAGTTAATAGTAGTAAAATTGAGTTTGGAGCAGTAAAATTAATTATAATGAAAAATTCAGGTAGTAAAATTTATTGTGTGAGTAGTAAAATTTTGATGGTGTAGTAAAATTATTGCTGATTGTAGACACTTTTGGGTGTCTACACTGTAGACCTCTAGCATCGTCCAAAATTACATAAAATGCATTACTTATTTTTAATCTCGTTTTAATTTAGTAAATAAATGGGGGTAAATTAGGAATTAAATTATGATGAGCTAGCTTATTTTTAAATAAGTTACATGGGGTAACTTCTTAAATAAGCTAGCTTATTATTTAAGCTAGTGGTGTTACCAAACTAACTTATTTGGTCAAAGAGTTTAAAAAGCTAGTCAAATAAGCTACTTTGGCCAAATAAGCTAGCTTAGTGTGCATACCAAACACAACCTTAAAAAGACTACTAAAATAATCAACCGCAAGTCTTTTGAGGTTAGCAATATCAGAGAACTCTTCACCCACATCATTTTGGAGTTCAACAATTCTATTAGAGTTACGCTTGACCACAACAGACTTCTGAAAATGGGTTAACTCTCATCTTTAAAGAAAAAGTATTTGGAAAAAAAAAATGTGAACTTATATCATAAGAGTATATACTTTCAACATTTTTACGTTATATGTTCAGAGGTATTGAGATTTAAATGGAATATTTCGATACGTAAGAATGTATTTTTATATAGGGATTACAGTACTCCTTTTTTTTTTCGACATCAGAGTGCTATGTTATTCTCATCTAAAGAAACAAGACATTGACTTGCCAAAACATTGGATTTACCCATATATCTCGAAAACATACATATCTGGTCCATGGTATGATGGATCTATGTCACTCAATCCCTGTTTGACCGTCATAGGTTTTAGTCAAAATTGGGTGAGAGATGGCTAGTCGAATTGGGCCACAACTAAGAAGTTTTTTTTTTGGTTACACAACTAAGAAGTTTCATGTCGTGAATTGACGACGTTGCCGTCGAAACTCGGAAGTGTACCAAATAAACATAGAGGCTCTGATTACCATGTATGTGGTCGAGAAATAAGCTACCTATATTATGGAATGTATGAGAAATCTTCATACATTGTACCTTCCATACTCCTCATACATCCAATATATATGTACTAGCTTTCATATTCAACACACATACTGTATGGGGATGACACAAAAATTAAGTACATCCTCTAAAACTCAACAATTAGATAAGGAAGATAATCAAAAGATACATTGTACTGTATTATTGTTATATATCTATCCAAAAACTTTGAATCTTTCCAAAACAAAAAATGTTACCACAATTACATTAATCTCATTCATGAGAAATTAACCTTATCTAACCATAAAGTTGTTTGAAAATATTGACAACCTTTTTAGAACAATTGAATTGGGAAAGTGGACAAACATTGAAGGAAAAATATTGATTTTATCACTAATTTTTTGAAGAATAAATGCTACCCTATTAACATTGAAGGAAAAATATTGATTTTATCACTAATTTATTTTCGGAGAAGAATAAATGCTACCCTATTGCAAAATGGGTACGCAAGACCAACTCTAATTGTATAAATACGTGTTCATAAGGATTTCAATCCAAATATTACACCCTTAATATTCTTTAATACAAAAATTTCAATCCATTCATCATTAGTAAAAAAAAAAAAAAACAAAATGAAGCGATTCTTGATCAAATTCGCCTCAATTCTCATCCTCTTGTTCATTTCAACAAGTTAGTTTCGTGTTCTAACCTTTTTATAATGTTTTTCTTTTGTATTTATATAATCATATTACCCGTAACCTACGTTGTCATGCACATCCATAATAAAAATAATTTCACGAATCAAAATCCTAATTAATAATTTCACCATCACCTTGCGTATGGTTAAATTATTTGGTTCTAAGTTCGTAACTTGTGAGAGTTCCAAAATTACAACTAACCATAAACAAGGGGTTATCGATCTTTTGTCGAAAAAGGACACTTAATTGTATATACTTGATACTTAAGCTAGAAATCATGTATCGTAATCTATATTTTGCAGGTATGACGGCATTGCCAAAAGCTGAGGCAGTAGTTTGCAGAGTTGACAGCGATTGCAGGAAGTATTGTGCAGGTTTACCAAAACTCCATTGTGTACAGGGTAACTGCTTTTGCACGGATAAAGATCTTCCCCCCGCTAATTCCAAAACGATGCCGCATTGATGCCCATTGCACTAAATTAATCATGCAGTTTAATTTGTCATGCATTTCTTGTACTAGTTTTTAATTATGCAAGGAACTGAAGAGAATTCACAATGAATAATACATGATTATCTCCTTATTATACCTCACAAAACATTGTTGTTGCTGATTGCTTATATATGCATGCTCAATGTACGAAGCATTGTTGTGAATTTCATCGATCTTTTTATGTTGAACAAGCTTTGATATGGACGAGATTGGTTGTTCTTCTTTAAGCTACTTCCCCTTTGTAAAAATTTGGTTTTTATCCTCTTACGACTCAAGTGTTAAAGAGACGTTAACAAAGAAACAAAAAGAAACCTAAAACTCCGTATCTATTAGGTGCAACCATCGTACTGTGTGTGTGCCAGTAGACTAAATTTGTCAACAATAGGCTGAAACTTGACGCCCTTTAATTTATTAAGGGTATTGTGACATAAAAATTTGTGAGCCGCCAAATTATGAAGATGTAACAGAGGCGTACAATCGCATCATCTTGCTGGTCGGTGCGAGAACATATAACAAGAGTAATATCAACAATATCACAAACAATATGAACGTAAAAAAAATACAACGAATTTGACTTTGACTCTTGTGTCCTCATAATTATTGTGTCCAAGGGAGACTATATATGCGGGGAAAGAGTTGTTTATATAGCTCCTTGTCATAAAGTCTGGATTATGAAGCTATATTGTTTTATTGGTTTAATAAGCATGAGTAGTAATGTGAGGACTACTACAGTACTACATAATAAAAGGTATTCAACCCTCAAAAGTCAAATTAAAGGCGTTGGAGCTATTACTCCGGGAAGGCACACACATCTGCCCATATCACACTTATAAGTGTATTGTATTCCTCCACACATTTCCGCGCAGTCGCGATCGGTTGGGACGTTGCACCCTTCGATTGTTGTCACACCTGTAATCATCATGAGGGATGCTATGATCACTCTCTTTGGGAGAGTGACAAGAAACAATCAATATTTTATTGGTTGTAATTCACAAGTGGTGCAATTAATGCTACAAGCAAATGGTTATTTTTTTTGTTGAATAGCTAATAAAAATTTGAGTGTTCCTTGTCACTCTCCCAAAGAGAGTGACCATAGCATCACTCAATCATCATTATGCGTAAGTTTTACAACATTATTGGCCAATATTTGTGTTTTTAGATGGAAAATAGCTAGGGGGATATATCAAGGCTGGATGCTATATTTTTAAAGGTTTAATTTCTATGCGACTTGATAAATTTTCAATTCAAAACCCCAGCCTTAGAACCGATAAACCACAACAATTCATTATACGATAATGTGGGACGATCGTATTTGAAAATTGGGAATATCTATTTCATCATACTCATAGATAAATAGAAACACATTGAAGTCGAAAGCTATATTTGAAATGGGGGCTAACTTACACAATGCAGCAACTAAGATGATGAAAATGAAAGCAAATTTGATTGATGAGCACTTCATTTTTGGTTGAATGCTATGAAAAAACTTGGAATGATTTCTAAGTGCAACTATTTAATTTATCACAAGATTATGTACTACAACGGACCCTAGTGCATCTATTATTTATAGTTGGATTATTGATTATGATCAAGCACATGATTAGTAAGAGATCAAGTTAAAGAAAATCATAGTGATAATATTTATTTTTTGCATTTTTCCAAAGTTCACTGTACTCAACAAAGGAATTTACTTTCCTCTTCATAAAAAGAACGGTTTTTCTATTGTGTACTCATCAAAAGGCACACGTTAATTTTTTTATATGAAATGCTAGCGCGTTGGTGGGGTACTAGAAAATAGAACAGGTGATCCGCACTAAAAAATCAGAAAGATAAATATAAGAATTTCTTTCCAAAAAAAAAAAAAAAAAGAACACAAGGTTGGCATGTAATAGGAAAAACGGAAGGTGACGATATTATGAGATAATATCTAGAGATATTATGGAGTAATATGGTCAGTAATATATTACCATATACGAAGTTATGATAATATCGTATTTATCGTGAATATCGTAGATATTGTGAATATGTACGAAGTACATTTATGGTAGATTGTATTTAGAAAAGTTGTATTACTTGTAGGTTAAGACGGTGAATGTACCTAGTATAAATAGGATTGTACAATTGATGAAATGAATGAGAAACCAGAAACTGAGAAACGTTTCGTACGAATTCCGCTGCGTGTGTTTCTTCCCATCAATTGTACCATCCATGGGGAGAAACACACGCAGCGGAATTCGTACGAAACGTTTCTCAGTTTCTGGTTTGTCATTCATTTCATCAATTGTACAATCCTATTTATAATAGGTACATTCACCGTCTTAACCTACCAGTAATACAACTTTTCTAAATACAATCTATCATAAATATACTTCGTACATATTCACAATATTTACAATATTCACGATATATACGATATTACCATAACTTCGTATATGGTAATATATTACTGACCATATTACTCATCTCGTAATATCGTCACCTTCCGTTTTTCCTATTAGCATGATTATTCACGATGAATTAATTTTAGTGTTGAATGGGGAACGTATCATGTCCCTTGAAATTCAAAATTGTAAAGATATGGAGTACCTCTGAACAAAGAAATCTGGAAACAAATTACTCTGCTCCTAATTTGAGGGGGGGGGGGAGATTCATTCATTTGTTGAGTACAATGAATTAATACAAAAAATACATAAAGTCACCATGAATTTCATTTTGGTAAATGATCTCGATTTCTTACTAATCACATGCATAGGGGTAATTAATTCTTTTGTTTAAACAAGAAATACATAAATGTCACCATGAATCTATTTAAGTTTAATAAATGACCTCAATTTCTTAGTAATTATATGTATGAGCATTAATTATCAACCTTTAATAAGAAATCATCAAAAAAACTATAAATAATACATGCACTACTAGGATCTTCTATACTACTTACTATTGTAAAACAATTGCATTTGGAATTCACATAAATCATCCCAAGTTTTTTCATTATAGGTTTCAACCAAAAATGAAGGGTTCATCAATCAAATTTTCATTCATATTCGTCATCTTAGTTGTGGCATCATGTGAGTTAATTAGTTCCATTTATAACCTAATCAAATTAATTCATTATCACGTATCTAATGTTGCTTTCAATTAGTTTAATGTGATTTCCTCGTTCGTTATCTAACAGGTTCCGCATGAACTAGTTTCATGGTATCGATGGACCCAAATCCATAACATTATCAATCAACTCTAAATCGCGTTATTATATATGATTACGTACAGGTGTGTCATTGTCAAATGCTGTAGCAGTTTGCAAACTTGATGCTGATTGCGCGAAGCAGTGTAAAGGAACAAAGTTTGCTCAGTGCATAGGCGGGAAATGTTTCTGCAGCAACTATAAACCACTTCTAGAACCCGGAACATCACCCGGATATTGCAACGGCAAGACCGACTGCGTGAAAATGTGTGGAGGATTAGAGCATTCTGTGTGTATGATGGGCAAGTGTAAATGCATTGCTAAATTTCCACAAGTAGAACCCGGAACAAGAACCGGGTTAAAATGTAGCGTTAACGCCGACTGTGCGAAGATGTGTGGAGGAGCAGAGTTTTCTGATTGTTATTTGGGCACGTGTAGGTGCATTAGAAATTAATGAAAATGTGCTTGTGCCACAAGATAAACTTTGTAACGAAAATGCAACAGAGGACGGAATAATTAACATTGTGTTGCAAGTAATGTTAGTTTAATTTTTTTTTTGGTTACAAGACGAAAATAACGCAAACTAACTACTAATATCTATTAAACCCACTCAAGGAGGAAGTAGCACTTAGCTTCATTGTCATTTAGCCAAGCCCACATCATCTTGCAATTGTATCACTCTCGGCCGGCATGCCTTCATGGGCCCCTGATGAAGATCCTGTCGAGCGTGCATAGCCAAAAGGTCCGCCGCTATATTCCACACACGTCTCGTGTGAGACACATGCACATGCAGCATCCTTGCGAGCTCCCTACATTTCAATAAATAGATGGTGCTCAATCTATCCAAAGGGTTTTTGAGATTATTAATACCTTGAACAACATTTTAGCAATCCGAATACAAGTTGACTTCCCCAACTCCATGTACGCGGAGCCAAGTGAAACCCATGAGGATAGCATAGCATTCAGCCTCGCTAGGGTTGTGGGCGAATGTTGTTTATTTTGTTAATAATTTTACTAGCTTGCAGAAATATAATTTAGAAAAATTTGTGGGAAACCACCCCCAACTTTCACTATTTTTTAAGGAATTACCTTATTAATTTTTTTTTTTTTGGTTGAAAGCCACCAAATATAAACAAAAATCAAGGGATAGAACCACCTATCTTACCCAAACCACCCTCTCACCACCTCTAACCACCACGAGCCCGCACTAACAACCACCATTTACCCGGACTACTTTGGTGATATTTGATATCGTTTAACTTCTTGCGTTATCGTTATGTACTTACGTATACAATCTTGTTCGACAAGGAAGTTAGAATTTCAAAAATTGCTTGAATAAAACAGAAAATATTTCTATGGTTCTTGATAATAAATTGTATATACTTGATACTTAAGCTAGAAATCGCGTATCGTAATCTATATTTTGCAGGTATGACGGCATTGCCAAAAGCTGAGGCAGTAGTTTGTAGGATTGACAGCGATTGCAGGAAGTACTGTGCAGGTTTACCAAAACTCCATTGTGTACAGGGTAACTGCTTTTGCACGGATAAAGATCTGATCTTCCCCCCGCTAATTCCAAAACGATGCCGCATTGATGCCGATTGCACTAAATTAATCATGCAGTTTGTATTGACTTGTCAACAGAGTTTGTTAGAGTTTGTAACTAACTTCCTAACTGATTGTAACCACCTCCTTGTCCATAACTAACTCTTGTATACGTGTGTGTGTGTATATATATATATATATATATATATATATATATATATATATATATATATATATATATATATATATATATATATATATATAGGCGGGTTCAAATGAGTCCGCCTGCTTAGATGAGTACATGAGTCCTCATCTGGACCGTTCGATGTAAAGCCGATGAAGGGCTGAGATGCAGCCAAATCGACGCGCGGACAAATAGAGCTAGGGGTCAGCGAGAGTAACGTCATTTCTTTCCCAGTTGTCTCTCTCTCTAAATTTCTCTCTCCTTGTCTGCGCTCTCTGATCTCTTAGCCTTTCCTCTCTCCTCTAAAATCCCCAAAACAAACCCTAAAAAGTTCTATTCGATTAAATCCCCAAATCAAGCTCAAACGATCGAAAAATGACAACAAGTGCAGCAATTGACGGCTCAATTTTTCTATAGATCCTCTAACAACGATGAACAAGGTAATTTCGAATGAATCTTGTAGTTAATTCGATCTTCTTTTTTTCTGAAATGGCGTTCAATTTTTGTTGTGAACCAGTTGTTTCTGCTGCTGTGTTTGTTGATAAGTATGAACATTAGGATATCAATTCCCAATTTCGATCGTTTTTTAATTTTCTGTATGATTTCGATTTTTAGATGGATTTTGCAATCACACATGTTCTTCCTTCGATTTCGATTTTCAGATAGAATTTGCAATCACACATCATTGGTTATTGAATCACACATCTTGTAGTGAATCACACATTATTGGTTATTGAATCGCACATCATTTCGCTATGGATCCTCTAAACAACCATGAACCAGGTAAATCTCGATTAATCTTGTAGTGAATTCGATCTATATTTTTCGATTTTGCAATCAAAATTTTGCTGCTGCTTTTGTTGATAATTATGAACATTAAGGTTCTTCTACTAATTAAACGGAGATAGGAACAGAAAAATTCATCGTTTTATTTTTTCAATTTCCCAAATTCGATCGTTTTTCAATTGTGTCTGCTTCTCGATTCTTAAATCATTTGCAATCATACGGTATTGGATATTGAATCACACAGGCTCTTCTTTCCATTTCGAATTTTAAATAGCATGGGCAATCACACAGTTTTGTTTTCAGGTGCTTTTTTTTTTTCTGTCCAAAAACAGTAGGCTGTGTGCAATTGTATTTGTTAATGTGATTCTATCTTATAGGGTGTGTGATTCTATTCGATAGAGTGTGTGATTTTATTGGTTAGTGTATGATTCTATTTGATAGCTTGTATGATTCTATGTGTGCGTTAGTGTGATTCTATTCATTAGCTTGCGTGATTCTATTTGATATCGTGTGTGATTCTATATGTTTATGTGTGTGATTCTATTCGATAGTGAGTGTGATTTTATTCCATAGAGTGTGTGATTTTATTAGTTAGTGTATGATTCTATATGTGTGTTAGTGTGATTCTACTCATTAGCTTGTGTGATTCTATTATGAGTCGTAAAACTTCTAGCACGTCATTCCTTCAGTAAAAGTCGTTGTTAGAGTTGAACTTGAATCATAGACCATCAGGTAAGCTCATTTTCATTGTTATGAGTTCCATTGTCATCCTTTCAATTGTGACTTTTGCGCCTTTAATGGTTTAGTTTTGAGGGGTATTTGTTTTATGTGTTTCCTGACGACTTTCACCCCACCCTCAAAACCAAAAAGAAAACACATAAAACAAGATAGATGAGACAGGAAAAAAAATGTTTCGATAGTACTGTTATTTGTTATTGTTTCTTGTAGCTTATAATGGTTTTGAATTGAAAGTTGAGACCGTCTTGCAATACGTACTTGTCAATCATGATGATCAAAGAGGACTGAAGATATCCTCTGTAATCTAAACTTACAAATTGTATAATAGTGTATCATGGTGTTACTGATGGATGAAAATGTTACGTGCAAGTGTGCAACTGTTCAATAATATGCGCGTACACTGACAAAGTAGTGATTCTATTAATTAGTGTGATTCTAGTAACTAGTGTATGCGATTCTATTGGATAGTGCGTGTGATTTTATTCCATAGTGCGTGTGATTCTATTCGATAGAGTGTGTGATTCTATGTGATAGAGTATGTGATTCTATTGTTGGTGGTTGTGATTCTATTAGTGGTGGGTGTGATTTATGCAAGATTCGCAAGGACAACTTATGAAAGTCCGTAGATCAGAGGCAATTCATGGAGGTACTTCTAGATCGTCGAAATTGACGAAATGGAAAAATGTCTTGCTAGTGCCTCACTGGAATTATAGAAAGCACCCAATGACAAGGTTACTGACTTACCGCGAGACTGAGAATGATTGTTTTGAAGCTGTGACATGGGACGACAAGTACTTCAAACTATATGCTCGTCAAGTAGATGTTTATACTGATAGTAAATGGAAGCCGATTAGCTCAATCGGAAGAGCGTTGTGCAATGCACAAGATGTGGGTTCGATTCCCATATCGGCTGTGAAATACTAAAAAATCATCAACTAAAAGAATCTAATTCAGTTATACGTGACTCTATTAAACTATCAGTCAAGCACTACCTTTTCGATGCCTGTATGTTTTAGACATAACATAGGTAAACTGATCTTTTGAGCTAACAACAATCCATTAATATGTCAGTGTACCCTTACATCAGGCCAAAGAAGAAGGTCATAGAAATAATTGGTACTGGTTTCTGAAATTGAAAGCAGTGGTTCACAATTTCAGTGATCAGGCCACCTCGCATATACATACATTCGTCTATGTGGGACTTGAACCCACACCTTGTGCAACAACACAATGCTCTACCATTTTGAGCTAATAGACGTGATAGGACATTTTAACCAAAAGACTGTCAAGACTTTGCAGGTTTGCTGGTATAGCATCAGATTCTGTGTTACATATGTTTTTTTCTTCTTTCGTTTGTTTCTCCTGATAGGATACCACTTCTGTCTTGTGTTCTGAGGGATATAGAAATTAGAATCCATCTCTCTCCATGTAGGGATAATACAGTTTAAGATAAACATGTAAATGTTGGCATACAGTAATGTGGTCAGAGGCACCTGGTTGTCTCAGATGTGAAACTCAAACACAATTTTGCAAGTTACTTGTAATGGGAAAAGATTTCAAAAAAATCTTAGTATTATGAGTTGTCTCAGATTACACGAGCAACATCCCAGTCAGTGAACACTTCCATAGTCCCAAAAAATATCCGATAATCCTGTGTTGTCCTTACCCAAGGCGAGGCATGTTGAAATTCTATTATTGCTAGTATTTTTAAGGATTTCTGTGTTCAAGGCTCTTTTTTCTTTTTACCATGTTCGTTAGATGGAGTTATATAGCCTGCTCACACACTATTATCTTGGCAGAGACCTAAACTCTTAAAATCGAGAGCTAATTACCAAGCAATAAATGCAGACACACTTCGAGCCCAAAATATGATCTACCATTTTGAACTATGGGTGGCCCATCTTATTGTGCTGAAATCAAATTTCAAGGACTCTGTAGCTTCCATGTCATTTAAGTCTGCAAGGAGTAGACTCCATCAATCAACTATACTTGTAACATTGCAGAAATATCATAAAGCGGCATATGATTTCACCATCACTCATTTCCTTTGTAATGCTACTTCAGGTGGCAGAACTATTAACAAAATTATATCCAGTTCTATATGTAGGGGTTCGCAGAATCGCAGCTAAATTTTCCATGAAATGATGAAACAGTACAGTCGTTCATGAAGGACACACTAAGAGAATTCATGCGACAAGCAGACTACCGACAAGTAAACTGTAAAAATTCAGCTTATTCAGTAATGATTGATCGGAAAACAATTATTATAAGAACATAAGTGGGAAAGATGTAGCATGGTCTCACCAGGATGTGCATTCCTAAACTTTCTCCTGCATACAAAAGCCAATTCCGAAAAGAATCATCCCTGTCAAAGCTGCTGCCACAATACCGCCTTCAAATATTGCTCTTCTTCGCTTCAAAGTTTTTCTAGAGGTTTTTGTTTCACAAAATTTGAACATACAGCTATTGTCAGTAAACCTCATCCAAAGACATCATATCACACATCCAAAGACATCATATCACACATCAAATGGGACTATGCTCGGTTTATCGATGCAGCAGCTAGAATCAAACAGAAATGCAAAAGACATCATATTAATTGAATAACAATGGTTCAGCCACTCCTTTTCAACACCATCTTATCCATGCTACAATTCAAATCAATCACACTCCAAATCAGAACTAACGTATAAAATCGCTCAATATACGCATGAATTTTAGAAATCACACATCAAATATACAAAAGCAAACCTAATTGCAAACCAGTACTATCTAGTCCACCAACAAAACCAGTAAATTAACAAATTAGAGCATAAACAGGAGAAATATGCAAAATATAATCAAATTAGGCAAAAATACAATCACACATGATAACAAATACAATCACACATGATTAACAAATACAATCACACAAATCGCATCAAAAAATTTGCACAAATCGCTGATCTAATTTCCGTAAATTACATGATTCGTGATGTCGTCCGAATTCGCCATGGACTGAGCTCGAGCAACTCGCTAGAAAATTCGCCAGAAATGCGTCGGATCGCAGACGTCTTTTCTCCGATTCCGGAAATGCAGCCAGTACTTTATTGAACTCTACTGTATCATCAGATTAGGCGAAATCAATACCAAAATTCAACAACAAAATAAAATCGAAATCATCAAAATCAAAACCAAATCGATTGAATTAATCAAGTGACGATGATAAAA
This sequence comes from Spergularia marina, assembly GCA_963680865.1. NCBI lineage: Eukaryota > Viridiplantae > Streptophyta > Magnoliopsida > Caryophyllales > Caryophyllaceae > Spergularia > Spergularia marina. Next base: position 6,810,125 of record OY804545.1, on the reverse strand, counting down.
ACAGATAGAAATTGAATCAAATCGATTAAAACATCTAATGAATGTAAAAATTAAAATCATAAACCCTAGATTTCTATCTAAACAAAAATGAAAACAATTGAGAAAGAAGAAAGAACCTGATATTGGTGTATGCATTACGATTGGTGGCGTAGATACAGAAATTGACGGCGAAGAGAGAGCGACGGCGACTAGGGGCGTGAAATTTTAGGCGGAATGGTGGAGCGGCGGCGAAGTGGTGGCATGCGTGCGTCGTTTGTAGAGAATTTGGGGGAGACGAGGGTGAGGAGAGAGAAAATGGGAGAGAAAGACTGAGGAGAGAGAAAATGAATATGCAAATATGAGGAGGGGGCGGTTTTTTTTATTTTTATATCTGTGATTCAATTGACGGTTTTACCCTTAAGGGGTGACGAAATGTCGAGCGTCGGATCAGATTGGATGAACGGCTGTGATTGGGACTCATGGACTCATCTAAACCTAAAGGACTCATTTGATCCTATATATATATATATATATATATATATATATATATATATATATATATATATATATATATATATATATATATATATGAACGGCGGGTTCAAATGAGTCCGCCTATTTAGATGAGTCCATGAGTCCTCATCTTGACCGTCGGATGTAAAGGAAAAGAAGGGCTGAGATTGAGCCAAATAGGCGTGCGGAGATCAAAGGAATGGGTCTTCGACCCAACTTCTCATTCCAAACACAAAATTTTCTCTCTCTTAAAAACACAAACCCAACCCAACCCCCCGTATCTCTCAGCTTCTTCTCTCTCCTGAATCTCTCACCTTCTTCTCAGCTGTTTCTCTCTCCTCCAAAAAATCCCCAAATCAAACGTCCAGAGATCAAAAATTCAAAGGAACTGCAAGGATTCAAGGCTTCGATTTGCTCTGCATCTTCAAAACAACGTTCAACAAGGTAATTTACAAGTTTTACAATCAATTAAACATATAAATTTCGAATCATTTGATCAATTTTTTTTATTCGAGTTTTGATTATCGTTAGTTTTGATTCGAGTTTTCGTAAGATTCAATCACATAATACAATTTCGCAACTAAAATTTTGAATCGTATTGACAATTTGGAATCATATTCTTGTATTCTTCTGAAATTTAGGAATTTGGAATCATACTGACTTCCATATTTCGATTTTTAGATAGAATATGCAATCTCACAGTATTTGTTTATTGCAATAACCGTCGGTTATTTTGGAATTAAATAGCATTTGCAATCGCACTGTATTAGATATTGAATCACACGGACTCTTCTTTCGATTTCGATCTTTAAATAGAATTTGCAATCACTGTGTATTGATTAATTGAATCACACTCGTCTATTATTGATTTTCCAATTACTCGATTTTATAATTGGTTAGGTTATAGAATCATATTGGTCAGTATATAGAATCAGATTGGCCAGTTTATGGAATCACATTGATGAGATTATATATGTTAGGCTGTGTGCAATTGTATTTGTTAATGTGATTCTATCTTATATGGTGTGTGATTCTATTCCATGGAGTGTATGATTTTATTAGTTAGTGTATGATTCTATTTGATAGCTTGTATGATTCTATGTGTGTGTTAGTGTGATTCTATTCATTAGCTTGTGTGATTCTATTCATTAGTTTGTGTGATTCTATTTGATATCGTGTGTGATTCTATAAGTTTATGTGTTTGGTTCTCTTCGATAGTGAGTGTGATTTTATTCCATAGAGTGTGTGATTCTATTAGTTTAGTGTATGATTCTATGTGTGTTAGTGTGATTCTACTCATTAGCTTGTGTGATATTATTAATTAGTGTGCTTCTAGTATCTAGCTTGTGCGATTCTATTAATTAGTGTGTTTCTATTAATTAGTGCGCTATGAGATTTCATTTCTTATGGTGTGTGATTTCATTTCATATAGTGTGTGATTTCCTTTAAAGTTTGCATTGTCCACTATCTTGTACTCCTATAGTCTACTAGCTCAATTGGCAGAGCGCCGTCTCATGGACGGAGGTGTAGGTTCGATTCCTACGTAGACTAGATGCATATCTAATGGTTGCTAGCAAATGCATAAAATGAGCATCTTATCAAACTCCTTTTGGATGCTATATATGACCTCATTCTTACCCTTAGAGAGGATTGGTGAAGTTCTGCGTGGTCTTTGCACCTTTAGATGAAGAAGTGGTGAGACAGAATTTGAGGGTTCGGAAGAAGGGGGGTGGTAGGAAGCCGGCTTCCGAGACAGAGAATGGGGATGATGTTGTTGTGAAGAAGAAGTCTGGTAGAAAGGCTAATCCGGGGAAGGAGGATGATGCTAAGAACAATGGGGGTGGTACCGAGCCAGCTGCTGCGGCGACAGATGATGGTCAGGTGGATGCTGAGAAGAAGAAGAAGAAGCGTGGTAGAAAGCCGAAATCGAGGAAGGAGGATGAGAACTATGAGGGTGGTACGGAGCCAGTTGCTAAGAACTATGCCATGGACATTCAGAAGGTTCACTATCATTCCGACCGGCAATGACAATATGTGGAACAGAAAATCCACAAACTCTTTTCCTGCTTCTGCAAACAGAACTTTTTTTGTTTGTGTGTCTATCAACAACTTCAGAGTCACCTTCTTCTCCGCCATCTGATCAGATTACTTGGAAGTTTTTCAGGGAGAATATGATGAAGAAGATTGATATTTTGACAGCTGAAATTGCTGATATATATACATACGAGATTTTACTGGTTGCATAGTAAATGAGAGTAGTTGGCTGATGACAGTATTGCAGGTCCTAAGTTGAGTTTCCCATGGTCTTGTCTGGTAGAATTAGGGAAGGCCTAAATAAGAGGAGTACTCGGAGTTCGGCCTCGGGTGTTGCTGTGCAGGAGAAGAAACAAAAGCCAAGTTATGCTTTTGATGAGAATGTAATGATAAATTAGGATTGTGTTATGTTTTTTGTTTTGTTTGTGTTATGAATTCAACTTCTTTTTCTAATTGGTTGTCTGTGTTTGTGGCATATTTGGCAGGGGATCAAGATTGATTCCGATATGTGTCACCAGTGCCAGAGGAACGATAAGGGAAGAGGTAATATATAGAATTCCACATGATATTGATAAGCAGCAGGCCATTTTGTGCTCATATGAGCCAACAAAAACAAAAACATTTGGCTATGTGGGAATCGAACCCACACATTTGTGCCATCTTGCACAACGCTCTACCGTTGAGCTAATAGCCATGAGTATCAGTTATACTTGATCATCGATCATCTGCATATATTATACAACACCAACTTGGACATTTTCAGCACATTCTTTTTATCCTCTATGCATAAAACTACATGAGCAAATAGGACATGTCACATGAGAAATGAGAATGCCTTCAACAAGTGAGGTCCTGATCCTGATCAACTAATGATTACGACTATATGCAAAGCAATGTCACCATAAACCTGATCAACCCATCAGAATTGCAAAGCCACACCAAGTGAAATGAATTACCAGGGGTCCTGATCTGATCTGTGAGTGAGGTCCTGATCTGACCTGTAAGTGAGGTCCTGATCTGATCTGTCAGTGAGGTCCTGAACTGATCTGTTCTCTTATTTTTACTTATTCGACTTCTCAGATGTCCTAATGTTTTTATCTGATTCTTCTCGTGGCTGAAAGCCTGAAAGTACAACACCGATGTGACAGCATGTGTGCGACATTGATATCATACCAAATCCTCACAAACTCCAGCAAATATTCAGAGATCTCATTAAAGAACCTCAAATTCAGTTAGTCCAAATTGAATAGAAGTAATCGAAACTCAACAACTAAACTGCAAGTATCACTATACAAAAAGATTCTTCAAACTCTCTTTCTGTTCCTCTACACTAGCTGCAATAATTGAGCTACTGTTGCTCAAACCAACAGCAACAAGTAACAACTCCCAACAAGTATCTTATTCATATAGAATTACACACAATCACAAATAGAATCACTTTTAGTGAAATGAGCGAATGAGCAACAACCGAAATCGAATGTCAGCAATACTGACGATTTGCTAAATCGCCTAGAGGAGCGCTAACGTCAGATTCAAATTAAGACTAATATGCATATAAGCATCAAATTAAATGCAAATTGAACCAATCAAACCCAAACGGAAACCAAAGAATAACAACTCACCATCTCATACTGAAATTCAATAAAAAGGCAATCGAAACCAAAAACAAAAGAATCAAAATATTTTAATTAATGATGTTAATCGAACTAATCAAACCTTAAACATCAGAAAAACGACTAAAACTGCAATCAAACCAGAAATTGCAATATTCATAAGAAAATCACATGTTCAAACACAAACTACAACAATAAACTCAACAAATTGCAGTATTCAGAAGAAAACCTTAAAAAAAAAAAAAATAGAAAACGCACCAAAAAATTACACAAGTCGCTGAACTAATTTGCGCACCTGAGCTCGAGCTACTAGCTAGAGAATTCGCCAGAAATGCCTCGAAGAATCACACACTAACACATTGTCACACACCTAACCAAATAAAATCACACACCAACAGATTGAATCACACCATACCAAAAATAGAATCAAACTAAAATTGCAACATTAGAATCACAGCTGCGCGCGAGAATCGAATCGGTGACATCGAAAATGTTCATCCAAAATCATCCAGAAGGACGTATAAGAAGCGTAAACCCTAGATTTAAATTAAGATACCAAAACAATGAATCGAAACTTAGAAATCACTCGATAACATCATAAGTTTTAGAAATCACAAAAAAAAAAAAAAAAAAACAATCGATACTAAAACAAACCTTATCAATCTGATCGAGCAGAGAGAAAAATAATAGAAAACCTCCAAAATCGCTGCGGAGTCTCGATCCGCCACCAAATTCAAATTTACAACCGCCGGAGTCTCGAACGAAGCCAAATTCAGATTTTCCGATGAGAAAATCACACTGCGTAATCTGCAAGATTATTCAATCGAATCAAATAATCTGATGAAAATTAAATTCAAAATCGATAAAATTGAAATTAAGAGAACTAGACCTCCTATATGATCAAATGCGGCTGTGACGGTGACGGCGACGGCGATGACGCGACAAAGGCAGCGGTTGCGGCGTCGACGTGAGGAGAGGAGTGAGAAAATGTCGAGGAGGAAGATGATCCAGAGGAGGTGGAGGAGAAGTCAGGGCTGATGTAGACGGAGATGTTCAGCACACGCGACAGCTACGACGGCAAGGAAGGTGGCGAGTACGACGGCGAGAAAGAGAAAGCGGTGAGGGCATCGGCGAAGCGGAGGAGAGAGAAAGAAAATCGTGGAATTTGGGGAAAATGAAGATCAAGAGAGAGAAATTGAGTTTGCTGAAATGAGGAGGGAGGCCGTGTTTCTGATTTTTATATCTCTGTTGCAATTGACGGTTTTACCCCTAAGGGGTGGCGAAATATCGAACGACAGATTAGATTGGATGAACGGCTGTGATTGGGACTCAAGGACTCATCTAATCCTAAAGGACTCATTTGATCCTATTTCTATATATATATTAATATATATATATATATATATATATATAGCACATAGGGCTGTAATTACAATTAAGTTCAGTTGAATAAAATTCATTTTCTATTTACTCTGCGTCTCTCTCAACTGTCTATCTTCTCTTAGAAGCTTCTGTCCACCATTGATGGAGGTTATCAAGCTTCTTAATAGTTTGATTTGTCATGCATTTCTTGTACTAGTTTTTAATTATGCAAGGAACTGAAGATAATTCACAATGAATAATACATGATTATCTCCTTATTATACCTCACAAATAATTGTTGTTGCTGATTGCTTATGCATGCTCAATATACGAAGCATTGTTGTGAATTTCATCGATCTTTTTATGCTGAACAACCTTTGATATGGACGAGATTGGTTGTTCTGTAAAAATTTGGTTTTTATCCTCTTACGACTCAGGTGTTAAAGACACGTTAACAAATGAACAAAAAGAAACCTAAAACTCTGTATCTATTAGGTGCAACCATCGTACTGTGTGTACTAAATTTGTCAACAATAGGCTGAAACTTGACGCCGTTTATTTAAGGTATTGTGACATAAAAATGTGTGAGCAGCCAAATGATTGTAGAATTTTAGAGGGGATGAAAATGAGAGTAAATCATGGAGAAGTTGACTGATATTAAACTTGCTCATAAACCTTTTCAATTAATCTCAATACAATAAGGCCTCTTATATAGGCAATACAACAATAACAAATCCTATAAATTAGGAACTAATCCCTGACTATGCCAAATCCCGTGTATCCCACTAAACCACAACACTAACATGTATCCTAATTAGCAGAAACAACTAACTAATAATTAGGAACCACTTTGACTAATATTTTTTGGATCAATAATCCAACAATGATGATGTTGTGACAGAGGCTATCATCTTGCTGGTCGGTACGCGAAGATATAATAGGAGTAATATCGACAAAATCACAAACAATATAAACGTAAAGAAAATACAACGAATTTTACTATGACTCTTGTATGCTCATAATTATTGTGTCTAAGGGAGACTATGCGGGGAAAGAGCTAGTTGTTTATATAGCTCCTTTTCATAAAATCTGGATTATGAGGCTAAATTGTTCTATTGGTGTAATAAGCACGAGTAGTAAATAGTGACTAGTTCTTGTATCCGTAATTTTACGGTTCTTTATATACGTCCTACTTTTGATGGGATGCGTATGCCTTAACGTATATAGAGCTTGATGGGTTAATGTGTAATAAACTCAAATTAGAGTTAATTAAGGAAGTAGATACGATATAACCATTTCGAATAATTCCTATATTAATTTGTAACTAACAATAACTTGGGACCCTAAAAAAAACAATAACTTGGGGGTATTTACAAAGATAATGTACATTTCATAACAACTAGCTATGATTAATACATAAAATCACTAAAACTTCACAATATCCCTCTAAATTGTTGTAGGAGAAAATTACCTACACCACCATTTTCATATCTCCTCTCCTTAATTTTTTTTCTTTCGACATACCGTCATGTGTAGGTGGCATGCATTTTTTTTTTCTTTTCTTACTAACTTCAAACAAACAACTGGGCCATATATATACTATGGTGTCATTTGGATACACTCGGGAACTCGGAAATCCAATGAACTTGCAAATCCTAGGAATTAAGAAAGTATGGGAATTGGGGAAATTTGTTTGGATGAACAAGGGAATTCAATTCCCATGGGAATTTCTGCTTACAAAGCCCCCCAGGGTAATTGAATTCTTACACTTTGGAGGAATTGGAAATGCCTAGGAATTTCCAATTCCTACACTTTATGGTAACCAAACAACTCATGATAATTCAATTCCTAGGAAAATAAAATTTCTGTGTGTATGATGGGCAAGTGTAAATGCATTGCTAAACGTCCACAAGTAGAACCAGCCGGAACAAGAAACGTGTCAAAGTGCAGCGCCAACGCCGACTGTATGAAGATGTGTGGAAAAGTGGAGTGGTCTGAGTGTCATTTGGGCACAGTGATGCCGCTGCGTATCTAAGAAGCTATGTGTTTTTACCCCAAAACACTTTGTAATGAATAAACGACAGAGACATTGATCTCGAATTGCTGAGAACTAATCTTTTGTAGTTTCTCTTCTTTAGCAGTGAAATAAGAAAAGTTTGAGATATGATTATCAGTCTTAATTATTTTCTGTGTTATCATTTCTTGTAAAATATTCTTCGAGGAAGAGGGGGTTGGATTTTAGACGTTTAATTAGTAGGAGGATGATAATTAGAATTACATTTCTACCTGTACTTAAAAACCTTCATCTTGATTCACAATAATAATAAAGGCAATTGTAACCAAAGAAAAAGAGAAAAAAAAAGTTCAAAGTCTTGTTTTGAATTCTAATCTGATTTCGCTCAATTCAAGTTTCGGTCGAAATCAACTTCGACCTCCAAAAAGAAGAGGATGAGTTAGAGTGGCTTGAAAAGATTTAAAGAGAGTACGTTTTGAATAGAATTAATTAACACTACTATGTTATATTAAGATTGGGGGATAAAAATTGTACATCTTTGTAACTAGGGTGTAATGGTGCAACGGTATAAATTTGTATTACCAGAACTTCAAAAGTCTATCCAAATAAATGAGGTGTTCAATTTGCCAACACGGTTGTTGCCCTGACAAATTATCTCTCTATTATAAACTAGAAAAAAGGATCCTATTAAAACAGTGTGAATCACATGTCCCACTTTCGTGTCTTACTCCGTGTATCTCTACAATCATTTCATTATTTTATCTTTTAAAAATTATATTTCTTGGAAAGAATATTGAAATGGTGATTTGTGATTGGAGGGGTACACGAAGTGTGACATGAAAGTGGGACAGGTGATCCGCACTGTAAAACTAGAAAATAGAACCTCATTAACCCATAATCAAATTAATTACTATCTATCAAGCTTATTTACTGCACTCGATAGATATCGATTGAATTGTAGACAATTTTCTGCGTGTTTATATTTAGAGTTTGAGAGATTACAAAACATACTAGTATGTGTGGAACTGAAAAACGGAGAACAACATAAAGCGTAGAAAATTACAAACTAAAAAGCTACAAATTAACACTAAAATCTGGCTTGAACGGCATGAAGATGAAATTCTCATCGAAAAACTCTTTGATTTCCTGATCCGGGATTCCATGATGAACAACCTGGTGGAGTTCAAGTTACCCAAATTCTTGCAAGTTCTGAGACTATCTTATTTACCCAAATCCTCCCAAAGTTTACATACAGTAGTCTTTTATTGGTTGATGGTAATTTGTGCCTCCCTGCCAAATTAACTTCATGTTTACGCTTCTCCTCTTCAGTTCTGACAAAATTGAGGGAATTGAATAAGACATTTTTTTGAATTATATAATAACAATAAATCAGATTAGTTATCCGAGATCTCGATCGTGTCATTGCGAATGATGGTTAATTGTGTGGGACTTTGTTTTCTTGAAGCCGAAGGTGACATTGTTAGAATTACAATCGTGTGGGTCTACATGTTTTCCATATATGTGTGTGTATTTGGCCGTCTTAAGGTTAGCCTACAGAAGTGATCAAGTTTACCATAAGTATTTGGGCTTATGACATCTAATAAGAATATGGACTAAATATGTGTAGAGACCAGTCAGTTATTCCTTATTCAATGATGGGCCGATTAAGGAATAAAACACCCTATATATATTTAGGGTTCAGGGTCATGGTCCCTAACTCATATCTTTCTCTCACTCTCTGACATCCCATCATCAGTTGGTGCCCTTAGGAGAAGGTTAAAGAGTTAGAAGATCCATACCCACCACCACAACGTTTCACAATGGATCAAGGTACGCTTCCGCTACTGTCTCATCTTGCTAATCTGACATGAATACGGTTCTCGATTTTGTTCCGGATCTTAGGTATAATTTAACAATTGGTATCAGAGCCAATTCATGTCAAATTATTGGGAATAAGGGTTTTGTTTTTCGAACGTGGTTTGGTTTGAATTTATTGCAAATCTGTTCGGCTAAGCATGTTTACGAATTTTGGTGTGAATTGCTATTCGGTTAGTTTTCATTGCAATTTGATTAACTTTTGTGTAGTTATTTTTATTTATTTATCATGGCACGTAAGTCAACTTTTGGTTCATGTGAATTATGTGCGTATGTTCGATACTAAGTAATGATGCTTTGATCGAAATTTCAAGCGGTGGGTTTTGGCACGTTGTCATTGAAAATTTACAACTTTTGAGCTTTCCTTTCTTTTGTTTATGGTAAAGCTGCATGTCCTCTTGATCCATGTGCAGCCTTCGCTTAATTGTTGCAGTTTATTACATGCTTTTCATACGTATCCTCTTGGTTAATTACTTCGGATAAATTAAAGGACCTTAGTTCTTTCTTTAGTTGATCACATAGACTCATGTTATTAATTTTTTGTGTACTTAATCTTTGAGTCTCCTGATTAGCCTTGGCATGAGTCACGTGCGTTTCGTTAAATCCGCATGCCCTTGTGTGTTTTCAATTAATATCACATGGTTTGTTCTCTGTTTGATCAATCGGTGATTAAGGTCTTTCATGTTATACTGTTGAATTAAAATCTGATCGCTTGATTGTGTACGTATTTTGTTTACTGTGTTTGATGCATATGTTTTTTTTTTTTTTTTTGCTAAACCAAGGAAATTCGTATGCTATAAAGTTTCGACCATGAATATCTTTGGCGTTTGGTTTTGTCAAAGTCAGTTTATAATTACACATTCGGATCATGGTCATTATAATTACAAAGTTAAATAATCAGACCTTTTTGGTTTAAATCAATTAAAGATGTCTTATTTCCTACAATAAATTTAATTGAAACAACATGTCGCCAAAGTGACCTCTCTTGTGGAGATTGATTTTATTTGGACATAAGATGGTGTGTATAATATTCATGCGGATATTACCCGGCCCAAAGGAAGGCTAATATTTGGCCGAATTGTATATACATGTATAGTAGTAAATATGTGATGAATATTTGGTTCTTTCCATGTGAATAATAAACCAGTCCAAAGATTGTGCTGTTATTTGACAGGATCTTATTGTCAATATTTATTTTACTATGACTAAAGGAAGTGCCAAATTACAAGTTGATATTTCTGTCCAAAGACTAGACTATTAATGTTGTGCATGGTACTTTGTGATGGGCCCTACCAATGTCTGATTTAACTCTTAAAATTAAAGAACTTATGTGAGCGTTTTGTTTTGTTATTTTCAGTGAACAATACAGCTTCTGTGATATCTGTCATATATCTAAACAAAGAATTAAAAGACTTGTGTCAAATGGAATTCTTGATCCCCTTGATTTTTCAGATTTTCGACTTTGTGTTGAGTGTATTAAGGGGAAACAGACAAACAAAAGGAGATTAGATGCCAATAGAGCTACGGATGTCTTAGAACTGATACATACGGACATTTGTGGACCATTTCCTACTCCGTGTAGAAATGGCCAACAATATTTTATCACGTTCATAGACGATTTTTCTCGATATGGCTATCTTTTTCTCATACATGAGAAGTCTCAATCTCTGGACATGTTCAAAAATTTTAAGGCCGAGGTGGAGAACCAACTTGGCAAAAAAGGTAAAATCTGTCAGATCAGATCGTGGTGGTGAATACTATGGTCGATATGATGGATCCGGTGAACAATGTCCAGGCCCATTTGCCAAATTCCTAGAGGAGTGTGGAATCGTTCCTCAACACACCATGCCAGGTTCTCCTCGCATGAATGGTGTAGCGGAGAGACGAAACAGGACCTTAAAGGACATGGTGAGAAGTATGATTAGTCACACGACCTTACCAGAATCACTCTGGGGAGAGGCACTAAAGACTGCAGCGTATATCCTTAACAGAGTTCCAACAAAGGCTACTATTAAGACCCTTTATGAGTTATGGACTGGAAAACAACCCAGTATAAGACATTTACACATTTGGGGATGTCCAGCTGAGGCAAGGCCTTATAGGCCACATGAAAAGAAATTGGACTCAAGAACAGTTAGTAGCTATTTTGTTGGGTACTCTGAAAAGTCTCGGGGGTATAAATTTTATGATCCCACTACCAGAAACATTTTTGAGACGGGAAATGCCCAGTTCTTTGAGGATATTGAGTTTTGAGGGAAGGATAAGGTTAGAGATTTTGTCTTTGAAGAGGAATCTATTTCTCTTCCTCCAGTTGTTAATAGTGACAATGGGGAAGACATTGTTGAAAACCTCCCTACTGAGGATCAACAGATCATTCGGGTAGAGCAAACTCAAACACCTCAAGAACAAATGTCGTTAAGGGAGAAGTCCACTAGAGTGAGAAAAAGTACTTGTTCAGATGATTTTATATATCTCCAAGAACATGAGGAAAGTGTAGTTTCATTGGAAGATGACCCTATCAACTTTCATCAAGCTATGCAAAGTTCAAATTCTCAAAAGTGGATTGATGCCATGAATGATGAGATTAAGTCCATGAAAGACAATGATGTTTGGGATCTCGTTCTGTTGCCTGAAGGTGTGAAACCTATTGGTTGCAAATGGATATTTAAAACCAAAAGGGATTCGAATGGTAATGTAGAGAGATATAAGGCTCGTCTTGTTGCAAAGGGCTTTACTCAAAAGGAAGGCATTGATTATAAAGAGACTCTCTCTCCAGTTTCTTCGAAAGACTCTTTTAGAATAATAATGGCATTAGTGGCACATTTTGATCTTGAGTTACATCAGATGGATGTAAAGACTGCGTTTCTCAATGGTGACATTGACGAGACAATTTATATGGTGCAACCTGAAAACTTTGTGTCGGGAGATGCAAAGAAGATGGTTTGCAAATTGAAGAAATCCATCTATGGACTCAAGCAAGCTTCTCGTCAATGGTATTTCAAATTCCACGAGACTGTACTCTCATTTGGTTTTGAGATGAACTCTGTGGAAGATTGCATTTACCATAAGTTCAGTGGGAGTAAACGTATTTTTTTAGTTTTATATGTGGATGACATCTTGCTTGCCAGCAATGATATAGGTTTTCTGCATGAAACCAAGAGACTTCTATCAAAACATTTTGAGATGAAAGACCTTGGTGAAGCAGCCTTTGTGTTAGGAATTGAGATACATCGAGATCGTTCTCGAGGTGTACTTGGATTATCACAAAGGAACTATATCGATAAGGTTTTAAAGAGATTTAACATGCAAGAATGTAAACCACTGGATACCCCTATGGCAAAAGGAGACAAATTCAGTCTAAGTCAATGCCCCAAGAATAGTTTCGAGAAAAAGGAAATTGAGACAATTCCTTATGCTTCAGCTGTGGGAAGTCTCATGTATGCTCACGTTTGTACGCGTCCTGATATAGCGTACATTGTTGGGATGTTAGGCAGATACTTAAGCAATCCGGGTGTGGATCACTGGACCGCAGCCAAAAGAGTCATGAGGTATCTACAGAGAACGAAACACTACATGCTCACATTCAGAAGGTCGGATCATCTTGAGATCATTGGGTATTCTGACTCCGACTTCAATGGATGTCCTGATAGTAGTCGATCCACTTCAGGCTATGTTTTTCTGCTGGCTGGAGGAGCTATTTCGTGGAAGAGTGCAAAACAGGAACTTATTGCCACTTCTACCATGGAAGCAGAATTCATTGCGTGTTTTGAGGCATCCAACCATGCGATATGGTTACGGAACTTGGTTGCAGGGCTGCGTATTGTGGACACAATTGAAAGACCACTTAAATTGTTTTGTGACAATAGAGCGGCTGTGTTGTATTCCAATAGCAACACGAGCGCAACAAAGTCCAAACACATTAGGCTCAAGTTCCGTGCTGTAAAGGAAAGAATCCAGAGGGAAGAGGTGTTTATAGAGCATATTGGTACAAACTCCATGATTGCGGATCCGTTTACTAAGGCTTTGTCACCCAAGGTCTTTCATGAGCATACTGCTCATATGGGTGTTATTTTGTTTAAGGTTTTGGAGGACTAGTGGGAGTTTTTTGTACTCATGTTCTATTGATAAACACATTTAAGTTTTGTACTATGGTTTTTTGTTTAAAGTTTTAGAATAAAGTTTATGGTTTTACCCTCTTATCTTTTAATAAGATCTCACTAAAGAATATAGTTGGACTAGTTGGAAATAGACATGTTAAGATCACATTTCATGTAATTTTCCATGCTACACATCCATATTTGATCTATGTCGTTTGATTCTGTTTGATGTATGTGATCATTGAGGATTTAGTCAATGGGTGACGAAAGTCGCTTTGGTCCTAGGTTGGCATAATCAATGGACCAGATTGTTCGAAGATGTCTTTAATGATGGCAACAAATTTGAGCTCAGAAGGTTATGCACATATTATACAGAAAAGAAACATGTGGCCCAAGTGGGAGATTGTTAGAATTACAATCGTGTGGGTCTACATGTTTTCCATATATGTGTGTGTATTTGGCCGTCTTAAGGTTAGCCTACAGAAGTGATCAAGTTTACCATAAGTATTTGGGCTTATGACATCTAATAAGAATATGGACTAAATATGTGTAGAGACCAGTCAGTTATTCCTTATTCAATGATGGGCCGATTAAGGAATAAAACACCCTATATATATTTAGGGTTCAGGGTCATGGTCCCTAACTCATATCTTTCTCTCACTCTCTGACATCCCATCATCAGTTGGTGCCCTTAGGAGAAGGTTAAAGAGTTAGAAGATCCATACCCACCACCACAACGTTTCACAATGGATCAAGGTACGCTTCCGCTACTGTCTCATCTTGGTAATCTGACATGAATACGGTTCTCGATTTTATTCCGGATCTTAGGTATAATTTAACAGACATTTCTAAACTCTACGAAATTGATTATCTCAAGAGGTTTGATCGATTGGTCCATTTATGGCGTCGATTATTCGATCAATACTAGATGAGTATATATGTAGCTGTTGGGAAAAAAGAGGTCAAAGCGGAAGCTACAAACTAACTACCCTTTCCTCAATTTGTGTTGTTAGATGAAACTAACCAAATGTAATGCAAAAATGGAAACTCGGCAGCCCTCCGGGACTGTATAGAAGCCCCAAAAACAAATGACAAGAAAACAAACAACACAAAGATTTTATTTGGAAACCCAAGGTGGGAAAAAACCACAGATAGCGTAAGCCCGGTACCAAGCCCTTCCACTAATCAACAAACCAATGAAGTACAACTACAATCCTCCCTAGTAACCACTAGGGGCAACCACAATCTCAAGGTAACAACCTTGGACAAACAATCACACATATCTCCACTACAAAGTAGCTGATAACACCAAAATACACTAAAAGGCAGAGGGAACGAAAGTACCAGGTAGAGAAGTCGAAACGACTCCAAAATTGGCAGGAACGAAGCTTGTAAGTGCAGTAGATACCCCTCCAAATTTGGTTGCAATCCGAGTTCGAATGGACCGGGAACAGGACTTCAAATTTGGGTTTTTTAGGGTTATACGGGATTAAGCTTGCTCTCTCTTTTTCTCTCTTTCTCTTTCTTTTGTGTTGTGTTTTTGTGGTGAGTGTTTGATCTTCTGCTCACACAAGCATTCCTCTTTGTTTGCAAAAGCTTCTCAAAGAACGATATAAATAGTAAGGGTAAAATGATGTTTTACTACCATTTTACTTACTACATCCATATGTAAAAACACATGGATTCTTCCTCCTTTTAGGTGGGAATACTCCAACAGTAGCGATATTGTCCAAGACCGTTCAATTTTGGGCAGGTATATACGCTAAAAATGTTGAGTGACGGGAGGCTGAAGTTGAGGAGGAGAGGCGTAAACACGAAGAAATAAGACTAAAACAAGAAGAAATCGATGACCAGAAGCTCAAGCATGAGGAAAAATTGCGAAAGAAGCAATTAGAAATAGAGGAGCTGAAACATAATTATTTCGAGGAAGAAATGCGTGAGAAACAAATTCGTCATAATTCGGCCTTATATTTGAAAGCGGGCCGGGCCGGATCGAATTTGGCCACGAGCTCAGAGTTTGGGACATTTTCGGGTCTACTGTAAGGCCCAAACCTTGGAAATGTTGGGTCGGGCCATTGGGCTTGAGCCATTTGGACAACTTTAGACCTAGTCCAAACCATCAGTAGATATATGTGAGAAACCGTCTTTCAATAATTTATTGATAGACCAATTATTTTATGCATATCGTGACCCCGTGTTTATAATTAGTGACCATTGTATAATTTTTCGCAATCATTTTAGTTAATCACTAAAAATATTCTCATGGTTACAATCTATAAAAAAATCGTTTTGTACAACATTATAATGGTTTCCAATAAATCGTCGACAAACATTTTTTATGAGAATTTGTGCCAAACCAATAAGGAAGATTATATTTTGTTATCAATAGTGATGTGGTGCTAATGTGTCATACTCTCTCCATTTCTTATAATTGCTTTGTGTTTTTTTTTTTTGTTTTTTGTTTTTTTGTCACATGTCTAAATTAAACACAAACAGTCAAAGAGGAGGGAGTATCTTTCATCTTTGTCCTTCACACTATGGTGCCTTCTTTTATTGATCTAACTAGTTTACTATCCGGGCTACGCCCGAAATAATTTTATCATTTATAAAACTTCCACTTTCAATGTATATGATGTGATTCCCACTACGCCATGACACCGGATGGTCAAGAACCGGTGTCAGAAAATTATACGACACCGGTTTTGTATAACCCGGTGTCATATGTATTTAAAAAAAAAACAATTGCCAAGTATATAGAATTTATAGCAAAAAAAAAAAAAAAAGAAGAATTAAGGAAAACATATGACACCGGTTGTTTCCAAAACTGGTGTCATATGTTAACACCAAAAAAAAAAAAAAAAAAATCTCACCTTGTACACTCCGCCTTAACTTCCCTAATAACTCCTTCATATTTCTCCTTCTCCTTCACACACGCCTCCTCTCACTTCTCATCTTCCTTTCCTTGTTGACCATCACCATCTACTCCATTTATTTTTCATTTATTTTCCTTGTTCTTTCCTATTATCCCTTATCTCCTTTTCACATTCCTTTCATCTCTCATTTTTTAAATTATGAATGAACTTCCTCTCGTTCATCAAGCAAGTAGTGTTATTTACAGGACTTGAGATTGATCTTTGGTGGCCAAATCAACTTTGTTACTTCATGGTCGATTTTACCATCAAAGTTCCGCATCTAGTCCTATCTCCATGAGAAAATTAAGTAAGTCAAGTATTACCATTGAACAATCTGAGGTGTGCGGTTCTTGAATCAAGATTTTGATTGAATTGGTTATGTATGTAAGTGTATGTAACAAGATCCCAGAAACATATGTTTATTTTCTTTGTTTTTTATTTTTAGATCTATTCAACTAACTTTTTAGATGGGGATTTGAATGTTTATTTTTGATTGAATGTCAAATTTGTGATTTTTTTTTTGTTTAGTGGATCGTAATAATAATTTTTACAGGTTTGTCAATTTGAATTTATTTATGATAAATGTGTTGATCTATACTTAATTCAATTTTATGTGATTTCTCGCAAGTATAATCTGGAATTGTGATGAACAATATGAGACAATGGATGGTGCCCATGATGGGGAGTTTGTACAACTTATGGTAGCGGCGGCGTGAAATTAGGGTTTGGAAAAAATGGGATTTATCTCTCTGCAAACATTTTTTTGTTTTGTTTTTAAATTACACATAAGACACCGGTTTTGGTTACAACCGGTGTCTTATGTACCTCCTTTGACCAGAGCCATGTAGCACATATGACACCGGTTTTTGGTACAACCGGTGTTATATGTGCAACCTTTAACACCGGGTTTTTAAAACTTAACCGGTGTCTTAGCCTAAGACACCGGCAGTCCAGACACCGGGTATAACCGGTGTCTGATCGATTTAAGACCCGGTGTTAAATGTGATTTCTGGTGTAGTGTCCAACTTAAATACTTAAGGAAGGTATAAAATAATAAGGTAAAGATGAAATCAATTAATAGTAAATATTGATTGATTATAATAAAAAAATATTGTGAATTTTTTGGTATGGAAAACGTTACTTATATATAACCGTGGATGGAATGTACATGTAACAACCCTAAATTTTCGACTCAATTAAATAATGAAAACCTAGGATTATTATGCCACAATTAACTAACTAAGTTAATTGCAAGGCGGAAACCAAAACAATAAATCCAAAATGTAAATATTAAAATAGTACGACAGCGGAAGACTTAGTCAAAGTTTACAAATTCCAAATCCAAAATCCAAATGTAATAATAAATGTTCAACGATTGTCTAAATGAAAAGACCCCATGAATGCAGACGTCCGCAAGCTCAACATATCACCATCAAACACACCTGTCAACTGCGCCATCGGAAAATGACACAGGCCCCATAATAGGGTAGGGACAAACCCAAACAAAAGAACGTCAGTAAACAGGCTGAGTAAGAACTCAAAGCAAAACAAGGGAAATTAAGATACGCGCCTTTGAGGCGCGTAGCTGAACAAGCAACGCTTACAATCAAAGAATTAGCCAAGATGATTAGAGAGATATATGAACAAGAATTATATTATGAGTATCATAGAGGAGAATCAAGTGTACAGGAATGGGCACTCCGCATCAGTAACCCATCTTTGGTAAGGGTCCTACCCCTAACTAGGAACAACTCTAGAGCTGACCAACCCAAACCACCCTAAGAGAACCCGAGTGTGCACACCCCTCGCAAGAGGGCCAATAGGATGTAACCGGTCAAGGAGGAGGTTCTAATAGGTAACTGGTAGCTAATCCAATTAAGAGTTACCTTGATCAGAGGTATAATAAATCATTCGTAGACGAGCACCCCCGGAGGAGTTAACACGTAACTCTAGAGTGTTTATAGAAGGAAATCCCATTAACCATAACCCATGTTCAAACCATGATTAGATATTTGATTTGATGTATAACCAATTCCCAACCAAACAAGAGATATTGTGATCAATCGATAGAAGTATAGAAGCCAATATATATATGAAATAAGAATTGATCACATTAGAAGACAATAGAACATGCTCACGCTCAAGAGTTGGCGTTCTTACCGTAACCGCTAAACTTCTCCTTAATTATTCCTCTCAAAGTCGTCAAATCAAACCTCTTTAAACCCGTACGCTATTTAACATTAAATGATAACCGAAATTAACAATCACACCAAAACAATTCCCAAATCACAATCAAGCAGACTCCCAAATTATTAATATCAAAATTCCCGAATGACTAATGTTGCATACAATTTCAACCCGTATAATACGTATTACAATTAAACTAAAACCCACAACTAAATTCCATTAGTTTTAACTCAAAGCAAATTAGACCATTATCATACTTTGCACACTGCCGTTCGACAAAACCAACAACGATACACTAGCAAATGTCACTTGAATGCCATTAAAGTGCCAACACCCAAAATCATCATCAACAAAACCAACACTGCAAACAACAAAACCTTAGTTGTATGTACCACGATCAGCCGAGACCAACAACAACTCGCAACGACAATACCAACGGCAACCCATGACAGTACTAACGACAATAGCAATACCTAAGACAACGACAACCCAAAACAGAGGACCCTTATACCTACGCAAAACCGAGCACAAACCCAAAACCCAACCCAAATCATTCATAACATAGATTATAATCTTCTAAAAACCATGATAAACAATAATCTAGGATTAAAACGTCGTAAAACATCATAAACCAAAGTAAATCGACAAAATACGAAACGACAATGTGTAATACCCCGGAAATGGAAATGGAGATCCATACCCATGGATTTCATTGCAGGATTACCTAGGACACCCAAGGAGAAGAATAATTTGGGTCATTGTAGATAGACTGACAAAGTGCGCACATCCATGAAAAACACATGGTGCTCATGTGAGTGTCACCTACCAGAGGTGTGGTGAGGTTTGGAAAGAAAAGAAAACTAAACCCAAAATTCATTGGACCCTACAAAGTGACAAAAAGGATTGGAGAAGTCGCTTATAAGTTAGACTTGCCTACAAACCACGATAAGGTACACAATGTGTTCCATGTTTCACAACTCAGACGATACATCAGTGATCCGTCCCATGTGTTGAATCCGAAAACTATCGAGTTGGATGAAACCATGACATATGAGGAAGCACCATTGAAAATTTTGGACACCAAGGTACGGAAAACTAGACGAACTGAAACACATATGGTAAAGGTTTTGTGGTGTAATAACAATGTTGAACAAGCAACTTGAGAAGTGGAGTCAGTTATGCGTGAGTAGTACCCTCACCTGTTCGATTAAGATATTTTCGGTTCGGGACGAACCTTTATTTTAAGGGGGACGAGAGCCCTGCACGCCTTGTTTTCCCTCGCTCGAACTCTTGTGTTATGTGATTGATGTGATTTCAACTTACTCTTATGTGCACTATTGTGTGGTGCTTTGTGTGCTTTGTCACAACTTACTCCAATTTTCATTCGAATACCCTTTTTGCTTATGCCATGGGCATGCTCTTGTACTACCATTTCAAAATCTTCATTCTATCTTGTGATCAACGTTACTAGTGAAGATCGAAACTTTTGAGGAATGGGTTTAAAGATTCGGGACGAATCTTTGTTTTAAGGAGGGAAGACTGTAACACCCCACAATTTTGGGACTTTAATTAATTAGGGTGTTACGTTTATTAATCATTTTGAGGGAATTAATAAGAGTTATTTTGGGAATTTGGTGAATTATAGACTATGTTACTAATTGGGTAATTCTATTTTGGGAAGTTCTATAATTGGATTATTGGACTTGGATCGGGTTTATGGATCACTCATCTCACCCGACTAATAAAGCCGAACCCGAGTCTAACCCCTTACCCATTGACATAAATAAAAGGAAACCCTAACTTCTTTCATAACTAGTCGGCCCCTTCTCTCCTTTTCGTAGCCTCCACCCGCATAAAATTCCCAGCATCACTGTGTCAATTTAAGACACACATAATTCTCTCATACGATCTCTAATTGGAGCATGGTTGGTGGCGTTAGAACCATGCTTTCGATATGAATTCGGGAAGATGTATATCGTGCCAATATTCCATAGGATGCTACTTGTGGAGCTGTTTTAGTGGAGATGTGTCTATCTACCCGAGAATCTGTTCCGCCCCTCGATATTTTAAGGATTCCCGTTGACTCCTAAGGAATTTGAGAACGAGATTTTGTGGAGATGTTCCTTACTCTATCATTGACAATATATCCAAAATTGGTAAGATCTAGATCTGTGGATAAAAAGTTATATTATATTTCGTGGGTAACCCTAATGCGTGTTTATGGTTCAGTGTGAGATCGATTCCAGTTGATCCACTTGGAGTTTGTGGACAAAATTTGGAGTAAACGTTCCTGACATTACCCTTTATTACATAATAAATTTTGGTGGTCATACGATGTCGGAGGTAGGAGTTATCTATGTTTCAATACCACTGTCTTCTTTTAAATTCATGATATATTAGTTAATTTGTGAGATTATGGCTTATGGTTATACTTTGTGAATTAGGGGATCATCGATTGAGTTTGTGATTGATTGAGCGTCTAGATTGTGGATTCGAGGAGGTGTAGTTCATTGACTTGGTTATAAGAGTTTAATTTAAGAATTAGCGTTGAAAGGTAAGAACGTTGATCAAACACTTGAACTTCACATACCATTATCACACTGATGGTGATTCGATTCTTACCCCCTTTGTTACCATGTTTATTGCATTTGATTTCCCTACTTACCATTGTTCGTTTCTGAGATAACACTCATGCTTGACTTTGCCTCCCCTAAGGCCCTTCGGCCCCTGTTGTTATTCGGCCATTCGGCTTCTCGGCCGAGTGGTGTGTTTCTTCGAAAATCTTGAATCGTGTACTCGTTCGTATTGAATCGTTGAATCCGGCTACGACCGTTTATAAATGGTATTATCAAATAACGTACCATCAAATAATGAATATAAAACGGATGAAAGAAAAAAAACGAAATGATTACCACCTAGAGTGAATGTGATGTGGCACGGACCGATCACTGTTTATACCTCTGATCAAGGTACTGTTTCGGTCGGAGTAGCTACCGACTGCCTATTAGGCTTTCCTCCTAAAGGTACGCATCCTACTGGATCTCTAGCGAGGGGTGTGCACATTTTAAGTCTTTAGGAATCGTTTATATGTACTCTAGCTCGCGCCGGAACGAGATTGTGGTGGCTGCGGGGTAGGAGCCCAGTCGTGTATGTTAGACAAGACCGTTTGTCTCGTCAGCGATACGTGACTATCGCACTGTCGTGTCCCGATGGTACTCTGTATTCATTATTACATCCAGTGCTTATTATTTGTTAGCTACGCGCCGCAAGGCGCGTATCTTTGTTTCTCTGCTTTATGTTTCTTACTCTGCCTGTGCTGACGTTCTGTTTTCTGGTTTGTTCCCTACCGTGTTCTTGGGCCTATGTCATTCTTCGATGGCATAGTTGACAGGTCTTCATGTTGTGGATGCTTGCTAGAGGAATTCATTTGCATGCCGGGAACTTTTCATAAATATTATTTAGACGTGGATTATATTTGTTTTTGTAATTTAATTTCAGTTTTGAGAACTGTAGCTCGACATTCTAAGTCTTCCGCTGTCGTCTTTTCGTTTGTTCGAATTTATTAAGTTCTAATTGAATTTCAAGCCTAGCGGTTGACTCGATAGTCAACTGCGGCGTAACAATTCTATAATATTTCCTCATTTATCATTGCGAAAATTTAGGGTTGTTACACAATGTCGGAACAACTTTAATAAAACATTGTGAAATTCATACCGTTGTGTAGAGGAGAGAAAAAGAGGAATAATGGTACTACTTTCGTCCAAAATCGGGTTGAGGATAGGCGTCGGTAGGCAGCCGAAGATGACGGCGATGTATCGCGAACGAAATAAAAGAAGACGATGAAGGTGATAGATGATGATGCAGTGGTGAGGTTATGGTGATGTAGGGTTTGATATAAGTGGGTTTAGGAATAAGCAAGGGCAAAAACGTCATTTCGTAATTAAAATAGTTTGCTTTAATTTTATTTTAATTACTTAATTGTATAAAACCAAAATAAAATCCCTTTTAAAATATGAAAATCATATTAATAAATTTCATAAATAAGTACAAAGTAAATATAATTAGTAACACCCGACTTAAAGTAATTTCCAAGATATACGGGGTGTTACATTACATCTACACTCTTTACCATAAAAGACATTTTAAATGATTTTTTAAGTGAATATTAAAGAGACATGCCACGTGGCATGACAGATGGCCTAATTGAAGCCGGTGAACGTGGTTGTTGCCTCTAACACATCTTTTAATATATAGTATAAGATAATCGGGACGTTGGCCAGCCTAAACTAATAGAACTTGGTGAGTTTTTCCTTCTTCTTCTTCTTTGCTTGCTTGTTTTGTTATTTTCAATTCTTTCTCCAAGATTATTGACTTCCTCAATCTCTCGATTACTTCTTGTTTCATTTGCAATTCAACCTCATGCTTACACTTCTCGCGAGGACTCGGCCTTAATCTCACCTTGTTTATCTCGTATTTCGTCCTCAAGCATGTTACGCTTCCGGTCCTTAATTTGTGCTTGAAAATCCACTTAATAGAGAAGAGAGGAGGGGGTTAGCAAGAATTGAACTAAAGACCTCATAGCCAATGAGGCTTTGATACCAAGTGAAATTAAAGAATCAATAACTATAACTCAACAAAAAGCCTAAACTAGTAGATGATGCCTTGACAATGGTTTTATACCTTAACACCCCTTCACTCAACATCTTTAATTTAGCGTATATACCTCCCGAAACTGGACGACCTTGGACAACATTGCTGCATACCCATCAAGTGTGTGTGTGTGAGAGAGAGTTTGAGGGAAGATAAAAAAGATTTCAAGAAATTAAGATTGGGGGCTAGGACATGAGATGAATATGTTGGATGAATGAATGTACGGGGTTAAGTCTAATTTGGGTTGAGGGTTAAAACGGTAAATCAAGAATGTGTTTTTGAGAATTCGTGTCTATTCTCCTTGATATTCACAAGTATATATACAACCCGTAAACCTTGTAGGGCAAGGCAACGATACATGACAGTAAGGAAAAGAGAAGATTTACATGCTAAAGCTATAGAGTGAACAACCATACGCCTAAAGGAAACACACCATATAACACAAAATTACACACCATAATACAATATGAACGTAATATATGAATTTCTACGAATTTCCTTAATACCCCCCTCAAGTTGGAGCATGGAGATCGGTAATGCCCAACTTGGAAAGAATGTCATGAAACGGTCGCCCCCCGAGCTCCTTAGTTAGAATGTCTGCTAGTTGTTCGGTCGTATTTACATAAGAAATCGCAATCGTGCCCGCTGCAATTTCATCGCGAATGAAATGGCAATCAACTTCGATATGTTTCGTACGCTCGTGAAACACCGGGTTTTGAGCAATGTGTAAGGCAGCTTGACTATCACAGTGAAGTGCAATTGGGGCCGAGTGTGCCACCCCCAGTGTTTCCAGGACCGATTTGAGCCGCTTGAGCTCACATGTAGTATGCGCCATTGCACGATATTCCGCTTCGGCCGAAGATCGAGCCACTGTCACTTGTTTCTTGGTCTTCCATGAAACAGGCGATCCACCAAGAAACACGACATAGGCACTCAACGAGCGTCTAGTAATTGGGCAACTTGCCCAGTCCGCATCACAATACGCGGTCAAACATAAATCGGAGTCGGCTCGGAACAAAAGTCCTTGTCCTGGACTTTGCTTTAAGTAACGAATCACTCGTAACGCCGCAAGCCAATGTTCCTGTCTTGGCCTTGACATAAATTGCGCCAGGATATGAACACTATAACATAATTCGGGTCGCGTAATCGTCAAATATATAAGTTTCCCAATAATACGTCGATATGACAGAGGGTCACTTAATTCTGGTCCCTTCGCTAATGCCAACTTATGATTCATTTCCATGGGAGTCATGGCTGGTTTCACTCCAAGCAATCCTGTTTCACTTGACAAATTCAACACGTACTTTCTTTGAGATAAAAATAGCCCAGTCGAATTTCGAGCTACTTCGATTCCTAAAAAATATTTTAGCACTCCCAGGTCCTTCATATGAAAGCATGTGCTCAAGTATTGCTTGAATTTTCGAATTGCATCACCATTGTTGCCGGTGATCACTAAGTCATCAACGTAAACCAAAATTACCATCCGAATTTCGGCATGTACCAAGGTAAACAACGAATTATCGTTTCGACTTGAACTAAAACCATACTTCTTCAGGGCACACGCCAATTTCGAGTACCAACACCTTGGAGCTTGCTTTAGTCCGTATAATGACTTGCGCAGCCTACACACTTTACCAGTTGTAGAACCATTGAACCCAGGAGGGATTTTCATATACACCTCCTCATTGAGATCGCCATGAAGAAATGCATTGTGGACATCCATCTGATGCAATTCCCAATTTTTAGCCGCCGCAACTGCTAACAGAGTTCGAACTGTCACCATCTTTACAGTAGGAGCGAATGTTTCGTGAAAATCAATGCCTTCTATTTGCCTATCTCCGCGAATGACAAGTCGTGCCTTATATCGTTCAATTGTTCCATCCGATTTGTACTTAATTTTATACAGCCACATACTGTCAATTGCTTTCTTTCCTGGAGGTAAAGTTGACAAGACCCAGGTGCCATTTGATTCCAGTGCCTCAATTTCGTTTTTCATTGCCTTGTGCCAATTCGGGTCTTTCATAGCCTCATAAAAATTATCTGGTTCATGCCCTGCAGTCACGGATTCCAAAAATGCACGATGTGCATTCAAAAAACGATTACAATCAACATAATGTGTAATAGGGAAGGGAGTACCTGAAGACGATGACGGGAGTGCAGCACGATCCGAGGGTTGAATAACTGTATGAGTAACGAAACCTCGTAGCCGGACATTCTCAAATTTCTGTCGCTTCCCTTTTCCCATATTTGCAATATCATTACTTGAAATATTATTATTGCCCAAATCGTCAGCATTTAGATTATTAGAACCTGAATTGTCATTACCCAAATTCTCATTATTGACCATGTTTTCATAGTCCTGATCAGGGGCAGGTGTGTCGTGATCTTGATCAGGACTCGGTGTCGCGGACATTGCATGATCAGAGTGATCATCCTCATCATCAGATTCCCCCCCTGCACGGATAGGTGAGCCAGGTGTACTCACATGTTCAATTTGGTGAGTATCACCGCTCTCTGCGCCGGGCTCTGACCCATCAGAAACAGAGGGCTCAGGTTCTCGTATTTCATTTACAATATCATCAGGTTCAATATGCTCGAAAGACCATTCGCCTAAATCACGTTCATCTAGATTCGTCTGTCCAATATCGAATGGAAAAACATGTTCAAGAAACACCACATCTCTTGAGTCAAAATAATCGCCATTCTCTAAGTTATAAACTCTCCACCCCTTTCGACCAAAAGGATAACCCAAAAAGACGCATTTCCGACTTCGACTGGCAAATTTGTCTCGACTTCGATTTAAATTTTTTGCATAACACAAACACCCAAAGATTCTCAAATCACTGAACTTCGGTTTTATACCATACAATAGTTCGAAAGGCGACTTCCATCCTAACAACTCCGAGGGGGTGCGATTGATCAGTGTGGCAGCCGTAAGTACGCACTCACCCCAAAAGGAAATTGGCAGTCGAGCTTGAAATCGGAGTGCACGAGCCACGTTCAATATGTGACGATGTTTTCGTTCAGCCCTTGCATTTTGCTGGGGTGTGGCCACCATCGATGTCTGAAAGATCATACCATTCTGAATAAAATATGGAGCTAAGCATTTAAATTCCGTACCTTGATCACTACGTACCACTTTAACCTTAGTGTCAAATTGCCGTTCGATCATAGCAAAGTAGTTCTTCATGGTTTGCGCAACATTGCTTTTATCTTTCAATAAATAGACCCAAACACTTCGTGAATAATCATCAACAATTGTGAGGAAAAATCGTGACCCACAAGATGCTGTATGTGTGTACGGACCCCATAAATCGCAGTGTATAAGCTTAAAAATTGCGTCAGCTTTATTATTACTTATAGGAAAGGAACTCCGGGTTTGTTTAGCCCGTAAACACACATCACAATATTTGCTATCAAAGGCAGTTTTATTCTTATTACTAACTATTTTGCTAATTATTTTAGTCGAAGGATGCCCAAGTCGTTCATGCCACAGTTTCCACTCGTTCGGCTTGATTTGAATTTGGTTCGCTTGTATCGGTTTCGTTACTCGGATGTAGTACAGACCCTCGGACTGCTCACCCGCTCCAATCACCGTCTTCAAGGTGCGGTCCTGTATTACACAACGTTGATTAGTAAATTGAATTGAATAATTTGAGTTATTCAATAATTGAGACACAGACAATAAATTGCAATTGAAATTGGGTGCATATAGCACATCTTGTAGCACAATCTTTTCGCCAATTCTGACTTTCCCTTGTTTTGTGGCTAGTGCTGCCTCACCGTTTGGCAGCCCGATCGGACATAGGTTTATGTTAACGGGTTCCTGTAACAAGCTTAAATCTCCGGTCAAGTGATGACTTGGGCCGGTATCAACAATCCAATTTATCTTACCGTTCAAACGTTCCTCGGAGGTCCCTGTTTTCTTTGAGTTCCACATAGTCAGGAGCTCATTCCACTCTTCCTGGGAAAGAGTATTCAAGTCCATTCCATCTCCACCTTGCTGTGAACTGCTCGCCTCACCTCGGTAAGCTGGTCCCGTGGCTGCATTGACGCGAGCTCCGCCTCGCCCACGTCCGCCTCGACCAGAGCCGCCACGACCACGACCTCTGCCTCCTCTTGCTCCTCTGCCATTCATCATCCGGTCACGAGGCCTATCTCCCCACCATTCCGGGAAGCCTACAACACCAAAGTAAGTTTCGGCCTTGTGGCCGTACCGACCACAACTGGAACACTCCAATTCCTTTCTGCTTCGTACCGAGCCCCCCCCTGTCCCATAGCCTCCAGAAGACCCACGGGCAAGGTGAGCCATGATATCAGTTCGACCCTCAATTTTTGGCTGGGCATAAGCTCTCACCCCTTCATCTTGCACAAGCCTTGAATAGACTTGATTTGCCGTCGGCAATGGTTCAATTGCCAGAATGTTCGACCGCACCGCCGCGAAAGTCTCGTCAAGTCCCATAAGGAATTCGCGAACTTGCTCATCTTCTCGTCGCTTCTCAAGTGTGCTGTATATTCCACACTTGCAGCCATTGCAGTTACATGTCGGCAGTGCATCAAAATCAGCCAAATCATCCCAAATTTTCTTGATTCGACCATAATAATTCATGATCGACTCGGTGGACTGCTTCTTGCATTCGACAATCTCTGCCTTCAATTGATAAATTTTTGCTCCATTGCCCACTGAGAATCGGTCCTTGATATCATCCCACAACGATTTTGCAATGTTGCGGTAAGAGATCGTTTTCCGAAGCTTCGGTTCAATGGAATTGAAAATCCATTCCACCACCATGGCGTTGATCATCCACCATCGGTCAAGGTCGTCACTATCCGCCGTTGGTTGAGTCACGGTTCCATCAATGAAACCGAGTTTCGCCTTGGCCAAAAGCGAATTCTTCATTGCTTTGGACCATTCTTCATAGTTTGTGCCGTTAAACTCAACATGAGTAATCTTCGTTCCCGGATTGTCATTGCCCAAGATGGTGTAGGGCGTGATCTTCTTGTTGCCGTTGCCGTCGTCGTGCATCTTCACAGGTTCGTCTTCACTCTTGATGCTTTCTTCCTCCTCGGTTTCTCTGTTTTCTCTCTTAGGGATATTTTCCTCGCCGTCGCTCATGAATGATTAACCTCGCTCTGATACCATAAAACGGTAAATCAAGAATGTGTTTTTGAGAATTCGTGTCTATTCTCCTTGATATTCACAAGTATATATACAACCCGTAAACCTTGTAGGGCAAGGCAACGATACATGACAGTAAGGAAAAGAGAAGATTTACATGCTAAAGCTATAGAGTGAACAACCATACGCCTAAAGGAAACACACCATATAACACAAAATTACACACCATAATACAATATGAACGTAATATATGAATTTCTACGAATTTCCTTAATAAGGGTCGATACTTGATTGACCGTGGATAAATGGATAATTAGGGGCCGGTGTTGAGTCTAACAAAATGAGTAAGGGTAATGTTGATACTTCAAGTGGGTATGACTGGTCCAAATAAAAACGTTAAGAAATAAAGTCCAAAAAATATACGGTAAAACCAACGAAAGAGATGGTGGAATAGTGTGATTAAAGTACGTAGTACGTACAATTAATCGTACAAAAATGACATCAGAAATGTAGTAGCATCCTCTGTATGAGATGATTATCGAAATCAGATACTATATAGGAAACATATATACTCGACGCCATTATTTGTACGCAAATGGAAGATTCCTGTGTAATTAAATTTTGGCACATTGAACCATAACTGTTTTTAACTACATACTAGAGATCCATCTATCCGAAAACAGACAAAGATCAGATCAGAAACACATGCATGCATGAACCAATCTAAACAAAAAAAGAGACTCCAAAATCATTTTCTACTTGTTTTAGCAATACGGATGTTTAATTTATTAGAGTAGAGTACGTGTTGAGTATCTTGATTTAGAACTATAAATATACTCCGTATATCAGTATTCTTGTTTCTAAGGAACCATACTCGATAAACCATTACACTAATTCAATCATCTTATTCTTAACTAAACGTATCAGCGTCGTTGTTATTAGGTATTTTTTGCAGTTAAGCAAACAATGAAAAGTGCCTCGTCGAAATTCGCTTACATTCTCATCCTCTACTTGGTTGTTGCATCACGTAAGTCGATAATACTCAAAAAATGTTTATCTTGTGTTCATCTTTATGCAACTCGTCACTTTGATAATTACACTAATTCGCTTTCTTTTCTTACCACATTAACAAACCACTCGACCTTTAATTTACAAATGTCGATTGTTGAAAACAAAATGAAAGTTCATTTGGAAGTCGTACTGAAGCAAGAGTTGAAGTGGGGGCGACAACAAGAACGGGTAAATATGACCGTTACGGTTAAGTTCGATATGGGTTAAATTCCCAAGTGTGGGGCGATAATATATACAAATAAAGGCAAAAGGATCGGAGCAGTGTCGTACCTTGACGTACAAACGTAGGTGAACATCGAAGATATATTACGGTGGCCGGTGGGTAATTACAAGGATTGATGTAATTA
Source organism: Spergularia marina (assembly GCA_963680865.1). Taxonomy (NCBI): domain Eukaryota; kingdom Viridiplantae; phylum Streptophyta; class Magnoliopsida; order Caryophyllales; family Caryophyllaceae; genus Spergularia; species Spergularia marina. The sequence continues at coordinate 6,780,352 of OY804545.1, read as the reverse complement.
TGATATATACCATGTCTAGGATACTAAGGTTTATTTAGCATGTGCCAAACTAATAAGTTAGGCAGAGACAATAATGCTATCCTCCTGATCTACAACTGGTAGGTTTGGTACGTGATGGTGCGTGATATGCATAGGAAGTTAATTTTGTAGTCCGAATGTAAATTACTTTAGGTTATCTTAGCTTATTGGAAATTAGGCTAGTATTCTCATTGTGTACACCTATCAATAATGGAGGCTAGAATGCTCATAGTATCCCATCATTAAAATCAGTGCCTGTGAGACGCAATTAATTCGTAATTATTGTTATTGAGAATATGTTAGGGAGCGGAATAATCTTTCATTAATAATTTTGTGTGATTTTACTTTTTGCCGATTTTTCTGAATCTTATACCACAAAAGTTCTCAAAATTTATTCCGAATCTTATACCAAAGTAAAAGTGCATGTTTAAGAAAATGTGATACTAAACTATCACGCTAACCATACAAGTTTAACGTTGAACATTGCTTCCTTAACATACACGTCCCCCCCCCCCCCCCCCCGGCACAAGGTTGTAGGTAGGGTCTCCCAGGTGTTGATTACAAAAATAATCTGCCTTGAAGCGATGAAGTGTATAGCGCGACACGATGCAAGGAGTACTACCAACATAATGGGCCGCAACGGAGAAAGGCCCACTCTTTAAGCGGATCCTAGAATCGGGCCGACAATAAACATCGAGTCCATGATTTAAAACAAGTAATGGGCGTCAACTCGGAAGTGGTTGGAACATCAAGAGAGACGTGATAAACCGCCCACAAACGTCTCATCCCACGACCAAAGAAGGAAGCGGGAGTTCAGATAACTACCCGAGGAGATTATCCTATTTAAAGCGCAAAATAAAACAAGCAAAGCATCAATCAACAATCGATCAAACAACAACTTCTTAGTCCTATTCTATCTTTTTAGTGTACATCGGGAGGCCTCGCCCCTTATCGCGAGCAGTCATGTTTTAGGATAGTTTTTTTCTTTTTCCGTAATGAAGACAGAAGGCATGGAAGTAATTGTTCCATATCTTCCTTGACTTTTCATTAGCAAGCCTGACATTTAATTTTAATATTCTATTATGTTACATTTTATTCTTTGCGGTCAAGTATAATTTAAGTGCTCTTTAGTAGGACATTTCATAAAAGTGCCCTTAAATTTTAGCGTTCAACACCAGGATAGAACGAAATTCATCCAATATAATTAAGTTGCACTCTAATATATATAATAATGTGTCCGAGGAACTCAACTTTTGCTATGTACTATACTCATTAAAATTATATTGGTCGAGAATGAATGTATTAGACGAGTATTCATGATAATGCTTGCTCACGTCCAGTGAACATACATTAGACGATTCATAGGTTTTATACCTTTCACGAAAGGACATTTCTGAAGTGAATTTTTTTTTTTTTTTTTTTTTGGTAAATTCGACGGATAACCCGTGGAATTTTGATTGGTGTTCTAAAGTGAATATGTACTACTTCATACGCAGTAGTGAAATGCAAACTAATTTTGTTAAACACGGCAAACTTAGCATCTATTTAAAACAAATTGCCGAAACATAGTGACTCTGCCGAAACGAAGTGCTCTCTGTTGAAGTAACACGCGACGTTAACAAATTAATAACTGCGATTATCACGTAAAAAAAAAAGGGGAACATTAGCACTTTGAAATCATTTCATTTGTTTAAAAGTTACCAAAATATATAAGAATGGAGGGAGTATCTTTCTAAAACTTTAAGTCGGTGCGATTCTCGAAATAATCTTAATTATAGGTTATCCGTACTTAGGTCCCGTAATAGAACTGCATCTTTCTGAACTGATCTGTTCTCAATGATTCTGATCTTATCTAATCTGAATGATTATGATATGATCTGATTTGAATGACTCTAATCTGATCTGATTGTGATTTATGATTTCTGAACTGAATAGAATTTAACTGAACATATCAATTTAATATATTCTTTAATAGTTTTATAATTATAATTATAATTATTATTTATTATTATTATTATTAGTATGGTATATCGAATGAAGAATCAAGAATAATTTACAAGAAATTGGTGGGGAGCCGAGATACTATCTGAGCCCCCACACATTCCGCAATGGTAAAACCAATCCTAGTAAATATCATCATGTCGAGCAAGAAGATGATACTCAACAAGAAGTTGGCGCGGAGCTAGCTGATATAGAGATTGATATTGAACATATGAGGATGATATGTAATGGGATAATTAACTTTATGACAATCCACTAGATACTTCAATTCGTTTACTTTTCTAATAATAATTTATGATGATTTTTTAAAATAAAATTTCCTTGTTTAGTTTTATTTTTGTAAGTTATAATCATTAAAAATAAAAGGATTAGTGTTAATAATAATATTATTTTAAAAACAACTTATTTGACTGAACTAAACCAAATTTCAAATATCTGTTCTGATCTGAATAATTCTCATTTGATCTGAATTTATCTGAGAATAAGTCATATCAAACAGGGTCTTAATCTCTCTATATTTCAACGTACATAAAGTGAAGCTCACGTACATCTGACCCCCTTGCATACCCCGCCTTAAGGCGGGAGTGCGGGATGGCGGCGTATTGAGCCAACTGGTACTATTCTCTTGATTGATATGCTAAATAATGCTAATTCGACCAAGACTTTGTCCTTTTTACTTGTAAGTGGATTAGAGGAGATACTATCGTAAGAGTTGACTTCTGCTTATTCCTGTTTATATGTATGTGTGCGCATCTAGGCTATAGTTCATTTTCTTACATTTACGCCGACCACAATCAAATCAAACACATACAACGAAAAACGAATGGCAACTTACTCGATTACGTCCGACGAGACGTTTCTGTGTTGCACTGGTGTTGGAGTGGTACAACTCTGTGAGCTGGATAACCTTTATGTCGCTCCTGTGAAACGTAAGTATTGGAGTCAACTTGGAACGATACATATGGGGGTGGGGAAGCAATATGCGGCGTTGAAGATTGGTAACAAAGAGATCAGAGGCAATTCCTTGAAGTCAGCGTTGCAAGACCTTTTCGATTCACGATTGATGGTGAATCGGGAGGGTCTTTGTTTCCTCCCATCGGAGGGGGATAGTTCCGATGGGAGGGGACATAAGATCGAGTATTACCGGATATTTGATCGATTCGATTGGGAGAAGTATGGAACTAAAGCGCCATTGAGCACAAAATGGGTCTGTAGGGATGTTTTGCACGGTCGACCCATGATGGTTCATATTGATGATGACGATGAAGATGAAAACGAAATTAACGACGTTGAAAATGATCACGAGCTGTGTAACCAGAAATTGAGCGAGAAGGAAAAAGAGTTGGAGGAGGAGAAGCGTAAGCACGAAGATGAGGTACGTGAGTTGAAACGCAAACACAAAGAAGAAATCGAGACGATGAAGCGTAATCTTCAAGGTAAATTATTGGAATTGGAGAAGAAAGAAGGTGAGCTACTTAAGGTTGAGAAACAAACAATTGCTAAATTGAACGAAGAACTGATACGACGCGATCCTCGGACATGCGGCGTACAAAGATAATTGGTTGAACGTGTCCGAATCAGTGTTCCGCCTTCAAAATTTCTAGTCAATAAGTTCCCGTACCCCATCACCATTCACAATAAGCCGATTCCGGCCTGCGAAGGCGCAAGTCTTGTTTGCACTGATCCGGCTCGTATGGCTGAAGATTTCATAGACATACATTATCTTGGAGATTATCAGCCTACGGTAGACCTCCAAAACTGGTGGGCTGTGTCAGTCTTACGGTTTGTCCCGTCGCGTAACCATTATCATTATGAACAAATCTTCGTATATTATGAAGGTACATACGGTACTATGCTCTGCTCCGGCGAAGATAAGGTATATGAAGTTGCGATACCTGTGCAACGTGAAAACTTCCCGAAACTGGCTTCGCATTTGTTCTTCCACATTGCAGGTCTCGGTACAAGGTTTGTTCTTTTTGCCAGGCCCGTCTAATAGTTTGTGCCAAGCCGTATACAGTCTACCCGCACAGCCGTGTGAGACGATCTTGCTGCTTTTCCCTTGATATATACTCGTATATGATTGGAATTGGTTTGAAGTTTGAAAGCGCATCGCTTTAATTTGCTTTAATGTACTATTTCCGTTCGCCGATAAACTTTCTACTTTTTATGTTGGAGGGTTCATCTTTAAACTTTTTACTCAAAATCTTGTAAAGACCAAAACATCATTACTTTAATTATTTGTTTGTTGATAATGCAAGTGGGTCATACCCCTATGTTGTAATTTTACACCAAGTGGACCTTAAAACTCATTTTTTTTATTCTATTTTTCTTAAAAACTGTGTTCCGACCGTACGCGTTTTATAGGCGAACAGAGGAAGTACTCCGTATACTTTAGTTCTCTACTTTTCATCCCAAAAAAAACAAGTTTTATTGATTTTACCTTGGCGCAAACTAGGGAATCCATTATTCATCTGTAGTCTTATATGTAAAGCACCAATGCATACTTACTAAGATTTCTGAATTGTATTGTGTGTCCTTCTCATTCATCTTTTCGTTCAATTTATAATACATGAGTGTAGAAAACCCTAGGAGCGTAATCCCACAAAGTATGGTGATCCTGTTGGAGTTTTAATTGTAATCTCCAAGCAAGGTTTGGACATTATGAGGGGGAGGTGGACCGCTAACACCGTTGGTGTTCCGCGGAAGTCGAAAGGAGCTGTTACTTCATATCCTCCTTAAACCTCCATTAGTTTCTTGAAACCCCCTTTTATCCGTTTGTTTTCCTTGTCCAGCCTATATATATCAACCTTCTGTTTCATTCGAAAGACACAGCAAACACACACACAAAAAATGACCAATACAATACAAAACAGAGGAGTTTGAAAGATCACTTTACGAGCATACTCAAGGCATACGAGACCTGTTATATTATCCGATTTCCGTCAGTGCAGACGAAGGTCGGTGTTGTGTAACCTGGAGGACGACCGTCAAGAGGGGCTTGCACCGAAGGCTCGACGAAATCGTCTTTAAGCTCAGAGGTTTCATTCCTCGACACAACAAGTTTGTAAGTTTAAGAGTTTGATTAATTCGCATTATTTCCAACAATCTTAAAGACGATTAGAGTAATTAATCATGACTACTGTGAACAAAGCAATGATTCCTGATATGTCGAAAGTTCATGTGCTTGATTCTAAAAACTACAAGACCTGGGCTGTCAAGATTAGATTTTATCTGATGACAATAGGCCTAGATTATGTGTTAGATGGTCAATCTCCACCTATTGTGGTTTCTGAACGACCCGCATATGAGGCTAAATTTGGAGAAGATGACAAGTATACTAAGGGTCTGTTATTACATTATATGAGTGAAGAAATGATGAAAATTTATATGCAATTTAACACTACGTATGACATATGGGCATCTTTAGAAACCAAGTATGGTGGTGAGGATCATGGTTCTAAAAAATATTTGGTTGTTAATTGGTTGGATTTTGTGTGTGAAGATGATAAGCCTATGATCAAATTCGCAAGTATGAACGTTTATGTTTGAATATAGCTGCGGAAGGTTTAACTGTTTGTGATACTACTCTGGCTATTGCTTTAATCAATAAGTTACCACCTTCTTGGAAACAATACCGTGATACACTCATGCATAATAACGAAGACTTGTCGTTGGCTGAATTGATCTCTCATCTCAAAATTGAGGAAGAGAATCGTCACAAGGGTAAGCAAGCTACTGGGGTCATTGGTACTTCTAGGGCTAATTTGGTTGAGCCCGGTCAATCTTCTAAGTGGAAGAAAAAAGGGTTCAAGAAAGAAAAGGTGAAAGGTTTCAAGCAAAGATCCGATGATAATGGTTTGGAGAAACCAAAGAAGTACGAGTTTTCTGGGCTGTGCAACTATTGTGGCAAAAAAGGACACAAGGCTTCTCAATGCTATAGCAAGAAGAGGAAGATGATGGGAGAAGCAAGCAATGTTGATATAGTTGTTGTGGTGTCTGAAGCAAATTTAGCTGATGGAAAGTCTATAGAGTGGATCGTGGATTCTGGGGCTACAAAACACATATGTGCTGATAAGACTTTGTTTCAAGAATATGAGAAGGTAACTGGAGAAAAGGTCTACATGGGAAATTCTTCAACTGCAGCAATAGAAGGAAAAGGAAAGGTGATTCTCAAGTTGACTTCTGGCAAACTCCTTACTTTAACTAACGTACTGCATGTTCCTGAGATTCGAAGGAACTTAGTTTCGGGTAGTTTATTAGTGAAGGCTGGTCTAAAGTTGTCGTTTGAGTCGGATAAACTTGTAATGACTAGGTTTGGGGAGTTTGTCGGGAAGGGCTTTTGTAACAGGGGTCTTTTCACTCTTGATGCTGTATGCGAATCTTCTTTCAATAATATGAGTTCCAAGTTCTGCTTATATCGCTGAGTCTCTTGATTTATGGCATGGTAGACTGGGTCATTTGAATGTGGCATCTATCAAGCGTTTGAAGTCTGTTGGGTTGATTGATAAATTATCTAACACTGATTTCAAGAAGTGTGAAGTATGTGTTGAAGCCAAATATACTAAGAAGCCTTTCCGCTCTATTACTCGTGAATCTAAAGTGCTTGATTTGATACACACTGATCTGGGAGATTATCACAACTACAGAAGTAAAGGTGGTAAGAAATACTATATTACTTTTGTGGATGATTGCTCAAGATATACATTGGTGTACTTGTTGACTTCCAAGGATGAAGCTGAGGCTATGTTTTGTATATATAAGGCTGAGGTCAAAAATCAACTAGATAGAAAAATCAAGAGAGTTAGGAGTGATTGTGGGGGTGAGTATGATCCTGGGTCACTCAAGCGATTATGTGAGGAAAGTGGTATCATCCATGAGACTACTGCACCTTATGTACCTGAGCAGAATGGCATTGCTGAGAGGAAGAACCGTACTCTGAAAGACATGTTAAATGCTATGTTGATAAGTTCCGGGCTGCCGAATAGTTTGTGGGGAGAAGCTATTTTATCAGCTTGTTATGTATTGAACCGAGTTCCACACAAGAAACTTGAAGTTACTCCTTATGAATTGTGGAAAGGTTACGCACCGAATCTGAAAATTCTCAAAGTGTGGGGGTGTCTAGCGAAAGTGGGGATACCATCCTTTAAACGGCCTAAGATTGGTCCTAAAACGGTGGATTCAGTGTTCATTGGCTACGCCCACAACAGTGCAGCTTATCGTTTCTTATTGAAAGATAGTTCGGGTTCTTATCCAACAGGTAGCATAATTGAGTCAAGAGATACGGAATTTTTTGAAGATATATTTCCTATGTTACAATCCACAAGGAGCACGAGGGATCAACCGAGTGAATTCGACAAAGAGCTCGTGACAAACCGCGAAGATTTGTTGGCAGACCGCCGAAGGGTCTCTGACCCGGAACTCCGAAAAAGCAAACGGGCACGCAAGGAGGTCTATTTTGGGCCCGATTTTGTCAAGACCTTTATGTCTGAACACAATGTCTCAACTGTGATCGTGGATGAGTATATTTTAGAAGATGATCCCAAGACGTATGATGAGGCCATGAAGTCTATCGATGCGGTTTTTTGGAAAGAAGCTATACAAAGTGAGCTAGATTCCATTACGGCTAATCATACGTGGGTTCTTAGTGATTTACCTAGAGGATGCAAGCCTTTGCGTTCAAAATGGATATTTAAGAAGAAGCTCAAAGCTGATGGGTCAATCGACAAATTCAAAGCTAGGATGGTAGCTATGGGAAACACTCAACGGAAGGGTATAGATTTCTTTGATAGCTATTCTCCGGTGACCAAGTTTGCAACCATTAGAGCCTTGATAGCCTTAGCGGCTATTCATGGTTTGTTGATCCATCAAATGGATGTCAAAACGGCTTTTTTGCATGGTGACCTCGATGAAGAAATTTACATGCTTCAACCCGAAGGTTATGCTGAGCCAGGTCAAGCGGGAAAAGTGTGCAAACTAGTGAAATCTTTGTATGGTCTAAAACAAGCACCGAAATAGTGGAATGAGAAGTTCAATACTACCGTGATCGAGTTTGGTTTTGAGGTGAACGAAGGAGATTCCTGCGTTTACACCAAGTCTGATTCTAACGGGTATGTGATTCTGTGCTTGTATGTGGATGACATGTTGATTTTTGGCTCTAATGAATTGTCGATTGCTAAAACGAAAGAATTTCTAAGTACAAAGTTTGAAATGAAAGATCTAGGTGAGGCTGATGTGATTTTAGGTGTGAAAATCACAAGAACTCAAGAGGGTTTGGGTTTGAGTCAGTCTCATTATATTGAGAAAGTACTAAGGAAATTTAATTCGTATGATGTGAATCATGTAACTACTCCCATAGAGAGGGATATAGGGTTGGTGAAGAACGAGGGTCGATCTGTCAACCAAGAGGATTATGCGAAGGTGATTGGTAGTGTGATGTACTTGATGAATTGTACAAGACCTGATATCGCCTATGCTGTTAATAGGTTGAGCAGGTATACTCAATGTCCCGGAGCTGAACACTGGTCTGTCTTGAGAAGGTTACTTCGGTACTTGAAAGGTACGATGGATTGGGGTATTCATTATTGTGGTACTCCGAAAGTGTTAGAAGGGTTCTGTGATGCAAATTGGGTGACTGGAAAGGATGAGATTAACTCAACCAGTGGGTACTTATTTACCCTTGGTGGGGGTGCGATCTCGTGGAAGTCCTGTAAACAGTCTTGTACTGCCACATCTACTATGGAAGCTGAGTTCGTAGCCTTGGAGCTTGCAGGACGAGAAGCTGAATGGCTTCGACATTTGTTGGCTGATATCCCACTTTGGGGTAAGCCTTGTCCGTCTGTGAGTATACACTGTGATTCACAGGCTGCAATAGCGGTAGCTAAGAATCGTGCCTTTAATGGCAAGAGAAGGCATATACGCCTGAGGCACCAAGTTGTGAGAGACTTAATCTCAACTGGGGTAATTTCTTTAGATTATGTAAGGTCTGGAAAAAACATCGCGGATCCGTTAACTAAAGGCCTGTGCAAGAAAGCGGTATTAGAAACTGCTAAACAAATGGGATTAAGATCACTTTAATGATTTGTATATTGGATTCCTACTCTACAATGTACAGTTCAAAGAATACAATATTACAGTCATGACACTAATGAGAAATAAAGTTATTCTCATTCCTTTATTTGCTTTGGTATATTGTTGATCAAAGATAATGACGTGTTTTCTACCTTGTGTTAAGGATGAGCTATTATCTCTTAATGGACACATATCCATGGTGGTGGAGGACGAATTCTTCCTCACATTGTTTGGTGGTGTGAGGGTAGCACACTCGATGGGATCCACCTAGTTGGTTGTGGAATATATGTAGTGAAGGAAGGATTCCTCTTACGTATAGCAATGGAGACCGAGTCTCTTTGCATGGCCGATTCCTATGGGAGGGATTGTGATAACTCCCTAGAGCTTCCAACGAAATCCAGGTAAGACGTAGGGCCTCTTCAACTATGCGTCACATTTCACTCGTGAGATAGTCACGTGATCGCGATATAACATTATCCCTCGTAGAACTGATAGTCGTGGGTTGAGTGGTGCTTTCATATCACCCCTTTTGGTTCAAAACTTTGAGTTACCATTTGGGGCATGATTGGGAGCTTTAAATTCACAGTGTGTTGATTCAAGTCGCGAGACACCAGCACATATCCTTGAAGTTCTTCGTATGCTTTGTTTATGCTCGTTGTTGTCACTTGTCGATTAGTGGGGGATTGTTGGAGTTTTAATTGTAATCTCCAAGCAAGGTTTGGACATTATGAGGGGGAGGTGGACCGCTAACACCTTTGGTGTTCCGCGGAAGTCGAAAGGAGTTGTTACTTCATATCCTCCTTAAACCTCCATTAGTTTCTTGAAACCCCCTTTTATCCGTTTGTTTTTCTTGTCCAGCCTATATATATCAACCTTCTGTTTCATTCGAAAGACACAGCAAACACACACACAAAAAATGACCAATACAATACAAAATAGAGGAGTTTGAAATATCACTTTACGAGCATACTCAAGGCATACGGGACCTGTTATATCATCCGACATCCGTCAATGCAGACGAAGGTCGGTGTTGTGTAACCTGGAGGACGACCGTCAAGAGGGGCTTGCACCGAAGGCTCGACGAAATCGTCTTTAAGCTCAGAGGTTTCATTCCTCGACACAACAAGTTTGTAAGTTTAAGAGTTTGATTAATTCGCATTATTTCCAACAGATCCTGCTCATCAATTCACACGGTTTTCCTTACATAGAAAACCTTTCTATACTAACACGATATGATATCTTCTAAGTACTGCAACAAGATAAATACAATAGATAATATTCTAAGTACTGTTATCCGAATGGTGTTTAATCTTGTAAACCCATTTACTTCCAAGTGCCTTCTTTTCTAGCAGTAATAATGGTTCCAACACCCATGTCCCATTCTTTTTTTAAAGCACAAATTTCGTCATCCGATCCATGGCTTGACGCTAACCAGCATCTTTAAAATATTGAGGCTCTTTCGTAGTTGTCACAGCTGCCACAAAATTTCTGTTTCTAATAGAAAAGTGATCGCAAGAGACAAAGTAAAGTAAGTAATAGGATACGGAGTACTTGAGGGATGTCGAGGGGAACTGGGATGTGTCGAGGACTTTACTGAACACTTGACATGCATAACAAAACCCTTATATCTTGACGACGGTATCTTGGTTCTCTTCCATTTTCCCATCTGCTCAGAGGCATCTTCGTCGCAATGTTCGTCCGAAATAGGCTCATCTGATTGTTCTTTTGCTACACCCTGATCACCATCTTCAGAGTGTTTTTGCGTATTGCTAACAGTAATTGCTGGTGCAATAATTCCCTCCGGGTCAATATCATGTGGTCTGCTTAATGTTGGGACAATGGGTGGCGACGTGTCAAGTTTTTGTAGTTCAATGGAAATATGTGGTTGTGGGTCATCACCAGTAGATGAGCTATAATGTTCCCATAAAGCATCATCATCATTGAAGTTAAAGCTGGCCACGGGCCAGGCTGGGCCAGGCTAGTGCCCAGAAAGTCGAGCACTAGCACTAGCACTAGCTAAGATTTTATGGGCACTAGCGGCTTTACCGAGCACTACACACCCGAGCTTCATGTGATCATACCGGGCTTCATATGATCATACCGGGCTAGTGCCGGGCTCACCCGGGATAGTGCCTAGAAAATGACCATACTAAGATTTCTAAATTGTATTGTGTGTCCTTCTCATTCATCTTTTCGTTCAATTTATAATACATGAGTGTAGAAAACCCTAGGAGCGTAATCCCACAAAATATGGTGATCATGCTCATCAAGTCACACGGATTTCCTTACATAGAAAACCTTTCTATACTAACACGATATGCTATCTTCTAAGTACTGCAACAAGATAAATACAATAGATAATATTCTACAATAATATCTCAATAGTACTACTCCTCCGTCCGAGTTTAAACACCTCATTTTTCTTTTCGGGGTGTCAAAGTATAAACACCTCATTCAGAACCTTTACAAATGTGGTATGTTTTCCCTGCCCATTAACACTCCACTATCTCAAAAAATAATAAGCAAATTCACGTGGTGCCCCTAAACTATGTCAGAATGCCTGTGGTGCCCCTATGTTTGAAACTTGTACATTGCGGTGCCCCTGAACTTTAGCCCAACCAACACATGGTGCCCTTCCCACCCTTGTCTGTTAACTCCGTCAGTCCCCCAACTGTTAACTGCTGACGAGGCAGTGATTAGCGGTTGGCGGGAAAGTTAATTAAGGATTAATTTTTTTTTTTTCTCCAAAACTCGAAATTTTTTCACAAAAAAATTAATATTTACAAATATTAGTGCACATGATGCCCCTAAACTCTACCCCCCAATGCACATGGTGCCCCCTAAGTTTATCCCCCAAGGGGCACCATGTGCATTGGGGGGTAAAGTTTAGGGGCACCATGTGCACTAATTTTTGTAAATTTGAATTTTTTTGGTGAAAAATTTTCGAGTTTCAGAGATTTTTTTTTTTAAATTTTGTAAATTTTTTTAATTAAATAATAATTCATCCTTAATTAACTTTTCCGCCAACCGCTAATCACTCCCACGTCAGCAGTTCACGGTTGGAGGACTGACGGAGTTAACGGACAAGGGTGGGAAGGGCACCATGTGCTGTGGGAAAAGTTTAGGGGCACCTCAATGTACAAGTTTCAAACATAGGGGCACCACAGACATTCTGACATATATAGTTCGGGGGCACCACGTAAATTTGCCGATAAACAAATTACCCATTATCTTCAACAATAAAACGCAAAGCATCCACTACCTTAAAAAATAATAAATAAATCACATACTATCTCTATAAATAATAAACAAACTCTCACTATCTACCTATCTCCAACTAATATAAACAAACCCCAAATCCCTTAATCTTTGTGCGAAAAGCCATGGTGTTTGTATACTTGAACGGAGCGAGGGAGTATATAACAATTAGCAATTCTAGTTTATCTGTATGAATTCAGTATGTAAGAAAATTGGAGGACTGCTGCTTGCTGTATGATGCAGACAGACTACGACATGACTGCCATTTTGCCATATAGTACTATAAATTTTGGGTAGGCATAGCTAATTCAATTCACTCAGACTTCTTCTGTGATTTTTTTTTTTTGGGGACAATATACATCATTCTAATTAATCTAATGGAGGATGTCTTGGTCAAATGTAGGTTATGACTTATGAGCAACGTACGTTACCGAAATCCATTACAACTTCTTCGAGAATATCAGTGACAATAAATAATTTGGTGATACTTTTTGACATATTATCTAGTGACAGATTTAGGCATGATGTTAAACTCGTTATATACACAAATAATATTGTGTACAAAAACTAGAAGTACACTTTTTAGTTTGTTATTAGGTGTTCTGCTGAACTATGTTCTCCTATTTTAGGTCTGTTTTGTAATCTCTCAAAAACTCTGTTTCTTTTGATATTTCACATTTGATTTCCTAAAGAAAAAATGGAGTGATAATATATAGTGTGCATATTAAGTGTATATATATAGCCCATTTGATTCTGTGACCCCTTAATCAATTGAGTTTTTAATCTGATGGCATGCACTTTGATATATGTAGCATTGATTCATGGTATAAGATGATTTGGAAATCATCTTAGTTAGGAAACATGAATGTCATCAATGAATGATGAATCACTTAATTTGGAAAGGAACTTGTATGTTCATTTCACCTTGAACATGCAATTAGAACATTTCTATGTTCATGTTTTGGCTCATTGAGGGTAATTGTCTACTTTTAGCTCCAAATTAGATGTCCTCACATCCAAAAATAGAACAAGAGCTATAAATGAATCAATATAAAGAAGAAAGAAAAGACAAATATGTTACAAAATCATAATCTACTTATTTTAGCAATTTGAGCAGGATTTATTAAAAGCTAACCATATGATTTGAAGTATAAATACGATAGTATTCTTGGTCTCTAAGAACCACATACAGTCGATCAAATACTATACATACTAATTATCTGATCATATCAATTAGAAGTATTTATCAACTCATTCGGCATTTTTGCAGTCAACAAAAAATGGCAGGAGCCTCGTCCAAATTCGCTTTCATTCTCATCCTCTTGGTTGTAGCATCAAGTAAGTCGATATATACTCGAATTTTTTTTTTTTATCTTGTGTTCATCTTGCAATTCATTATTATTATCATTTTGATGATTACACTAATTCGCGGCCACTGCATGCCCTTAGCTATAACCGCGTTAATTTGTAAATATTGATTGTTAATTATATGACTTATTACGAAAACAAAGTGAAATTTCTAATCGAAGTAGTACTACTGAAGCAAGAGTTGATCGAATATATTTGATTTGCAGATTTGACAGTCCCCGAAGCTCGTGAATTGGCGGCGACAGCGAAAACATGTAAACATGACAATGATTGTTCTAGCGTTTGTGGAGTTTTCGGTCGTTGTATCAACGGGAAATGCAATTGTGACGACCTATTTGCAGAAAAATGCGTCGTTAGTTCCGACTGTAAAAACAAAATATGTACCTGTAGCCAACATATCTGTGTTTGTTGAATGTCGTAATAAACATTCATCGAATAAGCGTTACACAGGATTCGATCCAGAAGAGATTAGGCAAAGGCGTCGCTTTAATTGATTTCATGGCTTCAATTTTGCTACAAATTCGAATATAATAATTATGCCAATTTTGCGATTATATATTCATCTTATATATTCGTAACTCGTATGAGCCTATATTCTTGTTTCTCTGTCAATCAGTCGCATAATTGTGATCTTATTCCTCCCCGAGACTGGCAAGCAATGTAGCTCAACTAAGCAACACTGCTTGAGATTTTAGGAAATTAAAAATAATAATAAAAAAAGTGGAAAATCATTTTATTTATATTTTAAAATTATTTTAGATTTCACTTGAAACTACACTACTTGTAGTTTGGCATTGCAAAGGAAATAGTGTAATTTGGTCAGGATTGTTATTCATCACCTCTCTCTTACATGAATCATACATGTCAAGTATAAACTACAATGCTTGTAGTTTAGCATTGGAGATGCTCTCATCCGTATAAAAATGCTCCATCGAGGTTTGGATGATTGATTAATTAACCTTAATTTGTGTCTTTAATTTCTTTTCTAATGCATAACGGTAAATGGCAGTACGTACCTCGTTGGGTATCTACCTATGTTAAACGTAGTATAAACACCTGGTATAGATATTGTGAGAAAAACATAGATTAAACCTTAACAAAGGAAAAGAACGGAAGAAGTATGTACTATTGTTATGCATGCTAATTCAACCAAATTTATTCTTTAAACATAGATTTATTTGTTTATATCTTTTAAAATGTGGGACTTCTTGGTAGATCAATCCTCTTAAAAATTATAATAATTAAAATTTTCAAATATACAAATTTCGAGGTTACGGATGCATGGAGGAAGCATATGATATATCATAAATTATTAAAGGTCAAAGTTTAATCACGAATAGTTTAGAAGCCAAGACGCTAACAACAATTTAAAATAATAGGAAAAATAATATTGATCGTATCTCGGCTCCCCACCAACTTCTTGTAAATTATTATTGATTTTTAGATTAAAATAATATCATACAATAGGAAAAAAAAATAGTAATATAAGCCCATGCAATTTCATCTATTCAGTTTGAATTTCATGTGGTGTGCGTAATTAATCACGTAGCATGCATAATACATTGTATGAGATGACTATGGATTGGTATGATCAGATTTAGATATATTGGTATTTAAATGACATTAAATTCGAAGCACTTAACATTAGAAAGGAGCTTTAATTTTGTGTTCAGATAACTTCACCATGATCTTCACAAAATTGGAACATTTCTATCTAAATATTTTGGCACATTGAACCAAAAACTGTTTTTAGCCACAAAATAATAGACAAAGAGCCACATACATGAATGAAATTAAACAGAAAAGGTAAGGAATTACAAATTGATATCTTCTTAATTACTATTTGATCAATATGCATAGGCTTTCCAAGGGGTTAACTATCACAATTAGACTATAAATACGACAACATTTTTGGTCCTGAAGTACCATATATACTTGACAAGCCATTATTTGTTCATAATTAAAAGAATTTATACGCTAACGTCTTCATTAGAGAATTTGCAGTAGTCAAGCTAAGCAAACAATGGCCAAGATTGCTTTCATTCTAATCCTCTTGGTTGTTGCCTCAAGTTAGTTAGATATACTCACTCTTCAAATAGATATCTTTTGTTTTCTTGTATCAACTCATCATATAATTTATTAGATATTAATTCGCTTGCTATAATGTACAAATGTCAACTTTCATCCCATTATTTCATTTGTTAATATCTAATTTAAATATATACGAGGAAATTTAGACCGACCATTACTAAGAACAGATCGGAGGCAATATGATTTAGTAAAACAAATTAAAGTGATACTCCGTAGTATTTATTGATGCAAGAGTTTAATGTGAATTGCAGATTTGGCAGTGCCAGAAGCTCGTGAATTGGCTGCGACAACAGTACCATGCAAACAAGACTACGATTGTGCTGGAGAGTGCGGTAGTTTGGGTATTTGTGTTAAAGGGAAGTGCGATTGTGGCAACATTTTTGAACAAAAATGCGTAGTCAGTTCTGATTGTAAGAACAAAAAGTGTGCTTGTAGCCTCAATGTATGTGTGTGCTGAATGTGAGGGACATCTCTTAGGATAAGAGTGACGCAGCAGACAGAAAATTTTCTATGTAAGTTCGATCATTTTGGCCGTGGCTTCTATTGTCACCTTCGTCGTCCTGCCTTCATGTATGCTACAAATTCAAGTATAACAACGGATTAATTGCGGTCTTATATGGCTTCCATTCCCTTCTCTTTATATCTTAACGATGACAAAATGCTACCGATACAGTAACTGCCTTCTCTTTACGAGTAACAAAATGCTACCGACACAGTAACTACGGTGTGTTAAACCTATAGAACTGGGAAATAACTTGATCTTATTGCCAAGCACCATCGATTGTAAGAAAGACGAGTTTCATCAGCTTGATACAACTAACTGCTGGTGTATTTGTGCGAAATTCTACTATTACATATACATGGCAATTGGCAAAAACACGTTTGCTATGTGTAATATTACAAGGGTCATACAACATTACAAACATCTAAACTCAGTAGCGAAGCATTTTCCTATTAACACTAGCCAACAACAGTATCACGTCTAGCCCGCTCAGGCACCACAATAAAGAGCCAGTTTGAGCCCAACGAAACATCATCAGAGCAGTATAACCATCCTGCGAAACAGTGGGAGTCTTAACATGCATTTTCCATCACCCAAGCATAGAGAGACAAACAAAGAGTACCAAAATATGTAACAAGCCGTCGACATCTATTCTAAAAACTCCAGCACGAATCTACAATCTTAACCAAGAGGGTTAAAGACAAAATCAGAACAGAGGAACAGCAATAATAAAGAATAGTTCCACCATCTGCTCTACTTCTTAAAGAACGTTCTAGAAGATATCAACTTCATCTAGATTCCGAAGAGCAAAAATCATTCCATTTGGCAATGCAACATACATTACGACATGTACGACAAGCTAGCAATACATATAAGCAGTGACACTGAGCTCTGCACAACTCCAATCCCCCGCTCCACCCCTCAAAACCAAGTTTAAATAGAGATGCATCGTCTCGGGTAAGTTCCCATCAATTCTGCACTAAAGAAACTTGATTTGATGCATTTGAAACTAACAAACAAAGGATGGACTGTTTCTCACAAGGATATAGTTCTCTAATTTGATATGTGATGGATCTAATATACGATGGCTAAAGACTAGTGACAAACCTGAGATGCAGATTTTATGTAGTAACCACTATAAATCCAGAGTACATCAGACCGCAGTGCAGTGCTGTTACATCACAAATTGCCAAACCTCAAATGTTGGCTAGGTCGATTTGTCGTTCATCTACTCTAATGTATTCCAAAGCCCGTTCATAACGTTTACACAAATTTAAGCTGCTAGACAAGTTCAAAGGTTTTCTAGACTTCAAACAAACATCTCGTCAAGATTTTGCAACCAAGGTTAAGCCTTTATATCATAGGCTGTTAGCCACGAACATGAAACTCGCCACTATTCTCTACGCGAGACTACT
This sequence comes from Spergularia marina, assembly GCA_963680865.1. Lineage (NCBI taxonomy): Eukaryota > Viridiplantae > Streptophyta > Magnoliopsida > Caryophyllales > Caryophyllaceae > Spergularia > Spergularia marina. The sequence continues at coordinate 6,762,631 of OY804545.1, read as the reverse complement.
GACCATTCTTTCTATTTGATTCAAACTTGACGCAACTATATGCATCGTTGATGAAACAAATTTCAGCTTATGCCGAATTGGTTGATTATTCGGTAATAAAAACAAAAGGGTCTTGCAAATGCTGAGTTCCTGATAAAATTGAGAAAGTTGCTTATCCAAGCCCAACCTTGCTAAGATGGAATTTCCTCTAGGATATTCTACTACTTACGCTTACGTCAACCGAAAAAACTTTGGATACTTTAGAGGAAGTTCACAGTGGGTTCCAATTCCTACGACAAACCAAATGACCCGAAAACATTTTGGATCTCCACAAGGACCTCATCCATGCTTATCTATAGCAGCTTTGACTTAAGTACAACAACAACAACAACAACAAAGCCTTATTTCCAAAATGATTTGGGGTCGGCTAACGTGAATCATTATAAGTAACCTCCCCGAGTATGTCATATACTCAGGTTCCCTAAATGGCACCAATTTAACAAGCGCAATTTATGTCACTATACCACTACAGGTTCCCACGTTCATAAAGTAAGCTGCAAAAGACACATACATAATAATTACTACAGTCAGAAGCCTGAAAGATCCAAACTTTACACTCCGAAACACATGAAAAGATCCATCACAAATCAAATTGTGTAAAATTTGCATAGATTAATAGTTTCATACCATATAATAGAAAAACAGAACCACAAATCAATTCAATTGACTTCATCCCAAAAAGGCGAATTCCGAACTTTCATAAGTCAATCAAACAACAAAAAACCCACATAAATAACAACAAAATTAATCAAATTGCTGAAAAGGGTAACAAGATTATACCTAAAATATGAAATGGGCACTGATCAGATAAGCTTAGGAATCCTTGGCATGCTGAAAAAAGGCAGCAGAGCAAAGAACAGAAGCAATGAAGGCAAAAATACCAAGTCCAATCATCAATGAAATTCCTGCAACAACTAAGTCCATTATAGATTGGACACTCACAAGATTCATCAACATCTTCTCACTTACGTTTTCTGCTGCAGAAAAATTGATGATTTAGATCAAATTGGAAGAAGCTGCATTTTTTTTGGGGTGTATTTCTGGGGAGGTCATCCACTGGAAATTTCAGGAAGATGCTTACACATGGATATCAATTGGATGACTAATGATTTTTTGTGAAAGACACTTGTCTTTAACAAACAAATCATCAGTGAAATTGGATTTTGAGGTTGTTTTGGGGGTTCACATCTTATGAATTTCATGGAATTCTGAAGATGAGAGGATTTTTGGTTTGGCTTGTCATAGAGCCCAACCGTCTACATGGGCCTTGGTATAAACAAAAACTTCAAAGATACTCATCCAACGGGCTGGCCTTTTTATTTAATAACAAATAAATTAAGACCACGGGACTTGATTTGAAACGAGAAATATCAAGTTTGAGCTTCCATATGCAAGAGTTTGCGTTGGGAGTTTCATTACTCCAAAAAAAGAGACTGTTGCACGAAACGGGGAAACTATCAAAACAATGATACTTTACAAAAGTGTAGTATACACTTATGATAGAAATATAGAATCGGATTTTCATATCAATAAATTTACATCACAAACTTGTAAATCAACAACATTAATACTCCACACTAAACATCAGCTAATAACAATATTCTTTTTTTACCATCAAATGAGCATTTTTATTTCATTTTTCTTTTACCGTTGAACATATTCTTCGATACGACACCAATCTTGACTTTTTCATCGCCTCCTCGGTTATTTCCCAAAAGAATAAGGAAAAAAAAAAGGAGCCAAATTCTCAAGGGGTTGCTGAGGGAGGCAGAAAGCTCCATATTTCTTCCATGTTTTCCCCCCACATTCTCAATCTGAGATTTTGTTTTGTTTTCCCTCCATAATTTCCCTCCAAACAATTGAAAACCCACTCAAAAAACTTCCCAAACACACCTCACTCCCATCTTCGCGCCTTCTTTTCTTCTACTAGAACCAAATAAAATAACAACATCAGAAAAATCCCCAATTCTGAAATCTCTCAACTCTTCTTTCCTCCTCCCAATCCTCCCCAAACCCTAATTTCACTTCCCCACTCAAATTCGCACTATCAGGTAAACTTTTCTGCTGAAATTAATTCTACCCTTTTGTTCCTATTGCTTTAATTTCAATCTAATTGTTCGAATTCATATGTCAGAACTCAAAAATTAGGGTTTAGGTTTATTATAATTGCTCAATTTGTTTCAGAATCTTTTCTAATGTTTTGTGAAATTAATCAAATTTGATAGGTTGGAAATGCAATGAGTGCTGTTAATATTACAAACGTTGCAATCTTGGATAATCCGGCGCCATTTCTCAACCCGTTTCGTTTCGAAATTTCTTATGAATGCTTGGATTCGCTTAAAGATGGTATGTTCTGAATCTTGCTATTTTCTGTTGCGTAAAGTTTAATCTTTCTGTTTCCGGAAATCAAGGGTTTGGTTTGTTTTTAATTAGTTGCTTATGGTTTTAGAGACGGTTTCAAATGACGATTCATGTACCGGGCTTTGATTATTTTGGGATTAGGTCTTTGTTGTTCTTGTTGTTAAAGATTAGATTGGGTGGTTACAATTTTTTAGTCAGCTTAGAATTGCTATATAAGTTTGTATAATGGGTCAATGAATTTTCTTGTTCATTGGAAGTGTATTTACTGAAGTATCAAGTATGTATGTGATTTGATAGGAATGGCAGATTGAAAAGGATTAGATGTTTGATTGGGAAAGAAATGCTTCTTTTGTCGAAATTCGGGGAGTCTGAACTATTATACTGTTGGTTTGTGTAGTTCATGGAGATGTTTGTTTGTTTTAGGAAATCTCAAACTTCTAGAGTTCATTGTATCATTTATGTTTGAGGGGGAGAGCTATAGGGAGTGCCTGCGTAGCACATAATTCCGGGACCCTTTGTGCCGTGTTTCTGATCATTGACTCATTGAGTTTGGTTGGTTTGTGAGGGTAGGGGCTGTACTAGTAGAGACTGCTTGACTACCACCATTAAATCAGCTAAACAATGAAAGATTGGACATTGACCGAAGCTGCGAAATAGCATAACTTGTATGTTTAGGGAAACTACTTTGGCTGCTTAGTGCTATTGCAGTTTACTTAAACTTGGCTCAAAGTACCCAACAGTCCAACACTGGCGTGTCCTGGTATCAGACTTGGATGCCTAATAAAGAAAATCCTGTGTTAAGCCAAAAATGAAGTTTCCATGTTGCTAGCCCATGCCTAAGTGTCAAATGTTTGCTCGGGTATGCAAGATAGTATGAAATGTCTGAGTAACGTAGCTATGGCATGTTTAGCTGATTAAAGTAGATCTAATCTTGTCTGATGGAAACATTCCAATCCATTCTTCTGAATTTCAATTCCTGAAATCTCGCTTCAATTTCCAGCACTGAGCATTCTACTGTAAGTGTTTTGTATACAACAGTAGTGCTCCAGCCAAACTCTAAGAAAACATCCCAATTGCCCTGTTATCAACTAGGACTGCACTACAGGTTATTTCATCGTGAATTCACCTATAGGGAGAGGCTTCAAGATTGACAACTGAATTGTTCCGTTCTACCTCACCAATCAGAGATGATGCCTTGATTACTTGATCCATCCGGCTATCATCCCCAGTAGATATTATCAGTTTCTTGTTGATATTATCATTATAGCATAACAACAATGACTCTCAGACTGTTCTGCTGTAGTCGAATGATACAAAATAGGATATTCTGCCCTGTTTTTCTGCTTGATGAAAATTTGAAATTGCATACCGTTGGATTGTTAGTGGGTTCCCTGTCTGGAAATGTGGTCAATCCATGTAGTTCCTTTCATTGTCTTCCATCCTTTCAAAGTTTCTAAGGCATGATGTACATCTTAGGTTCTGCAGTTTGCATATTATTCCCTATTATTATCTGTTGCAAGTAGCATTCTGGTTGATTAACAGCTTAACACAAACATCCACAGATCTGGAGTGGAAACTTATATATGTGGGATCAGCTGAAGACGAGACGTATGACCAACAATTGGAAAGCGTACTTGTAGGACCTGTCAATGTTGGCAACTATCGTTTTGTTCTTGAGGTTAATTCTCATCTCGTCTTGCTGTTTGTTTTATCTGCCATGCGAGTATGCAATTTCTTACTGTTGTTCTTGCCTCATGCCAGTCAGACCCACCAGATCCGTCAAAAATACGTGAAGAGGATATAATTGGTGTCACAGTCCTACTATTGACATGCTCGTATATAGGGCAGGAATTCATCAGAGTCGGATATTATGTGAACAATGACTATGAAGATGAGCAGCTGAGAGAAGAGCCACCACAAAAGGTGATTATTGACAAGGTTCAGAGGAATGTTTTGGCGGATAAGCCTAGGGTCACAAAATTCCCCATCAATTTCCACCCAGAGAACAGTGAGCATGGAGAGCAGCCCGCAGAATCAATAGATCATGCAGCCATAAGCAACGAGGAAGAACAAGTTCCACCCCCATCAAACGATAACCAAGCTGAATAGCTTTTGTTGTATCCGAAAAATATGGCTATGATTCGCTTAGTTCTGACAGAATTTGGAGGAAAAAAAATGGCCCTTTTTGGTACTTGTTTTTGTGGTAGATTGTGTAACATAAAGCTGTAGTGGTGAACTGAGCTCAGAACTAAGATGTACAATATACTTTTGCAAGGCTCCTGTCTTCTGATATCCTAAGCTCATCATATGGTTCATACTTTGCTATTCTGATCTAGTGACAGGCATTACTCTGCTATTGTCATGTCAGTGTGGTGAGCTCATTTGTGCTCGAAGTTTTTCTGCCTGTCAGTGTTTGCTCTCTGCTGTCAGTGCTATGGCTCTGATTATTAAGCCTGTCAATAAGCATGATAACTATAGCTGTTGTAATCATTGCGCCTAAAATCTGCAAAATGATGGGAATTAGTGATTCATCCTGCATTCCTATCTCTGGGATCTGCATGACTGCATCTTAAACTCAGAAATAAAATCAGATTCCTAAGAATCAGTTCCGAAAGTACAACCTTTCCCCCCATACTCCGAATAGAAATCCCAATAATAAGCACAATAAAGAAAAGTGTCGTGAATTTTGTTCCTCCCAAATTCAGCAGAATAAGGTAATGCATTTTAGTCCTTTCTTACGTCTCACGTTTATTTGTAAGAAACTCACCAGAGAATTCAGACAAGCCCATAGCTCATCTCGGAATCCTGATTAATCTCGGCTAACATGATCATGAGATGGGATAACATTACAATCCACGGATTATGGGATGACCATTTATTCCTCGAAATTTTGACTGTGCATCCCAAGTCCATGGACAGCAAAATTATCACATATCAAAGTGATTGAGCTGCATTCTCGAACTAGACAGGTACTAAGTACTTAGGTTTGAATCTTTTGTGATGAAACTCTCTTATGCTTAGAACTTGGACATGCAACGCTCATCTCGAAATGATCATATATCAAAGTGATTTAGCTGCATTTGCAAACAAGACAGGCATTAAGTAGTTCTAAGGCTTGAAGCTTAAGAAATGATTCTTTAATTTTAGGTTTCATTATAATGAATTTGTAATAAATATTCAAATATTTATATAGCAAAGAATAACTTCGAAGTTGGCTAGATGTTGATCATCTCAACCACATTTTCCACCTACTAAAGGCATTATTACTACCTAAGCTAGCGCAAACTTCATTCAAACTTTGCTACATTTTCAGCATGCCAACCACATTTTCTAGCTAAAAAAGCTAGGAGCACTGCTAATTCCTTTCTGAATACTGAGCAATAATATATCATTAATTAAGGGTGATGATTTTGCCAATGACCAGATTCAATGAATCTGTCTTGGCAGTAGTAATTGTTGTCTTGGCAAAATCATCGCTCTTAATTAATTGACATACCACATATTTAGTATGCCATATACGGGGTATGGATGTGGCTTAGAATCTGTTTGATAGGACTTAATAAAAGTATTATTCAGATCAGTTTAGAGTTATTCAAATCTGATCAGATCAGAGTCATTCAAATCAGATCAAATCAGAAATATTCAAATAACTATCAATGTATTTGATCCACATTTGATACTAATTTGTTGAAATTCAATCAAAATTCAACAAATTCAGATCAGATCAATTCAGAGTCACTCAAATCAAAACAGATCAAATCAGAATCATTTAAATTAGATCAGATCAGTTTAACAAGATACATCCTATAAAACAAGGCCTTAGTGAATCTCTATTTCAGTCCACTTTATCCTCGTCTCCTCAGTCAGGATCTACTTGCCTCACTCCAAATAAGTAGAATAATTTAACCACATGTTATTGTCGTGTGCTAGACGCCAAGTAGTGTAGTTACTCTCATTGAACTTTTTTCTATTGTCGTGTAATTTCTGGCGCAGCATATTATACTTTTTAGGAAATTTGGCGAAAAACCATCTGTAAATTTCAGAACTTTGTAAACAACCACCTTTTAAAATTATTTTTGCGAGAAACCACCTTATAAAATCAATAAGTCTTGTTAAGACCACCTACTGTTATTTGACCTCCACCAAACCACCCTTGACCACCCCTCGCCTCCTGAAACCGCCTTATACCACCACCAGCGACCCTCAAAAATCGAAAAAAAAAAATTCTTAATCCAAAAACATAATTAATATACTTAATAAACTATGTCCATCTGTAGACACCCTACTCGGGGCTTCCAATTTGAAAACACCCGATGATGAGATGGATAGTGGATGGCGGTGAAAGGTTCGTTTGCACCAAATTCGACTTTTGATCTTGACCCGAGTTACGATTTAGCCCAATATCTAACACATTTTGTTCATGGTAGGCCGATTTCTGATTGTTAGTTGTGTTTGGCCGAGAGCTATATAGAGCCCAATTTTTGTCAATTAATTATCCAAGGCCTTTTTATTTAGTAAGCTAACCTAGTTTGTACTCTGTATTAAAGTACCATATTAAGCCCAACCTGGCAACTGTATGGCATCTTTATATATGGATCATTTAATTGGCTTTGGTACGTAGATAAAAGATAAGGAGGATTATGATGAGATAATATGGCAGTATGTTATCTAAGAGTGTTTGCATGCACACGGACTCTTCATTTGGACGCTTTATTAGGAGAGATGATGTAATCACTTTTATCTTCTTGGATAAGATAGAGTTAGTCTAAGCATTTCGGAGATTATCAAAGACTTTCATATATATGACTTTTCTTTCAAGTTAAGTCGATTCTTAATCTCTCAAAAACCTTTGATCTATATAAAAAGCTTTTCATTTTTATCAAAGGGAGGCACAAGAATATACAAAACACAAAACTAGCTACAAATAAAATGGCCTAACCTATCTCTACATCCAAACACATATCTCTCTACCACACTTATACACACACGATACGGGACAGTGGAAGAATTAACCAAGCACACCACTTGTGTTATTCTCAACCAGGACCCATATAGGGCTTAAATTGCATACTAGGGTCAAGATCAAGGTTGGAGGCGTTGACGGGGGGTACCGAGATCCGCACAGCGTCAGTAGTATAACCACCTGAGGGCCTCAATCTTTCTAAAACTTATTTCTAAAATTCTTATTGTTCATCTATTTCAGGTTTGGAATTAGTTGTGTTTGTTTTTAAATTGATCTTGTTAATTTACCGTACGCGCGTATGTCGTGGGTTTGTTTCTCGTTAGCTATTGTGCATGTTGTTGCTGCGTTGTTGTTGTCTTGAGTGTGCATGAACAAGATTGATTAGAAATTTGGCAGTACATTAATTGGTAATTTTATATCTTTGAGGCATGCAATTTGATACTCAAGTGTTCATGATCCACGTAGCATTTTCGAGGAGTACGTTCAAATGTGTTTATCCACTTACGCATGCACGCTGTTATGCCATTATCGTACGTACGCTATTCATATAATTATTACCGTACACTCGCATGCTAATTGCTATATGATTTCGTCGTCGATTATGAACTTTATATTTATCTCGGATCAATTAGTAGAGGTCGTCTTCGGACGGGCGATTTGGGTGCCTAACACCTTCCCAAATCGTACCTTGCAAAGGACCCATTCTAGGTTCGTAGGATCCTATTAAAATCCTGCTGGCGACTCCAATTTCATTAAAAATAGCGAGACCCAATCGGTCCACCCCCAGGCCGGTACAGTATCTCACAGTGGCGACTCCGCTGGGGATTTTGCTAACTCGAAAATCGATCCATTATAAATGTTTAGTTCATAATCGGCATTGCATTTTTTATTTTTCGTATAGCATTTTAGATTACATGCCACGTTAGTACGGAGGCGCATAAGGACTAAACCCAAAATTTTACCCCAGGATGCATAGATTATACACACGTTGGGTCCATTCGGCTTTCATGACGTGCAGTATGATCGACGTCCGCCCCAAACGGTACTCATCTTTTTGGTGAGTACGTGAGGATCTTCTATTGCCACGGCTTCCGACCGCAAATCAATAGAAGCGTCCTCTGTTTGGGTTCCACTTAACCACCCTATACCCACTCGATTTTGTACAGCATCATAATGTGCTCTCAAGGTGGTTATTCGTATTTTTTAAATGCATGCTCGGTGATTATATGATTAGTTGCGGTGCTTTTAGCTAAATTTAGAATTTCTCCATGTCACGTCTTACTCGAGAGTCAGTTTGTGTCTTTTGGTCATCGTAGAAGTCCTTAAGGTGTTTTATGACCTTTTCCTACGTACCACTTATGTTTTTTTATTAACATTGAGTTAGTTTTGTGTCATAAGGAAACCACTCTTCTACCGTGTCGAATCAGTAAACTCACAAGTTTCTAGTACCTTTTTTATTTATTTTATGTGTCAGTTTCATGATCATATAATCATAGAGTTTTATTTATTCATTCGTGCGTCACTTTCCTAGTACCTCTTAGGCTCTTAGCAACTCCTTGGCATCTTAGGACTTAGTGCTTATAATGATCAAATTATTTCCTACGTATAGCTATTTTTATCACTTGGTTAGCTAGCTAGTTGTTTTGTCCTTCTAGGGTCATTATCTAAGCACAATCCTTTATAAAATAAGAATCGTTTAATGGAAAAATCCTCCTATGCGTATGCTCTCCGATGTCATTAATCGTACGTATTTGGCAACTCTTCGGCATCTAGTAATTTGTCTCTAGGATTACCTTTGAACTCGAGCGTCGGTTTTGGCAACAACTTGGCATCTTTCTTTCTTCTATTCCCTGAGTCTCCCATTATAAATTCTGATCTCTGTCAAAATAATTCAGACCTACTACCAAGAACAAAATGTCAGGGGAAGAGGAAATATCGAATGTTGAACTCAAGAACATGCTATCTATCCTCATAGACAGAATGGACCAATTTGATACCAAGTTCACTGACCTTGAAGCCAGAGTGGGTGGCCAATTCAGGGGAATAGTGGTTAATAGCAACGGTGGTGAGCTTGTAGCCGAGAAAATTGAGGAACTTGAACAAAAACCAAGAGATTAGAAGACCTTGAGCATAAATTACTCAAGTCCAAAATGGGGAACGATTACTATGAGCTTACTAGGTCAAGCCCAAAGCTCAATGGGAAATTACCCGACAAGTTCATGAGCTCAGTTGACATACCAAAGTTTGAAGGCAATGAGAATCCCATAAATCACCTCAGAAGCTTTAAAAACGTCATGATGATTAAGGGAGTCGACAAATCGATGTACCACGTCATTTTTCCTAACTCACTTGGAAAAAGCCCAACCCAATGGTTTTACTCCCTTAAGCCAAAACATATAGCCACTTGGGAGGATATTACACAAGCCTTCGTTAACCAGTACTCATGTAATGCTCACATTGAGGTCACCACTCGTGAACTCGAAGTCACAAAGCAAGGCGAAAAAGAAAGTTTCACTACTTTCCTTACCAGATGGCGTGAGAAAGCTGCCCAAATGGTGAACCGGCCCCAAGAGCGAGAATTGGTTAGGATCTTCATCAACAATCTCAAGCCACTCTACAGAGACAATATGTGTTACTAAGGTTTACAAGAGTTCAAGAAAGTCTACGAAATCGGAATTGACATTGAAAATGACATACTAAAGGGCACTCTTCGAAGTAAGACTTCTCACGCAAGCACAAATTCTTACCAAGATAGCGACGCATTTAACGTCCTTAGTGGTCAAGACATTTAACTTGCTCGAAGCTCCAAATCGTAGTTGCCTACAACCGTTCTCTATGACATCCGAAGACTTGCTCTCAAGTACAATTATCATCAGAAGAAGACATTACAGTTGTTCAAGTTTAGATTAATTTGTTCGGCGGTCAAATTTGTAATGTCATGTCTACTTGAATTTTGTGACGATGAGTTGATTGTATCTCCATATTTTTGTACCTATTTCAAGACTAGGATAGGAAACATTTAATGGCATTTACTTATAGTCTTTGTCCATCAAAAATGATCTCAATGCCAATATATTTGTCCAAACAATATCCATTTCTTTTGAGACACGATGAGCATAATTTTATCAAACTCGTCCCTACATTGCCAGTAATCAAACAAATTTCATATTTTGATCATAGTTTATACTTCGTGGAACATATTTGGCTTGAGAATCCCATAGCATGATTGTTTTGTGTACCTTGTGACACGGGAATGGTAAGATGGCGGCCAAGACCTATATATATGACACATAGAGACTACGGACAAAAAGCTACATTAAACGGTGAGGTCGAGTGTAGTTTAGGATATTTGTGTGACCCGTGTCCAACATTACAGGATACAAGAGTGTTGAGTGGTTCCCAATTTTCACATCTGCATGCTCATATCCATAGCATGGTCATTCCCCTAAAGTGAGGGTCCACTGGTCCGTCATTAGGTCTTGGATTGAAAGTGGTAAGACTGCTTGGTCACTTGTGTCACATTACAAGGGTTGCTATGGAATTTCTTAGGCCTATAATTCTCACTTACCTATTTTTTGATCAAAGTTATCTCCTCAAAACCAATACCTTGAGATTTTCATTCTACATTTCATATCCTTATAAGCTCAAAAATTAAACACCCATCACCAAAAACCTTTCAGCTCATTTCAAATTCACACGGCACATATTTCCTACCACTACTCTCCTACGTGGGGTTCCCGTCATCAAACGAGACACATGCTTGGTGTTAGAGTTTGGTAAATATTTTAAAATCATGCTCAAACCCTTATTGATTCAAGTGTCATGTACGTCATACTCTAGAACAAATTTAGAGTACAATTTTATGAGATCTAGACCATTGATGCTCATAAAAAATGTCCAAACCAAATACCGTCTACAAATTGCAATAATTGACGCCGCTCATCAAACTATTTGCACAATTGATTATGCATATTTTCAAGATCATAGCGCACCTTCCATTGGTACATTCAAGTTTGGCCCTCAGGAGAGATCGTGGCTATAGTCCAAGTCATTAAAACCAAGATAAAATTGCATGGATTCAAGTTGCAGCTGGTGTTTTTCACAACTCATAGACGTCATTCCCAGTTTAGCATTTCAAACTTCAAATTGTATGCATACTGATCACACGTACAAAAATTCAAAGATGCTAATCCAAGAATCGATGTCTACACACAAGCATATATCACGTCTGTGGATCATACATGTCCAGAAAATGCAAAATCAAGGGGATACAGAAGCAAATTTGGTCAATCGAGTTGTATAAGTCAATTTCCTTGCTTGAAATATATTGGATTCGTATTCGGAAATTTTTCATTCATTCGATTAGCGATAAGAAACCCAGACGACATGTCTAGAGCAACATGTGACACATTCGTGGCACACCTATGATGGTGCTCATCTTCTTATTACTCAAGACAACGACGCGAGTTTATACTCATCAAAAAGAGTCACTCATCTCGAGTCATTTCTTAGTCTCTTAGGACTAGCGTCTTTTTTTCATTGTTATCTATCCTTGCGACATTTCAAATCTTTTTGTTGGGGGGAAGGACTTCCATCGATTCAAAATCCACTTCAAATTCCTGAGGTCGTAGGATTTAGCCTTCTAAGTGCCGCATAGGATTTGCATATGTTTATGTCTCTCTATGCAATTTGAGTATGCATAGTCCCTCTATATGTGTAATGTGTGTGACTTGCCAAATATGAAACTGAGTTATCAAAGAGATACAACGACACACTCGGTATTCCCTAGAAAATTTCAAGAGTCATTACTCCAAATTCGGGGGCTCACGTGGTCTGACCGAGTCAAGGGTAAATGCATGAAGATATAAACAAGAGCTCTTTGCTCCAAACTCGGGGGCTCACATGGCCTGACCGAGTCAAGGGCAAATAGATGAATATATTGCCCCAACAGTATACCAACGCCTTCACACTAGCAAGAAGTTGGTATGGATATTCACGAGTCAACACATCGACAGAGATTGAAGCGTCCCTTAAAGTCAGCACAAGTTAAACCAAGGTTTAGCGTCTTGGAAAATTCAACAATCAACTCAACAACAAGGCATGTTTTGTAAGGATCTGATATTTTGTCCTTCACAAATCCTCCTTATTTGAGTCTGTCAAATTAATCAATTAATCGGCTCATGTCATCCGTAGGTCGTGCTAAGATCATAATCAATATTTGATGAACTATGATGTCTGATGAAGCTATGTTTCAAGATTCCAAATCTGCGAACCAATTGGTACGACAACCTGCGATCTTTTATCCAAAATGTCGAAAGCATGTCTTGTATGACTACTTTGCCCATTCAAGATAATAATCCGGCGTAATAATTCATTATGGATGACAACTGTGCCCATCCAGAATTTGCGGCAATGTATCAACATGTTTGGATGTCTACTGCGCCCATCCAAAACATTGGGAGACTTGTATTCATTTCGAGCGATAACTGCGACCGTTCGAGATGCAGCGTTTCTTTATTTGCAAAAACTATGTTCTCTGATGATCACTGGCGATTGCGATCTTTTGAAGATTTATATTCATCTTGAGCGACAACTGTGCCCGTTCGAGATGCTGCGTTTCTACATATGATTAAGAAAGATGTTCTTGATCACGCCTGCGATAACCTCCTACGACTATTTTGAATACTTATATTCATTTCGAGCGACTACTGTGCCCGTTCGAGATGCTGCGTTCCTTTCTTCGACTAAAAATATGTTCAACGATGATCATTGGCGATTGCGATCATTTCTAGATTTATATTCATTTCGAGCGACAACTGCGACCGTTCGAGATGCTGCGTTCCCTCCTTCGACAAAAAAGATGTCCTGCGATGATCGGTGGCGATTGCGATCATCTCAAGATTTATATTCATTTCGAGCGACAACGGCGCCCGCTCGATATGCTGCGTTTTATATGTGACCGAGGCCATGTTCTTGATCACACTTCTTATGGTTGCATTATGACTGCGATCATTTGAACATTTATATTCATTTTGAGCGACAACTACGCCTGTTCGAGATGCTGCGTTTCATACGTGAACGAGAAATATGTTCTTGATCACGTCTGGGAAGATTTTTGCTTGCGATTGCAATCCTATCAGTAATTATATTTGTCTTGAGCGACTACTGCGCCCGTTCGAGATGCTGCGTTTATATGGTCCAAGATATATATATTCTTGGCCAATCTGCGATAATTTCTTTGGCGATTTTCTATACACCTGTCTAGAGCGACTATTGCGACCGCTCGAGATGATGTGTTCTATATGTGACTTAGTTCTATATATGTTCTTTGTCATGTCTGAGATTTTGCTTTTGCATGTGTATGTGTGATTGCGAAAAACCATTGACCTTCGTCTTTTACAAAGACTCGGTCAAAGTGGGGGCTCCTGTAGACACCCTACTCGGGGCTTCCAATTTGAAAACGCCCGATGATGAGATGGATAGTGGATGGTGGTGAAAGGTTCGTTTGCACCAAATTCGACTTTTGATCTTGACCCGAGTTACGATTTAGCCCAATATCTAACACATTTGGTTCATGGTAGGCCGATTTCTGATTGTTAGTTGTGTTTGGCCAAGAGCTATATAGAGCCCAATTTTTGTCAATTAATTATCCAAGGCCTTTTTATTTAGTAAGCTAACCTAGTTTGTACTCTGTATTAAAGTACCATATTAAGCCCAACCTAGCAACTGTATGGCATCTTTATATATGGATCATTTAATTGGCTTTGGTACGTAGATAAAAGATAAGGAGGATTATGATGAGATAATATGGCAGTATGTTATCTAAGAGTGTTTGCATGCACACGGACTCTTCATTTGGACGCTTTATTAGGAGAGATTATGTAATCTCTTTTATCTTCTTGGATAAGATAGAGTTAGTCTAAGCATTTCGGAGATTATCAAAGACTTTCATATATGTGACTTTTCTTTCAAGTTAAGTCGATTCCTAATCTCTCAAAAACCTTCGATCTATATAAAAAGCTTTTCATTTTTATCAAAGGGAGGCACAAGAATATACAACACACAAAACTAGCTACAAATAAAATGGTCTAACCTATCTCTACATCCAAACACATATCTCTCTACCACACTTATACACACACGATACGGGACAGTGGAAGAATTAACCAAGCACACCACTTGTGTTATTCTCAACCAGAACCCATATAGGGCTTAAATTGCATACTAGGGTCAAGATCAAGGTTGGAGGCGTTGACGGGCGGTACCGAGATCCGCACGGCGTCAGTAGTATGTCCACCTGAGGGCCTCAATCTTTCTAAAACTTATTTCTGAAATTCTTATTGTTCATCTATTTCAGGTTTGGAATTAGTTGTGTTTGTTTTTAAATTGATCTTGTTAATTTACCGTACGCGCGTATGTCGTGGGTTTGTTTCTCGTTAGCTATTGTGCATGTTGTTGCTGCGTTGTTGTTGTCTTGAGTGTGCATGAACAAGATTGATTAGAAATTTGGCAGTACATTAATTGGTAATTTTATATCTTTGAGGCATGCAATTTGATACTGTAGTGTTCATGATCCACGTAGCATTTTCGAGGAATACGTTCAAATGTGTTTATCCACTTACGCATGCACGCTGTTATGTCATTATCGTACGTACGCTATTCATATAATTATTATCGTACACTCGCATGCTAATTGCTATATGATTTCGTCGTCGATTATGAACTTTATATTTATCTCGGATCAATTAGTAGAGGCCGTCTTCGGACGGGCGATTTGGGTGCCTAGCACCTTCCCAAATCGTACCTTGCAAAGGACCCATTCTAGGTTCGTAGGATCCTATTAAAATCCTGCTGGCGACTCCAATTTTATTAAAAAATAACGAGACCCAATCGGTCCACCCCCAGGCCTGTACGGTATCTCACACCATCTTAAAACCCCCCACTAAATATCAAATTAGTATACTAATTACACTAAAAAAAACCCTTTTACCCACTTTTATCTCGCCAAATTAGTATATCAAATGGTAAAGTATGCTTGGTGGGATAAAAGAGGGTAAAATGATTATTTTTCCAGTTTAATGACTATACTAATAAGATATTTAGTGAGGTTAGATTAAGATGGGCATAATCTATTAAGTATATTAATTAATTTTATAAATCAAGAAAAAACAATTTTTATTTTTTGCGATTTTCGAGGGTGGCTGGTGGTGGTATAAGGCGGGCGATTGGTGGTCAATGGTAGTCAAGGGTGGTTTGGTGGAGGCCAAAGGACAGTAGGTGGTCTTACCAAGGTTTATCAATTTTATAAGGTGGTTCCTCACAAAGATAATTTTAAAAGGTGGTTGTTTCCAAACTTATGAAACTTCAAGGTGGTTTTTTTTGTCAATTTTCGTACTTCTTAGATTTTTAGAAGTTAAGCTATACAATATTAATTTTACTCCATACTTATCTTAAAATTAAATTACAACGAGATTTGATAAAGACATAATTGGAAGTACGTACTTCTCAGGCTCGAATCAATGAGGATCCTCTATCCCATTTTGTGTCACACTCTATGTACCCCTCCAATCACAAATTTGGAAATGTATATTATAACGTTAAGTAATTCATGTTACTTTTTATATTTAATGAACTCCTAAGATTTGATTGAAAGGTAGAGGGAGTGAGATATAAAATAAGACAGATGATCCTCATGCTAAATTATACCTAAGATCCGGAATAAAATCGAGAACCGTATTGATGTCAGATTACCAAGATGAGACAGTAGCGGAAGCGTACCTTGATCCATTGTGAAACGTTGTGGTGGTGGGTATGGATCTTCTAACTCTTTAACCTTCACCTCTAGGGCACTAACTGATGATGGGATGTCAGAGAGTGAGAGAAAGATATGAGTTAGGGACCATGACCCTGAACCCTAAATATATATATAGGGTGTCTTCATCCTTAATCGGCCCATCATTGAATAAGGAATAACTGACTGGTCTCTACACATATTTAGTCCATATTCTTATTAGATGTCATAAACCCAAATACTTATGGTAAACTTGATCACTTCTGTAGGCTAACCTTAAGACTGCCAAATACACACTCATATATGGAAAACATGTAGGCCCACACGATTATAATTCTAACACCTCATTGATTGGTCTCGGATACCTAAGAGGCCAGGCTAAGAGAGTTCAGAACCAGTGTTGAGGTTATATATATGCCTAAGAGTCTAAGACCCCTAACGAGAAGGGGGGCGTGTAGCGTTTCTTTCTTTCCTCTTATATCCTTCGTTCTAATTAAAAGAAAAATGAATTCTACTACACGTACGATTTTATTATTTTATCATGCACGCGGTTTATAATACGACTACTTGCGATTGAAGAATTGGAATAACCACAAAACAACACACAAATTAAAGTGTGTACTAGAATTATTGATTAATTTGTGATAATATAAAATAAAGACGATTACATAAATTATTTAAGGATTGCAATAGCAAATGTATTTGCCAGAGCCTGGAGGTCTTTCAATGCAAACTCCGAACCCCTTCTTTGTGGTTATGCACATTTTACGACAATCGTTTAGATCGCATCCTGTGTTATTAAGTATTCTAGCATTTCCATGTTGCGCTTGACTAGGTACTGCCATCTTTGTTGCTGCCAAAACATAAAAACTAAGGTTTTACCACACCCGCACTCAACCAGAAAAATATTGTACAGAAGTCTTAATTAAAATAAACCAAAACATCGCGTATAGTAAACAAAATTAGAAATGAAAGTAAAAGTATTATATAGCGCATCTACCCTAAAAAAAAATTATATAGCGCATCTAATTCATACCTGAGAAAACAAGGAAGAGAACTAGAGCTCTCATAATAGTCGACATTTTTGCCATGACTTTTTATTTGGTTTATATAATTGTAATATTGTATGTATGGAAAATCACTGAAATTAAATAATCACTTTTTTTGCTTGTGATTTGTGAATGATGAAACCTTGAGACCTCATATTTATATGCAAGGTTAAGTAATCGTTAATATGATATTTATCTCTCTTTATTCTCAAAATCATAGATCCGTATATAGTTCAGTGTACCTAGATAGATATAGGTCATATAGCTAATCATCTACAATAATCGTATTTTTGGTGTTTAAACAACATACAGAGATCAAAAAAAGTTGTGTTCATTGAACAATCCTTTAATATTGAGACAATTCTATAACATTCCTTTTATTTTATTTTCTTTTGATTTATTCATTTCCATGTACATTGATATTGTTCGTCTACCATATATAGTGAATAAATAAACAACGGGTTTTCTAATGTGTGCCCACATGGCACATGTTAAGAGTCTATTTAATTGTTTCCTTAATTTAAGTGAGTCTATATTTGTCCGTTCATGATTATTCTTTTCATATATGTGTAATTAATGTGTAGGAAATGCATCTAATTAACCATTATCCCGTACATATAAGACCAAGGGATCGGATGTTCTATCGTGAGACCATCTGACACTTTATAGTATGAGCGTAGGGGCAGAACTTGTAATAAAAAGGGAAATTTTCATTTTGGGTATCCAACATTTGGACAAATTGCACTTTGGTACCCAAGGTTTGAGTAATTCTATTTTGGGTACCCAAAGTTTAAACATTGTTCCACTTTGGGTACCTCTACCTAAATTTATGTATTTATTTGTAGTAAATTAGTTATTATACATATCCACATGCATGACTAAATTAATAACTTTATTAGATCAAAACTTGGTACAAACTAAAAAAATATATATAATTTTCTTGTGAAATTGATGAGGTTCGTAGTATCTATTTTTCTATGCAATTAAATTAGTTAAAACAAATTACAATTAGCTAGAGTATAAACATAAAATTCAAAAAATTCAAAAAATATCGTTCAAGAAAATTATGTTAGTAAAAATGTAAATATATGGAGTGTATATTATTGTTATGCTACCAAAGAAATAAACTGCATAATTCGTAAACATTGCACTGGTAATTCTTATGAAGATGTTTGTTCAATAAAAAGAGATATAGAATTTTCAAGAATTATCTTAGAGCCTTATTAATCTTTGCTTTATCAACAAAATGATCATGTTAAAAAAAAAAAAAAAATAAGACTCAACAATATTTTTTATGAAATAATAATCTAATTAAAATTAAAGAACAAATGGAATATAAATAATTTAATAAAGGGTAATTTGTAACGAGAAATTTAACAAAAATAATCTCAAGTTTGATTGGTTCTCCCACAACAATACCAACTTTCATTTGTCCCAAAATAATCTCAACTTTCATCTTTGTTTCTAAAAGTGGTCCAACATATCCGAACCTACTAATATGTACTCCAAACCTACAAATCCTACAAATGGATAATTTCTTATACTTCTATAGTTTTATACAGCCCAATATTTAGGCACAACCTACCCAATCACATGTCATTCATCCTCATTAATTATAAGATTTAAGGGTTGAAATTGAAATTAAAAATTGAAAAATGTAATCTAAATCCCCATTATCTCTCCTCACCCAAAATAGCCCACCCTACTACAATCCCAACCGCAAGCCACCATGGTTGCGTAGTCAAGGTGGGGGCGTGGGCAACGGTAGGGAAGAGAGAAAAAATTGTAAGGAGAGTGAGTTTATTAAAATGCGAAATATTTAGGTTCGCCGTAAATTATAATGACATATATATATATATATATATATATATATATATATATATATATATATATATATATATATATATATATATATATAGTTGGATGAAAACCGTGTGGGCGCGACACGTCATCCTCCACCTCACGTGCCACATAGGTGACATGCAAACGTACATGCCACACAAGCAATTCCACCTCATCACATGACACACAGTTAAATCCACAAAAATGAGGCTATGAAGGCTTGAACCCGCGACCTTAAAGTTGCAGTTTAATACTTCAACCACTAAGCCAATTGATGTTTGTTGCTTCTTTTATCAACATAATTATATATAAAGGCCATTAATATTGAGGTTATAAATACATACATGAAAAGAAATATCAAAATACTTTATGAGAAGGTTGACATAAATCGTAGTATATGATATTATTTATAAACTTGACGAGAATAAATACTAAAATACCAAAAAAGAAGTTAAGAGAGGAAAACACGAGAATTGGTATTATGCAGTTCAGAGAAAAACGAAGACATGGATGAGTAATATTGTAACTCTCTATTTCAGCAATTTACGTGTAAAATCAAACACACTAATTATTTTTGGTGACACTTTTATCCAGACTACTCAATGAAGATGGGGAGGGGACAATGATATTGATCACTAATATACTAATCTATCTATTTTTGTAATTTCGAGGTGATTGATATAAATCGTGTTATGTTATTGTTCATAATCGTGGTGAGAAAAAATATTGAAATAACAAAAAATGGAGAGCGAAATACAAGAATTAATATTATGCGGTTTGACATAGATTGAAGAAGTCGATGACTAATATTGTGATACGGTGACTAATATTGTGATACATCTATTACACTAATTTACGCATAAGATCAAACCCGATAATTAAAGTTGGATGGAAACCGTGTGGGCACGACACGTAATCCTCCACCTCATATGCCACATAGGTGACAGGCAAACGTGCATGCCACACAAGAAATTTCACCTCATCACCTAAGCGCACAGTCAAATCCGCAAAAATGAGTCTATGAAGGCTCGAACCTGTGACCTCAATGTTGCATTTTAATACTTGGCCGATTAATGTTTGTTGATTCTTTTATTGATAATTATATATAAAGGCCATTAATGTTGTGATTATGAATATATACATGAAATGAAATATCAAAATAATTTATAGTGGAGAGTAAAACATGAGAATTGGTATTATGCAGACGACAAGGGACAGTGATATTGATCACTAATATATACTACTCTATCTATTTTTGTAATTTAGAGGTGATTGATTTAAATCGTGGTATATGATATTGTTAATAATCGTGGTGAGAATAAGTATTAAAATAACAAAAAAAGTGGAGAAAGAAATACAACAATTAGTATTATGCGTTTTGGCGAAAATTGAAGAATTCGCTGACTAATATTGTAATATCTCTATTTTATTAATTTAAACATAAGATCAAACAAGCTAATCATCAAAGTGTAAAGACTAGTTTTAGAAATAAAGTTGAAAGTTGGGATTATTTTGGGATAAATGAAAGT
This sequence comes from Spergularia marina, assembly GCA_963680865.1. Taxonomy (NCBI): domain Eukaryota; kingdom Viridiplantae; phylum Streptophyta; class Magnoliopsida; order Caryophyllales; family Caryophyllaceae; genus Spergularia; species Spergularia marina. The sequence continues at coordinate 6,742,057 of OY804545.1, read as the reverse complement.
TGAGATTATTTTGGGAGAGCCAACCAAAATTGGGATTATTCTTGTTAAATTTTCCAGTTTATAACAATAACACCCCAAATTTAACACAACCAGAAATACAAAACGGACATACAACTTGTAGAAAACCTTATATTGAAGGCAAAGGAATTTATTTATTTGTTGGAAGTGATATAGGTAGTGTAGACGATTACATAAAATTGTCAAGAAGCCCCAATTTATTAAAGAAATTAAGGATTGCAATAACAAATGTATTTGCCGGAGCCTGGAGGTCTTTCAATGCAAACTCCGAACCCCTTTTTGGTTGTTATGCACATCTTACGGCATTCGTTTAGATCGCATCCTGTGTCATTAAGAATTCTAGCATTTTCATGTTGCGCTTGAATAGGTACTGTAATCATCATTGCTGCGAAGAAACACAAAAACCAAAATATTAAATACACAATACTCGACCAACAAAATCTTATTTGAGACGGTCTTGAATAAACTACTAAAATATTATGCGCAAATAGAATTAATTCAAGTAAGAAAAAAATTGAGACACGTCTATCATACCTGAGAAAACAAGGAAGAGAACTACAGCTCTCATAATGGTCGACATTTTTGCCATGATTTGTGAGTTATAACTTATAAGTGTGTGGAATTGGGGAGAACAACTACTAAAAATATTCTCTTATTTGCTTATGAATGATGAAACTGATCGAAAAGAGAATTGAGGAAATTAAGACTTGAGACCTCTTATTTATATCCAAGTTCAAGTTGTTGATCACTTGATCATATGATATTTGTTTCTCTTTATACTCAAAATCAGGAAATCGTTAGTTCATTGTGCCTAGCTAGTCATCTCCCATAATAGTAAATTTGGTGTTATCTTTGAATAAAAACTTGTATGTACTATTCATTGAACAATATAATTCGGTTAATAATGTTTGACATGATTATATAAATGTTTTATTTATATCTCTTTGATTCATTTCGTTGTATGTACATCCATATCTACCATAGTGAATAAATAAATAAATATTTTGCATTCTTCTTTTCGTGTATATGAAATGCAATTCAAACAACCATTTTATTACAATATAGGAGTGAGGCCTTGTGCGATTGGAGTGCATTTTTCTGAATTGATTTGATTTGATTTGAATAAAACTGATCTGATTTGATTTGATATGAATAAATTTGATTTGATTTGATTTGATTTGAGCTGAATATATTGATAAATTAACTGCATTTAAACGAATTAATAACTAGAAGTAGACTACATCCATTGATTGTTATTTGGATAATTCTGATTTGATTTGATTTGATTTGATTTGAATGAATCTGATTTGATTTGATTTGAATGAATCTGATCTGATTTTATTTGAATAAATTTGATCTGATTTGATAACACTGTTTAATAAGTTGAATCGCGCAGGGGCTAACTCACTTGTTTATAAGTTACACAAGTTGTTATACCTAATTTTTTGTGGCAAAATTAGCTTACACATGTTACACCACAATTTGGACAAAAAAAAAAAGAATTAAAACCAGATGCTTATACAAGAAATTTGAAATTTGTGCTTACTAGTGGTAAATAATTTTTGTGTTTCAAACATTAATAAAAATAGTTTGCCAATTTCATAAAGTAATGTCTTCTATGCTGAAAACAAGTTCTATATATATAGTACAAAAACTTAATTGTACATATAAAAAAGACACACGAAATTAAGAGGTAAAATGTTGGCGTGATGGATATACATTAGTACGTGGTTATCTAATCTACCAATTTTTAGTATTTATTCGATTTAAATCTTCATATCCTTTGCTGCGTAGGCTCGCCGCCAATCGTCCATAACTGTAGTTTCTCACGTACAATGAGTCGATCAGAAATCCAGAGTTGTTACAAATGACGAAGAGATCATTATTCATCGTGAATTGAAAGTTTGTGCCTTGTATCATGTTTAGGCCCACTGTCTTCCGTTCACCATTACTCCATCATCATTCCCGTCTTGTCAATCTTGTGGGTTAATATTAGAATAGAAGCTGCTGCCTGCTGGACACTTTGTAGTTTGTAAGGAGTACAAAGTTACAACCATTCTCAAGTTTATCTTCTTATTTGGTAACACAAATTCTCATAAAAAACGGTGTCTTAATAATTTATTGACAGACTATTATACTATATTACAAAGTGACTTTTTTTTACATTGTTTGTAACTATGATAATATACTTGTAGTGGTCGTATCAATTTACTATTATAAATCACATTATCTATGATGTTGTACGATCACATCATATAAAATTAGCTGAAATTTAATTATAATGTAACCCATTTGCAAATCTTAAATTATTAAGTGTCAATGTCTTTAACTAAAATGATTACCAAAAGTAGTATGACGGTCATTAATTACATAAACGGGGCGACAATATAAATAACATGGTTGGTCTCTCAATAAATTATAGCTTGAACCCATGACCAATTAAATATTATTAAACATGTCTAACATTCAATGTAGTTACAAATTTCCATGTGGCCTCAATTGACCCCAAAATGGTGTACCTGGGTCCGCCCATGATTTAATTTAAACTCAAATTACCAATGCTGATGTAGAATTTGCGAAATCAACGATGATAATAATTCAGACCGGCCAGTAATTTAATGATAATTGACCCGAGCAAAGGCGTTTGAAGAATTTGAGTGTGACAAATTTAATGGGCTCACATGTGATGGGGTGTTGGACTGACAACTACCCACATGTGAGCTATGGCCCTATGGGATAATATCCCACATCAGAGAGATAGAAGACTGGGATTAGTTTATTAAGGTGGTGGGTTACTCCACCTATTGCCAATTGGTATAGTAGGATGGAACCCCACCAATTTGTGAGCTAGTCTTTCGCGGGGGGCCGATATTGGCCCATAACGACTTTGGCAAAATCTTAACAAGTTGTGGAACACTATATAAACAATGGAGTTGATTTAATTTATTTGTGGTAACTGGTAAGTAATATTAGTATTTGATATAGACGAATATATAAAATTGCCGATAAACATCTAAGGATTGCAATAGCAAATGTATTTGCCGGAGCCTGGAGGTCGTTCAATGCAAACTCCAAACCCCTTCTTTGTTGTTATGCACATCTTGCGACATTCATTCAGATCGCATCCTGTGTTATTTAAGATTCGAGCATTTGCATGGGCTTGAATAGGTACTGCCATCATCATTGCTGCCCAACATCAAAATTAAAGTTAAGGAATACGCAACGAGCAATGTCTTATACGACGATCTTAAAATAAACCAAATTATGATCTAATAAATAATACTATAATAGCGTACCTGAGAAAACAAGAAAAAGAATTAAAACTCTCATCATGGTCGACATTTTTGACATGGTTTTGTTTTTCTATGAAGATGAAGAAAAACCACTACTAGATAGAATTATAGAAATACTGTTTAATCTTATGAATGATGAAAATGTAATGGGAATTGAGGAAATTTGGACTTGAGACCTCATATTTATATGCAAATTCGATCATATGATATTTATTTCTCTTAATGGTCAAAATCTTCAGATTATTATGGTTCATTGTAACTATACGTAATCGATTCCGGCCATAATTGGTGTTTATATTTACAAATTTAAAGTTGTGTTTATTGAAAAATTCGTTTGATATTGACATGATTCTATAACCTTTATTTTATGAATTGCTTGATTTATTTCCTTGCACTTACATCAATATAATTCTATATTGTCTAACATACAACGATGTGTATGAAATGCGCATATTAGTACAATCGTTAGTTCTATGGCTGCACCTGTTGCGGATTCGAGTCGGTCGGTACCATGAAACTAATACATGGGGAGAAACACACGCAGCGGAATTCATTCGAAATGTTTCTCAGTCGTCTCTGGTTTCTCAATCGTTCGTACATGTTTCTCATTGATTTCATCAATATTACAACGTATATATAGTAGCTACAATTCACCGTCTTAACGTACAAGTAATACATCTTTTCAAATACAACCTACCATAAATGTACTTCGTACATATTCACAATATCTACGATATTCACAATATATACGATATTGCCATAACTTCGTATAGAGTAATATATTGCTGACCATATTACTCAATAATATCTCTCGATATTATCTCGTAATATCGTCACCCTCCGTATTTCCTATTACCCCCTCAAACTCATGGTAATTTGCGAAAATTTCCATGGGTTTGCCAAAACTCGTTCGGAAAGGAGAAGGAAAGAGGAAAGAAAAAAAATGGTAATTTTCGTTCGGTAGTCGTTTACTCATCGTTCGTATCACCGCATCATCTTTCGTATTTCGTCGTCTTCATCGTCGTTCGCTCGTGCCGGTATCGGATCGGTTTCGTGTCGGTCTCAAATTGGTTTCGAATTTCAAGTCGGGTCGGGTCGGGTCGGGTCTTCAAGTCAGACAATTTCCATAGTCATGCTTCGTTTCGTCTCGGATCGAGTTCGAATTACAAGTCAGGTTCAGTTCGATCAGGTTCGAATTAACAATTCGGTTCGGTTCGGCTTTGTTCAAGTGGGTCAATTCCCACGATCACTTCGTTTTTCGTGTGGAACAATCTCCATAATTCACACGTATGCGTGAACCAGCTTCAATTCCATTAGTGTCGGTCACTTCAATTTCTTCAAAGATAAACAAAGAATCGATCAAGCTCAAAGACTAAGACTTGTCTTAAACTGAGCATTCCTCCAATTTGGGATAAATAAATCAATCCCATCCGTGTCGTCGCTCATAAGCCTCGGGTCGTGTTCGTCAAGTCGGGTTCAACTCAGCTTTGCCATGCTCCAATATGGGGTTCGGGTTCGTCATCGGGTCGGATCGTCAAAACCCAATTCGGGTTTACCTCAGCTTCATCATGCTCCAAAAACAGGGAGCTCGGGTTCGTCATGATCATTGTCGTAGGCAATTTCTAATTCACCGTTCATCGTAGCCCCAGTCAGGCTCGCTCGGGTTCGTGTTCGGGGTCGTCATCATCGTGGTGAATATCGGTTATCGGTTCGTGCAAGAGGAGAACCTCCCCCCCCCCCCCCTGCGCAGCCAGGTGATCTTCATCGTCGGTTTGTCGTTGTCGGGTCGTACGTCTTCGTTCGGAATCACGAGTTATGATCATGATCAATTGATCATCATCATCATCATCATCATCAATCTTCGTTCCGCTTCTACTCAAAAACTTTGTTCGTCGGTGTTGGGTCGTTGTAGTCGTGGTTGATCATCTTCGGTTCGCGTTCTGTCGTCCTAATAGCACCTGCATGGCCGCATATAAGATGAGCAAGTTCCATTGTAAAAATCCAATTGATAATAGTATTAATAGTAGTCTACTTTCGTTCATACTCTAGATTAGTCGTACCGGATCCTTTGATGTGAGATTAATTAGTTCAAACATTTTGCATCAAACTCTAGAAAAGAAAAAAAAAAATACAAATAAGACATTTCGTATAGTGTTTGTACAATTGTCCTTAGTAAGCGGTTAATATATATCTTCTAAGGTACGCTGTTGATGGTTTTTGTATTTAAGAAAAAAAAATTCATTGAGGCAATAAAACTAAAGTAATGTGCTGTCTATGACTCTATGTAGAGCTGGGTACGGGTCGGGTTGAGCTCAGCTAGGGCCGAGTTACTGCAAGGCAGTGCTGGATAGGCCCTACTCTTCAGGGTCAGGGCCGAGTTAGGGTCAGGGTTAGAAAACCTCTATCCTAACCCTAACCCTGCAGGGTTTGACCAGGGTTAGGGTTGGGTTTTGATCGGGCTTAGACAAGATTTGACTAGGCTTAGGATTTGGGTAAGTCAGGGTTGGGTTGGTCGATTTTCGGACTTTTTTTTTTTTAAAAAGGCTTGCTCTTAATGATCATAATCTTTTTCTAGTAATGTCATTATTCAATAGACTTATGATAATTAGGATGCCTACGCATGTCGAAAGAATCAAAATCCACGAAGTTCTTAACTTACCTTACTTACCTAACTTACCTTCATTAGATTATTTGATCAATTCATTCTAATCTGCAGGGTCAGGGTCAGGTCATGATCAGGGTTAGGGCAGGGTTAGAGTTAGGGTTAGGGCCGAGTTAGATCTAAGTTGGAGCCGAGTTTAACCAGGGCAAGGGTTTGAAAAACACAACCCTAACTCGACCCTACATACTTCAAACAGGGTTGGCCGAGTTAGGGGCAAATTGGGCAGAGTTAGGGTTTGACCAGGGTTGGGTCAGTGCGAGTCGTGGTTGAACAAACCAGATGGCCAACTCTAATTCTATGTAATGAAAAAAAAACATGGTTGCTAAACGTAACTTTTTTTACTAACGTAACCTGCCCAAATACCTGTATTACCCTCATATCTCCCAAAATTACAAATTATACCCCAATCATTATTTCATCTCCCTATATTATGTCATAGTGACATTATTCTTCATCATCCTCTATTCATCATCATGTGTATTCATTTTCCGCCAAATCTTCGTGTTAGTTCTTACCTTTTCATTTGGATTTTCATTATCTAACCCAAATTTCATTTACCATGGAGATATTGTATGGAACTAATGCCTCAACTCCATAAAAAATTGCATGAAATTAATAACAAAACTGAGGATCACTATTTTTACTTAATACATCATGTCCATAAGTCCCATAATTTTCTTGGTTTTTTTTTTTTTTTTGGTACTTGGAATCTAATGTTAAACTTTGTAGAATTGATTAGGCTAAGTTATATCTAAAAGTTGTAGGAAGAAGATATCATTATGGATAAAGTATGAAAAAATATAGAAAAAGTAGATTACAGTAGTATATTCTAGGTTGCGTTTAGCAATCCAAAAAAAAAAAAAGCACATTTCGTCAGAAATGACATACTAATGGGACACTACTGGATAGTATGCCACTATGTCGAAGTGCTGATTGACAATTTGGGCCCAATATGATACGCGTGCCTGAAAAAGGCCCAATATGCTCATTAAAACTTGTCAAATCTTTGCTCCGTTTATTTTGGAGGTAATTAACGAAAACAAACATATAAATTATAATCTGCATTGTCATTTTTACCACTAGAATGTTCTTAGTTGCAAATTAGCAACATTTAATTGACTCGAAATGACCCGGCTCGACATGAAGAGCGGCTCGACATGAAGAGTCCTATTGACTCGGAAACAATGTTGAATCACACGATTGTCAGCTCGAATACTCTAATGTTGACTCATAAGATGCTTAGATATGTCAAATGCATGATCCATTGATCACTCGAAATTTCAGCGCCATCACTACAATTTGGTGGGCATCTTAGCTTTGTCGAATGCGTGTTGATTCCCCCCTAAAGAAACGAAATAATTAAATCATGGAGTATTCATGATCATATTGCATATATTCTAGATCTGACCATTATTCTAGAAAAGAGCCAAAATAAATAAAAATAAAAGTAGTGACTTGACGTACCAATCCTTCTTCCATGTCCGCACATCTATCAAGTGTTCATGCACAAATTGGATCACGTACTGTTGCTGAACACATCAAGCACTAATAAAATGCGATGATCCTATGCTTTGAATAAGATCGAAATCTATCAAATCATAGGAAATGCAGTCATTGCCGCTGGGAGATGTTATAATTAATATACTTTGTATACGACTCAAATAAATTTCTAGGATATAAAAGAGTCGATCGATAATGATACTTTTTTTTAATAATGGTAAGCGAAGCAGAAGAAATTAAAGTTAGGTAACCCTTCTATCCAGCAAATCACCTAACTTATCAGCCGAAATATAATCAACGAAGTTGGGACAAACAAGCCAGCGATTTGGAGCACCATCTCGAGGATTAAGGATAGAGTGCCCCAAAGAAGGGAGCCAGTTAGCTGCTCGATTGGCCTCCCTAAAGATGTGAGATAACGACCATTTTGAGAGGTGCTGAAAAAGTATACGAATATCCTTCACAATGAAATCTATCGAGTGCAGAGCTAGGGCGACACCCGCACGAAAAGCAGCATGAGCTTCTGCGAGAAGAACTGATCTACTACATAAATGACGCAATGCAACACCCCAAAAACCATTACATTAAGGCCTTATAATGTTGCATTAGGTCTAATGCAACACTTTTGCACCGTTCTCGCGCTGCATTAGACCTATTGCAACGCCTTTTTGGGTCTAATGCAACGGTAGGGGGAAAAGAAGAGTAGACGTTGCATTAGATCCCAATAGCTGTTGCATTTGATACAACACCACATATTGCAACCCCAGGAGAAGAAAGGCATCACAATTAGGACCTATAACAACGATTCTCACAGATTATAACAAAAATAAAACTAATAATATAAAATTCATTAGGCTAGATGGGATTCGAACCCACGCTTTTGTGCAACATTGCACAATGCTCTACCTTTAAACTACTAGCCTTTTATACAAGAGTGCGCATAAGTATTACTCCCTCCATTTCAGTGAATTGTTTACGTATGGGTTTGGCACAAAAACCAAGGTGAAAACTAACCACTTTTCTAATTAAATTAATTAGTCTCCTAATCTTTCTGGTCTTATTTCTTTTCCCACTCACTTCTCTCCTCCCCTTTCTTTGTACTTCCACGAACAACCCACCATTTTTACTATTATTGACCACCATCGATCATCATCAAAACTCTTTTACTAAAAACAAAAACCCATATTTTTTTTGATTCAAAAACAAAAAAACCCAATTTTCTTCCACCCAAAACACATTTTTTTCAATGGAATCTCTTACTTCAAGGGAAAAAAAAACCCAATTTTATTCCGCAAGAAAAAAAAGACCCAGATTTTCTATTAAAAAAATCCCAAATTAAATTTCTTACCTACGATTTATTGCATTGCAAAAATTGAGTTTAATACTTTTTCAGATTTGTTCGAAGAACAACTTCGAGATTTCAGAGATTTAAGAGAGCATTAGATGTTGTTGATCAAGAGAGATAACATCAAATCTGGCCCAACAAAGAGGAGAGAGAGTCGAAGAAAATCTACAATTTATAGAAAAAGCAAGGCAGGGTTTGGAGGATGTAATAGGAGAGAGGGTTTTTTTTTTTTTTTTTTTTTTTTTTTTTTTTTTTTTTGTTGAAAAAAATTCAAGAAGGATGAACGAGTGAATGTGAGAAAATTAATGAAGGTGGGTGAACTGTGAAAGTATTAAACTTGATTGAGTGGGTGAATCATCAATATATATTATTAAAACAGGCTTTGTTTGAGCTCCCACAATAATTGAAACATTTTAGAATGTTCATAATCTTACATATGGTAAGTCACCAAATACTTTTATGTAAATTGTATATGATATAGTAAGTAAATAATAATTAAATAAGAATGGAACATTCTGCAAACTCAATTAAATTAATATGAATTATTTATAATATGGTAAGTAAAAAATAAATAAATAAGAATGGAACATTCTAGAAACTCAATTTAATATGAATTGTTTATGATATGGTAAATAAAAAATAATTAAATAAGAATGAAACATTCTAGAAACTCCATATCAATCAATAAAGGAGGAATTTATTGGGCAAGATTTTGGTATATTTTCTTAATTCTGATCTATCATATTTCTAATCCTAATCGAAGTTAAACAATCAGCTAGCTATAAATAGTTGAAATCCTAGATCAACATTCACAATCATAATGTTTGATCATATATACTCGGCTGGCTATAATAAGCTGCTAAAGTATTGATTGACAAGTCTAAACATTGTTCTTTGTTTTATTAGAATTTTGGATGCAAATTAAACATAATAAGTTTTTGTGGTAACCTCATAATTTCAGTAAATATATATATATATATATATATATATACTCCCTCCTACCCAAAGATATTTTCCTGTTTCTTTTTGCAGCTTTGAGTTGTCATGTTGGGAGCTATATTTAGACCAAATGAATCGTTCACTTGCTTTAAAAATTAGTAAGTATTTCATTCTGCATTGCAGTCAACCAACTCTACTTGATTTCAAGGTAAACGGATCTTTCATTTAGTCTATAAATAGTTCCCAACATGGCAACTCAAAACTGCAAAAAGAAACAGGAAAATATTTTTGGGTAGGAGTAGTATACTAGTTTACATGCCCGTGCCACGCCCGGGCTTGTCTATTTATAATGTTTATACTCGTTTTGTAAAAATGGCAGCATGTTTTATCGTTGTTCTAATTTTACAATGAAGGGTAGTAGGGTAGTATAATCAACTTTTGTCCCCCGTCATATTTTATTATTATATATTTTTACCCACTCATCATATTATCATATTTCCACTTTTATGTCACCCATTTTACAGTTTCAATCCCATTATCTCGTCACATGTTACATTATGTCATTTTACTATTCCGTCACCCGTTATATCACATCATATTCAAATTTATTAACATAAATTAGCCAACCACCATAATATTATCTCTTATATCTCATGTTATAAACTAAATTACCATTATTATTATTTCCATAAATTAGCTAATATGATAATTTATTACCATATGTTATCAATAATTGTATTTTAATACTATTTTTATGCTCTATCCAATTAATGTATGCCAAGTGTCAACCTAGGAAAGACTTGGTTTGTCTATTTATAATGTTTATACTCGTTTTGTAAAAATGGCAACATGTTTTATCGTTGTTCTAATTTTACAATGAAGGGTAGTAGGGTAGTATAATCAACTTTTGTCCCCCGTCATATTTTATTATTATATATTTTTACTCACTCATCATATTATCATATTTCCACTTTTATGTCACCCATTTTACAGTTTCAATCACATTATCTCGTCATATATTACATTATGTCATTTTACTATTCCGTCACCCGTTATATCACATCATATTCAAATTTATTACCATAAATTAGCCAACCACCATAATATTATCTCTTATATCTCATGTTATAAACTAAATTACCATTATTATTATTTCCATAAATTAGCTAATATGATAATTTATTACCATATGTTAATCAATAATTGTATTTTAATACTATTTTTATGCTCTATCCAATTAGCTAATATTACAAGACGTTTTTTTAAATTAACACACGTTATTATATTTTAGTCTAAAAAAACGTCTTTTTGAATTAAAATATTTTATCAATCCCCTTGATGATATGTATAACATATGAGGAGTAAAAGTGGTATAAGTAATAATAAATCATAATATAGTACGAGAGTATAGGAGTATCATGTAGTACTCTATATTATATCATACATTTAGTTTGTTTCTTTGTTTTTTTTTTTTCTATCTCTTTTTTCATTTGCTGAAATTAAAGTATTGAAAAACTGGACTATAGAAGCATAACACCTTTATGATCTTACTCCTATTTTAGTTCATCTCCATGTAACAAAACGATGTGGAACAATATTACATGTATACCCATACAACAACCCAAACCCTAGGACAAAATTTTAGAGTGCATAACCTTGGTCTGCAAACGAAATTCACATTGTATAGATACGATATTAGAATTACAAACTTACAAGTACTTGATCTTTCGATTAAAAATTGGCTAAGTTACTTAAACTTTCTAATTTCCTATAATGGCCTGCCTCCACACTAATTGATGTCAACGATTGGTTCTACCTTGCTCAAAAGGAAGCACATGACAAATTTTCACCTACATTTTTGTTAAGCACATGTTTATCACAATCACAGAGATTTTTTTTACCTTTAGAGAAATACTAACATATACAACATCTCATAATCACATATCTAATTATTGGGGCTCAGTAAGAGAGTATAAGTTCTCAATTTTGTAAAAAGAACTTTATATTGAAAATAATCGTCTACACGGGTTAAATAAAATGCAAGTAAAATAAAAGTTTAGATATTCATCTGTTCAATTTTATCGTCATGATTAGACATCATTATTAAGAGAACCTGTGCAATGATTAAAAAATTATATACAACATCTCATAATCACATATCTATTTAAACTAGGTTTATTTTTTAAACAGACCTAACTAAATACTAGCTAACCTAGAATTAACGAGATATATAAGTTATCTCCTATTAAGTTCACTACAATGAAATGGCCAGTATTGCCCGCCCCCTCTTAATCTACATGTTCCAAACTTCAACATTTCATTCACCTCTTTATTGTATTGAATGCTAACCTTAATTCAGCATAATGTGCCACTATTCTGAATGGTGATTTGCTAATCGGTCAATTAGGCATGCAATATCATTATTATAATCATACTGATAACACTTTTACATGCATCGTACTGATGATGTGGGAAAAAAATTAAAAAAACCTAACCTATATTGTTCCAAACTACAATAACCTTACTTCTTGGACGATGTGGGACAATCTCTAATGGCAAAAAAAAAAAAGTATTAAAAAATAGTCCCACATTATTGAAACATGACGAAGTAGAATATATAATTCTTCTTCTAAAACATCGTACATTAGGATATTTATTAGAGAAGTGGATAAATAGGTGAAAGGAGATGCATTTTCCTAATATTATATGTTCCTAATTTTCTTAATTTCAATCCGGGGTTTTTTTGAGTTTCCACAACGATTGAAGGATTCTATGTTTGTACGTATGTTAATTTTCTATTTCCTACTCCCTCCGTCCCAGTTCAAACGCCTCATATTCCATTTTGGGACGTCCCACTTCAAACACCCCATATATTTTGGGACATATTTCTCTCTCCTACTTTTATTAAATTATCACATAATCTCTCACACTATCTCTCCTACTTTTATTAATCCCCACATTCTCTCTCCTCATTTTTCCTAATATTACCCCACTCAACTTCTTATATCAATTTTTCTTATTCCACTACAAAAAACGTCCGGGGCGTTTGAACTGTGACGGAGGGAGTATGTCTTAACTCTTTTTATAACTCAGGTTTCTTAACTAAATACTCATATGGTATTCGTATCATAAAATGTCAATTTAGAATAACATTTATCTATTTGTAATATATTATTTTAGGAAATTGTGAAGAGGGGAAGAGACGACAAAAACATAAAAGAAAGGGTAGGGTAGTCAATATTCGATAATTGAAACCAAAATAATACGACAATATTAGTAATAAAAACAAGTTCAAAGATGGTGTTTTGTTGCTTGGGAGTATATTGTAAGAAAATTCTATTAAAAAATAGTATTTTTATTCACGAGAATGAAATTTACTATCTCTTTGACCCATTTTAAAAGGTATTTGCATTCACATGTTTGTGTACATGGTACCCATAATGTTTGACTTTTGTGATCATAATGCTCATTTGCTAAATTCTTATAAGAACTATTAGCATTAAGAGTTAATTATAAACTTAGTATCATGGTTCACAAAAATGAAACCTCAAAGATTCCGAAACGAAAACGTAGAACTCCTGAGAAAATTAAAACCACAAGGGTGCCGTGTGAATGTTTCTAATTATTAATTTAAGATAGTGTTTTTGAATAAAACTTTAATTTGGTTCTAATTTATTATTGGAGGGTGCCAATTTAAAGTTGTACAATAAACGACAAATATTTTATTTTGGAATATAGTATTTGTTTTTTGTTTTTTTTTTTTCAATTATGTATCCGAAAGGGCAAAAATTATGGTACATATTATACATGAACTGCAAATGTGGAACTCTAGGGAAAGATAGCAACACAAGGATATCATGTGAATATTTCCAATAAATAAGTAATGATATCTTTTATTTAAAGAGGTTAAGTAATACAACAATATTTAAGGTAGTGTTTTTGAATAAAGTTTGAATTGTAGTGACGTTAAAACGTGCTGGTTTGAGAGTGTAGGTTTTTTTTGTTTTTTTGGTAAAATGAGGATCATAAAATGAAAATAATTACCCACATAGGTTAAATAAAATACAAGTAGCAATTCTTATATGATAATGATCAAATATTTATCGATTCAACTTTTCACCATAATTGTATATCGTCATTAAGAGACCCGTGCAATGCACGGGCTTACATCTAGTTATGATTATTGGGGGAAATATTAGGCTTAATTAGGTTTAGTAATTGAGTTTATAAAACTAATTTGCCCAACTAAGTAAGTATTAAGGGGGTTAATAAGGGTACAAAGGGAATTTCAAATGGTAAAAATTGTCCCAAAATAGAAACGTAAGCAATTCACTGAAATTGCTGAAAACGGAATACGTAAACTACCCAATGAAATGGAGGGAGTATATGAACATCTATCGAAATTGAGACATCTGCCATCCACAACCTTGCCAGAAGAGTCTCGTGACAGGAAACCTCGCGCAGCTTTACCATCGTGAACCGATCCGTCGAAATTTTTTAATAACGCCTTAAGGAGGGGGGAACCACCCACTACGCCAAAAACGGCATTTAACACCGGTAAATATGACACCGGTAGGCTTAAAACCGGTGTCTGAAAAACATAAGACACCGGTTTTCAATCAACCGGCGTCAAATGCTTCCCCAGTCGATTTGCGCGCAATTCCTCACTTAACAAAAAAAAAAATAAAGAATAAAAAATTGGACATACGACACCGGTTATACGAAAACAGGTGTCATAAATTACCCAAAAAAATAGAATTTATCCTATTACAGAAAAAAAAAATTGGACATACGACACCGGTTTTGATAAAACCGGAGTCATAAGTTACCCTAGAAAAGGGCATTAATTTAATTACAGAAAAAATAAATTGGACATACAACACCAAAAAGCGCATTAATCCACTTACAGAAAAAGAAAAAAAAATTAATAAATTGGACTTACGACACCGGTTTTGAGACCGGTGTCATATGTTACCCCATAAAAGGGCATTAATCCACTCAGCGAAAAAAACATAAAAAAAAAAAATAAATTAAAATGGACATACGACACCGGTTATTGACAAAACCGGTGTCATATGTTGTACTGATGAGTAGGTATTTTTCTTTTGTCGTCGATGTTAATTTGGCACTTAATAAAAAAAACTATAAACCCCCAAAACTCGAAACCCAGAAAAAAAAATTCTAATTCGCCGTCGCCATTTACGGTCGCCGTTCTTGCTCCGTTGTTGCCGCTCGCCGCTGGTTGCTCGTTGCACTCCGCTCGTGTCGCCGCTATTGTTCGCCGTCGTTCTGTGCCGCCCCTTTGTGGTTCGCCGCTCGTGTCGCCGCTTTGTCTTGGTGTCTCTTTCATTCAATTAGGTTTGTCGCCAATTACTGTTTTTTCATTCAATTTTGTATTTTTGTTTTTTGATTGATATGTTTGGATTATGTGTTAGTTAGTGAATTGTCGTTAGTTGAATGGAATTATGTGTTAGTTAGTGAATTGTCGTACGTTAGTTGAGTAGAATAGAGTACAACTTTAGATTGTAGTGGACAAAGACACCGGTTATACATTTGACCGTTTTCTTATCTATAATAATGTTTTGTTTAGGTATTATGAATATAGTATGATAGTAGTGGGTTTAGTGGTATCAAAACAAAATTAAAGCATTATAGATTATTCAATTAGCTAGATTAATTAGATGTTGGATTTTTTTTAGGTTGAATTTAGAATAATTGGTTAATAATTCTAATAGTGAGTTTAGTTTGATTAATTCAATAAAATTTAGATTATTGAATTTGTAGTTTTAATTAGTTATGTTTAGGTGTTTACTTTTTTTAGGTTGAGCTTAGGATAATTGGTTACTAATTTTGGTTTATATAGACATGGATCGAAAATGGATAACAATGTCAAATCAAGGAGACCGTGATTATGAGGAGGGGATTCGAAAGTTTATAAATTTTATCGAGAAAAATTGTGAAGACTTAAAGTGTATGCGGTGTCCGTGTTGTAATTGTTATAACATGAGATTTCACTCTCTTGATATGGTAAAAATTCATTTGGCTAAGAGCGCTTTTGGTTCAACTTATACAAAATGAATTTTACATGGGGAGGCAACACATGACTTGAGCATGGAGAGTCAAAGTAATAGAGAATTTGTCCAAGAAGATATTGGAGATGATGATGATGACTATATTGGAGAGGATGGTGAAGAATATATTGGTGAGGATGATGATGTTGAGAATATCGATGCCACTAATGGAGAGGCTGGTGGAGAAGAGGGGAATAATGATCCGAATGACGATGAAATTGATGTAGATGTAAGTGGTGATGACCCGAATATGATGGAGAACTTGTTGAATGAAAGTGAAGATGAGTTTTATGAAAATTGCAAAAAGTATACTAGATTGTGCGCCGTTCTTAAGTTGTATAATTTAAAGGTGGCAAATGGTTGGAGTGACAAGAGTTTTACAAGTTTGTTAGAGTTGTTGAATGACATGTTACCAAGTGGTAATTCTCTCCCTACTCGGACTTATGAAGCCAAAAAAATGTTAGCTTTAATGGGTCTAGGCTACCAAAAGATTCATGCTTGTCCAAATGATTGTATATTGTATCGCAAAGATTATGAAGATGATGTTGTTTGTCCTACTTGCAATGCCTCTCGATATAAGGAGAATAAGAATGGCATTCCGGCTAAGGTTTTGTGGTATTTTCCCATTATACCAAGATTGAGGAGACTCTTTACCAATCCAGAGGATGCGAAATTGATGACATGATACAAATCTGGTGTCGACAGAGTTCATGATGGTAAGTTGAGACATCCGGCTGATGCTGCTCAATGGAAATTTTTTGATGCAAAATACCGTGATTTTAGCAAGGATCCGAGAAATTTGCGACTTGCATTATCAACTGATGGAATGAACCCATTCGGGAATATGAGTAGTGCACATAGTACATGGCCCGTTAAACTAATTACTTATAATTTGCCTCCGAAGTTATGCATGAAGAGAAAGTACATGATGCTTTCTTTGTTGATTTCTGGCCCAAAGCAACCAGGTAACGACATAGATGTTTGTAAGGAGAAGACGAAAGGCTAGTGATAATTCCGATTCCGATTCCGATCATGAAAGAGGTCAAACTTTACTACGCGCTTGTGCAAAAGCATTACCAGATGGTTCTCTTTTTAAGCTACAATGGAGTACGGACGGGTTGTTAAATCCAATTGGCGAACATCGCCAAAAGTTTAGTAGTTGGATAGGCGCAATCGCACGTGCACATGTGCCTATTACTTTGAGATAGTCGAAGAAGCTTGACGAAACCACAAGTGTAACACTACGGAATTTGGAAAGTGGTTTAAGGAGTTGATTTGGAAAATAAAGCTCATATGATCAGTTTATGATAGATTCCTACCATCATACTACCAACAAGGCCTTCACCTTTTAGAGCCCGGAGAGGATATATGGGCCTAATAGGTGACTACCCATCTTATTGGGTTGTGTTGCGACGGATGGTGGATCGGGCTGTTACAGATGGTATCAGAGCAACCCTGCGACCGCGTGCTGGGTGCTAGGGCGAGGCCCAGACCAGCCGTCTAGCGGGGGATATCTTGGACCTGTGTTGATGTTAATATGGTTTGGCCGAGGCACAACGAAGACATTGCGTTCTCTAAGTGAGGGAGTTTGTAACACTACGGAATTTGGAAAGTGATTTATGGAGTGGTTTCTGGAGTTGGTTTGTCCCACATTGGGAAATTAAAGCTCATATGATCAGTTTATAATAGATTCCTACCATCATACTACCAACAAGGCCTTCACCTTTTAGAGCCCGGGGAGAATATATGAACCTAATAGGTGACTACCCATCTTATTGGGTTGTGTTGCGACGGACGGTGGATCGGGCTGTTACAAGAAGAGAATGTGTCTTACACGATATTGAGGTTAGATATAATATTCAATTTATTTCATATGTCTTGTATATAAAAGTTATCTAAATTCTTATTATTTTTTCATGTGTGTTTTTTTTTTTTTTTTTTTTGTGTTTTGCAAGGGTGCATTTTATGTTCATCCCGAACGTAGAGAACGTTGGGTGTTGAAGATAGCCGGTGAAAGATGGAGAAATTGGAAGACCAAACTTCATCTTAAGTATATGTATGTAATTGACAAGAAGACCAAGGAAAGGAAACTTGTAACGAAGCCGCCGGGAAAGTATCCACAAATCACACAAGTGCAATGACATGCTTTCATTGAATATCATTTGAAAGATGAAAAGTTTCTTGTAAGTTTACATATAATTTTATAATTTTATTGAAATGTTAGCTTTAATGAATATTCTAATTTTTGTTTATTTTTTTCACGGTGACTAGTCGCTTAGCAAAGATGGTAAAGATAATGCTGCCAAAAAGAAGACTAAATACTTTGGCTCTCGGAAAGGATATATTGGGATCAACGAAGAAATTGTAAGTAAATATACACCTTTTATTTTTTCCGTTATTATTAACAAATTAGTAATCGTTTATTTTTACTAACACAAAATTGTATTAGATTGAGGAATATACCGCTAAAGGGTTGCTAATCAAAGAAGTACCACGTCATGTGACTTGGTTGAGAGGTCATAAATCCAAGAAAGGTGCAATGTCCGAGTATGACGAGGAAGTGGTGAAAGAAATTGTAACTTATTTTTTTAAGGGTAGAAATTGTACTTATATTAAAATCGTTTCACATATTAATTCTAATTAAATTGTTATTGTCACTTATGGTGAGTTGGAAGAAGCCGTGAAAGAAGGAAAGTTTGTTCCCCAAGGTCGAGATGATATATTGTCTCGTGCAATCGGCAAAGAGGAGCACCCGGGTCATGTTCGTGGTGTAACCAACATGAGCAATTTGTCGAATGTTTTTGGTAGATCCACGAAAAAGATGTCCGAGGTAAAGTTAGAGAATACGGTGCGAACAATGCAATCCCAAATGTTCAAGATGAGTCAAATACTTTGCAGTTTCGTAGCCGGAGAAACTCTGAGTCAAGCTGATATGAAAGAATTGATGAGTGCGATGATGAGTAACGATTCGCAAGCAAGAGAAAACAATGAAGAGGATAAAGTGTCTAAGGATTCTAATGTTCTAAGAAAGGGAAAAGAAGTGAGTTTAAATAATGATCGTGAGCCTCCTGTTTCCCATTCATCTCCGAGACAAGCTCGTAATATCCCTCAAACATCGATCTCATCAATTCGAGATACGTGTGAAGGGCCGGTTCAAGTATCGAATGTAATTGTTATATTGCTTTACTTTATTAATCAATTCAACATACTCTATCTCAAATGAATTATATTTTCTAATTGTGATAGTTGCACCAACAATTTACATTACTTTATAAATAATGCAGGGTTGGCATAAGTGTCAAATGTCACTTCCTAGGAATTCACAAGAGATAGTAGCTTTAGGAGAAGTGTATGTGCCAGGCGCTTCGGAGGTACTTACTCTACACAATAACATTATACCTCCTGGTTATAGTAGAGTGAGTATCTCTAAAGACTTGGTGTCAAATGCCGAATTGTCATCCCGACCCCGGAAGCTTGTTTTCTCTCTTCGGTTCTTGGTGGATATGTGTTGTGGCCTTCTCCTTTCATATATATATATATATATATATATATATATATATATATATATATATATATATATATATATATATATATATATATATATATATATATATATATATATATTGCCTGATATAGTAATTTATATTTTATTATTGAAATTCTTATATTATCTTTGATTTATATTTAAATTTTAACAAGTGTTTTATTTTGTTTGATCATTTAGAATGAAACGGATAACTCTACGAATAAGAACAACACACCACCAATCAACAATTCGACCCCTACGTCCATTTCAACTTCCTCTTTGGAATTCATAACACCGGAAGATAAAATGAATATGAGAAGAACTGTGTTGATGAAGTGGCTTTGTAAGAAAGCTCGAAGCATGAAGAAAACCGGAGATGAGGGAAAAGTTTTGCATGTACCCGAGCATGTGCTTCATAATATGCAAGACTTGTTTGTGACACCGGAAGAGATGGAGCAATGGTGTTATCAATGGCAAATTCAATCTACTCACATTACGACATTTATCTTGTAAGTCACTTTTTATACATTTGTTTAAGAAAAATAATAATTAGTTTAGATACTCGTATATATTGGTAAATTTATTCATGTGACACTTTCTTTTTGTGTTTTTTTTGTAATAGGTATTTGAAAATGTTGTGTGAAAGGAGACGTGTAGATGGTTTGTATGGTTTTTTATGCCCGACATTTTTGTCTCCTATAACACCAGTTGATGATGAGGATGATCGTGCGAATTATATTTTTAGTGCGCTCGCTTGTACAACATGTGCACACGGGCAAAAGATATTTTTCGCACCTTATAATGAGAGGTAACCAGTTTTACAAATTCTAGATGATTTTTTTATTTTATATTTCATAACTTATATTATTTTGATAATGTGTAGTTCGCATTGGATGTTAGCTGTGATTCATCCACCGTCAGGAACGGGGTATTGGTTAGATCCACCAAGAGGGAGTAAGAAACCACCCGAATTTTTTCGTAATCTAATACAAGAGTATGTATATATTATATATCTTTAAACTCCATTGTTCTTTAAACTCCACTGTTATTTAATTATATCTTTTAATTATATTGGAATACCGTGTTATTTAACTAGCGCCGTAACGAGGACCATGACTTTGGATCTCCTAAACAAGTTGAATAAGAAATCGACGCTTATGAAATGGCATACTATAAAGGTACGTTTGAGTTTTGTGTGTTTATTAACTATACTTTTGATATCCTAATTATGCGTTCGAATTTGGGCTTATTTATTTTTTATTTTGTTTTGTAGTGTCCCCGTCAACCCTTAGGAAGTAACGATTGTGGATATTATATTTGCCGTTACATGTTCGAGATAATCCAAAAGAAAACCACAACTATTCCAATTACGATAAATATCAAAACATATATCTATCCTATAGTAATTTATAAATGTTTAAGTTTTGGATATCTAAATTCAATTTGTCATTTTAGTATGTTGTGAAATGTTGCAAGCAATTTACGAATGAACAAGTGGATGAAATAAGAAATCTTTGGGCTACATATATCTTTGTGGATGGAGATGAAGAAGGAGACGATGAAGATCTCTAGCTACCTAGCGAGTTTTGCTTGTAAGTGTTCAAATCTACTTTGATTTCTTGAAACACTTAGATTCTCTTTAAGTTAGAAATGTTAGTAAGTTTTAGTTAGGAAATTAGAAACTAGGAAAAGTAAGAGATCTCCATTGTTATATTTTGGAGAAATGTTGTGGAATAATTGAGATTGGATGGATGCTTATTATATATAGAGTGAATTTGAAGCTCCATTGTTGTATAGCAAAGAATCGACTTGGTTTCTTGTAGTTGAGGTTTTGGAAATTGGTATCGTTGAAACGGCATAATCGTATTGTATGTTTGTAATATGGGAATTGGCGACTAATTGTTGTAGTCGCCAATTCCCTAGCGGGAGCAGAACCAAAAAAACTAAAAAAAAAAAATTCTACCCTATGACACCGGTTTTTGCAAATGTCCATCAAGCGAAAAAAAAAAAAAAACAAAAAAACAACATATGACACCGATTTTAGGTCAAACCGGTGTCAAATATGTACCCAAAAGGTCAACACTGGTGTACATATGACACCGGTTTTTGGTCCAACCGGTGTCAAATATGTACCAAATGTCCATCAAGCGAAAAAAAAAACACAACCTATGACACCAGTTTTAGGTCAAACCGGTGTCAAATATGTACCCAGAAAGTCAACACTAGTGTACATATGGCACCGGTTTTTGGTCCAACCGGTGTCAAATATGTACCCAGAAAGTCAACACTGGTGAACATATGACACCGGTTTTAGGCTCAACCGGTGTCATATTTACACCAGTGTTGACTTTTTGGGTACATATTTGACATCGGTTTGACCTAAAACCGGTGTCGTATGTGTTAGTTTTGACACCGGGTATTTTCAGAACAACCGGTGTCTTAACATAAGACACCGGCAGTCTAGACACCGGTTGCAACCGGTGTCTGTATGATTTTCAACCCGGTGCCTTATGTATTATTTGGCGTAGTGACCGCACAGGGATAGAACAATTGAAGAGTCTCGATGATGATACTTATAACAAATAAAGTTATAAGCTGCTATATTATTGTTAACATATTTTCGAACCTAGTTATGTTTTTGGTTTTGATCGACGATTAAAGGAGATCCATGTTGGTCATCTGGTGAAATGGTCACACTCACAAGCATGTTCAAGTGCGTGAACATTTGGTGCCTACAAAATGTTGCATGTACAACTAGAGTGGGAGGCTACCAAAGGGGTAGGGCAGACCAAGAATAAAAGGCGTAATGATAGTACTAAAGAAATTATTTGACTATTTAACAAGTGGTGACGGGTGCAAATTAAATAGTTGAACCCAATAACCAAATAAAATGTCAGGTGTTATATCAAAGGCCAATACTGACCCCCCGTGTGATTAACCTATGCATGATTGGATATACAAAGTAAGTGTTGTCTGTACAACTAGTACTTCATGGTTCAATATGGATGTCATTATCCCTATATGTGAAAACAACAAATAACCTTTGTTTAGCAAATGTTAGGCAAAGGTATTGATGCCATCAATATCATAAATAATGCAAGCATCATAAAACAGTCCCGTACAACGACAACCAACGAGAGTTCACAATTTAGATAGATGTGGGAGTTCAATTGGCCGGACTTTTTTTCGGTATTAATAAGTTGACGAGAATTATTGATAGACTCTTATACAGAGTATAATTTTATGTGATGGGTGCATGTATGGTGCTTCAAATATACATTATAGAGCGCCCAATAAGCCAATGACTGATGGGTCTTCTTAAAGACAGAATGAAATTAAAAAAGAAATAAAAAGGAGCTCTCACGAAAACAAGTTATTATAGTGAAGTAAAATCTAATTACACCAAATATTTTATACTCATCTAGCTGTATATTTGGATTGAAATCTACAATTTTGAGGCTTGGTGCCGGCCATCCTCAGGGTTAGCCACCCCTAATTCTAACAAAGCAGCCCAATCGATTAGTGGAAGAATGACCTTAAGATGAGTAACAAATCAAGATTAGAGGGGTAATAATTAAGTGATCATTTTACAGAAAATATTTTGCTAGTTATATACCAAGTACTATGTACGGAGTACTCCCTCCGTTGGCCTATAAACTTCCAACTTTCTATTTAGGTGTGTTCATCTTTAAATTTCCTACTTAATTACTTTCCTTATTTGTATTTGTAAAGATCAAAACACCCTTACTTTATCACTTTATTTATTAGAAATGCAAGTGGGACATACCCTTATATTGTAATTTTACACAATGTAGACCCTAAAACTCATTTTTTTTATTATATTTTTCTTAAAAACTGTGTTTCGATCCTACGCATTTTATTAGGGCTGAGCATCGGTCCAGGACCGGACCGGACCGAGGACCGAGACTCAAAAAATTGTGGACAGAGGAACGGACCGAATCCCCCTCGGTCCGATCTGGTTCAATCCCTTGGACTGAGTGGACAGAATTTCCCAAAAAAACTGGACCGAGACCGAACCGAACCGAATTTCTACTCTCCCCTACATTTTATAAGCGAACAGACGAAGAAGTATTGCTTAGTATACTTAGGCCACTATCACCAGCACCTCCACCATCACTTTGTCCACTTGCCTTGTTTCTTCTACTATAGCAGTAGAGCTTTGTGCAAAATTTCACCGTGCAACTTTTTATTTTTATTTTTTTGGGTGGACCGTTCATGAGCGCACACCTGAAATTGTCTAGTAATTATATGGACCATATATATGTCCATAACATTTGCTTCTAGACATTATTACTTCATCTGTCAATTCTTAACATGTTTTATACCACTACTATTAGTTTTCTTATCCATTATTAACTGAGATTAGATTCTTGGCTCCTAATTTTTCAGCATAATGTATACCTTTATTATATTCTGCTTAGTTTTTCTTAAGTATACTATATATGGTGCATATTCCTTAGGTTTAAATCTTAATGGATGGGGTTGGATAATAGTTTGATTCATGCACTAGCCTAACAAATCATATATTCGTATCTTTAATACATAATTCATCTAATCCTCTGCCTGCCACCAGCCAGGTTACGCGGCGAAGTGCAAAAAACTTTGTTAAATTAGTGATGTCATTGTACAACATAAAGTTTGGTTAAGACGATCTTAAGGTAATGATACATCGTCGATTGGAACCACAAGTTCTCGAGATGATGTCACCCCCAATATCTTTACTGTCCATTTATCGTTTTACTATAACACCGTCCTACCAAGACTTCTGTAGTGTTGATTAGACATATCATTAAATTACTAGGATCAAGATATGATGATATATACAAATTAAGAGAAAATTGTTTATTGCATACAAAAACTTCAGAGTACTAATTAAAGAGTACATCATTATCATGTTATGTTACATCCATACATAAGAATTAAGACGGATTATTTTCTAATTCTTATTGTTACAAAAGGCTCTACGACGATCTTATTATTACAGAAGTAAATCTGTAGAGCTAGTAATAGAGTTATTGTTGGAAGAGGATTCAGCTCTAATATGAGCAGTAGTACAAGAAGGAACATCATCCAGATCTCTGAAACCATTATTAAACGGACTATCCATTTGCATGCTAGTAATTATTTGACGTAGATCAGAAGCTTCTTCTTTAAGCCGAGTGTTTTCTTGTACAACCCTGTCATGACTTTCAGACGTACTGTTCAACTTATCCACAAGATTGTTGTTATCATTCCTTAGTCTCATCACTTGTGACCACAGCTCGTCTAGGTGTCTCTGCTTCCTCATCCTAGACCGTCTGGCCGATTCTCGATTCGAGATCATCCTCCTCTGCCTCCTCTCGTCAATGACCTGCATCTGCTGCTCCTCTGACTCGTCCGACGTCGAGTTGCTACTGTTGTACAATGGGGATGATATTGGTGGAGGACTCCGTAGGTTGTTCAAAAACCCATTCAGGTTAATTCCTTGTTGAATACTGTTCTGCATCACGTTAAAATTATAATTGGATGAAGTGTATGGAAACGAAAACGGAATATCTTGAGCATTACTACTAAGGTAATTTATTCCTGTTATTTCTCCTGGATGCATTGCCATACTTTTATATAATTTTCTTAGTATGATTAAGGGTTTTTTTTTTTTTTTTTTTTTTTTGTATGTGAAATGTAGTGTTGTTTGTGGAGGATTGTAGTGTATGCGAATGGACCAACATGGGAAAAGAGTAATGCTTTATATAGGCAAAAAAAATGGGGAGGAAAACAGTAGGATTAAAATGCTTACGAAAGCGGTATGATTAAAAAATTGTGTTTGGTGATTGAAATAGCAAATCAGATGAATAAGCGTGCATGTTTTCACTTAGTAGTGGAATTATCCAATTATCATACGTTAGGACAAAACAGACACTGTTTTTGTGTTGTGTTGATGTCTGCGTATGCCGTATGGGAATGTCACATAATATGATTGGTTGTTTGGTATCATATGCTCCGTATATAATCTTCGAATAAGCATGTTTAATTTTATGATGAAAAATACACCAAATAAAGTGGTACATCAAAAGTCAATCTAGATTCATCCATATAATGTTTTATACATATTCATTATTTTGAGTGATGTAAAAGTTTAATGTTTTGTTGAATGTGAGTGTTTAAATTATTAAAAATGGGACAGGTGATTCTCATTGATTTATATGTGGATCTTTTAACATGCCTTCACATTTTCTGCCGAACACTCGAACGTGTTTGTGAGCAGTATTACACATTTACACTTACATAGTCGTAGATAGAATGTTAAAAGAGTTTTCCAAGTCGTCAAGTATTTATCTCGAGAATTGGAGAGTTAATTAGCTAACATTTAATCCTCAAAAATGTACTGTACAATCTAGTGTTCGGTTTTGGACTGATTAATTAATAGGCCTATCTCTTTAATCTGCTCTTTTAGAAATGAAAGATGATATGTCCAAAGTCAATCAAGCAAGTAGTCATCCACATAATGTTTTGTGTTGATGTCTGCGTACCAAAAATGTAATATCCAATTTCTTAAAGACTAGTTGAGACCTAAAGTCTATAAACCAACAACAAGATCACAACTATTTTTATGGGCAATGACGCCTAATGAAGTTAAAATTTCGAAGAAGTCGTGATTAACCAAAGTTGCTGAAGTTTTGAAGAATCCTTTTATAATGATTTTGATGAGTCAGATGAGCAATTGTTTGAGTGTAAATTGTTTGTTTAGTGAAACTTTATAAGATTTTTACACAAGTTACCTAAATTATAAACCCCGGTATTCTAATTATTTTATCGAGTACAGGATGACATACGTAGGCAAGAATGAGGAGCCATAAAAACAGTAGTGATGGAATTGCTTCATTTTTATTTTTCATCATACATATACTAATTAATGTTGCAATCTGGAAGGATATTGTCTCGTGGTTGGAGTGATACAGATTTATACTTGTATATGGAAAACAATATTTTTTTTCATAGAAACGATGATATGAGAATTCAAATTCGAGAAACCCTCTAAGAAGGTCGGACTCTAAACCATTACGTTGATCTTACTTAGTGGCGGAGCCACGATTGAAAGTTGCAATGGGCCGAAACTTATTTATCGGAGTTGGGGTGAGCAAATACTGCGAATACCAATTTTTAACTAGTTTTATAGTAAAAATACAAAAAAAAAAAAAAAATCCAACTTTCTGCAAACCTGGTACGAGCCGTAGCCGGGGTAAGCCCCCCTTGGCTCCGCCCCTGACCTTTCTCGCTCCTTTAGTATTGCTCTAATTTACTTTTGTGGAAATTTTCTTAGTTACGCCTTGACCAAAGTAAAGTACGTATGTAGTTGGGTTATTAGGAACGCGCCCTGATTCAAATTGGTCATCAACTTGCTGGTTGACCGGCCTGTTGGGTATTTTGTCTTTGTGACAAAGTGCTATACATACAAATTGATGAAGAGTGGAAAGTTAAAGAAAATTTGCTTCATTTGGTGCGGAGTTGGTTGTATGAGTTGCCCAAATTGGGGAAGATTTAGCATTGCGCAAACGAAAGGGGATAGGAATCTGCAACCAAGAGACAAATCAATATGGACAATGGAGCTAGGAATCGCAACCCCTAGAATCACGGATGCAAAGAAAAATCAATATCTAGAAGTCTAGAACATCGTCACTGCCTTATGCCTTTTTGTAAAGGACAATGATGTAACGTTATCGGCTCGGTTATGATATTGATGATTTTAATTACTTGCGCAATAATTTCAGTTAAGACTCGGATTTTTTTTTTTCTAAGTATATGATCAATAGTGATTGAGATAATATAATTTTTTATACGTTAACATTTGATTTGAAAATGTGAGAATGTTCATTCAAATTGATATTAACAATTAAAATGACCGAACTAAAGGAAGTATTCTCAAGGATCAATAATGGATTTGATATACTCATGATATGCTAAATTTGATGTGTGTCAAATTTCAAGTTTACGACTAAATAATCAGTGGTTGTTTTAACCAAATGTTCAAGGCTTTGCTAGCATGTATTTAGGATGAAAATGGATTCACAAAATCACACATAGAGGGCTAGAGCTTGTAAATAACGTATGAGAATTCTCTGTCTCATTTTGTGTTTTACTCCCTATACCGCCCCTCCAAATTTGCAATCCCACTTTATAACATTAAAAAATTCTTTCAACTTTATAACTTAATTGATTTCTAAGAATTTAATTTGAGGGTCCCGGTACAGGGAGTGAGACATAAAAATAAGACAGATCAGAGGATCCGCACTCGTAAATAACCCCTTCTTCTTGTAACTTGATTTGATCTATCAAGATTTATTTTAACTAAACTGATATAAATCAACTTAAATTAGTTAACTACATTTAGGTGAATCAATTAATACAAAAAACAACAACTAAATTTTAGTATCAAAATGATTTGACCTCAGACTAATATCATTGGATCATATGAGATCTGAACTGTATATGTCCTGAATCTAGACTTAATCTAGCTCGACACATTATGTATCACACCAATTGACATGTGTCTAACAAATTCTTTACTATATGAAAAATTATTATTCTCGCTTTAATTTGTTGTCTCTTCTACATGATTTTTTGTGTTATGTTCCCCAATATATACGCTACAATTATTTTCAACAATCCCAGATATGTTTTTTTTCGTTTTGTTGATACGCTGACTCTTGGTTTACTTTTTCCTATACCAACAAATGAAAGTTCGAGAGAAAGAAAACTATGCAACTTCTTTGTTCCTTTACGCTAACGTGAAAGAAGCTAAGCTGTTTTATAAGGAGAAATTAAACATTGATCGAAAAAACAAATTACAAAATTAAAGAACAGAAAAGTAACCAGTGGGGGGTTTGTCGTATTCTCATTTGACGTGAGTGTATATGCTTATTATGAGAAAAGCGCACAGCCATGAAAATCAACATAGAATTTCGCATTCTCGAAAAGACGCACAAAACAGCGTAGTTCCTCAAAGAAGCCGTTAACCCTTTCATCATCCGCTCGCAAATGTGTCCGTACTACCCCTTGGAGTGATATTATAGTAACTTTATTTAGTATGAGATTGTCTCGTTGTCGAATTTGTATTTAATTAATAATACTATACTTTTAGCGTTTATGAGAAGGACAAGATAGATGAAGAAGAACTGACTAATCTCGTACAACTATGTGAGAAGAAAGCCTAATAACATGGCAGTTAGAAGAGTAGAAGGGTGTAGAAGTGATAACATTATTAAGGGTCGGAAAAGAGCCAAAATAACTTGGATGAGAGTGATTAGAAGTGATATGATTGTCGTAGAGCTTAAACAGAGAATGGTGCTGGATAGAATGGTGTGAAGGAACTCTATCCATGCGCAGGAGTAAATTTGACACTTTTTTCATTGTTTGGTTTTCCCTAACTCTTTTTGCTTTCTAAAACTCTTTTTAAAAGTATTTCAATATTTCTAAATGATCCATAATGTTTTTGAAATTTTATGCCATACACAAGACGGTTACCGGATGGATGACTATTCATGTTAGCCGACCCCAATTATTTTAGGAATAATGCTTGGTTGTTGTTGTTGTTGTTATTATACTTTAACGTTGTTGTTGTTGTTGTTGTTGTTGTTGTTGTTGTTGTTGTTGTTGTTGTTGTTATACTTTAACGTTTATGACCGCACTTCAACTAATGTTTGTGAAATAACAATCACAATCCGGAGATGATAACATGGTTATATATATATATAGAAATTAGATTAAGTAAGAAATGCTCTTAAAGTCAGAAATAAGAAACAATAATCTGGACCACACATCTTGATACTCCACTAACTCTCATAACTTCAGTTTCTCTGTACTTCAGTAACTATAACACTTAACTCCAATAACTTCGTAACTTTAACTTAACACCATCGTAACTTCAACTTAACTTTAGTAACTTTAACTTAACTCCAATAACTTTAACTTAATTTCAACAACTAAAAAGACGTATTTTAATATAACTTCACCAACTAAAACACGTTACTATAATAACTACACTGATTAAAACACGTAACTATAATAACTCCACTCACTAAAATTCATAACTTTAATTAAAAAAAAAAGAAAAGAAAAATGGACTCTCCCTTTTTTCCTCTCTCCTTCTCCACCCACCCACAACCACCGGGCCACCATTGCACACGCACATTACTCCGGCGAACCCACGACGACATCCATCTCCCCGTGCCACCGCCTCCATCATCCTCTTTTTTCATTTTCTCTCTCCTCTTTCAATCCCTTCCCCAGCCCCTAAACTCTACCGCCGCCGCCCATAAACCCTCTCCCGACCCTCGCCCTACGCCGCCGACTCCAATCACCACTATCATTGCCACAAATAGAAGGGTTTTGAGGAGATTGAAAAAGTGGGAGAAGGGGATAATTGGGGAGAAGGAAGCGGCGGCGATGTCATTGAATGATGAGGGGAGGATCGTGGTAGGGAGGCGATCAGGATGGGTGTGTCCGGGCCGGCGGTGGTGGTAGTCGGCGATGACCAACGGCGAAGCTGGGGTGGTCGGGGAGGTGGGAAGGGGGGTTTAGGGTGGAAAGAGAAAATGGAAGGGGGGTGGGTCTTTTTTTTTTTTTTTTTTGTTAACTGGTTTCATCTATTCCATTGATCTAAGATAGATGTGTGGTTCAAATTGTTTCTTATTTCTAATAATAAATTAACTTCTTACTGAAATTATCCACTATATATATAATTTTTTTTTTTCTAGGTACAAAATTCTCCGATCTATGTAAGTTATACTTGAGCAAAAATATATTTTATAAATGATCATGTCGATTAGATTATATCAAATTTTGCAATTTTACTTATTGTTAATAAACTACATTGGCCAAGCTAGGTAAATATCAGAAAACCTCCATTGTCCTCATGTGACATAAAACTCCATTAACAATAGCACAATTATGGGGTTTTTTTAGCAAGTTAATTATTCTAAGTATTAGTTTCTTGCTATTGGTCTTTAGGTCCAACCAATTCAAAAGCAGCCACCTTTGTCACTTCCTCATAATCATTCACCAAGTATTAGCTCGACATGTCGAAATTATCCATTCATACTTAATTACATCATCAAGCATATACTCCAAATGAAAAAAAGCTCGTAATTAAAATAGTTAGTATACTACTCAATAAGTCAATTAAAATCCACCAAAATAGAAGGAACTGAACTTTTTTTTAGCTGGTGGGTCATTCATAAATAATCACTAGTTAATCAAGTATGTTGCCTTGTCTCCTTTTCTTTATTTTGAAATATAACAATTGCAAATTGCTACTAATCATATATATAATCAATTGAAAAGTTGATGCAAATCTGTGGGCAGCAGCTTACATCCACAAATTCTTTGAAACAAAACTATACAACAGACTAAATTATTCACTTATTAATTAACCTTAGCTTTACCCATAATTTTTACCTTTTGATCTTACAATCCCCACCACAAACATCTTCCTCGTCACAATCTTAAAGCTTAATTAGCGTCAGCAATCAGCGTTGCTCTGAAACATTTCTAGACATCCATTGGCCTGGGAATCTATGTGGTGTTTGGTCTTTTTTTTTTGTTTTAGGGATTGGATATGGATTCACTATCCAATCCATTTCTTTGTGTTTGTTATCGACTTATCGGTTTTTTTTTTTTTTTTTTTTTTTTTTTTTTTTCAATTTCTTTCCTATCCATTTCCAACCCCGAAAATAAACCCCACCACAAATTTGAGGTATCAAATTTGAATCCCTTAATCATTTTTTCTCTCCTCCCATTTTCTTTCTCCTCCCATACCCCAACCCACTTCAACCTCACCGGACCACCACGACACTACCACCGTACATACGCGCACCGACACGCCTACCACCGGGACACCTCCCTCCGATCGCCCTTGCTCCAGCGACAGCACCGGTGACGTCACCGTCCCTTGCCACCATTTCACCACTACGCCAAAAATAGCATATAACACCGGAAACGCTAAAACCGGTGTCATAAATCAATAAGACACCGGTTGTCCATCACCCTGTGTCATAAGGCATTTAAAAAAAAAAACAAATGCTTAAAGGATTTAAAAGAAAAGATAAAAATAAATAAATTGTCCGGGGACATTTTTAACACCGGTTTTGTATAAAGTTAAATTACTCCACATTGTTATTCCCGCCAGACCTCCCTCCTTCCTCTCTCATTGTATATGTACGTATTTTCTTAAAAAAAAAAAAAAACTATCTTTCTCATTCAACAAAACAAACCTCTTATGTCTCTCCTCCATTATCAACCCTATCTTCTTCCTCAATTATCAACTCTTCCTACAACACCTTCATCCTTGGATTCCATCTTCTATTCGCCATCTCTATGTTGCTACAAGTAACTGATGATTGCTTAGGTAAGTGTTGTTTTTCTCATTTTTAATTTAATAACCGGTGTCTGATTTAGGGGAGAACAGAAACTCGGTCCGGACCGAAAATCGGACCAGACCGACCGGTTCGGTCCAGACCGAGTTTAACTCGGTCCGGTCCTCGGTCCAAATTTTTTGGGAAATTTCTCCTCGGTCCATTCGGTCCATGGGACAGGACCGGACCGGACCGAGGGTCATTCGGTCCGGTCCTCGGTTCACATTTTTCCGAGCTTCGGTCCTCGGTCTGGTCCGGTCCTGTACCGATGCTCACCCCTAGTCTGATTGATTTAGGACCCGGTGTTAAATCCTCTTTTTGGCGTAGTGCACCCCTCTTTTTCTCATTTTTCCCCTCTTCTCTCTTATTTCCCTTCTCCTTTCGTCCTCCTCGCACCACCGCACCGCCGTCCACACCACCGGCCCCACCGTCGACCTCTCTACCCACCTTCAAACCCTTCCTTGCCCTGTTTTCCACCACCAAATTTAAAACAAACCAAATGAAATGCTTAGATTTACAAGTATTAGAATAATATTATAAAAACTGATTACACAACCATGTTAGTTATCAATTTTGGGTTGAAATGGTGGTGGTGGTTGTCAATAAGGTCGACAGTGGTGGCAGTCAACGGCCGTGACTGGTGGTCAACGGTGGCTAAAGGGGAAGAGAAAAAAAAATGGAGGATGTAGGTAGATTTAGACACTAGGTAGCACCGATACTGACTCGGACACGGACACGGACACCGATACGGATACGTGACACGACACTTTGAAATTTAGCGGACACGGACACGGCAAAAAACCAAAAATAATAAGTATTTTTAATGCATATTTTTTCAAATACGCGAACTGTGCATGGATAGGTAGAGGTGGGGTTGGTGCGGCCGGGTGCAGGTGGAGCGGTAATGGTGGGGTCTCTATCGACGTCGGTTAGAGGAGGTCTTCTAAGGCGGCGTCAGTCGAATGTGGAAGAGCCGTTCGGAGCAGGAAGATGGGAAACAGAAAGAGATAGAGAAGTAAGACTTATAGTTGAGCTACCGATTAGTGTATTTAAAATAGAAGATAAAAAAAATAGGTTTTTTAAAAAAACTTGTCAAAACGACGTAGTTTTGTGTGGTGTTGGGTGTCTGGTCTGTGTCTGGTCGGTGTCCGGTTCGTGTTCAATTAAAAAAAACCGTGTCCGTTTCATAAAATTAAATAAAAAAACCGGACACGGTTTTCGGGCGTGTCGGGCACGTGTCGTACCGTGTCCGATCTGTGTTTGTGTCCGACACGGTGTCGGACACAGACACGGCACTGGACAGGCGTGTCCGTGCTATCTAGTTTAGACATATATAAATTTAGGATTTTATCCTTCCTTATTGAATGATTTTATGCTAATATATATGTAAATCAAACAAGATTACCAAAGAATGAAACTTATATCTATTTCACTCCCTTTCCGTTTCCATTCCATTTTCATTCCACTTTCGTGAACCAAACGCCCCCGTAATGAACGCACACGACTAGAGCTGGCAAATGCTTGTGTTATTGTATCGTATTTAACTCATTATGTAACACCGACCAATTATAGTACTCCGCATTAATTTGTTTCAAGATAATTCGTTACGAGTTGTCTAGTTCGTATCTTGTATACTACTTCCATTTCATTCGTTTGTTTACGTTAGACAGAGTTTTGTGAGGGGAAACCAGACCAATGTAAACAAAAGAATGAAATGGAGGGAGTATATGTGTCTAAAATCCGCCCTAGTTTGTTATAACAATCTAGCTAACATATGTGGATTATAATTCCAAATGTTGAGGAAGGATGACACGCACAAATGTTGAAGGTTACGTTGTTCGGTGTAATTTTTTCTACATTGTTGGGTTTCAGATAGAAAAAATGGCACTATGATAGTTGTCTTTTGACCCCACGTAATTTAGGTCCTCAGCCAATTCCACGATTGCTACTTGCTAGACTACAAGTAATTATACGTACGGATTTGCAAAGATAATAACAGACGTTTCAAACATGTAATAAAATGAGTTACTAAGATATGCTAGTTTAATTTGGACTATATTATCATAGTATAATCACGAAGACAAGTGTCTCACTAAGCAAGACATATGTTAATGCTTTAAATTAGGTTGTATGCTGTTTTAAGTAATGGTCCACAAGCTAGGGTAAGAACTTAGGTATAATTCAACTTACAAAATGTGAAAAAATCATCTCAGTATTTAAAAGTTTAAACTTATGGTAGACCACAACTTTATACCTTAACACATCATCACATCTGATCTCTTCGCAACTCTAGTATATACTCCTCTGGTCCTATTTAAACTTCCTTTTCCCTTTTTCAGGGTTTCGACTTTGTTCTTCCCATTCCCAAAATATTATGGTTTTTGTCGAGAGAAAAATTAGGGAGACAACATAAAAATGTTGGTTAAGATTAGCTTTTAAATTTATTTGCTAAATAAATCATAAAGTATTATTTATTATTTCTTCTTTTGGAGTGCGCAAAAGAGAGAATGAAGTTTAAATAGGACCGGAGGGAGTAGCATGGTAAAGAATCGATTCAATCACATGCTTATGTCAACAACAGTTGATAACTTTTTTTTTTTTTTTTTGACGGAAAATCTGAATTCATTCATTGCATAAATCATTAGCTAATACAGAGCTAATTTGTGGAGGATGGTTTTCAAGCCACACCATCTCTTCCGACAAGGACCTACTCAAAAACGCAACCTCATGGGCCGCCTTGTTACCGTTCCTACGAACATGCGAAAATGATAATGAGCTAAAACTACTAGCTAACTTACATATATCCAAGACTATTAGCCCAAAAGAAGATTTCTCGACACGACATTTACGCAGCTGTACAATAAGCTTTAAACAATCGGACTCCAAAATGACGTCACGTAGCCCAATTTCTCGCGCTAGTTCTGTCCCATACCTCGCTGCAATAGCCTCACCTTCTGCCACATTTGAGTTCCCCTTCTCATTCCTGCAAGCACAAGCAACGACTACTCCCTCACTGTCGCGTATCACCACCCCGTACCCTCGTATCCCGTCCTTACCCATTGACGCGTCGATGTTTACTTTGTAACTTCCGTCCACAGGTTTGTTCCACTGGTTGCTGCCAGCTGCAGCGAGCCCCCCAGCTTGTTCCGTCTTATTTGCGGTAATGTAATCACCCCATAAACGCACTGCTTTGTCAACCACAACCATAGGCTCAGTAACGTGTTTCTCAAAAATCCATTTGTTTCTTGCTATCCAAATGCCCCACGCAATGCAGGAGAATATGGCTAGCCAATCTTTGTTACTGACCCTTGTTGTTTGCTCTTCCAACCACCATCGGATATGAACCTGCCTATGCACATCGAAGTCAATACGAAGAGGGGAAACTTTCCAGATGATAAGAGACTCTCTACAATAAAACAACATGTGTTCAATAGTTTCTGGTTCCTCGCCGCATCTCTGACACATGACATCGACATCAATGCCTCTTTTAGCAACGTTTACCATCACAGCAATTGCGGAGTTATTGGCCCTCCACATGAAACTCCGCACCTTGGGGGGCACCTAGCCTCGCCATATCTCATTCCATATCTTACAGTCACCATGGGTAGATGATTCTGCCTCCTCGTACAAGCCTTGCCGAAGTAGGTGATAGGCACTCCGGACCGTAAACTCACCATCTTTAGTATAATGCCATGCCCAACTATCACTTTGTGGGTGATGAGATATTGGGATTTTCTGAATTTCCTCAAGTTCAGCCGCTGTCACCCAGTGTCCGAAGACATTGGTATTCCACCGGCTTCTCTCCCAGTCGATAATATCACATACCCTTGCTTCAGTCTCCCCTTCTATAGGCCTTGAGATCAGTTTGCAGCCAGGAATTCCGTGCTCCCATGGATCTTTGCAGACCTTAGTCTCCACGCCATTTCCCACAATTTTCCTCACACCTCTGCACATAAGATTTTTAGCTGACATTATGGATCGCCAGGTGAAGCTGCATTGTGCACTAACTTTCGCATCCCAGAAAGAGCTTCGGGGGAAGTATTTACCTTTGAGAACACGGCTAACGAGGGACTCTTCATTGGTAAGCAGACGCCAACATTGTTTAGCTAGAAACGCCGTGTTGAAAGCAGATAAGTCACGAAGTCCAATACCACCTTTGGTCTTTGAATTGCATAATCTCTCCCATGCTACCCAGGACATCTTTCTCTCCTCGTGTTTCTGCCCCCACCAAAAGTTTCGACACATCCTCTCCATTTGGTGCAAATTATCCTCTGGTATTTTAAAACATTGCATCGCATAGGTTGGAATTGCTTGTGCTATCGATTTGATAAGCACTTCTCTCCCTGCCATACAGTTGATAACTTAATAATAGTTGTTGATATTAATTTACTTATGTAAAGTAAGCTACTTTTAATAAACTTAGTTCAAATTACCTTACATCAAATCAAAACTGAATAATATATATATATATATATATATATATATATATATATATATATATATATATATATATATATATATATATATATATATATATAGGGGGCCTATCCAGTGAGAAGTGGTAATTTGGTGAGAAGTGAGAAGTAATCTCAGCCATTGATTTCGCATAACTGCAATAACTAAACTGTATAACTCCAGTGGTAACTCCACTAACTAAAACTCTTAACTCCAGTCTTTTAACTCTACTAACTAAGTTGCCTAATTCTAGTGGAAACACATAACTCCAACATAGTTTCATTAAATAAAAAACATAACTCAAATAACTCCACTACCTAAATTACGTAACTCCATTAAGTAAAACACGTAAATCCAACTTAACTCCACTAACTAAAACACGTGACTCCAACTTAACTCCACTAACTAAAACACGTAACTCCAACGTAACTCCACTAACTCAAATACGTAACTCTAATAACTCCACTACCTAAATCACGTAACTCCCACTTAACTCCATTAACTAAATCGCGTAACTCCAACTTAACTCCACTAACTAAAACACGTAACTCCAACTTAACTCCACTAACTAAAATACGTAATTCCAACTTAACTCCACTAACTAAAACACGTAACTCAAACGTAACTCCATTACCTAAAACACGTAACTCTAACTTAACTCCACCAACTAAAACACGTAATTCTAACGTAACTCCATTACCTAAAACACGTAACTCTAACTTAACTCCACCAACTAAAACACGTAACTCTAACGTAACTCCATTACCTAAAACACGTAACTCTAACTTAACTCTACCAACTAAAACACGTAACTCCAACTTAACTCCACCAACTAAAACACGTAACTCCAATTAACTCCACCAACTAAAACACGTAACTCTAACGTAACTCCACTAACTCTACTAACTAAAACACGTAACTCCAACTTAACTCTACTAACTAAAACACGTAACTCTAACGTAACTCCACTAATTAAAAACCGTAACTCAACTTAACTCCATAACTAAAACCCGTAACTCCAATTTCCAAATTAACTTTAATGGATAAAACACGTAACTCCATTTTTTGTATTAAAAAAGTAACAAAATGCCCCTTTGATAATTTTCTCTCTCCTCTTCTCTCCCCCACCCTTCCCCCTGACAGCCACCCACAGAGCCACCCACACAACCACCGACAAGCTCACGCGCCACCACCTTACACGGCGCCACCACCAGCACTGAGTTCACCTTCCGACGACGAGCATAAGCCCTCTACCCCGCGACACTTCTACCACCGTATCACCGCTCATTTCCCCTCTCTCACTCGTTTCTCTCTCCTCAAATTTCTCTCTCTTCCCCGCGCGACACAAGGACGTGACAGCTCCGACAACGCGAAACCTAAGGAACGTAGCCGCGATCGTGCGAGACGGCGACATGTGAGAGAGGCGCGCACGCGGTATAGGAGGAGACACGTGCCGTCTAGCGCGAAAAAAGAAAGAGGAGTAGTCGGCGACGGTGAGCCCTGGCGGCGGGAATCTGTGCGGAAACGTGAGGCTAAACCGGCGAAGGCGACGATAGACGGCGGAGGTCAGAGGCGGCGGCTAGATCTGGAAAAACGTGCGCGAAAAAAAAGAGAGAGAAGGCGATTTTCGCGGCCAAACGGTGCTCGACGGCGGAGACTGATGCCAGACGAAGGCTCGCGGTGGTCGGACGAATATTCCGGTGGTTTCGTTACCGGTGATTGCTGTCGCCGGTGGACACGACGGCGGCGGTGTGGTGGCTCGGGTGTTAGAGCCGAGGAGAGAGAGGGAGGGGGGAAGGGAGGAGAGAGAAAATGTGAGTGATTTGGGGAATTGGGTGTATTTTTAGTTTTAATTTTCTTTTATTTCTGTTTTTAATTTGGGTCATTAGATCAAGTGAGATGGATGACTGAGATTACTTCTCACTTCTCACGAAACTAATACTTCTCATTTGATAGATTTCCTATATATATATATATATATATATAGGATGTTGTTCCCATAAGAAGTGTTCTTATGGTGAGAAGTAAGAAGTTATATCATCCATCCACCCAACTTAAATCCAATGGTCAAGATTAAATCAAATAAACAAAAACAAAAAAACAAAAAACAAAAAACAAAAACCCACTCCCTTCCTTTTTCTCTCTCCTCCCCAACCCCCCCAACCCGAGACCACCCCAGCCCCGCCGATGGCTGTCGCCGACCACCACCAACACTGGCCCCGACCCAGCCACCATGATCGGCTCTCTCCCGCGACCATCCCGCCGCCCCTCCGCGCCACCATAGCCCCTTCCTTCTCCCCCATTATCCCCTTCACTTACTTTTCGATCTCCTCAAAACCCTCCTATTTGCGGCGATGGTGGTGGTGCGTGTGATCGGCGGCGTAGGGTGAAGGGTGGGGGACGGTTTTTGGGCGGCGACGACTGACGATAAGGGCTGGGGAAGGGAGTTAGAGAGGAGAGAGAAAATGAGAAAAAAGGGACGTAAAGGAGGATAGAGGAGGTGGCGCGATCTCTGGGATGCCGCCGTGGGGTCGCCGAGGCGGCGCGCGTCGAATGGTGGTGTCGGCGTCGCGTGAGGTGGTGGTCGGTGCTGGTGGCCGGCGATGGTTAGGTGATTCGTGGTGGTAGTGGTGGGTGGGTATGGGAGGAGAGAAAAAAAATGTGGTTCATTTTTCTGTTTTTTTATTTTTATTTTTTTTATTAAAGTGCATTTTATTTAAGAATAAGTGCATCTTGTTAAATTAGAAGTGCATTTTGTTTGATTAGAAGTGCATTGTATAAAATTAAAAGACAAAGTGCATTTTGTTTAATTAGAAGTGTTTTTTGTTAAATTAAAAGTGCATTTTATAAAACCAAAACGAAAAAGTGCATTTTGTTAAATTAGAAGTGCATTTTATAAGAATAAGTGTATCTTGTTAAATTGAAGTGCATTTTGTTAAATTAAAAGTACATTTTATAGGAATAAGTGCATCTTGTTAAATTAGAAATGTATTTTGTTAAATTAGAAGTGCATTTTGTAGAATTGGAAGTGCGTTTATAGCAATAAGTGTTTTTTGCTGAATTAGAAATGCATTTTATAAGTCCAAATGCATTTTGTTTGATTAAACACTTATAAAATGATAATTGAGGGTAAGGATCTTCCGGACTTTGTTATTGTTGGAATAGTTGGTAGAGTTTACCAATAACACTATTAATGTAACAAAATAAAAAGGAGTTTTTAAAAGTCAAAAATAAAATGTTAAACAATTTATTCTGGCTTTTTTAGGCAACTCTACCAAATAAAAATCAGTTTCAACCCTACACGATCCAAACACCAAGATATCCTTTACGTGTTTCATTGGTCAACGCACCATCAATAGCTCTATAGTGAACCTTGGACATTACATCAAGTTTTGGGTGCGTAATGAAACTATTTACATAAAATAGGTCCATGTAGGATCGGGAATACCCCAAACGAAGTTTCTTCGTTTTTCAGACAAAAGAACCAAAACCGCTACGATGCTGGGCGGTTATGCCCATAACCGCCCGGATTTCTGACGGTTTTGGCGGGTTATACAATCAGAGAAAATTTTTTAACTCACCAAAACCGTCCTAAAAAAAGACGGTTTTGGACCAAAACCGTCAGGATTTCGGGCGGTTATGCCAAAACCGTCACGCGCCGTGACGGTTTTGGGTTGTTTTGTGGAAAACAAAAATCCGAAGCTATTCCCTATCCTACGTGGACCCATTTCGTGTAAATATTTTGTTTCCACGCCCAAAACTTGAAATAATTTAATTTAAAGCATTATTTTTAAAAATCGTTCCCTTTCTTTAGCTATAAAATTTCCACTTTGTCAAAAAAAAAAAAATATAGCTTATGACAATATATATGTAACATTTTTAATTTTCCAGTGCCTACTAGTTACTACCGTTACTCGGCAGGCTATCCTATGTAACTCTTTTATAAAAGGGCTACCTTGTACATCTTAAGTAACACTTTTACATATTATGTAACACTTCTACAATCGTTACTATTTCTATGTGCTATATAATTCAATTATATTGTAGACCTAAACTTTTACCCAAGTTTCTTAGAATATTTATTTTTCCACATTGTCAATTCCAACGAGTCATATCTACTAACATGACATAAATCAGTTACAGTTCATTTCATATCACACATATAATCGAATCAAATTTACAAGATTATGACACAATTATAAAATTATGTGCTTCTCTTTTTGGTGCCATAGAGATTGGTTCCATTGTTGTGTTTTTTCTTAATGATGGCCCCCTTACTAAAATGCTTTCAGTCCACTAGTTTTTACCAGTATATATATATAATATGAATATGATCATTTAGAAAAAGCTTGATATTATATTACGTAAATCACCTACTAAGGATAATTGGTTTTATATCACCTTTGTACTTTGTCTCTGTTTCGTCCCACCAAAGCGACCACAAGTTTGCATTGTCCTGTATTTTCAAATCACTTGCTGAGTTCACCACAACTTTTCTAGTTCATTGGTTCAAACAGGATAAGTTCACCATCACACATTTTTCTTTTCATTGTTCATAATTTCTGTTTGGTTTAATAAGGACTTCTAGTTCTAACAAATTACAATTTATTCACCTCGCTTAACTTATAGTTCAACATTGACTTGTATTAGGTCATATATATACAACGCTGAAATGCACTCTTCATAAAACAATTTCTCTCCAGCACACTTTCTCTACTTGGAGAGTCAACACTTTATTTACCGCTAGAATGGTATCACTTTGTTTTTCAGTTCTTTCTAACTCTTCACCACACTTTTGGTGAGTACAGTTGTATTTATTTTATCATATTTTGATCAAAATAAGTTAGAGATTTTTTCAATATCACATAAAATAATTAAGTCGTCATCAAAATTATATTGTGTTACAACACTAGTTAAAAAAAAATGATTTTACGCTGAAAATTTTATTCATGAAAATTAATTATTTTCGTACTTAATTAAGCTAATAAAATAGTTAAATCGAGATTGATTACCGTAAGTTGTAACTTATTATATCAGAGAGGTGAGAGAATTGTAGGTACCTAATTATGTGTTGTAAATGAAGAGTTAGTTACATCAAATGTTGATCGAGAGTTAACTCTCCATTCTGTTGAAGTAGATCACTGTAGGGTTGAAGTTAACTTATTCTCTCTCATTTTTTCTCAAGAGTAGTTAACTCCATATTTCGTTGAAACACACCAATGTACATGCTCTTACTTTTGTTATGTTTTGTGTTTGAATGTAAATCCAATTACTCAAATATACTAGCATAGAGCTAAAGTATTTTCAAATTTGATATATTCTATTTCTATGGAATTATATTGATTTGGGTTTCTCACTAGCTAAGCTTAATTCCATACTATACGATAATGTGTTTCATATCAGTAGTTCTTATTAGCTTTGCAAGGATATGATATCATGCTATTTTCATCCGCATATATACATTTTCGATTAGGATGATCCTAGGAGTGTATATGTAGACAATAGAAAAATTGTGTATAACATAATCAAGTGTGGTAAATTAAAGATTGCAAGTAGTAAATAATATGCTTGTGTAGTAAATTTAACATGTTTGCAATAAATTTATAAAACTGACATTAAAATCAACATTGTTACGAATCTATCAATAGAAAAAAATTTAAATTTTAGGCGTAGCCTGGGTAGTAAAATAGTACTATAAACTAGTATAATACCCGTGCTATGCACGAAAATGTGTAGCCAAAAGTTTTAATATCGTAACGTGTGGCAACATGTCTAGCTTAACTTTATCTTGGTAAAACGGATTTATATTGTTGGCGTTCGAAACGTAGTTATATACCCGAATCTATTTTCCGACTCAAGATATCAAGGACTTCTTTAAAAAAAAAAAAAAAACTGAATAGCTTAGCTATCATGTATACGTACGACTTTAATTTGCACTTGATAAAATGCAATCTCATCAAAGTGTGTGTGCGTGAATGTATCTCTAAGTATGAATATTAGTAAGGGAACATTTGTATTATGACAAATTTATTTACCAACTCAAAATTTCAGTGACTTTACAATTTCATGACTTAGAAATAGAGATGAAATTTGCATTAGAAGATTACACAAATAAATAAGAACACAAAAAGAAAAGAATAGTGACCTTTAGTTACCTCTATTTGAGCGAGTCTTTAGCCATTGAAATGGTTAATCACTACATCAGTGAGTAAGAAGACAAATTTTGATTGTAAAGTAGATAAAGAAGAGCAAAATTTTGGGATATACTCCGTATATATATATTTGGTTGAAATGGTCTCATAAATTTAGCGTAGAAAATTATTAGGAACATATTAAAGTTGTTTTTTTTTTTTGTTTGTTTGTTAATAGAAGGCCATAGCTATTAGCTGTTTTTTCATTATTAACTTAGAGTTGTTAGAATTTGCAGCAAATTAATAGGAACAAAATTATTAAAAACCATGTTATTAGGAACAAAAATTTTAGCGGGAAAATGTATAGCCATTGGATGCCACGTGTCCTAGTGGCTTTTGTTTTAGTAGAACTAGATAGATTAAAAGTTGTGTTAGAGGCAACGACCACATTCACCGGCTTCAGTTAGGTTATCTGTCATGCCACATGACATGTCTCTTTAATCTTTACTTAAAAAAATTATTTAAAATATTTTTTTTATGGTAAAGAGTGTAGATGGACATCCCATGCATGTTAATATATAAGTTACGTTTTCCATATCAAAAATTTCACAATATTTGTTTGTTATAAAAAATCAATGTTTACTATCAATTGATTCTATATTTACCTTATTATTTTGTAACCTTCCTTACTACTTATTTGAACTAGAACCACATTATCTATATTGAAGTGAAAGTTTTATAAATGATAAAAAAAATTGATAAAATTATTTGTTCACAAAGAAATAAAAACGATAAAATTTATTTCGGGCGTAGCCCGAGTAGTAAACTAGTTGATTTAATTAATTCCCAAATCAATGACTACTGATTGTCTCTTTTTCCTTATTGATCCAATATTTACAAAATTATGCAACAAAATTTACTGCACATTTGATTAATTTTACGATAAACTAACAATAAACATTTTTCTTTATTTGTCTACCTATAGACTCCTACTATTTTTTGTTTCGATTATTCTATGGATCTATCTAGAACTACAAAAGTGGTTAAGAGGATAATTAATTATGATTATGGAGACTGCATATTGATATTAATAATCTAATACACAACTACACAAGTGCACGCATGTTATTGTATAGTTTGTTGGAAATTTTATTTAATAAAATAATATTAATTTATGAATGAAAAATTCACAATACATTGTACCTTGACAGTTGTCCAAATTCACTTAATTT
The DNA here is from genome assembly GCA_963680865.1 of Spergularia marina. Lineage (NCBI taxonomy): Eukaryota > Viridiplantae > Streptophyta > Magnoliopsida > Caryophyllales > Caryophyllaceae > Spergularia > Spergularia marina. The sequence goes on along the minus strand of OY804545.1, from coordinate 6,698,478 downwards.
TCCGAAAAAATGTCTCCATTCATCATGAATAGATACATTGTTTCGTTCGTACCTTTTCACTTCGTGTCCCTTCATTGCCTATATAAAGGTGTTTATGTGGGTCATTTAGGTGATAGAATCAATTTGGGTAAATGTTGATTAAGTGTCTAAAGTCATGTATATGTGTCATTTTGTCTCCCTTGTCCGTATCGTCGGTATTGAGTACAAGTACATGTTGAGTTCGCCGGAGCCTTACTATATTGGAGTACTACTTATGGTAAGGACGCAATCCGTTCTATCCTGGGAGACGTATGCCCATGAACCTTGAGTACCGTAGAAGGGGTAATAACGTATTAAGGACACAACGTGTATTTGTTGGGCTCGGATTATTCTTGCTTTTTCCTTGATTAATGATCTCAATTTACATAATTATTTGGTTAATTAATTTTCACTAACCTTTTGTGTGCAATTTGGTTTCAAGATTGAACATAGTATAAGGATTTACATATTTTCTCTAACATAGTTGTGCTTACGCAACTTATTAAGGTCTTAGTCCACTAACAAGCCAGGCTGTGGGTTTATTTGAATATCCCTTTGCTTTGATAATACTCCCTAAAGTTTTTAACTTTAGTTAGCAGCATAGAACAATTTGGAGTTGAGCATATCTATCATTTTATCCAACGACATAACGTCACTAATTACTGTTTTGAGCAGCCACGTATCGTGTTCTGGTTCTTCCACGTAGGCATAACTTAGAAATATTACAATCGAATAATGATCGACATGATTTGTCGTATTCCTGACGTTCCTTGGTTGTAAACTTCTGAAGCTTCACATTGAGGCTTCAATTAAAGCCCCAAGCTTTACTGGGTCGGGTATTGAGTTCTTCCGTCGAAAGTTAAAACTTATCGATCATTTGAAGCATAATGTACGTGTTGGGGGCGTGACCATACCCAAGCTTATAGACTTATTAGACGACCTTGTACTCCAACTGAAACCAATTAGCATTAGATGGAGTTTTTGGAAAACACCATTTAATTATTCTCGGTGGGAGTATAGCATACACAGGTTACAACACCGATATACATGAGCATCTTAATTAACAAACTAAGGCACTGTAATTCATCAATAATCACTATAATGATTATACGTCGTATTGAAAGTTGAACTGCCACATAGATGGCTGTTACATGACTATTCAATTGCCCAAATCAATATGACATTAATCTCCAATTAATCAGCTAATTAGTGAGACTAACTCCCTATACTAATTGCTCTATGTGAGCCAATATATATGGGGAATCAGATTACTCATACGACTAGTACTAATGGATGATAGACGAATGGTCTAATGCAATTAGAAATACACATATGCTCATACACGTATATCTCTAAGTTAAGTCTAACCATCACGAGAGAGACTTGGGTCTTGGGACGTGGACGTATTACGGGACTCTAGTAGCTGCCGGAGGAGAACCGACGAGGACTGTGGGCAGTGTGAGCAAGCACAACGATCCTAACCGCTTCCGCATCAAAAATTAGTCCTTATTTCCATCAAGTCGTAAATGGTGAGGCGAATGTAGAAGTGACCACTTTATAATTAAACAACTGCGACGATAGTCTTACAGCATGCTATTTCGATTGCCTTATTACAGTCGCGTAATACTTAATTTTTCCTCACACATGTACAATACACTTATACACTGTATTATTACTCTACATGAGAATGGATGGTGTGCTATTGGCTATTGCTATAGATCGTAGTACCAACAAGATTGGTAGTTTTGAAGGTGTACGTGTTTCATCCGATCAAGTAGTCAAATAGTTTGGTTGTTAATTATAGTCTTATGGATCAGAGATAATATAACTCGATAGTCTATATCTTCCCATAACCATAACGTGTTTTGGCTAAAAAACCACTTGAAATTTGTTGATTACTAATCAAGTTTTACAAGTAATGGGCCGGATATATATGTTAAACCACGATCGGGCCTGAGCCGCACCCGCACGGAGGAGAGAGAGTCCACATCATAAGCCCAAGAAGGTTTCATCCTAAAACCAATTGGCAATAGGTGAGGTTCCATCCTAAAACCAATTGGCAATAGGTGGAGTAACTCCTTGGTTTATAAACATATCCCCCTCACGTGTGAGTTCCCTTATTACTCAGCAGACTAGGCTTGGGGCTAACCGGTGCTCTTCTAGCTCTCTTCGGTTCCCACAACTCTTGCCCATCTGCGCAGACTGGACCTTCACAAACTCATCGGGGCTCTTCTAGCTCTCTTCAGTGGCATCGCAAACCTGGGCTCTCCTAACTCTCTTCGGTTGCGTAAACTTGATCCATCTGCAACGGGTCCACTTCATCTTCTTGAGTCCCAGGTCTTTAACCATGGGCTCTGATACCAAGATTGTTGGTAAAAGGAAGATATTTTGTATAAAGTGAACAAACGTGTGAAGGAAATAGTTTCTGATGCATTGATTAAAATAAGAAAGTGGTCTTATAAAGGCTTACAAAGTTAACGACTAACCTTACAAATAGGAAACTAACATGGAAAGTGGGTACATGAATAACTAACGTAGTCCTAGTTAAACTCCTATTATGACTCTAATAAGGAGTAACAACCCACTAATAAAACAACTAATCCTAAAAAACATTATTTGAAGCAACTAATTAATTAAATACTTTAATTAATTAACAATATAGTGGCTAATGAGTCCAAGATCTTCTCGATCCTACACGGTTATGTCGAAGACTAGTACTCCGTATGACAGTATATATTTACCAAAATCAGTATGAGATTTATTGAATTAACTAGGGTTGAAATCCTACTACTTTCCTAATCGCAATAAGAAGCTTAGGACATACATTGTGTCTATATATATATATATATATATATATATATATAGAGTGAGGATCATAAGAGTACCCCTCCTTAGGTGAGTACTGCGCACTCAATCCTGGCCGCTGGATTTTATATTTTGGACGATCCAGATTAAACCAGCTCACAAATTAAAAAAAAAAAAAAAAAACAATTAAAAGTATCGATCACCGTCGACCTCCCACGATCTGTTCTCCTCATTTTCTTTCTCTCCATTTTTCCTCCTCATTTTCTCTCTCCTCTCATCACCGTCGGTTTCTCTCTCCTCATCGATCTTCTCTGCTTCTCCGTCGCCGCTTCCTCCAACCGCCGTCGTCGCCTCCATCTCTCTCTAAATATCGCGACTTCTCACTCTCTCGTCGTCGCCCCTCCCATTGACGCCTCCATCGTTTTCTCTCTCCTCCTCCGTCGCGTCGTCGCTGCCAGCACCACCTAGTTTCGATATAAGTTTTCTCTTCTTCTCCAGATCCGATCTTTTTAATCGCCGGCGATGTCGAGACTCCGGCGATGGCGAGGTATGAGCTGCTTCATTTCCACGTCGTTGTAAATTCATTTTGATTCGCTCGTTTATTTGCTTTCTGTTTTGTCGAAATCAACAACATTTGTTTTGATTCGAGATGATGATTCGATTGCATGCAAGAGTTGATGTTTTATTTGATTTGTTGTGTAGTTTTGTCGATTAATCGATTTGATTTACCAATTTTTTTCTGTTTAGATCAAAATCTAGGGTTTCTAATTTATTTTTGAGGATTTTTATTTGTAGATATGATGATTTGATTGAAGATTTTTTTGTTGTTTTTGCGGTTGTTGTTGTTATTTGTGGAGGCGGTGGTGGCGGTCACTAGTTGTGGTGGCGGCGGTGGCGGTCACTGGTTGTAGTGGCGGCGGCTGTGGTTGTGCATACAGTGACACGGGGTTGTGCATACAGTGACACGGGGTTGTGCATAGAATGGCACATGTTGTGGTTGTGGGTGGGTGGGTGGGTGTGGGTGCGGGCGGGTGCCATAGAATGACACGAGTTTGTCAATAGAGTGACACGTGTTTGTCAATACAATGACACTATGCGCACTTCGGTGTTATCAGTGGTTTGTCCATAGAATGACACGGGTTTGTCCATAGAATGACACGGGTTTGTCCATAGAATGACACAGAGTTGTACATAGAATTGCACGGGGTTGTGCATAGAATGGCACATGTTGTGGTTGTGGTTGTGGTTGTGGTTGTGGGTGTGGGTGTGGGTGTGGGTGTGGGTGTGGGTGTGGGTGCGGGCGCGGGCGCGGGTGCCATAGAATGACATGAGTTTGTCAATAGAATGACATGTGTTTGTCAATACAATGACACTATGTGCACTTCGGTGTTATCGGTGGTTTGCCCATAGAGTGACACAGGTTTGTCAATAGAATGACACGGGTTTGTCCATAGAATGACACTATGGACACGCGGTGTTATTGTTCGGTTCATCGTATGAATTGTGGTTTTGATAGCTCATTTGGTAAAGCATTTGTGTACATACACGAATGTCGTAGGTTCAATTCCTACATGAGCTCTAAATTTTCTTGTCACTCTATAGACTTTCTGTGTTATTGTATGTAAGTGTCATTCTATGGATATTTTGTGTCATTATATGCGAGTGTCACTCTATGTGACACTGTGTGTCACTCTATGGCGGTGCGCAGTTCTCACGCGAGCAGGAGTTCGCACTCGATCTCGCCTGTAAAATTGCACGGGACGTTTTACCTCTATGTTCTTTGAGTTAGTTTTAGTTTGCTGGCATTTGTACAGACACCAGATAATATGATATAGGATAGGATGTTAGTACGTCCAATTTACATCAAAGTTGTTAGTTCGTTAAATGAATAACTTGAGTTTTTGACACACTGAAAAAGACGATACGCATCAGATTAACGAACCGTATTGATCAGCGCTGAACCTCACAAAAGAGTTAATTCTCTATTTATATTTGAATATGACACAAATCGGAATTGCTAATTAATAGATGTAGTAAACAACAAATTCTTCCTTCCTTCACCCAAAAAGAAAAAAAATAATAATAATAATATCACTTTTAACAAACTTAATCCTACTTTTTTTACCCAACTAACGACAATAAGGGAAAGAATGTCTTTTCCCTTCAAACTAAAAAAATAGGAAAGAATTGCACTTTCGTCTTTCCTGAGCTATTCCTTTCCTTCGACTCTTCAAATTCCACCGCACACAACTTCTTCTCAATCGAACCCAAATTCCACTGCACACAACTCTTAATCAATCGATCAAAATTCACACACCTCATCAACTTGTTATTGAGGGCATCATTGATTTAAATGTTCAAGATCTCGCTGCCTTTGGGGTCGTAATCTAAGGTTAGTGATATTATTTGTAAAGTTCATCAATCAATATTTCATCTTTAATTTGATCTTCAATTGCTAAATTAATTAATAATCGTTCAATTGGGTATTGATTACCTCTATGTTGGTTGCACTAATTTTAATAGATCGGGTCTTTGACTTCGAGAGATTTTAGCCGTGGCAATTTTATGTGAAATTCAATTACAATTCGTAAGTTTTGATATTATTTATAAAATTACTTTTACCTCAACTACTCTCTGAATTTGGGTAAGGGGTATAGCGTAAGGGATTATGACAGAGCTTATGTTTTTGTTGAACAGTTCGGATACACATGGTAAAGAGCGCAGGGATTATTATATGATGGTCTCGTACATTATCATAGGTACTATTGCCCTTACATTGCACCATTTTTCATGTCGTCACCAGATTGTTCATGTTGTTCACCTGCTCTTTTTTCTTTCTTTTTTTAGATGGGTAAGGCTATTAGATGGTTTCTACGTTGGTATCAGATTTGATTAATTCCAATCTTTTATATGCAACACATGTTGTAGAACTTGTGATTTACTGATTTCCAATGACTACTTTAAGTGTTAATACAAATCTGCTTACTTCACATTGTGATATAAAATTAATATATGTAATAAGCTGAAGTGATATCTGTGTTAGACTAAATTAGGACTATATCTGGACACTAAGCTTAGTAGCGTATACAGGCCTTACATGAGTAAGTATATGCCTTCAAACGAAAATTTCATATAAGCTATGGGTAAATGTAGAAATATCAAATTTATAATCAAATATAATTACACTTAGACACTAAGCTGTGTAGTGTATATAAGCCTTGGGTAAATGTAGAAATATCAAAGTAAAAAACGAAATAATTAAGTCATACGAAGTTCCCTTCAATTTAAGTAAATAAAAATCAGAAATAATCATAAACTTTGAAAGACTTCCTTGTAGACCACGTTAGTTGTACTATCATATGTGTTGCCGGCTTCGTCACTGATTAGGATCTTCAACCCTTTTTTTGTGGTGACCCTAGAAACGGCCACATACAGCTATCGATTTAGTCGCATGAGTTAGTATTATATGAATGTGGCACGTAAAAATACATACATAAAGTTGTACATAGACTGTTATCATTACTGCCTCAATAGTGAATTTGCAAAAGCAATGCACCAACGTAGAAGGGAAATTCAATACTAACTGGATTGAACACCAATAATTGTATGATAATTAGGTCATCTTCTTCTACGAAATATTGTTTTTTAAGGATATACACCTATATTATTCATATAGGTTGCAAAAATTCTAACTAAAATGGAAATGTAAAAGTGATTAAAACTCACAGGGTATTATAAGAATATGATATCAAATAATATAAAGTAGAAATATATTAAATCTTATTCTGAACATATGAAATTTAATTCAAATACTGAAACGATTAGGTGTGGTTATCTAACGACAACCATTTTGTTTCATGTATCTCTCAATATTCATCTGACAATATTAAATATAACTAATAGTTCACATAATATAAGATCTTATCTCTACTATTACTGATCAATAATTGATCATTGATCATACACATAATAAGATTTCAATGATGAAATAATTTTTAGTCTAGACCTAGATAATCTTGGCTTGCCTTATCGATCAACTTGTCGCCAAAGTCGATCTCAATCTTTCGGAGATAAGTTATAACATTTTCATGATATGCTATGCGTTCATGAAGATTAGTCTTCCTCCTTCTCAATTCTTCAAGCCTTTGGGTGTAGTACTCCAATTCTTCCTTGCGATCTTCTATCCATGATCTACAACGTCCTTTTGACGTGGATTTCGAGTGTGGATTGGAGTTGGGGTTGAAGTGCATCTAATGAGGTTGTAACATACAATTAGGTTCAATTTTGGGAATTTTCTTCTCATCAATATTCAACATAGGTTGAGGGTCCGAGGACATGGTGGTTTTGTAAATGTATTTGTAAAAGTATACGTTGACGAAGTGCTTTTGCTTTCCTCTTCAAAATTTCAATGATATACTTATGAGCCGCAATATGATCATCAACATCTTGTTTCCATTCTTTATCAGATCCGTAATATTCTGAGGCTTGTGCAAGAGGTGAATTCGAGGATTTATTCAGCATAAACATCTCATGAGGCAGTAAAAGAGGCGATGAATTAGGCTTGGAAGTTATTGAAGACTGAGATTTTGATGCCTCCATCCGATTGGTTTTATTTTGATTTCCCCCCATGTGTGAATTTATGGGCGTATATATAGGTATACATGATACGTCATTAAGGCAATCGTGTGCTTTGTAAAAGGGAATGTTATATAGGGATATATGATATATCGGTCACAAATCCTAATTCTTGACCGATATAATGATTGACAGCGCAATCATAGGCGTATAAATGATCTGGAATGGCATATATTTAGGAACATATGGGATATTGTTTCCTTATGAGGAGTCTGACATATGCTATAATATGGTAATACATAATATAATATACCATATTATGTGCAACATATATTTACATATAAGGTCAGGGTATAAAACTCCAGGCGTGTGCCAAGCATGATTTTGCATGCGTTAAGCGTAAGCTTATTAGAGCTATATTAGAGCTATTTAGGGTAGCTTTTATTTGACATTAGCGCTTGCGTGGAGGGTCTAATAAAGCTTTAAAGGCACAGCTATTAATACTATATATATATTGGTAGGAAGGTAAGAAGTACTTATATAACATTATCAATATCTGCGATTGAAACTTACAAAACCAATAGCACATCTAAACAAAAAGACATTATTCTTATAAATTGTGCTTTTAGTTCAACAAAAGTCACTTATATTATTATAAAATGCAATTTTAATTACAAAATATTTATTGTTATAAAATGCACTTCTACTTTAACAAAATGCACTGATTTTTAGAAAATGCATTTCTAATTTAACAAAATGCACTTTTCTTATCAAATGCCCTTCAAATTTAATAATATACACTTTTCTTATAAAATGCACTTTTAATTTAACAAAATGCACTTATTTTTATAAAATGCATTTCTAATTTAAGAAAATGCACTTTGTCGTTTTAGTTTTATAAAATGCACTTCTAATCAAACAAAATGCACTTGGTCTTATAAAATGCACTTTTAATTTAACAAAATGCACATATTTTTATAAAATGCACTTCTAATTTAACAAAATGCACTTTCTCGTTTTAGTTTTATAAAATGCACTTCTAATCAAACAAAACGCACTTGGTCTTATAAATTGCACTTTCAATTTAACAAAATAGACTTATTTTTATAAAATGCACTTCTAATTTAACAAAATGCACTTTGTCGTTTTAGTTTTATAAAATGCACTTCTAATGAAACAAAATGCACTTTGTCTTATAAAATACACTTATTTTTATAAAATGCACTTCTAATGAAACAAAATGCACTTTGTCGTTTTAGTATTATAAAATGCACTTCTAATCAAACAAAATGCACTTGGTCTTATAAAATGCACTTTTAATTTAACAAAATGCACATATTTTTATAAAATGCACTTCTAATTTAACAAAATGCACTTTGTCGTTTTAATTTTATAAAATGCACTTCTAATCAAACAAAATGCACTTCTAATTTAACAAAATGCACTTTGTCGTTTTAGTTTTATAAAATGCACTTCTAATGAAACAAAATGCACTTGGTCTTATAAAATGCAAATATAATTTAACAAAAATGCACTTATTTTTATAAAATACACTTCTCATTTAACAAAATGCACTTTATCGTTTTAGTTTTATAAAATGCACTTTTAATTTAACAAAATGCACTTCAATTTAACAAGATGCACTTATTCTTATAAAATACACTTTTAATTTAACAAAATGCACTTTTTCGTTTTGGTTTTATAAGATGCACTTTTAATTTAACAAAAACACTTCTAATTCTCAATAATAATAAAATGCACTTGTAGTTGGAATAAAATGCATTTTGAATAAAATAAAAATAAAATGCATTTTTGAATAAAATTCACTTCAAATTAATCAAAAACACTTGAAATTAAAATAAAAAGGCATTTAATGATAAAACTGCAATTATTTTCTCTCTCCTCCTCCCATCCCCCTCCCTAAACCCGACCCCCACCTGACGGCCACCCACGCAGCTACCGACAACCGCACCAACCACCACCTTATTCCGCTCTACCTCCACCACCGTGTTCACCGTCGTCCCGCGAACAGAAGCCCCCTCCTCCGCGACATCGATATCACCTCTGCATCCCCCATTCTCCGTCTCTCATGTGTTTCACTCGCTTCCCTCAACACCGGCGAAATGTACGAGGCTTCAACGAGATTATGTGCGAAAATGAAAGAGCATACCGACGATCAAGTAGATCGACGACGGTGAGGTAGGGCGGTGGCCGCATCTGAGAAACGAGAGTACATGCGAAAATTGGGAAGAAGAAGGGGGCTTTCGAATGATGCTCGAATAAGTCCATATATGGCCGTCGACGACTCGCAATTGTCTGGGGAGTCCGACGGTGGCCGAATCTGACGAAAGCGTCGGCGAAATAAGAAGGAGAGAGAAGGCGGATTTGCGGTGATGTGATGATCGACGAGGGACGGTGATGGCCGTCGTAGACGCGCTATCATCGGTGGAGCCGGCTGGTGGCGACAGACCCGACTATGGTGGGGGTCTGTGCACGCCGGTGGCGGCGTGGTGGCTGGAGGTGGGTCGCGGGAGTGAAGAGAGAAGATGAATGGAGAGGAGAGAGAAAATGTGAGGGATTGGGGGATGAATCTATTTTTAATTTTCTTTTTATATTTATTTTATTTTATTTTATTATTTAATAGGAACCATCAGATGTAGGTGAAATGGGTGGATGAGATTACTTCTTATTTCTCACCATAAGAACACATCTTATGGAAACAACATTCTATATATATATATATATATATATATATATATATATATATATATATATATATATATATATATATATATATATATATATATATATATATATATATATATATATAGGGGCACGTTCCGGTAGGAAGTTATATATTGGTAGGAAGGTAAGAAGTACTTATATAGTATTATCAATATCTGAGATTGAAACCAACAAAACTAATAACACATCTAAACAAAAGGCATTTATTCTTATAAAATGTGTTTTTAATTCAACCAAAAAACATTTTTATTCTTATAAAATGTTATTATTACAAAATGCACTTCTAATTTAACAAAATACACTTATTCTTAGAAAATCCATTTGTAATTAAACAAAATGCACTTTTCTTATCAAATGCACTTCAAAATTTAACAAAATACACTTTTCTTATAAAACGCACTTCAAATTTAATAAAATGCACTTTTCTTATAAAACGCATTTCAAATTTAATAACATGCACTTTAATTTAAAAAAATGCACTTATTCTTATAAAATGCACTTATAATTTAACAAAATGCACTTATTCTTATAAAATGCACTTATTCTTATAAAATGCACTTCTAATTTAACAAAATGCAATTATTCTTATAAAATGAACTTTAATTTAACAAAATGCACTTATTCTTATAAAATGCATTTCAAATTTAATAAAATGCACTTATTCTTATAAAATGCACTTCTAATTTAACAAAATGCAATTATTTTTATAAAATGAACTTCTAATTTACAAAATGCACTTTGTCGTTTTAGTATTATAAAATGCACTTTAAATCAAACAAAATGCATTTGGACTTATAAAATGCGTTTCTAATTCAACAAAAAACACTTATTGCTATAAACGCACTTCCAATTTTAGAAAATGCACTTCTAATTTAACAAAATACATTTCTAATTTAACAAGATGCAATTATTCCTATAAAATGTACTTTTAATTTAACAAAATGCACTTCAATTTAACAAGATACACTTATTCTTATAAAATGCACTTCTAATTTAACAAAATGCACTTTTTCGTTTTGGTTTTATAAAATGCACTTTTAATTTAACAAAAACACTTCTAATTAAACAAAATGCACTTTGTCTTTTAATTTTATACAATGCACTTCTAATCAAACAAAATGCACTTCTAATCAAACAAAATGCACTTCTAATATCACAAGATGCACTTATTCTTAAATAAAATGCACTTTAATAAAAAAAAAAAAAAAAAAAAAAAAAAAAAAAAAAAAAACAGAAAAATGAACCACATTTTTTTTCTCTCCTCCCATACCCACCCACCACCACCACCACGAATCACCTAACCACCGCCGGCCACCAGACCAACCACCACCTCACGCGACGCCGACACCACCATTCGACGCGCGCCGCCTCGGCGACCCCACGGCGGCATCCCAGAGATCGCGCCACCTCCACTATCCTCCTTTACGTCCCTTTTTTTCTTATTTTCTCTCTCCTCTCTCACTCCCTTCCCCAGCCCTTGTCGTCAGCCGTCGCCGCCCAAAAACCGCCCCCCACCCCTCGCCCTACGCCGCCGATCACACGCACCACCACCATCGCAGCAAATATGAGGGTTTTGAGGAGATCGAAAAGTAAGTGAAGGGGATAATGGGGGAGAAGGAAGGGGCTATGGTGGCGCGGAGGGGCGGCGGGATGGTCGCGGGAGAGAGCCGATCATGGTGGCTGGGTCGGAGCCAGTGTTGGTGGTGGTTGGCGACGGCCATCGGCGGGGCTGGGGTGGTCTCGGGTTGGGGGGGTTGGGGAGGAGAGAGAAAAAGGAAGGGAGTGGATTTTTGTTTTTTGTTTTTTGTTTTTGTTTATTTGATTTAATCTTGACCATTGGATTTAAGTTGGGTGGATGGATGATATAACTTCTTACTGCTCACCATAAGAACACTTTTTATGGGAACAACATCATATATATATATATATATATATATATATATATATATATATATATAGGGAGCCTATCCAGTGAGAAGTGATGATTTGGTGAGAAGTGAGAAGTAATCTCAGCCATTGATTTCGCATAACTCCAGTAACTAAACTGCATAACTCTAGTTTTATAACTTCAGTAACTAAACTGTTTAACTTCAATGAGTTAACCCCATTAATTTAACAAAATTATCTAACCCCAGTAATATTAATAATTTCATCAAATAAAACACGTAACACTAATAACTCCACTACTTAAATCATGTAACTCCGACTTAACTCCATCAACTAAAACACATAACTCCAACTTAAATTTCATCAAATAAAACACGTAACCCTAATAACTCCACTACCTAAATCACGTAACTCCGATTTAACTCCATCAACTAAAACACATAACTCCAACTTAAATTTCATCAAATAAAACACGTAACTCTAATAACTCCACTAACTAAAACACGTAACTCCGACTTAACTCCACTAACTAAAACACGTAACTCCAACTTAACTCCACTAACTAAAATATATAACTCCAACTTAATTTCATCAAATAAAACACGTAACCATTATAACTCCACTACGTAAATCACGTAACTCCGACTTAACTCCATCAACTAAAACACATAACTCCAACTTAAATTTCATCAAATAAAACACGTAACTCTAATAACTCCACTAACTAAAACACGTAACTCCGACTTAACTCTACTAACTAAAACACATAACTCTAACTTAACTCCACTAACTAAAACACATAACTCCAACTTAATTTCATCAAATAAAACACACAACCCTAATAACTCCACTACCTAAATCACGTAACTCTGACTTAACTCCATCAACTAAAACACATAACTCCAACTTAAATTTCATCAAATAAAACACGTAACTCTAATAACTCCACTAACTAAAACACGTAACTCCGACTTAATTCCACTAACTAAAATAAGTAACTCCAACTTAACTCTATTAACTAAAACACGTAACTCCAAAAACTATGACACATAACTCCACTAACTCCAATAACTAAAAGACGTAACTCCAATAACCAAAAGACGTAACTCTAATAATTACACTAACTAAAACACGTAACTTCAAGATAACTCCACCAATTAAATTACGTAACCGAGAATATAAAAAAATAATTAAAAAAAAAAAATCAAAATTTTCAGTTTTATCTCCTCTCACGCACACCAGCCTCCTCCCCCCGCCACTACCCCAACCACCCACCCACGCAACCACCACCAGCCGACCATGTTATCCGGCGCCACCTCCACCACCGTGTTCAACGTCCTACAGCGACCAGAAGCCCCTCCTCCGCGGCAACTCCACCACCTCTTCATCCACCATTTCCCCTCTCACGCTCATTTCTCTCTCCCTGAATTCCCCTATTTCGGTCGCCCTAGCACCATCCCCACCTCCACCAGAACCACCTCATACACAGCCATCATTTGACTAATTAAAACACACACCGTCCTCCAACCAACGCATACACAATCTCCGCATCCACCGTCATCGCGAAATAAACATCTTTGATTTTGCTCTAGCGCCGCAAAACTGAGAGGCGGTGACTATATGCGGCGTCAATAGAAGCCTAGTCGCCAGAGGAAGCCATTCGTGGTGACGATATGCGGCGGCGTTTAGAGGCAGCGGCCGATTCTGGAGAAATGTGCGTGAAAAAGAGGGAGGGAGAAGACGGTTTTCGCGGCCAAACGGTGCTCGACGGAGGATACTGATGTTGGACGAAGACTCGCGGTAGTCGGTCGATTCGTCCGGTGGTTCCTTCGCCGTCGAAGGTTGTCGACGGTGCACGCCGGCGACGGTGGTGGGCGGCACGGGGTAGGTGCGCGGGGAAAGAGAAAGGAGGGAAGGGGGAGGAGAGAGAAAATGTGAGAGATTGAGGAGTTTTGGTGTATTTTTAATTTTATTTTTCTTTTATTGTAATCTTTAATATGGACCATTAGATCAAGTGGAATAGATGGCTGAGATCACTTCTCACTTCTCACGAAATTAATACTTCTCATTTGATAGATTTCCTATATATATATATATATAAGGGCACGATCCGGTAGGAAGTTATATATGGTGAGAAGTAAGAAGTACTTATATTGTATTATCAATATCTGCGATTGACACTTACAAAATCAATAACACATTTAAACAAAAAGGCATTTATTCCTAAAAAATGTGCTTTTAATTCAACAAAAAAACACTTTTATTCTTATAAAATTTTATTATTACAAAATGCACTTATAATTTAACAAAATGCACTTTGTCGTTTTAGTTTTGTAAAATGTACTTCTAGTTTAACAAAATACACTTTGTCATTTTAGTTTTGTAAAATGCACCTCTAATTTAACAAATTGCACTTTGTCGTTTTAGTTTTGTAAAATGCACTTCCAATTTAACAAAATGCACTTTGTCGTTTTAGTTTTGTAAAATGCACTTCTAATGTAACAAAATGCACTTATTCTTACAAAATGCACTTTTCATTTAAAAAAATGCACTTTGTCGTTTTAGTTTTGTAAAATGCACTTATAATTTAACAAAATGCAATTTGTCTTGTTAAATGCACTTATTTTTATAAAATGCACTTCTAATGAAATAAAATGCACTTTGTCGTTTTCGTATTATAAAATGCACTTCTAATTGCACAAAATGCACTATGTCTTATAAAATGCACTTCTAATTTAACAAAATGCACTTTGTCATTTTAGTTTTATAAAATACACTTCTAATGAAACAAAATGCACTTAGTCTTGTAAAATGCACTTCTAATTTAACAAAATGCACTTTGTCGATATATTCTTATAAAATGCATTTTCAATCCAACAAAAATGCACTTCCAATTAAAAAAAAACGCACTTCAAATTTTAACAAAATGCATTTAATCGTTTTATTATTAAGAAAACACACTTAGATTTTTACAAATTGCACTTTCAATATAACAAAATGCATTTGGTCGATTTTCAATAATAATAAAATGCACTTGTAGATGAAATAAAATGCATTATGAATAAAATGCACATTGAATTAAGATAAAATGCATTTTAAATAAAACGCACTTGAATTCAATATAAGATGCATTTATTTACTAATAAAATTCACAAATTTTATCTCTCCTCCTCCCCTCCCCCTTCCCAAACCCTACGACCACAGAAACAACCCCCAACCGCCACCACGACCGCCACTGACCATCGCACCAACCACCACCTCATCCCGCTCCACCTCCACCACCGTGTTCACCGTCCTCCGGCGAGCAGAAGCCCCATCCTCTGTGACACATCCACCGCCTCTTCATCCCCCATTTTCCCTCTCTCATACTTTTCCTCTCTCCTCAAATCACTCCCCAAACCCTAACCACCACCGAAACAACCCCAGATGCCACCATGACCGCCTCTGACCACCACCGAAACAACCCCCGAGGCCACCAGAATCTCCTCCCTCGTCCGGCGATCGTAAGCCCCCTACCTCACGCCATTTCCACCACCTTTTCATCCACCATTTCCCCTCTCTCAAGCATTTCTCTCACCTCGAATTCATGTATTGCTGGCACCCTAACACCGCCTTCACGTCCTCCTCATCCACCTCAGACACAGCCAACCACACCGGTCGACGTCGAACGAACCATCACCAACGAATCAAACTTTTCGTCACCTCACGTCCTCCTGATCCTCTCGCTTTCATCACCTTTCACTCGTTTCTCTCAATAGGACGGGAATATGGGAAGAAGTAATAGAGGATGCCGGCGAGGGAATCAATTGACGGCGGCGAGGTATGGCGGTGGCCGGATTTGACAAAAACATGAGCGAAAAAAGGGAAGAAGATGGCGGTTTTGGCGGTGGAATACTGCTCGAAAAAGACCAGTGATGCTCGACGAGAACTCGCTGGAGTTCGTGGGGTATGGCGGTGGTGTCGCTGCCGTCAACGGTGGTCGTCGGTGCGTGTCGCGGTGGCCGTGTGGCGGCATGGGGGAGGGGAGAGGAGAGAGAAAAAAGAAGGATAGGAGAGAGAAAAATGTGAGTGATTGGGTTTGGGTTGATATTTATTTTAATTTTTTTCTTTTGTTTTAATATAAAATATGAACCATTAGATTTAGGTTGGATGGATGGATGAGATAACTTCTTACTTCTCACTATAAGAACACTTCTTATGGGAACACCATCCTATATGTATATATATATATATATATATATATGTCGCGATCGTTACCTCTAAATCAAAACCTAGGACGGCGACATTGAATCTATTACCCGGAATTATGTCTTCCTCAACAAGTTTACCAGAAGACTTGGTAGTAATATTCTAGTCAGGCTTCCTGTGAAATCAATTCTCAGATTCAAAGCCGTATCGAAGCATTATTACTCCCTCATTCAGAGCAAACCCTTCATCCGTAGTCACCTTCGCCTCGTACCCACGACTCGACTGGACCAACGGTCAATCGTGAGTCCAGCAAAAGGCCGAACCATTTGTGTTTTTAACCCATTAAAGAAGCTACCAAGCCGTAGGATACAAATCTCACCATCATCTTATCCCAAATCGTCATTGAAAGAAGTCATCGGCCCGGTTAATGGACTCTACAGCAGTGCCGTGTACAAGACGTCATTTTACAACAACCGAAACTGGAATCGCCGCCCATCTGGATATATTATCTTGAATCCAGCTACGAGGGAGGAACTCACACTACCTCCTCCTCTTAGCTCAACCGTTAAGGGGAAGGACGTTTCGGGTTTCGGGTTTGGGTATGATGGCATAAAGGATGATTACAAGGTCATATTATTGTATGGGGATAGT
Organism: Spergularia marina; assembly: GCA_963680865.1. Lineage (NCBI taxonomy): Eukaryota > Viridiplantae > Streptophyta > Magnoliopsida > Caryophyllales > Caryophyllaceae > Spergularia > Spergularia marina. The sequence continues at coordinate 6,681,609 of OY804545.1, read as the reverse complement.
TAGATCCAAATATTCAGCGTTAGTGAGGGCAAATGGAGGACGCATAGAGAATGCCTTGGCCAAATCAGGTTGAAGATGAGCCCTGAGGATGGAATTTTAGATGGAGTTTTAGTTAATGGTGCTTGTCACTGGGTATGTATCGACTCGACAAGCCCGTGTTCGGATTACATGGTGTTAGCCTTTGACGTGTCGAAGGAGCTACATAAAACAATATCATTCCCTGATGAGAATGTATTGTCTAATGGGCATACGTCTATTGTAGATTTAGAGGGATGCCTTGCGTTGGTGAATCATCAACACAGATTGCACTTCGATGTTTGGGTGATGAAATATTACGGTGTTACCGAGTCTTGGACTAAACAATTCCGATTCTTACCAGGACCGGAGCTTTGGCAAAACTTTTTGGGGATTATAGGAGACCAATTTTATGTCAAAGTGAGCTATAGACGCGTGATTTCATATGATCTCAACTCGAAGGCTGATGGACGCTATTATTATCTGAAGGGGGGCATCGATCGCTTACTACCTTATGAGGAAACTCTTGTACGTTTGTTACCCACACAAGCTTATTAATTCCATGCTAGGTAGTACATACGGCGTATAACTAACATTGATTAATTTTTCTCTCATAAAATCGTATGGGCGAAAGTGGCAAATTGTCACCTACACTTATATTAATTGTGCAATTTAGCATCGTGTTGTTCCTTGGTTGTGCTTATATATGAAGCTTCACATTGAGGCTTCAGCTAATTAAAGCCCTGATCTAGCTTTGCTGGCCGGGTCGGGTAGTATTGTGTTCTTCTGTTGAAAGTTGAAACTAATACATTTGAAGCTTACTGTGTTGGGGATGTGACCGTACCCAAGCTCATAAACTTATTAGACCATGTACTCCAACTAGGGGTGAGCAAAAAAGCAAGGTACCCGGAACCGGATTTGGAACCGGTAAGGAACCGGCGGTTCCGGTTCCGGAACCGATATGGGCGGTTCCGGTTCCGGGTAATGGAACTTAGGAACCGGTAACAACGGTTCCGGTTCCGGGTAGTGAAATTTTGGAACCGGAACCGGTCGGGTACCCGGTAAAGTAGATTACAATACCGGGTACCCGGAACCGAGCATGGAACCGTTACTATACCAAATATAAAAAAAGTAAATAATGTCAAAAATTATACAGTTCAACCCGAATGTTACTATGTTATACACTTATAAGCCTCCCTCTACCTTTTTTTTTTCTCATTTACCATATTTATTCCACTCATGAAACAACGAGATGTTGATGATGATGATCGATTGATGAAGTCAAATATGCCAAAATAGTTTTTTTTTTTTTTTAATTCTATGACCGGGTACCCGGAACCGGTACCGGGTAGTGGCGGTTCCGGTTCTGGTTCCTCGATCTTAGGAACCGTGACAAACGGTTCCGGTTCCGGTTCCCGTGATTTGTACCGGGTACCCGGCGTTGCTCACCCCTAACTCCAACTGAAGCGTTAAGTGGAGTATTGGGAAAATACCATTTTATTATTCCCAGTGGGAGCATAGCTCACACAAGTTACAATTAATATACACTGAGATATATAAACACCTTAACAATATAAGGTAATTTTAATTAATTAATTATTATCACTAAAATGATTATGAGTCGTGGATGGTAAGCCGAATTATGTAGAAGTGGCTACTTTCAGGGCCGGCTGGGAGATTTCGGGGGCCCTGGGCGAAATTTTTTTGGGGCCCTGATGTATTATAAGCATATGAATTGCGAAATAACATTTTTTCGATTTTATTGTTAATAGTACGATTTTTTTCTTCCGAACAAAGTTGAAAGTTGATAATTAGTACTTTATTTCTCTATTGAAGAAGTGATACCAAAGAAAAGGAAAATGAGGATAAATCATCTAATTATTTAATAAGTAAAATATATAAAGTTTGTAATTATAATAATAGGGAAAAGAAGGTAAAAAAAAAGGGTTGGCCAAGTTTTGAACCCGGGCAAGCTGGAATATTTCACCATCCTAATACCACTGAGGCAGCTAATGTTTCATGAGTGATAGTGCATGTTGTTGCATATATATCTTCTTCTATATTGGGGGCCCTGGGCGACGGCCCATGTCGCCCGGGCTAATAGCCGCCACTTCTACTTTATAAACAAGTGAGTTATTAGTTTTGTAATATGCATGCTATTTTGATTGCCCCTCAATATTCAATGGTTATATCATGCTCCCGGGAGCACAACGAACAAGGTCGCCGTTCTTACGATAAAGGAGTAGGGACCACACTATAAATTATTTAAAATCTATTTAAGTGTGGTCAGGGCCGTTCCTAGCAATTTGGAGGCCCTAGTACAAAAGAGGAAGTTGGGGCCCCATATAATGGGGGAAAAGTTTTTTACCAAAATTTGTACGAAACGATATCTTATTATTCGTCAATATATGAAAAGAAAAGTTGGCTCGTGGTAGATGATAATTGTCATCCTTTATATATCAAGAATCGTTAAAATTAAATAAAGACTAAAAAGTAGACAACGTAAGTCGTATGAGCGAAAACTGATACTTCGTATCTAAAAAGACCCTAGTAATTTCTTCAATTCTATTTTGTCCATCAGAATTGTTTTCCCAATTTAGCAAATAATTTTTGATAGTATGTAAATTATGCATTATTGATTCCCCATTGTATTTTATAATGGAGGGAGGTTTGATTTATATTTAGGAAATAACAATGATCTTGGAGCATGTAGATAGAAATTTGTGAGTGTGGAGAGAATTTTAAGGAAAGAAATGTAACAAATTTGTGGAAAGATTATTTGTAGGAATGATTGATTACTAACGTGGAAGAGGTCCACATATTTTTTTTTTATTTACTCCTTTCTATTTTTCATTTTTGCAATGGGTATTCTGTTTAACTTTGGGCCCCATATCGTCATGGGCCCTAGGCCATTGCACCCCGTGGCCTAGGGGTTGGGCCGGCCCTGAGTGTGGTCTCTACTCCTTTAATTTTAAGTGTACGGAAAGATTAATCGATTGCTACTTACACCCGTAATTTGATTTTTTTTTTTTTTTTTTTTTTTTTTTTTGTGGATGCTCATGAATTTACTTGGCAAATATCAGAGTTCGTAATCATGCTTATTTATTCATCTTTTAAAACTAATTTAAGGAGAAATACTGTCGAGGTGAATATAATTTGATTTACTAATATATACTAGTATAGTCACAATGAATACGCACAATTGACTTGTTCCATTCAATGAAAGTTGCACATTAAGTTATATTTGTTATATTAAATTTAAACAAAATAAATCATATTATATTAATCTACACCTTTAAAATGTTAGTTTAATTTGAATTATAATAAATGAAAGGGTAATACAATCGGGCCGCAAAAACTAGTATCTACTAAATTACATGAAAAACTTGCAAAAGTACATAAAAAACCCGCTAAAATAGATAAAAGCAAATTCAAGAGTGCATAGTCCCGAGAGTAAGGTATATATGCTAGGGTTTTGCAAACTTGAGATTCAATGTAGGGTTTCGAGAAAACCCGAGTTGAGATTTATACGAAGTGCTAGTGTATTTTCTTCCTGATACCTTTCAAGTTTCAGCTATGTCGTCCGTAGCAAAATTACCAGACGACTTGGTAAACGAAATTCTACTAAGACTTCCCGTGAAATCAATTATCAGATGCAAAACCTTATCAAAGCATTACTACTCCCTCATTCGATCCGTAGCGAACCCTTCATTCGTCGCCACTACCTTGGCCTCGGACTCACGACTCAACCGGACCAACGGTTAATCGTGAGTCAGGCAGAACCCCGGCCTGTTTGTCTTTTAAATCCATTAAACCGTCAACCAAACCATGTTACGGAGATAGAAACCTCACCATCAGTGACTAGTACTGAAGTTGTCGGTCCGGTTAATGGACTTTACTGCGGTATGCAAATGGCATGTATGAGTGGGACTTCAAGTTTAAGTTTGTTCTCTGGAATCCAGCGACGAGAGAGCATCTTATGCTACCTTGTCTTGAGGATGTTATACTACCTCGTCTTCAGGGTGTTATGTTAGTGTGTCGGGGTTTCGGGTTTGGGTATGACGAGATAAAAAACGATTACAAGGTCATATCATTGCAGAGGCCCAGCGATATCTCCCCCCGTGTTTACTCTCGATCTGAAGATTACTTTCGATCTTATGAAAATTATAGTAGGGTGTTCTGATCTATATATTCAGCGTTACTGAGGGCAGATGTGTTAATTAATTAAAGTATTTAATTAATTAGTTGCTTCAAGTAATGTTTTTAGGATTAGTTGTTTTATTAGTGGGTTGTTACTCCTTATTAGAGTCATAATAGGAGTTTAACTAGGACTGCCTTAGTTATGCATGTACCCACTTCCCATGTTAGTTTCCTATTTATAAGGTTAGTTGTTAGCTTTGTAAGCCTTTATAAGGCCACTTTCTTATTTTAATCAAAGTATCAGAAATTATTTCCTTCACATATTTGTTCACTTTATACAAAATATCTTTCTTTTACCAACAAGATGGAGGAAGCACAGTGAAATCACCCGTAACATCACCGGCCTAGGCAGCTGCGTATTTGTTCATGGTGCTTGTCATTGGGTGGGTATCGACTTCACAAGTTCGAGTTTGCCGGGGACTTTGTCGGATGGGGGGGTTTACGTGGTGTTAGTCTTTGACGTGTCGAAGGAGTTACATAGGACAATGTCATTCCCTCAGGCAGACCGGCCGTCTTCTGGGCATATTAAGATGGTAGAATTAAAAAGGATGTCTTGCTTTTGTGAATACTATTAAGGGCAGTGACAAGGAGCTATCTTCGTATCACTTCAATGTGTGGGTGATGAAAGACTACGGTGTTGCTGGATCTTGGACTATACTACACCAAATCAGCTTAGACCACCCACAATGGGGAGGGCAATTCAAAGTGGGGTAGGGCAAGGGCAAAGGGTAAAATTTAAAGGGAAAAGAAAAAAGAGTGGGGCAAGAAAATGGATTTGAGGCAAAGTTTGTCCTTGAGGAAGAGCTGGGGCAAAGCAGAAAAGGGCAAATAGGTAAGTCAAGGCAATTAAAAAACAGTTTTTGTCGCCTTGGGGCAAAGGAAGGCAGCATTATGGGTAGTCTTAGAGCCGAGGAAATCCGTTCGATTTTTGGGGATTATAGGAGATCGATTTTATGTCAAAGCGAGCCAAAGGAGCGTGGCTTCATATGATCTCATCAAGAAAAATGATGAACGACGGTACGGAGCGAGGGGGGGATATATTCGTGGCTTACTACCGTATGTAGAAACCCTTGTACCCATCAAAAAACAAAATCCAAGCTAAGTAGGAATAGTTGTTTATTGTCAATTATATCAATCACACAATGAATAAAGCTACTTATTTAATTTTTGCTTGGTCAATTTGAGAGCCATAAATATTTGAAATGTGTATGCACTAAGATAATTGATGACAAAAATAACAATAAAGAACACAAGAATTTAACGAGGTTCACTATCAACGCGATAGCTACGTCCTCCGGGGTCTGGAATCAATCTCACTATGATGATGGGAGTGTACAGATACAAAAGATGCTATGGGTTCTCAAGACTTTTCTCTTCTAGAGTGAGGTATTTGGGGTACGGGGTTGTACTCGAATTTCCTGTTGTCTTGGGTTGAGAGAGTAGGATTAGTTTTATAGTTGAAACTAGAACAATTAGAGTTAGTTAAGGAAGAAAATTCTAGTGAATTTGATGGACATAGACTTTGGGTTGAGGTCGAACAACGCGCGTAAATCTTGCGTGTACTCTATTCATTGTTTCGTGCTTTATTTCATAGTACAGATTTGTGCACTGTATCATCATTAAATGTATTCTCTTGTTTGTGGTACAGTACACTAGTCTATGTCTCTTCGGCTGCTTTACACACATTAACTCGAGTAAAAATGAAAAAGTTTCAATCAAAGTTCATACTCAATTCACCCCCCTCTTGATTATATCTTGCGACACGACTCTTCAATTGTTGGGTTCAGGGCAGTGAGCTCGTAGGAGTAAATTAGGGAGACGACCACAAGCCCAGTGAGATTCCATCCTAAAACCAACTTGCAATAGGAGGAGTAACCCACTAGCTTATAAACCAATATCCTCAACTTAATTCTACCGATATGGGGCATTACTTTTTTGTGAACACACTTGGGGAACCTTAACAATCTCACTCTTTTCACATGTGTGTGGCTGCAACTCTGTCCCTCTCTGACTAGTGCCCACCATGAATGGTGGTACTACTCCGCACTAATGCCCCTCCTCATCATGAATGGTCAGCCAACGCTTTACACTAGTACCCCTCCACACAATGAATGGTTAACCGAGGCTCTAGAGTACAATCATCACACTCCCTCTCGACTAGTGCTTCTCCGCACCACGTGTGTGACCCGACGCAACTATGCACCAGTGCTCCTCTGCATCACGACAGGTGTCAAGGCTGGCACATCCCCACATCGCACATGGGTTGCCCTAAGCCGAACTATCGATTCCGATACCACTTGTTGGGTTCAGGGCAACGGGCTCGTAGTAATAAATTAGGAAGACGTGCCACAAGCCTAGTGGGGTTCGATCCTAAAACCTTCAGAGGTGGATGAATAATGAAAAGATGGAAAATTCACGTGATACTTTCGAACTTTGCTTGATTGCACATAGTACCCAAATTACCAAGTTTCTGCACAAGGTACCCTTCAAGTTTCCATGTGTGCACGTGGTACCCTCAAATACAAAAATTCTGTGAACTCCCTTAAAGGTGTTAACCTGAATTTTTGTTTAAATCTAAACCATATATTAAAATCAGATCAATGGTTATAATCAAATCATTAGAAAAAAGGAAGCAAGCTAGCTAGCTATAAACCACCCCCAAACAGCAAAGTTGATTCACGCCACCACGTACCGCCGCCACCATTTGCACCCCTCACACAACCACCATGGCCCCTACGTTCCTCAGGAAAGTGACAAGATGATGACAATGATGATGATTATTGATTAATGCTAAAACTAAAACCAATTACAAATAACGACTGCCTTATAATCGTTAATTCTACGATCTAAACCAAAGCCGATGAGGAAGCCTTCAGGTGCACTCACGCCCCATTCAAAATTACAACCCTGTCTCAAATTCAATCAAGCAAATGGGAAGGGAAAAGAAATTTCAGGGACAATGTACTTGTACTCTCGAGTATGGGTTCCAAAGAACAAGGGTTCCTCTTTGTTGTAGTTGTTTGTTGTAACTCTTTATTTGTTGTCTTGTTGGTTTGTATTAACTTTGCATTCTCTTTAATTTCTATCTATTGACGCCGAATTTCCAAAAAAAAGAACAAGGGTTCCGGACCACCTCTCGATTAATCGATGGTAGCTATTACTTTTAATAATTGCGTGCATGAAAAGCTCATGTGGCGACCAAAAATGTGTGAGCTAGGATTTGAACCATTGACCTCTCACTTACATATTACATTACCAGTGTGCTAACTGTTACTTCATACAAATTTTTACAACTCATTCTATAAAAAGAAAAGAACCAGTCCAAATAAATGTAAATGAGCAAATCTTTTATTTTAAATCTTCCGTTTACATTCATTATATTAAAACTACAAGTTCATCAAAAAAACTAATGTTCATCGATTTTAAATTCAATGTTCATCAAATTTTTAATGTTGATCAAATTTTCAATGTACAACGATAAAATTCAATATTTATTTAATTAAATTACATGTTCATCAATATTAGTCAATGTTCGTCAATTGTAAAGTACATGTTCATCAATTTTTGATGTTCATCAAAAGATTGTTAATGTTTAAAAAAAAATAGAGGAAAAAAAAAATAAAACAAAAAAAAGAAAATACATTTTCTCTCTCATCTCCCTTCAACCCTAACCACCCACGTCCACCACCACCTTACCTCCACACACTAGCACCAACCACCACCAACCAACGATCGGCCCACACCACCAGATGTGGCCACCTCCCGCGACCACCACAAACAATAGGCCCACAACACCGCCATTTAAGCCACCTCTATGCAACACGAAGTAAAACGAAAAACTCATTATAGACTGCAATTTTTGGTTGTTTCTGGCGGCGGCGCTTTAGGAAGGGGTCGGGAACGTGGCGAGAGAGGCGAGGAGACAGGCGGGGAGGGTAATTGTTGTGAGAAATGGGGAGAAAGAGAGAACAAAAGTGAGGGGCATTGGCGTATAAGAGGTGGAGACGGGGAGGTCGTGAGCCAACTTAGATCCGTCGGTGTTCTACGCACCTGGTGGTGGCTGCGGTGATGTCTCGGGTGGTGGATGGTGGAGGCGGCGGCAACATCTCAGGCGGTTGTCGAATGGGTGGTGCATGGTGGTGGTGGGTAAGGGAAGAGAGACAAAATAAAAGGGAGTATTTTGTTAGCCATTAGATCTAGGTGAATCAATGCCCAAGATTAATTCCCTTCGTATTATGATTCGTTAATTATTGAAACAAATCTAGAAAGCTTAAAAAGCGAAAGAATTTATAAACTAATTTTTATTTACATTTACAAAAATAAATTCATCAATTCAAAATGAAGATATGAACAAGAATATATGTTGATAAGAGTTTTCTACATGCTAAATATTAAAAGAGAAAAGAACCACATATTTAAAACCCTAGGTATTTCAGCAATTTTAAACGAAGATTCGGTACATGACTACATGTACAGTTAGATCGCTCTATCACTTTTGCATGGTAACCTGGGCCTTTCGAGGAGAGACCCTAGGACTAGATCAAACGATGGAGTATGCGAGTGACTAGAGTGAAGAACCAGAGAAAACAAATGGATTAGAAAATATATGCTTATTAACCGACATTGAAAATATATGCTTATTGACTTATAAGTTGATGCACAACAATAGATGTCATTGGTTATCAAAGTATATTGATTGCTCACCAATTATATTATTATAAGAGTTTAAAATATTCCATATACTCCGAAAGTAAGATATAATTTTTTCGGAGAATGGTGGGATTATCGCGCAGAAAGATCAGGGGTCGTAACTAGAGGAGTCGAGAATATGTGTGTGAAGAAGGATCGAGCATAAGAATCGACACGGGTGAAGAGAACAGGGTACAAGAATTGAGTTGGAGGTCGAGTAGAGGAGTTCATGTGGGGCGGAGCCTCATATGTTGCATAGGGAGCTAGATGAGGGGGTGACAAGTGGAGGAGTCGATAACATGTGTGTTATAAGGGGTTGAGAATAAGAACCGACATACGTAAAGGGGACTGGGAGTAAAAGAAATGACTGACTTGGAGGTCGAGTATAGGAGTTCATGTGGGGCAGAGCCTCATATGTCGCTTAGGCAGATCAGGGCAAGTGGAGGAGTTGAGAATATGTGTGTTATAGAGGGCCGAGTATACAAATCGACACGGGTAAAGAGAACGGATGCATAAGAATTAATCGGGTGGGGGTCTAGTAGAGGAATTCACTTGGAGTGGGGCCTCAAATGAGTTCATGTGTTGCAGTGCCGTTTAAAAAATATGACAAGTGAAGAAGTGTTGGTTAAGGGGCCAAGTAAGCATCGACTGGGGTTGAGGGTCGGCTGGAACATGTGACATAAGGGGAGATGGTGTTTGTAACACTCCAAGATTATGGAAAGTGGTTAATGGAATTGGTTTGTACAATATTGGGACACTATGGTTTTTATTATGATATGTTTAGAATAGGTTTCTACTATACATTACCAACAAGCCTTTCACCTTTTAAAACCCAAGCGAGGATTTACGAACTTAAGGGGTGACATTTAATCTTATTGGGTTGTGTTGTGACGTATGATGGATCAGACTGTTACAGTGTCGGGTAGCATGTTGACGGGTGATTGGGTGTTCGTAAGGAAAGTGGGTGGGATACTAGCATGGAGGTGTATGTGGGCTATAGAAATTGTTGGAGGGGGGTGGAAATTGTCTGTTGAGGATCTTTGTATAAGAGTTAAAACGAATTGTGGGAACGCTTAGGGTATCTAAGGGGGAGAGGGGATCAACTAAGAAAGTTTCAGGATGATAACTATTGTCAAGTTTAAAAGTCGATTGTTGGTTTATGCGTTCAATAGGTGATTCAAAACGAAATAAGTTGGTAGGGAGGATATCTTATATGATGCTTGTTTTTTTGAACATATTTGATCACACGGAAAACACGAAATCATTATCATTGGTCTAAAATTCTTATATCTATAAATTTTGGTATTTTTTTCTATCAACATCTATAAATTCTCTTTACAAATTTTAAATTTATGTTTGTCAATGCTATGTTTTAAATTCCTTTATATTTGTCAATATTATGATACTTTTATTTAATATCTTTAAAGTAATATGGCACAAAACTATTTTATATAAGCATTTGTAATTGCCGTGCATTTGCACAGGTATAAAAACTAGTATGTAATATACACCTTTTCTTTCCAAACCGTCGTCAAATGTATTGATCAACATATTCCTATGAAATTCGTAATTGTTTATGTATATCCCTATGAAATTCGTAATTGACAGGGCCAAACATATGAATATCCCTATGAAATTCGTAATTGTTTATGTATTGATCGAAATATTCCTCATCACCTTTTCTTTCCAAACCGTCATCAAATGTTAGACTATCAAATAAGGATACAACATGGGTTTCGACGAAAACAGAGGAATTTGCCACCACTGTGGTTAGTGTCAGCTAATTGAGCCGCGTTGTAGCGTTTGTCGAAAGAAGGCGTTTTGATTGAAGAGTGCCAACAGCCTTCATCTCAGCCGTCCATTATGTTAAAAATCAATCTACACCATCCATATTTTTAATTAGGTATATTTTATAAACTAGTATAATACCCGTGCTATGCACGGAAATGTGTAGCCAAAAGTTTTAATATCGTAACGTGCGGCAACACGTCTAGCTTAACTTTGTCTTGGTAAAACGGATTTATATTGTTGGCGTTCGTAACGTAGTATATTGTAAATAACAAAAAAAAAAAAAAAAAAAATGGTGAATTGCATTTATTTAATCTTTTATGCTTATATATACATTGTACAAACTATATCTAATATAATTTGATAATTTCTTAATTTTAGAAAAAATTATTAAGTTATTTAGAAATGATTTCTTGTGATGCTTTGGAGTACTTGTCGAGCACCCTAGAACTCCTCTGTAAACAGATTTTGATTCGTTTGAGGGACTTGATGGGTAATCTCAGCAAAATTTCATTTTGTATCTCTTCCGGTAAAAATCTATTCTTCATGTTCAAAGTATAAACAAGAAATTAAGATTCAAGGGAGTCGAAAACGTCGAAAAGAGAGTACGTTCTCAACCGAAAATTGCTCCTTAAATCTAGTTTTACAGAATACATACATGATACATCCCTTCACTATAACTTATAGGATGTTTATGAGACACAGGACGGATGCGATTTTTAAAATACATATATACATCCCTTTTTCTTTTTCTTTTTTTTTTTTTTTTTTTTTTTTTTGACAACGTTATACATCCCTTTACTATAAGGAAGTAAAGGTTACTTATAGGATGTTTACGAGACATAGGATGGAGGCAACTTACCTAAACACAGCCTTGACTTAAATCTACTTCTACCGAAATACAAACATCCCTTTACTATAAAGTATTATTATTATTACTATAACAAGTATTGGACCCACTTCAACTTTTCGATGTAAGACCATCCTTATTTCAATGCATATTATGCTCCTGGGAGTAAAAAGAGTATGGTAGTCCTCCTCACAATAGAGAAGGGAGACCACACTTTATTTCATAGTCCTCACTCCTCTATTGTAAGGAAAAGCACCATACTCCTTGTAATCCATGGAACATGGTATAATTTGCGCCCTTACTTTGCCTATATTGCACACAAGCCTAGGGAAAGTTAGTTAGATAGAAGACACGCCACTATGACAAGAGACAAACTAGCTCGATGTTCCCTTTCTTAGGCACTGCGACGAACACAATTATCCTTACAGTAAACTATAACAGTCAAATGCTTATAAAAATACATAACAATTCACAAGTCATTAACAAAGAAATCTCCATCGACATCACAGCTTTCAGTTTCACCTTCCGAAGAGCACGCAGCGTTTCAAAGTAACTCAATCCAAAATCTAAAGAATGATACTAGGAGTCTATATGTAGAGAATAACAAAATTGTCTATAGCATAATCAAGTGTGATAAATTAAAGATGACATGCAATAAAAAAATATAGTTGTGTAATAAACTATCTCAATTCAATACAACCTGCGAGATAATTAATCAACATACAGAATCAATTTTCCTGAATGCCAAGTTCCGCTATCCTTAGTTTAGAGCTCAACATGTCCATCTGCCACGGGTACGGTCCTGATGGGTGAGAGATTTTCGACGTAGTTCACCACCCCTGGAGTTCCATAATACAATTTATAACGGCCCGTAATGTTTAAATTGGCACACTCCATTCCATAAATACCATGTTCTTCAACTTGATGATCGTCCATGTCGTATGATATTAACTTACCATCATTATCACCAAAATAAAACTTTCCAACATTTGTCACTCCTACCGGACGCAACACTTTGTTGGCACCAACTTCAATTGTGTAGTGTAAGGCCCAAGATACCGCAACACCGCTTTCCATCATCGTCCATACCTCAACCTTGTCATTCTTAGTCGAACTTGAAACCATTATAAGGGTCTCCCTCAACGCCCAAACGCTTCGATTTTCATACTCGGATGGAGAAATTGGAGGCCCTTGAAATACTTTGTATGTCTCTTCAACCATGTCAAACGCAAGAACCTGAGCTTTGTGTCCTTGGGTCGTTAATTCACTTGTTGTACACGACCAGTAATAAGTTCCATTCAGAAAGCAATTGGTAAACTCCGGATATGAATCGATCTCCAAGTCCAAAAATGGTGAGCCCTCTTCAACTTCATGTTCTGCGAAAGAGTATAGGGTTCTCCATGAACCGCTACTGTGGTTATAGACCCGAAAATGCCACACCATCGTACAAAAATCATATATCCTGCACCACTTACATATAACAACCACCTTGTAATCGTTAATTCTATGATCGAAACCAAAGCCGATGAGGAATCCTTCAGGGTCACTCACATCATGATATATGTTACGGTAACGGTGCCATGCGAGCAAATCGGGAGAGAAAGGAAAAGAAATTTCGGGCACAATATGCTTGTATTCTCGAGTACTTGGGTTCCAAAGAATAAGAGTGCCAGCCCACCTCTCTATTAATCGATGGTATATGCAATATACACCATTAATAGGACCAAACATATGAATATCCCTATGAAATATGTGATTTTTCAAGTATTTATCAAAAAATTCCTCATCACCTTTCCGTTCCAAACCGTCATCAATGAATGGTGGAAGCTCTAGGTCTTCAATCTTTTCATGTGTTCTATGATCAAACAAGGATACAACAGTGGTTTTGGTGTCGGGGTCTCGACGAAGACAAAGGAATTTGCCACCATTGTGGTTGGTGTTAGCTTGTTGATCATTGTAGCGATTGATGAAAGAAGGCGATTCGACGGAAGAATCCCATCTCTTACAGACACTTGTAAATCGTTTGAGGGACTTGATTGGTAATTTCAGCAAAATCTCATCTTGTATCTCTTCTGGTACAAATCTATTCTCCATCTTAAAACAGTAACAACAAAATTAAGGGGGGAAGGTAAACTCAAATTGTGAGGTATACGACTAATCTTTAACATGTGTAATATTATATATTAAAAACTAAAACCAAGTTTTTTCTAAAAGGACACCCTGACATTCATTAGTTGAATAGCCCTAGGTAATTATATAATATGGAAAATAATATAATTTATGGTGATTATGGTGGTAAGCTAACAAAGATAAACTGACAATTTCATAAAATGAGTATAACAATATAGATATACCAACTAGTAACTATGTAAGAGGATGTCAAAACCAAAAAAAAAAAAAATTGCACCAAACGAGAACGTTTTTAGGTTCAGAGTTGTGAAACACGAATCACAATAAGAAGTTGTCGTCGGCGGAATCGTTCTTAAGTTCAGAGAACTTCAATTCTCGCCACAACAATTCGTAAGCTAAGCTAAGTCATGTTAACTTTCTTTTTATTTCCAACAGTTGCAACTGCATAAAACATAATTCATCAAATTACGCAAATATATGGCATATGGCAAAATTACAATCTAAGCGACGAGAATTATGATTCATAATTTATGAATGATTACGAGTTCATCCAAACTAACACCTATCTCGAACATAAATCGTGGTTAACAAATTAGTTACAATTTTGCTTCTCTAGCTTCATAAATTCAAATTAAAGTTGTTTCCTCAAAACTACTATTAAAGTACGATCGGACCTGGGCCGCACCCGCACGGAGGAGAGAGAGTATATTTCATAAAGCAAGGAGGTTCCATCCTAAAACCAATTGACAATAGGTGGAGTAGCTCCTTGGTTTATAAACATATCAACTCTCTTCTCTTGACATACAATCACATGTGGTATTCACCTCAACAACTACGGGAACCTGTTAATTGAACAAGGAAATCCTAATTTCTAGAAATTCGAATTAAAGTTGTTTCGTTGAAACTACGGGAACTTGTTAATTGAACAAGGAATTCCTAATTTCTAGAAATTCAAATTAAAGTTGTTTCGTTAAAACTATCGAATTCCACAAGCAGACATAAGACGACCATCCCGAAATCCTAATTTCTAGAAATCAAGATTAATTAATAAAAGCAGTAAATCTTAATAATGAATTAAATAAATTGATTTGGTATACGTAGAAACTGACCTAGAAAATAGGACGTGGGGCGTGGTGTGGATTGATATGTGAGCCGTCGACGGTGGTCGGACAGGTCAGTACTCAGTGGACGGCGTCTCAGTAGGCGCCGTGGCCAGTGCAATGAATCAAGAGACAGCGAATAGTAGGAGAGAAAATCTTTTGTGCCTTTTTTTTTCACTTTTTTCCGCGGACGTGCTTAGTACGTAGGATTTGAGGAGAGAAACTAATTACGGAGTAGGTATGTTGAGGAATCTAATACTATATATTAAAACCTGAAACCAAGTCTTTCCTAGGTTGACACTTGGCATACATTAATTGAATAGAGCATAAAAATAGTATTAAAATACAATTATTGATTAACATATGGTAATAAATTATCATATTAGCTAATTTATAGAAATAATAATATGGTAATTTAGGTTAGGGGTGAGCATGAACGGGTACCCGCTCCAAAATCATGGACCCGGACCCGGACCCGTTTCTAACGGGTCCTTAAAATTAGGACCCGTACCCGGACCCGTTGACAACGGGTCCTAGAAATTAGGACCCGAACCCGGACCCGTTAATAGTCACAACGGGTAGCGGGTACCCGTTTAATTTTAAGCTAACTTAAAGGTAACTATGCAAATGCAATGGTTCATTAAGTTTAGACCAACTTTGAGGCCCAAGTACTAGAAGAGTCAAGCAAGAGTGTATATTTATAAGTGAAGGGTTTGTCCACTCTTTCCTCCATGACCAATGTGGGACAATTTGTTTTTTTCCACTCTTATAAGCTTTATCAACCTACTTAGTTCGACCATGAATTTGGACTACGTAAGTGTATTATTTGAGAAAATGCCATCAAATAACTCTTGTAGATGGTGTTGCTAGCTTTCCGTAGACACTAGTTGCAACCATTTTTAACTTCGTATGTCAAATTTATGATCGAAACAAGAACACTAGTTACACAAATAATGGACATCTTAGTTAACAATCACTTCTCCATTAGCTATGATAAAAATTGAGAAAATTATATACATGAGCTATATAAAAGCTAATAATCACTTAGCAATATCCAAATAGTTAGTAATTTTATTATATTAGCTTAAATAATTGGTGATTTGGATTATGTTTACTAGGTTGGAGTATTTTATCTTATTAGCTAAGTAATAGTTTTTTGCACAATCACGTAATATACATGGTGCAGTATGTATTAGTAGTTTCATTAGAATGTCAAAGTAATTAGCAATGTGTAGAATCCATTTCTATATATTGTATGTATTTGTTGGTGTTATGAATATATTCGCCGAGAAGCGATTTGTGCTTAACTCAATGAGGATCGATGTCGTTACGGGTCATGGTCAATGTGTTATGTGTCGGAAATGGTGCCTACTAGTGTCAATGTATAGAATGGAATATGAATTACACATTATGTTTACATTTTTATTGACTATGGTAGACTCAATAACATTATAAACTCTTATATATACTAATTTTTACGCTATCTCATCTTTTGTAATTTGTAATGATCGTCATAAGTGACATTGTAATTATTATAGCATATAGAAATCTATATATACTAATCACTTGGGTAACTTAACAAAATCACGAAGTGATCATTAGGTTTTTATTATTGATTTATATTATTTTCTCAATTTTGGTCATAACTCATTGATAAGTGATTATTAAGTAACATAGTCATCCATTTTATGTGTAAGTAGTGTTCTCGTGTTCATCGTAACTTTCACATACAAATTCGAAAATGGTCGAAACAAGCATTCATGGAAAGCTAGCAACACGATTTACAAAAGTTATTTCCGGGATATTCCTCAAATAACACAAATAACTAGTCGAAATTTAGTGTCAAACTATGTAGGTTGACAAAGTTTATAAGAAAAATAAGACTTTGTCCCACATTGGTCATGGAAGTAAGAGTGATCAAAGTTTTCACTTATAAATAGACCCCTTTGAGTGGTAGATGTAGTTCATGGACTTCAAGTTTGGTCAATATTATTAGACTATGCATTTGCATGGTTATCTTTGAATTGAGCTATTACTTGAATTCTATAGTATTTTTTATAAATTTTTTTTTTTCAAGTCGTTGACTTATACGGGTACGGGTACCCGTTTAGACCCGTTGAGCAACGGGTACCCGGCGGGTAACGGGTCTAAAATTTTAGGACCCGTACCCGGACCCGTTGCCAACGGGTCCAAAAATTTTGGACCCGGACCCGTACCCGTCCACAACGGGTCCGGTTCCGGACCCGCTGGGTCCTAAGCGGGTCCGGGTCCGGTTCCGGGTACCCGCTTTATTTGCTCACCCCTAATTTAGGTAATTTAGTTTGTAACATGAGATATAAGAGGTAGTATTATGGTGGTTGGCTAATTTATGGTAATAAATTAATTGGATAGAGCATAAATTAATTGGATAGAGCATACATTAATTGGATAGAGCATAAAAATAGTATTAAAATACAATTATTGATTAACATATGGTAATAAATTATCATATTAGCTAACTTATGGAAATAATAAATATGGTAATTTAGTTTATAACATGAGATATAAGAGATAATATTATGGTGGTTGGCTAATTTATGGTAATAAATTTGAATATGATGTGATATAACGGGTGACGGAATAATAGTAGAATGACATAATGTAACATGTGACGAGATAATGGGATTGAAACTGTAAAATGGGTGACATAAAAGTGGAAATATGATAATATGATGAGTGAGTAAAAATATATAATAATAAAATATGACGGGGGACAAAAGTTGATTATAGTACCCTACTACCCTTCATTGTAAAATTAGAACAACGATAAAACATGCTGTCTTTTTTACAAAACGAGTATAAACATTATAAATAGACAAGCCCGGGCGTGGCACGGGCATGCAAACTAGTAAGGTGAGAAACTAATTAGGTATCTCGCAAAACGGGTTATTCGGGCCGAATTTTATTTTTACGTGCACTCGTGATTAAAAGTCTAGCCGTCTTGAAGTTCAAGACACTGCTAGCAATCATCTGTCTTTTCTAATATCTAATATATATCTATGTAATCCTAAATCCGCCCGCTCAATTCACACGCTGACACGTGGCATATAATACTATTATATTGTAAATAAAGTTTATCCAAAATAGGATATGGTAAATATTACTATATGGTGATATTATTCTAATAAAATAACATTATTACTTGATTTATGGAAAATAGTTATGTAATATAGTAATTAGTTGATTTATGGCAATTTGATCATATATCCCACGGGTGTTTTAAAATGGGATTTTAGCTTTTGAAATGTGACTTTTCCTTTAATTACATTGCAAATATCCCACGGGTGTTCAAAATGTGGTTTTAGGTTTTGAAATGTGATTTTTCATGTAATTATATTACGAATATCCTACGGGTGTTCGAAATGAGATTTTAGATTTTGAAAGGTAACTTTTCATCTTATTACATTACAAATATCCCACGGGTGTTCGAAACATGATTTTAGGTTTTTAAAGGTGACTTTCTATCTAATTACATTACAAATATGCTATGGGTGTTCGAAACATGATTTTAGGTTTTTAATAGCGACTTTCATCTAATTGCATTACAAATATCCCACGGGTGTTTGAAATGAGATTTAAAGTCTTTGTTTATACAATTTTAACATTTAAACATAAATAGCTCGGGCGTTGCACAGACCATCAAACTAGTATTCCTCAGTTTGGATTAATATTTCTAACCTCAGCAGGGGTGTTAAGTTCTGATAAGTGTACATGCAGTCCAAATATATTGGGTAATACATACTCCATATAATTTAGATTGAAGAATGTTAAGCATATCATGAATAATAAGTAACAGCTTAATTACAAACTGGGCATAGTGTTCCATTTATATTCTAGTTCAAATGTTTCGGTAAGATGGTGCAATGTTTTCAGCTTAATAATACATAAAACGTAGTCTTCTTATAGAGAGGTTTTCTAAATTTTCGTCATTTAAGATACGCGAAAAATCACTCCCTCTCTGAAAATGTCGAGTTCTTGTGGTATATCAACTTCAAAAGAGAGCATGAGAAAGCCACCGTGAGCGAAATCTGATAAACCGTTTTATAAGACCGTTTTATTATATGATTTGTTGAACATTTCATATTTGACAGGTGCATAATTTTATGATTTTCAATTTCAAGAATTATTGTAATCCTACGTGCTCAAAGATGTCACGACAATGATCATTGGACTAAAAAAAATTGGTAGGAAAACAATTTAATCAAACAACTGTTGTTTTATGTAAGAAAAAAGGTTTGTTGATGCATAATTAATAACGTAAGCAGCACGGTGTGGGATACAATTCAACAATCAGCTCTACTTTTCGCACTCACTATCATCGATTAGTCCGCCAGCCACTGCTTTCAGAAGGAGGCCGCAAAGAGTCGAACCCATGTGGTAGCGCATGAGGGTGTGCAAATTGACCATAGGGCCATCCGTGCGGAGCACTACCAGCATATGGCGGACCATAATGGGACCAAGCTGCCTGCGGAAGGCGAGGGGCAGGGCCAAGTAGCCATGGCTGCAAGTATGGGTCCACGTTATGCATAGGAACCCATGACCTCGGACCGACGTAATTATGCATAGGAACCCATGACCTCGGACCGACGTAATTATGCATAGGAACCCATGAGCCTGGGCCGACGTTATTATGCATAGGAACCCACGAGCTGGGGCCAATGTAATTATGCATAGGAACCCATGAGCCTGGGCCGACGTTATTATGCATAGGAACCCACGAGCTCGGGCCGACATTGTTAGAAATAGGAACCCATGGACCAGTAGTGCATTGCCCGGGGGGAATAGTACCCCAACCAGTCCAAGGGTGATTCGCTGGAGTACCATGATTGTTGTTGTTATTGTTGCGGCCACGTTTGTTGTTGTTGTTGTTGTTGTTGCTGTTGCTGCGAACAAGGGATTGCTGATAGTTCATCACACCAACAAGGGGCTTTACAGGACCAAGGGATTCCACAAAGTTCACCACACCCAAAGTTTCACCATAAACGAATTGATCATTATCAATAAAATTATATAAAGTCTCGTCAATTCCATGATCAATAATATTCTGACCAACGACCTCGTACGTTCCATAAATACCGTGTGCTTTTATTATCTTATAATCATCATCAGGCGAGTATGAGACTAACTGAGCATTGTTATCACCAAAGAAAATTCTCCCATCATTCGAAAATCCAACAACACGAAACCCATTGATAGGTCCAACTCTAACCGAATATTGCATTGTCCAAGATTCCGCAACACCATACTCGTTCATCTTCCATACCTCGATGCTTTCGGTCCTAGCCGAACATGCGACCATGACAAGCGCCTCCTGACACACCCAAACACTGCGACGTACATATTCGATTGGCAAAATTGGCGGCCCTGCAAGAATTTTAAAAGTCTCTTCGGCCATGTCGAATGCTAGGACATGTGATTTCACTTTTTCAGGATGAAGGCCGGGTACCAACTCTTTTCGACATGACCAGTGACAAGCTTGATTTAGGTAGCAATTTGTAAATCCCGGTCGAGAATCCAATATTAAGTCATCAAAAATTGGCGAAGCTTCCTTGCAGGTATATGTATAATAGCGATCGAAAATTCTCCATGAATCAGTAGCACTATTATATACTCTAATATCCCAAACATATGGAAATATATTGAAATCATATAAGCGGCACCAGTAACATATAACAACCACCTTGTAATCCATAAGTTTATGATCAAACCCGAAGCCGATTTCAAATCCTTCTGGCCTACTTTCATCATCATCATAATCAAACCAAGGATCCTCATCATCATCATCGTCATCATCATTATCATTATCATACCCGTTTCTATTCCATGGCACTCTTAGATGTCGGGAAGCAAACGGAAAAGAGATAGCGGGTCGAATATGTTTGTACGCTCGGCTTTCGGGGTTCCAAAGCACGAGGGTACCGCCCCACCTCTCGATCAACCTATGATATACACAATAAAAACCATTAATCGGGCCAAGAACATGAATATCCCTGTGAAATTCATAATTCCTCAAATACTTATCGAAGAATTTCTCATCACCTTCTCTTTCCAACCCATCATTGGGAAAAGGAGGGAACTCTAAATCTTCAATCTTTTCAAAGGTTTGTCGATTATGTAACGATACGACATTAGTTTTCGTAGCGTAATCTCGACGAAAACATATAAGGGCTTGCTGTCGAGATGGAAAAGAATGGTAGCGTTTGATGAAGAGGGGGTTTTGGAGGTAAGAGTGCCATCTCTTACAAACAAGTGAGAAGCGTTTGAGGGATTTGAAGGGCAATCTTAACAGAATTTCTTGCTCTAAATCTTCTGGTAATGGTATTTTTGACATGATGACTTTATTAAATTTCAACAAGGAGGAGGAGGACCGATGGCCTCAAATCAAAAAAATCCCAATCTATAAATATACGCGGCTTGAAGAAATTCGTTTCGATTAGGTTTCCGCAACCCTATTTGTCAATAAAAAAAGCCCATATTAAGGGACTGAAATTGTAAAATAACTAAGACCCTCGCCCAAGAAGATTTATGCACGCGTACATTGAATACTAGCGTAACACCCGTGCGTTGCACGGAGATATTTAGCAATATATTCGATAAAATTATATATTATTTGTTGTTGAGAATTTATTTAGTAACCCAAGTTCAAATCATCTCATGTTAAAAAAAATTGAATAGCTCGAGCAAAACACGCACACCATTGTCTAAATATAGGTCCAAATCTATGTAATGGTATAAGTGTGAAACGTACACCACCCAAAAAAATGCAGTGTAAATCATAGGAGTCGTAGGCTTTTGATGTGAGTGATAGTATCAAATTGTATAATGGCTAAAAAAGAGTCATAGACTTACTGAAGAATGGTTTAGCAACAACTTAAAAAAAAAAAAAAAAAAGGTTTAGCAACTCAATATTATATCTCGTAAAAGAAGAAAATGCTAATGATGCAATCAGCAAAAGCCATAAATATAGTAGCTATGGGAACAATTTGACATACAATTTAACCTGTACAACAACTCATGAAATTATGTAACGCAACTCATCATAATTCTTATGGAGGAATGTACCATGTGATATAGGAATGTATGTATTTAGAAAATCAGTCACTGAACATAATGCCAAGCATTAACATACACTAATACAGTAATACTCAAATTTATGGTCAACCAAGATTCGCTAGAACTACCCAATAAGTTTATCGACATCCACCCTCGATTGTATAAAATTATAAGGGATCATATCATAGTCATAGGCAAGAGGAAGTAATAATCATACCTGATGAAGGCCAGGATATCATTTTTTATCCAAATTTTTTGAGAGGACAACATATTATAGTGGGTGGCGATTTTTTTTGACTTTTTGTTGAGAAACAACACAATTTGTTGTAGCAGGCTGAAGGAGACATATCAGGAGTTTGTTTGAGCAATATTAGGAATTTAATATTTTATTCCTAAACTATAGGCAATATTAGGGTGAGAGTTAGTTTGCAGCAAACCGAAAATATCTTGGAGCTTTTGAGCGGGAAATTATTTAGCCACAGAATGCCACGTGTCCTAGTGGCTTCTGTTTTAGTGGAACTAGATAGATTTTATTTTATTTTATTTTTTTGGAGTTTTTTTGTATGCTAATTTAGATGCATATATGAAAATTATTTTTCAATATTGTTGGTGTTGTGTGAAAAAATTTAGATGCAAATTAAAATTTAAATGTAAATGATTTACATTATATTTTTCTAATTGTGATAAACTATTTTAATACAGTGTATAATTTGACTATGGGTTAGTAAAGTTTTGGGCCAAATTGCAAAATCTTCTATTGTTATTGCAACATTAAATGAGTTGGATTTTGTCGTAAATTTGTAATTAGTTCAATTATTTCAATAGAGAAACAAATTCGTTGGTCATGGCATTCTGAAAAGGCACCGCAACACCATTGTCGACTATTTACCCGTGCAGGATGTACGGTTGCACGGGCCCATTATTTAGTATTTTGATCAGCTAAATTCATAATGTTGTTAGTAGCACGCTGGTACAAATGTTTCACTACACATGTTTATTCCTTGGATTTTGAGTTCGAATCTTATTGTCTGCTTTTTAGCTCTAATTTTTTCTCTTTTTTTAATATATGGTCCAGCTAATACAATATGGGCCCTCAAAAACGAAAAACTAATACAATACGGGCCTCTATGGCTCTATCCACCTTGTCTTAGTTTTTACTCACTTTTTTTTCTATTTCTAGTTTCATTTCTTGGGTTTTTAATTCATCACTCGTTCACTTGCATTGTTCTTATTCTTTGGTATCGATAAGTCGTATGTTATAGTTTTTTATGTCTGTTTTAAGCTTCATTTTGGTATTTGACGCGGGAAAAAGGCATCATATTGATACCGATAAATACATATGGAGTACTTTTGTCTCCTAATTGATTATAATGATTTTTGACTTTCTATCCAGAGGGACCCCAAAATTTCAGTATTGCACAGGGCCCCCAAAATCTATAAGAGCAAACGCAGTGGCCGTTCTTACCTCAAAGTTCTTAAATTAAGAACCCATAAAATCAAGTTATTCTGCTGCAAAACTCAGTTCGTTCGTATTTATAAGAACCCAGTTCGAAATATCGAACTCAGTTCGTCAAAATCATTCATTGGAAACACAACGCGCGCGTGGATATACGAACGGCTAATGAAGCAGGCCTCAGATTTAACGGCCATACATAGAACGTGATAGGTGAACAAAATATTTTAGATCTAAAGAGTGGGGTCCACCCACTGAAAAGTGAAGACTTAATAATAATAAAACTAGCTTTTGTCCCCGTGAATTCACGGGACTATTTTTGCTTGTCTTAAAACTAAAGTTATTAGCAATATCTCCATGACTAACTTTGTGTGATCTTCATTGCGCCGTCATTACCTTCACCGAAAGTTAGGTTTTCTACTTGAGAGAACACCCTATGCATAAGCTGGTCTCAAAAATAGATTTGTGTTTCTTCTTAATTGTTGTTATCTTGTTCACGTATATTTCTCGAAATTGTATGAGCATAGTAAGAAGAGACCAGAGTCATCAAAATTAAGTATGTTAAAACGTTTTAAGCCAAATTTACTTGAAAATTAAGGAATAAGCGTAGTTTCTCTTGCGGCTCAATAGGATTACCCTTTTCAAAGTACCCATCTTATTACTCTATTGAACATTCCCATCGCTTTGATAGCGTTCCTGCTTCAAGGCATGGTATTATAGTGCGTAATTGAAAGTTTTTTCAAGATAATCACAATGCTTGGCAAGCCACTTTACATCAAACCCCAAAGCCTTGGGAAGTTAGTGTCGAGTATAAAATCAACATGTTGCAGCCGTAGAGATTTAAAAGGGGTAGCTTCAAGATACTAAAATGTTCGTAAACAGCCAGCAGGAAAGTTTCAGGACCAGCTGAACAATCATGGGATATATCTCCATCTTTGTCAAGTACATTTCTAACCAACTCATGCCAAACTGAATCACATCATGTCCACTCACCACCTCAACCTTGAAAAGGTTGGTTTAGCTAGCCCTGCAAAGCATTATCTTCTATTTCCAAAGAATTGTTATCAGAATAATGTGAGTCTAGCAATCCATATTGGTTATAGAAAAACATATCATTCAAACCAACGATGATATGTTAAATGACAAAGGTAAGTGCAGACGTACAAATGTACAATAGAAGCGGTAAGCTCCCATGTCTTAGAAGTTTGGCCTCCACTTGTTCTCTATTCTCTATTAAACTAATCAAAGCTAAATCCAAGGAAGAAAAAAATCATCACAAACAAAATCTTTAGAAAGGTTAGATCTTTATCATCTTAGGCCATCAAAACGATATGCACTATAACCTATGCATATATCTTTGAGAATTTGGCAAGAGAAAACAAAATAGAATTATCCAATAAATAAGCAGGAGGCAGTCCCACAACACCAGCAAATACTTCCGTGTTATGCATCAATGTGTATACACCACACACAATCAGCTAATCCAAAGAACGAATAACATTTTTACAACAGCCCAAATATGCCCCAACTTCTTTACTCTTTATCAAAACATTATAATTTGCAAATGATCAAAACAATCCAGATGATCAGATATCGAAAACCACTCCCCACATTTCAATATTTCATGTGAATCTATCAGCAAAAAGCGAAAATCTTACACATCTTTACCATATAGATCATCAATTCACATAAATTACTGCCCTCATTCACCAATCTATTCACATCACAGTTCCAAAATTCACAAATGCACGATATAATACCAATTACCAACAAATTAACTGGATAACAATATGCACAACAATCAAATTAATCTTTAAAAAAAATGACCCTTAGCATAGAATTATATATAATCATCAAGATGAAGCGGAAGTAGAAGAATTTTGATTTGCAAACCTTATACATAGAAATATGTAGCGATTGCAATCTGTTGAATGTCTAACTCTTCTTTTGTAAGAAGCATGAATACTCTAACTCTAAGTAAACATATTAATTAAACAACAACATCGAGAAAAAGTGACACATACTATATACTATAAAGATGTACCAATAGTAGCAGCAATCTTCTCTTAGCAAAATGGTGTTAACATAAATTTAAGATAAGAATGGTTTCTCTAGTAACTCTTATGTCATGATACTCATACGATATATAATAATCTATCAAAATTTATCCTGAAAAAAATGAACGAAGACATAAAACAACAAACTCATACAACTAAACCATATGACGCCTACTGGACACTCAATCGTATTAAACAATCATTGCATAAAAGGAAACTCCTGCCTAAGATAGTAATCGCTTATTAGCTTAAAGATAAATTGGAAAAACCTTCTCTATTCCACAGCCCTACTTCTGAACACCTTTTTATCCCGCTTTGTGCAAGTGCCTCTTTGTAAGTAGAGGGGTCATGATATTGACGAAATAAATGAAGTAGAATCTTTCAAATGGATGATGACAGAAACTACATGAGTACCTGGGCAGGCACTAAAGTTGTAAAGTGAAATTCGGTTGCTGTGAATTGCAGCAAATATTAGTTGTTTAATTATCCTCCCTTCCCCATTTGTAATCAGACACGGACAGAGTTTAACTTCAATCACAACAAATCGTAGAAGAATTCCAGATTAAGAAAAAAAGATGAGTGCATGCAGAAATAGAGTTAAGTGGAGTTCAGAGGATATATCTCAGGTGGAAAAAGGGGTAAGACTTTTGAGACATATGTGAATTTTATCCTCCAAAAAGGTCTCCATTTGTTGAGTCCTCTAGATTTTGCGAGGATGAGCAATCCAATGTCTACCTAATATATATCTGAAAAATATATTAGCCTATGAGAATCTAATAGGATAATAACCCCTTTGGCAATGGTTATAAGAACAACAGATAACAGGTTGACAATAGAGAAAAACAGCTTCACAATTTTGCTAGTAAAATTTTGTTATGCCTGTAGAATTACAAATAAGTTCAAAGCAATGCCCCTTCAAAAATTTCAGGTGGTAGCAATGTTGTACCTAGCCGCATATTTGCACTTGACTACATGTACTCATTACCTTTATCAAAGCTTATGTCACAGGAACCAAAGGTATTAATGAGATTTTTAGGTCCTGCTATCATACCAAGTACAAAACCAATTTTAAAAACCAATAAATTACCCCAAGCAAAACTGATCGGTCTCAAACTTGATTCAAAGGTTAGACGCTTTATAGCAAATAGAGAATTTTAATGTACTCAAAGTGGTAGAATGATAAATGTGATCGCCACGTTGCAATGAGACCCTTAGCAAAACACTACTTCTATTCCTCACAACTCGCAAATGAGCAAATAAAATCGAAAGTGGAACTTGTAGTTCACTAAGAAAACATCACAACAACGACTATCACTCGGAATTACCACAACAGAGGATACCTATGTGAAAGAATACGCAAGGCAAAAAAATGGGGATGAAAGCAAAATATGCGAGGAATAAAAGTTAAAAAAAAAAAAAAAAAAACCTTGATATTGGTCTTCTTCAAGAGAATTGGGGTTGCAAAGTTCCTCTGCAATCAGAAAACAATTCTTTGAAAACAACAAATGTTATGAAATCAAATCAAATTAATAGATTGCCTAGAAGTTAATTTGATAATAAAACAAAGCAGGAAATAATTGAGAAACAAATCATGACAGATTGATTGATTTCCAATGACCCAACCACTTACCTTTCAATATTTCTAACTTGCTCTTGCAATATGTAGATCCCTGAAAAAGAAACACACCAATCATCAGATACAATACCAAAACATCGAAACGAGTTTATTTTAAAACACCAGGAAAGGAGGAAGACGAAAGGTAAGGATATGCCTTAACAAACCCCTGTTAATCTTGTGCAGTTTAATAGGGTGGTAAAAAGGGGAAGGTGAAACGGCCAAGAGCAACGTTCAAAATCTTAAACATCACATATCCGATTGATGGAAGAAGATGAATTGAGGGGGGCGGCAGGGGGGTTTCTGAATTCTGACACACGGGAGGGCAGACGATGGGTTGCTTGACTTCATTTTGGTTTGAACAATATTAAATGATGGGCTTTATGACATGCATAATGAGGTGGAGAAAGCAAATTCAGAATTTTTTTAGAGGCGACAAATAAGCGTTGAGCTGGCTTTTTAATTTGCAAATGCATCGAAAATATGACACGTGGGTGTCAATGTTAGCCTAAGTATAGATAAGTACAGATATGACACGTGAGCGTCAATGTTAGCCTATTAATAGATAAGTATAGATAACGTGTAGCAGTTAAAGACTAGCACTTTTTATTTAATGAGAAAAAGGATGGGGCCCACTTGAAAATTCTGCCATTGATGATATGAGTTCGTATATTTTGAGTTTGTATGTACACTGACATGTCAAGAACAAACTGAGTAGGGAGTTCATCCATTGTGGTTGCCCTAAGACGGCCCTGCGCAGCACCTTACCTTATAAGCATTTGAGGGACCTCGATCTATATATGGAGCACTTGCACTTGACGTCTAGAAAGCTGTATCGCTTTGACTCCACCTTGCATAAAATGTTTTTCGGCATTGTATTAGTGACTACTTGGAATTCCGATCCCCCAAACTTTTTATGCTTAAAAAGGTGCTACCTCATTGAAGTGTTTGAGAAACCTCTAGGAGAGCACTTGAAAATTTTTAAGACTTCAACCTCACTCGCAGATAATAATTAGTTGCTCATGTTTCTATTTGAATTCTAAAGTCCTTGACAAGTATCGCAAAGCACCATAATAGCCTTAATCTCAACCGTCCATAATGTTAAGAATCACTCCCATGAAGGATGACATAAATTGCATGAGTATACTTCGCTCTAGCTGCCTCTCAGATTATAACACATTCCTGACTTGATTCAGGCTAACAAATTATACTTAATTCGCTGGATTTTAGGTCAAATGTTGCGCCTTTTAGTTAACATAAATGATTAGTCACATAAAATGCATCTATTTCTAGAGCTTCTCAAGGTAGATGACTGATAACTAATGCGAATTACAACATTAGAACATTGCAATCAAGAATAGCAAAGAATAACTAACTCGCTGTAGTTAAATTAGGTATGTATTGTACTGTGTACTAAACCTCACCTTCATCTTCTGTTTTCTTTTTTTTGTCGTGTACCATACAATTCTTCGCATAGTCAGAAAGACAAATGTATGTAGGTCAGAGGTTTTATAGTTATAGGTTAATAACTCATCCAAACCCCGAGCCATGGGAACACATACATATTACATATATATATACCACGTCCTACCATTGAGTACCACGCATATGACACCACGTCCTACCATATGACACCACGTCCTACCATAAAGTCAGTGAAATTGAGTAAGCTAACACCTCAACTCGTAGAAAACCAAAACCCTTACCTGGATTTTGAAAACGTTTTAGTTTTATTTTCGAAAACCACACTTAGCACATTATCACATAAACCCATCGTAAGACAAATCAAATCACCGAAATAGAAGTATCACAAACTCTACAACAAATGTATAACAATTCATAATATAATCCAAGTCATTATTTACGATTTTTAATGAGAAATTCATTGCGATCTTTATAAGTGGGACGAATCGAGTCTTTGTCAACTCATCCAAACCACACCATTCATATTTTGATAAGTGGGTGAGCCGAATTTTACCGAATCACCAAACCATACAATTATACACGTGGGTGAGCCGAATGTTTGCCGACTCACCAAACCATTATATACGTGGGTGAGTCAGTTCTTTGCCGACCCACCAAACCATACCATACAAGACTACTAGACCTTAAGTGTGCACACCCCCTATTAAGTATTGCTAACCCAATAGAGTAGTACTAGAGTCAAACCCTCTTAAAACCGATGCGGTGGGGCAATGAAGTGGAGTCGATGTGACTCAAACCAAATAAAGTGGAGTCGATGCGACTCAAACCAAATAATCCTCATGTATCCTCATACTTTACTTATTTATTTTTATTTATGATATTGGTCATTTACACACAAACTCATATTCCAACAATCATACAATCATTCATAATTCAGTCATATCAATATCAATTACACATCTATCAATCATAATTCCAATAACATCTTTTGAATCATAAAGCGAACAAAATATCAATGAAATAATCAAATCCAATTCAATCAAGATACAATAATCAAAACAATAAATCGTTCTCCACCTAATATGATACTAAGTTTTCATCCAACACGTCAATCACTTAGCATATAATTTTGAAAGGTTTCTACAAGTTTAAGAAAGGTTGAGCATGCTAGCTTACCTTTTTTTTTCAATGCACGCAAGGACACGACAGCACAACGGTCACTAATACTCTTCGTCTACGAACTCAGGGGCTACAATTACAACCAACAAATCCCAAATCAATACTAATCTCACCTAACCATTCATCTAATACTTATATTAATTCTATTCTACATGCAATGCCATGATAATTTAAATCTAACCCCACAATTTACAACTAACCAGAAATTCCAATTCTAATTCAATACTTTGCTTCTAATACTCAAACAACACTCAATTTATTTTAAAAATTCTCAAAGACTTGCAATTACTTTTAAAACAGAATCTAATTCATAAAAACAAACTTTTAATTATTATGATTTATTTAGGATTTATTTTATACAATTTATATTATGTGTTAATTATGAAAAACATGGTTTAATTACACAAAATTATACAAAAAACGAATTAATTCAATTAAACTTCGAAAATCGATTTATAACTCTCTAAATTATCACAATGTCGAAATACTAACCATCCTAATTGATTCAAGCTAATTGACCTAATTAAGAAACAATTAACCCAAAATTTTCCCCAAATCACAATTTCTTCAAATTTGAACAAAACCCCAATTAAATCTCAACTAAATTCAAGAACCCTATTTAACAGATTATAAACATGCTAGAGTCATAATTTACGAAGCTAATTAAACACAACTCGAATAATTACACTAATTAAACCCAAATTCGTAATTAGTAAAAATCAACATAAAACCATCATCAAAATCAAATCTTTATGTATAAAACTAACCCTAATCGATTACCCAATACTTATAACGTATACTAGGACTGATTAATCATGATTTGAAGTAAGAAAACGAATTGAAAACGATGATAATTGAAGAAGACGAAAAACAGGGGAAAAGAAGAGGATAGCGTGGCTCACAAAACTGAACGAGGAAGAAAGATGGTGGTGCAGCGGTCGGAAGTAAAGATTGACGGCGAGCTGGGCAGGAAGACAAGGCGGCGGCGAAGGTTGGAGTGCGTGCGGCGAGGGTGATGAGCGCAGGGATGAAGAAACAGGGGGTCGATCCCCTGTTTTTATAGAGAAGAAGGGGGGGGGGGGTTTCGGGTTTCTTCTTTTTTTTTTCTTTTCGTTTGTTTTTTTTTTTTTTTCTTTCCTTTTTCCTTTTATTTCCTTTTCCTTTTATTTTTCTGGTTTCTTTTCTCTTTTTTTTTTTTCCTTTTTGGGTTGGGTTGGGGTATGATTTGTATATGGGCCAATAGTGTTGGTTTTGGGTTAGTGTTGGTCCATTGGCTATGTCTGGCCCGGTTTAGAAATAAGACCCAAAATAGAAATTCCATTTTTTTTTTTTTTTTTTTTTTTTAGAAATCATTTCCGAACTCATTTCGAAAACGACTCACAACTAACATTTAAAATCTTTCGCACTCCAATAATCTAATTAATAAATCTAAATTATTAATATAAAATACTTTGAAATTTCGGGATATTACATCCTTCCCCCCTTAAGAAAATGCTTCGTCCTCGAAGCGCAAAGTAATTAGGTGAACTCATTAAACAAACACATCACACATACCAAATCATATGATGCAAGTGTATGAATGCAATGCATGGTCAAAGTAAAAGAACGAAGTTAGTATCACATTCTTCCCCCCTTAAAAGGGAGTTACGTCCTCGTAACTCTAGTTATACCTGATCAAAGAGGTGTGGGTATTTTCGTTTCATGTCATCCTCGGCTTCCCATGTAGCTTCTTCAGTTTGGTGGTTAGTCCACAACACCTTGACCAACTTGGTGACCTTGGTACGGGTATTCCTAGTTTTTGTGTCTAAGATTTTCACTGGATGTTCCTCATAAGTCAAAGATGGATCTAATTCGACTGTTTCAGGTTCTAAAACATGAGAAGGATGTGAAATATACTTTTTGAGTTGTGACACATGAAAAACATTATGAACCCTATGGAGGTCTGAAGGAAGATCTAGTCTATAGGCCACCTTTCCAATTTTCTCTAGAATATCATAAGGACCAATGAACTTTGGGCTTAGTTTTCCTTTCTGACCAAATCGCATAACCCCTTTTGTCGGTGAAACCTTCAAAAATGCTTTCTCTCCTATTTCGAATTCAACTGGACGCCGTTTCTGATCTGCATATGACTTCTGACGATCTTGTGCTGATTTCATTCTTTCATGTATCAAACGAACTTGGTTCATTGTATCTTCGATCAACTCTGGTCCTAGAACCACTGTCTCACTTATGTCGCTCCAACACAAAGGTGTCCTACATTTTCTACCATAAAGTGCTTCGTACGGTGCCATCCCTATGCTTGCATGGTAGCTATTGTTGTAGGAGAATTCAATCAATGGCAATCTATCAATCCACGAACCTTGGTAATCCATAGCACAAGCTCTCAACATATCCTCTAAGGTCTGAATCGTGCGCTCAGTCTGACCGTCTGTGGCTGGGTGAAACGCAGTGCTGAAGTTCAATTTTGTACCCAAGGCCTTCTGAAATTCTTTCCAAAAATGAGCTAAGTAATTGGGATCTCTATCAGAAACAATCGTACTAGGTACCCCATGATATCTCACAACATTGTTGATATACGCATGCGCCCTTTGCTCCATGTTCCAAGTGTCCTTCATAGGAATAAATCGAGCAGTCTTAGTCAGTCTATCTACAACCACCCAAATTTGATTCATACCATTCTTTGTAACTGGCAATGCTGTCACGAAATCCATGGATATTGAATCCCATTTCCAAGTAGGTACATCTAATGGTTGCACTAGTCCTCCCATTCTTTTGTGCTCAAACTTTACCTTCTGACAAGTAAGACACCTAGAAACAAATTCTGCAACCTCGTTCTTCATCCTTGGCCACCAAAAGAACTTCTTCAAATCCTTGTACAACTTATCACCCCCAGGGTGAACTGAGTATGGAGTGTTATGCGCCTCAGTCATCAATCTTTCTTTCACATCACTACACTTCTGAGGTACACACCATCTACCTTTGAATCTAATACTGCCATCACCGAAAATCTGAAACTCATTGGTCAAACCACTCTCAATCTTCTTCTTGATTCTTTCCAACTTGACATCACCAGGTTGTCCTTGACGAATCTCATTAAATATGTCCGAAGTGGAAGTCATACTAAACAAATGATTCTCCAAAGCCCCATGTTCCACCACCTCTAGATTCATTTTCTGAAACTCCACGCACAGTTCATTAGGGACGACCCACATAGAGTTCAAGGTATGACTCGATTTCCTACTCAAAGCATCTGCAACAACATTAGCTTTCCCTTCATGATACTGAATCTCCAAATCATAATCCTTAATGAGTTCTAACCATCTCCTTTGTCTCATGTTCAGTTCTTTCTGTGTGAAGATATACTTAAGGCTTTTATGGTCAGTAAAGATTTTACAAGTCGTGCCATATAAGTAATGTCTCCATATCTTCAATGCAAACACAACAGCAGCTAATTCTAAGTCATGGGTGGGGTAATTTTCTTCATTAGGTTTTAGTTGTCTAGACGCATAAGCAATAACTTTCCCTTTTTGCATCAACACACAACCTAAACCCTTTTTCGATGCATCACTATACACCTCAAATCCCTCAGATTCTGACGGTAAGGTTAAAACAGGTGCCGTAGTCAACAATTCTTTCAATTTCTGAAATGCTTCCTCACAACGGTCATCCCACTCATACTTTGTAGTCTTTTTCATTAAATTAGTGAGGGGTCTAGCAATGGTCGAGAAATCCTTCACAAATTTCCTATAGTAGCCAGCCAAACCCAAGAAACTCCTGATATCAGTAACTGATTTAGGTGTAGGCCAATCTTTCACAGCTTTAATCTTTCCTGGATCAACTGAAATTCCTTCACTACTAATGACATGTCCCAAGAAGGCTACCTCATTAATCCAGAACTCACATTTAGACAATTTCGCATACAACTTATGATCTCTCAATGTTTGCAAGACTAGCCTAAGATGCTTTTCATGTTCTTCCTTACCCTTTGAATACACCAAAATATCATCAATGAAAACCACGACAAAACGATCAAGATAAGTTCTGAAGATTCTATTCATCACATCCATGAACACAGCAGGAGCATTAGTCAATCCAAAAGGCATCACAGTGAACTCATAATGACCATAACGTGTCCGAAAGGCAGTTTTAGGGATATCTTGTTCAGCAATCCTAAGTTGATGATACCCAGATCGCAGGTCAATCTTAGAAAAAGTGTCAGCACCTCTTAACTGGTCAAACAAATCATCTATCCTCGGCAATGGGTACTTGTTCTTAATGGTCACATTATTCAGCTCTCGATAGTCAATACACAACCTTAACCCACCATCCTTCTTCTTAACAAAC
Organism: Spergularia marina; assembly: GCA_963680865.1. Lineage (NCBI taxonomy): Eukaryota > Viridiplantae > Streptophyta > Magnoliopsida > Caryophyllales > Caryophyllaceae > Spergularia > Spergularia marina. Next base: position 6,647,672 of record OY804545.1, on the reverse strand, counting down.
AAAACAGGAGCTCCCCATGGCGATACACTCGGTCTTATGTATCCCTTCTCTATCAACTCTTGTATCTGATCTTTCAATTCTTTCATCTCAGCCGGTGCCATCCTATATGGTGCTTTGGAAATTGGTGCAGTTCCTGGCACTAAGTCAATGGTAAACTCTACTTCTCTATTAGGAGGCATTCCTGGTATTTCATCTGGAAACACATCTGGAAACTCATTTACCACGGCAATTTCATCAAGTCCTTTTTCTTCCACACTCGTGTCCTGGATAAAGCAGAGATAGGCTAGGTGGCCCTTCCTAATTTTGGTGAAGATGGACATGGCAGACACAATTTTGATAGCTGGTTTATGAACTACCCCTCTATAAGAAATTCTTTGCCCCTTGGGTCCTTTCATACTAACTTTTTGTTCAAAACAGTCAATGTTGGCCTTATACTTACCCAACCAGTCCATCCCTAGGATAACATCTATATTTAGAAGGTCGAATTGGATAAGGTCTACAGGTAGTTTGGTTCCCATTATTTCTACATCTACCCCTTCAAAGGTTTTATCACATGTAATGACTTTACCAGATGGAACAGCTATAGGTGTAGAAATTTGAGAACTAGGTTCAAGACACAACTTATGAACAAATGAAGATGAAATGAAAGAATAAGAGGCTCCAGAATCAAATAAGACAAAAGCAGGAGTATTATGGACTAGGAAAGTACCGGTCACCACATTGGTCGTAGTATCAGCCTGAGCTCTATTCATGACAAAGATTTGACCTGGATTGCGCTGGTTGTTCCCTCCTTGAGCATTAATGTTGGCATTCCCACCAGCGTTCCCATTGGCATTCCTAACAGCAGCTCCATTGTTGTTACCATTACCAGCTTGAGCATTGTTGTTGTTACCTTGGAATCTAGCATTGTTCCCATTATAGTTGCCCCTGAATTGGTTCTGGTTTTGGTTGTTGCCTTGGTAGTTGGGGCGAGTGTTATTGTTGTAGGAATTTTGGTTGTTGTTTTGGTAAGTAGGACGAGGATTGTTATTATATGAATTTTGGTTGAAGTTTTGGTTTCCCCTATTGTTTCCCACATAACCACTTCCCATTTGATTTTGGGGTTTAGACCTACACTCAAATGCTCTATGTCCTCTTTTCCCACAGCTATTGCAGTTAATCAATCTTCCAGCACAATCAACTCCAGGGTGATCTCCATTGCACGACTTACAATAATAATGACGCTCAAGCTTCTTGTCCTGATTACGGTTTTGGAAATTGTTCCCTGTAGAGTTTCTGTTGAACCCTTGGTTACCCCCAAAGTTGTTTGGCTTTCCCCTCTTATCATTCCCATGGTTGTGGTTCTTGCCAGTTTCATAAGTGTTGGATGTTTGGGGTTCAAACTTTCTTTTGTTGTTGCGGGTTTCCTCCCTGAGCTCATGCACTCTCCACCCACTAGCAGCTTTTCTATAAGCCTCATGCACATCAGCAAAGGTCATCATGACCATGGTTTCCTGGAGGCTGTAGTCAAGTCCCTCAATAAATCTAGTGATCTTTGAGGCATCATCTGGTAAAATAGTGGTTGCAAAACGAGAAAGTTCAAGGAATTTGGCATAGTAATCACTCACACTTCCCCGGTTTTGTTTCAGTGCTAGGAATTCGGAGAGTTTCCTTTGCCTAACATGCTCGGGGTAGAATCTTTGTCTTAGGGCATCCTTAAGGCTATCCCAATTGAAGTTTGGTTGAGCTTGGAAGGTTGCTCCAGTGGCTGACCACCAAATATCAGCTTCTCCTTTAAAGTAGAAGACAGCTCCATCTACCTTTTGGTTTGCTGGACAGTTAATGGTGTTGAAGATTTTCTCCATATCTCTTATCCAATTCTCAAGTTCAGTAGGATCTTCACGCCCATAGTAAAACTCAGGTTTCCTTTGGGATATCTTCTTAGCCCAGTCAATCACAGGTGGTTGGTTATTGTTTTGCAGCAATTGAACCACAGCAGCTGCAAACTGGTGAAATCCATCGTTTTGTTGTTGTTGGTTCATGTTTCTGTTAATCCGTCGTGTATAGTAGCGATGAATGGGGTGCATATAACCTACACTAACGAATTATTTATGATTACATTTCTACTTTACTTAATAGTTCAATATATAATGCAATTAGCACAAAATAACATTTCAAGTAATTAATAAAAGAAGTCATATAAATTTCATTAATAATAAAGCTTAAAGCATCCATAAATAATAAAGCATATAAATCATCGACGCAGCGATGTCCAAACAATAGTCTAAGATGCTACTATAGAGCATTTTTATTATAGTTATTATGCTAGTCACTAACTTCCATTACTAAGGGTAGGGTGGGAGGGCACTATCCATGTTTTATCATGCTTCCTCTATAGTCGAGTCAATTACTTCTCCATCCTCTAGCCATTCCTTGTGTGCCTCTAAGAGTCTTGTAGCTAAAATCTCTGGAGTGATCAACCATCTACCTTGATGGGTATACTTTTCTACATTGGGTAATGCTCCTTTCTTGATAAGATCTCTATATTTACCCTTGAAATACGCCCATGGTGCTTTATTTGGTAGAGTCCTTAGAATAAATCTGGCTTGAGCAAGAGGGTGGAAATAGAAGTCATCCTTATATTTTCGCCCATAATAGTCACATTGATTAGCTACCCTTTGACAATATGCCACGATCTCTTCATCGTCTCCCATCCTAAGCCTCAATGGGTTGTCGGCTTTTATTTCAGCTTTGGTTGGTGTCCTAATTAAACGAACCATCCTATAAAAGGTACACATTAACTTAGCACTTATCCCCAATGAAGCAATTATGAGTACAATAATCAACATATAAATGAATTAACTTGGAATTCCTAACATTTCAGTCTCCACCAGCTCAAAGGTGCATTATTCCAATCATCACAAGAGATTATGACATTCACACCTTAGTTACAATCCATTTATCAACCATAGACATTTCATAGCATGCTTGTAAAATTCATAATTTCGTAACGTGATCCATATCATTCCAAACGATTAAGGTAACTTTTGATCTTCTGGAATTCTATCAATCTCATTCATTGCATTCCAATCATTTAAATTTTCAAATCATCGCATTCATTTATCAGAACTCCACCACCATGATTTGAATTCAATCAAGAGTAATCATACATAACCTCGCATGCAATATCAATACAAGTAGTAAGTAAGGTTGAATTAAGCACACATAAATAACAAACCCATCCCCCATACGGCTTGGTTCATTTTAAATTCTATATTATTATTTTGTCTTGTTCATTCTTTCATTCTATTTTCCTAATCTTATTAATTCATTTTAAGTTTTTGACCTAACCTGGCTCTGATACCAACTGTAACACCCCCAAATTTCCTTTCTCTTTTAAAAACATTTTTATCACGAACCAAAATACAAATAAGGAAATTCAGAGGTGTCACTCCGCACTCAAGTCAAAGACCCGAATGCTAGGAGATTCCAAAAGCCAGAATATGATTATCTAATGGTCTAAATTAATCTATTACAATCTATTAATTAAATTACAACAATTCGAAATATGAAATATGAAATATAAATGATCTAAGTATTATCAATAGTCTATAGCTTAAAGCCTAAACTTTATTTGATTCAGCTAATATCTAGTGAGTCGTCATCCCCGCAATGCACCATCTACTTCATACCTGTGGTGGATTTAAAACACAAGAACCACAGTTTGAAAAGTCAGTGAAATTGAGTAAGCTAACACCTCAACTCGTAGAAAACCAAAACCCTTACCTGGATTTTGAAAACGTTTTAGTTTTATTTTCGAAAACCACACTTAGCACATTATCACATAAACCCATCGTAAGACAAATCAAATCACCGAAATAGAAGTATCACAAACTCTACAACAAATGTATAACAATTCATAATATAATCCAAGTCATTATTTACGATTTTTAATGAGAAATTCATTGCGATCTTTATAAGTGGGACGAGTCGAGTCTTTGTCAACTCATCCAAACCACACCATTCATATTTTGATAAGTGGGTGAGCCGGATTTTACCGAATCACCAAACCATACAATTATACACGTGGGTGAGCCGAATGTTTGCCGACTCACCAAACCATTATATACGTGGGTGAGTCAGTTCTTTGCCGACCCACCAAACCATACCATACAAGACTACTAGACCTTAAGTGTGCACACCCCCTATTAAGTATTGCTAACCCAATAGAGTAGTACTAGAGTCAAACCCTCTTAAAACCGATGCGGTGGGGCAATGAAGTGGAGTCGATGTGACTCAAACCAAATAAAGTGGAGTCGATGCGACTCAAACCAAATAATCCTCATGTATCCTCATACTTTACTTATTTATTTTTATTTATGATATTGGTCATTTACACACAAACTCATATTCCAACAATCATACAATCATTCATAATTCAGTCATATCAATATCAATTACACATCTATCAATCATAATTCCAATAACATCTTTTGAATCATAAAGCGAACAAAATATCAATGAAATAATCAAATCCAATTCAATCAAGATACAATAATCAAAACAATAAATCGTTCTCCACCTAATATGATACTAAGTTTTCATCCAACACGTCAATCACTTAGCATATAATTTTGAAAGGTTTCTACAAGTTTAAGAAAGGTTGAGCATGCTAGCTTACCTTTTTTTTTCAATGCACGCAAGGACACGACAGCACAACGGTCACTAATACTCTTCGTCTACGAACTCAGGGGCTACAATTACAACCAACAAATCCCAAATCAATACTAATCTCACCTAACCATTCATCTAATACTTATATTAATTCTATTCTACATGCAATGCCATGATAATTTAAATCTAACCCCACAATTTACAACTAACCAGAAATTCCAATTCTAATTCAATACTTTGCTTCTAATACTCAAACAACACTCAATTTATTTTAAAAATTCTCAAAGACTTGCAATTACTTTTAAAACAGAATCTAATTCATAAAAACAAACTTTTAATTATTATGATTTATTTAGGATTTATTTTATACAATTTATATTATGTGTTAATTATGAAAAACATGGTTTAATTACACAAAATTATACAAAAAACGAATTAATTCAATTAAACTTCGAAAATCGATTTATAACTCTCTAAATTATCACAATGTCGAAATACTAACCATCCTAATTGATTCAAGCTAATTGACCTAATTAAGAAACAATTAACCCAAAATTTTCCCCAAATCACAATTTCTTCAAATTTGAACAAAACCCCAATTAAATCTCAACTAAATTCAAGAACCCTATTTAACAGATTATAAACATGCTAGAGTCATAATTTACGAAGCTAATTAAACACAACTCGAATAATTACACTAATTAAACCCAAATTCGTAATTAGTAAAAATCAACATAAAACCATCATCAAAATCAAATCTTTATGAAACTAACCCTAATCGATTACCCAATACTTATAACGTATACTAGGACTGATTAATCATGATTTGAAGTAAGAAAACGAATTGAAAACGATGATAATTGAAGAAGACGAAAAACAGGGGAAAAGAGGAGGATAGCGTGGCTCACAAAACTGAACGAGGAAGAAAGATGGTGGTGCAGCGGTCGGAAGTAAAGATTGACGGCGAGCTGGGCAGGAAGACAAGGCGGCGGCGAAGGTTGGAGTGCGTGCGGCGAGGGTGATGAGCGCAGGGATGAAGAAACAGGGGGTCGATCCCCTGTTTTTATAGAGAAGAAGGGGGGGGGGGGTTTCGGGTTTCTTCTTTTTTTTTTCTTTTCGTTTGTTTTTTTTTTTTTTCTTTCCTTTTTCCTTTTATTTCCTTTTCCTTTTATTTTTCTGGTTTCTTTTCTCTTTTTTTTTTTCCTTTTTGGGTTGGGTTGGGGTATGATTTGTATATGGGCCAATAGTGTTGGTTTTGGGTTAGTGTTGGTCCATTGGCTATGTCTGGCCCGGTTTAGAAATAAGACCCAAAATAGAAATTCCATTTTTTTTTTTTTTTTTTTTTTTTAGAAATCATTTCCGAACTCATTTCGAAAACGACTCACAACTAACATTTAAAATCTTTCGCACTCCAATAATCTAATTAATAAATCTAAATTATTAATATAAAATATTTTGAAATTTCGGGATATTACAAAAACATTAAAATAAATCGACTATAAGAAACATACGCCTGAAATATGTTCTTGAATATCAAACAGGCTAATTGTGATTCCAAAATCAGAACGGTGAGATTATAAAACAATCATGTGTAAAACTCGAAAAATTAACGGATTATTAGTTAAAAAAAAAAAGAAATTAACAAGATCTCGTGTTCTTCTGATTATCTAATTATCATCCTCGTCCTCACTTAATAACTATCGGTCATCCGTGCCACAACTCTCATCACTACTAGTTACTAGGTCTGACTCTGTCACGCCCCAGCAATGATCATCATCATCCCATATTCCCAAAAGATATTTTCTTACGTTGCTATGTACATGTGGCTTGTCATCGAAAGCCACGGAAGAGGATGCTACAGTAGCGTCACAGTCACGTTTGATATCACAAAGCTGAGGATTGTTACCAAGAGGCTTTAACTCACCAAGGCATTCCGCATAGTTCACCACACCCAAAGTTCCATATAGTTCACCACATCCGAGTTGATAATAAGTTCTTGGATACTCGCCGATTCCATCACTGATTCGGCCGTCTACCGCCTCGTACATCCCCATGGATACCGTGTTCTTTAATCTTATAATTATCATTGGGTGAGTATGAGACTAACTGAGCGTTGTTGTCACCGAAGAAAACTCTCCCATCATTCGAAATCCCAACAACACGAAACCCATTGATAGGTCCAACACTAATCGAATATTGCATTGTCCAAGATTCCGCAACACCATACTCATTCATCTTCCACACCTCAACACACTCGGTCTTAGCACAACATGCGACCATGACAAGCGCCTCTTGACACACCCAAACACTACGATGTACGTAATCAATTGGAGAAATCGAAGTTCCTGCAAGCAATTCATAAGTCTCTTTGACCATGTCGAATGCAAGGACACATAACTTACTCGTCAAGGCACCACTACGCGTGTAGCCTTCTTTACGACACGACTAATGATAGACTTAATTAAGGTAGCAATTTGTAAATTCCGGGCGTGAGTCCATTTGTAAATCCTCAAAAATTCGCAAAGCATATCTGGTAGGGTATGAATAGATGACTCTCCATGAATCAGTGACACTATTATAAACCCTAATGTGTCAACAATTTGGAGCCGGATCAAAGTAGGTAGACCAATAACATATAACCACCACTTTGTAATCCATAAGGTTATGATCATACCCGAATCCGATATGAAAGCCTTCCGGGTCACCTATTACAAGAGAATCCTCCGTATAAATACCAGCAGCAATATTATACGTGCCATCAATCAATTGGCATGGCCCTCTTAGACATCGGGCAGGGATGGGAAACGAGATAGCGGGTCGGATATATTTGCAATCTCGGGTATCCGGGTTCCAAAGAACGAATGTACCGGCACACCTCTCGATCAATCGATGGTATATACAATAATAACCATTGATCGGACCAAACACATGAACATCCCTATGAAATACATAATCTTTCAAACGTGCATCATAAAATTCCTCATCACCGTGTCTTTCTAACCCTTCGACGAGAAATGGAGGGAACTCTAAATCTTCAATCTTTTCAAAGGTTTGACGATCATGTAACGATACAACGTTAGTTTCTGTAGCGTAATCTCGACGAAAACAAAGTAGGGCTTGCCGTCGAGACTGATGATTATTGTAATTTTTAGTGAAACAAGGGTTTTGGATGCAAGAGTTCCATCTCTTAGATACACTTAAGAAGCGTTTGAGGGATTTGGAGGGTAATCTCAACAAAATTTCTTGTTCTAATTCTTCTGGTATGGATCTCTTCTCCATGATTAGCTGCTAGGTTTCAAACACGATTGATGATGAGATAGATTTAAGGTGAAGTCGATTCGTGATATATATGTTTTGAACTTGTCAAATTAGACGAAAACCCTATTTTTTTGTTAGAATAAATGAAAGCCCATATTAGGCGACTGCAATCGGTAAGTTGAAAATAAAATTCATTTGAAATTCACGAATTCAAAATTCCCATGAATTAAATTTTTTGGAGTTGTTTGGTTGCCTAAAATCGTGGGAATTGACAAATCATGGTAATTTTCAATTCCCACAAAATGGAGGAATTGGTTTACCTAACCCCCCCCCCCCTAGTAATTGACAATTTCTGTGGGAATTCAATTCCTACATGCAACCAAACAGTTTTGAGAAATTCATGTGAATTTCTACAACGTGGGAAGTGGAACTTCATGGGCATTCCGAATTCCAGTATGCAACCAAACGACCACTAAGTTTACAAGTTCCCACATCAAAATTCATGTTTTAAGTTTTTTAATTTAGTATTTTCTTTGAATATTTTTTATAAAATTCCAATATAGTCGTAAAGCAAACTTTTCGCAGTTTTCAATAAGGAGATTATGCGATTTGTAAACATTAACACACTAGTCACTCGTAAGTAACTTAAACTCTTACGAAAAATCCTAAGTACTAATTACAAGTGTGTTTCACTCCAATTGCGCTTGGATCGGCTTTTAAATACTGTACTTCATAGGATTCTAAGGACGTAGGATAACAAAAAAAACACATTCATGCTCCATATTAGGGTGAATCAAAATTTTATAATAACAGACAGTCATCGCCAGTTACACTAAAATATTAAATCTTGTTCATTAGTTATGTAATAATTAAGGGCCCGTTCGGTATCACTGCCGTTTTCAGGTTTTGGTTTTTTTAGTAAAAAAATTAGTCAAATAAGTTACAAAATTAACTTCAAATTGTTTGGTTGTATAATAGTCATATAGAAAATGAAAACTAACAACTGAAAACTGAAAACCACTTTTTCTGGTTTTCAAAAACGGGACTTTGGTTTTCAAAAAAACTGAAAACTGAAAACAAAAAACAATACCAAATAGGCCCTAAGCGATCTACACCATTAGAATAAGGTAACCATGGTTAAGTAGTCTTGAGATGGTATACTGATAAATTGATGAATACGTGTAATCATTGTAGCGTAAACACAAGACAAAATAAAAGGTTTGGTATGTTGATAATTAGAAAGAATTACATTGTTCATCTATATATATACAAAGCTAGGAGAAACTGTACAGGAGCTATATTTACAGGTTGTTACAAAATCTGTTATAACCGCCTATCTCGACAAGTGTGCAAGCAGTTATAACTATCTCTCATCCTTGACTCATCTTGTAACCGCCTCAGTGTTGACGCATAGCTGACTCAGCAATCCAAGCCAGTCCATCATTACCAATTAATCGCGGGTAACCCCCGGTCCGGCCGCCCCTGACCTACGAAGAAAAGGGTTGCACTTGAAGCAGCTGTATCAGCAATATTCTCTTCATCCCCCCTTAAGTGCAACTTGCCAATTACTGAACCTAACCAAGCCTGTTAGCAAGATAGGAATGCTGGGCAGATCCTAAGGCTTTAGTCATAATATCAGCAATTTGATTCTGACTGGAAATGTGCTGAGTTTTGATCAGACCATCTTGAATCTTTTCTCGAATAAAATGACAGTCTAACCTTAAGTGTCTGTTCCTCTCATGGAAGACTGGGTTTGCTGCAATATGCTATGCAGCCTTATTGACACAATGGAGTGGGATTGGTAAAGGGAATTGTACCAGGAAATCTCGAAATAATCCTTCTAGCCAAACCAACTCAGCAGCAATATGTGACATGCTCCTGTATTCAGCCTCTGCAGAAGATCTACTCACAGTATTTTGCTTCTTTGTTTTCCAGGAGATCAATGACTCTCCTAAAAACACATAGTACCCAGTCAAAGACTTACCAGTAAACATGCAAGTGCCCCACTCTGCATCACAGTAGCTTCTCAAACTCATCTTTGATGTAGAGGGATAAAATAACCCCGTGTTTATAGTCTGCTTGAGATATCTCACAAGGTATATGATACAACTTGGTGAATTGAAGCTGTATTGAAGATGAAGAGAAGAAGAATTATGGAAGAATTGAAGGAGAAGAGGAAGAAGAGTGAAGAAGAAGATACAAGGAGCTAAGCTCAACTTGTCAAAACAGAAAAGCGTAAAGGAGAAGGCTGGAGAGTGTAACAGAATTTGATGAGAAGTTGTTATTATTCATTGTCCAAAAAAATGATTACAATCTGAGTATTTATACCACTTTTGACAGATATTTTTGAACAGTACTCATTTGTTGACTTTGCTATTGACTTTGCTAACTTCTCACAACAATTGCAACTAACTCCTCTACTAATCTCCTATATCATTCCTCCTCCCTTAAAACAAGAGTTGCCCTCAACTCCTATTTATAGAAACTTTGCAATAAAACCAGGAAATTGTTTCTCCAGCTCCTCTGCATTCTCCTAGGTCGCTTCCAGATCAGAAAATCCTTCCCAGCTGACCAAAACCTGAGACTGTTGCTTATTCCTGATCTTTACTATCCTCTGATCCAGTATAGAGCTAGGAACTGGCACATGAGTTGAAGTTTGATTCTGAAACCAAGGAGGAATGTGTATTGCAGCAGGAAGAGTACCATGAAAGGCTTTCAGTTGAGAGGCATGAAAGACATCATGTATTTTTGAGCTGACTGGTAATTTGAGCTGATATGCCACCTTTCCAATAGCGGCAGAGATCTGAAAAGGTCCATAAAATTTGTGAGCCAGCTTCTGATTCCCTCTTTCCTGCACAGACAGCTGTCTATATGACTGAAGTTTTAACCAGACCCAATCTCCAATCTGATAAACCCTCTCAGTCCTGTGCTTGTCAGCCATAACCTTCATCCTTTCCTGAGCTTTCAACAGGTTTTGTCTTAGATTTGAAATCATAGCTTCCCTCCTCTGCATAGACCTGTCCAATTTATCCACTTTTGACTCTCCAGGTAAGTATGGCATGTGTAGGGGTGGTTTCTGGTTGTAAACCAATTGATAAGGGGTTAAACCAGTAGCAGAGTGAAAGTGTGTGTTGAACCACCACTCAGCTAAAGGTATCCACATAAGTCATTCCTTGGGTCTTTCCCCACACATACACCTTATGTACATCTCCAGACTTTTGTTGACAACTTCAGTTTGTCCATCTGACTGAGTATGATATGCAGATGACAACCTGAAATCTGTACCATGTAATGTGAACAATGACTACCAGAATTGACTCAAAAACACAGAGTCTCTATCACTTACTATACTCTTAGGCCAACCATGAAGCTTAAAGACATTATCCAAGTAAGCTTGTGCCACTTCCACAGTTGTATAAGGGTGAGCAAGGGGTATAAAATGGGCTGCTTTACTGAGCATGTCCACTACTACCATGATCACATCCTTCCCTTGTGATTTAAGTAACCCTGTTATAAAATCCATAGATATATCGACCCACATTTCCTCTGGAATGGGTAGTGCGTGGCTGCAACAACCCAGGATAAGCCACATTTTCATGTTTTGCAGCCTGGCAGACCACACATTTCCGGATGTATGAGCTGACATCTTTATTCATCCCTTTCCAGTGAAACAATGACTTGATCCTCTTTAATGTACCATCCCTCCCATTATGTCCACCTTCCCCAGAAGAATGATGCCACTTCAACAGCTGAATTTTCAAACTCTCTTTATTGCCAATATAGATTTTCCCATTTTTCCTCAATAAGCCATCCTGCCAGGTGTAATTAGGGATTGTCACACCTTCTTGTAATTTTTGTATGAGTACCAGTAAATACTCATCCTCAACATAATTGTCCTTGATTTTCTTTTCCAGATCAGAACCAATTACAGATATGGCCAAGCACAATATTTCTGCTCCCTGGACCCTGGATAAAGCATCAGCAGTCAGGTTTTCCCTACCACTCCTGTACACAATCTCATAGTCAAACCCCATCAGCTTTGACAACCCGAATTGCTGAAAAGGGGTAGAAATCTTCTGTTGAAGTAACCATTTCAGGCTTTTCTGATCTGTTCTTATTATGAAATGTTGACCTGATAGATATTGTTTCCACTTTTGCACAGCAAAAACAATGGCCATCAATTCCTTCTCATAAACTGAAAGTTTCTGCCATTTAGGTCCCAAACTCCTGCTAATATAAGCTAATGGATGACCATCTTGCATAAGAACAACACCAATTCCCTCATTAGATACATCTGTTTCCTCTTCAAATATCAACTTAACTTTAGGAACTGCTAGGACTGGAGCTGTAGTCAAAGCTACCTTCAGCTGTTCAAATGCTTTTCCTGCTTCCACATTCCACTCAAAAGCTCCTTTTTTAAGCAAGTTAGTCAGAGGTTTACTTATGACAGCATAGTTCCTCACAAACTTCCTGTAATACCCAGCTAAGCCCAGAAAACTCCTTACATCCCTGACATTCTTGGGAGCTGGCCAATCTGAAACAGCTTTAATTTTCTTTGGGTCCGTCTCAACCCCCTTTCCTGATATAAAGTGACCCAGATATTCCACCCTATCATTTTCAAAAGCACCCTTAGACAACTTAGCATACATTTGATTTTGTTGCATCAACCTAAATACCAAATCCAAGTGTCTCCAATGCTCCTCATGGCTTTTGCTATAGATTAGAATATCATCAAAAAACACCAAGACACACTTCCTAAGTAGTGATTTGAAGACCGAGTTCATCCAGCCCTGAAATGAGGCTGGTGCATTGGTCAAGCCAAAGGCAATAACCAAGAATTCATAGTGTCCACTATGGGTCTTGAATGCTGTCTTATACTCATCTTCTCCATGCATTCTCAACTGATGGTAGCCAGCCCTGAGATCTAACTTGGTGAAGACTGTTGCACCAGCTAGTTCATCTATTAATTCTTCTATGACTGGTATGGGAAACTTGTCTTTGATTGTTCTCTTGTTAAGTTCTCGATAATCCACACATAACCTCCATGTTCCATCTTTCTTTCGTACTAAGACCACAGGGGATGCAAAAGGGCTGGTACTATCCCTAATTATACCATTGTCCAACATCTCCTGAATCAATTTCTCAATTATATCCCTTTTTGCAATGGGATACCTGTAAGGCCTGATATTGACAGGCACTGCCCCATTCTCAAGTGGAATCTTATGACATGAATGCCTCGTGATGGTGGTAAAGTTTGGGTTCCTCAAAAATGGTGTTATACTGTCCCAAAAGGTGCTGCAAGAAGGAATTAGAGTTACCTGACTTCATTGACACAACATTACAGAAGGTAGTATGCATCTCTTGTTTGTAACAAGCATAACTGAGTTGCTGATGACACATAATCATTAGCTGACTTGCCTTGTAACATTTTAATCCTTTGGGCAGGTATTCCCTTCAAGATGACAGATCCATTTCCCCAGTCAAACTTAGAGATGGCCATTGGGCACTAGGAGCCCGGGCCCGCCCTGGCCCGGCCCTGGTCAAGGCATGGCCCGGCCCAGGCACTACAAAGCCCGGGTTTGGTAGTGCCAGGGCTAGTGCTCGAGTTTTCAAGCACTAGCCCTGGTCAAACTCGGTCAAAACCCGGTCAAGCCCTGGTCAAAGCCCCGGTCAAGCCCTGGTCAAATCCCCGGTCAAGCCCTGGTCAATGCCCCGGTCCAGCCCTGGTCAAGTAACGGCCCGCCCCAGCCCGCCCCTAGCAAACGGCTAGAAAGGTTTAAAAAACTAGCCGTTTTGGTTTGGCAGTTTTTTTTTTTTTTTGTTTTTTTTTTAATTTTATCCCTACCCTTAAATTTTCTATAAATACCCAATAAATCCAACTTCAATTTCCACACAATCACTCTCTCTATTCTACATTTCTTCTTCAATTACTACAATTCTACAACTCTCAAGTATTCAAGTTTTAAATTTACTTAAAAAAAATTATTACAATTTTTAAGTATTAATTAAGTTTTCAATTTTAGTTAGAAAAAAATTACTACAAGTATTATATTAAGTAAGTATACAATATTTAGTACTTTTATTATTGTTAATTTGATAATTATTATTAGTATTGATAATTATTGTATTTCGTATTGGATATTTTAATATTCTTATCAAAAAATCATATTAACCCGAAATGGATAATCTAACTCCCGATCAAAGAAGAGTGTTGAAAGAATATGAAGAATCACTTCTAGGTGATATTCATCAAGGTAAATTAATGTTTATAATTTATTTTTATAATTATTAGTTTTATTTTGTCAATTTTTCTTTTTATTGATATAATTTTATTTGTAGGTGTAGGTAATGCATCAGAACAAGAATCATCGGTCATGCCACCACCCGATTCTCGTCCAACAATGGATGTAGATTTACAAGATGGTAAAATTCAATTTATAAAGTTGCATATTTATTCAATTCATTTAATTTTTTAATTTATTCAATTAATGTAAATTTACAACTTAATTAATATCATTATTCTTTAATTGTAGGTGGACAAGGTGGTGGTATTATTAATCGACGTGGTGTCAAAGCAAGTTTTGTTTGGGCTCATTTTGACAAAGTGTACACCGAAAATGACCCAAAAGGTGTAAAATGTTTCAAACTTGTTTGTCGAATTTGCAAAGCCAACCATGTTAATGTGGAATTGAAGTGGAAAACGGGTAGCGGAACCGGTACTCAAGCTCGACACCTACAAAGCGTACATGGCATAATTGACCCCGAAAACATAGTTGAAGGTGAATCAAGCCATGGTGGTGGTCAATCACAAATCGGAAGTTATATGACCCCGACCCCCGGTGGAGGTATTCCTTTCTATTATAATAGAGATCGAATGATTGATAATATGGCTAATTTTGTTTGTCTTGATGAATTGCCGTTTAGTTTTGGTGAAAATATTAATTATGAAGAGTTTAACAGATTATCATTACAACCCGCTTATAGAAAGGTGCCTAGGAACACTCTTAAGCGTCATACTATGACACAATATCACAAAACAAAAGGCGAGCTAATTGAATATTTTCCTTCATTTAGTGGACGTGTTTGCCTAACTAGTGATACATGGACTTCAAGACAAGGTGAGCCTTATATATGCATTACCGCTCATTGGATTGATAATGATTATAAATTACAAAAACGTATTATTGCTTTTGATGTTACGGAAGAGTCGCATACCGGCTATAACATATATTCTCGTATTCATGCTACTTGTAATGAGTTTAAATTGACTGATAAGTTGTTTACTATTTCATTTGATAATGCTTCGGCTAATACTAATTGTATTGGTCATATCAAGAGTAATATTCCAACTTTATTATTAGATGGTATGTTTTTACATGTTAGATGTTGTGCACATATTATTAATTTGTCCGCTCAAGAAGGAATTGGTTGTATTTCTTCTATTTTAAGCCCTATTAGAAAAGTTATTAAGTGGCTTAGAGCAACGGGCACAAAAAAGCGTAGATATAAACAATTGTGCACGCAACATCAATTGCCAGCAAAGAGATTTGGTCTTGATACACCAACAAGGTGGAATTCTACCTACACCATGCTAGGTGCTGCAATCAGGTATAAACAAGTTATTACTACTTTGTATAATGAACATCATTCTACCGATCCAAATGCACGACTTCTCGATGATGTTACTTGGGAACTTACCGAACCTCTTTATGATCTTTTGAAATCTTATTATGATACTACAAAAGTTTTTTCGCTAGTATATGAACCAAATGTTCATTTGGTGATTTTACAATGCATTAAAATAGTTTTTGCTATGTCTAGTGTTGATTCTTCTAATTACGATAGCTTAAAGCAAGTTGTTTCTTTAATGCGTGAGAAATGGTTGGCTTATTTTACTGAATTTCCTATTATATATGGCATTGCATGTATTCTTGATCCCGGTGTTAAATCCGCGGGATTGAAAAACATGTTAGAATTTTATTATTCAACATTACAACAAGACTATGATGTAGATAATTATGTGAACAAATGTGTTTCTATTCTTACTAAATTACATGATTTGTATAATACACGTAGTGGTACTGATGCACAAGCTAGTTCTTCTTCCATGTCATCTAAATCTAAACCAAGTAGATTTAGTTTTTATCATAATATTATTTTGAAAAAACAAAAAACGACTTTAAATGATACTACATCTTTTGTCAATGATTATTTAACACTTGTCCATGATACTACCGATGAAAGTGATTTTAGCATTCTTAATTGGTGGCATAAACATAGCCACCAATATCCGATTTTAACCCAAATTGCAAAGGATGTTCTTGTAGTTCCAGCTTCGACAGTTGCTTCGGAGTCCGCTTTTAGTGCAGGTAGAAGAGTATTGGATGAAAAGCGATCAAGGTTAGCTCCCAAATCCGTGAAAGTATGTGTATGCAAAAAAGATTGGGATCAAGCATTAAAAAGAAGACAAGGAAAAAAGTATGATGATGATGACGACGAAGAAGATGATCCATTCATGACAATGGATACTACATCGGAATCGGGAGAGCATCAACCGCCGAACCGATCAAATAATCAAGCGACGGTAAGTAAGGTAAGTGAAGAACTACGTGGGCTTTGATTCTTTCGAGATACGTAGGCATCCTAATTATTATAAGTTTATCAAAAAATGATAAAATTATGGTAATTATGACCAAGCCCTTTTTTTTTTTCGGCCGAGCCAGCAGTGCTTGATCACTGGCCCGCCCGGCACTAGCCCGGGTCAAAGCCCGGTCAAGCACTGGCGGGCTAGTGCTAGTGCCCGAGAAATCGAGCACTGGCACTAGCCCGGTAACACCCCCAAATTTCCTTTCCTTTTCAAAAACATTTTATCGAGAATCAAAACACAAATAAGGAAATTCAGAGGTGTCACTCCACACTCGAGTCAAAGACCCGAATGCAAGGAGATTTCAAAAGCCACAGTGTAATTGTCTAATGGTCTAAAATAGTCTATTACAACCCATTAATTAAAATTACAACAGTCCAAAATACGAAATATGAAATAGTCTATGTCTAATAACTACTAGTCTAATTATTGAATCCAACTAATTCTAGTGAGTCGTCGTTCCCGCATGCATCAATCACTCTAAACCTGTGGTGGATTTAAAGCACAAAAACCACAGTTGAAAAAGTCAGTGAAATTGAGTAAGCTAACACCTCAACGTGTAGAAAGCCAAAATTCTTACCTTGATTTTGAAAACGTTTTTAGTTTTATTTTCGAAAACACACTTAGCACATAAACATATAATCATCCAATAATAATTCCAAACCAGTAGTTAAGAGTCATATATCAGAATCTACCATTCAATTCATCACATACTCATAGTATAAGAAACATTCCATAATCCATATCCAACAAATCAAAGATTAACGATAAATAAGAAATTCATGAGTCATGAGCCATAATCCACAATTCCTAGTTAACAATCCACAATCCACAATCCACAATCCACAATCCATAATCCATAATCCATAATCCATAATCCATAATCCATAATCCATAATCCTTATTATTTAGAAATGAACTGAATCTTTTGCCAGTTCACCCTATCAACCATAATCCATAATCCACAATCCAAGACAACTAGACCTTAAGTGTGCACACCCCCTACTGGGTGTTTTTAACCCATGTAGAGTAGACTAGAGTCTAACCCTCTTAAAGACCGATGCGGTGGGGTAATTAATAGGAGTCGATGCGACTCAAACATTTGAATAGGAGTTCTTTTGACTCAAGCAAATAAATAGGAGCTCTTTTGGCTCGAACAATTAAATAGGAGTTCTTTTGCTCCATCTAAGTAACCAATATCTTATTGAGAGAGAGTTGATGATCACATAATCATATACAACAATACCAAACCAACATCACAATATAAATTGGCTATGAGCCACAAACCAACCAAATCAAACTATTCAATATACATTTAATCTTACCTTTCAAAATAACATATTTGTCACAAGCCATACCATATACCAATATCAATACATAAATCCAACCAATCAAAATACAACAATCGTATAAACTGAATCGTTCTCCACCTATCATGATATTACGTTCTCATCCAATCACACCATTCACACGTAGCACATAAGTTTGAAAGGTTTCTACAAGTTTAAGAAGGGTTGAGCATGCTAGCTTACCTTTTCAAGCAAACGAAAACTCAATAGCACAACAATCACTAGTACTCCTCGTCTACGAACTCAGGCTCTACAATTATACAAACGACATTCTCAAATTAACACTCAATCTTCCTCAACCAACCAACCAACTATATTCCTATATGTTAGTATGATCCTATGTTCAATGCATGATTATGACAATACCAAATCCAAACCAACAATTACCAATTTTCTAATAATTATCGTTCTATTTCAATAATTATCCAATAAAACTCAATTAACACCAAAATTATTATAAAAATTCCCAAAGGCCTAAAATTAGTTTAAAACAGAATATAACTCATAAAAATTAACCCTTAATTATTATAAATTAAATTATAAAATTATTATACCAATTTATATTATGTTTTATTAATTAAAAACAATGTTTTATTACATAAAATCCCAAAAATTCGAATTAAATTATATAAATCATGAAAATCAGTTTATAATTTGTTAAATTATCAGAATGTAGAAATATTGATTATCATAATTAATTTGGACTAATTAACCTAAATTAGAAACAATTAACCAAAATTCCCCAATTTACAAGTTTTACAACTTTGAACAAAACCCAATTTAAATCTCAAACTAAATTCAAGAACCCTAACAATTTAGATAGTAAGCATACCCAATTCAAGATTTCGAAATCAATTGAACAAATTCGACAATTAATCTAATAAATCCCCAAATTCGAAATTAATGAAAATCAACTTAAAACAACCATCAAGATCAATTCTTTATGCATAAAACTAACTCTAATCGATTACCCACTAATAATAACATCTATTAGAATCAATTAAACATGATTTAAAGCAAGAAAAACGAATTGAAATTCTCGTTCAATTGAAAGGGCGAAAACAGGGGAAGAAGGAGGCGTTACCCACGGCCGTGAAAGGAGGAAGAAGGAGGGGTTGTGGTGGCCGGCCGGCGAACTGGGTCGGCGTGCGCGAGCGGCAGGCGAGGTCGGCGTGAAGGAGGATGAACAAAGAAGGAAGGAGGAGCAGGGGCGGCGATGAAGGAGGAGAAAGAAAAAAAAACAGGGGAACTCTGTTTTATACAGAGTAAGGGGGGTCGTTCGTTTTTTTTTTTTTTTTTTTTTCTGATTTCTTTTTGGGTTGGGTTGGGGTATAAGTTGGTGTTTGGGCCAATTGGTGTGGGCTTGAGTCGTTGTAGTGTTTGGAAGATAGCCCAATTCAGAAATTAGAAAATCCTATATAGAAAATCCGACTCCAAAATTCATTTCCGAACTCGGTTTTGAGAACGACAATTAATAATTAAAATATTTTCATTTCAATAATCTAATTAATAGATCTAAAAATATTAATATAAAATACTTTAAAATTTCGGGATATTACATCCTTCCCCCCTTAAGAAAACGCTTCGTCCCCGAAGCGCAAAGTAACTAGGTGAACTCATTACACAACCACACAACACAAACCAAACTCATATGATGCAAATGTATGAATGCAATGCATGACTTAAGATAAATAAACGAAGTTGGTATCACATTCTTCCCCCCTTAAAGGAGTTACGTCCTCGTAACTCTAGTTAGACTAAAATAAGACATAAGTAAGAGTATTATGGGTTAGGGAGTACCAGTCACCACATCGGTATCATTTTCAGCTTGGGCTCTATTCATGACATAAATTTGACCCGTTTTGCGCTGGTTATTCCCTCCTTGAGCATTATTGTTGGCATTCCTAGTAGCAACTCCGTTGTTGTTATCATTGGCAGCTTGACCATTGTTGTTCCCTTGGAATCTAGCATTGCTCCCTTGGTAGTTATTCTGGAATTGATTTTGGTTTGGATTGTTGCCTTGGTAATTGGGACGAGGGTTGTTGTTGTAGGAAATCTGATTATAGTTTTGGTTATTGGGGCGAGTATTCGGGTGGTATGTGTTCTGATTGAAGTTTTGATTCTCCCTAGTGTTTCCCACGTAATTATCATTTCCCATTTGGTCTGAATTTTTATACCTACACTCATATGCCCTGTGACCCCGTTTCCCACAATTAAGACAATTGACAGGTTGTCCAAAACAGTCAGCTCCCGGATGATCCCCATTACATTTCTTACAGAAGTAGTGACGCTCAGCCCTTTTATTTTGGGTACGGTTCTGAAAGTTATTTCCACCAAAATTTCTATTGTTCCCTTGATTCCCTCCAAAAGTGTTTGGTTTTCCCCTCTTTTCATTCTCATTGTTGGTGTTCAAATCAGTTTCATTCATTATGGAATTTTGAGTTTCAAACTTTCTTTTCTTGTTTCGAGTTTCCTCCTTTAGCTCATGTATTCTCCACCCACTGGCGGCTTTCCCATAGGCCTCATGGACATCAGCAAAGTTCATCATGATCATGGTTTCCTGGAGGCTATAGTCAAGTCCCTCAATAAATCTAGAGATCTTGGAGGCATCATCAGGCAAAATTGTGGTTGCAAAGCGAGAAAGTTCAAGAAATTTGGCATAGTAGTCACTCACACTTCCTCGGTTTTGTTTCAATGCAAGGAACTCAGAGAGTTTTCGTTGCCTAACATGCTCAGGGTAGAATCTCTCTCTTAGAGCATCTTTAAGGCTATCCCAATTGAAGTTTGGTTGAGCTTGGAGGGCTGCCCCAGCAGCTGACCACCAAATATCAGCTTCTCCTTTAAAGTAAAAGATAGCCCCATCTACCTTTTGGTTTGCTGGGCAGTTAATGGTGTTAAAAATCTTCTCCATATCCCTTATCCAATTTTCAAGTTCAGTAGGGTCCTCACGCCCATAATAGAATTCAGGTTTCCTTTGGGATATCTTCTTAGCCCAGTCAATTACAGGTGGTTGGTTATTATTTTGAAGCAATTGGACTACAGCAGCAGCAAATTGGTGAAATCCATTGTTTTGTTGTTGGTGATTCATGTTTGCGTTGTTTCTTCTTGTATAGTAGTGGTGAATGGGGACAACCTACACTAGCAAATTATTTATAATTACATTCACGCTATTGGTAACTTTAAGCTATAATGCAATTAGCATATAATAACACATCGCATAACCAATAAGAGGAGTCATATCAAGCTCAATAAATAAAGCTTAAAGCATCCATAAGTAATAAAACGTATAAATCATTGACGCAACGATGTCCAAACAATAGTCTAAGATGCTAACTATGGAGCATTTTAACTACCATTATTATTATTATTACTATTATGTATCCTAGCCACTAGTCACTAGCCCAAGTTTTAAGGGTAGGGCGGGAGGGCACCTCTATATAAGACATTCTAATCTCGTCCGTAGTTGGGTAATGATTCGTATTAGTCATACACACTAATTAGTAATTGTCCTTACTATTTAGGACTCGTAATTAACATTTCAATAATAATGCAACAACATTTCAATAATAATGAATTAACATTGTAATTCATGCCAACAAAGTTATCACCACCTCCTAATCATAATTACAGACTTACAATAGAAAATGGTTAAAATAGTTCATGCTCTAACCAAAACACATTATCCAAACATGAAAGTAGCTGTATAAAAGCATGCTTATTGTAATGTACACTTTCCATTTAGCTCATACCATTTAAAATTGATAAGGTACATTAGACCTTCAAAATTCCACAGTCCCATCCATATTGCAACTATTCCAAACATTTAAATTTCAATCATTCCAAACATCCAAATTCTAGCATATATAACCAAACTTTTATCATAAATTTGAAACAAAACAACCATACAGAAGTCTCACATGTGTAAACAAGTAGCAAGTAATAAACAAAGAGGCACTGAACAGATAAAACAAACAAACCCATCCCCCATACGGCTTGGTTCATTATATTTATTTATTTACTTATTTGTTTATTTATTTTGCTAGTTGATTCGTTTATTGCATTTTCCTAGTCTCATTAGTTCATTTTAGCGAGTGACCTAACCTGGGCTCTGATACCAACTGTAACACCCCCAAATTTCCTTTCCTTTTCAAAAACATTTTATCGAGAATCAAAACACAAATAAGGAAATTCAGAGGTGTCACTCCACACTCGAGTCAAAGACCCGAATGCAAGGAGATTTCAAAAGCCACAGTGTAATTGTCTAATGGTCTAAAATAGTCTATTACAACCCATTAATTAAAATTACAACAGTCCAAAATACGAAATATGAAATAGTCTATGTCTAATAACTACTAGTCTAATTATTGAATCCAACTAATTCTAGTGAGTCGTCGTTCCCGCATGCATCAATCACTCCAAACCTGTGGTGGATTTAAAGCACAAAAACCACAGTTGAAAAAGTCAGTGAAATTGAGTAAGCTAACACCTCAACGTGTAGAAAGCCAAAATTCTTACCTTGATTTTGAAAACGTTTTTAGTTTTATTTTCGAAAACACACTTAGCACATAAACATATAATCATCCAATAATAATTCCAACCCAGTAGTTAAGAGTCATATATCAGAATCCACCATTCAATTCATAACATACTCATAGTATAAGAAACATTCCATAATCCATATCCAACAAATCAAAGATTAACGATAAATAAGAAATTCATAAGTCATGAGCCATAATCCACAATTCCTAGTTAACAATCCACAATCCACAATCCATAATCCATAATCCATAATCCATAATCCATAATCCATAATCCATAATCCTTATTATTTAGAAATGAACTGAATCTTTTGTCAGTTCACCCTATCAACCATAATCCATAATCCATAATCCAAGACAACTAGACCTTAAGTGTGCACACCCCCTACTGGGTGTTTTTAACCCATGTAGAGTAGACTAGAGTCTAACCCTCTTAAAGACCGATGCGGTGGGGTAATTAATAGGAGTCGATGCGACTCAAACATTTGAATAGGAGTTCTTTTGACTCAAGCAAATAAATAGGAGCTCTTTTGGCTCGAACAATTAAATAGGAGTTCTTTTGCTCCATCTAAGTAACCAATATCTTATTGAGAGAGAGTTGATGATCACATAATCATATACAACAATACCAAACCAACATCACAATATAAATTGGCTATGAGCCACAAACCAACCAAATCAAACTATTCAATATACATTTAATCTTACCTTTCAAAATAACATATTTGTCACAAGCCATACCATATACCAATATCAATACATAAATCCAACCAATCAAAATACAACAATCGTATAAACTGAATCGTTCTCCACCTATCATGATATTACGTTCTCATCCAATCACACCATTCACACGTAGCACATAAGTTTGAAAGGTTTCTACAAGTTTAAGAAGGGTTGAGCATGCTAGCTTACCTTTTCAAGCAAACGAAAACTCAATAGCACAACAATCACTAGTACTCCTCGTCTACGAACTCAGGCTCTACAATTATACAAACGACATTCTCAAATTAACACTCAATCTTCCTCAACCAACCAACCAACTATATTCCTATATGTTAGTATGATCCTATGTTCAATGCATGATTATGACAATACCAAATCCAAACCAACAATTACCAATTTTCTAATAATTATCGTTCTATTTCAATAATTATCCAATAAAACTCAATTAACACCAAAATTATTATAAAAATTCCCAAAGGCCTAAAATTAGTTTAAAACAGAATATAACTCATAAAAATTAACCCTTAATTATTATAAATTAAATTATAAAATTATTATACCAATTTATATTATGTTTTATTAATTAAAAACAATGTTTTATTACATAAAATCCCAAAAATTCGAATTAAATTATATAAATCATGAAAATCAGTTTATAATTTGTTAAATTATCAGAATGTAGAAATATTGATTATCATAATTAATTTGGACTAATTAACCTAAATTAGAAACAATTAACCAAAATTCCCCAATTTACAAGTTTTACAACTTTGAACAAAACCCAATTTAAATCTCAAACTAAATTCAAGAACCCTAACAATTTAGATAGTAAGCATACCCAATTCAATATTTCGAAATCAATTGAACAAATTCGACAATTAATCTAATAAATCCCCAAATTCGAAATTAATGAAAATCAACTTAAAACAACCATCAAGATCAATTCTTTATGCATAAAACTAACTCTAATCGATTACCCACTAATAATAACATCTATTAGAATCAATTAAACATAATTTAAAGCAAGAAAAACGAATTGAAATTCTCGTTCAATTGAAAGGGCGAAAACAGGGGAAGAAGGAGGCGTTACCCACGGCCGTGAAAGGAGGAAGAAGGAGGGGTTGTGGTGGCCGGCCGGCGAACTGGGTCGGCGTGCGCGAGCGGCAGGCGAAGTCGGCGTGAAGGAGGATGAACGAAGAAGGAAGGAGGAGCAGGGGCGGCGATGAAGGAGGAGAAAGAAAAAAAAACAGGGGAACTCTGTTTTATACAGAGTAAGGGGGGTCGTTCGTTTTTTTTTTTTTTTTTTTTTTTTCTGATTTCTTTTTGGGTTGGGTTGGGGTATAAGTTGGTGTTTGGGCCAATTGGTGTGGGCTTGAGTCGTTGTAGTGTTTGGAAGATAGCCCAATTCAGAAATTAGAAAATCCTATATAGAAAATCCGACTCCAAAATTCATTTCCGAACTCGGTTTTGAGAACGACAATTAATAATTAAAATATTTTCATTTCAATAATCTAATTAATAGATCTAAAAATATTAATATAAAATACTTTAAAATTTCGGGATATTACAATCAGTATATGAATTGGCTTCCTATTAACGAATCCCACGACCCTCATTGTCTGAAAACCTTGATTTCCTGACAGAGCATTGACGGATATGAATGGTTCTTATGTCACTGCTCCACCGCCCTCCTCAATTTCCATTTCAGACTCACCTTCAATTTCCCCACCATCTACTTCTACCATAAACACTTGTTTCCCCTTGAATTTACACTTATGATCCCTGGAGTATGGTTCATCACAGTAATAGCATTCTCCTTTTGCTATTTTTGCTGCCCTCTCACCTGTAGATATGTAATTCTGCTGTCCTGGCCTAGGTGGATAACTTGTGACAGGATTCTTAAGAGTCATGGTTGTTGGAGTGGGTAGGATGCCTTGATAAGGGGAAGTTTGCACAGGTTTAGCACCAAATACAGGTCTAGTGTAACACCCCCAAATTTCCTTTCCTTTTTAAAAACATTTTTATCTCGAACCAAAATACAAATAAGGAAATTCAGAGGTGTCACTCCGCACTCAAGTCAAGGACCCGAATGCAAGGAGATTTCAGAAGCCGAACTACAAATGTCTAATGATCTAAAATAATCTATTACAATCCATTAATTAAATTACAACCATCCGAAATGTGAAATATGAAATTGTCTAAGTATAATAAATTGTCTAATGACTTAGAATCCACCTAATATCTAATGAGTCGTCGTCCCCACATGCATCAATCACTGCAAACCTGTGGTGGATTTAAAACACAAAAACCACAGTTGAAAAAGTCAGTGAAATTGAGTAAGCTAACACCTCAACTCGTAGAAAACCAAAACCCTTACCTGGATTTGAAAACGTTTTAATTTTATTTTCGAAAACGCACTTAGCACATAATCATATCAACCAAATGAATTCAATTCAACAACAAAAAGATCAAATTCCACGAAATTCACAATCATCAATCCAAGGTTAATTAAATAAAGAATCCACTCCGAACTTCCAATCCAATCCAACGTATTACTCCACAACTTTGTCAACTCATTGTATCATATCAAACCAAAGACTACTAGACCTTAAGTGTGCACACCCCCCATTAAGTATTATTATCCTTAATAGAGTAGTACTAGAGCCAAACCCTCTTAAAAACCGATGCGGTGGGGCTATAATTAGGAATCGATGCGATTCCGTCACAATAATTAGGAGCAACTCCGAGGCTCCGACACATTAGGGGCAACTCCGAGGCCCCGACACAATCATTAGGAGCAACTCTGAAGCTCCGACACAATCATTATACCACCATACTCCGTCAAATCTCCATAACACTATCATAGTTCACATTCACAATTTGAATCATTCATGAACCAACCACAACCAATATCACACATAAAACCACTTATATTTTCATTGCAAATAACCACACAAGTACCATTTAATAATCACAAAGAAAACTGAATCGTTCTCCACCTAGCATGATACTAAGTTCTCATCCATCACACAATTCACACATATAGCACATAATTTTGAAAGGTTTCTACAAGTTTAAGAAAGGTTGAGCATGCTAGCTTACCTTTTCAATGCACACAAGAACACGACATCACAACGATCAATAGTATTCTTCGTCTACGAACTCAGGGGCTACAATATTACAATCAATAATCCCAAATCAATACTAATCTCATCCAATCATTCATCTAATACTTATGTTAGTTCTATTCTATATGCAATGCCCATCATAATCTATATTCTAAACCAACAATTATCAATTACCCAACAATTACAAATCTAATTCAATAATTAACTAATACTACTCAAATAACATTCAATTTATTATAAAAATTCCCAAGGGCCTAAAATTAGTTTAAAAACAGAATCTAACTTATAACATCAACTCTTAATAATTATAATTTAATTGGAAATTAATCTAACAATTTAAATTATGTTTTATTTAGCAAAACCAATATTTTAATACATAAAATCCCATAAATCCGAAAATATTAAAATAAATTTCGAAAATCAGAAAAATAAATTCATAACAACCAGATTTCGGAAACCCTAATTAATATTATAATTTGAGCTATTAAAACAATTTTCAACATTAATCTCATAATTAAAACTAATAAAAATTTCTACAAAACATGAACAAATACAACAAAATCCCCAATTATATTAAGAACCCCTAATAAGAAGATTATAATCATACTAAAGTCATAACTTAAGAATTAATTGAACCTAATTCGAGCAATTAAACCAATTAGCCCCAATTTCGAAATTAGAGAAAATCAACCTAAAACAATAATCAAGATCGAATCTTTATGCATAAAACTAACCCAAATCAATTAACCACTAACTATAACATCTATTAGAATCAATTAAACACAAATTAAGGCAATAAAACGACTTGATAATCACGTTTGATTGAAGGATCGAAAACAGAGGAGAAGAGGGGCGTTACCCACGGCGCAAAAGAGGAAGAGAGGGGCAGGGCGGTGGTCGGCCGGCGAGGATAGTAGCGGCGACGGTGGGCAGGAAGAGAAAGCGAGCGGCGGCGGGTGAGAAAGGACGAGCGTGAAGAAGAAGAGGAAAGGAGGGGGGGGACGCGTCCTCTGTTTTATACAGGGGAAGAGGGAGGTCGGTTGGGTTTTTTTTTTTTCTTTCTTTTTTTTTTCTTTTTCCTTTTTCCTTTTTTTTCTGATTTCTTTGTTTTTTTTTTTAGTTTGGGTTGGGTTGGATATGGTTCGAGTGTTTGGGTCAAGTTGTGTATTAGGTTGGTGTTGATCCTATAGGTAGGTTTGACTCGATTTTAGAAATAAGTCCAAATAGAAATTCCGATTTTAGAAATCGTTTACGAACCAAAACCCATTTTGAAAACGACTCACAAATTAATTTCTAAAAATCATTTTCCACTAGAGTAATATAATTAATCATTAATATAAAATACTTTGAAATTTCGGGATATTACATCTAGAAACTGGTCTAGCAGCAGCATTCACAGATCTTCCTGGCATCTGGCAAATTCTATGGCCTCAGACATTCCTTGAGGTTTGAATGCCCTGACAAAAGGCTTAACTGCTGGTTTTAACCCACTGATAAAACTATCTAAGAAATAGTTATCAAGCAACAAGGGATTTTTCAGCTGCATTAAACCTTTCAGTTTCTCAAACTCATCAATGTAATTGTCCAAAGATCCTGTTTGAGCTAACTCATTAAACTTCTCTACAACATTATACCTCATGTCATCGCTAAAACGTGAAGTTAACGCCACAACAAATTCCGTCCAAGACACATTGTTTTGATTCATAGCCAAATAGCTTGAAGTCCACACTTCAGCTTTCCCTATCATGTTCAAACAAGCCATATCTACCTTATGATTGTCTGCTACCTTGCATAAACCGAAATACTTTTCACATTTGCGTAACCACGATGTTACCTCTGAACCATCGAAGGAGGGTAACTGAACCTTAGGCGTAATTCCGATGATTTCAGCTCTATTCTCCTGATTTTCGGCACCGCCACTTCCACTAGCAGCAGAGGAACCAACCCGCCCGCCATTGTTGTTAGTCTGCTGCATTTGTGCCAAAAATTGAGCGAATTGAGTTTGTAATTGAGCTTGACCTGCGGCCAATCGGGTAACTTCTGCTCGAAGCTGCACCATTTGGTCCTGATCACTCATGTTTTGTTGCGGTTGCTGTTGACTTTGATACGCTTGATGTCGTATTCGAGCCAGCGTATTGCGGAAGCTATGGTATTAGGATCGGTCGCTCTGATACCAATGATACAACTTGGTGAATTGAAGCTGTATTGAAGATGAAGAGAAGAAGAATTATGGAAGAATTGAAGGAGAAGAGGAAAAAGAGTGAAGAAGAAGATACAAGGAGCTAAGCTCAACTTGTCAAAACAGAAAAGCGTAAAGGAGAAGGCTGAAGAGTGTAACAGAATTTGATGAGAAGTTGTTATTATTCATTGTCCAAAAAAATGATTACAATCTGAGTATTTATACCACTTTTGACAGATATTTTTGATCAGTACTCATTTGTTGACTTTGCTATTGACTTTGCTAACTTCTCACAACAATTGCAACTAACTCCTCTACTAATCTCCTATATCAGTATAAAACAGCTTGCATGTGGGGTAGTCTTGGTTCATGTAAGAACTGGCTCAATTGCTAAACTGAATAAGAGATATCAGGTCGGGATAGATTCAGGTACAACAATTTACCAATCAATCTCCTGTAAACTTCAGGTTCAGATAACAACTCTCCTTCATCTACTGAGAGCCTGAGACCAGTACGCAGAGGAAAGGAATTAGGCTTACATTCTTCCATCCCATTATCCTTCAATATATCCGGAATGTATTTCCTTTGATTCAGAGATATTCCTTTCTCATTCCTGTTGACCTCAATGCCCAAGATTAATAAAAAAATAATTATTCCAAACAATTATCAATATTATAACAAAAATAAGGTGGACTAGTGGTTAGAAAATTAACCAGCTTGTCTGAAATTATCATGTGTTTGAATCTTCATATCCCCACCCCTACTCCCCTAGCTTCCAACAACACTAATTGGTTGGTGGAAAAGAATTGATTGATTGATTGAGTGGTAGTCCTACGTAAAAAAAAAAAAAAAAAAAAAAAAAAAAAAAAATAAAATAAAAAAGAATTATATAACAAAAATCATGGATTTGCTTTGAGTTGGAACAAAAAGTCCATAACTAAAGATCCAGGTGTCATAAGTTGCAATTATTATACGGTGCCTTCGGGGGTAAGTAAGTTCTTGTACCTCTTTTCGTAATAAAACTTAATTACCTCCGCTAATTTTTACACTTTACTTTTCTTCTTTTTCAATTTTTTAATCTAAACCCACAACATGAGTGAAGGGTTATCTTATAATTTTAAGCACCTAAAAAAATTTCATTTCTTCCCTATCTTGTTACCGAAAGTTCGTTGTTAATTAATACGGAGTACTTTTAAATCCGAAATGAGTCGCCCACCAGGTAGTTCCCAAACGGCAACTGGCCTTAAACCCTTGAACACCATACTTTGATCTCTACCCAACCTTATCTCTCTCTCCCCCCAAATTTCTCCATTGTAAGAAACCAATGAGCTCCTCCATACTCGCCCACCAAAATCCTCTATCTCCACCCTTCAAACTCCTCCAAAGACCCAAACCCACTTCCCTCATTTACCCGCCATTTCGACCCACCACCCGTTTTCGCAATCTGTCTCTTCTCCTTCCTCTACACGCTTCATCCTCTTTCACCACCACAAAAACCCTGGTGGCAATCAATGCTGGTATCGAAACCGAACCTGAACCCGGAAACGAAGAGGACGATAATGGGTTGGTTATTGAAGCTTCTCTTACTAAGACACTTCCTCCTGCTTTGACCCTTCACCATGGTCTTCAAGCTTTGAAGGATGCTCTTCAAGACTTCAAGCTTAAGCCTCCTCCTTCTTCTTCTTCTTCTTCTTCTTCTTCTTCTTCTTCTTCTGGGTTTGTTAGATTTCAGGTAATTTTATGCTTATTGTACTCATTTTCATATTTAAATATGTAATTAATAATGTTAATGTTGTAGTGTAATTGATCAAGTGACAGTTGATTAGATTGCATTTAGCAAATGAATTGTTTCTTGTTAGGAATTTGAGTATGTGCCTCTGCATAGTGTTGGATTATGTTGTTTATGAATGCGATTTTTCGCAACGGGTTTTTGATTGGGAATTTGATCGGCTTTCTGAGCATTTGGAACAATGTATTATGTAATTTGTGGGAATTTGAATTAATAGTGGATTTCGAATGGTTTACTTGAGTGTTTGGGCTTCTAAGTTAAGTTAAAGGGATTAAGGGCAGTAGTAAAGCCCTCAATGTTGTGACTTTAGTAGATTGTATAATGTATCTTTGTTGTGGTTCGAGTTTGGGCCTGTTTGGAGAACTGTGTAAAAAAAGATTCGAACTTTTTGAGGGAGAGCTGAGATTAATTGCGTACTCTGATGAGTGTAGAGTGCCTCATTGCCCTACTTTGGGGACAATTACATGGTTTCTTTTGTGTGTCACTGATAAGCACAAAGGAAAGGGTGATTGATGGATTGAGTCAAGTCAGTCAACATTTTATGTGACATGATGAGTTCGGGTGGGGGTCACGCTGAATTTATGATTGCGGGGGTGTATTCAATGAATAAGATTAATGTTTTGTTGAATCGAGTTGTTGTGAATTGGTTGTAGGTTGCTGTACCACCTAGTGCAAGTGCTTTGCAGTGGTTTTGCTGCCAGCCTGAGACACCAGAAGTGTTTCCTCAGTTTTACATGTCCAAGCAATCAGAGGATTTGAAAAATGAGTCAGCTTTTACTAGCAAGCCTCATGGGGTCTTTGGAATTGGAGCTGCAGTTTCCTTCAACCGGTCTTCTTCTAGCACTAGCAAGTGGAATACCTTCAGACGGTAAGCTTCGTGTATAGCTCATTTTCAACGTGTTTGATTATGCCTAATTAAGGATATTTTTGAAACTTTAGTTCGTATGGACCAAGTTCAAATTTCGATATGTCTCGGTTGATTGATTGATTCCTACTTCCTAGGTTGATTGATTGCTGAGTTAGACTGTTATTTTTGAGTAACAGAATCTTGTATTCAAAATAGACATGTTCTGATAAGATTTTAAGATAGCATGAGAGCATATGGAGGTTAGTAGGTACGTTTTTCTGGCACATGACAGTCTATGGATACTTAGGACTCCAAGAGGAATCTTAATGCAATCTACATGCATGAAGAGATAACCATGGCATTTAGTGTACTCTTTATTAGTTGGATGCCAAATGAATTGGTAGAGGCTATTGAAGAAATGAATTGCTATCCGAGTTACTGTAAAGTAGCATACTGTATTTAGTGGTGCTTAAATTTGTGGTTTAGGGGCAGATGTAAATATATAATAATGATTCACCCAATTTATAGGCGGACATAGTAGTGATGTGCTCATTTTAGTCGTGTATACAAACTTAAGGACAATGATGATGGTGGGCTGTGGGTTAATTTTAATTTCTGTACGTCATGATTGTGTGAACTATCTTTTTATATCAAGTCTCATTGGACCTGTTTAAATATAGCCATGCTGTAAGTGAAAGGACAGAAATCCATTGTGGGTAACAAATACCTACTGGCTCTACTTATATTACAGTATAAGTTATGAGCAGAGGTTAGAAGGTACGAAGACCACATTATACATGTGGAGATATTTCTTTAGTCTGCAAAAAGCTAAAATAAAGGTACCTCCCCCCTTTCACGCCGGCAGATCAAAATAAATTACGGAGATGCTACTGAGGAACATAGTTTTGTTAGGTCATGTGCCTGAAGGTCATATCAACTAATACCAAAATCTTTTGGAACTAAGGGTTTGTTGTTGATGATGTGGTTAATGCTATTTCATGGCTTGCAACTTAGATCCTTGTTACAGTTGGTGATAGCTTACATGGAGGCTGAGTATGCTTGGATGTTTAGGTAAACATGAGTCTTCAGGTTTTCAAGGCTGTCTCTATGGCCACCAATGGACAATTCTTAGTCCCCTAGAGTCCCATTGTATTAAGATAGTGATGAAGTGATGTCAAAAAAGAAAGAAGAAAAAAAAAATATAGTAAATAGTGATGAAGTAAATTTTGTTCGACGCCCCTTTTCTGGTTTTGTATTCCCCAGCTTACTTGAGCTAGGTATTTAATCTATTTCATGGACTATAAAAAGTGCTTGATAGACACATTAAATTATGCTTTTTTTCTTTTCTTTTCTTGTACCTGCTATAGCATTTATAGTTTTATACCACACCAAGGCTCCGTATTGCTCTGTAACTCAAGTATCCTAAAGCAGATTCGACTACATTACCTGTAAGTATCAGTTCTATTATAGGAAGATGGTCATAACTTGATTTCCTTATCTTGATATGTTTGCATCCACATGAAGAAAAATTCCCCAGTAATAACTTATTAGAACTAGCACCTCTCTTAGACCAAAGTTTATTGGTGAGTTTCGCGATCTAGTTCATGAATAAGACAATCAACTCAATCATGTGAACAATTAAAGAAAAATAGAAATCAAATGGTGAAGCATGATATCTTGGAGCATTATGATGCTTCCGTCTCCATCTCTGGCTTCTTTCCCCTGTAAGTCAGTCGTGATCTTTATTTGTTCTCCTCTACCTTTCGGTAGAGATCTGAACTCTATGATTCGATTCTTTAGTCTATTCTCGAATTTAGCTTTATCAAATAACTAAGGATTCGAACTGAAAGAGAAAGACTTTCCGCGTAAGAGCTCTTCAAACCTTGTCCCTATCGAAGCTGCGCTGATACTTCATCAAATGAAAATTAAAGAGAAAGTGAGGTAGGGTACTGATAAAGTAGGAGAGAGATTGATTTTGATGTATTGCACTCTGTGCCAATAAACCATACTGTATCTTGGAGCATGAGGTTAGAGTATGTAAGAAAATGATATTTTTATTGAATTATGGGAGATGATCTAACTCAGCAATTAACATGGTCTCTCATCTATCAAATTTACTTCAATGTATGTGCTTTCGGATTACGATTAAAAAGAAGTTGGTGCTGGGTTAATTGCAAAATTGAATACGAGGGTTGACTATTGTTAGGGTTGTATGTGTTTTCAACTTACAGTGAAGTGTTGAATGGTCACTATCGGTGACCAAGGGTGTATGTAAGGTGAACAGAATAGTCCAGCTTAGATAGATAATTTATGACATTAGTAAAGAAATCAATTCGTTACCACTTACCACATTTTTGCCTCAAAGCTAGTCGTAGACTTCGAGAAATAACTATCTTTAGAGGATGAGAAGAGATGATTCATGAGTTCATGACCTAAGATAACTCTCTAGCTCTCATCAACTTCTTTGTTCAAGGACTCAGTCTTGTCTATGAATATGCCATCTTCATGAACATCTACTACGATAAAGAGGAATAATTTGGATGATGTATAGTTTGATGACTTAATCACCACCTTTTTTTTTTAGGAGTGGGTTGGGGGGTGGTGTAGGTACAAACTTAGTGGGAGATGTAGTAAAAAGCTCCTAAAGGTTGCCTGTGAGAACCAAAGTGTTCATCTCTCAGTCAGAAATGGCTGCACAGCAGTCGGACTTCTTTTGATGTGTGGTTTTGGGGAATTTCATGAACTATCGTGTCAGCATCAATTCATGGTCATTTGAAGAACATTGCCTTCTTAAAGCTAGCTTTATCTAATACTATATATTTAAACCTGAAACCAGGTCTTTCCTAGAAGGACACTTGGCGCTTATTGATTAGATAGCACTAAGTTATCATACAATATCGTAATTATTAGCTAATTTATGGAAAATAATATAATTTATGGTGATTATGGTGGTAAGATAATTTATTGTAATAATTTTACATATAATGACATATATCAGGTGAGAGGATAGTGGAATGAAAATGCAATAGTAAAACGGGTGATGTCAAAAGTGAAAAGGAATTAATAATATAAGTGAGTAGAAATAGATAATATAATAATATTATTGCTAATAATATTATAACAAAGATAAACTGACATTTTTATAAAACGAGTATAACAATATAAATATGCAGCCCGGACGCGAGCCGGGCATGCAATACTATATATTTAAACCTAAAACCAAGTCTTTCCTAGAGGACTCTTGACACCTATTTATTGGATAGCACAATGAAATTATATAATATGGTAATTGTTAGTTAATTTATGGAAAACATTATAATTTATGGTGATAAGTTAGCTAATTATAGTAAAACTAATTTAGGGTAATAAATTGAAAATATAATATGATATAACAGGTGACGGGATAGTGGAATGAAAATGAAATAGTATAACGGGTAACGTGATAGTGGAATGAAAATGTAATAGTATAACGGGTGGCGTGATTGGGGAATGAAATTGAAATAAATAATGAGTGACGTAAAAGTGGAAAGGAAATAAAAATAGGATGAGCGAGTAGAAATAAATAATGATATAATATGACAGGTGACAAAAGTTGAAAGGAAAAAAAAATGTAAAATATCTCTCCTAATAATATTGTAACAAAAATAAACTTACATATTTATGAAACAATTATAAACAATATAAATAGGATGCCTGGGCATGGGCCGGGCATGCTATCTAGTTGACTAAAATGCTGTAACCTTGAGGAAAGATCTAATTTAATTGGTGGTCTTTTCAAATACAATAGTTCTTACCATGTGAATTCATATATATTTGTTTTCCTTTTGGGGCAGTTATGTGACAGTTCATTTGGTTAGTCCTGGGAAAGGTCTTTCGTTTTCTAGATTGCTCCCAAATTCTCTATAAAACACACATATAGTTTTCTGCAGATATCTATTGGCTGAGTCACTCAATGTAACAGCCTATGGTTTCATTGGTATCAATTGCGACGTCAAATCACCTATTTTGAAGCGCGAAACTGCTTCGTTTTACTTTATAATTCCTCAGGTGATTCGCAATCTTTCTGCACCAGTTATTATTATGCGGATTTCGTTGGTTGTCTTTTTTTATATTGGGAAGTGATGATATGCTGATGAATTGCTATTCTACTTATAGCAGGGAAATCAACCTATTGACTTGTTAACTTGTATTTCCTAGATTGAACTGAATGAATATGAAGGCTTCTGTATGTTAGCTGGAACACTAGTTTGGGGTGGCTCCGCTGTACCAAATTTGAAGCAAGCTCTTCTTTCTTATGAGAGGTCTCTCGTCCAGGTAAATGTTTACTAAATGTTCATCAATCTACAACTATATGTTCATCAACTTTACTCATATGCTCCTAACTGAACCTAAATCTGTATATATCTAACATCTGTGTTTATGGCTTGAACTCTACTTGCTGAGAATTGAAATAGAGAGACAGTTGTAGGATAGATATGCCTCTGCAGAGACTACAGTCTTACATGTATGTACAGAGTGCCAATAATTTGAATGTCTTAGGGCACAGTGACACATGTGCTTTCCTGCTTGGGATAATAGATTCTTAAATGATGAGCTGTTGCTGTAAAATTGTTGTCAAAATTTTGATATTCAACCTTCACTCTGATGATCACTTCCTTGCATAAGATTTTGTGCCTGCCTTATGTATGAAGTTATTTCTCCCTCAGTGACCTTTGAAACTTCATTCTTCAAATCTACATGCTCACTACTGAAGTGCTCACATTATTGCATCATTTTCTTATCGATATAAATTTAAGACGTGATAGAAAAATGTCGTTTAATAGTCCACATTGTAGTTCGAAAAGTGGGTTAGCCGTTTCTTCCTGTTGGCTTATGGCTCGTCGTTTCTAATTTCATCCTAATTGTTTTAGGCAATCAATCACATTCCACCCATGCTGAAGATCTGTCGTGCAGACTTTATGAAGTCTGCTAGTCCGTGCTTCAATACTGTCAATAATGATGAGTTGGAAATGGTATGACTTGGTTGGACTGTGCCATTCGTAAGCAGCCGGTACTCTTCCGAAGTCAGTACCTCATGCTGAAATGCTGGCAAGGCTTACTTATGAGATTCTTTCTTCATTTCCAAATCCAATAGGTTTATATGGAAGCTCAGTTATTGGGAGCTTGTCATAGCGCAGCTGCTTCTGAGGAAATGGTATCTCTTCTTCCCGGTAATGCTTTATTGTAGACTGCATGTGTTAGTCCAAGCCTGATGCTCTTTGTTGTGATCTGTTTTCTCTGAGTTTCTAATTTATGCTGTTTTATGCTTGTAAGTTTATTCTGCAGGGAAGTGCCTCATCTTCCCATGAGTTTTGCATTAGACTTTCTGCGAAGGATGCAGTTTCCACAAATATGGTACATACTCTTATTTGCCCTCATATGTGACTGCTTTTCTTGTTAGCGTTTCAAAGTCGTGGGAGCACGACCTTGCCACTAAATGGACAAACTGCTTATTGCCTACTGTTATCAACCTTGCTACTGTCTGAATTTACTGATGCCAAGTAATTTCTCATGAGGCTTTTGATTATAGTGGATTAGGGAGGGTAAAAATATGAAGCCTTAGTTCTTGGATTAAATAGACAATGTATAAACTATTGATTCGAAGTTCGGCATTGCATTAAATGTGAAGATGTATATTTTTAAATGACCCGACATCTGCTGCAAGATGAAATAGATCAGGTTTGAATATACGTATGCAGGCATTTGGCCTGTGATTAATATTTTGCCAAGCTTTCAGAATACAAATTCAGGACTTCTGACAGGCTAAAACTGAGAAATCCTTGGGGTCTTTTGGTTGTCAGTTTTTATTCAATGTTATTTTTCTGTTGGGCCGCTGCTTTGAAATACTAGCTAGTTGGGTTTTGCAGGGTATAAGACTCTTTTTTTGGTGTCTATGATTGTCAGTTTGATCACATTGGTGTAACAAGCTCCATTCTGCAAGATTGTGCCAACATCAATGCTGTTTGGGCGTCCCTTATGGTTGAGGAATGTTCTCGTCTTGGCCTAACGGTAAGTTCTAGTGTAAGATCTCTTTTCTTGGGTGTACTTATGCCTAATCTATTTTTTGGTCTAGTACTTTTGTGTAGCTCCTGGATCAAGATCGTCTCCTCTTGCAGTTGCTGCATCAACTCATCCCCGTATTACTTGCATAGCATGCTATGACGAGCGGTCACTTGCTTTCCATGCTCTCGGATATGCTAGAGGTTCTCAGACCCCTGCTGTGGTTATTACCACATCTGGTACTGCAGTTTCTAATCTTTATCCAGCTGTAAGTTACTCTGGTCAACCTTTTATTATGTCTTTTTCCACCCTGTATCATCATTTAAGCTGTTCATTATGGTTTAAATACTGCATAAGATTGTGTAAGTGTATAGGCATGAACTTCTCTGATGCACTGACTCCTCGTTTTCTGTATCCTTAAGGTTGTGGAGGCCAGTCAAGATTTTGTACCATTAATTTTGCTTACTGCTGATCGCCCTTCTGAACTACTAAAAACTGGGGCAAATCAAGCAATAGATCAGGTAAAATGGATTTGTAGAATTCGAATTTGAAAATGTCTACCTTGACCTCTATTAGCATTTTTTGTATCTCTCTTCCCAACATGATACTATTTCAGTGGGGCAAATCAAGCAATAGAATAGGTAAAATGGTTTATTTTTCTGTTCCTATGTTTAAAGCCTTCATCTGCTTCTGTTTTTGACAATAAAGATTCTAGAGGATGACTTGTGTTTGGTGGTAGAAGCAAAAACCATTTATACTTTCGAATTTGTGATTCATGGGTTCCATTTTATTGATTTGCTTTCATGGTGGTCTTACACGTCAGATATATCTTTCTGAAGTTATGCGTTTCTAATGTTTGACTTTCTTTATTTATCTTGCCATGGGAAATTCATTTCAAAGCAGGCAAGTTTGGCTTCTTAGACCAAACATCAATGCTATAGAACCTAATAGCATGAAACTATGAAAGAATACCTGAAGGACTGCTATGATTTCTGTTTTTATGTTTTCAGTTAATACACAGAGAAAAAAAAAAGTAAAATCGTCAGTAATGGTGCTAAAAACTATGTTGATGTAGTATCCTACTAAATTAAGCAGGTTTGCGGACAAGGGATCAAAATATGTTCTAGTTTTCTCTATTTTTTAGGTTACGGGTGTTGGGAGGAGCTCGGAGTTAACTTTTCCTCCCAAAGCAGCTAGTCAGAAAATGAGGATGATTTCCACCAGTTTGCACCCATCTACTTTCATTCCTTAATATTCAATCTATAGATTAAATCGGTGCAAAGTTGCATACATGATTTATACCTGTTTATTCGTTCATTACCCCTGCTTCCATGTTATTGCCAGATCCCAAGTTTTGTTTCCATTCTAAAGTCTTTGCATTTTGATGATTTAGGTTAACCATTTTGGTGCATATGTGAGATTCTTCTTTAATCTACCCCCGCCAACTGATGATATCACAGCAAGGATGGTTCTCACCACTGTTGATTCTGCTGTCTATTGGGCAACTTGTTCACCATATGGTCCTGTTCATCTTAATTGCCCTTTCAGAGAACCATTGGAAAGTAGTCCTAGGAATTGGGATAGGAGCGTTCTTGATAGACTAGATCCTTGGATCTCAAGCACTCAGCCTTTTACCAAGTATATAAACTCGCTGCATTATTCACATGCTACCAATTTTGGATTAATCGCGGATGTTGAAAACGTTATCCGGAATAGTGAGCGCGGGCTTCTGGTGGTTGGTGTTATCCATACAGAAGAGGAAATGTGGGCAGTTCTTGTATTAGCTAGACATCTTTCATGGCCTATTGTGGCGGATATCTTGTCTGGCTTACGGCTGCGGAAGCTTTTGACGTCTTTTCGAGATTATAATGAGAACTTTGTTTTTATTGACCATTTTGATCATATGCTACTCTGTGATGCTGCTAGGAAATGGGCAAAACTGGATGTAATTATTCAGGTAATATTAGCTCCGTATATGATTGTCTTCACTCTTCTTCTTTCTTTAATTCTGCAGAGGAGATCACCAGTTGGCCGCCTAACCCCCCTGCATTCTTCTCTTTTGGGCCGTTTTGGCCCTTTCTCTGTTTATTTTCTATTGCTTTTTGCATTTCAGTTCTAGGAAACCAAAAGAATCTATCCATCTTGCCTCCTTTTTCTTTTCTTTTTTCTTTTTTTTTTTTTTGGTTCTATCTCGAGTTCACACACGCAATGGTTTTTAGTGGTAAGGTATTAACTGTACTACGGTTCCGCTTACAGGTTGGAAGCAGAATAACCAGTAAGCGGATTTCCCAATTTTTGGAACAATGCTTTCCTTGCTCATATATAATGGTGGACAAGCATCCTTGTCGACATGATCCTTCACATATAGTGACACATAGGATCCAGAGCACAATTTCGGAGTTTGCTGCGTATCTCTTGAAACGTACCTGTCCAGGAATAAGCAGCAAATGGAGTAGCATTCTGCAAGCTGTGGATTCAGTGGTAATGGAGTATTTGTCAAACTGTTCTTACATGCCTTTTTCGTTTTCTTTTATAATCTCATCAATTCCCGTGGACATTGGAAGAGTATAGATCTTAGACATCCATTAGAAAGCCTATCAGCGAGCAAATGACACTCTACAAATGTCAGATTTCAATGCCGTGCTAAATTGGCAGATAATAGATGAGTGGATATGTGGAATCTCATGAAGATCAGATGATATAAAAGAAAGTTTACTCAATTCCTACTATTTCTCCGTCTAGATAGTCTTTAATATAGCTTTCGCATCATGAAGTAAGCAAAGCAAGTACATGTCTGCATGTCACTAATGTCTAATCTTCCTCGCCATCCAAGTACATATAATTATCAGTAAATGAGCTGGAAATGTAAGCAAGTGATGAGGCTTCTGCTTTTTCTATCAGTAA
Source organism: Spergularia marina (assembly GCA_963680865.1). NCBI lineage: Eukaryota > Viridiplantae > Streptophyta > Magnoliopsida > Caryophyllales > Caryophyllaceae > Spergularia > Spergularia marina. Next base: position 6,607,618 of record OY804545.1, on the reverse strand, counting down.
GTTGTCAAATCTCCAAGTAATTAGGTTATTGCTAACTACCTTCCTGTGCGTATCAAATTTCATGCTCGTAGATATTTTTTATGCCTTTTACCCACATAGAGGTTTATCATTATGTTCTTAGTAATAGTAATATTGCAAAGCCTAGATATTAGTATGGTTGTTCGCTGGTTCTTATATGCAAGTGTCAGATGGCTAGTAGCTGACCTGACCCCTTGTTGATAAGGTTCAGTGTTTCTACTTTCTCGTTGCCCTATAAGTTTAAATGCACATGCATTGCATCTGAAGGTCTTTGTTACGACTGGTTCTTATATGCAAGTGTCAGATGGCTAGCAGCTGACCTGACCCCTTGTTGATAAGGTTCAGTGTTTCTACTTTCTCGTTGCCCTATAAGTTTTAATGCACATGCATTGCATCTGAAGGTCTTTGTTACGACTGGACTCAGCTGACCAAGACCAGTAGATGTAGTTCTGTTAAGTTTCTCTCTACCCCATGACCACCTTGATCCTAAAGCATAATTTTTGACGTCTTTCAGGTGGCGTGGGCTTTATCTTTTCAGATATGCTCCGAGTACTCGTTGACAGAACCTTATGTTGCACATGCACTCTCTGAAGTGCTTGTCGCAGAGACTGCTCTATTTATTGGAAACAGCATGGCTATACGTGACGCAGACATGTATTCTCAAGGTGTTGTTAGCTGCATTGGTTCAGCACCTCAGTTAGCATTTCCATGTCAGTGGATACAAGTTGTTGGTAACAGGGGAGCTAGTGGTATCGATGGTTTGCTGAGTACTGCTACTGGCTTTGCTGTTGGATCTAAGAAAAGAGTAAGCACTAATATTCTTGGCTCCTTGCATTATATGGTCTTCTTTGCTTTACTTGTGAGTTATCTTGGCTCATGTTTCAAGTTTCGTTTCAGTATGCAGTGAGAAGAACTTTTAACTGATAGGCATTCTTTATGTTCAAGCCATCCATTTTCTTATAGCCAGTCATTCACTGTTCTTTGGCTTTGCAATATAATGAACTAATCAACATGACTCTTAAAAGGTAGAACATTAAGCTCTTGGTTCGTGAAGCAAATGGTCAAAAGTATTTTTGGTTAAGAGTTGACTGGAAACATTTATCTGTAGCCTGAAGTGGGAGCTCTTTTTAATGCACTGTGATGATGTTGACATAGTTCATGTTAATAGAGTTTGAGCTAAAGAGTTGGGCACTGCAATCTGTTAACATTTGGACTTAAGAGTTTGTCTGTTTATTCTCTTCTCTTGATCATTTATCCTTTCTTTCTTAAATTCACTTCTACCTGGTAGGTAATGTAAACTTCTTTTTCCTTTCTAGTTTTTCTATGTGGTAGAAGGTACATCGTACATAAGCTTAACAAACTTTCTGGGCTTCTTATATTGTGAAGTAGTAGTCGTTTGATGCAATTCTCGAAATGATCTTCATTTTGGGTCATAGTGGTAAGGTTTCTTTCATCTAAACCACTCCACTCTCTGTTTCCAACATAGTGGTAAGGTTCATACATAGGGGAAACGACCTGTATATATTCTAGTCATAAGGTATGTTCCTTACATCCGATCCACCCCCCTTCCCGACCTTGCCATCGGGGCCTGTCTTTGTTGACGCATATCTGTCTTTTCTATTGTCTCCCGATCCCTTTGTATATGACTTGAAACTCTTAATGAAATGATTGAAGAAGTATCAAGCTCCTATTATATTCATTCCTTTTGAGAAATATAATTGTGTTAATTTAGATTTTTACCATCATGTCAGGTGCTGTGCATTATAGGGGATCTTTCTTTTCTTTACGACACAAATGGATTGGCAATCTTAAACTCAAGGTAAAGCTATATATAACTGTGATTGCGTCTTTTTTCCCCCAATTTTTCTTTTTAGGTTTCTACATGCGTCTTTCTTGTAGATATCATGTCTATCATTCTCGAGAAAAGTTAAGAAGTATATGCGAAAAAGAAACATACAAAAGGGTTGAGGTGGTTGAGCTATCTCACACCGATGAAGATGTATGCGATTTCGAAGTATCATCCAAACACTTTAGCCCTGTACTCTTTCAAGTCCTTGCTGATTTCCTAGAGCATTGGTAATTTGGAGCTTTTGTCTTTTCTGAAGTCTCAGAGCTACATAATCCTTAGAATCTGAAATTTCAAATGATCAGAGTGGTAATAGTTGGAGCATCAATTTAGTTGGATAAAGAATAGGTTACTATTGCCAAAGCTAGAGATTGGTTAGTGTAGAAGTAATCTCATGGTGATACCTTGTTATATTACTGCCGATAAAGCTGATGATTTCTAGCAACTGGTTTTCTTGAATGAACATGGACCAATGCCCTCTTCAGAATAATTTGACGATGGGGTAACAACTTTAATATAACTGTGATTGTAGGGTGTGCCGAAAACCAATTACAGTAATTGTAGTAAACAATCGTGGTGGTGGGATCTTCAGTCTCCTTCCTATTGCTGAGAAAACGGAATCACAAATTATGGAGAAGTATTTCTACGTCAATCACAGCATTTCAGTCAGCATGCTGTGTGCTGCACATGGGTACGGACTGTTCTATGTACCATATTGCTATCTGCATTTGCCGCTTCCTTTTTGTTACCCTTTGCTGATGATTTGACAGAAAGAATGATAAATTTTTCATATCTTTGTTACTTTTTTTTTTTTTTCTTCTCTTACTAGGTGTTCAAAGTTCATATGTTTTTCACTGTTTTCAAACTTTTAATTTTTTTATTTTGATGACTTTCAAAAACTCCTTTTGCAAGTGTTTCAATATTTCTAAATGGTTTAAAAGGATTTTGAAATTTTAGACATACCCAAGACGGTTACTAGATGTCGATTCATGTTAGCCGACCCCAAATCATTTTGGAAATAAGGCTTGGTTGTTGTTGTTGTTGTAGAAGAGCATATCTTTGTTACTTATTCGCTTCTATTGTAGTATTGTACAATTAAGAGCTCCAAGCTGTATGGTACATATTAATATGAGGCCACCAATTCTTTAGTGAATTATTGGTTAGTGCAGTTTTAACTGTAGTGAGAAAGATGAGCTTACTATTTGCGCGAGTTCCACCATGGTTTCCCATGTGAATCTCGTGCAATATTGCTTCTGCGTCATTATAATACTGATTGAATAATTATTGAGATTGCTGTTGAACAGGGTGAAGCATTTATTAGCTGAAACAAAAGTGGAACTACACGATGCTCTGCTAAAAACTCAACAGGAAGATGCAGATTATGTTATAGAAGTTTCAAGTTCGATCAACAGTAACACTGCTTTTCACAGGTTGGCACTTAGAAGCTGCATGTTTGTTTACTTAATTTCCCATTTCATGGTTTGTTTTTTTCACTGTTTTTCAGTGTCTTGAAAAAATATGCGAGTCAAGCTGTATCTAGTGCTTTCACTACTATGATGCATCCATCTGTTACAGAATCTGCACTCGATGATTTCTTCTACAAGATCGATAATTTGGAGTACTGGTTGTATGGGTTAGTTTTTCTACGCTTAAAAACAAGGTCAGTGTTCATTTTTTATCGAGATGTTTCGCAGCTGATGACAATTCAACTGTCACTGTCTCAGAGTCCATTTAAGTGCCCCACCGACTACCGTTTCTTCCAAAAGTGCCCCAGCAAGGTTTCGAAGACAAGGCATTATTCTAGCTTTGACTCTGGATGATGGAAGCACTGGATATGGTGAGGTGAGCATAGCTCTAGTTGGTGATTAGATATTTGCAGACATTAGATATAATTCATGTACGAAAGGAATCAAGCCTGAGTAAAATCTTATACTTTTGGTGAGCAGATCGCGCCCCTTGAAATTCACAAAGAAAACTTGCAAGATGTGGAAGAACAACTGCGATACCTTCTCCATATTCTGAGAGGAGCTACAGTGTCCAGTTACCTCCCTCTATTGGGAGAGTCGTTTTCTGTGTGGATATGGAGAGTTATCGGAGTCCTGGTAAGATAGGTTTCTTTCTGTGTGGATATGTGGACCTATACATCCTGCTAAAATTATACGAATGTAAAGAGCCTATACTACTACTGGGCAACCAAAGTAGAATCTGGTCACTTACCATTTGGAAGGGATTCCATTTTACTAGTGCTGCTTGGAGTGATGATATCTGTATTCGGCCAAATTTCTCATATTAGAATGTAAATGCTTTGTACATTGGACACCCCTTTCTGTCTTATGATGATTCTGTTGTCCATCATGTCAATTTTCTCGTAACGTGAGTTCATTTTTTCCTGCAACACTTTCGAGTTTTCAAGGACGGTATCCTCGTTACTGTATGGCCATTTCATGCTAATAGCAATTTATAAAATCTTGTGACACGTAGCTATGATTAGTGACCACCAGTGCTTACCCATGGCTTACTGTTCTAGGATTACAAAACCTGTATTCTACATATTTTTTACTCATACTTACTGGTCGAAGATGTCTGTACGTCTGGCCTTTTCATCAAATCATTTCTTCCTAATTTCTCTTATGTCTGATTTCCTGTTTTATCCTTGTATAAATTTTCAGTGCTTGATCTTTGTTTGAAAACTTTTCACAGCCATGCTCTATTTTTCCAAGTGTACGATGTGGACTGGAGATGGCAGTATTGAATGCTATTGCTGTTAGGCAAAATTGTACTTTGCTTGATGTACTCTGCCCTCAACCAGATCAAGCAAATGTGATTTGTCACCAGCCTGCAAGTATTGACATCTGTGCTCTTGTTGATTCTGAAGGGACTCCTCAAGAGGTTGCAGAAACAGCCTTCGAACTTGTTGAAGAAGGATTTTGTGCAATAAAAGTAAAAGTAAGTGAAGAATGGCTGATAAACATCTCAGTGATTAATAATTTGAAAAAGAAAATAACCTTGAATATTTTCAGTTTCATGATCATTTGAGACTTTTCAGGTTTTACTTACTGCATTGGCTCCACTTCATCTCTATACTAAATTTAGAACTGTTAACATACTTCTTTTGCTATCCACGAATTCAAATATACTACTATTGCAGGTGGCCCGTAGGGATGATCCGAGGGTTGATGCAGAAGTTGTGAAAGAAATCAGAAGTAAGATTGGTGCTCAAATCGAATTACGTGTGGATGCTAACCGTAAATGGACCTATGAAAAAGCAATTGAATTTGGCTCACTTGTGAAGGATTGTGGCTTGCAATATATTGAGGTATATTTTTGCTGGCATAAGTCCAAAACCAGAAATATTGCTCTCATTCTCAAAGCTGGCGTCTGGGGACTGTGGAACATTACTAAAGAAAAAAAACTCAGTAACATAACGATTTTGTTAAAACATTAGTGGTTGGGTTAAGTTGTTGCTTTGTGACCGATAGGTCACGGGTTCAACTCCCGGGAACAGCCTCTTGTCCAGAAAAATGACAAGGGAAGGCTTGCCCCCTATGCACTCTTGTGGTTCCCCGGACCCTTGCCTTGCAGGCCGCCAATGTGCACCGGGCTGCCCTTTTTTTTATATTATAAGTGGTTGGGTTAAATTAAGCAGGATTGAACTGTATTGATGTAAATATTGTATAATCTCCTCTATCAGGAACCGGTTGAGCACGAAGACGATATTGTGAAATTCTGTGAGGAGACAGGCCTGCCTGTGGCTTTGGATGAAACTGTCGACAATATCCAAGCAAATATTCCTGATTTTTTGGCCAGATTCACTCATCCAGGAATAGTTGCTCTTGTAAGTTGGAGAGTTTTATCCTAGTTCTATTTTCTTATGCAAAAATATTTGTGAGATGTCTATACTTAACCTGAGGTTTAAATGTCTCCGAACCTCATACCATCACTCCCTTCACTCCACATACCAAGGCGTTCTAGGAACTTGTGATAGTTAAAGCTGATAAGGTAGTGGTAATCTCTTATACAGGATTTGGCCTAATAGGTTCCTGATATTCATACTTTCGCTCACACATGAGCATCTATTGGGCATTATGTTAACTGAAATAAGTATATTACATCCTCCTTCTGGAAACCACCATCAATACCCTGCAATGTGTATTTCTCTTAAGGCTACCAAGATGTACACCCTAACTTAAATTACTCATTTTTCATTATTCCTACCATTCTTAGAAAGTAGCTTGGACAATTTACTCCCTTAATTACTTTTTTAATCTATCAAAGTAAATTCTCTGTCCTTGCCGTCCAGAATCAAGATGCTCATATTTCTTGCCGCGGTTTTGTATGATAAGTTTAGTAAGAGGTAGCATTTTCGAGACTACCTGTGGGCTTATCTTAATGCTGGTCTCATGTGACTTCTGTTGTTTCTTTTGTCAGGTTGTGAAACCAAGTTTTGTTGGCGGCTTTGAGAATGCTGTGGCTATTGCATCATGGGCTCATATTAAGGGTAAATTGGCCGTAATAAGCTCCACCTTCGAAAGCAGCATTGGTCTGTCTTCCTATGTTCAACTTGCTTGTTATCTCGAGATGAGAAGGGCAGAGACATCTCAGGCATACAATAAGGAGCTGAAACTTTGTCTAGCTCATGGTCTTGGAACATACAAATGGCTTCAAGAGGACGTACCACTTCACTCACTGGCCATATGTCAACAGCCACACAATAGATATATTGGAGCATCTGTTAATGCTGCTGATCACGTCCTGCGCAACTTCCAAATGAATCGTGAAGTTATCACAGAAAGTTACTGTGATGATTTCACATCCACGCATCAACTTGATGTGAAAGTGGGGCATTTCTCTTATTTGATCAGAGTGCATGAGATTGGAAAAAGCACCCATGTAAGTTTTCTTTGTTTGAGTAGAATAATTTCAATGTTCTTCTCTTCCTTTTAGACCTTTTCCTCCATATTTCATGTTAGCGATGAAAATATTATACTAAAAGACAGTATATTATGTTTTCACTCCAGAGCTTCTCCATTGCAGCAAATAATAGTCTCTTAATTTCCATGCTTTCAATTTCCGTCATGTCACCAACAATTTTATTCAAATTAGACAACAGGGCTGGTTTTTCATACACCACCATTCTACGTCTTACTTATGTCTACTGTATGCAGAATAATGTGCTTCTGTTTCTTCATGGTTTTTTGGGAACTGGTGAAGATTGGATTCCGATCATGAAAGCTCTCTCAGGATCTTCAAAGTGTATTTCCGTTGACCTTCCAGGCCACGGGAGATCAAGTATACAACCTTGTGACGGAGTCAACACAGTAGGACGTCCCAGTCTATCACTTGAAGCAGTTTCTGAAGCATTAATCCAGCTATTAGAAAAAAGTACTCCAGGGAAAGTCACTGTTGTTGGATACTCCATGGGGGCCAGGATTGCCTTATACATGGCAATGAGATATAGTGGCAAGGTACTTTCCACTAGGTTTTGAATTTGTCTTTGAGTACTGATTTTGTAACTGACACAATAATTTGTGGTAGGTTGATGGAGCAGTAGTGATATCTGGGAGCCCGGGTCTACAGGATGCCACAGAGAGAGAAGTTCGGGCTGCCAAAGATGATTCTCGTGCACGCTCACTTATCTCATTTGGTTTGGATTCTTTTGTTGACACCTGGTATTGTGGTGATCTGTGGAAGAGGTGCCTGACATTTTCTTTTTCACCCTTCACATATCCTAAGTTTAAAATAGATGGTATGTGCTGCAACATCTGATAATAATCTTTTTGTTCTATAGCTTTAGAGAACACCCAAGATTTAAAAATATTACAGCAAGTCGTTCACAGCATGATGATATTCAAGGTCTTGCAAAAGCTCTAAAAGAATTAAGCATCGGAAGGCAGCCGTAAGTTTATCTTTTCCTATGGATCTTCTGCTAGTTTTGAAGTTCCCGTCTCTTTCAATTGTGAGCGAAGCCCATTCCCTCTTCTGTTTGTGAGTGAACCCCTTGTTCGATTCCTGAGCTACTTAGATGCAAATTCTTTCAAGTGGATCTTGGTGATTTTGATTTTCTGCTTGCATTTTTACTCTGTTACTGCAGAGCGTTTTTCGGTCTAGTTGTGCGTACACCATGAATTACAGAATCAGCAAGACTACTCATGACGTTGCCTCGATGGTTTGTTCATACCACTTAACACTCACAATTCTATTGATGACAGATCACTGTGGGAAGACTTGAGACTCTGCAAAGTGCCAGTTCGATTTGTCGTTGGAGAGAAAGATGCAAAATTCAAGAAGATTAGTCACCAGATCTGCGATAAAATGGGTGATGATGTACAATATGATGCAGTTGAAGTTCCCGACTGTGGACATGCTGTTCACTTGGAAAATCCTCTTGCCCTTGTTACTCTAGTTAGGGAATTTTTGACAAAATCAAGAAAATGAGGAAAATCACTTCCTGATTCTCGAGTAAGCTATTTGCCTGTTTCTACTCCACTCCACAAAAATCATCGATGACTCGAAATATGACCTGAACTGATATGGAATCAGATCAATAATCCATGTAAATAGTATGAGTTTTGGAACGCCATTCAGTCAGTACAGTTTATACTGTTTGGGACGTTTATCATGCAGATGAACTCAGTAATGAATAATTCCTGCGTATCGATTCATTATTATCTACTGATGTTGTTGCTGGTTTGCTTATGTGGTGTATCATATTTCGGGTTTTCCACACGCCAGAACGCATAACGCTAACAGGATCATCGTCATATCATCATATTAGCTACTATCCGAAATGTTAAAAACAGGAAATGAATAATAACAAGAACGATAATATCGACGAGGATCACTGTATTTAAATTGCTGGTTTAATCAATTATAAACGTAAGATGAATCCATTGCTTATGATACAAACTAGGCTAGACTAAAGGATGATGAAGATCAGGCGTCGAATGGCAGCTTTGGCATATACACTGTCCTTTGATACAGCAGCTTGGATAACCCTGACAAACTTGGGTGCAATTGATCATTCTTGGACACTCAAATGGCCCTCTTGCATCACATCCTGGAATGTCCCAGACTTGCATACCTAACAAATGGTTACTTCCGTCAGAAACACAACAAGATACATAATTCACCATATCATACGACGTGTAACATTTTCTTAAAACGATAAATATATCAGAGAAAGTTAGGTGACTGTCATATCCACGGGATTTTCTCCCAGATCCACGTAAAGTAGCTAGTTACATGAAAATATAAAAAGGAGACATGAAAGATGATAATTTACCTGGTTTCATGATAAACATGATGACCAAGAACAGAATCTTGAACAAGATGTTAGCCATAGTTTCTGCAGAATTGATATAAGGATGTCTACCTATGCTTCCACTTCTAAGCAAGTGTCTAATGTCTTTGAGTTGAATACTATATGGTTTTGTTCATGGGAGAAAGATGCATCATTTATAGGTGTCACACATGAAAAGTGTACGATCTTTTTGGATTTTAGTTACTCAAAATAGTGAAATCGGATCATATATTCATATTGACTACTACTGGCTCATGCCCTCATGCATGACTACCTCATGCGACTCATAAAGTCCCTTGATTTTTTTTTTTTTTTTTTTTTTGAAGGTATGTTAAATTGTTACAGTGTCCTTTATGATTTGGCCTATTCATACAATGAAAAGTGGTGCAAATTAGGTTAAGTGTTGCAATCCCTTATAAATTACTCCATAGTTCATTTACTCTTATTTTGTATGATGTCAATGGTCCGATGTAGAGTACTCGATGGGGATGACACAAGCCCGATCATTGTATGTCACCACTTCACACCATGTCTTACACATTTGCCTAGTGTTTATAAACTTGAGCTATTTTGGCACAACAACCTTATATTAGTTGTTCACTGATCGGTATCCGTATCATGGTTCTTTTCATTTTCGAGGGGTTGGTAGACATGGAGTATACTAAGCAATTGATATGGCTTTAAGATTAATGAAGAAAGAAATTCAAGATTCGAAGAATCAAATCAAAACTAGTAAGCGATCGACCAATCTTTTTATACACTTGAGGGAAGAAATATCTGATTTGAACCACATATCAACTTGATTTCTAATGTATATATACATCTTGCTATTTTCACAATCCAAGTTATTCTGAATCATTGAGAATCATATATTCCACTATGTTCAAGTTCTTTTGAATCCAAGTTCAATAATTGAATCGTTGTAGAATCAATGTAATCATATATTCCATGATATGTGTTATCTTATGACATATGGTAAATAGACAAAGAACTGCATCTCTAAAATAAAATTTTGGGAATGTATTACTTTGGGAATTCCAGCGATTTGTTTAATCGATATAAGTATTTTTCTTTTTTTTTCTCCAACCGTGCAATTGTTCTATGGTACCCCGGGGGTACCAATAGAATAGTATCCCCAATCTTTTTTTAATAAATCAGCCCAACAATTATAATCTGGGCCTTATAAATTTCAGCCCAAACAAAAATAAAAAACAGAAAAATCACATTCTCTTCTACCTCCATCCTCCCCAAATCCAACCACCACACGAACCACCCCAGCCGCCACCACCTCCATCACCAACCACCACCGCTACATTCTCTGACGAACCCAAACCACCGCCTTGCTCCGGCGACCCAATCACCCCAACCTCGCGACACCGCATCTCCCTCCTCCTCCATTTTCTCTTTCTCCTCTTTTCTCTCTCCTCACATTTACTCGCTTTTAGGTGACGTAGAGTGGCTGGGGTGGCGTGCGTGGCCGTGGGCGGATCTGGTGGTGTAGTTGGTGGTTGTTGTGCTGGCGGCGAGGTGGTGGCAGTGGGTCGGGTGGGGTTTCGGGGATGAGAGAGAAATGTGTGTGTGTTTTTTTTTATTATTATTATATTTTATCATTTCATAACAGGAGTAAATCATTTTATAACAAAATGAGGTCATTATAGAACAATTCTTTGTTAAAATAAAATAGACCATCAATAAACAAAAATAAATTACTAAGAAACAAAATCATCCATTTCATAACTAAAACTAATCATTCTAGGACAAAAGACAATCATTCTAGGACTCAAACCATTTCATAACAAAAACTAATCATTACATAACAAAACGCAATCATCCTAGGACAAAAATCAACCATTTCTAGGCAAAAACTAATCATCCTAAGAAAAAATCAAACCATTCCACTACAAAAACTAACCATTCTAGAACAAAAGGTAACTATTCTAGGACAAAAAATAACCATTCATGAACAAAAACTAACCATTGTAAAACAAAATCCAACCACTCCAGAACAAAGGGTAACCATTCTAGGACAAAAACTAACCATCCTAGGATAAACACCAACCATTCCTAGACAAAAACCATTCATCCTAGGACAAAACTTAACCATCTTAGAACAAAAACCAACCATTCCTAAACAAAAACCACTTATCCCAAAACAAAAACTAATCATCCTAGGACAAAAACCATTCATTCTATAACAAAAACTAACCATTCCAGAACAAAAGGCACCAATCCTAGGACAAAAATCAACCATTCTTAGACAAAAGCTAATCATCCTAGGACAATTCCATTACAAAAACTAACCATTCTAGAACAAAAAAGGTAACCATTCTAGGACAAAAACTAACCATTCGAGAACAAAACGCAATCATCCTAGGACAAAAATTAACCATTCTTAGACAAAAACTAATCATCCTATGACAATTCCATTACAAAAAATAACATTCTAAAACAAAAATCATTCATTCCATAACAAAAACTAATCATTTCAAAACAAAAGCTATACATTCCAGAACAAAACGTAACTATTTTGAAACAAAAAGCAATCATTCTAAAAAAAAAAACAACCATTCTAGAACAAAATCTAATCATTTCAGAATAAAATCCAACCATTCTAGGACTAAATGTAACCATTCTAGGACAAAAAGTAATCATTCTAGAACAAAAGTCAACCATTCTAGGACAAAAACTAATCATTCTAGAACAAAAATCATTCATTCCAGAACAAAAACTAATCATTCCAAAACAAAAGCTATACATTCCAGAACAAAAAGTAACCATTTTGAAACAAAAAGCAACCATTCTAGAACAAAAAACATTCATTCAGAGCAAAAGCCAACCATTCTAGGACAAAAAGTAACCATTCTAGGATAAAAAGTAACCATTCTAGAACAAAAGCCAACCATTCTAGGACAAAGAATAATCATTCTAGAACAAAAACCATTCATTCCAGAACAAAAACTAATCATTCCAAAATAAAAGTTATACATTCCATAACTAAAACTAACCATTCTACGACAAAAACTAACCATTCCAGAACAAAAGCTAATCATCTTAGGGCAAAAGCTAACCATACCAGAACAAAAGCTAACCATACCAGAACAAAAGCTAACCATTCTATGAAATGAATGATATTTGTTTTGGAATGAATGTTTTTTTGTTATAAAATGAATGGTTATTGTTCTAAAATGAATTATATTTATTTTAGAATGAATTCTTTTTGTCTTGAGTTATTTAATCTGAAATAGGTAGTTTTTGTTCTAAAATGAACGATCTTTGTGTTAAAATGAACGATTTTTGTTTTAAAATGAATACTTTTTGCCCTAACCTAATTATCTATTTTTGATTTGTAATGATCTTTTTTTGTTTTATAATTATACAACTTGTTCTAAAATGAGTTGCATTTGTCTTATAAACAAAAACAAAAAACAAAAAAAAAACACCCCCTCCCCTTCCTTTTTCTCTCTCCTCCCCCAACCCCCCCTCCCTCCCACCTCTCCCGACCACCCCTGCTCAGCCGACGGCCGGCCCCAACCACCATCATTGCCGGCGGTGAAACTGCCACCGTGATCGTGCGGCTACCGCGACCACCCCTCCACTCATAAGCGACGCCATCGGCCCTTCTTTCTCCCCCATTATTCCTTACCCACTTTTCGATCTCCTCAAAAACCTTCTATTTGCAGCGATGATAATGGTGCTTGGAGTCGGCGGCGTAGGGCGAGGGCCGGGGGAGGGTTTATGGGTGGTGGCGGTCGAGAATAGGGGCTGGGTAAGGGAGTGAAGGAGGAGAGAGAAAATGAGAAAAAGAGGAAGTGGAGGACGATTGAGGCGGAGGCGCGGGCTCAGGGGTGCCGCCGTGGGGTCGCCGGAGCGGCACCCATCAAATGGTGGTGGTTGCGTCGAGTGGGGTGGTGATCGGCGCATGGGGGCGGGGGTGGTCAGGTGGTGCGTGGTGGTGGTGGTAGGTGGTTATGAGAGGAGAGAGAAAATAAAGGGGGATGGGGAGAGAATATGGGTTGGGTTTTAAACTTTTAATTGAAGTATTGGGTCAAGTCAGACTTTGGCCCAACTCAAATTGTAAATCCAACTAAATAAACAGAAGCCCAGGTATAAATGAGCTCAGGGGGTACCATTCTCTACGTACCCCGGGGGTACCATAGTATTTGCGCCAACCGTGGGGATCACAAACCATAGAGATTATTTAGTCCATTTTTTATTTTGTGAAATGACATCCAGCACATTCACAACATATATATCATATAATTGTACGCACGCAGAGAGATACCCGGGAGCTTATATATACTGTGTCAGTTTTCGTAAACAGACTGATGTCTATTATTAGACATCAGTTTTGTTAATAAAATTGATGTCTATTAATTGGTCATAATTACAAAATTGGCACCGGTCCCTTATACACATCAGCTTTCTAGACGTGTGATGTCTATTGACTGGTGTCTATGCTTGTTTTTGTAGTAGTGGATGGACAGACCGAGCGAATCAATGGATTGCTCGAAGAGTATCTAAGGCACTACGTGAGCACCTCCCAACGTAATTGGGTGAGTCTTTTGGAGACGGCTCAATTCTGCTACAATTTGCAGAAGAGTAGTGCAACGAACTTTAGTCCGCTTGAACTTGCCATGGGATGGCAGCCTGCGACCCCAGCTGAAATTGCAAAGCAGAATACGGGAAAGTGTCCCGCTGCGCATAACTTTACCCGTGAGCGGCAAGAGATGCTGGAAGAAGCCAAGGAGAGCTTGGAAAAGGCTCAACTCCGCATGAAGAAATATGCGGATAAGAATCGGAGAGATTTAGAATTCCAAGTGGGTGACTTGGTATTGCTTAAAATCACTCCACAATTGTGGGAGAAGATTTGTGGGAAGAACAGACACCGTGGCCTAATCCCTCGTTACGATGGACCTTTAAGGTCATGAAACGAGTAGGGAGGGTGGCTTATCGGTTAGAATTGCCCGAAAGAATCAAAGTTCACCCCACGTTCCACATGAGTTATTTGAAACCTTACCATGAGGATACCGTCGGTGCCCACCCAGTGATACCAAGGTCGCCGCCCACGGTCAATAATGTAACAACCCTAAATTTTCGACAAATCCAAATGAGAAAATGAAGGACTGTTATGCCGTCGTTGACTACCGAGTCAACGACAAGGCTTATTAAAGCAAACTTCTGAAAGAAACAACGATGGTAAGCGGAAGACTTGTAGCTAAGTTTACAATCCAAAATCAAACCGAAAGAAATAAATTACGTTCGTTCTTTAAAAATCCAAACGTTTGACGAATTATTCTAAAATTCCCCATGTCATGCATCGACCTTCAGGCAGACAAGCAATCACCTTCAAGACCTGTCAACTGCGCCATTATAACAAGACACAGGCCCCAAAATAGGGTAGGGACAAACCCAAACAAAAGAACGTCAGCACAGGCTGAGTAAGAGAAGAGAGCATCAAAAGAAAAAGAAGATACGCGCCTTAAAATGGCGCGTAGCTACAAATAACTGAACAAACTACACCAAGAAATCAAGACAACAAAGAATTGGGCACGACTCGTGTGCTTAGAACACGGGTCATGTAGAGCGCGAACGGGGTGTTCATCACCACAGTAGTCTTATTTAACATTCTTTATATAAGTTATTGCGCAAGGGTCCTACCCCAAGCCGATCCAACACTAGAGCATCGCGAAAAAAACGATCCTAAAGACCCGAGTGTGCACACCCCTCCTAGGGGGACGGTAGGACGCACAGTCCCTAAGAGGAAGTCATTTAGGAGACCGGTAGCTGATCTCCGGCCTAGCTGCATATACCTTGATCAGAGGTTAATCGCTCTAAGTGGTTTAAACATCATTATGTACGTATTGTTATAGTATATATATATATATGTAGACACGTCTTTAATCCGTTTTAGGTACGTTATTCGCGCATAGTAGCTTGATTTATAAACGGCCAAAGCCGGAACAAGAATATCAATAGATGATCAACAAGATAGTCAATGTAGGAAATCAATAGAAGCTCAATAGATGATCAAAATAGCGGATCGATATCAATAGTCAAAGGATAGTCAAAATAGGGAATATGCAATAAGTCGAAATAAGGATGGACGTGAAAGATTATCAGGATACAGAGTGAAGCTCAAGCTTATGAGATCAACGTTCATACCTTCAACACTCAACAACTCTAGCAATGGAGTCAAAAGTCCACGAAAGGTACTTCCTCAAAAACACCACCTAAACAATTGTCGAACACAACGGAATTACTACAAATTACAAGGTAGCTAACCTCAAGCGACTTACTATAATCATAACCCATACTCCACACATCCCACAAGACAACCCCAAACAAACATGATCATAGAGTAACCAAACGAACCCCAAATCGCACCAAACTTTCACCACACCTCCACCAACATGCTAGCAACGTTTTCAATCATTTAAACCCTTAAAATATCAACAATAACACTCAAAATAAGGCAAAATCAGATCTGGACAGAAACCATTTAATTCAATCAAACCATTATGAAACCTTCCCAAATTTATACTACACGTTACCCATATCATAATAAGCTATCCTTTCAAATTTCATGCAATTCTAACCATAAAATTATCATCAAACACAAAAGCCCTAATTTATAAACCCTAATTTCATAACTTCATAATCTCATGCTTTAAATCCCCAAACAACAATGAATACAACACCAATCACAATACCATAATCATATTCATGCTTTACATCATCAATTAAACATGAATTCAAAAAGCCCTAATTAAATTTATGAGGAAAAAGGGGTGAGAATCTTACTACACTTGATCAAGGACCAAGTGGGTGGAAAGGGGGAAGGCGTGGGTGGTGGCTGATGGTGGTGGTGCACGGCGGCGGCGCACGGTGGGGGCGGTGGCTGCCGCTGCTCCTTCTCTTTCTCCTTCCTTCTCTTCTTCTCCTTTCCTCCTTCTTTCTCCTTCTGCGTACGTGAGTTGAGGGTGAGGGTTTTCTGTTTTTTTTTTCTTTTATATAGTGTAAGGTGAGGGAATAAGTAAGGGTATTTTGGTAATTTTGCCAATTAACTGCCCGATTAGGAAAGTGACCCAAAACGGTAAATATACCTAAATCCCACAGTAGAAACTACACCTTAAAATGAGTCACAAAACGTAACACCCTAATTAAATAATAATCCCGAAATTTACGGGGTGTTACAAATAAGGAGATTGGCCAGGAAGTCGAGCGGATTCTCGACATGAGGGCTATCAGTCAAGGAAAGAAAAATTTCCGAAGGGAGTACCTAGTCCTATGGAAAGAGAAACCGAAGGAGAAAGCCACTTGGGAACATGTTGAAGCGTTGTGGCAGCACAAGGAGTTGATCCATGCCTTCGATGACATGACGAGGATGTCAGGCTCATCGGGTGGGGGAGGTTTGTCAAGGCCTCGGACAGTGACTAGACCAGAATCAAGCTCCGCGCCAAGTATGGCGGAGCAAGACACTCGAGTGCCAAATACTAGGGATAAGTCTAAGACCCAAGCAACTGAACGAGTTGCCTGTGCGCCAAGCACCACGATCATCCCAAATGTGCGAGTGACCGGACAAGGTCCAGTCATCGTGTGCGGGTTGCCGACAACACAACCTACCCGCTGATCGCGATGACGCGTCACGAGCAAGAGGTGTGACGGCAATCTAAGACGCACGCCCATACCATGATAATGTCCACTCTCTCCAACACTCGATGGTTATTGATATAGTGGGCGGTTACGAGAGTGATGGGCAGTAGTGGAACGGTTGTACCCACTACATAGCGGTTACGAAGCTATACAAGGAGTTGGCTAAGTAGTGGGCGATTACTATGGACGTGGGTAGTTACCTACTTAGTGGGTAGTTATTTACGTAGTGGGAAGTTACAAACGACGTGGGTAGCTTCAAGTGGTGAGATGCTTAGTCTAAGGATCATGGGACAACGGTTACCAAAGAGATCATGGGTAGCGATTGAGAGCGGTTGACGAGTTGTGCTTGTGGGACACTTGTCCCATGACTCCTAGGCGATTGGGATTTAACCGCCACCGTTTAGGACTATAAATACAGCCCTTCAAAGGCATCAAATCTTGTAACCACTTTCCGAGTAATAAGAAATACAATTGCCTATTTATCGAGAGAAATCGAGTGGTTGACTTAGACTCGTCTAAGGGCCATCACGGTGTGTTTTGAGTGAAATTAACTTAGCTAGAGAAAACTCCCGTGACACCTACCCTCGACAACCTAACACAATCAATATCCACATACATACCCGAATTATTCAATTTGCACCCGAAATAAGCGCGTGAATCCAACAACCCGAATTTGATTCGCAACCCAAAATATTCAAATCTCATCCAAAAATAACCCAAATGTAATTTAACCCAGATCAACTCAGAGTCTTAACCGAACATAACTAAATTCAAATTAACCAGACTTGAACCAACTAGACTACAAGTCTACAACCCGATTTACCGAAACATGACCCGAATCACTATAACACGAACAACTTTTTATCCGAAAATCATCCGCTAGATTGCACAGTGAGATAGCGCCAGAAAACAGAGGACAATGCTGGAATAAGCTGCACCTCTCATAAAGAAAAAAAAAGCCCAGCCATGGTGGTCACTCTCTCTCCTCCTCAAGTCTCAGCAAAACACTCGTACACACCCACCACCCACCATCTCCAAACATGCAACAGAACATACAGCCCACATCCGAAATCTTCTCGGAGAAGGAACTGTTTTGTAGTGAGAGCTTACATGGAGAACACCAATCCAATCGCAAATTTTGCCAGCAAAGTGATTGGGTCGTTGCCTGTGATTGGATTAATAGCTAGGATTGCTAATGATGAAGGTGGGCTTGCTGGGGATATTATTGATTTTGCTGAATTTCGTAGGAGGGTTGGTAATAAGTGTAATATCAATGATTCCAGGGCTTTTTATGACTTTCAAGTTCGCCACGGTGAGGTACTTATTATGTTACTATTTTGATTGATGCGTATTTGAGAAGTTTTTGTTGATTTGTGTATCTTGTGTTTTAGTTGAATTGCTAGTGTTTTATAATTCTTGGTCCCATGGATGAATGGGAGATGTTAGTCAGCTTAGTTACGACAACAATATTACCTCAGTGTCTCAAAAGCGTCCACTTTACTGCGAGGTTGGGATGGGGAGGGGGTTTACGGATGACCCATGATGAAAATTGGGTTGTTAATTGGAGTGGTAGACAGTTTAGTGAGCCATGTAAAAGCTTATTAGAGAAGTTACTAACTTTTTGTTTGTACCATTTGCTATTTTGTCTGTTAAAAGTAAATTATTAAAAGGAGACATTTGAATTTAGGTCTTGTATTCCTCAAGTTTGTGACATATGAGGTGATTATTGTCCTATTCGTCTTTGAAGGCCTTGTGTTGGGTTATAATCTCTAGGGTAACACGGACCGGATGGTTCAATTGAGGAGTGAGGAGAGGTCGGATGTATGCAAACCTTACCCCTATGTTGAAAACATAGAGAGGTTGCTTACGGATTACCCGTAATGATTAGTTAGGTTTTGGCTTCATTGGAAATGGAAACAGCTTATTGGCTTTACACAAGTATTAAATTTGGAGGAGTTTTGGTTGATGGTTCTAGAGCCATATATAAGCAGCCTCTCTATGTTTCCAACATAGGAGCAAGGCTTGCGTACATCCGAGTCCTCATTACCTTGCATTGGGAGTCTTTGAGGCATTGGGGTGTTGTTTTTGTTGGCTCCGGAGCCATATGGCATTTTGGGTGTGGAATGCTGAGATCATATACATCATTTCATGGATGTATTTGTGTATCATAGTGTTTCGGCATACCCAATATTGAGAATAGGTTTAGCTCCTATTGAAGCATTATCTGAAAAGTAATGTACACTACAGTCACAATCTGTTACAGAGTAGTTTTTATTTATAGGAAACATTTTCTGATTGAATTAGCAGAGGACTTCAATGTTTAAGAGTCGTCATTACTTGGATTGTGTTGTCTTGAGCAAGGGGTTTGGGAAACTGTATTACATATAATCGAGTACTCCGGAGTCTGGAGTCTAGGCGACCTCAAAGATTAAATTGAACAAGTTTCTGTATGGGGTTTTTTATTCGCATAAAGCATTTGCAAAATCCGTGGTGCTTGTATCAGCTGTATGTAATTCCTAAACTGTGTGCTTGTTATACTACGAACAGGCAGGGGAACCATTGAACGTCTTAATGTGTTGTTGGTTAGCAGCACTTGGTGCAGGGCTTCTCAAATCTGAAGAAATCCTGGAGGGAGTAGCTAGGCTTAGTATCTCAGATGACATAGAGTTTGAAGAACAAACCTTTATTGCCAAGATGATGGAAGCAAAAGAGGTAAGTTCACTTTTTCGTTTCTTGCTCAAGTCGTACCTTGGTTATATTTCCTCGTTCGTGTTTCATTTACTTGTTCTTTTACCTATATAAGATTCCAGGGGGCAAAAGTAATCAAACCTTGACATCAGAACTCTTTTACGTTTGTGCCTCCAGGTTAATTTTGTTCTTTTACAGAGATTTGAACCTAGAATTTTATTCTCTGAAATACTGAGTCTGGTAGTAGACTGAAAATCTTCATTTGGAATATTAGAAGTAGGCTACTTTCTCAAATTATGCATAGAGAAGCTTCAAATCGCACTTCGATTGCAAAAATGTTCGAGTGATCTCTTTGGTGATAGAGTCTGGAAGGGTCGACAAACTTAGCTCTTACTCAGTATAGATTTACTAGTGTGTAAGTTATAACATCAGCTGCGCTATTTTGAAAGTTGATAGGTCTCGGGTAGGGGAATCACAAATTAGCTGCAAGTCCTTGGTGGTCTTTCTTAGCTTAGTTGTATGTTTGTATTTCTTTTTTCTTTTTTCTTTTGGACGTTGGTCCAAAAAAATCCCAAAAGAAAAAACGAAAAATCGAAAAAGCTGCTGCACCAGTGACGTTATGTACTTACATAGGGATGAGTAGGATGAGTAATCGAGACATATATGTGATATATCTGTTTCTTTGGTTCACGGAACAATAATTTCAGGCAGTCACTAAGTAGTGGTATATGGCTATATGCCTAGCAAATGTAATCAGAGAAATGCTAAAACAGTCAACATTAATGATAGCTATTGACATAAAATTGAGACAAGCACATGGTTGCAATGCTAGATTTCTTGACAACGGCTCCGTTTTGTACCTACAGAGACGGGCTAAAATGAGGGCTGAAGCTCCAAGAATCCCAATGGAAGTACGAGCAGAGAAAGCTCTTGATGCTATCTATGTTTGCTGCTTCAACAAGGGACCGATAGATGAAGAAGATGCAAAGCTATTAACTACCATGCTAAGTGCAGTCTTCCCTTCCGTGCAACAATCTGAGATTGGAAGAATTGTCGAAAAGAAAACACGAAGCGTAGCTGAAAGCACTGAGGGCGAGGAATACCCTGCAAAGCCTAAACCCCTGTCAAAAGAAGCAATACAGTTGCAGATGAAAGACCTCCAGTTTCTTAAACAGAACAGCACTGAAATACTCGAAAAGCAAAACAAGGCCAAGCAATAGGAGCCCCATTTTCATGCTTTGCCAGAGATTACTGTAGAATTTGTAAGTACAGCTGAGTTGTATTTATCTGGGCAAGAATAGTGTATATCATCAGTTGATGCATAAAATGCAAAGCAACAGGTTTCAAGTGAAAGATGGTTATTGCTGTGGAAAATTCATTTTGTTTATATTGAAGCTGCTTCATTAATCCCTGTTCCGAGTCATGGGAACCTTTATTCACGTACTGGAACGATAAGCTTATATTTTTGGTCGAGTAATTGAGATTGGTCTTTCAAACCATCGTTGATGAAATTCGCATCCAGAAAGTCTTCTTACATTTTACTCTGTTTGTTCTTTTGGATTATTAATGTACGATAACAATTCAATTACCCGGAACGGAGGGAGTAAGTGACGAAAAAAAGTGGAACTGCAAAGACTAGGTTGTACTATATATCTACAATCATTTTGGATGATAAATGCATCCTCCTACCCACTGAGATTTCCCCCTTTTGTTTTCAGTTTTTAAGTAGTTATGTTCGGAGCTACTTCTAGATAAAATGAAAGACCCGTTTACCTTAAAATCAAGTGGAGTTGGTAGAATGCAATGCAGAATAGAATATGTACTAATTTTTACAACAAGTGTACGACTCATTTGGTCTATAAGTAGCTCTAAACATGCCTACTCAAAAACTGTTTTTGAAATAGGGAAATCATTATAGGTAGGAGGGAGTACAGAACAACTTTAATTTTGGCCAAAAGATTACAAATGAAAAGGTTTCAAAACTATCTAAGAAAACCAACGTCTTTATCTCATATCCTTATAAAACTATAAAAGAGACGTCCCATGATGTCCTTTTTTTGCAGACTGCTTTGTAAAAGGAGGCACTAAGTTTATACGCACATGATATTTCGTCGGTCATCTGATCGTCAGAATGCAACCTAAACATACGGCCTAATTATTCACAATACTTTTCATTTGGGCAATCATTAGTGTTCATTTAGTTGTACGTGGAAATTTGTACTTCCCATGAATTGCAACTTCTCAAGAAATTTAAGTTTATGAGAATTTCTCAAAACTGTTTTGATTACATGTAAAAAATGAATTTCTACCAGAATTTCTAATTACCAAGGTAGGACTAGGGGGTCGTTTGGATACTCAAAATCCATAGGAATTTCATTTTCCTAAAAATTTAGTTTTTGTGGGGTTGTTTGGATAACCCATTTTTGTAGAATTGCAGGAATTGAAATTCTTTGGGAATTTCTAATTCCTATGAAGCAAAGAAATTCAATTACCTAGCCCCCCATGGTCATTCACAATTATTATGGTGTAAAATATATGCAATTACTACTTTACCCTTAAATTGCTTATTTTATGTTTATTTAGCTACATTAATAGAGGATAAGTTAGTCATTTTAATAACTAAGCAAAGGAATTGTTTTATGGTAACCAAACAAAACATGGGAAATTAATTCCAAGTAATTCTAAGTTCCTAGATGGTATCCAAACGTTGTAAGGTAAATTTCCGGGAATTTACCATAGGAATTCATTTCCCGTGATATTCAATTTCCTATAGGAATTTAATTCCTATGCGATCCAAACGACCCCTAGGTAATGACCATAGAATCTTCGTAACTTAGTGCTCGTACCATATTCAATGTGAAGTTTATAGTAGAATGAAGAAGTATATATAAAAAAAAAAAATACTACAAAGATATATTTGTATATTCTAGTTTGAGGATGTATTATTTAGGGACAGGAATAGCGATAAGGTCAGGCATGCGGAGCGAGCGATACAAAAGAAGTTGGACCCATGACACATGAGCCCATATCGCCCATATCTGGGACCAAGTACGTACTCAAGTCCAAGCAACGTACGTCGTATTTTGTCTAGTTAATGTGGTAAACATGCATACAGACAAAATGGCTTATTTGGTTCTTATTTTCGCCGACTGCTCTAGAATCTTTATTGATCGTAATGGTTCAACTGTATTTTTTTCGAGTACGTGTTATGCTTACGCGATCTTAATGGAATTATAAGAGTGGAGTGATTATGAAAAAGAAATTGGAGGCAAAACGTTCAAATATCTAATACGTCAACAAAAATTCATTTAAAAATGTACTCGGCTAGCTCATTACTGACCCATCATTTTATGGCCTTGTGTGAAACAAACTGAGGATCACACATGAAACGAAGTTTTGATACTCCGGAAAAATATTGAGATGACATTTTCTATGAGAAGCACTAGCACCTGAGACGGGTAGACGGGGTTGTATATATAGATTAGTAGTTCGTTTGACATTTAGCAGTATCAACTTACCACAAATCAAACTAGATTAATAATGATGTCATAGCTTATTTTGAAATAAGTCATGTCATAATCATATCTTTTAAAAGGTAAAGATGCAAGACATTATAAAGTCGTTCTCTTTCCCCAATTAGTAGGTTGTACAGTAATTCAAAATAATTTGGTCTATCAAATTGACATATGCACTAATATAGCTTTACTTTCCGGCCACAGTCCACCAAAATGTTAACTACCACCCACAATTGTGGCATTGTAGGCTTGAACTGTGCTCTGAATAGAATTGAATACTAGTAGTACTAATCACAATTGAATGCATACAACAACTTATCAAGATTTATTCACTTCACTCCAAAGGGCCCCTTCGAAAGGTCCCATCTCATTATGATATAACATTATAACATAACATAATTAATCAGGAATGTAATTAACGATTAATTAAAGTCCAAAGTAGTACTATTATTCCCATAGCTAACCAATTAGTACATATAATATTTGATCTCGTACTCTTTTAGTTTTACGAAATATTTAACATGCTTTTATTGTCTAGTGTCTACTACCTTTCACTCAATCTTATGTATTTTTTTCGAATTATCTCATAAAAGATCTGAAAAACTAATTTGAAAACACTACAAAATGAATGAAATAGGAAATAGAGGAAGCACTGTAGTATGGAGTCTAGAATAACATAGTTAATGCTACAAGTAAACGATTCATAGGGGAGATTTACAAACACAACATTTGACATGTTAGATCAACTGATAATGTAGTAAGATGCGCGTCCAGGCATGCTATCTTATAAATTTATTGCGATAATAGTGATAATACGTGAACTAAAAAGAAATAGAAAATATACTAAAGAGAAGACATGTTTTTTTCTTTCTAGATTAGAAAGACAACAAAATGAAAGTAGAATGATTAACAAAGTGTGCACAACAAGTGTTCATCTCATTAATTGCAAAGTGTGCTCACATCGATCACAGTACTAAGACTACTAACCATTGTAGATGATGGTAGATTGCATACAGTACAATGTCTACTCTCTACTCTATTATTTAGTTTATTACACTCGTAAAATGTCTTCATTGCTAATGCTCGATTGCTCGCAATGGCAAAGACAGACGAATCCGACATCGTCGACACAAGTAAATAAGCACCCTGACAATCGACATTGCTCCTCGCAAACGTACATATCTTGTTTGCACTCCAATGTAGAAGAAGACGTCTCCTTTGTTTTTCGAGTCGTCGAAATTTGTATCTTGTTGTGATTGTTGTTGTTGTCACAGTCGAGCATGAATCTAGCTTGACATGAGGCTAGTAGTAGTAGAAGTGTGAGGAGGAAGAAAGCAACTCTTTTCAGTGTTAAGTTTAGAGGAGTCACCACCGACAGCGTCATGCTGCTGCTGCAACCAACTCTTTTTAGAGTGTTAAGTTTAGAGGAGTATATGTTGCTAAGAGCACCAAGATATTTGGGTGGGTTGGTTTTTTGTATGATGGAGCTAGCACCCAAATGGCCAAATCTTGCCTTAAATATTCATCTTCCTTTCTTCAATTCATATATGGTGGGACCCCTAGTAGCGCCATACAATCGTGAAAATTGCTTAGTGATGAAGTACGCGCGGTACGTGTGAAATTAAATCTAAATTGCAATATAAGGAGACGGTTTGAGGTGGATAATAAAGTTTATTTTATCCTCGCTGATTTGTTACCATGTGAAATGACCGAATCAATTAAAACGTTTACTACCTAATACATGAGACATATTCTGATATTCTCTTCTATTTTGAATGATCTTCTCATTTGTTTTTCAGTTTTAAGTAGGCATATTGAAACAGTATATAGATCAAATGAAAAATCCGTTTGACTTAAAATCAAGTGAAACTTGTAGAATGCACTACAGAATAAAATATGTGTTAATTTTTACACCAAATAAACATTTTATTAGATTTATGTGTGGCTCCCAATATGGCTAGTAAAAAACTGCAAAACAAAGGGAAAAATCATTCAGAACAGGAGAGAGTATAATTTAATCACTTTGATTTTATACCTCAACAGTACAAGACTTTTCGTCCTAATACATTAGTGATGTTCGGGGTAGTACATAAAGTTTCGTATCTTATATGTGCACTACTGCTGCTATGTTGTACATCACCAAGGGGCAAGGGCTTGTCACAACTCGAAGGATTATGAGCATTACAAATTGACGACTAAAGGTGTAACAAAATGATCAAATAAGCAAAGTCACTTGACCAAAATGCATATTGCACCCTCCTACCCACTATAATTTCCCCCTTTCGAATATAGTTTTTGAATAGTCATGTTGAGAGGTACTTTTAAACCAAATGAAAGATACACTTATCTTAAAATCAAGTGGACTTAGTAGGCAATACAGAGTAGAATATATACTAATTTTTATAATAAATGAACAATTCATTTGGTTTAAAAGCAATTTCAAACATGTCTACTTAAAATTGTTTTTAAAAGGAGAGAAATTTTTACAATTCAAATCCATGTACTATACTCCCTCCTGCAGTCCTACCCAAAGAATTCTCCCCATTTTGTTTGGCCACTTTGACCGGCCATGTTGGGAGATACTTGTACACCAAATGAAATGTCCGCTTGCCTTAACTTTTATTGGAGGAGTAATTCTAAGGTTCTTGACAAGTACCGCAAAGTAGCATAATATGCTTCATCTCAACCGTTCATAACGTTGAAAATCAATCTACACCATCCATTATTTTTAGTTAGGTATATTTTATAAATTATATTGTAAATAACTATAAAAATGGAAAAAAAAAATGGCAATTGCATCTGTTTAAATTTTTGTGCTTATGTATACATAGTACAAATTATATCTAATATAATTTGATAATTATTTTTTTTTATCAAATTTAATTAAATTAATTTAAATGATTTATTGTAATATTTTGTCGTACTTGTCGAGGACCCTAGATTTCCTTAATGAAGTTGGTATAATGCATTGTAGAATGGGCTAGTTTTTACAAGTGAATGATTTATTTAGTTTAAAAATAATTTCCACCATGGCCCATCAAAACAGTCAAACGAAACGGGGAACACTTTTTGGATAAGAGTGAGTTGTTTAAAAAGCCGTATATAAACATGCCTTTGGTTTTCTCAAATCACGTTACCGCACTACTCCCTCCGTCCGAGCTCAAACGCCCCGGGCGTTTTTTGTATTGGAATAAGAAATTTTGATAGAATAAGTTGAGTTGGGTAATATTAGAAAAAAGGAGGAGAGAGAAGGTGGGGATTAATAAAAGTAGGAGAGATAGTGTGAGAGAGGATGAGATAGTTGAATAAAAGTAGGAGAGACAAATATATCCCAAAATAGATGGCGTGTTTGAGGTGGGACGTCCCAAAATGAAATATGTGGCGTTTGAGATGGGACGGAGGGAATACTCCATATCTCGTTAAAAAATATTTTAGTTTATAGAATAAGAATACGTGTACCGTGTACGTAGTGTATGCTAAATGGTCGGCACTAGCTCCTGTATGCACTAAAATCGATCAGAGTGCTGCCTAAAATGTTGTTCTTAACTCTTTTAAGTTTTTTAATTATGATTCTTACGAGTATTTGGTTAATTTTAATAACACTTCCTGGGAATATCATTTCGTATTAAATTAGTGTGGTGATTTTGCTAAAACAGTAATTACAATCGCTAAAACAGATTAATTGAACATAGTCCATATGATGGAAAGATTTATTTTGAAAGATGTTGATTTGTCTTGACAAAATCATCAACCTTAAATTATTAGCTGGCTAACCTTGGTAGTTGGCTCGATTTGAGTCCTTTAGATAGTAGTTGTTTAATTCATACTTTTATGATTAGAGTCTCATTTATTCTACAGTTTTAATGTAGTATAAAAACAGAGTATTATTGTGGCTTACATGAGGAGAAAGTCCTAGTAGTCTGAGCATTATTGTTTGACAATGGTAAGTGTTTTAAAAGTACGGAGTAAATTTTAAGGGTTTTTTGTCAGACCACACCTAATAAAACTATTTTTTTGCCAGACCACACCTAATATAACAGAATTTGTCAAATCACACATAATAAAGTGTTTTTATTTGTCAGACTACACCTATGTCGACTTTCGCCCCTTAGCCACCCTTCCCCGCCCCTTACCCACCCATAGCCACCCATCCCACCCCCACAGCCACCCATCCCCCTCCCCCATACCCACCCATAGCCACCCCACATCCACCAAAATTGTTTTTCCCCCTCGCTTTTCAATTCCTCAAACTTAATTTCCTCCCCAAATTTGATTTTAGCTCCAAGAGAAATTTGAGTAACTCCTTTTGAATGAATTTGTGATGAAATGGTTTGAAGAAAAAAAGGGGAAATTTGAAAAAATAGAGAAAAAAAAACATTAGGGATAGAGAGAGAATGTGTTAGAAATGGGGGGGGATTAAAGGTCATGTGTTAAGAATGTGGGTTAGGGGAGGCAATGGGGTGGCTATAGGGGAGTCAATGAGGTGGTTAAGGCCGGCAATGGGTGGGTAAAAGGCGGCAATGGGTGGGTAAAAGGCGGCAATGGGTGGGTGAAGGTTGGAAGTCAACATTAGGTATATAGGTGTGGTCTAACAAAAAAAATAGATTTTATTAGGTGTGGTTTGACAAAATATGTTTTATTAGGTGTAGTCTGACAAAAAACTTGTTTTATTAGGTGTGGTCGGACAAAAAACCCACATTTTAATTGAAAAATTTTCTTTTACAAGATTTTTATAATTTATGCAGTGACGATTGACGAATAGTCAAGAAAAAGAGGGGATATGATGCTAACAGCTAAGATCAAATTCTTTGACCTCATGGTTATAGACTTATAGTATCTTGCTTCTTCATGTTAATATTACTCCAACTAGTAGTAAATGGACGTAAGAGGATCCGTTACCATGTTGAGATTTTTCATTCATTCACATCTCTGTACCCACTTTCTCTCTCATTCTCGTGTTTTTAATCAAACTTTCATTCATCTCCTATAAGGCTATAACCATAAAAGAAAATTTCATTCATCCAAAACCCCACCACACTTTCTCTCTCCTATTAAACTTTTAATTAATCAATATTTATTACAATTAGTATTAATATAATGGCATTAACGACTATTTAATCATGATTATCTATAGTTAAAAACCGAAATTTTGATTATTAATAAATATTTTTTTTGACGTGGATTATTAATAAATAATTGAAATTAAATAAAACATAATTTATGCGGAAAAACAAAAGGACGAGGGGCAAATGGCGTCGTTTCTTTAATTTAATTTTTGGCCATTTCGCTATTTATTTTTTGGGTTCAGTCACTGTGAAACAAAGTCGTCTTGCCCAAATAAGAGGCAAAACAACGTTGTTTAGCAATATATTTGGCAAAATCTGGCAAAAAAGAATTAAACAAAGTGGAGAAATTGGGGGAGTGGAGCCCACATGTGGTAGAGATTTTGGTGTAGAAACGATTCATTAAATGAATGAGTTTCATTTCATTCATCAATGAATTTATTCATTGTAACAACAAAGCAAATACGGAGTATCATTCATCCCTTGAGATTCTTCATGAATGAGAAATTCATTTATGGTAAGGGATGCTCTAACAAATTCATGTGCCATGAGATTTAAAATCCGCCTCTACATTCCTGTGAAGATTTCGAATTGTCTTCATTCTGTAGTAAAAACAAAAAGCTAAACATAGTCTTTTACAATTAAGTAAATCGTGTACAATTAGTCTATCAGTTATTTTCTGACTTTCCCATTTCATCTTTTTCAAAGTGTCATATGAAAACGTACGGTCAAATTTATATCAACTATGTGTATTGGTCTCACAATAATTTTTAATGAAACCGTCTCACACAAAACTCACAATTCTTCTTTATTAATCATCTTATCAAAGGGGTAACTTTGTCTCTTTTTTTGTAAGATCGAGTTATTTGCCTATCCGTTCTCCTGACTTTGGTATCTCATCATATTGAGAGTTTCCAAACTATCATGATATATATCTTGAGAAGATAGTCTTAGAAAACAATAGGGGTTTTTTTTAAGGATAGAAAATAATAGGATTAGTATAATATAACCAAGTTAAAAAGGGAGCCGAGTAAGTAGATACGTAATGTGACAAATGTTGCAATTAACTTGGGAATAACTTATCACAGACAAACAGTCCGAATGATGTGTTGGCTTAGATTGGAAGATAGTATATCATGCGACTGACAAGTGAGTAATATACTAGTGCATTTAAAATTCGGATATTATTAGGCTTATAGATCACTTTCTATAATGTTTTGGTTTCTTGGGAGTCTAACCCCATTAATTCATTTGCGGTGACCACAATCTCCCGAGCGCCCGATCTCTTGACCCCTGGTGCGGTCTTTCATTAGTAGAGCCGTAGAGGTGTATAATTGTATGTACGTTAACGTTAGACTATAGTCCGCCAGAGTCCTAGAGTAGGCGCGGTACGTAAGTTCATTTTTTTTTTGTCTATATACATATACTTTTAGGATCACTCTATTCCCTAATATACTATTATGTATTGCTTAATTTGTTTTTTTTTTTTTTTTATATGTACATTTAGTAGTATTTCATGTACTTTAATGGATATTATGTGATAAGTAAATTTATATTTAAACAAACTACTCCCTCTATTTCATTCATTTGTTTACATCGGATTGAATTTTGTGAAGGAAAATCAAACTCAACGTAAAGAAATGAATGAAATGGGAGGGAGTATATATATATATATATGAAGTTGTACTTGAAGTACATTAGATAAGAGCCAGAATATAAACAGTTTGTATGTTAAAACACACAACGTAGCGCACCATACATATCTAATAATTTCCAGGAAAGGGGAGCCTAAGGAATTCAAAAGCATGCGTCTCTAATAATCTCCTCTAGATGAGAATTAACATTATCTTTAAACAATACTTCCTTCGTTCGCCAATAAACTTCATACTTTCTATTTAGAGGTGTTGATCTTTAAACTTTCGACTTAGAATTTTTCCTTATTTGTACATATAAAGACCAAAACACCCTTACTTGTATATTAAAAGTGCAAGTGAGACATACCCCTCTATGTGTAATTTTACACCAAGTGGACCCTAGAACTCATTATTTATTCTATTTTTCTTAAAAACTGTGTTCCGCTCCTACGCGTTTTATAGGCGAACGGAGGGAGTATCTAAGTAGGGGTCTTGATTGATTTATTAGTACGCAGAACGAACTAAATCGATTAGAAGAAAGCTAATTAAAGGTAAGCTTTTCAATATGTATGTGTAGCCTTTCTCTCATCTCGCTGACACTTGATATGTGCTTCTCCAAACCTTAGCTTTAGTTTCATGACGGACTTCATCAATTAATGACTAATCCATGTAGATATCGTTTTATCTACTCTAGTACAGTTTTCCACATTGGATCTCCATAACTACATATAGACTCCTATTATTTTCCACGTCACAATTCTCTATCATTATCATTATTATTGTTTGTAAAGTTGTCACAATGACAAATACAGACGAACCCAATATCGTCAACACAAGTAAACAAGCACCCTAACGATTGACATTGCTTCTCACAAACGTACATGTCTTGTTTGCACTCCAATGTAGACGACCTCTCCTTCATTTTTGGACTCCTCGTTGCCCTCGTCGAAAGCTCAATCTTCTTGTGCAATTCCTGTTGTTGACATGAGATTAGTAGCATAAGGAGTACGACAAGGAAGAAAGCCATTCTTTTGATGAGTGTTAAGTTTCGAATAATCACCGACGGCGTCATGATATATACGTACTGCTACGTACTAGTGATGTAGTATATACGACTCGAGTATGTTAGTTGCTAGCTATCTAAGAGCGGCAAGATATTAGAAATTTGGGTGTAAGAGGGCTTTGTGTATGAATATGGAGTCCATGATCAACTTTAATTTAAATGTATATAAAGGGAATTCAAACCCTGGGAGTTGCCTCTTGTTAAATAAATTGACAAGGGAAGGCTTGCCCTCATTACACTCTTGCGGTGGGACCCTTCCTCGGACCCTCGTTTAGCGGGGATGCCAATGTGCGCCGGGCTGCCCTTTTTTTTTTTTTATAAAGGGAATTCAAACCAAAATGCAAACGACTTAAAAAGTTATTCGGAGTTTTTATAATAATACTACTCTTTTAGCTCGTACTCTTGTGATTAACAGCCCATTGGCCATCGTCTAATCTTGGTACCATGTGAAAATTGGCATTGTCTTCTAGTAATTTACCTAGCTACAATTTGGAGTATAATATTATACGATTAGAGTATGTAACGATGTATTTGATCAACTTGCCATCAGTTGGAGTACATTAATTTGACGATGCTGAGTTTTTAAATTCTATAAGTTTTGGTCTCGTTTTTATAACTTTATTCTATCAGCTGGTGGCTTTGGTATCTTATTCATGATAGCTCCAGAAAAAGGCTACTAACCTGGGATTAACCTATTAGTACTTGTCACAGACAAGCACTGCAAATCATGTGTTACGTTGGCTTAAATTGGAAGATACTATATCAGTAGTGCGACGAGTACCGTACATATAATTGTGCTTTTAAATCCGGATTTAGATATATCGTTTTTCTATTAATGTTTGGTTTCTTGATAGTATGAACTTATTATTTTTCAGTTTCTCTTGCGGGGAATCGGGGACTACAATCTACGGAGTACAGGTGATTACTAATGGATTGCAGCACATAAAAACATTCCTCCTAGAGTAGCTGTTAATTGGTGGGATACATGGAACGTGACGACTGAGAATCCGAAAACAATATAACCCTAAGGACTAACCTGGTTGGGAAGTTGATGAGTCGGTGTTAATCAGTTAACATTCTACAGAAACGTAGCTTATCACTGTTAAGGTCCGATGAAAGTAGAGCCAACTAACTATCAGCCCGGTCCGACGATCAACAGTACAAAACTATAGCCTATCCGAAAATGGGCCACGTATACTGTCGAGTACCAAATCAGTGATTCCTCCGATCTAGCCCACGTCAAACATAAGAGCCCACTAATCAAAGTGAGGCGCTACAAATTAAAATGTCCAAAAATGGTTTACTTACTGTGCTCGGACAAGCCCATAAGTTGTAGGTTATAGAAATGTGACCTGCCCATATAAACATTCTAGTTTTGAAATACAATTGTCAAACATTTTAGTCTGTGCTCTTGGATTATTGGTGTTCTGTTGTGAATATATACAAACAAATCTTGAACGTGTTACTAATTTAAGAGGACGGAGGGTTATAGCTGGCATAATGGTCTGGAAACCAGTTTGCTTGGGAATGTCATGAGTTTGAATCCTCGTATCTGCAACTAACCTCCACGACATTCGCTGCTCTTATGTACCAAAACAATAAAGAGAAAGTCTAAATTAAAAGGAACGAAAGGATTGCGTTGAGAATTTGCACTAGCCATTATCCGGCAAATCAAACAGCTCGGTGCTCATGTAGTCCATGTACCGTTATTCACGACACTAGTCATAAAATGATCAGAATGATCACAACTAGCTAACTGTATGTGTTAGGTTGATGTAAATCGGCCCTTGGGCCTTAATGTCTTGTATTCCAAGTAATGTCTGGTATAAATACCAAACTCAATCATCAATAAACGACAAGCAATTACAAACCTAAACACATCTTGATATGGTATCCGTCTATAGGTTTACTCTAAACCTAACCTAAACACAATTCAACACAATTAACAATGGCCGGTGAAGAGGCTAACCCGCCCCCCCCCCCCCCCCCCCGCGCCGGAACAACCTTCCAAAATCGAACCCAGTCACCCTTTTTTTATCTTGGTTCTCAGGATGGTCCTGGCGCCTAGATCACTCCCGTTCGCCTACGATTGAATAACTATGTCGACTGGGCCAATGCAATCAAACTCTCATTCACTGCTCGCCGGAAATTTGGCTTTTTTGATGGTCGTATTACCAGCCCTATTTCTCCGGCTACCTTTGACGATTGGGACGCTGTGCAGAGCACCCTCGTCTCCTGGCTCATGAACACAATCACCAAGAAAGTCACCGAGCTCCTTGGTCGCTATTGTGGGATGATCTTCGAGAGCGCTTTGGCATGGTGAATGGTCCCCGCATTCATCAACTCAAAGCTTCTCTTCATAATTGTGTTCAACTCAAATCGATGTCCGCAGCGGTTTATTATGGTAAACTCTCTGTTATTTGGGAAGAACTTGCAAATTACGATCCTCTAATTACTTGTGATTGCGGAAAGTGTTCCTGCGATATGGGTTCACAACACCAAAAACGGCGGGATCGTGATCGTTTGCAAGACTTTCTCCTTAGATTAGATTCTGATTATTATGGGTCCCTTCGCTCCCAGCTTCTCTCATGGGATCCCCTTCCTTCACTGTACCAAGCTTACCAAAAGGAAGCTCTGGAAGAAAGTGTGCGGGGATATGGTCAGGCCAAAGAAGACGCCCAGCCCGCCGTGGGTTTTGCTGCTCAGGCTACACCTCGGCCCAACCCCGCATCATCCCGCACATCTGCTCCTGCTCCATCGCCGCCGTTCATGACCCGTACCGAACGTGCTGCTCTTTGGTGCACTGAATGCAAAGTCAATGGCCATGACGTCTCTACTTGTTTCGAGATTCATGGTGTACCCAATTGGTTTATTGAGATGTACGGCAACATCTACACCCCTCGCAAACAACGAGCAACCCCTGTTACTCCTGCTCTGCCCTCACCTACCCCACGAAAGCCCACATCAGCCTCTCAATCACTGAATGGTATCGTTTCCATCGGCCCTTGTCCCGTCGGATTGCCTGATGGTCGCCAAGTCCAGGCCACTCGTGCGGGTCGTGTTGTGCTATCACCATCTTTAACTTTACAACATGTTTTATTTGTTCCTGACTTACAATGCAATCTTGTGTCAATTTCGCAATTAGTCGATGATTTAAATTGTGATGTTATAACCACTTCTTCTACATGTACAATTTAGGACCGACTGACGAGGACGGTGATTGGGATGAGTGATCGTCGAGATGGACTATACTACCTTTGGAGGGACACAGTTAAGGCTCTTTCAGCTGGGTCATCGTCAACACTCCAACTCTGGCATAATCGATTGGGTCATCCCTCCGAGCGTGTGGTTAAGCTACTTCCTTTTCTTAGTCGTAGTTGTACCAAATTGAATAAAGCCTGTGACATATGTCACCGAGCCAAGCATAAGCGATCTAGCTTTCCGCATAGTATTACAACAACTACTCGTACTTTTGAAATTGTTCATTGTGATTTGTGGGGCGCATATTCTACACCCTTTTTAAACGGTGAACGTTATTTCTTTACTATTGTCGATGATTATTTGAGGGTTGTATGGGTTTATTTGTTGCATAATAAAACGGAGGTTCATCGTGTCTTTATGGAATTTGTTGCCTTGGTGGATAGACAGTTTTTGAGTACAATCAAACTTGTTCGCAGTGATAATGGTACCGAACTCAAGTGCTTGTTTCCTTATTTTGCATCTACTGGCATTCTTTTTCAATCTTCTTGTGTCGGTACACCCCAGCAAAATGGGGTCGTGGAACGTAAATACCAACACATACTCAATGTAGCTCGTGCCTTACGTTTTCGGGGGGGCTCCCTTTAAAATTTTGGGGTGAGTGTGCGTTGGCGGCTGCACATGTCATCAATCGTACTCCCTCTGCCCTTTTGGGTAATCGTACTCCATTCGAGGTATTGTTTGGGCGTCCTTCTCTCTTTATCGAATTACGAGTTATAGGATGCTTATGTTATGCACACAATCAGAAAGCTCGGGGTGACAAGTTCGCTAGTCGTAGTTGTAAGTGCATTTTTCTTGGGTACCCACACGGCCAAAAGGGATGGCGCTTATTTGATCTCAATACTCAGACTTTATTCGTATTGCGAGATGTCACTTTTTATGAGCATATCTTTCCGTACTTGGATCCCGAAACCTGCAACTTCAACCCGGCCGCGGATCCTTCCACCACTCCCACTGATACTCCTTTGCTTCACGATGAGATTGACGTCGGCTACACTCCACTTCCTCCCTCTATTTCTCCGGATGCTGAGCCACTGCCGACGCCTCCCACTTCCCCACGGTCACCGGCACCTGCCCAGGACGCTACGGATCAGCCTCCTGATGCGGTCTCACCACCTCCTGAGCCGGTCCCCAGCAACCCCACGCCTCTCTTGGGTCGTGGTCATCGGCCGTGGAAGCCCAATGTGCGTCTATCCGGGTATGATGCTCGTTTCAATGGTGTTCGTCTTGTCCGTGCGTATAGTCCATCTCCCCCACTTCCGTCGCCCACTCAATCACCTTCCTCAGGTACGCTTTACCCCATTGCTAATTATGTTTCTTGTGATCAGTTTCACGCCCCACATCGTGCTTTTGTCGCAACTCTTGATTCGGGTCGTGAACCGAAAAATTTCACTGAGGCTAATACAATCCGTGCTTGGCGTGATGCTATGCATACTGAGATGCGTGCCCTCGAGGACAATAATACTTGGACCATGGTCCCTCTTCCGCCCGGCAAGAAAGCCCTCGGTAGTCAATGGCTTTACAAAATTAAATACAAATCCGATGGCAGCATTGAAAGATACAAAGCACGTCTTGTGGTCTTTGGTAATCATCAAACTAAAGGCATCGACTACAATGAAACCTTTGCCCCTGTCACCAAGATGACTACGGTATGGACATTCTTGGTCGTGGCGGCCGCGAAACAGTGGGAACTTCAGCAAATGGATGTTCATAATGCTTTTCTCCATGGTGATTTACATGAGGACGTCTACATGCGACTTCCTCCTGGATTTACCTCTAATGATCCCTCATTGGTTTGCAAGTTACAGAAATCCCTATATGGTCTCAAACAAGCTCCTCGTTGTTGGTTTACAAAATTTGGCACCGCTCTCCGACAATATGGCTTCCGTCAATCTCACTCTGACTTCTCCTTATTCACCTACACTAAGGGTGCGACTCTACTACATGTTTTGCTTTATGTGGATGATTTGATGATTTCTGGGAACGATTCCGCTGCTTTAACTGAGTTCAAAACATACCTGCATACTTGTTTCCACATGAAAGACTTGGGTCCTTTGAAGTACTTTCTTGGTCTGGAGGTTGCACGGAATGCCTCCGGCATCTATCTCTGCCAACGCAAGTATGCCCTTGACATTGTTACTGATACAGGCTTATTTGCTGCTCGACCCGCTGACACTCCTATTGAACAAAATCATTCCCTTGGGCGCGCCACTGGTCCTCTTCTGGACGACCC
Source organism: Spergularia marina (assembly GCA_963680865.1). Classification (NCBI taxonomy): domain Eukaryota; kingdom Viridiplantae; phylum Streptophyta; class Magnoliopsida; order Caryophyllales; family Caryophyllaceae; genus Spergularia; species Spergularia marina. The sequence continues at coordinate 6,571,347 of OY804545.1, read as the reverse complement.
GACCATGTATCGTCGTCTTGTCGGTCGTCTCGTGTACTTAGGCGTGACTCGCTCGGACCTCACCTACGCCATACACATTTTATCTCAATTTATGAAGGAACCTCGGTAGGAGCACTTGGATGTGGCCTATCGTGTTGTTCGGTATATCAAGGCCACGGTGGGCATTCTACTTCCAACTAATTGTGATCTCCGCTTATCAGGGTGGTGTGATTCGGATTGGGCAGCTTGCCCCTTCACCCATCGCTCTCTCACTGGGTGAGTGGTTTTCCTTGGCCATTCTCCTATCGCTTGGAAGACGAAGAAGCAGGTCAATCGGCCCAACACATCGCACGAAACCCGGTGTTTCATGAACGCACAAAACACATCGAGGTCGATTGTCATTTCGTCTGTGATAGGTACAAGATGGATTAATTTCCCCACAGATCAATTGGCTGATGTTCTCACTAAGGCACTTGGTCATAGTCAGTTTTCTTTTCTTACGAGCAAGTTGGGCATTTCGAATCTTCATGCTCCAACTTGAGGGGGGGTGTTAGGTTAATGTAAATCGGCCCTTGGGCCTTAATGTCTTGTATTTCAAGTAATGTCTGGTATAAATACCAAACTCAATCATCAATAAAAGGCAAGCAATTACAAACCTAAGCACATCTTGATAGTATGTAAAGAAGAAACAGAAAGCACACGTATACTATCGACTTTCAAGTTGGCATTTACAGTAGTTATTTTTTACGTAACACACAAAAATGCCACCGAAATCGTTACACTTTTTCTCGCAAACTGCTGAGTCTTGGCAACCTATGCTTATTTTAGCTCCAAATGGGTTGCAATGCTCATCATTTGAGCAGTCAATCTGCTTAGGTTTTGGTGCATTGACGCTCTTGTTGGACTTGTGGCTACGACCTTCTCCCGTACTTATATTGGATATGCCTGCATTTGCACCCAAAACATTAGACTAAACGGATTTATTCCGAATCTCCACAAGTTATGGATAATAATAAAGACGCAAAGCTCTCCCACATGAATTCCGTGATTTCGACACTTTACTGCCAAGCTTATTTGAGAAGGATTATTGGAAAGGGAGGACGTGGAGTAGTTCTCAAATTTTGAACTTAGCTAGTACACAAATTGCCAATATCATCAACATAAAGTAGAAGGAAGATTGTGTAACATGTCACGTACATGAAAGCATTTTGAACTAACAAATAATCAATTCACATTGGCATCGCCAATCTGAGAAAATCACATCTCCAATTGAAATGTTTCGTTGAACGGTAACCTTAAACGGACATTCAAAACCGTCACAAGTCTTGATCGGATCACCTATAACTATATGGATTCGGCATTCACCTTTTTTTCGTGTTTTATTAAAAAAAACTTTTAATTAAGATGATCGTAATTTTCTAATGGAATACTGTGTATTAAGAAATGTTTGTGCGAGATTGATATGAAAAATATTTAAAAACAAGTTGTTGTTTAAGAGAAAAGTCATTCCTCGACTCTTGAGAAGCCAAGATCCTAGTAATAATGCGTTAATTAGGTACAAACGCATGTTAGTTTCCACAGTACAGTTTCACATTCAGCCGTACAATTAAGTCACAAACATATCGATTGATCAGCAATCTTTGAAAAGGTGTTTACTATTATTTTTCTCGACAACTCACTGGAAACCACAACTAGTACTCTCGACGTTTTCATTTGTTAGACGAATTCAAATCAATGTTTGAACAAATGAAAATAACAGAGGGAGAATATATACTGTAGTAAGGGGTTAATTATTCGCATATCTCAACCAAAACTACGAAAACATACCAGGATCAACAGTTCAATACCTCAATCTACCGAGCACACATACAACATTGTATTATGATCAGAACTAAATAACCAAGCAGGAGTAAATAATACTCCACTATATGTCTGTATACTGATGAATTTTCGATCTTAAATTCACAAAGTGTGCAAAAAGAGACGAGAAATAACGTACCATTTACAAGAATGAGGAGGAGAATCAAAAGAGCAACTTTCGACATAACTTTTTGCATGATCACTCTACTTACGGCACAATGAAAATGAAAGGGTTTCCTTCTTGTAAAGTAGGCGTATATAGGAAGTTTCAAATTGCAAGGATAGTTGAGGGTTAGTTCAGTTTCGGGTTATAGGGGGCGAAAAGGGTTGATCGTGGGTGTATTATGTATATATGGTGGTGATCAGTTATTACGGTATATATTGACAGAACAAAACAGCTCAAATATGGATTTATTTATACGTTTTAACGTATGAGTTTGACTTAATTAACAGTTATCATGCATTAATTAATAAATTATAGAAGGAAGGAATTTTTTTGACATATATAATTAAGGATTTTTAATTATGTGAAACGTCCGTATTTCCAAAAGTAAACTACAAGTCAAGTATTTGACTATGGCTTTGTCACGAACTCACGCGGTGTGATTAATATGGATGAAATTGACTTTTGACTTCATGCTTGATTCATACATAATACATTATTGGTTGATTTTAGTTCCTCGGCCGGTGAAAAGTTTAGCCATGCTCTTGGTGCCACCATTATTTCTTTTCAATTTTCATTTCGAGAACCATCAGTTATTCTAGAATTTTGGTAATTGATATGAATAAGGGCAACGTTTATCAAGCGAGAATGTGAGTATCATTCAAGGACTTTATCGATTGAGTTTATCATCAACGATTATCGATTGAGTTAATTGGCATAATGTAAATTCTTTCGTGCATCGGTGCATATCTTGTTGGTTTGTGTAGACGGATAAAATCAAGGTCCAAAAACTACGAAATTATGAAACCACAAGTCCACAATGGAAACAGGGGACAAACCGTTGACTAGATGTATGAAATAGAAATATTTAATCCCACCAATCTTATGCTATGCGAGAAATTCTTGTGAATATTAATAATAAATAATAAATTACAAAAAGTTGGTTGAGAGCCGTGAAACAATCTGGGCCCCCATACCCTTAGCTATAGAAAAACCAATACGAGTGAAAATATGTGCCGCAGCCTGTGCACCAATAACCTGCGTCCTGTAGTACCGCTGAATGCGTTGAAGCAGAGCAACGGCAGCTGACTCCAATTCTCCTAATGAGGAGAAGGAGGAAGGGAAAAAACCATAACCCAAAGAAGCGCACATAGCATCATACTTAGTACGTTTATGATGAGCCGCAGCACGCACAACCCTGCCCGGCTCAAAACCGACCAAGCCAAACTGAGTTAAGGGCAATGAACCAGTCAAATCGACACATACGTCACGCCCACCATCCCACGAATATAATAGCACATATGCCGGACGAAGAGGCCTGCCATCAGTGCCGACCAGCCCAATATTCACCTCCTTGCCTGCTGAAATCCCGGACCGATAGCAGACGTCCACCGAGGTGACGCGAACAGCATTGTGACGATGCTTGATGCCCACAACCCCGGCACACGAAACTGCATGGTCCCCAAAAATATCCCCAGCGAAAGTTCTAAAACAAGCAGAACACGGCCGGTCCAAAGAGAACAAAGGGACCCCCAAACGATAGCACATGACACAACGATAAGTCCGGCTATTCATAGTCTGCCCTAAGCCAGAAATAGGGACCACCCGAAGCCAATCCGAACAGTGCTCACCCTGCTGTGAATGCCACAAGGCCAACTGACGCGGTGTGAGAGAGAAAATAGAGGCAGCAGTCTGAGTGACTCTCGTAAAATATATATCTGCCGATATTGATTTTATTTCCGCAATTGGGAGTCTTAAGTCTTAACCCTTAATAACATTCGATCATTTTCTATGTACGTTAACATAATTTGGTTTTAATCTTTCTCTATATCAATAGAATCAAATTGAATATGGTCAATTTTCTAAAATTATTGGAAGTATCAAACATTATTTACGTTCATATTATGGGAGGAAATATGGATGAAATTCTAGAGAAATACTACAACTTTAGCACAAGTAACTCTAACCCGCTATTTTCGTATTTTTTTCGTATCGTGTCAAATTTTACCAACTCTTGTCCATGTCTACATGTCCACATATAAGTAGAAGCAGTAGAAATTTGGGACATGTGGCAAATAATTAGTGTTGTGTAATAAAATTTGGACCGGCGTGAAATCAACCGTCATGCGATTAAGCTAAGCTTGATTGACCCATAATGACATACAATAACCCAATTATGCCGGCCTGGCCCAATTATGTCTAAGTTCAATAACTTCAATTGACCCAAAAAGATGCCAACCGAACCCGAATTGAACCGATAGGAGATACCCCTCCGTTGCATTAGATGTTTTTACATTTCGTTTGAATATGTGAGAATAATTCAAATAAAATATAAAAACCCATAAAAAAGTGAGTAATATACTCCCTCCAGTTCACTTTGATGTTCCATAATGGAAGTGACACGAAATTTTTTGTAGGTAATAAGATGTGGTGAAAAATGGATGTGGGTGGGTCATAATCCATTATGACCACAAATAACATAACAAATAAGGAAAGTAGAATATCATTTAGAACTGGCTCAAGAAAGAAACAAGAAGATCATTCAGAACTGGAGGGAGTAGTTAAAGTTTGTTACGCATTAGCTAAATGACACCCGTATGACTTGGGCCACCTGGGTCAATGTCCTCCCCTCGATAGGGGGATACATCATTAGTATCAAAATACAAAGTTCATAAAAAAGGACCTTACTTATTCTTGTCTACACAAAAACATTAAAACATTTTTGTTTGCGAGTTTTCTTTTTCTTCCTAGAAAGCCTAAAATTGAACTAAACTCGAGATAAATATGAACTCTCGTATCCAGAATCGAACGATCTTTAGGAAATACATTCCGATAGTTCGATAAAACACGATTTGATCAACAAACTTTTCTCCTATACCAAAGCTAGAACGTACACCATCACGCACCACCTTATTCATTAGTCACCCGTCCAACGCAACACACTCTTATAAACTTAGTACGAACACATTAATATCGACTAAACATGGAGGCGGAAAAGAAAAGAAGGTACATTCCCCTTAAATTTGCTGTAATGTTTGGTGTGACATACAACTCTTACGCTCTCTATTATTTGCATCTTGCATGACTTGTTGCATGGATCAATTGTCTATTGTGAGACCAATGTCACTAAATTTAAAGGGCCCTTCACCTCCCTTCATAAAACTTCTGCGTTAAATATTTTCACCAACTATAGTTGTTTATGCCCTTTAACATTTACTTACTAAATCCCGCCTATAAAACCCCGAAAGACACAATATTCGTTTTCCACAAGCTTCACACAGTACAACAACAAAAAAAACACTTGAAACATACACTTAGCTCATCACTCGGTTAATTACTAAGTCATGGCTTCTTACCAATTTCTCTGCTTGGCTTTCATTTTCGCAATTTCCTTTCAGAACCTCGGCATGGCTCTCGGAGCAAGGTCGCTCCTAGCCACGTTCAATTCCGAGGATCAAACCAGCTTGTTGAAGAAGCCGTCTCTGTTGCCAAGGCACCATGAGCTTATGCTTCCTCCTAGTCCTAGTCCTAGTCCTAGTCCAAAGAGTTCATTTGAGGAATCCAAACCATTTGACTTCTCTTTTCTTCCTCCATATCTAAGTAGCCCATTTCCTTGGTCTAATGTACCTTTGGTTCCTGCTGTCCCCCTTACTCCGCCCTCGGCCGAGTCTGAGACTACTCCATCTGCTGCTATTCCTGCTGCAAGCAAGGTCACTCAGTCTCCTTGAGCTAGGAATGTGTTATGCGTGGTGAGAACTTAATTCTTCAGGAAATAAGGCCAGGATATCTACTTCAGTGTGTAGGGAACTTTGTTTGTTTCAGGAGTTTTATGTAGTCTCTGCGTTATTATTCCAAATATTAGTACGTGTTATTATGTTATTGTGCGTGTTTATGTGTTCTACATATCTTGTGATGATGGATCAAAATCTACTATGGAGTTTATATTGACATAATGTTTTATCACAAAGATATACACATTTGATCGATCATATACTAAATCCAAAATTGTAAAGTTGCAAATTCGTATTTCAAAAACCAGGCGAGAAAATCATCTATAATATACGGAAGGATTAAAGTCGAGACCAGTAGATATATAGTTATAAAATAATTAGATTATCTACCATAATCTACTGTGAGATGAGATATGAGTATGTACCGTCATGCGCTGCACTACTCATGCAGCAATGCTGCATCGATAACAAGCAAACAAGTGACTCGTTGGTAGCCTTCGGAAAGATATCGACGTACAACGGTAGAAGTATTCTAATTTGACGACTAATTAGTTCGCTTATGTTGTACTCCATATATTTATACGGGATTTGTAGAAATTGGGACATCAAAAATGTTGGCACATTAGAGAATGGTGTTACACATCTGATTATTAGACCTTTTCGGATTCGGCATAATCAAAACTTAACAAGACATTTTAGTGCCAATGGGGAAATTAAAGGGAGGGCAAACTTGAAAATGTTTTAAGCTTGATCTCACGCCACCTTTTTCTAAAAACACACGATTGATTTAACCCAAAAACACTTCGCACTATTACAACAACCAAACCTTAATACCAAAATAATTTGTGACGAAATACTACTCGACTAGTATCTACTCGGCTACTATCCGGCATTCCGGCTTCTCAAATCTCGATTGTTGGTGGTTAAAAGTGGTGGCAACTACGACTACCAAGTTTCGCATGTGATAAATGTTTATCATACTATGTACTCCCTCCATTTTATTAGGTTATTTGCACCATTTTATTAGGTTATTTACACCATTTTATTAGGTTCTTTGCATTTGGTTTAAATATGTGAGAGAAATTCAAACTAAATGCAAAGAACCTAATGAAATGAAGGGATTACTAAACTTTTGATGTCACTTAAGTTTTGATGGTCTAACAATCTCAAGTTTGATGGTCTAACTCTCATTCCAACACATCAAAATTTAAAAAGAACATTTTGGAACCAATGTCAATCTTTCTGTCCCTTTTGAAAGGGTATAGTGGTCATTTTCATCTGTCCCTTTAGAAATGGTAAAGCTGGTCATTTTCATTTCCAATCGAAATACGATATCTTATTTCAATTGAAAAATTAGCCAACTTAAAAACACAAAGATGTTTCTTTCTCAAGCTAGTAGGTCAATAAGAAAGGTATACAAACCCACAAAAATAAGCAAGAAAGAGAAATAATTGAATTTAGCACCAAGCTCGTGTACCTTTTGACATTGAATTTCTAGTCAAGTTACGTATTAATTGGTGCAAAACTATATAATAATGAACAAAAAAAAATTAATTTTATCAAAGATTTAACAAAAAACAAGCGATCAGAGAACTTTGAAGGCATATATGAATTAATTCAACATAGAATTATCTTCAGATATTTATCATTTCTTCATCATCTCACTTTGCTAATTACACAATCAAAAACCCAAAAAAAAAAAAAAACCATTATATAAATTGCTAAAGAAATAACGGACGAGCGTGAAGAAGACGAAATACTCTCTCCTCCAAAGCGTGAGGAAGAAGATTGGATATTGGGGGAGAGAGGGCGAGGGAAGAGATATGAATGAGAAGACGATAAGAAGGGTGGATAAGCGGCGGGACTATATAAAGTCTAAGTGAATAGTTATTAGGTTATTATCAGTCTTTAATTAGGGTTATTATGGCCTATTTTCATGGGCCGTACTGTTCAAGCTTCTCAAGTACACTTCCTACTTTGACAATTTTGATGGGCTGGAGTATTAGCCCAGAAAAGGGGACATAACAAAGAGAATTTCTGTCGGAAATGAGAAAGTTACGTAAAGTTCATAATTGTACGAAAGGAGTCTAAAGCCGTATAGGTTCCTACTAAAGCTGCGTATATTGACCTGAACTGGACAATGATAATATACCAATTCTACAATGGCTACCATGCAATGGTAGCCATTTGACCAAAAAATTAATTATTTAGAAAAAAAAAAAAAAAAAACTCAATCACGTTCTTCTTTCTCCTCACCCTCCACTCGACCATCCTGCCCTACCGCTGCTCAGCCCCGACATTGACTAATACCATCGCTTCCCCTGCCATTTCGGCCGCCTGATACAGGCATGCCTTCTCCCCCGCCGTCTTCTCCTCCCCCATTTTCCTTTCTACAACGTTTTTCTCTCTCTCCTCACATCTCATAAGCGACGCGACGACGAGGATGATGGGCGGCGAACTAAGGGGATGTGCGCGGCGGCAAGAACACGAGAGGAAGGAGCGGAGCTACTGGTGGCCGGAAATGAGAGGGAAAAAAGAATGGAGCGAGAAGAAGAATGGCTCGTTGGACTTATAGAATGTGGGGGCGGGGGAAAAGGGTGGTCGGTGGCTTATCCCTAGGCAGGCGAGTATGCCGGTGGCTGGTATGAAGGTGACGGTGGTGGAGGCGCTGCTTCATGGTGGTGGGAAGGGGGAGGGTAGAGGAGAGAGAAAAGAGAGGGTGGGGGCTGGGTTTTTATTTTTTATTTTTTTGCATTTCTATTTTCTTTTTTTAAAAGTCAAACTAATGAACGGATTAGATTAATCAAGGACAAATGAACGGCTAGATCTACCTCTATTGCAGTGGCTACCAAACCTTCGTAGCCATTGTAGAATGACTCATGATAATAACAGCAAATGTAGTCAAATATCAATTCAATACACTTACAAATTTACATTCATGAGTAAGAATACCTAGATTATGATCAAGTGATCCCTAAAATGAACAAGAATTTACCTTTTGCACAAACTATATACTGATTTGGCACTAAATATTTCTACAAATGAAAATAACCCTATAAACAATTCAACATACCTGGTATCATTAGAACTCAAGATGTTGATTATTCATTACAGAAGCTATGTCCTGCCAATTGATGTTCATAGCTACAATCGACAACACTAAAACTATAATCGTCGCAAAGGTGTACTTCTTGTTAATATGCCTGCTTGGTGCCTTGCTTTCCGTTTCACGGTCTGTGACACCGGCAGCATAGAGGTCAGATGTGGAAGAACTTGAGGCTCCAGCTTCGTCTCCAATGTACGGATCCTCTGGCTCATCCACCTGCAGTGAGAACAGAATAGGTTAGTAATTTCAACTTTATACTCTTTGTTCCAGATTTCCTTCAGCACATCAACATTGCGTAGAACTCCTTGCGTAGTTCACAGAATCGAGTTTGTTAAACCGGCATTAAACATTACAAAATTACAACGCAGAACAATATAAGGTCCCCAATCTGAAGTCCGCAGTCAAAAGCTTCAGCAAAGTGAAGCTCAAAAAAGCAGCAGCTGAGCTTTTATCCTGACTTAACATTAACTTTAAAAATAAAAGTTCAAAGTTTGATGTTTATCAAACATAGGGATACAGGATGGTTGATGAGGGCCTCAATTAAGCACTCCGTACCAAGATTAAGAACTTAGAATCTCAGATCATGCCGTACTCCTGGAGGCATGACCGCATGAGGTGCTGGCAATTTTGGGCCGCATGAAAGCACTAATTTCACAGCGGTCAAGAAAATGACATTTGTTCGGACAATGTCTATTACTAAGATTGCTTTCAACATTGCCCTGGAGAAAAGCCCTTGCAAGTTATTTACCGTATTAACACACATAGCACACTCTTTAATCTTGCACGCAAGTCAACTCATTATAATACACAAGTCACAAGGGTCGTGTTCAAGGGGTCAGGCAAAAGACTCCCAACAATATTATAACTGTATGAGAACGCACCTGGTTACTCGCAGTTGTGGAGCTTGCAGTCTCCCTAACCTCTTCTATAGTTGAACCTGCTATGCTTACTCCAGCATCAGGATCATCCACAACAGCGCCAGAATCTTTCACACTTAACTCTGTATTGTCTTGGTCAGCCTTAGCACAGATCTTTCTCATCTTCCGCAACTCTTCCAACAGTATCTTGTTTTCTCTTGTCAAAGCAGATAGCTGCAAACGCAAGTTTACACAAAAGCCAAATTTAGCCTGAATGTTTCAAACAGGCCATGAAGGAAAATTCTTTGGACTAGAAGCCTTTAAAACAACGAACAACTGTCACACTTTCAGTTGTTATTACAGTGGTGGTGGATAAACAAAGGCATACCTGCTTCTGGATCCGTTCTCTTTCACATGCCAGCTGCATGACCACCTCCGTAATGAGTTTTGCGCCACTATTGATATCCTTCGCCCTTGCTACATTTACTTCATTGGCTTCTTTTATACTTTTATCTAACATCTCGCTGTTAGACTTGAGGAAGCTTATATCTTTGTGAAGTTTCATGTTTGTTTCGGACAACGTAAGGCATTGCATCTCTGCTTTGTCTGCCCTGATTTCAGATATCGAAACCTTAGATCTAAGCTCCTCGATTAGTGTTTCCATGTCCCAGATTGCCGTGTACAGCATATTTTGCTGCTCTAAACTGGCTTCACAAGATGTCTTTGCAGTTTGTAGTTCAACCTCCAAGTCCCTTACCTGTTTTTTTAGCAAGCTTAGTTTCTCAACATTATCATCACCGCCTTTAAGAAAAGTAACTTCGTCTCTAAGCTCTATGTTCTCTTCTGTCATAGAAGTAAGTTTTTCTTCCGCACTTTGGGCCCTTGATTCAGCCACAAAGACATGTGCCCTTAAAGACTCAACTGTGTTTTCCATTAAAGAAAGTTGCTCTTGACTAACATCATAAGAGGCATTCAGTTCTTGTAGCATTGACTCGGATATTTTTAGTTTTCCTTCGAGTGCTTTCACTTTCTCTTCACCTCTATCTTTTTCTTGAAAACTTTGATCCGATTCTGAAGAGTTGTTCTCAATAGTCAGTAGAGCAGTTTCCTTCTCCTTCAGTTGGTCTAAAGTACTCTGAAGCTTACATTTCAGTTCTCTTTCTCTCCGAACTGAGCAATGCATACTAAATTCCAAACTTTGGTGACGAGCCATCATTTCCTTTGTGATCCCCATATAGACTTCGGAAGAATGTTCTGCCACCAATAACTTCTCTAAAGCAACTTCCACAAATGATTCCAAGTCAGAAACGGCCACATTCGTTATCAAAAGTTTTGACTTCAGCTTTTCCTCGCGTTCTTTTGATTCTAGTAATTGTTTCTCAAGATCAAGCTCCCCACTAAGAGATTTGTCCAGCATCCTAAGTACAAGCCTTTGCTGCCCATCTGTCTGCAGAACAGACCCTGACCTCTCAGAAGTTACATCTTCAAATGCGTATGCTGCAATAAAACACAAAATCTAAGTTATCAGAGTTTCAAAGATGGTTGTCGATTCTCTGAGATATAAACAGATCTAGATTCCTCTTTTCTCATTTCCTATCTTTCATTGAATGTAACTCACTGTTGTCCTGGCTGAAAGATGTTCCGCGCATATCTGCCAATCGCCTCTCTAACCCTGAAAGTTGCTCCTGCAGATGCTTCCAGGAACACTCAAAAGCATGCAACTTCCCTTCAGATGAGGCATATGTTTCTCTTCTTTGGCCAGCTGAATGTAGTTTCTTATGTGCGTCAATGATATCAGTTCGAAGGACATTCAAGAAACACCTTAACTCAGTTACCTCGGAATCCAGATATCCCAATGAGAGATCAAACAGTAGTTCCTTCTGAATCTCTCCATCCAGGACAATTCTATTTTGCGCAGACAATTCAACAGCTTGGCTCTCCCCAAGTGATACAATCACCCTAAAAAGGTCCAAGTTCGCCAACTTCTCAGAAAAAAGTGCCAAGTCCATATGTAATCTATTCAATATTTCAACGAGCATACTAGATTCTTCAACGCCATTCTCACCATTAATAAGTGCTTCAAAGACGAAGTTACTAGAAATTTTTGATGTAGCCTCCTCAGTATCACTGGCCACGTAAGCATCCATTCCCATCGCCGACACTTCCTGATTAGAATGGACAAGTTACAGAGGATTCTCATGAAACCAGACAGTCAGAGTTGTCAAACAATTACCACTTTAAGCAACCATAATCAGGTACAAGTAATACATAGACAAATACAATGTCATAAAACTAAAATCCATTACTACTCTGTAAGGATCAGCCACTAATCCAGGGTTCTTAAGACAGCTCCTTTTAAGGTAATAATCTAAAAGGCAAAAATGAACATACAATTGCCTAACGAGGATCAAGGTTGGGATATCAACCTCCCTAGGGGTTGTCCCGGGTTCAAATCCTCATATCCCCACTCCCACAATGAGTTGCTCCTATATACCAAAACATGAGAAATGCATAAAGAGAGATCAGTGTTCCCGATCACGCTAGTCTATCTACAACTTTCAAGTATACCTTATCCTTGTCACGATTTGGAAAATGCCACACAACTCTTGTACCACATAAATGGAATACACCATTAACACTAGGTTCACAAACCGCCTCTATTATACAACAAGTTAACAAAGCAAAGGCTGCATACATCTAGACCTGCCCCCTTTCCTTTCTCCCTCTACCCGTCCCAGACGAGAACGAACTAGGGCAACGTGCTTCTAGTACGAATCGCAATTTTCAAGTCCCACAAGATAGTCTATGGTACAGTACAACATCGAATGTATGATCAATTCAACCTCTTTACTCCTTCAAACAACCAGTCAACCATCCATTCAAATTGACCAAAATATACAAATTTTCCTCCAATTTTCATCCATTTTTCAGCTGAATTGATCAAACTATCACTCCAACATTCATCAAACATCACAATTATGACTCACACACTTATTTCACATCAAAATAAAATGGACCAACCAACCATACAAACAACCAGCATAATAATCATATACAAATTCAACCCATAAACCACACATAATTTAACTTATAAACCTTCATTTCTCAAAACCATACATTATAACTACATAATCAATATAAACTACACCATAAAAATTTATGAACTAAAAATGGCAATTCTAATACAAAACATGCATACAACTCAAACAACAACAACAAAAAAAAGCAACATTATTTTTCAAAAAAATGTAAATAAAAATGAGAAGAATAGAAGTATACCTTGGGTTTTTAGGAGAGAGAAAATGGGGGAATTATGATGGGGTTTTTCTGGATGTTTTTTTTTTTTTTTTTGGCTTAACAAGAAAACATCCCCCAAGAGTTTCTCTGGAGTTTGTTATTTTTGGTTAAATTTAGTCAAGAGTCAATCATTAACAAGATTACTGGTTGTTGTGTCTTTTGGTGGGTTTATCCAAGACATGGGTGGGTGATTAGGGCTAATATACGCCCCGGGTGCGCAGATTAAGGGATTAAAGCGTGAGTACGAAGTGGACTAGTGAAGTGGCTGTTTTGTTGGGCGCACGTTAGAGTTGGGCGTTTGGTAGCTGAATAATTAATATGATCACGGGTGGGGGCCCCTGTTCTGGTAGGGTCGGACGTGGCGCGTACTTGCTTCAGGCGAAGTGCTGGAATATTGCTCCGGATTTTTGTGACTGCTTTCTCGATGTCCGAAAAGAAAAACGAATCGGACGTCGAACCGGTCTTGAAAAAACCAAAAGAAAACGAATTGAACGTCGAACCGGTCTTGAAAAAATTCCAAATCATATACCAAACCGTTTTCTTTGAGGGTTCGAAGGTTTGTAGGATTTGGGCCTTGTTTAATAGGACTTAATAAAAGCAGTATTCAGATCAGTTCAGAATCATTTAGATCAGATCAGAGTCATTTAAATTATATCAGGAAAGTTCAAATTTCTATCAATGTATTTGGTTATTGATACTAATTCGTTGAAATTCAATCAAAATTTCAACACATTCAGATCAGATCAGTTCAGTTCAGAGTCATTCAAATCAGATCAGAATCATTCAAACTAAACGAAACTACTTTCACTTTCCATAACCAAAATGAAAGAAAGTCATCTCGGCCATTCCGCACGCTGCCCTAGCGGAGGCATGTTATCTGAAGTGGATTCCGAAGCTCATCCGAAACTAGAGCAAGAAACGCCTTATTTAGTTTCGTTCCCTGGCTAGCTGAATCGCCCAGCGACCAATCGCCTCATCTAAGCTTTGCTTCTTCTGGTCGGCTTGTATTAGCCTGATCAGTTCAAAAAGACGTTGTTCTCTCAAACGGGGCCTTAGAGTCATAACAAAAGTGATTACTTTATAAAAATCAATAAAATAAGCATGAAAATGCTTAAGGTGAGTTTAACATGATTTTTAGATTTTCACCGTTTCTAATATTTTAGGGAACCGAACCAGTTGTGTAACCTGTTTCCTATTCAACGGATTTCAAACATTGATTTTTTTGTTTCATCATACTTTTCTCCTTTTCGTCGTATATTTCTTTAATTTTCCTATTTGGAAAATCTTTTTCAAAATACTCAAAAGAGATTACTAATTTTTCTACTTCCGCGGCGCGTGGGAGATTGGTCGTATTTCCCAACATTTCTTACAAATCTTATACTATACATTAAAAGCTGTGTTAGAGGCAGCTACCACGTTCACCGGCTTCAACTAGGCCATTTGTCATGCCACGTGGCATGTCTCTTTAATTTTCATATAAAAAATTCATTTGAAATGTCTCTTATGGTAAAGAGTATAGTTGGACATTTCATCCATGGTTCAATATAAGAGACGTTTTCCATATTAAAAAATTTAAAATATTTTTTTTATTATAAAAAATCAATATTTATTATTAATTGATTCCTTCTTTACCTTATTATTTTGTACCTTTCTTATGACTTATTTGAATTGGAATCACGTCATCTATATTGAAAGTAAAAGTTCTATAAATGATAAATTTTATTGATAAAGTTATTTGTTCACAAAGAAATAAAATATTTATTTTGGGCGCAGCCCGAGTAGTAAACTAGTATTAAAGAAAAAGAATACATTGTTGCCCAAAGTACGTGATGAATCAAACTTTAGTCTTTTCGAATATTGTCAAAAACGAGTTATAAGGACCAAAGGAGAGACTCACAATTAGAGTAAAAAGTCTATCATTAGTTATAAAAATGTTGAATGATTTAGCGGAGAAAGCAAATGTTAATATAACTGGAAATTTATTTTTGGTTTTACTACATACGGAGTATACTGTTCTGGTGCAAAATTTTTATATGACCCTACCCCATTCTTTTCATTTGCTTTGAACATATGTGAACATTCGACGGTTGGTTGAAAAGTAAATGAGGATAATCAGTTAATATGAAAACTTAAATTTTCTTCATTGACAAGGGTTAAAACTTAAAACCTTCTACGCTACAATGAGGTCAGGACTCGGAAGTTCAAACTTGTTTCCCTCTTCAAACTCTTATCAATAGTCGGACAGGCTCTTATTTGATGATGAACCTTTGGGGCTTGGGCCTCATTGTTAAATTGTTAACTTCTAGTCATTCCAACTGTCAGCCTAGCCCAAATAACATCTCTTATTTGCTGATTTCTTAGATAAATTGATTTCTTTGTATTCTTAACATGAAACCATAGAATACTTACATTTTGTATGATGACTAAATTAAGATTAAAATTCATATAAATTGTCAATGTCTAGTTGGATCCATTTGTTTGTTTCTTTACACTTGGTTTGCATTATTCATATATTTTCGTGTGAAAAATCTACATAGAAACTGCATACTTCTATTTATTTGGTTTATTAATTCGTTCGCTTGAATTAGATAAAATAAAAGATATAGCCTTGTGAAAAAAGAAAATTATTAGGCATCGAAAAGGTTGGACCTCAAAGAACATGAAATGTTGCCTCCGGAAAGGAAACTCAATTGAACTTTAAATCTCAACGATAATGACCAACCATAAGTTGGCTTGATGTTAGCTCCTCTTCTTGGCCTCTTCCCCACGAATCGAAAAATGGGAGAAATAAAGTTGAAAACTACATTTCACTTCACATTCAATTCAACTTTGTGGTGAACTAATATAGATTTTGTCCAATGGTATTAGTTTCGACTTGGAATTTTAGAGAGTAGATCAAATCAAAATTGAATATGTAATTTAGAGGTCATCCAAATAAGTACGAGTGCTGATAAACCAATCACTGTGATTGGGTGTAAAGACCCAATCACAGGGGCAAAACTGTCCATTTTCCAGCCAAAGCCAAGCAACCCAGTTCTGGCCACCGCGCGCAACACTTGACCCACGCGCACACCACCAAAACTCCACCCAACCCAGCGCCCAGCTCCGGCTACCCACCTTCCCACCTCCGGCGACCCACCTTCCCACCTCCGGCGAACCATCTTTCCACCGGCGAGACCAAAATACACCCTAAGGAGAGTGGGTGTTTGAAGGGGCTTGATCAACCCTTATAGGGTGTGGTACTCTAAAGTGGGCGAAAAAAGGGTTTAGGGCCCCACTTCCCGGTGCCGCTATCGCGGCACCGAAAAGTGGGGCCCTAAACCCTTTTTCCGTTGAGTGTGGGGCGGAATGGTGGTTGTAGGCGGGTGGTAGAGATGGGGAGGAGAGAGAAGGGGGTAAATGAGGGCAAATATTGTGAGCCACAAGATTGGGAAAAGGAAAATGAATGGCCCAGATATTGCCACCAATCCGTGATTGGCTCTATTTTGCCAATCACAATGATTGGTTTAGTGAAACTCAATAAGTACTATATCCGCCAAGAAAATTTGTAACAATATTATCGAAGTTAGCCTCTTCCTTCATGTAAGCATTTTTACTTGTTAATTATTGTTTTTTGGTCTAACGCCTTGTTTATCTCATTTCAATTTCACATCCAAAAACTTTAATAAAAAATCAATCTCGATTTCCTGGTCGACTAGTATTTAATGATATGAATATGTGAGATCGAAAATGAATTGGATTAAACTAGGCTATACAAATACTCCCTCCATAAGATTATATACTAGTATGTCTTTCTCACATTTTGAGACATCGCCTTTATCCATCAATATCTCATGAGATATATTAGTAAAAATTATGAAACTATATTTGTGTGAAAACATTTTTCGATATGAATCCAATGACATATGGTTCATAATTTTTTGATATGTATTTCTCCATAAAATCGCAAGTCTAGCCCTCATCTCATAATCCGAAAATGTCATATATTTATCTATGGAGGGAGTAAAATTATGCATTTATTCTTTTTATTGCGCTTAGTTAATTGCATGAGATGGGTAAAAAAAAAAAAAAGGAACACTTTGTTTAATAATAAACTACTTTTGAGAGCTAATTTTTTTGTATCCTTCACAATTTAGTAAGATTTTTACAAACCTATATAAAAATATTTTGAAATTGTAATTTTATGACAAGAAACTAAAGAAAACCATATTTTGAGAAAAAGTATGTCTTGTTTTTTCACACATAAACATCAACTCTGAAAGCATATTTATTGGGGTGTTGTTACCCAATCTTCAATGACCAAAACTAATATAATTTGCCTTTCAAAAAAAAAAAAACTAATATAATTTGAGGAGTGTGAATGCAAAGAGGATAGAGAGGAGAGAAGACGCTCTCCATGACCAACGGGAATTGGAAAATGAAATCACCTTGTATGTTGAAGATGAGCTAATCATAAATCATAATGCACCAAGTGTGTCTTTTTGTTGTCCTACAAAAGTGTTAGCATTTTCACCTTTAAGACTTACTCTTATAATTGTATACTTATATAGTTATATATTTTATTTATATATATAAACGAAGCTTTTTTCGTGGTCATTCAATGCGTCTAGACACTTTCGAAATTTTTTTAGAGCTTTGTAATCTTTTATTTTTACAAATTTTGGTAAAGGATATATAGCTAATTATAAATAATAAGATGATACTATACGTTTTTGGGAAATAATAAGATGATGATAAGATGATACTATATGTTTTGGGAAATAATATATTGATACTATAGGTTTTGGAAAAAGATGGTGCATAATCATAAAAAAAGTTGATCTATTTTATAGAAATATTATATTGATACTATACATTTTGGAAAAAGATGGTGCATAAACATAAAAAAGTTGATCGTATAGAAAGTATAACAAATATCTTGAAAGACAAGCCTTAAGTATAATAAACATGTTGAGAGCATTACTACAACAATCATTCAATTAAAGTCCAAAGATAATAAAACATAGCGTATGAGTACCTTTCTTAAAGATGATTCATTTTTAAAGAGTTTTTTAACGTGTTTAATATACAACGGATATAAAACATAAAAAATATAATGTAATAGAAAAAGATTAATTAATTCTATAACTACTTATTTTAATCGAGCAAACAATTCATTAATTATACCGTGCAACGCACGGGCTTAAAATTAGTATACCAATAGTTATAACTTTTTTTCCTCTACAAATAGAGATTCGTTTCAATATATTTTTCATTAAAAGAAAAATCAGACTTTCTATCTCATTTTTAATTTTTAATAATACCAAAATAGGTCTCCAATGAACTCGAAAAAATTAATGTAGAATACTAAAAATATTCACACCGCAAATGTACACTACTGTCTAGTGAGGTAATGGTCATCGTCTTGACCAATGATAGATTGATAGGGTCGTTGAGGCCCTAAGAATCTATGTCAATTAAGGGTAAAACGTAAAAGTGAAGCATTAAAGCGTACCAATGTGTTGAAACTATGACTAGAATATTGCTATTTTCATGTAAATTCTTCCGCCATCCACTGAAATGTTGTAAACAAGAAAAAGTAAGCTAAAGCCTGCGTAGTAACAGTTAAACTAGGTTTCCCTAAGATACCTTCGGCCTTTAGGCCGGGATATCTTATACTATATATTAAAACATAAAATCAAGTTTTTTCTAAAAGGACACTTGTCATTCATCAATTGGATAGAACTAAGAAATATGAAAATTATTAGCTGATTTATGAAAAATAATATAATTTATGGTGATTATGGTGGAAAGCAAATTTATGAAAAATAATAGTGTTGCTAAAAATATTATAACAAAGATAAACTGACAATTTCATAAAATGAGTATAACAAATATATATATATAACCCGGATGCGGGCCGGACATGCAAATTAGTATTACATAGAAGTGAAACCTATAAATCATAGACTAGTGAAAAATTAAAGACATCCTTATTTCTTTAGTTCCCAGAAACAAAACAAAAAAACGAGGGTTTTGGTCCGAAAGAGTTCTATGATAATATATATTCAGTATAGTACAATATCAAATTTCTCTAAAACATAAGGATTACATTACTTGCTCAGAGCAAAAAAGTTGGGTTTGTAATACCTCTTGGAAATTTTGGGGTTGATAAAAGTTGAGCAGAAAGTATAGTGAAAAGAGTAAGGCTATGTTTGGTAAAACTAGCTGAACGCTGAAATAGTATCTGAATGCTGAAAAAGTAACTGAAAGCTGAAATAATAGATGCAATAATAGCGGGAACTTTTTAGCTGATAGTATTATGAGTGTTTGGTAGAATTAGCTGATATAGGAGCTGGTATATATAAAATTACATAAAAGTGTATTATTTATTTTTAATCTCATTTGATTTTAGTAAATAATTGAGGGTAAATTAGGAATAAAATTATGATAAGCTAGCTTATTTTAAATAAGTTACATGGGGTAACTTCTTAAATAAGCTAGCTTATTATTTAAGCTAGTGGTGTTACCAAAACAACTTATTTGGTCAAAGAGCTTAAAATAACGTATTACGTATGTAGAGTTAAACAATGATCAACGACTTAGGCTCGGTACCTTAGCACGACTTTTTCTCTGGTTTGAACTGTAGTTTTAAACTAGTTTTAAGCCCGTGCGTTGCACGGTATAATTAATGAATTGTTTGCTCGATTAAATTAAGTAGTTATAGAATTAATTAATCTTTTTTTATTACATTATACTTTTTATGTTTTATATCCGTTGTATATTAAACACGTTAAAAAAAAACTCTTTAAAAATGAACCCTCTTTAAGAGAGGTACTCATACGCTATGTTTTATTATCTTTGAATTTTAATTGAATGATTGTTGTAGTAATGCTCTCAACATGTTTCCGATAACACAAAGTCAAATCTATTTCTTGGTATGATGTGATCATCTTGGTTGATAGTTCTAAGCAATGTATCAAACTGTAAATTTATCATTATCACTGACAACACGATATTCATATTTATTTGGAACAACTTCAAAATTTTGTATTATGTATATTATTCTCTCAACTAATCTTCCGCGAAACCGTGTACGTGAAGACATAAAACCTGGTAGAGTAGCATGAATGTATTCCCCATATAACAACAATTAGATTGTTAGTGTAACATTACAGTGTCGAGTATAAAATGAATCCCATCTTGCATATTTTTATAGCCTAAATTTCTTTAAGGCTAGATATTTGCTAAACATAATAGACTTATTATCACATCGTTACAACATCATCTTGCATATTTTTATAGCCTAATTCCTTAAGGTTAGATATTTGCTAAACATAATAGACGTATTATCACATCGTTACAACAATTACTAACTTTACTTCCTATACTATCCACTTTTTTTTATGTTTATGCACCATCTTTTCCCAAAATGTATAGTATCATCTTATTATTTCCCAAAACGTATAGTATCATCTTAATAATTTATACTTAGTTATATATCCTTTACCTAAATTTGTAAAAATAAATGCATCATCCTTTCCCAAAACGTATAGTATCATCTTATTATTTCCCAAAACGTATAGTATCATCTTATTATGTATAATTATAATTGAAAAAAAAAACCTCTTCATCTATAAGAACCATATCAGTACATATTATATGGGTTCCACTCCTTTTAGAATTGATAACATCCCATAGCCTTGAAACACGAACTTTTATCTTCCAGTCAATTTTATTAGAATTGAGCTCACAAATTATATTGCATGGCCTTGAATGATAAATAAGTAAACAAAATATGAATCATTAAATAATGATATATGAAAACTAAATTTAAAACATAAACAATGTTTATAGTACAACCACGATCAAAATAAAGTTTACCTTGAGTTCGACGACATAATTACCTAAATTTGTATTGTATAAAATTTAGTACTTTACCTAAATTTGTAAAAAGTATAGTACCATGTTATTATTTCCCAAAACGACTTTTTTTATGTTTATACACTTTACCTAAAATTGTAAAAATAAAAGATTACAAAAAGATTACAAAGCTCTAAGAAAATTAGAAATGTTCTGGACGCGTTGAATGACCACGAGAAAAGCTTTGTATATATATATATTTTTTAAATAAAACGTAGCATAGGGTATTGCGGGCTTTCTTGGGTCGTGTTTGGCCAAGCTCGTCGCGCAAAATTTGGCCCGACGGACCTGTATATACAAGAGTGAGACTGAGACACAACAAATTCAAAGTGTATAGCTGATTTATATCTAATCTAATCTAATACTCCATTCATAAATAAATATATAACGTTTTCACATTACGAGGTGAGTCTTTGACTTGGGGTTTTAGAGAAAAATACATATCGGATAATAATGAAACATATATCATTGGATTCATATCGAAAAATCATTTCACGCAAGTATAGTTTCATAATTTTTACTAATACATCTTATTAGATATTGATGGATAAAGGAGACGTCTCGAAAGATGAGAAAGTCATATATAGTTTTATGGAGGAAGTACTATATATTAAAAACTAAAACTAAGTCTTTACTAAAAATACATTTGACACCCATTAATTGAATTAAACATAAAAATAGTACTCTGTATTAGATACTAGTAGAGGTAAGCTCGTGTGTTGCACGACACTCTTAATGGCGATATTCAATTATGATGATAAAGTTGAACTGATAATTATTTGACCATTATATAGAAACTATTACTTTATACAATTATTTTCATTATATGAACCTTACTAGTTTTTACACCGTGCTATGCACGGTCTTCCTTGATTATCGGGTTTGATCTTATGCGTAAATTAGTGTAATAGATGTATCACAATATTAATCATCGGCTTCTTCAATCTATGCCAAACCGCATAATATTAATTCTTGTATTTCGCTCTCCACTTTTTTGTTATTTCAATATTTATTCTCAACATTAAATGTCTTTATATATAATTATGTTAACAAAAGAATCAACAATCATCAATTACCATAGTGGTTGAAGTGTTCAAATGCAACGTCGAGGTCTCTGTTTCAAACCTTCTTACAAATTCGAAAACTTATACTCTCAAATTAGACCCCCCCTCCTTTAATGTCACTACAATTATATTTTACTTCAAAAGCACTAGCTTGCAGATGGAGTATTACCTAACCTCTTAAAAAAATTATTGATTAGAAACATTCACAAGGTACTCTTGTATCTCTATTTTTGACCTGGTCTCCACATTTTCATGTTTGCGTAAAATATGTACCAATTTTTGCCCTTCGGACACATTATTGAAAAACAATACTACTCCTATAAGTTAAGATAACATATTTGTCTTTAAGTGTACAAATTTAAATTAACACCCTCTAATAAATTAGAACTATATTAAAAAATTTAACGAAAGCTCGTGCCTTACACGGGTCTCTTAATAATAATGTCTAATCATAATGATAAAATTGAACCAATGAATATCTAAACCTTTATTACTTGCATTTTATTTAACCGATGTGGACAATTACTTTCATTATAAAGCTCATTTTTAAAAAATTGATAATTTATACCCTTTTACTGAGCCTTAATAATTATATATGTGATAATGAGATTGTATACTCCCTCCAATTCTGAATAATTTAGTGTCAAATATCAAATAATTATTATAATATTTTTATAGAGTGATCCAAGAGTATGTTACATGGTTTTTTTATGTGAATTTTATTTTTGAGTGTAAATAAATTTAGGGATCCGCTATGATTAATTAGGAGAATTTCACACAAATATGTACCTTAATTTTTGCCATTTGGACACATAATTGAAAAAAAAAACAAATATTATATTCTAAAATAAAATCTCCGTCTTCAATAGTTCAACTTTAAACCACCAACTTTTAATGTCATTTAGAACTATACTTATAACAACCCTAAATTTACGATGAACTTAAAGTAAAGAAAGGAAGGATTGTTATGCCGCCATTGCCTACCAAGACAACGACTAGGCTTACAAAATCAAACTTCTGAAAAGAAACGACAAATGTGAGCGGAAGACTTGTAACTAAGTTTACAATTCAAAAACAAACCGAATGAAATGAAATAAAAACGTTTATAAAATGCAAATGTTTGACGAATTTATTCAAGAAATCTCATGTCATGCATCGACATCCAAGTAGATAAGCAATCACCTTTAAGACCTGTCAACTGTGCCATCACAAGTATGACACAAGCCCCAAAATAGGGTAGGGGCATACCCATACAAAAAGAATATCAGCACAAGCTGAGTAATGAGTGAGAGCAACGTAACAATTTAAGATACGCGCCTTTCGTAGCTACAAATAACTGAACAAACTACGCAAGGCAACAAAATATGCAAACTAGTGGGCACGACTCGAGCTCAGTTCATATACTGAGGAAAATAGCGACAACGAAGGACACGATTCGTGCAACGAAGTGCAGAGGTCAGCTTCGGCTGCCTCTTTACGTTTTGGTTACTCTTTCTATCGAATCTTTTCTTATCTTTTGTAGATTATTTGAGAGCCTCGGTGAGGTCCCTAAAACAAGCCAAGGGTCCCACCCCAAGATTGGCACATCTAGAGTTAAGGTAAACGATGGCGGCGGCCGGGGAAAGGGGAAGGCCGAGAGGAAAGGGCGCCGAAGAGAGGGGGAAGAAAGTCTTCTCCTTGTCTCTTCTCTTCTGTGTTTCACTTAAAGAGAGATGAAGGGAGGGGTTTGTGTTTATATATATTTTAGTAGGGTGGAGTGATAGAGTATAAGTAAGGGTAATTTGGTAAATCTAGCATGAATTACCCGATTAGGAATAATAAGCCCAAATAATAAATAATCTTATAATTCCCAAAATAGTAATTACCACCCTTTTAAGCAAATAAAACGTAATACCCTAATTAGTAAAAGTCCCAAAAATACGGGGTGTTACAATACTTTTATATAAAAATACAACTTTGAATACTATTGTTTAGTTTTTTTTTTTAAAGAGATAGTATAACTTTGAAACATTCACATGATAGCCTTGTAATTCTATTTTGCACATGGTTTCTATATTTTTAGGTTTGTGTATAATATGTACTTAATTTCTGCCCTTCAGACACATGATTGAAATTTTATTTTTGCTAAAAATTTTAAATAAAATTTTAGACTTTTTAATTGTACAGTTTTAAATCATCACCTTACTAATACTTAGCCTATTGAAACAATTATTACTTAGAAACATTCACATGATATCTTTGCGGTTCTATTTTTCACATGGTTTGTTTTCATGTTTGTGCATATCTTTGAGGTTTCATTTTTGTGAACAATGTGTCCATAAATCATGTACAAATTTTAATTAATTACATTTTTTTAGTTCAAAATTATATTTTATATATATGTAAAATTCATATTAAATTATCTGTTCACTTACCATATCATGTATCAATCTAGGCTACGTAGGATTTAAATACAGTGTTTTAATACAAAATATGGACTTTCTGGAATCTTCAAATCGTTGCTAGAACATCTATAATTGACATTGAATTATTTGTTCACTTACCATATCACATACTAATTTAGTCTATGTAAAATTTAAATACAATTAGTTTCTAGAAAGTTCCGTGCTTATTTAATAATTTTATTATTTTTTATTTACCGTATCATGTACAAATCACATTAAAATAATTCGGTTACTTACCATATATAAGATTTAAATATGAAAATTTGGTCATTCAAGAATGTTCTGATCATTGTGGGAGCTTGAAAAACAGCCTGCTTTAATAATATAATATTGATATTAAATATTGGTTAGGATAAGGTAATAAATTACCATATATTTTATTATTATCAAATTTATGGAAAATAATAATTATGGTAATTGAGCTAATTATTGTTAATAAATTTATATATAATGTGATATAACGGGTAACGGTATTGTAGAATGAGAATGAAATAACATAATAGGTGACGATATAGTGAAATGAGAATGAAATAGTATAAAGGGTGACGTAAAAATGGAAAGGTAATGATATATGATTAGTGAGTAAAAATAGATAATAATAAAATATGACGGGTGACGAAAGTTGAAAAAACTGTATATTATGGTTCATAATAATATTAGAACAAAGATAAACTTACATTTTTCCATAAAATGAGTATAAATAATATAAATAGAAAGTTCGGGCGTGGCACAGACATGCAAAGTAGTATGAACTAAGAACTAACTAGTTATCTAACCCGTGCAAAACTTGCACGGGGAGTTATAACTCTATTTTCTTGGAACTGGTTTTATCTTGAAAATATTTGTACATATATCTAATACTATAGGAATAAAATGTTGTTCCGTCCAATTTACAACAATGATGCCAGTTACATTTTAGAATAATCTGAGTTATTGACACACTAAAATACACTCGATACATATTGGACAAATGAACCATGTTGATCGCCGATATTATAAACCTCCCTTACTCTCAACACTAACATGTCTATCTGAATCTGACAAATGTTGATACTATTTGACGTCTCCTGCTTTTCTTGG
Organism: Spergularia marina; assembly: GCA_963680865.1. Classification (NCBI taxonomy): domain Eukaryota; kingdom Viridiplantae; phylum Streptophyta; class Magnoliopsida; order Caryophyllales; family Caryophyllaceae; genus Spergularia; species Spergularia marina. The sequence continues at coordinate 6,545,864 of OY804545.1, read as the reverse complement.
CTCTGGACTTGTTGTTTATTTTTATGTGTGACCCACATATACTACCCACAAACTCGAACCGACCTGTTGATCAAATTTGACCCCTATTTAACACAAATCACCCAAAATTCAAACCATATCCTTATTAAGACGACCCCAAGTTGACCTGATTCCATACTTAACGTTACTCGTTTACAGGTTTACACAACTTAATATTCGTATGGCATTATAAAACGTCAATTTAGTATAGTAGACCCCACAATTATATATTAAAAATAATGATTACTTGATCTCGTAATTCAGGCAACTGAATAACGTCAAACTTAAATCTCAAAGATCAAACCACTATTTTGAGGTGTTGTTTCAATTGTTAATTACTTGTGTAATGAAGAAAAAAAAAATTCTAACTTGTATTTGTTTAGAGTTCTTCCTATTTAATTTTGTTTTGGTTAAAACATTCTTAAAACTATTATGTTTCATTTGACTTAGTCTTGCATTATTTATACAGTGACTCAGCTTTTTTTTTTTTTTTTTTTTTTTTGTCTCAATTGTCACTCTTATTTTAAATACCCTCTCCGTTCTGTAAATAATGTATGCTAAATTATACCATAATCTCGCGAACACCAGACCATGACGCATGCTCCCACTCACAATATGCATGTGAGGCTCATGAAATAAAAAATGAAAACTCATTTTTAAATGTGAAAATGAACAATCTTTAGAGTATGGAGGGAGTACATCTTTATGCATTACCTTTCTTCCAATCCGCAAATGATAGGACATTATTAATTTAATATGAATAAGAAAATAGTATTTTTATACACCCATGCTAAAGTTTGTAAAGTGATTATTCTCGTTATGGATAAATATGTTTTTATGAATACTTTTGTACTCATGGAGGAATTAATATTAAATATTCAAAGCGGTAATATGTTTACATTGAATATTAATAACTTTTTTCATTCTACACTTGTGTTTCTAAAGTAACATACACCCTCTGTCTCAACTCAAACGGCTCATCCTCAAAAGACCCCTGTGTAACACCCCGTTTATTTTGAGAATTTATTTAAGTCGGGTGTTACTAATTATATTTATATTGGGATAATTGTAGTAAATTATTAAAATGATTTTCGGATTTTATTTGGTTTTATACAAATTAAACTTAATCAAACAATTTAAACAAATTTTATTTACAATTCTTAATCCCAAAATTACCATTTTACCCTTGTTGCCTTACTAATAAAACCCTTGTCATTTAACGCCTAAAACCCCTTTTTGTTTTACGCACAACCATCACCACCATCACGTATCATCATCATCTTCGTCTTCCATTGATTTCCTTCGCGATACATCGCCGCCACCTTCGGCTGCTTACCGACGCCTATTCTCAACCCGGTTTTGGACGAAACTAGTACCGTTATTCCTCTTTTTCTCTCCTCTACACAACGGTATGAATTTCTCAAAGTTTTATTTAAGTTGTACCGATATCGTTGTTTCATGTCTTCGTACTTGACATGGATTCATGATGTTTTAATCCTAGTATTATTGTTCATCATGATTTTGAAAGGTTGTCATTCCTTTTTAAGAACATTCTGAGTTGGGTAGTTCGTTTTGTTGAGGTTGCGTTTCTTAGTGTGTTGTGGTATTGTCGAAGGTAGCGGTAGTATTGTCGAGGCGCGTATCTTATTTTCCCTTGTTTTGTTTTGAGTTCTTACTCAGCCTGTTTGCTGACGTTCTTTTGTTTGGGTTTGTCCCTACCCTATTCTGGGGCCTGTGTCATTTCCGATGACGCAGTTGACAGGTGTGTTTAATGGTGATATGTTGAGCTTGCGGACGTCTGCATTCATGGGGTCTTTTCATTAGACAATCGTTGAACATTTATTATTTATTTGGATTTCGGATTTGGAATTTGTAAACTTTGACTAAGTCTTCCGCTGTCGTACTATTTCATTATTTACATTTTGGATTCATTATTTTGGTTTTCGCCTTGCAATTAACTTGGTTAGTTAATTGTGGCATAATAATCCTAGGTTTTCATTGTTTAATTGAGTCGAAAATTTAGGGTTGTTACAGTTGGTATCAGAGCCGTAGGTTCTGATCGAGTCAAAGGTTTACAAAAGTTTTGTTTTAAATGTGTCTTTCCAATATAGTTTTTAAAAAAAAGGGGGTCTTTTTGAAAATGGGGGTTGGGTTGCATTCATTCGCATGATATATGCTACGTGGTATGTTATTATAATTAGTGTGACAACGTCTCATTAGTGAATGTTTATATGAGTTTCTTTGGTTAATTGGAGTTGTGTGTCTTATTGTTGTTTTAACTCTACTTATCCATTAGCGTTTTGTTCTTAGTTTTGTGTCAAATAGGGGACAACTCCCCTACAGATTCATTGTACCCGTGAGATAAAACCATTCGGTTAAGCTTTTGTGCTACTGGTAAGCTTGTTTGCGTGGTGCTATGCTCACTCCTAATCTATACTTTTCGGAACTTCTAATTTGGTTGAACGGATTTACGTGATAACTTAGCCATGGTACCTTCTAGGATGGGAGGAGAGTGATAATTTACGCTTACTGTTTGGTGCCTTATTTGTCATCCTTATGAAAGTTGTTATCATATAGAAAATGGTACGTGGAGCGTCATCTTCGAACAACATTAGCCCAGAAATGGCTGCTTTGTTAGCTCAAATGACTGCACAAAATGAGGCAATGGCTCAGCAACACCAAGTTATGACACAAACCATGCAACATGTGGCTGGTCTGGCAAATACTATGACCCAGGTGCTAAACAACCACCAAAACAATAACAACAACCAGAACAACAACCACCAGAATAACAACAACAACAACAACAACAACCAGAATAACAATAATAACCATGACCAACCTGCCCCGGTCACTGCACAATCTATGTCCAAGGCTGTTCAACAAAAGAATCCGCCAACCTTTTCTGGGACGGGAGACCCAGCTGAGTTGGATACCTGGTTTAGGGATATGGATAGAATTTACTTATCCTTAGAGTGCCCAGCAAGATACAAGGTAAGGATTGGCGCCTTTTACCTTAGGGAGGATGCTGACAGGTGGTGGCAAGAGATTAAGGAAAGCTTCTTCGAACCGTACACTGAGACCACTGAAGATGGGGGAGTGGCTGAGTATGAGCGTGGTTGGGGACATTTCAGAGAATTTATGGAGGAGGAATTTTTCCCTGAACACCTTAAAGATGAGAAGAGATTCGAATTTGAGGAGTTTAGACAGACAGAAGGGATGTCTGTTAGGGAATTTTATACCAAATTCATGGAGCTTAGTCGCTTCGCTAAGGACCTTGTTCCCACAGAAAAATTGAAAGCCACTCAGTTCCAAAAGAAGCTACTCTGGAAAATCAAAGACAGGTTCTCAGGCGAACCATCCAGGACTATAAGGGATGTCTATGCTCGTGCAAACAACATTGAGCGCAGTATTATTGAGAAAGAAACGGAATTGGGAGTGAAAAGGAAAGAGGGACCCTCAAACTTGCATGAGAATGCGAATAAGAAGGGTAATTTTCTCAACTCTAAGAAACCAGCCAATTCTTTCAATACCGGGAGAAGAAATTTTAATCAAGAGCAATATTCTGGGCGATCTCAAAGCCAAGGGGGTGAACGTCGTTATATCTGTAAGCGCTGTGGTGCTAATCATCCAGGAGTTGACTGCAATGGAGTGAAGGTTACATGCCGACACTGCCAAAAGCCAGGTCACCGTGAGTTTGAGTGTCGTTCCAAGCTAGCTGGGAAGCCAGCAGTACCTGCGGGTAGCACACCCACCTATGCTAGTAGCTTACCTAATCAGAGGGCTCAAAGCGCTTATGCTGGATCCAACACCACTTTCAGGACTCCAACTAAGGGTAATTCTACTGCAACGGCGAACAAGCCGACTGGCTCGGTTAATGCTGCCACTGCGAGCAATAAGAAGTCGGGCCAACTTTATGTCATGAACCAGGAGGAGGCTGAGAACACTGATGTTGTGTCTGGTAAATTTCCTGTTAATTCTGTTTTCGCTCATGTTTTGTTTGATAGTGGTGCGTCTCACTCGTTTGTTGCATCCAAGCTTATTGCTTTGTCGGGTTTGAAATCTGGTGAATGTGTAGACTACGATTTTGCTATGGCCACTGGGGATAATATAAACTGTAAGACCTTGTTTAAGGATGTATCTGTGATTATTGGTGGACATGATTTTAGAGCAGAACTAATCGAGTTTCCATTACCATATTTTGATGTAATTTTGGGGATGGATTGGATGGGTAAACATAAGGCTAGATTAGACTATTGGCTGGGCAAAATTTCACTAAAAGGACCTAAAAATGTCAGAGTGTCATACAAAGGAAATATTAAAGGACCTAGAGTAAAGTTGATCTCCGTGATGAAGCTAAAGAAACATATGTCAAGGGGAGCACAATTACTCTTATGCCATGTCAGAGACACTAGAGTTCAATATCCAGACTTGAGTGAGGTACGTGTTGTGAGTGAGTACGAGGATGTGTTTCCAGAAGATATTCCAGGAATGCCGCCTACAAGAGAAGTGGAGTTTAAGATCGACTTGGTTCCAGGGACTGGACCGATAGCTAAAACACCTTATAGGATGGCACCACTTGAGATGCAGGAACTTAAGAAACAACTTGATGAGTTGGTGGAGAAGGGATACGTCCGGCCAAGTGTCTCACCTTGGGGAGCCCCTGTTTTATTTGTCAAGAAGAAGGATGGTAGCTTGAGGTTATGCATAGATTACCGTGAGTTGAACAATGTGACAATCAAGAATAGGTACCCTTTACCTAGGATTGACGACTTGTTTGATCAATTGAAGGGAGCTAGTGTTTTCTCTAAGATTGACTTGAGGTCTGGATACTATCAGCTTAAGGTAGCCCCTAAGGATGTTCCGAAGACGGCCTTTTCGACGCGTTATGGACACTATGAGTTCACAGTTATGCCATTTGGGTTAACCAATGCCCCTGCTGTTTTTATGGATTTGATGAACCGTACCTTTAGGCCATATTTGGACAAATTTGTTGTTGTGTTTATCGATGACATTTTGATATACTCAAAGAGCGAGGAGGAGCATGAGGAGCATCTTAAGATAGTCTTACAGACCTTGAGGGAGAAGCAACTCTATGGAAAGTTTTCGAAGTGTGAGTTCTGGCTAGATAAAGTTGCATTCCTAGGTCATATTATATCTAAGGATGGTGTTTCTGTGGATCGCGCAAAAGTTAAAGCTGTTTCAGAGTGGCCGACTCCAAAGAGTGTGACGGAGATTAGAAGCTTTTTGGGACTTGCTGGCTATTACAGGAGGTTTGTTAAAGATTTCTCTAAAATAGCTAGACCTATGACCACGTTGATGAAGAAGGCAACTAAGTTCAAATGGGATGATAATTGTGAGAAGGCATTTGAAACCTTGAAGACTAGACTGACGACAGCACCAGTCTTAGCCTTACCCGATGAGAAAGCAGAGTATGAGGTGTTCACGGACGCTTCGAAAAATGGTTTGGGTTGTGTCCTTATGCAGAACCGAAGAGTGATTGCTTATGCGTCTAGGCAGCTCAAGAGTTACGAGGAGAACTACCCGACCCATGACTTGGAGTTAGCGGTCGTGGTGCACGCTTTGAAAATTTGGAGGCATTATCTCTATGGAGTAAGCTTTAAGATTTACTCTGATCATAAAAGTCTTAAGTATATTTTCACCCAAAAGGAGTTGAACATGCGTTAGAGGAGGTGGCTAGAATTGATTAAGGATTATGAAATGGAGATCCAATATCATGAGGGCAAGGCAAATGTCGTGGCAGACGCTTTGAGTAGGAAGTCTCTTCACTCTGTACAATTGGTGGTGCAGAGAGAAAGGTTGCGGGATGAATTTCTTAATTTTGGGGTTCAACTTACTGAGCCTGGTACACCTTCAGGAGTTACTATGATCCAAAATGATCTTTTGAGAGAAATTAAGGAGTTTCAAGCGACTGATAAGTTTCTACAAGACAAATTGACCAATGAGGCTGAGTTGTTCAAAATGGGGGGAGATGGGATCATTCGCTTCCAGAACCGAGTTTGTGTGCCCGACAACGAGGACGTAAGGAAAATGATTCTCACTGAAGCTCATGCTACGTTGTACTCAGTGCATCCAGGAGGAGATAAAATGTACCAAAATTTGAGACAAGTCTTTTGGTGGTCTGGACTCAAAAAGGATGTTGCAGAATTTGTTGCTCGATGCTTGGTATGTCAGAAGGTGAAAAGTGAGCATAAGAGACCGCAAGGAAAGTTGCAACCATTGAAGGTTCCTGAGTGGAAATGGAGTTCCATATCCATGGATTTTATTGCTGGTTTACCCCGTACTCCTAAGGGAAACAATATGATTTGGGTGATCATTGACCGATTGACTAAGTGTGCTCATTTCATCCCTATGAAACACACTTGGAAGAAGAAACAATTGGCTGCTGCTTACATGCATCACGTTTTGAGGTTACATGGGGTTCCAAAAGAGATTGTGTCGGACCGTGATGCGCGATTTGTGTCAAGATTTTGGACCAAGTTACAGGAAGCTTTAGGGACGAACTTGATGATGAGCACTGCTTTTCACCCCGCCACTGATGGTCAGACAGAGAGGACCAATCAGATGATAGAGGATATGTTACGGGCTTGTGTCTTACAGTTTCAAGGAGGTTGGGAGGACAAGTTGGACTTGATCGAGTTCTCATACAACAACAGCTATCAAGCTTCAATTAAGATGGCTCCCTATGAGGCATTGTATGGGAGGAAGTGTCGTAGTCCGATTTGCTGGAACGATATCAGTGAGACTGTAGTGTTGGGACTTGATTACATTCAAGAGATGACTGAGCAAGTTAAAATTATCCAGGAACGCATGAAGGCTGCACAAGATCGTCAGAAGAGCTATGCTGATAAGACTAGGAGTCACATCGAGTTTGCAGTTGGAGATATGGTATTGTTGAGAGTTTCACCTACTAAGGGTGTAATGAGATTTGGTAAGAAAGGAAAATTGAGCCCGAAGTTCATAGGACCTTATAAGATACTAAATCGTGTTGGTGAGGTTGCTTATGAGCTTGACCTTCCTGCAAATTTGGAAAAAGGTTCACAATGTCTTCCGTGTTTCTCAACTGAGACGTTATGTGAGTGACCCATCACATGTTCTTAACCCTGAGACGATCGAGATAGATGAAATTATGACCTATGAGGAGGCACCATTGAAAATTTTGGATAAGAAAACACGAAAGACCCGACGTACGGAGACTCCTATGGTGAAAGTATTGTGGTGCAACAACAATGTCGAGGAAGCGACTTGGGAAGTTGAGTCAGCAATGCGTGAGAAATACCCTCATTTGTTTGATTAAGGTACTATAGGTTCGAGGACGAACCTTTCTTTTAAGGAGGATGAGAACCATTCGCGCTCTCTTACTCTCTCGTGTTTTAATGTTGTGTTATGCTTTTATGTGTTATTTGTATAACTTTGGTTATTTTGGTTTATTTTTTGCCTTAGTGCCTTGGTGGAACCTTGGTTCCAAATTACTATTGCTTGGTTATGGGTGCCTTGTGCACAACTTGTTTCTAAAACTTGCTCAAAAGCTCACTTGGCGGTAGCGTAGGTGCGGAGTGTACTAGAATATGGTTATTGGAGAATTATTGCAAACTGATACTATAGAGACTTGGCGTTTTGAGGAAATATATTGCTAAGGTTCATTTTGGAAAGTATGTTTACGCTACGAGGACGTAACATTGTTTTAAGGGGGGAAGTCTGTAACACCCCGTTTATTTTGAGAATTTATTTAAGTCGGGTGTTACTAATTATATTTATATTGGGATAATTGTAGTAAATTATTAAAATGATTTTCGGATTTTATTTGGTTTTATACAAATTAAACTTAATCAAACAAATTAAACAAATTTTATTTACAATTCTTAATCCTAAAATTACCATTTTACCCTTGTTGCCTTACTAATAAAACCCTTGTTATTTAACCCCTAAAACCCCTTTTTGTTTTACGCACAACCATCACCACCATCACGTATCATCATCATCTTCGTCTTCCATTGATTTCCTTCGCGATACATCGCCGCCACCTTCGGCTGCTTACCGACGCCTATTCTCAACCCGGTTTTGGACGAAACTAGTACCGTTATTCTTCCTTTTCTCTCCTCTACACAACGGTATGAATTTCTCAAAGTTTTATTTAAGTTGTACCGATATCGTTGTTTCATGTCTTCGTACTTGACATGGATTCATGATGTTTTAATCCTAGTATTATTGTTCATCATGATTTTGAAAGGTTGTCATTCGTTTTTAAGAACATTCTGAGTTGGGTAGTTCGTTTTGTTGAGGCTGCGTTTCTTAGTGTGTTGTGGTATTGTCGAAGGTAGCGGTAGTATTGTCGAGGGTTGCTGTTTTGTTGTCATAGGTGGTGTTTATGTTGCCCAGGTCGTCGGTTGTGTTGTTGTTGAGGTTGTTCGTCGAGGGAGTGGGTAGTATCGTTGTTGTGGGTATTAGCCGTGAATGCTATTCAGTTAATAGTTTAGTTTGGCCATGGTTTTGGTGGAGTATATATTTGATTAGTTTGTACGTACAATGTGATCATTTTAACATTAATTGATTTAGGGTCTGATCATATTAATTACTTGGGACATATCTTAGTAGGTTTGTTATTAATTTTAGTTATCGTTCTATGATATATAGCTTGCGGGTTTAGAGAGGTTCAGTTTGCTGATTTTGAGAGGAATAATTGAGAAGAAGTTTAGCGCTATCGGTAAGAACGCCAACTCTTGAGCTTGAGCATGTCTTATCGTCTTCTAATGTAATCAATTCTTGTCTCATTTATATTGGCTTCTATACTTTTTCTAATTGATCGCAATATCTCTTGTTTGGTTGGGAATTGGTTATACATCAAATAAAATATCTAATCATGGTTTGAAATGGGTTGTGGTTGATGGGGTTTTCTTCTATACACTCTAGAGTAACGTGTTAACTCCTCCGGGGGTGCTCGTCTACGAATTTATACCTCTGATCAAGGTAACTCTTAACTGGATTAGCTACCAGTTACCTATTAGAACCTCCTCCTTGACCGGTTACATCCTACTGGCCCTCATGTGAGGGGTGTGCACACTTGGGTTCTCTTAGGGTGGTTTGGGTTGGTTAGCTCTAGAGTTGTTCCTGGTTTGGGGTAGGACCCTTACCAAAGATGGGTTACTGATGCGGAGTGCCCATTCCTGTATACTTGATTCTTCTCTCTGAGATTCATAATATTATTCTTGGTTCATATCTCTCTAATCATTTTGGTTAATCCTTTGATTGTAAGCGTTGCTTGTTCAGCTACGCGCCTCAAAGGCGCGTATCTTATTTTCCCTTGTTTTGTTTTGAGTTCTTACTCAGCCTGTTTGCTGACGTTCTTTTGTTTGGGTTTGTCCCTACCCTATTCTGGGGCCTGTGTCATTTCCGATGACGCAGTTGACAGGTGTGTTTAATGGTGATATGTTGAGCTTGCGGACGTCTGCATTCATAGGTCTTTTCATTAGACAATCGTTGAACATTTATTATTTATTTGGATTTCGGATTTGGAATTTGTAAACTTTGACTAAGTCTTCCGCTGTCGTACTATTTCATTATTTACATTTTGGATTCATTATTTTGGTTTTCGCCTTGCAATTAACTTGGTTAGTTAATTGTGGCATAATAATCCTAGGTTTTCATTGTTTAATTGAGTCGAAAATTTAGGGTTGTTACACCCTGTGTTGAGAATAGTGTACACACTAATTGTTTTATCAAAGTTTAAAAAGAATTATAGAGCGAATTGCAAATTGCTAGAGGTCTACAGTGTAGACACAATTAATTTGTCTACAATGTAAAATTGAGTTAGTAGTAGTAAAATTGAGACCGGAGTAGTAAAATTAATTGTAATGAAAAATTCAGGTAGTAAAATTAATTGTGTGAGTAGTAAAATTTTGATAGTGTAGTAAAATTATTGCTGATTGTGGACACTTTTGGGTGTCTACATTGTAGACCTTTAGCATTGTCCGAGTGAATTAACTACTTGTACAATTTAATGGTGACCTTAAAAAGAAAGAAAAAATCGATATTAATAAATTTGCTCAAGAATCAAACACATGTTGATAATGCTTCTAAGGAAGATTTTACTTAGGTGTAAGAATCGTAAAACCTCAACCTGCGAAATGGAGGTTTATAGATTGGACTTTGAGATATCATATTTCTTTTAAAACACTATGAAGTATTTATGCATGATTTTAGGATATGAATAATTCTATATTATTCTTTTAGTGTATGTCATTTGACTTATTAAAAGATCATAGTTCTTTTACCCGTGAAAAAACTGCACATGCTGTTCTAACACAATTTTATTGACCCTGGTTTTAATTTTAAATTATTTATTTAAGTAATTACTAATACTATAAGTATAAAGATTTTGTTAAGTCAAATTTACAACATTACTGAGTTAGTGACATTTAGAGTATGAAATAGGTTTGACACACTGAAATATAGGGGATATGTGGTTGACAAATCACTTGTGTTGACCGACGATAATATAAACAACAAAGATATGTCATACATGGACATTTAGTTAGATAATTGCATCAGATTTTGGATTTTTTTTTTTAAAGAAACATGTGGTAACATCATCTAATACCTTGAACATATCGAATTAAATAAAAATAATTGGCGTAAAAAAATTGGTTTATAACTACTTGCGGTTCATATCGAAGTAAAATTTTGACAGTTCTAAGTTATAAAATATGTATATATAACTACTTGCAGTTTTTATGTAGATAGGATTCCCTAAAGGACGCCATTGTGTTCTGAATAGCAATAATGCAATATTATTTTTCTATTACTAAATTTGACCATTAATACTACAGTACTTTTTATCAAAAGTATAGAGTACTATATTGAAAGACTCGTGCAACGTATAAGCTTTAATCTGACCTGATGATCTGTTTTGAATGCAATTGAGCTGATGTAGTCTGATTTGAATGGCTTTGAACTGATCTAAACTGATCTGAATTTGTTGAAAAATTGATTGAATTTCAACGAATTAGTGTCAATAATGGACCAATTTCATTGATCGTTATTTGAGCAATTCTAATATGATCGGGTCTGATTTGAATGACTCTGATCTGATCAGATCTGATTTGAATGACTCTAAACTTATATGAGAACTATTTTTATTAAGTCCTATCAAACAGAGCCTTACCCATAGGTGATAACGTGGTAGAACATTAGTAAATACGACAACTTTATTTTATCATGTGACAAATGGGCACACATTAGAAAAATCCTAATTGCTAAAAACTTTCGGCCAAAAATGCAACAGGTGCGATTCTTAGTTATTTTTTGTGATGTATAATTGATCACGTAATTTTTTGTATATAATTGATCATTACTTTTTTATTCTTATTAAAAAATTATAATTGTGATATATTTTAAATATTGAATTTTCTAATATTCAAATCATATATAAGGTAGGAAATACGATTGTTTGTCAAAGATCTTAGAATTCAAAGATAGATCCTCGTCTACTACTTTAAGTTGTTATATGAGATTTTATCTAATAATAATTGGGGATCATAATATGATTTATTTTTAATGTACAAACTATCCTAATGATGTTTATATTTATTTAGTTTTCCTAATTATCTACTCATACAAAATATATTATTTGTATCTCTTGAAAATAAATTCAATAAAACTTGTTTGTATGGCAAATTAGTCATGTAAAATCGATAAGTGAGGCATAAGCTAACAAACTTAAGAATGAAAAAAAAAAAACAATTCAAATTGTTTTATGCTTGATAGCTGGACGCCTCTATGCCTCTGTAGTTCATCCTTCTCGAAAATTCCCTCTCTGCAATCTTTCATTCAAAGCCAATTTATTTTGGTGGTAAACGCCAACTTGATGTTGTGATAGCAATATTGGAGCGAGAAAACTATTATTGGATCATTTTTGTCGGAATCCATATATGTCGACAAAAGCTTGATTAACGGAATTTGTTTTTTTTTTTTCCACATGTATGTATTTATGTATACAAACGGGTAGATGGAATGGGATGGAAATTGCAAATAGTGTTTTAGACGTATGTTATATATGTAATTTCTAGGAGATCGACTTTTATACAGAAACCCTAAATTATACTGTATATTCTAGGGCGGATAAAAAAATTCTCCTTTCAAAATCAAATATAGGAAATATTTTCTTGTATGATAGATTTTAAGCCAGACTGGAAAATTTTAGTGTAATAATTTGTTGAAAAAGAATATTGTGTTAAGATCCTCACCATAAATAATTATATTTTAGTTAAATATATAGCAACATAATATATTGGAGCCATAATAATAATAATTTTATTTTCGTAAAATATAGAAACATTATATTTTCATTAGATATAGAAACATAGTATTTTCGTTAATAGTTTGTTGCCAGATTTAAGAATGTGCACCAAGGCGTGTGGTAGTCACACTTATACGTTTTATAATTAGTGGTATTTCGGGAAGTTTTTGTTTGACATCATCACCTACGTGGCATCCTAGGTGGACATCCTTAGGAGGTCTTAAATCCACCGCTATTAATAAATATATTATGTGATACTTGTATTTACTAAACAATACACTAGTGACAAGTATAGCTAAATTATGCTAATTAAATTTGGTAAACCAAGTAAATCAGTAATAAAAACAAAATACCATCAAATTATAATACCGTCATAAACGTCTGGTCTAAGCGGCGTACAAGACCAAGTTTTCAACGTGCAACCCTACCCTAGCCTGGTCCAAAAAATGTTCACCTCTATAATAAAGGCCAAAAAAGGCCCGAAGCTCGACATAAGAAGGCCTGCTACGAATTTTGGATTGGGCTATTGTATCGGTCCAAAATTTGTCCCGGCTCCGCCCGAAAATAGGTGAAAAAAAATCGATTTTTCTAACGTGTGCCCATAAGGCACATGATAGATTTCCAACTCCTTCCTTATTTAAGTGATATTCTCACTTGAAAAAACAAATAATGAAATCTCATTGATTAATTAAGGAGAATATCACTTAATTAAGGAAGAAATTAGAGTTTTATCATATGCTTTGAAAAATTCAAAAAAGATTATGGGTATTAATGCCAACATTTTTAGAGTCGGCTATTTATTCGATCTATTGTAAATCCTTAAACAAGCTCCTTGCTTATATGTCATTACAGTACTTGTTATTTATTAATATTTTGTTTAAATTTCTCTAATATATTAAAAAAAAATTAAACAAATAAAGAGAACGGATTAAGTTGCTTCTGTGCTAAACCGCACCCTTACTTCTTACATTTTTTAAGGAACCAACATCAAGGAAGATTTAACTCATTCCAGAAAATTTGGTGAAAATTGAAGTATAATCCACGATTGTTTTTTTACTCCAATGGCCTTGGAATAAAAATATTTCAAATAAATATGTGTAGAAATCTTTCGGAGTCATATTATGGTTTTTATTAAAACACTACATTAAAAAAGGGATGATCTAAATAAAATAAATAGAAAGGTTAAGTACAACAATTAAACAATGTTTTAAAAACCGGACCGGACATCAAATCAGTCGTCTCGGGGGTTTGATGGGTCAAAATGTTCGACTTGTTCAACCGGATAAAAAAATTGGATGACATCATAAAACTCACCCCCCAACCACCCCGTCAACTTTAAAAAAAAGACCTCCCTACCTACCCTGTCAACTCTAAAAACCGACCCCCCCTACCCACCCTGTCAACTAAAAACCGACCTTCACCCACCCCGTCAAGTCTGAAAATCGACATCCCCCAACCCATCCCGTCAACTCGGAAAAGCGAGCCCTCCCCCCCGCCCCGTCGACCTGGAAAAGTGACGCCCCCACCTACCCCGTCATCTCAGAAAACCGACCCACCCACCCACCCCGTCATCCCTGAAAATCGACACCCCTACCAACCCGTCAACCAAGCCAATTGACTATCCTAGTGTTCAAAGCATGGATGAACTCTCCTCACCTCTTAGTTTCTCTCTCCTTCAGTCATGGAAGATTCCATGGTTGCTACAAGCTACTCCCTCCGTCCCAGTTCAAATGCCCCACGCGATATTTGTAGTGGAATAAGAAAAATTAATATTGTAAGTTGAGTGGGGTAATATTAGGAAAAATGAGGAGAGAGAATGTGAGGAATAGTAGGAGAGATAATGTGAGAGAGGATGTGATAATTTAATAAATGTAGGAGAGAGAAATATGTCTCAAAATCGATGAGGTGTTTGAGATGGGACGTCCCAAAATGGAATATGGGGCGTTTGAGATGAGAAAGATCGAAAGAGGGAGTATCTATTTTTTGCAATCCTTACATTGCTTGTTGAGTCCATTTAAGTTAATTCACTACTTTGTGAGGTAGGAGGTGAAGGGAGATGGGTATAGAGGTGGTAGGACCGTAGGTGAGATAAATTAATATCATGGGAATATAAGGGAGAAGAAAATTGCATAATTAAGGTGAAATTGTTGAAGAATGGAGAGAGTTGAGAGAGGAGGAAACCCTACTTTTTCATTATGAGGGAGGGTACATATAAATATATATATATATATATATATATATATATATATATATATATATATATATATATATATATATAGAGTGAGGATCATAAGAGTACCCCTCCTTAGGTGAGTACTGAGCACCAAATCTCAACCGTCAGATCTACAATTTTCGACGCCCCAGATTAAGCCACCTGTGCGGGGTTTAAATAATAATTTACACAGTTTTATTTTTCACCTTCCAAAAATCAACTGCTCTCTCATTTTCTCTCTCCTCTTTCGCATTCTCTCATTTTCTCTCTCCTCTCCCGCGTTTTCTCATTTCCTGTCATCTTCTCTGATAACTCGCCGCCGTCATCTCCGTCGCCGCCGCCTCCGCCTCCGCCTTCGACATCTTCTCCTCCGTTTTGTTCTTATAATAAGTTAGTACTTTCGATTTTCTTTTTAAATTTACTGCATTTTATGGATTTCGAAGTTGAATATCGTTCTACTTTTGTTGAAATATTTGTTAATCTACTCTAAAATGTTGATTAATCGGTTGATTTTAGTGTTATTTAGCTTTTATTTCCGATTTTGAACAATTTCGAAACCCTAGCTTTTTCGCATGTCATTTTTTGTGCTAATTTTGTGTATTTGTTCAAATTATATCTGATTTTTTGGTGTGTAGGCAAAGATGAAGAGGAAGTCGCCTAAAACTAATTCGAAACTGTCGAAAGGAGAGTGTACTGACATAGTATTGCATGAAGGAGTGACGAAAAAGCGTCGTTTGGAAACAAATTTGTCGGTTGAAGACGCTTTGGTTGACGTCCATGAAGAACGTAAAACTGATGTGCCAAAGTAATTCCTTTGTCTCTCTATGTTTGTCACTGTATTCGGTGTTATGTGTCATTGTATGTGGTTTCTGTGACACTCTCATGTGTGTTTATGGTGGTGTCATTGTATGCGACATGTTTGTCACTGTATTTAATTGTATGTGTCATTGTATGTGTTTTCTGTGACACTCTCATGTGTTTTTATGCTAGTGTCATTATATGCGAAATATGTGTCACTGTATCTGATTTATGTGTCATTGTTTCTCAAATAACCTGCTAAGCCTACATATAATGGCCTGTCACTGTTTCTCAAATAGAGTATCACTCCATGGACAATGTCATGTCACTGTATGAGTAATGGAGTATCACTCTATGGACGATCTCTACGAATGAGCTTGACCCTAACTTCGAGTTTGTCTTTTGAAAGGTGTAGTTTCTACAACAACCTGAATTATATAATAAGTATCAGATTTCAATTCATGAAGAAATGTAATTCTATTCACTAATAAAAATCTAGAAAAGCACAGACAAAAGAGAGAAGAGTGACGCGACCTGTGGACGTGGTTGATTGTCTACAATTGTGGGAAGAGGACAGTTCCTCTTATCATGAGTTGTCAGTTGTTTGCAATTGTTACAAAATCTGGGAGCTCTCACGGCATTGACTGGTGGCTGCATCTCAGGAGTATTTTCTTGAGCTAGTCCTCCGGGTGGATAAGGGCAATTCCTTCTGTCATGCTTCGCCATTTGGTTGCAGCTCTTACAAAGGCGTGCTGGCTTGCTGTCTTCAATGCCTTGCTTTCTCTGAGAGATAAGCCTCTTGCCACCACTGCCACTCCCTTTGTTGCTCGATATCTTTGGGGGGTGGATAGTGACTTCAACATTTGACTGACAGTCTAAAAGCATCTCTAATTCTTGTTCTTTGGTCAGAGGGGTTGGGTTTGGGTCTAACTTTTGCCTATACTCTTTCAGCAAAGCACACAACGCATTTATGTCTTCCTCTTCTTTGTTTGATAGGCAACCGAGAGTAGAATAGAACTCAGACCAAACAACAGAAATGGCTTTCTTACGGTTATCAAGTGCTTCCGACTCCTTGAGAATACTACCATCCAAGTCCGGGACAGGGGTTTTAAGAGCATCCTTAGTCCACCTTGTGAGTATGTACTGATCTGGTATACATTTTTGCCCTTTCCCGGAGTAAACCCAAAGAACATGCTTACATAGCAGGCCCTTCATCGGAAAAAGCTTGCAAGAGCAGGTTGCTTCATTGGTAATTACATTGTAGACCACTTCAAATGTTTTCCTCTTTTGTGCATCCATTACCACCGTAGTTTCAATATCATCTGTCTTTGTGAATCCCGCCACCCCACAAGCACCTATGGAAGCCAACAACTCTGTTTGGAAGTCATAGAAGACATTGTGGGTGTACACTTTTGATGCATGAACTTCTATAGGTAAGGGAGTCATTGTTTGAGGAAAGGAAGTGTAATTGGCCTTGGTGAGAGTTTTCTGCACGTACTTTTGTTGTTCGATAGCACTCTCATACCTCATCCAAAACTCTACTAAGCTCCCAAACTCACTTTGGAACTTCTTAAAGAAGCTGTTTTCACTCTCTGATCTTTGAGTTGTTCTCAAAATACAACCCATTTGCAAGTCCTTAAAGTAAATTGGTAACCACTGGTGTCGAATCTCAAAGATGTCCATCAACCAAGAAACTTCAAGTTCGAATTCAGAAATCATTTCATCCCATTTCTGCTCGAATTCATTTGGTTCGAGATCTATATCCCAAATAATGGAATTGAATCGAGTCAAGAATTCAGTTTCATTGCATATTTTTACCCCTACCTTGGCCTTCACCTTATCGGTTATATGCCACATACAAAATCTGTGTGTGGCATATTTAAAAACAGAATGGACTGCCTTCCTTATTGCTGGATCTTGATCCGTAAAAAGACATTGTGGCTCCTTATTACCCATAGCCTCCAAGAACTTCTGAAACACCCATGTGAAGGAGTCTTCATCCTCGTGTGACAAGAGAGCACAAGCAAATGTCACAGACTTTTTGTTATGATCCACTCCAGTGAAAGGAGGGAAAGTCATGTAATATTTGTTTGTACCATAAGTGGGGTCATACGAAACTGCATCACCAAAGAGTGCATAGTTCTTCTTACCCCGTGCATCGGTCCAAAAGACCTTCGACAAACAGTCATCCTCATCAACCTCATAGGCAAAATAGAAACCCTTCTTTAGCTCAGATTTTCTCTTAAACTTGTCAATCAACATTTGTGAGTCCCTATCCCCTATGAAACACTTCATATCCCTATCGAAATTCTTAAAATCAACAAGGTTTGCGCCCACATTTTCATAGCCTTTCGCATATTCCTTGCATATTCTAAAAGATTTCGTTGCACCAATTTTAAGCTTTGTGTGGTCAATAATGGTTTGCTTATGAAACAAAGTCAGGTTTCTAGCAAGCTTTTGAAACTCCCTATGTTTCAATTTGCAAAGCCTATGATTGTGAATGTGATGGAACTTCGAAACTACATATTTACCATCTTGGTACCTAAAAGCAATCATCGCTTCACATCCAAATCGAGTAATCTTAGTCCTTCTCTTTGCAACTCGTTCGGTATTACATTCTAAAAAGTTGTTCACTTCACTACCATCCATTGTAACAGGTTTCTTTTCCCTATTTTCTTTGAAACCTTGTCAGTTACACACAACAGATTTATAGATTATCCTGTCACTAATATCTCTTTTAGACGTATACAACCTTGTATCAAACCCAAAAGCAAGTGCATATATCTTGTAAAATTCTACCCCCTCATCCAATGTCTTAAAAAGCATCCCCAATGTAGGTGTAAACTCAGCCTCTACATTTCTAACCCACTGCTCAGAACCTCCAGGAGTAAAGGAGACAATAGATGGAGGTGTTGTAACTAATTCTGAAAATCAAGCATGAACATGAATCAACATAGAATGACAGACACACACCCTTGCAATGCCACTGAAACCCCATAAAATGACATATACTAATTTGACTAATATATAAATAACAGCATCACACAGTGACATACACACAACCATCCAATGACATTGAACGACCATAGAATGACAAAGAATATATTTTTACATTAATATTAATCAGTGATGCTCAAAATTAAAGAATTTAACTTTAGTGTCATTGTAATTAACTTTTTAGTGTCATTGTATTCTCCAACCTAACTTAGTGTCATTGTTTTACCACAGTGACGTACAGACAAACATCCAATGACACTGAACGACCATAGAATAACAAAGAATATATTTTTTAGTAATATAAACCAGTGATGCTGAAAATTAATGTATTTAACTTAGTGTCATTCTATTGTGTAGCAAGTGTCATTGTATTTTCCAAGTAAAAAAAAAAACCTAAAACCTAGAAATTTAATTATGAATTAAAATTCTTCAACTAATATTCGAAATAATATCGTCATTGGATTGTTTATGTAGTGTCATTGTATTTTCTACGAAATTCTTCAACTAATATCCGAAATAAAAACTATAAATCAAGTTCAAAATTCATATAATCAACTGTTTATAATTCATACAATCAACGTAGAACATAAATCAAACTGAACGAATCTAAAACTGAGTAATTTCAAAATTTTCCCCCAAATTTGAATCTAAAACATTCAAATTAAATTCAAAAATTGTTAAAAAAAAGAAGAATCGGATTTACATACCTGTTTGCGCCGCCATTGGTGTAGCTTGCGCATCCATCGATCGTTGTCAAAGAATCAGATCAAAGCGAAGAAGATTAAGATCGCGATTTTAGGGTTTTAGGACAAAAAGAGGTAAAAATTTGAGGAGAGAGAAAGTGAGGAAATGTTTTTTTTTAGTAAAGTGTGTTATGGCTGAAGTGGGCTTTGACCCCTCTGCGTTTTTTTTTTTTTTTTTTTTTTTGCGTCTTCATGCTTTATTCCGTGGTGTCACTCTATGTGACACTCTCTGTCACTCTATGGGAGTGCGCAGTTCTCACGCGAAGGAGAGTTCGCACCTGATCTCGCCTGTATATATATATATATATATATATATATATATATATAGGTCTATACAATATACGAAATACACTCTAAATCTTCTAGTATATGTACATCCATCTATATTATTCCATAACACTCCCCCTTGGATGTACATAATTTAAAAACATGTTTAATTGGAACTAGTAAAGAAAAGAATACATATATTCTTCAAAATACGCTTTTGAGGTTGCCTCATTAAAAACCTTGCCTGGAAAATCCAGTGGGACAAAACCATGGCTAAGGGAAAAAGAGTGCAACGCGTATCTACTTCCCCCGATGAATGCATTACTTGAAAAACTTCATTGATCTCATTGTCATGGCAATGAACTTCTTGATTGGTATATCGGACACTTTTGGATACGCCTTATTGAACTCTTGAATCTTGAACTTTCTTCATATTCTCGTCACAATTTGTTCTTCAACTTGGAGAACTCGCCAGATTAAGATTTTGTTACAAATTCTCGTTCCAACTTGAACGATAAATAAACCAGCAACATCATCATCTTATATTACGGGAGTTGTAACATGTGTGCATATAATACTGTCTCGTTAAAAACCTTGGTAGGAAAAATCCAATGGGATAAAAACCCTACCGAAGGGAAAAAGAGTACAGCAATCGAATCGTACCATGCGCATTATCCAAATTATATTACTATCATCCACTCAACATCATATATATCTACTAACCCTCTTCAGGAGGTAAAGCGTTTAAAGAACAAATGTCAAATACAATAGGGATTTGTTTAATATTTGACCTTCATAAATTGGTAATCTTCTTTTATACTACAACAAGTGATTATGGTGCTTCTAGACCATAAACCTTAATGATAGTAATAATAGCATTCGTATTACGATACTTGACACATAAAATTAATTTCATTTTCATTCAGTTCACTTTATTAGAAAAACTAGAGATAATTTGTTCTTCGGGAACTTTTCATTAAATCACATACTTAAGTGAACTTTAGTTCTTCTGGAACCAATTGTTGCCTATGAGTAATTGTCTCATTCGAAGATAATCGCATTTAAAGAGGTTCTCGAATCACAAATCAAACTAGTCATTTCAGTGACTATTCATATGTTTTCAAATAGAGTTCACACTTATAATTCGAAAATAGCATTTAACGCAATGATTGATATATGCACATGCACTATGAAAACTAAAAACTAATAAACTTATGATGCAAATGATATAAAACTTAATATATTATGCCTAAATATACATGAACATGATATTAGACTCGATAATGCAACTGTACGTACAAATTTTGAATATATAAATTCATTGGACTGCAGGTCCATGAGCTCATCTTATTAATAATTTGTCGACAATGAATGGACTTAACATGTAAGATCCCCAATTACATGTCCAAGTTTACATGTCCATCTATGTTCTAATGATTTTACACTTTTAACGATTCCATATATATACCGGTATAAATATTCACCAAAACTCATTATAATCTTTTGTAGTCAGGATCCATCTATGATATCTGAATATTTATTCTTGAGATACCTTTTTCTTTCATATAGGCCATCCATTATTATTCCGATATTTATGCGTATAATTCTTACTTTCATACTTATCATCATCTTATAACTCTTCAAGAGTATCAAAACAACTGCACTATCTAGCCATATAATTTTATCTATAAACTTGGAACCGAATTATATATAAATTTTCTACCACACTACAGTAATAGTAATTATCACGATTGGCAAGATTTCAATGCTTTTATATTTGAATATATCTTGATTGCATAGAAAATAAAGCTGGAAATAATATTATGAACCTCTAATTCAAATCTCTTATTCACAATTCATTTCAATTGAACTTCTGGTTCGATATGGGGATCAAATAGATTTTTACCAGCTTAATCATATCATTCTCCCCCTAAGGTGGTAAAAACTATCTCTAATTGATAGATTTATGGGGCGAGTAATCATCAACAAATCCAAATTAAATAAATATATATCCCATAGGCATATATCATATATATGGGGGGTATATGCAATAGCAGTTGGATTATCATGTGCTGTAAATTTTTGCCCCTAATCGGAGATCAATTGATTTATACCAATTTAGTCGTAGTTTGTAACTATCGACGTCAAACTTCCATGTGGACTTCTGGCCACTAAGTTACTCTCATCAACTTTTATTAGTAACCTCACTTAAGATCTCTAAAATGAGCTCTATCTCCGTTGTGTCTTGCCATGAGAAATTAAATAACAACATGAGAGAGCATTCAGCACATTATTATGTTTCATGCAAGAAAAACATTAATTTAATATTTAGATGGCCTTTATCACGTTAAAGAAACTCACATCAAATACAGAAGTCAAACTTCGAGTTGACTGTTTTTCAGTGTGATTATTACTCATATGTCACAACACAACCGACTAAATGCATAGTGATCATTTCTCATAAGTTAATCTTCTGGTTGACAAAGCTTTACTATTTTTCTTTGTGCACAATAAAATTACATTTTGATTTCGGCTAAACAAATGATGTGATATATGGACACAAATATAGCTAGTGTCTCAATTCATATTGGCAAGACATATTGGCAAGACTAAAATATTTATCACCTTTTTCAGGGAGTATAAATAAGTTTTACTCTACTGGAGCACATTTTCGTTGATGTTAAATATTATATAATCTGCATGGACAAATTCAAATTCACTAATGAAACTTATTGACATCTATTGTATAATTTGAACACTTCATGAGTATATAAATATTCAATTTATGCATGCTTGTTTGGAGTATCTAACCCTTATTTTAATCATATGTTGCTATTAATTCATAGGGTAATTCATATTAATTCTACCCAGCTATATTATGTCAAAATGGTGTCAATCGGCAACCATACTTTCAACAAAAAAACAAAGGAGCAACTAATAATCAATTGTTTATCAATTTCTTCAGTATACAACTCATACGCTTATGGAGTAATTTAAAGAACATATTTGATCAAAAGATATAATCTCTGATCTCACATATGTTACCTTCTTGTTAACGAAAACATCTCAAATATAGGTATTAAAAATGTCCAAAGAAATTTTAAAATTGATAATATGACAATATTAAAATCTGGCATATAGGCATGCATAACATTGACATAAATTTGTAACATAACATCATTGCCGATAATTAAAATCATAAATTTCAAGTCAATCATGATAAAAAGGGAGTCTGAACTTATATAAGAGGTAACCATTTTAATTATCATGTCTCACTTCTGGCGAATGTATACTTCTTAATTGATCATGATATAATACTAAAACTTCGAGCTCACACTATTACAACTATAAGAGAGAACGGATACGTCATAGTTTTGTACACACATGTTTTATATTAAAACTTTGAACTTCATGTCAAAGACGTGCTCAGTTATTACTTACTCATTATGAATATAAATTTAATACTGAAAAATTTGTAATCATAAATTTACAAATTACTAACAATATGATTTGATAGAATCGTAAGTGCATACATACAGTCTACATGACTATTGTGAAAGTTATTTAGCCCCTAATTAGACTCCTCTAATTAGTACTTAATTACCCCTAATTAAGTTTAGCTAGGATCTTTTGTTGCATGTAAGATTAAAGCATAAATAAGGTAATAAAACATATTTTTATACCTTAATCAAGAGGAATTTTGACCTTCCTTCAAAAGAAGGATCTTGAGCTGCTAATTAATGGGGATCCTCCTCCTTAGTTTTGAGTTTCCAAGTTAGGAAACCTCCTCTCTTGATCCACCAAAGAAGCTCTCCAAAAATCTCACAAAATGGACTAGTTTTAAGAGATTTTTTTTTAACCCTAAAACCAAAATAAAATTAGCTAACACTTTAGCTAATGTTATTCTAGGTTTAGTAAAGTGTTTTGATCAAGTTTTTATTGACATGCAATGAAGAAAACTTGATCTTAAAAGAGTTGGAAGTAGGCTGAATGTTTAGAGAAATTAGAGGGTTTTCTCTCTATTCTCTCTCTAAAATCAAGTTTTTGTGTATGTAGAAATGATTTGTTGTGTTTATTTGACATAAAACACACTATATATAATGGTTGTGGCAAATGACCATTTTGCCCTTACTAATTATACCCCTTAACATCTTATGTTACAATTTGGGTATAATTTGTACACTTATTTCTTTAAGTGTTAGTTACTTATTATATCTCTATATAATAATTACTAATTACATCATTTTAAGCTAAAACTACAACTCTTTGTAATTTAAATAGCTAATCGTCAATTTTGACTATTTACACAAAAACCATAATTTATCCGACTCGAGTTCCGAACTCGTAAAACACTATCCAACATAATCAGTTAACTCTATAACTGATACATTAGGGTTTATATTATATTGTATTAAATACAAATATAATATCTTCTGGAGAAACTATCTTTATCAGTGTGACCGGGAGGGATCAGTTGATTACCGCCGTCAAAACGACAATAACGTCAAACTCTAGCCAGCCAAGCGTTATCGATTTACGTTAATCAACTGACTTAGTATATATAATATATCCCAGGTTTATTCCTAATTAGATTTAATTAGTCAACGCATTATTGTCGGAGGACACCTACTCCAACAATCTCCCACTTGTCCGAGACAAGTCATGCGTTACCGATTCTCTTGTCCGTTATATCTCCCACTCAATGCGAAGTATCTTTCAGGTCGAACTTGCATTGGATCTTTATCAAAAGTGGTTTTCTCGATCTGGATTATGACTGTCTGACCGGAATATCTATCATAGATCTCTTCCGAGCGTGGCCACGCATTTCCAGTCACAATTCCTCGAGTGGCCCAAAGATATTATACCCTGACGTGGGTGGACAATCCCTTCTTGACATATTTTCTTTGTTTCATACAGTAGGTAATGACCCAATAGAAGCCCTTTTAGCCTCCTTTTACGGCACGACTTAGAACATAAATCAAAGTCACTGCCTGCTGCATAAACTCAGACAAACAATCTCAGGTCGAAAGAATCGACTAATAGGAATAATATAGATTACCTTGTCACGACCAGACACAAAGGTTCTATAATTGGTCAAATGTCTGACAGAGTGTCATCTACAGTCTGTCTATGTAATCGGTTATTCATCTCTATGAATCCATGATTATTGAACTAGTCATCAACCGACTTACAATCTAGTTAATTGAGACGTCACCTCATTTTATGACTAGAGACAGAATACACTGTTAATCTTGTTCACTTAATAGGGTTCAAATCGTCTCCACGACCTATTAGGAATCAACAGAGCATATATATAATTCAGCATTTTATTAAAAATGAATTAATAAACGAGTTCAATAAAACTTAAAACGATGAATTTAATTATCATATATGTAAAAGGTAATACACTTATTAACTATTACAACATATAATCTAACACATGTCAGGCATACGCCTCAAACCCATCGAGACAATATGACCATTGTGTTTAGCCTGTGATAATGGCTTGGTTAAAGGATCAGCGATATTATCGTCTGTCCTAACCTTACAAATCGATATATCTTCTCGTTCCACAAAGTCTCTAATTACATGGAACTTCCTGAGTACATGTCTAGATTTGTTACTAGATTTAGGCTCTTTAGCCTGAACTATTGCTCCACTATTGTCGCAATAGACTGGAATAGGATCCGCTGCTGTAGGGACTACATTTAATCCTTCCAGGAACTGCCGGATCCAAACTGCCTCTTTTGCAGCTTCTGACGCTGCAAGATACTCAGCCTCCGTTGTAGAATCCGCAGTCACCGATTGCTTGGTGCTCTTCCAGCATATGGCTCCACCATTCAGTATGAAAACATATCCTGATTGAGATTTTGAATCATCTCGATCTGTTTGGAAACTAGCATCCGCATAACCCTTTATACGAAGCTCAGAATCCCCTCCAAAAACTAAGAACGTGTCCTTAGTCCTTCTTAAGTATTTAAGGATGTTCTTAACGGCTATCCAATGGCTCTCGCCTGGATTGGCTTGGTAACGACTTGTCATACTCAAAGCATATGACACGTCTGGGCGCGTACACATCATAGCATACATGATCGAACCGATTGCGGAAGCGTAAGGTTTCGATTTCATGTGTTCAATATCCTCAGGTTTAGTTGGACATTGAGATTTACTCAAAATTATCCCACTTCCCATAGGTAAAAAGCCTCGTTTAGAGTCTTTCATATTGAACCTGTCAAGAATCTTATCAATATAAGTTTCTTGACTTAACGCTAGTATTCTTTTTGATCTATCTCTATAGATTCGAATACCTAGGATGCGTTGCGCTTCTCCTAAATCCTTCATTTGGAAATGTTTCCCGAGCCAGTCCTTAACGGAGTTAAGCATGGGGATATCATTTCCAATGAGTAATATGTCATCTACATATAGGATTAGGAGAGTTACTTTACTCCCACTAAATTTCATGTATAAACAAGGTTCCTCGACACTTCGAGTGAAACCATTTTGTTTAATCACATGGTTGAACCGATGGTTCCAACTCCGAGATGCTTGCTTAAGACCATAAATGGATCTCTTAAGTTTGCAAACTTTCTTAGGATTGTTTGGATCAATAAAACCCTCAGGTTGTGTCATATACACTTCCTCTTCCAGAAACCCATTTAGGAAGGCGGTTTTAACGTCCATCTGCCATATCTCATAATCATGAAAAGCAGCAATCGCTAAGATTATCCGAATAGATCTAAGCATTGCAACTGGCGCAAAGGTCTCGTCATAGTTTAAACCATGAACTTGTGTGAAACCTTTAGCTACCAATCGAGCTTTGAAAATATCTTGATTTCCATCCATGCCGGTCTTGATCTTAAAGATCCATTTGCACTGAAGAACCTTGGTTCCTTCAGGCAAGTTAACCAAGTCCCATACTTGATTCTCGTACATGGAATCTATCTCGGATTTCATTGCCTCAAGCCATTTAGCAGAATTCGGTCCAGTCATGGCTGCTCTGTAGGTTGCAGGCTCATTGCTTTCTAGAAGCAAAAAATGATCACCACCATCCTCAATCACACCTAGGTATCGATCTGGTGGATGGGTTGATCTGCCTGACCTTCTAGGAGTGGAAAATGGAACCACAGAGTTAGACGATTCAGGAATGTCTTCTGGCAAAACATCCTGAGCCTCATTATGCATTTGTGGCTCCTGAACTTCACTAAGTTCAAATTTTCTCCCACTCTGTCTTTTAGAAATTAATTCCTTTTCTTAAAAGACAGCATCTCGAGACACAAAAACTTTGTTCTCTACACGATTGTAGAAGTAATATCCTCGAGTATGTACAGGATAACCTACAAAGAGACATTTATCAGATCTTTGTGTAAGCTTATTGTCAGTCTTATTTTTGACATATGCTTCACAACCCCAGATCTTGATAAATGAGAGGTTCGGAACTTTTCCTCTCCATAACTCATATGGAGTTTTTGGAGCTGATTTAGTCGGGCATCTATTGAGAGTGAAAATAGCAGTTTGGAGAGCAAAACCCCAGAATGAATCAGGAAGCTCAGTCTGACTCATCATTGATCTGACCATATCCAACAGGGTACGGTTTCTTCTTTCGGCTACACCATTTAATTGTGGTGTACCAGGAGGTGTAAGCTGTGATATGATTCCACAGTCTTTCAGATGAATATCAAAGGCATTACTGAGATATTCACCTCCCCGATCTGATCGTAAGGCCTTGATCTTCTTTCCTAATTGGTTTTCTACTTCCTTTTGAAATTCTATAAATTTCTCAAGTGCCTCACTTTTATATTTAATTAGGTAGATGTAGCCATATCTACTAAAATCATCTGTAAAAGTGACAAAGTAGTCATAACCTCCTCTAGCAGTGATTGTCATTGGACCGCAGACATCTGTATGAATGAGGGCCAATAAATCACTGGCTCGTACTCCTTTTCCTGAAAAAGGTGCCCGAGTCATCTTGCCTAAAAGACAAGATTCGCATGTTCCATATGATCCAAAATCAAATGGTTTGAGAACTCCATTGGCTACGAGTCTCTCAATGCGTTTTTCGTTTATATGCCCTAAACGACAATGCCAAAGGTAGGATTGATCGGGATCTCCTATTTTGAGCTTTTTATTTGCTACATGATAGACCTCATTTGTCAAATCTAAAACGTAAATACCGTTTATAGATGTGGCTGTTCCGTACACCATATCATTAAACGAGAAGGTACAACTGTTGTTTCGTATTGAAAATTCAAAACCTTCAGCGTCTAAAACAGAAACCGAAATTATATTCTTACTTAGAGTTGGTACAAAATAGCAGTTATTTAGATACAACTCTAGCCCTGAGGCCAGTGACAGAATATACGTTCCTACTGATACGGCGGCTACTTTAGCTCCATTCCCGACACGGAGGTCAACTTCACCTTTTGCCAGCCGACGTGCCTTCGTCAGCCCCTGCAAGTGATTACAAAGGTGAGATCCACATCCAGTGTCCAATACCCAGGACGTGGTACTTGCATAATTAATGTCTATCATATATATACCTGGTTTCGACTTCTTCTCCTCCAGGTACTGTGGGCAATTTCGCTTCCAATGACCGAAATTTCCACAATGGAAGCATTTTTGTTCAGGAGTCGCGCCTCTCTTAGCAATAGAATTGTTGCCCGAAGCAACTTTTCCTTTTCCTTTGCCACGCGCGGGTTTCTTACCCTTGCCCGCACCCTTCTTGAACTTCCCCTTTTGTTTTACCGCCATGGATAAAACATCTTTATTCGCGCTCCCACTTGACACCAAATCCCTCTCATGTTGTACAAGCATGGCATGCAATTCATGAAGATTTTTCTTTAAATCATTCATGTTGTAATTCGTCCTAAAAGGATCGAATGTTGCAGGCAAAGAATTAAGCAGACGGTATACCGCAAAATCTTCAGAAATTGGGCATCCTAACTTCTCAAGAGTTTCAACATTCTCAATAAATTTGAGAATTTGAGGACCAACTGGTTGGCCCTTTGAGAGCTTAGTCTCAAAGAAACTCGAAGCTGCTTCGTAATGAAGTATTCGCGGCTTTTGCGAGAAACTAGTCGTAAGCCGAGCGAATATTTGATACGCACTGAAATCAATCATGCGTTTCTTTAAACGCGGGTGCATAGCAAAAATCAATACATTCTTAATCTGGTCAGATTCATGCTTGTACTCTTCATACATTTGTATCATATCAGGGGTGGCGTCGGGACCTGGAGCGGGAATCGGGGGTTCGTATAGAAAACGTTGTTTT
The DNA here is from genome assembly GCA_963680865.1 of Spergularia marina. NCBI lineage: Eukaryota > Viridiplantae > Streptophyta > Magnoliopsida > Caryophyllales > Caryophyllaceae > Spergularia > Spergularia marina. The sequence continues at coordinate 6,517,245 of OY804545.1, read as the reverse complement.
CTATCAAATTGAAGGGCTAATCGCAGGTTTAACTCCCAATCAGTAAAATTGCTTCCATCCTCCTTTAGTTCATTCTTTTCCATAAAATTACGAAGCCAGGAGTCTTTGGATATTACTGAATTGGACATTTGAGCCATTTTTGACTTTAAACTACAACGTGGGAAAAAAAAACAATCGATTAAATTCATCGTCAAATTCACATTAAAATAATTATTTGTGAATTTAGGCATTTATATAATGATCTCTCTAAATTATATAAATGATTCCGAGATCCGATCTTATATAAATCTAGGCACGCGGATGGCGATACATCCTAAATTTATGTAATTTCGGTAAACCAACTCATGATTGATTCTACACTTAGAACTCTCGGTTGATCGATTTCAACTAAATCAATCCTTTAGTCCCGTATTGCAAGACTTGTATTGCAAATCACGTCAAGATTAAACCAAAATTCACTCGTAATAACTCTTTATTAACCTACTCCCCCAAGGTAAAAAGGAAACACCCCGCTAGGGCGAGCGTGCCCCTAATGAACAAGGGTTGCATAGGTGTGAATTGTGGAAGGACTAAATCTCGATTTTAAAAATTTTTTTTGTGAGAGATCTTGTCATATTATATCTATCGCTTTTAAGTGAACTAATTCTAGCGAGTCGCGGATAATGGATATGACAATGTGGGATTTGAGTTTGGTTATAATTGTGCGGAAATTAAACCAAGCATGCATCAAATAAATCCAAGTCCTAGTATGGCCATAAGACTAGAACCTAATAAAAGCTATTAAACCTAAATTAGGCTTCAAAAGCTTCAAAGGCTCCGTCTTCAATTCGATCTCGAGTCACCAACTTTTGGCTCCGTGAAAAGCGCCGGTCTACAATATAAACAAATGTACATATGGACTATCCTATTATACATTTTTTGAAGAAAAAAAAAAATTAAATATTATTACAAACCGGCGATACGAGATCGCAATTATTACAAACCAATCGGATACCGTCCTTACATTTCGGTACAGTACCGATACTATAGTACTCTATGGCCATACTATACTTAGAATCATGCAAATTAGACCGAAAATCAGATTTTCAACTTTACAGTACAAGCAACCCGGTAAATTTAGGAATTTCCGATTCTAACTTTAAAAATCAATAATCAACACTTAAAACACCTTTTAAGTTTAAACTAACCACCAACAAATTAGTTTTTTTTTTTTTTTTTTCAATATTTAGTCTCCACTAAAATTGAATTAATTAGTTTAATTTGATTATATTTGCTAACTATTTGTCCAAAAATCACATAATAAACCCGAAAATATCTAAATAAATCATAACTAATTATGAAAAAACATTTAGAAATTATTTCATTATGTGATTTAAGCTCACAACCAGTAGCTAATTAAGGACAAAAATATGCAAAATTATTTTGGTCATTTTCTCTTAAGAAATCAATTTTCCACCATTTATATTATTACTAATTAATAACAAATGGCCAATTAAAATTATGAAATAATTTCTGGAAATTATACTCATTATAATTCTGGAAAAATTATAAATTTCTTAAATTACAAAAATCATCATGCATGTTAATCTAATTACCAATTAATTAGAAAATAGCATAAATCTTGTAAAAACAACCAAAATTAAGCAAGAAAATAGCAAATAAATTCCTAAAATACCATAATTTCGGTTGGAGCATCCACATGCCCAAAACATCACATGCAACTTTAGTTTATATGATAAAACCAATTTTTATCATTAAAAATTAATTAAGTTACCAATTAACCTAATTAAAGCTTAAAATTAACATGCAACTTAAACCGATGCTCTGATACCACATGAAAGTTATTTAGCCCCTAATTAGACTCCTCTAATTAGTACTTCATTACCCCTAATTAAGTTTAGCTAGGATCTTTTGTTGCATGTAAGATTAAAGCATAAATAAGGTAATAAAACATATTTTTATACCTTAATCAAGAGGAATTTTGACCTTCCTTCAAAAGAAGGATCTTGAGCTGCTAATTAATGGGGATCCTCCTCCTTAGTTTTGAGTTTCCAAGTTAGGAAACCTCCTCTCTTGATCCACCAAAGAAGCTCTCCAAAAATCTCACAAAATGGACTAGTTTTAAGAGATTTTTTTTTAACCCTAAAACCAAAATAAAATTAGCTAACACTTTAGCTAATGTTATTCTAGGCTTAGTAAAGTGTTTTGATCAAGTTTTTATTGACATGCAATGAAGAAAACTTGATCTTAAAAGAGTTGGAAGTAGGCTGAATTTTTAGAGAAATTAGAGGGTTTTCTCTCTATTCTCTCTCTAAAATCAAGTTTTTGTGTATGTAGAAATGATTTGTTGTGTTTATTTGACATAAAACACACTATATATAATGGTTGTGGCAAATGACCATTTTGCCCTTACTAATTATACCCCTTAACATCTTATGTTACAATTTGGGTATAATTTGTACACTTATTTCTTTAAGTGTTAGTTACTTATTATATCTCTATATAATAATTACTAATTACATCATTTTAAGCTAAAACTACAACTCTTTGTAATTTAAATAGCTAATCGTCAATTTTGACTATTTACACAAAAACCATAATTTATCCGACTCGAGTTCCGAACTCGTAAAACACTATCCAACATAATCAGTTAACTCTATAACTGATACATTAGGGTTTATATTATATTGTATTAAATACAAATATAATATCTTCTGGAGAAACTATCTTTATCAGTGTGACCGGGAGGGATCAGTTGATTACCGCCGTCAAAACGACAATAACGTCAAACTCTAGCCAGCCAAGCGTTATCGATTTACGTTAATCAACTGACTTAGTATATATAATATATCCCAGGTTTATTCCTAATTAGATTTAATTAGTCAACGCATTATTGTCGGAGGACACCTACTCCAACATATTGGTAGGCAATTTCATTGCTAATCGCATTACATTATTCATTTCGAACTCCAGGTGAAAAAGTAACATTAATTCGCGATTCACCCACAACAACGTAGAGACAATGGTAGTGACAATCATCTTAATTTAAGCAAATTAAGAACAACACAAAAGCAATAAAATCAAGTGCATTCTACGATCCAATGGTCATAAAGCTTGTGAATTGATTTATCATATATTAAGACAAAACATCAAGAGACTTATCAATTGGTATCAAGATTAACTCTCTTATAGTATAAGAATTTACAAAAGTATCAACTTCGACATTGACAATTGTAGTACGGAGATCAGAAACAATAAACATATATAACATATATCTATGCTTAACTACATAAGACGCACGTACAAAAGAATCAAATAATGATGGAATTGACATGTATATTAATCGTTTGATTGCATTACTTTAATATTCTAATGAGCATGAGTCATGTAATTCTTCAAATAGAAGTAATGTAGTTGTCTAGAGGTACAACAATCAATTAAGCATGTACAAATACGTTTAAGGTAAGTGAATAACTAAACAAATCTTTGTTTTATCACCATTCACACCTTAGGTACACATGAAAATTGATCAAAAAGATTATGACACAAAAGAGAAGAGTACCGGTTCACTGAACAAGAAAACACACATGTGAACATTTATTGTCATAAACTCGACATACGTTTTACCAGCCAATTTTTCAAAAATACTTGTGACTTGTCAATATATACCTGCTCAGCTAAGTACGGAGTATATCATTAGTTCGAACATCAAGTTAGCCTATCAATAAAGCTGAAATAAAACTGAAAAAGGTAAGCACAAGATTGCACTAGGATTTACGCAGTAAGCAGCTACTTATACCTTTGTCATATGTATGTTGATGTACTATCTATGATCTAAATTGCATACAAACGGAGCATACGAAGCATGTAATAGAAATACGAAGCACGTGCCCGAAATACCAATTAACGAAGAAATAAGAAAAACTTCACTACCAATTCAACAAAGACTTAAGATCCCAGCATATTAGACAAGTCGTAATATAAACTAACTGAATATGCAACTCAATCATTTAATTAAGTAGGTACATGCACATAATAACTATGAAATTAAAATTGAGTCTTGATCGCAAAAGACAAAATAAAATAGAGAGAAGCATACAAAATACTCGCAAGTTGACTTTAGCAAAATTAAGGTTACATAAGCAGTAAGCTGATAAAACTATCATAATCGTGTGAGATACCAGGTGATCCGCGTGAAAATTAGATAGTGGTTACCTTGTACGGCTTGAAAATTATAGGCAAATAATTCTTTAAATACATGCTTTCTATCCTTCAACTTTGGAACACTTTTGCAAATCGCTATAACCGAAAAGACATCATGCATATAACCACAAACTTAGCAAGACCAAATTAATTAATCATTGACATACGCACTTGGTCACTTAGATCACCAATATTAACAAAACTTGAAAATTTGTGAATTTGACTTTCACACAATACAATCTTGATAAAAGAGATTAATCATTAGATGCATATATGAGCATTAATATGCGACAACATTAAATCAGCTCTGATCGATTGAAATCTAGATACGACATTAACAAGAGAGAATTTTCCGAGAACTATAAGTTGATTTGTATAGTAACAAAATAATCTAAGATTATTTTTATATCAACGAAAAGGTAATCACAAGACTTAAACTAAATCAGTTATATGGAGTACATGCTACTAAGGTTCACAGTGAACAACACAAACAAAGCATAATTACTATTACCCAAGATCTACGTACCTCGGCTCTCGCCCTCAAATCGGGATCATCAATCAAGCTACGTACCAACTCTAGTTTACTCTACATTCCTCCATCAAACCATATAATTTTTCACAACCATCAAACTAGATTATTAAGTATGTAACCACCTGTAAGCAAAATTCTTTGACCGAATTCTATATCCAATCCAACTTTAATCAAATTAAGAACAACTTTCAATTAAGAATTTGAAATGAAAAAGTAAGTTGTGAATACCTGATCCATTTAGGTTCTGATTGAATTAGGCTTACATCAGTAATTTGGGGCTGATACGTACATGAAAATTATTGGGCGTGATTATACTGGAGGCTGATGGTCATGAATGCTATTGCAACTCTAACGCCATAGTATACGAAACCCAGATTTGCTCAAACAGTGAAATCACCGTTAAATGCCATAATACGCAGTCATGATCGTCAGCGAAATTATAGGTATGATAGTTAATAATTTGATTGGTGCGCGTTCATGTAAATTTTGAAAGAACCCTAAGTCAATTGGCTCGTATTGATAACGTGTTGAAGAATGGAGAGAGTTGAGAGAGGAGGAAACCCTACATTTTCATTATGAGGGAGGGTATATATATATATATATATATATAGGGGGCCTATCCAGTGAGAAATGGTAATCTGGTGAGAAGTAAGAAGTAATCTCAGCCATTGATTTCGCATAACTGCAGTAACTAAACTGCATAACTCCCGTCGTAACTCCACTAATTAAAACTCTTAACTCCAGTCACTTAACTATACTAACTAAATTGCCTAACTCCATAAAATAATTTGTCTAACTCGAGTGTTATTATTAACTCTACCAAATTCAACGAAAATTCATTAACTCTAACGTAACTCCAATAACTAAAACACGTAACTCTAACTCAATTTTCTTGAATAACACACGTAACTCTAATAACTCCACTACCTAAATCACGTAACTCCAACTTAACTCCATCAACTAAAACACATAACTCCAACTTAATTTCATTAAATAAAACACATAACTCTACTACCTAAATCACGTAACTCCGACTTAACTCCATTAACTAAATCATATAACTCCAACTTAATTTCATTAAATAAAATACGTAACTCTAATAACTCCACTACCTAAATCACGTAACTCCGACTTAACTCCATTAACTAAATCACATAACTTCAACTTAATTTCATTAAAAAAAACACGTAACTCAAATAACTCCACTACCTAAATTACGTAACTCCGACTTAACTCCATCAACTAAAACACATAACTCCAATTTAATTTCATTAAATAAAACACGTAACTCTAATAACTCCACTACCTAAATCACGTAACTCCGACTTAACTCCATTAACTAAATCACATAACTCCAACTTAACTCCATTAACTAAAACACTTAACTCTAATAACTCCACTACCTAAATCACGTAACTCCGACTTAACTCCATTAACTAAATCACATAACTTCAACTTAACTCCATTAACTAAAATACGTAACTCCAACTTAACTCCACCAACTAAAACACGTAGTAACTTTAATATAACTCCACAATTTAAATTACGTAACCGAGAAAAAAAAAAACAGAAAATGAAAGAAACTAAAAACGAAATTGACCAAAAAAAAAAAAAAAAACCAATCTTCCACCATTTTCTCTCTCCTCCCACACCACCAACCTCCACCCTCCTCCGCCACAGCTCCGCCAAGCCCAGCCCCTCCTCTACCTGCACCTTCGTTGCCAGCAACTCCTTCAGCCACCGCGGCCGAGCCATGCTCCGTCCTACAACCCTCGACGCCACCATCCCCCTCATTTCCCCCCCTCTCCTCTCATCACTCGATTGACTTTACACCACCACGGCAAAAGTCAGCGACGGTGAGCCTTGGCGGCGGGAATCAGTGCGAAAAGGTGATGCCACCATCTCCGCGCACGCATTTCCCCCTCTCTTCTCACCTCTCACTTCTTTCATTTGCTCTAGACACCGCAAATTGAGAGGTGGTGCCGCCAATAGAAGCGGCGTCGTCGACGGAGGCCATAAAAGGCGACGATAGATGGCGGAGGTCAGAGGCGGCGGCCAGATCTGGAAAAACGAGCGCGAAAAAAAAAAAAGAAAGAGAAGGTGTATTTCGCAGCCATATGATGCTCGACGGAGGATGCTATCGGCCGCCGAAGACTCGCAGTGGTCTACCGAGTTGGCAGGTGGTGTTTTAGCCAGAGGAGGTTGTTGCCGGTGTAGGCGGCGGCGGTGGTGGGCGGCGCGGGTAGAGCCGTGGAGAGAGAGGGAGGGGGAAGAGGGAGGAGAGAGAAAATGTGAGATTTGGGGGTTTTGGTGTATTTTTAGTTTTAATTTTCTTTTATTTCTGTTTTTAATGTGGGTCATTAGATCATGTGAGATGGATGACTGAGATTACTTCTCACTTCTCACGAAATTAATAATTCTCATTTGATAGATTTCCTATATATATATATATATATATATATATATATATATATATATATATATATATATATATATATATATATATATATATATATATATATATATATATATATATATATATATATATATATATTATATATAATATACGGAATACACTTTAAATGTTCTAGTATATGTACATCCATCTATATTATTCCATAACAGAAATGACATTTTTTAGTCTTTGTGAGTTTTTTTTATTATTGTGTTTAGACCCTTATGTTGTTGTATACTTGTATTTAGAATATCTGTTAAAAAAAATCTATGTTAGGTTCCCAAATGGGCAAAAACTACACGTTAAACTCAATTGGTGAGGTCTGGCAAAAATGCTTAAAGAACTATTGAGTACATAAGAGGGGAATCACTGCTCAAGGGTACTCTAAAATTGTCTATAGTAAAATTTTGAGAATATCTGTTAATTTTAAAAATGTCATAGATTTTGGGCAAAACAAAGATTTATAATACGTGATTTTCGTCTCAAATTGGCATTGAGACAAAAATTGTTCAAATGTTAATGGAAGCCCTTAAGGGGTCTAATTATGTGTTTGGCCGAAATATTATGGTCAAGAACCTACAAATCCACCATCTTGGGCATCTTCCATCAACACCGCAATTCACAAATCCACCAACAAACTCACGACAACTTAAACCCAACAAAGTTGATATCATGATAGCTGATCGAAAGTTGATGTACCATGAATCTCCGAGTGATCATCGAACAACATAAGCCAGAATTATTACAGAAGGCTAGAAATATTCTTTTAATGTCTGCCAAACACTTAGATATTATGCTTTCACACTATAATTACGCTTTTACATTCAAAAATGTTATTTTCGGTAGAATTTCGAATTCCGCTATGAACTCGGTAAAGTAACAAAATTTGCAATTTATTGTTTTTGGGAACAACATGCAGCTTATTTACATTTGTATTTGAGTAACTGTAGGATGACGCAAAAGTAACGGGAGAGATCAAATGTTGAGCAAATGATTGTCGTGTTGCTACTATCTACCTCTCTAATTTGCTCCATGTGTTATCATATTCACAATACAAAGCATGAATAGTGTAAAAGTTAACATATGTTAATTTTATTAAAGAGAGTTAACACATGTAATTAGTTAATACTATATTATTATTAGTAGCCTACGTGTAGGTTAATAGAGGAGGTACATTGAATGTTCACACAATCACGTATAATAAGGAAAGTATGTTTACACAATCACGTATAATAAGTCAATTATTATTATCATTTCCCGTTTTGATTTATTACGGCTCATAGTCAGATTCGGGGGTGAATTATTTTTCTGCTGACATGTCGATAGTTTATTACAGTCGTGTCACATCAGCTTAATGACACGACTTTATTAAAAGATATAGAATAGATAGATAGATAGATGGGTCGTATTTTTTTTAAATTAAATTCACACCCGCATATATTTTATGTTCATACTCACATATGGATTATGAAAGGTCCAATATATTGGAAGCTAATGTATACTGCCATTAATGTCATATTTACTTCCATAATTCGTCAAAATTTTCAAAAATAAAAGATTTGGTCATCTACATTCACTTGGACTGATTTTTTCCTTTTTATAATATGAGTTATAAAAATATGCATGAAGTAATAGTTAGCACACTGTTAATGTGATGAATAAGTAAGTAAGAGGTCAGTGTTTCAAATCCTGACTGACTGCTCGTGTCACATCAGATTTATGGCACGACTTTATTAAAAGATATATAGATAGATAGATAGATAGATAGATAGAAATAATAGAATAGATCTATAGATAGATAGATTGAAGAACTTCAATTTTTCCTAATAGATGAATCACGGCCTCATATAAGATTAACCCAAAACTATCTATAGTAAATTTTTATACTTTTAACTACTTTTAAAAAAGTAGTCAAAATCAAAACATATATTTAAAAAAGTAGTCAAAATCAAAACATATATTGTAATCCACAAATTCCTTATTTAACACCGGTACAAAACTAGCTCGGCAATTATTTTGCAGGGAGAGTGCAATTTTCCAAAGAGATGGAATTAAAGTCTAAAAATGTTTTTAGAGTGTTTAACAAGGAGAAGTTTGGGGAAGAGATTTGGTTATTCTAAGGCTTTGGTCTCTGTGACTCCCAAGTCCCAAGGCCAACTAATAATGACATGAGATAAATAAAAGACAGACAATCAATAACAGTATGTACACAACTTATAATATTAAGGGCTTCTTGTACTCCAATTAAGCTCCAAAGCTGCTCTCTCAACAAGTTGAATGATATTTTTTTTTTTTTTTTTTTTTGAGGTAGAACAAGTTGAATGAGTTGGTACAACCGTACAAGACTCATATTGTCATTATCACAATTCGACACAATTTTACAACACCAAACGTCTGGATTTAGGTTAGATTCGTATCTTCAATTCGTACCTGTAATATAGTGTAATTTATATTTATATTCATTCGTTTCTTTAAATCATGTATATCTGGAAAAATGAGAAAAATTTAGACTAAATGTCTAAATGCAAATAAATAATTTTTTCCTAAATTTTGAATAGATTTATGGTCAAGAACAAGACGTGGCTTTGTTTAACAACCTTAAAGACCCACGAGTCAACTCCAAAGACGTGAAGTGAGTTTGTTGCAACCTTGGCATTCCCAACTCCCAACTATTTTTTGCTTGTTTCATCTTTTTCTGTTTCTTTTTTCGTCTAAACACTTTCATTGTCAAGTGGGTCAGTGGGTGTACAAAGCACTTGTTTATTGTGACTAATGGTCATTGTAGATCAGAGCTATACATACATTATAGCACACTAGCTTATCGAGGTAAGGAAGTTGTATGCTGAAATGATGGTGTATACGGAGTATGTTGTATAACTTTTACAAATGAATAATCGATTTTTTCTTCTAAAAAAAAAGAATTTGACTATATTTATTGGGTTTTTTTATTATTGGACAACAATTTGCCGATATCTATAGACGTTTTTATTAGCAGTTGACAGAATTATAAGTGTTTTATTTAACCGTGCAAAAATAAAATGACGTACGAGCTATGAATTAAATCGAAATGAGCATGATATAAGTTATTTTTAGAATTCCATGCGTCCGTAATAGACCATTTTCCGAAATCTTCACACCCTTAACTTGATAGTCGTAACTTCACTCATAACTTATTAAACAAGTATCGAAAATAAGAATGTGATAAAACCGAAATGTATGAAGTCGACCATCTTAGTGTAAGATCATAATGACCGAAATGTATGAAAAAATGTTCCAAGTTACTAATCCAGATTTCTCCATGAAAGACCCTTTGGTTTCCTTGGTTCATAAGACAAAAGAATGAAAGCTATATTATTTTCACATCTCCATCGAGAGGTAAGAAGAAGTTTCAAAGAGCTTGAAGCAATGTGAAAATTTACCCCCTAGTGCCGTGAAGACTAAGGGAAACAACGTCAACAAGACACTAGGTATAAGGGGCAGGAGATGGTCATCCGCAAGGAACAGATGCCATGGAGTTCGCGACTTTGATCCTTGCAAGATTCGAGTGGGTAAGAAGAGGAAGAAAAGTCCAGTTCCACTGTGGGAGACTTGTGATTTCTTCATATGCAAATTGGCTCCAAGTATCCTTTGGTTGTCTTCGGTAACAAGTCCAGTGTTTTTTATCAGGTTTCCCGTAACTCGGTGGTATGTTCATGCCGAGCATTATCACGAAACCTGATCTTCCTTAGTTTTGTGTATGTAGACCTGTCAAATGGGTCATTCGGGTCTATTCGGGTCGGGTTATATATTTAGGGTCTATTTCGGTTCGGTTTGGTCGGGTCTAGTTCGGGTGTATCAATCACGGGTCAAATTCCGGTCGGATCGAATTTGGGTCGGGTCAAATCCAAATCGAGCCATTTCATAATATTCAAATCTAATCATATTAATGTCAAATCTCTTAAAAAGTTTTCTCATATTAACTTAAATTAATTTTTTTTTGGAGTTTAAGTGTTTGAAGTTGTAAATTTGTAATATTTGTAATATAACTAATCCAAGTCACTTTTGATCAATCGACTCATTTAAATGTTTGATTATTTGAGTCTGTTTCATTTCAGTTTGGGGCTATTTGGGTCGGGTCAATATCGGGTTAAACAGTATTCGGGTCAATTTCGGGTTCGGGTCGGGTCGTTCGGGTTGAACTTAGATCATAAATTCGGGTCAAAATCGGATGTTCGGGTCAAGTAATTCGAGTCGGATGTCGGGCCTGGGCAGTTTTGCCAGGTTTAGTATGTGTCTTTATGTATTTCTATTTCAATTTGCACTCCCGTCTTAAAAAGTCTATATCTAATCTAATACTATATATTAATATCTGAAACCAAGTCTTTCCTAGAACGACACTTGACATTTATTAATTGGATAGCACTAAGTAATAACATAATATGAAATTTTTTAGCTAATTTATGGAAAATAATATAATTTATGGTGATTATGGTGGTAAGCTAATTTATGGGAAAAAAAAATAGTGTTGCTAATAATATTATAACAAAGATAAACTGACAATTTTATAAAATGAGCATAAGGATATATAAATACAGCCCGGGCGTGGTCCAGACATTTAAACTAGTTAATTAAGATAAGTAAAAAGGGTGAGGATCCCTTATAGTTATTTATTAGTAGAGTTGGTAGAGTTTGTTTTCAACTCTAGGAGATCCAATTCCAAAAATAAAATAATGTAACTTGAGTTAATCAATTTAATACCTCAAAAATCATCCTCTACAACAATGTAAAAGAGGTGGAGTATATACGGACTAATACAATGTTTCGATATCAAAACACAAATGGACCTTAATAAAATGAAGACCCAACCGTGTTGGATAAGCCACCGAGGTTACAAAATCAAGTAGACGATGAATATTGCGGAGACGTCAATCGAATTTGGTTAGATTCTCTTTGGTGAACAATTTGCCGACTATTAACAAACTGACAACCCTCCCTTAATCTCCCTTAAATCCACTAACCCAAAAGAAAACAAAGCACAAAAGAAACACATAATAAACTAATTAAATAGCCAAGAAATAAACAAAAAAAAAAAAAAATTAAGACCAAAATTAAAAAAGTACTTAGGGAAGGTGGTCAAAAACTTTGTATCTTGACCAAACAAACAAATACTTTAATTAAAAGAATTGGAGGAAAGCTCTGCTCCCCAGATTCAATCAAAGGACATTAGCAATTTCATACTCCCTATTGAATAAAATCTTCAATCTGAAAGTTGGCAATGTCAGATTGCTTAGCTTGACCTAGCATTTTTACTCTTAATTAGTACTACACTTTTATTAATTAAACATTACTCTTTACATATACTTATAAGTATAAGCATAGAATGTACAAGTAGCTAATAAGAACAAATGTTATAGTCAGATTATTCTTAATTTGTAATTTAGTAATTTGGTTCGACTTCTTAAGAGAGTTATTCGTGCTACTATATACTCGTTATTTTCTTTTAAACTCCCAAATGATAAAAAAAATGGACTTTAGAAGTCATATATATGCGACCAAGAGTTCTTTGCAATTGGTTAATCTTGAACCAAACATAATACCATCTTAGAGTCTCGTATTATAAGATTGTCTTGATAGCAAAATTGTTAGTTTTGGTAGTAAGATACGAAGTACTAGTTTCATGTCAACATTAGTACTCCAAAATGTAATCTTTACCAAAATACAGTATTAGTTGAAGATGTACTAGTATACGAGTTCAATATTAAAACAGTATTCGTTATAATATTAGACGAGTTATAGTGAACACCAGATGACCAATCTCAACAAATCGATCAACGAAAACCAAATTACAGCATTCATGACACCTATCAAGTTGTTTGATAGTTAATGAGTTATCGTGAACACTAGACGACCAATCTCAACAAGTCGATCCACGAAAACCAAATTACAGCACCCATGACACCCATCATCAAGTTGTTTTGAAAATGGAGGAGGAAGAAGTAATAACAAACAAATAATTAAGGTAAACAATACAAAGCTTCATTATATTATACAATGGGATTAAGTATAATAATGATAACATTTAGCAGTAGCAGTGGCGGTGGTTAATCATCAAGAGCTCTCTTTTTGATGCAGGCGTGGGTATAAATGCAGGACCTTTGCTCCTACTCTTTCCCCTTTTTTCTTTTTCTCTCCCCTTCTTTCTCTCTCCTCTAATCTCTCTCTAAACCCAAAGATTACATTTCATTTCATAACACTCAAACACTGTTGGGTTATATTTGGACCACCCTTCTTAGTTCTAATAACTTGTGTAATCATCAAGTTTTATCCTCTATTAGTACTATTATTATTATACAAGTGAGTTCAACATTAGTGTGTAAAGAAGAAGCAGAAGAATTCAGTGGAAAAAAAGCTTGAATGGAGGTCAGAGCAACAAAAGTAGGCCAGAATCTGAACTGGGTATCTTTTAATTACCACTTTTAATGATTCTAACTTGAGGTTGGTCAATTTGGTCTGACTAGGGTTTTTCTGGGTATTTTTTTGTTTGTGTTAAATTTAATTTCAATTGGAAAAAAATTGAAGTAGGTAAAATTCAAGTACTGGGTGTTTATTTAATGTTTCCAGGAAATTAAATGTTTTCAAATTGACTGATCCTAGGCCACTTCATAATATATATGTGTGTTCCTGAAGTTTTCTCTGTAGTTTGAATAGATTCTTTGCAGTGTGAGTTGAATTGTATGTATCTGGATGTACCAAAATTTGAGCTTCTGTACATATTGAGTGATTGCAATTTATAGAAATTGTATGTGGGCAGTTAAACATTGGGGCTGTGATCTGGTACATACATAATAATTAAAAGTTGGGTACATAGGTTTTGTTTTTAATGATGCTGTGTTGCTATCACAACATTAATTGAAGTGGGTACCTGACATTTCTCACTTCCCTGTTTAGCTCTTCTTAGTAGCCCCTCATCAGTTATACCACTTACTAGTTCCTCTTCATATGTGTCTGAATTTCAGAAAAGACTTTAACTTTGATTTCTGTGTAACTGTTTCTGTGTGTGTTTCTGTGTTTGTGTATCTGTGGTGGGGTGTTTTAGTTTAGGGAAATCTTTGTCACTGTGCTCATAAATTTCTGTGAATTGGGGTTTTGGTTATTTCATGTGAGTTTTGAATTGGGGGAAATCTTTCACTGAATTTGGTGGGTTCTTGTTGGAATTTCAGGTGTCCGAATTGAGTTCATTTAGAGAATTGGAATTTCTGTAAAGGGTCTTTGGCGAAAATCCGAAATAGTGGACAGGAGTGTGAAGTAAAGGAGAGTGATTTATTGTTGGATGCTTTTTTGGTAATAGAGTGAAGTTGGGTATGGATATGAGTGATAAGAGTAACTTAGAGCTAGAGAAGAGGAGTGAAGAGCCTATAGGTTATGGTAATCCTCCTAGTATGTCTGGTGATTGGCGATATAACGATGCCAATTTCGCTAATTCGTCAATGGGGTTAGTCTCAAATGGGAATGGTATGGCTGTTTGTGGAGATGGAGTCGGTCCTTCCTGTTCCTCAGGTGCAATGGTGGATTCTTATGGCTCGGGGGTTTGGGAACATTCTGTCAACACGGCGCCCTTAGGTTTTAGTGAAATGAGTGTTCATAGTGGTGGTGCAAGTGCTTCTGATCCTCTCTCGATGCTCAAAGGTGGGATGTTCGGTCCAAGCATGTCATCGATGCTACCTCACAGCTTATCCCAGTTTCCTGCTGATTCTGCTTTCATTGAACGTGCTGCTCGTTTTTCTAGCTTCAGTGGGGGACATTTTGGTGAGTTATTAAATCCCTTTGGCATCCAGCAACCTGTGAATCCGTATCTCCGAGGTGGGACAGCGATGCAAGGTCCTCCTGAGCTTTTGTCAGGGCATGCTATGAAAATTTTACCAACTAGACAGCCTCAAAATGGTGATACAAATGTCGCGAAAACTTCCACGGATGTTTCTTTGACCCCAGAACGTGGAGCTGTTGAAGGGGGTTCCCCCAGGAACGAGTCTATGGTGGAAAGGTCTCAGGGTGACGCAAAACAAGGTGTCTCAATGTCTGGAAATGACTCTGGTGAACCTGAATTTAGTGGCGGCGGCAATCGAGAAGATACAACACCTTCGTCAGCTAAAGGACTTGGAGCAAAGAAAAGGAAAAGAGTTAATCAGGTAGATTATATGACTCATCATCTTGTCACTTTTCATGATTATTATTCATTATACTTTGTATGACAAATTGTTGATTTCACTTAGGATGTTGAATCGGAGCAAGCTAATGGAGCTCAGCAGCATTCTGGTGAAGCTGTAAAGAAATATGCTGAAGTTCAGCAGAAGGGAGAACAGAATTCAGCACCCTCTGGCAATAAGTCGAATGGGAAAAATGGAAAGCAGAGTCCTCAAACTTCTGACCCACCAAAGGACGAATACATACATGTACGAGCACGAAGAGGGCAGGCTACTAATAGTCACAGTCTAGCAGAGAGGGTAAGTATTCTTGACGATTTTGCTAGTAGGAAATTACTGTCTTTCATGGACTCGGGACTGATAGTTTTGTGTCTGGTTGATAGGTTAGGAGGGAAAAAATCAGTGAGAGGATGAAGTTTCTCCAGGACCTTGTACCTGGTTGCAGTAAGGTGGGTATCTGGACCTGGTGTCAAATAAGTATCAATGGAACAGGGGGGTCTAGTCTTTGGAAATTTGAACCGAATGCAACTGTTTCTGCAGGTAACAGGCAAAGCTGTTATGTTAGATGAAATTATCAACTATGTACAATCGTTGCAACGTCAGGTTGAGGTACTAAATTAAGCTTGCTTTACGCCCTCAGTTAAGTTTGCAGGCAGATTTATTCTGTAATAGCTGTTCTGTCAGTGCTGCTGCTGGTTGCAAACTTGCAATACTTATATGCCCTCTTCATGCAGTTATATGTTAAAACTATTTGTTTCCTCCAACCCACTTGTTCAGTTCTTTCTTCGCCTGGAGTTTGTAATATTCATTGTTATTGATAAAAAAATTTCACTGCTGCATATCCTTATCACGTGTCATCTTCTTACCGAGTGTATGTCTATCACTAATATGGACTTCTGCTCCTGTCTTCTTTTCAATTCTTCGATCTTGAATGTGAACATACAACTAACTTCTGTCTGCATGTACCTACACACACCCCTCTGATTGTCTGCTTGTGGCTCTGTGTATTACAGTTTTTGTCGATGAAGCTTGCAACAGTTAATCCTAGATTGGACTTCAACATAGACCAGCTTCTTGCAAAAGATGTGAGTGGTATTACTTGCTCAGTTGCTACATTGCCGAATGAAAGATCCATGTTTAAAGTTTGCTTCCCTGTTTTTCAGCATATGTTATCAGTGCGATCTGGTCCATCTGGTATAGGAATTGCACCAAGTATGCCAATGGCTTATCCTTCACTACATCCAAGTCAACCCTCCATTTTACAGTCGGGGCTTCCTGGCATTGGAAACTGTTCTGACTTACTACGAAGGACTATTAATTCACAATTGTCAAACATGGGAGGAGGTTACAAAGAACCCACTCATCAGGTATGTTTTTTTTTTTTTGAACCATGTGGCATCGTATGTCTCTCATACGTTTCAGTTTCCGGGAGTAAGAAAACAACATATGCGACTGTACATGTTGTATGGCTGTACCTCAGTTCCATTCTACCTCTTATGAGTTCTGTTAGATTTTTTTAGTGTCCAGTCATTATTTACTAGTTCCATCATCTCATGTGGGGTTTCCATCTGGATTTGATTCTACAGCTACCTAATGCGTGGGAGGACGAGCTTCACAATGTCGTTCAGATGAACTTCAATGCAAGCACACCCCTAGACAACCAAGAACCTAACTGTAAGTACTTGTATCAATCTCCTGAGTTTCGTGCATAGTTTTTGATTGACGAGACATGTCACCTGAGACCCGCTTCCTCTTATGTTTGTAGGTCCTGTGGAAGAAGGGCCCACGAAAGCCGAACCTTGATTATTATGTTTAACAACCAAAACTTTCATCGACTGGTCTTTCTACTCCCATGAGGTTCTGCTACATCTGCTATCCATTGGCTATCAGACATTGCAGGAAGTTGGGAGGCACAAGAAATCATCAGCATGTTCGAATTTGCTGCCTGAAGACGAGCTATTGTACAGTCCTAACTACTTCTCAACCCTTAGATGCCATTTACATTGACGGGTACAAAATAACGCCTTTTGAAGGTTTAGCGCAACGCCTGCACAACATCTGAAGGGTGTTGCTGAAGATGTGAGACCGTTTGGTGTACGACTGGAATGGTAAACCCATCCCAAAATCAATTTGTTAGGTGTTGGATTCCAGTTGATGTGCTCTCAGTTTGCTGTGAGGCTGTGATGGATCAGAGTGTTGAGAGGCTCTCAGAGCACCTCAGTCACATTGCATTGTGTAACGAAATGTAATCTATTCTTCTTTTTTTTTCGCTTGTTCCGGAATGGTGGATGTATTCTTTGGTTCTTCTAAAGTGTAAGACTAGCTCTAGTATGTGATAATGATGATATAGGCTCCCATTAAAACTGTCAAGTTCGTTCATGGGAAAGCCAGAAGAGGTACATAGGATGATAAATGTAGACGAATTTTAGACCTATCTTCGAGAGTTAATTGGCGATTAGTATCAGAATGACATATTGTAGCTCATTGTCACAAAATGATGTTACATTCCAAATACTTCAAATGGCATTTGGGATCTCCAATCTAGTCCTTTTGGGCGTACTTGTGATTGCATCTCCAAAACTATGGTGCGTATTATATTTCGATCCTGAACCGTGGCAAACTTGAAATTTTCGATAAAGAGTCTTCTTTCAAAATTAAAGCACAGTGATTTTTTTTTTTTTTTGTGGACGGAAACCCAGATGAAAATGTCTTAAACAACGGTAGACAAGATAAAACTAAAAGTTTGTTTGCTAAATGTAGAGTTGTAGACAGATACACATTCGAACAATTTTGAAGATAATTTGGGACAAAATATGCTCGTATCTCCTAGTTGATTAGTACTCGTTTGCCAATATCAGATAAAATCTTAGCTATTTATTTTCATCGTTTTCAGTTCAATTTCTACATATTTTGGTCACGTTTATTAAGAAAATTGTACAAGCATTAATTAATATTCCGAAAATTTTACATCGGCTATCCAATTTTTTTTCAAAATTTTGACTAGTAAATTACCACGAAGTATACATACTTTGTATTTTCATATTTGCCGGGAATCCTAACGGTCAAACGGGATTATTATGTCGTCAGCTTCCAACTATTGCTGCTTACTCCTCAAAAAATGCCGCGAAACTCAGAATTTAAACCTTGCAAAGCGAGTTCATTCCTTCATAATCAAAACCCAGAAAAACCCAGACACTTTCTTATCCAACGGTCTAATTATGACATACAGCGAGCTCAGAAATCTGTCATATGCACGCCATGTGTTCGACGAAATGCCTCAACCAAATGATTTCTCCTGGAACATTATTTTGTCCGCTTACTCCAAGTCTGGCCGTCTTCTTGACATGGAACAAGTTTTTAGTTCCATTCCTTGCAGAGACGGTATCTCGTGGAACGCTTTTATATCGGGTTATGTTAATTGTAGGCGATTTGGGGATGCTGTGGATGCTTATAAAGCTATGGTAGAGGAAGGGACTGTGAATTTGAATAGAATTACGTTCTCGACAATGCTTATACTTTCGTCTATGATGGGTTGTGTTGATTTAGGTAGACAATTTCATGGGCAGATAATAAAGTTTGGATTTTTTTCCTATGTGTTTGTGGTTAATCCATTGGTGGATATGTACGCAAAGTTGGGATTTGTGTGTGATGCAAAGCGGGTGTTTGAGGAGGCGCCTGAGAGGAATTTGGTTATGTACAATACAATGATTGCAGGGTTTTCTCGTTGTGGGATGTTTGAGGATTCGTGGCGTTTGTTGCATAGTATGCCTAGTAAAGATTCGATTACATGGACTTGTATGATTACGGGACTAATGCAAAATGGGTTTGATAGGGAAGCTGTTGTTCTGGTGAAGAAGATGCGACAAGAAGGTTTTGCAATGGACCAATTTACATTTGGGAGTGTCTTGACTGCTTGTGGACGAGTGGGAGGGATTAAAGAAGGGAAAGAACTCCATGCTTATATTATAAGAGCGGGGTATCAAGAAAATGTTTTTGTTGGCAGTTCTCTCATTGACATGTATTCCAAGTGTAATAGTATAGGATATGCAAAGACAGTGTTTAGTAGGATGGGTTGCAAGAATACTGTCTCGTGGACTGCGATGCTGGTTGGTTATAATCAGAGTGGACTCAGCGAGGAAGCTATTAAGACTTTCGGCCAGATGCAGAAGTATTTTATTGAACCCGATCATGTTACATTGGGCAGTGCTGTTAGCTCGTGTGCTGCTTTGGGGAGTTTAGAAGAGGGTGTACAGTTTCACAATCACGCTTTGGTATCTGGCCTGATATCTTTTATTGCTGTTTCTAATTCACTCATTACCTTGTATGGAAGATGTGGTATGCTTGAAGATTCCTTGAAGTTGTTCAATGAAATGGAAGTCAGAGATGAAATTTCTTGGACTTCTTTGATTTCGGGATATGCCCAGTTTGGACAGGCAATTGAAGCAATCCGTCTCTTTGAGGAAATGCTTTCTCATGGGCTTACACCTGATGAAGCTACTTTTGTCGCAGTTCTTTCAGCGTGTAGCAGAGCAGGGTTAGTAGACAAAGGCCGACTATATTTTGACTCAATGATGAAAGAACATGGTATCAATGCAACGTCTGATCATTACACTTGCATGATTGATCTTTTCAGTCGTGCAGGAAAACTGGAAGAAGCCAAAAAGTTTATTTCTGAAATGCCTTTTGTCCCTGATGAAATTACCTGGGGAACGCTCCTAAGTTCATGTAGGGTCTATGGTAACATAGAAATTGCAAAATGGGCCGCCGATTCACTATTTGAACTAAATCCTCAACACCCTGCAGGCTATGTCTTACTTTCAAGCATATATGCAGCTGAAGGAGAATGGAACCGTGTAGCTCAGCTAAAGAAGGAAATGAGGGATAAAGGTATAAGGAAAGAGCCTGGTCATAGTTGGATTAAGTTTAAAAACAAAGTGCATGTTTTCTCAGCAGACGATCAGTCTAGCCCATTTTTGGATCGGATATATGCTGAACTGGAACGTTTGAACCTGAAAATGATAGAGGAGGGTTATACTCCTGATGTGAGGTCTGTACTTCATGATGTCGAGGACTCAGAGAAGATAAGAATGTTGAAGCATCACAGTGAGAGACTTGCTATTGTTTTTGGCTTGATCTTTATACCACGTGGCCTTCCAATTCGAGTTTCTAAGAATTTAAGGGTGTGTCCCGATTGCCACACTGCCACAAAGTTCATTTCTAAAATAACCCAGAGAGAAATACTTGTCAGAGATTCTGTTCGCTTTCACTTATTTAAGAATGGAACATGTTCATGTGGAGACTTTTGGTGATTTGGCCATTGCTGAAAGCTGTAAATCAGTCTCAGAGGGTATACAGGTACCCTCTTCATTCATGACGACCGGATCAGATATGGAGTCATTGCAATTGTGGTGCCACTGAGAAGAGGAGATGAACAGGATTGTTCTGTGAATAGCCATACAAGAGTTGAATTTGGTAAAGGTACATCTATATTGCCTATAATTGCTTTCGCGATTCTTAGTTTAGCTAAACCATGTATTAATAGTTGAGGATATATAATTGAAACATCAAATAATGTGCATGACTCTAGTTTGGAGCTTGAAGAGTCTTTGCAAAACTTGATGGATGGCTGTTGCTCTAATTATGGTGCATGGATATGCAATCAGTGCAGATTCTAGTCAAAGGCTGAAACTTTGCATGTTTCATAGGATGTTTATTAACTAAGAAGTTTCCTGGCCATTACTGTCGTTCGTTATGACAAGCTAGAGGAGTTGTTTTCAGATAACTCCAAATGAATCGTGTCAATAATTGCAGCAGCCGGCTACTACTTAACAGTATAAGAAGTGCAGACCTTTTAGTGAGCCATTATTCTTTATTAAGCCAAAGAATAGCAAATCCTTGGTTCCGTTGGATATGGAATCGACACTTTAAGTATTTTCATAGAAGTTATAGAAAGGGTATCATACTACTCTATCTTATTACACAAAACAACGGTCATACACTCTGGTATAGCAGACATTAACCAAGACAGTCATTCTATCGGTTCCATAAAGACTGATGAGGGACAGACACTCTACTGCACATTATATATTTGCCATCTACCTTTTTTTTCTTCAATAACTTTCTCTCTTCATCATCCTTATGCACATAGCCACATATCTATTACATGCTCTACCACATCAACAGCAGTCCTGATTTGGCAATTTTACGTAGTAAAGGTGCCGGAGGGACTTGGCATTTTCTCCATGTGCCGGAGAATCTTTTCTGCTATCTGCCTCATATATGCGTCCCCATGATGAAAAGCACTCACCACTGAAGCGGAAAACAACCTATCTTGTGACAGAAGAGAATGGGACCTTTGGCCACCTTTCATTAAGAATCTCTCTAGCACCCAAAATGCTTTTTGCCAAAGCCTTTCATTCTTGTGATGCCTCACAGCTTTCAAGATCTGTTGTATAGCGTTCATCTCAATGAGCATATATACACTCTGGTCTATGTCAACCTCATCATCTACTAATGTCGATATTGCTGACAAAGCAGCTTCAGCCACCTCAACATTTTGGTTTTCCAGGCATAGTAAGAGCCTCTCAGTCGCCCTTGCTTCGATTAAGCAAAATGTCTTTTGTTTGGAGCAGACACCCTTATGAACAATACAAACTCTTGTCTTAGATTTTCTTGATGAGCCACATGCTAAGATCTCAGGCAGGTTGATGAACTTCTTTTTCTTCAACTGTTGTGGTTTGGAGAGATGAATTGATTGGGCGGAGAGTTTTTCAAGCCCAGTTGCAGCTAGCCTTTGAACTTCCGCAACTGTTGTTTCGGTTAGCAGCTCTGTAAGTTCCATTGTGAAGTTGTAATGTATTGCGAGAAACAATATTTGAGGATCATACAATGTTGCTGTAAATCTGACTAGTACACCTACTAGCCCTTCCAAGTACGTAAGTGAATACCTGTTTTCTGCAGTCGCCCTTTGAATTTCATTTAATGAATGTAATATCATAGGGACAGTATTCTTACTCAGCAAAGCCAAATTGAGTGTGATGTTCTGATGAGGAAGTTTAGCAAGTAAACGGACTGATAGAGCTTGCCTTTCTGTAATCTGACTGGGGTTGATGGGGCTTTCGACAAGACCCTCAGGCTGGCCATTTGTTTTGCAGAGTCTATCAATCAGCAAATGGCCAATGTGGGGTGAGAGTAAAGTGATGATTTTAATTGCTGCAACTGCCATTTCATCACTTGGGCTGTTGAGCAGTTCAACTAACGTGTAACTGGCTTCACTTCCCTTGACAGCAGACACAACTGGAGCAGCTGATTTGGTGGACTTTGCAATGTGATACAGAATCCTGAGAAGATTGAGTTTTAAATCCTCTGATTTGGAGTTTCTGATCATGTACATGATGTTGAACACAACATAGCCTGAAGCCATGGTATGACCTTCACTATTTACCATTAAATTCTTGAGATCAATTCCTGATTCAAGGATCTTTACCAAAACTGCTGAAGCTTCTTTAAGTGAGTCTGTTTGTTCACCGAGCAATTTTTTGGTAAACATTTCATCAAAAATGACCCTGACGATTCCAGCTTCTATTAGTATCTTTCCACTGGCTTGTTGAGAGGAAGGTAGTGATATGGCTTTGTAAACAGCTTTCCTTCTCAAACTTCTTTTACTTTTTAGCATTTCAATGAGTACAGGAGATGCCTTCTCAACCACATAAGCGTTGCTGTCTTCTTCAAGTATAATTTCACCAAGATAGGTCACCATCTGCAACTTTCTGTCCTCACTCCCTGCTTGTTATTTTAAAATTTGTCAATATTTTTTTGAAATCTGCATTACTTTATGTGAACTAATTCAAGGAGATCCTGTGTTCAGAGAACTAATGACTTTACCTTTATTTAAATTATCGAGAAGTGGCTCTAAGAATCCATTTTCTGCCATCAACTTGATGTTGGGGGGCCATTGCTCCAGGTTTCTTAAAACTTGATCTGCTGCTTCTGAAGCAAATGTGTCTACAGATCTTTGGAATTTTGTTTGGATCAGCACCAAGATACCTCCCTTTGCACAACCTATCTTCTCTGAAAGTGTTGTAGATCTGGATAGCTCAATTAGTAGTAATAATGCAGCATGCCTTAGTGGTTTGTAGCTGCTTGATAGCTGTTGGACTGTTGAAGCAACGGCTGGTGTCTTCCCTATGAGCTCCTGCAAATGAAATCATACATGTCACAAGGTAAATCTCTTTAATAATGTAAGTTTGCTGCTGCCTTTATGCACTTAAACTGCAAGTGCTATATGACAGATATTGAGCTGAATCAAGAAAAAGCTACTATTAAATTCTAGATGTTCTTTGCTCCGTAAACTTTGTGCAGTTATTTTTGTAAAACTCTTACAACATTTAACATTAGGTTAACTATACTGCTACGGGACATATCACGCTTTTCCTTATCTACTTGCAGCTCATTCCTAATTGTCAGATCCAGTTTGTGTGTTGCAAGATCTGCCAATGGGATTTTATTATCTCTACAACAAAACTTTCATTCAAGGCGTTAGTCAATAGATAACTTAATGTCATTAACCAAAAGGACCGGGGCTCAAACCTTTCCTTCATGTTCCTCAGCCAGTAGTCGTGTCATTTCTAGTGCAGTGTGTCTCACATTCCTGTCTCTTAATTCCAGAAGCCTGACAAGCGGCGATATTATTCCTATTCTACACACTTCTTTTATTTTCTTGGGACTTCTTTGACAGATATTCTTCAGATCCTTTAATGCTTCAAGGATCATGTCATCTGTACTGCCTATAGAGAAAGCTGCACGAATAATTTTGAGTTGTGCCGTATCATTTCTGTCTTTCCACTCTAGTATAATGTTCCGTAAAGCTATATTGGGGCTCAGAGCCGTGCTATGAAGCCTCTCTCTTGTGGTCGGGCAAATGGCTTCTTCTGAATCTCCAATGTCTTTAAAATACTCTTTGATTGCGTTTCTTTCATATGTCACTCCACTTTGTATAGTTACTGGGTCGTCCATGATTTTGTTCGTCAGTGGACAGCAGAAACTCTTGTATAGGGGCTCTACATATTGAGCCGCTATTGTCATGCTTTCTGATGATTTGCTACTTAATTTTCTATTCTGTCTTTGGCTTCTTTGGTTTGCAGTTCCAAGGGTTTCCATTATCTCTGGAACATCTGATACATGAGAATTTTCTGTGCAAACTATGGTGCTGATAGAGCAGAGCTGTGATTCTGTTGTTATAGATTCTACTTCTGGAAAATCCTCCTGAAGTGGTGGGTGTTGCAGCTGACTATTCGCGTTTGATTCTGTGGCTTCAATGACTTCAAATTGACATCTTCTCATATCCTCCGAGAGGGAGTGAATTGCCGTTTCTGCATATTTTTCATCATTAAATGCTGATATTGGTATTAAAGTCAAGTCCACGCCCATCTGGTTGATAATTCCTTCAAGCTGGTTTATCAAGGCTTTTAGTTCATAACTGGATATGGTCTGTGCACTTTCTCGCAGTCGCCTCAGGATGCCTTTAGCCAGGTCTGCACTCTTAGACAGAGATTGCAGTATGTTGATTACACTGCCTGAGCTATTTCTGGTGAGCTCCTTAATTGCTGAAGAAACGCGGTAGAAGTAAATTCCAATTTCATGGATGTCGTTGTTTGCTAATTCTGTACTTTCAACCAGTGCCGTGATTTCTGAAAGAGAAGCCAGAAATGATTTTGTAATCCTCGTGACAATCGCTGTATCTCCATTCCACTGAGAAAATAGAACTGGTAAGTTATGATTTGCAATGTTGTTTTCTACAAACTTTTACTTTAATATTAGCATTATTAAGCTGAGTAATGTTTACAGTATTTGTTCTCATAACTTAGAGAGGATAGACCGCTGTGAGCCTGTGACATATGTGTAAGATCGTTGTTTACTAAACTGAATGTTTGATACCGGAAGAGAATGTAGCAGATGTATTCTTTGAAGATAATTTTGTTAGCATAACATCACAGAAAAACGAAAGGAAATAAAAGTTGGAAGGATAAAGAACATACCACATCTTGATCAGAGTTTCTTGTTGACATGTTGTCTGTCAGTTCCTCGGATTGGAACTGAACTTGGTCCAGAGGCTACTTCATAGAATTTATAGAGATTCATTTTGCGAGATGCAAGTAAAAGGCTATACTCTTGAACTAGTCTAGGGTTGTTGCTTTCCAGCTTTGCTAAAAAAAAATCTCTCAAGTATCTTTATTTAACTTGAACTTGTAACTTTTTCTCTTATAGAATTTGACTCAGTCTTCTCTAGGTTTTTTTGACGTCTGAGTTTGCACTTTTTCTAAGAAATAACAGGTTCTCGGTGAAGTCATCTCCACCATTCGTTGTTTTAGTGTATGTGAAATAGGTTTTTCCTTTCTACTCCTGATTGGATTAGAATGCACGTGTCATAATTATATCTTGCAGACCTTATTGTGCTTCTAGTAATGCCTGATCCACAATGTTTTTGAAATTTTATGGCATACACAAGACGGTTACCGGATGACTATTCATGTTAGCCGACCCCAATCATTTTGGGAATCAGGCTTGGTTGTTGTTGTTGTTGTACAAGTATAAACCTATCTGCAGTGGTCTAACCACCTTCATAAAATATGGGTTAAAATGTAGTGTAAGCCTTGAGAAAAAATACTTATTTCTCCTAAAGTTTGTGAAGAGTTCTTTCCTTATCATTTGATTGGGATGAATTTTGGCCTGTGGTTAGCAAAATTAAAGCTACTTCTGTTTGTTGCAGTCACAATTGTCAAGATATTACAGTTGAAATAGCCAGCGATGATATGAAAACGTAAATATGCTGCATGATGTAAATTTGGAGCACCGGGATGTCTCAGAAGTCAGAACTCAGTAGAGTGCATATTAAGCTAGATTCCAGGTATTGTTTATCCAAGACAATCTAATATATCACTATTTTGACTTTTAGGCACATTTCTGATCATTTTCCCAATAAAAGCACGAGTAGTTGGCATATGTCTTCCTCTTGCTATGTCCAGCACTAGTAAGTTGCTGTCATGATAAAATTCCAAGTTTATTTATTGACAAAAGGGTAGAAATTCAAATTGTGGCTTTGTTGTGGTTTAAGCTAGAGATCTCATTGTGGACCTTTTCCTGTTGTGGTTTACCTGCTCCCATTTAGAAGAATAAATAACATATATGTCCATTATTCAATCTCTTGTACTAGGTCAACTATGTTTTGTTTGTTCAAATGTCCAAATATCATTGTAAAAAAGAAAAAGAAAAAGAAAAAAAGTTGGCAGTGACATTTCAAAACTCTCAAGAGTGAGAAATGCTCTGTTCTAGCTGGTTCAGTTAGATCTTTTGTCCTTACTCCAGCTTAAACATTACTGTGGTTGAGGCATTGTTGGCTGAAATGCCTCTCAGTGAATGCCATTCAGTGCCATCTTGATCTGGACAAACTTCGTAGCACTTTATTACAGAACAACGAATAAATAAGAATTCTACATGTCAAAAATTTATGTAGTTTTCACAATCTGTGGGATCTGGACATCACTCACGCATGATGATGATTGATGATGATTAATCAATATCTATATCTGTAACTAAGCATCTACTCACTTGTAAGATTCTTGTTCATCTCCAGAAGGCAAAACTTATGTGGTGAAGGTGCCTGATGGACTTGGCATTCTATTCAGGTATCTCAGAATTGTTTCTGCCATCTGTCTTGTGTATTCGTCCCCGTGGTGGAAAGCAGTCACCACTGTGACATAGAATAACTTGTTCTGCAACACAACAGAAACGTACTCAGGTCCACCGATCTTTAAGAACCTTTCCATCATCCAAAATGCTTTTTGGTTGAGACTTTCGTTCTTGTGAAGTCTAATTGCTATCAGTACATGTTGTATAGCATTCATTTCATTCAGCATGTTCACACATTGTTTCAGGTCGACCTTTTCATCCATTAATGTAGATAAGGCCAGCAGTGCAGCTTCAGCTACCTCAGCATTCTGATGTTCCAGGCATGTCAAGAGCCTATCAACCGCCTTTGCTTCAATCAAACACAATGGATTTTGTTTGAAGCAGACGCCTTTGTGAACTATACAAAGTTTTACCTTGGTTTTCCTTGATGACCCGAAAAGTAAAAACTTGGGTAGGTAAAATAGATTCAGAAACTTCTTTCTCATTATTTGTGGTGATTTTGAGAGATGTATCGACTGAGCAGAGAGATTTTCCAGACCAGTTGCAGCCAACCTTTGAACTTCATTGCTTGATGTTTCTGAAAGCAAACCAGTTAAAACTGCAGTGAAGTTGTAGTTCATTGCCACTCGTAGCATTTGAGGATCGTATAAGGTTGCTGTAATTCTGACTATTATACCCACTAGCCCTTCAAGGTACATAATCGCATACTTTTCATGTCGTCCTCCACTTCTTTGGATTTTGCCAATCGATTGTAAGATTCCAGGGATTGTGTTGTTTCTGAGTAACCCCAGATTGAGTGTGAGGTTCTGGTGGGAAATTTTAGCCAAGAAAAATGCTGACAGAGCTTGTCTCTCTGTGATCTGACTAGGCTTAGATGGGCACTGGACCAGGCCCTCAGGTTGGCCATTTGTTTTGCACAGTCTGTTTATAAGCAAGTGTTCTATTTGTGGTAAGAGTAGAGTCAGGAGTTCAATCGCTGCAATTGCAAGTTCATCTCTTGAGGTGTTGAGGATTTGAAGAAGAGTGTAGCTTACTTCACTTTCCTTGATGGCAGATAGTGCTGCAGCTCCTGACTTGCTCGACTTGGCCATATGATAAAGAATTCTGATCAAACTGCTTTTCAAGTCTTCCAGGTTGGAATTTTCAATCAGGTAAATTAGGTTGGATACGACATAGCCAGAAACATTGTTGTCGCCTTGACTGGTTACCATCAGATTCTCAATTTCAACTCCTGAATCAAGAATATTTGTTAGTATAGCCAAACCTTCTTGGAGTGAATCCATTGGTTCACTGTATAATTCTTTTGAGAACATCTCCTGAACAATAGTTTCTATAATTCCAGCTTTAACTAGTATTCTTCCACTAGCGGGATGTGAGGAAAGCTGTGTAAGGGCTTTAAAGACTGCCTTCCTGTACGAGGGATTTCCGGTGTGCAACATTTCAATTAGTACAGGAGATATCCTCTTCGCTACATACGTCATGCTGTCATCGTCAAGCACTATTTCACCAAGGTATGTCACCATCTCCAGCTTTGTCTCCTCGGCTCCTGCTTATGATTTCAATAGTTCTCAGCATAAATTTTGTCAGAATTAATGATTACTAAACAGGAATATTTGGATAAATTTTACCTTCAAGTAGATTATTGAGAAATGGTATTAAATAACCATTTTCCGCCATGAACTTGATGTTGATTGGACATTGCTCCATGTTCTTCAAGATTTGATCCGCAGCTTCCGAAGCGAATGTGTCAACAGATCTGTTATACTTTGTTCGGATGAGGATCAAAATCCCCCCAGTAACGCAACCAATTTTCTCTGAGAGTGTTTTAGACTTAGACAGCTCAATCAGGAGTAACAATGCAGCATGCCTGATTGGTTGGTGGCTGCTGGACAGCATTCGAACTGTTAGAGAAATTCCTGATGTCTTCCCTATTAGCTCCTGCATATGTGGTCATGCCAGATGTTTGTTATCTTTAACAATGGTTTTCGAGGTGTTTTTAGATTGATTGTGTAGGTGTCATAGGTCAGTTTTTGGTTAATTGTAGTTGTAGAATTCTCTTACTAATAAATGCTTCTTGACTTCTAAAGTTCAAGAAACATAGTGAGCCCTGCTAAGTGTTGATTGTTGAAATTGCTGATGGCCTGATATCGCTAATGTTGGGCTATATATTAAACTTTCTGCAGTTTGCAAACTTTAAGATAAAATAAACTTCTTGTTTCTCTGTTCAGAGGGGGGGGGGGGGGGGGGGTTGGTGTACAAAGTACAGACCTTTTCCTCTTCTTCCCGAGCTAGTAGGCGTGTCATTTCCAGAGCAGCACATCTCACTTTCCTGTCTTTCATCTCCAGAAGCCTAAGAATCAATGGCATTATTCCTGTATTTCGCACTTTTTCTATCTTCTTAGGATTCTTTTCCCATATGCTCTTTAGATGCTTTAATGCTTCAAGTACTGCACCCTCTGAACTGCCAATAGACAAAGCTTCATGTATGACTTTGAGTCGTGCAGTTTCATCTCTGTCTTTCCACTCTTGTATTGTGTTTCTTAAAGCAATGTTAGGGCTCATACATCTGCTTTGTAGCTTTTCTTTAGTAGCTGGGCATATAACTTCTTCTGAGCTTCCATTACTTTCAAAGTATTCTGTGATTGCCTTTCTTTCGTAGGTTACTCCACTTTGTATCGTCACTGGATCATCCATGATCAGGTTCGACAGTGGACAGATGAAACTCTGGTACAAGGGCTGCACATACTGAGCAGCCCTTGACACACTTCCTGATGATCTGATTAACACATTTCCAGGGCGACTCTGGCTGCCCTGGCTTGCACTTCTCAAAGCTTCCATTAGCTGAGGAATGTCTGATATGTGAGAATTTTCTGTGCAGACTTCTGTGCTGATAGAATATATATCTACTTCTGTTCGTGAAAATTCCGTGCTTGGATACTTATTTGGATTTGGTTCCCATGTGTGCTGATTACTGGGCTTGATTTCAGGAATTGGACTGATACCAAACTGAGCTCTTCTCATCTCCTCTGACAGTGAGCGGACAGCAGTTTTGACATACTTTTTATTCCTAAATGCTGATATTGGTACGAAATTCAACTCCTCGCCTGTCTGATTGATGATTCCTTCTAATTGTTTGATTGTGTTCTTCAATTCAGCGCCCAACATGCTCTGTCCTTTTCGCTTTAGTTTCTTCAAGATATCTTTCGCCAAGTCATCACTTCTTGATAGAGATTGTAGTATCCCAATTGCACTTTCTGGGCTGTTTTCAGCAAGCTGGGAAATGGCTGCAGCAGCACGGTAGAAGTAACATCCAATTTCAATGAGGCTATCCTGTTCAATCTTGAATTTCTCAATACATACTGCGATTTCTGCTAGGGATGCCAGGAATGATTCGAAAACAGCCATGCTGAGCATCACATCTGACTGTGGACATGGAAATCATAAACATGTTAGCCTCTCTTTCCCTTTTATGTCGTTTCCTATTAACGCTCTGATTATACAAAACTCGACCTACTCGAGTAATTGATCCTGAGTTTGAACATATTCTTGTAAACAAAATTAGTTTTAAGAATTAGTGGGCATCAGGTATACTATCTATTTCCCAGGGCTGATACAGTGAGGTCAATGATGATATCATAGCTGCACGTGTTTTCTTTTTACCCTAACATCAGAAAGTAAAACAGACATTGAGACATATATGAAAGCAAAGTAGAGTTAACCTGTTAGCATGCAGACAAAAGACCTGAGAAAGTGAGAAACTCATACCACAAGATTCTCAGAGCTACTGGTTGACATGGTGTCTGTCTGGTTCATTGATAAGACCGACATGGCGTCTGTTTTGTTGATGAATGAGGCCGAACTTGTCATCGCCTGGAGAATTGGCGCTATTTGATTCTCGTACACCGAAGAAGCATATGAAGGGTACGGTGTTTCTGAATTAGTCTATGATGATTGTACTACTGGTTGAAAGCTTCCTTGGGGGGTTATGTTAATGTCAGCTGCCGAAACTTATCTCGTTTATTTTAATAAGAATTTGACTAGTTCATGTTGTTGTGAAAAGGACTAGAAACTTGTATGTTTGGCTGTAGACTTTGTTTACTCAATGTTGTAGGAAAATATTAAAGTACAAGCTAAGCTGATAATCTCATCATCACTGCTTTGCTTATTTTCGTTACATCTTCAGACTGATAGATCAGACGTTCTGCCTTTAAAGGATCAGGTCGTTCAAGCGTCTCGTGTCGTGTGTTAACACTGAGAGGCTGCATCAGCTACACCATGGCATTTAGACCTGAAACTGCAAAGTACTTTCTGTAAGTTTTATATCAGCAAGTTTATTAGAGTGTCACTTTCAAACAGAACTGGTGAACTAGTTTCTGAGTGGATGTCACGATGCCTTTCATTTGACTTCTGTACGGAATAACTAATAACTATCTGTTAATCTGTGTTTTTAGAATATTATTGAGACTTTGAGAGAGATTGGCTATCCTTCTTATTTTTCCTATTGGTTTTATTACAGTTGACTTTGATGTTAAAACGTCTCAATTGTTTTTTTTTTTTGGTTACAATGAGGGGCAAAGCCCCGAAAGAAAAAGTTGCAACTAAGAAGAAATCAGGCGAGGTCTCGAGACCCCGAGTACATCCTCCCTTAGAATTCGACGAAATTCTGTAGGAGGTTGTTCCAAAATTACCAGCTTTTCGAGATGATCCGTCCCTTGATTGGCCAGCTAATCCGCAGCTCCGTTCGCCTCCCAATATGTATGCTCGATCTCAACAATCCAGCTCCCTCTCATTATAAACTCCTTGCATTCCAATACAAGCGGTCGCAAAGCTCCCAACGGAGGAGAATCTCCCTTGATTAGCTCAACACAGCTCGAATTGTCCATATGGATTAGAAGTTTCTCAAACCCACACCGAGCTGCTTCTTCTAACCCAATCTTAAGGGCCTGAAGTTCCGCTCGCATAGCATTACAAACACCAAAGTTTGCAAAAAAACGCTTGTATGAAGTTCCCAGAATTGTCTCGAAAGACCCCCCCTCCGCCAGCAGGGCCGAGATTCCCTCGACTTGCACCATCAGTATTCAACATGACCCATCCCGTAGGCGGTGGCTTCCACCAAATCTGCACCTCTCGTGTGCTACCCGGCGCTGGAATGAGTAAAGAGAAGCGGTCAAAGGCTGTCTTAGTCTCCACAAACCTAGCTCTGAGGAAAAGAACTGGATCGAGTGGAATTTCCGAGGCACGCCCAAATACTATGCAGTTGCACCACTTTCAAATCCACCAAGTGATGGAGAATTTAAGTGGCCAGTCATCCGATGCTAGAGGATTCGGATTCCGGATATTATCAAGTAACCCGGTAGTTAAAGGAGGGGATCGGAAGGAGTTTAAGCTAGCAATCTCCCCAAGTTGCTGCCATATATGTTGAGCTTCGGGACAGTCCTGAAGAAGATGTAAGACATCCTCCACTCCCGCTTTGCACCGAGGGCAAGTGGGATCATCAATGAGTCTGCGCTTGAGCCGATTGCTGTTACACATGAGCCTATCGTGCACGGCCAGCCAAATGAACATTCTGATTCGTTGTTGGATTGGTAACTTCCAAATGTAATTCCACCCGAGAGCTTCAGAGTTAGTACTATCACTTCCAGCAAAATTTCCTCGATTAAGAAAGAGCAGAGCCGATTTGATAGTGTAACCTCCGTGTGCCGACCCATTCCAGAAAAGTGAATCCGGGATGTTGTCATCCTTTACCAACTCGTATGCAGCAATTTTGAGGAGTACATCCCTCGGCAATAAATCAACAAATTTGTCCCATTTCCAGCCGAAATTGGTATCCCAAAAATCGCAGACCGGTTGCTCTGACAAAACGTCTCAATTGTTGAGTAGTGGTTCTCAGTTTTCAGTTGTCGATTCTTTTTTATATTCAGTAAATTTAAAATGATTTCTATTACTTATTTTAATTACATTTTAGGATGCAGAAAAAAAAAATATTGAGGTGCAAGTACCCAAGTCCATATCTTGGAAATGCCAAGGGCATGAACGGAAGTCATATTGAACGAACCTAAAATTTGAGTGACTTATAACTCTACTTGAATTTGACTCCGACTCAACCCATCTAGTTATTAGCTTTAGGAATCCAATATTTAGTCTTTATTATTTTTTCTTTGTCACTTAGGCCCTGTGCGATTCAACTTATTAAACAGTGTTTTCAAATCATATCAGATTTTTTCAAATCAAATGAAATAAAATCAGCTTTCTTCAAATCAAAATTATCGAAATAACAATAAATGAATTTAACCTACTTCTAGTTATTAATGCGCCTAAATGCAATTATTTTATCAATAGGTCAAATCAAATCAAGTTCATTGAAATCAAATCAGATAAAAAAATGTAGTCCAATCGCACGGGGTCATACTCTCTTGGTTTAAAACATGAATTATATTGTTACCGTCTAGGTGGCACGGACACTTCCATGATCTAGCGTGTCCGTGTCCGACACCGTGTCGGACATCGACACGACACCTGATAATAGGTGTCCGAAACTCTTGAATCGGTGTCCATTATTATATTGATATTTTTGCTTATTGGGAAACTCTAAGACACTTTTTTACACTTTAAGAATCTAAAATTAATAGAAGATTGATAATAAAGACGTGAGTTGAAGAGTATTTATCATCAAAAATGAATTATGCTATCGATGTTTCTTTGAATATCGTAATATATATAATTCTTAATCTAAGTTTTATAATATATTCAGTATTAATATAATATTAAAGTAATATTTCAATTAGTTATATATTTTTTCAAACATAAAATGTGTATTTTATATGATTTAAATTATGCGTGTCCGTGTCCTACAATTTTCGGACTGCCGTTTCCCGTGTCTGTTTCGTGTCTGTGTCCGTTTCGGTGCTACCTAGGTTACCGTATTGAATTTGGAGTCAATAATTTATAATTGGTATGAAATCGGGAGTATACTATAATCGATTAATCGATTTTTCTACATGTGATAAAACTAAAATCCTTTCTTATTAAATGGTGATTTCCTCCATTACTCAATGAGATCCCTTTTTTTTTTTTTTTTTTCCGCCGTATGATTAGGGCTGCTATGCATGCGTTACTACATATAACAAACATACACATATCACAAAATTATTTAAAACTCCATGGAAATGAATGCTGTTAATCCCTCTAAGTTTGCATTCCCCCTCATTCTTCTGCTCGTAATATCATGTAAGTTCCTCACTATCGCTCTCCGACTTGTTCATATTGCGAGTTGTAAAGTTAAACATCTTTAGCATTTTTAATTTTATGTTATTACAACGTAAGTTTAATTTCTTTTTACTCATTTTTAACACCATAAATATATTGATATGATATATCAGTTATAAGTACGAAGGAAATCGGTTGGCTACAAAATATATTGATATAATATTGATAAATATATTGTAGCGTATTAACATTTTTTCCTAAACGCTACAAATAATACATTTTGCGTTGAAGATCCTTTGAACTTTCTATCTCTACAATTGCGTTATCAACGAGAAAGATGAGTAGTTGTTTTGTGTGCTGATTTTGTCAAGACAAAATTTACTCCTTCCAAGGCAAATCTTTCAAATTGACAGAATCACCCCCTCCCCAGTGATGAACGTTCACATATCTACTCCTTTCCTAATACTTAGACTTGGGCATCAAAAAGGTATGTAAAACCTGTTTAACTCGTGTCTGCTAAAGATCGTTTTAGAGTTTTTTTTACATACAATGTGGTACTAAAAAATGTTTTATTATAAAGGAATAAGAACTTGCAGATTAATTTTAAAACATTGAATATTGTTCTCGAGAACAGGTGACTCACATCTCATAGTATATTTCGTTTAATTTAACTATTTGTCTTGTTGTAGGTATTTCATTCTCGACTGTATTAGTGGACTTCAAATCATTGGCCATTAATATAGGTGTCAAAGGCGAGGAACTAGTTGAGATCAACAAAGCATGCTCTTTCGACAGGGAGTGTGAACATTTGCGTTGCTTCAAATGCCCAGGCTCATGTATTGATGGCCGATGTGGCTGTGGGTGCCGACCTCCTATTCGAGGACTTCCTAAATTTAGATTTTAGTGATTACCCAAAGTGAGTGAATGAAATAATTTAGTTTTTTTTTTTTTTTTTCAATAGTTATGAACCTTCATAGGAGTATATGTTATGGATCATGGGACTGAAATCAAATGGTACGGTTGCTTGTTGATGTATGATAGAGATACATAGTTAGAGAACAAAAATGTGGCGAATATGTGAGTTGAGATCTTAAAACAAAGAGTCGAGTTATTAAGTGTTAGTTTTTATGTTTCAACTTAAAGAAACGAGGTAAGGATCCTGTGGTAGCTCACTTGGTCAGGGCCGTAGAAAAGGGCGGGCGAGCAGGGCGCAGGAACAGGGCCTCCAAATCTTGGGGGCCCAAAATTTCTGAATCTCTAATATATAAAATAATTTCGCTTAGCATATCAACTTAATAGTTGTAGCCCAGTGGTATGTATGATGAACTTATGATCTATTGAACTAGAGTTTGAATCCCTTTACCTTCCTATTTCTTGTGTTTTTTATTTTCATTTCTCTTTTGTTTTTTTGCCTTTCTAAACGTTGTTGATATTTTAGGGCCCCAAATCTATCGTTTCAATCTATTTGGCCCCGGGCCTCCCAAATAAATGCTACGGCCCTGCACTTGGTTGAGCTCCCACTCCCCCAACATGGAGGTTGGGGTTTCGATCCTTATCAACCCTAACTTGTAAAGTTGGGGGGTTTCTTTGTAATGTGGGCCCTCTTGTAGGTTCCCCTTGCCGGGTTCATGTCCGGTTTCCAGCTGTTCAGCTGGGGTCTTCTTGTGAGCTAGATCCCCCTAAATAACCCCCTAACTCCACAGGGACTGAGCTCTCCGGAGCCAGTAGATTACCGAATCAAAAAAAAAAAAAAAAAAAAAAAAACGAGGTCACTTAGGATCAGATTAGGTCAAATAGTCATATTGAATTGGTTCAAATCTCATACTAACAAACTTAAACGAAGGAAATCGGTTAGCTAAAAAATCAACTTGCTTTGGGGTTGTCTGGAGTTCGAATCCTCATATCCCCATCCCCGCAGCATTAGTTGTATGCTCCTGACACATGGATAATTTGATTTAAACAAACCACAACCAAATATTGAGTAAGCCCAATCGTGTTTTACTGTACCGTTTTAGATGTATTGCTTTGATGACGTGGTTGAGTTACCATCATCCTCAACCACCACCTCTAACTAGCTAAGGTTGGACATTTGCTGGTATGTCTAATTGATAGGCCCCATTTGTAGGATCTACGAGTGGACTCATGAACAATTTCTCTGTTGTTTAATTTAAATGTTGCTTACCGAATCTTATTATGGACAAAATCTCCTTATACGATACATGGGTAACCCTTTAGCTTCACACGGGTTGAGTCCTCATGTGGGCATGCACTCGTAGACATAACCGTCCAATGTATCCAAACATCAGTCTAACAACTGAATCAAAATATAAAACTCCATATTTGTACGAGAAAACTCATGATTGAGAAACCATAGGAAACCAAAGTTAGTAGCTTTTTGGCCTCGTCGAGTGCATGGCGGCAGACAAGCGCAAAACACCAATGCCTTTCGTTCTACGTTATGTAGTCTTCTTCACACTTCATTTTTTCATTGGGACAC
Organism: Spergularia marina; assembly: GCA_963680865.1. Taxonomy (NCBI): domain Eukaryota; kingdom Viridiplantae; phylum Streptophyta; class Magnoliopsida; order Caryophyllales; family Caryophyllaceae; genus Spergularia; species Spergularia marina. The sequence goes on along the minus strand of OY804545.1, from coordinate 6,480,484 downwards.
CCTTTTTGCAATCCCCCAAAAATCTAGCAAATTTGCTACTTGTAGCTACCTTACTAGCCCTTGTCTAATACTAATAAGAGATTAATTACATTTCCCAACTATTAAAAAATATCTCTCATTCCTCTTTTGCTTTCTCATAGAATCCATCAAAATTCTCTGTTTTGTCAACACTTGTTTTTTTGGCCTTGTGAGTTTCTTTCTATTGTTGCTAATAACAATGTCTACATACACATGGTTTTTCTTTCTATTATTGCTAATATCAATGTCTATACATAGTTTCGACACGAAGTTCCATATGCATCGGCGTACTTTTGGCTAAGTGATATTTTACGAGGCAATTCACTTGTAACAATATTACTCTTGTGTCACTCCTTTTAGGAGGAAGATCAAAATGCTACGCACATATATTATTTGATGTATTGTGAAATTTGAGTTAAAAAAAAGACTTAATTAAATCGTCAACTCAAATCTAATTAATCATTATGGATTTGCAATTTTTCAATTTTTTTTAATATGATTCATTGATGTTTAAGTATAAACTCACATAATGTAAACATGGAACGTTAACAACTGTCAACTGGCAATAAAATATCTGAAATAACTACGAAAATGTTGATGAATAATATGCTTTATCTTGGGTAAAAAGAGGTAAAACTAGTATTATTTAAGACACATAATACAACTAGTACTATTATTTAAGATATATAATGCATGTACAAATGAAACCCTAGTTCCGAGCTTTGGGTTTGACTTTGGCATAATTCATTACATATAGTTCTTTGACACTAGTATTAATTCAACTCATTCAAGTTCAAAGAAAGTATTGGTCCTCTACAAATTATAAATCAAAAACTTTCCTGCATATTCTTCGTTCTATATCTTGGTGATTGAAACAACAAAAATACCCCTTGATTTTCTGCAATACAAATTAAACTAAAGTCTAAGAATATATATGGCGCAATATTATTTCTCATCATCTCCATGTTTCTTGACATTTCTTATCATCTGTTATTTCTTCACCAGCTGTACTGCATGGCATACAAAGACACTACTTCACCATGGTACGTCAACTTCATAATAACATATACGAGTACTTCATTTTATATATGTTCCTGCATGTTTCATTTTTCTTTACATTTTCATGGTTTTTTTGGAAAGTTTTGGGGATAGCTAGTAAACCTGTGGATTCCCCATCTACATCGTCCGAGTCTGTGACTAGTGTCATAATATCTCATACGTATTCTAATTTAAGTATACCGGGGAAATGTGATCTTGTATAGTCTCTTACAAACTATCAGTCTAGTCAGGGTTAATGACATGACCTATATGGGTGAGACCGCGATGCATTGGAAGGTAGTTAATGGACATATATCCTCCCATGCATTTACGATCTACTACTGTGAGCTTGACAGCTTGAACTTGAAATCTCGAGATCACCAAGAACGTACATTATTCCCTAATGTTAACCCCACTTTACTAATCAAGCTTGCTCGTTCATTTATGTTGTGGTTAATTATAGTTATACTATGAGTCTATGACGATTGGTTAATTAAACCCTCTTTTTTCCCTTCTGTTTAGATGGACATGCTTCAAGAAATGGTCGCAATCACGTGTTTCACAAGGAAATAAAGGTAAGATGAAAATTCTTTTCATCATCAGGATCACCCATTTATCTTCGATACATATTTGTTACCTCCATCATTATTGTTAACGATCGTATGACCTTAAACAATCTAAGGAAATAGCACGAACACATGCATCATTATTGGTTTCTTACTTTCTTTAAGTTGTTTAGGTTTGATATAACTTCCTCTCAGATCTCTAATTAGAATGAGTCTGTATGGATGCATGCTTAATTATATATATACTCCCTCCGGTTCAAATAAATTTTCCTGTTTCTTTTTCCAATTTTGAGTTGGCATGTTAGATATTAATTTTGAAACACATGTTTGCCTTAAAAGTTAAAATCAAGTAGTGTTGGTAGACCGCGATGTAGTATGTAATATTTACAAATTTTTGCAGCAAGTGAACGATTCATTTGGTCTAAAAATAAACACCAACATGACACCTCAAAACTGCAAAATGAAACACGAAAATCTCTTTAGGTCAGAGAGAGTATATGTCAAAAGTTGTTGTATGTAGTAGTAATTGCACTGATCGGATACAAGCCCGCCGGCCACCAAGTGAGATTCATACTAGTATACTACCGCTGCCCTTATTTTCGCTTCTCTTACTAATCGATGAGCTTCAAATAGGTTAGCCAAAAACCATATAGGGATACCGCCACGGCCACCAACCAAGCGAATGCCGGAGAGAACACAATGGTGAAGATGATTCACAATGCAAAAGGATTGAAACACAGCAATGTCCGAAAGCTTCTACGAAAAAAGCAAGACATGAATGAATTTGTAGCTTATGCGGATTACAAAGGACCGATGCATCATCCACCAAGAAACAACTGAACTACTATACCATTAACATTATATTAAGATATTAAAGCTTTTATTATAGAATCTCTACATAATATTTGTTTTTGCTTAATGTTTTACGTCAGGAAAAACAAATGAAATGTTCAACTTTCTAACTTTTGTTTGTGCTATAAGCAATAACTACTCCAAAATATATATACTCTGTTCATTTCTTTACTGATTTGTGCTAGGCAATTATTTTAAGGGTTAATTCACGGAATAATTACGTGTTTTTACCGATTAAGGAAGGAGCATCTATCTAGTTCTACTAAAACAGAAGCCACTAGGACACGTGGCATCCAATGGCTACACATTTTCCCGCTAAAATTTTTGTTCCTAATAACATGGTTTTTAATAATTTTGTTCCTATTAATTTGTTGCAAATTCTAACAACTCTAAGTTAATAATGAAAAAACAGCTAATAGCTAGGGCCTTCTATTAACAAAAAAAAAAAAAACAACTTTAATATGTTCCTAATAATTTTCTACGCTAAATTTATGAGACCATTTCAACCAAATATATATACGGAGTATATCCCAAAATTTTGCTCTTCTTTATCTACTTTACAATCAAATTTTGTCCTCTTACTCACTGATGTAGTGATTAACCATTTCAATGGCTAAAGACTCGCTCAAATAGAGGTAACTAAAAGTCACTATTCTTTTCTTTTTATGTTCTTATTTATTTGTGTAATCTTCTAATGCAAATTTCATCTCTATTTCTAAGTCATGGGATTGTAAAGTCACTAAAATTTTGAGTTGGTAAATAAATTTGTCATAATACAAATGTTCCCTTACTAATATTCATACTTAGAGATACATTCACGCACACACACTTTGATGAGATTGCATTTTATCAAGTGCAAATTAAAGTCGTACGTATACATGATAGCTAAGCTATTCAGTTTTTTTTTTTTTTTTTAAAGAAGTCCTTGATATCTTGAGTCGGGAAATAGATTCGGGTATTTAACTACGTTTCGAACGCCAACAATATAAATCGGTTTTACCAAGATAAAGTTAAGCTAGACGTGTTGCCGCACGTTGCGATATTAAAACTTTTGGCTACACATTTCCGTGCATAGCACGGGTATTATACTAGTTTGGATATAAATTAAGGAAGTACTCCTAATAAGCTACAAAAACCCATTAAGGGCACAAAACTCAACCAATGGATTTTACTAGCGCATGACACAGAAATGTTATATGAAGCATTACTATACTATAACGTTGCACATATAAAACAACAGATTTTCATCCAAAATGGTCGTAACAACCTCTAAAGATAAAAAGAAGCAAAGTCATTAAATTGACATGTCACGCGCCTTTATACCTCACAAAAAACAGATTGTACAAGTACAAGTGTACAACTATCCCTCAGGATTGGTACATTGACACGAAATGTTCGCTAAGGAAAAGACTACCAGCACTCACATCAAGGCTCTCTTACACTCCATTAACATATTTTTCTTTGAAAATTGAGATAAGTTACTAGACCTGTCAAACAGGTTAACACATTTTTTTAAATAATGCTTCAAATTATGACATAGTTTCTAAAAGCTAAGCACAATTAATAGATAGGTGTCTACATTACACTCTACATCAGTGGAGTTTATGAGATATGACTATGACTTATTACTATCCGTAGAATGTTGGATAGATCCATTTTGCAGTGTCTTAGTCTCTCCCATCTAGGGGTGAGCATGAACGGGTACCCGCTACTATATCATAAACCCGGACCCGGACCCGTTACAAACGGTTCCTAAAAAATTGGACCCGTACCCGGACCCGTTGCCAACGGGTCCTAGAATTTAGGACCCGAACCCGTACCCGTTAATTGCCACAACGGGTAACGGGTACCCGTTTGATGTTTGACCAACATGAATTTGTAGATGCACGAGTCAAAAGTCATCCAAAAATTATTACTTTCAAAGCTAATCATGCTAATGGAGTAATGGGTAACCATGGTTATCTTTAAAGTGACCTATTTTTAGGTTAAACTTCAATTTTTTTTTAAAAAAAAAAAAGCTTTGTCGGATTTTGGATACTAGTTTGGACCCGTTAAACAACGGGTACCCGTTTGAACCCGTAGTTTAACGGGTACCCGATGGGTAAAGGGTCCAAAATTATAGGACCCGTACCCGGACCCGTTTCCAATGGGTCCTAAATTTTTGGACCCGTACCCGTCTACAACGGGTCCGATTCCGGACCCGCCGGGTCCTAAGCGGATCCGGGTACGGTTCCGGGTACCCGCTTTTTTTGCTCACCCCTACTCCCATCCATTAATTACGTCGAGGGCCGACATTCCGCACACGGTGGGATGTGGTACAGTGCATCTCAAAGTGGCTTTTACGTAAATACATAGTGTATTTAAGGCTCCAGCGTCATTTCCTATAGTATTTTATACAATTCATCATGTATATTGTACAAAATCGTACATTTATACCCAGTAAAATTAATAAGTAACCATAAAATCTTTTTCTCTCCTCCTTCAAAGCCATTCATCCATACCCAGTTTCCGACCGTCTGACCACCACGCCGGTGGCCTTAACCAACCCAAAATTTCCGATGAATTCGCCGCCTTGACCGAATTTTCCGATCGACGGCTTTACCGTCGTAACCATTAGACACCCTATGTGGGGACTGGGGAGGGTGAACCCTAAAAAATAAAAAAAATTAAACTTTATTATCCTAAAGTGTCCGGAGAAAAGGGTTTATGGTTCCGTTTCCCGGCGCCGAGTTACCCTAAGCCCTTCTCCGGTGTGTGAGACGGCAACATACCCTGGCAACAATAATGAAATCTGGACTCAAGTTGTAGTAGGTATTCATCAATAGAGTTTGGATCGGCTACGACTCAGATCTAATTGTGGTAGTGATGTTAGTCGTTGATTCATGCGATTTGGTTGTCAGTGGGGCTTATTTAATGGTGGTGGTGGTAGGATTATAGTGGAGGTTGGTTGAAGGGGAACGAGATTGGTGGGTTGATGAAGGAGGAGAGAGAGAAAGTATTGAAGATGATGAAGATTTGGGGATGATGTGGTGGGTTGGTAGGTGAGGAGAGAGGAAATATGAGACGAGTATCTACTATTCTACAGTAAGTTACCATGTATATAAACTTCCTATTTTTTATTTTGAAGTGTTAATCTTTAAACTTATTACTTAGAATATTTCCTTATTTGTACTAGTGAATACCAAAATACTCCTACTTTATTAATTTGTTTATTGAAAAAGCAAGTGGAGCATACCCCTATGTTGTAATTTTATACCAAGTGGAGCCTAAAACTCATTCTTTATTCTATTTTTCTTAAAAGTTGTGTTCCGGCCCTACGCGTTTATAGGCGAACAGAGGGAATATACATGACTTGGGTAAAAAATGTTTTGTCTTTTAGTGTGGTATGCCTATTCCACAGCACACCGTGTGCAAAATTTCGGCCCACGTTGATCTTCAGCTCACGTTTTGGACTTGGTCCACCAAACGATCGACAGCTCAACCTTTAACGCAGAAAGCACTTGAACCACCAATTATACCTTCCAATCAATCGTGTTGTCGTTAACTGAGCTGAAGTCTTGTGCACAAAGAGCTCTCAACCATGTCTTCCGCCGACACTCCGGCCACCGCCGCCAGCCACATCTTTGTGTTCCCATACCCGGCTCAAGGCCACATGCTCCCTTTACTAGACTTGACACACCAACTAGCACTCCATGGGCTTAAGATCACCATTCTAGTTACCCCAAAAAACCTCCCTATATTAGACACACTTCTTGCAACCCACCCAAATTCCATACATACCTTAGTCTTACCTTTCCCTACACACCCAGAGCTTCCCTTAGGAGTTGAGAATGTTAAGGATATTGGTGGGGCCGGAAATGCCCCCATCACCGCAGCACTTACAAAGCTTGAGGGAGAAGTTATCAAGTGGTTTCGATCCCACCCTTCTCCTCCTCAAGCTATAGTGTCTGATTTCTTCCTTGGATTTACAAATCATTGGGCACAACAGCTCGATTTACCGAGATTTGTTTTCTATTCATCAGGGGCATTTGCACTAAGTATTATGCGTCACCTACTACAGAATATTGATGCACTGTGGAATTCAGAGATTATTGATTTTCCAAATCTTCCAAGATCACCTTCCTTTCTATATGAGCATCTCCCCCAACTTTTTAAGAGTTACAAAAAAGGTGGCTCTGATTGGAAGATTTCCAAGGAGGCAAGGCTTGAAAATTGGAATAGTTGGGGGCTTATTTTTAACTCTTTTTATGCCTTGGAAGCAGAGTACATGGATCATATTAAGAAGGAAGTGGGGCATAGCCGTATATACAGTGTGGGTCCATTAAACTCGATTGGCTTGAGCCGGAAGTCCGGTACTGGCTCCGACGTGCTTGATTGGCTTGATACATGTCCAGCTGAGAGTGTAGTGTATGTGTGTTTTGGGAGCCAAAAGGTGCTTACGAAACCTCAAATGGAAGCTTTAGCACTAAGCCTGGAGCAGTGCAAGACCAGGTTCTTGTGGGTGGTGAAATCAGAAGCCAGTCACACTATCCCTGATGGGTTTGAAGAGCGGGTCACAGACCGGGGTTTGGTAGTGCATGGATGGGCACCACAAACGGAAATTTTGAACCACAAAGCAGTTGGTGGGTTCGTGAGTCATTGTGGGTGGAACTCATTGCTTGAGAGTACAATGGCTGGGGTAATGATTCTGGCTTGGCCAATGGAGGCTGATCAGTTCATAAATGCTAGGCTTCTGGTCGACTATATGGGGTCTGCAGTCGGGCTCTGCGAGGGTGGAGACATGGTGCCTGATCCAAATGTGTTCAGTCAAGTCATTCGTGAGTCGCTTGGTGGAAACATAGCACAGGCAGTGAGGGCTAAAATGATTAGGGACAAGGCAATTGAGGCTGTCAATGGTGGCAGCTCAGTGAAGGATTTGGATGCATTGCTGAAAGAGTTTAAACATATATAGGTATTGAAACAAATCGCCTTCATTTGGCCAATGCTTAGAGTTGTCACATATTCACTATAAAAAAAGGACATCTCGGTGGCACATTGGCGTCCCCGCAAAGCAAGGGTCCAAAAAAAACGTCCCACCCACCAATGGTGTATAAAGGGCAAGCCTTCCCTCGTCACATATTCACTTTCTGTCCAAAAAAAAAAAAAGCGTCTTGTATTTGTTTCAGTGTCACATGTACGATGAATATTAAGGGCCAACATTGTACCACTTGAGCAGCATAATGTCCCTGGCGTGTTTTTATAAACTAAGCACCAAGCTACATGACAAGCCATTTTAACACCAAATCGTCTTAATCAGCCAATTTATGACTATTGCTCACCTAGAAAGGAACGTTGAAAACATCGAGACTAATCATACAAATTTCTATTTCCTAGGGCCATAAGCTATTTTTCTTTACGAGGAGATCATAAGTTATTTGGTTAACAACATAGGAATTGCAATATCTTATTGCGACTTTTACTCCCCCACAAAAATGACAGACATTTTAACCAACCATGTTCGGGGTGTTAAAAATCACATGGGAAGTGCAAGTTGTTGGAACATTTTTGGAGTAAGGTGTGATTTGTTATTACACTAATTATACACAGTATTTAATCATGTTTAAGTGATTAAATGTGGTAGTTATTTTGGTACAAAATGTAACTACCAAATGGTACCTTGTCATAAGAGGTTACCATGTCTCTATATATAGGGGGTCCATGTGAATTACATTTAACTAGAAAGAGTAGAAGGGTAGCTTACTACACTCGACCAGACGGCCGTAAATTTAACAATTTCTCACGTATATGTAGAACATCTACTTAGAATATTAATTTTGAATTAATATCACTAGAAACACCGAGATCTTTGTGATATAACAATTCAAACATCTAAACCCAGTCAAATTAAAAAGTTGTGTGATCCATTTAACTTCTGGCTACTAATATTACTTTTATTCCTTCACCCGTGGCGCAGCAACATACAGCAATGCTCCATGAAACTACACTGTGGCTGATGCGTGCCTTAAGCTTTACGGTTATCAGTCAATATTGCTACAATTGTGTATGCCGTATCAAATAATTCACTCACCTGGTCAATCAGCGTGCCTCTGCTCATCCTTGACCAAACTTGAATTCTCGAGTAATGAATAATGATCCAACCCGTCAATCGGAATTTGTCCGTTGCTCGTCCTCGACTCCTCGTATACACTTGAATTACCGAGTACGATCCTGCCCGTCCATCGGACTGCAGTCAATTCCGTGACCTTACACGGCTCTGAAATCAGAAAAAAAGATCATTAAAACACACCAAAATGAGTATTAATTCTTGTGCTTTGCGGTAACACGAAATCAAAACCTAACGGCCATGAATAGTCCTTTAATGTGATGCTAGAGTTGGTAAGAGTCAAGTCAATATAAGGGTCGTAAATATATGTCAAGAGGAGCACCCAAATTCCTACCATTTCCAAGCTTTTGCCTTCCAACCCAAAAAAAAAAAAAAACCATGTCTTCCACAGCCGACAGTCTCGCCGCCACCGCTGCCGCCAGCCACGTCTTTGTTTTCCCATACCCGGCCCAAGGCCACATGCTCCCTCTCTTAGACTTGACCCACCAATTAGCCCTCCGTGGGCTTAAGATCACAATTTTAGTCACCCCCAAAAACCTCCCTACCTTAAACGCACTCCTAGCAACCCACCCAAATTCCATACAAACCTTGGTCTTACCCATCCCAACACACCCAAATCTTCCATTAGGAGTTGAGAATGTTAAGGATATCGGTAATGCCGGAAACGCCCCTATCACCTCAGCCCTTAGGAAGCTTGAGGGAGAAGTGATCCAGTGGTTTCGATCCCAATCGTCTCCTCCGCAAACTATAGTTTCCGATTTCTTCCTTGGTTTTACAGAACATTGGGCGCAACAGCTCAATATACCGAGATTCGCTTTCTTCTCATCAGGGGCATTTACGACAAGTGTCATAAACCACGTAGTACAACACATTGAACCCCTGTGGTATTCAGAGATCATCGATCTTCCAAATCTTCCAAGATCACCTTCTTTTCCTCACCAGCATCTCCCCACTTTATTCAAAAGTTACAAGAAGGGTGACTCTGATTGGTTGAGTGCCAAAGAAGCCATGCTTGACAATTACAAGAGTAAGGGGATAGTTTTCAACAGTTTTTACGCATTAGAAGGGGAGTACTTGGATTATATTAAGAAGGAAGTGGGGGATAGCCGTGTATACAGTGTGGGACCATTGAGCTCAATTGGCTTGAGCCGGGGATCCGGTACTGGCTCCGACGTGCTTGATTGGCTAGACACGTGTCCAGATGAGAGTGTAGTGTACGTTTGTTTTGGGAGCCAAAAAAAGCTTACAAAACCTCAAATGGAAGCACTAGCACTAGGTCTAGAGAAGTCCAAGACCCGGTTCTTGTGGGTGGTAAAATCAGAAGCCAGTCACAGTATCCCTGATGGGTTTGAAGAGCGGGTCGCAGACCGGGGCTTGGTAGTGCATGGATGGGCACCACAAATGGAAATACTGAACCACAATGCAGTTGGTGGATTTGTGAGTCATTGTGGGTGGAACTCGTTGCTAGAGAGCGTAATGGCTGGGGTAATGGTTTTGGCTTGGCCAATGGAGGCTGACCAGTTCATAAGTGCTAAGCTTATGGTTAACTATATGGGTTCTGCAGTCCGGCTTTGCGAAGGTGGAAACACGGTGCCTGATCCAGTTGTGTTCGGTCAAGTTATTCGCGAGTCACTCAGTGGAAACATACCGCAAATAGTGAGGGCTAAAATTATTAGGGACAAGGCATTGGAGGCAGTCAAGTCTGGTGGCAGCTCAATGAAGGATTTGGATGCATTAGTCAAAGACTTGAAACATATTTAAGAGCTTCCAAACTGTCGCTGGATTATGTATTGTGTGTCCATAACGCCTTCGTTTGACCAATGTTTAAAATTGTTACAAGTTTGATGTAAAATAATGGCCAACATTGTACCACATGAGCAGGGTAAGTAAAAGTTCTGGGAAGTGCAATGTCCCTCCCTCCCAAAGTAAACGTTCTGGGAAGTGCAACGTAATATGAAATAAAGTTTCATGCATATTGTATCTATAACAACAACAACAACAACAACAACCAAGCCTTAATCCCAAAATGATTTGGGGTCGGTTAACATGAATCGTCATATGTAACCGTCTCGAGTATGTATATTGTATGTATCCGGAAGTTTAACCCAATAATATCAACCAAACGAACACAAGCAGAATATTTCTCACATGATAACGCCTAGTAGTCTAATTAAGAACAACAAACCTCAAGTTTATATTTGACTTCAATCAATCTAAACACCACATTGACAACAACTAAGTCATAGAGTAAGCAGAACAGCAATTCATCATTAACTAAACATGAGTATATGTGATAATTAAGAAAGCATAATGCTATGATGGGTCACAAGTCACAATTCTGACTCAAACATCAGTACATCACCACCAACATCCTAGTACTATTCCAGAATCCAGAGACATGGCCGCACTTCTGGACCTTACCGAATGATGCCCAAATATAAGCTCTCTTAGTGCCATGGACTCATGGTATGTCTTTCCTTTTCTAACTCATAGCCTAACAGGAATAGTGTTATCTGGCAGCCTAACCGAATTCAGAAAGGCAAAAGACAAGGAAAGACGTGACAATGTCAAAAGCAAGGATTTAAGGAATGATATGGTATCAAATGAAATTGAGTGCCATCCGATGAGAAATTGCTTAATGGATTTAGTATGATGGAGAGCTAGTATACAGTCGTCCTGGTGTATCCCGATTCATATAAATGTTGCAAAACTGAATCAAAGTATAGGTTACATTCAAATACTGAGACAGAGCTTTACCTGTCATTCATCAGTTGAGCCGGTTATCCTAAGCTGGTAATATGCTCTTGTTGGGGTAGCTACAGCGCGCAAACAACCTGAAAATTTCAGGAGAATTCAAGATAAAGTATGTATTCCATTGCCAGTAGCCCAGTAGTCAATTATCAAAATTTAGTTTTCAAATTTGTTATGTTTTCTAGAACTAAAATCGTAATAAAAAGAATGTAACAAATGAAGACCAACAAAGAAACGCCATTAGCTGACCTCCCAAAAAAAAAAAAAAAAAAGAGAGAGACGCCATTTGCTGTGTGATCCGTAACTTTACGCATAGTTGAGTATGAGGGTGAAATTTTAAGCTGCAATTAATTTCCATATCATGACTGATTAATGTGAATGCAATCATCTAGGTACAACCCTACAACTCCATGACCAGTTTATGAAGGCATACAAACTACAAAGAAGCTTATAACAACATATGCTCCCCAACACAAAGATTGAATATGGACAAATGGACAAGTTTCCCCACTTCGTGCAGCCCCGACCACTGCAAAGGTCACAACATGCACCCAGTATCAGTCTCCACAACCTCCTTTGTAGCTACCGTTAAAAGTGGCAAAGAACCCACGGCCTAGAACAAGGCCACCACTAGGGGCCTGTCCCTCCTAGATCTCACCAATCTATTAGAAGTGCATGGCCTGAAATCTAAAGATTACCATTCTGGTCACCCCAAAAAGCCTTCCCATCATAAAGCCAAAGCTGTGGACCCACACAAATCATACCCAAATCATAGATTTACCATTAGGGTCCCATTCTCAAGGCATGTATAGCAGAGCAACATCTGCTCTTATGAGTAGTGAAGTCAGCGTCTACTAAACAGTAGTAAGAAGGTCATGGACAAGTCTCCCATATGGCCATATCTATTTGAGTAGCAGGTTGCAGACTGAGAGTTAGTAGTCTAGAGGATTGGCACCAAGAGTGGAGATACTGAATCACAAAAGCAGTGGTTGCATTTTAAAGTCATTGTAGATGGAACTCTGTACTAGAGACTAGAGAGTATTGTGACTGGGGTAATGATCTTAGAGTAGCCGATGTGTGCAGGTCAATTTGAGAATGCCAGACTCCTGGTAAAACCGTGAAGGATAAGGGGATAGCCAGGCAATCAAAGAAAAAAGAAAAAGTTGTCCATAAGTTGTAAGATTCTTCAAAGGATTCAAACTAAAGCCAGAAGCATTCAGCCCATACGACTTCTATGCTAGAAGCCTTATACGGCATACTAGTTAATGAGCTGATAGGCACTTACCTGATAGAGTCATGACTCGTGAAAACATCCAGATACACTTCTACTCTTCTAGTACAGCTGAAGCCTATTACAAGTGACTTAATGAGTGAGTGACAACAGTTGAATTCTCTTGAGAAGAAGTTCATTCTTGGCTTGATGTTTTGACAATAGATTGTAAAATATGCACTACACTCAGCCTTCAACTCTCCCACATTTGGTTTTGTAAGCAAAGTTCTTTACAGTATAGTGCCACAGCAAGAAATTAAGGTATCTCACCAATTAAATTCCAATCATCCCAACATGTTTTGGGTACCTATAGTTTGGTCTAAGTTTACGGAGGATAACTTATTGTCCACTCTTGTATCGTTCTTTTGACCATGAATTCCATTTTTCCAAAATAAAATATAAAATCCAACCATCCCATAATAAAATGTTGACCTTTCGTAGTAACGCATTTGAGAGTCTCAAGGAGAAGCGCAAATGGCCAAATTGGCTTTTGGAAATTATTAGTGGATTAAAAAAAAAAAAAAAGCTTTGTATACCAAGAAGACCAGAGAAAATTTTCAACAAGTATAGAATTAAGGCATCAAGACATGAATCTTACTCCAGATAATTAGAATCACCAAACATGGAATTTACGCTCCACTTCCAGTTTCAAGTTTACAACATTATAAATCCACTCAAGGCCACACATCAAAACGTTGATTTGAATCGAAAATAAGTCAAAGTTTCATGACTGATGCATACTTCAGGAAGACAATATCCTATACATTAACAAAATGGGTTTCATGTTTCACCGTGTATCAAGATTACATTCCAACAGACATAACTGACAACACATAAATTGATGGTACAAGTAGATGAAATCACCTTTCGCTATTCCACCAGAAAGTAGGTAAATCGGAAGCCCATTTTGCAGCGAGAAGCTGGGAAAATCAATACTGTCGTCAGTGGCAAGCCATAAGATGCTCCCAGCTCACTTCATTTCACATTCATCAGGAATTTCCTTCCAAATGAGTCACTCAGGCTAACAGTTCGGCTCCCTAAAATCCAAAGGAAAGAAATGAAATCATGCAGAATACTTTTAAATAGCTAGAAGCCAAAACTTGACCACATCAATACATTAGGTTCTCGCAAGTCACCAAAATCAATGTACGCAAAGGCAGTACCGTTAAGAAAAAGATGACTTCGTGAAGGAGAAAATTTGATAGGCATTAATACAAGGAAAATTTTGAAGTCCACTCCTCTGCAAATAGAAATGATTTGAACTGATTCTGGACTAGATTTGCTTAATTGTGATCAAGTTGTCTTTCACTCACTGTCTAGGAATCTTAATGAAGTTTCATATTGTTTGGCCATTCTTGGTCAACAACCATTGATTGATCACTTCTGCAGATTGCATATTACAAAGCCCACCCTCTCCCCTACTTCCTCTCTCACCTCATAAAATAAAATGTCAACATTACTGTGATTTCGGTGTTTCAAATAGTAAATGGGCGGGAATGCGTAGAATTGGGAATATTGTTTAAAATCTTTCAATTAGAATAACAAACTAAAGTAAGATGTAATGGAATGCACTGCAAAAAGTTATTGATGATGCCCAACTAAAAACAATCAGAAGGCATTTGACGGAATATCTAAATGCTGTCAGAGAGGCAGCATTACATGGAATCCTTCGACCAAAGAGGCCTTCGCAAGGTTCAGAACTTCAGCCTTCCCTAGTTAAGTTAGCCCTGTGCCTCATTATACAACCAAGAAAACTTTATAAACCTTTCCAAAAAATTGGAATTTCCTCAGAAGAAAGTGAGAAACCCCTTTTAAGGAAAAGAAGCTTTTCAGAAGTACTTCCTCCTATTCAAAAGTGGTCTCATTTCAATCCCGGAAAGTCCAATATCACAAACAATCCCCCATTTCATTAGCAGAATTCCATTTTCCATGGCATCATCCTTGAAAGGATTTTTTAGAAGTCAATAATCAATATTGTCATGTGTCTTCATATGCTCCAAAAGGTATTCACAGTATTTTAAGAAATCTTCTACAAAATGATGCATAATCAATTCAAGAGGGTAGGTATGACACACAGGTACTTTAAATAACCAAACCTATCTCATCTAACAAACAACTACCCAAGAAGAGAGATCAATAAGGCTAAAAGTATACCCTGGGTATATGCAAAAGGCAAAAGCCAACAACATGCTCTATTAATTCCAAATAAAAGATGCAGAAGTAAGATTAGTGACATACAGACCTTTCTGAAAATGAAGAATTATTGCAACATTAAACCCATCACAAGGCAAGACTATGAATGTAGAAAATAAGTTCGAAGATGTAGGCCTAATTTTGGAAGGAATTGGAGACCTAAAAAAAGACTAAGTCAACAACTATGGTGTTTGTAGCTGAAAACATATTGTACTAAGCGACTCATTCAGAAGGCTGAGCAGGACTTCTGTTTCACAGTTTCTAAAGACCTGATGAACTATTTAGAGCAACAGCTTAGAGCATCTCTACAGAGCTCTTCTTATATGCTATTGATCATGAGCCAGCGCATGAAGCATTAGACAGCCAGACATCCACCAAACACCATCCAGAAACTACACAGGTGAAGTGGTGATGACGGGACCTGAACAATTAGATTGATGTATCTTTAAAGTACAACCAAAACCATAGAAATTTAGAGTCTGAAATACATACCTTATACGTGAACTCTGAGCACCAGTCACAGTATTCTTACGGAATAGAGAATGCATTGCTTCTCATAGAATTATCCGAAAGGCTTTTTCTAGCACACTGTAAAGCTGCCTGTCAGGTGAAAATCCCTTTGACAACATCAAACAGTAGAAAAGTTTTGCCTCACTTAGGAAACCCCTTTTGCACAGTCTGTTGATGATAGCACTAAAGTCTTTAATGGATATCTCAAAGCTCTTTTGCAACATCGAGTGAAAAGTTGAAACTGCTGTAGCTACGTCACCCTTAACACAATGCGCTTTTATTACAGTAGTGTACGCAACCTTTGTCAAATTAACTTCCTGATTTTGTAGAGAGCACAATAGTCTGTCTGCATCCCTTAAGTTACCATATACGCAAATTCCATTCAAGAGAATATTGTAAGTGACAGGGCTTGGTTGAAGGTTATGGAGTAACATCTCTTTATACAATTGAAACGCCCTTTGTACATGGTTTCCATTGCAAAGACACTGAATGATGGTATTGTAAGTGACTTGATCAGGTTTTAAACCCTTGACATACATATTAGCCAGTACTTGAAACGCTTCTTCCCATCTCTCTTGGCTGCAAAGAGCCCTGATTAAGACAGTATATGTCACGTGAGTAGGGCTCACATTTGTTGACATCATCTCATGAAACAACTCGAGCACCACATATTTATCACCATCATTGTAGTAACCGTCCATAAGAGTGGTATAGGTTACAGCATTTGGTACAAGTCCATAAGTCTTAAGTGTCTCAAGCAACCTTCTAGCCATTGGTAGTTTTTTGCTTCTGCAAAACCCATATATCAAAATATTAAAAGTAACTATACTTGGGGTCATCCCCATTTCTATTATCTGCTTGTATAACTGTACAGCATCTTCTATACAACCAAACTTCACATACCCGTTAATCATTATATTGCACAAAATGATATGCAAACATAAATTACCATTTGCGAGGGAATCAAAATACATTCTTGCGGCTGCCACCATCCCATTCTCAAATAAACCAGAGAGGATAGAGCCATGAGTGACAGAACTGGGGAACATGTTTCTTGTGTACATCTCATTGCATACTTCTATAGCCTTCTCCACTTCCCCTATATTGCAAAGACCATGTATAAGGATAGAGTAAAATATGACGTCTGGCTTTACTCCCGTGGTTTCCATATTATCTAGCAAAGTCATTACCTTATCAAGTTGCCCCATCTTACATAAACAACTAAGCAACACACTGTAAGAAATGATATCTAACGGTAAACCTTTTGTAATCATCTCATGGAGCAATTTAATTGCTTCCGAAACATTGCCAGTCTGGCAATAACCGCACAACAGTATATTATAAGTAATGATATTGGGGTCCAAACCCTTCATCATCATTTTTCGAATGACCTGATCGATCCCTCCTACCAAGCCTAGTAGATGAAAACCTTTGACAAGAGTATTATAAGTCACAATATCAGCTTCAACCCCATACTTCTCCATATTTTCTGCAAACTGCAGAGCTTCTTCCATTGATCCAGAGATACACAATCCATGAATAAGGATATTATAGCTGTATGTATCAGGACTAAGTCCACGCTTTAGCATGACGCAAAAGAACGACCTTGCGACATCAACACGACCAATCCCACAAAAAGCTGACATAAGGGTATTGAAAGAAACAACAGAATCTCCACCCACCTTCACAGTCTCCTGCCAAAACTCTACCGCCCGTTGAATCATTGACTGCCTACATAGACCATCTATAACAATAGGATTTGTATATCTGCTTTCTCTAATCCCCCTAGCTTTTAGTTCATCATAAAGATCCCACATATGAGCAGTGTTCTTCAAGTTTTGCAACAAACTATTGTAGGTGAATACTGAAGGTAGTAGATTCAGATCTTTCATAGTTGCTAAAACAGCAAGAGCTTCAGTTAGCATCTCACATCTTGAATAACAGAATGCCAACATATCCCAGACAAGAATATTTGAATCCCAGCCCAAGAAACTGTTTCCAAGAAGCTCAGAAAGAAAAGGTGCAGCCTCTGATCCTAATCACATGATGAATGACCCATAAAAAGCCACGAATGATTCATTAGGTCTCTTACAAGAAAATAAATGTAATATAAAACATAGCTCATAGGCTGATATCTCACTATTGTGCAGCCAATCACTTAATAATTATGAAATGCAAGTTTAAACATCAGTTTAGTCTTTTGTTACCTGAGAATCATAACATCAAAACAAAATACGTCTAAACAATTATCAGGCAACAGTACATATTATAGCAACTAACCACCCAGGAAACTTCCCTTCCGCCTTTATGTTAGTAAAGGTAGCTAACCACTAATATTGACTTCTAATTATCACCCAGAGGCACAGACACATATCACCAATACCTTCCTATCATGATTCATGACGCGTCTACCTATACAACACTTCTCATTAAGCTACCCTAAGATACATAATCCTCGATCCTGAAAAAAATCAGAAACCTTTACATACTACATACCAGTAAACCCTCTGTCGAAGTTTAGCACAGTTTAATCAGAAAATCGACAAACTTTGAATTCCCTGTCAGCAACTCAATCTAAACCATAAATTGAGGATCCAGCTCCTTTAATTCTCTCAGGCGCGCCCACGTAGCTCGAAACTCAACCAAATAACACAACTCGAAGAATCATTCCAGCAAACAAAAATCTATCCTTAAAAAGACAATGAAGCAGAAGCTCTAATTAAGCAGGCTCCCTAAATCTCTAACCTATAGGCCGCGCCTCCGCCTAACAGGGCTAGTCCCCTATGAGCCAGTTACTTACTCCCAATTATAACAAAACTAGTTTGCTGGCCGGGTCACGCCCGGGCCGCCCAATTATATCATTCATACTCGTTTCACAAAAAAAAAAAAAAAAAATTAAACAACATACATGAAAGAAATAAACCAAAAAAATAGAATATTAAATTAAATGAAGTGAAAATTTCAGACCTTCCTCGTGAATAATCCCAAAGATGAGCTCCTTCAATTCCTCAACCCGGCGCAATCGGGCCAAAGCGTGAGCAACAATAAACCCGCATTTGGGCGAATGCCGAAACCCGAAATCCTTCCTCAAGGTGCCGTAAAACCCCACCGCTAACTCCGGCCATTGGAACCACAGCCGCTGTAAAATCCGAGCAACCGTACTCACATCCAATTGCCGAGAAAGTGACCGGCAGAAATAGCTACCGGAGAGGAAGCGGTGCGCGCCATAGGTTGTTAATCCGTGAAGAATTTCGTCGGCGGTGTTAATTGGGGGTTCGGCGACGGTGGCGGGACGGGGTGGTTGGTCGAAGAATACGGCGGCGACGGGGGCGGAGACGGTGAGCTTAGATAAGGGTTGAGCTAGACGGTGGTAGAATCTCCATTGATGGAGACGATAGAGCATGGAAATTTGGGGATTTTTTTAATTTAGGGTTTAGGGTTTAAGGAGGCCGTTAGTGTTTCGCGGCATTTTCAAAGACCGTTTTTGGCTTGGTAAAAGGGGGGGGGGGGTTTAACGATCAATGGCGGAGTATCTCTCTTTGTCTTGAGAAACAAGAAAGGAAAATCTACACCCAATCCACTCATGTACCGGTCATTTGCGAAACTTCTTACTCACAATTGATGCATTCGGTGAGTTTGTCATTCGTGGTGAAACAGGTGATGATACGAGTGACTAACCAAAGCATTTAACAATCATGAAAGACTTTTGTAAATCTTAGAAAAGTGAAAATGAAGAAAGAAACATTTCCTTCTCTTTTAGCATGTGATGAACGGATGACGCGTTAGATTTGCTCACCCGAACACGGCCTAATAGGTTTCATGTACTACTCTAGGTGAGATCGCGTGGTTAGTGCTTTTCGAGTGAAATTGGCATCCCTAGTAATATTTAGGGAGTTAGATAAAGTCAAAACCCCTTTGTTTCACACAATTAGTTGAAATTTTTTCAAATAAAGATCGAATTAAATGCCACAAGAGGTTGGATAATATGAGAAGACCAAATAGAAGTAGCCAATTAAATGATTTATTTAATTCTTCCATTTCTTTGCATTGCATGCTATCGTTTTAGTAGTTTGTAATCCTCTTATACGTTTAATTAATTAAACCAAATTGTCTATATGGGTGACGTGCAACACACGTTGTTGAACAAGTTTTTCTTCCACCATTTTGTTTAACATTTTTTTTTCGAGCATTATTTCGTTAAATCGTTCTGAAAATGAACCAAAACCTAAAGAAAACAAATGTGAGGGTGTAAAAAACAATTGTTGAAGGATGACATATCTTCGTCTCAACGAGGCGTAGAGTAGAAACCAAAGATTTAAAGAGGACTCACAAAACCCTATGCTTCTCGCGATTAGTTGAAATAGCCACAAAATCCTGAATAATATATGTAACTAATTATAATGATTTACTCCCTGAATTTCGTTGAATTTTTAACGATCAACTTGTATCCTTGTATACTTATTTATGAAATCAACCGTCAACAACCCAAAACAAGCTAGAAGCAAAGTAGGTAGCAATGTAGCATACATACTCTGATCAGAAGAAGTCAAGGTACTCGATCGAATATGTAGTTGACCGGAACATCCGTTTCATACTCTCACATATCCAAAATTCGTCATCACAACAACGACCAAAGAATGCAATTGGTAGCTAGGAAGCATGAAAATGTAGTAAATTAAACATATAGAAAACAAAACGTATAAAAATATTGAAGGATGACAAATCTTTGTCTAGTTCAGGCAAAAGAGTAGGAAGCAAGTTTTGAAAAGGACTCATAAACCAAAAACGACTGAGTTGCAGTGATGCCAACACAACAACTCAAAATTTGGCAAGTACTTCGTCACTACATATTCTAGTCATTATTTTTGAGATGCTGATATAATGATTTTAATTATATTCGATCTTAAGCCTCATAGAGCCATGGTATTTTTAATAAATAGTTTTACTTAGTTTTATTAATACTTTAATCTGTCGGCAGCTTGTAATAAGTTGTAATACAATATGTGTTGATCAATCAAAATATTGAGACATTGTTGTCATATCAATCGTTCGATGATATAATTTGAATATCGGTTTTTCTAACATGATACAAGTGTATTTCCTTCCTTAATTAAGTTAGATCCGCACTTGAAAAAAACAAAATGTAGGATCTCATTGATTAATTGAAGAAATCATTACTTAAGTAAGAAAGGAAATGCACTTTTATCATGTGGCTTGTGGACACGTGTATGTTAGATAAATTCATTTGAACATTTGATAATAAATGGATACTCCTTCCGTTTTTGTTTACTTAATATATAGTATTAATATATGATTCGATTATGTATTTATGTTTGATAAATTAATATAGGCGATTATGCAAGAGCAATTTTAACCAAACATTAACGGATAAAAAGAGGGGGGGAGTTGTATCTACGTAGGTCGATGAATATTGTATAACGTTCATCATCCAAAAGAATACTCTGACATTAGTATTCACCTTACTTTGATTATGGTCTTATGAAGTATATTTTTATAACCCATACATTTAGTATTATTACAAGATGCCTAAACCAAAAGCATAATATATAATATAGTGGATTAATCAAGTACTAGTAGGCGAATTGAATAGTATACTAGCTGTAACCAAATTACATGATTAGTGTTTAATATATGTGTGAAAATTATCATGGTTTATTGTATTTTACTATGGTACTATTTTAGTGTATGATCATCTAAGCACCACCCTTTAATTATTTGGTCCACCAAAAATTATGCATTTTTAAGCTACATACTCCCTATAAATTATATTGTAGAGGGTCATTTGAAGAAAGAAAATTATTGTGGAGGGCCAATGCTAATGATTGGAAGACATAATACTACGAAATTTATATAAACGGGATTTAGCCATTTAGGTACTTGTTATATATATCCTTGTTAATTACATAAGATCTAGCTTGAATTCCTGTTATTGCCTGAATTGTACGTATATGAACTAAATGGTCGAGTTTGTTTAGAGCAAGTATATACTCCGTATATTAGACAATAGTAGTACGGTCTTATTTTGTCGGTTTTTAGTCATTTTATGTGTCATTTTTGCTAATTTTTACCAAAATCAAAATTCATCTAAATCTATATAGATTATTAGGAAATGTTTGGAGTACTATCATAAACTCGTATGATATATCTGTCCAACTTTTTGTCATTGCTTGAGGGCGAAGGAGAGAAAATAGTTTTCTAAGACTAGTGAAATTAACACTTCACCAACTAAAGCCTAGCCAAGTTTCCTTTTAAAGACCCCCTTACCAAAAGCATCATAAATCTCAAATCCCACAAACTTTTCCTTTGTATCCGTCCCAATGATTAATTAATTCCATAACATACCTTAATATAATTTATTTAATTATTAATTTTCTTCCCTATCTTAGCTAATATATAGCTATAATTTTATTTGCAAGTGTTTAATCTAATTTATAGGTGGCTCAAGAAGAAAAATGTCAAGAGCAAGTGTAAGAAAACAAGTGATAGAGAAGAGTAGAAAAGTGTTTAAGGAGAAAGAAAAACCACACCAAAACAATAACATCTTCAAAAGCTTGAAGAAGGTGTATCCATTACGTATCCATAGGAGCAACTCCTTACTCTCGGTGTCATCGTTATCTTTGTCACAAACCTCGACGGACTCGTCCTTGACCGATAACTCGAGCTCCTTGGATCAGAAGATCACGGTGTCTATCGATTCTCTTCGCGCTATTGCGAATCCTAATAATGACAGGAAAGATCAGTCACCTACTACGGTGGTTGTACATGTTGTGGGCAAAGAAAGTAGCCCTAACACTCCTAAGGCTTGTCACGATGGGGTGGCCAAGAGGTGCCATTGGATAACCAAAACTAGTGGTAAGTCGATCTTATTATATATTCTTAGGTTGCGAAATCTAAATGGCTTGATAAATGAGTTAAAGAGTAATTTTAAGGTTCTTGCCGCAAAGCACCATAAGAGTCATCATCTCAACCATCCATTATGTTAAAAATCAATCTACATCATCTATTATTTTTATTTTAGGTATGTTTTATAAATTATATTATAAATAACCAAAAAAATAGAACTCCTCATGAGTTATATGATCAACCACGGGTTATTAATTAGTTAAAATTCATCCCAAAATTCGAAAGTTAGAGATTCGATTTTTCACTAACTAAAACGCACATCATATTGGTAAAAGATCTCCACAATATATCAGATATGCATACCCCTTGAACCTAACTAACGTTTGAAAACTGTTGAAGTATAAAAACATTGTGGGTATCCTAATCATCAGTCTAGAATTTTGGCTCTGGTTTCTAACATGGTATCAGAGTCTCACCGATCCTGAGATCTCAAGTTCGTAACACAATAATTTGCTGAGTTTATTCCCAAAATTCTTTGGATCCATTTTTCTAGCAATTGTTGACCTTATGTTGCGGGAATAGTTAAATGACACAACCTTACATTATTAGTGGGGTTGATCTTGTGTATATGTTGCCCTAAAGTCCTAAATTAAACCTGGCCTTGCAATTGCAGAAGTACAAGGACGACGCCGGTATTTTTCGAGTTTAATTAGTACTCCGTAACTTAATTTTGATCTTCGTATATGGTGTCCTTTAAAAATAAAAATAATAAGTAAACAGAGTCGTCGTTGGCTAGTCGTATGCTTATGTTTATTTAATTTGGGTGACAAGAAGTCTATTTTCTGGTTAGTCCAAACATATGCATTATGCATCACTTGAAGTAACACTACTCGATGTAACGCCTCATCGGGTTACAGTTTGGTGCGTTAAAAAAAATCTCGGAAGAATGATTATTAACAAGTTACGGAGTACTGTATAAATTAGAGTATTAATAACAAGTTTAATTTTATGAAAACTGCTCTAGGACAAAAATCGGTCTTCAATTTGTAAACGATCGATCGTGCGTACTAAACCATGTCCGACGAATCGACGTTCATTCGATCAATCTCTAATGGTTTTAGTTTTATGTACAAGTAAAACTATATATATGAGCAAAAATATATACCAATTCAATTTCATGGAGATCAAATGATAAGAAAAACCATCAAAAATAATATTATGAGTGATTAATTTCGTGCTTCTTGATTGACCGGTTCTGAACGAAATGGACGGACAGATAAGGCGTATGTATCGTTCCATGACGAGCAATGGGGCGTACCGGTGTATGATGACAAGTAAGTATCAATGCCATAAAAATGCATGTTATAATTCATAAAGTATAGCTCAAATCTTTTTTTTTTTTTTTTTTTGGTTGCTTCATATGTTGGCTTTTGTGTATAGATCACAATGTGTGTATATCTTTCTTAATAATTTGATATTTGACATTTAAATTTGTTCAACAGTCAATTATTTGAGCTGCTTTCAATGTCTGGTATGTTGATGGATTATAATTGGACTGAAATTCTGAAAAGAAGAGGTCATTTGAGGTAATTAATTAATTAAAGCAGCCATAAATACATATTTATTTTAAGGGAAAATTTATGGGGAACCACCTTCAACTTTCACCATTATTTGGGGAACCGCCTTATTAATTTTTTTTTTTGTGGAGAACCACCCAATATAAACAAAACCAAGGGATGGAACCACCTCTTTACCCAAACCACCCACCCAACACCTCTAACCACCACGCATCACCACCCGTCAACACCAACTACCACCTTAACTACCCTCGACACCCCCAACATGGTCGTCGATCACCGGTTACCATGCTTGTAGCGGCCGAAAACCGAGAGGAAAGAGAAAATGGAGGGAGAGAGAAAACGGTCGTGGAGGGTGGAGGACATGGAGTCGGGGGAATGTGGTGGTCGGCGTGGCCTTGTCGGCGGTGGGTGGTGGCAGTGGCGGCAAGAATGGTGGTGGCTAGTGGTCGTTAGAGGTGGTGAGAGGGTGGTTTGGGTAAGGAGGTGGTTCTACCCTTTGGTTTTGTTTATATTTGGTGGTTCTCCACAAATTTATTTTAATAAGGTGGTTTCCCAAAAAATGGTGAAAGTTAGAGGTGGTTTCCCACAAATTTTCCTATTTTAAGCATATCATGATAATTATTATTATGACATGGTTTTCTTTACTAATTACGAGTACTTGATTAGTTTCGTGTTTTAGTTAACTCTGGATGATCTTGATGTCATGTTCATAGAGATGCTTTTGGGGGATTTGATGTCAACTACGTTGCACTTATGGGAGAGAAAGACATCACCGAGATATCTTCAAACAAGGAGCTCGGACTCGCCGAGTGTAGAACAAGGTGCATTGTAGAGAATGCAAAGGGGATACTTAAGGTATGTCGCCTAAGACTCTGATGTATTATCTAAGAGATAATGATACTTTATTTACAATCTGGTACCCAAAAAAATTAGGTAAATACAAAGTGATGCATAATGCATTTCTAAACAATATTTGATCGGTACCATGTACATACGCTCTCTTGTTGTTGGCAACTAACCTCGTATAAAAACACGTAGTTTATACATGTGATATCTATATATAAGACTATAATAACAATTGTAATTACGTGTATTGACTCGATCTCTTTAAATTAACGGAAGTATTATTCATTCATTAAATCCCATTTCCAAATTTCTAACTATATTGACATTTTGCGCCAGTACTTAATTTATTGGACATACTTGATTTTTTGTAAATACCATGAAAAATGCAGGTAATGAAAGAGTATGGATCATTTAGCAGCTACGTATGGGGATATTTCAACTTCAAGCCAATAATTAACAAGTACAGATTTCCAAGAAATGTGCCTCTAAGGACTCCAAAAGCCGAGGTCATAAGCAAGGACCTGGTCCGGCGAGGGTTCCGGCTAGTCGGACCGGTGATCCTACAATCCTTCACTCAAGCCGCTGGCATGACCATCGATCACCTTATTGATTGTTTTAGATACAACGACTGTGTTAGCCTTGCTGAAAATCCTTGGAGACATGTTTAAGTTATTTAATAACTTATTTGTATATTTGATCGAATGCATACACTGATACACATACGAGTATACTGTAACTAATTTTTATTATGTTGAAGGATACATATATGATTTGTTGAGTATTTATGTAGAGAAAAGAATCGTGAATTCTTTTAGGATAAAATATTGTGCATTAAACTCTTTACGATAGAGTTATTTAATTTTTCAACTATCGAAAATCTCAATGCAGTATAAAAGATAACAAAAATACTAGGAGTCTATATGTAAACAAATAAAAAAAATATCTATAGTTAGTTCGTAGTAAAAATTAATCAAAGGTGCAGTAAATTTTGTAAATGTTAGATTATAAGGAAAGATAGACAATCAAGGGTCCTTGATTTGGAAATTAAATCAATTTAAATTTCTTTCTTTAATTGATTCGTAATAATGTTGATTTTATAGTCAGTTTCATAAATTTACTGCAAACATGTTAAATTTACTACACAAGCATATTATTAATTACTACTTGCAATCTTCATTTACCACACTTGATTATGTTATAGACAATTTTTCTATTGTCTACATATAGACTCTTAGGATCATCCAGAAAATAAACATATATGTTGCCTAATTCATTGGAAGAATAAGAAATGATGAATGCTTCAATTACATTTACCCATTTTTTAGCTTCTGTTTTCTACTCTCGCGCAAGCCATAATAATAATTATAAAAGACGTGTTTTTGTAAGTTTCTAATTACAGTAATTAGGTTCTTGACAAGTACCGCAAAACACCATAAGAGTCATCATCTCAACCATCCATAATGTTACAAATGAATCTACACTATCCATTATTTTTATTTAGGTATATTTTATAAATTATATTGTAAATAACCAAAAAATTATAAAATAAAAATGGTTAATTGCATTGATTTAATCTTTTATGCTTATGTATACATTGTACTAACTATATCCAATAAGATTTGATAGCTCATTTTAGAAAAATATATTAAGTTATTTAAAAATGATTTATTATGGTGTTTCGTGGTAATTGTCGAGCACTCTAGAACTCCTCTTCTAAGTAATATTAATATCTATGATTCGTAAAAAAATATGTTTAAGTTAATGGAGGATTATTTTCTTGTTGATGCATGATTTAATTTTACTATTATCGTTGATAAATATGACATATTCTACGCGGTGACTAAATTTTTTTCCTATACATTAAGACTTTATCCCCTCCTCCCCCCCCCCCCAAAAAAAAGGGAAATTATCCAATATACCCCTGAGGTTACCGAAATTTTCCGATATACCCCTCAGGTTTCCGAGCTATCCAGCGTACCCCTGAGGTTTGCGAAATCGTGTTTTTTGAGATTTTTGACTAACGGCGTTTAACACCGTTAGACCCTCACAAAATTTGACTATTTTAAACCAAATTGACCCTTAATTACAAATCAATTAAACAAAAATAAAGAAAATAAAACCCAACCCATTTCTCTCTCCTCCCCACTCCCCACTCACCACCCTTGCTCCGCCCCTCCCCCACCCTCGGCCATCTCCACCACCACCACTCTTTCCGTATAAAACCCACTTATCTCATCAGCTAGCCTTCTCAATCGCACCATTTTCCGACCAAAAACCAACTTTCTCTCTCTCCCTTCAATATCACGTTGAAGCTTCGGTAAGAAGAAGAAAGAATCCAATGGATTTCCAGAGCATGAAGAGGCGTGAACTACAAGCCTTGTGCAAGAGGAACAACATCCCTGCCAACCTCACCAATGCCGCCATAGCCGACTCTCTCTCCAACCTTCCTTCCGTATGTCTTGAGCTATTATTATTTTGATTTTGTTCTACTTTATTAGTCATCTGGAATTACATTTTTATTACGACGAAGCGTCGACCAGATTCGACATCTCGGAGTGGTACAGGAACGGAATCGTCGTCGAGAGTGGTGGTGGAGATGGGCGAGGGTGGGGGAGGGGCGGAGCAAGGGTGGTGGGTGGGGGAGTGGGAAGGAGAGAGAAATTGGTTGGGTTTTATTTTTTTTTATTTTTGTTTAATTGATTTGTAATTAAGGGTCAATTTGGTTTAAAATAGTCAAATTTAGTGAGGGTCTAACGGTGTTAGACGCCGTTAGTCAAAAATCTCAAAAAACACGATTTCGCAAACCTCAGGGGTACGCTGGATAGCTCGAAAACCTGAGGGGTATACCTGAAAATTTCGGTAACCTCAGGGGTATATTGGAAAATTTCCCAAAAAAAAAAAAACATTAGAGCTTGATAGCAATGTCCTTCGACATACCCTATACATAAAGATATATCCATCAAGTAATGATTGATGATCTCCCGGACCACGCGCTTAACTTTGTCTTTAATTAAATATATAAATAGTTAGTTGTAGAATGAATTCATAGACATATCATGCTCAATGCTCCTCCATGTGCTCAATGCTTATACATATGATGTTCTCGGGAGCACAAGGAGTATGGTGGTCTTTCTCACAATAGAGGAGTAGAGAGCACACTTAAATAGATTTTAAATATTATAAGTGTAGTCTCTACTCATCTATTGTGAAAAGGACCACGCACCATACTCCTTGTGCTTTCGGGAGTATAGTATAATTTGCGCTATAATCTAGAAGTACCATGCATTTAGCTACCCAAATAGACTTTGTCCAAGAGAAGAAAAGAAAGAATCAACAGCTCGAAAAATAGAAAATTTAAGATTCTCCCCAAACACACCTAACTATAATTAACTGCCAATCATTAATTTAGGGCATTAGACTATATGGTTGTTGAACTTGCCAATTATTGAAGTTGGGTTTTTAAGCAGTGCATACAAAACTCATCAAAAGCCCATCAGACTTCACATACGGAGTATATATATCCATGATGCATGCATGCCCGTCGGAAGGTCGGATAAATATTTTGCCTTGCGCAGTTGCGCCCCCGCCCATTGGGGTAGTATCTGGTGGTCGGCTGGGGAATGGGTGGCGATCGACGAGCAGATGAACGAGAAAGAGCAATGCATGGAAAAGAGGAAATGAAATGAACAACTATGATGTTTTTTGCGTGAAAAGTTGAAAACTGGAACTGGGTTTTGGTTTTAATTTTCTCTAGAACCAAAAAAAAAAAAAAAAGTTAACAAAGTCAATGATCAAAGTTTGTTCTTCTGTTACTCCCTCCATTTCATTCATTTGTTTACGTTGGGCTTGCACAAAACTCAGTCAGACGTAAACAAATTAGTGAAATGGAAGAAGTATTATTTATGATCGGTTTAATTTTGAGAAACCGTTTTTTTTACTTGGATTTTCGATTTTTTTTTTCCCTGACATTAACGTCAAGTATATCAATCAACAATTCAAACAAAATTGACCCCAAAAAATAAAGACAATTTTTTTGCTACAATTTAAAATTGCAGAAAAAAAAAAGGTGATTAGCAATTCCAGCTGTTAGAATATTTTGATCCAAAACCAAAAAATAACCCAGCAGTCCATCACCGGCCCAGACAAGATTTGGCATGGGCCTTAGGTTACTCACTTGAATCAATGCAAGTGAGCCCAACCCAACATGAGAATGTGTAAAATTGAAAGTAACTATTTGTTTTTGTTAATTTTGACAACTAAAGATATGAAAACGTAACCTATCATGGATTATATGTCGATCTACCCTCTTTTACTATTAAAATACATTTTAAATGAATTTTTTAAATGAACTGTAAAGAGAGATGACATGTGTCATGGTAGATAGCCGAATTGAAGTCGGTAAACATGGTCGTTGCCTCTAACACATTTTTTAATATATAGTACTCCCTCCAGTCCAGATTAAACTTCTCATCCTCTTTTTAAGGGTTCGGCTTTGTTTTCCCCATTTCTAAAATGTTACGTTTTTTGTCGAGTGAATAATTAAGGATGCTAGATAAAGATGTTGGTGATAGGTAACTTATTTGCTAAATGAATTATTAAGAATTATTTATTAGTTTTTCTTTGGAAGTGTGCAAAAGGGAGTGGGAAGTTTAATCTGGACCGGAGGGAGTATAGTATAAGATATACTGTAAACTGTCAAAGTGCTTATATATTTCTATTAGTTTTAAGGCCCGTGCAATGCACGGGTTTCTTAATAGTGTACTATATATATGTGTTTCAGTTATGCAGTGACGTTCATTATAATTAGATTAGATCAATGATTGTTAGCTCGAAGGATGTTTTTACTTCTATTAATTTCAACGGTCAAAATGCTTATATGCTTCTAATGTTATTTTATCTATTCCTTTTTTTTATATATATAATTTTGCTCGGATCCCCTTACTTTTAACTAGAATCGGTAAGTTTATGGCTACTACTTTATGCTTCTATGATTCGACTGTAACTTTTTAATCTGATATGATATGAATTAGTTTATTATAATGATTTGATTTTTATTGGAAATTACTACATTACTGTGTACCAATAAGTAGACTAGTTCATTATTGAAAGTTACTATATAAGATAATAAAATCTGATGATTTAATATCAGTTGAATTCATCGCAAATTATATTGAAATCACAGCGAATTTTAGTGGTTTTATACGTTGGGACTAGTCACTTTACAAGTTTACATCCATGTTGTCATTGATTGCTTTCAATAAAATTAATCAAACTTTTGATATCATGCTGATTTGCCAGTACATACTACATCATTTAGAATGTTCTAGTTCAATTCCGGTAGTGTACATCTATCCATTATACTAGGAGTGATACTTTTAGTAGCATACTTTGGTTTTGTGCCTCCATTTTACAGGTTACTAAAGATGAGCACTTAAGTAGGTCAGATTCTTGCACTAAACAAACAAAGCAGGTTAGATTCTTGATTTAATTCGCTAATTTGCATACTTAATTATATGTTAGGGCCAAAAAGAACATCCCATGACTTGACCATTTGCGTCTTTCCTCTTTCTCCTATTACATACGTATCAATGCAACATATAATACGAAGTATTTAGCATCCTCTTCTTTTGATAATTTATACCGAAAATCGAAATATTGCGAAAAGAAGTTGCGGCTTAGTGCTTTACCCTACATGTGATGCTGATACACAACCTACTAGGCTACTGCTGTTACTGATAGGCAACCTCACTTGAAAGAGAGACACAAACTCCCCCGACCAAGCCTACTTGAATTGAGCTCGTTCATCTTTTTGGACGTACCCTTGCTCGCTGAGAATTTTTGTGTCATGCTATAAAATTCCGACTAAAAAGTAGTTAGCAGCAAAAAGTGCCCATATTTATGTTTTATAAGTCCTACTAAAAAAAAAATCGCTTTACCTCGAATTTCGACTTGCTAGGGAAGCTCCCGTTTCCTTAAATTGTTAACATTTTATTTGAATTTTTCTGACATTTTTAAATCATATGACATATATTGTGTAACATATTCAAACGTTACGATAACAATGAAATTGGAGAGAGTACTTGTTGGGGTTCATTTTATAAATGAGGTCACAACTCTTAGGAATACAGGCTCAGTCCCTTGGAAAGCCCATGTGATGTCCATAAAGTTCAAGAAAACCTCAACCCTTGGATTATTATGAGAATGAAGGGTCAAGATGAAGGGGGAACCCCAAAGATTCTTCCTTGGGAGTACTCACTTCACTATAAATATCCCCCCATTTATTACAAATCCAGGGTCATTCTAATTACACTTTATACATTTCTGATAAGCTTAATGCTATATTAGTACTAAGTAAGTCCCGACACCCCATCTTCGACCGCACCCTATACTGACTTGACCGTCGGAGGGGCGTCGCCTGGGTAAAACCGGGCCCCTTGACTATGTGTTGCTTGCGCAGGTTTGAGACGACACAACCCTCAATCTATCCCAAAGTCGAACTCACACCAACAGTGCTATATGAATCGGTTTTGTACATCAAAGAAAAACGCCCTAATCATCTGTCTTAGTCAATAATTGGATGGGTAGTTGTTTGAATTGATTACTACTGCAGACATTTGTATTTGGGCAATGTTCTATAACTAGTGTCTTTATTTTAGTTAGGGTCCTTGAACAAGTGAGTGAACCAAGGTGTATTATTGGGATAGTAGTACACTAATGGCTAATGCCAATGTACGTACCCCTCAATAACACTAGTACCATATTGCACCTACCTTACTAGTCTAGTGACTCCTTATCTAGAAACTATCTCTTACTTGAAGATTTACTTCTCCATCCACTGAATGTGTGATACCCTGCAAATTAAATCATCTATAAAAGATAATTGATAAAATCAAATCGCTACAGATGCTACTACGATGGATTAGAGATCGCCGATCACGTTGATCATTATATGTAAAGACAAACATTGACATAGTCAAAAGATAAAACACGAAGTAAGGGTAAGAACAATTCGTAGATCGACATGTAACATACTAAGTTAACATCAATTGGGATGAAGTTGTTATCATAACCCCCAATGAATTTTTGCAAGTAAATTGACATTAATTTGATAAAGGGCATCAAAATTCAACACTAGAAAAGTAGACAAACAAAGGTCCCATTCAATCAACACTAAATAAGCTCTTTATTCATCCATCATTTTATCTTCACTCCTAAACTATCAAGGACCATCCCAGAAGACCCTACTAATTTACAACTTGCATGAGATTTAATTTTACATATATAATTGAGTAGTCCAATTTAAAAAGAATAACAAGGCCAATCGAAGATTAGACTGCCCGTTACCACCACGTTCATTGTGAGGGCCCAAATTACCAATACACCCCCAACTTGAACTTTTTATAACTCCCCAGTCCCCACCCATCCTCAAATCCTCACGAAGGATAATGTCAAGAATCGGATCAAGTGTTAAGTAGTTTGATTTTGTTTAAGAAATTTTGAGTGTTATTCCCGCCGTACGCAAAAATGTATGCTACAAGCTACTCAAGCCCGCAAAGGTATAGCTCAATAGTTAAAAGGGTGAAATTTTATTCATTTGGTCTCAAGTTCAAACCCCACTAAAGTGAGTGTCATGCTGGAGATTATACCTCTGAGCTTCTCCTACTACATGCAAATGTGTCTAACCTGGTTGCGTGGCTTGTAGAGCGTTGCATCTGCGGGGTCTACCCAGAGCACACTTAAGCTAGCGCCCACGGGGCTACGGGTTCCCCGTATTATCAAAAAAAAAAAAAAAAAAAAAAAAAAAAAGATACTCTCACGATTGCTAGCCGAGTGAAACGGATTCTAAGGCTAATTATTAGAGTGAAATTCTGATAAACCAAATGGACAAACTAAAACAATAAAAGCTCTCCATGTTCTTCTCCGGCAAATTATGCATCTTCACGTTCACCCTTCTTTGATCATGACGGGTGCGGTCGGCAGGAATCTGACTCCTAACAACAATCATATTCTTGACGAAGACCCTCCCCAAATTAAATATGCATGTTTATCCGTTGAGTATAGACACAACAATATAGTGTGAGATATACGATGTCTAAGCTTGCATTATACCATCTTATTACCAATTCTCAAATCGTGATGAGACAGTGAGTAAATTAGGGCAATGGCTCCCCGCTCTATCTATAGAAGATCCAATGTCTAAAGTCTAAACTTACATGATACATCAATGCTTCTTTGCAATTTGCAATTTGCCAAAAAATCGTATACAGAGTATATGTCAATGACCCGTTATGATTCAACTTATACCCAACATATATATGATACCCGAGATTTGTGTAACTTTTAGTTGTTCAATTCGTGATAGCTACCGGTTAAGCAACACCATAGCTATGAGTACCAAGTAAAACTTACATTTCATAGACTGAATTTTACATTCAGCCTTTGGAAATAAATAGCATAAATGTCTATTATATGAAAAGTAATGTACCAGACACCGTGTCGTAAAACCGCAAAACTAACCCAAAAAAACATATAACACCCAAGATAGAAGAAACAATTTGTTGGGATATTGCTTAGGGTAAAAGGCTTCATCTTAATATAGATCATCCACTTCAAGAAATTTCTTGCATTCTTGCATATGCACTTTTACCCAACATAGGAAAACAATAACTTCCACCTGAAACTTGACATTATATATACATATAGATCAAAACCTTAAATTTTTTGGACCACAGATCATTTATATTTTCTTGCGCCAAAACGGAATGAATTAACCAACCAATGCATCATATTATGGGGAAAGTGCAACTACGTAATGTCCATAGTCCATACCACTATTTTTCGAGTGCCCCAAAATATTAGTACCACTTCTACTTCTCTGAAAGGCCAATTTTGGATAAGTTGCTTGTTTAATAAGTATACTGTATTTATCACTTGCCCAGTCAGCATATACCAAACTCTTGAATTATTTATGTATAAATGGTCATTTCTTTCATTGAAATCTCAACTACTGATGAACATGGTATATGTCATTTTCATCTTAAGTTGTATACTTCATCTGATGTTATATGATAATTATAAAGTGAAAGCAAGTAGATGAGATTAAACGAAAAAGGACCATTATCCACATTGGCAAAGAAAAGTGTGGGGGCGTACTGACATTATACTTGAAATCGAAATTGCACGAGTTTGACCCCCGCGACTTATTAGGTGCCACTTAGAAGCATGTAATTATTATTCGCATAGTACTTCAATAAGCTAAACATGTCATGATGTGCAGAAGTCAATAGACGACTAAGGTAACTCTAAATCTACAATTCTCAATAGGCACCACTGTTATGCTCTAAAATTTGAACATCTCGGTTGACCCAAATAGACGAAACTTAAAACCAGGCTTCGATTTGAAATAAGACGCTTCTATGATAGGATATGAGAATACAAGATTCCGAACATTAGTTACCCAACTAGACAACTCAAATCCAAAACTGATACTGGCATACTGCAAGCAATGAACAAAATTCCATAATTCCATTATCTGTACACTATATACAGGACCACAGTCACATCACTGGTCCTCCGCACCTGTAAAGAAAGAGCATTATCCTGCTGCACATTTTTTTCCTGCACGACAGTAAACTTTTTGGCCAAAAACCTTAAAAAGAGACGAAAATAGATGATACAAAAACTTTAACAAGATGATGATTACAGTAAAAACCAAGCTTCATTTCAAGAGAAACTAAAGAGTCTCAGGAAGAACTCACTATCTACATAATATTTCTCTTTTCTCTTTTCTCTTTTTTTTTTTTTTTTTTGTTCTTTTTTCTTTTTTTCAGGACTTTTGATTCTACAAAAATTATTTATCAAACAAGTCCTAAAGAGTGGGGAGTAAAAAAAAAAAAAAAAAAGCATCAAGCTCTCTAAAAAAAATTTAAGAAAAAAATACAAACAAATTCTACTTAGTCAGCCAACTTCAGTGCACTGAAGTTTGCTTCCAAAGAATATTTACAGCACTTGCCCCCAAGAACACACAAACCATCCACTTTCCTCAGGAGAAGCCCTCTGATCTATAAACCTATTAGTCCTCCTTCACTCTTGCATAAGCCTACATAGCCTTCTTTCCTCAACCTTTAACCCGTTTACGTTTACGTGTACTCTATCTCAAAACTGGCAAGAAGTTCCGAGCCTCTGTCTCTGCTTCTGCCCGAGAGTAGCAGACTTGCGCTCAGCAAATGCTGGGCGCAGCAGCTCCTGGAACTTCTCGAGAAAAAGTGTCCACTCTTCCTCGGTCATGTCGGTCACCTTAACGAAGTTTGCACTAGCGGGGAGCTGCTCATTTGCACTCCTGTGGCCTGAGGATGAATAGCCGGTTTCTGGTTTTGTCATCCCTGAAAACTTCAGACTCTTTTCCCCCAAACTGGTGTGTTTGAGTGACATTGATATGTTTGACATTGATGGAAACTTCTCAGGAATAGGGAGAACTGGGAAACCCTCCCCCTTCCCCTCCTCCACCTCGACCTCACTATCAACGCTCTCCTCGTCTTCCTCATCAAGGCTTGCCAGCTTCGAGAGAGGGTTTCTGCCGTTCATGCCAAAAGATGGTGATCTGTTGAAGAAGTCCTCACCAGCCACCATCTTTGGAGTGTAGTCCCATTCATGCTCCTCACAGTCGATGTCGAACTGGAATTCGTCATCAGTACCTTCAGATTTTGGCATGAATAGTTCCCTCTCTGCCATCTGCCTCCTTGCTTCAATGCAGACAAGCTCAAGTTCGCTAGGCTCCTCCTCTCCACTACGAAATTCCCTGCTCATCATCTCACCAATCTCAGCAAGACAGAGTCCAGAGGCAGCAGCGTCCTTGAGGAAAACAGTACAGAGCACCAAAATCCGAAGGCAAGCCTCACGAATCATTGGAAGCTCAGCACGGAGCATGTCACAATCTTTGTATGGATCAAGTCTCTCAATGTAGTCTAGCTCATCCTCAGAAAACGGGAGTGAGGACTGAGGCCAATGGATCCACTCAAAGTATGGATCCTCCAAACTCTCAGGAAGGCAAAGACCATGGTCAATGGGTATGAGCTCAACTTGACCAAATCTCCCTACACCGTCAAGCTTCCTGACAAGAAGGTTGCCAGCATGCCTGTCGGTGTTAAAAATTCTAATGTCCAGAATCCCAATCCTATGCACAGCAGAGACAGGGAAGCTTGAAGTCCCATGGTCGCTGGCATCAAAATCATGTTGAATGAATTGTTGGCAAGATGCAATCTTACTGACCAATTTTTTCTTGTGAGGTTTGTTACCATTCACCCCATCATTAACATTAAAGATAGAGTGGGTTATCTTCACCAAAGCAGTGGCAGGCACACTAGCAAACTGCTCGTGATCAAGGAGATAAGCAACAACCTCTCTGATGCCCGTCTCCCCAACCCTGACAGAGCGCTTCAGCCCAGGCTGCCCCAGAGCCCGACCCACGAAGCCTTTCGGATTGTTTGGTGCAAATGGCTCCTCATCAGTGGGCTTCACAATAGCCACGCTCTCACCCTTACTATTCCTAAAATAGTAAGCACCCCCAAGCCCGCTATGAACAGGCACAGGGTCAACCTCATTCTTTATAGCCTTAACAATCTCTTTCACCATCTGCTTAGCCCCCACAAACCTCTCTGAATTCCCCAACACCTCAACCAGATTACTCTTATCCTTAGGCTGGAGATCCCCACCTCTAGGAGACAAACAAGGAGTTGATGAACTCCGGTGCATATTGCTCCTAGACAAAAGAAGGGGCGAATCATTCCTAATAGCATCAAGGTCATTCTTCAACACTGTATCCCCAAACGACAACGAACTCTCATCAGTGGGAACATTCAACGCAACCTGCAGCCTCCTCTTCACCGTATGAACATTATCACTCCGATCCAACTCCATCCCCAAAACACACCCCGTATCAGTCTGCACAAACACCCTTCTCCTCCCAGTAGGATGCTTCGGGCTGCCATGGAAATCCCCCGACAACAAGTTCCTGAAAATCCCAATGGGGGCCTGAGTCTGAACAGGACTGTCTAACTTAGACATGATGCTGAAGTTGGCCTCTCTGACTGCTAGGAAGCGAGATGGTTGCGAAAGAGAGCCCGTTCTCCTCTCTCAAGCTAGCCCCAAACTCGAAACAACCCAGAAACCCTAACAAGGTTTCGATCATTAAATAACAAACCCACAACCAAAAAACACCTTTCCTCCAACAAAAACCCAACAATACTCAGTATAAATCCTCAACAATAAACAGCAGAAATTCGAGCGAAAATCGCCTACATCGAAAGAGCCATCGAGATTAAAGGGGTAATCTTAATCTGTTGATTAAATATCTGCAAATCAAAGCTCAATATCAAACTCACAGCTCAAAAGATTACATCTTTATCACATTTACTTCATCAACAATCAGATCTATCACCCAACTTATCATAAGAACACTTAACACTCAAGAAACCCAAAAAAAGCTAAAATCAGAACAAGTATACATCATCCAATCTAAAGCAAAACTCTTTTTTTCTTATTCAGATAATAACAAGAATAACACTAAAGATATGATAATGATAGTACAGCATAGTAGCATACCCAAAACAAAAAAAAAAAATCAGCTCCCAGAATAACATCACCATATAAAACATGATGAGAAATTGTACTGTTCTACATTGTCAGAACATTCTAAATCTTTTCATTTCTTTCCAACCATCATCAAGTAACCATACCATTACCATACTAATATAACTAAATCTTCAACATTACGCATCCAAAATATAACAAAACTACTAAAGTTTCAATCTTTTAGTACATTTTACATCAAAATGAAGAATAAAAAAAAGAACTAACCTTTAATTAGTGCGAGATCTGAAAGAAAAACAATTTCCTCTTTTTTTTTTTTTTGTGGGTTGACAAAAAAATGATCAAAGATTCATCATCATCAACAACAAACAAAAATCCAAGGTTTAAGAAATCATCAAGAAAAAAAACCAAAAAATTAAAGCTTAAACCTTTGATTAGTGTATGAGTAATATGAGTATTGTGGTTTTGGGTTTTCTCTCTCCTCACTCTATTCCTTTCTCTCTCCGCGTTCTCTCTCTCTCTCGCACTAAACTTCTCTCGTTTCTCTCTCCTCTGTATAATTATTTTCATTTTTTTCTGCCCTCGTTGGGTTCTTTTTAACAGTGGACCGCCAAAATAAATAAAGATTAATTAATTAAAATAAAGAAAAAAGATAGAATAATTAAAAAATGGTTTTTTATTTTTCTGTGGGTAATTTTGTGTGTTTATTTTTTTTTTAGTTTAATTGTTATGTGGGTCACTCAAGGGAGTATATAGCCAATATAGGTTCGTTGGAAGAGTCTAGAACCAGCAACAATTGCCGTTGGATATGGAGACGTGGTGGTCAGGGGTATTTTAGTAATTTCACATCAGGGGTGATGAGGCTGACGTGGAGGGTTAAGATTGGGAGTTTGACGTGGCTTTGGTTATGGGGTCACCTTCAAGAGTGTTGCTGTTACTGTTACTGATATTATTATTATTATTATTACTGAGGTGCTTTTGTTTTGTATTAATTTATTGTATCTGTACTATGATATTATGAAATATATATGGTGGTGGAAATTGGTGGTGAATCATAATTGTGTGATGGTGAAAATGAAATTGTGGGTTGGACTTATTCGGATAAGTTTTTGAAAGGATTTGTATCTTGATTGTAAAGTAACGAGTCTTTTAGGATTGATTTTTGGCTACATGTTGATATGTAATTACGATTATATTAATGGGTAAGGCTTATTTTATGACAGTGGGTTTATTTATCTTGACAAGTAAGTACTTTATGATGTGTGTTTTTGAATTTATCTTGCCAAGTGATAGATATTGCTTGGTCAAGGGGTAAGTTTAGCAATGAGAGTTATGTAATGATACTAGACTAGGGAGTTACGGGACATTTAGTTATTTTAATATATACCGAGTACAATCAATGAGATAGTAGTATGTGATTGGTATATATTGTGGATAAAAAATAATAATACTGTAAAAGTTTGATGAAAGATGGCACGGTTATTTTAAATGCAATGTTTTGCACTTGAATAGTTTGTCATTTGCACTTGCACTCAACTACTAACCATGGAAAGCTATCTCAAATTACATAATGACATCTCAAGTTATAACAAGTACACTAGTTAGAATGTTAATTGTATTATCAAGGCAAGTAATTTCATCTTTTATTGAATGTGAACAACAACAAATTAGCAACGTAACCTGAATCACTAGATACATGATCTTCTTACTAATGTAACTTAATATACGTCTCCCGCATCATTTACTTCACTAAACTATAGTCTCTTATCAACAAGATTATTCATTATTGATATTATGGGTCATAAAAATGATCGTTGTATCCTTGCTCAAATGCAGTGTGTGGTACTATCCTAAAAAAGTACTCCGTTTTTCATTACAAGGCAAAAATATGATCAAGAATGTAAAGTAAAAAAATGCTCGTAAATGCTTTTGCTTTGAGTTAGTTCAAACCTAATTAACTGGAGATCTTTTTAGCCTTTTTTGGAGAGGAAGCTCCCAATTTAAGGGCACAGTTTACAGGGGGGGTAGATCCGACCTTAAAGAAAATTACCTCAAAAATCAAGGGGCACTGCTTGGCAGCTACTGAGCCTAGTGGTCAAATTCTGCCCTGGATTGGGGGAATTAGGAGAGAGAAAGTGACCGAAATGACAAAAATACCCCTACAAGTTTCCTAGTTTATGTGAGAGACCGGCTACCGGAAAGTGGGAGAAAAATGTCCATTTCAAAAGTGGAATCTGTGAAGGGGTATGGAGTGAGAGGGAAATCATGGAGTGGGACCCTCCTGTCCATGTTAGTGCTCTTCATGATCAACGAGATTGATGTTTCCATTTTGCTCCTTTGCTCTTGGCCTTTGTGTAGCTTTTTCATGATTTATTTATTTTCTGATAATGTCCTTTTTATTAGTTCTCAATTACTCCCTCCAATTTAAATAGATTTTCCTGTTTATTTTTACAGTTTTGAATTGTTATGTTAAAGATTAATTTTAAACTAAATGAAACACTTAATTGTCTTAAAATCAAGTAGATCTGGTAGACTGTAATACAGAATGTAATATTTACTAAATTTTGTAGCAAGTGAACGATTTATTTGGTCTATAGACCTCACCATGGCACCTCAAAAACTGCAAAATGAAACAGGAAAGTCTGTTTGAATCGAATGGAGTATATAGTGGCCACAAAATTAAGATCACTCTATTGAGAATTTGAGACTAATAAAAAAGTTTGAACTTTTACAATTAAAACATGTTTTTTGTCTGCCACAAAGTATATAATTTTTTATAAAATGTACACAATAGAAGGGTGTAGGGATCCTCTAGAGTTTTTTATTGGTGGAGTTTGTAGAGTTTACTATTAATGGTAATAAAACAAAATAAGGTGGTTACTTCAATGCACAAATAAAATGTTAAATATTTAATTTATTTCCTTACTTGGTAAACTCTACCATATAGAGTTTGTTTTAAACTCTAGAGGATCCACACTCAATAGAAGGTTAGTGTTGCGTACATTGTAATTCAATGTTTATAATTAACTACAACCCAATATTACAAGTATTCATTGTGCAATATAACAAAAATTAGATGGAAAATAGTAGGAGTCTATATGTAGACAAATTAAAAGTGTCTACATTTAGTTTATAGTAAATAAAAAGGAAATGTGTAGTAAAAGTTTTTTTTTTTTAAATGTGAAAAAAAAAAATTAGTTTTAAGGAAAGGGTAAACATTAACGAGTACTGATTTTGGAAACAAACCAAATTATATTTTGTTTCCATTGATAGATTAATAATTTATTTGATTTACTGTCATTGACAAAAATTTATTGCACAATCAAGTTAATCACTATCTATCAAATTTGTTTACTACACTTAATGTATATCGACTGAATTGTAGACAATTTTCTGCGTGTCTATATATACACTCCTAGGATGATCAAAATTAGATAAGTAATGAACACCTTTATACATCGTCACTGCCTTTATTGACTATTACAAATTTTCTTCGTTATCTTCTCTTCGTTTGGAAAACTATGCTGGCATACTTTTGTGGAATCAAAGTAATACTACTTCGAATTATAGGAATGAGTTCTAGATATCGAAAATTCCGATTATTTTACCTTTGAAAATATTGGTCCTTTATTTTGCTACTTTATTTTGGCTATGACTCAACAATTTCAAGTTAATTTAGCATGCTAAATATATATGATGATTAAAATTATTAAAGTGACTCAAATAAAAAGTGTATCATCTTATTAAGATGTTCCGAGATCAAGTTGGACTTATCTTCTTTTCTTCTTTGATCTACAAATACAAACTTTGTTACCATATTTGTGTTGGGGTGTCAACTCAAATCCCACATTGAAGAAACAAGGACTAGAATCCTTGTATATAAGTTCCACTTCCACGCTTAATAGTATGAGGCTTTTTGGGTAAGATTGACCCGTTTTCCAAAACCGTGCGGGCTGGTAGCCAGGCCCAAAGCGGACAGTATCATACTAATTGTGGGGCCGGTGGTTTGGCAGTTCACAACAAGTGGTATCAGAGCCATGGTTTAAAGAAACATGTGGTGGCAAGTGGACTCTGGCGTTTGTGGGCATCCCCCCTCGGTAACACCTCGCGACTGTGTGTCTCCGTATAATAAACGGAAGGAGGTCCGGCCATGAATTGAGCCTTGGTTTGAGGGGAGGATTGTTGGAATATCAACCCAAGTCCCACATTGAAGAAACAAGGACTACAATCCTTGTATATAAGTTCCACCTCCACGCTTAATAGTATGAGACATTTTGGGTAAGATTGACCCGCTTTTCAAAACCGTGCGGGCTGGTAGCCGGGCCCAAAGCGGACAATATCATACTAATTGTGGAGCCGGTGGTTTGACAGTCCACAACAATCTGGCAATTCTCGGTTTTGATTGGACTCTATATTGTAAGCTTGTAGCTCTAATGTCACCTAGACTTTATCATATCCAATTACTATAAGCTAGGATCCGGCAACAATCAATGACAATGACATGGTTCAAGTGTCAAGCTTTTTTAGCAACGTAACGGAAGTTACCAAATATAGAACACACATTTATGCTTCCATTATTCTTTGTTTTCGATCGCTCCCAATTAGTTTCTGCTCCAAATATTTGACGTCGTTTGTGTTTGAGTGTACGTATGTTAGCAACTTCGCATACACTACGTCTCTTTATGCCTCTATTTATTTTTATTATACTATACTAGTCTTTACACCGTGCTACACACGGTCTTCGTTGATTAGCATGTTTGATCTTATGCGTAAATTAATGAAATAGAGATATTACAATATTAGTCAGCGAATTCTTCAATTTTCGCCAAACCGCATAATACTAATTGTTGTATTTCTTTCTCCACTTTTTTTGTTATTTCAATAATTATTTTCACCACGATTATTAACAATATCATATACCACGATTTAAATCAATCACCTCTAAATTAAGAAAATAATTAGAGTAGTATATATTAGTGATCAATATCACTGTCCCTTGTCGTCTGCATAATACCAATTCTCATGTTTTACTCTCTACTATAAATTATTTTGATATTTCATTTTATGTATATATTCATAATCACAACATTAAAGCCCTTTATATATAATTATCATTAAATGAATCAACAAACATTAATTGGCCTAGTGGTTGAAGTATTAAAAGCAACATTGAGGTCACAGGTTCGAGCCTCCATAGACTCATTTTTGCGGATTTGACTGTGCGCTTAGGTGATGAGGTGGAATTTTTGTGTGGCATGCACGTTTGCAAAAGAGAGGAAATGTAAACCTCAACTATAGTCTATAGTCTTGTTAGTGGCGGAGACATGGGGGTACATAGGGGTACAGTTGTACCCCATAGCATTTTGGAAACAAAATGAGAATATATAGAAAAGTAGGGCATTATATTCAAAAGCAGATAAATGGCCTAATGAAAAGATGCAACATTTTGTTCCAGTGGTCGCTAGTTCGAAACCTTATATACGCTCTTTGCAAAAAACAAATTCGCACCCCATAACTCAAATTTCTGACTCCGCCACTGAGTCTTGTACAAGCTCATCGTGTCCGATCATATAGGCATATAGCAACAATTTGGCTTCCCTCTATATCGGTTGTGTCCCCATTTTCCATGGCAATATATGTGGCTGTTCTCGCAATATTTTTAG
Organism: Spergularia marina; assembly: GCA_963680865.1. Taxonomy (NCBI): domain Eukaryota; kingdom Viridiplantae; phylum Streptophyta; class Magnoliopsida; order Caryophyllales; family Caryophyllaceae; genus Spergularia; species Spergularia marina. The sequence goes on along the minus strand of OY804545.1, from coordinate 6,437,642 downwards.
TCTAGCATGAATTTCATTTGCTCGATCATTTATCTTGATGCACACGTGGCTGTGCTTAATGTATGTGTCCTTCTCGTCCCTCATTCAAACCATCATGTATACCGTCCCCCGTCGGCTGACATCAAATTAGCTCTAAACTCTCGGCTTCTTAATGCCTTTATTAGGTGTCTTAATGAAACACTCACTCCTACCCATTATAATCTTGTCTTTTCGTTTTGCTAATGTACCATGTTGGGGGAATGGGGGTTACGTTTAGATCAACTATATCGTTTACTAGCTTGTTGTAAAAATTAATACATATTTTAATCTGCATTGCATTATATTAAATCTACTTGATTTTAATTTATAGCAAGCGGATCTTTCATTTAGTTTACAAATTGCCCTAAAAATGACCAGAATAACAAAACAAAAGGGAAATTGTGGGTATGAGAGAGTATCCAAATACACATAGATTCGCTACCCAATAATTTTAAGTCTTACAGTATATCGTTAAGCAAATCTCGCCACGTTATAAACATAATAGTAAATGAGATCGACCAATAAAGTGAGCCAAGTGTCCCTTCGTTTGCCTATTAAATACGTAGGGCCGGAACAAAGTTTTTAAAAAAATATAATAAATAATGAATTTTAGGGTCCACTTGATATAAAATTACACATAGGGGTATGTCTTACATTCATTTTTTAGTAAACAAGTAAGAGTGTTTTGGTTTTTATATGTACAAACAAGGAAATATTCTAAATAGTAAGTTAGAAGATAAACACCTCTAAATAAAAAGTAAGAAGTTTAAAGGCGAACGAATGGAGTATCTAGCAACATGTAGACCTGGAAAACGGGTCATTCAGGTCGGGTCTGGGTCGGGTCGGGTCATCTTTCGGGTCATGTATTATGGGTCTATTTTGGTCGGGTTTGGGTCAAATCTAGTTCGGGTGTGACAATTAAGGGTCAAATTCAGGTCGGGTCAAATTCTAATCGGGTCATTTCAAATTGTTAAAATCTGATCATATTAATGTCATATTTCTTAAACTTTTGTCTAATACTATCTTAATTCTAAGTTAAACTGTTAATTTAAGTGATTAAGGATGTGATATATCGAATCTAAGTCAATTTTCCTCAACTGAATCATTAAAACGTCTGGTTATTCGAGTCTGGGACATTTCAATTCGGGTCATGTTCGGGTCAAACAGAATTCGGGTCATTTTCGGGTTCGGGTCGGGTCAATTAGGATTTCGGGTTGAATTCAGATTAGAAATTTTGGTCAAGTTCGGATGTTTGGGTCAAGTAATTCGGGTTGAATGTTTGGATCTGAGTCAGGTTTGCCAGATCTAGCAACATGTTAAACCGTAAAGCTAGTTGTAGAGTATTAGATGGAATAACAAGATGTCAAGATGGGGTTAAGAAATGAGAATCTTGTGGTTAGGGTGTGAGTGTCGCAAGGGAGGAGCACAGAGACGGCACCGTTTAGTACGGTGAAGACGTGCAAATCACTGATTAGTGGATAAGGTCTGAGTCAGCGATCAAAAAGTGAAAAAACATGGGAATTTCTCCATTTTATTTCCTCAATCCAACACTAACCGGTCAATATCAAATCCAAGACCGCACGTGATGGGAGCACGTGATCCTATATTATTTTAACATCTCACCTGTCAGTGTTATCCTGCCACGTGGAAATGTACGTATCGCTGTTTTTCGTATTTGTTTACAGGTCACTGATACCAAAGCGGAATAATTTAATTCTAGAGCGCCGTGCATATCTTTACCGGTAACCTGTATATCAAAGATTTTTTTTTGTGGGGTAATCTACGAGTATGTTATACGGTGTGCTTGCTCTTGCTCGGTGGTTGCTAACTTGCTATGCATATCATTTGCGACGTCTGAATTGTAGTAGACTTGGCGAAATTGATCCGGACTTGCGATTAAGATGACCCGACTCCTAACATTCAATTTAAATTCGAAATATATGAACTGGGCCGAGCAGAACTTATCCAGTTCGATTTTACCCAAAATGATCAATTCTTGTATGACCGAAATATCACCTGAATCATAATAACAATCACTCAATTTGTAATTTACTGTAAATGTTATAAATCCTGAATTCAAGATGCTATGATTATAAAATATTAGGAATATTCAATTTGAATCCATTTAAATTGACTTGATTTCCATAATCTGATTCGATCGATCTAAATTAATCAGACTAAATAATCCGAAATTGAACGAACTCCATTTAGACCCGAAAAAGAAAAAGTATTATTGATCCAACCTGTAGTGGCTTAGTCCGAAGTTGACCACATTGGCTCGTGTTTAAAGGTCTATTTCAATGAGTGGACACTATACGTCATACGTGAGTGATAGACCGATAGAACTAGAGTCAAGTTAAGATTTGGTAGAATCTTGCCGTAACTCTAAAGTTATTATTGACCAGGTCATGGCTATGATTAGAGCTGGAGTATAGCCAACCCCATCGTAACATAATAGTACAACCAATGTTTGGAACGTGATGCCTGAGGCTCCAACCACGAGCTTATATTTAGGGTTTGTGTTGAAGTGCCCATTTATACTCCACATGTGAGTGTCCCACATAGGAAATGAGGAAATAAATTCTCTAGTTTATAAATCAAGGAGTTACTCCTCCTATTGCCAATTAGTTTTAGCCTTTTAGGATGAAACCTTCTTGGTTTATTAAGTGGACTTTCTCTCTCCTCCTATGGGTGTGGCCAGGCCCGTTTGCGTTTTCACAGTTTGTTAAGCTGATTCACTCATATATACTAGAGATTTAATGAGCTTGTCTTTGTCTTGAGTGTAAATCATGGGAGCCCCATATTCCCCGGCCCAACACAAGGTAGAAAGGAGTTTGCATGCTCGACTACTTGAGAGCATGCATGCTTTCCTTATGAAAGAGTACTCATATACTGTACGGAGTATTACATTTGGCAGTACGTATATGACTTATATAGTTATATGTAAACTACTATTGATTCGACCAATCAGTATTTGACTATTAACTTACACTATTGGTAAAGATGATTTCACTCATATTGGTCTTGTACATAAAAGTACTAGTCCGTTGAAAGCTCGAACTCTTGAAGTGTCTAAACTTCGCTGTTTCTTTGTTTGCACTTGTATCAACCAGGCAAAAACTTGTGTGTAAGAAAGCTAGAATGTGGCAAGACTTCAAGTTCTCCAAATGAATTTTAAAATTTTGCAAAACGAACGTTCACCACATCATACTTTATTACTTTATGTTTGTCATAATTCATAAACAATACTCCATGATCTTGTAGCAGAATTATATATGCTGAACTCGAACCACATTAATTTGGACCAACTCTAAACAATTCAGAGAAGTATTACTCTATTACAGCAGATCCAATAAGAACAAGAATGAACGTAACACATAAAATACGTACTGGGGGATTCATAGTACCCTCGCTTGATTCTTTGGGGGAAATTCAATGTACCGAGACATAAAGTTGTACACAGGGGACTCTCTCTTGTACAATTACTACAAATTTAATTTAAGGATTCTGTCCCCAAAAATAATGTGATGTCTTTTTTGTTTTCTTGCTTTTGTTGGGGTTTGTATTATCTACTCGACTACTTCGTGAGTGTGGGTGGTTGTTTTTGATATATGGACGTATGATCAGGAATACTGAATCTAAACCCCATTTGTAACCTCGAAAATTAAAATATATAGGAGTATAATGTTAAGTTTGAAACTTTGAATCACTCTTACCCTCTTACCTTAAGAAAATAAAGTATAGATAGCAGAGAAAATTGCGACAATCTCAAGTACTCACATCTTGGAATTGGTATCTTATATGCTACACTAGTACTACTAGATAGCAGACTGAAGTGAACGGAAGTTGCAAAAGATGTCAGAAGGGGATGCCCAATTCTATGGGTGATCCGGCGAATTTGCAAGCAAATTGGTCGGGGTCCAGCCTCTAGCCTCTTGTTAGTCTTGTATGCGCTTTACTTGTCTTGTTGCACGGCTACTTGCTACAATTTGCCATTTTTTTTTTTTTTTCTCGAATTGCTACAATTTGCTGAACAATGAATATAGACATTTGGGTCATTATCGCGTTCTGGTGGAGAAAAATGAGTTTTTTCGGGTTGGCTCTCGAACGGTTTTTCGAGTCGGGTCAATTTTTGACAGGTCTAATTACAAGTATTTAAAAGGTCCTTTATTCTCTCAAATTGACGCTGACTAATCTATCTAGTTCTACTAAAACAGAAGTCACTAGGACACGTGACATCCAATGGCTACACATTTTCCCGCTAAAATTTTTGTTCCTAATAACATGGTTTTTAATAATTTTGTTCCTATTAGTTTGCTGCAAATTCTAACAACTCTAAGTTAATAATGAAAAATCAGCTAATAGATAGGGTCTTCTATTACCAAAAAAAAAAAAAAAAAAAACTTTAATATGTTCCTAATAATTTTCTACGCTAAATTTATGAGACCATTTCAACCAAATATATATACGGAGTATATCCCAAAATTTTGCTCTTCTTTATCTACTTTACAATCAAAATTTGTCCTCTTACTCGCTGATGTAGTGATTAACCATTTCAATGGCTAAAGACTCGCTCAAATAGAGGTAACTAAAGGTCACTATTCTTTTCTTTTTGTGTTCTTATTTATTTGTGTAATCTTCTAATGCAAATTTCATCTCTATTTCTAAGTCATGGGATTGTAAAGTCACTGAAATTTTGAGTTGGTAAATAAATTTGCCATAATACAAATGTTCCCTTACTAATATTCATACTTAGAGATACATTCACGCACACACACTTTGATGAGATTGCATTTTATCAAGTGCAAATTAAAGTCGTACGTATACATGATAGCTAAACTATTCAGTTTTTTTTTTTTTTTTTTAAAAAGAAGTCCTTGATATCTTGAGTCGGGAAATAGATTCGGGTATATAACTACGTTTCGAACGCCAACAATATAAATCCGTTTTACCAAGACAAAGTTAAGCTAGACGTGTTGCCGCACGTTACGATATTAAAACTTTTGGCTACACATTTCCGTGCATAGCACGGGTATTATACTAGTTCTCGTATATATTAAAATATGTAGTGATAATATGGATTGTATTCTTTTTCCCATTCCTCTCCCAACAAAAACTTTGTTGCCACCATATTTGGTGACATTCGGCTTGATTGAACTCTCTATTGTAGCTCCTAATGTCATCTGGATGGATTCGACAACAATCTGTGATGACGATATGTTTCAAAGTACTCATTCAATTCACACTCGACCTTCATTTTCATACATACTCTGTAACACTCCCGAACTTTGGCTAAATTTAAAAACATTATTATAATACATAAAACTCGCCGAGATTCGATTATAATACAATCAATATACAAAGATGACTAGAAAAACAAAACCGTCAGCAATAAATCAAAGGGCGATATACCGCCCATACACGACTTTTAAACAAATTACACAGCGGAAGTTAAAAAAAAAATTCTCCAAGTGGGGCCCACGAGTTACTCTCCAACAAACCTGAAGTCACAGACAGATAAACCAATGACCTACCTCATGACGGGTAGCCCGAAAGATTTTAACACGTCAGCTCCTAAGCTGAGTAATCGACTCTACCTTGTAAAAACATGTCATGACCTAAAAAGGAAAATCATTCAACACATATTTAACAGAGAACCATAAAATTTGAGAATCATTAAACATGTCAATAAACCTGTAACCCATCAATTAAGAGAGAAATTATTCATTTATTAATCTTAATTACGAGAAAATTATTCATTCCAATAGTCTACTTTGTGAGAAATCAATCCATCATTCACATAACCATTTTATTCAATGAGTGGGGAATCCACGGATCAACAATGAAACTCTTGCCGTAACACAGTTTCAACAATAACAATATTCAAGGAAACTCCGTACCACCCTATCGGGGCGGACCGAATCCTTCCTACAATAAAATTATACGACTACTATACTTTAAGTGTGCACGGTACACCCCCTAGAGGGTACAGTTATATTTTCAACCCACTAGAGTAGTACTAGAACCTAACCCTCTTAATTACCGATGCGGTGGGGCTGGAAATAATAAGCTGATGCGGCTTGCACAACCGACAGTGGAACCTATGTGGTTCACCCGGTAATAAACAGTCCCCACACCTTATTGTCTTTCACTTTAAGTGATTAATATTTTGTTAATCGAATGGTGGTCACATAATCAATACAAACCTCCACATATCCAATAACATAACTGTCACGCCCCAAAATCATTATTGGGACATATCAGACGGCAACCTACGAAAAGTAGGCTAAGCCATTCTTATTCCTCAGAAGTCGAGGGTACACAACATATGTTACACAATATTATACATACGAATACTATTGTACAAACGATCACTAAGGCCATTTATTTGTTACAAGTCGATTTTGGTAGCTCACTCAAATTCCCACCTCCAGCTAGTATCGATCACCTGAAAAGATTTATTATTGAAAGGGTGAGCTCAACAGCCCAGTAAAAGACAGTTTCCGATTTAACCGGATCTAAACAACTGCTAAAATAGTAAAACAATAATAATTAATAAAAGCATAAATAAATCCAAGTAGTAGGTAGTATAGTTCTGGTTAGTTCAGACGTTCTCAGTCAGTGCCAGTTTACTCCCTTGGCAGGGCCAGACGGATATCCTCGTTTCAAAGTTAGCCAGAACATAAAACTAACCCACAAAATCAAAGTAGTTCAGAAAATAATCAGAGTTTACAGTACTTGATCCTCTTTAAAAATAAGCATTAAAGTATACAAAAATAATACTATAAGCTAAATCAGAAAGAGTCCCTTACCTGAATTCCAAATCACCGCGCTAATACTCCGTGCGTTTTCTTGTTCAAGTAAATAAAGTCGCGTAAATTATTTATTTAAGGTTATATTGGCAAGGTAATCATGTTGTCATTTATTTGATAATTAACTGTCCAATGGTCCAACGACGTCCGAATTCTAAAAGTGACGATTATCTAGTCAAATTGTTAATTTACTATTTATCGTCTTTTAGTGGAAATCATTCACTCTAAGATTATTTTCACCACTGGGGTAATTCCGCCGAGTTATTTTATAATCATGGAGCTACTGTTTACCACTAACATATTTTATTCTTGGGTTAGTTATTAATATGGTGATGTTCACAAACTGGGGTAATTCCGCCGAGTTACTTGCACCGTAATAACTATTCGTCCCAAGGTTAATCAATTATCGAAACGTGTACGAAAATATTAACAGCGTTGTCTAACGATAGTAATTTCATAACAGTTTAAGAGTTATACATTGGCTACGTTAAGTGACGATGACTATTTCGACAGGGCCTTGCTAAGAAGATGTCACTTTTCGCATGTACGTAACAACTACTTATTTCGTAAATTATCTTTACGAAATCTTATAATACTCGGAACTTACTTTATATGTGGTGTGCTTATGGTCTGAAGAACTTCAGTTTTAATTTCGCTCAGTACAACACTTGTGTGTTGATTTGCGTCGAACAATGAGCGAAATGTGGAGCTATTTATAGGCGATTACATCTGCGTACTTGCCTAGGGTAAAAGACATTACCCCCCTGAATCAAGGAGAGTAAAAGCAAGGCATTAAATGCCTTGAGGACTTCCAACGTAACTTTTTTTATTTTATTTTTAAATACCATTATATTTATTATTATTGTTAAAAAGTGGGTTATTACAATAACCTTGGCTCTTCGCCAAACCAAACCAATAACCACCCTCCCCCCACCACGATCTACCTCCCCCCCACCTAAACAACCACCAACAATCACTAGCCTCGTTGTGCTTCCACCACAAACTACCACAGTCATCACCACCGACACCACCAAGAGTCATTGGCGACCAAATCTGCCCAACCACTATCATGCGCCACCCCCAAAAAATTCATTAAATATAGATGTAGATTGTATCAAACAAAAAATACCTATTTTCCGGCAAAAATAGCCCATTCCGGCAACACAAAATGAACAGCGAGGAGGGATAAGAGTGGCGAATCAGGGCGGAGGGGGGATTTCGAGTGAGTGAAAAGGGTGGATGCGAGAGGGTGAGAGGCTCGATGGAGAGTTAAGGCTTCGTGGAGGAGGGCCGCAAGGAGCAGGTGGGGTTCGCTGGCACGTGTCGGTGGTGATGACTGTGGTGGTTTGTGGTGGAAGCACAACAGGGCTAGTGATTGTTGGTGGTTGTTTGGGTGGGGGAGAGGTAGATCGTGGTGGGGGGAAGGGAGGAGACTGGATGATTTCGCCAGTCCCGGTATCTCCGGCGTTGGTGGAAGTCGGTGTGGGGGTGACGATGGTTGTGAGGCGGCGGAGCAGGTGGGATGGAGTATTTTGATTAAGGATCAAAGTTTTAAAAATAAGTCAAATAGACTAGATAACTAACGGCTTTACACTCCGTTAGTTAAAAACCACCAAATAACCTTGTTTTGCAAACCTGAGGGCAATTTTTGAAAACTCGTGAGGTATACCTGAAAATATCGGATACCTCATGGTTATCTTGGAAATTATCTCTAGTTTTTTGGCCAATTCCACTTTGGTATTTTTAATTTTAATTTTAATTTGGAAAATTTGCGATACAACACCTTATAAAAGCAGCTTTTTTGCGAGATCGCGCCATTAATGTTAAATTTTGCGAGATTGCATTTTATAAAAGCATTTTTTTGCAAGACCGCACCTTTTATGTTAAATTTTGCGAAATTGCGCCATTTAAGTTCTACTCTTTGCGAAGCTGCACCTCTTTTTCACTTTCGGCTAATTTTGACCAATCTCCGGCGTTGACTCGACCTTACTTTTTCCTCATTGGATTTTCCCTCCAAAATTTCCCAAAAATTTCAACTTCTTTGCCGGGTCGGGTCAAGGTCGGAGGCTGGTCAAAATTGAAATTTTGGGGAAAGAAAGGGGAAAAATTGAAGGAGGAAAGAGTAAGGTCGAATCAACGTTGGAGACTTGTCAAAATTGGAAAGAGGTGCAGTTTTGCAAAGAAATAGAATTTAGACTAATGTTTAGTATACAAAATAGGAAGGTGGTGCACATACAATGGGTGTATGAGGAATCTCATACATCACCACTAATAATACGACAACTCAGCACAGATACATTTAGCACTTTATTAATAATTGCGATTGACTCAGCAAAATAAATCCCACTCTCTTCCCTCACCCTCAACCCCTCTCCCTCCTCCCTTAGCAATTAATTCCGACCACCATAGCGTCAACCCCAACCACCAGTGACCATCATTCCAACCACACCACCAAGATCGCCCATGGACTGCGAACCCACCCAAGTTATCACCGACCATCGTCGAGGCCGCCTCCACCCCTCCTTGACATTTATCTCATTTTCTCTCTCCATTATATTAGCATATGGAAGATCAACGATTATTTCTTTGATTTCCGATGCGAGAGTAACAGTGTACCCAAATTCTTGATCTAATTCATCAAGAAGAACAAAAGCCCTAATTTTCAAGATTAAATCAATTGATTTGGGGGAAACTGACCTAACGGTGGCGTGGCGGCCTGGTGGTTGCGAAATCGATCGGGAGATGGTGCGTCTGGAAGATGGGAGAAATCCGATCGTGGAGCATGGTGGTTGCTAGTCGCAACTGGGGGTTGGGCAGAATAAGGTGGTGGTGGAGTAACGACGTTGGGTGAAGCACCGACCACCGGAGCTAGACGGGTTGCCATGAGCAGCTTAATGGTGGTGGAAATAGGTATAGGGGGATAGCAACCCCATGCTTGGTGAATGCGACGGCGAGTCAGGATGGTGGCGGCGGCGGGTGTTATAAGAGCGTGTGATAGGTGGTGGTGGTGGCGTTATTATGGGATGGGGTGGTGGTGATAGGTGGGTGGCGTTGGTGGTGGGATGGTGGTTCTGAAAATAGAGTAGCTTTAATGACTATTGTTTTCCTTGTTATTAACATTTTAAGCCAATAACAATAATCGATAAAGGTCTAATCTATGAGAATTTTCATACACTCGGTGTATGTGTACCCTTATCCTAAGCTAGCTTATATGACCAAAGTAGCCTATTTAACTAGTTTTTTAAGTTTTTTGACCAAATAAGTTGGTTTGGTGACTACTTTTTTTTTTGTTTTCATCGACAATTTACTGGCTCCGAAAGGAGCAGTCCCTGTGGAGGTAGGGAGATTATTTAGGGAATCCTAACTCACAAGAAGACCCCAATTAGGACAGCTGCTACCGGGCATGAACCCGATAAGAGACCGCCTCGCAAGGGGGGCTATCATCCACACACAAATCACCTCCAATTTTACAAGTTGGGGAAATAAGGATCGAACCCCCGGCCTCTTGGTTGGGGGGGGGGGGGGATAGCACTATCATTAGGCTATCACCAACATCCTTATAAATCGATATTAGTAATCATATGACTATCAATTGTTTTTTTACCTATATTTTCTTATGAATAAATTCATATCTCAAAATGCATTACATAGAACTGTAAAGCGACGACGCAATCACCATTAGAGGATCAAATGTTTTAAAGGAAAAATAGAAAAGAATTGCCCAAACGACATTTACCTTCACTATTATTTCCAAGAAAATAAAAAATGACCTTTGTTAATTTGTTTTGTAGAGCAAAATACCAAAAATCACCTCAATTGGAGTGAAGTAAACAAATTCTTTCCACCTCACCCAAAAAATATCGGCCTATTAGCATCAAAGTTTTTCTCTCACAAACAAAACACAAAAAAACGCCCAAAATTTCATTTCTCAAGAAGCCATTAATCCGCGTTCTACTCCTATCGACGAACTTGCATTAAGGTATACTTCTCTATCTTCTTCAACACTTTTCTTCTAACATATATATTTCCCCCCCTTTTAATTACTCCCAATTCCTCGTTTCTTCTTGTCTGCTGTTGCCCAATAATTTACAGAACTGCTGTTGACTGCTGTTGTTTATAGTTCTAGGGTTACATTTTCTGAATTGGGTTTTCTGTTTTCTTTCTTAATTGTGTTCTTATGCTGTCAATTGTTCTTCTGGGGTTTGCTTTTGTAGTCAGATTGTTAAACTGTGAATTTTCATTTCTAGGTGTTTTTTTTTTTGTCTGTGATCTTTCTTCAATTTTGTGGATAAAGATCTTTGCTTTTGTTGTTTTCTTTTGTGGGTTCTTCATTGTTGTTGAAGAAACTTGTGTTTGACGGGGAAAATTATGAGGATTGATGAAGTGCAAGATTTAGGGTTTGAGTTGAACTTAGGACTTTGCTGTAGGAGACTCAATAGATCTATGAACTATTAATAGAGGGGAGTGATTAGGGCTTAGGGCGCAATGCGAAAGAAGACGGAATTATGAGTCTGTAGCATGAACTAGACATGTTTGCACCCATTCGCCAAAGTATGGGACTTCCGTTTGTGGTTTATGGGTAAAGATCTTTGCTTTTGTTGTTTTCTTTTGTGGGTTCTTCATTGTTGTTGAAGAAACTTGGGTTTGATGGGGGGAAATTATGAGGGCTGTGTCAAATTTAAGGGATTGATGCAGGATGCCATGAACACATAAAGTGCAAGATTTAGGGTTTGAGTTCAACTTTAGACTTTGCTTTAGGAAATTGGAAGTTTGTCTTTATGAACTGTTACGAGGGTTTGTTGGAGTTAATTGAGGGGAGTGATTAGGGCTTAGGCGCACTGTGAAAGAAGACGGAAATATGTAGTTTGTAGCATGAATTAGATATATTTGTGGTCTATTTGTGAACTTCAATGGTCTCCATTTGGCGAAGTTTGGAACTTCAGTTTGTGTGTTTTTCTGGCAGTGTGGGATCCAAGGACTTCTTTTTGATTCAAAGCAGTAAGCCATTGCTAGATAGTGCTTGAACCGTTCAGTTTAAGGGCTCTTCACAAAACAGATCGATCCAGTACTTGTAGGCTTGAGTTTTTTTTTTTTTTTTTTGTCCGAGGAAACTTAGTGCCAATGCTTGGAATGCTAGTTTGTGCATTTTGCTGGCAGTGTGAAATTTGAGGATCTTTTTCTGTAATTGAAAGCACAAAGGCATTCCTAGATCTTTGGATCTTTTAGGGTATTTCTCGAACTGACTGATATTAGTAGTTGCAGGCTTCAGTTATCTTATGTTCTATGTAGTTTGTAGCATGATTTAGACATATTTTACCTCCTTTTTGTGAACTGTATGGATTTGATTGCCTTTTGTATACTCCGTTCGCCTAATTTTGGAACTTAGTGTGAGATCAAAGGATCTTCTTTTTGATTCAAAGGAGTAAGCTAGTAATGGATAGTGCCTCACCAGTTCAGTTTTAGGGCTCTTCACAAAACAGATCGATTCAGTAGTTGTAGGCTTGAGCTATCTTTTGTTATAAGAGATGTTTAGTTATTGATCTGTCTGAGATCAAAGAGTTGCTTTAATTAGCTGCATAAGAGATGTAGTTTAACTAATTGTGAGATGAGTTTGACGTGTTAACAAAGTGCCAATGCCAAAGGTTTTTTTTTATTTTTTTTATTTTTACTTTTTTAATAAAAAATGTTAGGAAACTAAATGCCTATGCTTGGAATGCCAGATTGTGCATTTTGCTGGCAGTGTGAATTCCTGTGAAATTACAGGATCTTTTCTGTAATTGATAGCACAAAGGCATTGCTAGATCTTGCCTGACCAGGTAATCTTTTAGGGTCTTTGCTAGTTATCTTTTGTTATTGGCGTCTAGCTACTGCTCCACCTGACATCAGAGAGATAGTTTAACTAACTGCCTCACGGATTTGGCGTCTGCATCTTTGTCGTGGACTTCAATTGTCTCCTGCCTTGCATTATGATATGGTCTAGCTAGTCCTCTTGATCTGTTGTCCATAACTATGCGCTTCTCTGCTAGAGTAAATCATTGGCTGCTGTACTTCTTTGGATCTTTATTCTACACATTAGATCTCAGGCCGTTTCTATCATCTGACTTTAAGAGCACTTCCTTCTCCCCACTTGGTATATTATGTAGGCTTGCATATTTTAGGGATAGTACTGACTCGACAAGAGATATGAGACTTATTTGTTAACAGCCAAGGGGTAAAGACAGGATTAAATGATGCCCTCCCTTAGTTAAATGGTGAACGATATTAAGATGAAGTTAAAAACAACTGCTCTCCTCATTAAGACTGATGGCTGTGTTACTAGTTAAAGAGTACTTTATTGAGTTTGTTGTTTGGTTGTGCCTCGTGATGGATGTTTGTTGAAAATACTACTACTTAAAGGTGTTCAAACGGGTACCCGTTAAACAGCGGATACCCGTAACTGTGATTTGAGGAGTTATATAAAAAATATTAAAAAAAAAAAAGTTTTTTAAATTATTTGGTAAAGTGAGAATGTCAGACACTAAACCTTACCTCAAAAAAACTCCCAGTAAACCACTAAACCTAATTTTACGCATCCACTACCAAACTTCCAAACTCCCACGGATCTCCATCTACGGATCTCCATACTCCATCATACTCCATCTTTGATCTCCATCTACGGATCTCCATACTCCATCTACAGATCTCCATACTCCATCATACTCCATCTTCGATCTCCATCTACGGATCTACCCAACATCAATCATAAATCATACTTCAATCAAACTTCGATCAAACCCACAGTAAGTTATAAATCAGTTTCGTTTTGTTCGTATTGAATCAATTCGTATTGAATCAAATCATTTTCTGATTCGTTTTGATTCGCTGCATACACAAAAGTCAGATTCTTGTCAAAGAAATTTTCGAGGAATCAATCTTCGTGTTCTATTTGTATTTGTGTACGGATTTGTCTCGCTTTTGTTTGTAACTTGTTACAATTTAGACTTCATTTCGGTCCTTTCAAGGATAACTTCATTTGAATGTAAGAACATTTGAATTTGGCTCATATTTGTTAAGGAGACAGATTTTGATTTTGATTTTGAAATAACAGGTGTTAATTCAACAGGTACCCGGGACCCGGTGTGGTTGTGAACGGGTCCGGTTCCGGTTCCAATATTTCAGGAACCGTTGAGTAACGGGTACGGGTACGGGTAGCATTTTTAGGAACCGTTGTATCACGGGTACGGGTCCGGTTCCATGGAATCGAAGCGGGTACCCGCTCTTGCTCACCCCCGCCAAAATAGGGCTAACCTTTGTACTTTGTAGTGCTGTTTGCTGTGCTACTAGATTTTATATCATTTTTTTTTTCAAAGCATGTTCTTGGAATGTTAATTACTGTTCTTCCTTTTGAAAGCTACGGCCCTACTTGGATGTTTGAATGCAGAATGTCCTACTCTAACAGTATAACTTAAAAAAGTGTCAAACAAACCCATGTTTAGCTAAGTTATTGGATGTTGGAATTCTAGGTTTTTCTTCACTTGCTAAATGAACTTTGATTCGCCCATAGCTTGGAAAAGAAGAAGACTTGATCCCATGGACATGGAGGATGCTACTGCCAAGCTTGAAGCTGCCAAGGCAAACTATGGGAGGGACATCCGTGTCTTTGAGACTTTGCAAGCTTCTCAGTCAGCTCCTGCAGTGGCCACCACAGAGGAAACAGATGAGTTCTTTGAGTTCACTCCAGCAGATTACTATCATCTCCTGGGAAGTAAGAAAGAAGAGAAGTACCTGAAGACCAAAAAGATCAGAGATGCTGAGGCTGCTGCACGCAGATCAAGAGTTACCAAGGCTGTGATCAGGGTCCGCTTTCCAGATGGTCACACCTTAGAGGCAATATTCCATCCCTCAGAGACACTGCAAAGCATCTATGATCTTCTGAAGAAGGTGCTTGCAAGACCAGAGCTGCCACACTACCTCTACACTACCCCTCCAAAGATGCCAATCAAGAACACCACTCAGAATTTCTTTGATGCAGGCTTTATTCCCGGTGCTATTGTGCATTTTTCATATGATCTTCCAAGAGATGATGAAGCTTTCTCTGGCCCTTTTCTCTCAGAAGACGTAATGTCTCTTACAGGCTTGGACAATCTCCCTGCACCAACCACAGTGCCTGCTGAGCCAGCCCCAGAAAGTGTTGCTGCAATTCCTCCTCCAGTTCCAGAGCGCAAGCCAACAGATAAGAAAGCTATCAAGCCAAAGTGGTTGAAAATGTGAAGGTTATCAAAGCTGTGACCAAAGAGCTTCTCTGACTTTTGAATGAAAGTGGCTGGGTTTAAATACTGTTCATATGATGTGTTGCTAATGCTTAGTTCTCTAATATGATTTGTGATTCTCACACTTCCTTATTTGATGGAAATAGAGAAGCGTACTTTTGTACAAAGAAGTGTAAAAATTGATCGCATGAGTCTTATATGATCATGCATCCTGTTCATCTGCTAAGTTCTGCAGCCTGCAGGTGGTCTTAGTGTTACGTCTTAAATCTCAACTACTGCAGGTGCTCCTATTTTGTTGTTCAAGCTTGTATGACGAGCACATATGCCGCGATGAATTCATTAGAACGTGGGCTAGTAGAGCTATTGACTTAAGTGAGTACTGACTAGTGTTGCTGGATTAATTATTCGCTTTCAGGGATTCATTCCCGTGCCTCCTTAGTTAGATTATGTGACATGGCATTTTAGCGAAGTTTACGGGAATTGCATGATTTGTAGGCTATTATTTACCCTGTCGTTTTGACGTAACTTCATAATTTCATACATGTTCCTTGTTGAAAAATAAATAAAAGAGTCATTATACTTCAACTATTCCTTTTAGCCGAGTTTATCGCACTTATCAACCAACTCACTCATTAATCACGATTCATCATTCATCATGGTGAAGGTGATTATGAATTGAAATAAAATTCCTTGAACAAACACGTGTTCATCATGTTTGCTTCGCTACCAAAAATTTCTCATAATCGCCGTCATCAATTATCGTCCGTTTTATTTAGACGTCAAAAAAAAATAAAAAAAAATTATCGCAGTAATTACACGGAGGAGTATGAGTTAAGTAGACCTTACAAACACAAATTTACTCGTTCGTACTCGCATTTCTTCACCTCTCACTGTCTCCCTCACTTTATGAGCTAACTCCCCAAATCTACCAGATCTCTCTCATAAACTAATCCTTCTTAAAAATCTCGTCTTTTTTTGTTATTTTTGAGGGTAAAAATCTCATCTTTTTGGGGTTCTCAAGCTCTCCAATTCCCATATTTTCTTTGTCAAAATCATTAAATTAAATTATCATAGTATATACTCCAATAAAAAGCCATGAAGTCAAGTAAAGGGCATACTACTCAAGAAGAAGATGAAGAATATGATGAAGATTTCACTTCTAAGAAAGAGGGCACTTCCAATAATAATAGTAATAATAAAGGTTTGATCTTTTTACTTTTATCTTGTTTAATACGCCACCCCATTTGATTTTATCTAAAATTTATCAGTACCCATTTGAGAGTTCTGTGTAATTTTCCATAATTCTGTGTAAATTTTAATCTTACAATGTGAATTTAATTGCTGGAAGTTTGTATTGAATTGTTTAAGTTGATGTATTTGGTTAGTTCTTAATTGCTCTTAAATATTTGATTTGATGTTATTCAATTTTTATTAAACTGTAATTTTCTGGGTTGAAATTAGATGTAAAGAGTAATGATAAAGCAAGCGCAATTCGTTCTAAGCATTCTGTGACCGAGCAGCGCCGCCGGAGCAAGATTAATGAGAGGCAAGGTTTCTTCTTCTACAATTTTCTGTGGAATGTGTCTTTAGGATTGTTGCTTTTGTTTTGTTTTTCGTTTAATTGTTTTGGTATGAGCAGACTGGTGTAGACACCAAAGTCACAATAGCCAATAGCTACGGTTAATGAAATTTCGAAATCGCAAAACTATGGTCATTTGCTCAAAGTTTAAGGGCTTGAGCTTCTTGTCCTTTGTTAGAGATTGTAGGTTGTTGAGTGCTGTAAACTTGTAATGGAGCAGGATGTGCTATATGTAGACGAGACAAGGCTGGAGGTTTGGTTGATGAGGTGATTTGTTTCGTTATGTCGGGTCTTAGTGAGACTGATGGGTTTTGTGTTCATATTCTACCTTCCTTTGGGGATAGAGAATTTTGATTGACTTAGTAGATTTACTAGTCCAACGATCTTCAGTTGAGTCATAGGAGGCAGTAGATGTGAGAGCTCCATCGCTGCGTTACCTGGTCCTTTGAATCTTAGCAACCCGATGTTTTGCTCACGAAATTTCGGTTTAATATTGTTCTATTAGTGTGTTGGCAAGAAAACATTTATGTAACTGAAAGTTGTAAACTTGAATTATAAATGACGAGGTTGACAATACTTTTTTTCTTTTCTTTTTGTGAAGTGATACAATACTTGATTTTTGGTGAAGGGGAGTGACTTTGACAGCTGTAACAGTACCATAAATGATTGTAGATTTGTAGTGTTGATCTTGTGGTATGCTTTGAGCTTTGCAAGGTGTTTGAAAGCTGTTGGTCTCTTAAATTTGAGTTTTCTGTTCGTGCACATATTTAGAGCTATAAGGTGAATAGACTGAATTAGTAATTTTCTTGAAGTTCGTCACGTGTGACAGTTTGTGTTCTATGGTGCCCTGGGTGGGGATGTGCGGGAATTTTTGACTTTCAAGCTCTGGTCAGAGATGTTATGGTTAAGGTTCTTTCTTTTGGCATCAAAGGTTTTTGCGAATGTTGCTCTGTAAGATTATACATGTGTAGTTGTGTACGATGGGATTAGGATTGGGATTGTGCTGTGGAGCAGAAGTTTGAGGTTATTGATCGAGCTGTTGTATAAATGTTTGCTGTTATTTTTTCATAAGGCAAAGTTTGGGATGTTCTGCCTTGAACCAGCTTAGGGATGAAGTTATGGATATAAGCAGTCGAGCCTCCTCCAAACAAGGAACTTTTCTGAATAGCCTGATCCAGCTCTACTATCTCCCACAGTTGGTGCAGTATGGGAGATTTAGAAAGATAGCTTTAGTTCTGCAACTCTGGAAAGAAATGTTGGAGTATGTTCTGGACCTCTGATACTTAGCTAGTATACACTGTATTCTTTTCAATGGTTCCCTTATCTTTACCTATGGTGATGTCAAATCCCTGATAAACATCTCACATTTCAGTGATGCGCCATTGTAAGCAGTAAAATAATGATGTTGCTTTGGTTAAGCCTGAAGAGGACTTATTTTGTAGTCTCTTTACGTTTCCTACTAAAGGCCACATGTATGTGACATCTTTGGCCCATTCATGCTAGTTTCTATTCGTTTTTCTGCTTTGAACATCAGAAATATGAACTTCCTCCCCAGAAGATCAAACAAACAAAGCAGACATGTTGAGGCAAAGTTCTTTGTGTAACATGGTGATGCCATGCAGGGGATTCTTGCATATCATGCATTTCAGTGTTTTTGTTGTTCTGGACTGGACCCCAGTTGGTCGGCACAGATTTGTTCTTAAGGCACTTTGGCTAAATAAATGTTAAATGCGTGCACTGTGCTGCAGGGTTTATCTCAGGCCTCTATCTGATGTGCTTGCTCTAATCCTATTTCATTCTCAGTGAAAATATTCCTAATATATTTTGGGTGATATTATTCTTATTATGTTCATTGTTTGATGTTTTTTAACCAAGAAATCTTCATAGCATTATCGAATGCTTGCAACCTCATGACCTTATCATCTTTTGTCTTCTTCATAGCATACTAGGATACCATCGATTGATCTGAATAATGAATTTAGTGGGATGTTGCTCTTTCAGATTTCAGCTACTAAGAGATTTGATACCCCACGGCGATCAAAAGAGAGATACTGCTTCTTTCCTGCTAGAGGTAGATTGGTAAATTCAGGTTAAAGTTTGTTGCTCTTTTAATAAGAGATTAGAAAATTTAAGAGGACACAAAATTAATTGCTTCGTTGAAGCCTCCATTAACAGACGGTTCACATTCTGAGTTATTGAATTTCTGTCCAGGTGATAGAACATGTTCAGCTCTTGCAAGAAAAGTTGCAGAAGTATGAAGGATCATATCAAGAATGGGGTGAACCCACAAAGTTGGTGCCTTGGGTATGTTAAAGTAGCAAGCATTTCTGTTTGTATGTCTTAGCCGAATCTAGCTATCCTAGCACTCTTTCCTTGACTTAAATTGAACAAAATTACCACTAAGTCCATTTCGTTTCTACTTGATGTTAATCAATTTTAAATTTAGTTGAGTTTTGAGGATCTACTGTATGAGAGGGGGGGGGGGGGTATCACAATTACTCACCTATATGTTAAATTGTGTAAATTTACTCGCAATTTGGATGAAGACATTTGATCCTTTTAGTTGTCAGCATGTGCAACCATATGGCTGTTTTATGCTGGAGACCTTAATGTCCTTGCCTTTTGGGTCCTTCGTGCGTGAAATAGATTCAAGTTTCTAGAAAGTCCACTTCTTCCTAGATGATAGTGAGGAGTGTGGATTCATTAGTTTTTGGTTCTCAGAGTTTGCTAAAACCCATAATACCTAGGGGCTTCTACAAAACTTTGTGCTGTTTTTTCAGGGTAATTTTTGGCCAAAATTTGGCTTACATTGGATTTGGCCGATTTTGACCACTTTTTTTAAGACTTAAACATGGATAGTCTTGGAGTACTTTTTATTGTATATTAAAACGGTTCCTCTGTTAGGGAAGTTCTTTGACCCCTTTCGTCACATGTCATCTTTCGAGGTTAGAGTGCGTTTTTTGTCAATCTTGGGACCTACCATAGGTTTTTGGCTTTAACGTTTTGCTAAAACCTGTAATATAACTTCTAGATGCTTCCATAAAAATTTGAGTCGTTTTTATTCCGGAGCCATTTTGGGCCAAAAACCGTGGACTATATACTTCGGTTTGACGTTTTTAGCCAACTTTGACTACCTTTTTTAAAGGTAGCCAAATGTTCTAAAAAACTTACCGTATATAGATTCGGAGTACCCTTGCATGATGTGAGGGTTGTTTTTTCTAGTTAAGGAAGTTCTCTAACTCCTTTCGCCAAACGTCACCCGTTGACTCATAATGTGATTTATGCAGATTTTGTGACCTACCATAGGTTTTTGGCTCTAATATGTTGCTAAAACACATAATATGACTCATAGGGAATTCCACAAAAATTGAGTAGTTTTCATTCATTGATCAATTTTGGCCAAAAACCTTGGATTATATATATTTCGGTTTTGGCCAACTTTGTCCATCTTTTTGAAAGTAGACAAATGTTCTCAAGACTTCACCATGGACAGCCTTGGAGTACCATTGTTCCATATGAGGTTTGATTGTGTGTTTGGGAAGCTATTTAAGCCCTTTCTACACAAGTCACTTGTTTTGTCTAGCATGCGCTTTTTTTTTTTTCCTTTACTAAAACCACTAGTTTGCATGCCCGGCCCGTGCCCGGGCTGTATATCTATATTGTTATACTCATTTTATGAAATTGTCAGTTTATCTTTGTTATAATATTATTAGCAACACTATTATTTTCCATAAATTAGTTTACCACCATACTCACCATAAATTATATTATTTTCCATAAATTAGCTAATAATTTCCATATTATGTAATTACTTAATGCTATCCAATTAATGAATGCCAAGTGTCCTTCTAGGAATGACTTGGTTTCAGGTTTCAATATATAGTATTAGATACTCTGTGTGCTTCCACAAAATTTTTAGTAGTTTCTGTTAAAAACATGGATTATGTATTTAGGTTTTGGCCAACTTTCCCTCCTTTAGACAATTGTTCTCGAAGAGTCAAAACTTTACGTGGACAGCCTTTGCGTAAGCTTATGAGAGTGGTTTTTTTGTGGTAATTTGTTTTGCTAAAACCGGTAATATGACCTCTAGGTGGCTCAAAAACATTTTGGGCCATTTTTCTTCAAGTGGTGCAATGTATGGGGGGTGCATCATTCATTCCCTCACTTGATTCTCATCAAAAGTTGAAAAGGACAGCCTGTAGCTTTCCATCCTAAAGTTGACGGACTATTATTACATACTGCTTGTTACTTGTTAGTATTTTGTATCATCTACAAGTCCAAAAGGACTACAACAACAACAACAACATCCAAGCCTTATTCCCAAAATGATTTGGGGTCGGCTAACATGAATCGTCGTCTAGTAACCGTCTTATGCGCGCCATAAAATTTCAAAAACGTTGTGAACCATTAAGTGTTGAAACACTTTCGACAAGAGTTTTAGAAAGTCCTCGAAATAAATAAAAAGTTTGAATCCAAAAGGACTACAATGATTTTATATTTTGGCTAATTGTCAAAACTTTGATCTTGAAACAGAGGCACAGTCACTGGCGAGTTCAGAGTTATCTTGGCCATCCTCAATCCGTAAAAAATGTTCCTGGTTCTGGTTCTGCATCAACATTTGCTGGAAATATGGATGAGAGGAATTTTAGCTCAAATCCAAGTTTGGTTGCCAATTTACAGACTGCAGAATTAGATTCTGGCCACGAGGCTTTTACAAATTTGGATGAGTCAGAGATGGGTGAAAAGGCAGCATCCTTGCCTACATCTTTCCATGTTCATGCGCCAGATGTTGTTCGAAGTGATGGGGATGATTCCCATCTTTCTCAGAGACCAGCTTCTGATACATTCTCAACCCCTCGTATCATTCAAAGTGATGAACAACCTGGGGAACATGCGATTGAAGGGGGCACTATTAGCATCTCAAGCTCTTATTCTCATGGGTATGTACTATGAAACTTGTTTCTGTTCAGATTTACTTTATGTAGGCAATTAACTATTCTAGGACTTGTGTATCAGTGATCTAATAGTACTATTGTTGCTTATTCTAGCTGTAAAAGTTAGGTTACTGTGGGAAGTGGCTAAATGGCCCCGAATAGTTTGATTCTATCTGCAATTAGCCCCTGTTCCTCTGTATTGGAGAAATCCACTTCTATCGATACCTTTCCTCAAATTGGCAATATTGAGTTTTGTGAAGTAATATATACAAACAATACTCCTCTAAACTCAAGTACGATTGCATGTTCTGCATAATTATGTATCTTGTGTAAGTATACAGCAACATTTGAGAGGAAATGTACTTGATGTCCACATTGCCTTTATTACCCCTGCTCTAGTGCTGCTGCTCACAGTTTGATTCTTTTCCGATGCCAACCTCCAAACACCTGCACACAGTATCGATCCCCCAAATCCCTCCCCTAATTCGGCCGTCACAGTTGTGTGTGCGCATATAGGAGCAGCTAATGTTGTGGGGGTGGGGATATGAGGATTCGAACCCGGACTAGCCCTAGGTAGGTTAATTTCTTAACCACTAGGCCAACCTTAAACCTCTGTGTCAATTTTTAATCAACCCATTTCGTAATATTAATGATTTCAGAAAATACCACTGTGGTCTGCCTTTATAACAAAGTAATGGAAACAGAGGCCAGAGAGAGGCCATGGTTGGAGTTGCCATTTAGAATGTCAGTGTGAAGGAAACAGCTATGGTTGTGACTTGTGAAATAATGAGGTTCAAGGGGGAGCATATATGCCTAAGGGTATGGATTTTAATGCAGTGCATGTGATTGTATTTTGAGTTGATATGGATTAAATATACTCTAAACTGTACCTACTGTATCCATGTCGATACCTTGGGGAAATATCTAGAGAGATTATTCGTCCATTAATTGAATTAATGGAAAACATGAGAAAGCTACTTATAGAAGGAATTCTTAGGAAGCTTTAGATTCCTAAGCTTTCAGCCACAGGCATGTAAGATGCATGTGGGGGCATCCCTGAGTGATGTCTCAAACCAGGTAGCTCGTTAGGTCAACCTATGTTATGGGGGTTCCTTCCGACATGAAAGTTCCATGAAAATATCGCCCTTTTATCTCTTTACTACTTTGTAGTGGGGGTACTATGAGAGGTGGAAAA
This sequence comes from Spergularia marina, assembly GCA_963680865.1. Taxonomy (NCBI): domain Eukaryota; kingdom Viridiplantae; phylum Streptophyta; class Magnoliopsida; order Caryophyllales; family Caryophyllaceae; genus Spergularia; species Spergularia marina. Next base: position 6,414,855 of record OY804545.1, on the reverse strand, counting down.
GATGAGGCAATGTATCCAGATCGAGGAAACCAAAACTTGGGGGGTCAAAGAGTAAATGTCTGTTTATTCTTTCCGTGACACCCATCTTGTATATACTGTAGTCCAGCTGCTGAGGAAGGTTTGCATGTTTTTTTTCAGGCTATTGATGACATTAACCCAAGCATTACAAAGTTCAGGGGTTGATCTGACCGAGGCTAGCATTTCTATACGAATTGATCTTGGTAAGCGAGCTAACCCGAGTCCACTTCCAGGGATGCCAATCTCTAAGGTACTTATTGCCTTACCTGCTTTAATTGTTGCTCCTTTTTGATGTTCCTTCCAACATACATACTCCTATATTTCCTTTACAGAGTTGAAAAGAAAATATGGGCACAAGTAGGAGAATCCATTAAATTTAGAAAGCCCCCCCCCCCCCCTCCCCAGAGTTATGGGTCTTGACTCTTGACAGCTAGTTACCCCATTTGATACAGGAAGTAGAGAATCCAGTTTCGCAAGATCTGCAGATACGACATGTTAATGATGGAAGGAACAAGGAGGAATTGGATCACCCACAGAAGAGACTGAGATCGTGATTATACACATATTGGTATCTCGGCTTATAAACTCATCCCTTTGCTAGCTCCTTCCTCTGGTTCATACTAGTTCATCTATTGTAAATGCTGTGCTGGTATATCCTGTAAGTCTGTAACCTTTCTCATCCCCCCTCCCTCCCCATCAACCTTTTTTTTTTTCAACGAATGGATTTTGTTTACCAACTTAACAATCAATATGTTCAGTCTTGAACACGAGATGTAGATTATCTGGAATTCATCTGCTGGATCGTCGTAACATATATATACATGCATATTCATTCCCATAATTTGAGAACTAAAGGAGCATCCCTCTCAGGGCACACTGTTTTATCATGTCTCACATTTGTGATATGATGCTGAATTGCTGAGATTATAAGGTGGTTACTGCCTCATACGAGACTTCGTGACATTTCATTTGTAACCCTATCGATCTCCCCGTTTTTACAGTGTGACTTATCAAGGTGAAGACTGAAGGTGAATATGAGATATACATATATTGACATTGCATGAACAAACACGTCTTCATCATGTCTGGTTGGCCATGAATATGAGACATATTGGCATTGTTTTTCCTCGGTGTTGAATAGCCCACGAAAGAGTAGCACAAAAAGCCCGTGCGTGTTTGAGAGAGGCATGCGTGAAATAGTTGTTCTCATCTCTTAAAATAATGCAATTTTTTGCCCTAATTAGTAATTACTACTCCCTAAGATTTCATTATTGTAGCAAGCATTCTTGGGGATTAGCATAGAAGTAATCTTCTAATTTGGGCTTCCCTGCAATTTCTAGTCTTCTTTTCGGCTTTCCCATATGATTTTTGTGTACTAACTTGACCCTATTTGAAAATTTGTCCCAATTTAATGACCCCTTCTTGTATTCGTCTATAAGTTGCACCAACGCCCTTCTATCCAAATCGATGGTTTTCCTGTTACCCATGTACCTGCATATCCAAATGTGACAATGTTATTAATGTTATTTATCTGTACTGTACTATATACTATACATATACCGGGTGTATGTACGTACACCCGTTTCTCATAACTGACATATATATACCGCCGGAAAACTACACAATTTTCCTAGTGCGACGTAATACACAATTTTCACGTATACATAAATACATTCATAATTTACTGTATGTATGTAATTTATGCATACGCACCTTCTATGTCCTTCAACAAGCTTGGCCATGTTTCCACCATAAGTAGGAACAAATATATCACTCCCAATCGATACCATGTAGTCGAGGGCGGCCATTTGTGACGAATGATTCATGAATGGAGCAAGATCCGAGTATGACAGTAAGTTTTCCTTCTTTACCTATAAATCGTGTCACAAATTTAATGTCAAAATTAAACATCTTGAAATAGAATTAAGCACGCTATATATATAATACATACGGAGTACTTCATCTGTTCTTCTCAATTGTTAGCGAATTAGACTTAGAGATGTTGTTATAGTTAAACTGACCAAATTTGGAAAGGCAGCTTGTATAGTTGCTAATCTAGTTTGGCCCCCATAAATGTCCCCAGCTGCAATGTAGACTTGCATGTTACGATCGATACCTAGTGCTTGTAGAACAAGGCAAGTTTCTGTAGGAGTCAATGGGCATAAACCTGCTTTTCTCTTTTCTCTTGAGTTTATTACTTTTTCCTTCCACCATGGGTACGCATATCTAATAACAGCATACGTAGATTTCGAGTCAACATAGCATCTAAAGTGATCGATGTTAAAGATCTAATGTTTGAAACACGTTTACGAATTATATTCAAGTTACTAACGGAATTTGAAACAAAGCGTAGGTACGTACCTCATTGACGTTAACTCCTTTATTTCAGTAGCATTACACCCTTCGGTGCAGCCGGAGAAGGCTAACATATCCATTTCATACCTCAAATGTAGGACAAGGAATGGACCTCGTCTTCTCAAAATGTTTACTATACGTTTGCCTAGTTCTTCAATGGCGGGAGTAAATCTAAGAGACTTGTAGTTTACGCGACACCGGAATTTTTGCACCTGGATTGGTAGTCCATTGTTGGCTAGACGGCAATCGGACTTGTTGAAATGGATTACTCTGTGTTTTCTTATACGTGGCAGAACCTGTGACAAATTAAATGAAATGAAGATGATGGACTAAGTTTTTCTAAGAAGTCGAATAACGAAAGCTATGACCTACGATTCTACGTACGTTTCACTGAATTTTTTTACTCTCAGATTAAATGCGTTTCTTTTTTTAAATAATACACGAGTGTGAAGGAATACATACAACATTTTGGTAATATGTCATGTTGGACCAACTGATCGGAGGCATTGAGATGAGTTTTCCCGAGTCCACTACCCTTTTCTTCAGAGGAGAAGGCAACTTCTTTAGTATTTTGACCTCATCTTTCAAAGAATTTATGAAATAGTCCACATCAAATATATCATGAAATTCACTATAAAAACCAACATATAACAATCATTAGAAACATCTACTATCAAAATGCTAAAGTTTTTTTTTTTTTTTTTTTTTTTTTTTTTTTTTTTTTTTTTTTTTTGGTACAAAGACGAAAAAATGCTAAAGGTTTGGATACAAATTTTTGTACATCTTTGTGCAGCAAGTCATCTATATTATTTATAGTTGCATACAAAACTTCCTTGTATCCATATTATACTTAAAAGTTAATCAAATACGGGAAATAAAGTTAGTACCTTTGGTCTCTCCAAAAAGACGATTTGTCCAGCTCAGGCACTACTAGAGTGACGTTCATATATCTTGCTATCGCGACCATGTCACATATCTAATAAAGAAAATTTTGACAAAGTAAATAGATTATGCACTTGAAGAAATATGAAAAGAGTAGCAAAACATATAAACAAACAATATTATATACTAGTATAGTACCCCTGCTCGCATTTGATTTAAGCCTCCATTGCTTGAAACCATCAGATATCCGTTATTGTTCTCAAACATTCCTGCATTTCACAATTTGGTTAACTTTGCCGTCACGCGCGATCTTATACATGTACATATGCGAGGTTAAACACAAATATGAAGTATGTGAAATTTTAATTAAGTATGCTCACTGCTCAAGAAATTGACTTATCGTAAGTTAGAAGCTAATAACACATACCGTATTACATAGGAGTATATAACTGCTAGTAAGTACATACATTACTAGTGCATAAGAAAATCTTCGGCATTGAACTTTTCTTTATAATTAGTGATTATGATGATAAATACATTATCTAAAATTAAAGCTAGCTAGTCTGTTTCGAGCTTTAATTTACTTATATATACTTATCTACATGCGGTAGATTATTGGTCATAACAATATTGTGAAATAAAATGTTGCAAGTCTAAAAATACTCGTAATTAATTAATTATACTTACTCGGATCACTTCTAGACGACGGAACAATATGATGGGAAGTTTTTTCATCTTTAGACGATAAAAAAGACAATACATTAGGCGCCCAAAGCTCAGTCAAGTTCATCAATTGCATCAAACAACCCCATATCAACACCATGCTCATCACCACCCGTATTACACACACCTTCTTCCGAGCCATACTCGACCTCGTAATCATCGTGTTCTTCAGCTTCTCGACCTTAATTGCATCTATATAGTACTTGAATCCCAATTTTTCGCGTTTCTTGGCCATCTCCTCTTGCTTTGTATACCTTACCATATTTTCATCCAACATTTTTTTTTACCATCACCATAAAATGAAATATGATGTTACCTACTTTGATGGTAGCAAAGGTGGAAAGGGAGGTAAATGTTCGTGAGTTTTTACTGTAAAAGTAGAGTGAATGAGAAAATGAGCAAAGTATGCTAATTAACCTAACTATATATAGTAAGCTAAGAAAGTGAAAGGTAATAAGGTTTGTGCATGCATGGACGTATCATATTTCAAGGAGAAAAAGTTGGAAGTCAATATTAAGTCATACGTCAAAGACACTTCTCCTCATTTACAAGTCATGCATGTAGCCTTTGGTTTCTATTTTTGTGGGTTTTGTTAGTTTTAATTGAAGATATGGGACATTCGTGGGGTTCCTTTCTATGCAATAATTATAATTTTTCAATAAAAACAAAATTTTCGTTTATGAAAACGATCTCACAGTAGCTTTTTAGGAGCAATTACAATACATTTAATTGAAAATCGAAATTCAAAGCTAATTAAAAATGAGATATTTAGCATCACGTTTAATAATGTATCAAAAATATTAGGAGTCTATATGTAGACAAATAAAAAAAAATGTCTATGATTAGTTTGTAATAAAATTTATCAAAGGTGCTGTAAACTTTGGTGCATAATTTTGTAAATGTTGGATTAATAAGGAAAGATGGACAATCAATGGTCCTTGATTTGAGAATTAAATCAATTTAAATTTCCTTCTATTGATAGATTTGTAACTATGTTGATTTTACGGTCAGTTTCATAAATTTATTGCATACATGTTAAATTTACTACTTACAATCTTTAATTTACTACACTTGATTATGTTATACACAATTTTTCTATTATCTACATATAGATTTCTAGGATCATCCTGTATGTATATATGATAATCTTTGACTTCGTTCAATCTAAAATTACCGTGGAATCGTTTAACAAGAGATTTGCGTAATAATCATAATTGTTACAGTATCATTTTTACGAAACAAATGAGTTATGAATGAACAATTAAGGGGTAAATATTGGCTTGGCGAAAGAATGTGTAGAAAGAAGGTTTTCTCTTTATCAACATGACGACAAGGCTAATTAAATTCAAAACATTAAGGCTATCGCATCATATCATCAGGAACCATACCGATCTGCTTGGCTTATTTAATTTATTGCAGTAAACATACCAATTAATAAACAACCTCCTAATTTGGACACATAGATAGCAAACGGCATTATGTATTAATGTTGCATACCTCTATCGAGTGATCTAATGAGAAGGAATGAAAGTATGGGGGATTTGTCTGGCTTTTACTATCGGGTGGTGTAAAGTACAAGTGACAGCGTATTTGTATCTAATATTGCTTTTGAGGACCATCATTTAAACAACATTGATATAACTTGAAAACAACCTATATAACTTGATAACAAAAATCTTCGCTATCTGGTGACGCCTTATCTTCTTTGTGAGGTACATGATCAAGATATGGTATAATTTTACTCGACACCTTGAGTAAACAATGTGAAAGATGAGTATGATAAAACATTAGCTACATGCCTTCTCATAAACTAATGGGAACATTAGAAGTTTAGAACAACCTGAAATGCGCATAAGATTTGTTGGTGATTACGGATTAGATTGTAAATATACCCGAATCTGTCATATCAAAGGAGTGAAGAAGAATATTATCTCCAACACCCCACGCAATTCATGATCAATTTTGGTGAAATTGTAGAATGGATCACAAAATCCACATTTTTGAGTACATCTCCCAATCTGATACAGTAAATCATTAGTTTATTCTTCTTTTTGTTTCGGGTTTGAATCCTCTGTTACACCGAAAAGAATACCATCACACAAAAGCGATGTAGCTTAAAATCATGCTTGATTACAACAACACAAGGATAGATAACACGAATTCAAGTGCGTTGGCGACCCATTTTACAGAAACGAGTGAAGGACGGTAACAGGGAGCGTTCTTGTATGCATGAACTAAGGATACCAGAAACACAAGCCAACATAATGAAATACTCCTAATAATGTCTACAAGTAAAAGGGATTTGATTTCGTAGGCTCTTTGGTTTTTGTCCCACAACAATGGCATCACGTTAGCAACAAAATAGTTAACTTGTACATTAACTGGCCACGACATAAGAAACTCCAATAATTTACAATTTCTGGGTGCCTGAAATCATGGACTAATTACTGTTTTCCCATCATCTCCAATGTCGCAAGATTCACATTCTTTTCAAGTCACTCCATTCCATTTCGTCTTGCAACAAAATTTGGGTACTAATCGGACACGTATCGTACTACCAATCTACCATGTAACTCAAAGTTAATCCATCCATTTCATTGAGTTCACTTATATTTGGCTTGAAACCGACGAGGGACAATAGCTCGCTGGTCGTTTACACCTAAATAGACTAGCCAAAATAAAAGCAAAGCACTATAGTTTGAACTTTGAACTATCAACACGGAGAAAGGTAATACCCAAAGTACTTTATAGCAAAGGCAGGATCATCTCTTACAGAACATAGAAATGCATGCAATAGATCTACTGCGAGCAAACTACCACGTACCAACCCAGTCAATATTATGCACAAAAATTTGACAGGGCGGAAATGGCATAACATTTGAATACTAAATCTACACGTAGATAAGTGGTGGATCAGTGGATGGCATCACTGCTGAAATGAAAAATGCAATGCACGAAGCAAGGGTTACACATGACCAAAACCCGGAAAGCTAAAGGCCAGATTCACATCATTCATGCTTACATTCACTCAGCTATTTATTACCTCTTCCTCTTAGTCGCACTTCCTGATCCTCGTCCACCTCTTTTTCCTGAGGCTGGATTGGTAGAGCCCCCCCTACCCCTTCCTGCTGGGGCCTTTCGCGTGTTCTTGGTGGAGGAACTTCCAGCATCCGTTAACTCCAATTGCACTTGAATCCCTATATAATTGAAAAAACAAATTTACATTTACGAGCTAAGGAATAGAGTAGTAGATTTGAGAAGAAATAAGCTTGCACAGGTAATAAAACTAACCTTTACCATGATTGCTTTCTAGTTCCATCTTCAACTTATTAAGCCCATCACCAGCCTCTTCTGCATAATGCATAACAAGCCAATGACTTTCTCAAACAGGTACCAGTGAATGACCGAAGAGTTGCAGCATGAATGAAGGGAGAGTTAATGCCGATACTTATCTTTAGGGCGGTAACAAGTTTAGCTAATGCATGTATAACAATTAAAAACGAAAAATTCCGGCACCTAACTAGTCCTGACAACAAATGGAGATCAGCCATTTCTTACAGTTGAAGGTTGTGCTGAAGGCAGGGAATTCATACAATATGCATAGCACATACTCCGTATTACTCCATCACAAAATGATTGATAAAGTATGGCTAATCTGTAAAAAAACAAGGTAAACAACCCTAACCACTTTAATGCCCTTTAAAACCAGAGATTTTGTCTTCTCATATGAGACCTTTCAATTTAAATACTTTGACCTAAGGTAAAACTGAGTGCGTTACCATAAACAGAAGGTACAAATAAATATGGAACATGGTCAAACTCTCTGGGTTGTGTAGAATTATTATGAACATACGGATACTATATATAAGCTTATTGGAAGACAACTATATACATGAATAAGTCTGCAGCGTTTATCATTTAATATTGTCACTAAGAAATACACAGAAAACTCAGCTATTAACAGACCTGATTCATCTGCTTCATCATTGTCCTCTTCTTCGCTTTCAGCATCAATATCACCGTTTGTCTCACCCACTTCATCAACAGGCTCAAGCATAGCAGCAATTCTTTTCTTAGGAGCCTTTTGAAGGCCTTTAAGGTTGACCAAATCTGCTGTTCGTACAACACGGGATCCACTACCTTCTTTATAAGCCTTTGTTAGTGCAGCTTTTACTGCTGGCAATATACCCTCTGTTGGACTGCCGTGCCCCTAATCATATATATAATAAATTGAACATTAGGAGAGGACTTCAAAGCAGCTCTGTAACTGAATAAGCTGTCTCAAATAAAGCACCTGGAATTTTGACAGCTCAATTAGTGTATCATAGTCCTCCATACTTAACGAATAAGCATCCATAAATTCGACAACTTTTCTAACAGCCTCCTCCTGTGCAATGTTAAACACAATAACCAATAACGAGAAAGTCAGTGAACACTATTCACCAACAGCAAAGGAATTAGAAAAGCAAGAGGCCCATGTAACAAAAGAATCTTAACCTTGGGAAGAGATCGAAGTGGCTGGGTTACTTGTTTAGAAAGAAGTGTAAGAAGGTCAAGTCTGATAGTCCCCCTGTATCAATAAAAATATTTTGTAAACGCAACGACCAAATGCTGATTGAAGAAAACCAAAAATGTATGTGTCTGTATATCACGCAAGATGTCACAGCAAAAGATCTTACCGACAAAAAAGACCAAGGCCCAATAGAATTCGTAATAGCGTTACAATTACTTATTAGGAAGTGTAAAAAAAGGTAAAATTTAGTAGATATATGGGAGAGAGAACGAGAGGAAGATTAACACAAACAACGGAAAAATGGGAAAGGGGAAACAAACTCAAGCACCATAATCCACATAGGTCATATCCCTCCAATCTATCCAAAGACAAACTTTTCATAATTCAAGCAGACCCTTTCACTCTCAATCACCCAGTGTAAGTGTCCTTACACCTTTCCCAAAAAAGGCATACATAGTACAAAGGGCACACTACTTGGCCTCAAATTGCACCAAGATTGTAAAGCAGCAACACTAGGACATGCCTCAAAGTAATTCTGCTCCATTATGATCAAAGGCCACATGACAAAAGCCTATAGGCCACATGACCCTTAAATATTGAAACGGATTTTCTATTGTGTGCCCACAGGCCACATGGTAAAAGCCTAAAACTGAAAGCAGCAGATTTGGTGAATGGATTTGAACTTAGGCTCTTATCAGGCACACCATAGATAAACCTATGGTGAATAATTAACAAGGAGGTCACAAAAAAGGACACAACCCCAAAGATTATCTTTCTATCCATCACCTTCACCTTTGCACAAGATGGTAAGGATAGTGAATTCTTTCAAGGCAAATTGATAACTCAAAATCAAAAGTTGCAATTATATAATATAATGACAGCTTAATTACATGATGTTGGACAGAAAAGACTATGATGATAACAATTGTCATCTTGTTGTACCACAAAAATTCCTGAGAAGAGCTCAAAACTTGAACTTCTAAGATCTAACAAATAGTAAAACAGCCAAAGAAACCCATACTCAATGAACTTTATTTCATAATAGTGTTTTTACCAGCCTCACACGGTATGTCATACCAACCATAGACCAGAGGTGATTGGCTGTGAGCAAGGGAGAGTGACAGACCTCACATAGCACCCTCTAGCCTGAGGCTACGTCTCTCAACTACAACATAACTCAAAGTTCGCTTTACATAGGGAAACCCCTAAGAGTGTGTTTGGAAACAAGAATCAAATCCAAATTTGACACAAATCCCATGTTTGGGAACTCAAGAATTTGAGAATTTGGATTTGTGTCAAATCCTTTGAAATTTGTTTCCAATCTAATTAGGCCAAAAACAAATGACACCTCAAGAGGTGTCATTTTGAAATCCCACCCTCCCCAAACATTTTATTTATATTTGAATTCCACAAACTCAAATGATGGAATTGAAATGATTACAAATTTTTAAATTCTTGTTTCCAAACACTATCTCAAATGATTCTACAATCTAGAAAGAGATGCATGCATTTTATCATACATTTATCAACCTAGATGCATGTTCCTACTAACATTCTGTATTCAAGATTATATTACATGTAATACATCTCCTCTTAGTAATCAAGGAATTCAAGGAGTTCTCAACAAGGCAAAGCTTACCTCCCTAGATACGAGCCACTAGATGCAAGCATATGGACATGCAGATCCTCTAAGATTCTTCGATTCTTTCCCATCGTTGAGTTCTTTCCAAGCCATCCTCCAAATCTATTGAAGTTTCTTTCACCCTGCCAACAATGTTAAAATATCTTTCAGAAAACAGCCACAACCCCGTTAGTACGAAATTTCCTGACAAGTCTCCTAATATGGATTCACTCCAAACAATTGGCGCCTTGCAGAGTATTTTCACAAACAAAAAGCTCATTCTTCAAGTTGCCTTTATTGTTCTAAGATTTTCAATCCCAATAGCCCTCTAGTGTTGTCTAAATATTTCAAATGATCAGATCCGCACATCTGGCGCCCATATGATACATAGTCTATACACATATACCAGTTTCAGGCTCCAGAATCCCAACAACAAGAAGATCACGACAGTGTGAAAATGCATATTAAGCAGTGGAAATAATACCGGCATGTAAGTCTCCCGGTGTCCACGCATCAACGAGGACCTATGTAATAAAGGGAGAAGATAATCAGGGACCATGGTTAGAAAGCAATCAAAGCATTGTACTGAAAGGAAAAAAGATTCAGGGGCATACGGTATAATGCAGGAAGAAACACAGCTACTTTGAGAAAGCTGCCATTGCCGATATCTTCTTATTTGAACATTAATAAGATCTCCATCAGCAATTGATTCAGCAGCACGGGCAAGAGCGCTCATTCTTTTCATATCATCGTTCCCACAAGAGCTGGGACGATAGTTAACATAATTTTCCTGCCACATTTGAGCAATTCATGAACCATTTTGTTATATAATAACAGCGACAACATAAAAGTAAGAAACAAACGCATTCAAGTAACAAAAGCCCATGACTGCAATACAAGCAAAAAATATTTTCCATAGCACAACGAAACCACGTCACATCTTTAATCGATATAACTGAACATTATTATTCTTCGCAGCATTTTATTGAATCCTAATCCATGATGGCTAAAAATAATAGTACCAGAGAAACATCTATAAATCTTACATTTAGTCAAAAAGCAACAACTTTTAATCCTGGCAACAGAACATCTAGTGAGATATAGAAATGTATTAAGAATACCCAAATTAACTCAGACCTGAATAAGAAGGGGGACAAGATCAAGATCACTCATGCTCAAATCTATTCTTTCATCCATCCTCAACTTTCCAGCATTGAAATTGAATAACCTACAAAAAAGATGCTCAATTAGACCAGTTACTTCTTACTACGATGCAAAGAACTGTGAAGTCATTATACTCGAAAAGTAAACTCTTTATTGCAAATGGCATAACTGAAGTTTACACCACAAGGCAAGGCAAGAAGTTCACACCACAACTACAAAAGCTAGTTGACAAAGACATAACTGAAAGTCGCAAGTCTCATAACTGACTACAATGTTGAAAGGAAAGAACACAACCACCAAACTGCAACCCCCCCTCCAGCCCCCCCCCCCCCCTCTCCTCACACAAAAAAAAAAAAGAAAAAGAAAAAAAAGATCAACGCACATACAAGATATTCACAGCAAGATGTAAGAAGTATGCAAACAAGATAATCACTGTACCTAAGCAACAAATTATATTAACTGCATATATTTGAGTGATTCTTTCGTTTCCATCTTTCATTTTTTAGGTTAGCCAATTGGAGTAAAGCTATATCTTTCAGAGACCCACATTTACATGTAAAAGCAAGCCAGCCTGACGAAAAAAACAGGGACACTATTTACATACTTATCCACAGCTGTAAATGGAGAGATGGCTTCATCCTTCGCATTGTTAGCAAGACGATTTCTAATATCATCATATTTGATAACTGACATCGACAAACTCATATACTGCAGCTGATTTACAGCCATGCGCATATCTCCGTTACATCTCTCAGCAAGCTCTTCCATAGCAATCTACATTTGTAAAAGAAAATCAGTAGAAAGCAGGCTACACACACATGAGAGAGTGAAAGAAGCACAGAGTGCCTACAGACGGGGTCAACATATACTCCCAAGCATGTGAAAGATAGAATTGTTATGTACCTCATTAACTTGAAGCCCTTCGGTCTTCGCAATCTGCAGCAGCCTCTTAGCCATCTACCATACACAAAGAACAAGTCACTTGAACATCCTTTTTTTCTTAGTTGATCCCTGTTCTTTACATTTAAATGTTTCTAAGATTCCATTGTGCAAACATATACTAAAATATCAAATGTCCCTCATTGCAGGGTTCACACAAAATAGTAGTGTAAATGAGGTTTTGTGTAAGGTACAGACACTAATGACCAGCTTATGATTCTCTAAATAGTTCTAAATCAACCATACAGAAATGGATTGAAAGCTCAGTAGTGAACTGGACAGACATTCATCACTTTCAGGCAGATAAAAGTTCCAGAAAGTATTGTGAGTAGGGCAAAGAGTTATACAGAGCACAGGTAACTTTTCTAGGATGTTTGTCTCTAGGACTTAAGCGGAGCACTGGACACCAACACAATTGAACCATATTTAAAGTTGTGCATAGTAACACCAAAGGATGTAAATAATTCTTTCAAACAGAACAGTATCATGGAAAACTGTTTGTATGTTGTGATAATATATACATTTTGTTTATGGCACAAGTCTTCTTAGAATAGTACAGATCATTATTAAGGAGATTTAATTAATATCAGCCATCAGCTACAAGCACAGTATATCACAGTTAAGATTTAAGGGGCCGTTTGGTTGATGAGTAGGGAAAGGAATGGAAACAAGAAAGGGAAAACAAAGGAAAGGAATGAAAACCCCCTGAATTACCTGATGTGTTTGGTAAGTTTCCTTAATGATTCCCCACCCCCACCTGCTTCTTCTTTCTCAAGTCTAGACCACCACCAACTGGTAATCTACTTCTTTCTCTCTCCATATCCTATGTCACGACACCCACTACTTCCATCTTCCTTTGATTCAACACTCCCCACTACTAAAATTATGACCGTAATTAATCCACATCTTGATTCAATCGACCTTCACACTTCAATTTTTTTCGGTTGCGGATGGTGTCGTTGATAGGTGCAAGAGGTGGTGTCGTGGTGGGTGGCGGCGCTACGGAGGGATATATGGTGATGGGCCAAGGCTAACAGTGGCGGTTTGGGTCGTGGTGGTGCATGTATATGCGTGGTCGTGGACCATAGTGGTGTCCGCATGGTGATCGGCCCGGGGCCGAGACGGTGGTTCGGGAGAGGTCGGTGGTGCTAGTGGGTGTACGGAACTACGGATGGTGATAGTCAGAAGACTGTGGTGGTCGTGGTGATGGGTGTGGTGTTGGGGCTGGTGGTTGGTGGGTGAGAGTGAAACCCCAAAATGGGTAATCATCAAAACCCAAGGGTGGGGATAGGGAATGAGAGTAGAGGGATTGTGGGGAATCAATTCAAGGAAATTGGGGTAAGGGATTTGATAAAATTAGCAACCAAACATATACAAAGGGAATGAGGGGTTTTGATTCTCTTTCCCTTTCCTGAAGACCCCTAACCAAACCCCCCCTAAGAGTAGAAATACTGGTCGTATTAATTACTTTTTATTGTTACATCGTTTTTCCTATACACCTATCTTCTCTCTTGATGATATGTACTTCAAAAAAAGGAAGGGGGAAAAACCCTCTCTTGATGATATGTACTTCACGTATTAATAAATGATTCAAAAATCACAAACTATTCAGACCTGCTGTTTTGTGGGCTTGCGGAAACTATACTGTTCACAGTAATTAACCAAACTTTTCAGCTTCTGGCTATAGCGGTCATTACAGATGCAGATAATTGGGATCTTGGAGATCTTGATGCTAGCAATTAGGTCTGCAACACCACCTCTATCGCCCGCAGACATACCATCAACCTCATCCATAATGAGCAGAGTCTTAGGGTGCTTTGACCTACAAAAATCAACCTCATTAACTTATAGCAAAGAAATGTGCACCAAGTCTTCTTGAAACGGAAGGAATGTCCTTCCATGTTGGCATGAATAGCTTAAAAATAAAACCAACCTATTCATATTAGCACCCAGTGACTCATTACAAATAAGCTCTTTAATGGAATTTGCAGTACTTCCACCAATTCCTTTACCAATTTTGGAATCCGCCTTTCCACGACTATCACTGGCATTGACCTATCAGCAATTAGAACACCAGAAACAGCTCATTAGATACAGCCATGTACTGTTTGATTACCTCTCCATACATAAAGGGCAATACTCTATACTAAATATGAGATAAGGAAGGTGGTACCTCAACTGACTCATAACCTAGCATCTTACTAACTAGCTTTGCTGTGGTAGTTTTCCCTATACCAGGATTTCCACTCATCAATACAGCCTTTTTCTCAGTAGAATCATTTTTCTTTTTCCCCTTTCCTTGACTGTCATTATTCAGAAATTTCCCATCCCAACGTGACAGCCAATCCTGAAGGTTTTTAACCTGAGCAAGCAACAATGAAAATTAATTTACTCCAACGAATCAAGAGCAAAACAAAAAACATAAATTCAGTCATTAATCTATAAAAACTTACAATCCCCTGATTGCCCACTAAGTCATTAAGACCTTTTGGTTTATATTTTTCTGTCCAGGTCAAGGAAGCACTGTCTTTTGACAAATCCTTTCGCTTAGCTGGAGAAGCACTGGCTGTGGGTTTAGGAACCTTACTTGAAGCAGAAGACTTTAATCCATCAACTAAAACAGACGATACATAAGTGTGAGATGATGTCAATTTAATCAGGAAACTTGAAAGATAGACAAGAATGAAAAAAAAGTTCAAACTGTGATAACAAAAACATGAGAGTTTCAGCTAAAGCACACGAAAAAAATTGTAGCTAGCAATGGTTCGATTTGGATAAAAATTAAGGTAGAAGGGTTAATCAATCACAATGTACTTGTGCAGATCAAACACAATTGAAATAACTGAGCACAGTGTTGATGACTAAGATTCTGGTCTCCTTATTCCTAATCCCCAACAAAGTTTCTGCATCTTTATCACAAGTTGTAAGGGTTGTAAAGAACAGTTAAAAGTATAAGAAACGCTTCTTTCTCATTCGCAATTACAAAATCTTTGCATTAGAAGCCCTTGTGAAAATTGCATGCAACCCTATTGCGGTACATGCAAAAAAAGAAAAAAGAAAAAAAATACAAAAAAAAGAGAGAAATATTGATAAAGAACGTCACTGAACAAATAAGCACAAGCAGCACAGATAGGTCAAAGGCGAGATATATGATGGTGAGAGAAGGTTTGAGCATACTTTTTACTCCCACATTCTGTTCTGGTTTCTTGGCAGTAGAAATTGCAATGTTATTAGAAGCCTTCCCTGGATTGTCTTGCCCAGATGATCTAGACTTTTTGGTTTTACGGATCATATCAAACAGTCCATCTTCTGTTAGAAAGAGTGTTCTATATGAAAAATAGAGACACTATTAGCATCAACCAAATTCATAAAGAAATAAATCAATAAAATCTGAAAAGCATTCAAAGATCAGAAAACAGACCCCAGTTCTTTAGCTTTATCAGATTTCCTTCCCCCAATATCTTCATCACACAAAAGATAATTCTGCAAAACATAACAATCTTTACATATGAGTGACTACTTGGTGAATGGTCCTCTAGAATTAGTAGAGAATATATCAAAAAAAAAAAAAGGAAGACGACGAGAGGGTGAATCGTGGATACCGTTTTCCTGCTGACAGATCCGGTCACACGGCCTCCATGACGCTTAATCAAATCTTCCGCTTCTTCCCTTTCCAAACTGTGATATATCAGAATGAAAATGATAAATTATTGACATATTAAGCTCCTAGCTCAAAAGAGGAGCACACGAGTGCATACGTATACACAAAAAAAAAAACACCCACTGATGCTACATGCATCACAGGTCACTATTTATCACACAGTTAAGGACAATATACCTATCAAGTGTTCCAGAAATTACAAAAGTCAATCCAGCTAAACAATCAGGGGTACCTTCAGGAACTTCCTGACCGAGAGAAACAATGCAAAAGTGAGAAGAGAAAAATTACATCACAACAACCAGCTACCACAAAAGCCACTCTTTACAAAGGTATTAGTTATCAAATTTTGGATACCTTTTCTCCTTTATGGGGTGGATCTTTCCTTTCACCAAAATTCATGAATCCGCCCCGTCCACCACCTCCTCGTCCTCTTCCGCCAGCTGGAGTGGTAGGTGCAGCTCTCCCTCCACGACCCCTTCCCGCAGATCTGACAGGAGTTTCATTCTCCCCCTCGTCAACTTCCTCATCGTTCTCCTTAGCATCCATATTTTTCTGAGGAATACCTCTACCAGAACTACCCTTTAATTTCTTACTAGGAGTAGCATCAACTGATTTCTTTCTCGTGCTGATAGGAACAAAGTCATCGTCATCGTCTTCCTCTACTACATGAACCTTCTTTGCCGGTGATGGTTTGATATCATCAAGTGAATCCTCAACCCCTCTTTGACTCTTACGTTTGGCTGGGGTCTCCACCTTTTCAGTCTCAACTTTCGCCTTCTCTTTACTTTTGTCAAAGTATTTGCTTGTTTTTCTTCTACCAGCACTTTCTTGCTCTTCCTGCTTGACATTACATTTATAATTCACTTAAAAACACACTTACGATTAATTTCGAAACAAAAAACAAAACTTACAAAAGCTCCCATCTCATGCTATTTTCCTCACACATTCTCAGAACTGGTGCCAAAACTAATCGCAAGGGAAAAAAAAACAGCTTAACGTAAATTAAATCAAAAATTCGAAAACAAGCAAGGCCCCATAGATAATCATACATTCATACGACACAATACAAATATCGAAACTAGCATTCAACTCAAACCCATACGAGACACCTAAACATAACCTTAATAATAGCAAGTTCGATCAATCATCATGAAAAACTCAAAATAGCAAATCGAATTCTCACAATGTACACCATACAACCAAAATAACCATAATAAGGGAAAGACAAAATCTCGATTCCTTTACCGGTTTCTCAGCCTGTGAAGCAGCAGCAACAGGTTTTTCCGACGAGGGCGTCGCTGCGGCCGACGTAGCGGCGGCAGCATTGCCATTCTTACCATCATGCTTTTTCATAAACCACTTCCTAATATCAGACGGCTGCTCAAAACAATCCCCACAACAACAAAAACCCAACAAAAATCAAAAGTCAAACATCAAACAAAAAACATATAAACACAACAATCAAACAATGTTACAATTACAGTTAAACTGGTAAATTACTCACCATGACTGCAGTTCAAGGTAAAAAAAAAAAAAAAAAAAAAAAAACTTCTTCAATCTTCCATGTGTAGTGAAAACCTGCACAGTAAAACAAAAACCCTAAATTGGGTAAATTAACATTGCCAAGAAATCAATTAAAAAGGGGGTTTAACAAGCGAAATTGGGATTTTATTGACTAGGGTTTTATGTAATCAAGAATTACAAGAACATTAAATTTGGGAAAGATCCTAACTTTTTACACTTGAAACAAAGGGAATGCTGGCAAAAGGGGGATGAATGATTATGATTGTGGAAATTGATTAAATTGATTTTGAGAAAATTAAAACCCTAATTAAGTAGTAGTGGGGGTGAATGAAATTGAAGAAAGGGGGAGAGGGGAGAGAGAGAAAGAGAGGGAAACCTGAGTGTAAAATTGGGTCTGTTTTCCCGCTTTTCGCAGCGTGCTCAGTACACTTCCGTGAGACGATGATTTTTACTGCAAAATAAAATCCGAATAATTCTTGTTTTATGGAAAAATTCTAGGAAAGGGGAAAAACAAAATCATAAATCAAACTCTGAGGGATTCTACAATGGCTACCAAGATTCGGTAGCCATTGTAAGCGGAGGAAATCTGACCGTTCAATTTTAGATAATTAATCATAACCGTTCATCGATTGACCAGATAAAAAAAAATTATAAAATAACATAAATAATAATCTAAGCCCAACATCATCTTCTTCCCCTACCCTAGCCCTGCCACCTCCCTAGCCACCGCTGTCCCACACCCAACACCACCCACACTCTTGAAAACACCACCTCCGGTAGGCGACTCAACGGCGATCGCGTCTGAACCATCACCGGCCACCGTCGTCGCGTCCTTTGACATCCACGCACAATTGTGTCTCCTCTCATCACTTCTCTTTCTACCCCTCTCACCCATTAATTCATGGGCCCTACCCCACGAAAACCCCGTTCCGCCCCTCCCCCGACCACCTAGTTACGACGCCCCCGATAATCATCGCCGCCAACGGAAATGGAGTAAATAGAAAGAAATTGGGGGTGAAGGGGAGGGCGTTGATGATGCCAGGGGTGAGGCCGCATGGTAGCCGGCGAGCGTTGCTCCTGATGGTGGTGTCAGGCGACGGTTTTGAAGTGGTTGGGTTGCGCCGGCAGGCGGCGGTGGTTTCTAGGGTGGGGAGGTGGAGGAAAGTAGGGAGGTGAGATTTTATAATTTTAATATTTGTTTTTATTTATAAGGTCAAACCGATTAAATGTCAGAATTTATATAGGGAAATCAAGGGCTATAAATCTTCCTTTTGCAATGGCTACCAGACCTTTGTAGCCATTGTAGAATTGGTAAATCAAACTCACTTCCTCTAGTTTCTTTTTAAGGGTCATTTCACAGAAGTTAATTAATACTAATATAATATAATACTCCGTATAATTTATTTATTTATTTTAAATTAGAAAATATTCGTTCACGGCTAGTAATAAACTAAGGGTCTGATTGATATCGTTTTCTATTTTTAGTTTTCTGTTTTTTTAAAACCAAAGTCCCGTTTTTGAAAACCAGAAAAAGTGGTTTTCAGTTTTTAGTTGTCAGTTTTCATTTTCTGTATGACTATTATAGAAACATACGGTTTAAATTAACTTTAGGGCCCGTTCGGTATCACTGCCGTTTTCCGTTTTTGGTTTTTTTGCGTAAAAAATTTAGTTAAACAAGTAACAAAATTAATTGTAAACTGTTTGGTTCTGTAATAGTCATATAGAAATTGAAAACTGACAACTGAAAACTGAAAACCATTTTTTCTGGTTTTCAAAAACGAGACTTTGGTTTTCAAGAAAACTGAAAACTGAAAGCAAAAAGTGATACCAAACAGGCCCTAATCTTTTTACGCAAAAAAAAACCAAAAACTGAAGAAGGCAGTGATACCGAACGGGCCCTAATTAATGATAAAAAGAGTAAGCACAACGGCGTAGCCAACGAAAATAGTGTCCCGGGTAATCAATGAGAGAGACTCGACATAGACGAGCATACATTCCAGCTAGAAATCACGCTTCTGAAGGTTGTCCAAGGTTGCAAGAGAACCGTGTACAACTAACTAGGAGATCACATGACACTTATTAGACTTATTAATCTTGAACTAGTGCGTTTTAAAAAATAAACCCAAGAAGTTAAAAACATGTGCCACTACATATACAAACGGATCAAAGTGATGAGCTTACAAATTGTTAGTTACATCAACAGAAACACAGAGAAGACGATGGATTTTTGACAGCTGCACTTTAATTTTTCACCTTTGCTCCACATTGAAGCAGCAACTTGGCATGGAAATGCATATTTGTGAAAATGTTCCATATTTTTTACCCTTCATTGATTCTTCTTGTTTGATTCTTCTGCTTAATCTCACTTTGCGAGTCTGCTCTCCTCCGTTCTTCAGATAGATGACAAGGTTTATCGACATTCTGTGACTATTTGTAGCACAACAGCATTGATAATCTTTGACCCCATTCGCAGTCTTGCAGAAGGGAAGCAAGCAAGCAGCAAATCGTTATCAGCCGCTGTAACAAAACACATCGAGTTGGATACTTCAGTCTTCACATACATTTATGAAAAGTCGTTTAAAAAAAAAAAAAAAAACATTCATGAAGTTTGCTAGTCCTGGAGAAAATTCCCCACCAAGTTGTTCACACAGAATAGTACCCTTAGTTCACAAAGAGAACCAAATGTATGGTTGATCATATGTAGGAAAGGGACAATAAACAAGCACATGAATAGAAAATCCTCGTCTGGCTTCAAAGAGGGTTATCAACTAATCATCGATAAGACATGTACCTTCTCGTCCATTGGCAGGTGCAGTAGTTCTGTTTCCTTCTCTCGGGCAAGTGTCATGCAAAGCAGCCAGACTTACAGCCTTACAGGTGGTATATCCGTTAAAAAGTAGAGATTCGTGACTCCAATTGCTGTCCTGCAAATGAAACTGTGGTTTAGAGCAAAGAACGATATCTTTTCTTGAGATACAAAATGTCTGTACTAATCAGGCAGTTCAAACTTGAGATATGTTAAACAAGGAAGAAGTGCTCTGCCACACTCCTACACCCCTCTTCATCTTCCTCAGTTATGCAGTCCAAAAATATACACTATATCAGAAAAACTCGTATAGTTTAGATTTCTACACATTCATCTGCCAATATAGGCAAGAAAGCACAACAAAGTAGACAGGGTTTCAGTTCATTTGAATGTAATCAAATTAATTGATTAGATGATTAGGGCAGAGAAATGCTCACAACAGGAAGCGATATTTACCTATCAGTGGCTTCTGCAAGATAGAGCTTCACTCTTTGACCAGTCATGCAACAAAGCTACTGAATCGTGTAGAGTTAGTCCAACATGAAACTGGAATATATCTTGAGCAGAAGATCCTTTCAATACCTGGGACTAAGTCTTGGAACTCTCAATAAGACCCATGACCTTCGATAAAAATGCAAATTCATATGCCTTCTCTCTAGAGCGACCATAGCGGCCACCTTCCCCAAAATGTCCACCGTTCATTTCTGTCTTCAAGATAACTGCACGAGAACAGCTAGCACATGTACTTTCTCGTATCTTAGCAACCCATTTGGCAGCTTCCCATACTCCAACCCTGAATTTATCGCATCGTTCACACACTTTTTAAGTTCACATGTTAGAAGATTAGCAGACACGTTCATTTGATAAAATAGATAAACAGAGTTACCTGGAGTCATTAAAAGCAGCAGTGACAAGCATTGCTGGATAGCAAGATCCGCGACTTATGTTGTCATAAGGAGAATACTTCATAAGAGCCTCAAATTGGGCTTCTATTTTAGGGTTACCGAACTCTTCATAGTCCAATATAGTTAAAGGCAAGCTATCATCCATCAATGTGTTGCATATATCGAGAAAGGGGACCTGAAACACAAACAACCTAATCAATAATTGTTCAACCACCCTTTCTACTGCTCAACTACAAAGAGACCAAACGATATAGAGGGTTGATGCCTGAAGCGTGTCTGCATAGCAGGACTATATTGATCAGATATATTCCACATCTTCATGAGGAACATTTTCATTTTCCCATTACATAAAATTCATAAAACAAATCAGATAGACACAATAGTAACAGGATCAACAAAAGTGTCAGCAGGAATGATGCAAAAGTAAACAATGTACCTTCAAAATAGCAGCACAAAAGAGAGTAGGATCAGAATTGACAGCTGCCCCTAAAAGAAGAGACCCTGCACTTTGTCCAATGGCAGCAAGCCTACCCTTTTGAGCATAGCCCTTGTCAACCAGATACTTACCACATGAGACAAAATCATACACAGAATTTATCTTATTTACTCCACTGCCACATTTATGCCATGAAGGATCACTACCACCTCCGCCCCTGTCATCAGAAACATTGTCTTCAGAATTTTGCTTCTGCTTACCAGAACCTTAAAAGAAACCATAAATTCAGTTAATGCACATAGCACCAGATAAACATTGTCCACTTCTGGCTCCGACCTACTTGACGCCTTCAATTAGCTTCTTCTTTTTACTTTTTTTTTTTAAAAAAAACGAGTACATAGGAGCAGCTAATGGCTGGGTCATACCCAGGAAGTAAACAAGCTTGCAAGCCAAATTCTGTGCATGTCATCATGGCAGATCTCAAGTACTATGTAAATTGACGGTGCAGTGTTTACCAGGGATAAAAAGAAAGACTAACGCGATCTAATCCCACTGTCTTGGGTACCCTGGGCAAGGGGCGTCGAGGGCTATCTACTAACATCAAACCTAGTAGTCAACACTGATACTACAGCACCGTTCTTGACACCAACTTTGGATATAGCTATACGGGAGACAATCCGTAACAGTAAGACTAACCTCACATCAGCAAAAGCCAATACCCACCCACGATCAAGTAAGCTGAGGCGATCTGGACACCAGCATTTGTCTAAGACTTCACCATAAGCACCATAGGCTTCCAGAAGGCCAGGAGACTGTCCCTTAGGCTCTCTATCTCTGGAGTAAACTATAGTTAAAGGAACCTTTGTACCATCATGGGAAAAAATTTCATGCATTTCACATGCGTAGCAAGCTGAAAATTCTTCCCAATTCTGCAGTCCTTCAAATTTCTGTTTGTGTTCTTGCTTGTCATTTCTACTCTTCAGAATTTTACCATTGACCCCATAATCTGGTAGAGAAGTACAAATATTTTTGGTTGCACATAACACCTCCTCTTGGTGGATGAGGGAAAATGTCCTTTTAGACATGTCATACTCAACTACTAAATCAGGCATCTGCATCAACCCAGGTTATACATCCAATATGAGCTAGAATGTCTGTGGAAGAAGACATTAATTGCGTAATCAATCTCAAGAATGCATAAGAAACTCTAGAAAGTAAAGTGTTCTCATTACAATAAGGAGACTGCTAAACATAAAGCACATACAGAGCAATATACTGTAGAATATAATATGATACATCAAAAGCCGTTAAAGTGTGGCCTACAAACAAATAAAGGACAAAAGATTCACTTAATCAACTTTCACAACCAAGGATGCGGAACATGATTATCGTTTGAAGATGAAGCCATTTTCAAGTCAAATGACAGCATGGCTGATGCAACTCTATTTCTAATAGCCCTACGAAGACCTTAAAACAAGCATGGAGAACTTCAAATTTCTCTGGACCAAATAATAAAAAACAATGGCATCTTTGAGGAAAGTAATTAACATCATGGGACTGCATTCTTTGATGAAACCAGCGAATTCAATAATCTTTTGTACCACCCCATTCAAAACATAGATAAAGTGCAGCGTAAATGACAGGTCAACGAAATATGACTGCACCCAGATGACAGTAATCAAAGGTCATACCACTGGAGAGGAAAGCACAGCACGATAGACAGAGGTCAAGTAATCATGGTTTGATCCTGGATCCATTCGGCATACATCAGATGGCACAGGGAAAACCCATGGGTTTAGATCTTTAATCGCCATACCATGCTGCAAAAGTAATCATATTGCGAGAATCACAAAATATATAAAGGAAAGACGTATCAAATCAAAACGCATGTCCTTGAATACATCTAAGCTTTCTGGTCACAATGAATTACAGAATACTCTCCCAATAAAGGGAAGATAAAATAAAGTGATACTGAGATTGACATACTTGACACAGCAAGAAGTAATGTGCATGAGATCAGATTATCAATTTGCAAAGGATTGTGTCAACTAGGTATTTCAATTATTATAAACCTTGATGTAAGTGGCGTATGACGATTTTTTTGATAAAATCTCCATTTTCTTTCCCAAAAGAAAAAAAAAAATTAAGAAATAACAGTAAAAAGTATGAATGAGTTGCATTTAAAAAAAAATAATAAATAAATAAAATAAAATAAAAAAAAGGAAGAAGAAGAAGAACAACAACAAAGATGTCAAGGACAAGAGACAAGACATGCTTAACGGGAAAACAGAGTAAACACGAGATTCTGGAACAGCAGGATAGCGCCAAAAAAAAAAAAAAAAAAGAAAAAAAAAAAAAAAACAACAGGTTGAGGGATTGTAGCCTGTAGTGTTGTGGACTTGTGGGTTTGACGGGAACATGTCAATTGTCATCAAAAAGAAAACTTGTTAGAGAAATTTGATGCATCTAACTATCTTAGTGTGATTGATTTATTTGACTAATGTCTTCAGTTAGACTTAGAGATGTCTTTAACAATTGATATTGTTAGCAGAAAATATATTGAAACAAGAAACAAAGCCACAAAAGTATTGCTCATGGTTATGGAAATAGATCTACAGGTACAACCTTCAACCTCCTATATCCTAGGTCAGTTTGATAACTTTAGGTGGATCAATAGTCAAATGCCACTTTGATGCCCTCCCTTGTCCTCGAACAAATAATTTCAACAAACATTGAACTTCTGTTGAGAGAAAAACGGCACCTTGAAGTTGATAGTTAGAGGAAGATCAATCGAACACATCACAGAAGAGCCCTCCTTATCACCAAAGAGGACCAAATGTTTTTTGAACATGTCCATATCCTGCAAGTTGGCGCCTTCGCCGGGAAGTATAATACTCTGAGAAGAAATAGAAGTGCTTAGCCTAAATTATTTTCTAGAATCTACAACAATTAACAATATAATAAAATATGCTACCATTATTAGGAAGCTAACTAGCAACAATTAAAGAAAAGGACCTGCCAATTAGTAGAGTCTTTGTCTTCAACTCTGCAAACACCTATGTAGAAGTTTTCACATTGTAGCTTTCCAACTTCAGCTGAAGGATAATTAGTAAGAACGTAGAAATAACCTTGATGGTGTTCCAAAAAATACTGCACACCATCGAGACGCTTGTGTACTCGTCTGAGACTATCAAGTGGATTGGTCGCATCTACAACAAAGACCTGCAAAAAAGGAAGAAGCAAATAGAGTTTGAACTTAGCATCCACAACTTACTACTGGCTGTTAAAAAATAAAAATAAATAAATAAGAGAACTACAGGACAAGTAGATCTTCCCACCTCAGATGAAGACCTTGAGTTAGAGTTAATGGTAATAAATTTGCCATCCTTTGTTGAAGTGATGTCCACACAAAATCTAGAATCATCTTCTGTAAATATTACTGTATCAACATCTGATCTCACCATTTTACATAGTACCCTGGCCGAACATGAGGACATTAAACATACTAACAGCTAATTACACACCATTGACAATGGCTTCAGGAAGTTACCTGTATGGTCTCTGATTATCATCACAAACAGTGTAAAAAAGGACAGAACTATCTTGAGCCCACGCCAAACTAACAACAGAATCCGCTTTGATGCTTGGGATAACATGACCATCTCTCAGATCCTTAATCTGGAGGCTGAAGCGCTCAGAACCATTTATATCAAGTGTATATGCCATGAAGTTGTGGTCAGGTGAAATTCGACATGTACCCACGTGAACATAACCTACATAAAGGAAAGGGAGCAGCATAAATGATGAAAGATAAAAAAATAACATTTTTAGACCATCGCGAGTACCACATAGTCAAGAAGAATCCTTCAGTTACCTTTTGGAAATGCTTAAAGCCTTAAATCAGAATGTTTCATGATCTTATTGAATTGAACAGGAAAAAGGATTCGTGCGTTCTTAATTGGTAAATCCTAATGTGTACGACTTTAGGTGGGTAAATTTATTAGACTCCATTGCATTCAGCTAGTGAATAGCAAGACGTTATTCGTGAGAACCAGCCAGAATAAATTTTAGTTAACAAAAAAAGAGGCTTAAAAGTTCAGGCATTTGAAAGTTACTGGCTCTTGGAAGTCAATATTCTGTTGTGGTGCCAGCTTATTACTTTATCAGACAGCAGTCAAACAAACTGCAGTTAAGGGCGCTGAACTTATCAATGGTTTGTCCCAAACAAAAGCCACCTTTCATTTTAAGAGTTTCCAAAACTCTAGTAAGAGACTCCATGTTAATCCCACTTGTATATAGGTTTATATCGACGCTATTCTTCAACATGTTGCTAGCAGGTAAATATGTTGTGTCGACAATCATTCCTAGCAGATAATTAGACTTTGTACTCAGAATGTCATATACCACAATCTTTCTAAATTCAGCTTTCCGGCTTCATCTTCTACAATGAACATCACAGTTTTCCTTTACTTCAGTTTTAGTTTTCCAGATATTTACACACTTGATATTTGGAGAAGTCTATTATCCAGTTTCAAAACTTCAATTTCCTTTTCCTCAAAAGAAAAAAAATAGTTTCCAGATAATGCATGGTTTATCAATCCTTTTCCATCCTCCAAAGTCGAAGCACTTTTGCAGTGAACGTTGAAATTCGTGTGAAGTTCAGAGTGGTTGTCAAGTTTAGTACTCCCTCCATTTGAACAGTGTAAACAAATAAATGAAATGGTAGGAGTAACAAATCCTTTCAAGTAGTGGCAATTCTAGCTTCCGAGAGTATTGTAATGTGACAGAGGCTAACAGAACTGAATTGAACATAATTAAGCTTGCAACAAAAGTAATGCTTCATCGATACAGCAGAACATGCAGAAAATAGGAGCACCTTTGAATCCAATCCATAAGGTGCCAAGTTCATAGCACTTCATGCTCATTCTATGCCATTTTCAGCTTTGAGGTGGTACTTTAGTTCGTTAGGGAGCGAATAAGTATGAAAATTTTTTTTTTGCCTGAAATCAAAGACAAAAGGAAAATTTGCCTGAAATCAAAGCCAAAAGGATTACCATATTTCTTTGCAATCTCATTCCAGTCGAGTAACATTTCCTCCCGTCTGAGTGATTTTCTTAAAAGGCTAAATAAACTTCCCAACCCTTCAGATTCTTCACTCCCCAATCTTCGACAAAGAACGGGGTACTCTTTCCCTTCTGGGATGTATTGATAGTAGAGCCTATACAACCATCAGCACGTTAGACATTAAAAAGGAAAGAAAACATCCATGAGCCCTATAAAGAACATCTCCCTGCTGAAAATCTCGAAAAGTAATCAACTTTCTACAAATATATGTACCATTGTAGGTAGATAGGAAAAGCTAAGCTGCTCAGCCTAAACACAAATTTCTGCAGTCCTTAATACTCAATAACTAATCATAATTTCGACAGCAACATATAAGCACTATCAAGCACTTGAAATGAACAAGTGCTCACAAAAAGGGCATGATGAGGACAGACTTGCAAATTTGCAATCACGATTAGATAGCATACACGCATATGAGGTCTAATACAGCTAGATTGTGATTATCTCGTACGATAAGTTAGACCATCTCACACCAGGCAAACTATATTAAAATCATAATTCAACCATAGGGAAATTGAACAAAAGGGTTCCAATTGTTCAACAAACCACCGATTTCACCAAATTAAACAAATCCATCCCATTATATTGAAGTCACCAAACACTACAGAAAATAAAAATAACAATGCAATTACATAATACTCCTATAACATAAGCACAAAGACAGAAACTGACAGTAACTTCTAACATAAGCAAGCAAATTTCATACCAAATCACTTCAATCCCAAAAAAAAAAAAACCCTAAAAAAAGCAATTCCAATTTCATTATAAAAGCATAAACACAACAGAAAATCAAACAAAAGGGCAACTCTAAAACCCTAAAAATCGAAACGGGCAGCGAAAAAAGAAGCTCACCAAGGCCCCCAACGTTCAGGAGGAGTCTCAATCTTGGAAGGAAGGCGACTACCCATCTCAAAGATCAATTCTTTCTGCAATTTTTTAGTGTCAGACATGAATTCATCAGCAAAAGAGTTCTCATGGTGAAGGTAGGAGACAAAATCTGGGTCGTTGATGTTGGACATCCAATGGTAGGGATCATCCCAGGCCCGGCCATGAGCAGTGACTTCAAAAGGAAGCTTCTTTGGGGTTGGTGGGGTGGTTGAGGGGAGTGAGAAGATGTGGGGTTTGTGAGGAGAGAGAGTGGAGAAGGAGGAGACAGAAATGGCGCGTAAGGGTTTGAATGATCTGGAGAGTAGGAGACATAGGGTGGACATTTTTTGTGCGAATGTTGGGGAGTTTGATCTTCAAATGTTGTTGTCACTCGCTTAACTTGTGTTTGTTGGCCGGGGTTTATGGGAGGTTTTTCATGTTACTCCCTAAACCCAAAGTAAGAACATGACCTCATTCAACCCGATTCAAAACTAATCCGATTTGCCTACTTTAATTTCGAGATCACTGTTTTATGTATTATTTCTCTCGTCATAAGGATTAGTTGCATATTTACTGTTGTTTATACATTTAAAATAAAGAGTTAAGATAAATCATTAATAACATACGGAATATAAATTGGTGATGCAACAAAATGATGTTGAACACGAGATAGGCAAAAGTACATACTATCTAATCTACAACTAATTTGCATTTATCATATTGTTTTAAACAAGGTATTTATCTGAACACCCACATTTGATTACAATTATAATGACCTCAATTAAGAACTAATAAGTACTCCTAGTACTCCGTAGGTTGTGTTATAATTAGCCTTACGTGATATTATTGTTGTTGCACTACTTTGTTTGATTCAACCCGACTCATCACTTATATCAATCGCCTATACCAATCTAAACGTGATCCGACGTAATTTGATCCTACACTCGAAATCAAATTGTCCATCCAAAGCTGATGTCATTTGCATCTTTGTCAATTGTCACCTCTTGAGTTGACAGTATACTACATTACCATTATTTTATTATCGGCTTTTTTATTGCATTGTGTAACCTTATGGCAAGCGTTAGAGGTTTATTTCTTGCCTTATTTAGGTGAAAAATTCTCATGAATCAATAGAAACTTCATGCGGAGTAGTTTGTTTTCTCAAATGTAAATCTAAATAAGATAGGAAATAAACATTTAATGTGTGTCGTGTGACGCACAATAACAAAAACCGTTTTATTATATTCTTGGATGACACACAAAAAACAAGACGTGGGTTTTGCAATTAAGCCTTTTGTTTTTCAAAAAAAAATTGAAAACACAAAACTACTGTTTAGCACGCATCAGAGCATGTGTTAATCCATGTGAGCGATTTATGGAGAACTAATCTTTGTCTTGATTTATTAATTAATCATCGGGATACCTCTAACATAGTCATTTGGTTGTTTTTTGGCTCATACAAGCATAGCACGCATAAGTAATTAAAAGATTAGTAAATAGCCGTACATTTAACTTAATACCGTCAACTCTTGAAACTATCAACGCTTAATTCCTGTCTTTCAATCTTTTACTCTTTTCCACCATTTTGATTACTTCGATAACTACTGAATGTGAACTCTGTTATAACAACGTACGGATTCGTATTATACTAGATTCTTTTAATTGATGGTCTAATTAAGTGATTAATCAAACTTGAGTTTGGCTAGACCGATACATTAATACATACACTTAGCTTGTACAATCTTCAAAATAACGCAAATGTACTCATTTATGCGAGAAATTGTGCTAATAATTCAGTCGTGCTAGTAATAGTACGATTGAATATATTTTTTTTACTCGTAAAACATAAGGCTCCTAAGATAGACTATTTAATTAAATTAATTAGTTAGGCATACAAAATGTCGGCTCGTATAAACTAGCTTTACGAGGACAAGCGCCCTATTTTGGTAATTACAATAAGGTTATCTCCCCCCTAAAAACTGTGACCTATAGTTTTAATAAACAAAATTTGGTCCAATAATAAGGTTTTTTTTTTTTTTTTTTATATTAGTTATGCTAGCTAAACTACTCGTAACAAAATGAGCATGTTTTATGGAATACGCAAGGATTTGTTGTGTATTGGTCGTCTTCTTCTAACTCTTCTGTAATCCATTGTGAATAAATCTGATTGTTCTTCACTCACTTCCTCCCATTTTCCCCGTGTTTCTTGTCCTTTTATTTGCATCGTTCTCTCTTTCTTAGGTTGCGTATCACCTGAAATATGGGAAACATGTTATAACAATATTACTATGCATCAAAACTTTAATCAATTACTTAGCTTGTTAAGAAAGGTACTAATAACATTTGAATGCATATGCATGCACGGTTTATAATTACCTACGTGCAACACCTATAAATGGGCGTATATATAATAACTCTTTGATCAACACCTATAAAAGTTTTAATTCATCCTATCTATGTGTATATGATAGCCAGTAGTATCGTATAAGATACTCTCTACTGCCTATTAGTATATGTATGTAAGACGATCGACCTAGTTATCACATTTATACAGAGCTAGATTATTGGACACATGATCAGCACAGCGTGACAAACACACTAACAATTGATGCTCACCTATGATTGTTTCCTTTGCCTTCTTTTCTGGCACGACCTCATTCTGATTTCGAGTCTTCATGGCCTGATTTAAAAGGATATCGATGAGACATTTTTAGTTCTGGTAAAATTAATTGAATAATATAAATAATGATTTCTGTAACACGAAAATGAATTAACTATGCTCACGAAAAAGGTAAAATTCAAGCTTGATTAATTAAAATTGCACAAATGGGAATTCATACTCACATGTTCTTCAACTAACACATGTAATATATATTATATATATATGATCAAAATCTTTACATTACTAGTGAATTTAGTGATACTCCTTAGCTAGGACGATTATTATACGTGCTAAATAGATTCATAATTTTTGTATATGGGCTGGTTCATATGGAGTAGAAATGACATTATTTCAACTTCAAGCTAAGTGTGTAAAATCATCAGTAATAACGACTAATAAGCTCAAATAAGTTCATATTATAAACCGAATATATATAGACTTACCTCTTCCAAAGCCACGAGATTTTGCGGAGGCGATCTAAGAGTGATGGGATGAACAACACCAATGTGCCGAGCAACGCAATGTGGTGTAAGCAAAAGGAAGAAAGCTATACACAATAGGGTAGTTATTCTGAAAAGAAGATGCTCCATTTTACTTGGTAATAACTTTGGTCTTTCCAAATCTTTGTACTATAGTATACTCCGTATATGATATATTGATGTAAAAGTGTATGTGACATTATTATATAATGAGGCGCAAGTGTATATATATACGCAAAAATTAAGGAGGAGAGATAAAGGGGTAAGAGGGTACACGGAGACAACCAACCAAGGACACGAGGACAGGATACATGGGGGTGACTGGTGAGTGAGACAAACACAAAGCACAAAACTAGAGATATCCCAAACTTAACAAAGGTATGTGCCCTTGAAACAACAAAGAAAGTCCTAAAAGTTGTGTTCTCCCCCTTTATAGAAATCCTCAAGTAGCCATTTGGGTCGGTTCAAAATTAATTTGTACGGAGTAGTGTATATATAAATCACGAGTAGTGGAGATCTTCGAATTATGTCACACGTTATATCCTATTTTCGATTTTAAGTTAATTAACTGATACGAATGCATTAAAAGTATTCAAATAAAATAATTTTTTAAAACGTTTATTTAATTTTTCTATTATATGATTGGGTTGAGAGTTGAGACAAGAAATGGGACAGATAACTTCAACTCATAATCCACATCTAGTTGCAGATAATTTTTGTTTCTTAAATGGGTGGTCAGCAAGAAAAAAATTAGCGACATATAAACAATTTTAAGTTTTAGTTCTAATAATTACATATTATTATACATACATTTTTCGGCTTTATCCAACTATGAAATTAAGAGTTTAATGTTTAT
Source organism: Spergularia marina (assembly GCA_963680865.1). Taxonomy (NCBI): domain Eukaryota; kingdom Viridiplantae; phylum Streptophyta; class Magnoliopsida; order Caryophyllales; family Caryophyllaceae; genus Spergularia; species Spergularia marina. Next base: position 6,383,320 of record OY804545.1, on the reverse strand, counting down.
TAAAAATTATTTGTCTAATGCTGATTTAATGATAAAAGCAAATTAAATTGTGTTATAGACCTCATAGAAGTAAATTTTATGACCACATTAGATAAATATATGTGTCTACACTATAGATGACCTCTAGCAAATTGCTTTAGCTATACATACCTTCAAAAGTCAAAACAAAATTGGTGCAATATAGGCATGTCATGAATTCCCATGCACTAAATGAAATTAGAAGATACGGAGTATTTGTTATTCAACCAATGAACCCTAATTGCTTAATATTATCACACATCATTTTTAGATTTAACTTGTTAACATTTAGTTCAAATATGCATGTGAATTGAACAAGATACGGAGTTAAAATGGTAACGCTAACAATCCGAGAAAATAAAGTATATATAGATATCAATTGATTATTCACCATTTCCTACATATTGATATTTGCGTTCCCAAGTTTTCACGAGGAAAAATTCACCCTTTTGAATGTTATACAAGTAGATACCGTCATTGGTGGCGTTCCATAAACAATGTCGACCGCCGCAACCATCATCGATGAAGTGTTTTTGCTCGGAAAATGCAGTGAAAGCAATATGGCCATCTGATCGATAAATATCACAATCATATTTTGTTGCAAAGAACATCTTTGTCTTAAACGACCATGTCATGTTTCCATATGCAGGTATTTTTTGATGAAGGTCTTGATGTTGGTACGACGATGAACAATTTGTGTCCATCGTTTCATTAGACATCCAATCTGATATTGTGATGTGAAACTTCGTAAATTTGAACCATGGTGCAGCGTAAGCGTACAATGGAATCAAACTTATGGCGAACAACAAGCACATTAGTGTGTGACCTCTCATTTTCGCGTACATATATGTGATGAACGTTAGAATGAATACTAGATAGTTGCAACAACTTTGTCACTCGAGTCAACCGAGATTATAATATTTGAAAGTACAACTACTGCTAGAATTATGATTATATGTATGTGAAATTGAGATCCTACCTATTTTGATTGAAAGTATGTATATGCATGTAATATGTTTGATAGTACATAATTAGTGCATACGAGTGTTTTCGATCGAATCTGCTTTGGGTGTTTGAAATAATCCTAAATCCTTTTCCTCAATCTCCAAGCATGCGTCTATGAGGAGGTAGCGTAATAATACTAGCTACCTCATATACGTAGAGTAATTATTATTGTACGTTTGTACGTTATTTCGACACTATTGAATGGTCTATGATGAACATTGAACTGGACGTATGTAACACACTAACACCGTTGCACCTAGCAACTGACTCATAAATCGTACATATATACATGGGTTTACAAAAGCGTGAGTTATGAACAAAAACGTTAAGCGAATTGCTAGAGGTCTACAGTGTAGATACAATTAATTTGTCTATTATACATGTCATAGTAAAATTGAGTTAGTAGTAATAAAATTGAGATTAAATTAATTAGTATATATGATTATTTTGTAATGAAAATATAGGTAGTAAGTTTATTTTGTGCTGGTAGTAAAATTTTGTTAGTATAGTAAAATTATTACTAATAGCTAGTAAGCAATATTAGGCATCTATATATACGTAGACCTCTATTATTGCCCAAACGTTAATTAGTAAGTAGTTCACGAGCATTTGTAAAACATATTCTCCATATAAAGTTTTTTTTTTTTTTTTTTCAAATTAGTGTTTAAAGAAAAAGTTCAACACGATGGGGTTAAACTAAAACTATCAAACAAAATGGGGTACACGTCACCCATATATAGAATAATATCTGCTACATTGGATATACATAGAATGTAAATGCATGAAAATACAATATCAGGGTTACATCCAAATAAAATACATGGTATAGTATTAGGCATAGCTAGGTCGACGTTTAGTCGAGTTGTTCTTTTTCAACTCAAAATCAATCACTCGATATCTTGTTGCATAGAGTGTGACAAAGGGTCTTCCTTGTCTTTGGCATAACACAAAATCTCACAAAGAACATGAGAGATTAGGATTGTCGCTAGGGGGGAAAATTGAAAGGCCAAACTAGTAATGTTAACTGCTGGAGTCTAGCCCAATGGTTGGGTAATTAATTAATTATACATCATTCGTTAAATGTCTAAACCATGTTCACTATCTCTTTCCCGAGTAATGTTATACACAACATTGTGCGTGCTGGATATTTAAACGCTAAATACTATAAGAAAATGGCAAGCAGAAGGTAAATTAGGTGATGGGTTTAGTACGGGTTTATACCGAGAATCAGCGAGTAAGTCTAACAAAGATGTTTGAATGACAAGAAGTGTGAAGTTGGATAGTCTCTTTCAAAAGGTAGGATCTCCCAATTTTTACATGTTGACATCAAGTTTAGACATAAGAAGTAGAATTGGGTTGAACAAAGTATTTTGTAGATAGCCTTTGATAGAATTGAATGGAGCTTCATTTTTCATAGCCTTCGGATTTTCGGAATGGATGAGTCTTCCATTCGACTCATTGAGGCGTGTCTCACCACCTCGTGCCTCCGAATTAAAATTAATGGGAGGCTCTCTCCTCCCTTTTCCCCCTCTAGAGGCATTAGACAAGGTGACCCCCTCTCCCCGTACCTTTTCATCATATGCATGGAGGTACTCTCCCTCAATATCCACAAAGCATGCGAGTCAGGTGAGTGGAAACCATTCAGGCTCCCTAGGAGTGATTTGATCATCTCCCACCTCTTCTTTGCCGATGACTTGATCATCTTCGGTGACACCTCTGCCGATACTTTAGATTGTGCCCTTGACACTCTCAACACCTTTTTCTCCCATTCCGGCCAAAAGATGAATGCTTCCAAAAGTAAACTCATCGTCTCTAGAAACACTTCTGCTCTCGAGCTAGATTATCTCCAGAACACCCTTGGGATTCAAGCTAGCCCCGACCTTGGTACATACCAAGGGTTCCCTCTCTCCGCTAAGAGGCCCAGCAAAGACCACTTCATGAAAATCATTGCCAAAGTTAAAAATAAGCTTTCTAACTGGAAAACCAAATCCCTCTCTAAAGCTGGAAGAGCCATCCTCGTCCAAACCACTCTCTCTACCATCCCCTGGTATACGATGCAATCCATTGCTTTCCCTTCCTACGCCCTCACGGCCATTGACTCTATTTGTGCTAAATTTTTCTGGGGTGACAAGCCCGACAGCCGTGGTCTCCACCTTATTTCATGGGACAAGCTGTGCGGCCCTAATAGTAGAGGGGGCCTTGGTTTCCGATCTAGTAAGCTCATGAACTCTGTCTTCATGATGAAACTTTGTTGGCAACTCGATGCTAAATCGAATCTCGCCACCCGACTTCTTCATCAGAAGTATTGTTCCAATAGATCTCAGCCCACCCCATTTGGCAAAGGATCGCATATTTGGAATGGTCTCCAGAAGAGGTGGGAACTTTTTTGTCGCCATAGTTGCTGGGCACTTGGCAAGGGCGATATCGCTCGATTCTGGTTTGATACCTGGGCGCCCGATGGGCCTCTCCGTCACCACTTCATTGGCCCTCTCTCTGAGGTTGATTCTAGCCTCACTGTGGCCGAGAGGCTGACTCACATTTCTGACTTCAGTGATTTTTTGCCGAGGCCCATTGTTCATAAGCTGGCCCACATGACATTACCGAACTTTGGGGAAGACACATTTTGTTGTAGCACTTCCCTCCACTCCTTCTTCGATACCTCTTTTGTTTATAATAACTTCTGGGAATTTTGCAATCCGCACAGTAGTAAAGAGGACATTTGGCCTCGCATTTGGTCCCTCAACACCCTCCCTAGGATTAGATTTTTCATTTGGCTGGCTACATGGGATCGGCTACCCACCAAAGCCACGCTTTCCCGTAGGGGTATGGGTTGTGGGCCCACTTGCCCCTTTTGTCCTACTACTACTGAGGACGCCCTTCACGTTCTTAGGGACTGCCCCCGAGCCCATGAGGTTTGGATTGCTTTCAGTGTCCCCCCTTCTTTTTTTACCATGATTCTTATTGATTGGTTTCATTCTAACATTGCAAAAAAATGTGCTTGGAGTACCACCTTTTCTTTTGTGATTTGGGCTATCTGGAAACGAAGAAACCTTTGGCTTTTTGAAACCAAAAACACACCTACCCCCGCACTTGTTTATAACATCCAGCAACAAATATCAAATTTCTCCTCCCCCACCCTTGGTCCTAACCAAGAAACCAACACCCACCACCACTACTCCTTCATCCCCGAACCACTACTCTTCCCTCGACCTCACTTTACCCTTCTTGTTGATGCCTCTTTTGCTCCTAGCTCTGACTTTGCAGGTGTGGGGGAGGTTCTTCTCCACCCAGATGGCACGTGGGCAGCAGGTTTCGCCTGTACTATTGTTGCATTTGACGCTGCCCACGCGGAAGTTCTTGGAATTTTAGCGGCTGCACAATGGTGTAGAACTAATGGCTGGCAGGGAGTTGCTCTACTTAGCGACTGCAAATTTGTTACGCTTGGCATTCAAAGTGGAGCAGTGGTTAAGGATCGCTTCATCAACCTTTATAATTTGTGCAGGGTGTTCATCGAGGATGGCTTCCTGAAAGCGATCCACTACATTCCGAGGAAGTGGGTACAAGCCGCTGATTTGTTAGCCCGAGACGCTAGGACTCACTTGGATTGTATTGATTTTCAGCACTTTGTAACCCCCCCTCTAGCTATTCATATGTTCTTTAATGAACATGGTACTTTTGTTCCCTGTTTCAACCTTGAGGAGGATATCGACCCGGGTGGGGGGAGTAGCTCTTGACACTAGTTTGTAACCTAAAGACGTTTGTATCTACTTATGCTTTATCTATTTAACTATGCCACCTATTTAAAAAAAAAAAAAAAAAGTATTTTGTAGATGTCAAATTATAACAAAGTGATCAATTTACTCCACAAAAAATAGTCAAATACGAGTATAAATAAGACAAACAGGAATAAGAACCGTATGTATTACGAAAACAACATAGCTCATATAAGCTTGTTTAACAATGTACGTAACCCTGTACACAAGTTCTTTGGCTTTGAAAAAAGAGATGAACTAATAATAATTTCACAACTAATCATAGTATGCCCATCACATTGTTTTGGCTAAATGGGACTAGTCTAGCGTGTTTTTGGGTCCTCAGCCCCACTGGCCACTTCTACAAGATTACATATTGTAATTTGTTACTAGATCTCACGACTAACTCGCAAGCTCAGGGTTACATACAGATACATGGTATCAGACGTCTAGGTCGAAAATGCCATTTTGTCGGGTTGTTCTTTTTCAACTCGAAATCAATAACTGGATATCTTGTTGGGGCTAGCATAACCGGTATAAGTATGATGTCATCTGGTGATATGAGCAACGAACGACTCCATCTCTAAGCGAGAACTTCCACCACCTGAGACTGAACCTCGAACAGCCACACCTAGTTCAGCAGCCCTCTTCTTCATCCCCTCTCCTTCCTCTGATGCCATCAATCTCCGCACTGCACTCTCTATATCAGTTGAACTAACCAACTCAGTGTGGCGTGCCCAATCCCTAACCACAGTGCCAATTCTCAGCACCTCGGTCACCAGAAACGCGTTCCTGGGCTGATCAGAATGCATAGGCCATGTCGCAATTGCCACACCCGCGCTCATGCTCTCCATACACGAGTTCCACCCACAGTGACTCAGGAATCCACCTGTTGCTGAATGAGCTAGAATTTCTAGCTGAGGTGCCCATTCTCTTACCACAATTCCTCTGTCTCTCACTCTTTCTTCGTACCCTTCTGGTAACTGAGGCCTTCTGACTGCATCATTCTCGTCGAAAACGTTGCTTTTATCAGCATCTCTGAGAACCCACATGAATTTCTGACCACTTTTCTCCAATCCGACTGCTAATTCCATGATCTGATCATCACATATTGATGTCATTGTTCCAAACGAAACATATATAACAGAATGTGTCTCCTGTTTGTCTAACCATTCAAGGCATTCATGTCGTTGCATTTCGCTTTCATGTTTCGCAACTGTAACAGGATTGAATGGTCCAATTGCGAAACATTTCTTGGTGGATAACTTCTCCAACAATTCGATATATCTGCCGTCTATCACCCTAGATGTGTTGAACAGACTTCCCTTCTCCAAATCCGAAAACTTCTGTACCTTTTCGTCTATAAACTTCTTTATCTCGGGTGTGAAACACCCTTCCATAGAAGGGACGTCACACTTTGGGATAACATCAGAATCAAGCTCAAAAGGCAGTTTCCGATACATTGTATCATACAAGCCAAAGAACACAGTGAAGGCAGAGCACGGAACAAAGCGATACGCTTCAGCATTCGGGATTTGCTGTACATCTTGGACAACATACGCCATTAGAGTGTCGAAAACTACGACAACTCTCCTAACTTCTGTAGACAGCTTTTGTACAAGTTCAAAAACAGGTTCACGGAGATGCATACAAGCGTCCCACATCGGCTGCAGGTGCGCAGGAAAATGCGTAGAGTTGTTCGGGTTTGGAGGAGGTGAGTCGTAAGGAGGAAGCTGAAAATCATGAAATTGGATTTTGTTACGTGAACAATAATCACTGCTTTGTCCTCCTGAAGAATCCCAACCGTGAAGACGAAGCTTTGCTTGGCGGTTGTGCTCGGTGGCGCCAGTGTAGTGTACTCGGAAGCCGAAGGAGGATATCAGGTGCGAAAGGTGGAGGAGTTGGTTGAGATGGCCTTGAGCCGGGAAGGGCACCATCACCACTGCAACACTACTACGATTTTGGCCATCCATTTTTTTTTTTTTTTTTGGATTGATATTTGGGTTTCTAACGGTGGAACAAGTAAACTTGATTTTATATCATCTTACAGTTTCTAGACGTTGGAATTTTCTAAATAACATGAGAGGCTAGGAATGTGGCTAAGTGGAAATTTTGAAGTGGAAAACTAGTTGTGCTATTGTTGATTAGTATTACATCATTGTGTATGTCATTGCTTCGAGAGGGACAAAAAAACAAGCAAACTCGATTTTCTGTCCCTTTCTCGAGCCACCATATACACAGCACCATGTTGTGTATACGCATGGTGTACATACATAGAAGAAAATGGTGGGGCGAAGGTGATGTCCCGCCATTTTCCATTATAATATTTAATGCGCATAGAAACAGCACAGTAATGTGTATAGCAAGTAGCAACTAGCAAACCTTCAATTTCTCATGAGGTTGCAGTTTGTCAGCCTAGAAAGCATAAGGGGGCTACAAAGAATGATCACTTTGTTGAAACTTGAGGATATACTCAACTACAAGCCACCCGTGAACTGTGGTAAGCCCACCACATTGTTTGGCAAACTAGACTAGTCTAGCCTGTGTTTTGGTCCTGAACCCCGCTTCTAACAGTCTACACCCTTTTAATTGGCTGCCCATAGTGCCAGAGAAGCAAAGGCTTCTTCATGTAACACACGCGCATGAGAGAGGGCCGTGGAAGAAGCTTTTGCTTCTCTAGCAATATCATGACCCTTCTAATTTTTTATGAAATCTCACAACTCGTGAGTCACGAGTAATGTGGTGGGCGGAATCTCTTATAAACACCATATTGGTTTAGATAGACCGATGGGTTTACCCCTTCAATGAAACCAAACAAGTACATTGACTACATTCATTAACATTATTGACTACATTCATTAACATTCCTTAAATACATATCTAGCGTCCATACACCCATTTGTTGAAACACATCTACTACAAAGGCGACACCGGGAAAATGCTGGTAAATATACCATAAACACTAAACAGTATTAATCATGGATTCATAGTCTGTCTCAAGAGGAAAAAGGAACTGATTCTGCATATCTGAACTACTCAATACGGTTCTCACTTCGACAGAAAAAGAAATAGGTGTAACTGTAAGCATTTGGTACTCCAATCATGTAATCTCAAACCCTAATAATAGAATGAATGTGCTAAAACGATAATTAAACCGATGGAATCTAACATCAAATATGCTAGACATGCATTTACATCTCCAATACGCGGACCCTTGGGACGAAAAAAGGCCAAAGTATAGCTGCCTATGATTACCAAACCTACTGCACAAAGCCTCATCACACAAAAAACAGGAGGGAAGAGAGGTTACTGTATTACCTATTCTAATGGATCCGTTATGTAGAGATTTGACGAATACTCTTATGTATATAAGCCTACGTTAAGGAGAACAGGGCGTACTCAGAATCTACAGCACATTACTGAATGCACCCATCCTCTTTGCTTACGAAAATTCCTCTTTTCCACCTTTGCCATCCTCACTGGACTGGTGTTCCATTCAGCCTGCAACCTGCAAAGCCGAGGATGTATTAACAAACTATTCATGCATACATCATGAAGGTGAACTGAGTTGTTTATTGCTAGGGCCTGAGTAGTGTAGTTTGCCAAGCAAGAAAAGTATCAAAATCTGGACGTAAAAGCTGAGTGCTCGTCTTGCGTGGTGCCTGTGGACACCCTTCATTTATATAGTCGCCTTTAAAGAAAAAAAAAAAAACTGAAAGTTGTAACATGATTTGAAGAAAACGAAATCTTCACAAGAGATTATGTATGAATCAATTAAATGCAGCTTGTGGGACATTCAGCTTAAGCCTAGAGCCGACTGGGCGACCAATCACTCGGAGTCTCAGAGATTTACACTAATGAACAGGCCATAAGGTGCCAGGTAGGTCCAAATCCAGCAAAACCATTCAGAAACTTTCCTTTCCATTTTCTAGACTCCTCAACCAAGGCAACTCGGTCTATCTGACCCATAATAGTCGTATAGAAAGACAATCTATAATTCTCTACCAAAAGCTATTAGTTGAGGCTCAAAGCATGATTATATCCGTTACTAGTAACTTTTGATTATGGTACTTAATCTAAGTCAACAGAAATGAATAAATGAAAAGGCTTTCTTAGGGAAGAGAAATTACACTGGGAAAGCAAAGGAACGAGTACTGCCAGCGCTGCTTTCTGATCGCAGGGAGATGTTACCAGTATGTGCATACGGCCCCATGTAAGTTATAGATGAAGGAGGCGCCATAGCAGCATTAAAGCTTGTTTCCCCATGAACACGAATATCTGCACCCAAATCCATAGTAGCTCCCTCGTCAATCCTAGACATAGACTGAGCCTCAGGAGGTTTCGCAACTGTCTCAGCGTGCTGTGACGTCTCCTGTTCTTCTTCCTTTTCTTTAGCAGTGGAAGAGTTGAAGTCCAAAACAATGCTTCCAGACTCCACCTTACTATCGTAGGACAAGGCATTGGTGACTTCACCATCAAGTGATTCTTGCGATGCAGGGAGCTCAGCAGATAGAGATGACGTTGCCTCCTCATAAACACTCTGTAAAAGTGAAACAGTGCATCTGTGATCAGTTCAAGGCATTGAAACCATTTGCCAAAAAACAGATTCTAACCACCTTGTTGAAAGAAAATTTTGCTCGGATTTATGACCTTTAACACTCAGAAATATGAACGAGCATACATCAAGCGAAAATGAAAAGAAATAGAACAGACCTCACTGGACTCTGTAGAAGCTTCAGCACTATCAGTGGTCGACGACATTGTGGAAGGTTCATGAGTCTTCTCCAAAGGCCTTGTGTTGCCATGTTCCTCCTCAGAGACAGCCCGCTCTTTTATATCCATTGTAAGATTACTCAGATCACTTTTCTCATCTAGCTGTAGGTCTCTTGAACTAAAAGCCTCTCTGCCAGAATCAACTGTATCTCCAGGATTCTCCAAGCTGAACTTAGACTCCTCCAAGCTGAACTTAGACTCCTCCTTACTCGAACTATGCTTAAATTCTTCCAAATTAGTTGAATCATCAATCCCACACTGATCAGATGTATGTTGCTTATCCAAGGTTTCATTATCTTGTCCACTGTCTTTCCCGGAATCTATAGGCCATTTCCCAGAAGATACATCCTCCTCTAAGCTATTCTCTGACCTCGATTTCAGACCTTCCATAAATGACAGTTTTAAATGTTCTCCTCCATTAGTGTCACCATTAAGGCCTAGGACTGGCATACTCTCACTTCCATACATGTCTCTGTTCTTAATTGATACCTTGTCATGCAGAGGCATCCCCTCATCAATTCCTATGTCTTTGACTGAGTGATACCCGTTGTCTTTGTAGCAAACCATCAGATCAGGTAAATTGCATTCAGTAACTGTCTTATCAGTGAAAAGTTCGGTATCCTTCCTACACGGGACTTCCTCACCGTTTGAATCAGCAGGCACTGAGCGGCTTAAAATCTGAGAATGACTAAGAATGGCTTCCTCCCATGATACATCACTGCTGTCCAAGTGAAATGTTAACGAGTCGGCATTAGTCTCGAAACTCTTTATATCATAACCATTTAGGTTGCTCTTTGCATAACCATTAGTGGCTTCAATTTCGTCATCAGAATCAAATGGGTTATATGACTTGCGCGGAGGACTTTGAACGCCTAGCACGTGATCCTTTTCTGTTAGAAGCATTGAACCCTTAACTCTGTTAGGACATCGTTCTAGCTTAAAATTAGAAAATAAAATTTCTTAACAAGTATGAACACAACTCTTGAAGCATATCATAGAGTTTAATCTGTAACATATACTCCGTATTAAGAACTGACACATACATCAGCAGCTTTATCCATCTACAATGGATAAATAACCCTCCAACTGAAATGCTGCCTAATCAAATCTCCTACAGACTACCACTTTTCAAAATGTAAACTTTACTCTACAAATCATTAGCCATAATCGTTATATGCATACCACAGAACATGAGAACAACTACAGAACTAAGTTGATTGAGTTATTGAGGGAATGTATACAAACCTCCACAAAAACAAAATCATAATTAAATTTTAAGCTATAAGGATTACCTAGTTTCATTTTTGCATAGGTCCCGATTCTGAACAAGTTATCGGTTGCAAAGACCAATAACCTTAGACAAATTCAGCGAACTCAATTAAGTGCGAACTGATCCACTACCCATCAACTGTGACAGCCTAAGAGAGCAATTGTTAACAAAGTTAAACAAAATTCAGAGGTTGAATAGCAATACGATTGAGGACTAGGCTTGCTGAACAGACCAAGAATGCTAGATAAGGAGGAGGCATTCGATAAATGACGCCCTCTATAAATAAAGCACTATATTCAATTGCAGCTTACACAAGCAACCAGCAAATTAGCATAATGTATTCATGTTATTACACATGAGTCATGACCTACCAATTCCTGAAATCCTTGAAAAAGGATTTGCAAAAAGAAGCAAATTTCCACATCCCATTGAGTATTGACATTACCACTTCAAGTTACAACTACAACTTTGAAATTTTTTACCATGTTATAGTGTTAGGAACACCTACCAAATCTTTGAAAAAGAGATTTGCAAACGCAGGTGCACCACATTCCATTAAGTCAGTAACATTTCAATCACGTATTCTTATGTCATTACAATTGATTACAATGCAGCAAACTTAAAGAAAAACTACAAATTCTAATCAAATTATAATACTAAGCTTACTAGATGAACAAAACCGAGAGAGAACTAAGAGATGGATGTTCTACTCCCTCCGTATTCTTGGGTTATTAAACTTTGGTTCGAATATGGGCGAGAAATTTAAACAACTCATTAACAATATAAGAGAACGGAAAGAGTAGCACCTAGAACACTCTTTTTTTAAAAGATTGTGTTAGGTGGAATGTAGTAGAACAGTAACTTTTGGGTTGTGCCCCTTCTTTAGCTTCAACACACTTATCAAAGTACACTTCAAAGAACAAAAGGACAAAACTTGAGACCTCCTTGAAAAGTTTTTTAGGATCCTATTTTATTTTATTTTCCAAACATTATTGACAAACAAACATAAAAACAAAGGGGAAAACTTTACAAAAGTCAGCTACTCTGCTTCCCTTCAACAATCCCATTCCCATTTCCAAATTTGTCAGGTTGCTTCTTTATCAGATCTAAATTCCCCTAACCATTAAACTAAGTTCTTACAAATTCATATAAAAATGTTAATTTTTGCTTAAAAATTATGAATTACATAGAAATTTATAAATTCAAACAAAATCAAGGAATGGCAAAGTGATTTGATTCTGATTTTTTTTTTCTAAATCAGATCATAGCAACAAGAGAACAAAATATTTTAAGAAAAAAACCATGTCTTTAACTATAAAAAAATGACACAAAAAAAATAGAAAAGTGACAATTTTTACCTGATCAGAAACAACAAGAAAACACAGAACCTTCTACTTCTTCTGCTGTTTCCTGCTACTTCTTGTATAACTCCAAACAACTGAAAATCAAAAACCCAAAACCCAGAAATTTTTTTCTGCATCAAATCAAACAACAGAAAATACCCAAAACTTATGATCACAATTCACATATTAATAAAAAATGATCATATTATGACCATTTAAGAAAAGAAGAAAAAAAAAAGAGGGAGAGAAGTGCAGATGACAAAAGAAAAAATAAGAGAAGAATTGAAGTCATAATACCTTAAAAAAGAGCTGTTGAGCAGTCAGAAAGAAGCAAACTTTTTTAATTGATATTAATAATAATTCAATCACAAAACTCAACTCAAATCCTCCCCTTAAATTCCTCAAACAAAGTCAAACCCTCTACTTTCTCTCTCTAGTTCAACTTACTTTCTCTCTCTAAGTTCTACTACTAAAATTTTGATGAGTACAAAAGAAATGGAGAAAAAAGCTTGAATCTTTGGATAAAAATCAAGGAATTAGAGAGAAAAAGAGGAAGAAAAAATATGATCAAAATTAAAATCTTCTAAAAATGACAACCTCTTTGTAATAAATAAGGATAGTTAAGGTGGCAATAAATACTCTTTTATCTCACACCACCCTCTCTTCTTTTTTCATTAAATATTTACATCTGCCTACTGCTCTCTGTCTTCTTCTGTCCCTTTCCTTCTTCAATACATTTTGGCAACACATTTTATTTTTTTCTCCATTTTGTCTAAAATGTTAGTGAAACGATATAGACGAATTTTAAACTCGACTAACTAATGTCGGAATTCAGACGTCTGACATATGCATATTAAAGTTTTGTTGTTACATGTGGTAAACTAGCGATAATATTGTAGGTGATCTTATCGACTGGACTAGTTAACACTTATATTCCGAAATGGTAATTATGATTTGGGGACAAGAGATGAGATTTGGGTATTAAAACTTTTAGTTTAGTCGGTCATCAATCCCTAGCAATTCTATTTTGACAAAGAACATGGAAGAAAGAGATTATTAGTATTCAAGTGGGTAATGATGCCGTAGGATCAGGGCTGTGTACATGTACATGCATCCCCTAGATTTATGTGGAGTAAATTTTCTAGGAGTACTGTATTTGTTAATTGGAAAAAAGAATAAAGTTTATGGGGATCCATTTCAGGAGTAATATGTAGATGTAGGCTTGTAATACTTTAGGGTTGAAATTTGTCACTTTTTTTTTCAAATGTTTTAATTATAATAACGATGGTTCTGGATGCAGTCATTATACACAAATTGAAATTTGTCGTATAAGCAGATTTATACGGGAGTCATCATTACTAATTAAGTAAAGAATCGGTATTATATTACATTTCATACTGCAAGTAATATAACGGTTAAACTCAAAATACTATACCGATTACCGAGTATTCCGGAAATGGGGAGAAAATGGAATGCAACAGTAAGAAAACTTTGGACAGTAAGTTAAGAGTTTTACACTTGTACTTCAAGATTGGTAAGAGGAAAAAGTGATGAAGTGGTAAGAAAAAAAAAGTGAAAGTCAACGGTGGAATTCGTGTGTGCGTTGACAGAAGTGAGTTGGTGGAGAAGGGTCACGTTGGTTTGGCCGGTAATGGTGGAGTGCTACTATGTTTCGCTGCTCCACAATTTATGGTAGATTATACCATGCTTCTGGAAGTACGAGGAATATGGTGATCCTTATCATATTAAAATTGCACGGATCACAGTTCAATAGATTTTAAATAATTTTAAGCGTGGTCTCTGATCTATTTCTTTGTTGTAAAAAGGATCATCATGCTCCTTATACTCTTGAGAGCATGGAATAACCATCGACAATTTATTGCTGTGTTGGTCTTTCTCTACCACTTGTTTTGTACCCCTTTTATTATGGACCTCCCATATCTCATTTATAGTTGGTCAATATTTTGATGGATGGATGATAACTAAGAGAAAGGATTGACACATTGATTGAATATTTTTGTCTTGTAATTAGGGTTGGTTAGTTATTGAAAATCAAAATAACGGTTTTTTACTCTCGTTTTTCATATAAGTAGAAGTAATACTGTAATAGCACTGAATCAAGTGTTATAGGTCAAGTTATAGGCAAAGTGTTGAGTTATTCCATATGTGGAAAGTACTTCATCGTCTCTCCTCCTTCTAAACTACTCATGTATACTTACAAAATATCACTCCGTCTCAAATTAAACTTCCCATGAAATTTGAAATTCTCTCACATATTCAAATGCCCTGGAAAGTTTAATTTGGGACGGAGTGGTATACAACTATCAGTGAATAGTCAAATCACAGGGATAAACTTAAATTTCCATCTTGAAATTCATAGCTACTTGGCTTGTGTGGCAGTTTTACATAACACGAGCTAATTATTCACCTAGTAGCAACTAGCAAGTGCCATAACTCCAGTCGCACCGTTTTTTTTTTTTTTTGTCTCGAGATATATTTTTTCCGCCTTTAAGTTGTCTATAAGTATTGTGAAACTACATGAATCAAGAATTACGTAACTTTCCATTTCCAAAAAAAAAAAAAAAAAAAAAAAAAAAGAATTACATAACTTTCGACGTAAGGCCAAATATTAGACTCGTCCCTATGGCCTGATTTAGCAATACACCATTTCCGCAATTTGCTAAGTACAGTATTATTCATTGATCACGGTGAAAAAAATTCCTTTGCTCTTGAATTTCAACTTCAAAAGAGAAGAGTAGTAGGTTACATTGAATTCGTTATGCGTACGTGATTAGTCAAATAGACGATGAATGAATTGTGAATGGGGTGATGCAATACTCAGAGCTGTGACCACATGACTTATCTGCCACACTACTTCTGCTAAATTGATTTTCACTGCCGAAGACTCATTTCAACTTAATTTAGAATCCATCTTAATTGGAATGGGGAAAAGTAGTTATTCAACTTGAAAGTTATTACTTTGTTGACCAAGTATCGGGTAATTTTATCGTGCAAATTTATTTCGGTTATGTTAAGTTTCATCAAACTCTGTTCAACCAAAATCAAGTCCCTTTAATTGCATTTATTATGGTGATAATTTATGTATAACTATTTTAGAAGTATACCTAACATAGCAAGACTTATTTGGTCTTAATTTCATGTATGAAGTTCGTCGAAAGAAAACAGTAATGTACCAAGTTGTGGTGACTCACAACAACTTGGTACATTACTGATTTTCTTATTCCACTTCTCGAGTTTGTTTATTGCAAATATGTGATGAATTTAAGTCAAATGTGAAGAACAATGTTGATCACTCATTCACTCAAGCCATACCCTTTGTATGCCATTAAATTTAGAGTAATTATAAGGTGCTTGACAAGCATTGCAAAACACCATAATAGCCTTCATATCATCCGCCATAATGTCATAAATCAATCTACACCATCCATTATTTTTATTAAGGTATATTTTATAAATTATATTGTAGATAACCAAAAAAATTGAAAAAATAATTAATTGCATTTATTTAATCTTTTATGTTTATGTATACATTGTACAAACTATATCTAATATAATTTGATACTTTTTTCCTTTTAGAAAAATTTACTAAGTTATTTAAAAATTATTTATTGTGGTGTTTTCCGGTACCGTCGAGCACCGTAGAACTCCTAGTTGACAAAAATGCCACAAAAGATTTGATTCTATCCATGCTGAATCCTGCAAAATAATTAGAAATTGCATACGAATTCCGTAGGTCGATTATTTCCATACGACATTTGTGTGGGTGATTATTAGCGTTATTACAAAGGATAAATGATGATGATTGATGAAGCAATAAAGTTGATCTTCCTCGCGAATGATGCGTATATTTGGTCGGCATAAGAAACAAATCCCCGATCCTCTGATTTAATTTAACCCCATGAACAAGTTCCGGATTTGTCTGCTTCACAATCACGTATGTATTGATTTAAGTGCAACACGCTATGTTTAGCTCTACAAGTTACTCCCTTTCTTTGCAATTTGCTAGGCCGGATTTGTCAAAAATGCTAAGGTATAAAATCATTTGTTTGAATCGGAACATATCAATTTAAGCATTTACTAATTACAATAGTTTTTTACAGGGCATTAGGGGTGGCAGGTCATTCACGTTTCAACCTTTAAGGGTGAGGGCATGGTAAGAAAAGCAACCCATTACTCAACATGTATCTTAAAATTCCGGCTAAGATAGTTCATTCACATCATAAATTCACGAATATTGTCTTAAGTCGAGAAAAACACTTATTGATCAAGTTTCCTTGGCTACCAGGCCAGCTGACCACCTATGACTATATCATTATCTACTCTCTATTATGTATGTAGGTATACTAAGTACTACTTGTTTATCTTTCTTAATCATCTAGTTAAGACTCATGAAGGGGACAATTAGCCTAAAATGATGGTTTGACATTAATCTTAGCCAAAAGAGTACGAGACACAGAGACTTAGCTGATGGAGACGTGGTCTCCTACCTAGCTAGCCAATAGCCAGTAGCTCAAACTTAGTACACCTACAGTTACTATATTTATACACGTGTTGGGATCCTCTAGAGTTGCAAATCAACTCTATTTGGTAGATTTTGCCTAAAAAAGCCAGAAGAAATTTTTTAACAATTTATTTGTGACCCTCAAATTTTTTTTTATTTTGTCTTATTACTTGTTTTGGTAAACTCTACCAACTCTACCAAATTCAAATTCTAGAGGATCCTCACCCATTTATACACACATTATACAGCTAATAAGTTAAAAATCTTAATGGTTGTATAACCCGTAGTGTTGCTGTACCTTTTTCCAAATTACTGCAGTAAAAACAGAAGAATGTGAGAATGTCGCTATGTCAAGTCAACTACTACAATCCGTAGGACAAACCTTGTACACTTTTCTTTTCTCTAAAAGCATGTTTAGCTATTTGGGGATGTGTAAACAAAATACATTAAATCCCCCCTACGTGGTTTGAGCTGGGCTCGTAATGTACTAGTGTGTGTACGCTCATCTGATTTCGAAAACGGATGTATCATATATGGTATGTTCGTTGTAGCTTTTGTTATGGTAACGATAATGCATTGTTGAGATTTAAAATGGCTTGTGACGTGGTTGATTTGGGTTCATATTATTTTTCCGTGACATAAGAAGAAAACTTTTGAATTGTAAAAAGGTTAGGATTTATGCAAATCCAGATGTAAGTTGTAGCGTGTAGTGTACAAATGTGTTGCCACTTGCCAGTAGACTTTGCTATAGTAGCATTTGCAGCAGCTTTTGGTGAAAGGAAAAGCAACAAATAAAGGCCTCAGCAAATTCTAAAATCAACAGTACTGTTGTTACTTGATTTTGTTAGGGGGAAGAAGGGGTTTGAATGTTTGATCAACTGATCAGTGGTCACCTCCGCTTCTAACCGAGATGAAAAACCGAGACAGGTGGTTAGTTAACCTTAATCTAAGACCGAAAGAAATGAACAGGTCAGGTTAGTACGTGTAATCTTCGAAGAAGTATAATAAGGCTGCACTGCAGCAGTCCGTCCAACCGAGAATTAGGAACGGATGATTCATGATTTAAAATCCTTAGGCCTGCCTATCTTGACGTTCAGCTCCTGTAGCAACGCAGTGATGGCGTTCTTCTGCCAGCCCTTGAAACTCCTGCATTCCCGAATTAATCAGTTAATCTTGAAAGAAGCTAGTTCATAAAATCATAATAATAATCCAATCCTAAGCTTTTAACCACTGGAGTCACCTTAGTTTCACGACAAGGCTAATATATACAGAGTATGCCATAAAAACTGACGAAAAAGCTGTAGACGCTCACTTTTGATCAAGATGAACCAGAATTTCTCCTCCAGGAAAAGATGTGTTAGTCGCGTCAACTGCAGCTTTGATAGCTTGTTTCCAAGTCCCACCAACATTTTTAGCATCCAACAATAGTTGTGATTTATCAGGTTCATCCATCGGCAAAGAATATCCAGAAAGCAGGTGGCCTACCCAAACATCTTCTTTCCTGTGAAAAATCGAAATACAGCAGTTAGGCTTACACGAAAACACTGGCAGGCAGGCTCCAGCAGAATGCTAAGGTAAATGGAGCCAAATTTAAGGATGGATGAAAAATGTCTAAAGTACTGGCATAGTATGTCTTTTTTGACAACGGCATAGCATGTCTATCCCATGATTCAACAAACGGATACACAAGTGAAACTTCTCCTGTTCTCACCATTCAATGCACAACAAGTGATTACCCAGCTTTCCGACATACGAAAATTGCTGTCTTGCCAAAAGGAAGGAAGAAAGCCAATCATTCTGGTATGGGAGCCAAACAAATGCAATTCCACTGTATGAGCTCCTTAAACACCATAACAAAAGTACAAAACTACTCGCTCACTTTCTCATCTCAGAACCAACCTGTACGGTAGATATATATCATGCGGCATAGACCATGTCTAAAGGTCCTTCTGCTAGTTCTAAATGCACATATATGTAGCATTAGATAGGTCATGACATGACAAAGTGATACAATAATGGCAAATAACAGCTGGCATTACGCATAAACTATCAGAAACGGACGGCTTTTTAAGATTCAGAGTATAACTTACATAATAATGTCCATATGACGAGGTACATAATGACCGCCTCCTAATCCGAGCAAAACTTTCTTTTTATCAGCTTCCCTGGTCAGGCATATTCCGAGATCAGAAAACGCCCACAAGAAATCGAATAATTATCAAATTTCTAGCATACTCAACAAGATGGAAAACTTAAGAGCAATTTAAGAACGCTACATACATCCACAAATTGCTTTTAAGTGAAAGAAGCAACAATCTCACAGAGAATGAGAAAAGAGAGACTTTAAAAACATGGCTTTAAAACAGTGAGGATATGTTGTGTCGCAAAAAAGCAATCTATGTTAAATAATAGATTCTATAAACAAAAAAACATCTATTCTGGACACAATACCTTACCTTCACATTACGAAGTTCACACAGCAAAAATATGAACATCAAATTAATGTGTTTGGAATATTCATTAAGATTCAGAATCAAAACGAAAGTGTCTAGCTCACAACAAAAGCTTCGCAGTACGTCGAGTAAACTATACCTGTCCCATTCACCCACAGGAGCACCACCTCCTAGTCCAAGGCCCTCCCACATCAACTGCAAAAGTTCAAACAATGTTGGTAAAGAAGCGAGTAGCATACAGGTAATCAGGCAAATCACTATGAACTGGAACATGTCAGATAGGAACATGAGTACGTTAAACTCATTAGTCATCATGCAATGAAGGCAGGTCCAAAGAGCATTACAGAAATCGATCAAAAACATGACTGAAACATGACGGCAGAATCGGCAGATTATAATTATAAGCTGCAATGTTACTGACCAGTGCCATGACTTGAGCAGCATCCTCTCTCTTCCAGTACTCCAGAGTGCTACCTGCAGTCCCAATATAACCAAATGATCGAATGAGCACCAATTGACAGAATATGTACAAGAGAAAGAGAGTAAACACGTCATAACTAGGGGAACGCAAAATCATTTCACAAAGTCTCTGGAAGTAAAAGGTCATGAACACGGTGATCGTTTTGCAGCAATCTAGTGAGTCAACCAAAACTTTCACTGAGGTAGCCAGAGTTAGCAGCAGAGAACCATAAGCCTAGAAAAGGGCACCCTTTATCCATTACTTAGGGAGGCTACAAACAGTGACATCTCGAAGAGAACCCCTCAAATTTTTTCAGTGCACTGTCTACTTTCAACTTTTCTGGTCGTAATCTCTGCCATTACTACAATCCTATGCATGTTAGTATAAGGCTGACAACATTAATCTAAAAGTCCACTTAGTTTGATTCGAAAACTAACGACTTATTATTTGATTAAAGAAAATGTATTCATGAATCAAGAACAAAAGAAAGAATGACGATAAGGCATCCTCATGAGACTGCCAATATACAAGCTATTCCAATTTTGCTCTTCTGCTCTTAAAGAGAGCAAGCAAATGACCCTAACCCAAAGAAAATGAAAATGATAAGTCTATCTGGAAAAGAAGCGGAGTTTTTCTTCAACCAAAGAACCCAAAAGGTAGCCAATATAAAGCACAACGCCATATAACTTTCTTCTCCATAAACCAACGTGGTTAGCAATTGAGCTCAACGCACCTTTGAGACTTAAGAGTTGTAACCATAAAGATCGACCAATATCACAGAGCACAAAAAGTGGTAAAGTGTCCTCACAACTGCTGCAACACATCTACGCATATGAGAAGAAAGGCACCTTATGGCCTCCACTGCTTACTTATCTATCCCAGTCCTTCCTCTAGAACCTGGCCTACCCGCGTAAAAAGGACTCCTGTAGAATCTAGGCTCTCTAAACTAGACAGATGAATTAAATTTTATCTAACTACCAGAAGTCCCAAGAAAGAATGCAATTCTATGAACTAGCTAGCTATCTGTTCTCCATATTACAAACTCAGGTGCACTTCGAGGCTTTACTAGTTCCGATGGCCAAAGACTGATACATCATAAGGAATAAAAGCTAAAGAAGCTCTTTTGAAATACACCACTGACCCCTAACATAACCTCTGTGAGTGTACTGCGAGAAATTATTTTAATTGAATAGACGACTCAAGCAAAGGTTCAGCACTGTTCCTATTACAAATAACTACTACTGTAATATCTTTCATAAATCACAATATGCTCAGTTCTATCTTACTAGTTTTAAAAACCAAAAAAACAAATCATGGTAAGAACACTCACCAATTTCAAGAAACATAGTTGGCTTACTCGTCACAGGTCCATGATGAGTAGCCTCCATAGTAATCTACATGAAACCGAAAAATACAAACGATTGTTAAGCAGTGAAGATGCAATGTGGACTATGACTATACATAATTATTAAGTGCTAAGACGACGCCACAAACCTCAAACTCAGGAATTAGATTATGGGATTGAGCAATTTTCTTCAAGAGTCGCATCCACTGTCCCATTCTGGGATCAGGTGGTGAAGCCCACCCTGGCCTCCCTCCTTGTGGTGGCACATCCCCTTCTTTCAAATGCGGTATTCCTATCCATCAATTTCCCAAACACCCATATTAGAACTAATACTTCATCTATTAACACAACAGAACGAAAAGCTCCAAACATGTACGGCATCAGAAATTATTCCTAGGTACAACACAAAGTCAAAAAATTGACGAGTAAACCAAGGTCCAAGGACAACAACAGCTAAACCTAGTGAAACTCCAACTAATTTCGGTATCAATCATAAGTGATTAAATTCGAAGAAAGAATGTGTAACCATCTCCTAGGAAGCGCATTCATCACACACCCTAAGTATTACAAGTATTATGCACAAATTTTTGGCAACTTACACTGATTGTAAGGCAAAAACATGTGTAAGACAATCCTACAATGAGAAGAGCTGAATATTTGAGGTTCCTAGACAGAAAATCATCCTATAAACTTAGAAGCTAGGCAGCTAGCGCATCCTACCATAAAACCGTCTTACACAAGACTTGTTAAAACTAAAACAATTCAACAATCAACAATCATATGATAAAAACAACCATAATCACCCAGAATGTAGTCAAGTACACCAAAAACAACACAAAATTCTAACCAAAAAGAGCACCACTACATGCAAATAACATACAAAAACCCGAAAAAAACCCGAAAATAAGAGCAATACCAATAGGATGAATGGTTAGAGCAGGAAGATTAGAAGCAGCAGTATGTTTACTGAGAAAAATAACATTATCAACACTTTCATTGGTGAGTTTTTCCCAACGACAGTCCAAATCATCTTCTACAACAATACTTTTATCATGCTGTAATAATCTCACTCTTCCATTAATATAACTCCTTATTCCCTACAAAAAAATTCAAAAAACAAACCCATCATTATAATTATCATTAAAAATCATAATCATCATCATTCAACATTTAAAAAAAAAAAACCTCGAAAGATGGACCAGAGGTCCACATGGGCATGGCGAGAAGAGCGGATGCGGGACCCACTGAGGCTGGATCAGTTGTTGTTGAAACCACCAAAGTTACCATCTTTCTGTAAGAATTTGCAGTAAAATTTGAAAGGGTAAATAAAGATTGAAACTTTGGTATTCCTGTGATTCTGGGTATCAATGAACTATGTATCATATGATTTGAAGAGTGAATTTTACGACCCAAAAACAGTGAAATTTATGTACAAAAAAATAGGGGTTTTTTTTAACTTTAAAGGTGGGATTTTTACTGTTGGGGTAGAAGTAGGAAATTTGGAATCAACAACTACTAACCGTGTTCAATTAGGACTCAAAATCATCAGAAATGGTCAAGAAAATGGGGAAAAGGTGAAAAACAGAATGATGCTACCCGGGCTCGAACCGGGGACCTTCTGCGTGTAAAGCAGACGTGATAACCACTACACCACAGCACCCTTGTTGATTACTTTTCTCTTTGTTTTTATAAGTATTGTATTAAAGGTGAATTGTTTGGAAGAATTATAGTACAAACGTTTTGTGAATCAATTGTTTTCTAACTAGATTAACCTTTGGTGAATTCGAATATCATATGACACCATAACATGTAAGATGTTAAAACTGGTACTAAATACAGTTTTTCATCTGACTATGTGTTAATGATTCTATTCAAATTGTGTATATTTTATCGATATTTATTAGAGTCTTTAGCTGTCTCTTTAAGTTTTCAATAGAATTTAAGTTTTCAATAGAATTGGGCTTCTTTAGGCAAGATATGTGTACTAAAAAAGGATGTGCACACAAAATATCACACTAAGAGATTTATTAGTCTTATTTACTAGCGTAAAACCCGTGTGTTGTTGTTGAGAACTTATTGACTAACCCAAGTTCAAATCGTCTCATGTTCAGAAAAAAAAAAAATGAATAGCTCGAGTACAAATTAAACACACACCATTGTCTAAACATACGTCCAAATTCATGTAATGGTAATTAAGTGTGAAACATACACCACCGGAAAAAAAAAAAAAAAAAAAAAAAACTTACACCACCAAAAAAAAAAAAATTAAGTGTGAAACATAGGAGTCGTAGGCTTAATTTTGAAGTGAGTAATAGTATAAAATTGTATAATGGCTAAAAAAGAGCAAAAGGATTTCTGAGGAACGGTTTAGCAACTCAATACTATATCTCGTAAAAGAAGAAAATGCTAATGATGCAATCAACATAAGCCATAAATCTAGTATGACAGACCTACAACCTATATTATTGCTTGAAGATAGAATAAAAAAACATCTCATGACTTTAAAATGGAAAGTTGCATTAGATGATCACACGAGGAAAAAAAAAAAAAAAACAGAATTGTTGCCTTTAGTTACCTCTATTTGAGAGGGTCTTTAGCCATTGAAATGGTTAATCACTCCATTAAGTGATCATCAGTGCGTAGGAGGACAAAATTTTGATTGAAAAGTAGATATATTAGAGAAATTTTGGGATATATATTTCGTTGGAGTTATTAAGTAAGAGTATATTCTCATAAATAGCGTAGAAATAAAAGGTCTAACTATCAGCTTTTTTTGCTAGTTGTTAAAATTTGGAGCAAATTAGTAGGAACAAAATCATTAGGAACCAAGTTGATAGCAACAAAATTGTGAGCGGCAAAATTTGTAGCCATTGAATGCCACGTGTCCTAGTGGCTTCTGTTTTAATAGAACTAGATAGATTTGATTCTAGTGTATGATAATCAAATCAAATAACGAGAACATCAAAAGTTAAGCTACACCAAAGATTGCAATAATAGGTATAGGTATTCCCCTCTACAAAATCAAACTACCGTCTGAAACTATGAACTAAACCTAACACTATTACTAATATAATCATCACTCTTTAAAGTTTAAACCTCATCGGAATTAGTAACACACACATCAAATCACATTTCGAGTATCCAACACCGTGAGTCCGATTGTTGAAATTGCGCCAAAAAATGAGCACAATGAGGCGTAAAAGTAACACTACTAGTCTACTACAACCATGTCATAGTACCAGCAAATTAGAGAACCATCCAGGTGCCCGGTTGGTAGTACAAATGTTGTATGGTGCGGCATTCCACAAGCTCTCTCTCATGGCCTCTAAACCCAAACCCTCTTTCATCCATCACTGTAAGTCCCCCCTTCTCTTTCTCTCTCCTCTCGCTTCTCTCTCACGCTTTTAACTCTTGGGTTCCTACCCAATAAACCCTAGTTTTGTTCTGTGCTTTCTGGGTTAGATTAATTAATGCTCTTAAACCCTAAAACCCCATCATTATCAAGCTTTTTCAAGAAACCCATGTTGTGAATTTTGTTTTTGATTTATTTTGGGTTTTATTTTGTTGTTGTTGTGAAAATAGTAGCAGGAGCAAGGTGGGAAAGCGTAGCAAAGAAGCCAAGAATGATGACAACTGATTCTTCTACTTCCATGACTGATGCTTTTGGCAAATATGCTGACTATCTCAATAACCTTGTAAGTTGAATTTCTCTCCTTCTTTTGCTTTGTAATTAGCTGTTGTATGTTCATATTTTAGTATGATTGTCGTAAAGTTTATGTCTTTATCATAATCTTGTTGCCCACATTGTGGTTTTGAACAAGCAAACAAATCGATTAGTTGAAGTGATTGATTGGAATTTGAATCGAGAGGTAGTCTGGGGAACGGTGACGGTTTCGAGTGGGTTAAAGAAGGATGAGGGGATTGAATGTTGGAGTTTTTGAGGATTTTGGTAATCGTTTGGACTAGTTTGTAGAGCTTTGATAGTGTCATCGAATTGTGAAGTAGATGTTAGTCAATACGGTTCTTCAATGCAATTTTCGTTATGGATCACTCGGAAGTAGCCTCTTATGTTTTCATCATAAGGTATGGCTGCATACATCTTACCCCCTTACCTAGCCGGCTAGCTTTAGTTGCCTAGGTAGAGCCTTTGAGGTCTGAGGCAATCGTGTAATGTAAGACACTAGATTGTACAGATGAGTAGCCAACATATTGTTTTAAATCAAAAAAAAAAAAAAAATCAAAAAAAAAAACCAACAAATGAATATTAATTTGGGAAGTCTCGTTTTGAAGACCGGAGTTTCATGGTTTTCAAGTGTGACAAAGAAGGATGGGGACACTGAACTCTTAAAGTTTTCGAGTAGTGGTCGTACAGTGACATAAAAAGATACTGAATTCTACAAATGGGTATCTAACCCAAGTCAATTGCTAGATTGGTAGTGCCTTGAGGTTGGTGATAACTCTGCCATATGCAATGTAGATTTGGCAAACTGACCACTTTTGCGGAGTATGTCGATGAAAAGATGTTCAATCTCTGATGTGGTGTATGCCCAAGGTGGTTTATGGGGTATACATTCTGCATACTATATTGCATTAGCCTTTTTTTCATGTTTTTATAAAGGATTCACATATTTTAAGGAAGAGTGAAAAGGTTACATATGACTATGGGAAGATGAACGCCATGAAGGAAATGAAACAGCAGCAGCATTCATCTTGCTTAAAGTTAATAAATGGTATCATATTAAGAAGAAAAATGAGGAGCTTTCGAAGTAAAAATTGGTGATGAAGGCCTCCTCCAAAGGGATAGGATATAGGATGTACTGATGGCAAGAGATAGAGGGAGGGAAAGTCAAAGGTTAATGGGAGATGTGTGGAAGAGAGGGGATGTGGATCAGTCACTTGGCTGGCCCAGATCAAGAAAAGAAATGCAGGTATCCTGATATTCCTGAATGGGATAGGCTTTTTTTATTTGTCAAAATGTGAAAATAATTCGACCTAGAGGTAGAACACTCCAAATTCTATCTTTGCCTGGACAATTTTGCACTATGAATCTAAGCCTATGCTTCACTTCTTCAAAGGCTTGAAACTATACTTATTGCCCATATAATTTAAATCGGGCCATTCAATCTCATGAATTTCTCTGCTTCTATGTGTAGGTAGAATTTGAGAATCTTCCTCAAATAAGCTGTTATAACAAGCTTTATAACAAGCTTTTGGGTTTTCATTCTCATATGACATTGATGTATGACACTGTTTGTCTGTTTCCTTTTTACATATGACCCTCATTTTCTAATTTCCGTGTCTATCTGCACATTTAATCAAACAATTCATTGCCCTGTTAATAGCCTGCCAGATTGTGATTGTTCTTTCATTGCGTTAATATTTTGTGCTGTGTGCTTAGGTTTTTAAAGTCTTCTTCTTCTTCTTCTTCTTCTTCTTCTTCTTCTTCTTCTTCTACTTCTTCTTTATTTTTCTCTTTTTTGGTTTTCAGAACACTATACAGGATCTTCTAACTTTAGATGCCTAGGGCTGATACAATGTCTTGTTTTGGAAAGTTTGAATAACCCTTTTCATGTATTATCATTTTTCATGCAGAATGAGAAGAGGGAGAGAGTTGTGAAAGCAAGTCGTGATATCACAATGAATAGCAAAAAAGTTATTTTTCAGGTGCACCGGTTAGTGCCTGTTTTTTTTGTTAAAATCATGTCTTTTGTCTTCCTTATTTGTGGTAGATACCTCTATTCTTAAATGGAGTCAAACACTCTCTTTAGCTCTAGAATATAACGGAAGAAAGCCGATGACTCACATAATCTTCTATACTTTATTGTATTGTGTAGTAGCAGTCGATGAAAGTCTAGATTTTTTGTTTATGGGTCATCTAGACACTGCCTTTATGTTTCAGCGTAGAGATAATCCGGGTAACAATGCGTACATCCAACATCCCCTTGCCTCGCCATAGGTGGGAGGCACTGGAGAAACGATTTTGTTATTGTGGGTAGTTGTATGTGAGAGCTTATCCTTGGTGGCAACATCTACTCTAGGTTTTTGAATATATCTGGTATAGGAGAGGTTGCTTGTCAAACATGCATTGGATACTAGTATTATGGTATAGGAAGCGTATTGTAGAATTTGTGTTGAAATTCTCCATTTGCTATTGTTTGTATATCTTGCTCTGTTTCTGGTCTATTCTATGCACGTTACAGTTAAGAGGTTGCGTTAATTGATCATCTAAACTCCATATCAATGACAGAATTGGAAAGCAAAATAAAGATGTCGTATTAGAAAAGGCTGAGAAAGATTTACAAGCTGTGAGGGACCAGCATGTGTCTCGACTTGTAAGAGAACTTAATGGGTCGGACTTTTGGAAGCTGAGACGTGCATACTCTCCTGGGGTAAGCGCATTATACATGTTCTTATCTTATATTAGTATCGAAACATAGAAATTATTCTTGGTCATACATGCGAGTTTTCAAGATAAAACAATGAGGTTTTTAAATCAAAGTCTGCAGCTTTTTTTTTTTTTAAATAAAAAATAAATTGCCACATCTAAGTTTTGAGTGTATGGTGATTGGTGAAAAGTTTGAAACCACAAGGGTACAAATTGGAAGTATCCTAGTATGATTATTTTGGTTTCAAATGGAGCCAAAGACTAACTAGTGTGATTATTTTGATTTCCAATGGAGCCAAAGACTAACTATACTTTTGCTTTAGGTTATATTAGAATAAAGCAAAATGGTTCACAAATATGTATTCACTTGTTTTGCGAAGTAGCAATCAGTCGATGTGATTCTCGAAGCAATTTTCATTATCGGTCATTTGTAAGCAGCTTCTCTATGTTTACAACGTATGGGTAAGGCTTACGTACATCCTACCCTACCTTATGGAGGGAGCCTTTGAGGCATTGGGGTAATGTTATTGTTATGGTTGTTGTCCTTTTATCATTAACCCTACCTTCTTAGTGTAAGACCTAAAACGTCTGACAATAACATCATGGTCAGAGTATCCTATTCAAGCTATTATGAAAGGGGTATGTACCTAATTTCTATTCTTCACAGGTGCAAGAATATGTCGAAGCTGCAACATTTTGTAAATTTTGCAGATCTGGGACTCTATTGAATCTCGATGAAATTAATGCCACTTTCCATCCATTAAGTGATCCTTCCATTGAGCCTCTGCAAGTCAATATACTTGACTATCTTCTGGGGGTAATTTTCTAATTACTGTCTTCCACGATTCTGCGGCGGAATAGAATAGTCTACTCTTTAGCTTTTAGCATACTGATTTCTTGTTCTGGATCCCATGTGGCTGTCTTATACTTATTTTCCTTTCATATTTTAGTTATTTCCTGGATCGGTGCTGGCGTGTTTTAAGAGCTATCGATTGCTTCTTTTGTATTGACTATTGGATTGACTTCTTGGTTAGCTTGCCGACTTGACTGGAGAACTGATGAGACTGGCTATTAGTCGAATTTCGGATGGTGAGGTGGACTTTGCTGGGAGGATATGTGGATTTGTGTGTGATATACATAGGCAGCTTACCCTTCTTGTTCCGAGTATGGATGAGAGCCATGATATGAAACAAAAAATGGATGTTATGCTTCAAAGCGTCATGAAGATAGAGAATGGTAAGCTGAGAAGTATATTTTCAAGTTATATAACCAGTGTTGTTTCTTCACTAGTTCACTATTCTATACGTTGATGTTTATAGCTATTTCCTCTTGCATTATGTTCTTCCCTTATGATACTCTATCTGTTGATCATGGCTTGAAAACTCAAATTTGTATATTTTACCCTCCAAATGTTCTGCTTTTTGGTTCCTTGCTCCTTCCTCAACGAGCCTTAGTAGAGTAGATTTTGATTATTAGGATAATTACAAGAAACCCAGTAGAGACTAAGATGATGACTTGCCTCTTATTCTTTTGTATTTGAGGCTGTGGTGAAGCTAGTGACATCTCTAAGCTCATTTTGCTCGTTTGAGGAATAAGCTTGTCTTTGTTATGTGATACCTGATTAATTTCTTAAGATTGTAAATTTCTTGTTCATGTAACTCTGTTTAAAAATAAAGTGCTTTTATATTTGCGCCTTGTCATACCTGTCACAAACCTCTCAGGCTGATTATCCCTCTGGGGGGTGGGGGAGTGACTGAGCTGAGTGAGACACTGATCTAGGTAGCTGGCACATGCCACCTTGGCTTGCTTGTAGTTATCTGTTGTATTGCAAAACTTTTGCTTATCATGCCATACGAACATCCGAGCTACTCTCATTCCCAAATTCGCACCATTTAACCAATTTGTATCATCAGAATTTTTTGGAATGTCTTCGTGATGAAATTTATTGATATCTTAATGCTGCTGAGTGGTAGATAAGGAAATTGTAGAGGGCTCCTCGCTGGAGGGAAGGTATTATTGGATTAGTTTCAGGTCTGTGTGTTTGCTTTATTCTCATGGGAGTTTGTTCTGCAGCTTGTTTTAGTGTGCATGTGAGAGGATCAGAGTATATACCGCTGCTTGGATCTGACGAGCCTAGTTACTCTCTCATGGGGATGACTGGTATTGAGCTGTAAGGTATTGTATTTCCTTCTTGTTCATCTCATTTGGCTCTATTCATCATCTGTCTAGCCATATTGAAGCTTTCTCTTGCTGCAGTTGGGCTCTTTAAGTCTCTGGACTACATAATTGGTGGTTGATTTCGTATTGTCAGCAGAAGCTGGTCTCTAGTGAGTGAGTGAATGTTTTGGTGCTCTATCCGAAGTTCACGTTTACGTCAACTCATTCAATCAGTGGCAATAGTCGTCAATGGAAGTAAATCTCTTTCCTCTTTAACTTTTGCTTAGATGATGTGCAAATACAAGCTCATGTTTGGCCTGCAAAGTAGCTTGTATCCTAAAGAACATCCCGCGACCATCTTTGTGATCTCCTCTGGCATTTGCTGCTTTAGCTTGTATATCTCGAAAGGGGTAGTGAATGTGACAAATTTTAATGCACGTAAAGATTCAAAGGTGGTTTAGTGATTTTAATGTCCCCATGAACAGGAGGCTCTGTAATCTGTGAAACAGTAGTAAATCAGATACATCAATTTGGTTACATGATCTTGTCTTTAATCTCTAGTAGCATACGTCATATGCCATGCATCAGGTTCTTCAGTACATATCATACTGTTAGATTTTGGACGAATCACAACATAAGCCTAAGCTCATTTTAGTGTTCTAATCTAATCCAATCCGATCTGAACTTACGAGAGAGGAAAGTGGGAGGGAGGGGAGTAGGTTCGATAAACGAAGGGGTTGTGTTTGTGTAGATGTGGCCATCTATCTTCCTCTTGTTTCCAACCAAAAAGGGTACAGAAAGTACAGTCGATACCCACATCAATATGTAGCATGTACATTAGAATCATTGAAGCGTAATTGATGCTCGCCACTTTGATCATTTAGCCCTACAATACAATGTACTCTTATAAAGGCTGGTTGTATCACCTTTCACATTCAGCTTTCATACATATCGTTGTCTTCTTGTTTGAACTTGCTTGGAGTTGAACTTCTTTAACACGTGACTCTTAACTTTTAAGCATGGAAATGGAAGCTTGAATAGTAGTCCGATTCTTTGTAATAACTGTTTCACGAAAATGGGTATTGCACTTGCATGCATTATTGTACATAACTCGGATACTAAAGTATCCCAAGTCACGAGACACAGCTAAGCTAAGTAAGATACTTAAGACAATAAGGAGGCGTTTGGTTTGAAATTTAGAAATGTAACGAAATGGAGTGGGATTAGGGGTGGAGTGGTAACAAGTTTCGTTACTTAGCCTAAGTTGTTTGGTTCATTAACAAATGGAATGTAATCATTTTATAAGGACAAAATAGTTCATAAACAAACTACCCAACTCCTCTTTCTCTCTCATGGGCCCTCAATTCCCGTTCCCCACCCTACCACCGCCACCACCGAGCACCACAACCACCGAAGCCGGCGAGGACATCACCAGCTGACTTTTACGGCGCCAGTAACACCTCGCCCAGCCCACGCGAACCAACCACAAGCCCATTTCCACCTAATTACGTTATCTATTCACCCTTTCCCCTTCTCTCTCCTCTCTCCTCGCTAGCCCCCCACATCTAACCGGCAAGAGGTTGATCTAGGGCTCGTGGACGGCGCCATAGGAGGTGGCGACGGTGGAGAAATTGATGGTTGGTGATGATGCCAAGGAAATCGTAGAAGAAAAGATGGAGGAAAAAAAAGAGAAGATGGAGGAGGAGAGACGAATTAGGAGAAAGAAGCCACCGCGGTGGTCGCCAGAGGAAGATCGGCCGGCCGGTGTTATTTCCGGAGAGATTGGTGGCCGGCCGTCCATCGCCAACAGCTTGTGGTGGCTTGACAGTGGTGTGAGTGGGGAGGGAAGGTGAGGGAGGAGAGAGAAAATAAAAAGGGGAGAATGGAATAGAAAACCAGAAGTTTGAGGGCAGGAGGGTTTCAATTTGGGGGAGTGGGTTAAAGGAGGGTAATGGAGTGAGAAAAAATAATTATAAACCAAACAATCAGTAACGTAATCGGAGTGGGATTCGTTACTTGGTCTAGAAAAAAGTGCAACCAAACATGCACTAAGAGTGTTCCGAATTAGGGATGAAAAATTGTAATGTTCTGTCTCACGAAAACAGTTTTTATGCGATCGATTGTTGGTAACATGAAACCGAGATAGAAACGATTTCCGGACTATGTATCTAATAACTTAATTACGCACAGTTTTGTGATAACAAGAGTACAAGACGATTACATGTTAATCTAGAGTACTAGGGAGTACATAATAGGTATTATTAGGTTCACTAAACTAGGTCCTAGGAGTAATAGAAATGCTCTTACAGAAGAAAAGGTTGCACGTACTCAAAGCAAGATTAACAAAGTACACAAATACATCATGTTAAAGCTAACATTGCACTAGAATCGCAATCCAAATGAGCTAAACTTTTCTTGAGTAATCCTGTCAAATTGCTCAACCATCTCAGGGGTGAGATAATTGATCCAATCTCCGACATCACCCTTTCGAAAAAAGGCCTTGTTCTCTTCGCCTGAAGATAATTTTCCGACTTTGTTAACCTCTAAATTGCTCAAATTACCAAAGCTACAAAGCTTTATGATTTGTTCAATTACCCCTTTATTCTCTTCCTCTAGAGAAAAAGGGCACCCGCAAAATTTAGCCAATTTCTTCAAATGCAACTTTGGTTGTTCTTTCAAGTCCTCATACTTTAAGAACAACACCTTGTGTGGCTTGGCTATGCTGTAGCTCAAGTACCCCAAAACATGGTTCCAAAATGGGCCGAAAAGGCTCACCCCTTTGCAAAACTTCTCGTACGCTTCTTCGAGTTCGAGCTTGCCCTTGTGGTGAGGCCTCAACTTATTAGCAAAGTGCCATAATGAGATGAATGCATCCCTAGGATCTCTACACAAGTACACAATTTTGCAACCCGTTTCCTTAACGGACTCGGGTAGCGACTCGGCTGGCAAATGGGTTGAGAAGACCCTAGGAGATGCAAGTTTTGAGAGGTCAGGCACTTGTAGGTCAACATAGAGCTTGAGCTCTAAGAAAGGTACTAGGTCATGTGGGTTTAGTGTTGTAAGAGGGTGGTCTTGGCCACTTGGCACCTTCTTTTCGCGGTTCACAACCGCGTAAAGTAAGGCCTTGAGCCAAGTGGTGCCACATTTTGGAGCACTGATGAGGAGGAGGTCAGTGTCTAGGGCTTGAAAGTGTTGTTGGCATGTAAGCACACCTTGGAGTTGCCTACTTGTATGCCAAAAACCTTGGTATTGGTAAAGATGGGATAAAACCCATCCTTTGTCTTTTGGTAAGGAAGATATCAAGTCTTTACATTCTTGGGTTATGCCATCTTCTTGCAAGTATATAGCACAAGCAAGAGAGGGTTGTGAGATTTGTGAGCTTGACATGGCAAAGGCTCTTCCTTGGGTATGTAATGTTCATCAAGTTATCACCTCTTTATATAGCGGCTTACGAAAGTGAACGTGGGGCGATTTTATAAGGTATATCGAAATATCTTGGTAATAATGATCATGTTAAAAATTATCTTTCCGATAAAACAGAGAAAAAAAAAAAGATAAAAAGAACTTTTGTTATTCTTGATGATACATTTTGTAGTGTTAGTGTGTTACACCCAATTTACAACCTTAGAATTTATATCGAGGGACTTTAACAATCTTCTTTGATAAGATTTTCACAAATAACATTAGCACTTCCTATACAAATGTTGTATTAAGCATATGATAAGGTTATAGAAATAAACAATGAGTTTAGTAATTTATCTTGAATTCATTAAGTACAGCTTTTGGGTCCCCTGCAACACGTCCAGTGTAGAATGTGAAGAAGTCGTTGTATTGAAATGGCTTATATAATGGACGACAATTTTGTGCTTCAAGTAGTTCTTTTGCCGGTTGCACAATGCATTCCTTTGATGGATTGATGAAGAAGGCAGCAGTGGTTCTCGCTTCGGTGTCGTTGGTTACCGCTCTATGCTGTGCACTCTTAAGCATTCCGTTGGTAACAACCTAGACAATCATGTCCCAGGACAAGTATTATGAGAGGGATATAATTTAGAGTCGTCTAACATAAAAGTGAAATTGTACCTGGTTTTAAAATAGAAATCAGTTATTCTTTTTGAAACAGAGGGAGTACGATATATGTACCTCGAGTTGGTTGCCGACTATGATAAGAAATGAATCCGGGACCGGATCGACACTAAACCATTGTCCATCATGAAACAATTGGAGGCCTGCAACATGGCCTTGTTGAAGGACTGTGATAAGGTTTGGATCGGTGTGTAGAGATAGCCCTAAGGTTAAAGTTGGATCTGGACATGGTGGATAGTGGTTCACTATTAAGAAGTCATCTTGACTTAGTGACCCAGCAAAATGATTGGGTTTGAGACCAAGCCCTTCTGATATGAACTCCAACATCCTTGACCCTAAATCCTTCAATGCACCACTATATGGCCCAATCGTTTCCCTGTTAATCACAAAATGATAATAATAAAGTTTATAATAAATCAGATTGAAACCGTCCTATGATAAGTCAAGGTGCACGTCAATATGAAGTTTTGGGGTCAACCGCTTTCCAAGACTCTAGCTTGGAATAAGGTCACCACCAAAACTTTTGATGTAAATTATCGTCCCTTGGAGATGATACCGTGATATGACAAAGTGTCAATTTAAGACTTTAGAAAGGTGGTTACTAAAACTTTAGAAAGGCGGCTTCACCTTAGAATCATATAAATGCTAAAGATATATATAATGGCTGATGAAACACTTGAAAGTGTATATCGTGACACAAAACTTACAAGTGCAACTCACGCATGTGATCTTACTATATATCCTCAAAATCAATTTATTATCTACTATTTATATAAGATTGTTGTATCCAAAATTTGTCGAGAAAAAAAAAACCTGTAATTTGGGGGTTGAACTGGCCAATATTTGATGCATTCCTCTAAAGGGGTACAAGTGTGTCTCAAAACGTCCCTCCAATAGTGAGTCTCTTCAGAATCATAGTTGAAGGTGCTTGTGTATAGTTTGCATGTCTCATTACTCTTGTTATTTACTTTCATTGCTTTTAACTTTTCCTCATGGTGCATTTTAAAAAACTCTTGAAACACATCCATAGCCCCGTTCATCAGCTCACTTTGAACTCCATGGTTGATTACCTACTCGAATTGAAGCAAGTAACGATAATTACCTTATCAGCGTGTTTGATGGAGAAGAATCAAGCCGAAATAAAAGAAAAGGAAGTGAAAATAGTTTTAACAACAACAACAACAACCAAGCTTTATTCCCAAAAGGCCAAAAATAGTTTTTTTTTTTTTTATAATTCTTTTTTTTAGGTCATTAATTTAAAACTTCAACGATAAATACAATGACGTTATTGGAAATTTAGCGGGGAAAAAAAAGTGAAATAGGAAAGGATAAACCTAACACACCTTATGATTAAATCGATCTATTTCAATTTGTACGTACCTGAAATATTCCATAATCCCGACAAGCCTTCATTACGTGTTCTTTTACATTCTTTTCATCTTGGAGATCAACCACCGGAATGTTGGCTTTTTGTGCAAGAACATTTGAGCCCGGTCTTTTTTCCGGTGGAAAGACATAACTCTTTGGAACTTTTTCTTCGGAATTACTTGACAAAAGTTTCTCCATTATCAGGTATTATTTGCTTGTATATATACAACAAAATGAATGATATGAACAATGTAAATGGTGGTGTCGCACTGAGTTGCCGAAAATAGTTTATGTAGACAATATGTATATTGATGTCGAATAATGGTTGAAATGTTGTTGCACCAAATTCCTAACATTATATTGTATTCATTACAAGACTATATATGAAGAAAGTACAACTCGAATTACCTAGACATACAAGATTAATAAACGACCACCTATTTTTGGAATGGTGATTTGGCTTAAAGCCTTATAGAAACGACGACAGAAATAGAAACTTGAAGCTCATTAGTTGTAAAAACACTTTCTTGGTATATACCCCTACAAACAATGTTCACTTGTCCTCCAAAAGTTGTCAAAATGGGAAAATAAATAGTAACAAATTAAAGGTACACACCAAAAAGTATTCATCTCCGTGTAATAGAACATACTCCCTCCGTCCGAGTTTAAACATTTCATATAAAAAATGCACCCTAACTAAGGATGTGTTACAGACCATGCATGTTGAGCCCTACTTCGTTCTACACTAAATGAAAGTCGTGCTTCTTGCCTTAACATCAATTGGATTTTGGTAAAATGCAATGCACAATAAAATGTGTGATGATTTTTCCAACAAGTGAACGATTCATCAATTGTAAAAGTAGCTCCCAACATAATTAGTCAAAATAGCAAAACAAAAGGAGGAGATATCCGACAACTGGAAGAGCATTCGTAAAGTGAAGAATGAAATCGTAGCTAAGCTTAATGGAGATGATCGATTTTGTTGCTATTATCATGCTGTGGACTAGAGGAGGCAAGATGATGATGTTCAGACTGCTTATAATTTCTTTCGATTCAAGCTCCACTGAATGAAGTTAGATGGCACAAACATATTTGGAGCAGTGTGAACCTGCCTAGGCACAGTTAGTCTCTGCATTGGCTATGCAAAGAAAGCTTGCGACTGTGGACACCATTGCAAGGAGAGGAATGCCTTTAGTCAATAGATACACTCTCTGTAAAGCTGTTGTAGAGTCTCATAGGCACCTGTTTTTTCGATGTAAAATTGCTGCTGAAATCTACCCTATCTCAATATATAAGGAAAAAGAGCAATAAAAGGAATTGGCGGCGTAAATGGGCTATTTGCGGTACCACAATCTACTTCATTTGGCAAGAGAGGAATGACAGACTATTTTCAGACGAGGAGCATTCTCTAGATTGGATTGTAAGGCAAATTACGTTTGTGGTTAGTGTTAAACTGAGGAATTCTATGGTACACGACGTGCACCGAAAGGCACGATAATAAATAATTTTAATATCATTTTAATTATTTTCCTAAAAAAAGAAATTACATTAAATGAAATAAATGTCCTTTTTTAATATTCTCTCTCCTCAGTCCTCACTCCCTCCTTCCTTCCTCCCACCGGAGGTCTGCCGGGCCCTTCCCCT
Source organism: Spergularia marina (assembly GCA_963680865.1). NCBI lineage: Eukaryota > Viridiplantae > Streptophyta > Magnoliopsida > Caryophyllales > Caryophyllaceae > Spergularia > Spergularia marina. The sequence continues at coordinate 6,346,742 of OY804545.1, read as the reverse complement.
ATTCCCCATACACGCCGGAACTCCACAAGTACATCCCCCCTGTAGCTGGCAAACCGGAACCAGATTTTACCGGTGAGCCCACTTGACATTCAGCCGATCAATGATTGTCCCTCCGGCGACCATAACTGACCACCAACCCACATGCCATTGTTGCTGACTTGCCGCCACTCTGATCATTGCCCATCACTCCTCTCGCCTACACCCTTCCATAGTTCAATGTTGGCATCCTTGACATCACCAACCTCCCACCGCATCTCCGATCAACTGTTGGACTGATCTTGTCGTTCATTCGTCGCATTGTTAATCATGGAAACCATACATGTCTATGGATGTTACTGTTAATCATGACAACCATAGATGCTATAACAACTTAAACCAAATATGTGTTTGAAAATCGTTCAAACGCACATGCGCACACCTCCGAGCTAGGCCCCGACCCTGAGTCTCCGACAACGTAGCTATCTCCGGTGACATAAACGAAGGACAGAAGTTATATTGGCACGGTTATCCGATGACCCTTTCAGACGAAATTTCCCGACGACTGCCTATTGATCGATATATAGCACTCAACCCGACGACCTTTTTCGACGCCCCTTCTTCGGTGACATTTTCCGACGAACACTACTTACATCTGGTCGCCTACTCCGGCGAAATTTTTCTAGCGACCACGATATTCCGGCGAAGCAAACACTTAATATATTTTTTCAATTTTTTGTTCATAAATTTATTTACTACATTTTCCTTATTTTTGAAGTAATTATAAATTAATTTACAAAATATAAATAATTAAAAATTAGTGAACGGTGTAGATCTTCTTCTAGTCAGATGTACGGTAGATCTAAGCTTTATTTCGGTACCTTTCGGTGCACGTCGTGTACCATAGAATTCCTCGTGTTAAACTAGTCTTTTGAATGAAAAACTGCTATTGCGAAGATGTAATAGATAGTCTAAATGCAAATTAGGATCCCTAGTGGCGTTTTTAGTAAGAAAATCTTCTCTTCCCTTAATGGAAGAATAAATAACATTTCCTGCAAAAAAAAAAAAAAGGGAGATATCTTTGGATAGGAGGTAGTATATATAAAGTGCACATAAAATCGATGATGCCATGACTGAGAGCCAAAATGGTTATGTGATTTCACAAATAGAATTAAACTAGGATGAAGGCCCGTGCAATGCACGGGTCTCATAATAACGATATCTATCAAATGTGATAAAATTGAAATCAAGTACAGATTAGTAGTCCTAGTCCTAGCCTGATAAAATGATTTTTAGAATCTGATTATATTTGAGATTACATAACATTTCTTATGAAATTTCTTACGAACTCGAATTGAAACTAAATCTTGAGAAAGAAAACAATAATTATATCCTTTTTTTCTCTTATGTAATATTGTAATAGCAGGAGAAATGTGGAGATCTACAAAAATACAAAATACATATAGGAAACCTACATATATACCGACATAGAGGCGTACATATAGGAGCCATTCAAAATTTCTAGCTAAGAATTACAATTGACCTAAAAAAAACTTATATAAATGTATTAAGATAACCCATTACCAATTATCATAAAACATGCATATGTCCTACTTAATGTCCTAAACTCCCAAGATATGTCCTATTAAAAGTTCTAAACTGTGGTTTATATACGTAAGATAAGACTACCAAACATCTATGGTTCCTTAATTCTGGCGGTCGGTTCACATTATGAGGAATTTGCGTGTAATAGAAATCATTATATATGAGATTGTATTGTAATTAATGTTATTATATATAACCAAGTTTTAATTAAATAAGATTTAAGCCCATATTCTCTTTGGTTTTTTTGGATAACCCCATAGTATATGTACGTAGGATTCATCCTAATTACAACCATCTATGATTTATCTATCATTGATACCAATTACCAGCAACTCTAAGACCAATAGAAGATATTAAGGTTTAGTGTGGTTTAGGTTGGTGTTTGATAGGTATAATTTATCAGAGTAGATTTAGCATACATTTAGTACTAAAAATGTTCGGTCGTTGTGGGAGCTATAAAAAAACGTCATTTAATAGGTCAGAAGGATTATATTAGGATACATTATTAAATAATATAATATAAAATTTAAAATATATTATGTAGAGTTGTAGAGTCCTACTCCAGATCATGTTCGATATATATTCAATATAATATTAACCAAACTCTCTAAGAATGTCCGGTCGTTGTGAGAGTTCTAAAAAAGCCTCCTTTAATAGTATAGAAGGATAGATAAACATTTCAAAATAAATAAATAAATAAATAACGAACTTTGGATTATTCTTTCTTGCCATAATAGAAGGGTGTTTCATTTTGTTCAAACCAGACTAAAATTGCAAGTGTTATTTGATGGGGAATGTAATTTATCGCCAATGGAAAACAAACGGCGAATGGCTTGTTCGATGTCACTGTCGTTGCCTAATTTTTTGTGTCATGAAAATTAGTTAAATAACAAAGTGAAAATCAAATTCGTTGTACGAAAACTGGCAATTAAAAACTAAAAACCACCTTTTTTGGGTCTTTAGAAACGGGATTTTGATTTTCAAACAAAGAGAGATAGAATAAACAGATAACCAAAAACGATACAAAAGGAGCCCGAAGATTTCTCTAGGATAAGTAATTTTACCTTGACAAAGACAAATTCCAATCCAAAAATGCCGAAATAAATGGAGGGCTGAATTATCGAAAGCGGTTATCAACGGAACAGTGTTGATAACCGCTAAACGACACAAAAGTTGTACCATGTGACACGCACGTAATGTTATTTGTACCCGGTTCCTGCCAAAGTAAATACTAATGAGGTATTTACCCACAGTAAACCCCTCGCCCACATGCAACACCACACCCCCACTACTTACTAAGGCGGCAAAACCCCCCGACACCATTTATTCCGGCGGCTTCGCTGCCGCAAAAGATCGACACCCTACAATAACACACCTAAACCCTTTTGGGGTAGAATTAAAAGAGATAAAATTATTAAATGTTGCCGAAAAAGGGTTTAGGGTTGGTCTCCCGGCGCCGGCGCAGCACCGGGAAAGCCAACCCTAAACCCTTTTCCGGTGATATGTGAGTACTTGCATGCCGATAGATCTGCAAGTTTTGTCGATCTCGACGCCATCTCCGGTGGATACGCGGTGGATCGGGCTCACGATGACGATGGTCGAAGTTGGAGCATAAGGTGGTGGTGGTGGTATTGATGAAGATGTTTAAGGAGGTTGATGATTATGATGAAGATGGTGGGTACAGAGGCTGATGAAAATGGTGGTTATGGTTGTTGATGAAGATGAAGATGGGAGAAAGAGGAAAGGACGGTGAAGAACTGAAGATAGAGGACAGAGAAGGGGTGGTGAGGAGAGAGAGAGAAATTATTGGGGGTAACAATAGGTATTTACTGCTGAAGTTGTGTATAATATACACTTTCTATAACGTATTTTTTATAAATACAGTGTCAATTTACAATCCTACCCCGGTTATCAACACTGTTCCATTGATAACCGCTTTTGAAAATTGAGCCCTCAAATAAATATGATACAAGAACACATAGCTAAGGAGACTTTGGGTTGGGGTCTCTTCATGAACACACATTCACCTGATGGGCTCCTGAGGCCAGATTTGAGGGAGGATGAGAGAGCGTCCAGCCCACAAAGTCCTACATTATTCAAACAATTAATTCAACTTGGAGGCCCAATAACCTATTGGGCTAATGTCAACAATCCATTTTTGGATCTTAAATTTCCGGGGTCAAGAGCTAGAATCTCGACATTTAACTCGATTTCCCGACCAAGCGATAATGCTCATTTGTTTTGTTCACTGGTAAAAGTATTTCGAGAAAACTAAAATTCAATGAGCCAAAAACTTACACCGACTTTCGAGTTATTAGTGACATGAGAATCTGGTGATTAATAATTCTAGGGAATCCTGATGCATTTTAATATCTTATACTATATATTATATATAAGCTGTGTTAGATGCAACGACCACGTTCACCGGATTCAGTTAGGCGATCTGCCATGCCACGTGACAAACAAACAAACAAACAAACAAACAACATCCAAGCATTATTCCCAAAATGATTCGGGGTCGGCTAACATGAATCGTCGTCTAACAACCGTCTTATGCGCGCCATAAAATTTCAAAAATGTTGTGAACCATTTTGAAACATTGAAACACTTTCGGAAAGAGTTTTAGAAAGTCCTCAAAATAAGTAAAAAAATTGAAAATGAGCGAAAAACATATAACTTTGAACACCAAGTAAGGAAAAGTTTTGGAACAAGTTAGGAAAACCAAACAAAGAAACTAAAAATAGTCAAATTTAGTCCCTCTACATGGATAGCGTCTCTCCACGCCGCCCTATCCAACACCATATTCTCTTCAAGCCTTAGGAAGCTCATATCACTTCTAATCGTGACATGTCTCTTTATTTTTCATTTAAAAAATTATTTAAAATGTTTTTTATGGTAAAGCGTGTAGATGGACATTCAATGCATGATGATATATAAGTTAAGTTTTCCATATAAAAAAATTCAAAATATTTTTTTGTTATAAAAAATCAATGTTTACTATCAATTGATTTCATATTTACCTCATTATTTTGGAACCTTCCTTAATATTTATTTGAACTGGAATCACATCATTTATATTGAGAGTGAAAGTTTTATAATTGATAAAATTATTTGTTCACGAAAAAATAAAATGATAAAATTTATTTCGGGCGTAGTCCATATAGTAAACTACTCCCTCCGTTCCAGATCAAACGCCCCAAGGCGTTTTTGTAGTGGAATAAAAAAAATTGATATAATAAGTTGAGTGGGGTAAAAGGAGGAGAGAGAATGTGAGGATTAATAAAAGCAGGAGATATAATGTAAGAGAAGATGTAATAATGTAATAAAAGTAAGAGAGAGAAATATGTCCCAAAATAGATGGGGTGTTTGAAGTGGGACGTCCCAAAATGCAATATAGGGCGTTTGAACTGGGATGGAGGGAGTAGTATTTACTGATTGATAACATAATGTAGCCTAGTAAAGCCTACTAACAACGAGATTGCAAAAATATCTAAACGATATATTTGTATATTTTATGATTTTGTCCTTTGGTAGTGAAGACCTACTCGCTAAGCAAAAATAGCATGTTGACTCTGACCTAGACAAAAGTAGCATGTTGACTTTGAGAAACCCAAAGCCATGGGTTAATTATAGGAGCAGGAAACGGATCCGGTTTGCACTTTGTATAGGGTAAAGCACACCCAAAATAAAAAGAAAAAGGGCTTTACAATAACACAAGTTGGTTAAAAAGAATCCGAGAATCTATTTGTCGGAGGCCCAAAATAAAAATTAATAAATAAAAACGACAAAATACTTTTTAATTTTAAAGTATGATTTTGAATTTGTATTCTCCCTTTTAATTAGTTAGTTAATGATACTGTACGGATCTTGGGTGATTAAATTGGAAGTTGGAACATAGTGTCTCAAATTCGAAGTGACCAAACCCCAGCTGTGTAGGACATATGCCCTTTGTAATCCAGCCTAAATGTACTCTTTTTGTCCCACACCCACTCACCCCATCTTTCGTTTTCCTACAAGATCTTGCTCGATCAATGCCGACTTGCATAGTTGCATGCAATGGAATCAATAAAAGTATAAAACTACATATTCAGCTCACTAGCTCAGTATATCAAATCTAGTGCTCAATGTGGTAACAGTTCGAATTCACGATCTTGCTAATATGAATATCGATATTGTCTTTGTGGCTTCGTAATAACGTTTTAGACGAGTACGAGGTTCATTATAGGAAGAAGGCAATGCAAAAGTTTAGTGTACTAATATTGGGTGTATTTGTTAGTTATCACTAGTATGTTATAGAACACATGACACGGAGATAAGGGAGCTAGCCAAGGTGACAATGTGGTTAAAATTAAAGTGAAATGAGTAAAGCAATTTCTTTTATATTATCGAACTTCTAGAACGTACGACCTCTTTCTCTTTTTTCTTTCCATGCTCAAACCTGGAAAATGTTACAATACATCTATAAGGATTACACTGTATAATCAAACAATATAACATGTGCAACTTATGTTAACTTAAGGATGCAACTACTTTTCCCTCTCATTATGCGCGCATTCAATAATAGTTCATGTATGATCGTATGATGCCTGCCAATATATTTTAGACGAACTCAACGTACAAATTGACCTAAAACTTGACAAAAAAAAAAATTGTTCAAGCGCTTTCGTTGTCATTCAATATGAGAGAGATACAGAAGGAAAGATTTGAATGGATTTGTTGCAGAAAATCTCAAAAATTGAAGGGTACTGAAACACTCACTTTTTTCTCCTTTTTAAGGCTTTACCATATAATTTCGGGACCATATTATAAATGTTGCTAGGCCGATGACTATACGACCAACAACGTCATACGTAAGTATAATGTTCAAGTTGCATGTTACGTATGGCCCTTAATAAATAGATTAAAACTTTGGTTAAAATTTTAATATAAGATTTCTCATATCCTAGAGGGGTCCCCTAGGACGCGTGGGCTAGTGACTCAAGTGATTTGGACCACTACGAAACATGGTTCGACGACCCAGAAATCCGGTTGTGGTAGCGGCATACGAGGAACGATGCATGAGAAGTAAAAAACGAGTACGTTGTGGAAAAATAGTTGCAGAATTAAACAATTATTTGAGAAGATCAAGGTCGTCTACCACCGGTTTTACTATATTCCAACGGCATTAACAGAAATGGCGGAACTAGTTTTTTTCGGTTTCTGCGGCTGCATTGCATATATAAACAACACCCTTATTGTAGTATTTTACGCCGTAACTCTGTCCGTTCGCTCGTTATCTATATATTAGATACGGGGTAGTAGCTATCTCCCTCCTTTCATCTTGAGAAATGATACAGATACTGAATAAAAGTATACTCCTTCTGATTCAAAGAGATTTTCCTGATTTTTTTTTTTTGCAGTTTTGAGGTGTCATGTTGGAAGCTGTTTTTAGACCAAATGAATCGTTCACTTGCTGCAAAAAGTAATAAATATTTCATTCCGCGCGCATTGCAATCTACCAAGTCTACTTGATTTTAAAGCAAACACAAGTTTCATTTGGTATAGAAATAGTCCCTAATATGCCAACTCAAAACTGTAAAAGTAAACAGGAAAATTTTTCTGAATCGGGGGAAGTATGCATTTCTTTTTGCTATTTTGATTGACAAGTAAAAAATTGACTTGAAGTTTTCATTTGGTTTCGAGCTCTACTAATACAAATTAAACCAGCTCGTTGGAAATTAGTCACGCTCTATATGTGGTCTCACTCACATGACTCAAATAATCCGAACATACTTTGGCCTTACAAAATGTAGATCCTACCTTATTCGATTTGCCAAGAAAATACAAACCTATATGATGAGTTGGAAATTACTTTGGTAACAAAAACTTGTAGCTTAGCTTGATATATAGGTCGCTAACGTGATCAGCTCATACCATTGGAAAAAATTTACAAGCTGCTTACATACTAGTTTGGTGGGCAATAATGTAGCTTCCACAAGCAATAATGCAAACATTATATTGATGTGTCTTAAAATTAATGTAAATAAACTTAAATTTAATTTTTATTAGGTACACGCAAAACTACATCCCATGTAGATTGTCATAGGAGTAATTTTGGATTTTTGTTTGCCAAAACTCTCTCTCCTACGTGTCATATCAAAACTACATTAATTGTAATTTAACATTAGAGATGCTGAAAATTCTAATACTCGGGGTTCTAGTCTAGTTTAAGAGGAATAATTGTCTGATCTTAGAGAAATGATAATAAATCAAAATCTCAACCATCTTAGTATTTGAGTAACAAAAAGGAATGAATTGTGTGAAATAATGTCGCATGTATGATAACGTAGCTCCCCAGCGTTGCAAGTGGCATATAAAATCTGATTTTTCATGTTGAGCCAGAACCTCGAGCATTTTTTTTCTTACAAAATGAACTTTTACATTATGCTTGAGCAACAATTTAAGCAAATCCTAGCTACAACTTGACCACTCATGCATGTCTAAGATAATGAAGTATACGTTGAGTAATATTAACGTAACACTACTAGAAAAAAGGAGAAATAAAATATTACGGAGTACAGAGTAGATAGTATTACAGACCGCGAGTACAACTTAATTAAAGCAAATTATAATAACATTTTCGATTCATTTTTTTTATATTATTAAGATGATTATTAAGATAGTATTACAGACCGCGAGTACAACTTAATTAAAGCAAATTATAATAACATTTTCGATTCATTTTTTTTATATTATTAAGATGATTATTACGTTTAGAACTATGATGTAGAAGAAATTTCAGCTCCACATTAATTAACATATATGATGATTAACAATTTAACATAAGACTATAACGTACAGTATATGATAATTAACAATTTAACATAAAACTATAGTCATCCACGATTCAACATAAAAAAAAATACTCCATACTATATACCCAGATGATGATTAAAAGTTTAGAACTATAGACTATAGCCATCACAAACTCAAATCATTTTTATTTATTACTCCGTATAATTAATCCGTCTTACGTAGAAGTCACTAAACGTCTAAACGTACATACGGAGTAAATTAAACCCAAACGGCCAAACGAGTACAGTAGTGGTGGTGGTGCCATTGTAGTACAAGTCCACGAGCTCCGAATGTGCACAACAACGAACGTTTTTTTTAAATAATGCTCTAAATTAAAATAATTCGAGTTTTGGGTGTGGAATGAAAGTATTTATGTAGTATGGGTCCACGTAGGATTGGCATTCTCCAAACTAGCTTCGGTTTTTTTTTTTTTGGCGAAACAAACCAAAACCGTCACGGCGCGTGACGGTTTTACCATAACCGCTGAGAATTGGGGCGGTTATGGACCAAAACCGCTGCAAATTGGGGCGGTTATGGACCAAAACCGCTGCAAATTGGGGCGGTTATGGACCAAAACCGCTGCAAAATTGAGCGGTTATGGTCATAACCGTCACGCGCCATAGCGGTTTTGGTACAAATTTGGTTCGGGGGTATCCGATCCTACGTGGACCCATTCTACGTAAATATTTTCGTTCCGCACCCAAAACTTGAATTATTTTAATTTAGAGCATTATTTAAAAAAATCGTATATGGCAGAGGTGGGGTCCAAATGATCAGCTTTCCGACGTGGATGATCTGATGATGTGGCAGTTAGTTAGAGTGACCTTTCAGTTTTTCAGAGGACCTTTGTATACTGCAACTCCGCAACGACCCTTGAGAATTTTTTATTTTTTTATTTTTTCAATTCGGTAATTCATTGGCCCCAGAGGGCTCGGTCCCTGCAGAGTTAGGAGATTATTTGGGGGATCTAACTCACAAGAAGACCCTAACTGGAAATCAAGCATGAACCGACCGAGGGAGTGAGGGACCCTACAAGAGGACCCACATCACAAAAAAACCCCCCAATTTTACAAGTTGGGGTTGATAAGGATCGAACCCACAACCTCCATGTTGGGGGAGTTGAGCTACCACAAGATCATATACCCTTGAGATTATATAGTACTCCCTCCGTCCCAGATCAAACGCCCCAAGGCGTTTTTCTAGTGGAATAAGAAAAATTGATATAATAAGTTGAGTGGGGTAAAAGGAGGAGAGAGAATGTGAGGATTAATAAAAGTAGGAGAGATAATGTGAGAGAAGAGGTAATAATTTAATAAAAGTAAGAGAGAGAAATATGTCCCAAAATAGATGGGGTGTTTGAAGTGGGACGTCCCAAAATGGAATATGGGGCGTTTGAACTGGGACGGAGGGAGTAGTTATTATGAAATTATTATTATTTCGCACTCCTATTACTGCTATAACAAAAATAAATACTCTCGCAAATAGCATGGAGTTTTTGTAATAAGATGTAGTGGATAATAAAAGTGGGTGAGTCACAAATTATTAAAATCATATATAACATTACAAATAAGGAAAGTAGAAGATCATATAAAACTGACTTGAAAAATGAAACAAAAAAAATCATTCAAAACTGAAAGAAAGTAAATAATTTTTATATTAGTATTATTAAAGTGAGTAAAAATTAAGGTACCAAAATTAAGGCTGAGAATAAAATGCACACGTGTTCAGTACCATGCCACTACGGCACTACCACATGAGTATCTGAGAATTCCCCTGACTTTCTCATGTCACGTGCGTCGGTGCAAAGTTTTACGCTTGGATTCTCCTTTTTTTCTTTTCCAGAAACTAATTTGTTAAGCAAACACTACTTTATATTTCCAGATTTTAATCATATCAACTCCACACTTTTATGTCTCACATCGTATCATATAGGCTATGGAGTAGTATATGCGTATACAATGATGAAATGCTTCGAAAATTAAATTATTATACCGTCTACATTTTGCATAGTTCGTTCTTTTCTTTTAGATTGTCAATCTTTAATTTGGATTATACAAAACTTGAAAAAATCAGTATTAAAATTTTACTTCGTAAGAATGAGTACTCAGTATGTGTTTGACCTACCTTTTTAAAGTGTTTTTAGTTCCTAAAACTAGAAACTTGACCAAATATAGTGTTTTTAAGAAGTTATAAATTATATAATTAAAGTTCTTACTTATATATTGACCCTGAAAAACAGAAGCACAAAATTGGTGTTTATGTTTCTATTTCTCTAAAAATAATCTATTAGTGAGATATTTTTAATTTGACAAAAATAAAAAAAATAGACTACAATAACAATGTACGGAGAATATTGTAAAACACTTTAAAATTTCTGATTATTTTAGTAAAAGTGTAATTTATGTTATTTAAATTTGTTATATTATTCAGGTGAAAATTATCGATCATTTCGAGTTTTAAATTTGTATTCATAACATATGGGGTGGTTCACTTGCGAGTTACGTCAAGTATCGCAAATATAAAAGCATCAAAATTAAAGAAAAGAAAAAAAGAGTTGGTGAGATGGGTAAGGGTCATGTCTAAGGTGACTAGACCATTGACTAGGATGGCTGGTCCAATTGATGGGAAGTTGGGAACCATGGTTCGTCATCAACAGTAGAAGGAACAAAATCTAAGGATGACTAAATACATTTGCATGAATAATGTAGTAATAATACTAGTGATTTTAATATTGAAGCTTTTAGTTGACAGTTAAAAGCGGTGGTTAGCCGTTAAGCATGCATGACTTCTAATTATAAACCTGATTCATGTGGTTTCGACTGAGTAGCACGTGCTTGGTCTTTTCATTTTGCTTGTTGGGCCAATAATGATCGATGAGGAGCTGACAAGATCGGTGATTATTGGGTATAATAGTAATTATCAATTAATTTGTGGGATCTGGTGAATTCAATTCATTAAGATGATTTTGTGTGAAATAATGTCATATATATAGTGCAATTATATAGGATACAACACAATTTTAGACAGTGCGTCGATCGGTCGTATACCATAAGTTTTACATAAGCCAATTAATTTCGTCACTTAGACATTGTAGGATTTGTAACTCATGGGTGAGATTGATCGAGTAGTGTGGCTGTTGCAACTCGCTATATGTCACCTGATTCTATACAACATCTTTAACCTCAGTGTCTTACAGGCTTCCGCCATAAGGCGGGGTAAGGGAGGGTCGGATGCACGCAAGCCATGTCGCCTGGTTCTATCTCAAACCAAAATTTTTTTTTCTTTTTTTGATTTTTATGAAATGGTTTTAGTTTTAGCAACACATTATTTTACAGTTTACACTTCAATACGAGTATATAATACATGGATCGGAGTACTATGCATGGCTTCTAAATCATTACTCTGTATGAGGTTTCAAATCCGATGTGTTTTCTCATGAGAATATCGTCTACTATATACACTCGGGTATATTAATTATTGTCTACCCTCGATCGAGTTCATTTTCGACACGAAAGTTGAGGTTGTGTCCAATCAAATTAAAGTTGGGTAGGAGCTCGTATAACCGGCTGGCCTTAAGTAGCAGATGATAAGGACACCACTAGCTAGAAGCCTAATAACTCGAACGAGGAGAGGCAATCGGAAATGGCAAAATAAAAAGAAAGAAAGATGAGGAGTTAGTAATAAAATGGAGTAAAAAGCAAAGACATGTTCCTAAACTTTCGTATTGCGGCTCATGCATGCCATCATATGTCGTGATATAACCATTGGTATGATCACAATATACACACGGATCTTACTAGTTTGCCTTTTCAACTACAACATTGCAACACTTGTTCCATTATTTAGCCCTATTTTGGGTGGCCATTGTTTGGACTAGACATATACTCCATGGTTTATGCAATCTTACTAATTAATCCACTAATTATGTTTTTTTGTTTGTTAAGTACATATATTGATTACAACATCGGAATATATTGATTTGAACTCATCACTTGATTACTTAATAACCAACAACTTGTAATCCTTTTATTTGTCTTGTTAAAGAATAGGTCGGGGAGCGATTGCTTTCGTAAATTATAAGTGATTGGTAAATGCGTAACTTAGCCACTCAGGACAATCCCACAATAGATCCAAAATCACAACACGAATTTTTCGTCCCAACCCTTTTAAATTATAGACTTTGTTTTGATTTTGGACATAATATCGACCTTAAATTATCGTACCTGAATTTTCTAAAACGAAACGACGTACATCATCAATATGTGTATGGACGGAAGAAGGATACACTCAAATCTTCAGATCGACAAACTTGTCAATCAAACAAATCTTCCATTTACGTGTGGACAACTAAGACACCAACATGTGAAAATAGTTATGTCAAGAGAGATATACTAGTTGGGAGGTCGATGCAAATGCCAATTCCCATAGCAAAATGACATAAGTAGGACAAAAATAGTTAGACACAACGTCAAATTTGTAAAGTCTCCATGTATACCATATATAGATCGAGGTTGTCTCGTACTTATTACTTGCCCGAAATTGTATGTACACTAGAGTCACAAATGACCAGAGCAATTAATATAAATCCAAAGCTACCACTCCCCTAAAGTACTCCTAGGTACATGGATTGAAATGCATAGTCTCCACTCTCCACTACCTAATCTAGTATTTGGACATGTTACACGACATCTTCTCGATAATTAATACTAGTATATCGAGTCTCAAATCATTTATTGATTAATAGACATTGTAATCAGTGTAAAATCAAACCGCAACTACATACATGATACATCCCACGAGGCCAGGGCGAGGGTCATCTAAGTGATCTAACGATAATAAACTGAACAATTCAACCAATATGATCACCACTACATACTCCCCTAGCTACTACTCGTAGTACATGCTTTTCCGCAAACTAGGTCATATAAGAGGAGTTATGAAGGGAGTAGTACGAAAAACATGGCTAGTGCCTAACGTTAATAGTGTAGGCTAGATCAAACAGAGAAGATTGAAGGAGAAGTACAGTAAACCTTGACTCCTTAAGATTGTTGGGACCATTCTCTCTAGTTAAAAGTTTCAGAGGATTAGGTAATATATAGGTACGTACCGTTATATGTAGCATTAGGATGGAGAGACCTGCATGCAAATTGCGAAGGGAAATTACTGTGTTCAATACAAATACGACTAAGTACACGTAGTGTGCATGCGAGTGGGTAGTGGACTAGTGGTGTAGCACACATCCACGAATGTGTTCAACTGGTGTTATTCTATCTACTCCGATCGACCTACATAGGTCGTGTGCACTCATGGAAGAGAATGCTAGCTGTTGGCGGGTTTGTCTAGTTAAGTAATTGGTCATTTTTCAGGGACGAATTTAAACAGGACTCTGAGAATTACGAGATTTGGTAGATTTTTCAAAAAAATAATTTGCTTTTTAAATTAGGGTGCAAATGTTGAACTTGACGAGAAAAAAAGTTCTTTCAACATGTGGTCAAATAGAAACCCCGTTACCCCGGCCACTGCACCAAAGTGGTTACTTGTGCTTGTGTATTGAAAATTGATCATGTACTATAATGGCAAAATTCAAGGGTGACAATCCGATGTCTAAGGTTCGCGCTTCAGTAGATTAAGTATTATTGGATCTTTTCAACAAACCTTTTATGCTTTAATGATGATCGACCATTGCACATAAACTTGGAAGAAACGGTTCCATCCAAAAATCCATTGATCTCGCATTCTAATATATATATATATATGTAGCCAGACCATCTGTTAGCTCAGTGCCTCAGTGATGGGTTCTTGGCTCTGTCCAACGATGTATGTACTTCAAATGCTGAAAGTGGGCATATATCCTGAAATTAAAGTTTGCTTGAATAGATCTTGTTCACTATGACATTGATGTTTCTTCAATTGTATGATTTGTATCTATCCATATACATTAAAAACGTGACAAGTAAGGCAATAATAATGCTGATTGATAATGACAATTAAGGACAAGAATACACCAAAACGAGCACATCAACTATCATTAAGCTTATATAGTTATATATATAACGACGCTATTATATGTGCTTTTTCTGCCGCCCTCTATTTGATTTGTGTACGTATCGTTAAAGTAACTAAAATTTGATGTGAGGTAGTCTGATCGAATTAAATTAAAGCACCCTACCTCTTTACTTCAAAAAATAAATTAATACATAAACTTTCGGTTCAATGCATTGGAAACACTCTTGATCATCTCATCTCACGTACTATGTACACTATAGATCTAAGTAAATTATTAGAGTATTTCATCCTCTATCAGCTCTTATAATAAAATTTAGAATACAAGAAATATTTTCATGCTCACATATAATGTTATACGTATGCTAAATCATTGTTCTAGAAACCTTTATACGAAGCAAGGCAAATAGATACAATTCAGACACAAACTATACTCCCTCCGTTCTATTTAAACTTCACATTGCATTTTGCATAATTCGTAAGCATAATAATTCATTTAACAAATAAATTTAAAATCTAAATATCACCAACATTTTTAGCTTACTTTCCTAGATTTTACCTTGAAAAAAAACGCAATATTTAATTATAGGAATATGTAGAAAAAATAAAGGCGAGACCCCAAAAAAGAGGAAGCTAAGAGAAGTTTAAAAAGGAACATAGGAGTAATCTACGTACTCGTAGATATTGATACTGTATCGAAATCAATATGACATGTTGGGTTCGGGTCCCTTCCTATGTGGTAAAATCCCGTGTTCGGTTGTTTATGGTAAATAACCGAGTTTAATTATTTGTGGTAAGTTATCGGGGTCTTGTGGACTATAACTAATACCTTAAATAAGGGTTTTATGATAAGCTTCAATTGCACAAGAAATTAGCCACAAAGCCGTGAGAACGTAGAGAGAAACGTGTGCAGTCTTCCCGCGGATTCCAGTGCGCAGCTGTGATCAACTTAACGATCGGAAGGTCAAACGTGGTCCGATTTAGACGAAAATTGGTCTGCTTGTTCGGGACACTTGGGGCTTCGATCTGAACGGTAGTTTGGCAGTCCACAACAAGTGGTATCAGAGCCACGGTTTAAAGAAACCTGTGGTAGACAGTGGACTCTGTCGTTTATGGGCATCCCCCCTCGGTAACACCTCGCGACTGTGTGTCTCCGTAAAATAAACGGAAGGAGGTCCGGCCATGTATTGGACCTTGGTTTGAGGGGAGGATTGTTGGGATGTCAACCCAAGTCCCACATTGAAAAAAACAAGGACTAAAATCCTTGTTTATAAGTTCCACCTCCACGCTGTATAGTATGAGGCCTTTTGGGTAAGATTGACCCACTTTCCAAAACTGTGAGGGCTTGTCTCCTAGTCCAAAACGGACAATATCATACTAATTGTGGAGCCGATAGTTTGACAGTCCACAGCATGACAGTATCTATCCCTCCAACAGGCCACCCTCCTTTCACTTGAAGGCTGCATCATACAGAAACGTGACAAGTCACACAGTTTCATTCATCAAAGAACTAATCAAAATGGACATGATGAAATTTTTTCGAGTTTTCAGTTTCACAATCTATTCCATCACACATCACACATGCAACAACATTAACCAGTGGATTTTGACCAACAGTTTCATGGCTATAGTACAGAATCTCTGAATCTGTGTAAGTTAAAGATTCCATTTTGCTGCATTAAGAAAACTTATCTTCTGATGTTTGTTCGTACGTTGTTTTTTTTTCTTTTTTTTACTGGACAGTTGCATACAGAATCTTATCAGTCAAAAACATTACGAAAAATGAGGCATAAATTATATTATCAAACTATATACTAGTACTTGTACTTAGCTTGGTAAAGGTCCAAGCATGCCACATTGCGAATATAATGATCAGAGAGTTACACCATCTTATGATTGTTCGACTTCACGTCTCCCAAAATATATTGGCAAAATCTTTGAGGGTGTGGAGCTCTATATGTCCTACATAGTCTAAATAGGACCATAAACTTAGATCATCTCGAATCTTGCTCTACTTGTGTTGCATGGAAACAAATTGGTGAGCGAATTGAAATGGTTTTATAGATAGCAATCTCTACTACGGTGTATTAGAGGTGATCATGGGCCAGGCCGGGTTCGGGTGGGGCTTAGGGTAAAAAGGTAGGCCCGGTGTGCGAGGACGGGCCAAGTTTTTCTTTCGGGCCTGCTCGGTCGGCCCAAGCCCGGCCCATTTGGGCCAAAGCGGGTTTTCGGGCTCGTTTGGGCTTTTTTAAAAAAATTACGTATTACCTAATTAATACGTTTTTTTTATCACATTACACACTAATATTATCTACTACTTGCATATTTAGTTTAATAATAAATTATTATACATTTTTAAAGAGGTTTTTGATGTTATTTTCATAATTTACAATATTTCATTTTATTAATAGTTATATTTTTATTATTTTAATATGTTTTATTCACTACATTTAGCCTAATTTTGCTACATTGAGTACTTTAATTACCTAATTCGTCATGATCCGACATCATTTACACTAGTTTATATAGCTTAGGTTTATAAAATAAAATAAAAAAAATTGCGTTTATTTTTAAAAGCGGGCCGGGCCAATTTTCGGGCCACAAGCTCGGCCCAAGCCCGGCCATATTATTGCGGGCTTTTTCGGGCCTAGTTGGTCGGCCCAAACCCGGGAAAAAGTCGGGTCTGGCTTTCGGGCATGGGCCATTTGATCGGCTCTACGGTGTATATATTATCAACCTTAAACAAGGCGTAATTAACTTTCCGTATAGTTGAGGAATAATAATTTCACAACGTAAAGTTCCGCTTGAATTGTTGCCTTAGCTTTCGTTGTTTAGAGTCGACTGAAAATGGTTCCTCTTAGTTTATATGAGCCGGAGAGACCGATTCATCAGAATAATACAATTCAAGCTAAGCATGCATGTTCATCAATTAACTCGCTTACGAAACATTAAACTTATATTTAAATAAAAACCTATAGCGAGCCATTATTCTAATTCCAATCCTATTGATTCTTATATTGTAATAAGTTATTAATGATCAAAGTATTATTTCGACAAATGCAAAAGCTAAGGGCCCGTTCGGTATCACTGTCGTTTTCAGTTTTTGTTTTTTTTTTGTTTTTTGTTTTTTTTTTTTTTTTTTTGCGTAAAAAGTTTAGGTAAATAAGTTGCAAACATTAATTTAAACTGTATGTTTCTATAATAGTCATACAGAAAATGAAAACTGACAACTAAAAACTGAAAACCACTTTTTCTGGTTTTCAAAAACGGGACTTTGGTTTTCAAAAAAACAGAAAACGATAGCAAACAGGCCCTAAAATGTTTCAATTTTAGAAATCCGGATCACGTTAGGATAGTAGCAGCAAGAAAATATCATGGGTAAGAATAAGATTTTGTTGTAGCACAAATTGATGGCAAAGGTTTAATTTTCTAAAACTTTATGGTCCAACATGCATGGATGCTAAGAAAAGGTGTCTGAGATAGATATAAATGTGATGTCTTTACTGAAAAAGGCATATCACACAGTGGCCTAAAACGTGTTGGTTAATGTACGTGGAGTCTTTTTCTAAAGATGACTTCTGAGAAACGTTAGTATATGCAAGTGAGTTCTTAATGAAAAATGGTGAACGAAACTTGGAAAAAAAGAAAAATAATTGACAAAGACAAGCAATCAAAAACCAATATACTCCGTAGAGGAGTTTTAGGGTATTTGACAAGTATCGCAAAGCGCCATGATAAATCACTTTTTAAATAATTTAATAAATTTTCTAAAAGGAAAAAATTTATCAAATTATATCAGATATAGTTTGTACAATGTATATATAAGTATAAAAGATTAAATAAATGCGATTTATCTACGAATGGCTAGCTATTGTACGTGCATTCATCAGTATTTCTTTTACTCAATTGTTGTTGTCTATAAAGGTGCAAAAGAAGTATGAATATATATCCGGTAGCAATTTTGCTAGACTTTTCGATGTCAGATCTATTACGAAATAAGTGTCGGAGAGACGTTTGCATGGCTTTCAAAATTACATGCTACTTGAAATTGAAACTCCGTATTACATAATAAAATGACAAACTTAATCGTTGTACATACTAAAATGATACTTTAAGTAGTACTTACAAAAATTTAAGACTTACATACGTCAGTTTCACGCAAAATATTGTATGAAACATTTTACTCATCATGTATACTTTATAGTTGAATCAGATTTCAAGAGGAATTGTCCGACATGGGTACTTGTTTTCAATTAACTTTGTAATTTCCGGCAAATAAATACAAATAATGTATGTTTTGATCCCCTTCCAATTTCTTAACAATACTCGTACATTTTAAGCAGTATAGACTATATATATAGTTCATTGATATTCTGTTTTTTCAAAAGCACCTTGCCACTCGAGTTCCTTCTAATTTAAACGCTGGGCAAAAAAAATTACACCCGGGAAAGCCAACTTATCTACATGAAATTTACGTGCAAGTCTTGTTTCATTACATGGTTAAATTAGTAAATGGAAAATTGTGATTCCGTGGTTGTGATAGAGTCACAAGTTATCTGTACTAACATATAATAACAGATTTTTGAGTTCTGATCCACATGTTAACATGTGTCAATACAAAATTTATAAATAAAAATGTCACTGAATATAAGTGATACAGATATATTGGATATCAAAAATTAATATACCATAAGACGATAGATTAGGCCCAAGAATTTTCCAGCTGGATCTCAGATGAGAGTTTGATTCTACCAGTTGCTTACCCTTTCACCCTTCTTTGGGCTCTGCTGGTTCGTCCCTCCTCCTACTAAGTACGGAGTAGTCCGAGTCATTGGTTTTGGCTCGACTTTTTTTTTTCTTTTCCTTTACTCTTCTTGTCCCACCGGCAAGCCCTGGCAGCAGGGCACCCATTTGTCTTTCCTTTTACTCCGCTTACCTTATGTTAAAGGCAAATTGTTGTATGAGGCGGTTTCACACATGAGTCAGATCCAATAATAAAAGCCCGATTATTACACACTAAAAAAAATCTCCACTTTCCCTTTTTTCTCCATTATCTTTTTTTTTTCTCTCTCTTTCTCTCCCCTCTGACGTTTGTTACATCTTTTTTTTTTTTTTTTTTTTTTTTTTATTGAATCTTGCTCTCAATTATTTTATCTCACCATATTTCTCATATGTTTTGTGCATTTTTATTGTGATTACTACATTAAGTTGACTCAAATATTTACACTAAGAATTCGAGAATTTGTATTATGGGTTTAAAGATTTATATAAATATAAAATTCAATGATGTATGATGAAAATTCTAGATTAAAGTTAAATTAGAAATTTACATTAAAAACTCAAGCTTTTAAGTTCAAAATTCAAATATTAGCATAAACATTTATAACTTATAGTTTTGATTACAAAACTCTTGGTATCGTTTTCTGTTTGCAGTTTTCAGTTTTTTTTAAAACCAAAGTCCTGTTTTTGAAAACCAAAAAAAGTGGTTTTCAGTTTTCAGTTGTTAGTTTTCATTTTTATATGACTATTGTAAAACCAAACAATTTATTTTTAATTTTGTAACTTATTTAACTAGATTTTTTAAGCAAAAAAACCAGTGATACCGAACGGGCCCTTAATAACTCCTCTTTTTTTTCACTGATGGGCTATCTTCTTTTTGGGCCCATTTCACCTGTGAGACGGTCTCACAGGAGAATTGGTGTTAAATATCATGCTCAAAATGGTTGTTATTTTAATTATTACAATAATTATAATATCACAACGATACTGTATAATGCAGTATTAAACAGCTAAAAAAAAAGGGTATATGAAATAACATGGCTAAGAATCATACAAGTCATCGCTCGTACTTGGCACTCAACAATGAGCGTACCCTTTTGGTTGTTGTAGACCGACATTTATGTCTCATTATCAACGTGTTTGAATTAATAAATCGAGCAAATTTAAACAGGTACGGAGCCACCATCAATAATCCACATTTCCCTATTTCACAACGTGCAAAAATAATCAATTAATACAAGAGTAGCACTTGAGGAAATTTAGAGAGCCGTCACAATTAGGCCAAATTTAATTTTTTTTTTTTTTTTATCACACAGTGATCACCTAAAAATTGACAGCTTCTCAGTCCTTTCAGTGACAACCGTTACTCTCGAACCCCAACTTACTCGGACAGACCATTTCTTTTTCTTAAAACCCCCCAAACTTTGGAGATCTTTACCTTCTACTACCTTACACGTGGCAAGATTTCTACACTCTAGCGCATTTTAGCACCAAACCCTTCCATCCCCACACACCCACACCGCTTTAGCAGGGGTCTAAAATACGCCGCCTAAAACATTTTATTTATTTAATTCCTTTTGTATTTTTTGTTAGAAAACTTTCTTATTTTAGGACCAGATTCAGTATATAATAAAAATAAAATAAAATAAATAAAAGATTCAATAGAAAAGAAAACAGGGGAGGTTCCTCTGTATAAAAACAGAGCATTGCATAGACAGAGGAGAGAGAAAATAGCAATTATTTTATACAAAAAAAAAAGTAGCGTGAAAGAGAAGAGGGTTTTTTGGGGGTTATGGCGCCACAGAAGCTGCAGATTGTGGAGATTCGTGTCGGGATTTTCTGATTTTTTTGTTGGTTCATTTTGGCCTTCTTTTTTTACAACTTTTTTTTGGCAGTATAAATACCAACCTTACTTTGTGGTGAAATTTCACGAAGAAATACACATCAATACATCATACTACGAAAATTTGAGTTACCCAGATCAAGATTTTCTGTCAATTTTAATGGGTACGTCCCCATTTTCTCAAATTCCATCATTTTATTTTCCCCCAAAATTTTCAATTCCATCAAACTTATGTAATATATGTAAATATTCTGGGGTGGGTGTGTTATACTCCATCATATATGACATGGGTTTTGGATTAATTAAAGTTTACAACGTTACGAAAATAAAAATTTCCGGAATCGAGTCGATTCGAAAAAATAACTCTAGAGGATCCTAACCGAGAAATGTAATGGAATGATCTAATATTACTAATATTGGTTTTTCTGGGTTTGTGTGAATTTTTTTTGATTGGGGAGGGGGAGGAGATTCAGTGAATCTGGAGTACCAATCTATGGTTATTTGTGCTTATTTACTGGTTTCCTACGTCTATGGTCTGCCCCACTAAAACCCCACAAAATAGAGGGAGAAAAATATGCTCTAATTAAGAACTCCACCTTTTTCTTGAATTACATTTTCAGTCTCTTTTTTTAATCAAATCTTCAATGTCAAGAAACAATCATAGCATATACATTCTCTCATACATATTGTGTCTCTTGATGATTGGTTAGGTTGCTTCCATATTATTCATGTATTTTGTGAGTTTTAGCCTTATTTTGATTGGTAATTTG
The DNA here is from genome assembly GCA_963680865.1 of Spergularia marina. Lineage (NCBI taxonomy): Eukaryota > Viridiplantae > Streptophyta > Magnoliopsida > Caryophyllales > Caryophyllaceae > Spergularia > Spergularia marina. The sequence goes on along the minus strand of OY804545.1, from coordinate 6,324,932 downwards.
TTGGTAACTTTATTTGTTTTGTTTTATAGATATAATTATTATGATCTCAAAACTCTCCACTATAAAAAGTGGCTTACAAGTTTCTTGGATAAAAAGTTCTAACAAATTGGGTAAATTTGTCCCTTTTTTTTTTTTTTTTTTTTTTTTTTTGCAGAGGCCAACATGAGTTTTTCACAAGATATGGATGATGAGTATGAGAAACTTATCAGAAGAATGAACCCACCTAGGCATGTAACATGTTACTTTCATTCAATTCATTTCTACAATCTTCTAAGATTGTTGTTATTATTATTTTATTATTTATATTTTTTTTCCCATTTTTGGAAAATTCTAGGGACAATGTCTTACATATTTTGGTCATGTAATTTTTCAGGGTGGTGATTGATAATGAAAGTTGCAAGAATGCAACAGTAATACAGGTATATCATTCAATCTTTTTATTTTCTGCCCCATTTATTGTGTCATTTTTATTTCTTATTTGGTAAATGTCACATCTTTTTTTTCACTTGTGCACTTTTTGTATGTAGTACTTAATGTAGTCTTTCATTTTGATGTAGGTGGACAGTGCAAACAGACATGGAATTCTCCTTGAAGTTGTCCAAATCCTCACTGATCTGAATCTTATCATTACTAAAGCTTACATTTCATCAGATGGTGGATGGTTCATGGATGGTAATTTCTTTTGGTGTTTATATACTTCGATTCATATGTGGAGTATTTTGGGTGTCACTTTAACAGATTCATTTTAGCCGACCCCAAATCATTTCGAGACTAAAGACGTAAACTTTTGCCTGCCTTTTTTTGTACAGTTTTTAATGTGACTGATCAAGATGGGAACAAGATAACAGATGAGGAAATCCTTGATTTTATTCAAAAGGTATCCTGTATATACATTGATGATTAAACACTGATTCCTGCAGCAGAGATTATACATGTTTTTTTGTATAGTAATAATCTGATGTACTGTTTTTTTTTTTTTTCAGTCATTGGGTCCGGATTCTTCTTGTTTGGGAAGATCTGTGGGTGTTATATCAGCTACAGATTACACTTCAATTGAGCTAATTGGGAGAGACAGGCCAGGTCTGCTGTCTGAGCTGAGTGCAGTCCTTTCTCACCTTAAGTGCAATGTGGTGAATGCTGAGGTTTGGACCCACAACACCAGGGCTGCTGCTGTGATGCACATTACTGATCAGCAGACTGGTTACGCGGTCACAGACCCGGAAAGGCTGGGCCGAATCAAGGAACTACTGTGTAATGTGGTCGGAAGCTGTAGGTCCAGGGAAGCCAAGACTGAGGTGACTCATGTGGCCACTCATGCCGAAAGGAGGCTTCATCAAATGCTGTTTGATGATAGGGATTATGAGCGAGTTAGCGATGACGATGATGATGAAAATGAGAGGCAAAGGCCTGATGTTAGTGTTGTGAATTGGTACGATAAGGATTACTCGGTTGTTACTGTTCGGTGTAAGGACAGGCCTAAGCTTCTGTTTGATATAGTTTGCACTTTGACGGATATGCAGTATGTTGTTTTTCATGGTAGTGTTGATGCTGAGGGGCCTGAGGCTTATCAGGTACTACTGACCGACTTTTCTTCATGATGACGGTTCTCATATGATGGTTCATGTTAGCGACTCCAAATCATTTTATTAGCATATGTTCAGCTCATGCATTTTGGTACATACATTGCATAGAATTGTATGTTAACCTGACGTTATTGTTCGGTTTTTTCGACAGGAGTACTACGTCAGGCATATAGATGGATCCCCTGTGAAATCAGAAGCAGAGAGGCAAAGAGTCATCCAATGTCTTGAAGCGGCGATTGAACGGAGAGTTTCTGAGGTATAATTCTTAATCCTATCCTGAGCACTATGCCTTAAAATTCAGCATTTTTGTGCCAATGTTAAGCATGTGGTCCAAATTTAGTGATAAATGTTGTTCACTTTATTCCAAATTTTATGCATCATTTTAGTCACAGTTAATGCAGTAATGTCTAGTTAAGTTTAATGACATTGTTGTTGCCATGTACTCAGGGATTGAAGCTAGAGTTATGTACGACAGATCGGCCGGGATTACTGTCAGATGTGACTCGAATGTTCCGAGAGAACAGCCTCACAGTCGCTCAAGCGGAAGTAACTACTAGGGGTGGCAAGGCTGTCAACACATTCTATGTACGTGATGCGTCTGGCTACTCTGTCGATGCCAAGACTATCGAGTCGATTAGGCAAGCAATTGGCCAAACAATTCTCAAGGTCAAGGGAAGTCCCAAGGAACGAAAACAAGTCTCGCAAGAATCACAATCTCGATTCCTATTCGGAGGCCTCTTCAAGTCTAGATCATTTTGTAATTTCGGCTTGGTTAGATCTTACTCTTAAGCATTCCACCACAACTTCAAAGTTAAGCCAACCTCTGTACAGTGCAAATTTAGAGACCTTTTAGGGCCACTAGCAATCTAGCATCATGGTAAAATCGAATACGTAGGGAGGCGGTTCGTGCGACCGGGGATTCAACCTCTTGTTGGGTGCCCATACTTTAGGGACATGAGTCTTATGAGTTTAATGTAGTCAGCATGGAGTAAGGTTTACAGTTACAGGGCAAGTAATGTAATTGACAAAGTGTAAATAGTAGTACTAGTTGGTACTCTTCTTAATTAATCTAATCTCCTCTTTGTCATTCCCTGCAGTTTGCACGTTGTTAAGTTGGTACTAACATGATTTTTCTCGAGTATTCTTAATTCAACTTGTTTGTTTGTCTTGAAGTTCCGATATCAGCGGAACTGATCAAGTGTTACATTATTTGACTAACACCATTTGATTGATAGTGGAGTTCCATGGATTTGACCAATAATTTGTAAGTTGCACTGTACTTTGCTGTTACACGTATTGACTATACAAAGAGCTAATACAATGTTTTGTAAGATCGTCCTACGATAAATCATAAATTATGAACCTCTTTAACTGATAACTTTCAAATATTTTTTTTTATTGTCGAGAATTTGAATCTTTGTCGTGTCTGGCCACAACATGACGTAAAATGTTCCTACCAAAGAATTGCCAACAGCCTATAAGGTTGGATGGAAAATACAGAGAAGGTTCACATGTTGCTAGCAAGGACTCCATCAAAACTTTTTTTTAAGTGTTGTTAGTGGGGTTACGCAATAACGCAACCGAGTTTTGACAAGCCCACCAATGAAGTTTGAGATTAGGGATGGTCTGGTATAGGCTGGCGGCTGACTCATGAAAGTTAGTGGTTCCTTGCTTCCTTATTCTTCAACTTTAGAAATCATTTGTATTCAATGACTTCATTATAGAAAGCCCTCATTTTCCAAGTCTTTTTCTATTCTATGTAGGTCGATTTAACTGAGGTCGCCCACTTGATAATAGCGGGTGAGATGACATATATTTTCAATGTGAAAGGTCTTGGACTCAAGAATCAATCAAAGTCACACCAGTTAACCGATTAATTACCATTTGGTTCATCTCCTTATTGACGTTTGTTCAAAGTATGTAAAAGGGTAAAAGGAACGGTACAACAATCTTAGAACAATAATGTATTACGAATTGAATCTTAATATAACGACCCTGCAATGCTTGTGCATTAGGTTCACATTTTACGTACCTTCACTTTGATTACCTGAGGTATTCACATATTCCCGCAAATGTTCCAAATTCCGATTTTTACTAAATAAAGAGAATGAAATTTGGTAAGACTTCTGAATTGCTGTAGACTTGTAGTATACTCCTACGTATCTAGCTATAGTATCTCTACCTTTGTGGAAATTAACCAGAGACTGGTTAGTGATGGCTTAGTGCTACTCTTGTAGCTAGTGTACGGAATATTTTCGAACTTCTTTCAAAGCTCTCATATCCCTGTTTCTAGAAGAATGATTGGTAAGGTCATAAGGATGAGATTCGATTCATGGTACTATTAATAAAAGACAAATGAAACATTAATGACAATCTTACATCAAAGAACGAATAGCGTCTATTTTAATTAGCAAACTACTCAGTGTATAATCAACATTATGAACATATTCGGGAGGAGTTACAAATCTTATTAAAGCCAATGTGTAAAATGGATATATTATTCGTTGAGTTTTAACGATTTTTTTTTTCCTGCACCCTTGGGCAATTTGGATGAAGCGATTGGAATTTAGGAATAGTTCACATAGATTATGGCAATTTGCTAGATACACAATGTGGGAAGATTTGGTGGTCCTCAACTATACTCAAAATCATATTTCAAGTTGTGGGAAGATATTATGCCTACAATCCAATTATCAATCATGCTCGAATGACCTTGGATATATAGTTTCATACTTCCCTATTCGTTGATTCCCTTCTCTACTGGGTCCAAGTGATTCTAGCATTCAAAAAGATTAATCCAAGTTGTATCAATTTTATTTGGATGCAAATGATCTCTTACCTTTAAATTTGAGGCTTGGACCCTTAGGTGGGAGGATAATGTTTGGTTTTTATGTAGAAATAATCTTCAAATTCACATACAAAATACATGGTGGCTTTAACTTTTCCAAAATTCTAGCTATAGTCTTATATTTTGTCAATTTAGATCAACTCCATCTCAAATCCTGGTCACCAACTCACCACATACATGCATATCATCATTGGTTGGTGTGTTATGGGGTAATGCCATGTGGCTAGTGTGCCTAATTAATAAGTGTTTGTTTAGTGAATCGTAAACGCTACAATTCCAATTGTTGACCGTGTTTCAAGTAGCTAGTATTCTGTTACTTAGTAAGTGTTATGATATGTATGTTTCGCTAATCGCTACCAAATTACAAAATTCTACAAGGCAAATTGCGTAGGCAGATAAGTTTTAACCAAAGTTTGAATCAGTATTGAGCCTGACAATGTAGGTCGATATTTGATGAGTTTGGTTTAAGTCAAATCAGTTGTACAGCTACCACTACTTGCCGATATGGTAAAAACCTTCTCTTTTAAATTTAACATTATTATCTTAAGGTATACTAGTAACTCGTAAGGTATTAGTGTTCTCTTCATCTATTTATATCATCGACGGTAATTCAAATACGTGAAATGATTTTAAACCAAATATTAACGACTAAAACAACGGAGTGGTGGACTCTTGTTGGCAATGCACAATTGCACAAGATCGAAGGGAAGCAAATTCCAGAGAAAAGTCCAAGGTCCTTTAAGATGGGGGGCAAATGGTCCATACATGTTGGGGTTAATTCATACAGCTGTCTGCGTAAAATGCTGTTTGTCTTCTTTTTGGTAAATAGTTTGGTTCTATTTTCATCCCAAAAAGTAAAAAAAAAAAAAAAAAAAAAATGCGATTTTTGATGTTGGGAGACTTTGAAGACTTTGAGAGGTGATATGGGCCTACAACTTTTTTGGGCCGTCCTTGTTGTTGCTTAGCTATTTATGATTTAACTTGAGATTTTTAACCTGCATGGTTTGGTAAAATTTAATGCAAAGCACATGAGAGATACCATTCTTGTCTTCTGCTTTTCTTTAATAGTGGAGCATAATTTTGCCAGTGATATATGTCGGTCTCTAATAATCCCCTAGCTCCAAAGGGACTGTGCCCCCGGGGCCAATAAATTACCGAATAAAAAAAAGAAAAAATATCGGTCTCTGACCTCTAAAACCCTTATTAATGTTTTGAGTTCACTTGCTAATTACTACGGAGTACATGTCATGGGTTAGTTATATTCTTACAAGAATTATGTGTGCATACATTTAGGTGTCATAGTAGTATACTAGTATTCTCTATTATATGCAACAGTTTTGATTATGTAAAATCTTATTATCAATATTCCAAAGCCTGTCATCAATTTTTCAAACTATTGTCTTAAGAAGAAAATTTGTCGCGGGAAACTTCATTGATAAGTTTTGACCTATCTTATAACACACTTACACAAATTATTTGTAAAGTTGGCATTAATCGTAAAAAAAAAATATTATATCACTTTTATTGCCACGTCGAACTCTTTTTAAGTAAAGCTAACATTTCTAATTATGTACCCTCGAGGATCTAACTACCGTTTTAAGAGATAAGCTCGCTCTTAGATTACTTATCACACACATCAACCTTTTTTTTAGAGTCAAGATATGAAAATTGTATTACGTCATAGCAACCACGAAATCTGGGACCACAACATCAAGAACAACTGAAGACCCACTATCAACCCAAACACGAGTCGAATAGTCTATAAAACCTAGGTACACAGACTCGTATGCCGCCTTATTACCGCTACGTCTAATGTGAATAAACTTTACGTCTGACGAAACACCATGTGATTAAATTTTTGTGTGCCCGAATCATTGGACTCCTTTCCACTTGTGGGTCGATGCAATGACTCAAATATTGGTAAATTATGAATGCATTGCTGCAAACACACATGTGTGCCGTACCACTCTTATCTTTTGGGACATTGCTTCATTGGGCCATTGCTCATTGGTGCCAAAAGAGTTTGGTACTTGAGAACGCAAAACATGCCCTATAAACTATAAGCTTTAACTAGTTTAGTACTTGTACGTACATCTACAATAATTTTGGCCCAACCTTCTCCCCACAACCTTCTCCATAAATGATTAACCCCATTTACAACGAATTTTAGTATTTTGCAAAAATAAACAGTTCCTCAAGCTTTGATGTTAGTTGATAAAAAATATAGAGGAGGATAAGACATTTGATGATATTCGATATATTGATGTGTGTCAATGACTTGGGGGTGAATCCCCTATTTATACAAATAGATGACTTGGACGTTAAGACGTCTTGAAGATACTAGAAACATACTAACATAATCGTCCTACCATAACCCTAACACAATATTATGACAACTTTCCGAATCCCACAAGATACATATATTTTCTATATTCCTAACATTAGTTGCGTAATGCAAAAACATGTACTCCGTATGTGACAATTGATGTCAACAGTCAGTATGTATAGGCCATTAGGCACATGTCTACTACCCGCGAATTGAGAAATGATGGTTACAAAATTCAAAATGATCCGTGAGCCGTGACATATATGTGCAGGTAGCAACTATTTGAAATTAAAGTTTTCATCTTGACTATCGGTTCCTAAAGTTCTATATGAATAGGGTTTCCATCTAAACCTAAATATAAGAGTGGATCGTAAGTTGTAACTAAGAGTGTGTTTGGAAACAAAGAATTGATTCTCAAATCCAAATTTGACACAAATCCCATGTTTGGGAACTCAAGAATTTGAGAATTTGGATTTGTGTCAAATCATTTTGAATTTGTATCAAATCCAATTAGGACAAAAAAAAATGACACCTCAAGAGGTGTCATTTTGAAATCCCACCCTCCCCAAACATTTGATTTATATTTGAATTTCACATTCTCAAATTATGGAATTGAAATGATTACAAATTTTCAAATTCTTGATTCCAAACGCTGTCTAACGGAGATTTAAAAATCTTTCAACACACGAATGGATAAAACACCCCTGGTGTCCTGGACCATGAAAATAAGCACGCTAGGTCTTCGATCCATTGAAAGTCCAACTCCAATTAGCACATGGTCAATAGTTTTTGAAACCAAACTAGTTCCATGCCTCCATGGTTGGGCTTGGTCAGCGCTTGCCATGCATCTTTCATCAATCTAGCCCATCACCAATTACAGCGTACCTAAACAAATAAGTCAATCATTCCATTTTTTTTCTTATTCAATTCCATTAGTCATTTTTGTGCCGATAAATGATCAGGCACATTACCCCTAAAAACTTCAAACTTCATCGATAAGGATTAATACTTTACATTATTGAAACTTGATACGGCGTACATACAAATAAAGATTAATAGAGACTAAAATTTGGTTATGTTTAAGACACAATCGTGATCAGCTAAACTAATTTCCTACTCGTACAATTATAAATTTATAATGATGGAGAATTATTTACAAATATACCAGGGACTACTCCTTTCATTACATTGAATCGTTGACATTTAACTTGAATTTCACACTGGTACATACATTCAGACCAAAACATCAGTAATTAGAAAACCGACTAAGTTGAATCTAAAAGAAGAGAAGATTAAAGTAAGGGGGGATGAATGTGAGCTCGTGATGAACACTGAAGTAGAAAATCACACAATACCAGGTTCTACTTTGAGTAAAAGCTTCGATTCCTACCACATGATAAGGAAGGATAAGATCTAAGATTCAGAAAACCATATGCTATTATTAACTACTACCCCTTCACATGAACATCCACACCATACCACAAGCACATTAGCTTAATTAATCAAATCTATGATTAACTAATAACTAAAAACACTTAAAAGTAATCTATAATTCGGCGTGACGTGCCAAACTCCTGTTGGTTGCTGACCAAGTCCCTATAATCTTTTGCCATCTTTATTACTCACTTTATAGTTTATACGCATTATTATCAACAATATCATACCACATATATACTAGTGATACTACCCTTAGCAACCAAGTCTCACATGGTGGCTACTTAGTATATACTACGTGTTATGTTACATTTTATTTCATAACATCCTTTGCTTCTTCGTAGTAGGTCCAACATTTTTCTATCATATATAGACCCATCAAAATATATAGCACTACTACTCAAACTCTTACGATCCATACAATCCTACATATATACAATTCTACATATATCGTTCGATTCATTCGAATTCCTACGTTAGCTACGTATCCTAAGTTCCTAACAATTTGTCGTGACAAAATCGACCCTCGATTGACTTTGTTATTACACGATGGCATCGGAGAACGAGCCACAGTCGACGTCATTTCCAGGGTTTAAGTTGTTTACACCAAAGGATGAGTACGCGCCACTAAGGAGGGCGTTAAGCAGGTTGCAAAGGCGAGCGCCAAGGCCTCTAGCTCTTCAGCTTAGACCTTCAGTGTCCTTCAAGTGTGAGGGTACCCCAAAAATGTATGGCAGTAGAGATCATTTTTCAGCGTCATTTTCACCATCTTCTTCTTCTTCATCATCATCAGCTTCTTCTTCGTCGTCTTCTTTAACTTCGTTTTATCAGAATAATAAGGATCCTATCCCTCTTCTTTCTCCGCTTGTTTCGCCTTCTTTAGTCGAAAAATCGTCTTCGTATACCAATATGTGTAGTGAAAGTAACGCTGCTTAATCCCATTAGAAGTTCTTTGTTTCTTTAATTTCATTTCTTATGAAATGAACAATGTAAATGTTTTGTATGAGTTTTTTTTTTTTTTGTTCAATTCATTACTTTATTATTTATTAGGCTTTTTTGTAAATGATGTTTATGTGATTTATACTCTGTATATTTTTTGGAAGTCAAGAACAACTTCTCAATTCCACCCTTCATTATTAAGTATGTTTGGTTTAGGTATGTGGGAGAAATTCCGCTCAAATATGAAGAACTTAAAAGAACGAATTCGAAGGAAGTATACGATGAATATGTATGTATGATTGCGATTTTAATTAATTAACTTTGAATTTCATGTGAATAATTAAGTTGCTGGATTGGAAGTTGGAGCTATCAGTATAGGTTGTTTATTATTGATTTATAAATCAACGACTTCAAACTTTCAAAGTCCAAACAATATGATGTGATATGTTTCTCGTGTGTTCTGCACTACTATAGAGGTCTATATTTTACGCTTCATCGATTTATCAGTCCATACTAGTATACTACTACTCCATACTATGAGATTGAAGACATTTTATCCAAGGTTGATCAAATCACACCAGTTTGAAAAGTGTCTTGAATGTAATTAAATGTAGCATTCCTTGACGTAAACATATGATCGCGTAATTAAACAAGTCGAATTACGCAATGAACAATCTCAATTCCCAAACTCGATCGTGGCGCAAAGCGCAAAAGCTTTCGAGACAATATTAATGCAAGAACATCTCTAGTTAAGCTCAGCGCCAGACCCTGTTCGACATGGATTCTAGCAAAGTTTGGAGAGATTTTCTCTACACATGTGGCTTTGTTATGTAGTTTAAACTAATTTGTAGCGTGAGGATATCAAGTGGGTCAAAACATTTGCGATTTTGATTTAAGACAATAAGTGAGAGTTTTTTTTTTTAATTGGTAAGCGGGGCCCCTCGACGTGAGCTTCCTACTGCCAGGAATAAGCCCACCCGAGGATCAGGCTCAACCCATGGGAGAGAGTGGGGGAGGAAAGAGGATCCCTCTTCCCATGGAGGCAAGAATCGAACCCTGGTATCCTGGGTGGAAGGACGAAGCCTTCACCACTGGAGCACCAGGGGATCCTCAGACAATAAGTGAGAGTTATGTTGCCCACACAACTGCAATCCGAAGTTAAAGTACCGAAACTATTAATCGTTCTTATATATTGTCAATTAGTAAGGATATTCTGTCCCATTTTGTATCTTACTTACTATATATTTCTAATTGGATTTTATAAAACCATTAATTTTAAAATGTAAAGTTTCTTAAGGTTTAATGGTGAAATTGCAAGCTTCTTATTGGACGGATATATGGAATGAGACAGAAGATCCTCACAGATACCTATTGCAGAATATAAGTTGTCCGAAGTTGTTCTAGTGGTCAGAATGTTTGTCCACAAAATAAGGCGTCATGAATTTCAACTCTCAACAAAACACAAAGGTATACGAAATACAGAGTACTCCGTATATAATAATGACTTATTTGCTACTCCCTTCTTCTCAAAATACATGTCTTTCTCACATTTCGAGACAATTCTTTGACCTTCGATATCTCTCAAAATATAAGGGCAAAAATTATAAAAGTATAATCTTATGAAAATATATGAAACAACGAATCCAATTATATAATTTTTCTGATTTTTGACAAACTACTTTTTTATGAAATTGAAAGTCAAAACTTGTCTTGTAACTTATGAACGTCATATATATTAGATTGGAGGGAGTATTTGTTGAATAAGATGTTGCTCCACTATGTTGGAGGCTAAGCGTTGGTGTTTCGGTGGACATGTTCCATGTGTATACTACGGTGGTCATGGTAATGGTTTGACCACTAAAACTCATAATATACTCCCTCCGTCTCAACTCAAGCGCCCAATTTTTTATTTCGGGACGCCCCACTTCAAACACCCAATCAATTTTGGGACATATTTCTCTCTCCTACTATTATTAAATTATCACATCATCACTTACATTATCACTCCCACTTTTATTAATCATCACATTCTCTTTCCTCCGTTTGCCTAATATTTACCCTACTCAACTTACGACATCAATTTTTCTTATTCCACTACAAATATCGCAGGGGGCGTTTGAGTTGAAACGTAGGGAATAATACTAGTTTTGGGGGTCAGCTCGTGCCCAACTTACGTTCATGTACATTTACATGAGTACGTCCCAACGTTGATCCAACACTGCAAATAGCCAAATTTGATCACCTTAAGTCAAGTGGCCATTTTGGGCCAATTTTGTTACAACTTACAAGGGATCAGATGTTGTCAAACTTCATAAAAGCCCATTCTTTGGTTCCCAGCCAACAGTTTTCCACACGTGTCGATTTGATTCAGTAAACCGTTGGCGAAATTAATTCCTTTTTGGAAACCAAACGAAACTTCAAAAAGTGTTCAAATATTTCAATTTTTGGCCAAAAGTATTTTGGTCGGCTTCTCTCACAAGATTCAAAGAAAAGACGAAAGGGGTAATTTCGTCAATTCACACAAGACGCACTCGCTCTCGCTTAGCGTATCAGAAACCTCCGCACATACTATTTTTTCCCACTCTTTTCTCTATCTCTCTCTACTTCCGCGCGTCGACTCTTTCTCTCTCATGCCAACGACTAAATTTCTCACCCAATTTTACAAACCCTAGAAAAATCCCCGAATCCATTCAACACCCGTATCTTCTCAAATACTCATCCTGGGGTTCGTAATCGTCACTCCCGGCAGGTAATTTCATGTCATATAATCTTTAATTTTGCAATTGATGATGATTTTCATGTTTTCTGGGTCTTGTTTTTTTTTTTTTTTTTTTTTTTCCCGTATTATGGAGTATTATGTAATTTTAGAAGTGTTTTGGGGGTAATTTTGGTTTTGATTGCGAATTAATTTTCTGGGTTTTGTAATTGGCAGGTTGTTTTCGTCGGTTAAGTTGGTTAGTGATTGAAATTTTTAGGGTTGCACTTTTTGATTGAACTGATCTTGGATTATAGTATAAGTTACGATTTTGTGTTTTTTTGGGCTAATTAGCACTACATAGTTTATGATTATGTTGATGGATTAAATTTTTTTGGGGGTACAAACATTTGTGAAGAAATTCTGAGTTAGTTTGTGCCGAAAGAGCAGTTTCGTGTCCGGTTCGTGTGAAATTGGAGTTGTGAGGATACAGAATTGAGTGGATAGTATGATGTTGGTCAGAAATGGAGTTGGAATGTTGGATAACACGGTGTATAAAGGGAGTTGTGGAGCCTCTTTACTCGAAAGAGTAAGCCAATGGGTGGAGTTACGAGTACTCTTTTAAATCGTTCCTCACCTGTTCTACTTGTCTAGTGTGGGACACTTGAATACGTACTCCCTCTGTCCGAGTTTAAACACCCCATACCCAAAATGCCCGTGTATTGAGGAGAGTGTACACACTAATCGATTAATCAAAGTTCTAAAAAAATTACATAGCAGGTTAGATAAGAGGCTTATCAAAAATTTCCATGCTTTTTTTGTAAGTTTGATTAACCATCTAGTGTGCACACCCTCTTTAGTGAGGGTGCGTTTTCGATATGGGGTGTTTAAACTCGGTTGGAGGGAGTATAGGGAAATCCCAACGAATAACACATAGATATTGAATGGGGATGTGGTTATTACTGTGTAAATGATATGTGGGCTGTAAAACTTTGAGCGAGATTTTAAAACTGTTAACGGGTGGGTTGATGAGTGGACGAATTGCTTTGTCAGTGCTGCAACTGTACTAGGCAGTTGTGTTTGTGGTGGCACAGAAACTGTTGAGGCATAATGAGAAATTTGGGGTGAGGCTTGAGACGAGGGTCAGACATTCAAAGTTGTATGCGCTGGGGTTTAAGGACTTGTATGGTGCACATGAAAGGAAGGATGTCCTCTGATGGAATAGTGAAGTGTAACTTATGGTCAGCGATCAGCTCAGTCATTGGATGTAGATGTGGTCGAAAATGGCTTAGTGAGTACTCGGTAGTTCTGAATCTTGTATGTGAAGTTTTCTTCAATTTTGTCATCCCAGTCCTCTCAATTATAGTTCCATATAAGCACCTAACATTATTGGTCTATTATCAGTTATCAAGGTCTAATGGTTGACCTGTAATCAGTTATGAAGGTCTAACTTTTTTTTTTTTTTTTTTTTTTTGAAATTACTGTTTTGCAAAAAGTTGCCACTTTTTTTCTTTTGGTATCTAAAGAGGGCCAAATTTAAAGAAGTAGAAACCAGGGATTAAGGGACAAAGGGAAGGGGAAAATATTACACCCTGATGCAGATGCTCACTAGTCACTATCATGAGACTTTGCACTGTTCTTGAAATGGTGTTATTTGCTAATTGGTTTCTATATCTTATAGGAGTTTAGGACCCATCACTTTTTCCCACCTGGTTTTGGGGAGAAGTGTAAGTGTAATCATATTGTCAGTTGGAATGAGTGATATATGTTTAGCTAAACTTGTCCACCTAAAAGATAATTGTTCATTCAATATGTATCGATCAAGATTACTTTTGTCTGTCTTATTATCAGCCACTTTTATAATGCTCTAGATCTATAAGCATTCTCTTTATTGGCGGAAATTTGGACGGTTTATGGTTGAACTGGCAACTAATGTTACAGCTGTTTGGTGGCTGATACCGCTAATGTAGTATAGATTTTGATGTTTTGAAATTGTTCCTTTGGTTTTTTAAGGTAGATAATGAGTGCTGCTGAAGCATGTCCTGGCCATTTTTTGCCTAAGAAATGTTTGGGTGGAAGACCTTTACAAGGATGCTCAAATCGAAAGAGAGAGAACATTGTCCTTATCGAAGTTGATTCTGATGATTTTGGTGATGTTATCATCCTTGATGTCCCTGAGTCTTTCCATAAAAAATTTAGAAAAAGACCCAAACATGTGATTAGCATTGACGACGACGATGAGAACAGCAGTGAAAGCAGAAATGCAGCTTGTAATCCAAGTGGTGATGCCGCTGCAAATAATAGATGTTCCCCTACTTCGGTAGCTCATTCTTTGAACAGTGGTGAAGTTGATGTGGATTCTGTTAGTGAAGAAAACACGCCTGTGAAGCTGTCTAAGTCCAAGCGAACTTACTCCGGTACAAACACCTCAAGAAATCGATATGGCTTAAGTTCTGAGTATACTTGTTCATCTGATGATGACTGCTCTGACTGTGAGTTTATTGGAAATTCTTCTGGAATGCTTTATGAACAGTGGGAAACGGCCCCTTCCACACATCCACATGACAACAGTAGTGGTTTTCCTGAGAATAAAGCAGGATATTCCGCACCTAATCAACCTGTTCATAATAGTACAGAAGAAGGCATATATGAGCATTCAGAGCCTCCCAGGCAACAGAGCAACTTTACTAATTGCTCTCTCAACCATGACACAGATGCAGTTGATGGTTTTAGTGATTCTGCTCAGAAGCTTTCCAAGGGAACCCAGTTCTGTCGGAAGGAAACTGATCCTACAGTGATGAGTGGACAATCTGAAAGAAAAGATGATAGTTGTAATGTTTATTCCCACTCAGATGATAAAATTGGTGATTCTGTACCTGGTTGCCCTGTTTATCAAACAGATAAACTAAATACTGTCGAAGATCCGCAGCCTTTTAACAGTAGGGGGTGTTTTGATCATGAAACGAAGGGTTCTTTTAACAATTCAGCCAAGGAGGCACCTGGACAATGCAACTCCACTGATCAGAATGATGATGCTGAGGGGATGAGTGACGTCTTTGTTGGGGATGTCTCTGCAAATATCAAGGAGTCTTCTGATCTTGATGCTGGAAGTAATAGTATTTCATTGTGTGAGAGTGGACAAGGTGCTGCAACGCCATCTAGTCTATTGGAAGGTGACTATTCCTCTGGCCATGAGGCCCATGACTCTGAAGCCAATTCTTCCGATGTCCAGAGTTGTATAATTACTGACCGCCAGAAAATTAAGGAGACTGATGAATACAAGCGTGCAATGGAAGAAGAGTGGGAATCTAGGCAGCAACAGTTGCAGATCCAGGTTCTATACTTTTCATTGATCCTCGAGATATTTGTTTCAAGTAGTGTACAGTCTATCTTGTCATGTTTGCCTTTTGTTATTGACTGCTATGAATTTGGAGATTGGTTTGACTATGTTAGTGGTGTAGATTGCTGAAAGAAAAGATTATGTAACATCCTCAACCTGGTCACATTTATTATTGTCGTTTTTATGCTTTTTAAAGTTGACTGAGTGAATAGCATGTAATGTGAGTCGTGGTGAATATTGTTAAGCTCTCTGTGGTTAGCTGAAATTCTAGTGAAGACAGCCTCTCTCTGTCTGGAATATTTGGCATGTCAAGGATTACATTTCAATATTTCAGTAGCTGAATTATGTGGGGAGAGTTCCTTACTTCAGTAAAAAAATTTTTTCTGTCATAGTCTTTAAGTTCTTTGTTTCCATTTCCAATAGAGCCAAAGACTAATTATTCTTTGGTTTTTGGGATATAATGGAATAAAACAAAATGGCTCATAAAAGTGTGTGCGCTTCTTATTTTGTGAAGTAGCAGTCAGTCAGTGCGATTCTTGAAACAATTTTCATTTTGGGTCATCCGTGCGCAGCCTCTCTATGTTTCAATAGGGGTAAGGCTTGCGTGCATCCTACCCCCCCTTACCCCGCCTTATGGTGGGAGCCTTTAAGGCACTGGGGTTAAAGATGTTATAATCTTTAAGTTCTTTGAACAGTTTTGTTCATTTCTCGTATCCTTTTGTATTCTATTGACTGTACCAAGTGATAAGGAAACACAAATAGTATCATGATAACTTCCTTATTACTCCCTCCATTTCATTCATTTGTTTACGTTGGGCTTGGGGTCTCCTCACAAAACCCGGCCCGACGTAAACAAATGAATGAAATGGAGGGAGTAGATCTCTGACACTTCTCCTCTGGCTCTTGAGAGAAGCATTTACGTTCCAAGACTTACTCAAAGTTTCCCACCCTACTGCCACAATTTTTTGATTGAATCATCTTTTTACCCTAAACTTTTGTCAATGTTGTTGATATTAGGAATCTCATTCTTGTCTTATATGATTTGCTGATTTTATTGAGGTGAGCTTTATGATGTGTTGGATTTTCGGTTATTTTTTCTGGTTGAGATGGATCAATGATCTTTGGCCAGACCTAGGTTCATTGTAGATAGCTGGCTAACCATTTTAAAAAGGAATTAATGTTGCCTTTTGCATATTTTTTATTAGGGTTATCTTTTTATAAAGTAGCATCAGTCTACTGTTAGGTTTCTGTTGTTAAAACTTCTTATGTGATTGTTGATGTGGAAGTTTAAGAATTAATCATGTGCTCCCATGAAGTATGAATATGGAGTGATGACTGACGAGGTCTTAATTTCCAGTATTTATCTGTTGCTAGCTCTTCAATACGGTCTTATTACTCTCTTTTGACAAGTTCACATTGGATTGTTTTTTTTGTTCGGTTTATAGATATGGTCTTATACTGGTACTCTCTCTCCAGTTCCAATAATGCTAACTTTCTTAAGAGAATCTCATTGCCTTGAAAATGATTTTTTTTTTTTCATGTTTATGGTGTTCCGTATACTAGATTGCCTGTTAAAAGGTTGAGCTTTATCTTTTGGATAATGTTACCTGACATTGTGTTCTTGCTCTGTGTACTCTAGGCAGAGGAAGCACGGAGATTGCGTGATAGGAAAAGAGCTGAGAATATGCGCATAAAGGCTAATGAAAGAAGACAATTGCAACGGTTGGAGGAAGTACGGGAAACACGGAGAAAGGTGCATTTTCTTTTCCCTTGGAATTGGAATTGTTAGTCAGTATTAAATAAATAAAAAATCTTTGTGCGCTTTTTTACTTCGCTTCATGAAAACCTGTTTGGCATCAATGTGTGTGCAAATTCCACCTTTCTTAAATAGTTTGCAAAAAAAAAAAAAAAAAAAACCTAAAATTGGTTTATTTGAGTCATGTGACATTAGTTTTATGAAATATTAAAACTGACTACTGAAATAGTGAAACCCAACAAGGTGGTGGGATATCGCATTGCAGATGTCCCTTGTAAATAGCCCCATTCCTGCCTGGTGTTAGGGTTTATCAATTGATTCATTTCCACTACATTTAACATGTGGTAGTGGAAATGAGAAAACTAATAGCAGTCAATTTTTGATGCTTATACACGTGGGTCATTTCAACTAAATATACTTTTCCCTTCTTGTCTTCTGAAGTTGCATTACATTAGCCATACTCGTGGTTTTTTTTTTTTGCTAGGTCGAATAAGAACTTTCTGACTTTATTTTTTATACAGGATGAGGAAAATTTAAACCTTAAAGAACAATTACGCGTGGGGATAAGGAAAGAACTCCGTAGAATCGAGATGATCTGTGGTGACATGTCCTCACTGCTTCGTTGTTTAGGAATCCAGATTGGTAGTTTGTACCCATCTCCAAATGAGGTAAAGTTATTTGCGGTCGTAGTGTGGATCGATTCTTTGCACTGCTAGGCTTTGAGTCTGAACTGTTTTTCTTGTTTCACCTCTTTTCTTTTAAATTTCATCACGGTGGGAGTGACTGCTCCACCCTTTTTCATTTCTTGTTCCTTGCCTACCCCTTATACTGAATTGTAGGTGGCTCTTAATTTCAGGTTCAAGCAGCCTATAAACGAGCTTGTCTAAAATTTCATCCTGATCGGTTTGCAAAATGTGACTTGCGGCAGCAAGTTGAAGCAGAGGAGAAGTTTAAGCTGATTTCGAACATGAAAGAGAAACTTTTGTTTAGGTAGATAACAAACTGATAAGATAGTTAGGTGGTAAATGTGTTATGATACTAGCTTTTCTCGTCGATTTGTGATTGATTGATATGGCCTTGGTTCTGTTTTTTCTTGTCCCGGGATGAGCCATATCCAAATGTATATCTGCTGTTAGAAGAAATGTGGTGCATTGATGTTTCTTTAAGTGGTGCAATGAGAGCAGTCAAAGTTTGCAGTGTAGATTTAGCTACTTGGACTGACGGAAATTTTGGAACTCGAAATTTGCAAAGGGGGCGGAAAATGACATTGTGCTACGGTGCTACCCACTGGACAGCCATGTGCCATATTTGGCTCCTAATCCGATTTCGGTTCTGATGTGATATGAGGATACGAATTCGGGACAACTCATGGGTAGCTTAAGTTCATAAGTACTACGCCAACCTTTTTTTTCTTTTTTTTTGGGCACTTCAGCAAACATATGAGTATATGACTGTCCCGGTACTATGGTATAATTTACCACTACCCTAACTCATTTGCTAATTCCCATCTATGCTAATTACTTCGGACAAAGAAACATATCTTGTCCAAACGATGATTCTATGGTGATTGTCAGTTTTTGACAATTGGGATAAGGTTTAACTATAATTAGTAATTAAATAATAATATAAAATATTACATAATCTTATGAAAATATTAATTTAGATTTTAAAATATATATACACAATTACAAATATCTTTCTCCTCAAGAAAAAAAATATAAAAAAAAGAACAAGTTTGGATGGAGGAGGCGGAGAATGGTCGTGATTAGTTGCGCCGCATACACGCCATGGGCAAGGCCGCTGAACGAGCGTGATGAATAAATTGGAGAGAGAGTGAATCAAAAGAAGAATTAGATGAAGATGTGATGATTGTGATAAGGTTAATCACAAGAAAATGTATTCTGATTTTGTTAGTGGTGAACAGAGTAGCTACAGTATTTGATTTGCTGCGAATTTGTTGCGATTCTAACTTCTAATACGGAGTACATCCATGCTTAAGGATTAGGATAAAGGGCCTCATTAGACATCCTTCAGTATCCTTGTTTAGCTCGTTAGAACTGGTTGATTGATCTGTAATGTAATGTCTGGACACCATCATTTTGGCATCTCTGATTCTATGGTAAGACATTCAACCTTTTTACGTAGGTCTTCTTCAAATTAAACCAGCATCTTGTGACTTGTAAGATACACTGATGACCTGGCCAATTGACCACGACATTCTGCATTTCTTCTTGTGAGCTGAGAATCAAATGAAGAATTAGATGAGAATGAAGGAACAGGGGTGGAGAACGATGAGGATGAGACTTGAATGGACTTTTACTTTTCTTTGAAATTAAATACTTGGCCTGCGAATAGGAGTATGGCCCGAAATGCTAATCCCATATAAACTGGGAATTAATCAAGTTTCCTCGAAAAAAAAAAAAAAAAAAACTAATATTTCAGATAAGTATTGATAGACAAAATCAAATTAATTAAGGAAAAAATATTTTGAGTACATAAAAAAGTATTATATTTTGTAATCATGTGTGGTAAGGTGTATCATAGGAACTTTTTCAAACCATGGTTAGGAAAAATCAAATAGTTGAAATTTATCTTATCCAAATTTAATGGTCCCGATTTCATTCATTATCCTAATTGTCAAATATTGACAACTATAATAGAATTTTTGCTTGTCCAAATATATATTTTGCTAATCTCACATATCATGTTGCTTTACTCATGGGATAAAGGGCGCGACGTCTGCGTCGATTTGATTGGGTCGTCGCCCTTGACTCAAACGGGATTGATTGATTTTGAACCAGGTAAGGTGGTGCGGAAAGCGGCCGATCGTAAGCGTGTTAAGTATGAGACTAGGTGCGCTGCTTTAGGTTATAACTTCCTTCCCTTCTCTTTCTCCAAGACACAAGATATCGGTGCGCAGGCTGCAACTTATATCTTTATTAGGATTGGTTTTTCAATAGCAAAGGGTGTGGGGGCTCAGTTTGTATCTCGGCTCCTCACCAACTTCTTGTAATTTATTATTGATTTTTCGTGATATCAATATATAAGCAGAGGATTAAGGAAAACTTTTTTTTTTTAAATCATACCGGTATACATATGGAACCGATAATTGATTGAAAACGTAAATGGACATAAAATTTTGAACATGTAATTGGGGATCTTACATGTCAATTCCATTGAATGTCGATAGTTTATTAATAGAAAAGAGCTCATGGACTTGCAGTCCAAATTCATATGAGAATCAAAATCTGTACAATACGGTTGCGGCACATATTTTCACTCGCATTGGTTTTTCTATAGCCAAGGGTGTGGGGGCCCAAATTGTTTCACGGCTCTCAACCAACTTCTTGTAATTTATTATTTATAATTAATAAATCATTATTAAAAAATAAGACACTGATTTCTCTCCAATTTCTATTCCTATATTCTTCAACTGTAAAACCATTCTCATAAGTATATTCCCAAAATTTATAGAGGAGTTGGCCTAATTTCACGCACATAATCAATGAGAGATTCTACAGTGGCTACCAAGCCATGGTAGCCATTGCAAATGAAGAAAATCTAACCATCCATTTCTAAACAAACAATCCTACCCTTCAAATTTTGACTAAGAAAATAAAATAAAAATAAAAATTTTAATTAAAAAGCAAACCCATCCCCACTACCAAGCGTTTTACACTCATCTGCCCACCCCCTCCCGCAACCAGCCACAGCCCTAGCGCCACCGCTGGCCCACACCCCATACCACCTATACACTGCCTAACATACACCACCACTCGGACTGCACTTCACATAGCTCTCGCCTGGTCCACCAATCACGTCCTCACTTCTCCACGTACGAACGATTCACTCTCCTCTCAACAGTCCCCTTCGCACCCTCTCCCTGGCCCCACGAAACCACCTCCCCCACCACGTAACTACCGTACGCCCTTCCCCCGCCCACATCTAGCCTCAAAGTAACAGGCTCACAGCCCCTCGAAATCGCTGCAACCAAGGAAGAAAAGGAGAAAATAATGGAGGTAGAGAGGAGCCGTCAATGTTGCTCAGGGTGGAGGGTGTGGTGGCCGTCGATCGAAGGTCATTTACACGGTGGTGAGAGACGGTTAAGTGGTGGTTAGGTCCAGCCGACGGTGGTTACTGGCTTTGGGAGAGGGAGGGGGTAGGAGGAGAGAGAAAAATATAAATATAAAATATTTCAATTATATGGTCAAACCTTTTACAATAGCTATCATGTCTTGGTAGCTATTGTAGAATTGGTACATAATCAATAATTAGAAGAAAAAAAAACAATGGTCGAAACAACGACAATTATACTGGTTGGAGTAGTAATTTTGCTGCTGGGGGGTTATCTTTTGTACAATTTGAACTGGGATGCTTGCAAGAATAAGGTACCAAAACCACCACCAGCGCAACCAAGCACAAGTACATCGGCACCAGCACAACCAAGTACAAGTACATCCGCACCAGCGCAACCAAGCACAAGTACATCGGCACCAGCACAACCAAGTACAAGTACATCCGCACCTGTGCAACCAAGTACAAGTACATCATTAGTTGTTATTATGTAAAATGGATAAAGGTTGGATACTTTATAAATATTAATAGCAAATTATAGATGAGTTGAGCGAAAATTCTATTATAATTGTCAGTATTTGACAATTAGGATAAAGAATTAAATCGGGATCATTAAATTAGGATAACATCAATTTCAGCCATTTGATTTTTTTAACTATGGTTAAAAAAATTTCTTATCATACACTTTACTACACCGGATTACAAAATATAATAAATTTTTATGTGTTCAAAATATTTTTTCCATAATTATTTGATTTTGTCTATCCATTTTATCTGATATATTTGATTTTTTTAATGAATGAAAAATTGATTAAACAGAAATTAGAAGAAAAAAAAAAAACCCACTCATCCCCTTCCCTTTCTCTCTCCTCCGCTCCTCCCCCTTGACCCATTCCCCCTCACCTGAGTACCTAACCCACCCCTGCCCCATCGCCGGTCAGCCCAATGACCGACGACTCTCCAACCATCCTCAGCCACTTAGCCATGCTTCCCGACCTTCCTCATCCCCGCAACCGCTCTTTTAGAGAAAGGCTCGTGGAGCATATAGTACATGGGGCGGGGGAAGGGGATGATCGGCCTAGGTTTGACGGTGGAGGGAGATTCCGGCGACGGGCTGGGTAAGGACGTGACTGGCAAAAGTGGAGGCCATGGTGGGGTTGTTAATTGGTGGTGTTAAAGGGATGGGGGAGAAACAACCTGATTACTTTGATGTTGCCATCAACAGCCGCAGTATGAACTTGGAGTTAGCCATTTTTGTCCCTAGCCAATGCATATTCGACATTTTTGCCTAATATGTACAGCAAAACTGTGTCAGTGCAACCAATAGAGGCTGCCTAATGAAAGGAGAGAGAGAGAGGGGAAGGGTGGCCCTTGTTTTTTTTTTTTTTTTTTTTTATTAATTACTTGGTTAAATCTATATTTGTATTTGTTATTGATACGAGTATATGTTTAACAAAATCTAAATTAATATTTTCTAAAAGATTACGCAATATTTGCTATTATTATTTAATTATTAAATATAATTAAATTTTATCCTAATTGTCAAAAACTGACAATCACCATAGAATCATCGTGAGTTTAGTTTAATTTTTTTGTCTTGCTTGTGCTTATTTAGTTTTTCATCACAAAAATTGAAGTTTTTACTCTACTCTCCGTCCACAAAACGTTCCCTTATTTTAGCTTTTTGATATATTTTTTTTTTTTGTATTGTGGCTAAAATTATCTCAATGTGATTTTATTATAATTGATTAAAACTTACCCTTAAAATCATCTCACTACCTATAGTAAGCTAAGCCATGCGGCCATTACTAATATTACAACATAACCAAGCAAGGTTGTAGTCTAGTATACACGGCTTAATTAAATACATAATTCTCATCAAAGAAAACACGAAATTCCGCATTATTAACACCATGATGTATTTCCTCTTGAATTACGCGGTAGAAAATTCTAGCTCTTATTGATGATGCGCTTTAATCGACATCAATGAATAAAACCCTAGTGACCAATGCTTATATCATGCTCCCGGGAGCACAAGGAGTATGATGGCCCTCCTCACAGTAGAGGAGTAGGGACCACATTTAAATAGATTTTAAATTATTTTAAGTGTCGTCCGCACTTCTCTATTGTGAGAAGGACCACCATGGCCATTGTGCTCCCGGGAGCATGGTATAATTTGCGCCTAGTGACAAACTTATTCACGCTTACGCTAGGTAGCATGCATATATTGTCGAAATCACGTAAAACTTGCCAAAAAAGCTATCCACCTTAAATAATACAAGTACCGACTTTACTTTTGGCATGCATAAAATAAAGAAAATGTATCCTATATATAAATCAAATTCAATTTTCAATACATCTATCTATGGAAACTAATATAATATTGATTCGTAGTTTTACCATGAAAAATATTATACGATATTTTTTTAATTATTGCATGCTAAGATCGTACAATAATCAAAATAAAAAAAAATCTTGTTCTGGAAAATAAATTCACACTGCATGCTTAGTTTGTTCATTATGGTAGTATAAAAAGAAAAAATTAATTAAACTTGTTTTGTTCACTAGGGTTTAGTAGAGAGTTGGTCTTATTTTCGTGTGAATTAAGCGCTAGCTTACGCGTTATTTATATCGATATTTTCAATCATAGCAATTTTATTTCATTTCATATAATCAATAATTAGGAAAATGGTCGGGGCAGCCGCGACTATCATAGGTACAGTAATTCTAGTAGTTTTGCTGCTGGGCGGTTGTCTTCTGTACAATTTGAGTTGGGATGCCTGCAAGACAGAACCAAAACCACCAGCGCCGCAACCAAGCACAGTTACACCGGCACCCGCGCAACCAAGCACAAGTACGTCAGCACCCGCGCAACAAGCACAAGCACCTCAGCGTAGCTATAGCATATGAAAACTAGTAGTAGGATGTTTAATTTATTACCACATATTATATACATGCTGTTGTATTGTTAGAATAAGATTAAGTTTAAAGTATAATAATAATAATGTATGTTTTGTTAATCAAGGTTGGCTTTAATGGATTCGAGAGAGTTGTCTTTTTTTTTTTTTAATGTTTTTACAAAGGTTTCATTGCAGTTTTTTTTTTTTTTTTAATAAGATTGTCCAAAACAAGCATGAACTAAATTGTCGTTTAAGATCGAGAAGTGATTCATATTATGAATTGAATAGAATAAAGTTCGACCAACGATCGATTAAAATAAATTTGTACTATAAAGAAAACTATCGGTTTTTCTAATGTTTGCCAGTAAAACTATATCCAAACCAATGAACCATCGAAATGTGTAAATTGCAGACGCATATGATACTAATTTCGATCATCCACGCATGTAAGCAATTGTTAGATGGGAGCTGATTATCATTGTCCTAACTCATAATTAAATGTTATTAGGCTTTATTTCTAATTCAAACCCTAAGCATATCCTTAATGAAAATCTAATTCGTCGTAATCATGTTAGCCTGGATTGTTATTGTTGTACACTTGCGATTGAGAAAAAGAAAAATGAAATTCTTTATGCGAATTTTTGGACCGTGTGCTCGGCCAAGATAATTGAATTTAGTAGTGTATCTTGATCAAGAAATTTACTTAATTGCTCCGTATGTTTTTCAAGAAATTGCTGATGCATGTAGAGAAGTGGCTCAAATACTCGCAACTGGAGGTACATACGCTTAAACAAGAAGCTGTTACTTATGAGAGATTATCGAGCTCAATTCCACTAATTAATTGTGGGTACGCATAACCACATCATATTTTTTACTTTTTTTGAATGGAAGGAAATTTATTCATAATAATTCGTCATTCCATATTCAAAGAAATGTAAATATAATCAATTCCACTAAATACGGGTACGCTTAAATACCTCATATCTAAACACATGTAAATAAAATCAATTCATAGTTTTACTAAGGAAAATATTTTATGAGATTTTCCATCAAAACACAGTAGAAATACATGCCTAGGAACATTTAGCCAAAAACACAGAAAAAATCTTTGCTTATGTATAAGTAGCTTGTTCATTATGGTAATAATTTTGAATAATATATTAACCTTTTTTTTTTGGTCATAGGGTTTAGTAACAATAATGCGCATAGTATATATATTTTATATATATAAGGAGAGTAAATGGCCTCAATTTGCAATCAATTAACTCACACTTCAAATTTCAATAATTAAAAGAGGAAAAAAAAAAACACAACACAATGCACAAAAATCCAACAATTATCGTGGGTTCAGTCCTTTCAGTTATTGGGTTGTTATTAGTGGGTTTTTTAGCGTGGAGTTGTAAGTGCAGAAAGTTGAAGGAAGATAAAGTAAACCCGGCACCACAAGATGCGCAAGTGTAGTAGCTTATAGCATACGGTAACTAATCGAATGGGTTATTATTCGTTTAGATATAAATTGAATAGGGAAGTCGTATTAGTTCATTCTATTATTATTAGAATATTAGTTATATTCAAGTAGTACGTTTAGTCTATTATGGAGTTTTTATTACTTCAGATTATTATGAAATATATGGATTCTTAATTATACTAGCAAATTATTGGTTTGAGTTTGAGTTTCAATTTTTTATTTATTTTGATGGGAATTTTTTGAGCTGGGAGGTTATATTAAATCAAGAGCCTCAAGCCCTAAATGGCTGTTCAAAAATCATTTATGCTTATTATTCATTTTGTTTACGCGGATTCAATTTAATTTTCTCATAGTATACACGAACACAAACTTGCAAGTTTTTACTCCATTCTTACCTAAAGTTTTCACTAATTGATGATGCGCACCAACGGAGACCCTCCTAGTATGACAAGTTGACAACCTGTTGACATCCATCCTCGTCCGACCAACCAAGTAGGCCATCTTTTGTAAACAATTGTAATTTTTTTATGAAAATAAAAGACAAACATTTGACTTAATTTCGGATTTAAATTTTCAAATTAAAGTATAATATTTCGATGTGAAAGAAATTAAAATCCAAAATTATACTTTCGTTCTCAAATAATCACAACTTTTTGTGTAGGTACTTATTGTCATGTACTAATTATACAATACCCTCACGTCAAAATATTAAATATATGACGTTTTCGGTTTTTGAGGTGAGACATTGACTTTCGATTTAACAAACACTAATAGAATTTATATGGGCATAGTTATACTTGTTAGATTTTTATCGAAATAAGGTTTCATAATATAATGATTTTATAAATTTTGGCGTCGTTTAAACTATATGTATGTTTAAAAGTCTCATCTCGATAAGTGAGAAGAAGAGGGAGTACACAAGTATAAGTAAATTAACAAGTCGTACAGTAAACTTTTAGCTTGTTCTTAGTGGTCATTTGGTTGCCATATAAAATCACGCGAATTCAGAATTTCATCAATGAATTAAAACATGTAGAGTTGTTTGGTTGTCCAAAATCATGAGAATTGATAATGCATGAAAATTTCCAATTCTCACAAAATGGAGGAATTGACTTACCCAACCCCCTCTTGTTAATTAAAAATTCTTGTGGGAGTTCATTTCCTACATGTAATCAAACAGTTTTGAGAAATTAACTTGAATTTATATTTTATAGGTAGTGGCAACTTATGGGAATTACGAATTCTCCCATGCAACCAAGCAACCACTTAGTAAAAGAAAACTATTCGTAGTAAGCATAAAAATACTGCCATGACATAAATATTTCTTCTTAATTAGTGTAAGTGCATCTATTAATTTACCTTATTCTAAAGTATTTATTGTTACAATGAAGCTTTGTTCAACTTGCTTTTGAAAATGAGGAGTTCTAGGGTGCTGACAAGTACCGCAAAACAGCATAATAAATTATTTTTAAATAACTTAATAAATTTTTCTAAAAGGAAAAATTATCGAATTATATTAGATATAATTTGTACAATGTATGCATAAGCATAAAAAATTAAATAAGTGCAATTAACCATTTTTTACTATTTTTTTTTTTTTGTTATTTACAATATAACTTATAAAATATAGCTAAATAGAAATAATGGATGGTGTAGATTGGTTTTTAACATTATAGATGAAGGTTATTATGGTGCTTTGCGGTACTTGTCAAGCACATTAGAATTACTCCTAAATTCTAATAGAAGTCATTAGTAAGTGTTCGTAAATTTTGACTCGTAAGAATATACTCCATAACTTACATAGTAATAGGGAAAATGAAAGGCGACAATACATATTACGAGATAATATCAAGAGATATTTTGGAGTAATATGGTCAGCAATATATTATCAAATACGAAGTTATGGTAATATCGTATATATCGTGAATATATGAATATTGTGAATATGTACGAAATACATTTATGGTAGATTATATTTAGGAATGTTGTGTTACCGTACATATTCACAATATTCATATATTTCCGATACATATGATATTACCATAACTTCGTATATGGTTATATATTGCATTACTCTAAAATATCTCTCGATATTATTGCCTTCCATTTTCCCTATTACATAGCAATCTTAGAAATATTTAAAAATTAGACATATCCTCTACATTAAAACTTTGATCAAGAAAATGTCGCAAGAAATTACTAACCATAAAAGATTGATGTTAGATAACCAACTGAGCCCAAAGTCTAGACTAATGGTTAGGGCCCTTATAATGGTTTTAAACTTCAATTCGTCCTCTCACGCAAAAGCCCACTTGGGCTTGAAGCGTGGGTAGTACTGGCCCACGGATAACATACGACTTTATGCTGAGTTCATATTGAAACTCCAACACATAGGAGGGGGCTACCAAGATTTGAACTTGAGACCTCATGATCACTGAGTCTCTGATACCATGTTAGATAGCCAACTGAACCAAAAGTTTAGACTAATGATTAGGGCACCTACAATAGCTTTATATTTCAACAATTGATAATGTTTTACTAAGAAATCACCAAACAATAGTGCGAGTGTGAAGTCGTTGTACTTCTCAAGCTTCTTCAGCAAGATACACAACCAATGAGTGAGAATTAGCGAGATGTGGTAGTTCTTCAGCGAAAAGATTCCAGGTGAAAAATGAGGCCTATCGATTTAAGTCGATTAATTCCAACGAAAATGGTGAAGAAACAAGCTTTGTCTGAAACTTTGTTAACTTTTCAGATCAAAATGTACAGAATTCTATAGAGGAAAACAGAGTTTGCGAAAAAAAAAATGGTCGAATTGGATCAAATGCGGAAGTTATGAAGTTTAGGATGAACAAACAGAATTTTGATGAAAATTCGTCGAAAAACAGATCAAAATATGTACGGATTTTTTTTTTTTTTTTTTGGATATTAGACGACATTATATAAAAAGAAACAAGAGTATGAAGAATATAATAGAGGTAATAGAAGATATGGAAGATATGAGATTATTGTAATAGGGGTAATAGAGGATATGTTATGGAATATATTATGACTTGCTTACATCACCTAAGGGGTAAACCCCTACTTATACTGTTACAAGACTTTCCTAAACTTCAAGACAGTATATCATTTCCTAAATAATATTGCGAACACAATCTTAACCTTCCTAATATTGTTTATACAATATTCCATAACATATCCTCTATTACCCCTATTACAATAATCTCATATCTCCCATATCTTCTATTACCTCTATTAGAATACAAACCAACAACGAAAACGAAAATCAACCAAAATGTTCAAAACAACAACAAAAACAAGGCCACAACCACTAGTAAATCTATTTTCAAATACCATGAAGAAATGTAGAATATGAGAGCCATTTGTGAGAGAATATGAGAGCCATTTTCCACCATGGTCAGGCCGTGTGCTAAATCGTGGATTCCTTCACGTCAATTTTATGGAAATCTAACAATGAATTACAACATTGTAAAATAACTTACATTCTCATTTGAAGTCATATTTGCGTTCTTCTAATCTTCTCCTTGCGTTCTACGAATCTTCTCCAACACGTCTATTCAAACCTTCCACGTTTCGGGATGATGGAGTGATGAGGAAAGAGGGAATTCGCAGAGACAAGGAATTTGTAGAGACAATACAAAGAGGAGTGATGGAGTGATGAGGAATAATGTAACACCCCGTAATTTTTGGGTATTTAAATAATTAAGGGTGTTACTTTTTATTATATATTAGAGGATTTAATCAAAGTTTTATTGGAATTCGATTGAATTATTGTGCGTGCCAATTAAATAATTACAAAAGACTGTTTGGTGCTTATTCGATTTTGGATCGAGTTTGTGGGTCACTCCTCTCACTCAATTGATTAAGCCCAACCCGAGCCTACCCGCATCCCCATGTACATATATGGAAGAAAATCCTTGCTTTCTTTCTTAATCATTCGGCCTCCCCCTCTCCCTCTCTCTCTCATTTTCGTAGCCTCCACCCGCAGAAAATTCCCAGCACCACTGTGTCAACTTCAAACATACACAACTCTCATATACGACCTTTTTTTTAAGTTGTGGTTGGTGGCGTTAGAACTGTGATTTCGATACAAATCCATAGACATGTAGATCGTGCCAAGATTCTATCGGATGCTCCCTGTAGAGGTGTTTTAGTGGAGCTGTGTCTATCTACCCGAGAACTGTTCCGCTCCCTCGGTATCTTGATGGTTCCCGTTGACTCATAAAGTATTTTGGGACGATATTTTATGGAGATGTTCCTAACTATAGTTTTAACAAAATATCAAAAATTGGTAAGGCCTGTATTTTTATATCAAAAGTTATATCATAATTCGTGGGTAAACCCTAATTCATGTTTATGGTTCAGTGTGAGGTTGATTTCCGTTGATCCGCTTGGAGTTTGTGGACGAAATTTTGAGGAGACGTTCCTGATATAATATTTTATGTCATAATAAAATTTGGTATTCAACCCATTCGTTAAACATCAATTATGCCTGTTTCTTTGCTACTGCCCTGATTTGGGTTCTTATTCAATTAGCGTCATTCGTGGTTGTAATTAGGCTTGATGGAGTAAGGGATACGATTTATGGCTTAAAGAATTGGGTATGATTGATTATGGGAAATGATAATGTTAGAGTAAAAGGAGAAATGGATTAGCGTTTAAGGTAAGAACGTTGACCCTCTAAAGTTGAGCATGTTTGTATTGTTCAAACTCATGATCCTTGGCATTCGTTCATCTCTTATTGCCTAGCTACTCATTGTTGTTCGCACATAATTCTTGAGATTCATACTTGTACATATGTATACTATCTTGTGTGGCTATGACACCCCTTGTTGTTGATTCTATATTGTTGTTCCGGCTACGGCTGTTTATAAATCGAAAAGCGCAAGCACAAATAATTTACTTAAATGACAAACCGAAAGTATATCGAAAGAACGAAATGATAAATGAAACCCATCACGAGGATGTGGCTTTTGTTTGAACCTCTGATCAAGGTTGTATTGTGGGTCGGAGATCAGCTACCGAACCCCTTAATAGACTTCCTCCTAGGGGTGGTTTCGTCCTACGGGCCCTCTAGTGAGGGGTGTGCACACTCGAGTCATTAGCTTGCGTTACTATGTAACTCTAGATGTGGTAGTCTTGGGGTAGGACCCTTGGCTTGTCTTTAGGGGACCTCACGAAGGCCCTCGAATAACGTATATTATTGACAAAAGAATTGAAAGAAAGACTAATCGAATTACGTTTTAGGCAGCCCCGAGCTGACCTTTGCACGACTCGTGTAATCCGACACACGAGTCGTGTCCACTGTTGCCTTTGCTCTGTCAGTTTCATTACTAAGCAGGAGTCGTGCACGAGAAGTGCACGAGCCGTGTCTAGTGTTTCGTTGTCTTCGTCGCTTGGCGTAGTTTGCTCAGTTATTTGTAGCTACGAGCCATTTTAAGGCGCGTATCTTACCTTCTTTTGTTGCTCTCTCTTTTCTCACTCAGTCAGTGCTGACGTTCTTTGTTTTAGGTTGTGTCCCTACCCTATTATGGGGCTTGTGTCATCCTTTTGGTGGCGCAGTTGACAGGTTTGCAGATTGAGATGCATTGTATGGTTGAAGCGTCATTACATGTTCGACACTTTGATGAGTCGTCAGATATTTGCATTGGGGACGATTTGTAGTTTATCTTTTGGTTTAATTTCCGATTTGTAGATTCAGCTAGAAGTCTTCCGCTGTCATTTGTTCTTCTTGTTTATCAAGTTTGTTTTAAATTAGCCTTGTCGTTGACTTGGTAGTCAATGGCGGCATAACAATCCTTTATTTTTGTATTTAAAGATAGCGAAAATTTAGGGTTGTTATAAATAAAGTCGAATAAAGTCGAAAAAAGTGGACGGGAAAAATGGAGGGAAATAAGGGGGGTGAAGATTATGGAGGGAAATAAAGATTAGCATAATTAAGTCAAGATTAATTAAGGGTAAACTTGAAAATATAAGGGTGTAATACGAAATACAAGCGACGAATAGCGTATCTTAGGGCGACAAATAGCAAGTCACATTACAAATGTCGCATATTTTCTTCTCCGTAAACCGTATATTGTGAATTTGCGTGAGGTCAAAAGTAGTGTTTAAAGTTTTAGCATAAAATAAAGGAACGACCAACCTCTCTCTAGTTTCTCCAGGCCAAATACACCTAAGCGTCATCTACAAGTGTAGATTTCCAAAGTAAAACTCTAACTCCCCAGCTAAGTATGGGCGACCAGCTTATAGTGATGATGAGCTTGAAGAAACTAATCAACTTCCTCACCACCGAATTCAACTTCTTCTTAGCCGCCAAACCCGCCTTCTTCGCCTCCATTTCCTCGAACTTCCACCAGTGGTTTGCCGCCATACCCGACATCTTCACCGTCTTATTCGACAATCTTAACGGCATATTCCCTCCTGAAACCTGGCTCCACGCCGCCGCTCACTGGATGCACGCCACCGTGGACTGGCTAACCGTTGCGGCGCCTCTAATTGTCGGCGGCTTCCTTCTCTTTTGCGTCCTCTACTTTTGTCTGCTGCCATTTGTCGTGGGTTGCGTAACTTATGTTTTTGTTACGTGTTTAAACATTCTAAGGTTGATCTTTACGGTGGTTTTTACCGTGTGTAAACTTATCTTGACAGTGCTTTTTACCGTATGTCAAAGTGTCTTCAACATGCCTTTTATCGCAAGTCAAAGTGTCGTCACCCTAATTTTTACCGTGTGTCAAAGTATTTTTACCATACTTGTTACCGTGTGTAAAATTATTTTGGCATTGCTTTCTACAGTTTGTCAAAGTGTCTTCAACATGTATTTTACTGCATGTCAAACTGTCTTCACCGCAATGTTTACCGCGTGTCAAAGTATCTTTCTTGTGCTTTTTACCGTGTGTAAAATTATCCTCACCGTAGCTTTTGCTGGATTTCAAGGTTTGCTCGGCATAGTTTTTACCGTGTGCCAAAATGTTTACCCCTTACTAATTACCGTGTGTAAAACTGTTTTAAGTTTCTTATGGTGCTGCGGCAAAGGGTCTATAAAGATGATGGTTGCTCCTGGTACGGGTGGGGCAATCCGGATCTCTCGGGCTGTTTTCGAGAGTAATCCCTCGGCTTATTTTCGGGCTCTTAGAAGAGGTTAGAGGGTCGTACTTGGAACCTTGCCATCGTGTCTAAAATGTTTATTTTGTACTCCCTCTATTTTTTTTTGTTCTTTACATTTGGTTCAAATATGTGAGAGGATTTCAAACCAAACGTAAAGAATAAAAAAAATGGAGGAGGGAGTACATTTGGCCGTGTGGGTAGAAAAGAGTCAGTAATTTAGTATGTAAAACATTGTGGTTTTATTTCAGTATGATCAATCGATGTAATTGTCATGGATGTACTACTTTAATTTGGAGCTCTGAATTTCATTATTCTACATTTTAATTTTGTTACATTTTGAACATATATATCAAGGAGTAATTCTAAAGTCCTTGACAAGTAACGCAAAGCACCTTAACAACTTTCATCTCAGCCGTCCATCATGTTAAAAATCAATCTACACCATCCATTATTTTTAATTACGTATATTTTATTAATTATATTGTAAATAACCAAAAAAATTAGAAAAAATGGTTAATTGCACTTATTTAATCTTTTATGCTTATATATACATTGTACAAACTATATCTAATATAATTTGATAATTTTTTACTTTTAGAAAAATTTATTAAGCTGTTTGGGAATGATTTCTTATGGTGCTTTGCGGTACTTGTCGAGCACCCTAGAACTCCTCTATATCAAGACAAGACTAGTAGTACATTTAGACCTGTCAAAAGCTGACCCGACCCGAAAAACCGCCCGGGACCAGACCCGGAAATAACCCGAAAAAACCCGTTTTTCTCAACCCGGACCCGAACATGACCCGAACCCAAAAACGACCCGAAAGTCTGGGTCATAACCCGACCCGGACCGGGTCAACCCGTTGGGTCAAATGAATTGTGCAAAAAATATATTATAATAATAAAAAATAAAAATAAATAGATAAATATTAATTAAATATTAATAATTGATTAATTTAAGACATATAAGATACAAATATAATTAAACGATTATTATTATATAATATAATACATAAAATGCTTGTAAAAAAGTAATAAAATAATAATTTGATTATAATAATTACCGAGAAAAAAAGGCGCGAGCATGTATTTTTGACCCGTTGGTCAACCCGTAACCCGACCCGAACCCGTATAAACCCGCGTATAGTCGACCCGTATTTGACCCGACCCGTAGTGACCCGAACCCGAAACCCGCCCGCCCGACCCGTTTGACAGGTCTAAGTACATTAGATTATAATTAGTAAATTAACTTATAGTCTAATACTATCACCACAAGCTTATGTTATTCATTCGCTTTTAGTTGAATGATATAGTATGAGTAATAGTTTTGACTACACATTATGTTTTTTACAATGAGAACATTTTGATTGAAAACTGGAGTATTAAATATTAACACATTTATAATTGATACTCCGTATAAGTCTACGGTATATATATAATTGCCTTTTCGTTAGTAATTTATTTCTACTTCGATTAGCATGCAAAATCTTCACCCGCGATTTGGGTTTGTCTATTGCCTTTGCTCAAGTAGAACAACTAGCTAGTCACCAAACGACGTAGTGTAATTAATCAAGTACTAAAAAAGTAAAAAATCTCCGTTAGGAAGATATAAAATTACTAAAATTGTCAAAACATTATTAAGAAAATTTACTGCATGCGTGCTATTCATTTCCGAAAATGTAATCAATTAACGAGATGAAGCACAATAAAGTTACTCTTGTGCCTACCTATACACCAATAGTATTGCTCCGAAAAATGATAAAAACGAATCCACTTTTCCTTTGTTTATTTTCTCCTTTCCAAGAAAAGTGGACCTTCTAGGCTTCTACAATCTACTTCACTCTATTTTGATATAAGATGTACGTTGTATTGTATCCACTCTTAGTTTTACTGAATAATAATAATAATCAGAAATGTTCGTTTTCTCTGTTTTTTTTTTTTGGGTTTGATTTGTTTGATTGTAATTGTTATTTTGGGTTATGAATTGGGTTTGATTTCAATTTTTCCCAAAGTTTGATTTTTTTTTTTGGGTTTTGTATGCATTTCCGCTGTTGAACTTTGGGGTTTAAACCTTTAAGTTCGAGACTTTATCGTTTTTTAAGGCGAATTAACTTGATGAATATGATCATGTTCTTGATTAATGAACTGGGTTTTGATTTTTATGTGATTTTATTCAAGAAAGTTGGATACTTTGCTGTGAATTTGAGTGTTATGTCTTGTAATTTCATGTTCATTTCTATTGTATCTTAGATTTGAAGCGTCTTGTAGAAGATTTGGTATTGGATGGTTCTGTTCAATGTTTCTTAGTAGTTCTTCATTTGGTATGATTGATGAGGTTATTGGGTGTTTTAGGTGGATTGAGGTGAATTAGTAGTTAATGGGGTTAATTAATTTTATCATAAAGATTAATGGGGGGTTTCTTAAATGATATTTTGTCGGTGCATATAATTTTGGGATTAAGCATTTATGAATGTTTACATGGTTCATGAAATAGTGTAGAAATGGTTGGTGCATGATATCAAAGGTGGAATTTTGCTTTATGCTTTTGAATTGCCTTTTCAACTTTCATGCCTTTCCATGAACGATTCTTATTCACTTTTGAGTAAATGAATTAATTTTTATTAATAAACTAAATAATTAAGATCACACAATAAGCCTATAAGGCAATGATTTTTATGGGTGATGATCCTCTAGAGTTTTTTTTATGGTGGAGTTGGTAGACTTTACCAATAAAGGAAAAAATTAAAAATAAAGAAGTTACTTAAATGCACAAATAAAGTATTACATATTCAATTCTTTCTTTTATTGGTAAACTCTACCAACTCCACCATAAAAATAAACTCTAGAGGATCCCCACACGGTTTTTATACACCCGCATATGAATTATAGTGTGGCGCATTTTATTTGAACGGTCCAAAAATAAAAACTCTATGTGTTCGCAGTATTCGATTTAGATGGATTTAGTTAATCAACTTATGAAAATCTCATCGATCAATGCCTATCAACATTTAGATGGATTTAGTAATAATACACGTATATCGAAAGTATTTTGTACGTGTAGTAGTGTATTACAGTACAACAGTACTAAACAACATTATTACTAGGATATAGTTTATATATATATATATATGAAGGCTTGAACTTACGACCTGAAAGTTGCATTTTAACACTTCAACCACTAAGCCAATTGATGTTTGTTGATTCTTTTATTAACCTAATTATATATAAAGGCCTTTAATGTTGAGATCATAAATATATACATGAAATGAATGTCAAAGTAATTGATAGGAGAATTGATATAAATCGTCGTATATGATATTATACATAATCGTGATGAGAATAAATATTAAAATAACAAAAAAATGGAGAGGAAAACGAGAATTGGTATTATGCGGTTTTGAGAAAAAACGAAGACAAGGATAAGTAATATTTTAATCTCTCTATTTCACTGATTTACGTATAAAATCAAACACTAATTGTTTTAGGTGGTACTTTTATCCACACTACTCAATGAATGAAGATGGAAAGGGGACAATGATATTGATCACTAATATACTAATCTATCTATTTTTGTAATTTAAGGGTGATTGATATAAATCGTGGTATATGATATTATTCATAGATATTGCAATAACAAAAATGTGGAGAGAGAAATACAAGAATTAGTATTAAGCGGTTTGGCAAAGATTAAAGAAGTCGTTGACTAATATTGTAATATCTCTATTTCACTAATTTACGTATAAGATCAAACTTACTAATCAACGAAAACCGTGCGTAGCACGGTGTAAAGACTAGTTACGTTTAATCACTCGAGAACTCGCAAATGTTGGCGGGATGCTTAAACTAGTTAGAAGCTGTGACTTATAAAAGAGTTCAAGACCTTCCACCTAGAGGGGCCAGGAAGGTTCATGGCTAGCTCACCTTACAGATTAGTCATCAAAAGCAAAGGTTGTACTTGATGATTTTAGTGCTTCTGTTAAAATTTATGCTTTTATTATTGTCGATCGTTTTCCCTGGTTTAGGAGCATATGATGCTCGATCTTTTTTTAGTAAGAATTGTTACGGTATGGCATGGGATCGATGCATGTGATGATGTAAGATACAATGTGTCCTGAATTTTGATAAATACGCATCTTTTGAGTAACATTAGTGTCAGTTTTTGGCCTGCTAGACACTCTTTGTACTAAATGTTTCACGTCAAATTCTGCTTTACACATATAAAAATGTTAGGACGACCGGCGACCAATAGTAGGATAAGGGTACACATACATCAAGTGTATGAGGAATCTTCATACACTGAACGTTTATTAATCATGTGATTGACTTAGCTTGTTAATAACGGATTAAAAAATGATAATTTTCTATCAGAGCTACCAACCCACAATCACCAAAGGCCATAGCCGCCAATCTATCACCACCAGTCCATCTCTAATGCCACCACGCTCGCCGCCGTCACGGAGCCATGCCCCTCATCCACTCCCAAATCCCTACCGGCACAACCCGTCGCCTACCCACGCCCACATGCAATCACCGGAGCCACCCACTATCAAATTTTCTCTTTTCTTCACTTCGCTCACCCTATCATTTTCGCACCACCAGACGGACCACCTTTGACCGCCCAGATTTAGGTCACTCCGGCTGACCGTCTCGCACTCACAACCTAGCCCCTTTGCCTAGGTTAGTTTTGCCCAAATCAATTTTTTTAATTTTTTGGAGAGAGAAGTGCTGACGATGGGCGGAGGAGGCCACGCCGATAATCGATGGTGCCTTAGTTGGGTTCACCGGCCATCAGTGGTCCTGATACTGTACCCTGAATGGTGTGCGTTGATGGTTGTGGATGACGGCGAGCGGTGGACGTTGGTGGCCGGTGATAAGGTAGGTAATGAGGGGTGAGGGAAGTGAGAGTGAGATTATCAATGTTGGGCCAATCGCCATTATTAGTATAAGTCTAAATGTTTATGTGCGTAGTTGTCAAACTATAATTGGTGATGTATGAGATTCCTCATACACCCAGTGTATGTGTACCAACTTCCACCATAGTAGCCTTGATATGTGAGAGTTTGGGCCCCTAAAATGTGAGGCCCTGTTCAATTCGATATTGATTACATACGAGTTATATATGTGAGGTACCGTTCCAGCTAGGTGAGCCGATTTGTTCTTCATAAATGAATTGCTGAATTGTTGTTGACAAGGAGTCGTCAGCGAAGTTTTCTTTTTTAGGATCTCACGAACCCAAGGTTACGGGTTGGGAAGGTGAACCCAAGGTCGTAGTCGACGGTCTCTACGAATTGATCCGTGCTAAATAAAGAGTAATTAATTAATTAATTAACGACGGAAACACATGCACATTGCATGCGAGACAAATAAGAACCATGCAAAAGAAATGAAACAAGACTAACATGAATGACATACGTACTCACAGAAGAGAACATGCTAATTAATACATAACATTATAACAATCATGCTTGGCAAGAACTAAGACGAGTGACATAATTCATGCATGCATAAATCATAAACCATGCTTACATTTCAAAGGAAAATGAAAAAAAACAAGCATAAAAACCATAGAAACTACATCATAAAAGAACAAATTTTGCTATAAGAAAATCATTTGAATAAAACGCTTGTTGATTAAGGGCCCCCAGGACTTACTTGTGATGTCTCGCGCATCTCGATTTTGTATGGCAAGGAGCCCAACCCTTACTCGCGATTCGTTTCCTTCGAAGGGGTGATCACGCTATGGGAATGATTCTTCGAGCCGGTTGCTGTATATGAGTGTAGTTGCTGAGTGTATTTTACGCCCTTGCTCTCAAAGGCCGAGAGCAAGAACTAGTGATGTGCATGTATAGTTTTTGTAGTTAGTTTGTGTGGTGTTTTGTTGAGGGTAATATAAAAAATAGAGGGGGCAAAGCATCGAGATAATGAGAGGATAATGGCTAAAAATTATAGGAAAAATATGAAAGAATGAATCAAGTATGAAAATGGGAAGAAATGAGCTTTATCCGGATAAAATGGAAGTGTGAAATGAGAATACGCATAACAACTTCCGTAAACAAGCGAGCAAATGAAAATCACTTGGATGCCAGTTTGCAGAGTGGCATCCAATTCTTTGGGCCATGCACACGCGTAAACCAAGTAGTACACAATTTGGCAGATGGTGTCATGGACGTTCCACTTTGACTGAGCCAAGATGAAATGCGATCCAATAACTCTAACAATGCACTTAATCCACTATAAAACTTGGGTCAAGTCTTAGATCAAACAACTATTTGGGCCTCAACTCAGGTATAATTCTCCTTGTTGGCATACAAAACCGATTGTCACGTTAAGTCCATTTTTAGCATCGGGCGCGATAAGAGAAGGGTGATGATTTTGCCAAGGCAAATCCATATTTTCCAAGACAACTATGTCCATTATATAGATCATGTTCAATGAATCTGTCTTGCCAAAATCATCGCCCTAAGAGAAGCCCCCAAATAGGGTGTCTATATATCAACAAATATAAGCTATATGTAAAGAGTCATTATGTAAATTATAATGTGAATCAAATTTATATCATTATATGGTTATTACTACCCTCAAACTAACACGTCAGATCAGATTTTGCGAATCAAATGTTTTTTTGTTAATGCAAGTAAAAATACACAATATTCCAATTAGATTATGTAACAAAAATAACACAAAGAAAATGAATGCATCGAGAAAGAAAATCTTTGCTCGTTAGTTTAATAATGATAATAATTAAGATTAATTTGCATTTTATGGTCACTAGAGTTCATAAATAATGTGCATCATCGAGTATAGTACTATATATATAGGAACAAAAAAGTATTTTTTAGCCACCAAAGTGAGGAGAGTGTGATCTAAAAAACACCAAAGTCGTATTTGAGATTTATGAAACACCAAAGTTGAAATTTCTTTTTTTTTTTTTTATAATACACTTCAAACTATTTGGGTATTTATTAAACACCAAAACAAATAAAAAAATGTTAATTTTTATTTAACCTCTTAAATTATCATTTTGCGTTTAAAATAAAAAACTACTCATTAACTGATAGACGTTCTTCCCTCCTCTAAGGTTAAGTAGTTGTTTGTTCATCTTCTTCTCCTCCAATTCTCATCATCGATTTTCTCTACGAACGCATGTGCAAGCTTAAGTCATATCCAACAAACTTCACAATTAGAACCTAGGATTATGGAAGTTTAAAGTAGAGCCATCCAGGACATGATGGAGCGAGAGCGCAAGGATTTTGGCACTTCTAAACAACTTTTTATGCTATATTTTGAACTCTACGGCACCGTTCGATCGGGTTCGTAAATTTTTTTTTTTTTTTTTTTTTTACATTTGTTGAATTATATGATTTTTTTTTTCTAGATCAATTAACTGAATTTACTCCATATCTTTACTTATTGTGAAACGAACCTAGTATTTCTTAATTTCAGTAGGTATGTAAGAACATAATTTCATTTTATTTTTTAACTTTTTTATTTGTTTTGGTGTTTAATAAATACCCAAATAGCTTAAAGTGTATTTTAAAAACAAGATTTTCAATTTTGGTGTTTTATAAATACCAAATACAACTTTGGTGTTTTTTAGATCCCACCCTCATTAATTTGGTGGCTAAAAAATACTTCTTTAAATATAGGAATCGGTCTAATAAATTTTCCGATCAATTGTTGACTTCGGTTGTGCATGTTTGATCGATATTTGCATTCAATAATTTGATTTGAAGAGAGACAAAAAAAAAAACAATTATTTAGCGGGAATTATAGGGTGTTCAGTGGCTGCTGGAGTTGTGCTATTCTTTTTTGTTCTTGTAATTTTTTTTAATATTAAGATTGGAGACTGCTGGCCTGCGCAAGTAAAACCAGCACAATCATCAACTACGCAAGTGTAGCTGCAGCTTCCGGTAACTAATCGGATGGGGTATTTAGATAATTATATTTCGAATAATCGTGTTTTATTTATTATACACCTAATATAGACTTATATTAGCTTATATGCTATTGGTAGTAATGAACCATACTAGCAAATTATTGATGATTTGAGAGAAATTTGTGTATTTTTGACTTTTTATGTTTATTTATGCCTATACAACTTGTCACAAAATGCATGATCCGATTATTGAGCCAATTAATAAACAAAGTCAATTGAGCTGTAATTGATAGACATACACTCCCTCCGACGCAAAGAGATTTTTCTCTTTGGGTTGGACACAACAACCAACAAATCATTAAACAATTCTTAATAATTTGGTAAGTTATGAAGTTTAGGATGAACAAACAGAAACTTGATGAAAATTCAGGGAAAAACAGATCAAAGTATGTACTTTTTTTTTTTTTTTTGGAAATTAGACGACATTATATATAAAAAAAACAAGAGTCTTAAGGATACAAACCAACAACGAAAACGAAAAATTGTGAAAACGCAAACGGGCCTGGCCACACCCAAAGGAGGAGAGAGAAAACTCACTTTATAAACCAAGAAGGTTCCATCCTAAAACCAATTGGCAATAGAATGAGTAACTCCTTGATTTATAAACTAGAGAATTTCTCTCTTCATTTCCAATGTGGGACACTCACATGTGGAGTATAAATGGGCACTTCAACAAAAATCAACCAAGATGTGTCACAGCCACTAGTAAATCTATTTTCTAATACGATGAAGAAATGTAGAATATGAGAGCGATTTGTGAGAGAATTGTAAGAACACCAGACAAAATAGATGGAATTGTAATATCATAAAAAATAAAATGAACATACATGCATGCGGTGATGTTTATATTACAAATGATGAGCCGGCTACCCCTACATAACATATGGAACAACAACAACCGGACAATGCTAATTCTGTTAACAGCTAACTTAATAGAATCACTAGTAAAACTAATTCCGCCAAATAAAAAAAACGGCTAATTATTTTTGGATCATCGTCCCAATTCCCACATCTCCCATATCAGACCCAATCTTCCCCGCGGATTTTTCAAAGACGCTCTAGCCGGCTTTTTTTCGTTGGGTTTAATCGGCCAGTGCGAATAACTTGTGGAATATATTAAACCGCCGTAATAGCCATGATGGAGTAAGACACGACATACACCATATGTAATAACCAATCAATTACAAATGAGTGGAGAAAAATTCTTGTTACCGCCGCAATAAAGCCCGTCAAGCTCTTCATAAAATGTACCACTAGGTGATCTTGATTAACAAATAAAGATGACACATGCAACTCAATAGTATAAAAAAGAGCGTATGAGAGTAGGAAGATCGAACATATATTTGCGGCTGGTTCAATCTTCTTGAAGTAGGCTGTGCCGTCCACCCCTACTCGAAGGGCCGCGATCCCCAAATAGTAGGCTATCGCGCACAACAAGTGCATCGAATTAATGCTAATTGTACCGAGAGTTGTGAAGAATATTTGGAAATGAGTGTTCATTGCCAAATAAAAAACGGTAAACCATGTCCCCTGAAACGGTAAGGAAAACATGATTTTGAGCTTAAGTAATCATTCACAGTGACCCTGAAAGCTCATAGGCAACGACTATTATTATACAAAAATGTGATTGTAAAATAACATATATTGCACATAAATTACACATATATTGCGCATTAACTATACTTATCTTATAATATCTAAATTAATTTACTAATCAAACAAACAAATTAACTAAGTTGAGCAAAATAAAAACCTTTATAATATTCTATGATTTTGGGCCCCTTTATAGCATAGGCCTCGGAACGTTGCCCGAGTCTGAATTAAGTTGGCTAAGGACCATAACATTAAGCTCGGTCTCATATACGGCTGCAACAAGGAGGTTCGAGACCGTGTAATTGACCTAGAGAAAAGCCCCCTTATATTTTTTGTGCATAATAAAGTTGTTCAAGAACTTACAGACATTATATTGGCTCTGCGTGTTGATCATGATATTCTTGATTTAGTGGACATGATTCGACTTATTCATGAAGGGAAATCGGAGTGGCTCGAGATTCGAGAACTCTCAAAATTGGTGGAAATGCTTCAACAAGAAGCTGCGATTTATAAGAGAGTTCATCAAGAACTTCCACCTAGGGTGGCCACTGGCAGGAAGGTTCATGGCTAGCTGACTAGCTAGCTCACCTTACTAACTGGCGATCTAATGTAGCTAAGGTTATACTTGATGGTTTTAGTGGTTCTGTTAAACTTTATGTTCTTATTGTCGATCGTTTTCCCTTGTTTAGA
Source organism: Spergularia marina (assembly GCA_963680865.1). NCBI lineage: Eukaryota > Viridiplantae > Streptophyta > Magnoliopsida > Caryophyllales > Caryophyllaceae > Spergularia > Spergularia marina. The sequence continues at coordinate 6,282,229 of OY804545.1, read as the reverse complement.
GCATATGATGCTCGGTCTTTTTTTAGTAATATAAAGATTGTTCCGGTGTGTCATGGGATCCATGTATGTTAGATAACCAACCTAATCAAAAGTGTAGACTGATAGTTAGGGCCCAAACATTGACTTTATATTTTAACACGCCCCCTCACGTGATTGCCCTTTGGACATACATGAAACGTGGACTATATACCAATTCATAGACGGCGATTTGTGGTTAACTCGCACTTGACTAAGGAGGGGGTTACGAGAATTTGAACTTGAAACCTCAGGATAGAGACTCTAATACCATGTAAGACAACCAAATGAACCAAAAATCTAAACTAATAGTTATGTCCCAAACAATAACTTTATATTTTAACAATGTAGGATACAACGTGCAGTGTTCTGAATTGATAATTATGCATCTTTTGAGTAACATTGTCACTATCGTTTTTTTTTGGCCTAGCTACTAGTTTTAGGACGACCGACGACCATAGCCTTCATACGTGAAAGAGTTTAGGGGCCTTGTTCGATATATATAGATCAGAATATCAGATTATACATACCAGTATATGTCAATAAAATATACGTACTAATAATATACTCCGTCATCACATAAATCATTCCATGAATCAAACAGTTTTTTGTTAATGCAAGTAAAAATATACATGCTTACTGATAAGTCTTTATTTCGCATAGTTATATATATAGAAATTTACAGTGTTATAACTGCTATATTTGCCCCCATTTATACTCGATTATCATTCAATCTCGCAATATTTCACGTCCTTCGTATAGTTGTTGGTTTTTGAGCTCTTCAGGACATAAAGAAGACATTTTGGAGGATTTAAAATGCGGGATTGAAGTCCTTTGCATAGTGCCAACTTTGGAGCTCAATATCTCCCAAATCACTTGTAATTTTGAAGTTAAACCAATTGAAGGTGAAATATTATGATCTTAGCTTTTTAAAAAGTGGTCACACGCCGAAATCGGATATATAAGTAATGAATAAATTAGAGGCGTTTGAAGTTGGACTGCTGGACCAGTTTTACACGACTCGTGCGCTGATTGCACGGCTGGTGTAAATTCAAGATTTGGTCACTGTAGTGGGCACGAATCGTGTATTATGTCGACTCGTGTAGCTACACGGGTGGTGATTTCAGGATTTTCTTTATTTCGTTTTCGGGGGTTTATTTCCTATTTTTAAATAGGTAGTTGTAAAATAACCTCCTAGGTATTTAAACCTAGTTAAGCCCTTATAACTTTCATCTAAGCTTTCATTATTTTCTGAACACCTTTATTTTCAAGACTTCAAGTTTATTTCAAGATTCAAGCACTTTTGTATCGGATTCGAGGATTATTTCTATTATATTTCAGCGTTATTCAGACCCAATTGAGAGTATTGTATTTCTTCCTTTATTCCTTCAATTATGTCTTCTTTTAGTCTTATTGTTGTTGTTAAGTTCAATATGTGCGAGTAGTCTTTCTCTAGGGGTTTGATCGAACCCTAACATGTTAGATGCTACGATTTAATTCATGAATTAGCAAGTTAGATTATTCATATGATTAGGGCTTATGGTTAGGTTTAATTATCAATTTGATTTTGATTATTGTTGTCTAATTTATATGCCTGTTGCTGCGATTAGATTTACACTAATTTATGCTTGTTGAGTGCTAAACGGAGTTTATAAACGGCAGTTGTGATTCTTGTTTAGTGATGAGCCCTCTAATATTGATTAGGATTGTTTCACCACGGGAGTGGGTTGATAGGACTAGTTGGGAAATTTATGCGTGCTTAATGCTTCTTATTACTTGATCATTTCACTACAGAAGTAGGATTTAAGATAGTAATTAGATTAGACTATGATACCCTCGCCAGGATAAGTAGTTCTTTGCATAATCTCTCCGAATCTATGTGTAATTGACTTGTTAGGTGTTTCAATATCGTAGTAGATGCATTTTAGTGGGGATATCTCCACCCTTGGCCTTTAGTGCATTGATTTAAACCGATTTCATTTGCATTCTTGCTTGTTCCAATTGATACAATCACCAAACCAATTCGACTTTAGCGTAGCTGATTCCACAATCTTTTAGACAACTTAGAAATTATTCATACCACCCTGAGATCGACCCGTTAGCTACAATAACCCGTACACTTTCGGTTAAATAAACACGTAACACTTACAATTAGATCATGTAACCAAAATAACACAAACAAAATGAATGCATTGAGAAAGAAAATCTTTGCTCGTTATCTTAATAATGATAAAAATTAAGATTAATATGCATTTTATGGTCACTAGCTAGGTTTAATATATTATAACTAATGCTCATGAGTATAGTAGTATATGTATATATAAGAATCGGTCTAATTCATTTTTCGATCAATTGACTTAGGTTGTGCAAGTTTTACCGATATTTGCATTCAATAATTTGATTCAAAGAGAAAAGAAAAAAACAATGAATTTAGCAAGACTTATAGGTGGTCAGTGGCTGCTGTAGTTATGCCATTCTATTCTGTTCTTGTAATTATTTTTAATATTAAGATTAGAGACTATTGGCCTGCACAAGTAAAACTGGCACCATCATCAACTACGCAAGTGTAGCTGAAGCTTCCGGTAACTTATCAGATGGGGTATTTAGATAATTATATTTCGAATAATCGTGTTTTATTTATTATTATTCACCTAATATAGACTTATATAAGCTTATATGCTATTGGTAGTAATGAACCATACTAGAAAATCTAATATATTATATATATAGAAGTGGGATTTTTGAAGAGCATAGAGAGAGTCATCATTTTAGAAATATTCAAAGAGTTAAGTTTATAGTGAAAGAGTAAATTAAACAAAAAAGTTTAGTGTATGGTGAAAGAGTAAACAACATAATACAGCTTTATCATTTAAGATAAATACGTAACAGTAATAGATAATTTAGATGCACGAGCTCATACAGAGTCCAAAAAAGGAGATGATAAATTACACAGGTATTCATTAACCATTCACACAGAGTCTCATTTTCGTGAAACTCTTGCATAAAGCTATATTATTGAAACACGGTACAATTAATCATACAATTGGCTATGTGTATCATAAACTTTTGAAACATATATCATTTTATTTGATTAGAAATGTATATCAATTTGAGATCCACTTATATATTTTCCGATATACAATGCTTAATTTTTGAAATCAATATTATATACTATAAATCTATTAAAAAAGGTTTTTTTTTTTTTTTTTTTTTGAAGATATAGATAAGAAATGTTGTTGTATAATATAAACATGAACAATCTAGACAATATTGTATTTGGTTTTTTTTTTTAATTGATCAAGATTTTTAAAATATATGTAAGCAACATCACAATAATTGTTATGATTTATTTTAATTGAAACGATAGCATAGTTGGTTATAAACATAAAAATCATTAAAAATAATATAATATTTAAATCGTGCAACGCACGGGCTTAAAACTAATTATTGATGCTTTGAGAGAAATTTGGGTATTTTTGACTTTTTATGTTTATTTATGCCTATACAACTTGTCACAAAATGCATGATCCGATTATTGAGCCAATTAATAAACAAAGTTAATTGAGATGTAATTGATAGACATATACTCCCTCCGACCCAAAAAATTGTTCCTCTTTGAGTTGCACACAACAACCAACAAATCATTAAACAATTCTTAATAAATTGGTAAGTAAATATTAATGACACAAATAACTACACTTACCCTCTGATCCCACCCCTCCCTACCCCCGACCAACTGCCCCTCCACCACCAAACGCACCGGCAACCCATCACTTCACCCCCACCGGCGAATCACCCCACCATCGAATAACCCCCATCGGCGAATCGCCCCACCGTCGAATCGATCACCCCACCGTCGAACCACCCCAACATCAAAAGATTCAATCGGCTTCGTTGGGCTCTCTGCCCATCGTCATCGCCGTGGAGTGCATTCTTAACCGACCTTTGATGGTTAATTTCAGTGGAAGATTCAACCCAGAGCCGTCTCCCTGACCTCAACACCTTCACCAACTCCCCGCCTTTCGTATTCGGCACGAATACTTTCGTCGACCTCCGCATCTCCACTGACGGCATCGGCGCCAGTTTTCCACAAGTCAACTCACTGGTTCGATTGAACTCGTCTCGCTCTTAATTAGCTTTAGAGTGTGTTTGGAAACAAGGATTTGATTCTCAAATCCAAATTTGACACAAATCCCACGTTTAGAAATTCAAGAATTTGAAAATTTGGATTTGTGTCAAATCCTTTGGAATTTGTTTCAAATCTAATTACGCCAAAAACAAATGACACCTCTTGAGGTGTCATTTTGAAATCCCACCCTCCCCAAACATTTGATTTATATTTGAATTCCACATTCTCAAATGATGAAATTGAAATGATTACAAATTTTTAAATTTTTGTTTCCAAACACTATCTTATACTTTTCCCCAACGAGGCTTATATATGGTCGTGAATGGTTATGGTTATGGTGGGTCGATCTAGTGAGGCTTATGGAGTTATGGTTGTGACTTGTGAACCATTTAGGAATATTTAAACACTTCTAAAAGGGATTTTAGGAAGCCATCAAAATCAATAAAAAGTTTGGAAATTAGTGAAAAACATATGAATTTTGAACACCAAGTGAGGAAATTTTTTGGAAAAAGTAAGGAAGACCAAACAAAAAAAACCAAAAAGAGTCAAATATTATACTGTGATACATTTTTTTTAGACTAAACCAAATTCGAAAAAGCCACATACACGCTGAACAAGGGCATTTGATTTAGATGGAAATAATAAATCGCCATTCTGATAATTTAATTATCCCATTCGTCAATGCACATCTATTTGACATACCATGACTACGACCCTGTTTGATGCGACTTAATAAAAGTAGTATTCAGTTCAGTTCAAAGTCATTTCGATCATATAAGATCAAATAAAAAATGTTCTAATAATGATCAATGCTTTTGGTCCATTATTGATACTAATTCGTTGAATTTCAATCAAATTTTGAACGAATTGAAATCAGATCAGTTTAGTTCACATCCATTCAATTAAGATCAGATTCAAAAGATACAATCCTATTTAAAGGAACCTAAAGCTGCTTGAAACACATAAATAAAGAAAACTAATAAAACAGAAGTAAATACTTTTGGCCTCTCTTTAATTTTTCAATCAAAACAAGACTACTTCCACCCGTTAAGTTTTCTATAAATTATTCATTATCCGTACGTAAAAAACCAAATAAATAAATAGAGAAGCTTTGGTTCAAATTACTTTTCCTCTACTCTCCAAAAAAAAAAAAAAAAAAAAAAAAATCCTCGGTCCTACCACTCTACCTCGCACTCAAGCGTACCCACTCTATTAAGAAGTCTTCAGTCTACTCACAAGTCTTTCGATTAACAAAAGAGTCATTCACAAGTCTCACCAAATTAGATACATACACAGCAAACTAAGAATGGGGGATGAGACGATGAGCAGCAACTTTAAAGTAAACAGATTCATTTCCTTGTTAAAACTTCCTTCTGAAGCCGGCTTAACTCAACAACCTCTTCGATCACCATCACCGTCACCGCCGTCTGACTTCATCGGAATTATCCTCTTCCACCTCCACCAGTGCCTCATGTTCTTGCCCAACCTCATCGCCTCCTTCTTCTCCGCCATCTTCTCCACCATCCACCACTTTTTCGCCGCCATAGCAAACTTCTTCTCCGCCATCTTCTCCTCCATCCACGACTTTTTCGCCGCCATAGCAAACTTCTTCACCTCCATTTTCTCCACCGTCCACGACTGGTTCGCCGTCGTACCCAACTTCTTCGCCGCCTGCTTCTCCACCATCCACGACTTTTTCGCCGCCGTACCCAACTTTTTTACTCAAATCTTCTCCACCGTACACGGGTGGTTCGCCGCCGTACCCGATTTCTTTTCCTCCCTTCTCTCAACCGTCCACGGGTGGTTTGCCGTCGTACCCGATTTCTTTGCCTCCCTTCTCTCCACCGTCCACGGGTGGTTCGCCGCCGCACCCGACTTCTTTGCCTCCATTTTCTCCACCGTACACGGCTGGTACACCGCCGCACCAGACTTCTTCGCCTCCGTTTTCTCCACCATCCACGACTGGTTCGCCGTGGTCATACCCGACTTGTTAGCCAGGCTGTTATCCGACTTGGACGAGCTCCTACCACCTAAGACTCGGGAGCGGTGGCTACACGAAGCTGCTCGCTGGCTAACCGTTGCGGCGCCATACCTCGCCGGCGGCGCATTGTTGTTTTTCGTTCTCTACTACGGTATACTGCCAGCCGTTTTGAACTGCGTAATCGGTGTTCTTAAAGCATGTTGTAACTTCCTAAGATGGGTCTTCACCCTGCTTTGTACCGTGTGTCAAAGTGTGTTCAATACGCTTTGTACCGTGTGTAAAAATGTGTTCGATACGCTTTGTACCGTGTGTAAAAGTGTGTACACTACGCTTTGTACCGTGTGTCAAAGTGTGTTCAATATGCTTTGTACCGTGTGTAAAAGTGTGTTCAATACGCTTTGTAACGTGTGTCGAAGTGTCGGAAGTTTATGTAGTTCGGCGGATCCGGCCTTTAAGATGATGGTTGCACCGGGTACGGGTGGAGCAGTGATGATCTCAAGGGCTGCTTTTGAAAGTCTCCCCTCTGCTTATTTTCGGGCACTTCGGTGCGGCGAAATAATTTTCCGCTGATGGAACAATCTTTCGCTACGTGTGTGCGTGGTTCCAAATCGTATGTTTGTTTGTGGGATTCAAATGCTTGTGAAGTTGTGATCATCACTTTGAATTTGTTTCGCAATGAAGTTTATGTATTTGAATTTGGAAACACTACACATTACTTGTATCCAATTAATTTGCGTTTAACTAATTACGAGTTAACTATATGAATGTGGTATAATGTTTTCAACTTTTTATCAAATGGGCATTGAACGTTTATTTTTTATCGATTGGGGATTGAAAACTAACACCGTTAGTTTACGCTGAGGTGGCAGTTAAAGTTACCTACCATTACTTTCTCAAGCAAGGAAAAATCAGAATTTTTTTCTCCCTGCTATCTCTAACAAAAAATTAAAACCCAGAAATTTATCCCTGCTCTCTCTAACAAAATAAAAAATAAACAACAAACCCAAAAATTTCTCTCTGCTCATAATCTTCCTCACCTTAATGCTTCTTCCCAAGTTTTTGATGAAATACTCAAATTCAATCTAAACCCCTAGTAAATTTTCAGCAAAATTCCCAGAGTTTTAGATAGAAATTAAATGAGACTCCAATTTCATTCCTCCAATCTTCCTTACCATCGGTCCATCGCCGTCTCTTCGCTCACCTTTTCGACTACTGCCGCCGTCGCCGTTTTTCAAGTCGAATCTCGGTCCACCCGCAACAAGCCAACAAACACTTAAATCTTCCCCAACCTTGTACTTGAATAATTGGTAAAAAGCCCCTTCAATTACAACAATCTCATCTAACAAATAAATGATCATGGTTTTTTGTTTGGGGGGTTATTTTGATAAATTTATTAAAAATTCTAGGGAAATTGACTTTGAATGGGCGGATTCATTCTGATTAATCCTCCTATGGTAGATGCGAGTAAGTTTATAGTACTGGCCGAAAATTTCTTATTGAAATCTTGATGATGAAGATAGAAAGAGGAGAGAGAAAAGTAGAGGGGGACTAACGTCTGTTAAGGCATTCCCCTAACGATAAAAGAAAAAGAATCCATTCCCCATTCGATAAAAAGATGAAAACATTATACCCCATCCATACACTTAACTAATTACTCACTTATGTACTTTTTTTTTTAAACAAACAATGTTACAAGTAATTTGCTTCGTTCAATTAATTTCTCAGCAATCTTAGCTTGTTTACTCATTTCGTCTTTATTATATTTTGATTATACGTTAACAAATAAAAAGTAGATCGATTCGATGTGATGTTCAATCTACCTTTATTCTTTCCTGAACGACAGAGTATAGTGGCTGCTGGCGCGCAAATTATACCATGCTCTCGGGAGCACAATAGGCATGGTGGTCATTCTCATAATAGAGGAGTGTGAACCACACTTAAAATAATTTAAAATCTATTTAAGTGTGGTCCCTACTCCTCTATTGTGAGGAGGACCACCATGCTCCTTGTGCTCCCGGGAGCATGGTATAAGCAATGCTACTGGCGAGTAGGGTAGTCATTGAGGAGTTCTGATAAACCAATCACAGTGATTGAGTGTAAGGACTCAATCACAGGGGCACAAATGTCCTTTCTACATCCAAACTTTATCCAACCCAGATCTGACTACCGCGTCGCAGCCTTTTCCCCACGCATCACCCCCGGAATCCCATCCAACCCAGCGTCCAATGTCGGCGACCACCTTCCCTCCGGCGTCGCACCACCGACAAGGCTAAAAAGACACCCTATAATGGTGGGGTAATTGAATGGGTGTGGTGAACCCCATTTGGGGTGAGATTCTCTAAAGTGGCCGGAAAATGGGTTTAGGGTCCCTCTTCCCGGCGCCACGTTTGGGACCCTAAGCCCATTTTCCGGGTGTGTGGGTGAAGCTTGGAGGTGGGGCGTGGTGGCTAAGATGGACAGGAGAGAGAGAAGACTGGATAAGGGTATGTGTGGGGAAAGATTTTTGGCCTTTGGATTTGGAGCATGAAAATGGATTGCTAAGATTCGTCCACCAATCCGTGATTGACATTATTTTGCCAATTACGGAGATTGGTTTAGTAAAACTCGTCATTGAGCACCTCTTGTCTATGCTTTCATTCAAGCAAGTCAAGACTCAAGAATCATTTCAATGTTCGTAGAAGTTTCTTGTGCATTAAGAAAGAGAAAGTAATTATTTGTGACATCACCATGATTACGTCAAATATTCAACAAGCATATATTAAAGAATTTGAGGCACTTAATTAATACTTCATCCGTGTTCGTACATCTTCGTGAACTAGAAAAAGAAGAGCAACTCCTCTACTCTCTAGATAGAAAATGCATATCATCAATTCATTACTACAGATTTTTTTTCCAATCTTCTTTTTCTTACTGTAGTATTTCCTAAAAAAAGAATTGAAATAATCTAAGAGATTTTACCAACCTTGCGACTTATGAAAAATCAAGGCACAAATTTAATGCTAATAGTTAGCCCTAAGATATGATTGTAACAAAACCCTTAGTTTTAAGGAAATGGAGAATTTTAAGAATTACTGATTTTGAAAACAAATCAAATTATATTTTGTTTTTATGAATGGATTCACAATATTTTTGATTTACTGTCAGTGATTGACATAAATTTACAACACAATCAAATTAGTTATTATCCACCAAATTTATTGTACTACAATTGGTGTGTATATAACTTGAATTCTAGATAATTTTCCAGTGTCTAATGTAGACTTTTAGGATTTCCTTCGGAAGAAACAATGCTACAAGTAATTTGCGTTCAATATAATTAGTTCCTCAACAATTTTATTTACTCATTTCGTCTTTACTATATTTTGATTAAACATTAACAAATGAAAAGTAGATCGATTGAGTGTGATATTCACTTATTGTTATGTTAGTTAACTTCTACATCCAAGAAGAAAGAGTTGGAGAGAAAGAGAAAAATGGAAAGAGAAAAAGGGGAAAGTAAAAAAAACCCCAATGTGCGATTTTTTCAGCAAAAATCCCCAAATCGTGATCAAAAACCTAAATTCACTCCGGTAAAACCCAAATTTCACACAGATTCTCAATCTTTTGATCTCCCACAAGATGGTCCACCTCTTTTTCACTTTGTCAATCGCCGAAGACAGGGAGCTAGTTTGGCTTTCTCTCGCTCCAACTACACAAAAATAATCCATGGCGATGATGTTACGTACTACAATCCGCACAGCTGCTCGACCTTGTCAATCCGTCTGCTCTCATCCGCGAAGTCGAATTCAGCTTACACAGCTTCCGATCACCAATTTGAGGACAATTTTAATCAACCCCAGGTGGGTACTACCACGAATTTGGGGAAAAAGCGGAAGGCATCGGATGGGGATGCCACCCATAATCATAAAAGTCGTCGACGGGGGGCGACTTCACCCAATTCAGCTCAGCAATCAGGCCAAAAGAGGAAGGTGACTGATTTGAGTGATTGTTTCCCCAACAATCACAAAAGGCCTCGTATGGAGCTGTTACGACCCTCCAATTTGATCTTCGGCCGGCGTAAACGACTTCGGAGATCTGTTTCTGAGGTGTTACCCACTAACCCTAAGAAGCCGAGGTTTGAATTGCAAGGTCTCGTCCCTGCTGTTTCGTTTTTTAGCCCTCCAGTTCGTCCTCGCAAAAGGAAGACGTGCTCCTCCAATGATCTCAGCTGGGACGACAGGGAGCCGTTTATCTCATCTTCTTCCGATCATCACTTATTCAGTTCCGATTGTATGTTCCCGAGGAAACGCTTTCGTCCGCTCTTGGTTGCCTGCTCGGACGAGGGAGAGTCTACCGGTTTTCTGGCCGATTCTGGTGGTAAGTGTCTTCGAAAACGTCTCAATTGCTCTTCATTTCAGCCTGTTCATTCCGGACTCAAGTCTCTAGGTCAGTGGATTTTTAAAACTAGCGTCTGTTTTACTGATGCTCAGGCGGAGGCTGCAGAGCAGCCCCGCCGTTCGCCATGAAACTCTTATGTTACAATTGCCGAGGGTTAGGCAACGACCCGGCAGTTGTGCGATTGAAAAAGTTGCTAAGGGGGGAGCACCCTGATGTGGTTGTTCTGATGGAAACAAAATTGCGAGAGGATGAGATGAAGTTGCTAGTAAATCGTCTAGGAGTTTTTCAAGGTCTTTATGTTGACCCAGTGGGTCGTTCTGGTGGTCTTGCTATTTTATGGCAAGGGGATATTACTATTTCTTACCTGTCTTCTACGTTTCATCATCTTGATGTTGTGGTAGAAGGGCTGTTTAATGAGAGTCAATGGAGGCTAACTGGTTTCTATGGTTGGGCTGAAAAGGAAGAAAAATATCTTTCGTGGGATTTGTTGCGGGGCTTAAAGGATGTTTCTGATCTTCCTTGGTTAGTTATAGGAGACTTTAATGAGATTTTCTATGAGCATGAAAAGGAGGGGGGTGTTTTGAGGGAGCAGAGAGTTATGGATGCCTTCCGTAACGCTGTGGACGACTGTGGGCTGAAAGACATAGGTTATATGGGGGAATGTTTTACTTGGTGGAACAAACAAAGTGGGGACGATAGTATTAAGGAGAGACTTGATCGTGCTCTAGCTTCTACCTCATGGATTGCTGAAAACCCGCTTCTTATTCTGAAAAATTTGGATCGTGATAAATCTGATCACAATCCAATAATGTTGACGAAGTACTCTTCCCCAAGGCGTAGAAAGAAGCATCGTTTTCGTTTCGAAAACATGTGGACTATGTCAGAAAACTGTGCAAGGGTAATTAAGGATGCCTGGGCCACCACTGTTTTCCAGGAGGCCGAGGACCGCGTTTTGCGGAAGCTGGAGTTCTGTTCGCGGGCGCTGTTGGAATGGAGTGTAGCTGAATTTGGTGTTTTGAGAAAGAAAATTGAGGATACTAGAAAACGCATGATGTTTCTTGATTCCCTTGCGCCTACTGCAGAGGTGGTGGATGAGAGACGCCAGGTTTGTAATAAGCTCGATGAGTTACTGATGATGGAGGAAGCTTATTGGAGGCAGCGATCTCGGGTTACAAACCTAGCCGAAGGTGATCAAAGTACTAAGTTCTTCCATACATAAGCGTCTGGTCGGAAAAGAAGAAATCACATAGAAAAGGTCAAAGATAGCAGCGGGGAATGGGTAGAGGGTGATGATGCGATTGGGGAAGTTGCTTGGCAGTATTTTCATACTCTTTTTGCAGCAGAGCATTGTTTGGGTGTGGAGGAGGTAAATAGTGGGGTGAGATCGAATGTCACTTTAGAGATGAATGAGCTCCTGATGAGATCTTTCAAGAAGGAAGAGGTGTACGATGCCTTGACACAGATGCACCCGAATAAAGCCCCTGGTCCTGATGGCTTCAACGCAAAATTTTACCAGCACTACTGGGACGTGATTGGCTCCGATATCTCTCAGCTGGTGATTGATTGCATTACTGGACGTGTCAACATGGCTTCACTTAATTCCACACACATGGCCCTAATTCCCAAGAACAAAAATCCCAGTACGATGGCGGACTTCAGGCCCATTTCATTGTCTAACGTAGTTTACAAGTTGGCGTCAAAAGTCCTAGCTAACCGGCTCAAGCCTTTACTTGGGGAGATAATTTCAGAAGAGCAAAGTGCCTTTGTCCCTGATAGATTAATCTCTGACAATGCTATGATAGCTTTTGAGATTTTTCATTACATGAAATCTCACAATTATGGAGCAAACGGGGTTATGGCATTAAAACTCGACATGAGTAAAGCGTATGATAGGGTCGAGTGGTGTTTCCTACAAAGTGTGATGCGCAAGATGGGGTTTTGTGATGGGTGGGTAACTATGATAATGAGGTGTATTTCCACTGTTTCGTCGTCGCCTCTCATTAACGGTGCCCCGACGAGAGCTTTATCTCCGAGACGGGGTCTCCGACAAGGTGATCCAATATCACCTTTTCTTTTCATTATTTGTGCAGAAGCTTTTTCTAGACTACTCACGAGGGAGGTTCAAAGGAAAGCGTTGACAGGGGTGCAGATTTGCAGAAGGGCTCCGCGGATTTCGCATCTGTTTTTTGCAGATGACGCTATTATTTTCTGTAAGGCTGATGTTTCCAGTGTGACCACAGTGAAACAAATTCTGGAGGAGTACCAAATGCTTCAGGGCAGAGACTTAATATGCAAAAGACGGAGACCTATTATAGTGCCAATGTTACTCGCGACACACGCTCGGAGCTTACTGGTATTTTGGGTGCACGTAATGTCAGTGAGCCTGGAAAATATCTTGGTCTGCCAGCTATGGTGGGGCGCAATAAGACTGCCATTTTCTCAACTATCCGAGAAAGAATTTGGCAGAAAGTAAAGGGATGGAAAGAGAGGTTGTTGTCATTTGCGGGTAGAGAGGTCTTGATAAAGGCCGTAGGCCAATCGATCCCTACCTACCATATGAGACTCTTCAAATTTCCGTCCTCTTTATGTCATGACATTGAGATGGATTTGGCGAGATTTTGGTGGGGCTTTGGCGAGGAAAAACGTAAAATTTACTGGGTGGCTTGGGATAAGTTATGCAAGACGAAAGGTGAGGGAGGTCTTGGGTTTCGTCACTTGTCGTCTTTCAACACAGCAATGCTTGCTAAACAAGGTTGGCGTCTTATGGAGTATCCTAACTCGCTGGTTGCTAGTCTAATTAAAGCAAGGTACTATCCTACTAGTGACTTCTTGAATGCGGATTTGGGGCATCATCCGAGTTATATATGGCGTAGTGTACGAGAGGGTCAAGAGATTCTGAAACTCGGGTGCAGATGGATTATTGGTGACGGAAAGAAGGTGCGGGCTTGGAAAGACAACTGGTCTATGAACCCTCCCTCTTTCCGACTTATTTCCCCAGTGAGTTCGAATGAGGAAGAGCTTGTGAGTGACTGGATTGATGCTGATAGCGGGAGGTGGCGAGCAGATGTTGTACGGAGCAGACTTCTGCCTTTCGAAGCTGACGACATTCTGCGACTACCAATTAGCATATTCTCTGAGGACAAGCTTGCTTGGCATTTCGCAGATGATGGTGTTTACTCGGTTAAGACGGGCTATCATTTCATTAGGTGGAGAGATGTTTTGTTTGCAGGAGGTGCGAGCTCTAGCTCAGATAACTTGAGTAAATTTTGGAAGCATCTTTGGAAACTTAAATTACCTCCGAAGGTGAGATCTTTTCTTTGGAGAGCTTGTAGCATGGCTCTTCCTAGTGGTGTGAATTTGCAGGTTCGTATTAAGGAATTTGAACCCACTTGTGCTCGCTGTAACGAAGCTGTTGAAACGGACTTGCACGCTATCCTCTTTTGCCCAGAAGTAAGTCTAGTGTGGGAGGAACTTGGTATTCAAGCGACCGAGGAGTGGGGTGCCAGTAGCTGCATGCGGGACTGGGTTATGCTGATTTTACAGGATAATAGGGGAGATGAATGGAGGGGAAAGGTCTTTCTGGTGGCCTGGGCTCTGTGGAATGAAAGAAATGTTGTTGTCCACGGGAAACAGAGTCGTGCAGCTTGGAGTGTTGTAGCAGGGGCATCTAGTTTATGGTGTGCGTATATGGAGGCGAATGCGTTGTTTGAAGAGAAGGCGTTGCAGAATAGTGGGAGTAGTGATCAGTGGTGTCCACCAATGGCGGGAGTGTGGAAGTTAAATGTCGACGGGGCTCTTTTTGGAGACAGAGGTTGCGGTTTGGGCTTTGTTTTAAGGGGTAGCCAGGGTGAAGTTGTTCTTGCAGGCTGCCAGCATTTGCGTGAGGGATGGGAACCTGTTGTTGTGGAAGCCAAAGCCATCTGTTTTGGTTTACGGATGGCTCACCAACATGGGTATAGGAATCTTGTGATTGAGTCTGATTGTATGCAAGTTGTTTCTTTACTAAAGCGTAGAGTCTTGCCTTTAACGTATTTGGGTAATATTTGTAAAGAGTTAGTCGAGTTGTTTAGTGCTTTTGAGTCTATAGGTGTCTTTCATATTAGGCGGGGCGGTAATCAAGCAGCTCATTACATTGCTCATGTGTCGCCGGTTGATTACTCGTGCCAAGTTTGGGTTCTTGGAGGTCCCGCTGGACTCCTTGATGTAGCAGCTGCGGACTTTTTGTCCGTTTTTTTATCGTAATATATATGCATAGATTTCAAAAAAAAAAAAAAGTTAACTTCTACATCCGTGTCCGTACAACTTGTGGACAAAAAAGAACCGCTCAAGATGGAACATGGATCATCATATCAATTCATTATTATAGATTTTCAATCTACTTTTTTCTTTCCTAAACGACAAAGTGTAGTGACTAGTAGGGTAGTCATTCCGCACGTCTTGCCTTTGCTTTCACTCAACCACTCAAAGTCAAGAGTCAATTCAATGTTCGTAAAAGTTTCTTGTTTAAAAAATGATGAGAAGGTATAACTATTTATGACATCATCATGATTACATCAAATATTCAACAACCATATAATACTCCGTCCCAAATTAAATTTATCATTGAATAATAATATGTGAGCGGATTTCATATTTCATGTGAAGTTTAATTTGGAATGAAGTGGTATTAAAGAAATTTGAGGGCCAGATATACAAGGATGAGAAGGCCATTGTAATTTAGCAATGTAAAAGGTACGGTGAAATATAGAGAGAAATGAGTATGATTAAATTTAATTGCGCAATTGTAAGCTTTTTGTTTGAGAGGCACAAGCGAGTAATGCGACACGAGATGGGATTGAGAATAATCCTCCAAATTTTCACTAAAATTCTAATGTCCCCTTAACAAAAACATTAACTCTTTGACACTATCTAGTTGGAAACTAATCCGTCCCAAAGGTGCTCAACTTTCTCTACTCCTTCTGTTTCATTCAATTTTTACGTTGGGTTTGGATTCTCCTCACAAAAATCGGCCCAACGTAAATAATTGAATAAAATGAAGGGAGTATTTAGATCTTGCGAATAATGCTCTCCATTGGAAAATTGTTTTTTTTTTTTTTTTTTTTTTTTTTTTATTTACCGGATGGAGTATGTAAACAACCAAAAGAAACGAATAGAATATCAAAAAGCGTTCGTTCTCTCAGTCCCACACTCCCACCAGGCCACTACCTCAAGCGTACCCACTCAGTCTTAGCTATTAACATTATTTCCTCGCTACGTGTGTGCGTCGTTCCTAATCGTATGTTTTCGGGGGTTCAGAATTTCTATAGTACTGTTATATCCGTTGTTTTTAAATTGTTAATGTTTGGTTCGGCAATTTAAGGGATAATGTAAACATGTTTTTTTAAAGTCTTCTGCTATGTAACATATATATATTTTGATTCAAATGCTATTTTGATCACTTGATCAGTTTAGGCCCTGTTTGATATGATTGTATCTTTCTGAACTGATCTGAATGATTCTAAATTGACCTGATCTGATTTGAATGACTCTGAACTGATCTGATATGATCTGAATTTGTTGAAAAATTTGATTGAATTTCAACGAATTAGTTTCAATTATGGACCAAATACATTGATAGTTATTTGAACATTTCTGAACCGATCTGATCTGAGCTGAATAATTCTGATCTGATCTGATCTGATTTGAATGATTCAGAGCTGATCTGAAAGCTACATTTATTAAGCCCTATCAAACAGCTTTGGAAACATCTTTTCCTTCCTTAATTATTTGCGTGCAATTTGCTATTTATTTCACAATCTTGCGATGAAGTTTTTATTTAAACAACTACTGTATGCTACGAGTTTTTGTTTTTGTTTAGAGAAAACAATATTACGAATAGAAGGATTTAAAAATTGAATAATTATGCTAACGATCATCATCATACTCCTCTATTAACAATAAAGTATTATGGAGTTAATTTATTTTCTCAATTTTTGAGTTCTTCATATTTAAACTACTAAGTATTAATAAATCTACAAATAAAAACCAAAGTCATGTTCACTTGACTCTTCATCCATGTTGGTACAACTTTGTGAACCAGAAGAAGAAGACTAGCTAGAAGAGCAACTCCTCTAGTTTGTGATCTCTAGATAGAAAATGCATCATCAATTCATTACTAGGTTACTACAACAAAGTGTCATGGCTTAGTAGGGATGGAGTAGACCGTAGCCATTGCCTCATTGGACATACATCTTTTGCCTTCGCTTTCACTCAAGACTAGCTCCAATAATCATTTCACTAGCAACTAATAGGAAATATGTGCCACCTAATATTCTAAACTACCCACTTATTAATAGGAAACCAGAAACAGTTTCTCAGTTTTAGGTGTTTGGCTAGTTTTTATTTTCTAGGACACAGAAACAGTACAGAAATACTTTAGAAATTTGGCCAAACACACCCATATATGCCAACCTCTATACGACTATAAATAGTGACGTTCAATTTTCCTAAGTTATTTCAACTTGCAACATTTCTCTCTTCTTTAAAATCGGAGTTCAACACGTATGTGACTATCAGAAATAATACACATTACTACTACAACCATGTTTTCTACAAGATCATACACCCTAAATTTCGATGGATCACACAACAACCAGGGTAACAAAGCTGGAGCAGGGTGCATCATAAGAGACAATGATGGCGAACTTGTTGTGGCAGCTGCATACAATCTCTCAAAAACCGACATACCCTTCTACAACGTCGCCATCGCCGAAGCCGTTGGTCTACGTAACGGCTTGAGATTGGCTAAGAAACACAAGCTGACGCTTAATCTTGTTCAAGGGGACAACAAAGAGGTCATTGATCTCGTCCTCGGCTTCGCCAGACGGCAACTGCCACCACCTTTGAGTGGTATCATTGCCGAGATTAAAAGCCTAATTAATCTTAAAAACACTGAGGTTAAGCTTATTGATCGTGATAACAACGAAGTTGCTGATATGTTTGCGACTATTGGGTTGTCTAGCCTTGTTTCTGAATCGGTTTTTGAGAGACATGACATTGATAATCTTCCTCCTAAGGTATATCCGTTACAACTCTAGTCGGACTAGTCCTTTTTTTTTTTCAATGTTTTGATTTGCTCTGATCTGCAAGAAATTGACTCTGATGTTTAGTAACTACGTATAGTGGTCACTTGGACAATGAATATATGTCACGCTAGAGTAATCCACTAACTTATAAACACGTTGTGAGCTTTAGTATTCGTTTTGTGTATTTAATTATCATGAATGTAACTGACGTCTACTAATATATATACCAGTTGGTTAAGCTGATAAATCAAGAAAAGGTAAGTAGAAGCATCACAAGAAGGAATGGTGATGGAGAGGGGAGTAGCATGGCGAGAAACATTGGTGTGGCGGGTGCCGCGGTTGCTGGAGTGGCACTGTTAGGCTGGGGGGCTCTCAAGCTGTTTTCCAATGACAATTCGTCTACCTCGTCTAATCCGGATAATCAGCTTGATAAGCTCAGTAAGGCTATTCAAGAAGTACAAAAATCATGGGACTACAACAACTGTAGTAGTAAAGAAGAAGATTTCCAAGAAACAAGAAATACCCTGCAGTATTTCGGGTCTGATAGAAACCAGTTACAAAAAGCGAGGGCTGGATGCATAATAAAAAACAAACAAGGCGAAATGGTTGTCGCGGCTGCGTACAACCTCGACTACCAGTACCCGAATTGTAACATAGCGATAGCGGAAGCCATTGCTTTGAAGGAGGGTCTGAAGCTGGCTAAGGACCGCAACATTAGGCTCGGTCTCATACAAGGTCGCAACCAGGAGGTTCGCGATCGAGTACTTGACCGAGAGAAGCGGTTCACCACATGTCCTGAACTTGGTAAACTTGTTCGGGAGATTAAAGATGCCCTATTTATGCATGTTGATCAGGGAATTATTGATGCAAAAGACAAGCTTCTAGTTATCGTTGATGAAGAGGAAATTGAAGTGGCTCGAGAACTTGCAATTGTTGGTGGTAAGCTTAAAGAAGAAGTTATGACTTATGACAGTGTTGAAGACCTCCCACCTAGGGTGGCCGAAAAGATTTCTTATGGCTCACCCTACTGACGATCAATCGATGAACGATGATCAAATGTTGATGGAAAAATAATTTCCTGATTGAATAAGTTTTTACTGATTTGTTCTGTTATATTTCATGTTTAGGAGCATATGATGCTCTTGTCCATCTGTACGGATTGTTGTGGCCTGGTATGTATGGCTAGTATGTGAGATACTCTGTTTTTAATGCATCTGTTGAGCCAACTGTCCTATATCGGTCTTATTATCGCATTTGTAATCTCCTATAACCCTCTCTTGGTGTAGCAGTTAAAGAGTTTAAGACAACTTAATTAGAATATGTTGTACATCGGAAGTTTCCTATACAATATGTCTCAGATTTAAGTTGCACATCAAACATATAAGTATGTGAATGAGCCTTAAAATGAAACTACTTATTACATTACCATGTTCTTTCGAGTTTGGACACACTATGATACTAGTAAACACTTTTACATTTAATTTAGAGAGATTTTTTTTTACTGAAATATGTGGGTAATTAACATTAGTGTTTGTCGCATATAATCGCTCTCATTTTCGACGTGGTGTTCGTCGAAATGTTATATCTTATGTGCTACATAGACATATAGTGAATCAAACGTATAAACATGAGTAATGAGTTACTGTTGGTCCAATGTGTTTTACGTACATATTAGATAGACAACAATATTGTATCAATTTTCATTTGATCGGACATTCATAAGCTTAAAAAGCATTACCTTTTAATTACCTCATTTCAAATCTCATATTTTCTAATTCTACGTACTACTTTACCATACAACGTCTAACCAACTATTAATTCAATATTTCAATCAACTGGTCAATTTCAATAAATGCGCACATAGGCTATATATAAACCATTGAATATCATACTCCTTGACGACCACCTAATAACCTCAATTCCTCAAACATCACAACTAATCAACAATGGGAGAGATTAAGGAAGGGCTAAGCATTGCATTTCCAGAGCTAACCAAGTTTATTTCCGATCATTCAGAGTGGTTAGGCCTGCTCGCACTAATTATCTTTGCATTGCTTATCATCCTACTCATTTGTTCATGCTGCTGCTCAAGATCTAACAAGATGATGAAGGCTCCCGGTGGCCGCAGCCGAAAGATCCCTAGAAGTGGGTTTAATGGCAATCCGAAAGGCTTCTTCAAGAATCAACGCTCTTCTCGTAAATCCAGTTGATTGGATTATGACGACCTCTATACTCCTTCCATTTCATCTGTTTCTTTATGGTTGTTCAAATTTTGTGGGGTAAACTTGTCAAATGTAACAAATTAGAAGAAAAAGAGTGTGAGGAAGTAATTACGTTGGGTGAGCTTGCATTAATCTTAGCTTGTACGGAGTACTCCGTATTACGGATGTAATGCTGTCCATTAATTAATGAAATACTTTTATCGGTCTGTATTGTGATTGATTAGAACGTTATCCGCTAAAAGTCTAATGTTTCGATAAACCCATAAGCAATAATGAGAAATGCCAAACATTTGAAATGTGTAGTATGATGCATAAGTGCGTGCTTTTCCTTTTACTTTGCCTTTCGCAAATCAAAGAAACACAATTACATAAAGTAAAGGCGCACTACTTTGTGACTTTTGCTTTCACGACATTATACTACTCAGAGGAGTACACATCAAGACTTAGAAAAGATCAATAATTCATGGATCTAATAAATCCAAAGGAAAACTACGTACCCTTAAATATGTCTATTTTCACAAACTGTTAGTTTTGAGATTTCTTAGTATACAAGATAATTGCATACAACTTTTCCCGATCCATTACAAATGTAAGAAGCGAATATCAGCTAATTTAGCTCGATTGCTTGAAAACTGTGACAAATAAAGTAGCATAGGTCAAAAATCAATCTCTATCAATTAACCTTTTTTCCCCACTTTCACTTGTATACATTAAAAACATAAAAAGACATGAAATGACCATAAAATGGCTTGAATAATTTGCAACAAGCTAAGCACATACTCGTACACTTGAATAATTAACCAATTACCCTTCTAACAAAAAAAACTAGATTCCTCTCACAATAACCTTGCATTGCGCATGCGTGTACTTCAAGTATCTATTTTATTCGAATCTCCACTCTTTGCACAAAATACAAGCAATTATGGACGATGTTAAGGAAAGATCATCACACTTGACATCCTCATTTCTCCACAAAATGGATAATGTCTTACGAGCTCTGCATTTGCCTACGTCGTTAACAATCCCGGCAATCGTCCTCGTATGTCTTCTCCTCTTAGTCTTATGTTGTTGTTGTTGCGGCCGTCGAGAACAAGGTGGTCCGAGCATGGTCATGATCAAGACTCGCGGACGCTAGATAATTTACGGCTGAAGTAACATTTTACTCGATCATATCAACACATTAACGACTTGTTTGGTTTGAAGTCATAAATTGGAGTGGTCAGTTTTGTGTGTATATATCCCATTAGCATTGCTTTGTCTAATTAAATTATCCGAAAAAAGCTTTTATATATCACTGATTGTAGTCTAAATCGTGAAATTAACGCTTAACATCTTGTTAATGTTGTTCCTAGTCATTGTATATGATTTCTTCAACTCATCACCAACGATAATATAGTCTTCTGTCTAGTAGTTTCGTGATAAAACACAATAGTCTAGTAGTAGATAACAACTAGTTCAAGTGGCGAAAATTATCCGATAGTGATACTTATGAGACCATGATGACTAAGGTTAGAAAATCTTTACCAAGTGGCAAATTCAGTTCACACATTTTTGTGCATTGATTTGGTCTTTTGGCCACAACTACCCTACAAGGATAAGGTACAAAGCCCCAAACAAATGCTACAAAACAATTTTGTCCTTAGCCTCCCCACACCACTACTTAAAACTACATATCACTACCTACTAGGAAACTACACCAAGATTACACGCTAATTAAAAGAAACTTCAAAATAAAGCCAACTCAAAAGAGATAGCAAAGAGAAGAAATGGTAGCAACATCAGACCTTTGTGATGCAAACTCAAGCCTCCTATCAACAGGTGAACTAAAGGTACTACTACCACTCTTCAAGCCCTACGGTCGACGACAGGCCTTCAGCGGGCTTGTCGTGACCGTGAGAGTGTTCGAGGACAACGTCCTCGTTCGAGCCTTGTTAGAGTCTAAGGACCACCAAGGGAAGGTGTTGGTGATTGATGGTGGAGGGAGCATAAGGTGTGCTTTGATGGGTGGGCTTTTGGGCCAAATAGCCCAAGATAATGGTTGGGCTGGGGTTGTGTTGAATGGGTGTGTTAGAGATGTGGATGAGATTAATGAATGTGATATTGGGGTTTGGGCCTTGGGGACTAGCCCAGTAAAGTCCAGGAAGTTGGGTGCAGGTGAGAAGCACGTGGGTGTTCATTTTGCTGGGGCTTTGATTAGTGATGGAGATTGGTTGTGGGCTGATAATGATGGAATTTTGGTCTCCAAGCATCAGCTTTCCAGTGACGCATCCTGAATTTTGCTGGTTATACGGCCCCGTTGCAAGTCAATTGTCTCACGTCGAAAGAATAAGTGCAATGTTCAACATTTTCATGTATTACAAATAAAAAGATCGATATCGCTCAGGTTTTCTCAAGGGTTAAGAGTTTGTACATACTCCGTATAAAACTATATGATTATTTTCTTGTGTAATTGTGTGAAGTCTTATGTCTTCTGATATCTTTTTCGAACTTGATTGAACTCTTAGTTACGGTCTAAAAATGGTCTATTTTATGTGCCAACTCATCCTAATATTCACAAGTGTAACGTTCTTGATTAAACTATGGTACGTCATGGGCCAAAAATTTAAGGACTACGTTAAGTTGCTCATTTATATTTGACATATGGTATGGCGTATGGGTCTCGAATTTGGTAAAAGAGCATGAATGCGGTTGATTTATTACAGCCATTTTCTTGCACAATATGATCTTTAGATAATGAAGGGCCAAATGACCAAATTGGTATATAAATGTGCACCCAAATACCAGATTGGTATATAAAAAGTTACAAAAGACATATTGGTATAAGAAGATGCAAATATAGTCAAATAAGCCTAACTTTTTGTCGGTGTTGGAAAATCGACAAAAATAATTGCTTTTCAGTTTTCAAAAATATGAAAAAAATATTTTTTTACTATTCTACAAAAATAATCTTGTGCCATGAAAAATATTTTCAAAATTAGTAAACAATATTTTGTTTATTTTTGAAAATGAAAATTAATTTTTTGTGTCGATTTTTCAACTTCGTGGAATAAATAGGCCTATTTGACTCATATTGTTTATTTATATACCAATATGTCTTTTGAAGGTTATTTTTTATACCAATCTGGTATATGGGTGCATTTTAATATACCAATTTGGTCATTTGGCCGATAACGAAGATGACAACCATTTATCTTTTGGATAATAACAGAAATTAATTTAATTGAGAAATATGAACATGTCCAAAAAATTAAATGGAAGCAAATTGAAGCATATCTCATGTGATCAACTATTTAAGGAAAACAATCAGACTAAATTACAACAACAGAGTAAAATTGCTATTTGCTGCCAATTAAAAAAGGAGCATTAAATGAAGTAATTAAACATTTGAATATTATACCACATTTGTTGATTACTTACCAAGTATGTTTCAAAAACAAGTTTTGCATGTCTATACACTTGTTACTTCATTCCCTACTTTTCTGCTATAAATTGGCACTTCACCTGCATACTTCCTTCCTCATCAGAGTCATCACCTCATTATCCTTATCTTCTTATATTTCACCATCAAATATTAAAGGTGTAACAATTAGACGTATCTATTTCAATTGATTTCGGGTTACCAATACTGTATGATGGCATCACTTGTGGTTCTCACCCTCGCTGTTATAATTTCTGTATGTTTTCTTTACTCCCTTGTCTTTCATTCTATTAAATATTTATCGATCAGTGTTATGCATGCTCGTCCCCAACACAGTGGCGTGCGTAGCAAAAACCATTGTTACATACGTGTCTTAACGTACACTTTGATCTAATTTAATTTGTAGTCTGATATTTTTTTTTGTCTGTCATATAGGTTGCATTGATGCCAATTCCCAACTTAGCTGATTCTCCTGGTGAAGTATATTGGAAATCAAAATTGGGCAGTGAGACTGCCATGCCACCTATCGTGAAGGGTGCACTCAAAGGTACGTATGCTGTTCATGAAATGGTTTACATAAAAAAAATTAAATCAATCATGTATCGTGAAATTCTCAGCCTCAGATACAACTGTTGCATATAAATTTACGATATTCAGTTACCAATCGACACGCCAAAATAAGTCATGTCTTAAAACCAAACCGGAAAATAACTTTGTCAGTCTGTTAGATCAAGAGGAAGTTACTTACTTGATACACTACCTTTGTACAGGGTCTGATGCAAATGCGATGTCTGTGCTAAGACACATGAGACGAAACGGCTTCCCTCTTACGGAACAACTTGAGACGAGTATACTTAAAGATGCAGAAATAGAGGAATACAAAAAGTCATTCACAGTTACAGACATTGACCTTACAAAACATTCAGTCTATTTCATTGAGAATGATCTTACTCACCCTGGTAAAACATTGAAGTTAAACTTCATGAAAGCCGACGACGAAGCTACATTTTTACCCCTTGAAGTGGCCGGATCAGTTCCTTTCACATCAGCCAAACTCTCAGACATCTTAAACATCTTCTCCGTAAATCCGAAATCGAGTGCAGCCAACATCATGGAGGCCACACTCAAATCATGTGAATCAAGTGCAATGGCTGAAGAAATGAAGCTTTGTGCAACTACACTAGAGGCCATGGTAGACTACGTCGTATCGCACGTAGGGAACAAAAATGTGACTACACTTTCAGGTTATGTTGACAGGAACATACAAAATGTGCATAAAATTGTGAGTGCTAAGAAAGTTGAGACGGATTCGAGCATGGTTTGCCATAAGATGGGATACCCTTACGCGGTATTCTACTGCCATAACCTTAAGAAGACGAACATGTACGAGGTTTCGATGGTCGATTCCGAGGGGAAGAAGATGGACGCTGTTGCTGTGTGTCATCAGGACACTTCTTCTTGGAGTGCTACGCATATTTCCTTCCAAATTCTTAAGGTTAAGCGAGGAAGTGTTCCGGTTTGCCATTTCCTCAATGAGAGAAGCATAGCTTATTATCTTAATTAGACATTTGTAGAAGAAAATGTCACATTTTGGCGTGCTAGTATTATGAAATCAAAGTAATAATCCATATGTTTCTACTGAATAATTGTGTGTGCCTAATTACTAGTATAGTCCATGTTACTATCTTTTTTCGACATTCCGCCCCTTATATATTACATCTATATCTATATAATAATATTAATAGGCTAACAAAAAAGTTTCGTTAATCCTACGTGTCATCACAAGAGAGATCGAACTTAGTTGTCACTAATTTAATCCCACATCATTAGCTTACGTGTCACTCTTGGATTTGATGAAATGAATTACAATTTTTCAGCTGCCTTCTTAGACGTTTACAAACACTTAATCTCTTCTAAATTAATTTTCATAAATATCATAATTAGTCACTTATTATTCTTTATAATTGTATTAAACATAATGGCTATTCGTTTGCCAAGTTTGTCAGTTACAACTCAGTTCAATGTACTATATATACCTTGGTTATTTGTTTGATTTTAGTGAGAAAATTAGGCGTGCATGCCTAGCGTGTTGAAAGAGATAACTAAACTAGAAATAAGATAAGATAGTGGTGTGGATAATTTTACCATACAACAATATTGAGAAATATTATGATCTATTAGTAACTAGATGTATTATAGGTTTTTCTAACGTGTGCCCATAGGGCGCATGTTCAACTCAATTCCTTCATTAGTTAAGTGATATTCTCACTTGAAAAAACAAGATACGGAATCTTATTGATTAATTCAGGAAATTATTTAGGTTTTATATTGTCTACATAATTTGTACTTTCAAATCATAGTTTGTTACAAATTTATACTGTAAATATTCAAAATTGTTATGTTGTAATAAAATTTTAATGTAATTTGGTCAACAATATCTTGATTTTGCAATTGATTAGGCAACTGCGATTTCAATATAATCCAAACACGAACATAAAATTCATCTTACTTTAATCAACTCAAGATTTTTTCCTATGTAATGAGCAAAAGTTATAATTTGTCATTATTTTTCAAAAACTGCATGCATTAGTTATATCTTTTACAAATACTATAAACATTGCTTCACTGCGAAATTATACAAAAAACATTCTTAAATGAAAAACGAGAAAAGATTTTGATTTTCTTTCTATTTACAAGCCAATTGGTTAAAATGTGAAATGAAATTAAGATGTGATGGGTTAGAGGAATGGAATGGTAAAAAAAAAATGTAAGATTTCTGAAAGTTTTAGTTCATTTAAATAATACACTAATGGTGCATCTTATCATCTGAGGAGTACATACAACGTCAACAATGTTAGATTTAAAATTCGATAAAAGTTATTGGAAAATCTATGTAGAATGAATAGGGAACATGTTGTGTAATTGATAAGACTAATGGTTGGAATGACATCTTTGGGGGAGTGGAAAAGGGAACAGGTCTTGGGTTGCGATAGTAGGTTACATGTGTCAGAAATGGAGTGAAATATTTTAGGTGTTTCTTAAAGGGTTTTTTTAGCATTAGGATAGAGTGTTTGTGAGGTTGATGGGAACCAGGAAGAGGAAATACGCAATAGTAGATAACTAATATATGAGAAAAGGTTAGCAATTATTGTTGGCAAGTTTCTAAATGTTTTTTGAAATTTTCGAATGATTCCGTTCGTTGCACGGGGACTAAAGCTAAAAATAATAATAACAGTAATATTAATAGGCTAACAAATTAATTTTACAAATATCACGTGGCTTAATTCCATCTCATCACCTTACATGTTACTCTCATATTAAATCAAGTGAAAACACCTCTTAAGCTGTCTCTTCGAACGTTTAGAGAACACTTCAACTTCTTTTAAATTTATTTGTCATAAATTTCATTATTCAAAATATTACTCATCATCTTAATAATGGTATTGAATATTGTGTCTCCTGACTTTTTGTTTGCCATGTTTGTCAGTTACATGTTAGATCAACATGTTTATATCCTTTAGTTCTTTGTTTGAAGTAAGAAAAAAAAAATTGCATATCATACATGAATGCTATGTCGAAAAGGAGAAATCAAGTTAGGATATGAGATATAAAAATGGTGGTGTAGATAATTGTCTCTTACAACTATTTAGAGGGATATTGACACCTTTTAGTGATTGTATGTATCAATTATTGTTTCATTTTATGTAGTGCATATGTATGCACTTCTTCCAAATTATTGTTAGTGACAAATTAATATAAGAATTGTTCCAAAAGGTTATATTGTAGTAAAACTCATTCTATAATGAAAGTTGATCGTTTTAGTCACCAATACTTTTGATCTTGCAATTGACCGAATAGACAATTGTGGTTTTACTAATTTTAAACTCCAACTACAAATTCATACAAAGTTACTCAAATCATGATTTTGTCCATTGTGATATGTAGATCATGACTATTTGTTATTTTCGAAATATTGTTTGCAACGATAATTATTTTTAAAATACTTTTAAGTAAAGACAACATCATGTAAATTTGTGTTCAAACTATGTACCTTATTCTATTTTTTTAAACTTTGAACCCTTCTTACTCATATAATTTCAAGAAAGTCGTATGTAAGATAACAACAATTTAGAAAGAATAAATTTACTTACGAGTTACGAGTTCATCTTATAAGTGGGGTGCTTTCTTAGCCATTTAGGTCAAAACCTAAACTTTTGGTGAATGTGACGCAATGATAAATCACACAAATTAAGTCATAGAGATATCGTGTACAATTTTCGTTCGAAAGGAAACAAAAAATAAAACCGTGATTTCACGGGCGCAAAATCTAGTTAATATATTATATACGGAGTATATATGCCAATATAAACACATGCATAGGACGATGAGTACACGTACTCAAAGAATATCAATCTTTAACTCTAAGGTAGAATTAAAGGCTGTTCATAAGAAAAGTCTTTAATTTTCCCCTGTATTAACTCTGTTTCAGGTTTACACCCACAAAAGTCGACCATAGTAAAGCAATTTACATAGTACGTAAACACATGCTCAGGCAACAAATCTTGGTACATAATAACAATAGGTAAAAGAAAAATGAATAATAAACTGGACAGTCCGCCAGATTAATTGGTCTGGCGGACTGTCCAATACTACAAGTTATTTGTTAAAAAGCAATCAAGTTCTACAAATCGTCGATCTTAGATCGAAACAATACCAATCAATGGCTACGAATCAAAGCCGCGAAACTAGATTCACCCCTGCATTCTGCTCCACCCCTGCATTCTGCTCCGAGGTATAACTCACAAACTCTCTATCAGTTAAAAGGGCTCGCATAGTGTCAGGCGCAAGACATATCTCTAAGTCCACACTGCCGCCACCTGTCAAGCCTGCGTAAAATCTCACCTTTCCATCCGATTTATTACCGAACCCACTTCGTATAGCCAGAGCTACACCAAGCCCAAATGCAGGTCCGGCTACGTCAAACAAGGGTGAGCCAGCCACAACAACATGGTTAGAATGCGAAATCTGGCTCGGAACCAACAGTGGAGGACCCTCATTGTAGTCGTGGGTGAACACTGTTCGCGTTGCAGCTTCGTCATCCAAAGATTCTAGAGCTTCGTGAAGCAAACCAGCCGCCCAACCCATGTTGTTCTCGAGCAGCTCACCAACCTTGGCGCTCCCCTTGACTCTCATAAGATAACTTCCGAAGCTTTCCGTTGACAAAGGTTGACTTAAGCGCGGCCTGAGGTTTACAGGCAACGCGCAAGTAGTGTCCTCGTGCGAGGGTAAGTCCCTCGCACGAGTGACACATCTCCAAACAAATGCACTCAAGGCCTTAAACGAAGAGATGCTGGCTCCGGGTGATGAGGCATTAGCGGCCGCCTCAGCATTAGCCCTAGCCTTAAGTTTCTTCATATTTTTAGATGAAAAGTGGAAGAATCTTTCCCTTAAAGGAACCTCGGGCCGGGTGATGAACTCACTCGACTCGAGGTACGGGAGCTTGATGAAGTGCTCATCAAGAAAACCCGATTTTCGAATGATTGGCCATGGTAATGCTGGTTTGGACAATCCCCTGAATAAATCTTCCCAAACTTTGAGGAAATGGAAGGTCGAGGTACCGTCAATCACACTGTGGTTAGCACTGAATCCGAAAAACACACCATCTGCTAATTCAGTAACCTGAATGACTAACAAAGCTTTGTTGTGGCCGTCGTGATTGACAAGTTTGTCTCCGAGATCAAACATGAGTTGAACCGTGCTGGTGGGAACATCGCGGTTTGGTGAAACGATGTCGTATATTGTGACATTTGGTGCAGCAGCATGGATGAGCTTTGCACCAGGACCCTTACTGCAATCGACATAGATGCAGGAAGAGTGCTCGTCCTCGAAACGCTGTGTTTCGAGACGTCCTGCGAGAGGATAGAAATGGACTAGAGCCCGAGACAGCGTAAACTTCAGCCTTTCACAATGAGATGACGCAGAGTAATTGCGTGGTGTTGTGAAAACATAACCAGTGTGTACGTAGTTCATAGGCAGAAAACTTAGTTGTAGAGAACCTAAGTGGTACTGCCTTTTCGACACGTCGGGTTCGATCTCTGGCCTGACGAACCATTCTGAGATTAGCTTAACCTGAGACATGATGAGTTGATGATTAACAGCGAGATTTTGAGATGCAGAGTGAACTGTTAACTCTGTGTGCTGTAATGTTAACTGTTAAAAAAGGGTGTGTGTGTGTGTGTTGTGTTTTAGAAGTGTTTGTGAATTTGTGATTAATGTTTGGTGCATTTGGTTCAAATTTATAGTAGTATGTGAATATGTAATGATTTGAAGATATTATTGGTCTATCTTTTGTTTTAAAACCTGGAGTGCTACAAATCTAGAAGTGGTCTCATTCAAAGTCAAGTGTAACGAATGGGATTTGGTCCAACTCCAAAGATCCTCATTTTAGAACCCCATTTTAAACTCACTGTTCAGGAATCAAATCAAAACTGGATTTGTTATTTGATTCTCATATTAAGTAGTAAGTACGTTCATGGACTGCTGATTTCGGATTCAAATCTTCGTATCCCTACTATAGTTATAGTAATTGCTCCAATTTACCGAATTTAAAAAGATATAGAGGATATTCAGAACAAATATCTTACATAATCATCTTAATTTTATAAGTTTGAATTTTATTTGATATTAGCCTTATAGTATGTTAATGCGGTATTACGAATCTGTAAGATTTCATTAAAAAAAGATAAAATCTTGGAAACACCCATCTCAAAATTTGCAGTTTGCACTTTGCAGTGATGTTGCTTTCCTGGAAATTGTTTAAGGTTTTAATACGACTCTTGGTCTCCTGGAGTCCTGGTTATGAGTTATGACTAAATATCGAGAGAAAATAAGGAAAGGTGCCGTATGCTTGAATCTACTATAGTTGCCTTTTTGTGGTAAGATTAGTGATTTGACCCGGCAGAATTCTTCAATAATCAATACCCAGCGTGATTGCCCTCGGGGCAACGGAGATCCGGATGGACTTTCAACTGACACAAATCGTTGACCCGGATTGGCCCCCAAATTGGATCGCTTTACTGTCTAAGATAGTCAAGGTTAAGACCACATTATGGGCGAGAAGGGGGCAAGTATGAACCACGAAAATATAAAGTGTGGATCATCTGTTTTATTTTCTTATCATTTAAAAATTAAAATAATGAAATGCTGTATGATTGAAGGGGTATATGGAGTGAGACAATTTAATGGGCCAGGTGATCCGCAGTGCAAAAATTAATTCTCATATCTATAATATGGCTACTAGTTGAAAATAAAAAAATAAGAATTCTTTAGTTAACTAAATTTTATGACGCAAAAAGTCAAAAATAGAAAACGGAGTGATACCGAACGAGCCCTTAACTTTTTTTTTTTCTTTTTTTCTTTTTTCGTTCTGGTAGTTCTGCTAGTACATACTGTGGCTAGATGGCTTAAATATGATGACTTAAAGTACTGAGAATGCGAATCTTAACATTAAAGCTATAAAGGCTTCAAATTTGCCCTATTTAAGCTTTTACAGAGTACATCAAACATTTGCACAACTACACCCTTGCCAATATAAAGAAAAGAAAAAGACTATATATACACTCCGTGTATATATATATACATATATATATATATATTCATGTAATCAACCAACTCAAGAAAACTACGACAGAGTACAAAAATCAGTATAATTAAATTCGCGAAACTAGATTTCCCCCTGCATTCTGCTCTAAGGCCAAACTCATGAACTCGTCATCAGCTAAAAGAGCACTCATAGTTTCAGGCGCAAGGCATATTTCTAAATCCACACTGCCCGCACCTTCAGGGGCAGCAAAAAAGTACACCTTAGCGTCCCTTTTATCCGCGAACCCAGTTCGAGTAGCCACAGCTGAACCAAGCCCAAATTCAGGTCCAAATGTGTCAAACCAGGGTGAGCCAGCGACAACCACATGGTTAGAATGCGAACCCGGACTTGGATACACCAGTTGAGGACCCTCGTTGAAATCCCGTGCGAAGACTGCTCGTCCTGCAGCTTCGGCATTCATAGTTAATAGAGCCTCCTGAAGCAACATGGCTGCCCAACCCACATTGTTCTCAAGCAATTCCCCCACCTTGGCACACCCTTTGACCCGCATCAGGTATACTCCAAAGTAGTCCTGTGACAATGGCGGGTTTAAGCGCGGTCTGACATTCACAGGCAGCGAGCAAGCTGTCACTTCGTGTGGGGGAAGGTTCCTCACACGAGTGATACATCTCCAAACAAATGCACTCAAGGCCATGAATGACGTGATGCGTGTTGGTGGTGAGGAACTAGTAGCACCCGCTTCAGCGTTAGCCTTGGCCTTAAGACTGTGCACACATGTCTTTGAGAAGTGGAAGTATCTTTCACTTATTTGAATCTCACTAGTAGACTGGGTGATAAACTCACTCGGGTCAAGGTAAGGCAGCTTGAAGATCTGCTGACGCGGAAGCAAGCGTATGACCATCTGCCCATCACGAAAACCTGGGTTTTGATTAATTGGTGGAGACAACCCCATGAATATATCAGACCATACTTTGTGCAAATGGTAGAACGATGTGCCATCAACCACACTGTGGTTAGCACTGTATCCGAGAAACACACCATCTGCTAATTCTGTGACCTGAACTGATAACAAAGGTCTGGTGTGACCGTCATAATTGACTCCTCTATCTCCAAGGTCAAAAAAATAGTGAACTAATTTAGGAACATCGGAGTTTGGTGACATGACATCGTGTAGGGTGACATTTGAGGCAGCAGCAAGGATGAGCCTTGCTCCAGGACCCTTTCTGCAATCAACATAGATGCAGGAAGAGTGCTCATCTTCAAACCGTTGTGTTTCGAGCTGTCCTGCCAGAGGATAGAAGTGAACTAGAGCTTGAGACAAGCTGAGTTGCAGCCTTGCCAAATGGGGCAAGGCAGAGTAACCGTATGGTTTTGTGAAAAGAAAACCACAGCGTATGTAATCCATCGGCAACATGCTTAGTTGCAGAGGACCTAAGTGGAATTGCCTTTTCGATTCGTCGTGTTCGAACTGTGGCCTGATGAAGCATGTTGAAATCTGCCTAATGTGAGACATGATTTGATGATTACTTGAAATTTTGAGATGCAGTGGTGGTGTTTGGTATTGGAAATGTTTGTTGGTTTTTGATGTGAGTTGCAGGGCCGTCTCTGAAATTTGGGGCTATGCGAAACTTCGATAGCGGGCCCTGTATTCGATAGATATCTTTTGGTATTTACTATAAAGTAGGGGATTCTTAATCAAAAGTTCATCTTTATAGGAAATAAACATTATACTTGAACAAAAAATGGAGGATGTTCAGGTACAAAAAACAAAAACTGGAAAGAAGGAAGCCCGATTCCGCTACAAATTAAAACAAACGAAATCAATTAAAAAACAAAAAGCCACATTAGATGATGCCGGCTGGGTTCGAACTTAGGAACAAGAATTTGGAGGACAAATCATCAACCACTGGGCTAGTCACATGTTTATGAGTTTAATGACAAGTTATTTTATATATAATGAATTATCAGCTATGGGGTCGCGAAAAATGGGGGCCGTAGGTGACCGGCTAGCTCGCCTAGGCTAAAGGCCGGGCCGGGGAGTTGCTCAAAAGTCAAAAGTATAAGTAGTGAAGAAATGAACTGGTCATTAAAAACTCTATTAACTCACAACTGGATTTAATTATGAAGAAGATAAGTTATAAGTAGCAATCTTTTACACCAATAAAGCTACAAGTCTTAGACTGCACAAGGCAGGTGCATGGGCTTGTAAATGTTTCTGGGTTTTAGCTTAAATAATACAACTACGGAGTACATGTGAAGAAACAAGATTCACTTGGATTTGCATCTGGTTATTTACCACTTTTTTTATTGGTTGCCATTTGCTATTAACAACTCATCAACCAGACAATCACCAGTTGTGGAATCATAATGAGATTTTGTTCCCCATTTGCTATTACTAAAATCATACTCGTATGATATAAATATTTCAGTAAGATCTTAAGTCAAATAATTTTAAGATTTTTTTTTTTGATTATTATATTTTTATATATCTTCAAATGTAATTTTGTAGCTTCATTTCGGGAGTGGGTAAATGGGGCGCGGCTGGTTTGAAGCAAATATATCTGTGTCTAACATGTTATTCTCGCTACATGTCATGGTCAGAGAAAACGGGTTCATGACCCAATAAACATGGGTTGGGTTGCGTCCGGTCAGTTTTTGACAGGACCTCATTAGCCAATAGTTAGAGGTGCAAAAGATGTATCTGCTTATATACTTACTGAAATCTAATACTTTAGTAAAACTTCAGGTTCACTTTGGGACTGTTCTTTTCAAGTAAAACTTTGTAAACTAAAACTTGATTGAATTCAAGAAATGGAGCTTAAAATTCACTCAAGAAAACATTAGTTTAGAAGAGAGAAGACCATCTTAGTTTCACCTCTGCAAACAATCAAGCAAAAGCAAGGGAAATACCTTACTAAGGTTTAACAAGAAGAACCATCTTTAGATCAGCAAAATACAAAGACGGCTTACTGTACAAGTACATAGACAGAAAAGCTTTTGATGCTTAAAGATAACATTGGTTTTCAAGTTTCCACAGGATAATCTTATAAAGTGCACAATTAAGCAGATAGTACATAAAATTCAGCAACAACAATATATGGCCTCTTAATTTCCAAGATCAAGGAAATATAAGCAAGTTTCCTTTTAAAAATAACCAGCACACATATAAGAAGGCAGCTGCATGAAAGTGACCAGTGTGCAAGAATCTTACCAGGTCCTGTCCCTCGTTCTAGTCACCTAAGTGCTGCAACACCTTTAGCATATCATCGACACTGATGGTCGCCACACTGATGGTAGCATACCTTGCCTGAAATTCTGAAAAAGACAGAAAAGTTTAGCAATGGAACAAAGTCAGTTTCTAAACAATAACCACTTAACCAGTAAACACTGATTATGAACCAAGCAGAACTTTCAGATTTGAGACTACCCTAGGTACTAGGTGTATGGAAGAACACTCATTTGTGCAAAACTGCATCCCCTAGTCTCTAAACTAAATTAGAGTAGTTACACTTCAAAGAAGGAGAATGTAAAAGGTACAGCTCGCCCGCGCTTCTGCCAGAATGTCATGGTATATCAAAGAATATTTTCAGAGTTGATTTGTTTATGTCAGGTCCCCTTTCATGTTCGAACTTCTGATGACACACATTCTAGAAAAGCTTCGAAACTTCAATAAGGCTGACGGTGATTGGTGTAATAGAATGAATAGTAAGCAAGATGGTTTCATTCGTGGGGGCCAAAAGAAAGGTGTTGGGTAAGTAGAGAGATATAGTCTAATTTAGAAGGACAAAAAGTCATTGATACAAAGGAAGTTGCGAAATAAGAATCGAATCAGTCTGTCAATTAGATGATGTGGACTTTCAAAAAGAATGCAGCTCCGTATTTCACCCAAGAGAACAAAAATCCCCCATTTTTAGTTAGACTTATAACTATCAAACTCAAATAAATCTGCTCTTTTTATAAAAAAAAACAACAAAAAGGTAGAGAAATCTTGGCCATAATGCCACAACATTCTTGCAATAAAAGTCGGAAACAACTCAACAAGTCCCAGAAATAATCTGAACAACACCACCATTCATAGAGAAATTCAGAAGAATAGCTCATCTACTCCCCCCCCCCCCCCCCCGGTAATTGCACAATTCTCAAAATATCCACAATCGTCATTTCTAAAATGACCACCAAAAATAATTGAAAAAAAGGTGCATTGCCTTACATTCTATTCTATTTTGATGTCATGCAGTTCTGTGTTGTTGTGCGACCAAATCTCAAACCTTTGCCAGAGTCACTGGCCAAAAGCCGAAAGAAGACAAAGGTTTGTAACTAAGGTCCAATAGTGGGAAACTCAATCAATTTTATGTTTTGAATGAAAGATTAAAAGACCTAGATGAAATTTTTATTTATGTGATTATACCTGGCTCATGTCCTACTACTAAGTTAGTAGTACTAACAACAACAACAACAATATAAAAAAAAAAATGGCTCCCGCCTATAGCGAGTTAATGACCGATTGGATGTACGCAAGTCGTACCCCTATGTGAACATAAAGAGGCTTCTTACAAAAAACATTCAAAACCCGCGAAAACGATCCACATTTCTCAAATAACAGAAACAATCTATCATTATAATCCAAACCCAGTTCACAAAATCATACAGCAACAATTTAATGACAAAAACATGGAGCTGAACTAAAGCTAAAAGAGAGAAACTTTACCTGTCAAAATGGGCAATGTTGCGTGATAAAGACTGAAACTTTCTCACTGTTGTTGCACAGCTAGTCATTCCTTCAAAACTACAGCGAATAAACATGGAGCTGAAGTGAAGCTATAAGACTGAAGAACTTACTTTAAAATAATTCTAACAAAACCAAATTAACATACCCAAATCGCCGAAATCCTCTATGGGTTATCTGAATTTCGCCCAAATTCTCTCAAAAATTGGTGAAATTAAAATTAGGTCAAGATTCCTCCATAAATCATATGCTAAGTTTTGTTTAAAAATCACTGCTTGGTGAGAAGGAATTCAGATGAGAGATGGAAGGTTTATTTGAGAAGTTTTGCCATGGTGGTGAATACAATCTTTCTTGAGAGGGGGGGGGGGAAGCTGAGTATTCTGGAAAGATTAGAGCAGGGGATCCAAGTAGACCCGTTAAACGGGTCATTCGAGTCAGGTTAGGGTCGAATCTATACGAATTATTTATTTTGGGTCTATTTCGGTTTAGGTTGGGTCTAGTTCGGGTGTGCTAACTACTGGTCAAATTTGGGTCGGGTAGAGTCTTTTCAAATTGTTCAAGTTAGATCACATTAATGTCAGATTTCTTAAAATTTTGTCGAATATTATCTTAACTAGATGGAAGCCCGTGCGTAGCACGGGTCTCGTGATAATGATATCCAATTATGATGATAAAATTCAACCGAATAGTATTTGACCCTTATATAAGAACTATGACTTGTATTTTACTTAACCTTTGTGAAAAATTATTTTCATTATGTTCTTCATTTTACAAACTTCAGAACTTATACTTAATGAGCCCTAATAATCGGTGTAGACAATTAATATCATTATCAACCTTATCATTATCAAATAAGTTTCTTAAGTACTACTACCTTCACAATATTTTTAATATAATCACGTACAAATTTTTTTTACAGGATTAAGTTTTCTTAGTTAAAGTAAGGATAAATGAAATTCGATATGCATTTTATTTCTTACCCAATTAGGTAAATGTTTTTACTCAATTATATTTTCTTAATTACCATAACCGATTACATTTTCTTAGTTAAAGTAAGGATAAATAAAATTTGATATGCATTTTATTTCTTACCTTATTAAGTAAATGTTTTTAGTCAATTATATATTTTTAATTACCATAACATGTATAATTCTTATTTAATTAACATAGGAAAATAGGAAAATCAATGAATTTCGGAAAATCAATGATCTTCCGATCATTGTAAAATTCATGTATGTATTAGGAAAATTAGAGCTTATAGGTTTAAAATTAAATTAAATAATACCAAATATAGGAAACTTAGGAAATTAGGAAAACCAAGGATATTTCAATCGTCGTAGAATTCATGTATTTATTATGAAAATTACAATTTCTAGAGACTTCCAATCATTGTGGGAGCTCGAAAAAAGACTCCTTTAATAATACTAGTATATACTAGGTGAAAATCTCGTGCGTTGCACGGGACACTTCACAATAATCGATTATTCTTATATTTTAATTAGTTAATCTGAAAATAAATAAATAAATCATGATAAAATTAACACGGGACACTTTTCATATTCTTTTTTTTATTAATTACTTAATCTCAAAAAAAAATGATAATTGATTAAATGTTGGTTAGTTAAGATGTCTTCTAATCTCACTGAATCACTTAGAGATATTTTTTTTTGTTATTTTTTAAGTCATTTTTCACAAAAGTCTTAAACATGTCGACATACCTCTACCAAAATAATTTTTAACTTTTCAACACTATGTATAAGTGAATCTTATTTTAAAATACATTTCGACACGAACTCAATGATACATATATCGTAATATTCTGATATACGTAGCCCAAGTTATAACAGTTTATGTTATGTTTCATGTTGATAATTTTATTACGTAAGAGTTTTACAAATATTGGACTCTCTCCGGGTGCATTTTTTAATCTTTAATGAGGATTACATTAATATTTTATGTAAGAGTTTAACATATCTTGGACTCTCTATGTGAATTTCTTGACCTCTTGACGCCCTCAATGCGCTCTAAATTATTAGCAATTTAAACTCAATTGTAATATTTTGATTTAAATTTTTTATTATGATTTGATCTCATCAATTGACAAAATAAAATATTGGTATAATGACTTTGTCTAAGTTAGAGACTCTAAATCAATGAATTTATATTAAATTACCTACAATGATTGGTTGTAACACTTAATTTGTTGAATCTGAATTTGTGTTATATTTTTTTATTCAAAATGATAAAGGATTTGTTGGAATCCCAAATCTTAAGGATTGCTCACGTCCAGCACTTTAATTTACATAATAAGTATAGCTTACGTTTTACTAACTCAAGAAATTTAGATCTTCTTAGTAGAATAAAAAAAAAAAAAATCATCTCTCTAATCTATTCAATACTACTTGGACTATAGTCTCCCACAACGCAAAAACATAAAAGTACATAGAATTTTGTAAGTGAACGCTATGAAAATACAACTTCAACATATGCTCCTGAAAAAGTCTCATGTATCTCAATTTCGTGACTTTAGCCTTATACTACCCATAATTCTTACATAGTTTATGATATATATATATATATATATATATATATATATATATATATATATATATATATATATATATATATATATATAGGACATTTATATAAGTCAGGATTTCAATTATTTGCTCGTGAGTGACCAATAATCATCATCATGAAATCCCATAATATAAAATGATATATGGATTAATTATAACACCTCTAATAAATAAAATTAATTAACCATTAGCATATTATATTATGTTAATTTGGTTGAGATATGAAAGAGATATGCGTAGTTGAACTCCTACAGTCCAGTCTCTACGTGATAGACATGTAACGCGAATTCATTTTCTTACTACATAGTTCCTGCAATTTAGTGATTTTTTTTTTTTTTTTGACATCACACTATTTAGTTAATTTTAATAAATGTAAATGAGTCTAATTCTTAAATTATATTCGGTAGGAGTAGAATGGAGTATGAATACATACCTCCATAATGCCAAACTTAGAAATTTTCGACTTCGCATAGGACTTTCCTAATGCATGCAACGAATGTATCCCTC
The DNA here is from genome assembly GCA_963680865.1 of Spergularia marina. Lineage (NCBI taxonomy): Eukaryota > Viridiplantae > Streptophyta > Magnoliopsida > Caryophyllales > Caryophyllaceae > Spergularia > Spergularia marina. Next base: position 6,243,608 of record OY804545.1, on the reverse strand, counting down.
CTAATTTAATAGGCTTCTACTATTCTTTACTAGACTAAAAAAGAAAGACTGATATTACGCATCAGTAGACTCTAAGGGGTCTTTTGGATAGCATAGGAATTAAATTCCTATAGGAAATAGAAGATCCCGGGAAATGAATTCCTATGGTAAATTCCCGGGAATTTGCCTTACAATGTGGATACCATCTAGATATTTAGAATTCCTTGGAATTAATTTCCCATGTCTTGTTTGGTCAGCGGAAGGACTGTTATGCCGCCGTTGACCACCAAGTCAACGACAAGGCTTATTAAAACAAACTTCTGAAAGAAACAACGATGGTCAGCGGAAGACTTGTAGTTAAGTTTACAATCCAAAAACAAACCGGAAGAAACAAATTACAATCGTACTTCAAAATCCAAATGTTTGACGAATTATTCTAAAATCCCCATGTCATGCGTTGACCTTCAAGCAAACAAGCAATCACCTTCAAGACCTGTCAACTGCGCCATCATAACAATGACACAGGCCCCAAAATAGGGTAGGGACAAACCCAAACAGAAAGAACGTCAGCACAGGCTGAGTAAGAGGAGAGAGCAACAAAAGAAAAGAAGATACGCGCCTTAAAATGGCGCGTAGCTACAAATAACTGAACAAACTACGCCAAGAAATTAAGACAACGAAGAACCGGCAGAACGATGTCAATTGACGGTCACGGCTCGCGCACAGGATGCACGAGTCGCGAAAAGGTCAGCCCCGAGGCTGTCCGTACGAAAATCTGGTAGCTTCACTTTTAAATTCTTTTGACAACAACATACGATCACCGAGGGCCTCCGAGAGGTCCCAAAATACAAGCCAAGGGTCCTACCCCAAGGCTACCGCATCTAGAGTTACAAGTAACGCAACCTAATGACTCGAGTGTGCACACCCTTCGCTAGAGGGCCGGTAGGACGAAACCACCTCTAGGAGGAAGTCTATTAGGGGGTTCGGTAGCTGATCTCCGACCCACAATACTACCTTGATCAGAGGTACAAACACAAGCCACAACCGCGTGGTGTGGTGACGGCTCCTACGTCCGCCCCTCTAGATGGGTTTTATTTATCTTCATGTTCTTACAATACTCTTTTATCTTAACATTAAGGTACATTATTTGTGCTCGCGCTTTTCGATTTATAAACGGCCGTGGCCGGAAACAACAACATAACAATCAACAATGAGTAATGGCATTGCCATGAAACAAGACAAGCATGAATATGAGGTTCAAGAGTGAAAGACACGAGATGAAAGGGACACAACGAAAGTTGAAGCGAACGAATAGGCTTACGAGAACGAAAGGTACAAACATGCTCAAGTCTTAGATGGTCAACGTTCTTACCTTCAACACTCACAATGCTAGGAAAGTATCAAAAGTCCACGAAAGGTACTTCCTCAAAGTCACCACCTAAACAAGTGTCAAGTACAAAACGGATTACTACGAATCACAAGGTAGATATCCTCTAATGACTACCTCATACTCACAACCCATACCCCACACACACAAAACCATACAAGACAACCCCAAAACAAATATGATCATAGGATAACCAAACGAACCCCAAATCGCACCAAACTTTCACCACACCTCCACCAACATGCTAGCAACGTTTTCAATCGTTTAAACCCTTAAAATATCAACAATAACGCCCAAAATAAGGCAAAATCAGATCTGGACAGAAACCATTTAATTCAATCAAACCATTATGAAACCTTCCCAAATTTATACTACATGTTACCCATATCATAATAAGCTACCCTTTCAAATTCCATGCAATTCTAACCATAAAATCATCATCAAACACAAAACCCTAATTTATAAACCCTAATTTCATAACTTCATAATCTCATGCTTTAAATCCCCAAACAACAATGAATACAACACCAATCACAATACCATAATCATATTCATGCTTTACATCATCAATTAAACATGAATTCAAAAAGCCCTAATTAAATTTATGAGGAAAAAGGGGTGAGAATCTTACTACACTTGATCAAGGACCAAGTGGGTGGAAAAGGGGGAGGCGTGGGTGGTGGCTGACGGTGGTGGTGCACCTCGGCGGCGCACGGTGGGGCGGTGGCTGCCACTGCTCTTCTCGTTCTCCTTCTTTCTCTTCTTCTCTCTTTCTCTTTCTTTCTCCTTTTCTCCTCTTCTGCGTACGTGATTTTGAAGGGGGATGGTTTTTTTTTTTTTTTTTATCTAGTGTGAGATGAGGGAAAATAAGTAAGGGTATTTTGGTAATTTCGCCAATTAACTGCCCGATTAGGAAAGTGCCCCAAAACGGTAAATATACCTAAATCCCACGGTAGAAACTACACTTTAAAATGAGTCACAAAACGTAACACCCTAATTAAATAATAATCCCGAAATTTACGGGGTGTTACAGACTTCCCTCCTTAAAAACAAATCTTCGTCCCGAAGATTTAGGTTCCTCCTCTAAGGTAACACAGACTTACGTATAACCACCCATTTCTCGGTCGATGTCCCACCTCAACTCTCAAACTTACTGATTTAGGCGGGGGTACACAAAGGTACACAAGGGATAAGTAAGGTGAATAGTAAGAATGTAAGGGTATAGTAACATAAAAGGGAGAGTGCATCATCAATGCGCTCCCACACAAGGAGTCGTGTTTAGGAAGAAATGCATTATCAATGCATTCTTGAGATAGCGCGCACACATTTATAAGTGAATTAAGCACATTTAGAACTTTATACAGTACATCAAACATGGAAGAAGGAACGCACGAGGTTCTCATCCCCCTTAAAAGAAAGGTTCGTCCCGAACCGAAAGTAACTTAAGCGAATAAGTGGGGGTACTTCTCGCGCATGGCGGACTCAACCTCCCAAGTGGCCTCTTCAATGTTGTTGTTACACCACACTACCTTGACCATGTTGGTCTCGTTACGCCGGGTCTTTCTTGTTTTGGTATCTAGAATTTTCAGAGGTGCCTCCTCGTAGGTCATTGTCTCATCCAACTCGATCGTTTCCGGGTCAAGCACATGAGATGGATCACTAACATACTTTCGCAGCTGGGACACGTGGAACACGTTATGCACTTGGTCCAACTTTGCAGGTAAGTCCAGTCGATAGGCCACTTCACCAATTCGTTCCAATATTTTGTATGGCCCAATAAACCTAGGACTCAACTTCCCTTTCTTGCCAAACCTCATTACTCCTTTAGTAGGAGATACTCTTAACAACACCATGTCATCCTTTTCAAACTCGATATGGCCACGAGTCTTGTCGGCGTAACTCTTTTGTCTGTCCTGAGCTGCCTTGAGTCTATCCTTGATTAGCTTTACTTGATCAGTCATCTCTTGGATGTAGTCAAGACCCAAAACTACAGTCTCACTGATGTCATTCCAACAAATCAGACTCCTACACTTTCTCCCATACAACGCCTCATAAGGTGCCATCTTGATTGACGCCTGGTAGCTGTTGTTATAAGAGAACTCAATTAGGTCCAATTTGTCTTCCCATCCTGCTTGAAATTGTAGAGCACAAGCTCGAAGCATATCTTCCAATGTCTGATTTGTTCTTTCAGTTTGGCCATCAGTAGCTGGGTGAAAAGCAGTGCTCTTTAGGAGTCTGGTGCCCAAGGCTTCTTGTAACTTTGACCAGAACCTAGACACAAATCGCGCATCGCGATCCGAAACAATCTCGTCTGGGACGCCATGTAGTCTTAGAACGTGATGTATGTAAGCATTGGCTAGTTGTTTCTTCTTCCAAGTATCTTTCATCGGTATGAAGTGAGCACTTTTCGTCAGTCTATCTACGATCACCCAAATCATGTTATTTCCCTTAGGTGTCCTGGGTAAAACAGCGATAAAATCCATGGATATCGAACTCCACTTCCACTCCGGCACTGGCAGTGGTTGCAGCTTGCCTTGCGGTCTCTTGTGTTCACTTTTTACCTTCTGACAAACTAGGCACTTAGCTACGAATTCGGCTATGTTTCTCTTCATCCCAGACCACCAGAACACTCGTTTCAGATCTTGGTACATCTTATCTCCTCCAGGATGTACTGAGTATAATGTAGTATGAGCCTCTGTTAGTATCTTTTCTCTCAGCTGAACATTGTCGGGAACACATACTCGACTCTGAAAGCGAATCACACCATCTCCAGTCTTCTTGAATAATTCGCCATCTTTCCCCAACCTCCCTTTGAGGTACTCATCCGAACCCTGAAGTTCCTTAATCTCCCCTAGAAGATCATTTTGAAACGTAGTGACCCCATGTTCCGATAGCTGGATCCCAAAGTTTAGAAATTCATCTCTCAGTTTCTGTCGTTGTATTGCCATTTGAATACTGTGCAAAGACTTCCTACTAAGAGCATCCGCCACCACGTTGGCCTTACCCTCGTGGTATTGAATCTCCATGTCATAGTCTTTAATGAGTTCTAGTCATCTCCTCTGCCTCATGTTAAGCTCCTTTTGAGTGAATATGTACTTGAGGCTTTTATGATCAGAGAATACCCTAAATGTTACTCCAAACAGGTAATGCCTCCATAGTTTCAAAGCAAATACCACAGCAGCTAGCTCCAAGTCGTGTGTTGGGTAGTTCTCCTCATAACTCTTGAGTTGCCTAGACGCATAGGCGATTACTCTTCGGTTCTGCATAAGGACACAACCCAGACCATTCTTCGAAGCGTCCGTGTAAACCTCATATGGAATGTTTTCATCTGGCAGTGCTAAAACTGGTGCAGACGTCAACCTAGTTTTCAGGGTTTGAAAGGCCTCCTCACAAGAGTCTTCCCATTTAAACTTAGTTGCTTTCTTCATCAGTGTTGTCATGGGTTTAGCTATCTTTGAAAAGTCCTTAACGAACCTTCTATAATAGCCAGCAAGTCCCAAAAAGCTCCTAATCTCTGTTACACTCTTGGGCGTAGGCCAATCTTTTACCGCCTTAATCTTGGAAGGGTCAACAGCTACTCCCTCCTTGGAAATGATGTGACCCAGGAATGCAACCCTATCCAACCAAAACTCGCACTTTGAAAATTTACCATGCAATTTCTTTTCCCTCAAGATTTCTAGAACAATCCTCAAGTGCTCTTTGTGTTCTTCCTCATCCTTCGAATATATTAGGATGTCATCAATGAAAACCACCGCAAACTTGTCTAAATAAGGCCTAAATGTTCGATTCATCAAATCCATAAACACAACAGGTGCGTTTGTTAACCCAAACGGCATCACAGTGAACTCATAATGACCATACCTAGTTGAGAATGCTTTTTTGGGAACATCCTCTTCTGCAACCTTAAGTTGATAGTATTCTGATCTCAAGTCAATCTTAGAGAACATACTCGCGCCCTTTAATTGGTCAAATAGATCATCAATTCTAGGTAAGGGATATCTATTCTTAATCGTTACATTGTTGAGCTCACGATAGTCGATACATAGTCTTATACTTCCATCCTTCTTTCGCACGAATAATACCGGTGCGCCCCAAGGTGACACACTAGGTTTTACATATCCTTTCTCCACAAGTTCGTCCAACTGTTTCTTAAGTTCTTGCATCTCTGCAGGTGCCATCCTATAGGGTGCCTTGGCAATAGGACCAGTTCTAGGAACTAACTCAATCTTGAACTCGACATCCCTTTTTGGTGGCATCCCAGGAATCTCTTCTGGGAAGACATCCTCAAAGTCTTTCACTATTGGCACATCACGCAAGTCTGGGTACTCTACACTGGTATCCCGCACATGGCATAAGAATAACGGGTTCCCTCTAGAGATCTGTTTCTTTAGGTTCATTACCGAAATCAGTTTGACTTTCGGTCTCTTTAAGCTAACACGGTAAGAAACCCTAACATCCTTGGATCCCCTCAATGATATTTTTCCCAACCAACAGTCTAATCTTGCCTTGTACTTGCCCATCCAGTCCATTCCCAAGATGACATCAAAATAGGGTAAAGGAAATTCTACTAAGTCGGTTTTGAACTCATGACCTCCAATTACTACTGAAACATCCCTAAACATGCTCTTACAATTGACATTCGCTCCAGTAGGCATAGAGAAATCAAAATCCACAATTAAACTAGACTTAAGACCACATTTCTCAACAAACTTAGCAGCAATAAAAGAATGGGAAGCACCGCTATCAATTAAAACATGTGCAACAACAAAATTGACAAGGAAATTACCAGCAACCACATCAGTGTTGTCAGCTTCCTCTTGGTTCATCAGATATAACTGCCCCGCAGCCTTCTTGTTCTTTGTCGCAGCATTAACAGACCCACTTGGTTTTGCAGGGGTTGTAGTCACATTACCCTTCGTAGGAGCCGGGTTCCTAAAAGTGTTGTTGTTAGACCCCACATAATCGCTCTGAGCCCTCTGGTTTGGGAATCTAGGTAGCGCAACCGACGTTCCCGAAGCGGGCGCTGGTGGGTTCCCAGCCCGTTTTGAGTTACAATCTGACGCCCTATGGCCAAGTTTTTGGCAATGGAAACACTGTATCTTATCTCCATTGCACAACGTGGTCGAGTGGCTACGATTACACTTTCTGCAGAAATGCCTTCGCTCATTCCCTTGGGTCTGAGCGCGGTTTGCCGACAATCCTTTGTTGGAGTAGTTTCCCACGTTAGCTGATTGGGTTTTCCCTTTGTGACCTCCAAAATTGCCTCTTTTGTTAGAGAGTTCCCAGAGGTCTAGCGGGCTATCCTTCCTCTTCAGTCCTATGTCTGACTCCATCTTAGCCACCATCCTCTCAGTATTGTTAGCCTTAGCGTACAGTGCCTTGACAGTCGGGAAATCTTCGCCAACAAACCAACCCTTAACCTTCCAGTGAAGCTTTTCCAAGTATCGGTTGACTTGTGCCTCATCAGTGGCTACGAGGTCACCACCAAATCGGCTCAAGTCCATGAATTTTTCATGGAAATCCCTAACACTCATTTTCTCCGTTTGCTTCAATTCCTCGAATTCAGCCTTTTTTTTGTTTCTTCAAGTGCTCAGGGAAGAATTCAGCCTCTAGATATTTCTTAAGGTAGAGCCAGGTCCTTTCATAAGAAGTTACGGTAACATCAGCTGCTCTTTCCACTATTGCCTTGAAGAATTCGTCACGAATTCCCTGCCACCAACGTCCAGCCAAGTCTCTCAAATAATAGGCCCCAATTCGTACTTTATACGCATCTGGGCAGCCCACTGAGAGGAAGATCCTCTCCATATCCTCAATCCATTCATCTAATTCTACAGGGTCACCTCTTCCAGAATAATTTGGGGGATTCTTCTTTTGCACAACGTTAGACATCTTTGCCAAAGTCATCTCCTCAATATTTGGCGTTGCAGTAGTCTGGTTAACAGCAGTATTGTTATTATTCTGTTGGTTAACAGCTTGATTTGCCAGAAGTTGGGTCATAAAATTGGTCATAGCTGCCATGTGTTGGTTCGAGGCCGCCATCTGTTGGTTCGAGGCCTCTTGTCCTGCAGCCAATTGCTGTAGGATAGCTGTCAACTCTGGGTTACCCTGATTAGTAGAACTGTTTCCGCGTGCCATATTCTATATGATAGTAAAGGATTAAATTAGCAGTATAGAACAATATAAAAGGCATCCTACAGCCTGACGTAAATAACAAGGAGTAGTAAGGTAGAAAACGATAAATAAGTGAATCAGACGCCTTTAAGTTATTCGTCTCGCTTAATTCAGACTTTCCTGGAATTTTTTTTTTTTTTTTTTCCTGGTACGGCACACGACTCGTGTCCGGGGTGACACGAGTCGTGCCGAGATCAGTAGCCTCACGGCTTTAAGAGGACGAATTGGAAACGAAGGAACTATGGCATAAGCTCATTAACAACACACAATTAGCGTATAATACTACCCATAACCTTTTATTAAAGCAACATAATAAGTCTTAGGGGTCTTATCCCCTAATTAAAGTACCAAAACGAAATGACAAACATAAAAGCAAAGAGTACGCATAACATTCAACTCCAAAGTAAACAGAAATAAAACTTAACAAATCTTCAGATATCTAGTAGGCCTTATGCCTTTATTTATAAGTCTCTATTGATCCTTTAAGCATCATCACTTGGATCATAATCCTCATCATTAGGAACTTCCCCTCCATCATCTTGATCTGAGTCGCTAAACTCCTCATCCGAGCTAATCACAATTATCTCGGTGTCACTAGCTCCAAAAGCATCATCCTCCTCTTCACTCGTGGGGACTTCCTCAGGCTCCTCCTCCGTGTCCACTGGTGCATCCTCTCCAATAGGCGGGGATGGGGGGTTAGGAGAATGGTGAGATTCCTCAACTTTAACTTTCTTCTGATTCAACTGACTAGATATTTCATGTTCTTGTAGCTGAACCTTCTTTCCTTTCATCACATAAGCTTCATTAGATTCCGGGGTAGGGTTATCATTACCAGGGTTCGAGGGTACAGGAGGTATGTAGATTGGGTGATCTTCAGGTATTTGAACAAGGCTAAGGGATACCTCATAATCTGTAACACCCCATATTTTTGGGACTTCTAAATTATTAAAGTCGTCGGGAGAAATTCATTTTTAGAGTTACGAGTTTCTATTTTTGGGAAGTTAGAGTCACTTTCCTTTTTGGGTCGTTTTCCTAATTAGAAATTTAGATAGCAAAATTATCAATTTGCCCTTACTAAACCCTCCCTCACCTTAATATAAAAAAAAAAAACACACATCAACTCACGCACGCAGAACGAAGGAAAAGAAGGAGAAGAAAAGAAGGAAAAGAAAAGAGGAAAGAGAGGAAGAAGAGGAGAGCGCCGCTCGACTTCTCGCGAACCACCAGCCGTCGCCGCTCAGTTACCCTCACCGCCACCTTCTACCGTCCTCTCTCTCTTGATTTTAATCAAGAGTAGTAAGTCCCTTAAACTTTTCTACAATTGAATTAATTAAGAGTTTTCGAAATTGTGTTCAATTGATGATTAAGAACACGATTGGTTGATTAGCTTGATTGTTTTAGGGCTTTGATCGTGTTTGCGTTGATTATGATTTATGGGTTATGATTTTCGAATTTAGGGGTTTTTCGATTTGGGGTTTATGTTGATTATGGCTGATTTTGTTTATGGAATTGCTTGAATTTTGGAGGAGGGCTTTGTTATGAATTAGGGATGTTGTAGTACCGTTTTAGGAGCGTTTGATAATGTTTTGAATGAGGTTTATTCCCACTGCCCACTTCTGATTTTTATGTATTTTGGGCATTATTGTTGTTGAATTGGTGTTTAATTGATGAGATTGTATAGCTAGTAAGGTTAGGATGGTGTGGTGCGAATTTGGTGTAATTGCAAGTCCGTTTGGATGTCGAAAACGTGAGTTGTAGTGACCTTGTTGTTGTTGGTTGGTTGTTTTGTGATGGAGTTATGATGACGATTGATTAGTAATTCAATCTTGTTATTTTGTGATTAGGGGGTGTGTTTGAGGAGATTCCGTTTTAGCCTTGCAGCAGTTTAGTGTTTCGCTCAGAGTAAGGTAAGAACGTTGATCAAACGCTTGAACTCCACCTACTATTATCGCACCAATGGTGATTCGATTCTTACACCCTTGTTACCATGTTTATTGTATTTGATTTCTCTACTTACCATTATTCGTCGGACATAACACACTTGTTTGACCTTGCCTCCCCTAAGGCCCTTCGGCCCTTGTTGTTACTCGGCCACTCGGCTTCTCGACCGAGTCGTGTGTTCTTTGATAGTCTTGAATCGTTATTCGTTTGTATTGAATCGTTGACTCCGGCTACGGCCGTTTATAAATTGTATCATCGAATAATGTACCATCAAATAATGAATATAAAACGGATGAAAGAAAAGAACGATATGATTACCACCTAGAGTAAATGTGATGCGGCACGGACCGATCACCGTTTATACCTCTGATCAAGGTATTGTTTCGGTCGGAGTAGCTACCGACTGCCTATTAGGCTTTCCTCCTAGAAGTACGCATCCTACTGGATCTCTAGCGAGGGGTGTGCACATTTTAAGTCTTTAGGAATCGTTTATATGTACTCTAGCTCGCGCCGGAACGAGACTGTGGTGGCTGCGGGGTAGGAGCCCAGCCGTGTATGATTGACAAGACCGTTTGTCTCGTCAGCGATACGTGACTATCGCACTGTCGTGTCCCGATGGTACTCTATATTCATGGTTATATCCAATGCTTATTATTTGTTAGCTACGCGCCTCAAGGCGCGTATCTTGTTTCTCTGCTTTATGTTTCTTACTCAGCCTGTGCTGACGTTCTGTTTTCTGGTTCGTTCCCTACCATGTTCTGGGGCCTATGTCATTCTTCGATGGCATAGTTGACAGGTCTTGATGATGTGGATGCTTGCTAGAGGGATTCACTTGCATGCTGGGGACTTTTCATAAAAGTTATTTAGACATGGACTTAATTTGGTTTTGTAATTTAAATTTCAGTTTTGAGAACTGTAGTTCGACATTCTAAGCCTTCCGCTGTCGTCTTTTCGTTTGTTTGGATTTATTAAGTTGTATTTGAATTTCAAGCCTAGCAGTTGACTCGGTAGTCAACTGCGGCGTAACAATTCTATAATATTTCCTTAGTTATTATTGTGAGAATTTAGGGTTGTTACATATTCCCACTCCAGAATTACTTCCAACCTGTCAAGGTCTATCACTCTACCTGATCTGTCCCTCAAGTATTGTGAATTCCCTGTGAGACATGCATAATAAGCATTCCTTTCCAGCCTAGCTCGAACCTCCTCGCAGCGGGGATGCATCCTCAGATTAATTAAAGTCACAAAGACTTGGACTTCGGGTCTAGCTGCCCATGGAAATCTTTTGGCTGCCTCAGTCAGTTTTGCTCTCATTCTGGTGACGAACTCCTCTACAGATTCACCAATTCTCATACGGTCCCGAAAAGTCTCAGATGAAAAAGCTATATGATCCGGTATCGTCCATGGACCAGCAATTGACCTTACTCCAGATGGTCCGAACTCCCAAACATACACTCCTGGGCCTGCCATTCTGCCAGTATATCAAAGAGAAACTCCAAGTGCGTTAGTATCGAAATTGTATATGTACACCATCAAAGAGAAACTCCAAGTGCGTTAGTATCGAAATTGTATATGTACACCACCTAACTCGCAGGTCAAAACCATCAGTGTAAACTCCTTCCCTGGTATCACACATCAGTTAACACATAGCATGCGAATTAATGCACCCAACCAATCCCCAAATTTTCAAAACATTAAATTTTTTTGGTTTAAAATCATTTTGTAAACTCAACTAATCAGAGCAAAGACTCTGATACCAACTGTAACAACCCTAAATTTTCGACAAATTTAAACAAGAAAATAAAGGACTGTTATGCCGCCGTTGACCACCAAGTCAACGGCAAGGCTTATTAAAACAAACTTCTGAAAGAAACAACGATGGTCAGCGGAAGACTTGTAGTTAAGTTTACAATCCAAAAACAAACCGGAAGAAACAAATTACAATCGTACTTAAAAATCCAAATGTTTGACGAATTATTCTAAAATCCCCATGTCATGCGTTGACCTTCAAGCAAACAAGCAATCACCTTCAAGACCTGTCAACTGCGCCATCATAACAATGACACAGGCCCCAAAATAGGGTAGGGACAAACCCAAACAGAAAGAACGTCAGCACAGGCTGAGTAAGAGGAGAGAGCAACAAAAGAAAAGAAGATACGCGCCTTAAAATGGCGCGTAGCTACAAATAACTGAACAAACTACGCCAAGAAATTAAGACAACTAAGAACCGGCAGAACGATGTCAATTGACGGTCACGGCTCGCGCACAGGATGCACGAGTCGCGAAAAGGTCAGCCCCGAGGCTGTCCGTACGAAAATCTGGTAGCTTCACTTTTAAATTCTTTTGACAACAACATACGATCACCGAGAGCCTCCGAGAGGTCCCAAAATACAAGCCAAGGGTCCTACCCCAAGGCTACCGCATCTAGAGTTACAAGTAACGCAACCTAATGACTCGAGTGTGCACACCCCTCGCTAGAGGGCCGGTAGGACGAAACCACCTCTAGGAGGAAGTCTATTAGGGGGTTCGGTAGCTGATCTCCGACCCACAATACTACCTTGATCAGAGGTACAAACACAAGCCACAACCGCGTGGTGTGGTGACGGCTCCTACGTCCGCCCCTCTAGATGGGTTTTATTTATCTTCACGTTCTTACAATACTCTTTTATCTTAACATTAAGGTACATTATTTGTGCTCGCGCTTTTCGATTTATAAACGGCCGTGACCGGAAACAACAACATAACAATCAACAATGAGTAATGGCATTGCCATGAAACAAGACAAGCATGAATATGAGGTTCAAGAGTGAAAGACACGAGATGAAAGGGACACAACGAAAGTTGAAGCGAACGAATAGGCTTACGAGAACGAAAGGTACAAACATGCTCAAGTCTTAGATGGTCAACGTTCTTACCTTCAACACTCACAATGCTAGGAAAGTATCAAAAGTCCACGAAAGGTACTTCCTCAAAGTCACCACCTAAACAAGTGTCAAGTACAAAACGGATTACTACGAATCACAAGGTAGATATCCTCTAATGACTACCTCATACTCACAACCCATACCCCACACACACAAAACCACACAAGACAACCCCAAAACAAATATGATCATAGGATAACCAAACGAACCCCAAATCGCACCAAACTTTCACCACACCTCCACCAACATGCTAGCAACGTTTTCAATCGTTTAAACCCTTAAAATATCAACAATAACGCCCAAAATAAGGCAAAATCAGATCTGGACAGAAACCATTTAATTCAATCAAACCATTATGAAACCTTCCCAAATTTATACTACATGTTACCCATATCATAATAAGCTACCCTTTCAAATTCCATGCAATTCTAACCATAAAATCATCATCAAACACAAAACCCTAATTTATAAACCCTAATTTCATAACTTCATAATCTCATGCTTTAAATCCCCAAACAACAATGAATACAACACCAATCAAAATACCATAATCATATTCATGCTTTACATCATCAATTAAACATGAATTCAAAAAGCCCTAATTAAATTTATGAGGAAAAAGGGGTGAGAATCTTACTACACTTGATCAAGGACCAAGTGGGTGGAAAAGGGGGAGGCGTGGGTGGTGGCTGACGGTGGTGGTGCACGGCGGCGGCGCACGGTGGGGCGGTGGCTGCCGCTGCTCTTCTCTTTCTCCTTCTTTCTCTTCTTCTCTCTTTCTCTTTCTTTCTCCTTTTCTCCTCTTCTGCGTACGTGATTTTGAAGGGGGAGGGTTTTTTTTTTTTTTTTATCTAGTGTGAGATGAGGGAAAATAAGTAAGGGTATTTTGGTAATTTCGCCAATTAACTGCCCGATTAGGAAAGTGCCCCAAAACGGTAAATATACCTAAATCCCACGGTAGAAACTACACTTTAAAATGAGTCACAAAACGTAACACCCTAATTAAATAATAATCCCGAAATTTACGGGGTGATACACAAGTGGTCTCACCACTAAGCACCTTTGATTGGTTTTGTTGGGATTTTCTATTTCTCACTCCTCTCCCCCACCTTTACCAGTGCGGAGCACCTGTCTCATTTTCCTATCTTACTTCATGTACCCCTCCAATCACGTGACAACATTTTATTATATTATTTTTAAAGATTATATTTTCTGGAAAGATTTATGAAATGCTACCTTTACCCCACCATATATTGATTTTTGGTCCAAAGCAAAGTCTAAGATCACTGTAACGGAGGAAGTAGATTTATTCGTTAAAACAAAATAATGAACATGAAAATTTGTCTAGCTAGAGTGCAATTTACCTATAGGTTATGAATAGGTCGATTAATTCCAATAAGATCTTTCTCTCAGTCATTATAAGAGTGCAATTTATACTTCTTAAGAAGCAAATTCTATAACTTCAAAAAAAAAAAATTTGTTCTAATCAGCCAAATTAATTAAACAAAGGGCCAAACAATAAAAGCTAATAAGCAAAATTATTGCCATCCTGCTCGTAGGAGCTTGAACCAGCTGATCTACGTCTTAGAAGTTAGAACTAATGACGAAGCAATTACAACTTATACAAATTGTGATACAATACTATATATACTTCTTGTTTATTTTATAAAACTCATTACCCTCGGCATGCAGTGGCTGTGGACGATTGAAAATGTGAATTTTAAGAAGTACATGCATTGGAGAAACTTATTACAGACTCTCATTGGACATGGAAAACATTAGACACAATTCTGACATTTTACTTACTCAAATTGGGCTTCGTATATCCTTACCTTTTGGTAGGAGTAGGATAAATGCAATCTCTTTCTGTATCTACCATTGTGAAATTTTTTCAGCAGTATCAGAATAGATATTGAATTATCCCCGAGTAGTAGGATTAGACTATGTAATATAATGAAGTCTCCTTTGAGTACGATTAGAACATAATTAACCCTATATTTGCGTAGGATTAGAATAGGTATGTAGATAGTTTAGAAATCGATCGCGAGCTGTCTTGTTATTATGTGAGGTACGTAAGTATGACGTGATTTTGGTTTACAATTAGAATACACTAAATTTATCTTCACGTACGATTAGAATTGGCCGATAACTTAGAAATCAACCTGTCTTGTTAATATTTGAGGTATGCAAGAATGACGTGATTTTGGTTTAGTAACAAATTATATACTTTGGCTTAATTATTGATACAATGATGGATTTGTGATCAACATTTTCTTTAATTAATTCTTCTTCTTTAATTTGATATTATTGTTGTAAAGCTACTTCATTGTACCACACAAAAATTAAAGTTAGATACCAATACTACGATAAAACTTGTAACAACAACGAAAACCAATTTTCATAAGCGACAATGTATACGCAATGCATAGTTACATACATAAAAAGTACAAAAAAAAAAAAGGAAATGCATGGATATTTATAGGTTTAGATATAGGTGTTACTTCCCACCCGGTACAGTTTAACTTGTATTAGTAAAACTCGGTTAGCATTGGAGTAGAATTTGATACCTTGCTTAGCTTGTAACGATTTGATATGACTCACACATATTATGGACAATTTCAGTATTTCACTCTAATTTCCTTACAACCATGCACTCTCTCACAAAGTAAGAAAGTTAAATAAAATCTTGTGGTTAATCCAAAAAATAAACTTTAAACGTAGGCTCATGAAATTATCCAGCTTTATATATATAAATAATAATATGTATGTAATGTAATGCTACAATTGTTCATCTCCTAATGTTATACAAATTTCCAATTGAACTTTACCTAAACTTCTACAATCCTACAATAGTTGGACTCTCTCTATGAGCTCCAAAACCTCAACTTTCGACGTAGGCCCCTGAAAAATCTCTCCTTTATTATTATGTAGTATTGATTAATTTGAAGTTTTATTGGTAATTTGAGTGATTGAAGATGTGATATAGTTAATCCAAGTCATTTTTGTTCAACCAATTCATTAAAAAGTCTGGTTATTCGGGTCTGGGTCATTTCAGTTCGGGTCATGTACGGGTCGGTCATATCGGGTCAAATAGAATTGGGTCATTTCGGGTTTGGGTCAAGTCAATTCGGGTTTCTGGTTGATTTCTGATTAGAAATTTGGGTAAAATGAACTCACAAAAATAAAAATAATGATGAGAGAGATTGTGTAGAAGAGATTGCAAGAGTGATGGGTGAGAAAGTGTAAAATAGAGCGTGCAAGAGTTTGCAAGGGTTCCTGAAAAACAAATGACAAAAATGGGGGCGACGAATATTACTCGTAGGGTGATTAATATCATACCCCTTGTATATTATTGGTATATTCTCATGACACTTATTTTTAACACCCTCAAAATATAACCAAAATTAATCTTCGTTGTAAAGCATTAAAAATAGCAAATGATGGTTTAATTTTTTTTTTTTTCCTGGAATTTGTAAAATGAAATATATACCTTTCAAAAACTATAAATCAGCAAATTGGTAGCCAACACTTGGCGAGAAGTTATGGGCTTACAAGCTTAAAATGCAAGAAAAGTACATGTCCCGTAAGCTTTTGGCTATGTTTGGTAAAACTAGATGTAATAGTAGGTGAATACTAAAATAGTAGCTGAAAGCTGAAAATAGACGCAATAGTAACTGAAAGTTTTTTTAGCTAATAGTAATAGGGGTTTGACAAAATTAGCTAATATATATATAATTACATAAAGTGCATTATTTATTTTTAATCTCATTAGTGAGGAGAGAAAAAGTTGTGCGGAATAATTGACTTTAAGTTTAATCGTTAAATGAGTGATTTAAATGAAGTATCTATTATTTTTCCAAAGGCGTGAGAAATTTAAATACGACCACAAGTACTTGTTGGATTCAAACTTTAGTCTGGTGAAGTTTTCTAACCAGAGATATGAACTAAGGAATTTGGAAAAGTTTTGGGCTCTTGCTTGAAATCTAGCAAATAATTTATATTTATCGATATAATTTAACAGTAGTGACTCAAACTAGGCATTCGTAATTTATTTCGAAAAATGATTCATCAAAGTTAAAAAAGAACTCGAGTACTCCAACCAACGTGTGAACTTTGGAAATCTACAAGGCAAAGCATATTTCCACCTGCCACCTGCCACCTGCCACCTGCCACCTGCCAATCAAATCAACTTTTGTACCAAACACAAGGGGGCGTGGGAGGGTTGGTTTTGTTGTGAAAATACCATTATACTTCCCATATATAAATGCGAGTAACTAAGTTTAATAAACCCCATTATCTATGTCAAACTAATTAATAAATACTCAAATTACACTTACAATAAGGTGAATCAAAGATAATACCATAAATTATACAATCAAAACATAACTTTTCATGGATCCAAATCTAAGATAATTTTTTGATACTCTCACATCTTATGGGGTGGAGAAAATCATGTCAAGATGCTATAAATCATGATTTAGACGTTGATAGATTAACGAAGAGCATAAAAGCTCGAATGCGCCAAATCTTGAAAGTAAAATTGAAAACCCCTTCATCTAAAAACAACCGGTAGCACTACAAATTAAACTCGCGAAGCTAGATTATTCAGGCCTGCATTTTGGTCCGAGGCGAAACTCATGAACTCTTCATCAACTAGAAGTGCACTCATAGTGTCAGGGGCGAGGCATATTTCTAGGTCTACACTGCTCGCACACCTTCCCATCCCTTTTGTTCTCGAACCCACTTCGAGTAGCCACAGGTGCATCAAGGCCAAATGCAGGGCTTTGAACGTCGTCAAACAAGGGTGAGCCAAACATAACAACATGGTTAGAACGCGAACTCTGTCTCGGATACAATAATCGAGGATCCTCATCAAACTCTCGCGTGAACACTAGTTGCGCTTAGAGATGCACATTGGGCGGGGTGGCTGGATTAGGGCTGGACCATATTAATATGGGCTGGGTTAGGGTTGCCTTAAAATTAACGTGGGCTGGGTAGGGCCAACCCATAATAAGATGGGCTAGACAGGGCCGATCCACGGGTATAAAATCAAATTAAATGATGAAAGCTGAAAATTAGAGGTTTAATAGAAAAAGTCAAAATAAAATCTTACCCACATCAACACCTTTTCTCTCCTCCCAAGTCAAAGTGGAATAGTCCAAGAAATGACTACAGCCTGTTTGATAGGAAGGAATCGGGAGGAAAGGAAATGAAATCAATTTTTTCAACTTTCCAATGTTTGGTAGCACAGGAAGTGGAAGGAAAGGAAAGAAAAGTGAAATTAAAACTCTTTGTTTTTTTAGATAAAAATAAAATAAAATAAATACAAACTGTTGTAAACAATGCAAATTACCCACTTTACCTCGAAAAATGTATTTCCCTCCATTATAAACAAATGAATAATATCGTATTTTTTTAAAATAATGCACAATTCCAGTCATTTATTTCTATCAACCAAACATACATTGGAACTACTAATTTCCTTTCCTTCCATTTATGTTCTCTTCCTTTCCTTTCTTTCCGTTTCCTTCCTACCAAACAGGCCCTAAGGGAGTACCAAACAGACACGGGCCTTATTAAAGGTGAGAAACAAGATTCAACCCAGAATTGTGCACCGAGGCGAAACTCATGAACTCGTCATCAGCTAAAAGAGCAGTCATAGTATCGGGTACAAGACATATTTCCAAGTCTACACTGCCCGCACCTTGTGGTCCAGATAAAAGAATTCACCTTCCCGTCTGATTCATTACCGAACCCACTTCGAAAAGCCACAGGTTCATCAAGCCCTATTCCACGAATGTATATCGCAATCCAGGGTGAGCCAACCATAACAACATGGTTAGAACGAGAAGTCAAGCTCGGATGCAACAGTTGAGACCACTACGCCAAATAATACATAAGACACCGGGTGCAAAACAATATAGGCACCGGTTGCAACCGGTGTCTGGACTGCCGGTGTCTTATGTTAAGACACCGGTTATTCTAAATATACCCGGTGTCAAAAACAATACATACGACACCGGTTTTAGGTAAAACCGGTGTCATATGTTGTTTTTTTTTTTTTTCGCTGGTGGACATTTAACACCGGTTTTTCCAAAAAACCGGTGTCATATATTGGTTTATTTTTTTTTTTTTTTCCAGTTGGACTTTAGACACCGGTTTTTTTAAATAACCGGTGTCATATGTTGTTCTTTTTTTTTTTTTTTTTCCTTCCAGTAGGACATTTGACACCGGTTGTTTAAAAAACCGGTGTCATAGGGTAGACTTTTTTTTTTTTTTAGTTTGCTTGCTTCTGCTTCTGCCAGGGAATTGGCGACTACAACAATTAGTCGCCAATTCCCACATTACAAATAAACATACATTACGATTATGCCGTTTCAACGACACCAATTCCCAAAACCTCGACTACAAGAAACCAAGTCGATTCTTTGCTATACAACAATGGAGCTTCAAATTCACTCTATATATAATAAGCATCCATCCAATCTCAATTACTCCATCCACAACATTTCTCCAAAATACAACAATGGAGATCTTTTGCTTTTCCTAGTTTCTAATTTCCTAACTAAAATTTACTAACATTTCTAACTTAATGAGAATCTAAGTGTTTCAAGAAATCAAAGTAGATTTGAGCACTTACAAGCAAAACTCGCTAGGTAGTTAGAGATCATCATCGTCTCCTTCTTCATCTCCATCCACAAACACATATGTAGCCCAAAGATCTCTTATTTCATCCACTTGTTCATTCGTAAATTGCTTGCAACCCTTCACAACATACTAAAACGACAAATTGATGAATTTAGATATCCAAAACTTAAACATTTATAAATTACTATAGGATGATAGATATATGTTTTGATATTTACCGTAATTGGAATAGTTGTGGCTTTATTTTGGATTATCTCGAACATGTAACGACAAATATAATATCCACAATCGTTACTTCCTAAGGGTTGACGGGGACACTACAAAACAAAATAAAAAATAAATAAGCCCAAATTCGAACGCATAAATAGGATATGAAAAGTATAGTTAATAAACACAAAAAATTCAAACGTACCATTATAGTATGCCATCTCATAAGCGTCGACTTCATATTCAACTTGTTTAGGGGATCCAAAGTCACGATCCTCGTTACGGCGCTAGTTAAATAACACGGTATTCCAATATAATTAAAAGATATAATTAAATAATAGTGGAGTTTAAACAACAATGGAGTTTAAAAATATATAATATATACATACTCTTGTATTAGATTACGAAGAAATTCGGGTGGTTTCTTACTCCCTCTGGATGGATCTAACCAATACCCCGTTCCTGACGGTGGATGAATCACAGCTAACATCCAATGTGAACTACAAATTATCAAAATAATATAAGTTATGAAATATAAAATAAAAAAATCATCTAGAATTTGTAAAACTAGTTACCTCTCATTATAAGGTGCGAAAAATATCTTTTGCCCGTGTGCACATGTTGTACAAGCGAACGCACTAAAAATATAATTCGCACGATCATCCTCATCTTCAACCGGTGTTATAGGAGACAAATATGCCGGGCATAAAAAACCATACAAACCATCTACACGTCGCCTTTCACAGAACTTTTTCAAATACCTATTACAAAAAGCCACAAAAAGAAAGTGTCACATGAATCCATTTACCAATATATATGAGTATCTAAACTAATTATTATTTTTCTTAAACAAATGTATAAAAAGTGACTTACAAGATAAATGCCGTAATGTGAGTAGATTGAATTTGCCATTGATAACACCATTGCTCCATCTCTTCTGGTGTCACAAACAAGTCTTGCATATTATGAAGCACATGCTCGGGTACATGCAAAATTTTTCCCTCATCTCCGGTTTTCTTCATGTTTCGAGCTTTCTTACAAAGCCACTTCATCAACACAGTTCTTCTCATATTCATTTTATCTTCCGGTGTTATGAATTCCGAAGAGGATGTTGAAATGGAAGTAGGTGTCGAATTGTTGATTGGTGGTGTGTTCTTCTTATTCGTAGAGTTATCCGTTTCATTCTAAATAATCAAACAAAATAAAACACTTGTTAGAATTTAAATATAAATTAAAGATAATATAAGAATTTCAATAATGAAGTATAAATTACCGTATCAGACAATATATATATGAAAGGAGAAGGCCACAACACATAACCACCAAGGGCCGAAGAGAGAAAACAAGCTTCCGGGGTTGGAACTGGCAATTCGGCATTTGGCACCAAATCTTTAGAGATACTCACTCTACTATAACCGGGAGGTACAATGTTATTGTGTAGAGTAAGTACCTCCGAAGCGCCTGGCACATACACTTCTCCTAAAGCTACCATCTCTTGTGAATTGCTAGGAAGTGACATTTGACACTTATGCCAACCCTGCATTATTTATAAAGTAATGTAAATTGTTGGTGCAACTATCACAATTAGAAAATATAATTCATTTGAGATAAAGTATGTTGAATTGATTAATAAAGTAAAGTAATATAACAATTATATTAGATACCTGAACCGGCCCTTCACACGTATCTTGAATTGATGAGATCGACGTTTGAGGGATATTACGAGCTTGTCTCGGAGATGAATGGGAAACAGGAGGCTCAGGATCATCATTTAAACTCACTTCTTTTCCCTTTCTTAGAACATTAGAATCCTTAGACACTCTATCCTCTTCATTGTTTTCTATTGCTTGCGAATCGTTACTCATCATCGCACTCATCAATTCTTTCATATCAGCTTGACTCGGAGTTTCTCCGGCTACGAAATTGCAAAGTATTTGACTCATCTTGAACATTTGGGATTGCATTGTTCGCACCGTATTCTCTAACTTTACCTCGGACATCTTTTTCGTGGATCTACCAAAAACATTTGACAAATTGCTCATGTTGGTTACACCACGAACACGACCCGGGTGCTCCTCTTTGCCGATTGCACGAGACAATATATCATCTCGACCTTGGGGAACAAACTTTCCTTCTTTCATGGCTTCTTCCAACTCACCCTAAGTGACAATAACAATTTAATTAGAATTAATATGTGAAACGATTTTAAAATAAGTACAATTTCTACCCTTAAAAAAAATAACTTACAATTTCTTTCACCACTTCCTCGTCATACTCGGACATTGCCCCTTTCTTGGATTTATGACCTCTCAACCAAGTCACATGACGTGGTACTTCTTTGATTTGCAACCCTTTAGTGGCATATTCCTCAATCTATTACATTTTTGTGTTAGTAAAAATAAACGATTACTAATTTGTTAATAATAACGGAAAAAATAAAAAAAGGCGTATATTTACTTACAATTTCTTCGTTGATCCCAATATATCCTTTCCGAGAGCCAAAGTATTTAGTCTTCTTTTTTGCAGCATTTTCTTTACCATCTTTGCTAAGCGACTAGTTACCGTGAAAAAAACAAACAAAAATTAGAATATTCATTAAAGCTAAGATTTCAATAAAATTATAAAATTATATGTAAACTTACAAGAAAATTTTGATCTTTCAAATGATATTCAATGAAAGCATCCCATTGCTCTTGTGTGATTTGTGGATACTTTGCCGGTGGCTTCGTTACAAGTTCCCTTTCCTTGGTCTTCTTGTCAATTACATACATATACTTAAGATGAAGTTTGGTCTTCCAATTTCTCCATCTTTCACCGGCTATCTTCAACACCCAACGTCCTCTACGTTCGGGAGGAACATAAAATGCACCCTTGCAAAACACAAAAAAAAAAAAAAAAACACATTAAAAAAAAAATAAGAATTTAGATAACTTTTATAGACAAGACATATGAAATAAATTGAATATTATATCTAACCTCAATATCGTGTAAGACACGTTCTCTTGTGGCTTCGTCAAGCTTCTTCCACTCTCTCAAAGTAATAGGCACATGTGCACGTGCGATTGCGCCTATCCAACTACTAAACTTTTGGCGATGTTCGCCAATCGGATTTAACAACCCGTCCGTACTCCATTGTAGCTGAAAAGGAGAACCATCTTGTAATGCTTTTGCACAAGCGCGTAGTAAAGTTTGACCTCTTTCATGATCGGAATCGGAATCGGAATTATCACTAGGCTTTCTTCTTTTTCGAGTCGACATTATCCAACCTATATTCACAAAATATAAACATGATTATAAGTATTAAAAGACATAAGAGAAAGCTAAATAAAATAAAATAACTATAATAAGTCTAAGTAAATAATAAACATAAGTAACACAAATAAAATAAAGAGGAGTTTGTGCAATTAATGAAAATTATAATTACGTAAATGTAAAACCAAAATTTCCCAACTAGTTAGAGAACTTACGTTAGTCCTAGAACGTTTTTTTGTTACATTTGCATCATCTTGCACCCAAACTCCCTCATCATGATCATCTCTAACATATGATAAGGAGTTATCATCATTCTCTATCACTTGGACACATGCATTCGGAGCACCCAAACCTTCTAAAATCTCATCTTCAACATAATAATCAAACTCATGTCTAGGTCGAGCGGATAAAACAATAGACCATTTCTTATCCAAAGGGTCATTGACATAAAAAACTTGTTTTGCTTGGCTTGCGAACATGAACGGATCATCTTTATGCCCAACTTTATCAAAGTTTACCAAAGTGAAATCCAACTCATCTCTTCTAACACCGTTGTTGTTGTCAACCCACTTGCATTTAAAAACGGGAATTCGAACAGTTTGGTAATATAATTCCCAAATCTCTTCAATTTGCCCATAATAAATCATTTTTTCTTCCCTTGGTTTCTTATCTTTAGCACTTGCAAAATGAATAGAAGTGGCCTCAACAGAAACTCCACTATTTTGCATAGTGCTTCTTGAATCTTGTTCTTTGGTGTAGAACGTATATCCACCGATGGCATATCCACTATAAGAGGAAATTTGTAAAGATGGACCAAAAGACATAATTCTCACATAATCAGGGAACTTATTAATGGGTTGACTTACAACTTGGTTCTTCAACCAAGAGCCAAATCTCTTCTTGTTCTCATTCTCAATCCACATGTCACTCTTATTTCTATGAAGATTTCTCAAATGCTTTTTATGCTCATCAATGTAAGAATCGACAACTTTATCATTGTGAAGAACATATGAGTGAACTGAATTCATTTCTTTGGCATTGAGTTGGATAATCTTGTGGCCCCTAACTCCTTTGCCTTCCATTTTGTCGACATGACGTGGCTTTGGAAGACCAACACGCTCATCATCAGAGAGAAATTCATAACAAAAAGAAAGAGCTTCTTCTATGATATAACGCTCGGCAATACAACCTTCTGGATGAGATCTATTAGTCACATAGTCTTTATAGATTTTCATGCATCTTTCATATGGATATTGATATCTCAAAAAGATTGGTCCGCATTCTTTAATCTCTCTTACCAAATGGACCGGCAAATGTATCATGATATCGAAAAAGGAAACAGGAAAATACATCTCTAACTGACATAATGTGAAAATAATCCCTTCCTCCAAATTGTCCAACTCAGTCGGATCAATCTCCTTGGTACAAATGACATTAAAGAATAAACACACCTTTGTAAGTGCAAATCGTACCTTTTTTGGTAAAATGGAACGAATAGCCACGGGCAAAAGTTGTTGCATGAGTATATGAGAATCATGAGATTTCAATCCAACAAGTTTCAAATCCTTCATCGACACACGATTGCTAATATTTGAAGAATAACCTTCCGGGACCTTTATCCCCTTGAGACACTCACAAAATTGTTTTTTCTCATTTTTAGAGAGAGTGTGAGCAGCGGGAGGTAAACGAGTTCGTGAACCCACTTTTTGCGGTAACAACTCTTTTCTGACTTTACACTTTTCAAACATATCTTCTCTTCCTTTCAAAGTGTCCTTTGTCTTGCTCGGAATATCCAACAATGTGTTAACAATAGCATCACAAAAATTTTTCTCTATATGCATGAGATCAAGAGAATGTCTAACGGTCAAATCTTTCCAATAAGGAAGATCAAAAAATATAGATCGTTTCTTATAACCCTTGGATGAAAGTTTCGACCCATTTTTCCCGTATGTGATTTCAAAATGCTTGACTTTCTCATACACTTGGGCACCCGTCAAAACAATTGGACGCTCACGCATTTCCACTTGTCCATTGAAAGCTTTTCGTTGTCTACGATAAGGGTGATTGTATGGCAAAAATCTACGATGATCAAGATAAACATTCTTGTGAGATCTATTAAGATAGAGATTAGTTGCATCTTCTTCACATATCGGACATGCATTGTCCCCTTTTACAATATATCCGGACAAGTTGCCATAAACGGGAAAATCTTGGCTAGTGTTGAACAACATAGCACGTAAGTTGAATTTACGACCCACATGAGCATCAAACACTTGTACTCCTTCATCCCACAATAATTTTAAATCATCAAGAAGGGGAGCCAAATAAACATCTATGTCGTTACCCGGTTGCTTTGGGCCAGAAATCAACAAAGAAAGCATCATGTACTTTCTCTTCATGCATAATTTCGGAGGCAAATTATAAGTAATCAGTATAACGGGCCATGTACTATGTGCACTACTCATATTCCCGAATGGATTCATTCCATCAGTAGATAATGCAAGTCGCAAATTTCTCGGATCCTTGCTAAAGTCATGGTATTTTGCATCAAAAAATTTCCATTGAGCAGCATCAGCCGGATGTCTCAACTTACCATCATGAACTCTGTCGACACCAGATTTGTGCCATGTCATCAATTTCGCATCCTCTGGATTGGCAAAGAGTCTCCTCAATCTTGGTATAATGGGAAAATACCACAAAACCTTAGCCGGAACACCATTCTTATTCTCCTTATATCGAGAGGCATTGCAAGTAGGACAAACAACATCATCTTCATAATCTTTGCGATACAATATACAATCATTTGGACAAGCATGAATCTTTTGGTACCCTAGACCCATTGAAGCTAACATTTTTTTGGCTTCATAAGTCCGAGTAGGGAGAGAATTACCACTTGGTAACATGTCATTCAACAACTCTAACAAACTTGTAAAACTCTTGTCACTCCAACCATTTGCCGCCTTTAAATTATACAACTTTAGAACGGCGGACAATCTAGTATACTTTTTGCAATTTTCATACAACTCATCTTCACTTTCATTCAACAAGTTCTCCATCATATTCGGGTCATCACCACTTACATCTACATCAATTTCATCGTCATTCGGATCATTATTCTCCTCTTCTCCACCAACCTCTCCACTAGTGGCATCGATATTCTCGACATCATCATCCTCACCAATATATTCTTCAACACTCTCTCCAATATAGTCATCATCATCCTCTCCAATATCTTCTTGGAAAAATTCTCTATTACTTTGACTCTCCATGCTCAAGTCATGTGTTGCCTCCCCATGAAAAATCCATTTTGTATAAGTTGAAGCAAAAGCGCTCTTAGCCAAATGAATTTTTACCGTATCAAGAGAGTGAAATCTCATATTATAACAATTACAACACGGACACCGCATACACTTTAAGTCTTCACAATTTTTCTCGGCGAAATTTATAAACTTTTGAATCCCCTCCTCATAATCACGGTCTCCTTGATTTGACATTGTTATCCATTTTCGATCCATGTCTATATAAACCAAAATTAGTAACCAATTATCCTAAGCTCAACCTAAAAAAAGTAAACACCTAAACATAACTAATTAAAACTACCAATTCAATAATCTAAATTTTATTGTTTTAATCAAACTAAACTCACTATTAGAATTATTAACCAATTATTCTAAATTCAACCTAAAAAAAATCAAACATAAAAAAACGGTCAAATGTATAACCGGTGTCTTTGTCCACTAATCTATAATGCTTTAATTTTGTTTTGATACCACTAAACGCACTACTATCATACTATATTCATAATACCTAAACAAAACATTATTATAGATAAGAGAACGGTCAAATGTATAACCGGTGTCTTTGTCCACTACAATCTAAAGTTGTACTCTATTCTACTCAACTAACGTACGGCATTTCACTAACTAACACATAATTCCATTCAACTAGCGACAATTCACTAACTAACACATCAAAAAACAATAGCGGCGACACAGAGCGAAGAATTCATTATTTTGGCGATTAAACATTCAATTTTGGCGAACAATAATTGAACGAAAAAACAAAAATACAAAATTGAATGAAAAAACAGCAATTGGCGACAAACCTAATTGAATGAAAGAGACACCAAAACACGCGGCGAGCGGCGACAACGGAGGGGCGGCACAATAGCGGCGGCGACACAGAGCGGCGAGGGAGCGACGAACACCGAGCAACGCCTGGCGAGGGCTGAACAACGAGCGGCGAAGGCGAACAACGAGCGGCGAGGGGCGAGGAGCGAGCGGCGAGCGGCGAGGGGCGAGCGGCGAGCGGCGGGCGAGGGGCGAGCGGCAACAACGGAGAAAGAACGGCGACGGCGAATTCAAATTTTATTTTTCTGGGTTTCGGGTTTTTGGGGGTTATAGTTTTTTTTAGAATGGCATATGACAAAGGCGAAATACCCTTTTCTGGGGTACCATATGACACCGGTTATTCTTAAAACCGGTGTCTTATGTCCTTATTTTTTTTTTTTTTTTCCTGATATAAGATAAAGTTTTAATGTTTTTTTCGCTGTGGGACAAAATGATCCTCCCCTGGGGAACATATGACACCGGTTATACTTAAAACCGGTGTCTTATGTTCAACTTTTTTTTTTTTTTTTTTTTTTTTTTTTTTTTTTTTTTTTTAAGCTAAGTGAGGAATTGCGCTAAAATATCCTTTTCTAGGGTAACATATGACACCGGTTATACTTAAAACCGGTGTCTTATGTCTAACTTTTTTTTTTTTAAGCTAAGTGAGGAATTGCGCTTAAATAGCCTTTTCTGGGGGTAACATATGACACCGGTTATACTCAAAACCGGTGTCTTATGTCCAACTTTTTTTTTTTTTTTTTTTTAGCTAAGTTAGGAATTGCGCGCAAATAGACTGGGGAAGCATTTGACACCGGTTGATTGAAAACCGGTGTCTTATGTTTTTCAGACACCGGTTCTAAGCCTACCGGTGTCATATGTACCGGTGTTAAATGTCATTTTTGGCGTAGTGGACCCCTCATGATTGAACACTGCTCGCTCTACCGCTTTGTTGTCCAGAGATAATAAAACCTTGTGAAGCAACGTGGCCGCCCAACCCAAATTGTTGCCGAGCAGCTCACCCACCTTGGCGCACCCCTTGACTCGCACCACATAACACCCGAAGTTTTCGTGTGACAAGGGTGGGCTTAGCCGCGTCCTAAGATTAACAAGCAATGCGCAAGTAGTCTCCTCGTGTGAGGGTTGTTGGGAAAGAACAAGGAAACAAGAAGGCTAAAAGATGGAGAAATGCACTGGCAGAATGAAAACTTGAAATTTTTGATTTGCTGCAACTCCAAACATACGTACAACCTATTTAAATACTAATACCATCTAACTTAGTTGCTACAAACTAGGAAACTAACTTACGTGACCCACTAATTCAACTAAACAAGACCACTTCCTAAACAACTACTAACATAACTTATTAAATAAATAATCCACTAATTTCACTACTCTAATTACTGGTAAATAGTAACATAAAAATAAAAACAGATTGATTATTTGATTTTTTGGAACAACCTCAACAAGGGTAAGTCCCTCGCACGAGTGATGCATCTCCAAACAAATGCAAGCAAGGCTAAGAACGATGAGATGAATACTGGTGGTGACAAATTAGCGGCCGCCTCAGCGTTAGCCCTGGCCTTTAGGTTTGACATGAATGATGTGGAGAAGTGGAAATCTCTTTCCCTTAGTTCAATCTCATTATTAGACCGTATTATGAACTCACTCGGTTCAAAATACGGCAACTTGATTATTTGCCTATCCAAAAAATTCGATGTTGAAATTGTGACAAGAGCGTCGCAATGATAGAGTCTCGGGGAATGTATAGATAGCATTTGGTGATGTATGTGGAGAAAACATAAGATGGAAGAAACGATTTCGGGTTCTTCTTTACTTGATGTTTGCCTTATTTCCTAATTACTATCAGAGTGTTTTGGGAGATTTATTAGCTACTACTTACCTAAATCCAATAAGTCTTTTGGTAAGGTGATTAATATATAAAACCCACCTCCTCTAACTTATTTGGGGGAAGGGAATTAGTGAGAGAGTCACACAAAGAGAGTTCTTAGATAGCAGATCTAGAGAACTGCTCAATTCATCTTGTATCTGTAGTTCACCACCATAGTGAAATTGATTCCTACCCCCTGTGGATGTAGCTATCACGTTGATAGTGAACCACGTTAAATATGAATTGGTGTGATCTTTTCTATTGTTGTTTGTTATCGTTCTTATACGCTTCCGAATTTTGTGCCCAATTGCACAACAATTGGCATCAGAGCTCCAGGTGGGAGATCAGTGGGAAGAACGATGGCCGGTGCGACGATAGCTACGAAGATCGACAAGTTTACAGGTAGGAATAATTTTAGTCTACGGCAGATAAAGATGAGGGCTTTGCTTAAGCAGCAAGGCTTGTGGTTACCTCTTGCCGAAAAAGAGGAGGATGATAAGAAGACAGTAACTCAAGGCAAGCTTACTGAGTATGATCTGGCGATCATGGAGGAGAAAGCTCACTCCACCATTTTATTGTGTTTGGAGGACGATGTCATAACGGAAGTGACCGAAGAAGACATCGCGATCAAACTGTGGAAAAAACTCGTGTCTTTATACATGAAGAAGTCATTCACCAACAAGTTGTTGTTGAAACAGAGGTTGATTTCCCTAAAGATGGAGAAAGGTACGTTGCTTAGAGATCATCTAGATAAACTAAACTCTATATTGCTAGACCTACGGAATATAGGAGTTAAGGTTGAGGACGAAGATCCTGCTATTATTCTGCTTGTGTCTTTGCCTTTGTCATATGAGAACTTAGTGGATTCTCTTGTGGTTGGAAATGACACGTTAACCCTGGAAGAAGTAAAGTCATCACTTTTTACTAGGGAGTTAAGCCAGAAATCTTCCGTGGATATTGTGGAGGATCGTGCTGCAGGTTTAGTAGTAAACGGTGCTGAAGGAAAGGGTCGTTCTAGTGGGAGTAGGAGGAAGTCTAAAACCAAATCTAGAAGTCCTAGGTCCGACGATCGCTGCCATAATTGTAATGAACCTGGTCATTGGAAGAATGATTGTCCTAGGTTGAAGAAGAGTGGTTTTGCTTCAATAGCGACAGCACAACAATACAATGACTACAATTCAGATGGGGATTATGCTCTTGTAGCACATGAGAAGAAACACCTAGGTAATAGGTGGGTTCTTGATAGTGGGGCTACTTCACATATGTGTCCTAATAGAAAGATGTTCTTAACATATAGCGCGCGTAGGAGTTTGGTTACCATGGGTTATACTCAGTGTGTGAAGGTGTTGGGATTGGGTCTGTTCGGTTTAGGATGCATGATGGTGTTGCTAGAATTCTCAAGGATGTATTGCATGTTCCACAACTTAAGGGTAGTCTTATTTCGCTTGGAATGCTTGACCGTAAGGGTTCGTTAGAGGTGCTTCGTGGTGTAAGATCAAGGGCGGGTTCTTTGTATGATCTACAAGGAGCGAAATTGATTAGAGAGATGACTAGGGATGTGACATCATCGTCTGAGCATCGTGGACTTGTGGCTATCTTGCCAATAGCACAGATGGTCGATGAAGAGCTGAGTCATACTAGACCGGCGAGTCTAGAGGTGGACGAGTTGAAGAGTTTGTCTTGTGTTGAGGATGATCGTGCCAAGAGTAGGGTGGAGGTTGAAGTAGCTCAGTCACTGGTTGGTGCTTTGGATCGTCAAGAAGAACAACAAAGGGTCTTTCAACGTCGTCAAAGTACTTTGAGGTTTTGTACACTCGAACCTATTGTACTTAACTATCCGGTCTTGGACAATGGACTTGAGCCAGGGGTCATTGGGTCAAGCGAGGGAGTAGCCGATGGAATGCTCCATGAGGTGGAGCAATCCACTTCTCATTGAGAGAGAATTAGTGGCTCACTCCTCGACGGGGTGGTGAGCGTGCTCCGGCGCGGGCACAGGGTTGGGCCTCGACGGGGGCTAACCAGAGTTGGTGTTTAGTCTTAAACACATGGGCACTTCAACAGAGGTGTTTTGGATTTCGACGGGATGATAGTGTGCCTTGGCATAGGCACGGACTCCGGCGTGGGTCGTGGGTTTCTTGAAGCAAAATTGGTCGTTGTAGGTGCGATAGTTTTGTGCTTGGTTGAAACTTTACTGGCAGGTTTGGCTCATCTAAATTAAGGTGAAGCTTATTTGTGATCCAGTGAATATGGTTTTATTTCTGGCTAGAAATAGATTATGGTTCATGTGGGTCCATTGGTACTTAGGTACAGACTACTTCAGATGGGGTTCTTGATTGAAGATCATGGTATGCGACCGTTCAAGTCAAGGTTGAAATCGTGACTACAACGTCGCAATGATAGAGTCTCAGGAATATATAGATAGCATTTGGTGATGTACGTGGAGAAAACATAAGATGGAAAAAACGATTCCGGGTTCTTCTTTGCTTGATATTTGCCTTATTTCCTAATTACTATCAGAGTGTTTTGGGAAATTTACTAGCTACTACTTACCTAAATCCAATAAGTCTTTTGGTAAGGTGGTTAATATATAAAACCCACCTCCTCTAGCTTATTTGGGGGAAGGGAATTAGTGAGAGAGTCACACAAAGAGAGTTCTTAGACTAGCAGATCTAGATAACTGCTTAATTCATCTTGAATCTGTAATTCCCCACCATAGTGAAATTGATTCCTAGCCCCTGTGGATGTAGCTATCATGTTGATAGTGAACCACGTTAAATCTTGGTGTGATCTTTTCTATTGTTGTTTGTTATCGTTCTTATACGCTTCCGAATTTTGGCGCCCAATTGCACAACATCCGATTTTCCGATAATTGGCATCGACAATGATGTTGTGGACAATCCCTTTATATATCACGCCATACTTTGAGAAAATGGGCGATCGAGATGACATTAGAGCTGCCATCGGGTCGGGCCGGGCCGGGCCGTGCATCGTGCAGGCCTGTCGTGCTTAACGTCTCCGGAAGCCCGACATGGGCACTGCCTCGTGTCGTGCCGGAGATTTGAATCTCGGTCCAGCACGGCAAGAGGCCCGCGGGCATGTCGGGCTCGGGCCGGGCCGTGCTCGTGCTTCGGGTCCGTCGGGTCGGGGTCGTGCTTCGGGTCTTTGAATTTGACTCATCTTTTTCAAATTTTACTTTTTTTTCTTTTTAAAATTGTGGATAAAATCAATGTATTACTATACTAGGACTTTGTGTAATTTAAATTGGCTTTTGCATATTGTTAGTGCAAATTTATTATTTTTCGTATTTAATTAATTGATTAAAATAAACTAAATAAGTGAGACAACATATAACTGAAATACCTCATATATATTTATTAATAGTCGAAGAGAGTTACAAATATAGATTATTGATACTAATGCTTTATTGATTAAACATAGTTAAATACTACGAAATATTATACTACTCCAAAATAATGTAAAGTGATAAGTTGCCACGAATCATATTTATTCATGAGTTGGTGATTGATGGGATGTTGTGCTTGATTCGTCGGAGCTAATATCGTTATCAATGTGTTCGACGCCTTGACATTGTGCTTCCGCATCCAACCAATCCTTGTAGCACACACACATTTCAAGGCACGTTCAGAAGCAACCGAAGAGACTTGAATGCTAAGGAAGTCTTGTGCCATTGCAGACATCACCGGAAGTTGCTTACGTTGTTCTTTCCACCAAACCAAAAGATCCAAGTTGCTCGAATCTTCATCTGAAAAAGGACCCATATGTACTTTTTTTCGGGTCGTGCCGAAGAAAAGTCCATAAGGTATGTGCGAATCGGGCTTCGGCGGGCTGTGCTGAAAGTTATTTAGCCTCTAATTAGACTCTTCTAATTAGTACTTAATTACACCTAATTAAGTTTAGCTAAAGATCTTTAGTTGCATGTTAGATAAAAGCATGAAAAAATGTATAAAACAAGTTTTTATACTTTAATTAGGAGGAGATTTGACCACACCTTCAAAGAGGGTTCTTGAGCTGCTATTAAATGGGGATCCTCCTCCTTAATCTTGAGTTTCCAAGTTAGGAAACCTCCTCTCTTAATCCACCAAAGAAGCTCTCCAAAATTCACCCAAAATAAGCTAGTATAAATAGGTGAATTCAACCTTAAAACCAAAATAAAATTAGCTAACACTTTAGCTAATGTTATTCTAGGTTTAGATAAGTGTTTTGATCAAGTTTTCATTGACATGCAATGAAGAAAACTTGATCTTGATGGTGTTGGAAGTGAGCTGAATTTTAGAGAGAAATATGGAAAATTTCTCTTTCTCTCTTTCTAAAACAATTTGTTTGTGTAGAAATGATGTGTTATGTTGGAGAAAAAAATCAGATTCTTATCTCACCACCATCCACTATATATAGTGGTTAGTAAGTCGGTAATAAAGTTACCAAAAACCCTTACTAACTTGTATCCATTAACTCTTAAAAGTTACAATTTAGTAATAATATATCCATATATAATAATTACTAATTATATCATTTTAGCTAAAATTACAACACTTTGTAATTTAATTAGCTAATTGTCAATCTCGACAATTAACACAAATAATCGTAATTTTATACGACTTGAGTTCCAAACTCGTAAAACACCATCCAAATATAATCAGTTAACTCTTTAACTGAAACATTAAGGTTTATATTATATTGTATCCAGTACAAATATAATATCCTCTAGAGAAACTATCTTTACCGGTGTGACCGAGAGGGATCAGTTGATTACCGCCGTCAAACGACAATAACGTCAAACTCTAGCCAGCCAATCGTTACCGATTTACGTTAATCAACTAACTTAGTATATATAATATATCCCAAGTTCATTCCTAATTAGATTTAATTAGTCAACGCATTATTGTCAGAGGACACCTACTCCAACAATCTCCCACTTGTCCGAGACAAGTCATGCGTTACCGAGTCTCTTGTCCGTTATATCTCCCACTCAATGCGAAGTATCTTTCAGGTCAAACTTGCATTGGATCTTTATCAAAGGTGGTTTTCTCGATCTGGATTACGACTGTCTGACCGGAATATCTATCATAGATCTCTTCTGAGCGTGGCCACGCATTTCCAGTCACAATTCCTCGAGTGGCCCAAAGATATTATACCCTAACGTAGGTGGACAATCCCTTTTTGACTTATTTTCTTTGTTTCATACAGTCGGTAATGACCCAATAGATGCCCTTTTAGCCTCCTTTTACGGTACGACTTAGGACATAAATCAAAGTCACCGCCTACTGCATAAACTCAGACAAACAATCTCAGGTCGAAAGATTCGACTAATAGGAATAATATAGATTACCTTGTCACGACCAGACACAAAGGTTCTATAATTGGTCAAATGTCTGACAGAGTGTCATCTACAGTCTGTCTATGTAATCGGTTATTCATCTCTATGAATCCATGACCATTGAACTAGTCATCAACCGACTTACAATCTAGTCAATTGAGACGTCACCTCATTTTATGACTAGAGACAAAATACACTGTTAATCATGTTCACTTAATAGGGTTCAAATCGTCTCCACGACCTATTAGGAATCAACAGAGCATATATATAATTCAGAATTTTATTAAAACTGAATTTATTAAAGAGTTTAATAAAACTTCAAACGATGAATTTAATTATCATATATGTAAAAGGTAATACACTTATTAACTATTACAATATATAATCTAACACATGTCAGGCATACGCCTCAGACCCATCGAGGCAATATGACCATTGTGTTTAGCCTGTGATATTGGCTTGGTTAAAAGATCAGCGATATTATCGTCTGTCCTAACCTTACAAATCGATATATCTTCTCGTTCCACAAAGTCTCTAATTAAATGGAACTTCCTGAGTACATGTCTAGATTTGTCACTAGACTTAGGCTCTTTAGCCTGAACTATTGCTCCACTATTGTCGCAATAGACTACAATAGGATCTGCTGCTGTAGGGACTACATTTAATCCTTCCAGGAACTGTCGGATCCATACTGCCTCTTTTGCAGCTTCTGATGCTGCAAGATACTCAGCCTCAGTTGTAGAATCTGCAGTCACCGATTGCTTGGTGCTCTTCCAGCATATGGCTCCTCCATTCAGTATGAAAACATATCCTGATTGAGATTTTGAATCATCTCGATCTGTTTGGAAACTAGCATCCGCATAACCCTTTACACGAAGTTCAGAATCCCCTCCATAAACTAAGAACGTGTCCATAGTCCTTTTTAAGTATTTAAGGACGTTCTTAACGGCTATCCAGTGGCTCTCGCCTGGATTGGCTTGGTAACGACTTGTCATACTTAAAGCATAAGACACGTCAGGACGCGTACACATCATAGCATACATGATCGAACCGATTGCGGAAGCGTAAGGTATGGACTTCATGCGTTCAATATCCTTAGGATCAATCGGACACTGATCTTTACTCAAAATTATCCCACTTCCCATAGGTAAAAAACCTCTTTTAGAGTCTTTCGTATTGAACCTGTCAAGAATTTTATCAATATAAGTTTCTTGACTTAACGCTAGTATTCTTTTTGATCTATCTCTATAGATCCGAATACCTAGGATGCGTTGCGCTTCTCCTAAATCCTTAATCTGGAAATGTTTCCCGAGCCAGTCCTTAACGGAGTTAAGCATGGGGATATCATTCCCAATGAGTAATATGTCATCTACATATAAGATTAGGAGAGTTACTTTACTCCCACTAAATTTCATGTATAAACAAGGTTCCTCGACACTTCGGGTGAAACCATTTTGTTTAATCACATGGTTGAACCGTTGGTTCCAACTCCGAGATACTTGCTTAAGACCATAAATGGATCTCTTAAGCTTGCAAACTTTCTTAGGATTGTTTGATCTATAAAACCCTCAGGTTGTGCCATATACACTTCCTCTTCCAGAAACCCATTCAGAAAGGCGGTTTTAACGTTCATCTGCCATATCTCATAATCATGAAAAGCAGCAATCGCTAAAATTATCCGAATAGATATGAGCATTGCAACTGGCGCAAAGGTCTCGTCATAGTTTAAACCATGAACTTGCGTGAAACCTTTAGCTACCAATCTAGCTTTGAAAATATCTTGATTTCCATCCATGCCGTTCTTAATCTTAAAGATCCATTTGCACTGCAGAACCTTGTTCCTTCAGGCAAGTTAACCAAGTCCCATACATGATTCTCGTACATGGAATCTATCTCGGATTTCATTGCCTCTAGCCATTTAGCAGAATTCGGTCCATTCATGGCTGCTCTGTAGGTTGCAGGCTCATTACTTTCTGAAAGTAAAAAGTGATCACCACCATCCTCGATCACACCTAGGTATCAATCTGGTGGGTGGCTTGATCTGCCTGACCTTCTAGGAGTGGAAAAAGGAACCACAGAGTTAGACGATTCAGGAATGTCTTTTGGCAAAACATTCTGAGCCTCATTTTGCATTTGTGGCTCTTGAACTTCGCTAAGTTCAAATTTTCTCCCACTCTGTCTTTTAGAAATAAATTCATTTTCTAAAAAGACAACATCTCGAGACACAAAAACTTTGTTCTCTAGACGATTGTAGAAGTAATA
The DNA here is from genome assembly GCA_963680865.1 of Spergularia marina. Lineage (NCBI taxonomy): Eukaryota > Viridiplantae > Streptophyta > Magnoliopsida > Caryophyllales > Caryophyllaceae > Spergularia > Spergularia marina. The sequence goes on along the minus strand of OY804545.1, from coordinate 6,207,505 downwards.
TCCTCGAGTCTGTACAGGATAACCTACAAAGATACATTTATCAGATCTTTGTGCAAGCTTATTGTCAGTCTTGTTTTTAACATATGCTTCACAACCCCAGATCTTGATAAATGAGAGGTTAGGAACTTTTCCTCTCTATAACTCATATGGAATTTTCGGAGCTGATTTAGTCGGACATCTATTGAGTGTGAAAATGGCAGTTTGGGGAGCAAAACCCCAGAATGAATCAGGAAGCTCGGTCTGACTCATCATTGATCTTACCATATCCAACACGGTACGATTTGTTCTTTCGGCTACACCATTTAATTGTGGTGTACCAGGAGGTGTAAGCTGTGATATGATTCCACAGTCTTTCAGATGAATATCAAAGTCATTACTGAGATATTCACCTCCCCGATCTGATCGTAAGGTCTTGATCTTCTTTCCTAATTGGTTTTCTACTTCCTTTTGAAATTCTATAAATTTCTCAAGTACCTCACTTTTGTATTTGATTAGGTAGATGTAGCCGTATCTACTAAAATCATCTGTAAAAGTGACAAAGTAGTCATAACCACCTCTGGCAGTGATTGTCATTGGACCGCAAACATCTGTATGAATGAGGGCCAACAAATCACTAGCTCGTACTCCTTTTCCTGAAAAGGGTGCTCGAGTCACCTTGCCTAAAAGACAAGATTCGCATGTTCAATATGATATGAAATCAAATGGTTTGAGAACTCCATTGGCTACGAGCCTCTCAATGCGTTTTTCGTTCATATGCCCTAAACGACAGTGCCAAAGGTAGGATTGATTGGGATCTCCTATTTTGAGCTTTTTATTTGCTACATGATAGACCTCATTTTTCAAATCTAAAACGTAAATACCGTTTATAGATTTGGCTGTTCCGTACACCATATCATTAAACGAGAAGGTACAACTGTTGTTTCGTATTGAAAATTCAAAACCTTCAGCGTCTAAAACAGAAACCGAAATTATATTCTTACTTAGAGTTGGTACAAAATAGCAGTTATTTAGATACAACTCTAGCCCTGAGGCAAGTGACAGAATATACGTTCCTACTGATATGGCGGCTACTTTAGCTCTATTCCCGACACGGAGGTCAACTTCACCTTTTGCCAGCCGACGTGCCTTCGTCAGCCCCTGCAAGTGATTACAAAGGTGAGATCCACATCCAATGTCTAATACCCAGGACGTGGTACTTGCATAATTAATGTCTATCATATATATACCTGGTTTTGACTTCTTCTCCTCCAGATATTTTGGGCAATTTCGCTTCCAATGGCCGAAATTTCCACAATGGAAGCATTTCTGTTCAGGAGTCGCGCCTCTCTTAGCAATGGAATTGTTGCCCGAAGCAATTTTTCCTTTTCCTTTGCCACGCGCGGGTTTCTTACCTTTCCCCGCACCCTTCTTAAACTTCCCCTTTTGTTTTACCGCCATGGATAAAACATCTCTATTCCCACTCCCACTAGACACCATATCCCTCTCATGTTGTACACGCATGGCATGCAATTCATGAAGATTTTTCTTTAAATCATTCATGTTGTAATTCGTCCTAAAAGGACCGAATGTTGCAGGCAAAGAATTAAGCAGACGGTATACCACAAAATCTTCAGAAATTGGGTAACCTAACTTTTCAAGAGTTTTAACATTCTCAATAAATTTGAGAACATGAGGACCAACTGGTTGGCCCTTTGAGAGCCTAGTCTCAAAGAAACTCGAAGCTGCTTCGTATTGAAGTATTCGCGGCTTTTGCGAGAAACTAGTCGTTAGCCGAGCGAATATTTGATATGCACTGAAATCAATCATGCGTTTCTGTAAACGCGGGTGCATATCAAAAATCAATAAATTTTTAATCTGGTTTGATTCATGCGCGTACTCTTGATACATTTGTATCATTTCAGGGGTGGCGTCAGGACCTGGAGCAGGAATCGGGGGTTCATATAGAAAGCGTTGTTTTCTATCAGATTGAAGGGCTAATCGCAGGTTTAACTCCCAATCAGTAAAATTGCTTCCATCCTCCTTTAGTTCATTCTTTTCCATAAAATTACGAAGCCACGAGTCTTTGGATAGTACTGAATTGGACGTTTGAGCCGTTTTCGAATTTTAAACTACAACATGGGAAAAAAACAATCGATTAAATTCATCGTCAAATTCAAATTAAAATAATTATTTGTGAATTTAGGCATTTATATAATGATCTCTCTTAATTATATAAATGATTCCGAGATCCGATCTTATATAAATTTAGGTACACGGAGGGCGATACATCCCAAATTTATGTAATTTCGATGAACCAACTCATGATTGATTCTACACTTAGAACTCTCGGTTGATCGATTTCAACTAAATCAATCCTTTAGTCCCGGATCGCAAGACTTGTATTGCTAATCACGTCAAGATTAAACCAAAATTCACTCGTAATAACTCTTTATTAACTTACTCCCCCAAGGTAAAAAGGAAACACCCCGCTAGGGCGAGCGTGCCCCTAATGAACAAGGGTTGCATAGGCGTGAATTGTGGAAGGACTAAATCTCGATTTTACTTTTCAGTGAGAGATCTTGTCATATTTTATCTATCGCTTTTAAGTGAACTAATTCTAGCGAGTCACGGATAATGAATATCACAATGTGGGATTACGTTTGGTTATAATTGTGCAAAAATTAAACCAAGCATGCATCAAATAAATTCAAGTCCTAGTATGACCATAAGACTAGAACCTAACAAAAGCAGTTAAACCTAAACTAGGCTTCAAAAGCTTCAAAGGCTCCGTCTTCACTTCGGTCTCGATCCGCCAACCATTGGCTCCATGAAAAATGTCGATCTTCAATATAAACAAATGTACATATGGACTATCCTATTATACATTTTTGAAAAATAAAAGAATTAAAGTATTACAAACCGGCGATACGAGATCGCAATTATTACAAACCAATCGGATACCGTCCTTACATTTCGGTACAGTACCGATATTATAGTACTCTATGGCCATACTATACTTAGAATCATGCAAATAAGACCGAAAATCAAATTTTCAACTTTACAGTACAAGCAACCCTGTAAATTTAGGAATTTCTGATTCTAACTTATTAGAATCAATAACCAACACTTAAAACACCTTTTAAGTTTAAACTAACCACCAACTAATTAGTTACTCAATATTTAGTCTCCACCAAAAATTGATTTAATTAGTTTAATTTTCATTATATTTGCTAGCAATTTGTCCCAAAAATCACATATTCAACCCGAAAATATCTAAACACATCATAACTAATTATGAAAAATTTAAAAATTATTTTATTATGTGATCTAAGCTCACAACTAGTAGCTAATAAGGACAAAAATTTTGCAAAATTATTTTGGTCACTTTGTCTTAAGAAATCAATTTTCCACCATTTATGTTATTACTAACTAATAACAAATGGCCAATAAAATTACGAAATAATTTCTGGAAATTATACTCATTATAATTCTGAAAAATTATAAATTTCTTAAATTAACAAAATCAACATGCATGTTAATCTAATTACCAATTAATTAGAGAATAGCATAAATATTGTAAAAACAACAAAAAATTAAGCAAAATTAGCAAATAAATTCCCAAAATTCCATAATTTCGGTTGGAGCATCCACATGCCCAAAACATCACATGAAAATTTGATTTGTATGGCAAAAGCAATTTTTATCATCAAATTTTAATTAAGTTACCAATTAACTTAATTAATGCCCAAAATTAACATGCAACTTAAACCGAAGCTCTGATACCACATGAAATTTATTTAGCCTCTAATTAGACTCTTCTAATTAGTACTTAATTACACCTAATTAAGTTTAGCTAAAGATCTTTAGTTGCATGTTAGATAAAAGCATGAAAAAAATGTATAAAACAAGTTTTTATACCTTAATTAGGAGGAAATTTGACCACACCTTCAAAGAAGGTTCTTGAGCTGCTATTAAATGGGGATCCTCCTCCTTAATCTTGAGTTTCCAAGTTAGGAAACCTCCTCTCTTAATCCACCAAAGAAGCTCTCCAAAATTCACCCAAAATAAGCTAGTATAAATAGGTGAATTCAACCTTAAAACCAAAATAAAATTAGCTAACACTTTAGCTAATGTTATTCTAGGTTTAGATAAGTGTTTTGATCAAGTTTTCATTGACATGCAATGAAGAAAACTTGATCTTGATGGTGTTGGAAGTGAGCTGAATTTTAGAGAGAAATATGGAAAATTTCTCTTTCTCTCTTTCTAAAACAATTTGTTTGTGTAGAAATGATGTGTTATGTTGGAGAAAAAAATCAGATTCTTATCTCACCACCATCCACTATATATAGTGGTTAGTAAGTCGGTAATAAAGTTACCAAAAACCCTTACTAACTTGTATCCATTAACTCTTAAAAGTTACAATTTAGTAATAATATATCCATATATAATAATTACTAATTATATCATTTTAGCTAAAATTACAACACTTTGTAATTTAATTAGCTAATTGTCAATCTCGACAATTAACACAAATAATCGTAATTTTATACGACTTGAGTTCCAAACTCGTAAAACACCATCCAAATATAATCAGTTAACTCTTTAACTGAAACATTAAGGTTTATATTATATTGTATCCAGTACAAATATAATATCCTCTAGAGAAACTATCTTTACCGGTGTGACCGAGAGGGATCAGTTGATTACCGCCGTCAAACGACAATAACGTCAAACTCTAGCCAGCCAATCGTTACCGATTTACGTTAATCAACTGACTTAGTATATATAATATATCTCAGGTTTATTCCTAATTAGATTTAATTAGTCAACGCATTATTGTCAGAGGACACCTACTCCAACACGTGCTTCTCGTGCCTAGTTTCGGGCCTATAACGGGCCGGGCCATCGTGCTTACCTCCCCCATTTCAAAGTCGTGGCCCGGGTCAAGCACGTCGTGCTTCGTGCCGGGCTGGCCCGATAACTGATTGGGCCGTGCTCGTGCCAGGGCCGGGTCGGGCCGCCGTGGCCCGCGGCCCGAAATGCCAGCTCTAGATGCCATCAGCCACACAATGGTTAGCAGTGAACCCAAGAAACACCCCATCTGCTAATTCTGTAACCTGAATTATAAACAATGGTTTGTTGTGGCCGTCGTGATTGACAAGTTTCTCTCCGAGATCAAACATGAGTTGGACCATGCTGGTGGGAACATCGCAATTTGGTGAAACAATGTCGTCAATGGTGACATTTGGTGAAGCAGCATGGATGACCTTTGCACCAGGACCCTTGCTGCAATCGACATAGATGCTGGAAGAGTGCTCGTCCTCGAAACTCTGTGTTTCGAACCGTCCTGCGAGTGGATAGAACTGGACTAGAGCTTGAGACAGAGTGTTTCTCAACTTCTCTAAATGTGATGACACAGAGTAGTTGCATGGTTTTCTTAAAAGATTGCCATTTTGTATGTAGTTCATTGATAGCATGGTTAGTTGTAAACCAGTTACATAGTATTGTCTTTTCAACTTGTTGGGTTCGAACTCTGGTCTAACGAAGTATTCTGAAATTAGTATTATCTAAGACATGAATTATGATTTATTGATTAATTGATGACTAAGGGTGAGAATCTTGATATGCAAGTTTTGGATTCTTGTTGAATGATACTCTGCAAGTCTGCATGAAATGAAACAATATATACTCCACCCACGAAGATAGTTTGATGATTACATAACTTCATAATTTATAATCTTTTATTGTACTAGTATACTACACATCTACATTATTAGTAGTGTTTTATATTAGGGAATAAAGACAATATATTATAATTATAGTAAAGAATAATATTTTTTTTTTTTTTTTTTTTGCAAAAAATTAGTTAGAATTTTATTCATTCACAAACGGGGAAGCAAAATTCAAAAGATCTTACAAAAAATAGAACCACTAAATTATCTATTCAGACTTTCGACAACATATTTGTAGCAAATGTCATTCGCCCAAGCAAGCATTCTCACACTTACTATGAGTTTTAGCTGTTTGACAATCAAATGCAAATCGTTCTCCCCCTCAGCAAACAACCTTCCATTTCGTTCTTGCCAGATAGCATACACTGTAGCAATCAAACTGCATATTTGCCATTTTACTCTCCAGTTTTTCTTGCCATTTTTCCTCCTCAGATACCAATCAATCTCCCTTTTCAAGCTCCAACCCTGTCTCCTCATGCTCATCCAATTTAGCATTGCCCTCCAGAGATCTTTGGAGAAACTACATTCAAAAAATAGATGATTAATGGTCTCAGCAGCTTTCTTGCATAAACAGCACCTGTTTACCAGCGCTAATCCCCTTTTACGGATGTTGTCTACTGTCGGAAGCTTTCTCTGCACTGCTAGGGTAGCAATGAAAGAATGTTTTGGCAAATTAATGCTGCTTTAGATGACTTTTGTACCCTTGAACCTTCGTTGATTGATTCTGAAGAAGTCATAGGCTTTCCTAACTGAGAATTTATCTCCCTTACTCCAAGATTTGACCATTTTCCTAGCTTCCATTGTGGATGTGGTCTGGCTCAGGATTTCATCCCTGACTCTTGGCATGCTAGACAAAGCTTCAGAATTCTGCTGTCTATTTTCCACTTCCCAAATGCTTCTTCTCCAATAAATGTAGCTTTTAATCCAATCAATCCATACATTGCTCATGTCTGTCTCCAAAAGCCATAACCATTTGGATATGAGTGCTTTATTCCAAGCAAGAATCTCTTTAATGTTAAAACCCCCTTCCTCCCTAGGCGCACAAGAACTAAGCCAGCTTTTATAGATCATCTTCCTCTGGCCTTCGGGGACATTCCATAAGAAGTCTCTGCACAATTTGTTGAGCTGCTGTCTTACTCCTTTTGGGAGGAGAATCACATTACACAAGTAATTCTGAATGCCAAAAAGAACAGAATTTATAAGCTGAACTTTTCCCGCGTAAGAGAGAAGCTTTGTAGACCAATGTTGCAGATGATTCTTGATTTTTGATATTAGTTGACTGTACATCAGGTTTTTGATCCTTGCTGAATTGAGAGGGATCCCCAAATAGCGGAAAGGGAATTGACCCTCCTGGAAATGTGTAATATTCAGGATGTCATCTTTGTTTCCTGTTGAAACACCAGCAAAATACGACTCTGTTTTCTGAGGATTGGCATGCAGGCCTGAATTTGCAGGAAAGACCTCTAAAGTTCTGGTGACTTCACTACGCCAAAAATAGTATATAACACCGGGTCCTAAATCAACAAGACACCGGTTATACCCGGTGTCTGGACTGCCGGTGTCTTATGCTTAGACACCGGTTACTGTAAAAGCAACCGGTGTTAAATGGTACATAAAAGACACCGGTTGGGCTTAAAACCGGTGTCATATGTATGTATTACGAATTAATTTTTTCACACAAAAGACACCGGGTATATGAACAACCGGTGTCTATGTTACCAATTTTAAAATAAAAAACAAATTCCTAGGTTATCAACAATTTTATCATCGTGTTCTTCATCATCATCAACATCTCCTTCTTCCAAATCTTCACCTTCTTCTGGCCTTCTTCTTCTTCTTTATCTCATCTTGCCATCGATTTTTCAATTTCCTCTACAAGAATACATAGAATGTAATAACAAAATATTATTACACATAATAAAAAAAATAAACTGAAAAAATTGAATCAAAGAAAGTAACAAGAAAATTAGAAATGTACTTCTCGCCTTCTCTTTCGATCTTCTCCCTCTCATATTGCCATCGATATTTTCAATTTTCTCTACAAAAAATACGTACATGGGATGTAAAACAAAACATTATTAAACATAATAAAAAAACCATCACAAAAAATTGAACCAAAGAAAATAACAAGGAAATTAAAAACGAAAAGATGGTGTTCTTTAAAAAATCTGGGTGATATGGGTTTTGGACAATTTAAAACGAAGAAGTAACAAATAAAAAAGGAATCAGAAATCAATTAAAATCGAAAAAGTGATTAATTAAAAACGAAAATAACTTAACGTACCTATCATCAAGATCATGAAGGATAATTGTGAAATTAAACTTCTTTCCTCGTAGATCTGGAATAACAACACAACATCAAACAAAAGTTAAAAAAATAAAATTAAACATGTTTAATTTCTAAATCTATAAAAATCACACAATAGAAATTTCCCTATGATCTTAAACCTAAATAGTTAAATTCCCAATTTCAAACAAAATACACAAAATAACTCAAATTAAAGACGAAAAATAGCCCTTACCTCAATCAGTTGAAGCAACATATAGAGATGATGAAGAGAAGGATCGAAGTATGAAGATGTTGGTTGATAATTGAGGGAGGAGGAGGGGGTTGATGATTGAGAAGAGAGATAAGGGGGGTTGTTTTGTTGAAGGAGGAGGAGGGGGTTGATGATTGAGAAGAGAGATAAGGGGGGTTGTTTTGTTGAAGGAGGAACTGAGGGGTTGAATACGTATAATGGAGAAGGGGAATTGGGAAGGGTTAACTGGCGGAAATAACAATGAGACATTAATTTTTTTTTTTTTTTTTTTTTTTTTTTTTTTTTTTTTTTTTTTTTTTACACATAAGACACCGGTTTTAGACACAACCGGTGTCTTATGTGTACATAAGACACCGGTTTTAGACATAACCGGTGTTAAAAGTGCCCCAAAATCTTTAATTTTTTTTTTATCTTTTCTTTTTACACTACTTTAAGCAATTGTTTTTTTTTTTAAAATGACTTTTCACACCGGGTGATGGACAACCGGTGTCTTATTGATTTATGACACCGGTTTTTACGTTTCCGGTGTTATATATGCCGGTGTTATATGCTATTTTTGGCGTAGTGCTTCCTTTACAGAAGAGCTGTCGCCTCTTGAGAAAATCATTAAGTCATCCGCGAAGACTAAATGAGTCAAACCAATCCTGGCACACTTAGGGTGGATTGAGTAGTTATGAACCTGAAGCATGGCTCTTAATCTTCTAGAAAGCATTTCCATACATAAGACAAAGATGTAGGGTGAAATTGGATCACCTTGCCTAACACCACATTTCCCTTTGAAAAAACCTCGACTCGAGCCATTGATTTTCAGAGAATACCAAGGGTTTTTCACACAAGCCATAATCCAGTAAAGAATAATATTGTTTGTAATAAATCTTATTTATGTATACAACATTATTCCTAGAATAATCTAGAACTAGAGTTTACACTATGTTATGTATGTGATCAACTATATAAATGTGGTCACACCTGTCAATAAAATTAAGTCAGTTTATCGTATGGTAAATTTTTTATCTTACATGGTATCAGACGGGAAAGATCCTACAGACGTTAAACACAAAACCCCTATACAAGAGTCACCATCATTCTTCCGCTCCCGGCCGGGGATGGCCGTCGTCATTTCTTCTTCATCCCCGGCTGGTATTTGTCCACCACCAGCCGCCTATTATTCTGACATTTGCTTTCTTGTTTTTTCCTTTAATAATATCATTTATATTAACTATTCCTCCAGCACACACAACGACATGACGACGACGATGCGGAGATGTTACTCTCACTTGCCTCAACAATTTACTTCGTTGTTTGCGGAATTGTTTTTGCCACGTGCCTCCTCTTAATCTTCCACTATCATCAACTCAATACAACTCGTGGCCACCACCCCATTCGGCCACTCTCTACAACCCTTGGCCACAACCCAATTCGGCCACATTCTACAATGCTTGGCCACCACCCAATTCGGCCACTCTATCATTACAGCACATCATTTCGGCATGGATCCAAGTGCATAGTTCGGCAACAATTATTTTGGCTCCAATCAAAGCGTTCGTCTCCTCCTACCACTTCGATTGCGGGGGCATATTAGGGAATAAAGACAATATATTATAATTATAGTAAAGAATAATATTGTTTGTAATAAATCTTATTTATGTAAACAATATTATTCCTAGAATAATCTAGAACTAGGGTTTACACAATGTTATGTATGTGATCAACTATATAAATGTGGTCACACCTATCAATAAAATTAAGTCAGTTTATCGTGTGGTAAATTTTTTTATCTTACATTTTATGTGGTCGTTTGGTTGCATACGGGAATTCGAAATGCCCATGAAGTTCCACTTCCCGGGTTGTAGAAATTCACATGAATTTCTCAAACCTGTTTGGTTGCATGTAGGAATTGAATTCCCACAGGAATTCACAATTACCAAGGGGGGCTTGGTAAGCCAATTCTCCAATTCTGTAGGAATTGGAAATTCCCATGATTTCTCAATTCTCATGATTTTAGGCAACCAAACAACTCCACAAAAATTAATTCATGGGAATTTCGAATTCCCATGATTTTGAGTGGCAACTAAACGACCACTCTGTATCTGAATTTTCAAGTATACTCTTTATGACTAGTTGTCGAAAGATAAATGGGAAAGGTCCTGCCCGTATGTTTGAATCTTCGTTGTTGTCTTATTTATTATGGTTTGGCCGAGCGAATTCAAAGTTAAGACCAATTCAAAGCCCATCAAGGGGACATAATCGGCGAGTGTAACTGTAGCGAAAAAAGGATATCGAGCCGATAATGGGGTTAGGATCGAAACTTCTTGTGCATACAGTTGACCGAACTGTACCGAAATCGAAAATAAAGTTTCATTTTCACTAATAGGTCATAAATCAACTCATTCATAAGTTTAAAAGTAGATAATTAGTCCAATATACGGTAGATGTTCACTTCTTTGGGTGAAATAATACCTAGGTACCTGGAATTATCGCACATGTAGTGCAATTTAATATTTTACCGACTAATTTTCTTTATTTGGTAGTTAAAATAGTGTTACCATTTCAATATTAAATCAAACCATATAATATGGTTAACCGAACTACAATGCTTATACCATGCTCCCGGGAGCACAATGAGCATGGTGGTCCTCCTCACAATAAAGGAGTAGGGACCACACTTAAGTGTGAGAAGGACCACCATGCTCATTGTGCTCCCGTGAGCATGATATAATTTGCGACCGAATTAACGCTGACTAAAAACTCACTAGTAGTTAAATACTCACACCCCTAGAGATCGAGTAGGGTCTTAGACTATAAGGAGAATAGGGGATTCTTTCTCCCGTATTTGGAGATAATAATTGAACATAGGCAACTTGGGTAATGGTAAATATATACTTCCTCACATTTATTTTACCTGACCGGCCATGTTTTGAACTACTTCCAAATAAATTGTTCACTTATTATAATCTGACGGTATTAAGGTTTAAGTTTTTGTTAATTGTAGTCTATATGCCGAATTTAGACATGGGACTATGGCAGTATGGCCTAGACGATTATGACATTAAAACCAAAGTCGATGCAGCTTTCAATATTGCATGAGAAACATCACACATTGCGTAGTTGCGTCTATTCTACAGCCTTTTTGAATTGAGATCAACTCATCGACCACTTGTGACATTAGAATAATAATCAAACCATGTGTAGCTGATCTTTCTTGATCTATAATTTTTTTTCCGGCTTGATCTTAAGTAATAATTAAGGTTCCACGGAGACGAAATTCAAGAATTCTTGATCAGACAAAAGAGCATTCATTGATTCAGGAACAAGACATATTTGTAGCTCAACACTACCTTCACCTTGAGATCCCATGAAAGCTCTGACCCACCCATCACCTTTGTGCCCGTACCCGGTTCGAATACCGACCGCCCTACCAAGCCCGAAATCAAGTCCATACATATCAAACCTCGGCGACCCACCCATGACCACAGGGTTAGGTCCACTTGAAAGTAAGCGTGGGCTTAGCATGGTAGGTTGTCCTGTGAACGCGGCATGGGCCGCTTTCTCGTCTAGCCCGACTACAGCCTTGTGAAGAAGCTTCGCGGCCCAACTTACATCATTGGCCATCAGCTCACCCACCTACAAACCAAATACAATTAACAATTTATAAGTTAGATGGTTACTCCTACTATTAACATCGATATATAGTTTTAACATCGTATGACCTACATGGGCGAACCCTTTAGCTGGCACGACAAAGTTACCAAAGACAATTAACAGTTTATAAATTAGATGGTTACTCCTACTATTAACATCCATAGTTTTAACATCGTATGTACAGTTTAATAAATATCTATGTCTTGACTTACATGAGCGAACCCTTTAGCTGGCACGACAAAGTTACCAAAAAACTCATGCGTCAAAGGTGGGTTAAACCGCGGCCTAAGATTGGCAACCAAGATACATGAAGTGTGTTGAGCCGATGGCAGGTTTCGAGCTCGAGTTATGGACCTCCACACCAGCGCCGTTAGAGCCTGATAAGAAGAGATTGCAGCCTCATCAACAGCCTCATTGACATTGGCCTTGAGGTTTGCGACCGACTTAGCCGAAAATTTGAAGACTCTTTCCCTGAGCTCAACTTCATTAGCCTGGATTATGAACTCATGTGGTTCGAGGTACGGAAGTTTGGTAGCCAGAGGAACGGATTCTGGCCTGTAATTATAGATTGGTGGGTTCGGAATGAAGGACGACGACATTTTCAGGGCCGAAAAATATGACGACAATGTGGTAAGGAAATGTTTAAAAGAAGTTCCATCAGCAACACAGTGGTTGATAGAAAACCCTATGAACACGCCATCTGACAATTCAGTTACCTGCACTGATAACAAAGCTCTGTTGTGGCCGTCATGATTAATCGACCTCTCACCAAGATCGAAGAATGATTGAACGAATTTCGGAACATCGTTGTTTCTTGATACAACGTCTTCGATTGCAAGACTTGAGGCATCAGCGTGGATGAGCTTTGCCCCGGGACCCTTGTTGCAATCGACAAATATGGTGGAGGAATGCTCGCTTTCGGATTTCGTCGTGACAAATTGACCCGCTAGATGATGGAACGGAACTAGTGCTCGAGACAGTGAGACCTTAAGGTCTTCGAAGTGAGATGATGCTGATGAATGCGGGGATTTCGATGATGGTTCATCGAAGATGAGACCATATTGTATGTTTTCCACTGACAACAAGCTTAAATCGATAGAATTTAAGTAGTGATATTTTTGCTGATTTGTTTGCTCGATATTGGATTTGGGTCTCACAAAACATTGTGAAATGAAATTAACATGAGACGTCATTTTTTGTTTTCGTTGTTCGATATATGTGGTGCATCAACGCCAACTATATATATACTGTGTTGGGGGTGGATTTTCCCCACAAAAGTCGAAAATTACCCTATAGAAAATTACACGGGAAATTAATTCTCATTAATTATGAATATATTGCAGCAATAATGAAAATATTCTAATTAAATTAATGGGGCTGTTTAATATGAATATTATGGTGCATCTATGACCATAAATGTTATGTGCTAAATGCTGAATTCAGGGGCTATAGATCAGAGGTGCAGAGAGAGATTTAAGGGAAGAGCAATAATGACGAGTTTGAATGACAAGCAAAGGAGCAGCTATAAAAGGAGGCTCAAAGACAAGGAAATATCATCTTGAAGACTCACAATCAGATTGCTAAGCTCATATATATAACCCTATACAATCACTCCTGTATCCATAATCTTTTGTGCTAAGAAGTATTAGTACGTTACCTAAAACGCAGCTAGTGGAATATTTAGCGGGACAAAGTCATCCCCCGTTGGTTTTTCCCTTATTCACAAAGGTTTTTCACCTACAAAAGTCTCATGTCTTGTTTGTTCATTGTCTTTACTTATTTCTTGTATTCTCAATGTCTACTACCCTGTACGGAATCCTACGTCCCCTCCGTAACCCTACATCCCCAATTTGTTATCCTACATCCCCGATCAGTTATCCTACGTCTCCGACTCATAGGTCTATAGCCTAGACCCCTGGAGTTATAGCCCAACTCCATACCATCCAGTTTCCTATCGTAATAAAGTGACTAGATATATACCCTCTAAGTCAAAGATAGGCCATAGTGTAGATTTTTGACCAAAACATATTGTATGATATTTGTTTAGCATATCATAAAGTTATAGTTTATAAACACGTTAAACTCAAAAAAGAAAAACATTATAGTCGATGGCAAGCTAATTAATGAAAACACTAATAATCTTAAGGATCCTATGACAGCAAAGTTACGTGGTTGCATTGGGAGGGAGTAATCAATCATTATCAAAAAGTACATGCAGTGATGAAGAACGATCCACTTGATTTCGTTTCTGATCGCATTAACAACTTAAATTTTGTTTGAAAGTTGTAAACAACTCATCAATCACTTGTGAAAATACAATAGATATTTGTAGGCTAATATTAATCGTGTATGTGCACGTAATGCATTGAAAGCATATATTTATTGCAATCGGGATCCTTCCGGATCATCTTAATGTATGGCTTACTTCATGTTTACATTTTCGTTCGCTAGCATAACTTGATAACCTTAATGTCCAACTGTAAAGTTGAGGAAAACTTATTCAATATGCGATTATTGATCATATATTCATTTTCATCGACTTAAAACATGATTAGTTGAGAGTTTGAGACTAGATCAAATTTATTAGACAAACCGGATTATTATAAAAGTCGGAAGAAACAGAATAACTAACGGATCATAGTATCACCGGCCATGATGCCCTCCACGGCTCCAACATTATTAATTATTATTAAAAACGATAAATATATACTCCATCATGTGCAAAATACTAGGAGTGTATATGTAGACAAAGTAAATTAAATTTGATTGTATAATTTATAAATTAGATTGAGAATAGGAAAGTGAGATAATCAAGGATTATTGATTTGGAAAGAAATCAATTTTAAAATTCTTTCGACCGATAGATTTGTTATATACTTGATTTTACTACCGATGCCATCATAAATTTACTGTAAATCATGAAAATTTACTATAAATGCATATTTCTTACTATATACCATCTTGATTCTATTACACTTGAGATTTATTGACAAAATATAGACAACTTTTCATGTGTTTATATGTAGACTCCTAAGATCACCCAGAATATAATTAACAAATTCTTAATATCAATCATTTAAGGTCCTGGTGCAAGGCTCATACATGGTGCTGCATCAAATGTCACAGTGTCCAACATCGTTTCACTAAACTCTGATATTCCTACTGTAGTTCAATACATGTTTGATCTCAGGGACAGAGGAGTGAGTCAACTGTGACGGCAACACTAGACCTTTGTTATCAGTCCAAGTTACAAAATTAGCAGATGGTGTGCTATTTCGGATTCACTGCAAATCATAGTGTAATGGATGGCACCTCGTTTACACATTTTTATAAGACTGTGTTTGGAAACAAGGATTTGATTCTCAAATCCAAATTTGACACAAATTCCATGTTTGGGAACTCAAGAATTTGAGAATTTGGATTTGTGTCAAATCCTTTGAAATTTGTTTCAAATCCAATTAGGCCAAAAACAAATGACACCTCAACAGGTGTCATTTTGAAATCCCACACTCGCTCCCCAAACATTTGATTTGTATTTGAATTTCACATTCTCAAATGATGGAATTGAAATGATTACAAATTTTTAAATTCTTATTTCCAAACAGTATATAAAGCATTTTGTTGGAAAGTCATGACCAACTCATTAATCATCTACCATTAATGAATAATATAAAATACACTAACCTAGCTACTTGTTGGCTGATAAATTATAAATGTGTAAAAAAAACATCAAATTATTACAATTTGGATCCGCTTTTGTCCGCACATTATACCATGCTCCCGGGAGCACAAGGAGCATGGTGGTCTTTCTCACAATAGAGGAGTAGGAACCACACTTTAAAATATATTTAAGTGTGGTCCTTACTCCTCTATTGTGAGAAAGACCACCATGCTCTTTGTGCTCCCGGGAGCATGATATAAGCATTGGCTTTTATCGGGCTAATCTTAATTGATTTCATATGGAGACAAAACTCATGAAGTCCTGATAAGATAAAAGAGAAGTCATTGAATCAGGAGCTCGACAAATTTGTAGCTCAACACTACCTTCACCTTGAGATCCCATGAAAGCTTAACACACCAATCAGCTTTAAACTCGTACCTGGTTTGAATTGTTGAGAAATGTGCCTTGGCACGGTTTCGTTGGTTGGTACATTGAGGGTGTGTTTGGTTCATCATTTTTGGGGGGATTGGAAACGAATTCAATAACCACTCCATTACATTGTGTTTGTTTTCATTTTTTTGGTTTTCTAATCCTTTCCCACTCCTATTCCAATCCCTCAAAATGAATCCCACCAAAAACCTAAGGATACAAAATTGAATCCCCCATATTCATTTTCTCTCTCCTCCCTTCCTCTCTCTCTCCTCCCACACACCAACCCCCCTACCCCCAACCTCTCACCGGACCACCACAGACCACCGCCGGCGAACACGAACCTCCACCTTTACTGCCGGAGACTCCACCCTCAGGCCGCCCTTTCTCCGGCGACTTCACCGACCACCTCGTCGACCGCCCTAGCCACCACCTCGACGTTCGTTTTACATTTTCTCTCTTCTCTCTTCTTCCTCACTTCTCCTCTCTTCCTCCTCACACCACCGAGCCCTAACCCCCGCCCCATCGTCGACCCCTCCGCCCACATCTCCGACCGTCCACCTCCTTCCCCCACCACTTTTTCCACCATCAAATAAAAAAAAACGAAAACAAATACCTAGATCTACATCATTTGGAGCAATATTGAGAAAAAGTAATTATATAGACATGTTAGTTATGTAATTTCGGTTGGAATGATGGTATTGGTTGTCGTATTGGTCGCGGGTGGTGGTAGTCAACGGCGGGGGGCGGTGGTCAACGGCGGCGGCCGAGGGAGGAAAGAGAACATTTGAGGTTTTGGTGGATATTTTGATTTAAAAAGAAATTGACAATTTTGCCCTTACTAATAAAATCATTCCATTCATATATTTAACCAAACAACATTTATAAAGAATGAAACTTGATTCCACTCCCTTTCCATTCTTGTTTCCAATCCGTTTCCATTCCGAAATGTGAACCAAACGCCCCCTGAAGGTGAGCTTTACACACGAAATGGGTAGCACGGGAATCACCTCGCGGGGTGATAACGACCACCATCGCGTCGCCCAGATCAGGAAGGTGGAGGCGGCCGCCGAGGCTTGTACCGCGGACCGCGGAGGAATGCGCGCGGCTCAAGGGATATTGGAGGCAGAACGCGACGTGTTTTGTAGGAGGCTTTCGATCTGGGGTCAGGAACTTCAAGGCGGTCCGCGGCTTGGGAGGCGCGGTCCACCGGCGGTGAGGCGCGGGCCGCGGTATGTGGCGTGCGGCTGGGCTGTTTTGTGCGAAGGCATGGTCGGTTATTTCGACCACGTATTAGACTTTCCTTAATCTGTTTCTTTTACTTAATTAGGTCTTTATTTGTGGGAGTTAATAGATAAACCTCCCTAATAGTTTAGCCTAATTTCTAAGGGAGAAAAATTAGAGAAAGTCGTCATAGAGTTTTTCAGAAAAGCAGTTTAAAAAAACTCAGATCATCTTGTGTATCTGTATTCTCCGAACATAGTGAAAAGTGATTCAAACCCCCTGTGGACGTAGCTAGCGCATTGATACTGAACCACGTAAATCTTATGTGTTTCTTATTGTTGTTTGATTGTCGTTTTTCGTTCAATACCGGCACTTACGCACAACATGAATATCGACTGCTCTACCAAAGCCCGAACTCAAGTCCATACATATCAGACCTCAGCGACCCACCCATAACCACAGGGTTAGGTCCACATGAAAGCAAGCATGGACTTCGTATGGTAGGTTCTCTTGTGAACGCGCTATTGAAACATGTATGTCCCACATTGAAAGATAAGTGGGATGCCGCTAGCCATATAAACAAGTGGGTTACTACTTCAATTGGCAATTGGTTTTAAGATGGAACCCCTGGGCGTATGAGCTAGGGTTTGACTCCCCGGTTTGGTCTCTCCTCCCCTAACACGCGCCATGGGTATCTTTCTCGTCTATCCCGACTACAGCCTTGTGTAGAAGCTTCGTGGCCCAACTTACACCATTCACCCATCAGCTCACCCACCTAAGAACGAAAGACAATAACACATAGGTAGTTTATAAGTTAGTGGCTTACTCACACTACAACAAAATAGGCATTAGGTAACAAGCCAAAACCGTTGCCTATTAGTGAAAAACTGTTGCCTAGTTGTTTAGGCAACAAATATGAACTGTTGCAAATGCCTCTGTTGCCTTTTCCTAAAGCAACAGTTTTAACACAAAGGCAACAACATAGCTATGGCAACAGTTATAATTGGGCAACAGTTTTTAGTTGTTGCCACTTTTGGCAACACCTTAAAATCGTTGCCATTGTTTGGAAAAGGCAACAATATAATCTCTATTGTGTTTGTTGCTAACAAAATAGAGATTGTTGCCTACTCCATATAACATAAGGTAGAACAATTCCACATCGTTGCATCCATAAGATAGCCAATGTGGGATTTGAACCCACGTCTCTCGCACAATTGTGCGATGCTCTACCCATTGAGCTAATAGGCTTCAATCATACGATTTAACTATTATTATCATAGCATTCAAACAAGCAAACCATTGAAATCAGTGAACCTAACCCAATTACAATCACCATAAACTAATCGTATGACTCCATGTAAAAGTAATGTCGATCGAGAAATTTACGTTTCCGAAACTTTTGTAAACGGAAGGCACGATATCTCTCACGAACCATAATGTAGAATAGCCAGACTTGATAAAATTGATTTTGTATAACACATCACACCATTTACTTACCAATTTTGACTTGGGTCTCTTTGAGTCTCAGAATCTGCCATATCTAACACAAGAAGGGCAGTATCCGCAATCCCTTGCAACCAAAAACATACAGCCATGGGAGAGGATCAGTTCAGTGGCAATGTCAACCCCTTAGCATGCTGCTGAATGAAAAATTCTTAATCGACAATAACATGCAAAACGGCACCTTAAATACTACATTGAAACAAAAACTCCTATGACTAGTATGAAGAAGTGAAAACATGTAGCTCATGTCAGCTTGTAGCTTTACACCTCCAATGCATTTCATGTACGAAATGAAGAGGATCCAATCTCTAATCAGCAGGAATCAATCAATTGGCACAACTTTTAAAGTTTAAACTTGTTATTTCCATCCAAAAAAAGGGGGGCAACAGTGCAACACCATAGTTCATAATGAAAGGCGACAATTAAACATGACAAAAAGAGGGCATCAAATATATTTACCATCATAATCGTCCCCAGAGAAAATAAGTCCAAAAGCTTCGTCGAGTTTCATTGCTAGCGTATTCTTTGAAGGAACCCCTCTTGTAAACGGTCATTCAGGAAATCCTACAACAAAAGAAGAACTATAAAGAGCCATTCATTCCAAATCAAAACAAGCAATATCATTTTAGTCTGTCAATAAGTAAACAATATCAGTGAAATTAAAAATCATGACCACATCAACTTTTAAAGGCTCATCAGGTCTGAAAGCTCAAAACTTTCTCCATATTCAGCTCCAATTGCCCGAAAATCCATAAATCTCATACTTTATATTTCACCCATCACATATTAACAGATTTGATGAGCCAAACATGCTCACTACACAACTGGGGCAAGGGGGAATAAGGGTCAAACTCTGATCAACCAAGTTGTATTCATATATAATAACAATTTGATTGCGTTCAAAACGAGCTGGCGATGAATATGAGTAGACTCAGTTCTATTTGACCCCTCCTGGTTCTACAACCAAAATTACCCTACTTCAAATTTCCTGACCCATGAATTTTGGTGTCCCAGTCTAATCTTAAAGCAATACAATAATCATTGATGAATCAAACATCTACTACTTAGAACCAAAAGGGTTCAATGCAACAGGCAGCAACACTAGTCCAGGAAGAAATAGATCCCCAAAACGATATACAGAATGTCGAATCAAAAGAAATCACTCAATATACTGAAGAAATTAATCAAAAGCACACTTATGAAATTCAGTATACTAATCCTACCACTTACATCACTCAATATACATAATGCATTATAATCAATTCACCACCCATCAATATTAGCTAATTACATACATCTGCACGAAATTTAGGGTTTATCAAGTGCTATGGTAGTAGGAACATCGGAAAAGAAATCAGCCTAAATCATAATAGAGCTAATCGAAAACCATAATGAATTTAATTAAAGTCTCCAATTTGAGCGAATAGTTCAATCAAAATCTAGCCTCAATTTCTCCGCACAAATTCAGGTCATATACAAACGAAAAGATTAAGAAACTGAGGAGTGAGACATACCTTGGCTTTTCGTGTCGGCAACGGGAGGAGGTGGTTGCAGCGGTGTTGCTCGAACGTCGCGCAGCGTGGTCTTGTGGACGGCCACATCAGATCTAGCTGCGAACGAACGAGACATTTAATGGGCCAGCGATATCGCTGCGATTGATTCGTGAAGAAGGGAGGGCGACCCTTTCTCTTTCTGCTCTTTCGCTCTCTCTCCCTCTCTTCTCTTGGATTCGTGTTTGACCATTGACAGTTCAGTTCAGAATGAGAGAATGGGGAGAGCTGTTCTCTGTTTATCCTTTTTTTTTTTTACTTTTGTTTTTTAATTTTTGTTTTAGCAAGGCCAGTAATTTTTTTTAGCTGTTAAAATTCACTTTCAAAAATCAAATGGCCATTGAATTTTTTTTTAGATTTGTCGCTAAAGTTTTGTGAATGCTAATCAAATTTAAAAGATTATTGTGGTTTTAGTTAAGTTTATTTTATAATTGTGTACACCAATCTAGTTATTATTTTAATTTTTTGATAGTTGAAATCAAAGAGAATACTAATTGCTTAAACGATTCACTATATCTATTTTTTCTTTAGTTACCGTCTCACCCGACCAAATTTATTTTCCCCCCTAATGTTATAAAGAAGTGGTATAACTTGAACCTTTATTTGATATCAAGAACAATTTTTGTAGTGATTGAGGTTCTTTTCATCCTTTTTTTTTTTAGTGCGGCAAGTATAGTAGACAATGACCCAAACTAGGCAGGAAGATCTAATTTTCCCTATAACAAATGGAATTAACAACCCAAATTGGACTTGATACCCATATCGTTCCAACTTAATTAATTAATCTACTATAACCCGATACTCACCTAATTTAAAATGAACCAAAACCTAAATAAGCAGACTTGTATAAATTAGCCAATCAAACCACGTATTACATGGATCATCGTGATCAGAATCACTTTGTAATCAAACTTTAGTGCATAATATTATAATGATCAAATTACAAAAACTCTCGGTATAGATTTGATCCATATAAATGGATGTAAAATGAACGTGATTGACCTAGTGTTATAAATGATTCAGTTTGGATTGAAACAAAGATTGAGCTAAACCCTAATTTCACAAAGGAATTGTATCTACAATATATTGATTTAGCCCAAACTTGACATTAATCTGAAACAATGATGGGTGGAAATTGGCCCAATTAGAACCTAATGTCCTACTTGTTAAGGCAACAATTCACTACATGTTGCGATAGTAATGATTAGGCAACAACAGTTATGTTTGTTGCATTAGATAACTTTAGGCAACAGTTTTAGTATTGTTGTATTGAGATTCTTATTAGGAATTGACAATCCAAGGTAACACCTTAAAATCTGTTGCCATAGCCTACCAACTGCAACAGTTTTATTATTGTTGTAATTTTTCTGTTGCCTAATCCCTATATTGTTGTAGTGTCATGTTATTAACATCAATAACTTTAACATTGTATTATTAATTAATTTTACATCAAGTAAGAAGTCCTCTTAAAATAAAAAATAAGAAGCAATCTGGTGAGTCTATCTTGATACACGATAGGATTTAAGTAGTTATATTGGTCTTGATTTGATTGCTCAATATCGGATTCGGGTCTCACAAAGCATTGTGATACGAAATTAACACAAGAGGTCATTTCTTTTCTTCTTTTGGTTCGAGTTGAAGAACGATGATGGTGTATCAATGCACGCCAACTATGACCTCTTGATGAGTGAAATAAGTGTTCAATTTATAGGATTATTAGATCAAATTTTTGTCTTTAGTTTAGTCTAGTTACATGTGAATGATATTTGTTTAAAGGAGCGTGCATACCATTCTATTTCTAAACCTGCTAAAAATAGTTAGTAGGCTATAAAATGAGGCGCTTAATTACCTTCGCCAGTTAAAACACGAATAACATTACGGATTTTATGGCAGCCAATGTAGTTGGAAGGGAGTGATCAATCATTATCAAAAAGTACATGTAGTGAAGAAGAACGATTGACTTGATTTCGCATCTGATAATTAACAACTTTATTTTTGTTTGAAAGTTCTAAACAACTCATCAGTCACTTGTGAAAATTCAATATATATTTGTAGGCAAATACTAGTCGTGTAATGCATGGAAGCATATAATTATCACAATTTGGATCCTTGCTGATCCTCTTTTGTCAAACATTTCTAATTTTCTATGATCATCTTAATGGCATACTTAATGTTTGCATTTACATGATGGTATGTATACATTTCGTAATATATACTCCATCCGTTCCGATGAGTACTTGAACTATTTCATTTTGGGTTGTTACCTTCATTTCTTGGCATTTCCTTTTATGGGTGAGTTTTGAAATATTAAGTGTTGTTTTGTGGATTATTAATGCATTAATTAGTGTTTAAACCCAACCTAAATATAACACCCCACACGAGTGATTCTAGAATAACCGCCGGTTACACTAATTTTAACCATGGTTAACGTTAAAACTGAATACTAATATATTTGTTACTAGATATTAATCAACAAGTTGACTTGTCTAAATTGGTTTACATATCTAATTTCTGCCAAACCACCAGGGATCAAAACTTCTTCATGGCATTTTTAGTCAAATTTTTTAAAAATATTCTCTTTCCAATTTTTCGTTTTTTTCCAGATTTTTTGAAACATTTTCTGTTCCTTTTTTTTAACGTGAATAATATTCAATATCTTAATACATTATTAATATACAGTATTTCTTTTCCTATTTTCGTTATGTTTTCTAGTTGTTTTAATACATTTTTAGTTCCTTTTTCTTAACGTGAATTACATTCAATTTTTTAATACATATTTTGTTTCTTTATTTTTTGTACGTGAATTACGTTTGGGCCAACATTTTAACCCAATTTTTCGAAAACTACTTTTATTTTTATTTTTTGTTACTTTTGTGCCAAAATTTTGAATAACAAAATAAAAATAAAATTGAAACTCCTAACTTTCAAAAAAAAAAAATCAAACATTTCGAATTTATTAAATTTTTGAGCTGATGATTTTAACAATTACAAAAGCTTTTGATATTACGAAAGTTTAATTTCAACATTTTTACTTCATGTTTATTAGTTTTTTGATAATTTAATAATAAAAATGAACATCAGATCAAGTTTTTCCATAAACAATAGTTGAAGCGTACAATTAGTTTATACTAGTCATTACTATAATGCAACCAACTTTTAATAATTATTATTTCTCATTGTTCTTTGATCCAAAAACTAGTTTAAAACTATTTTAAACTAATGATTTAAAGAATACCCAACGCAAGGCTTAAGGATTTGTTCTTAACCAAGTACGGATAAGATAATAATACGGGGTACTAGCTACTACATATAGAGTGTATAATTGAAACACGAGATCAAGTTGGTCTGATACCCAAGCCACAACTCAAATAAATGGAGATTGAAGGGAGTGAACTCCTTAGGTGGGGCGAGCCTACACTATATGTCCCTATGATTTAGTATATTATGTATTATGAACAAATTATCTCTCAAATGGAGGGCACGTATTTGCCCATTAGTTTAAGAGGAGTATTGGTTGGGATGTATAGTACTTGCTTTAGAAACGTCATTCTTCTAAATTAGCGGAGTATGTGATAGTTTATATATTATATTAATAATAACAATATTCATGTCGTAGTGGGTTAAATCAATAACACAAAATCAATTTAAATTCACAAGTTTATAACATATATACGAAGATGACTACATTAGCTTTGATGGCTACATATAGTTTACCACAATAAATAAATAAATAAATAAATAAATAAAAAAACTAAAAAGTACAAAGAAAATAGAATAAAATTAAAACCTTCAATGAGGAGATTTGAACCCATGACCTACATGGACACTCTATTGTATTTCACCACTTGCTTTACAATTTTCTCAATGATACATTGTATGATAGTTATATATTTATAACGTTTAAAGTAACGCCTTAAAAAAAAAAACACCATCTTCAACCTTCGTCGCCTAGGGATTATAGTCCGGCGAGGCGGCTTCCAGCTCTTTCACGCGCTACCGGCCTACCCCATTAATCAGCAAATCAACATTAGAATTGAAATTGGCGAAAATGGGTGGGAAATATTGGGGCATCGACGGACGTTCGTCGGGGAAGAAGGCTATGAAAGATGGCGGCTATGATAAAGTCAGGGAGGAAGGCGCGACAAAGGAAGGCGGAGCAAGAGTGGGGGCGGTTGCGTGGATCGAGATCGACGATGGGGCTGAAATATGAGAAAGCTGGTGAGGAGGGCGCGACAATGGAAGGCTGCAGAGAAGACCGGCCGGAGCATGATCAGGGGATATCGGGGGTTGCGTGGTGGTTGATGGGGCTGCAAGGAATTGTAAAAGGGTGGACTATATTATTTAATAATAACTTACTTGGGTGTAATCACATGTGGTGAGGGTGTACCGTATCAAAATTATTTAACCATGGTTAACGTATTTTAATGGTGTAGATTGCATCGTACGAAATTAATGGACAAGATCTAATATGGTAGTGTAACCGGCGCTAACCGGCGGTTATTCTAGAATTTTTGCACCCCACACCCATCACTCTCTCTCCTCCTACCTCACACCACCGTAGCCACCACTGCCCACTGCACCAAACACACCACTGGAAACTAAATCTCCCCCATAGTAGATCGATGGGATAATCGTGGGGTTGTCGAAGATGGAGGGATGAGGAGGACAAGGGAGGGGTCGCGGTCGGAAGTGGGGTGTGGGAGAGGAGAGCGAAAACGATATTGTGGGTCGAAAAAGGAGGGAAGGAAGGTGGAGGGGAGATGTGCGTCGGTCGTGGGGTTGGCCTGAGTGACCGTCAGCGTTGGTTGGGCGGCGGAATGGTGAGGACATGGAGTGGATGTGGGTTGGGAAAGGAAGAGGAGAGAGAATATTTTAGTGGGGTTTAATTTGATTGAACAAGCTAAGATTAATATTCACTGACCCCACCTTCTCTAGTTACTTTTCTTAGTTTTTGTGCTAAAACCAAAGTCCAAGAAATAACTGGAAGAGGGAGTATCCAAATCTGAAGTTGAGACTAGATCTAATTCATTAGAGAAACCGGGTTATTAGAAAAGTCGGAGGAATCAGAATAATTAAGGATCATGCATGGCATCACTGAGACCTCAGAATCACTGAGACTTGATACGATGTTAGATAATCAATTGTTGGAGAATTTCCAAATAAATAATTGGTTAGTTATTTGGTATGTCTATTTGTGTTAAGTTAGTCACATAACTAACTTATGGCTATGTAATTGTGTGTGTAGATTAAATCAATGGCCACGATTTAATCTTAAGGGACACCATTACATTATATATACCCATGGGGGTCTAGACATTTGGACAATCACAATATGTGATGGTATCAGGCGGACACTCTAGAGGGGGGTGAATAGAGTGATAGTGAGAATTCGAGCAATTGACCCGAATTCACAAACTAATTTTCGCTTTGTGAAGAACAAATAAGAGAACAGGACACGGAACAATGTGTGGAACAATGTCTGAGACACTGTTCCCTGAGAGGGTAGAACAAAAGCAGTAAGCAGACAGAAGGATTTACCGTGGTTCGACCTCTAACACAAGGTCTACGTCCACCCCTACTCTAATCTTCAATAATTCACTATTCTCAAAGGAGTAATACAAGCACCAATTCACGTTCTTACCACAAGAACCAATTGACGTTCTTACCACAAGAACTCTACCCCAATATCCACCACGAATATTGTGACTTTACCCGAAAACTCTTAAGAGAAAAGAAATTACAAAGACTCGCTACCTTGATATGCTTCTTGAAAGCAGGTGAGATACGATATATCCTAGATCAAGATGACACACTAATAAAAACTGTCTGCCTTAAAGGAAATACTCTGTATCGCTCAGAACGCTCTTTTTGCTCAATGTGTGTATCTTCCAAGAAAAACAACGTCAAACTTAAATGTCAAGCATTAGGGTTAATTTGATCAAGAAAGATATATTTTAGAAGATACAGTTTTCATAATAAAAAGATTTTATTCTGGAAAGATTATCTTATGAAATCAATTAATGAAGTAATACCTAATTTTGAAAATATTAACCAAGGATAGGAAAATATGAGATATTGTCAGTGTAAACATGATTTCCAAAATTATTGAAAATATTATTTTTCTCGAAAGATCAGAAGAGAGACGTTTTCAAAATTCTGTTGCATAGGAACAATGTATGGAACAGAGTACAAGAGACTGTTCCATACGCTGTTCCTTGCTACGTTTCCTCAAGGCAGACAATCTTAAAGTGTGTCAAACAGGATCGTACAAGAGTTCTAATCATTACAACACATGATCATCCACATGATCGAAATCACTCTTGTAGTTGTAGTTGTTCCATGCCTTGACTCGTTCCATACCCTTGACATGCGGAATCTGCTTACTTAAGCTAGAACAATCTCGAAGGCATAAGGTTAGTTCAATCAAAGAATACATATCCAAATGTCTAACCTTAGACAACTGTTGTATTTGTTATCATCAAAACCGGGAACCCAACAAATTCCCCCTTTTTGATGATGACAAATATTAGTGCAAACTGTAACACCCCGTATTTTTGGGTAATTATTTAATAAGGGTGTTACTTTTTTAAATCGATTATTGGAAGATAAAATGAGTTCCAATAATTGAGTTTGGGTCGGGTTTATGGATCACTCATCTCACCCAACGAATAAAGCCTAAACCCGAGTCTACCCTCATACCTATATATACATATAATAAAGAAAACCCTTGCTTTATTTTATAACCATTCGGCCTCCTTCTCTCCCTCTCTCTTCTTTTCGTAGCCTCCACCCGCATAAGATCTCAGCACAACTGTGTCAACTCCAAACACACATAACTTTCTCATACGACCTTTGCTTAAGTCGTGGTTGGTGGCGTTAGAACCGTGATTTCGATACGAATCTAAAAAAAGGTATATCATGCCAAGATTCCATGGGATTCTCACTGTAGAGGTGTTTTAGTAGAGCTGTATCTATCTACCCGGAAACTGTGTCGCCGCCTCGGTATTCTGATGATTCCCGTCGACTCAGAAGATATTTTAAGACGATATTTTGTGGGGATGTTCCTAACTATATTTTTGAAAACATATCCAAAATTGGTAAGGCCTAGACTTCTGTATCAAAAGTTACATTGGTTTTCGTGAGTAAACCCTAATTGTTATTCGTGGTTCATAGTGAAGTTGATTCCCGTTGATCCGCTTGGAGTTTGTGGACGAAAGTTTGAGGAGAGGTTTCTGACATACCCTTATACAACATATTAAAATTTGGTGGTCATCCAATATCGGAGGTAGACGTTATTCGTGTTTCTTTACCACTGCCCCTTTGTGGATCCGTTTCATATTAGTGATAGTTGTGAGTTGTAAGACTTATGGTTACATCTTTTTGATTAGGGAATTGCGGATTGAGTTTATAATTGGATGATTAAGGATTAGCGTTGTAAGGTAAGAACGTTGATCAAACGCTTGAACTCCACCTACTATTATCGCACCAATAGTGATTCGATTCTTACCCCCCTTGTTACCATGTTTATTGTATTTGATTTCTCTACTACCATTATTCGTTTCTGACATAACACACTTGTTTGACCTTGCCTCCCCTAAGGCCCTTCGGCCCTTGTTGTTACTCGGCCACTCGGCTTCTCGACCGAGTGGTGTGTTCTTTGATAGTCTTGAATCGTTATTCGTTTGTATTGAATCGTTGACTCCGGCTACGGCCGTTTATAAATTGTATTATCGAATAACGTACCATCGAATAATGAATGTAAAACGGATGAAAGAAAAGAACGACAAATGTTTACCACCTAGAGTGATTGTGATGCGGCCCTGACCGATCACCGTTTATACCTCTGATCAAGGTACTGTTTCGGTCGGAGTAGTTATCGACTGCCTATTAGGCTTTCCTCCTAGAGGTACGCATCCTACTGGATCTCTAGCGAGGGGTGTGCACATTTTAAGTCTTTAGGAATCGTTTATATGTACTCTAGCTCGCGCCGGAACGAGACTGTGGTGGCTACGGGGTAGGAGCCCAGCCGTGTATGATTGGCAAGACCGTTTGTCTCGTCTACGATACGTGACTATCGCACTGCCGTGTCCCGATGGTACTCTATATTCATTGTTATATCCAGTGCTTATTATTTGTTAGCTACGCGCCGCAAGGCGCGTATCTTTGTTTCTCTGCTTTATGTTTCTTACTCAGCCTGTGCTGACGTTCTATTTTCTGGTTTGTTCCCTACCGTGTTCTGGGGCCTATGTCATTCTTCGATGGCATAGTTGACAGGTCTTCATGTTGTGGATGCTTGCTAGAGGAATTCATTTGCATGCCGGGAACTTTTCATAAACATTATTTAGACGTGGATTATATTTGTTTTTGTAATTTAATTTCAGTTTTGAGAACTGTAGCTCGACATTCTAAGTCTTCCGCTGTCGTCTTTTCGTTTGTTCGAATTTATTAAGTTCTAATTGAATTTCAAGCCTAGTAGTTGACTCGATAGTCAACTGCGGCGTAACAATTCTATAATATTTCCTCATTTATCATTGCGAAAATTTAGGGTTGTTATACAAACTTTATCAAATTCTCGAATAACTAGTGCTTAGCATAAAGAGAAAAAAAAGAAAGGACGTGGAAGACGGTTAGTGTCAAACATAAATCACAACCGTCAGATATTTAAACTAAACCGCTGAAAACGTGAAAAGAGCATTGGTTAATATAGACTCATAGATAGAAAGTTTGCATAAATCTTCCCCCTTTTGACACCATCAAAAAGGTCAGACTGCACAAGGGAGTAAGCCAAAACCACCACACAAATGAGAATTAAACCAAGTTTAATGCGCTAAAGAAATCAAATAGCTCGAATGAAATGTACTCAAGCCATAGCAAACCAAAACCAGTTCACTAAATCCTAGGAAACATAACAGCATTAAAGCATCGGAGTGTCTAAAACAGTCATTAGAAGAGAACAGTGAAACCATGCAAAAAAATGGCTTAAGGCTTAGGTGTGGTGTCTTGAGGACCAATGATGGGAACAGGTGATGGAATAGGTGATGGAACAGTGCTAGGAACAGAGTTTCGTGCAAAAGCAGCAAAGCCAGTAGCAAAAGAGGGAGCAGTGGAAGGACTAGTAGCACTATGATCAGGACGTTGAATGCCTTGAGCAAGACAGAGGGCATCAAGAGTGGCATTTATCCTCCCAAATTCTCGAGCCATTATACCATTAATCCTTGCAAATTCACCGACATACAGAGCATGAAGACCCTCAAGGGTATGAGGACCCTCTGAGTCACTACCAACAAGACTTAAAGTTTGGGTAGCCGGTATGGAACTAGAAGCTTGATTGTGTGTAATAGACAATCCTTTTAACAACATAAGATGGTCGCCCATAGCATACATCGTAGTGGAAGGAAGATCACCAAACTTAACCTGAAAGGCCTTGAATATCAATGTGAGCCAACCACCATATGACAATGTATGTCGAGGAGTCTTGTGCACATACTCCATATGCCGAAGGATGAGGGATGGCAAATTAATCCTGGTATCACGGTTCACCAACAAATAGAGTAGAGTGTGGTCTAAGATACTCAACACACCACGACCCTCCTTTCTAGGTGTAAGTAATTTAGCAATAACAGATATGGCTTTATGGTCATCCGTACATTCATTCATAGCCAGCTTGGTAGTTTTAGTACCATTTGATAGACCCTGACATACTACTTCTTCACTATATGCAGAACTTCATCCAGACTTGAGGTAGGAACAAAAACCAGTTTTAGGAAAACTCAAAATCCCACTCAGAATAAACTTGTTAAGAACAATCTGTCTATTTTGAACCCATGAAACTAACACCAATTTTCCCAAACCTTCAGCAACGTGTAAATTCTCATAAAATTCAACAACCAATGTTTTATACACGTTGCAATCTGTCGTAAACAAATCACGCCAACCTTGATAATCTAAACAACTAGCAAATAACGCACCATTTGGAGTATTGAGCCATGAGGATGGGAAAAATTTACCTTGTAAAACAGAGGCAGTAGAGTACTGATGCTCAACCAAATCAGTAGTGGGGCGCTGAATCCTCCTTACTTCATCAACCGCAATCAACCTTTGGATTCGCCCAATATAATCCGCCTCAACCCTTTCCCCCTCAGTCACGACCACTGCTTCCTCTTCCTTATCCTCATCACTAGAGGATTTTTGTTCTCTTTCCTCAGTGTCTTCATCACTCTGAGTATGCTCACAAGTGTCGTTTTCTTCCTCATCACTTTCAATTGACACAAACTCGGGTTGGGCGGGACGCTGCCTTTTCCTCGAGGAGCTAGCCATCAATCGATTTGATAGTCTCTTGGGACCAGTGCTAGGACTAGTTTCAGATGTGATGGTTCTTTTTGCAGAGATTTTTTTCTTTGTAACCGGTGGTCTGGTGATTTTCTTTCCATCAACAATCATACGAACCATGGTGTCACCTTGGAGAGATAAAAAATAATGAAGAATGGTGTGATGGAGAAAAATGCAGTAGTAGGAGCTCTGAAATCTTGGGAGAAGAAACGGCGCTGCTTTTCCTTTGAATAGGTCTGGGAGTTTGTCGGGTGTTAGAAGTATGTTTTCCGTTTTTTTTTTTTTTGTGTTTTTTTTTTTTGTGTTTTGTTTTGTTTTGAAAACAACTCCTTTGCAAATATAATGACGATCATGAAACCTTCCAAAGCACATATATGAGATCTTCCCACCATATAAACTGCATATTTTCGACTTGTGATCCAGGCTACCAATATTCTCTGAATATTCACTTTCCACAAAATCCTCTATCCAAGAGCGATTTGCTTATAAGACCGCTGCGGGGAACAGGTGAAGGAGGGGAACAGATAGGAGTGCAGGGCAAAAAAAATGAAAAAGGGAACAAGGTATAGTACACTGTTCTCATAACTGTTCTTAACGCTGTTTCCCAGGCAACTTAGGTTAATAGTCAGTATAGCTATCAAACATGACACGAGTCTTTGTACATCTAAGCACTTTCAACAAGATCAATCATATGGCATACAATAGACATTTGTTGAACTCAAGTGGTGACAACCAATTTTCGTCAATCATTGGGGGGCAAAGTGTGCAAACAGTCACCTTAGTCTAAGTAAACCAAGTTCAGTTCTAATTTTCTGAAACCTTTCTCTAGGTAACGGTTTAGTAAAAATATTTGCAAGTTGATTTTCAGTTTGACAAAATTCAAGCATAACAAAACCCTTTTCCACATTGTCCCTTAAAAAATGATGCCGAATATCAATATGCTTAGTCCTAGAATGTTGAACAGGATTTTTCGAGATATTGATAGCACTAGTATTATCACATAAGATAGGAACACAACTTACCTTAATACCGAAGTCTTTAATTTGATGTCTTACCCATAGGGTTTGTGCACAACATGAAGCAGCAGCAACATATTCAGACAAGGCAACGGAATTCTGCTTCTTAGAGGCCCAAGAGATTAAGCATGGACCTAAGAAATTTGCCATACCTGATGTGCTTTTCTTGTCAACTAAGAAGCCTGCATAATCAGAGTCAGAATATCCTATCAAGGCAAATGATCCTCCTTTAGGATATAATAAGCACAAGTCATCCGTTCCTTTCAAATATATCAAGATACATTAACAGCTTTAAGATGTGATTCCATTGGATTAGATTGAAATCTAGCACACAAGCACACACTGTAAACAATATCTGGTCTACTAGCGGTGAGGTAGAGAAGAGAACCAATCATACCTCGGTAGGTCGTGTTATCGACACTCTTACCGCTCTCATCCTTATCTAACTGTGAGTTAGTAGGAATTGGTGTGTCATGAGGCTTGGAATCCTCCATTGAGTATTTCTTCAACAATTCTTTGATGTACTTCTGCTGATGAATCATGATGGAATCGTGAGATTGTTTTATTTGCAGGCCAAGAAAGTAGCTTAGCTCACCCATCATGCTCATCTCAAACTCACTCTGTATTAAAGTTGAGAAACTATCACATAGAGATTGATTAGTAGCTCCAAAAATTATGTCATTAACATAAATCTGAACTACTAGCAGATTATCTCCTTCCGACTTTAGGAACAGTGTCTTGTCAACTGTCCCTCTTTTGTAGTCATTCTTCATCAAGAAATTTGACAGTCGCTCATACCAAGCTCTAAGAGCTTGTTTCAATCCATAGAGGGCTTTGTCCAATTTGAACACATGATCACGTAAGACATTATCCTCAAATCCGGGTGGCTGCTTAACATACACATCTTCCTTCAAATAGCCATTAAGAAACGCTGTCTTGACGTCCATTTGAAAAAGCTTGAAGTTCATGAATGCAGCAAAAGCAATCAATATCCGAATGGCCTCTAGACGAGCAACTGGAGCAAAGGATTCTGTGAAATCGATCCCTTCTTCTTGTATGAATCCTTGTGCTACAAGTCTCGCCTTGTTTCTTGTTATAGCACCACTGTCATCGAGCTTATTTCGGAAAATCCACTTTGTTCCAATTACTGAAGCATTTGGTGGTCTGGGAACAAGGTGTCAGACACTATTCCGTTCAAACTTATTCAACTCTTCCTGCATGGCTACGACCCAATCGGAATCAGTTAATGCTTTAATGTAATTTCGAGGTTCAATTTTGGAGAGAAAAGCTGAGTTTGCGCAAAAGCTTTGCGCAGAGTGTCTTGTTTGAACCCCTTTCCTAATGTCACTGATAATTAAATCAGTGGGGTATGAGCTCCGATGCTTCCATTTCTTTGGAACAAAAGGGAGACCAGCGTTGCTAGCAGTTTGGTGTATTGGTCCCTGTGTTTCTTCGACAATCTGAGATGTTCCCCCTGAGTCTGTATCCCCATGGGACTCAGGAGTAGAGGCAGGAACCCACTCTGGATCAGTGTTAGGAGCAGTCTCCATTCTAGCATTAGGAGCAGTGCTGGGACCAGTATCAGGATTAGTCTCCACATTAGTATGTTCATTAGGAACAGTGTTGGGAGCACTGTCCATATCGGCATCAGGCACAGTGTCAGAATTCTTTTCCAAACTAACATTTCCAGTTGGAACAGTGTTGGGACCAGTCTCCGTAACATCACTTTCGACATCAGATTCTTTGATTTGAGCTTTTGACTGTCTGAACAGTCCAATCTGAAAATCCTCATCATAGTCCTCCATAATCTCATCAAAGGCATTAATCTCATCAAAAATCACATGAATGCTTTCTTCAACACACAAGGTTTGCTTATTGTAAACTTTGTAAGCCTTGTTGTGTGTTGAGTAGCCTAAGAACACTGCTTCATCACTTCTTGGGTCAAATTTTCCGAGATTTTCCTTCCCATTGTTGTGTACATAACACCTGCAACCAAAGATTCGCATATGTGTAATGTTAGGCTTTCTTCCCTTGAGAAGCTCATAGGGAGTCTTCTTTAGGATGGGTCGGATGAGCACACGATTGAGAATGTATGTAGCAGCAGCTATGGCATCGGCCCACATTTTTCTTGGAAGACCACTTTCCAAAAGCATGGTCCTTGCAATGTCTTCCAAGATCTGTTTTTGTAATACCCCGTATCTTTGAGATCCTAAAATTGTATTATTTTTGTTAATAAACTTATTTCCAAAACGAATTTCAAAATTTTTAGCGAGACGACAATTTTCAGCGATTTCGAAAGTCATAAACTTTTATAATATTCCATTTAAAAAAAAAACTTACTAAAAACATTTATTACAAATTACCTTTTTGCCCCTAAAACTTTCTATGTAAAAACCTACAAATCAAACCCTACTTTACGTAACACCCATCATCATCACAATCATAATAATCATCGTCATTTTTCGTTCGAGCCTTCGCCGCCACATTCGATTCTTCGCCGCCTCTGATTTCTAGCTCCGTTTTTTTACGAAACCACCATCATTATTCTTCTTGTTCTCTCCTCTACACAACGGTATAAGTTTCTTCTTATATAGTTCAAGTCTTACCGTTGTCGATAATTTTTATCTTACGTTATGCTACCATAATTTACAATGTTTTTATTTGTTATGGTTTAATTTTCATGATTAGGACTGTTTTGAAAGATAGTAATTCGATTTTTTTTTAAAGCGTTTGGATTTGGTTAGTTTGTTTGAAGTTTGTTTGTGATTTGTGCGATTTTACGATAGTGTGTCTGCGGCTTGTGGTCTTTAATAGCATGTAAAACGTGGCCAAGAAGTTGACAGCAAGAATTTGAGTTATATGAGTTGAATTGATCATCATGGTTTTATTATTGCTTGTGTTGGGATCTTTGTGGTACGTTGATCAGTGTAGAGTCGAGGAAGAGAGGGTGTTCCATTTAAGACCTTTAGGCAAGGCCAGTAATGGTTTATATTAGTCCATGCGCATGCGTAAGTTAAGGAAAGATAATGGGAGTGCTACGATGTTAATGGTATAAGCTACTACATGGTTACGTATAATTACAAGAATGTTATTTTGGGACATCTATCTATGCTCAAAAGTAAACTTGGTCCGTATGTCTAAGAGTGAAGATGGAATGTTCTTATGGTGTAATTAAGTGAATTTGTATGTTGGAGCGAAGCCGGTATAAGGGTGGTTGTGTTGGTATATCATTTCAATGGTTTAAATTCATAAAAATGACCTTTAGGGGCTGTTTTGAGTGAGATTATGTTTTAAAATGAGATGTATGGTGGTTAAGGGTCTTGTAAGTCGCTTTGTATTTGTGAGTCCATGGAGAGGAAGGGGCGACGTTATAGAGCTTTGTTGTGATCTTTGTATCGGTCCATAATAGTTAACATGCATATATCATACATATCATATATTGTAGGTGCATAAGCTAATTAGTATATTTTACATACCCATGTAGAGTCCGAGTTCGTAGAAGAACAATTCTAGTACTTGCTGAGCTACTGTGAGACTTACTGCTGAACAAGGTAAGAAGAATTACTTATCTCCTTCAAAGAAATTTCTAAGTGTGTTTTAAAGAAGAAGTATTATATAAATTGTTTACTATAAGGTTTGTGATTTCGAAAGGTAATTGCTAAATCCGAGGTTCGAATGCAAAGGTTTACCAGCTTTACTATTTTATACGTGTGTTATTATTTAAAGATTTTTTATATATGTTGTTAGCTCCGTTAAGGGAGTTAACTCGAGTACAGGGTGACCGAAACGGTCTACCTATATTGTGCACAAAGTATGGATAGGGTGAATTGATCCTCCACCTTGAGCCTTTATATCCTCCCCTTAGGAACAGGACCCTAGGGGGATGCATGCATTCGGGATTATTGGTTGAAGAAAGTCAGCCCTGGTACTGAAGGAAAAAAAAGGAACAAAGGAGAAGGATTTTTGTTGTATCATTTTATTATGTTTTCGTATACTAATTAAATGTTAACGGTTTCAATATTTTAAAATTACTCAGAGTTTTTCACCGTGCTATGTGCCTAGGAAAAATATATATTTTCTTTAAAAACTGTTTTCTAGATAAGTTGATTCTTACTCAACCCGTTTGGTTGACGGTTTCTACGTTTTCTTAGCCTTGCAGGTTAACTGTAGAAGCCTCACGGGTTGGTTAAGGGATCAGAGTGACGATCATCCATTAGGCTAAAGAAAGATCAACTTAGTCTCGTATTTTGCTTCCGCACTTTATTTTGAGTAAAGGATTGTAATGGTTTAGTTTTGGATGTAATGGTTTTATATTTTGGTTTTTGAGTTTAATAGACCATTAGTATTGTTCACTTGCCTTAACGATTGATCTAGGAGGTCAATCGTGGCAGTAACACTCCCAATTGTCTTTATTTTTGAATCAAACGCATTTTCTAAAATCTCAGGAAATTGGGGGTGTTACAGTTTTTCCTCTGTACAACGTCGTTTTGTTGTGGTGTCCTGGGTACCGAAAAATTGTGATCAAGTCCATTTTCCCTGCAAAGCTCACTGAAACTTGAGTTTTCAAACTCTGTACCATGGTCAGATCGTATAAAGACAAGTTGATGATTTGTTTGTTTCTGTAATTTTCTTATGAGTACACAAAACTCTTCAAAAGCTTTATCCTTAGAATGAAGGAAAAGAGTCCATACAAACCTTAAAAAATCATCAACTATCACAAACACATATTTGAACTTATTTCGACTTTCAACTTTCATAGGACCACATAGATCGACATGAACCATTTCAAGTGGCCTTGAAGTGCTTACCACTGGCTTAGATTTGAATGAAGAACGGGCATGTTTGCATCTAGCACACTCTCTACATACTTTATCAACTACAAATTTCACATTAGGCAAACCAACAACAAGATCCTGAGATTTCAATTTCTGTAAAAGTGTGGAACTGACATGTCCTAGACGCCTATGCCACAACCAAGGATCATCGCTCATAGCACTCAAACAGGACAATCTACGACTAGGAACCAAACATAAGTCAATAGTGTAAACATTGTTGTTTCTTACCCCTTTCAAAAGAGTATCTCATGTAAGAGCGTTAGTAATAAGACAAGTGTTTGAGGAGAATTCAATCTTGTTACCTTTGTCACACAACTGAGATATGCTCAACAAATTATGCTTTAACCCCTTCACAAGATAAACATTGTCTATAGAGTGTGTGAGTGACTTACCAACCTTACCTATGCCGATGATGGCACCTTGCTTGTTGTCACCGAATGTCACACACCCTCCATCAAAGGTTGTGAGTGAGAGAAATTGATTGGGGTCACCTGTCATATGCCTCGAGCAGCCACTATCCAAGTACCAAAAGCTGCTCACTCTCACCCTAGCCTACAAAGGAAGTTAGTTCTTGGATTTAGGAACCCAAACAAGATTGGGTCCCTTGGTTTTAGTCATAGCTTTGACTGAATCCTTGCGAATCCAAACGCAGCATATAGCTTTATTGCTATAGCTTTCTTCCTTGGTTTTAGTCATAGCCATTTATTGCTATAGCTTTCTTCCTTTTCACACATTCAAATTTATCATGACCATTATTACCACAAAAGGAACACACAGTAAGCTCAGGCATGCAAACATACTTCCGACGTTTATACTCCAACAACCAAGCTTTGTCCCTGTTGTGTGCATTGTTCCTGTAACTGTTCCCTCCACTGGTCTCTTGGCCAATGTAACCAATCCCTGCTTTAGAACGCTTAACAAATTGTTTTCCGAGAAGATTTATAGACTTTTGACTGGAAAACCATTTTTCATTTTGCCTTTTTGCGTTTTTCAATTCATGTTCAAGAACTCCAATTTTGATCATTAAACCTTTGTTCTTTGAAGTCAGAGAATTAACCTGATGCTTAGTCATTTCAATATTTTGCAAAACATTTTCATCAGGGTTAGCAGAGTTGTGTAAACTTGAAATTTCTTTCTCCAATTCCCTAATCTTGTTTTCATATTCACAGACCATGGGGACAGTGTCAGGAGAACAATGACAGAAGCAGACTTTTCATTGAGTTTGTTTTGCATAACAGACAGATTCACACTTTTTCTTCTAGATCCTTTAAGAGCAAGGAATTTTCTTGACTTAAAACAGAACAATCCTTTTCAAGAGAACAAATTTTGTTTTCATGCAACTTTCCTTTAGTTACCTCATGATCAAGTTGTTCTTTTAAGTCCTGACAAATGCTAGCCATATCAATGCATTCATCCATTATGATCATAATTAATTTAGCTACTTTTTCTCTAGATAAGCTAGGCAAATCAGATTTAATAGATTGAAAATTTACCTAACAGTCATCATCTTCATCTTCATCATCAAGTCTTGCCATAAGACATATGTCAGGTCCTGGAGGAAGCTGTTCCATCCTCTATTCCATACTTAGGGCAGTGAGACACA
This sequence comes from Spergularia marina, assembly GCA_963680865.1. NCBI lineage: Eukaryota > Viridiplantae > Streptophyta > Magnoliopsida > Caryophyllales > Caryophyllaceae > Spergularia > Spergularia marina. The sequence goes on along the minus strand of OY804545.1, from coordinate 6,169,462 downwards.
GGTTTGCAATTGGTACATGTTCCTCCAACTGTTCCTCCTCAGAATCGGAGTCGCCCCATACAGCAGCCATCATGGCTTTCTTGTAATTCTCTTTGACAATGTCTTTCGTCCTTTCCCTAGGCTTCTCATGCTTCAGCATTGGACATTCAGCAATCCTGTGATCTGGAGAATTACACTTGAAACATCCCTGTCTATAGGCACTTTTCTTACTGTGATTCACAACGGAGGATTTTCCTGTAGAATTAAAATTTTTCCTGCTAGACATCTGTTTCTTGTAAGCACGTGCAAAACGTCTGGTCATAAAGGCAAGTTCATTCTCTTGTTCGTCAATTTCATTTTCACTATCGCTAGTATCAACCTTTAAGACCAAACTCGTGCTTTTCAACTTATCTTCATTTCTCGGCATAAGTTCCATTTCATGAGCCATCAAGGAACCAATTAATTCCTCCACAGGCATGTTGGATAAGTCTTTTGCTTCTTTAATAGCTGTCACCTTAGCCAACCAATCCCTGGTGAGACTACGAAGGACTTTCCTAACCAATTCTTCTGAGGTAAATGATTTACCAAAAGATTTTAGTTCATTAGTAATCTTGTTGAATCTAGTGAACATATCTTTTATGCTCTCATCTTTCTCCATTTTAAACATCTCATATTGAGTTGTAAGTAAATCAATTCTAGATCTTTTTACCTCTGTCGTTCCTTCATAAATGAGTTCGATGGCATCCCAAAGACCCTTTGCAGTGTCATTTGAAGAAATGCGGTCAAACTCATCCTCACCTATTGCTTGTTGTAAGATCGCCGCTGCACGTGCATTCTGTTCAAGAATTCCGTAATCAACCAAGCTATATTCTTCCTCTGCCTTTTCAACAATGTTGCCCTCGGTGTCCTTCTTGGTGATCTTCAGATCTCCTTTGGTGACAATCACCAAGAGTTGATAATCAGAGCCTTGAAGGAAGTTCCTCATGCGTACTTTCCATGTCTTGTAATTTGTGGGAGTCAGCACAGGAATAGTCGCTCCCTTCAGCTCTGTTTTTACAGATCCCAGCGACATGCTTACCCTAGGATGTTAGCCTTTTGAGCAAGCCTGCTATGATACTAATTGATGGTATCAGGCGGACACTCTAGAGGGGGGGTGAATAGAGTGATAGTGAGAATTCGAGCAATTGACCCGAATTCACAGACTAATTTTCGCTTTGTGAAGAACAAATAAGAGAACAGGACACGGAACAGTGTGTGGAACAATGTCTGAGACACTGTTCCCTGAGAGGGTAGAACAAAAGCAGTAAGCAGACACAAGGATTTACCGTGGTTCGACCTCTAACACAAGGTCTACGTCCACCCCTACTCTAATCTTCAATAATTCACTATTCTCAAAGGAGTAATACAAGCACCAATTCACATTTTTACCACAAGAACCAATTGACGTTCTTACCACAAGAACTCTACCCCAATATCCACCACGAATATTGTGACTTTACCCGAAAACTCTTAAGAGAAAAGAAATTACAAAGACTCGCTACCTCGATATGCTTCTTGAAAGCAGGTGAGATACGATATATCCTAGATCAAAATGACACACTAATAAAAACTCTCTGCCTTAAAGGAAATACTCTGTATTGCTCAGAACGCTCTTTTTGCTCAATGTGTGTATCTGTAATACTCCGTATTTTTGCTGGGTTTTATTCTAATTGGAATTCATGATTTATATTTTTATTTAAAGGTTTATTTGATATGAAAACAATTTACTCATTTATTAATTACATTTATAACTAATTATATTTATGGAATTACTTTCATATTGAAAAGTCTCAAGTTGTATTTTCATACTATATATGATTTGAAATTATACAAATTTTAGATTCCAAAACCTAAATTACATTACTAATTATAACATCTTACCAAAATACCCCTAATTAAACTCATCACTCCCTCCTACCCACTATTAGTGATTAAACCTACTTCTAATCCTAGTTGCACGCCTAAACACACATCACACACAAAAAAAAAAAAAAAAAAAAAAGAAAAAAAAAGAAGAAGAAACAGAGAAGTCCATCGGACTTCCTCTATCTCCAATCTCATCTTCACCTTCTTATTGCCAGCCGACCAGCAATCCGGCCACCACCCACACCAATGACCACCGTCGGCCTCCTTCCTGGGCCGGTGTTCTCTTTCCTCGCGCGCACCCATCTCCTCCGTCCTCCTCTGTTCACCCGCGCGCGCGTCTGCCAATCTCGGCCGCATTTCCGGCTGCTCCGGCGACGTTTTCCGGCACATTTCGACACCCACTTTCTTCCCTTCCTCCCATCGATACTTGGTATCAATTTGGTACAATTCTTATTCTTAAGTCTCATGTTTCGTTTTTTTTAAAACCTAATTATGCACTTTAATTCGAAATTCTGAAAAATCAATATGTTTTGATGATTTATAATGTTATATAAATGTTATATTGTGATTCATAATTCATTTCTAGGGTTCATATAAGATGGGTATTTTTGTTTGTGATATTTTGGTGGAGTTTATGATAAATTGGAAGAGAAATTATATGTTCTTATGTAGGGAGCTTGTAGTTGTGTTTGTGTTTGTTATTGTGGTTATTTGTCGACAAGTTGAGGTCATTGGGTTTGATTTGGTAAATAGGGCAGATTTAATTGAGAGTTAAGATGATTTGAACGTAGTGATTGAGTTATAAAATTGTTGGTTTTCACTAAATTGAGTGTGTGTGAGTTGTGGGCAAATATGAGTAATGATTAAGGAGTGCTTGAAGGTTGATTAGAGGTGGAAATCAGAGGATTAAGGTCTGGTTGTGTTGTGTAGATGATGAGTAAAAAGAGATTAGTATGAGAATATGGTGTAAAAGTGTTTCTATTAGTGTATAGTCGAAGTTGGTTGAAATTGGTTTCGTTTGAATGTTGTTGGGTATGTTTTGAAGCATGTTAAGAGTTATTCATTGATTAAATGTATGGATACTAAAACAAATAGTAATGAGGTTAGAAGTTTCATAAATGGTGTTGGAACGTATGAATGTTTGTTGGTTAGATTGCGAAGTTATGGCGCTCTCTCGATATATGTGTTTGCCCTTTTGATTACGATGCATAGTAGATGTCAATGCATATCATAAGCATATTCATAAACACACTCTAGGAGCATAACTGATTTAAATGCATATCATATATTCATGTAGAGTCCGAGTTTGTAGAGGAGCAATTTTAGGACTTGCTGAGCTACCATGAGACTATTTTGCTGTTCAAGGTAAAAAGATTTCTTATCTCCTTAAAAAGTACCTATCTACAATGTATTAATGAAAAGTGATTTATGATCGTTTGGCAATGAAAGTGTTTTAAAGAGTGTTTGCTAAGAAACGAACTTTAGAGCCAAAGGTTTATCGATGAATTAAATTATAGCTTGTGTTTGTATCTTTGTCAAACTATTTGAGAAATGATTGAGATGGTTATATAAGAGTTGTATTTTAGAATTGGCGTTAACTCTGTTGAGTGAGTTAACAGGAGTACAGGGTGACCGTAATGGTCTATTTGATTATTTGTGCACAATGTATATATAGATGGGGTGGATTGATCCTCCACCCTGAACCTTTATCTCCTCCCCTCGGGAATAGGCTCTGAGGGGGATGCATGCATTCGGGAATACTGGTTTGAGGAGACGGCCCTGTACTGAAGGAAAGCAGTTTGAACAATAAGGAAAGAAGTGTTGAATTTCTATTTTTGGAATGTTTGATTTATGTTTCTTTTGTTTGTTTTGAAGGCATGCTATTTGGATTAAAATGCTCTTATTACTTTAAAAGATTGAGAAAAATAATTATATTTCAAATCTACAATCTTTTGTTTCGTTGAGCAATTTCAAGGATTAAAGTTTCAATGTCTTATATAATTGAGTAAAACTTTCCAACAACGCTTTCTAGTTAAGACACTTCTTACTCAACCCGTTTGGTTGACGTTTTCTACTTTTTAGTCTTGTAGGTTGGTAGTTGAATTTCTTCCGGGTTTCCAAGGGCAAGAGAGACGATCACCATTTAGTTTATAAGTCCTTTTTCGGCTTATTCTCCTTTTGATTTCGCTTCCGCACTCTATTAGGTCTTTTGAGAAGTATTTTGGTTTATACAATTATGTAATAAGATTTGAATTTGTATTCGGGATATTTAGATCACTAGTCCTTTTGCCTTAACGATTGATTTTAGGAGTCGATCGTGGCGGTAACACTCCCAATTATTCGTGTTTTTCAATTAATAGTTATATTTTCTAAAATCCCAGGAAATTGGGGGTGTTACAAAGTGGTATCAGAGCATTTTATGGCTCACGACCTTAGGAAAAAAAAATGATCTTAAGAACAAGTCTAGGAAAGTAAGAATTTTAAAATATATCAAGCCGAAGTAAGGAAGAGAGATGGGTTTCTTTACGGGTTTGATTTCCTTGTTGTGTTTATGTTCTAGTTTTGTGTGTTTGGATAAGTTTACTCAATTGCCTTACCCTAGAGCAGAATTTGAGGTGTTTTCTTTGGAGATGTTTATACTATTAGTGAGTTTGCTTTTCTTTGTTAATAAGTGTAATGATCGGCAAGGTAGTGGTAGTTGATGGAGAATTTAGATTTGTTTTGGTATATTTGGGAAATGAAATCAATATAAATGAAAAGGTTGAAGAAGAATGAAACTTATATTTTTATAGTCTTGATGTTGAGAATGGTACTATGGATAGGAGAAACCACTAATTAATTATGGCCATAAGGAGAACCGTATGTTTAAGGTTTCAAGAGTTTAATTACTAGTCTTGATTTGTAGTGTTGTTTGAACCATGCTAAAAGGATATTTAAAAGTTTGAGAAAGGAAAAGATTGTCATTGGTGTGGTTCATTTGAGGAATGATATTGTTCTTGATAATTGATAGAAACTAAAGGTATGAAGGTAATTAGATCAATTGATTTGTTATGAGACATACAAGAGACTAACTAAAGCAAGTGGTTATGAGGTTTAACTTTTGGTGACGTGTTGGCGGTTTTATTGCTTGAATGGGTTTCGATGAGATGTCTAGTCCACTTGATAAAGGGGATCAATGGTTATAGTTGTATATATATGAGATTCATTTTTTCTAAGAAGAATTTGTTTTAAGGATGTATTTTTCAAATCGATGAGGAAACCTTGTGATTAAATAATTGTAATTGCTTAGGGATGAAGTTTTAAATGCTTGAGGTGTTGTGAGAGCTTATTAAAAGTGTTAAATGGTTTCGCACAAATACGTTGTGAGATTTAAATATGGTTGTGGGTATAAGAGTTAATATACATTAATCTTATTTTGTAGGCTTGAAACGCCCCAAAACGATGAGAATGATTTGTGGCTTTAATGATTCTGAATTTAAGGATGCATTTCGGATAAGAATGAGAGTTGTGTGATTTACGATAGTGAAGTAACGAAGTTAGAGGGTTATTTGAGATTCTTTAAGGTTTGTTATTTATTTTGCGTCAAGCAGTTAGGGAAGATGGTTGTTATCTTGTTTATGGATGACTTTTGAACCGTTTATTTGCGTGTGAAGGTTTGGATAAGGTTGGCAGGAAGGGTGGAAACTGTCGTTTATTGCGTCAAAGTATGTTGGTAAAAATTATAAATGATTGTGACGGAGAAATATGATGAATTTCACTATGGTTTTATTCACTTGGAATGGTTTGAACCAAAGATGTTAATGTTGACGAGTTATCTTTGTGCTTGACTAACTTGTTTGTTAAAGTCTTTCAGATGAAAAAGAGCAGGAATTTGGCTAAAGATTTTTATCTTGTATATTACTATTGTTTAGTTTTGGGGTTGTTGTATAAAGTTGCGATTTATGGATGTAATAATATAAGTTCGAGATTATTGGCATTAAGTTATCTTGTTGAGGTGGTTGAAATGTATTACCCGTTAAGGTGAAGGGGTTGCCCTAGAAGTATTGTTGGGGTTGTATGATTCTTTTCTCGCAGGTTTTCAACGTTTTTAAATTTTGGTATAGCCTATTTACAAAGGAAACTCTGCCAAATTTTCTGCAGAATTTAAGTGCAAATTTTATTTATTTATTTATGAAAAGCCTACAAGTTTCAATATGGTAGTATGTTTTTAAGTGATTAATTCTAGTGAAATTACTGTCACAAGTTTCCTTGATATTTGAAATTAGTATAATTGTTTTTATCATTTTTATAATAAAGTGATGATAGTTATGTTCAAGTCTCAGCTCAGTAAGTTAGAAAGTAAATCAATTGAAGCATAAATCAATAAGTATTATTGCTAATAGAAGCATATGCGTGGATTTAGTTGTCGTTGGACAAGCTTGTCCCTTTACTTAGCAGACACATATTGCAAATAGTCTTATTATTATTCAGAAAGGTGATCTAGTGCATATAGCAGCATATGTCTCTTAATATTACGTTACTTTTAGGTCGGTGATATAGATGCCGGCGACCATGAACTACATATTCCATGACCCGGAACCCAAGTTAGTTCCTTGAGATCATTGTTGAGTAATAATAAGAATGCCATAGTGACTATGCTCAAGCTCTAAAGAAAGAGATCCCTGGTTTTCTTGATGCCTGATAGAACCTTGAAAGCTTGATTTTTGGGAAGTATGATTGGAGACTAGGGTTACAAAGAAGACAAATTTAGGAGGTAATAATGTGTTGAAGCCAAATCTTGAGATGTGCTCAAGGAGATTATGTGGATAGAAGTGATGGCACACAATTGATAGATTCTATATTTGTCTGAGGGGTAACAATAATCATTTAGGGAGAGACATGAAAGGAAATAGATCAGACTTACATGAGTGTTGCGATTAATTGAGGTTGCTTTTGATCATAAGTAATATAAAATAAATGTGGTTGTTCTGATTGACCAACGCCATATTGTGGCACATAGATTAAGATATTCTTGGGTCTAAGCGGTTAGCATAAATGCTTTGTGAAAGATTCCTCTAGGATAGGAAGACCTATGTTATATTTGATAAGATTAGAGAACTTCAGTTAGGTGATAAACTATTGGATAAAAAGAATGTGATGAGATTTGAATAGAAAGATGGAGGTTTCAATGTGTTTGTATATTGAGGTTGAGACAAAGATTTAGGTGGTTGGTTGTTAACAATCTTGAGTTGAGGAAGAAACTATTAGATAAACCTGTTATATACCTTGTCTTGTCAGCCTGGAAGTCGCTAGTCGTATATTGATTGTAAAACATTTGAAGGTCTAACATGAAGAAGGATGTGGTTAAATTTCTGGCTAGGCGAAATTAATAAGACTTCTATTATAAGAGTGTAGGAGTTTTCTTGTTTTATGTTGGGAAGTTATGACAGATGTGTCGTTCTGAGACCACCCCGCACATTGGAGACAACTGAGCAATTGAAGATTATGTGAGATAAACTGAGTGACGTCGCGTTAAATTTCACGATTATTGGTGATATGACTATGTTGAGGACATCAGAAAGAGTTAATGGAATTTGGGAGGAAGAGAATTTTAAGTCCACGGTTCATCAATCCTTATGAGATTCTAATTAGAATTATGAGAGATACCTATAGTAGATTCGGCCTAAGGCATTTGAGCTTGATTAAACTTTTATATATGACAAGGTATCAACCCATGTCCTACACTCGAATGTTAGAAAAATTAGGAGAGAGCAATTTGTAAAAGTCTTATGACCCGAGAAGTTAAAGAATCCATGAGACTAAAACGTTCCTACCTTTTACCGAGATACTACCTTAGTTGCGAGGACGTAACTTTCTTTTTAAGGGGGGAAGAAGGCGATATAACTTCGCGCGTTTTGCATAACATTAGACATTGAGCATGCATTGCATAATAGATATAAGTTATTTACTTTGCACCTTTTAGTCATATATGCATCTGCATCAAGCTGTCGATCTTCAATCATAGTATGGGTGAGTACTAAATAGTAATAAAGTAAGTAGACCAAAAGGTTGCAAGTAATTGAGTAGAGAGCTTTGTAGGGTGGAGATACAAGAGAGATTTTAGGAGTTAGGGCTTTGTATTGATTGGGGTTATAACTTCGGGGACGAAGCTTGTTCTTAAGGGGAGAAGACTGTAATACTCCGTATTTTTGCTGGGTTTTATTCTAATTGGAATTCATGATTTATATTTTTATTTAAAGGTTTATTTGATATGAAAACAATTTACTCATTTATTAATTACATTTATAACTAATTATATTTATGGAATTACTTTCATATTGAAAAGTCTTAAGTTGTATTTTCATACTATATATGATTTGAAATTATACAAATTTTAGATTCCAAAACCTAAATTACATTACTAATTATAACATCTTACCAAAATACCCCTAATTAAACTCATCACTCCCTCCTACCCACTATTAGTGATTAAACCTACTTCTAATCCTAGTTGCACGCCTAAACACACATCACACACAAAAAAAAAAAAAAGAAAAAAAAAAAAGAAAAAAAAAGAAGAAGAAACAGAGAAGTCCATCGGCCTTCCTCTATCTCCAATCTCATCTTCACCTTCTTATTGCCAGCCGACCAGCAATCCGGCCACCACCCACACCGATGACCACCGTCGGCCTCCTTCCTGGGCCGGTGTTCTCTTTCCTCGCGCGCACCCATCTCCTCCGTCCTGCTCTGTTCACCCGCGCGCGCGTCTGCCAATCTCGGCCGCATTTCCGGCTGCTCCGGCGACGTTTTCCGGCACATTTCGACACCCACTTTCTTCCCTTCCTCCCATCGATACTTGGTATCAATTTGGTACAATTCTTATTCTTAAGTCTCATGTTTCGATTTTTTTTAAACCTAATTATGCACTTTAATTCGAAATTCTGAAAAATCAATATGTTTTGATGATTTATAATGTTATATAAATGTTATATTGTGATTCATAATTCAGCTTACGACCAAATATAAGAATTTCGAATATCGTTTTGAAATGATTTGAGGCCCTCAGGTGGACGTATTATTCGCATCGTGCGGATCTCGACTTCGCTCGCCAACGCCTCCGATCTTGATCTTGACCCTTGTATGCAATTTAGCCCTGGATGGGTTATGGTTGAGAATAACGTAAGTGGTGTGCTTGCGATAATTCTTCCACTGCCCCGTATCGTGTGTATATAAGTGTGGTAGAAAGATATGTGTTTTTTTACGTAGAGATAGGTTAGGCCATTTTATTTGTAGCTAATTTGGTGTGGTATGACTCTTGTGCGTCCCCCTTGTGAACGAATCAAAGTTCTCAATATATAGGGCAGAATAAGGGTGATATATCTTGTCCAACACTCAAAAAAAATGTACGACGCTTACATTTTAGATGGATGCCACTAATAAAGAATTGGCATCCTTGTGAACTTCTTGTGCTTATCACGTTTTATGCTTGGTTGAAGAAACCTAGATACCCAACAGTATGCAACAAGCTAATCTTTTATCCTATTGCAAGATTATGCAGTTATAAAGGTAGATCTACGCGTGATTTATCTCAATTAGGATACTTGAGATTGAAGATGCCAGTTAGTTGCCAACTACGCCGTACAATGCCCACATCAAATTAAATGGATTCCCGTTGGTTTTGGGCTCTACCCCGGTCAAATAATAACAAATGTAACCCACTACTAAAATAGGATTTGGTTTAAATAATTGGGCTAAATGTCGGGCTAAATAGTAACTCGGGTCAAGACCGTAAATTCAAATTGGCTGGCAAACGAACCTTTCACCACCATCCACTATCCATCTCATCATCGGCGTTATAAAATGGGAAGCCCCCGAGTAGGGTGTCTATAGAAGCCCCTGCTTTGGCCGAGTCTTTGAAAGAGACGAAGGTCAAATGTTTTGCAATCACACATATACATGCAAAAGCAAATATCGCAGACATGACAAAGAACATATATAGAACTAAGTCACATAGAAGAACGCAGCTTCTCGAGCGGTCGCAGTAGTCGATCTAGACAGGTGTATAGAAAATCGCCAAAGAAATCATCGCAGATTGGCCAAGAATATATATATCTTGGACCATATAAACGCAGCATCTCGAACGGGCGCAGTAGTCGCTCAAGACAAATATAATTATTGATAGGATTGCAATCGTAAGCAAAAATCTTCCCAGACGTGATCAAGAACATCTTTCTCGTTCACGTATGAAATGCAGCATCTCGAACGGGCGTAGTTGTCGCTCGAAATGAATATAAATGTTCAAATGATCGCAGTCATAATGCAGCCATCAGAAGTGTGATCAGGAACATGGCCTCGGTCACATATAAAACGCAGCATATCGAACGGGCAAAGTTGTCGCTCGAAACAATTATGAGTCTAGAAAGGATCGCAATTGCCAGCGATCATCGCATAACATCTCTTTTATCGAAGGAGGGAACGCAGCATCTCGAACGGTCGCAGTAGTCGCTCGAAATGAATATAAGTATTCAAAATAGTCGTAGGAGGTCGTCGCAGGCGTGATCAAGAACATCTTTCCTAATCACATGTATAAACGCAGCATCTTGAACGGGCACAGTTATCGCTCAAAATGAATATAAATCTTCAAAAGATCGCAATCGCCAGTGATCATCAGAGAACATAGTTTTTGCAAATAAAGAAACGCAGCATCTCGAACGGTCGCAGTTATCGCTCGAAATGAATGTAAATCTTCAAAAGGTTGCAATCATAATACAATCATTGTAGACTAAATCAAGAACGTCTTTCTTAGTCATACGAAAACGCAGAATCTCGAACGGTCGCAGTAGTCGCTCGAAATGGATATTAATCTTTCAGTGCCTTGGATGGGCGTAGTAGTCAACCAAAACATGTTGTCACGTGTTGATACATTGTCACAGATTCTGGATGGGCACAGTTGTCATCCGAAATTAATCGTTACGCTGGATAATACCTTGAATGGGCAAAGTAGTCATTCAAATCAAGACAGGCTTCACCACATTTGGATAAAAGATCACAGGTTGTTGCACCATGTTGACTCGTAGAATTAAAATCTTGAAATATAGCTTATTGGTCATCGCAGTTCATCAAATTATAATATTCAGACAGCCTACGGATGGCGTGAGCCGATTGATTGATTAATCTTGGCAGACTCAAATAAGGAGGATTTGTGAAGGACAATATATTAGACCCTTACAAAACATGCCTTGTTGTTGAGTTGACTGTTGAACTTTCTAAGACGCCAAATCTTGGTTTAACCTGTGCTGATCTTGAGAGTCGCTTCAATCTCTGTCGATGTATTAACTTGTGAATATCCGTATCAACATCTTGCTGGTTTGGAGGCGTTGGTATATTGTTGGAGCAATATCCTCATCCATCTGCCCTTGACTCAATCAGGTCATGTGAGCCCCCGAGTTTGGAGCAAAGAACCCTTGTTGTTTATATCTTCATGCATTTACCCTTGATTCAGTCAGACCATGTGAGCCCCCGAATTTGGAGTAATGACTCTTGAAATTTTCTCGAATACTAAGTGTGCCGTTGTATTTTTTTTATGTGATCCACATGTATGATTTATGATATTCATGGCAAGTAATGCACATTACACACATAGATGGACCATGCATATTCAAATTACACAGAGAAACATACATAAACATATGCAAATCCTATGCGGCACTTAGAAAGCTAAATTCCTATGACCTCTGAAAGGTTGGCAAAATTTTGACTTGGATTCGACTCGACAAAAGTCCTTCCCCCCAACAAAAAGAATTGAAATGTGGCAAGGATAGATGGCAATAGACACTAACCCTAAGAGACTAAGATAAGACTCAAGGATTAGTGAATTTTTTCGCTGATTACGAACTCTTGTCGTCATCTTGAGTGTGAAGATGAGCACTATCATGGGTATGCCACGAATGCGCCATATGTAGTTTTAGACTTGTCGCTTGGGTCATATTGCCGATCGAATGAATGAAAAATTTCAGAATATGAATCCAATATATTTCAAGCAAGGAAATGGACTTATACAACTCGATTGACCAAATTTGCTTCTGTATCCCCTTGATTTTGCATTTTCTGGACATGTATGATCCACAGACGTGATATATGCTTGTGTGTAGACATCGATTCTTGGATTAGCATCTTTGACTTTCTGTACGTGTGATCAGTATGCATACAATTTGAAGTTTGAAATGCTAAACTAGGAATGACGTCTATGAGTTGTGAAAAATACCAACTGCATCTGAGTCAAGTGAATCTTATGATATTTTGTCTTGGTTTTGTCGGTTGGGACTAAAGCCATGATCTCTCTTGAGGGCCAAACTTGAATGTATCAATGAAGGGTGCGCTATGATCTTAAAAATGTGCATAATCAATTGTGAAAATCCTTTGATTAGGGGCGGCGTCAATTATCGCAATTTGTAGATGGTATTCGGCTTGGACATCTTTGATGTGCATCAGTGGTCTAGATCTCATAAAGTTGCACTCTAAATTTGTTGTAGAGTATGACATGGATGAACTTGAATCTATAAGGGTTTGATTACGAAACATTTACCAAACTCTAACACCAACCATGTGCTTCGTTTGATGACGAGAACCCTATGTAGGAGAGTAGTGGTAGGATATATGGGCCATGTGAATTTGAAATGGGCTGAAAGGCTTTTGGTAGTGGGTGTTTAATTTGTGAGCTTATAAGGATATGAAATATAGAATGAAAAGCTCAAGGCATTGGTTTTGAGGAAATAACTTTGATCACATAATAGGTAAGTGAGAACTATAGGCCGAACAAATTCCATAGCAACTCTTGTAATGTGACACAAGTGACCAAACAGTCTTACCAATTTCAATTCAAGACCAATGACGGATCGGTGGACCCTCACTTTAGGGGAATGACCATGCCAGAATATGAGCATGCGGATGTGAAAATTTGGAACCACTCAACTCTCTTGTGTCCTGTAATGTTGGACACGGGTCACACAAATATCCTAAACTACACTCGACCTCACCATTTAATGTAGGTTTTTGTCCGTGGTCTCTATATGTCATATATAGGTCTTGGCCACCATCTTACCATGCTCAGGTCACAAGGTGCACAAAACAATCATGCTATGGAATTCTCAAGGCAAATAAGTTCCACAAAGTATAGATTGTGATAAAAAATGAAACTTGTTTGATTAATGGCAATTAGGGGCCGATTTTTATTAAATTATGCTCATTGTGTTTCAAAAGAAATAGATATTGTTTGGACAAATATTTTGGCATTCGAGATTATTTGTGGATTCACAAGGTAGAAAATTACATGTCATTAAATGCTTCCTACCCTAGTCTTGAAATAGGTATAGAAATAAAAAGACACAATCAAATTATGGCCATTAAAATTCAGCATTACATATAATGGCATTATAGATCCGATTGTCGAACAATTTAAACTTGAACATATGCAATTTCTTCCTCAGATAATGATCGTAGTTGAAAGCAATCCTTCTTTTGATATGATTCTACCACTTCTTGAATGATCTAGGTTAAAATGAGTCATACAGACGTAAGCTGTCCTCCTCGTTGAGTTTGTGAGGTAGAAGTCGTCTTCAAATTCGAGTGCAAACTCTTCTTGATTGATGATCAAATACAAGGCCTTTGGACGATTATCCCTTTGCACATATTCGAATTCGCGTTCATGATTTTTTATTCTTGGCTATGCGTGGAGGGGTAATCGTCTAAAAATCTTTGGCGTGATTGGATGACAAATATATGTTATGAATTTATTTAATTGCAATAACAATGTATCTATCAACTTAACGCACAAAGAAATCGAATGAGCATTTTTTTTAAACTAGACCGTCGAATAACTTGCACTATGCTAGTTGCTAGTCAATATTTTGTTTAGCTGAAAATGAGCTAGAAAAAATATACTAGTTGCTAGCTAGCGTTTTGGTTGCTTATACATTTTAAGTGTAGTCTTGACATAAACTTTGACACTCGCCTATGAAAATCAGGCCCTTGAAACTTGGGACAATTAAATGAAAATAACCCATCCCCTCGTAACTCAAATCCAAGAAATAAGCTGATTTGTGTGTCCATAAGATAGTTGCCAGAGGGTTGCCAGATACGACGCCCAAAGAAGCTCATGATACAAGAACTCAAGCATAGAAAAGAATATGTGTGGAGCGACATTTGAGAATCCTAGTTGATACACAATTTGTAGTATAATGAGGACTCAAGATGGATAAGCATGAGGTAGCTTCCTAGGGGCATTGAACTAATGAAGTGCAAAACAATGCAAGAAGTTCATACCTACGAAAAGAATGACCCTGGAGCACTAACAGCCTAGTTGCCAATGAGTTGCCAAAGACGTCGACTTGTAAAATAAAACATACAGGATTAGATGTAGAGGGGATAACCTCGAAACCATATCATGTTCCCCTAATTGATAGAAATTGTAGTACAATTCATGCTTTTAATAGGGGTCTAGATGAAAGCTAAGGGGACGTCTAGTATCCTAGTTGTAATGAACTAACCCACTGATGACACAAAGAACTCCGAAGAGATTAACATTTTAAAGGCTGATTTCTAAGATGCCAATGGGTTGCCGACACTTATGAAAACTTTTACGTAACTTGATGATTCTAGCTAGGGAAGGACGTGACAGAGGGGTCCTAAATTTAGCGTAAAAAAATGCCGCAACTAATCACATAAATCACATAGCATGCAATCGACGAATATGAAAAAATCACATTAGAGCACATTATAATGGTACCGTAATATTTTTTTTTTTGGTACACAGATTCGAATAGGTATAGGGTGGTCAATTGGAACCCAAACAGATGACGCTTCTATTGATTTGCGGTCGGAAGCCGTGGCAATAGAAGATCCTCCGGTACTCACTGATAGATGAGTACGGTTTGGGGCAGACGTCGACCATACAGCACGTCATGAAAGCCGAATGGACCCAACGTGTGTATAGTCTATGCATCCTGGGGTAAAAATTTTGGGTTAAGTCCTTATGCGCCTCCGTACTAACGTGGCATGCAATCTAAAATGCTATACGAAAAATAAAAAATGAAATGCCAATTATGAACTAAACATTTATAGTGGATCAATTTTCGAGTTAGCAAAGTCCCCAGCGGAGTCGCCACTGTGAGATACCGTACCGGCCTGGGGGTGGACCGATTGGGTCTCGCTATTTTTTATATGGAGTCGCCAGCATGATTTTTTATAGGATCCTACGAACCTAGAATGGGTCCTTTGCAAGGTACGATTCGGGAAGGTGTTAGGCACCCAAATCGCCCGTCCTAAGACGGCCTCTACTAATTGATCCCAGATAAATATAAAGTTCATAATCGACGACGGATCATATAGCAAATAGCATGCAAATACGTACGACAATAATAATAAATGATCAAGCAACCAAATTGACATATTATAGAATATAAACAAGGATGTTTCTATAATGGCAAAATTCTATATATGATACGTTGCATGCATGCATGGAATCAAGTCATTAAGAGATTAATTTTTATCAACAAATAACACCATGCATAAGTTAAGCACGATGGTTTGCTCGAATAGAAAGGGAAATCAAATACTATTTGCGCACACATAATCAATCAGTTGACGTCAAAACAGTCGTAAAAAATAATCAAAGGTCATAGAAACCAAGCTTACGACCAAATATAAGAATTTCGAATATCGTTTTGAAATGATTTGAGGCCCTCAGGTGGATGTATTATTGGCACCGTGCGGATCTCGACTTCGCTCGCCAACGCCTCCGATCTTGATCTTGACCCTTGTATGCAATTTAGCCCTGTATGGGTTATGGTTGAGAATAACGTAAGTGGTGTGCTTGCGATAATTCTTCCACTGCCCCGTATCGTGTGTATATAAGTGTGGTAGAAAGATATGTGTTTTTTTACGTAGAGATAGGTTAGGCCATTTTATTTGTAGCTAATTTGGTGTGGTATGACTCTTGTGCGTCCCCCTTGTGAACGAATCAAAGTTCTCAATATATAGGGCAGAATAAGGGTGATATATCTTGTCCAACACTAAAAAAAAATGTACGACGCTTACGTTTTAGATGGATGCCACTAATAAAGAATTGGCATCCTTGTGAACTTCTTGTGCTTATCACGTTTTATGCTTGGTTGAAGAGTCCTAGATACCCAACAGTATGCAACAAGCTAATCTTTTATCCTATTGCAAGATTATACAGTTATAAAGATAAATCTACGCTTGATTTATCTCAATTAGGATACTTGAGATTGAAGATGCCAGTTAGTTGCCAACTACGTCGTACAATGCCCACATCAAATTAAATGGATTCCCGTTGGTTTTGAGCTCTACCCCGGTCAAATAATAACAAATGTAACCCACTACTAAAATAGGATTTGGTTTAAACAAGTGGGCTAAATGTCGGGCTAAATAGTAACTCGGGTCAAGACCGTAAATTCAAATTGGCTGGCAAACGAACCTTTCACCACCATCCACTATCCATCTCATCATCGGGCGTTATAAAATGGGAAGCCCCGGAGTAGGGTGTCTACAGGAACAATGTATGGAACAGAGTACAAGAGACTGTTCCATACGCTGTTCCTTGCTACGTTTCCTCAAGGCAGACAATCTTAAACTGTGTCAAACAGGATCGTACAAGAGTTCTAACCATTACAACACATGATCATCCACATGATCGAAATCACTCTTGTAGTTGTAGTTGTTCCATGCCTTGACTCGTTCCATACCCTTGACGTGCGGAATCTTCTTACTTGAGCTAGAACAATCTCGAAGGCATAAGGTTAGTTCAATCAAAGAATACATATCCAAATGTCTAACCTTAGACAACTGTTGTATTTGTTATCATCAAAACCGGGAACCCAACAATATGACAATCATAGTATCATAATGATATGATGAATTGAATTGAGAATTCATCCCACATTAATCTCCATGCAAACTTCAATGATCCTAGTGCCATTTAGTGCGTCGATATCATATCGCTTGTGCAGGCGCTATCGAGGCTATCTTTGTATCTCAAAAACTAATTCTTAGGCTCATGCACGAGGGGGCGAATTAAGTCTTTAGGATAGCGATTCTACGCGCCTAGAAGCCTACGATATGCCATAATCAACCCCTATATTTCCAACAATCTAAAGACTTAATTTCGTAATTATGGCAATACAAATTGTATGGTTTTCGGATCTGTTGATAGCCTAATGAAGCCGTGAGTCTATGCGGTTGCGACATACGATTGAGTTTGGCCAAAGTGATGACCGAAATATCAAACAGATAAGTTTACTTTGTTAAATTTTTTATGCAAATTGGTAGAGGTCTACAGTGTAGACACAATTAATTTGTCTACAATGTAAAATTGAGTTAGTCGTAGTAAAACTGAGATCGGAGCAGTAAAATTAATTGTAATGAAAAATTCAGGTAGTAAAATTAGTTGTGTGAGTAGTAAAATTTTGATGGTGTAGTAAAATTATTGTTGATTGTAGACACTTTTGGGTGTCTATATTGTAGACCTCTAGCATTGTCCATGTTTTATATGAATGGTAGTTATCTTAAACGCATTGACCATTTTTATGCATGGTAGTATGGTACGTACTACGTATTATAGTTGTAATGTGATTATGTGATGTACGTATGCATGATGGTGGGCCATGCATGATGTTTACTTTGTGCGTTTGTTTAGCGTTGTTATTAAATTTGCTTACATGCATGATTATTTTCTTTATGCCATTGCCATAGATTGCATTATATATGTGTTGGTATATGCATGTTTATATATTTTGGTGGCATATGAGTATGTGTATGATCATGCCCATGTTTACGTAAATTCATGAAATAATCATGTGAATTTTTGGACATGTTGTGCATGTCAATGACGGTTAATTAGTTTTTAATTGCTTGTTTCATGGCACATGGATGAGAGTATGTATTTGATTGTGTTATGTATGTAACATGTTTAATTTATACGTCTAAAGTCGTCAAATATGTGCATTCTTTGTGAGATACGCATGCATTCCAAGCCGATAATACTTATAGTTTCGATGCATGCATGTGTTTGCCCATGTTGTTAACATGAATCTGATGAATGCATGCATGATAATATGATTTCCATTCTTTGCAAATTGCGGCCAAATTTGCTTTTGGCTACATTTTGGCAGTTGGTGCGTATGTACAAATGTTTAGTTTGTATATGGTAGTTATCATTAATAATCACGTATCATTTAGTTTGTATATGGTAGTTATCATTAATTGTGTCTACACTGTAGACCTCTAGCAATTTGCATAAAACATTTAATGTTGGCGGAAAGCGGTTACTTGCTTTTGTTGATTCAAGAATTTGTTATCGTATTATTGACACAGTACACCAACACTTCAATTCTTCTTACTTCGTATAGATTAGATGTATGTGTAAGAAGGTTGTGTATTGTGCTATTATACACGACAAAAGTGTGATTATATGGACATAATTATGTGATTAACCTTTTACGATTAATCCATATGGTGTGTTCTGATTAAATTTCTTGGAATGTATAAGGAGTATAATATAAGTCTATAATTGGTCATAGACAATTCATACTCTATACATTAAGAAAATATAAAGGAAATGTGTGGTTAATTGTTTATGTCTATGACACAAAATTGAGATAGAAAAGATGTATGTTCTTTGGGTTTATTTCATTTGAGATGGTTGTGTCTAAATTCAAAAATGTTGAATTTAGTAACAACTTTGTTGATTATAGTAAGAGTAACTATAATCATAAACATTCTTTGTGAGTGTTTGTATATGTTTGTCATATTTGTTTATTACCTAGTGTTTAGCCAAGATTGAGAATTATTGGCTAATGGTGGGTGTAATAATGGTGATATGTCAAATATGTTCCTCTATAATTACGTTAAGAGATTGTAGAAGTGCATATGGTGGTGAGTATGTATGTAGCTAGTATGTACGATACAAACTCACATTGTTTTTGGATAATG
Organism: Spergularia marina; assembly: GCA_963680865.1. Lineage (NCBI taxonomy): Eukaryota > Viridiplantae > Streptophyta > Magnoliopsida > Caryophyllales > Caryophyllaceae > Spergularia > Spergularia marina. The sequence goes on along the minus strand of OY804545.1, from coordinate 6,150,592 downwards.
TTTTTACCCGGTGACGCTGTTTGTTTAGCCATGATAATTGTAGTTGGCTAATGGTGGGGGTACGTGACAATAATTCATAACAAGTAAAATGTGCTTATGTATATCTCTTGTAATTTGTAGATAGGAATTGAAGAGATAAATTCTTATTTGCAAAAGAGTATTTGTTACTCTATTCTTGTAAAGTTGTACAGTAGTAGTTACCTTGTGCATTCGGAAGCACTTGATTGTGGTAGTAATTGCCATAATGGTATTGTTAACAACGAAAGTTTTGATTTATTGATCGATCATGGTGGTAGTATGGTGGTAGTATGGTGGTAGTATGTAATATTATCAAGACGAGTCTTCCCTTATTATCTAAAACATGTTAGTGCACACCTTGTTGTTTTAGATATGTTTGACAAGTTTCTTGGAAAATCAAGTGAAACATCTTATGTTCGTATGGTGGAACCTCAACTTAACGTTTGGAAGAACCTTCGAGCCTTAAGTTCAATGAGTCAAAGTACATCATATGTTTGATTTGGAGCACTCAATCTTATTGGCATCCCGATGCTAAGAGTGCTTGTTTCCCAAGATTTGGAGGAGGTTGAACAATATGTTCTTAATAAACCTTAGGGGGTTGTTCTATTTGTATAATAAAATGATGTGTGTTATTACATCAATCGTTGTTGTACTAAAATGGGAGTACGATAAGGTTTACCTATATGAGTCATAAAGTGAGGCCGCTTTAGAGAGTCTTGTTGGGCTAGACTTCTCAATGCTCATGAATAGATACATGCACACACGGCCATAAATGTGTCAACTGATACCAAGTGGTGTATGGGACCGAAATTATGTGCGTGACTTGAAATCAAGTAGTAAGGGAGGATTTTTGGTTCAAAGCATAGCCTACCATACGATTCTAACTATTTGAAAGACATTGCACTAGGTAGAGGGTCAATCGCACGACACCTACTATCTAATCACAAGATTTCAAAATTTGTATTGATTTGAAAATTGTGAGGGATTGTTGGAGAATTTCCAAATAAACAATTGGTTAGTTATTTGGTATGTCTATTTGTGTTAAGTTATTCACATAACTAACTTATGGTTATGTAATTGTATGTGTAGATTAAATCAATGGCCACGATTTAATCTTAAGGGACACCATTACATTATATATATACCCATGGGGGTCTAGATATTTAGACAATCACAATATGACAATCACAATATGACAATCATAGTATCATAAAGATATGATGAATTGAATTGAGAATTCATCCCACATTCATCTCCATGCAAACTTCAATGATCCTAGTGCCATTTAGTGTGTCAATATCATATCGCTTGTGCAGGCGCTATCGAGACTCTCTTTGTATCTCAAAGACTAATTCTTAGGCTCATGCACGAGGGGGCGAATTAAGTTTTTAGAATAGCAATTCTACGCGCCTAGAAGCCTACGGTATGCCATAATCAACCCTTATATATATTTCTAACACCAAGTGAGGCAAAAGTATTGACTGATGGTTAGAGCACCTACAATGGTTTTATACTTCAATACACCCCCTCACGCAAAAGCCCACTTGCACTTGAAACGTGGGTGATACTGGCCCAGAGATAACATACAACTTATACTGAGACTCCAACACAAAAGAGGAGGGAGCCGGGTTAATAAGATTCGAACTTGACACCTCAGGATTGTTGAGCCTCTTATATCATGTTAGATAACAAACTAAACCAAAAGTTTATACTTTTGGATTTTTGGTTAAGTTGGTTATCTAATAGCGCGATCATAGTGACGCGTTCTTGTCTAGCCCCAGGTTTGTGAAGACGCTTGGCAGCGCAGCCCAGGGTTACGACAGTTTGTTGTGCCAATTTACAAATTTGTGTTTACAGCTGTTTGTGAACTTGTGGTCAAATTTGTGGTCCCGTCAAACAAGGATCAGAAAAGAATCCTGCTGAATCATGTGTTATTTGACAGCAATTATCTGTCAGTGTGACTAGACCTGTCAAAAGCTGACCCGACCCGAAAAACCGCCCGGGACCCGACCCGAAAAACCGCCCGGGACCCGACCCGGAAATAACCCGAAAAAACCCGTTTTTCTCAACCCGGACCCGAACATGACCCGAACCCGAAAACGACCCGAAAGTCTGGGTCATAACCCGACCCGGACCGGGTCAACCCGTTGGGTCAAATGAATTGTGCAAAAAATATATTATAATAATAAAAAATAAAAAATAAATAGATAAATATTAATTAAATATTAATAATTGATTAATTTAAGACATATAAGATACAAATATAATTAAACGATTATTATTATATAATATAATACATAAAATGCTTGTAAAATAGTAATAAAATAATAATTTGATTATAATAATTACCGAGAAAAAAAGGCGCGAGCATGTATTTTTGACCCGTTGGTCAACCCGTAACACGACCCGAACCCGTATAAACCCGCGTATAGTCGACCCGTATTTGACCCGACCCGTAGTGACCCGAACCCGAAACCCGCCCGCCCAACCCGTTTGACAGGTCTAAGTGTGACCAATTCGTTTATAATTTATTTATAGAAGATTAATCAGTTCTAAATGATAATCAACCACAAATTAAAGTCAATGCGTTTCTTCAATCTTCACTACAGTCTATATATACTTGAGTTTTAAGCGTTATACATTACTCTACAACCTACACTAACACTAGCTACATCTCAAAATCTCAAATATAAACACCAAATTATTATGCCTCGAATTAAGCATATCTCAGAATGCTTCATCAGACCTGTGTTCGAACCAGACGTGTCGCAAAGACAGTATCCTTTAGGGGCATTACATCTTAGAATGCTGCCAATGAACTATATGCACACTGGTTATCTTTACAAAAAACCATACAATTACTCTGCATCTTCTTATTTAGAAAAGCTGAAATTTACTCTTTCTCAAGCTCTAGTCCACTTCTATCCTCTCGCAGGACGGCTCGAAACACAGCTGTTTGAAGACGAGCACTCTTCCTGCATCTATGTTGATTGCAGCAAGGGCCCTGGTGCAAGGCTCATCCATGCTGCTGCATCCAATGTCACTGTACACGACATCGTTTCACAAAACTCTGATGTTCCTACCGTTGTTCAATACTTGTTTGATCTCGGGGAGAGAGGAGTCAATTGTGACGGCAACACTAGACCTTTGTTATCAGTCCAAGTTACAGAATTAGTTGATGGTGTGTTTTTCGGATTCACTGCGAATCACAGTGTAGTGGATGGCACCTCGTTTACACATTTCTATAAAGCATGGTCTGATATATTCATGGGATTGACGGCATCAGCATCATCTTTCCCTCGGCCTATTTTTCGAAAACCCGACTTTCTTGATCGGTATGACGGGCGGGTCATCAAGTTGCCGTATCTTGACCCGAATGAGTTCATCGTCCGATCTGATACTGAAGTTAAGTTAAGGGAAAGATACTTCCACTTCTCAAAAACATGCATGAAAAACTTGAAGGTCAAGGCTAACACTGAGGCGGCCACTAATAATTCGTCACCACCAATAGACATCTCTTCTTTTAAGGCCTTGAGTGCATTTGTTTGGAGATGTATCACTCGTGCGAGGAGGCTATCCTCGGACGAGATGACTACATGCGCGTTGCCAGTGAACCTCAGGCCGCGCTTAAACCCACCCTTGTCACAGGACTACTTTGGGAATTACTTCATGAGAGTCAATGGGTGCGCCAAGGTGGGTGAGTTGCTCGAGAACAGTCTTGGCTGGGCCGCAATGTTACTACACGAGGCCGTATCCTCTTTCGATGACAAAGCTGCAGCGAGTGCAGTGTTCACTCGAGCCTACAATGAGGGTCCTGAACTATTGCTTCCGTGTTTGAGTTCGCATTCTAACCATGTTGTTATGGCTGGGTCACCATGGTTCGACTTGTTGGCGCCGGAATTTGGGTTTGGCGCAGCTGTGTGTTCGAGAGGTGGGTATGGTAATAAACATGACGGGAAGGTGAATTCGTTACCGGGCTCGAGTGGTGACCGTGGCAGTGTCGAATTAGAAATATGCCTTGCTCCTGACACTATGAGCGCTCTTTTATTAGATAAAGAGTTCATCAGCTTTGCCGGGGTGAATTTAGCTTCTAGGATCTGATCCTGTACTTCGTAAGCAGTAATTTGAAAAGCTTAAATCATACGTATCCTTTGGAAAAAAACCACCTTGTGTTTGTGTGTGTATTTTTCCTTCTATCGTCCTGTTTTTCTCTGTTTTTTGTGTAACTTATTTTGTTCATTGTTTTTCTTAAGGAAACCGTTTGGTACGAGGTTTCGTTGGTTAATTCGGACGGTGATATTATAAATACCGGTATTTTGATTAGCGACTCGTAAGACATAACAATAAATTATATGAATGTGTTTGTTATTCATAATTCATAACAAAAATAATAGGAGTCTATATGTAGACAAATTAATAAAATATTTATGGTAGACTGTAGTAAAATTAATCAAATGTGAAGTAAATTTTGTTACATAATTTTGCAAATGTTGGATTTTAAGGAAAGTGAGACAATTAAGGGTCCTTGATTTGAGAATTAGATCAATTTAAATTTCTTTTAATTTATAGAGTCATAACTATGTTGATTTTACTGTAATTTTCATAAATTTACTGTAAACATGTTAAATTTACTACACAAATATATTATTTACTACTTGCAATCTTTAACTTACAACACTTGATTATGTTATAGACAAATTTTCTATTGTCTACATATAGACACCTAGGATCATCCCATAATCATACGGAGTAACTAATAAGGTAAAGGCTTCAATTTTCTCCTGCATTTGTTCTGGTTCAGGTTACTCGCTCCGTCGCTCGGTCTAAAAAGTTCATCTTTGAGCAAAGAAATCTACCAACGTAGTACAATGTGATTACATTTTGTAACAAAAAAAAAAAAAAAATCAACGTGATTACATATATGAGGATCAAGGTTGGACTAGTAAACAGGAGCTCGACCTACCTCGGAGTTGTTTCGGGTTCGAATGCCAATATTGAACAATAAAAGAACGGTCCACAATGATAGTAGTATCAGTCTAGTAGTAAATCGTCTTATACACTTCATCACAAAGTGATGATCATAATTCTCCAAACAATAATCACAACAAATTAAATCCGGGATCGGAAAGCTAGATTCACCCCTGCATTCTTCACTACTGCAAAACTCATAAACTCTTGATCTGATAACAGTGCGCTCATAGTGTCAGGCGCAAGACATATTTCTAAATCAACACTTCCCGCACCTGCAGACCCAGCATAAGAATTTACCTTCCCATCCCATTTATTACCGCGCCCACCTCGAAAAGCTACAGCTGCACCAAGCCCAAATTCAGGTCCATATATGTCAAAGCAGGGTGAGCCAGCCACTATAACATGGTTCGAATGCAAACTCAGAGTCGGACGCAACATTCGAGGACCCTTTTCGAAGTCTTGCGTGAACACTGCTCGCACTGCAGCTTTGTCGTCCAGAGATAATAGAGCCTGGTGAAGCAACATGGCCGCCCAACCCAAATTGTTCTCGAGCAGCTCGGCCACCTTGGCGCACCCCTTAACTCGAGTGAAGTAATTCCCAAAGTGTTCCTGTGACAACGGTGGGCTTAACCGCGGCCTGAGGTTCACAGGCAGCGCGCATGTAGTCATCTCGTGCGAGGATAATCTCCTCGCACGAGTGATACATCTCCAAACAAATGCACTCAAGGCCTTAAAAGAAGAGATGTCTATTGGTGGTGACGAATTATTAGTGGCCGCCTCAGCGTTAGCTTTAGCCTTAAGTTTCTTCATACATGTAATTGAGAAGTGGAAGAATCTTTCCCTTAGTTGAAACTCAGTAGTAGACCGGGTGATGAACTCACTCGGCTCTAGGTACGGGAGCTTGACGATCTTCCTATATAAAAACCCCGATTTTTCAATAATTGGCAGAGACAATGATGATGAGGATACTCCCATGAATATGTCAGACCATAATTTGTAGAAATGCGTGTACGAGGTGCCATCGACCACACTATGGTTAGCGCTGAACCCTAAAAACACACCATCTGCTAATTCTGTAACTTGAACTGTTAACAAAGGTCTATTGTGGCCGTCGTGATTGACAAGTTTCTCTCCAAGATCAAACATGTATCGGACCACAGAAGGAACATTAGAGTTTGGTGAAACAACGTCGTGCATAGTGACATTTGGTGCAGCAGCATGCATAAGCTTTGCACCAGGACCCTTGCTGCAATCAACATAGACGCAGGAAGAGCCCTCGTCTTTGAAACGCTGTGTTTCGAACCGTCCTGCAAGAGGATAAAAATGGACTAGAGCACGAGACAGAGTGTTTTTCAGCTTCTGTAAATATGTTGGTGCAGAGTAATTGTATGGTTTTGTGAAAAGATAACCACAGTGTATGTACTCCATTGACAGCATACTTAGAAATAGAGCACCTAAATGGTAGTATTTTTTCGACTCGTCCGGCTCGAACTCTGGTCTCACGAACCATTCTGAAATCAAATTTATCTGAGACATGAATTTATGATTTATTAGCAGGACTAGAGCTAAGAGTTTTGAAATTGTTTCTGAAATTTTGATCCCTGTTGATCAAAAGTACTCCATGTAATGTATTTAAAAGAAAAATAAAAATAAAAGTATATGTACAATGTCAACAATGACAGTCACTTGACTTTATTGTTGGCATTACCTCGTCATTTCTCGAGAAAAAATAAGGAATAATGATATTGTCATGCTCGATGATACTCAAATTAACACAACTTGGTTATGATACTCAAATAATAATAACGATTGTGTTCTTTTCTGATCTTCTTTTACCAAGTTGTGTTAATTTGAGTATCATCGAGCATGACAATATCATTATTCCTTATTTTTTCTCGAGAAATGACGAGGTAATGCCATTATTTCCCACTTCGCGTCTTAATAATATACTTCGTATGTGTAGTCATATACCCATTTCCATGTTGTGTTTATGTATGCTCCGTATATCTTTCAATATTCATTTTTAGTGTACGAAATTTTGCTTTTGGTGACTATAATCATCAACCTCACTAATATGAAATTATCACGGTGCATTATTGGATTTGTGATTATGCGTTCCACTCTGAGTCCTTGTTATGCATCATTATTAATTTATTATAACTCGTGTAGGACAAATTTGACAACAATTAACTACTGGAAATAAACAAGTTCCTCAATTAGTTAGTGACGGCTCCAATTTCCCCTGCATTTGTTCTGTTTCAGATTACTGAGCATAAACTTTTGTTCCCATCAAAGACCACCCCACCAAAAAAACATGTCATTGCATGTCTCCATTTTTAACGTACTCCACTCTTTTTTGTTTTTTTACATAAGGTAGGCCTACATAAAATGGCCATCGATGTCTTCCCCTAACATGAGGTAGGGGCATTATTACCATACTCCCTCGTCACCCTCTAAACACCTCATTGCACTTTTGATAGGATTTAAGGAGTTTCGATTGTTTATAATTTATAAAAATAATAAGTGTTTATTTATTATCGTTGGAGATAATGGATGGTTTATTTATTATCGTTAATGATAATGGATGGTTTGTTTTTTTATTGTTGGAGATAATTAGCGGTTTGTTTATTATTTTTTGAGACAGTGGAAGGTTAATGGGTGGTGAAAGCTTACCTCATTTATTAAGTTTAGAAGTGAGATCTTTAAAGAAAGACACCCAAAAATATAAAAGTGTGGTGTTTAAAGGAAAACGGAAGGACCATACTCTACTTTGGTTGCAAGACTTGCAACTTTATTTCTGACTAAATTCGAATTAGACACATTGATAAAAGGCCGGACTTTATATATGTACAATCCGCAGACCGTCTTACACAAGGTTTTTTTTTTTTTTTTTTTTTTGTGTCGAAAAGCAAATTAAAGTAACTATTGTTTTACAAACTCTACGTCGTCTTATGATAAAATCGTGATTTAGGACTAGATTTAGGAGGAAGTTTTTCTGTCTGTGTTATTGCATAAACATGAGGACTATATATACAATCCGATGACTTGACGGCCAAGCTAACAACCCTAGAGAACTTGCCTACAACTATGGAAAATTTACATAATGTACAAAGATGCATATATTGAAGTTTCCTAATTTCAACACGCCCCCTCAAGGTGGAGCGTGGAGATCGAGAACGCCCAACTTGGACAGTAAGATCGAAAAAGTAGGACCACACAATGGTTTCGTGAAAATATCGGCGAGCTGAACGTCAGTCGGGACATACATGGGCACGATGACACCAGATTGTATTAGTTCGCGAACAAAGTGACAATCAATATCAATATGCTTGGACCGTTCATGAAATACGGGATTAGCAGCAATATGCAAGGCCGCTTGATTATCACACAGAAGACGAACAGGACGACGAGAAATGACACCGAGAGAGAACAGAAGATAACGAAGCCACTTAATCTCAGCACAGGCGTAAGCCATGGCACGGTACTCAGCTTCAGCGGTTGAACGAGAGACGGTGGTTTGCTTCTTTGTTTTCCACGAGATGGGCGAGTTGCCGAGGAGAATAAAATACCCACTAATAGATCGACGAGTTATAGGACAACCCGCCCAATCCGAATCACAATAGACAGTGAGCTAAAGATCACTATCAGATCGAAGAAGCAGACCTTGACCATGATGACCTTTGACGTATCGTAAGACACGAATAGCAGCATCGAAGTGCGCCTGACGAGGAGACTGTATAAATTGTGCCAGAGTATGAACAGAGTAAGCAAGATCCGGCCTTGTGATAGTGAGGTAAATAAGACGACCAACAAGATGACGATACCGGCTAGGATCTGAATACAAAGGGCCATCATTAAGAGCTAGTTTATGATTAGGTTGTAAGGGGGTGTCGAGAGGCTTGGAACCCAGCAAGCCAGCTTCGTGAAGAATTTCCAAAGCATACTTACGTTGACAAAGATACAACCCCGAAGAAGACCTGGCACACTCAATACCAAGAAAATATTTTATGGGACCAAGATCCTTGAGTTGAAAACACGTATCCAGGTACTTTTTAAATGAGGAACACAATTGCTGGTTATTACCAGCCACCAAAATATCATCAACATAAACTAAGATAGTAAGAATATCAGTCCCACGACGGTAAGTAAACAAAGCATGATCGCCATGAGATTGGACGAAGCCATAGGTACGAAGAGCAGCAGTAAGCTTGGCGAACCAGTTACGGGGTGACTGACGAAGCCTATATAACTATTAACGCAAATTTCGTACTGAGACAAAATAAGGAAACAAAGTAATTTCATATTGATATCAGAGTAGTTGTGTGTTTACAATCTCTAATGTAATCCTCTGAATTCTACTACGCAGTAGGGGGTACGCCGTACGATACACTACACTGGTAGCGTACGTGCTGCAGGGGGGTGCGCGCGTCGTCCGCGTGCATTGTTGTTGTTCTTGAGAAGGTCGCAGGGGACTTGAATATCTCCCTGAACTTGGTTGTTTGAACTTGTGTTTGATTTGATTTGCAGACGGCACGGATGTGCTTGTTGACTGCGTGTGGCTGGGAGTTTGAGAATTCCTCTGGGGGTTTTTCTTCTCTCTGATTTTTCCAACCCCCAAATGAATGAGGGAGACTCTATATATATAGAGTGGAAACCTAATTTCTGGCGGGCTTGTAGTCGCGAGCCTATCTTCAGGCTTTATGTGGACTTGGCCTAATTGCCTGTTTTATCCGAATCATGGTTCAATTAACCCAAATTAGTAATCGAATCAACCCGGATTTCATTTAACGGGGTAAAATGAATTAAATTAAGTTAAAATTTGATATTAACTCATAAATAATTAATTTATCTAATTTACAGCACATTAACAAATTTTTAGTGCCTACAATAACGACTTACGTAAACGACAGACCATGTCGGGAGGACAAGAATAGCCAGGTGGCGGACGCATATAGACCTCCTCTTGTAAGTCTCCGTGTAAGAAGGCGTTATTAACATCAAGTTGATGAATTTCCCAATGGCGTGCAACCGCGACAGTAAGAAAAATTCGAACAGTGACCATTTTAGCTACGGGAGCAAAAGTTTCAGTAAAGTCCTCCCCCTCGCGTTGATGATAACCCAGGGCAACTAATCTGGCTTTGTGTCGTTCAATGGTGCCATCAGATTTCAACTTAGTGCGAAACACCCACTGGCACCCGATTGATTTACGACCAGACGGAAGACGAACAATATCCCAAGTATGATTTTTGGTCAGAGCCTCAATTTCAAGTTACATAGCATGTTGCCAACACGGCTGGGTAGCAGCCTCTTTATAGGATCTGGGGTCAGAAGTCGTCGTAATCGCTGCAACATAAGACTTATGCGAATTTACGAACTTATCGTAAGAATTAGCAATGGGATATACCATACCTGAGGTGACTGATGACTTGGGTGAAGAGGAGAGGATGGGGTGTGTAGCTTGTGCGGAAGAGCATACAAAATCATCCAAATATGCAGGATGACGACGAATGCGTTTAGATGGATCAGGAGGTACACTGGTGCTAGTTCGAGCATGAGGTGCGTGGAGGCGGGGATGTGGCAGCCTCTGAGTCAGAAATAGCGGAACGCGAAGACTCAACAGGGGCCTGCTCGAGTGTAGTAACAGGGGGACGATGATCGGTTGGGGACCGAGTGCGTAGCCTTGTTGTACGAAGACGGGGAGTGCGGGACAGGGCTTGTGACCGATCAGAGGACGAGCTCCCCCTTTTGTGCAGCACAGGTGTTCCAAAATCAAGATCAGCGTACCCAAAATCTTGAGAAACAGAGGATGGAACAGTGGATAGAACAGAGGATGGAACAGTGGATGGAACAGAGGAAGGAACAGAGCTAGCAAAGGGAAATTGATCTTCGACGAATTTCACATCGCGAGAAACAAAGAGTTCCTGGGTATTTAAATCACATACCTTCCATCCTTTGTGAATTGGAGAATACCCCAAAAATACGCAACGACGACTACGTTCACCAAATTTATCTTTATGACGAGGAGGATTGTGAGCATAACATAGACATCCAAATACTCGTAGTAGATTATAATTAGGAGGCGTACCGTAGAGTATTTCATATGGAGACTTCCCATTCAAAAGAGTAGTAGGAGTGCGGTTAATGAGATAAACAGCCGACATAACGCATTCACCCCAGAATGAGATAGGAACAGTAGCTTGAAACATTAATGCACGGGCTACCTCCAAAATATTACGATGTTTTCTCTCCGCACGACCATTTTGCTGAGGAGTATCGACACATGACTTGTGAAAGAGAATGCCGTGTTGCTCATAAAACGCTTGAGGGGCAGCTCCAAATTCACGCCCATTATCTGACCGAATTTGTTTGACAATTTTTCCAAATTGCGTACGAATCATATTGTAAAAATTCTGAAGACAACGATAGATGGCTGATTTGTCCTTGAGTAAATAAACCCAAACTGCACGATAGTGATCATCCACGATTGTTAGAAAATAATGTGAACCACACGACGTACTAACCGGATATGCACCCCATAAATCACAATGAATTAAATCGAACAACTAAGATGCTTTATAAGTACTTAGAGGAAATTTTGTTCGAGTTTGTTTGGCTCGCAAACATACATCACTATTAGCTAACGATGTCTTGATATGACTATTACGACTAACATTAGGTAAATAAGATAAGTGTGGCATAGACGGATGACCTAGATGACGATGCAATAATAAAGTGGTATCGGCATTGGTGGAACATGACAATATCGGCGATGGCAACGAACGCAAGACGTACACCCCATCTTGATATTCACCCAGTCCAATCAGACTCCTCATAAGTTGGTCCTGGATAATACACAAACGACCATTAAAGGTCACAAGACAGTTAGTTTGTGTAATAAGTTTGCCAATAGAAACTAAATTGCAAGTTAATTTAGGGACATATAAGACGTTCCGGAGTACCAATCCGGATTGCAATGTAGCTGAGCCTGTCATTGTGGCTGAAGTTTGGACATCGTTGGGTAAGTATACGGGAGATGACTGAATTGGTACACAATCATGCATATATGACAAAGTACCAGTCATATGGTGTGAAGCCCCACTGTCAAGGAGCCAAAACGAAGACGAAACTTGCTTACCCATTAAAGGTGCAGGAGATGGAGTTTGATCCAAAAGCTGTAGAAGACGTGTGGCTTGCTCAGAAGATAAGCCTTGGAGCAGAACAGAGGACGATGGAGCTGGGTCATCAGCATTATGGGCCTGCTGAGCCGCATGGGCAGATGCTGGTTGCGAAGCAGAGGATGACTGTGGAACAGAGTACCTGCCCTGATGACCACCTCAAAAAGACCCACGCCCACGATTATTACGGCCTCGATTTTGACCACGACCACGACCAGGTTGAGGAAAACCAATACGTTCATAGCAAGTATCATATGTATGACCAAATTTGTCACAATTAGAGCAAAAAGGACGACTATATGACTGACCCGTTTTAGCCGAAGAGGACGTGGGTGGAGGAGGAGCTTGGGTTGCGAAACTTACAGCATCCGCGGAGATGTCCCGATTTCGAACAATGGAGGTGTGCCTTTCCTCCCTAGTGACGTGAGAGTAGGCTGTATTGAGGTTGGGAAAGGGGTCCATACCAAGAATTTGCGAGCGAATTACCTTATAATGATCATCATCCAGACCAAGAAGAAAATCGTGGGTCTTTTCGGCTTCGATGCGTGCCTGAATTTTAGGGGCAGCCGTGCAGGTACAACCGCAAGTGAGATCGTGATTGCCGTAGAGCTCGTTCTACAAGCCTTTAAACTTGTTGAAATAAGCTACGAGAGATTGGCCTTTTTGACGCAAATTCATATATTCAGATTTCAATTGATGAATGCGAGGACCATTACTAACTGAATATCGCTCCTTCAAGCCTTTCCATAAATCAGCAGCAATCTTATAACTAGCAATGCTAGACTGGAGGGTCTCATGAACTGAATTGAAGAGCCAATTGCAGATGGTAGCATTGTTAGCTTTCCAAGCAAGAAACTCAGGACTAGTCTCGTCCTTTGGGCGAGAAAAATCACCAGTTGTAAAGCCATACTTATTACGACCTTCGAGCGCGTTGATGACAACTTTCTCCCAAACATCGTAGTTTGTTTCAAGAAGAGGGGTTTTGGTTAGGGCCACACCCGTCTCCGAAGGATGAAGATAATAAATTGAGCTCGAATCGTGGATGAGTTGTGGTTTAGAAACAGGGGTTTCACCTTTCGTCATATTGAAAGAAGGTGTGAGGACGACTATAAATTGGAGGAGGAATGTGTTTGTTTGAAGAGGACAATGATTAGCAGAAGTATAATTTTGAAAAAATAAGAAATACGGAAGCAATGGAGATGAATAGGATCGATTAACCTAGCGATGATGCCATGATAAAATCGTGATTTAGGATTAGATTTAGGAGGAAGTTTTTCTGTCTGTGTTATTGCATAAACATGAGGACAATATATACAATCCAATGACTTGACGGCCAAGCTAACAACCCTCGAGAACTTGCCTACAACTATGGCAAATTTACATAATGTACAAAGATGCATATATTAAAGTTTCCTAATTTCAACATCTTATCTTCAAACATCAATCAATCAATCAGTATATGATTATATACGGCAAACTAGATTCACCCCTACATTCTGCTCCGAGGCAAAACTCATGAACTCATCATCTAATAATAGGGCGATCATAGCGTCAGGCGCAAGACATGTTTCTAAATCAACACTACCTGCACCTTGAAAGCCTGCATAAGTGTTCACCTTCCCGTCCCATTTATTCCTAAACCCACCTCGATTAACCACAGCTGGACCTAGTCCAAACTCAGGTCCATATATGTCAAACTTGGATGAACCAGCCATTACAACATTATTAGAATGCAAACTCAAATTCGGATGTAACAGTTGCGGATCCTCATCGAAAATGGCTCTATCTGCAGCTTTGTCATCTAGTGATAATAGAGCCTGGTGAAGTAACATGGCCGCCCAACCCACATTGTTGTCGAGCAGCTCACCCACCTTGGCGCACGCCTTTACTTTCGTGAAGTAATTCCCAATGTAGTCTTGTGATAAATTTGGGTTTAAGCGCGGCCTGAGATTCACAGGCAACGCGCAAGTTGTTAACTCGTGCGAGGGTAAGTCCGTCGCACGAGTTATGCATTTCCAAACAAATGCACTCAAGGCCTTGTAAGAAGATATTACTACTGCTGGTTGTTGTGACGAATTATTAGCAGCCGCCTCAACGTTAGCCTTGGCCTTAAGTTTTTTCATACATGTAGTTGAGAATTGGAAGAATCTTTCTCTTAGTTGAATCTCAATAGTAGACCGGGTGATAATCAAATTACTCGGCTCAAGGTACGGCATCTTGATAATAATCTGGTTATCAAGAAAAGCCGGTTTTCGGATAATTATTGGCCTGGACAATCCCATAAATATAACAGACAATACTTCGTGGAAATGCGTGTACGAGGTGCCATCAATTATACTGTGGTTAGCACTGAATCCGAGAAACACCCCGTCATCTATCTCTGTAACTTGAACTGATAACAAAGGTTTGGTGTGGCCGTCGTGATTGACAAGTCTCTCTCCCAAATCAAACATTTGATGAATTATGGTGGGAACATCAGCGTTTGGGGAAACGACGTCGTGTATAGTGACATGTGGTGCAGCAGCATGGATGAGCTTTGCACCAGGACCCTTGCTGCAATCAACATAGACGCAGGAAGAGTGCTCGTCTTCGAAACGCTGTGTTTCGAACCGTCCTGCGAGAGGATAGAAATGGACTAGAGCTTTAGACAGAGTGTTTTTCAGCTTCTGTAAATATGATGGTGCAGAGTAATTGTATGGTTTTCTGAAAAGATAGCCACTGTGTATGTACTCCATTAACAGCATACTTAGAGCACCTAAATGGTAGTATTTTTTCGACTCGTCGGGTTCGAACTCTGGCCTGATGAAGCATTCGGAGATCTGCTTAATCTGAGACATGAATTGATGATTAAATTGAGATTTTGAGATGTAATGTTTCTGGGTTTTTGCTGCTGCTTGTTGCTCAAAAGTATATGTAGTGAAGAAACAAATTGACTATAATTTTTTTGGTCATTAGAAACTCTTATCCTTTTGGAAAATCATTACCAAGTTTATTGAATAATAATTCTTTGCTGGTCTAGGCAGGGCCGTAGCGTTCATTTGAGGGGCTCAGGTGGTCTAGGCAGGGCCGTAACGTTCATTTGAGGGGCTTAGGGCCAAATATATTAAAGCCGGGTTCGTTGATGCCAACACATGGAATAATAAAAATAGACGTTGATGCTATGTTACATTTGTTTGCGGTAGTGAAAATGAAGTCTCGATAAAGTTCGTTGATGCCTTTCAAAGTAGCATCGGATGGAAGCTCCTATTATTAGTGTTCATTTGTTGTTTGCTTGTTCTCGTTCTTTTCTTGTTTATCTGTAACTTTGTTAGCTTGGTTTTCTTTTTCTTTCAACGCCTAATTTCCCAAAAAAAAAAAAAAAGTTCACCCTGAAAAATGGAAAATTGAACTGAGTACATTGTTGAGATCTCATCGTACTATATCTCTTATTAAATTAAATTTTACGTTTTAATTGTTCAATATACGGATACCAAAACACAGAGGCAATTCTGGGCCTAGGCGACATGGGCTCCCGCCTAGGGTCCAAACTTATCTAGGGCCCATTTAGCTAATCTAATCTTAATCTTAATATTATATATATTTATAAACGGAGTTTTTTTTCGTGGGCATTGAAGAGGTTTAGAGCCCTTAGAATTTTCTAATAACTTCTGGTGAATAAGAAATTAATTTATGTTATGAAATTGTTGTTATATACCATATGTGAGTTTTTGGTAATCATGTACAAAATTCATGCATTAGTTATGGAAATGTAGTATACTATACATATTCTGATGGTAATCATGAAAATAAGCTTATGCTAACCAGGCTGAAGATATCAAATTTTCATAATTATGAAATTATTTTATATGTTACGGGAAGATAATATTCCGTAAATTAAAAGTCTAATGTTTGGAGGACATTTGGCGTATTCCGTTAAATTGATCAAATTTGACCAGAATCGTAGTACATAATCCACGGTTTTTCGATAAAATGGCTCCGGAGCAAAAACGACTCAATTTTCGGTGGTAGTGTCTAAGTATGGTATAATGAGGATTGGAAGAATATTAGAGCCAAAAACCTAAGAGAATGTTAGAAAAACGGCCAAAACGGTCATAAAGCCATACAAAGTGACGAGCGTCGAAACGCATGAAATATTTCACAAAATGAGGAACCAACACTCAAATCCAACAAGTATAGTACTAATGTATCTTCAGTAATGTTTGGAGGACATTTGGCTTTTTTTCGGAAAATTGATCAAATTTGACCAAAATCACAGTACATAATCCACGATTTTTGATAAAATGGCTTCAGAGCAAAAACGACTCAAATTTTGGTGGTGGTCTCTAAGTATGATTTGCAAAATATTAGAGTAAAAAACCTAAGAGAAGATAAGGGAACTAAGGGGCAAGAAGACCTAATAATAGGAAGAAAAGATGCTATCCCAATAGGTTGGGAGGCTTGTGTTCGCTACGTGTAGGACGGTTCAAGGCGCAAAAATGCGGACGTGGGGACTCGGGTTGGAGCGCTACAACGCCGACTAACGGCCAACAAAAGGGTACTCTCGACGCCTTTGCTGCTTTGAAGAAAATATAAAATGTTCCGCCCTCTTCCCCGGGGCAGGGGCGCATCGGAACGGTCGGTAGCTGCTTAGACTCATTCGAGAAACGACAAAAATGGTGATAAATCCATACAAAATGACGAGCATGAAAACGCATGAAATAATTCAGAAACTGAGGAAGCAAAACTCAAATCCAACAAGTATAATCCTAATGTATCTTCAGTAATGTTTGGAGGACCTTTGGCTTTAAGTCATCGCCAGCAATCAACTCTTATCCTTTGGCGGAAAATTGATCAAATTTGATCAAATAACATTACATAATCCACTATTTTTCGACAAAATGGCTCCGGAGCAAAAACGACTCAAATTTTGGTGGTAGTTGTAACACCCCATATTTTTGGGTTACTTGAATTGTACAAAGTATTGGGAGAATCTCGTTTTAAGGGTATGAAAATCTATTTTGGGAAATTAGGGTATATCTTCCGTTTAGAGATCGACCCTTTCCTAATTGGGCAACTGTTTGGCGAAATTACCGAAATACCCTTCCTATTTTCTACAAAAGAATAAAATAAACACTCAAACCCTCCCCATCACTCCTCACGGCAGCAGCAAAAGAAAAAAAAAAAGAGAGGAGGTACGTGAAAGAGGAGAAGAGAAGAAGAGAAGAGGGAGAAGAAGAGAAGAGCCGCGCATCACCACCACCTTCGCCGTCGCCCACCGCCGCTGCCACCAGCCGCCGTCGTCGACCCTAGCCAACCCTCTCTCTTGGTTTTACATCAAGAGTAGTATGTTTCTACACCCTCTTTCATAGTTTCTAATTAGGGCTTTCTTAATTTCATGTTAATTATGGTTTAAACATGATTGTGGTTGTGGGAATTGCTTTATTAGATTATAATCATGCTTAATTGTGGTTTTGATGCATGAATAATTGAATGCTAATTTAAGGCTTTTGAAATTAGGGTTCATATGAGTTTAGGGGTGATTTTATGGGTGGATTGATGTGAAATTTGGTGGAGATGTTTATTATGAGATGGGTAAACCTTAGTTTCAATTTGGGAACGTTTCATGGTGTTTTGATTATGAATATACACTCTGCCCATTTCTGAATTTTGCCTAATTTGGATGTTTAAGTTGTTATTATGGTGATTTATTGATGGATTAATGTTGTTAGTATGCTTGGGAGGGTGTTGTGCAAATTTGGTGTTGTTTAGAGGTCGTTTGAATGTTGAATTCCAAAGTTAGAGTGCCTTGGATGCTCTAGGAGGGTGATGGTTAGTGATTGGTGTATTGTTGATTGATTTTAGGTTGTGTGTTCGAGGAAGTACCGTTCTAAAGTCTTGAGTTGATCTTGTGATTTCGCTAGTAAGGTAAGAACGTTGATCACAATCCTCTTGACTAATCACTATCTTGTTTGATACACTAATTCGCTTGAACATCATATATTCTTGCTTTATACGTTCATTCTCATTATCCGTTCGCTTGTGCCTAAATTATATCATTGAGCGTATTTCTTTTCCGTCATATCGATATTCGTTGCGGTCTTTCGACCACCATACTCCCACACGGCCTCTCGGTCGATCCTTGCCTTCCTCGGCCCTTCGGCCTCTAGCCGAGACCACCACTCGGCCACTCGGTCGAGTGGTGTGTATGCTTGTCGCTTGTGTTTTTGTTTCGCTTCAAGTATCTATCGATTATGATAATTATAATTTGTATCGTCAAATAATGCACGCGTGAATAACGTATATAAAACGGATGAAAGAAAATAAATGACTCCACCTAGAGTACGATGGATTCGGCTCGACCGATCATCGTTTGATATACCTCTAATCAAGGTACGTAGGGTCGGATTAGCTACCGACTTCCTAATAGTCTTCCTCCTAGATGGGAACTCGTCCTACCGGCCTGTCTTGCGAGGGGTGTGCACACTCGAGATTATTAGGGCGATAATTACAACTCTAGCTCGAACAAAGTTCGTTAAGTGGGGGCTATGGGGTAGGACCCTGGCCGAAAATATGATTAAGTAATGTATATATTGAGCGACGATGCTCTTTTGATAATGCACTCTGTTGCTATTGATATTCCTATGTTATAACGTCAATTCGTTCTTGTTAGCTACGCGCCTCAAGGCGCGTATCTTATTTGTTCTTTATACTTATTAATTCCTACTCAGCCTGTGCTGACGTTCTGTTTTCTGGTTCGTCCCTACCGTGTTCTGGGGCCTATGTCAATCTTCGATGGCATAGTTGACAGGTCTTGATGATATGGCTGCATGCATACGAAGCTGATCATGTTGGGGTTTTCGAAAGACTTGTTTTATTTCAGACTTCATTTCATTTTGATTATGTAATTTGGGTTTCGTTTTAAGAACTATAGTTCGACATTTAAAGACTTCCGCTGTTTTATTTTCCGTTGGTAAATTGTAGTTGAATTTCTAGCCTAGCAATTGACTTGGTAGTCAATTGCGGCGTGACAATTCTAAATTTATTTCTATTTATAGTTGGTCAAAATTTAGGGTTGTTACAGTAGTCTCTACATATGATATAATGAGGATTTGCAAAATATTAGAGTCAAAAACCAAAGAGAAGATAAGAAAAACAACCAAAACAGTCAGAAATCCACACAAAGTGACGAGCATTGAATCGCTGAAATACTTCAAAAAATGAGGAACCGACGCTCAAATCCAACAAATATAGTCCTAGGGTATCTAATTTAACGTTTGGAGGACATTTGGCTTGTTTTGAAAAATTGATCAAATTTGACCAGAATCGCAATACATAATCCACGGTTTTTTGATAAAAATGATTCGGAGCGAAAACAGCTCAAACTTTGGTGGTACTCTCTATGTACGATAGAATGAGGATTTTCAAAATATTAGATTAAAAAATTTAAGAGAAGATAACGAAAACGACCAAAACGATCATAAATCCATGCAAAGTGACGAGCGTCGAAACGCATGAAATACTTCAGAAAATGAGGAAACAACACTCAAATCCAACAAGTATAGTCCTAGTCAATCTACAGTTATTTTTGGAGGACATTTGACGTTATTCGAAAAATAGATCAAATTTGACCGGAATCGCAGTATATAATCCACGGTTTTTCGATAAAAAGGCTCGGGAGCAAATATGGCTCAAATTTTGGTGGTAGTCTCTACGTATGATATAATGAGGATTTGAAAAATATTAGAGCAAAAACTTAAGGGAAGATAATGAAAATGGCCAAAACGATCATAAATCCGTACAAAGTGACGAGCGTCGAAACGCATGAAATACTTCAGAAAATGAGGAACCAACACTCAAATCAAACAAATATAGTCCTAGGGTATCTCATTTAACGTTTGGAGGACATATGGCTTGTTTCGTAAAATAGATCAAATTTCATTAGAATCGCAATACATAATCCATGGTTTTTCGATAAAAAAGCTCCGGAGCGAAAACTGTCAAATTTTGGTGGTAATCTCTACGTATGATATAATGAGGATTTTCAAAATATTACAGTAAAAAACTTAAGTGAAGATAATGAAAACGACCAAAACGGTCATAAATCCATACAAAGTGACGAGCGTCGAAACGCATGGAATACTTCAAAAAATGAGGAAACAACACTCAAATCCAACAAGTATAGTCCTAGGGTATCTACAATAATTTTAGGAGGACATTTGACGTTATTCGAAAAATTGATCAAATTTGACCGGAATCGCTGTAAATAATCCACGGTTTTTCGAAAAAAAAGCTCGGGAGCGAATACGGCTCAAATTTTGGTAGTAGTCTCTATGTATGATATAATGAGGATTTGAAAAATATTAGAGTAAAACACTTAAGAGAAGATAATGAAAACAGTCAAAACGATCATAAATCCATACAAAGTGACGAGCGTAGAAACGCATGAAATACTTCAGAAAATGAGGAACCAACACTCAAATCCAACTAATATAGTCCTAGGGTATCAAATTTAACGTTTGGAGGACATATGGCTTATTTCATAAAATAGATCAAATTTCACCAGAATCGCAATACATGATCCACAGTTTTTCGATAAAAAAAGCTCCGGAGCTAAAACGGCTCAAATTTTGGTGGTAGTCTCTACGTATGATGGAATGAGGATTTTCAAGATATTAGAGTAATAAAGTTAAGAGAAGATAATGAAAACGGCCAAAACGGTCATAAATCCATACAAAGTGACGAGCGTCGAAACGCATTGAATACTTCAGAAAATGTGGAAACAACACTCAAATCCAAAAGGATAGTGCCTAGGGTATCTACAGTAATTTTTGGAGGACATTTGAGGTTTTTCGAAAAATTGATCAAATTTGACAGAAATCGCTGTATATAATGCACAGTTTTTCGATAAAAAGGCTCGGGAGCGAATACGGCTCAAATTTTGGTGGTATTCTCTACGTATGATATAATGAGGATTTTAAAAATATTAGAGTAAAAAATCTAAGAGAAGATAAAGAAAACGGCCAAAATGTTCATAAATCCATACAAAGTGACGAGCGTTGAAACGTATGAAATACTTCAGAAAATGAGGAACCAACACTCAAATACAACAATTGTTGTCCTAGGGTATCTACAGTAATGTGTGGAGGACATTTGGAGTATTTCGTAAAATTGATCAAATTTGACCAGAATCATAGTATATAATCCACGGTTTTTCGATAAAATGGCTCAAATGTCAGTGGTAGTGTCTAAGTATGATATAATGAGGATTGGAAGTATATTAGAGCCAAAATTCTAGGAGAAGGTCAGAAAAACGGTCAAAACGGTCATCAAGCCATACAAAGTGACGAGCGTAGAAACGCATGAAATATTTCACAAAATGAGGAACCAACACTCAAATCCAACAATGTCTCTTCAATAATGTTTGGAGGACATTTGGCTTTTTTTCGGAAAATTGATCAAATTTGACACGAATCACAGTACATAATCCACAATTTTTTGATAAAATGGCTTCGGAGCAAAAACAACTCAAATTTTGGTGGTGGTCTCTCAGTATGATAAAATAAGGATTTGCAAAATATTACAGTAAAAAACCTAAGAGAAGATAAGGAAAACGGCCAAAACAGTCATAAATCCATACAAAGTGACGTGTGTCGAAACGCATGAAATACATTAGCAAATGAGGAACCAAAACTCAAATCCAACACGTATAATCCTAATGTATCTTCATTAATGTTTGGAGAACCTTTGGCTTTAAGTCATCACCAGCAATCAGCTCTTATCCTTTGGCGGAAAATTGATCAAATTTGATCAGTAACATTACATAATCCACTATTTTTTCGACAAAATGGCTCCAGAGCAAACATGACTCAAATTTTGGTGGTCGTCTCTACATATGATATAATGAGGATTTGCAAAATATTAGAGTCAAAAACCTAAGATAAGATAAGGAAAACAGCCAAAACAGTCAGAAATCCACACAAAGTGACGAGCGTCGAAACACATGAAATACTTCACAAAATGAGGAACCAACACTCAAATCCAAAAATATATATTCCTCGGGTATCTTATTTAAAGTTTAAAGGACATTTGGCTTGTTTCGAAAAATTGATCAGATTTGACCAGAATCGCAATACATAATCCACGGTTTTTTGATAAAAATGATTCGGAGCGAAAACAACTCAAACTTTGGTGGTACTCTCTATGTATGATAGAATGAGGATTTTCAAAATATTACAGTAAAAAGCTTAAGAGAAGATAATGAAAACGACCAAAACGATCATAAATCCATACAAAGTGACGAGCTTCGAAACGCATGAAATACTTCAGAAAATGAGGAAACAACACTCAAATCCAACAAGCATAGTCCTTGGGTATCTACAGTAATTTTTGGAGAACATTTGAGGTTTTTCGAAAAATTGATCAAATTTGACCGGAATCGCTGTATATAATCCACGGTTTTTCGATAAAAAGGCTCTGGAGCGAATACGGCTCAAATTTTTGTGGTAGTCTCTACTTATGATACAATGAGGATTAGAAAAATATTAGAGTAAAAAACTTAAGAGAAGATAATGAAAACGGCCAAAACGATAATAAATCCATACAAAGTGACGTGTGTCGAAACGCATGAAATACTTCAGAAAATGAGGAACTGACGCTCAAATCCAACAAATATAGTCCTAGGGTATCTAATTTAACGTTTGGAGGACATATGACTTGTTTCATAAATTGATCAAATTTGACCAGAATCGCAATACATAATCCACAGTTTTTCGATAAAAATGCTCCGGAGGGAAAACAGCTCAAATTTTGGTGGTAGTCTCTACATTGATATAATGACGATTTGCAAAATATTAGAGTGAAAAACCTAAGAGAAGATAAGGAAAACAACCAAAATGGTTAGATATCCACACAAAGTGACGAGCGTCGAAACGCTGAAATAGTTCACAAAATGAGGAACCAACACTCAAATCCAACAACGTATCTTCAGTAATGTTTGGAGGCCATTTGGATTTTTTCGGAAAATTAATCAAATTTGACCAGAATCACAGTACATAATCCAAGATTTTTTGATAAAATAGCTTTGGAGCAAAAACGACTCAAATTTTTGTGGTGGTCTCTAAGTATGATAAAATACGGATTTGCAAAATATTACAGTAAAAAAACTTAGAGAAGATAAGGAAAACGACCAAAACAGTCATTAATCCATACAAAGTGACGAGCGTCGAAACGCATGAAATACATTAGAAAATGAGGAACCAAAACTCAAATCCAACAAGTATAATCCTAGTGTATCTTCAGTAATGATTGGAGGACCTTTGCCTTTAAGTCATCGCCAGCAATCAGCTCCTATCCTTTGGGGGAAAATTGATCAAATTTGATTAGAATAACATTACATAATCCACTATTTTTCGACAAAATGGCTCCGGAGCAAAAACTACTCAAATTTTGGTGGTAGTCTCTAAATATGATATAATGAGGATTTGAAAAATATTAGAATCAAAAGCCAAAGAGAAGATAAGGAAAACAGCCAAAACGGTCAGAAATCCACACAAAGTGATGAGCGTCGAAACGCATGAAATACTTCACGAAATGAGGAAGCAACACTCAAATCCAACAAATATAGTCCTCGCTTGGGTATCTAATTTAACGTTTAAAGGACATTTGGCTTGTTTCGAAAAATTGATCAAATTTGACCAGAATCGCAATACATAATCCACGGTTTTTCGATAAAAATGCTCCGGAGCGAAAACTGCTCAAATTTTGGTGGTAGTCTATACGTAAGATTGAATGAGGATTTTCAAAATATTAGAGTAAAAAACTTAAAAGAAGATAATGAAAACAGCCAAAACGATCATAAATCCATACAAAATGACGAGCGTCGAAACGCATGAAATACTTCAGAAAATGAGAAAACAACACTCAAATCCAACAAGTAAAATGCTAGGGCATCTACAGTAACTTTTTGAGGACATTTGACGTTATTCGAAAAATTGATCAAATCTGACAAGAATCGCAGTATATAATCCACGGTGTTTCGATACAATGGCTCTGGAGCGAATACGGCTCAAAATGAGGAAACAACATTCAAATCTAACAAGTAAAGTCCTAGGGTAATTTTTGAAGGACATTTGACGTTTTTCAAAGAATTGATCAAATTTGACCGGAATCGCTGTATCTAATCCACGGATTTTCGATAAAAAGGCTCGGGAGAGAATACGGCTCAAACTTTGGTGGTAGTTTCTACGTGTGATATATAGAGGATTTAAAAAATATTATAGTGAAAAACTTAAGAGAAGATAATGAAAACGGCCAAAACGATCATAAATCCAAACAAAGTGACGATCGTCGAAACGCATGAAATACTTCAGAAATTGAGGAACCAACACTCAAATCCAACAAATATAGTCCTAGGGTATCTAATTTAACATTTGGAGGAAATATGGCTTGTTTCGAAAAATTGATCAAATTTGACCAGAATCGCAATACATAATCCACGTTTTTTCGATAAAAATGTTCCGTAGCGAAAACAACACAAATTGTTGTGGTAGTCTCTAATTATGATATAATGAGGATTTTCAAAATATGAGAGTAAAAACTTAAGAGAAGATAATTAAAACGGCCAAAACGATCATAAATTCATACAAAGTGACGACGTCGAAACGCATGAAATACTTCAGAAAAAGAGGAAACAACACTCAAATCCAACAAGTATAGTCCTAGGGTATCTACAGTAGTTTTTGGAGGACATTTGTCGTTATTCGAAAAATTAATCAAATTTGACCGGAATCGCAGTATATAATCCACGGTTTTTCGATAAAAAGGCTCGGGAGCGAATACGGCTCAAATTTTAGTGGTAGTCTCTACGTATGATATAATGAGGATTTGAAAAATATTAGAGTAAAAAACTTAAGGGAAGATATGGAAAACGGCCAAAACGATCATAAATTAATGCAAAGTGACGATCGTCGAAACATATGAAATATTTAAGAAAATGAGGAACCAACACTCAAATCCAAAAAATATAGTCCTAGGGTATCTAATTTTACGTTTGGAGGACATATGGCTTGTTTCGTAAAATAGATCAAATTTCATCAGAATCGCAATACATAATCCACGGTTTTTCGATAACAAAGCTCAGGAGCGAAAACGGCTCAAAATTTGGTGGTACTCTCTACGTATGATATAATTAGGATTTTCAAAATATTAGAGTAAAAATCTTAAGAGAAAATAATGAAAACACCTGAAACGATCATAAATCTATACAAAATGACGAGCGTCAAAACGCATGAAATACTTCAGAAAAAGAGGAAACAACACTCAAATCCAACATGTATAGTCCTAGGGTATCTACAGTAGTTTTTAGACGACATTTGTCATTATTCGAAAAATTTATCAAATTTGCCCGGAATCGCAGTACAATCTACGGTTTTTCGATAAAAAGGTTCGGGAGCGAATACGGCTCAAATTTTAGTGGTAGTCTCAACGTATGATATAATGAGGATTTGAAAAATATAAGAGTAAAAAACTTAAGAGAAGATAAAGTAAACGGCCAAAACGAACATAAATCCATACAAAGTGACGATCGTCGAAACGCATGCAATACTTCAGAAAATAAGGAACCAACACTCAAATCCAAAAAATATAGTCCTAGGGTATCTAATTTTACGTTTGGAGCACATATGGCTTGTTTCGTAAAATAGATCAAATTTCACCAGAATCGCAATACATAATCCACGATTTTTCGATAACAAAGCTCCAGAGCGAAAACGTCTCAAAATTTGGTGGTACTCTCTACGTATGATATAATGAGGATTTTCAAAATATTAGAGTAAAAAACTTAAGAGAAGATAATGAAAACGGCCAAAACGATCATAAATCCATACAAAATGACGATCGTTGAAACGCATGAAATACTTCAGAAAATGAGGAACCAACACTCAAATCCAACAAATATAGTCCTAGGGTATCGAATTTAACATTCGGAGGACATATGGCTTGTTTCGAAAAATTGATCAAATTTGACCACAATCGCAATACATAATGCACGTTTTTTCGATAAAAATGTTTCGGAGCGAAAACAACACAAATTTTGGTAGTAGGCTCTACGTATGATAGAATGAGGATTTTCAAATTTAGAGTAAAAAATTTAAGAGAAGATAATGAAAACGGGAAAACGATCATAAATCCATACAAAGTGACGACGTCGAAACGCATGAAATACTTCAGAAAATGAGGAAACAACACTCAAATCCAACAAGTATAATCCTAGGGTATCTACAGTATCTTTTGGAGGACATTAGACGTTATTCGAAAAATTGATCAAACTTGACCGGAATCGCTGTATATAATCCACGGTTTTTGGATAAAAAGGCTCAGGAGCGATACGGCTCAAATTTTGGTGGTAGTCTCTACGTATGATACAATGTGGATTAGAAAAATATTAGAGTAAAAAACTTAAGAGAAGATAATGAAAACGCCCAAAACGATCATAAATCCATATAAAGTGACGAGCGTCAAAACACATGAAATACTTCAGAAAAAGAATAAACGACACTCAAATCCAACAAGTATAGTCCGAGGGTATCTACAGTAGTTTTTGGAGGACAATTGTCGTTATTCGAAAAATTGATCAAATTTGACCGGAATCGCAGTATGTAATCTACGGATTTTCGATAAAAAGGCTCGGGCGCGAATACGGCTCAAATTTTAGTGGTAGTCTCTACGTATGATATAATGAGGATTTGAAAAATATTAGAGTAAAAAACTTAAGAGAAGATATGGAAAACGGCGAAAACGATCATCAATCCATGCAAAGTGACGATCGTCGAAACGCATGAAATACTTAAGAAAATGAGGAACCAACACTCAAATCCAAAAAATGTAGTCCTAGGGTATCTAATT
The DNA here is from genome assembly GCA_963680865.1 of Spergularia marina. Classification (NCBI taxonomy): domain Eukaryota; kingdom Viridiplantae; phylum Streptophyta; class Magnoliopsida; order Caryophyllales; family Caryophyllaceae; genus Spergularia; species Spergularia marina. The sequence goes on along the minus strand of OY804545.1, from coordinate 6,123,548 downwards.
TTACGTTTGGAGGACATATGGCTTGTTTCGTAAAATTGATCAAATTTCACCAGAATCGCAATACATAATCCACGGTTGTTCGATAACAAAGCTCCGGAGCGAAAACGACTCAAAATTTGGTGGTACTCTCTACGTATGATATAATGAGGATTTTCAAAATATTAGAGTAAAAAACTTAAAAGAAGATAATGAAAACACCCGAAACGATCATAAATCTATACAAAATGACGAGCGTCAAAACGCACGAAATACTTCAGAAAAAGAGGAAACAACACTCAAATCCAACATGTATAGTCCTATGGTATCGACAGTAGTTTTTAGACGACATTTGTCGTTATTCGAAAAATTGATCAAATTTGCCCGGAATCGCAGTATGTAATCTACGGTTTTTCGATAAAAAGGTTCGGGAGCGAATACGGCTCAAATTTTAGTGGTAGTCTCTACGTATGATATAATGAGGATTTGAAAAATATAAGAGTAAAAAACTTAAGAGAAGATAAAGAAAACGGCCAAAACGAACATAAATCCATACAAAGTGACGATCGTCGAAACGCATGCAATACTTCAAAAATAAGGAACCAACACTAAAATCCAAAAATATATAGTCCTAGGGTATCTAATTTTACGTTTGGAGGACATATGGCTTGTTTCGTAAAATAGATCAAATTTCACCAAAATCGCAATACATAATCCAAGATTTTTCGATAACAAAGCTCCGGAGCAAAAACGTCTCAAAATTTGGTGGTACTCTCTACGTATGATATAATGAGGATTTTCAAAATATTAGAGTAAAAAACTTAAGAGAAGATAATGAAAACGGCCAAAACGATCATAAATCCATACAAAATGACGATCGTTGAAACGCATGAAATACTTCAGAAAATGAGGAACCAACACTCAAATCTAACAAATATAGTCCTAGGGTATCGAATTTAACATTCGGAGGACATATGGCTTGTTTCGAAAAATTGATCAAATTTGACCAGAATCGCAATACATAATGCACATTTTTTCGATAAAAATGTTCCGGAGCGAAAACAACACAAATTTTGGTAGTAGGCTCTACGTATGATAGAATGAGGATTTTCAAATTTAAAGTAAAAAATTTAAGAGAAGATAATGAAAACGGGAAAACGATCATAAATCCATACAAAGTGACGACGTCGAAACGCATGAAATACTTCAGAAAATGAGGAAACAACACTCAAATCCAACAAGTATAATCCTAGGGTATCTACAGTATCTTTTGGAGGACATTAGACGTTATTCGAAAAATTGATCAAACTTGACCGGAATCGCTGTATATAATCCACGGTTTTTGGATAAAAAGGCTCAGGAGCGAATACGGCTCAAATTTTGGTGGTAGTCTCTACTTATGATACAATGTGGATTAGAAAAATATTAGAGTAAAAAACTTAAGAGAAGATAATGAAAACGCCCAAAACGATCATAAATCCATACAAAGTGACGAGCGTCAAAACGCATGAAATACTTCAGAAAAAGAATAAACGACACTCAAATCCAACAAGTATAGTCCGAGGGTATCTACAGCAGTTTTTGGAGGACAATTGTCGTTATTCGAAAAATTGATCAAATTTGACTGGAATCGCAGTATGTAATCTACGGATTTTCGATAAAAAGGCTCGGGCGCGAATACGGCTCAAATTTTAGTGGTACTCTCTACGTATGATATAATGAGGATTTGAAAAATATTAGAGTAAAAAACTTAAGAGAAGATAATTAAAACGGCCAAAACGATCATAAATCCATACAAAGTGACGATCCTCGAAACGCATGAAATACTTCAGAAAATGAGGAACCAACTCTCAAATCCAACAAATATAGTCCTAGGGTATCTAATTTAACATTCGGAGGACATATGGCTTGTTTCGAAAAATTGATCAAATTTGACCAGAATCGTAATACATAATCCACGTTTTTTCGATAAAAATGTTCTGGAGCGAAAATAACACAAATTTTGGTGGTAGTCTCTACGTATGATAGAATGAGAATTTTCAAAATATTAGAGTAAAAAACTTAAGAAAAGATAATGAAAACGGGCAAAACGATCATAAACCCATACAAAGTGACGACGTCGAAACGCATGAAATACTTCAGAAAATGAGGAAACAACACTCAAATCCAACAAGTATAATCCTAGGGTATCTACAGTATCTTTTGGATGACATTAGACGTTATTCAAAAAATTGATCAAATTTGACCGGAATCGCTGTATATAATCCACGGTTTTTGGATAAAAAGGCTCAGGAGCGAATACGGCTCAAATTTTGGTGGTACTCTCTACGTATGATACAATGAGGATTAGGAAAATATTAGAGTAAAAAACTTAAGAGAAGATAATGAAAACGCCCAAAACGATCATAAATCCATACAAAGTGACGAGCGTCGAAACGCATGAAATACTTTAGAAAATGAGGAACCAACACTCAAATCCAACAAATATAGTCCTAGGGTATCTAATCTAACATTTGGAGGACATATGACTTGTTTCTAAAAATAGATCAAATTTCACCAAAATCGCTATACATAATCCACGGTTTTTCGATAAAAAAGCTTCGGAGCGAAAATGGCTAAAATATGGTGGTGGTCTCTACGTATGATATAATGAGGATTTTCAAAATATTAGTGTAAAAATGTTAAGAGAAGATAATGAAAACGGCCAAAACGGTCATAAATCTATACAAAGTGTCGAGCGTCGAAACGTATGGAATACTTCGGAAAATGAGGAAACAACAGTCAAATCTAACAAGTATAGTCCTTGGGTATCTTCAGTAATTGTTGGAGGACATTTGACGTTTTTCGAAACATTGATCAAATTTGACTTGAATCGCTATATATATAATCCACGGTTTTTCGATTAAAAGGCTCGGGAGCGAATACGACTCAAATTTTGGTGCTAGTCTCGATGTATGATATTATGAGGATTTGAAAAATATTAGAGTCAAAAACCTAGGAGAAGGTAAGGAAAATGGCCAAAACGGTCATAAATCCATACAAAGTGATGAGCGTCTGAAATATTTCAGAAAATGAGGAACCAACACTCAAATACAACAATTGTTGTCCTAGGTTATCTACAATAATGTGTGGAGGACATTTGGCGTATTTCGTAAAATTGATCAAATTTGACCAGAATTGTGGTACATAATCCACGGTTTTTCGATAAAATGGCTCCGGAACAAACACGGCTCAAATTTTGTTGGTAATGTCTAAGTATGATATAATGAGGATTGGAAAGATATTAGAGCCAAAAACCTAAGAGAAGGTTAGAAAGACGGTCAAAACGGTCATAAATCCATACAAAGTAACGAGTGTCGAAACGCACGAAATAATTCACAAAATGAGAAACCAACCTGTAAATCCAACAAGTATAGTCCTACTGTTTATTTAGTAATATTTCGAAGACATTTGATTTTTTTTCGGAAAATTGATCAAATTTGACCAGAGTCACAATACATAATCCACGATTTTTTCATAAAATGGCTTCGGAGAAAAAACGACTCAAATTTTGGTGGTGTTCTCTAAGTATGATAAAATAAGGATTTGCAAAATATTAGAGTAAAAAACCTAAGAGAAGATATGGAAAATGGCCCAAACAGTCATAAATCCATACAAAGTGACGAGCGTCGAAACGCATGAAATACTTCACAAAATGAGGAACGAACACTCAAATCCCACAAGTATAGTCCTAGGGTATCTAATTTAATGTTTGGAGGACATTTGGCTTCTTTCGAAAAATTGATCAAATTGACCAGAATCGTAGTACATATTCCATGGTTTTTTCGATAAATCCGGAGCGAAAACGGCTCAAATTTTGGTGGTAGTCTCTACGTATGATATAATTAGGATTTTCAAAAATATTATAGTAAAAAACCTATGGGAAGATAATGAAAACGACCAAAACGGTCATAAATCCATACAAAGTGACGAGCGTCAAAACGCATGTAATACTTCAGAAAATGAGGAACTAACACTCAAATCTAACAAGTATAGTCCTAGGGTATCTACATTAGTTTTTGGAGGACATGTGACGTTTTTTGAAAAATTGATCAAATTTGACCGAAATCGCAGTACATACTCCACGGTTTTTCGATAAAATGGCTGCGGAACGAAAACATTTCAAATTTTGGTGGTAGTCCCTACGTATGATATGATGAGGATTGGAAGATTATTAGAGCCATGAACCCAAGAGATTGTTAGAAAACAGTCAAAACGGTCATAAATCCATACAAAGTGACGAGCGTCGAAACGCATGAAATACTTCACAAAATGAGATTCTGCCCATTTTCTACACCTCAAGTTGATGGTTTTTATTGTATTTTAATGTTCCTAATGATGTATTATACTCACTATTGGTGTTGAGTATCTGTTCTTAGCTTTTATGTAATTTTGGTCATTTTAAGCACATTTTGGATGCGAACAATAATTGACGCGTTGTTGAAAAGCTTTCCAGAGACTTTTGGCAGTCGCGCTGCAAGCTTGGTGGTGCGTTAAAAGAAGCAAAAAGATATGCGTCAATGACTTTTCGCGGTCCGCTGTGGTGAGCTTGGCGGGTCACTATGAGGCTTTGCGGGCCGCGGTGAAAAGCTTGGCGGACCGTGGTTTCTGTAATTTCCTAATCACGCATTTTTCTATTTTACATTTTCCGCACTTTAAGAATCCCCAACTCTTGGTTTATTCATTCCGAATGTTTAGAAAAAAAAGGAGAGGGGGCGGCTGGAAGAAGAGTGGTGGCGGCGGACCGAGGGGAAGGGGGAAATCGCGTCGGAGGGAGAAGTTAGAATTGTGCTGGGAGGCAGTGGGAGCTTTCGACGGTGAGCGATCACTCCACTAGTGGAGTCACCATCATACGACGAGCAAGTGTTGTGGCCGGACAACATACGGTGGTGGTGTGTCCAGGTAGTCGGTGGCGAGGTCGTGAGGTCGTGAGGTAGTACGTTGTGCTGGGTAGGGAAAGGGAAAGGGGGAGATGAGAGAGAAAAGTAAGAGGTGGGAATTGGTCATTTTATTTCATTATTATTGATTATTGATTGTAATTAACTCAAGCTAATCATGCTCATGTCAATATTATAGACGGATAAACTAACAAAAGTTCAAAAATGGGTATGGTATGCAGTTTTCGTAAGTACGGGGGTACCGTATGCACAAAGGTAATTTGTAGGGGTACCGCGTGCAAAGCCCCAAAGTATAGGGGTACCACGTGCATTTTTCGATAATATAATTTATGGTGATTATTGTGGTAAGCTAAGTTATAGTAATATAAAAATATAATGTGATATAACAGGTGATGGGATTGTGGTATGAAGATGAGATAGTAAAACGGCTAATGTAAAAGTGGAAGTAAAACAATAATATGATAGGGAGTAAGTGAGAAGAAACATATAATATAATATACTATCATTACTAATAATATTATAAAAAAGATAAATCAACATTTTTATAAAACGAGTATAATAATGTGAATATGCAGCCCGGGCGTAGGCCGGGCATACAAACTAGTATATTTATAAACGAAGCTTTTTTCGTGGGCATTGAAGAGGTCTAGAGCCTTTCGAATTTTCTTAGAGCTTCTGGTGAATAAAGAATTAATTTATGTTATGGAATTGTTGTTATACCATATGTGAGTTTATGGTAATCATGTATAAAATTCATACATTTTACTTATGGAAATGTAGTATACCATATGTAGGTTTATGACAATTTTGAAATATAAAAGTTTCTTTTTTAAGTTATGGTAAGATAATAAATCAAACCTACATTTTAATATAAGATAAAACTACACGACTTTTTTGATTTTATATGTTATGGTAAGATAATATTCGATAAGTCAAAAGTCTAATATGACACTTTCTATGTTTTGGTACATATAAGCATCAAATGATGACTTTTAGATTTAAGATACTATACTAATAACTATAAGTCATTCTACTATAAATGGGTAGCAATTTAGCTTATTTAAATTTTAAATGAATTTCTTAATACTAACAATTATTGTGTAAGTAAATTCTATTTAAGAGGTCTAAAGCCATACGAATTTTCATAGAATTTATGGTGAATAACAAATTAATTAAGTGTTATGACAATGTACTTACCATATGTAGGTTTTTGTTAATCATTTAAAAAATTCATTTATAATGAATATGCAGTTACCATATGTAAGTTTATGCTAATTTTGAAAAGATGAATCAATATAAAAGTTTTCTATTATGAGTTATAGTAATTAAGATGATAATCCATAAGTCAAACTTACATTTTAATACGTGAGAAATAGTCTGACATGATATTTTATACATTTTGGTAAATACAAGAACCAAATGTTTTTTTTTTACTTTTTTTTTATTATAAACTTCGAATTAGAGGTAGTAGTAATAATAATGATAAGTCACTCATCTACTGTAGGTAGATAGTAAATTCCCCATACTAATAAGTTGGAGTATAAGTCAATTGTATTTCTCTAAACTATGTGTTATTCTATAAGTTTGTTTTTTCTAATATATGTTTTTTCTATGTATAAACAAATGACCACAAGTTACGAATAAAAAAAAAATTATATTTTTGAATGAATTTGATCGTATTAGCATCTAACTATGAGCTATTTATTGGACTCTAGAGTTAATAAAATCTTATTACAATTTCTGGTGAATAAAAATTACATTTGTGAATATGAAAATTCATTTATAAATAAGAGTAAATAGCAATTCCATACTCCGTATATGAAAGTATATGGTAATCATGAAATGGTAAGATAATATAAAACAATTTTCCTATGGGTTATGCAAAGATTTAATTCCAAAATTGAGTTTATTGTAGCCATAAAAACATGTATTCCCTCCTTTGACTCCTTTCCAAAATGTATGACGATTTCATTTTGTGAGATAAGGTATTGGTAGTTGATTATGCAAAAAAAAAAAAAAAAAAAAAAAAAAAAAAAAAAAAAAAAAACAAAACAAAAAATATCAGATTTATATACTTAAAGTTATACCCATTTGATTGGTATCTACTACGGAGTAATAATCTTGATAGACTACAGTTAAAAAAAATTGTTGTAAAAGTGGTAAATCAAGAGAACATAAACTCACCTTAGCTTGAGGTTATTTGCATGAATATTAATTATGTCTTGGTCATTTAGGTTCTGTATGATCTGATGAAGATATTTGATTAAATGAGAAGTTATTTGATCTGTATGAACATTTCAGATGTCAATTGATCTAAATTAATTAAAAAAAATTAATTAGGGAACCTTACCTCGAGGTTAAATTATTTGCATGAAAATTGATTATGTATTGGTTATTTAGATTCTGTATGATGTGGTATGAAGTTATATGATGAAATCGGAAGTTGTTTAATCTGATTTGCACCTTTTAGATGTAAAATGGTCTAAATTAATTAGCAATTAACTGAATTTAATTAGGTGAGTTATGCCTTAATGGAAGAAATTAATCTGCATGGTAAATTCACATTAAAACTATTATTACCAACCGAGATTATTAGATCATCCACCTTAATGTAATCTTCTTAGAAAGTCAACTTTTTTATTTTTAATTGAATGCGTCTGGTAATGGAAAATCCCACAGCGCAAATGGAATTCTCCTAGAGTTTTACAAAAATTTATGCACAGTCTTAAAATATATAATATTTGAATTATAAATATATTCTATCGATTGGCAAAGGAATACAACTATAGTCACCATATTGAAAATGAGAATATAATATCTACAATATAGTTATAATCTTAAAGGATTTCGGTAATGGATGGTACGTATATAATATATAATATTTTTAATGTAACCATGCAACGCACGGGCTTTAAACTAGTATAGATATGCAATCCTGAACCCGCTCAATTCCCACGCTGATACGTGGCATATAATAATATTATTATATTGTAAGTAATGTTTATCCACCATAGGATATGGTAAGTACATGCTAATATTATTCTAATAAAATAACATTATTACTTGATTTATGGAAAATAGTTATTTAATATATTAATTGATTGATTTATGGCAATTTGATCAAATATCTCACTGGTGTTTCAAAATCATGGTAATATTATTGTAATAAAATAAAATTTATTACTTGATTTATGGCAATTTGATCAAATATGTCACGGGTGTTTCATAATGGGACTTTGACTTTTGAAATTTGACTTTTCCTCTAATTAAATTACAAATATCACACGGGTGTTCGAAATGAGATTTTAGGTTTTTAAAGTAAGTTTCTATCTAATTACGTTACAAATATCCCACGGGTGTTCGAAACATGACTTTAGGTTTTTAATAGTGAGTTTTCGTCTCACTACATTACAAATACCAAACGGGTGTTTGAAATAAGATTTTAGGTTTTAAATAAAAAAATTTGTTTACATAATTTTAAAATTTAAACATAAGTAGCCCGGGCGTTGCACGGGTCATCAAACTAGTTGGTTTATATATATAATCCCTCCGTCCCATCTCAAACACCCAATATTCTATTTCGGGACGTCCCACCTCAAACACGTCATCTATTTTGGGACATATTTCTGTCTCCTACTTCTATTAAATTATCACATCCTCTCTCACATTATCTCTCTCACTTTTATTAATCATCACATTCCCTCACCTCCTTTTTCTTAATATTAACATTGAGATAATTTACCGAAGTTATCATTTGGGTACCATGTGCACAAACTTGTCAAGTTGGGTACCATGTGCAATCGGTCAAAGTTAAAGGGTACCACGTGAATTTTTCGATTATTTTATTAAGGTTCCCCGATGCCAACGACCTTATCAACTTCAACATGTCTAAGGCAATAAAGGTCCTTATTAGAGGTGGCCATTGGGCACTAGGAGCCCGGGCCCGCACTAGCCCGGCCCTGGTCAACGCACGGCCCGACACTACCTAGCCCGGGTTAGATAGTGCTAGTGCTAGTGCTCGATTTTTCAAGCACTAGCCCTGGTCAAACCCAGTCAAAGCACTGGTCAAGCCCTGGTCAAACTCGATTTTTTTTTTCAGCCGAGCACTGGCCCGCCCTGACCCAAGCCCGGTCAAATAACTGGCGGGCTAGTGCCAGTGCCCAGAAAATCGAGCCCTGGCACTCGCCCGGGTGTGTAGGGCTAGTGCTAGTGCTCGATTTTCTGAGCACTAGCCCGGCCCAGCCCGTGGCCAGCTCTGGTCCTTATGCAACAGCCTGGTAAGAACTGATTAGTCCAGTGTCAGTGTCGGAGGCAGTAAAGGTCATGAAAATCTCAAATACTCCCTCTTGCTATAGTGACCTTAAGGCCCCGTTTGATAGGATTGCATTTTTATGAACTGATCTGATCTGAATGATTCTGATCAGATCTGATCTAATTCGAATGACTCTGAATTAATATGATCTGATCTGATCTGAACTTGTTGAAATTTTGATTAAATTTCAACGAATTAGTATCAATTATGGACCAAATATATTGATAGTTATTTGAACATTTCTAAACTGGTCTGATCTTATCTAAATGATTATTATCTGATCTGATTTCATTTGAATGACTCTGAACAGGATTTGAATACTACTTTTATTAAGTCCTATCAAACAGGGTCTAAGCATGCTCACAAACTTGATTTTATCAGGCTTGTTAATGACGCAATTGTAATATAGAGGATGGCTATGCGAGCGCAATCGGATTGATACTCTTCCAGTTTAGCCCCCTCGTAGGAAATCAAGCTGGCATCATTCCACGATTGATTGGGAGAAGTGAAATTTTGAATGACCCTTCTCTCTCGGAATTCCTTTACCAGTTGAAGGATGTTACTCAAATTGACTAACTTCAATTCGAAGGCTTCACTCGATAATTTATGAATCCATCCACATATATTGTATTTCCTTTTCAGCTCGAGATAATCTTCGTGCGACACCGTGTCTTTGCAATCCTCGAAATCGCTGTCATAATCGATCAGCAACGTCTTCTTTATCATCAACAGTAGATTTCGATGCCATGTCGCTGTTTTGTCAATTCTTTTGTGAGTATATGTAATGGAGGCCATGGCTTTTTGCGGTACACAATAGTGAAACCCTTGTGTATCTTGCTTAGGGTTACAAGATCAGATGAATCTTATAGGATATGCCTATTGTCCAGTCCTCGAATCCTCATACTACCATTAGATGATACAAATCGGACCGCCAACATTATGTGTCAAATCGGCAATTGTGTAATTTTGCAGGTTGTTATAAAATCCCTTTTCAGTGTGATCTCGTATAAAAAATAAAATAAAATTGGTATTTGGCAATGTTCTCATAGGAATCAATGTACTGCACGTGAGAAGATTAGAACATTATTTATGTCCTAAATTCAATGGGTAGGAAATCAACCTGTCTTGAAATTGTCACGAGTTTGAATCATGTATTTATGTCTCGCAACATTAGCTGCTCAATGACTTTACAGTGGTATATATATCAGAAATTGAGTTTCACTCTCTCATAGAGTTACTTTGATACCAACTCCATTCGGCTCATTGCTTGGTTGAAAAGTTCTTTGCCTTTAAATATAGGTCGAGTGTTAGAGACTTGGTACAACAAAGTGACAAACAACAAATTGAAGTTACTTTGATGGTATTAATCACGTATGTTCTTCGCTATTTACATACATTTGGTTTTTTTTTTTTTTATACTTGTCTTTCTGGGTTCCCTGCCACTAATAAACTCTACCCGGTTTTGATCGAGTGCACGATTGTAACCGGTAGCGTGAAACCAATGCTTATACCATGCCCCCGGGAGCACAAGGAGCATGGTGGTCTTTCTCACAATTGAGGAGTAGGGACCACACTTAAAATAATTTAAAATCTATTTAAGTGTGGTCTCTACTCCTCTATTGTTAGAAGGACCATCATGCTCGTTGTGCTCCCAAGAGCAGAGTATAATTTGCGGCGTGAAACCTGAAGACCAACCATCCGAGAAGCTATGCACCGTAGGTGGGGCGTAATTGGTTTAATTTTTAGGCCAGTGGATACTTGGCCACGGCACAGTTCAAATAAGTTGTTTGTTCGTTTACGTTAAATTGTTAATTCGAATATATTAGCTAGATGATAATTTGGTATATCGATCAGTGTCGTTGATTTGTCGATTTGCCTGTGTTCATTTTTTCTCGTTGATTTGATTCGTATTTCGTTTACATTTGCACCTATATTTCCAACTAATTTGGTCATCAATTCAATGTCGCTACTAAAAGTTCAATCTAAGTATATATAGTAAATTACAACTGCCCAAGTGGGTTCATGTATCGATCAACAAAACTCTACGAATTTAAAAAGTGCTTTGTTTTGTTCTTATTTAATTAGTTAAATGCAGAACTTGATAATGATGACAAGTAGCAATTCTTAACTTAAGTTGAAAGTTTAGACTTTAGACTGGCACGTCATGTATATGGTGTAATGCATGATTTTGGGTTGAATGATGAGAGATAATAGCAAAGAGTTTACGTAAATTGTGTGACGTTAATGCAAAGTATGTCACCTTAGTAATGGTATAGTAGTGAAAAACCGAGTGGACTTCTACCATGGTTGAAGTGTTGTTATACCAAATTGGAGATCATGAGTTCAACTACTATTTATAATAACAAACATACGAACATGGTTGGATACATGGTTTAAACTAAGTTGACAGTTTAGATTGGCACATGGTTGTATAATGCTTGATTTGGGGTATAGATTGCTTGAAGTTAATGCCAAGTATGTCACATTGGTAATAGTAGTAAAAATCAGGTTGAATTGGTAGAGTTCTCCATAAGAAAAAGCTCAATTACATATAGAAATCTCGTATTATTATATTGACTTTTACGTCTTGATGTAACATAATACCGAAATGAACCAATGATGCATGAAATGAATGAACATAATGAATTCTAGGGTATGTAGAATTCGTTACAATATAGATTAAATCCTCGATATCAAATTGACATGAGTATTATGCTGCGACGAGACAAAACTCATGAACTCCTGATCAGATAAAAGAGCAGTCATTGTCTCAGGAGCAAGACAAATTTCCAAATCAACTCCATCACCTACAGAGCCAAAGTTAGCATTCACCTTCCCATCGAGCTTATTCACATACCCGCCTCGAAAACAGACTAATTTCCCGAGCCCGAATTTAGGTTCATGAACATCGAACCAAGGAGAACCCCCAACAATCACATTGTTAGAATGTGAGCTTGTAGTTGGAAGTATCAGTGTCGGACCCTGGTCGAGACCTTGTGATACGACAGCGTGCGCTGTTTTGTCATCGATTCCTAGTACAGCCTGTTGAAGTAGCGCAGCGGACCAGCCAACGTTGTTGACTAACACCGCCCCCACCTTGGCGTATGCCTTCGTCTGAACGTAATAATTCCCGAAGTAATCCTGTGTCAAGCTTGGCTTAAACCGCGGCCTGAGGTTAACAGGCAACGCGCAGGTTGTTACCTCGTCTAGAGGTAGGTTCCTGGCGCGAGTTATGCATCTCCAAACAAGCACGGTCAAGGCTTGAAACGAGGAGATGGTTGTGCCGGATGACCCAACCATCTCCGTATTAGCCTTGACCTCCAGCTTGTTTAAAGACTGAGGCGAAAAATGGAAGAACCGTTCCCTCAATTGGCCTTCGATCATAGACCGGACAAGGAACTCACTCGGGTCAAGGTACGGGAGCTTAGGTATCCGCCCATCAAAAAACTTGGGTTTTCCGAGAACTGGTAGAAGAGTCGATGCTGATGAAAATGTAGCCATGAATATGTCGGACCATACTTTAAGGAAATGCATCAAGGAAGAGCCATCGAGAAGACTATGGTTAAAACAAAACCCTAAGAACACGCCATCTTTTAGCTCTGTCAATTGTAACGATAACAAAGCTCTAGTATGGCCGTCATAGTTGATTATCATTTCACCTAGATCGAAGAAATACCGGACTAGTTTCGGAACATCAGAGTCGGGTTTCGTGATGTCGAAAATGGTTACATTCTCAGCTGCAGCTTGAATGACCTTAACGCCAGGGCCTTTACGGCAATCAACATGAACGCAGCAAGATGCTGGCTCCGCGTCTGAGCCACCCTGCACTGTTACAAACCGTCCTGCAAGCGGATAAAACGGAACTAAGGCGTAAGATAGCGAGAGTTTAAGGCTTTTCAAGTGCGAGGATGCCGAATAGTTAGCCGGCTTTGCGAAAAGAAAGCCGCTTTGTACGTAGTTTACTGACAGCATGCTCAGCTCAAAAGGACCCAACTGATAGTGTCTTTTTGCTTCGTCGACCTCGATCTGAGGTCGAACGAAGCATTCGGAGATTAGCTTTGACTGAGACATGACAATCAAGTATTTTTTTTGTTTTTTTTTTTTTGTTTTTTGAAGCTATAATTGGAAATGTGTATGTATGCAAATATGTAATGTGTTCCTTATGCAAAGGCTAGTATTAGAAGAGAAAATACGAGATTCAGACTTGGCACGTAAGACGTACAAGTATGTAGTAAAGATTGGTTTGTAATGTTTTTTATGGTCTAATGTGAAGGCTAGTATTACAAGAAGAAATCGAAGATTTAAATTTGAAACAATCTCGAGTACGATATATTAGCACTTGATTAATTAGCTGCGATTGCAAATGTTATAATGTATGGATGGAGTATGTGCTTAGAGATCTTGACAAACATTATATATACCGTATTACCATATACAGATAGGGTTATAAATTTATAATAACAACTAGTAGTGTTTTTAATGTTTTTCAAACAACTTGAGGAAGAAAAATGAAGCAGCAGAGTCTGTCTTCTTTGGTATAAAAGTATACAACTCCTTTGGTTGGTCAATTCAGACCTGCTGCATATATAATAAATTAAACCAGCTCAACCAATGAGACCAAGCTACTCGAGGCCTAATGCTCGATCTGTCTCTTTAAATTTTATAATTTGGGCAAGCTTCCCGTAGGTATAATTTAAGCTAAGCGTCAAGGATGAAATAATAATATGATTTCCGTATACTACGGGATACTATATTTTATGATCGGATAAACCTGCGAGTTTATATGTAGACAATAGAAAAATTGTCTATAACATAATCATGTGTAGTAAATTAAAGATAACAAGTAGTAAAAAAAATGTTAGTGCAGTAAATTTAACATATTTGCAGTAATTTATGACATTGGTAGTAAACTCAACATTGTTACGAATCTATCAATCGAAAGAAATTTAAATTGATTTTTTTTCAAAATCAAGGGCCCTTAATTGTCTCTTTCTAATCTATTACTCCGTATTTCCTAAATTATGCAACAGAATTTACTGCATCTATAATTATTTTTACTACAAGATAACGATACACTTTTTTTATTAGACTCCTAGCATTAACGTTTATTATATGATCGGACTATATGGAAAACGCATATAACACCCCTTACTGCCTTAGATTTGGTCGATGGCATTTATGTAGAACTACTATTGCACTACGGCCAAATAGCCAAATTGGTATAAAAAAACATTGTCCTTTACAATATTAGTATGAAAAAAACTCAAGAGGACAAATTGGTTTAAAAAATGCAATGAGAGTCAAATAGTCCTAATTTTATGTCGGAGTTGGAAAAATCGACAAAAAAAAATATATATTTTTTTTTCAAAAATATGTAAAATAATCCCTTTACTAATTTTTGAAAATAAGTTTTGAGAGTATAAATATTTTTCAAGAAAATAGGAAAGCACTATTTTGCAAGTTTTGAAAAAAATAAGTAAATGTTTTTGCCGATTTTCCAACTCGTGAAAAATTAGGCTCATTTGACTCTCGTTACAATTTTTTATACCAATATGTCCTCGACTGTTTTTTTTTTTTTTACATCAATGTGGTAAAGGCTTGTATTTTTTTTATACCAATTTGGTCATTTGGCCATTGCACTACTTAAAGAATATGACCAGTTTTAGGAAAATCACATAGGATACCCCTTAGGTTTATCATTCGATCGTATGTATGCATTCACATCTTATTGATACTAACGAGATTTCATTTTGGTCCATATAATGTCTTTTTTGGTAACTTAAGAAAGAAAAATAAATATCAGTTGTTAGCTTTGTACCCGCTGGTTCAAACACCAACAGCTCTATTAAGTCCGAACTCAATCAAACCTACAGCGACTCACCCAAGACCAAGGCTTAGATCCAGAAGAAAGCAACCCTGAACGTAACGTACTGAAATAATGTACACCACTGAACCCAGCATGGGCCGCCTTCTCATTTAGCGAGACAGCAGACTCGTGAAGTAGCAGCGCGGCCCAGCTCACAATATTCACCAGCAACTCACCCACCTGGTATACTGGCCATCAAAGCCAGTGGCCACCTTCTCAGTTCTCATCTCTCTACGCACCTCACGCAGCGACCCTATTGCTGGCACGATAGTCCTCACAATTTTTTAATATTGTGAATTATGATATCAACTGTAATTCAGCCAACAGAAAAATGTCGACAACTCAAATCTGAAATTGGCAATATACTATAGATGAAGGTAAAGGGGACCCCCAGATCGCATTTTTAATGTATTCTGTACAAAACTCTCTGAATTTCACAGTAGCTCCTTGCTCTTGATGGACTAAAGGTAAACAAAAGCTTTCTACTGTGATCAGATACATAAACGACCAGATGTTCGTCTACTACACACTTACACAGCTTGCCTATAGCACTCGTATCTGTATACTGGAGTGAAAGTATCTGTACTGTCAGTGAAATCGCAAAGATACTCGAGAGCTTACTCCATATAGAAGAAAACCCTCTCGGTTAAAAGTACTTAGAAAGGAAGTGTGGTTATCACGCAGTTGATGGCTCGCCACTTCAGATGATCCATCAGATCGTATGCAGAATAGTACACAGAAATCCAAGAAATCTATCCTTACTCCATCAAAGGCTGCACTTGCTTGTCATCTAACTCGTCTTCAGCAGAAAAGTATGATGTAAAGGATGCGGGAAGACTTCTTAACAACAATCTCAGTAAACTCTTTGCAAGAATGAGGACCACCCAAATAAATCGATCAACTTCTACCTCATATTGCTCGTATATAAAGAACGATGTAAAGGAAAACATCAACACTGCAGTCATCAATACCAAGGTCAGAGAAAAGCTAGGGAGGGAGGGGGGGGGGGCAGACAATAAAGCAGAGAGATGAAGACAGATTGTTAGCTACCTGCTCCAATTAGCATGGCAAATGAATGGGAGACGATCACCTTGAAAATGTACAGAGGAATTGCTGCCTGCGTTTCAAGAAAAACAGATGTCTCAACTCTCAAGATAGCCAAAGAAGTATTGACTTTGTATATCCAGGGCTCCAGGCTATCTAGGACTCTCTTCCAATGAATATAGCAAACTTTATTTAAGTTCAATCTGTTAATCATGATCGGAAATATGTTCAAAGATGCAAATGCACACCAAAACATTATATTCAACCATACACTGTAGTAGGAGTTCCAAAAACCTACACGCGTCAACGATTAAAAAAAAAAAAAAAGAACAAGAACAAGCTGTAAAAGACCTCAGAACTATGGTAATGAGCTGTCTTGCAAGAGAATGGGAGATCATTTGTGTACCTTTACAAGTAAACTCCAATCCTCACCCTGTGCCAGTGCCATAGCAAATTGAACCCCCTCATTCCAAACATACGCTACATTGTTAAGCATATTCCTCGCTGTTCTCTCTGATATCTCAATGCAGGGCAAAGGAAATTTCTGAAAACTGAAGCCACAAGTTGCAAATATTTGGTAGTCAAAGATTTGACAATGATCAAGAACTGCACCTTAACACAACCAACAACCACTAATTTTATATTAGCCCATTCTGAGAACATGTACACTTGGAAGTGACTTCAGCATATGCCATCAGTAACAAGAACTTGAAGCTAAACAGACGAGAATATAACAAAACAAGAGTGGAATTAAAATTCGTATTTACTAGGGAGTATATTACACCATTTCTAATGAAGTCAAAGACTTACTTTTTCTTGGCTTTGGAATATAATGAAGAAAACCAAAGACAGCTCACTAAATAGTTTGTGTTTCTTGTATTGTAAAGAAGCAGTTAGCCTTCACCGGCCCCAAATAAAAAAATTTACCGGTTGGTTGATTTCAATACTCAACACAACTTCATTAGGGGCCATTCGGAAACAGCCTTTCTATGTTTTGAACAAAGGGGCCAATCCAGACCCCCTTCCCTCACCATAGGCAAGAGCCTTTGAGGGACTAGGGTAAGGTCGTTAATGGTTGCTAGTTATAGTCTTACAGATGCTACTTGAAATTAAAGAAATAAAGTTAAAGGTGAGGGCAGTAATAGTGGTTTTTCACTTACAGATTAACTGGAAGAATACTATGTACAATAAGTAAAACTGTGGCCTGTAGCAGAAGCCCAGCAGCCGATGAGAAGAATGTCCTTCCACTGAGAAAAAACCAGTAGAACAATCCACAAGAGACCAGAAAATACAAAAAAGTCTCCATCTCATCTCTCCAAAGCAGTATGTCAGCAACTGCAAAAACATATTGGCAACAATTTCAGAGAAAAAATATTGACAGACTGACAGTATTAACTACCAATTTGAAATGAAGATAATAAAAGAATATTAGTAACAGCGCACCAAGGGGTGTCTCCCGCAAGGAGCAGGTAATAAAAGCAAAACCTTTCATGGACTCTGAATAAAATCATGCAATTTAGAACAGAAGAGAACTTCCGGGCATGCAATAACTAAAGGAAGCAACTTTAATCATGGATTCTCTACCACCACACAAGTAGTCTTGTTGGACATTGCTTTCTACATTCACACCATAGTCTTCATATAACTTTAACCATATATATCCAACAGTGTGCAGCAGGCCAAAGTGAACTGGAATTATTTAACCTTAGGAAACAAGAACTTTTATCTGACCGCCCCGCTACTGTACCTATATCTCTTTCTCGGTAAGTAAAAATACTTCTATTAGCAAAACAAACTGTCACAACCGATCTACAAAATCTAATTTGAATGGCAACACAGACACCAACTATACCCAAAAAGAAAAAGAAAAAAAGAACACAGATATCGACCACACAAAAGTCTGAAAGCATGAAGTTTGATTCCTCGTATTGTGGATGCTTTCCGTTTGAAAATCGGCAGACTTCTCTCCTGATATATGCACAACCAAATAGCTAATGGATTTTCTCCACCTCAAACTGTCATGTTTCAGCCAAACTTGACAGATAAAAGTTGTCAACTGAACTAGGGTCTCTAGTTCCTTACAGCTAAAGGTGATGGGCCAATTTAATATGAATATGTAAACACAAAATCTATCAGAGTTAAACTCACCAATGAAGTGAGTCTGGTTGTTAATGAGGAGCAGGAACCTACTCAAATGAGCAAATTGAAGCCAAAGGAAACCAAAGTAAGACCGCCAAAATACCACAACTTTCTAATACAGACACTTCAGTAGCTGCTGGCAATAAGGCTGCCTCACTATGATAAGCCGTATGTTGGTTCAGGTAATAAAAATTTACATTTCACTTTAAAGATATGATGGACTACTGTGTAACAATTCCACAATGTCAGATATAGCTGGGTCGTAGGAAGCCAGTATTGAAATGCATTTACCAATACTGTGAGACTCAGCTCCAAGAATAGTAGTGGTTCATTAGGGATAAATAACTTTGAACCAGGAAACATGCGAAAGTATAAAAAAGGAATGGAGCTCTCACAAGTTAGCGAGATATCACATAAGCATTAAAGGTCGCAGATATGTTCAATAGAAAAAGTAATGGTAAAAGAAGCTTAAGAGGAGAGAATCAAAACCTTTCCCATATCCCAGGATCCCTTCTGCTTTGGAGAAATCATTGAATTTAGATTCTCGAGAGGGTAGGGAGCCTTTTGCCAAATGAGAAAAAGATTTGACTGTCAAAGCAATACCTTCCTGTAGGACAGTACAAACAACTGTCAACAAAACCACAACTCAATACGGTAAAAGTTTGGATACAAACAGATTATAAATAAAAATTTCAAATCACCACATGTTGTGGGCTGTGGCCATCACTGTTGAGAAAAATCTACTGCAGTTATACAACCTTGGGTCAGATTCAAACAACTGAGCTATACCCAACCACTCATTTGCCTTTACTGACACCGCAATAAATATGGTTCTAAAGGTGGCTGACTTTTGAGACCAAATATTCTGCAGTTGCATATTGTTTGATTCGCAACAAAATTTATGAAGAGATAATCTTTTTTCACAAAATTTCCACAACAAACTAGACAGATTCTCTAGAGAAAGCAGCAGATAATAAGGCATAACAGAAGCACCACCTCATGAATTACAAACATTACAAATACCAACTGATCTGCTGCTGCTTCAATTCTAACACATCACAAGGTTTACAGCATCAACATTACAGAGCTATAGCTTATATTCAAAAGAATTTAATGCTGTAGCATAACTTTCTCAATGCAACTAACTATTCTAGTTATCCATTCCCTCTAAAAATCTAAGATCTGATGAGTCTTTAAAGGGCAGCCCGGTGCACATTGGCGTCCCCGCAAAGCGAGGGTCCGGGGAAGGGTCCCACCAGGCCACCACAAGGGTGTATAAAGGGCAAGCCTTCCCTTGTCACTTTTTGGACAAGAGCTGATGAGCCTTTCAATAAGCAAAATATATTCTATAAATACAAAAGATCAATCTTGCGGTTCTTGGATATCAAATCTTTTTTTTTTTTAGGGCAAATGATCACTCCTATATTTATACTAATTATCGTTTTGTTCTCCAGAAATATTTCCATTTCCAATGGAGCCAAAGACTTATTATTCTTTGCCTTTGGGATATAATGGAATAAAGCAAAGTGGCTTATAAAACTGTCTGTGCTTCTTATTTTGTGAAGTAGCAGCCACTCGGTGCGGTTTTCGAAGCGATTTTCATTTTGGGTCATCCATGTGCAGCCTATCTATGTTTCAATAGGGGTAAGGCTTGCACGCATCCGACCCCCCCTTACCCCGCCTTATGGCAGGAGCCTTTAAGGCGCTGGGGTAAAGATGTATGTATCGTCCTGTTCTCCAGAAAGAGAAAATCCCCTCCTAACAGAGTAACAGACTAAGAAAAGTATAACATAAACGACAAGCGAAATATACTCTAATCATTTAGCATACAAAGGAGACTTCACCAATATAATCAAACTTACTTCCATAGGAACAACAGGCGTGTACTTGATAAGTTCTTTAGCTGCTGAACAGTTAAAAGTTCTAGTGAACACTGACGATTCAGTGGCAAATTGTGCTGGCATTAATATGTCACCAAGTTCAGTTTCAGATCCCAACTTGTAACGCGCCCATCTCACCAAAGGAAGCACGGTGTTGACAAGCTTGGGAGGAACTTTAATACTTGGCCTACATTACGATAGAGAGCAACAAAATTTCAAAGTTGAGTAACTCAGCAAAAAATTGGTATGACAACTAAAAGTTAAAAATGTATCATCATACACCATGTCACCAACGAATCTTTCGCATATTCTACTTCGAAATGACTCAAAAGACCCTTGCCCCCCCCCCCCCAAAAAAAAAAAAAAAAGGAAAAACAGAAAGAAAAATCGAAGGAATTTTACTCCATAGACATTCATCTGCTCAGACTGACTAGCCTCAATAATTGTTCCCTAAAAGCATGTCACACATTACAAACCTGACCCCTGTGTGCAGTGAGAAGGATAACTAGCTTACCAAGAGACGCACATTCACAGACTTAGGTAAATTTTAAACCCAACTTCTACTAACATTATCATAACAGAAACCCAACCAAGTGAACATCCATATTGGCTGATAAGCAGATGAAATATCAGATCTTAGGGAACTAGCTAAAGCAGAAGCCAATTGAGAGTTTCTGAATATGAGTAGTTAAAGGGCATATCTCAATGAAGATGGCAAATAAAAGACTACCAACTAATAACATATAAGAGCTTCAAATCAGCAATCTTTTTGTCAAGTAGTCGTTTAAGAGCTCATCCACAAGTTCAAGAGTGAAAATACAATCAATTTCTCAAATGATATTAGTCCCATAAAATCTAAGAAACTGTATAGCTACATTTACAGCTTGTTCAGTTTAAGCTTTGATAACTGATGAGCATTCAGCACCATGTTTCAGCAAAGCACATGGCAAGCTGAAAAGGTGAAGGAGAACAAGAAATCTGGAGATAGATTTGAACATAATCTCCATTCCGAAAGATTCTATGAAATCTATCTATAGATGTAACACTCTTCTTGTGTACACAGCTGACACGTCCACTGGTGTCTGCCATCTCTAATACAGTAACAATGCTTGACCAGAAAGGAGGGGCAAGAAATCAAAGATCAATAAAACCCCAATGTCACGCACCTTTGATACCCCAGGCCTTCATATAATCGGCGAACAAACTCCCAGTAGGTCAATGGCTCAAGATTTGTGATAAAAAATGCCTACAGCAAAGTAATAACCCTTATATACAGTCTAATGGCTGTATAGAAATCATGCTATATGAAGTAGAAAAAAAAAGGTAAGCTTTCGAATTCGAGACAGTAATTACCTTTCCAGCCACAGCAATAGGTTGAGAAACAATAGCTTCTGCAGCACATATATGTGCATGGGCAACATTCTCAACATAGGTGAAGTCAGAAAGATTGTCACCGCCCCCTAAAATGAACTGAAAGTGGTAGAGGGCTTCATCAGACAGAGATACTAGAAAGCATAGCAAAAACAAAAAGGCAACAGAGCAAAACAAGAATGACAATCATAAGCAGAAATTAAGAAGTTGGAAATTTCCTATAAACAAAATGTTTTTAGTTTGATGGAAAAGCAGAGGATAAAACCAACTTTAAAGAACAAAAGATATGACAAATAACTAGAAAACCAAACATGGATTTGGCAATGTCTAAAAGATAAGGGTGAAATAGCAGCTGTTACACATGTTCATATCTTAAGTCAGCTTTTAGATTTCTTTGGTTCAGACTATCAACGACAAGGGTCTCCCTCATCCACTATCGTCAAAAATCGTCATTCTCGCCCATTTTGATGATGGGCGACCCAAATATATAAAGAGTAAACAAAACTGTGTGTCGGAAAATTTGAGCTGTTTGCGGCTTACACAACCCACTTTAAAAGTTCATCAACAGATCAACAAATAAATAAAAGAAATTGTGGTCACCGAAACAAGGAAGGAAACTGGGCACGCTTCCCCATATCTAATACAATACTAAACTACTATTGCAATGACTGCGAGTTTCGTGCCCCAAACCTAGGAACCCATACACTAATATAGTGGACGTATCATGGGACCCGAAATTATTTGGCACATTCAGCAACTCTGTTTCAATAGTTCTGCACAAGAGAACTTCAGATTGCAGAATATCAGTGCAACAAAGGAGCATAATGACGCCTAAACACTGACAGAATTTCTATATCTGCAATTGTAGTTTTCTTTCTAAGAATTCGAAAAATGTATAAAAAAAAACAGATGCAATCAGAAGCAGCTAGTGGATAACTTGGAAATGACCCCACTCCAAACACCACTACCTCATGAAAACCCCTTTCTCAAAAGATAAAAAGGAAAAATACACACAAAGAAAGAAGAGAATGGAGAAAATACTGGATATGAATAATTACCGGACCTTTGCCCATACAGAATTTGCTTGATTCAGCAGAGAGTTCACAAGGTGGGTATCTGATTGTCCAAAGACATTGCTCGGTCTAATTACGCATGTTCTTAGTCCGTCAATATTGTTAGAAGACAACACAAATGCTTCTGCTTGAGCCTTCATTTCCGTTAACTTGTCTACAAACTGCATCAGAGTACAAGCTATTGAGTTTTTCCAAAATTGTAAACAGTGAACACAGTGGAAAAAAGACTTCAAGTCTTCCAAGTGACAAACACATACATGCCAAGGATAACGTATAGTCTCATCGCCATTTAGTATATTATGAGAACCATCAAAAACAACATCAGCTGAACTGTTGTAAACTAGTTGTTGAACGTTACATTCCCGGCAAGCCTTGACAACATTTTTCGCACCTGATTGACAATATGTAATTCAAGTTGATGAAATAATCCTTAATTGCATCTCATGAGATGGTCTTAAACTCTTAACCACAAGGAGGGAGAACTACCTTGAACGATGGACTTATAGCTCTCGTATAGATTACATGTGGACGCACCAGTGGTTTCAGCAAAGAACACTACAGAAGAGCCATCTACAACTGCAAAATGGAACAACACGCAATATGAGCTAAGATTACGAAATAGGAGGGAGAGCTCGGGAATGAGGACCACATCAGAAAGTAAAAGACACGAAGAAATGCACTTTGAACGAGACCACACTAGAACATATGACATCACGCTTTCAAAACAGGAGCATACTCAAAGATCGACTTCCAAGAACAACAAACTTACATACACCAGTGAGCAGATTTAGCAAACCAAACCGCCATGTGAAACTGCC
This sequence comes from Spergularia marina, assembly GCA_963680865.1. Taxonomy (NCBI): domain Eukaryota; kingdom Viridiplantae; phylum Streptophyta; class Magnoliopsida; order Caryophyllales; family Caryophyllaceae; genus Spergularia; species Spergularia marina. The sequence continues at coordinate 6,100,132 of OY804545.1, read as the reverse complement.
AACACATACAGCAATTCAAGCTTCTACAACACGCCAAACTTTCAAATTTAACCTCAATTCCTAAATCAAAATTATAACAATGTCGCCGAAATTGACTGGATTACTCAAATGACATAGAATTGAACCGACGAACGCACTTAAAATCAAGATTATACTAACCGAAACTAACGAACACAAAAGGATAAAAGCTTCTCCAACACGCGAACAATTAACACAAGATTGCGAAAATGTACATATATGAACTGATGTTTCAACTAATATAATAAGATCACACTACCGAAAATCGAATCGAAGCTTCCGCAACACACCAAACGCAAATTCAACAGTCAAAATCAAAACAATAGTCTAATTACAAGGTACATTATCAAAGAAAAGCAAGATTCATGGAAAAAAAATAAACGCAGAAAGAAAGAATTGTCAAATTCCAAGATTATAGAGGAAAAAGTAGCGGAGGATATACCTGGGAGAATCTGAGACTTGTCGGAAACATCGATGGAGAAATAGGAGGCGCGACCGTCGGAGACGGCGTCGGAGAAGAGAGGTTCCTGGTGGAAGTCGGAACTCGGAGACGAATCGGCAACTCGGACGATCCAATTGCCGAGTCGCAACAACCTCAACACGAGACATTTGCCGATGAATCCGTTTCCGCCGATCACTACGCACGTTGTCGCCGCCGTCGCTGCAGCCGTCGTCGCGGAGTGTTCCATGGAGTTAGGTGAGGTTAGGAGAGAGAAAAAAGGGCGGGGGAAAGTGGAGAAGGTGTGGAGGTTCAATTTAGTGAAAAGAGAGAGGAAGTGGGGTGAGTGGGGTGGAGATTGGTGGAGCCCACGGAGGGGAGAGAGAGAGAGATTGAATGAATCGGATGTCAAAAAATGCGGAGAAGTGGAGAACACTCTCAAGTCTTGAAGTATACGCTCAGCATCGTCAAATCAACATCGGCACAAAAAAAATTATTTTTGGTTACAAACATCGGCTATTTTGAAATGAGAAAAATTCATTCATAATAACTGACTATATTGCAACTATTGCAAATGTGAAAATACGGAAAATAACATAACCAAACGTCTTTTTTTTTTTTTTGGGACATAAGAACCAAACAACGTCGATGGCCAAATACTAGTAGTCTAGTACTAGATCACTGAAACTAAAATGTTATTTCTTCTCCAGTTACATCAATACTTCATATAAAATTTACAAAAATGTGGTATTTGAAGTTTTTTTTTTTTTTGGTCGTATCGTAAATTATAAGAGATGGGGTAGTTAAGTAGGCAAGGAAAAATCTTGGAAGAGGAAAGCTAGCTTCGTTTAGGAGCAACCGATATATTATCGTTTTCTCTTGCTGTTTTTCCCAAGCTGTCCAGACTTGAAAGCATGCTCTTGTTCCTGAAGAAAAGCTATCGTCTTACCATAGTTCTCCTTTCTCTCCTGCGCTGCTCTGAGCCTCTCTTTCTCCTTAACTTCAAGCAGGAAGTTGTTATCTTTCCTCAGCTCGCGTTTTGCTCCCCGAGCTTCTTTTTTATACTCCCTCAGTAACCTCTTGCGCTCGGCCCTTTCACGATTAGTATCATAATCCTTGCCCTTTATGAAACTGCAGAACAACACAACAGTCAGCTGCCTGTAGCATAGGAACAATCAAGACTAAATCACAATACACAAAAATTGCCATGGAAAATGAAAATAGTACTTCTCTTCAAAGCTAGGATTCAGTAATTTAATAGGCACAGGCTTCTGTTTCCGCATCTGAAGAGGTCGTCGTTTTTGGTGATGTTCTTCAGTTTTCACTTTTATTGACTCAGCCGCATCTCTGAGTTTCATTTGCAAAGGATCAGGCATGTTTTCCTGTTGTGCCAATTCACTCAACAATTCTGATATAGATTTAAATGCTTCCGGGAAGGCTGCAAGATCTCCATAGATGCCAACGAATCCGTTAAGCGTTTCCACCACTGACATAAGCACACTGGCCCTGCAGTTTTTTGCCAGAGCAGAATTCATATCATCAGACTCCGAAATTTAAGGAATAACCTCCAGGTGAGCATAAGCACACTAAAGTAAATTAAAGACAGGCCAACAGAAGGAACCAATTTGCGGGTAGGGGAAGAAAATGCAATGCCGCCATTCGGCATGACAGATTGCATAAACTTTTATACTAAAGCTACCAACCTTTAGTAGATGGGTAAGAAAATACATTCGAGAGTTTAAGAACATTTGTGGTACTAATACCAACAGGAAAAAATTGGACGCGATGTTTCCCCTATTTTCCTCAATTTTGGTCGGATAAGAGAATTAAATAAAACATAGAGAGCCACTATTTGATGGAGTTTCAGATGGCGCAAGAAGATTACACAGTATGGAATCAACAGCCAAAACACTAAGGGGGCGTTTGGTTCACATTTTGGAATGGAAACGGATTGGAATCAAGAATGGAAACGGATTGGAATCAAGTTTCATTCTTTTTAAACATTGTTTGGTTAAATATATGAATGGAGTGATTACATAATTAGGGGCAAAATGGTAAATTTATCTTTAAATAAAAATAACCACCATCACCTCAACTATTCTCTCTCCTCCCTCGACCGCCACCGTTGACCACCCTGCCGCCGCCGTTGACCACACCAACCACGACCATCCTAATCACTAACACCACCATTCTAACCATAATTGAATAATTAACATCACTATGTAATTAGTTTATACTATTTCTACTCAATAAATCGTAGATCTTGAGATTTAAGTTTGATTTTTCGTTTTTTCAAGAAAAAAAAAAAAGCATTGGGGGTGAGTGAGGGCGGCAGTGGTGATGCTTGTGGATGATGGCGGCGGGGTCGAAGTGGCGGGAGAGGCATGGGGCGGCGGCGACGGGAGTGGAAGGAGGAAGAGAAGGGAGAAGAGAAGAAGAGAAAATAAAGAGAAAGGGGAAAAGAAGGCACGGTGGGTCAGGCGGTGGGTCCGGCGATGTCGCCGGTATGGTCGCCGGTCGACCGGTGGCTTCGCCGGCGACAGTGGTGGTGGGGCGTGCATCACCGGCGGTGGTGCGCGGTGGTCCAGTGGGGGTTGGGGTGTTGGAGGGGAGAGAGAGGGGGAAGGGAGGAGAGAGAAAATGATAAGGAGGGGATTCAATTTTGTAACCTTGGGTTTTTGGTAGGATTCATTTTGTGGGATTGGAAAGGGAGAGGGAAAGGATTCAAAAACAAAAAAAAAAATCAAAACAAACACAATGTAATGGAGTGTGAATCCAATCCGTTTCCAATCCCCCCAAAATTGGTGAACCAAACACCCCCTAATAGAAAATCCCTCTCATGCAACCATATCGTTCCAACTCAAGAGAAGTTATTGTGTCTAGATATATATTGGAGATAGAGTACATATCAAAACCCACCTTGCATAACACAAACATCATCTGGCTATAGCTATTAAGCATTCCTTATAGACTTGCAGTTTTACGAGCCAAAGGACGGACAGCTAAACCCCTTACAGACAGCATGTGTTTAATGAGTTGTGTGTGTGGGGCTTTTCTTAAAATATTCACTGTTCGCTTCTGGTTTATTATTAAAGGTTCACTGCCCTAGCTAGACTAACCTGAATTCATCAGTGTTGAACAAGGAGGAATCCCCTGGCAAGTTCATTATCTTGAGAAAATCCAGAGGCTGGATTTTCTCCACACGCTCTTGTACACACAACAATCGCTTCGGTGCTTTAGACTCAAGAAGGTGAGACTTCTGAAAAGGCAGCAGCAGCGGATGTCAATGTCTTTATATAACACCAGCATTAACCACTTAAAAAAAAAAAGAGTAAACCACAAACTGTCACTCAGTAAAACAACAGTGGTGAGCTTTCTTTAGGTAGTTAACGTCTCAATGATAAAACTGAATGTAAACAAGACGAAAAAAGAACATCAGATCATCTATAGGCTCAAAGCTGGGAGTTCAAAGATACCGTAATACAATACCAGTACAGATCCCGAACGATACCTGAAAGTCTTTAGAGGATTGTGTATCTCTGTCCACAGCAGTAAGTAGTAGAGACTCGAGGAATATTAGGGTTTCGGGACAGAATTTTTGGGACTGCTTTGCCACCTGAAGATGAGACTTTAGTCAGAATCCATATTCATCAAGCACGCTACCTCTTCTCCTACCCCCAAAAAGAATATTCGGTGGTACTAAAAGATGTATGCTCATTAAGTCATTAGTTGCATTAGTTGGACAACATCTTATTGGTCCACCATACAGAAAGCAAATCATTATATAGAACCCAAACTCATCGTAATGACTTCAAAATCACATCACAACAATAGTAATACCATAGCTGGCAACAAACCTAGGATTAAGGTAACGTACCGAGAGAACTAATGAGCACAAGAACGATCCGACAGCCGCATCACGAGCGGACAATACACGACAAAACATCAGATACTCGCACATTAACAATATAGCCGGAGTCATGACAGCATGCCGGAAATCAGAGCACGGAAATATCATAGACCAAAGTCTCAGCAAAAGCAAGGTCTTAAGAGAAGGCCAACAGCTCATATCTACATACACTCAAAAACAAAGATGTATATTAGGCAAAATAGTCGATAATTGTTGCCCTCTTAAGTAGTTCAGTAACGTAGAATTTAAAAGAATTAAACTGAAGAACAGTCTCCTGTGTAAAAGTTTGATAGTCAACCTGGGTCTTTGATGTCTTCACGGAATTTTGTCCGGGTTCGTAATAAGCGTTCACGAGCACAGATAGCTGAGAAGTACGGAATCTCTGTACTCATCTCCATCAATGGCTTTACCAACATGTTCACCAGCTGAAATTGCAATGGCTTTTGATTTGCTAAAGTCGCAAAATACTGCAGAAGTAAGCCATAGAAGACCTGAAAGAAACAGTATTACCTCAAATGAACATCCTACAAAAAGACTAAAACCTTCCACTTCCAGAGAGCACAGACAGGAGACAAAACCCAAAAGAGGACAGAAGTTTTTTTATAAACAGAACGGATATGTGTAAGTCATCTCTGCATTTATCAAGACAGAACAAGAACAAAGAAACATTACAGAAAAGGTTAAAAGAGAACCAAAACATTCACATACTTGCATTTTCTTCCGATTTTCAGCAGCAAGCGCAATAGCATTGCACACACGGATTCTTCGGATAGCCTCGACAATGTCTTCATTAGAGAGGTTCCCGAATAATTTGTAGAACTCCTCGTTGTTGGTAGGAGCATCAATCTTAAATGGAAGCTCCTGTCTAAGACATTGAGACTGTTTCACACCTCCTGCTGGCTTGTCTGAACCGGACAAAATACTATTTTTCTTCATTCTCTTAGAACTGATGATTTTATGATTGGTTTCACCATCATTTCCCTCCACCTCTTCATCTGATGCGTCCTCCTCATCCTCTTCATCAATGTCTGCATCATCATCACTCTGTTCCCAGTCTTTCAAAGTTTCCCCCTTTTCAATATCCTCCTCATCTTCTTCTGTGGCTCCCTCAGAATCTTCACTATCTCCAGAATCATCAGAATCCATACTTTCTTCATCCTCAGAATCCTCTACACCATCCCTTTCAAGAATTTCATCGACAAATCCTTTTTTCCTGTGCGGCTTTACATCATCAATAGTGAACGAATCACCAAGGTCGTCACCAGAAATATGGCTCGACATAACATTAGATCCCCTTCCAACACTTTCAGGATCATCACTTTCTTCATCACTGGCATCATTATTAGCAACCATCCTGTTCTGTCGCTCTTGCTGGAAGATTAACCAAGCAATAAGTTAGGAGAAAGTCCCACATATTATGTAACACCTCAGCTGACCAACACATACTAGGATATGATAATGTCAGAAGGGAGCTATTAAAATTCATACTGATTATGCCCCCAGAAGAATTATACACTACAACTCCATGCCCCATATTTAGAAAAGTCATCTCAGGCACCAGAATCATAGATTTACTAAAATAATTAAACCATGATACTAGTCAACTGCTACATCAAAAGAGTTGATAAAATATTTGCAATAGTAAAACAACAATACCGAACTGGTGCTAGTATTATAGACTACAATGACCACATGTACGCACCTCAAGCTCCTCTAACCTCTCTTTCTCCTCCTCAGCAATCTCTTCCGGTGTCTTTGTCCTATTAGATGGACGAGCGCGAATTTCCAACATCATTTCATTGACTAATTTGTCATAATTATCAGGTTCACCCTGCAAATACCAGCAAGAATACATTTTAAATAAAAACAAGACAGTGGAAAAGATGAACGAACTTTTTTTTTTCTAACCTCAACTCCCCACAGGGAACCTCACAAGAAAAAAAAAAATATATATATATATGTATATATATATAATATAAAGGCAGAAGTAAAGGCTGACTTAAAGGGGGAAAAAGGAAAGGCTAAACTCTTTTCTTTACACGAGTAATATAGAAGATCAATTCAGGACACCAAGGGGTTACTCAGCTTACTCCCATGTACAGAAAGTCACCAAGGAGGTAAGACCTCTACACAAAACAAGTAAAGCCAAACTAACACCAATGTCAAACACCGAAAAAAGAGACTATACGTAACTTTACCTTGTACTACACATTGCATACTCTCAAGAATCTACTTTAATATGTGATATATTGATTACTCTAAAAACCCCAATTTTGACTACTGTATAATTTTTATTTCAAAATTGGGGATCTTTCCTAGACAATTGAAAATAATTGATAGCATCTACATAAGTTTTGTTGTTGCAATTCTTTTAAAAATCCGACAGAAGTCACCTCTACAACAGCCGGAGCCGGAGGGGCTGTCTAACATGAAAACAATGTGCAAAATCAAGCAGGGTAGCATACCGCTTTCTCAACAAACAAAAAATAAATTTATGTTTAATTTCAATATTAAATAAATAAATAAAAAATGAGGTCAATGATAATTGCCACCACTCCATTCTACAGAAAGGCATTTCACTAGTCCGTTAAAAACAAAGAAAGAGGGAAAGAAGCTTAAGATAAAGCAAAACAAAGAATATCTAGAAAAGAGAAGTGAATGGATTTCAGAAGCAAAAGAGCAACAGAAAAGCACCTGCTTGGGAATTTTGGAAACAGATGAAATGTCGTCCTTTCTAAGCTCCTTTGAAAAATTTGGATTCACAAGAGCCTTTAGAGCATTCATCTTGCTTGGTTGAGTAAGGGATGAGAAAGCCTGAGATTGAACCAAAGACTCAAAATCCTTGTCCAATTGCTCAACCAACTGTTCATTTTCTTCCTTCTCTTTTGCTTTTTCTGCCTAGCAAGACAATTAGTTGCACAAAATTCAATTAATCTTAGTAAATCAATAAAAGAAAATACTTCAGAAATAGAAACTACTTGAAGCTCCACATATAAAGGGTGCAGAACCCTAAGACGTATTGACGCTACATAGAAACATTAGTGCAACTATAAACATTACGTTTCGTATGTTTGGACCTATTCAGTAGGTCCTGCATAAAAAATTGGAAAGGTAACTGTTTCCAAGTACAAAAAAAACCACCGCATAATAGCCATCATTAATAGATCCAACTCATACTCCTGAATAGAACAGAGGATTAGATGTTCGGCAGAATTCATATGGGAACCCCATTCCCCACAGCTAACAATATCACAGGTGAAAAGTGCCACCATGGCCCATTGTTCCTGACATACGCAGTACCTCACATATCAAGTGTGATCTGACTTGCTAAGCAAAAAGCATGGTAATAGAAGGTAACAAACAGACAACTACCATCTCCCATCGCTCAGCAAAGTTAAGGGAGTTAATATTACAGCCCCATAGATGACATAACTTTTTTCTCCGTACAGCGCGAAAATTAGACAAATCAGATGCTCCCTTCAATTCTCTAGCTTCTACCCATCTCATTTTGCATGGTATTTAGCTAATATGATGGGCCGGAAATGGAAGTTGACGAAAGATATGGGGTCACAAACCACAGTGACCACAAATAACATACAGATAAGAAAAGGGGAAGATCATTGTGATTTGTGAAATGGCCCAATGAGGAACGGGGAAAATCATTCGAAACTGGAGAGTATGTACATCGAAGGCTGAAGAAAAAGTGTACAACAGCATTGAGTAATTGACGCATACTGGCATCAACAAGCCGATAAACATATCAATCATTTTGAAGCAGAGGCGAAGCTAGGAAAAAAAATAAGAGGGGGCCAGGATTCGAACCCAGGCCAAAAACAAGAAACTAGACTACACAACCACTAGGGCAATGAGATTTTATCGATATTACATAGCAACATCTTATATATATCTTCAAAGTCATGGGGGGCCATGGCCCAGCCCCCCCCCCCCCCCCCAGCTCCGCCCCTGTTTTGAAGCATAAAGGAACAGTACCTTGAAATATTTGCTTTTCAGAATGACTTCTTCCATTATTTGCTTCTTGCTCTTCGGCCTCTGCACAAAAATTTAACAGCTATAAGCATGTAACACTTCAAGAGCCTAACCAGAATAAAAAGTATGAGGGATTTCACTAGCCTGCATGATTCAATTGCTTGAATAGTGAAAAGCACTCAAATAGTAATGATACTGGAGTGGATTTGTAATCAATAGGAGTAACTAACAGAACAAATCATTAAGCAGCTATTGCTTTAAAAGAGAAAAAGGACTAGGCTCCTTTAGGTTTGGAATGTTCCTCAATTAAAATGGCACGTAAACTGGCCTCAAAATTTAACAATGAGGTTGTAGAAAGCCCAGATTACATTGGAAGGTTTCCCATGGACAGAAGTGACAGCTTATTAACGATACCCAAGCCAGATTCAACCCACCCACATGAAACCACAACTAACCAGACAGATTATGAAGAAAAAATGATATGAAGTAGACTTATGTATTGTGATAACATGTCTTACATTTTCCTCATGCTCAGCTGAGTCGGAATTTGTGTACTTCCGTGCACTAAGATCTCTGAGACGGCCAAACCCATCTGTATGGACAAAAAAAAAAAACAGACAACACGATGTCAAGAGATGCCATCCGCAGAAAGTATAACATGGACCAACAAAAGGCCAAATAAACGACTTCCCAAAAGGAATTAACCTACATCATGTGGACACATACATGTCGAATCTTATAATGACGGACTATCCTAAAATTTAAAAACATTTAACTTAATCTTACCTCACTAAGCTGACTCACAGGTCGGGTAGCACATAAAAACACATTAACCTAAAGAACTTGTGATGGCATAGCTAAATCTTGCATCAAGTAACATGACGGACAACTATATTAACCTTAAAAGCGTACAAGAGACCACAAAACTTTTTTTTATCCACCCATTTAAGAAAGGAACTAAAAGAAATCAGTATATCTTTAAAGCAAACATCATAGCCTTTTCATACACAAAAAATACACAAATTGGGAATTATTCTTCTCCAATGTAATGGTAACAGAGGACTGTAGGCTTGCCCTTTTCATTTTTTGTTTATACCCTGCTCAAGTACGATGGAGATAGAACTATATACTGAACAAACCTAATAAGAATCCAGGTCAGGTCATAGCTTAATTTTATTCTTTAGAAAGGGCTAGCTTGATGTTGTTACATTTAGGCCTTTACAAATTCTATTGCAGCCAATTTTACAGCTTGCAGAGGATCTACCACTTCACATTTTAATTTTCATTCAACACTTGAAAAAGTCGCAATTCAAAGGAACATGTGCACAAAGGAAATGGGCATAGGATACGAATTACACACTCTGATCATTGATATTCTCGTCATCACTGCCGTGCTCAAAATCCTCATTGAAGTCATCCCATTGCCTATCATTTATCTCAAGTTCATCTTCCTCACCATCAGATAAATTGTACTTGCTTGTCTTTATTTTTTTCTGAAAAAGAGCGCAAGTTGCACAGATAAGTTGTTGAGGAAACCAGAAGAACTAATAGCTCACCCATGATGATATCAGGAGGAGTAAAACACTTCAGAATTTAACATAGACATCTTTCAAGGTCAGCTCAATACTTGTCGAAAACCAGGACTTCAAGAAAAACAACATCAGATAGGGCTAGGTTGGTATCGGTTTTCAATTTCCAGCTGAAGATTTCGTCATTTGAAAATAAACCAGAAAAAAAATGCTTCTTAGGAAACGTAAATTCTCTTTTGAAATGATTCACTTCAATAGCATGAGACCAAAAATGGCAGCAATCAGCATACCACTTAACGAAAAAGATGACCTTTGCTTACTTTAGTCTTGAATTCTTAGAAAGATTGCCTCTTGATCGGCTAGCTAAATTCTCACTAAACCAGCTATTAATTCAACCACCACCATTCTAAAAACCTACACAAAGCACTCATAACACCCAAAATACCGCGACAACAACACGAAACAAACGAGCATTAAAATGGGTTGAAAGAACAACCTGATGCTCGCGTTGCGAACGCATAATGGCCTTATTAAACTCAGGAAGAGCCTCATCCTGCTCCCCAATTCGATTATCAACAAAAACCGACGCCTTCCCGCTTTGATTATACTCCTTCAATAGCGTCTTCTTCCTCTGCAAATCCATTTCATCACACCACAACAAACAAAACTCAATACCCAACGAAATCATAATAAAACGGCAGAAATTCAGTTCATTCAATTCCAATTGCGTGTCGCACAAGCTCCCGAGCTACGCAGCACCAAATTGAAAAACAAGCATGACCCATTAAAGGAGAGAGAGAAAGAATGACTGACCTTTTCAATGGCGACAGAGCGAGCGTGTCCAATACGGCGTTCTTCACCTTTACGCTTCTTACCTATAACGTCGAACTTGCGGCGGGACCAAATGGTTTCGAAAGGGTTTTGTTTGTCTTGAGCTTTGACCTTCATTGATATTGAATTTGGGCGCGCATTCGATTTCTTCTTCTTCTTGCTGCTGCTGCTGCTGTTGTTGGATTTCGCCATTGTTGCAGGGTGGAGATAGAAAGAGGGGTGAAGAAGGAAAAGAGGAAAAAAATTAGGGTTTAAGAGATGGGAGGACTAGCGAGGGTTTATTGTGTTAAACCACTTTAGCTCTGCTTGTGTTGTGTCCGGGGTGGCGTGTGGCGTTACCCGTGACTCGATCTATATTACTCCGACTCTATATATTTTCTTAGGGTGTTTGAGTACAAAATAATGATATGACACCAAGACATGGGTATGCTGATTCTTAGATTATTTATTTTGGGCCAAAAACGATATTTTTTTTTCATAAAATAGTCGAGTTTGACACTTGGACAAGCATCCATATCGGATACTTCTAGTCATATCTGAGAGACATAGCTCGTAAAGTCGTCTGTAATAGATTGTAAATTGAGTCCACGCCGAGATTCAATGCAAATCTTAACAAGAGCTCATTTGGCCCGTAAATTACTCCAACATTCTTGTACGCAAAATGCAAACGTAATGGAAATTAGTTGAAGAGTAAAGTCGACTTTGAGTTTATTTGTTGAAAATGAGGATACACACTGTTGGTACCACTTTGGTATTGGGCCATAGCCCTTAGGTTAGTGTACCTTAATAAAGGCCGATATGATGCAACAAAGCCCAGTTAAAGGCAGTCATCAGATAAAAGCATAATGAAGGGTCAGGATGGAGTGGGAAAACCTAGGATGATTCCTAGGACCCTCATTCCTTCCTATAAATACCCCCTTCTTTATGAGCTACAGGATCCAGGTTCTTACACAAATTCTGTCATTCAGTCATTTCCCTGATTATTCCCTTGATTATCGCATAAAAGACCATTTCTGTCTTTAGTGCCACCTCTCCCCGAGCCATATACTGACTTAAGCGTCGGAGGGGCGACGTCTGGGAAAACCAGGCTCCCTTTTTGCAAGTACCCGACGAGGCATCCTAGCTCACTGTCCTTCGAAGAACCTCACGCCAACAAGTGGCGCCGTCTGTGGGGACAGTTTGAAAGGAAAGCCGATCAAGGGTGCCATACGCTTCGGAGATGGCTCCAAGGGGAAAGGTTACGCGACCCAGGGGAGCTATAGCAGACGATAACCCCATCCTTGGGCGAGTTGACCCGGATCCCTCGCGCCTCGATAATCCCGGTGAGGGGACGTCGAGAGTGTTCGAGGTCGAGCGGTCAGCCCCAAAGGGGGGAACCCCTCACGCTACAGAGGAAGACATGAAGGAGCAGGTAAATGTGGTGGAGGAATATGAGCCAACGGATGACGAAGAAACGGAGAGTGAGCCGCATCCCAGGGACGCCGCTTTAATAAAAGAGCTAGCCGAGGCTCGCGCGAGGCTTGAAATCCAAGCCGACTTGCAGCGACAAATGAACGAGCGGATGACAGAGCTAGAGAAACGGGTCACCTCCCAGACTAAGGCACCAGTGGCCGAAGTGGTTCCCTCCAAGAGCAAGCACAAGCTAGGCCCTCGAAAGACCCCCTCTCAACGAACCGCGACAGCCGTCCGCAGGGTAAAGGAACTCTATGACAAAAACTGGCCTACCGAGCTGAGGGATACCATCAACACCCTAAGGAGGAAGAGAGAGGAAAAGGAGGAGACGCAAACCTCGCGAAAGAAGGGAGCAAAGGACAAGGGAAAAGTCGTCCTGATGGAGGAGAATCCCACACGAGGACGATCCAAGCCTCACGACAGCTGTCCTCGAAGCCATAGGCCATCCCGCTCTCTACCAAGAACGTCCAAACATTCAAAGTCCAGGCCCTCTAGGAGCGCGACTCGTGAGATTAGCTCAGATTCTACGAGCAGTGACTCAGAGTCCGCTTCAGAGAGCGAAGCCAGTTCGAGGCATCATTCGCATCGCCCAAGGAGAACTTTCGCGTCGGAATCACCCTTCGCCCGGTGGATTCTCGAAGCCGAAAGGATTCCGAGGGTAAAGAAACCAAAATTGATCGAGTATGATGGAGTCGATGACCCCTTCGATCACTTATCATCCTATATACATAACATTGGATATATGACGGAAGATGAGGCGACGGTGTGTCGTTTGTTCCCAACCACGCTGACCGGGATCGCTCAGCGTTGGTTCGACAAATTGCCACCCGGAAGCATCCGATCATGGTACGGGCTAAGGAAGAGGTTCACCGGGCATTTCGTTACAAGTAAAACGAGGAAAAAGACTTCAATCCACCTGATTGCGGTGAAGCAGGGAGAGCGCGAATCCCTAGATGATTACATCCAAAGGTTCTGCTCGACTACAACTCACGTTGCCAACTTATCTGATGAGATCGGAGTGACGGCACTAGTTAATGGAATGGCCAAGGGAAAGTGTAAGTATGATCTCGCGAAGCGCGAGCCCAAGACGCTCGAGCAAGCCTATAGGCGAGCCGCTGCCCATATCAACGCCTCGCTGGTGAATAGAGTCGGGCACGTGTCGAAGGAGGCCTCCGCCCCTCGAATCAAGCCACAACAACGCCTCGGCCCTCCCGCGGTGCACAACAAGAAGCCCTACCGGTTCAATACTTCTCTCAGGATTGTGTTCATGGTTATAAAGGAGTCAGACCTGCTAAGGCCCCCCAGACCCATGACACAGGACGATCGACGAAACATGAACCTATTTTGTGAATATCACATGGAAAATGGCCACGGGACAGCGAGCTGCAAAGATCTCGAAGAAGTGCTCGAAAGGTTGGCTGATAACGGAATGCTAAATAGGTACTTGAGGCGTCTGAAAGGGCAAAGAGACTGATACAGGCAAAACAATACCCAGAGAGGCCCTCGAGGCGGCGGTCAAGCGAAGAATGGTGGAAGGGCTCGAAGCCCGGGAGTGATCGCTACAATTTCGGGAGGTCTCGCGAGCGGAGGACCGAGCCATCGAGGGCGTAAAAACAACATGAGACATTTCGTCAACTCGATCCCCACCACTCTCCCGGAAATTGTGATCCCCAAGATGACGATTCAGCAATCAGACATCAAGAATGTACGGACACCTCATGACGATCCGGTAGTGATCACCATACAGGTGGCCAACAAGATGGTTCGAAGATCACTGGTAGACACAGGCTCGTCAGTTGATATAATAACGTTCGAATGCCTCCAGAAGTTGAAATACTATAATATCCCAAAATTTCGGAATATTTTATATTAATAGTTTGAAATTATTAATTAGATTATTTTAGCGAAAAATGAATTTAGTTGTTGTGTTGTGAGTCGTTTTCGAAAATGGGTTCGGAGATGGTTTCTAAAATCAGATTTGTAAATTTGGGCTTCTATTTTCTGATTTGGGTCATCCCTCATTACTACAACAATCACACATAAATTAATACATGTTGGCCCAAATATAAGATCCAAATACCCAACCCAAACCCAAAGAGGAAACCAGAAATTAGGAAAAAAAAAGGAAAAAGAAAAGAAATAGAAAAAAAAAAAACATATAAAAACTCACCCTCTTCTCTCTCCTCAACACACGACAACACCCCCCTCTTCCTTCTCTATAAAAACAGCCCTGCTTTCCTCTGCTTCTCTTCTTCTTTCACGCAGCCCACGCCTCACCAAGCACAACGCCGTCCTTGCTATACCCGACGGACACCGACGACCGGCCTTCCTGCCTCTACACCTACCGTCGCTAAACCTCCCCTCTGGGACCGATGCACGGTTAGAAGCCGTTGGTAATCTTCTTCCCCTGTTTTTCGTCTTTTAACGCCATGTAGCTGGAATTCAATTAGATAGGGTTAGTTTTGGTTTTATGGATGTATTTAGATGTATTTGATGATGGGTAATTCGTTATAGTGAGTTTGTTGATTAAAGTTTTCATCTTTGATTAGTTTGGGTTGTTTTTGAGTTTTGGGGTTAATTTGTGATTAAGGGTTAATTAAGCTAATATTATAAATTCGTTTTGGTTGATTTTCGACTACTGTATGTTATGGAGGATTGGTTTCTATTAATTAGGGTTGATGAATTAAGTTGGTGAATTAGATTGTGATTTGTTCATAATTTGTAGAAATTGCTTCTAGTTCTAATTATGAGACTTGTTTTGTAAATTAATTTAAACCGCTCAAATTATAATACTAATTGGGATTTTCGAAATCTGGTTGTTACTAATTTATTTTTCTGATTTTCGAAAATTATTTTATTATTTTCGGATTTAAGGATTTATAAGTAATAAAACGTTGTTTTTAATCAATAAAACATAGTTTAAGTGATTAAAATAATTTCTAATTAAATTAGAATAATTAAGGGTTGATTTTCATGAGTTGAATTCTGCTTTAAAACTAATTTTAGGCCTTTGAATATTTTAATAATAATTAGGGTGTTATTTGAGCTTTATTGGATAATTATTGAAATAGAATTATAATTATAAGATAATTATTAATTGTGGTTTGGATTTGGTATTGTCATGTTCATACATCGCATATAGGACCATATTAACATATTGGTATATAGTTGGTTGGTTGGTTGAATAAGTTTGGGTGTTAATTTGGGAATGTCGTTTGTGCAAATTTTAGGAAATGAGTTCGTAGACGAGGAGTACCTAGTGACTGTTGTGTTGTTCAGTTTCCGTTTACTTAAAAAGGTAAGCTAGCATGCTCAACCTTTCTTAAAACTTGTAGAAACCTTTCAAAATGATATGCTAAGTGATTGGTGTGCTGGATGAAAACTTAGTATCATATTAGGTGGAGAACGATTTATTGTTTTGGTTATCATATCTTGATTGTATTGGATTGGACTATTGAATTGACATATTGTCTGATTTTATGATTCAAAATATGTTATTGGAATTATGATTAATGAGCGTACGAATATATCGATGTGATTGAATTATGAATGGTTGTATGATTATTGCATTATATGCTTGTGTGAGTGATCGATACTATAAACAAAATAAATTAAGTATGAGGATACACGATGATTATTGGTTTGAGTCGCATCGACTCCACTTTATTGGTTTGAGTCGCATCGACTCCACTTTATTGGTTTGAGTCACATCGACTCCACTTTATTGCCCCACCGCATCGGTTTTAAGTGGGTTTGTCTCTAGTACTACTCTATTGGGTTAGCAATACTTAATAGGGGGTGTGCACACTTAAGGTCTAGTAGTCTTGTATGGTATGGTTTGGTGGGTCGGCAAAGAACTGACTCACCCACGTATATAATGGTTTGGTGAGTCGGCAAAGATTCGGCTCACCCACGTATATAATAGTATGGTTTGGTGACTCGGTAAAAATCCGGCTCACCCACTTATAAATATATGATTGGTATGGTTTGGATGAGTTGGAAACAAATTCGGCTCATCCCACTTATAATATTTGGTATGGATTCCTCATTAAAGATATAAAAGAATAATTTGGATTATATTTATGATATGTTATATACTTGTTGAAGCTACTGTGATATTTCTATACTGGTGATGTAAATTGTCTTGATGATTGGTTTATACGATAACGTGCTAAGTGTGGTTTTCGAAAATAAAATTAAAATGTTTTCAAAATTCAGGTAAGGGTTTTGGTTTTCTACACGTTGAGGTGTTGGCTTACTCAATTTCACTGACTTTTTCAACTGTGGTTTTTGTGTTTTAAATCCACCACAGGTTTGCAGTGATTGATGCATACGGGAACGACGACTCATTAGATATTAGGTGGACTCTAAGTTATTAGACCATTTATTATACTTAGATAATTTCATATTTCATATTTCGGATTGTTGTAATTTAATTAATGGATTGTAATAGACTATTTTAGACCATTAGACATTTGTAGTTCGGCTTTTGAAATCTCCTTGCATTCGGGTCTTTGACTCGAGTGCGGAGTGACACCTCTGAATTTCCTTATTTGTGTTTTGATTCTCGATAAAAATGTTTTTGAAAAGGAAAGGAAATTTGGGGGTGTTACAAATACACTGAGAGAGACATCACTCCGCTCCCAGAACCCATAGTCGCTTTCGGCGGACAGACAATCTATCCCATGGGGACGATTCGCCTGCCAGGCGCTGTGGGCGAAGGAGCAGACATGAGGAGAGCCCACATCGAGTTTGTAGTCATTGACATCCCGTGTGCTTATAACATCGTCATAGGCAGGTCGTTGCTGAATGATATTGTTGGGCTAGTTTTTCCCCTGGGTCTGCTGATGTTGTACGTCACAGACGATGGCTGAGCCGCGATCATCCGAGCCGATCAGAAGGTCGCTCGAGAATGTTACCATGCAGGACTCAGGCCTCCCATGGTAAATCCTAGCGAGACGCAAGGAGAGGAGTCGCCCTCAAAGAAGAGAAAAAAAGCAAGCATGGCCAAGGCCGCGGCCGAATCATTTTGTTTAGAAACGATAGATGCCAGACACGGCCTCGAAGGGCCCACCCAGCCCTTCGAGGAAACGGAAGAAATTGCGCTGGAAGAAGAAAGAGCCGACCGGACTGTTCGAATAGGCAAGTCCCTCGAACCTGAGGTCAAGGCCCCCTTGACATCATTGCTAAAAGAGTTCAAAGATGTGTTCGCGTTCGCGGTTGAGGAGATGCCAGGGCTCGATCCCTCGATCATCACTCACAAGCTGAACGCCGACCCCACAAAGAAGTCAGTTCATCAAAAGCAGCGCCACTTTGGGACTGAGCGAGCCCGTGCTATCAAAGAAGAAGTCGACCGATTGCTCGGAGCCCGGTACATTGAAAGATGCACATATCCAGTTTGGCTATCTAATGTAGTGCTGGTGAAGAAGCCAAACGGGTCGTGGAGAATGTGCGTCGACTTCACGAATTTGAACAAGGCATGCCCTAAGGACGGTCAACCATTGCCTCGAATAGATCGGTTGGTGGATTCCACCTCGGGGCACGAGTTGCTAGCTTCATGGATGCTTATGCCGGATACCACCAAGTCCCCATGGAAGAGGTAGACAGGCCGAAGACCGCCTTTATCACACCCTTGGGGGTGTACATGTATCGAGTGATGCCGTTCGGCTTGAAGAATGCTGGAGCCACGTTCCAAAGGCTGGTGAACCAGTTGTTCAAATAACAAATCGGGAGGAATATGGAAGCATACGTAGACGACCTGATCGTCAAAAGCGTTCGAGCCAACGACCACCAGAAGGACCTCAGGGAGACCTTTGAGACGTTGAGAAAGTATGGAATGAAGCTCAACCCAAAAAAGTGCGCATTTGGGGTGAGGTCTGGAAAATGCTTGGGTTTCCTCGTTAGTCAAAGAGGAATCGATGCAAACCCAGAAAAGACCAAGGCTATCTTGGAAATGCCATCGCCCAGAAGTGTGAAGGATGTGCAACGGTTGACAGGGTGCGTCGCTGCCCTAGGACGCTTCATTGCGAAGTCGGCCGACCGTTGCCTACCATTCTTTGCCTCCCTCAAAAAGAAAAAGAACTTCGAATGGGATGAGCAAGCAGAGAAGTCATTCCAGGAACTGAAAGAGTATTTGACAAAAATCTCAAAGATATCTGTGCCTCGAGAATAGGAGGACTTATACTTATACTTATCCGCAAATGAACATGCGGTCGGAGCAGTACTGGTAGTCGAACGCGAAAGGGTCCAAAGCCCTGTGTATTACGTGAGCCACGCTCTCGCAGGGGCTGAGCTACGATACCCTCCGCTCGAGAAGCTTGCCTTGGCATTGCTCATCTCGAGCCGACGCCTTCGACCCTATTTTCAGAGTCACAAGGTCGTAGTGAGAACCAACTATCCCTTGGAAAAAAATATTGAACCATTTGGACGGAAATGGACGATTGCCTCGGTGGGCCTGCGAGCTGAAAAGCCACGGCATCGAGTACGAGTCGAGACGCCGCCTCGAGGGGCAGGCCTTGTCCGACTTCGTGTTCGAGACAGCATTCACCGAACCAGAGGGACCCCCGAAAGAGCAGTGGACGTTGTACGTTGACGGCTCGTCCAACTCAGCTGGAAGCGGAGCAGGCATGATTGTCATCCTCCCAGGAGGGGAGAGAATGGAGTATGCACTTCGCTTCGGCTTCGAGGCGACCAACAACGAGGCAGAATATGAAGCCCTCATTGCCGGAATTCATATGTGCCTAGCGGCGGGAGCCACGGACGTGAGAGCTCTCTCGGATTCAGCCATCGTGGTGAACCAAATCAACGACAAATTCGAAGCAAAAGAACACATGGCTCAGCATAGGGATAAGGTGCGAACCCTTACCAAGAAACTCACACATTTCCAAATTGAACAGATCCCCCGATCAGAAAATCAGCAAGCGGATGCTTTGGCTCGACTGGCAAGCTCATCCCTCAACGACAACCCAAGGGTCGTCAAGTGGGAGCTGTTGCCATTTCGGAGTATTGATCCCATGGCTCGCGTGTTGGTACTCGACCGAAGCCCTGAATGGATGAGACCGTTAATAGCCTATCTCAAAGATGGAGAGCTTCCGGATGACCCAAGGCAGGCCAACGCTATCAAAAAAAGAGCAGAATGGTTCACTTTGATTGATGGGGAGCTGTACAAGAAAGGATATTCTCAGCCATTTATAAAGTGTGTTGACCCGGTGGAGGGTGATTATATTCTGAGGGAAATCCACTTTGGAGAGTGCGGAGCGCATATCGGAGCTCGTGCGTCGGCATCAAAAGCCCTGCGAGCAGGGTTCTTTTGGCCGACCATGCAGGCCGATGCGGCCGCGATGGTAAAAAACTGTGACAAATGCCAGCGCTTTGGTCCAGTTAGTAAGAGGCCTCCCATTCAACTCCAGCCAATCTCGACACCTCTCCCTTTCGCCAGATGGGGCTTGGATATCTTAGGACCATTCCCCAAGAGCCCCGCTCGGAAGAAGTTCATAATCGTGGCCGTCGACTATTTCACGAAATGGGTCGAGGCCGAGGTGCTAGAGAGAATTACCGACCGAGACACCACCAGCTTTATCTGGAGGAGTATACTTACCAAGTTCGGAGTCCCTCGAACGTTCACATTTGACAATGGAACCCAATTTGACAGTAAGTACTTCAAAGAATATTGTGCACAGTTCGGCGTCAAGGCTTGTTACACATCTGTAGCCTACCCTCAAGCAAACGGGTAGGTCGAATCGTCGAACAAGGTGATCCTACACGGGTTAAGAACCATGATTGAATGGGCCAAGGGGAAATGGGTCGATGAGCTGCCTGGTATTTTATGGGTCATTCGCTCCACGACAAAGCGAGCCACGGGAGAGACACCTTTCCAGCTCGTATATGGCTCGGACGCGGTCCTTCCAATTGAATGGCGAGCCAAATCTGTTCGCATAAGCACCTACGAGCCCGAGGAGAATGAAGTTGAGCTGCGAGCTGCGCTCAACCTTCTCCCCGAGTGCCGAGGCAATGCGCTGCTAAAGGCTGAAAAGCAAAAGCAACAGATGGCTAAGCATTCAGCCGAATGGTCCGACCAAGAAAGCTGGAAGTGGGAGACATGGTCCTCAAAAACGCTAAGGCGACAGGAAGGAGGCTTCGAGGAGGGAAGTTGAAGGAAAAGTGGGAAGGGCCCTATCTAGTGGTCGAGCAAGTGAAAGAAGGAACGTTCCGACTTAGTACCTTAGAGGGTGAAATGGTACAGAGGCCGTGGAACCTTTACAATCTCAAGAAGTATTATGCTTAGTCATTAATCAAATCAAAGTCAAGTAGTGTCTTTGTAGTCCGAATCAAAGCTCGCAGCGACGAGCCGTAGTTGGTAGTATGTCCGAACAAGTATCTGGCCGCGAGCCATAGTATGTACTTCGTTTTCAAGTAATGAAAGTCCAAAAGCCGCAATGTTGTGTAATATTGTCACTGTTAAAACCCCCAACCCCGCCCCCTCCCAGAGCCGTCAAAGGCGTCAGCAAAGCAAGCGTGAAACGAGTCAACGCTTCAACCTCCTTTGAATAAGGAGCCGCATGCAATCACCCGTACGGGGAGTCATTCGAGGCGTTTCGCCAAGACAAGAGTCTATAAATTGGCCTACTAAGGTCGAGGGCATTGTTACAACTAACAATTGCCTGGAGCGGGTTAGAAGTTGCCCCACCTTAATACGGACACGCGTTCCCAACTAGGGCTCGCGTCGAATAAAAAGTTCAGCTGAGAACAAATTCGCCTACGACGGATAAAATCCCGTAGCTCCCTAAACTTCGACTTGGAAAAAGGGAGGCCAATGGGAAGCCTCCCCTCGAACTGCTTACCGCTAGTAGACGGGCTTCGACCAAGTAGTTTTACTAAAACTCCTCGCAAGTATACCACAACCCATGGTAGAACCGAGGCACCCCGAGCATTAATGTCCGATGAATAATCGAACCAAAGCATGGGCTAAACGAGACGCAATTCAATCAACCCTCCCCCAACGAAGGGTTCGGACGAGCTAGTCAAGCATATATGATATTCGAGCCGAGAGCGCTCGAACCATTATGTATGTTGCACCGAAAATCACCCTGTGCAGAGAGTCGAATGTCGTCGTAGCTCAAAGGCAATGAGGCATTAAGCCCCGAACGACATTGGCCTCGAGGCCAAAACAGTATACGGGTGACGGAAATAAGTTCGTAGTGCAAAGGGGTTGACAAATATAAGCACTCAACGGTGCACTGCCTAAAAATGCAAAACGGGTCGAGGCCAAACACCCTGAAATATGGGCGGCCTCGACAATAATGTTAATGGCCAAACACCCTCGAGAGGGCGGCCTACATACACAATACTTGAGAAATATATTTTTTCATAGCACATCGCCAAATTAACATCTATGGGGGAGAAATGGATGCAGGATCCTCAACCGGTTTGGTAAAGTTGAAAGCTGCAGGCAGGTCGTACAATTCCTTCTTGGTTGCTGCCTCCGCCGCGGCCGCTTCTGCCTCGAGATCGGCGTCCTCATCCTCAGCCTCACTTGCCTCGGGAACCTCACCAACCCCTTCCCGGTTATGCTTGTCCAGCTCGGCACGGTAAGCAGCCTCGAATCCCTCCTCAGACAGCTCGAGGGAACTGAGACTGAAGATTTCAAGAGCCGACCAGGCGAGCCGAAGACCCAACTCGATCCCCTCTTGCTTAGATGAGGCCTTTGCAAGATCGGTTAGGAAAGCATAGCCAGGCGAGGCAAGGAAAGTGGCGACAGCCGAACAGGCCCGATTCACCCAGAAAGTCACCTGGTTCGAGGCGTTGACCAGCTTGAGACTCAGTTGGTCCGCGTCTGCCTTAGCCTGCGACAGCTCTCTCGCCAACAAGATGGCCTTCGCGTCCGCCTCCGACATAGCAGCCACCGCCTTCTCGTTTTGCTCGTGGCATTCGGCGATATTCTTTTTGACTTCAGCCAACTTATCCTCAGCTGCCTCTTTCGCCGCTTCCGCTTCCCTCAGCTTCGACTCCATTGCTGAACACTTCTACCTCCATTCAGCCGCCTCGCTCCGGGTCCTCGCCAGCTCCCCCTCGCGAGTGTACTCATCAAGGATCTGTTCGGCGTCGCGCCTTTCGCCTTGGCTAACCAGTACAGCAACCTGCAAATAGAGAAACTCTTAGCAGTGGATGAGACACGAGGAGATAGGAGCGGAGAAACTCTTAGCAGTGGATGAGACACGAGGAGATAGGAGCGGTTGTTACGAGTACCTGAAGAGCGAGCGCTACTGCTTGCTGGGCCCAGTTGTCAGGTCGAGGGGTATTGCGAGCCAACTCGCACAACGGCTCGGCTGCCCTCCATATGTCAGGAGTCCCAGGCAAAGCCCTCAAGGCACGCTGAGAAGCTGAATGATCGAGGCGTAAAAGTTAGAAAAAAGCAACACCAAATACAGATGCAAGGAAACGGTTCGAGGAAGTTACCCGCCAAAGGGTCCGAACCGCCTACATCCATCCTCTTGGCAGCCGATGTCTCGCCCCCCCTCGAGCGGCCTCTTGCCTCGACGCCGAGCAGTGAGAGCGCCCTGCGATGGTCGAGTCGTGAATATCGGGAAGTCACCATTACAAAAGGTTGCGTTAAAGCGAAACAGAAATACCTCTTCGACCTCATCCTCGGAGCCATCCGAGGCCACGATAGGGATCACCCGAGGGGTCGGCGCCCCGGGTCCGATCACGGCACCCGAAATCCCCTGTCTCAGAACCGCACCCGCTGGACCCTGCATCATCGCCACGCGAGGAATGATAGAGTCAAGGGGGGTGGCGGCTTCGGCAGTCGAAGGGGTGCCAGCTCGAGCCATAGTGAGGGGCGTAGCTTGAATAGGAGTGGTCGACGCTCCCAAGTCCAAAGCACCCCTTTGAGATGGCCGAGGCTGGGTTGGCCAAGTCAACGGAGGCTGAGGCCGAGACGATGGAGACGCCCTCGTTGTAGCTGAAGCCTCGCCTCCTAGCGGAGTCGTTCGAGCCGTCTCGGCTCGAGCAGCGTTTCGAGCGCTCCTCGAACTCTCCCTCCTAGCCCTTTGAGCCATGAGCCGATTCAGATTCGGCATAGTGGAGCTCCAACGGTCGAGGTTCGCTTTTACTTGAGCGTGAGCGACACCTGAAAAGGGGACAACAAGTTGAGCAAAGAGCAATGTGTATAAGGGAAGCATACATTAGATCGAGACATACTTTCCTCGGCATCGCTCTCGGGTAGGACAAGGCCCGAGTATATCAACCAGACCGGATCCTTCAGCATCGATAGGGTGGGAACCCATGTCTCGTCCCCCGGTCCGCCACCGAGCCGTTGGAAGAAATAGTCTTTACACCGATCCTCGGCGTTAGAAAGCCTCGGAACAGTATCCCGAAGCACTCGACGACCAGGGGATCGGTAAGGTACATCGAGGCGGCTACTCAACGGAGTGCCATCGCTCGTAGTGAGCCAGTAAAACATATTTTTCCAATCGGGCCCTCGCCCGGGTTTCCCGGGGTGGGTAACGATCTGATGGGTCGCCGTCTTGCCTCGAACGGCGAAGTTTTTAAACCCCCACTGGTCGCTGGTAGCAGTGTGAAGGTACCGAAAAAGGTTGACAGATAGTGGGATCCTTGCCGCTCGGCAAGTCATGATAAAGCCGTTCAAAGTGATGAAGGCATTGACGGAGAGCTCAGAAGGGCAAATGTCGTAGTAGTTCAGGACATGCCTAGAGAACGAGCACAAGGGTACGCGAAACCCGTAAGAAAAGACCAACGCGTGCACCCCGATGCAGTTGTCTGGGGGCGACGCGCATACCGATCCCGATGCAGGGACCACTAGAGTGAAGGGATCGCGAATGCGATTCTCCCTCTCAAAAGCCCGAACAGCAGCACCGGTCTGAGACATCCGCCACTGTTCGTCAATCACGGCCGTGGTGAATGTGTTCGCGTGAACCCTATTTGGAGGGACTCGTGGCGCCATTGAACGAGAGGGTTCCTGCGAGGGGTCAAAGCCCGAGTTAGGATCGATACGAATGGTTCGAGCCCGTCTCGGGTCTATTGAACCCTCAGACCTCTCGCGAACCGTTTGTGTAGTTCTCGCCATCTGAAAGAAAGAGAGAGGCGGTCACACTCTCGCCTCATGCGAGCCGTCGCCTTTCATTTCCCTCCCCCGATGACGAGACTGAACACCCCACACTCGATGGGTCGACTAGAATTCGAGAAGAATCGAAGAGTCGAAGTGGGGAAAGCAAGACAACCGCGTGGCGTTATCGCTTCCCACCGCCGACCTCGAAAGTCGAGTATGCTATCGGGCGTTATCTGGGATCCCAGTCTCAACACTCGGCCGGCGTCCCATTGCTACCAGAGTGAGACCAACATCCTGGATTCGTCACCGGACAAGCGAAAACAAAACACGAAAAGTCGTGGACAGACGATAAAAATATGTACCGTAATCGGGGAAGAAATCTACTGCGAGATCGGAGGGAAGAAATAGCGTCGCCGGAATCGAGAGCTGCGCCGGAGAAGGAGCACGGGCAGAGTAAAAGGAGATTCTGGAGAAGAAAGTTGAAGAAGAATCAAGAGTGGGGGTGAATGAAACCCTAACCCTATTTATAGGGGTAGAAAACGAGGGGCAAAAACGTAAAAAAAAAAAAAAAAAAAAAAAAAAGTGTCGTCAGTCATCATTGCGGCGCAGGAGTCGAAAGATTTTTCGCGTTTTCCCGAGGTTACTTTATGCGGAAATCGAGGAGATAGTGGGCCTGCAAACCGCCAAAATACCCGCCGAATCCCAAGGAGAGCAATAAATGCGAAAAACAAAGCGAGCCGGAAAAACACGAGACGAGAAATTTTCGAGCTCTCCCAGGCGAGGGATCGAGGACTCGAGAGGGGGTGAAATTTTCGAGCCGTTACCGGTTCGAGCCAATCAACCCCGCCTAAGGGGCGAAATTTTCGAGCTCTCGCAAGCGAGGGATCGAGGACTCGAAAGGGGGTGAAATTTTCGAGCCGTTATCGGTTCGAGCCATCAACCCCGCCTAAGGGGCGAAATTTTCGAGCTCTCCCAGGCGAGGGATCGAGGACTCAAAAGGGGCGAAATTTTCGAGCCGTTATCGGTTCGACCCATCAACCCCGCCTAAGGGGCGAAATTTTCGAGCTCTCCCAGGCGAGGGATCGAGGACTCGAAAGGGGGTGAAATTTTCGAATCACTATCGGTTCGAGCCATCAACCCCCGCCTAAGGGGCGAAATTTTCGAGCTCTCCCAGGCGAGGGATCGAGGACTCGAAAGGGGCGAAATTTTCGAATCACTATCGGTTCGAGCCATCAATCCCCGCCTAAGGGGCGAAATTTTCGAGCTCTCCCAGGCGAGGGATCGAGGACTCGAAAGGGGCGAAATTTTCGACGCATTTTAAACCACATAGAAGTGTTCGAGAGCCTCAACAGGGTACGTTGCATCACACGGCTTTACCAAGGTCCACCTAGTACACCTCGATAAAGGGCGGCCAGGGGTCGTACCCTAGTCGCTGCTAATGAGTCCGCCCATGTCGGCAATGAAGGGCGCGACCAGGCTTCGAGGGGCTCTGTTGGTACCACTTTGGTATTGGGCCATAGCCCTTAGGTTAGTGTACCTTAATAAAGGCCCATATGATGCAACAAAGCCCAGTTAAAGGCAGTCCTCAGATAAAAGCATAATGAAGGGTCAGGATGGAGTGGGAAAACCTAGGATGATTCCTAGGACCCCCATTCCTTCCTATAAATACCCCCTTCTTTATGAGCTACAGGATCCAGGTTCTTACACAAATTCTGTCATTCAGTCATTTCCTTGATTATTCCCTTGACTATCGCATAAAAGACCCTTTTGGTCTTTAGTGCCACCCCTCCCCGAGCCATATACTGACTTAAGCGTCGGAGGGGCGACGCCTGGCGAAAACCAGGCTCCCTTTTTGCAGGTACCCGACGAGGCATCCTAGCTCACTGTCCTTCGAAGAACCTCACGCCAACACACACTGAAAGTCATGTGTGGCAGTTCTATGTTAAGATTATGGGCTAAATAGAAGGGAAAAAAAATTTGATTAATGACCCAACAATTGATGAATTTAAATGGTTTGAACATGTTCTATCGATAGATATACATTAAACAACGAAAGAGGACACAATGTAATTTAATGGTTGGGTTTTGAACTTGTGATTTAGTGATCACAAGCTCAAACATCGCACAACTAGAGGCACTTCGAACATGGAGGAGGGAATCCCCGCTCTTCCCTCTCTTCGAGAGCCTCCGGCCTAATATGTTATGCCGGTTAATAACTGAGAAAGAGCTGATCCAACATGATCCTCAACTCCTTACCATATGGTTTTTAAGCCATTAGCCACAATAGGGAGAATGGTCCAATTTACTCTGACATTTTGGAGGGCAAACCGAAAAAGAAAGGACATGTTGAATCGATAAGAAACCTATAAATAATATTGGACACTTTTTATCACCGTCATTTGGAGATTACTTCAGGTATATATTGCCAAGTAAAAGTCACTTTAAACCTACAAATATGTTCAATTTAATCCAATTTTCAATGAATTGGTAATTATATATGTCTCATGATAAGTCATCGTGAAATGATATAAACGAAATTGTAACTTTCCGAAAGACTCTCAAACCTGTTTATGTATAAACACAGAGGCGTGGCAGGCCCTGGGCGAGCTGGGCCCACGCCCAGGGCCCCATCAGAGAAAACAGATATAAGTACATTAAAATGCCTGATTTTAGTAATATACTCTTGACAGTCAAGTGGGAAGAGCTGATACATCATTAGCAAGTGGGTTGGGTTCGAATCCTTGTGCAAGCATATGGACCTTATTTTTTTCCCTTTGCATACAAATTTTAAAGCATTCCTCAAAATACAATTTTAAAAGTAGAAACTAATATCTATCTTTTTTCATATATTGCATTTAATTAGTTAACAATACGGAGTATTTTAGAAACAGACGACATTTAATTTTTTTTTTATAGGGGCCCCATTTTGAAAGCTCGCCCAGTGCCCCCGAAATCTCCCACACGGCCGCCACATTTTCATATATGAACATTACTAGGGAAATTAGGTTGGGAAGCTACAAGCCTACAAGTAATTACAACAAAGGCACACAAGTGTTGGGGTAGCACTTCTTGATCAACAGAAAAAGTATTGGAGTAGCACTTAAGCCAAAAGCCAGAAATCTTTTTGGCGTTTGGTTGTGATCAAGTATCCTCCAACTTTTTTGCTCTTCCTTCTCACAGCAAGAGCCATACAAGTGGCATTTTGTATGCAATATTCCACCACCCCACCACCAGCCCCGGCCGCCTTACTACCGGTCCACATTAATAGCAATTGCCATGTTGTAGACCTCTTTTTTTGGCCCAACACTAGTAAAGAAATCCCTTGTATTCTTGCCTCTTCGATTATGATTCGCCCCTTTTCTTTTCCTTCTATAACTTTAATCTCTACCTCGACCTATCACAAGATTAGTTTCATTAAGGTGTAAAGAGAGGTGCAAATAACGTCGAACACGCTTTAAAAAAAAAACAGTTAATATACAACGAACTAGTAATAACCAAAGTGGCTCAGCAAAAAAACAAAGAAATAAATAAAAGTTTCATGTAACTCAAGAGGAGTTTAATTTACACTTTGTTATAATTCTAGTAAAGAGTGTCATACATACACAAAATACTTTATAATTAACATACATTTATATACAAATTAAATTCCGACAATTGCACTACTAGTCCATTTTTATAAACCAATATTCATAAACCTAGTTATGACAAAATTACTTACTGAGTAAATCTTGTGTGAGACGGTCTCACACTAACTTATTGTGAGACCATCTTTCTTTGTAAAAATAGTGATCTCTTTTACATTTTTAGTAACCATTATATGTTTTATAGTGACTAAGCTACTTTAACTAAATGTAAGATTACAACGCCCCAAATAGAATGAGTAAATGAGTTACTCTATATATTATGTCTAAATTTACATTTTGTGACCCTTTTGAATCACAACTATTCTGGTTCAATCGTAAATTAACATGGTCACTAAAAGCGATATAATGATCACAATGAATGGTAAACTGTTCACTTTTTAACTAATTAAAGTGGTCTCACAATAAATTATCATGAGACCGTCTCATATGAAACTTTGTCTTACTTTATAGATTAACATACAAACTTGCTTCATAGAATTTAAGAACCAAGATAATGTAGATATAATTTTTTTTAAGAGGTCGAAAATAGTAGTTACTAATGTACATTTGTATAATTTACTGGAGAAAAAAAAAAGGCCAAAATTGATGTAAAATTTACCCTATCCAACCAACCTCAGGCCTTTTTGATTGACAAGTCTTCTTCATAGAATATAGTAGCTCATAAACCTTTGGAGTAATTGGACAAATATTTTTTCCCTCTTCTATTTTCCCTGTGATTAGTTTGACACAATTTCTCATTAATACAAAAACATATTAATAATGTTATAAACAAAATATTAGATTACAGTAGTAAATAAGCATCCAAACCTTGCTTAGTAGTGAGCTTGGTTACATACAGAAGGACTATAATGTCCTGGCTTTGAACTGTATGTGTGATTGTCCATTGAAGGGCAGCTTTCGCCTCCGGGCTCGAATCGACCACCACCATGATTCTCCTCCCTGCTACCTTAGCCTTCTCTGTTTCATCAACAATTTTAGTAGCACTAATTTGCTGGTCATTTTCTTTGTTTTGGTCACTTTTTTTCACATAATTTGGACTGCTTAATTTGTTTTGTAAGGGCACTCTAACAATTGGCCTAATCCTATTTACACAAAATGCTTGCAAATTCCTTCCACCCTTTTTCCCCATAACTTTTTCACTATTTTTTCAGTGTGTAATGTGATAAATAAGGAGATAAAATGGATGAATATATATATCTGGGGGTTGATCATATAGAATTATAGATAAATGTAGAGTAGTTGTTGAGACTAATAATGATGTACAATGCTATAAAAATATGAGTCATGTTTATTAGTAATAAGAATTGCTTTTTCTTTTTCTTGCTTTTGGCTTAGCAATCATTTGGTTCAATGTAGTTTTATTTTTTCTCTTGTAGGGTTAAACTTTGTGAGGCTTAACGTGGTTGCCATCAAATGTAGGACCAATTTGTCTAGAAAGGTGTTTTTAGTTTGATAGACCATTCTCTAACCCTCACTTACCTTGGTTTTTTTTGCTAGAAAGGAAAAAAAAAAAAAGAGTTAGCAAGCTTAATTAACATTCATTCGTTTACTAGATAGTGGCGAAACTTGTGATATTTTCATTATGAGATTATATCATATACTCCCTCCGTCCCAGTTCAAACGCCCCACGTAAAAATCGACCTCTTATTGGGAAGGGTGTACACACTACTCGGTTAATTAAAGTTCCAAAAAAATTGCATAGCAAGTTAGAGAAAACTCTAATGTAACTCGCTATATAATTTTTCTGAAACTTTGATAAACCGATTAGTGTATACAACCTTCTCAACACGGGGGGTATTTTGGGGATGGGGCGTTTGAACTGGGACGGAGGGTGTAGTTGATATTACATTATTACTTATTACAGTATTGTTATAAGAGATTGGCCACAACCTAACATATAACGTTGTTGCTAGCTCACTTCTCCAACTTGTTGTGATGTGAAACTAGAGTACGTATTTTATAGCCGTAGTGCTTAATATATAAGTAAGTCTCATGAGAAATATCACAATAATTTTTTGTGAGACGAACTTATTTGTTTAAAAAGTGAACTATTTAACATTCATTTAAATGGTCTCAAAAAAATCTTTTATGTGTGGATATTATGCGCCATTCATCAAACATATTGGGACAATTCATATCATGATTCAGCTACTTTTTCATTGGAATTTTAATCATTCATGAAGAGATCGAACAAATTAGAATTATTTTGTTGAAATGGGATGCTATTAATTATAAAAATAGAGGAGAAAGTAAAAGACAAGTTTTGAGTGCAAAGCAAGCATTCCATGAACGATAATTTAGTATGGGACTTATGTCCATCACATACCCGGGTCACCAATAGTTCCTTTGTTTCACTTTTAAAAGAGTACTCCATATACGGAGTACTAATCATTTTCTAGACTTGGATGTTGATATGGTATGCCAACGTTTCATTTGGAAGCTACCAAGATCATTTTAGTTCCCACTAAAAATATCCATTTATAAAAAAGGTGTAAGCCTAATCTCAATAGGTATTATATAAATCATAAGAAATACTATTGGCACTCCGTGATAATCTTCTGGCACTCCACTCTCAAAATTACATTTCAAAGAAAATTGTGATCGCGAGAGAGATGGAAGGGTAGTGTGGAGTGTCAATTGTTCGGCCCTAAATCATTGTTTATCTATCATGCCCATTCCATTCTTTTATCATTTTTTAAGAAAAAAATTATTATTTTTCTCCAAACCTCTGTGGATTTTCATACGGTACATAGGTTATTTCATTTCTTAAAAAAGGTTTGGAGAAAAGAAAAAAAAAAAAAAAATTAGGCCCAACCAAAAAGGAAAAAAAAAAAACTAAGTTCGCTTGGTACCAAAAACACTTTGAAAAGTCGGTTAAACACATACTCCCTCTATTTCTTTCATTTGTTTACGTGTTCCGTTTTCGGCAATTTTAGTCAATTGTTTACGTTTCTATTTTGGGACAGTTTAACACATTTGAAATTCCAATTCTGCCCTTACTTACCCCCTTAACCCAACACTTAATCACATCCCCAATCCACCATCTCAGCCACATTCATCCAAGTTCAATCATCCCACTGTTTCTCTCTCTCCTCTAGAACTTCGACATCGACCCTATCTCCTCTAAATTTTTACATGGCAACTATAACAACTTTTGGTCTTTGGAGAAAAAAGATGGATTTTAAGGTATAATAATCTCGTTTTTTTTTTCCCCTTTTAATAAAAAAATTTGGGGTTTTTTTTTTTGTGGGGGGAAACCTATTTTTATGAATTGAAAATTCCAGAAAATAAAAAAAAATTATTGAGGTTAAAATCTCGTTTTTTTCTTCTTCTTTTCAAACAAAAAAGAATTGGGTTTTTTTTTGGGGAAGAATAGAGTTTTACTTATTTTTTACTTAACAAAACGATTAAAATGGAAATAAATCTGGAAAATTTCATACCATTGTTTCCAGATCTATGTTTTTTTTTTCTTGATCTTTTCGGTGATGGTAGTTTGATGATCTTGCCATGAGGTAGAACTGTAGAACATGAAAGGTTGGTCTGTGGAAGAACAAAGAAAGGGGGAGAGGAGAGAGAAAGAGGACATAAAAATTAGGCTTAATTTTTATGTATAAGCTTGTGAATTTGTGATGGAGATTGTTGACAAGTCCGATGGCTTGAGTATGGTGGAAGAACAAAGGGGGAGGAGAGAGAGATGAGAAGGCAGCAGGGAAGGATGAGTAGAAAGATTAGGCTATAATAATTTGCTTAGGAAAGTAATTAGCTATTTAGCTCCCTTCCTTGGTTTTTGTGCCAAACCACAACGCAAACAACATACTGAAATGGAGGGAGTACAACGTTTACTTCCTTTCGTTTTGTTTCAAATTTAGTGTGATCTAATATTAGCACAGTCAAATTTTGTATGTCTACATACATACTGCCTAGGATCGCCCCAAAATTTAATTAATCGTGATGTCAATTGGACCGAATTAAAAAAAACCACTTTTTGGTGGTCTAGTAACCGAGCCAAAATCGATTTGATCCAAGCGGCAGTCCGGTCCGGCCTCATCCGATCCATTCTCCTATCTAGACTGATATTTGCTTACCCGTGCTATGCCATGGGATTCTATGGCCTACGTCCTGGGGTTCGAAACTACTACCCCCTCCGTTTCATTATCAGACTCTCTACGTTCCATTTGAATATGTGAGGGTAATTCAAACAATATATACTCCCTCCATTCAACTCCACTCTTCCTATCACTTTTCGGCACGCACTTTAAGGTGCGATTCTACCTATGTTTTAGATTACGTGAAATTCTAAAATTTTGTGAAAATCACTATTGACATTTAATCTTGTTTGTCTAAAATTTTTGGAATTTTACGTAATCTCTAACATAGAGAAAACCGCGCCTTAAAGTGCGTGCCGAATAGTGTTAGGAAGAGTGGACTTGAATGGAGGGAGTATAAATCTTCTAAAAACAGGATGAATAAAAAACAGGATGAATGGAGGGAGTATAAAAACAGGATGAATTCCTAGCGTAAATAGAACTCAAACCTTATACTATACCTTTACTTTAGACTTTCTATTCACTGCATATATATATAATAATATTTCAGGTTCCCCCTAATTAATTACTTCTCCTTCCCACGATTCTCTCGCCATTAATGTAACCTTGATCACTTCCAAGCTCTTAACGGTAAGCTTCAATCTCACTCTTTCTATCTATTTATCTCTGGATAATTTTTTTGAGTTTTTCTTACGTTCGTTTCGTTGTCGATTTTATATTTGTATGACTCAATCTGACGATCGATCATTAGTTGTTTTTCCGAGTTTTTCTTACGTTCATTTAATCGATCGTGGTCGATGTACATGAACCCTTCTGTTTTTTTGTGTTTCGAACGATCATTGTTTTGTGAATGTACGTATAATCAGGGTTAAGGGTTTATGGAAGGGTTTTGTTTATGTGAATAATAATAAATAACTATTGAACATAAATTCGTATAGCTAGATTTTGACGACCTAATTCTATTGCCTTTCTTGGGTTTTCATGTGTGATGTGATCCGTTTCATATAACATCCGTTTGGAACTCTTGGCATTGTGGTTAAGATAAAAGTCGTGGTTATAATGTCGCACTTTAGAACAAATTAATTAAAGAACAAATAGAATTATTGTTAGATTATCGTTAAGGAAAGTTTTGTCCTATAAGGAGGATGATCGGTCGTTAAGGATCATTTTGTTATATAATGAAACACAAAAGGCAGAACTATTGCACTCGTTGTTTCTTTCTAAGACATTTGTCCAATTGGTAAATTTTGGTGAATTTGCTTTGTGTTATTACGCAAGTATGAAACACAAAGGGCTATATTATTTTCGACAATTGTGAAAATTTTAGTAGTTGGACTAATTAATAATGCTCCATTTGTTTGCCATGATGCAGAGCGCTTAACAATGGGTATCATATTTTGTTGCTGCCTTAATCTTAGAGATCCTTCTAATGCGAATTCAAGTGCTTCTGTTCCAGGAAATGACTGTTGTTTCGGTACTGTGCTCCAAAAGGTACACTTCTTCCTTAACTCAATTCCAAATCTAGTGTTATTGTGTTAATTACTGCTGTGGCCTGTAGGTGAATCAGTCGAATGCTCGTAATTTCATAGTTCTGATCACTGTATAACTGTACTACTAGGCAACACTTTTTTTTAGATTTTAAGCGAGGCCTTGATTGGTGTCCGAGCTAATCGAGGCCTCACTTATACGGAGTATATACTATGGTCGTCGAATTATGATTGAACAATAACCTTTGCTACCGGAGCTCTAACCAACTGAACTTCGTTTATTCTTTGAAATTAACAGAAGAATGTATTTTGTAACTGACCTGACTTCTTTTCATGTGAAACTGTAATAGTGCAAACAAGTGATGCATAGACATGATTTCGAAACCCTTGATTCAGAGTCCACCAGTCCTGATTTAGCAACTCGAGGATTGGCACCTGAAGTTTCCAATGACGGAAACTTGCAGCAGGGTCACTTGCAGAATGTTCTATCTGGACCTGAGTCTTCACCGTCACATGTTGAGGTTCCAATTAGTGAAGATACTCGGGCTGGTGAGGACATATTTCACAGACAGACTGAACAAATGCCAGCATCCGACAGTGCGTCCACTTCCAGAGTTCAGACTTCAGAGCCACACAGTGCAGTGTCAGTTCCTGACAGAACTCGAGAAGGAACATCATCTTCTGAAGGAGCATCCAACAATCAAGTAACTGAACCACATGTCGCAGTGTCAAATTCTGAGGAAACTAGTGTTCCTGAGCAGATGCTATCCAGACAGATCGATAGGACATCATCTTCTGAAGAAGATTTCAACCCTCGAGCTCAATCTTCAGAACCACATGTCGAAATTCCTGACAAAGCTCGCGCTAGTGAGCAACAAAAACCTAAATTGATTGAAGAAGAACCGAAGAAAGTGTCTTCTATGTCTTCCGAGAAAGACTCGTTACCAACATTTTACAGGGAGCTCTACGCAGAACTGGTGTCCGCAGATGAAGAGGATGTATGTCCTACATGTCTTGAAGGTGAATCCTCTTTTTCAATCACACCATAACCAGAACTTTGGGTACTTTGTCTTTACAAAATGTTTGTCTTTGTAACTTGTAATACTAACTTTTTCTACTATTTCTTCATGCAGATTACTACCCTGAAAATCCGAAGATTATAACAGAATGTTTCCACCATTTTCACCTAAGTTGTATATACGCCTGGATGGAAAGAAGCAATACTTGTCCAATCTGTTTCAGGGTATCGAATTCTTCTCTGTTCTTTCCTTTCTCAACATTGCTTAATTCAACTTAGTTTTCACAACTTCAGAAATGTTCCGGAATTATGTAAGTTCTGACTGTTAGTAACCTGAATTTTCCTGCAGGTGATGGTATTTTATGAAGCGGTTTAAAATCAAGCTAGCTATAAGCTGAGAACATGGCGCATCAGGGCATTCAAATATTACCAGGATGGCGTGACAACTAGAAACAAAAGTGTACAGGCTTGTACTGCGGATAGTGTTAATTAGATGCTCCTCCTTTAATGAGTCATTTAGGCGCGCTTTTGAGCTTTGTCTCAAATGGCGTAAATTTTTTCCTGAAACCAATGTCTGAAATCAATTCTTGTAAACGCCAAGTGACAGTTGGTTAAGCCTCAGAGAACGATGTTGGTTGTCGATTTCTGTAATTTTGGTTCCTGAAGCTGGGAATGGCTTGTTACCATTCCGTTTCAGGCCCTTCATCAATATAAATTTTTGAAACAAAAACAAACCACAGTATTTATGCTTACTATCTGAAACCAGAAAACATGCATCTTCATATTGTTTTACCAGAGTTGTTGCAGACAGTTGTTAAACAACATGGTCTAGATTGGTTTTTTTTATCATATATTGAAACAGTTTATACATGTAGTCATGTATCCAATGCAAGCTGATCGAGTTGTTCTTCATGTAGTGAAGCATCCCATGTGGCATGAGTATATTGGTTCGAGTGTGAGGTCGAGGTCATTCCTTCTTACTTGACCTGCTAGTTCCCCTTGGTATGAATCACTGCATGCTCAAAGAAACCATTTTCGACTAGCTGAGTTGATGAACGAGTTTAAAAGGTAAATGCTTTAATTTAACTATCTTCTGAAGAACCCGTAAAGTGTATACTAATTAAGTCTGTCTCGTATAATCATATGAGACCGTTGCACAATAAGTTACAAGTAATAATGTTCTAAGGTAAATGGATTACTTTACTGTAAGTGACTCATTTAATTACGTTTAAAATAACATCTTTCTCAACAAGGTGACCTCTTTTTTGTCAAAAAAACGAAATTATAGTGATCATACCCACACACCCGACACTAATAATTGAAGTACAGAAATTATACTGTATATCCCTTTCACTAAGAACAAAGGTGGTCGTATATAACACAATTGGTAAGACTAGTGTAAGTCGGTCTCATCAATGTTTCATCATTCTCAAGAATGGTTAATAAAATGTAGTAAGAGAAGGAGTATCAGAAGGGAATTACCTCATGTTCGAAGAAGGGAGGGAAGCCTGTATCAGATAATCTGATGCTTCAGTGTGGCGCTGTTGATGGTGGTGTTGTTGTTGTTGTTGCTGCTGCTGCTGCTGGTGCCATTGAAGCTGCTGCACCTGTGCATTGGCTTTTCCTCTCTCCTTGATCTTATAATATACACAAACAGTCAAAATATCAGCAACATTGGACCTTGAATCCTGAAAAATCCTGATATATACAACCTAGAAAATAATGCTTTATACCTTCTTTGATAGCATGTTATTTTGCTCCTGCATTGCTCTCTCCTGTAATGAAAATGTGATGAGTTCCTCAACTAACAGATGAATGTCGTACCTCGTAAAACCTAGAAATCAATGCCAGACTTCCAAGGTCTTACCTTCTTCTGAAGATCAGAGATTGACTCATGCATCAGTTGATTCTG
Source organism: Spergularia marina (assembly GCA_963680865.1). Taxonomy (NCBI): domain Eukaryota; kingdom Viridiplantae; phylum Streptophyta; class Magnoliopsida; order Caryophyllales; family Caryophyllaceae; genus Spergularia; species Spergularia marina. The sequence continues at coordinate 6,063,792 of OY804545.1, read as the reverse complement.
ACACACACATAGAATAACAAATCAGAACTCTGAAGTCTTGGCGTGTATGGATATGACTCAATCACTGAAAATAAACGTTGATGTCGAAAAATGAGAGATATACCTTCCTGGATCTTATGTGTTTGAGAGCTGAATCGAGCTGTTGCTCTAAACTTTGAATGTCTTTCATGTTCAGTGAGTCCAAATCTTGTCCTAGGTAGTGCCTATACAATTGACCATGTATAACATCATGCTATCATATTCGATTGTTCGATAAATACTTATATAAGCACCCGGTTTCAGACAAACAAGCACTCCCACTAACAAATTTTCCTATTATTCGTTCCACTCGTGCTTGTACAATTGAATTGTAAAGAGAGGGGGTGAAAAAAGTAGTTGTAAGACTTGTAACCTAAAGGTATGATATAAGAATTTTGAACGTATCCCACACATAAACATGCCACATATATCTACATAAGAGGCTGATCATACAAAAACATTTTGTAATACATATGATAGGACATGGTGAAGATTCAAGGTCGTTGAATAGTGAACATAAATATATGAAACTTGGTGAAAACCCATCATGAAATGTTAAAAGCTCGTGAATCCTATCAGAAGACCGTCTTAGCAACACGTACATACAATGATTACTCGTATAATGTAGAAACGTATAAGGCTAGGCATTCACCTATGATTTCTTTGCAGAAGCTCAAGCTTGGCTTTCAGTTTGGCAAAGTCAAATGTCCAGTTCACCTAGAAACAATAATTAGCAAGTAATTAAGAGACAACATTAAGGCAAGCGTAACCTTGAAGCTTAATTAGTAAATAGAAATGCTGATTTTAGCCCAAAAAATGTTACCTGTGTGTCTGGTTCATTTGAAGCTAGTTGCCTCTCTGCATAAGAATATCTCTCATACCTTTCTAATACCTTCTCCATGCTTCAGAATTAAAAGGCTACTTGATTAGAGGATCTATATATATACTCCGACTAATTTGAACGTGAAGATTGTGCATCAATGTATATTTAATTTAATGGTCATAATAAAGGCTAAGAAAAATACAATTCACGTCGCATCTTCTTTATTAACAACCCGCAAATGAGGATGAGAATTAAGCTAAAGTCGCAAAATGATTAGGGGTCGGAAAAATGAATACTCCCGCAATTATTGAAATAATTTGGAGTAAAAGTCATGCTCACAGTAAATGTCAGGTTCAAGTGAACTGAAATTAAAAAGGCTGAGTAATGTATGTGTAGTCCAATCTTTGAAACTTCTACTGCAAATCATAAGTATCAGGTCCTTGTTTATACTCATTTCATGTTATTATCCAAAGTGCTAATCAAGTATCCAATGGATACTTCTGCTCTTGGTTATCCGGACATTTCTTTTACTTTATCTTAGTCAAAGTTAATAGGAGTGCTATACTATATGATCATAAAAGAATGGCTAAAAAGGTCATGTACTATATAATGTAATATGAATTCAACAAGCAAACTTGTATTACAATGTTTTTAGTTTGCATCATCTGGTTTTCTCGGAATTACACAAGAATAGGACATTATAATGATATATCTAGATAAAGCGGTCAATTCTGCGCCGACTCAACCAAGTGCTCGATCATGGGTTGAACTTATCGATGTTAATTAATTACTTCATCTCATCCTTAAGAAAATAATTAAGTTAAAACATTTTGAGTAAAATTGTGAGAATGTTTATTTCAGTGTCATCAGTAGTGTAAAAACAATTCCTTATTATGTACACATAAATTAATCATGGTAAAAGATTTTCATTAAAACTTCCCCAATTTATCCTTCTCACTGATTTAACTTTCTTCTTCAGGTGTTTTTTACATCCCAATTTTAGTATCCAAATCTACATGGAAGTTAATCAGGACACCTTCCCACGTGAAAGCAAAAATTACCCAAAACAAGTAAAAGAACAAAACATACTCTTACACAACATGAATGATATGCAAATATAGTTTAACTCACAATTAGTACCATATTTTGCAATGCTTCTAGGGCGATTGTCAGTTTTTAGCACAAAAATTCACCAAACATACACCTCTATTATATATGATACACAAATTATATATAATTGCAAACTTTCGGATCAACCCACTTTAGAATTCTTAATAAAGTTGACATAAAAATATTGAATTGTTACCGTGAGATGGGTTCATCCAAAAGTTTGCGTGATATATGCAAATATATATGAATTTAATCGAAAGAGCAAAGAAGAAGATACCAAGAATCAGAGGAGAACTCAAAGAGTTTGCCACGGTGAGAGAAGATGATAAGAGCAACTTCAGCATCACAAAGCACAGAGATCTCATGAGCTTTCTTGACAAGACCACTTCTCCTCTTTGAAAAAGTCACTTGCCTGTTTATCTTGTTCTCAATCCTCTTCAGCTGCACTCTTCCTCTCCCCATTTTTCACCTCAGTTTATACTGTATAGTTTTGATATATAATCTTAGGATATAACCTATAGTTTATTTGGACTGCTGGCTAATTAACTAATAGTTAAGCTAGGGAAATAATAGAACATACTAATTGATATTCATTATTTTATATGAAGAATTATATTGATGATGATGATCTGAGGAAAGCTGTGGAGGTAAGATTAGTAGTTTTATAGAAACCAGAACTCCAGAAGTGGTTTTTAGGGCAGTGTGCTGTCAAGTCCTAAATGGATGGCTCCTCTTGGGTGTGGTTACTACAGTTGTACGGGCACTCTCACTATGTCGCCAAACTCGGAAAATAATGCTTTTTGAATGTTCTTTTTGAATGTTCTTTAATTTGTTGGTATAACAGATAACTTATGTGCATTTTTTTAAATAGAGCCGAAAAAATATTAAATAAAATGAGTTAGAAAAAACTTATTCAACAAATTAGGGTGCTTGTCGCTCATATATATAAACCTTCAAGCTGATTTTATAACTTAAAAAAGAATGGTGAACGATAGAATCTCCACATGGTACTTGGTGGTTTTATACATGAGTGGCGTGCATCCCATTTTGTTGAACAAGTTTTTTCTCGACCTATTTTGTTTAACTTTTTTTTAGCATATTATTTCAAAATAATCGTTCCCCTCAACGTGGAATTTTTTTTTCGAAATAGGGCTCAAAAAATAAATATTAAACAAAATGGGTTGGATTGAAAAATGTTCAATCTTATGGGGTGCACGTCACTCCATTTCAAGTTCGGGACAAAACTGTCAGTGTCCTTGCCGGTTTTAAGTGTCTTGAACAGTAGCTATGAGGTTGTAAGTGATATTTTGCCAAGGATGAAACCGCCACCCCCCGATGGCGGTTTCAATTTTTTTTTTTTTTTTTGAATTGACGTTATATCGGGGCAAGTGAAACCGCCACCCCCCATGGCGGTTTCACCCTTGGCAAAATATCACCCACTCGATTTTGTATACTCATTTTTGTGAAGAAACCGCCATGGAGGGTGGCGATTTCTCTGTACTTAAAACCGCCAGGGGCACTGGCGGTTTTGTCCCGAACCTGAAATGGGGTGACGTGCACTCCATAAGATTGAACATTTTTCAATCCAACCCATTTTGTTTAATATTAATTTTTTGAGCCCTATTTCGAAAAAAAATTCCTCAACGTGATGATTGACAGATCATTCGGCTTGAATTTGATCGGATTCATTCAGAACATATATTTTTGGATTGGGTTAGGTCCGTCAGTGGGATTATCACCTAGGAATCAAACTCGGATTGAGTCAGATTCGAATCGAGTCAATTCAAATTAGGTCATTTTAGATTGGTCAATAATTCTTATCATATTAATGTTGGATCTCTTAAATTTTATCTCATACTCCCTCCGTCCTAGATCAAACGCCTTGGGCAATATTTGTAGAGAAATAAGAAAAATAGATGGGGTGTTTGAGGTGGGACGTCCCGAAATGGAATATGGGGCGTTTGAGCTGGGACGGAGGGAGCATATCTTAAATTGAAATTTTAGTGATAATTTGAGTGGTTAAAGTTATAATATAATTAATCCAAGTCATTTTTGTTCAATCGATTTATTTAAATGTTTGATTATTTGGGTTGCGTCATTTTAGTTCGGGTTTGTTCTATTCAAATCAATATCGGGTCAAACAGAATTCAGGTAAATTTTAGATTTGGTCAGGTCATTTCAAGTTTCGGGTTGAATTCATATTGTAAAATTCAGGCCAAGTTAGGCTGAACGGATCAAGTAATTCGGGTTGGGGTAAGTTTTGCCAGTAGTTCCACGGGCCCACCATGTGAGGGGATCTCAAATTTCATGGAAAGTTTAAAGTGGGACGGAGTAGTAATCTATACTCCCTCATTTTCATTTGAAATATAAAAAACTCACATAATAGCAAGAAGACGATCGATGAAAGCGTTTCTTAAAGTAGGTGATAATATTTAGACATAGACTTATATGGTTAAGGTTTCATCGTACCAGTGTGGGTTCTGATAAGGAAACAAGGACATGAAGTGAAATCTCGAAACAAGTGAGATTCCTTCCCATTTTCGTATATTGGTAATATTCATACAGCATTATATAGCACACATGTCCAACAAAATTGGCCATCTACTTCATTTCCGAATATCAATTCGATCGATTTTTGCAATCAAAATTTCTTCAGTTGTTGTCGACCACATAACAACTCCATTGGAGTACTATGAATATCAACTTACTTGATAGACTCAATCGAAGGGATAATGATACTCATGCACAACTTGGCTTCACCGAAATGATAGATAGACATTAAGACTTAATATATCGCCTTTTATTTACTCATACTTTACATTATTGCACATATGAGTCATGATTACGCTAATGTAAGTAGACATATTACGAATCATGAGGACCTTTGAGCTATACACGTACATTGTAGATAAACTCGTTTGCACAAAAATGGCCGATTGACATCATAACTTAAATGCATCGCGTTTATAACATATCAACTTTTACAGAGTCTTACAAGGAAAAATGTAAAAAAGAAAGAAATCAAATATTCTCAGCAAATGTAATTGGACTATATATGTACATTGTAGAAACATAACAGTTTCACGTATACAACTCAATCTAAAAAAACCTCAAAGTTTAATTGGAGCTAAAAATTAACCTTTTACAAGAATTCACTAAGCCATCTATCTCAGTTAAGAGATCAGCGCTAAGTTAGCCACCATTTGGGCCATATTTATTTCATCCGCTTGTGATTTCTCAAACAACAGCAGCACATAATGTACGTACTAATAACAACTAAAATTGTTCTGCAAATAATTTGCATCATCTGCTTATTATTCCCCTTTGCTCGAAACTCGAAATTTCATATAGATTGATCACATACAACAATGGCTTTGCTTCTTCAATCAAAGCATCCAACCTTGTGCAAATGTATGACCATTCTGATCTGAAGTTGTCGCGTTCATGTGGTCTTGTGTTACTTCATTGTACCTGCTAGTGAAAAAGAAATGATTTTACCTATCATATGTGAGCACAATGGACTTAAATTTTTTACGGAGTATATACTTCTGATCATTTCTTCTGTTTCTAGAATTATTAAGCTTGTTGCCAAGTACACGACATTATTACCCCAATGCCTCAAAAGATTGTCAACCCCATGACAAGGTAAGATCGAGGAGGACGTGTGTAATAGATAATAATATAATAAATATTGTTTAGGTTGTATCTTGGAATATTTTAGATTTAGGAAATCTGGTGTATTCTCCTAAGTCATTGTCTAATATAAATACTCATATTATTATCGATAATAGACAAACAATTATATTGTGTGGGTATTCGTATTCTTATAGTGTGTATGTAAACAACCTTATCCCTCTTGGACACGACATCCTCAAAGGCTCTCGTCCATGACAAGGTAAGGGGAGATCGTAGGTAAGCATCCTTATTACCTCTCTTGGAGTAATAACAATACAAAGCAAATACAGAAAGAACTCGATTACGGGAAAAAAGAGATGGACTTTACCCCATCTGGAGAGTGTTGTTGATGTTGATGTTGTTGTTGTTGCATGACAAAGGTTCGAAGAATCCCTCACCAGCAGGTTGACGACGATAGGGCGCAGCCGCATTCTGCGCCCCGCCATCCCAATTTTGACGAAGGGATGCACAACTTTCTTCCAACTGCATGCCAGTCATTCATAACGTGGGACATTACGTCAATTGTTGGACTAGCAGTTCATCATCATGTACAGCTGAATTTGCACTGCATCTGTGAATTCTAATAGCTTATGCAATTTAATTCATGCTAATTTGTACCTTTGATTTTAAAGCTCTGTTGGATTCCAGTAGCATCTCTTCCTGCAAATTTATGAGCATCAATTTTAGTACATGCTGAACTCTAATCTATTGATGTTACAAATATGCAAGTTATGTACTTCCTCTAATCTATTGTTTTTCAAAACTTTTACACGTTTGCTTTGGATATGTGAGAGTAATTTAAATGGCACGTTAAGAAATGAAAAGGACGGGAGGAGTATGTCACAGTTTAACAACTTCACTGTTACTCCTAAATAACCTATTCTAACAAGGTAAGAGGGTGCAGCCATATGCGTTATGTCTCCTCCTGTAATGATTTCCAAGTGACCTTAATTAACTGAAAACACGTTAAGTCAATATAGTCTATATCGTGTCTTAAAGCCAATAACATAACAAGGCTCCATTGGAAATGAACATCATACAACAATAACAAAATGCTTCGTTCTTGTACCGTACAGTCATGTACGACGAAGGGATAGACAGAAATACCTTTCTCTGAAGATCAGCAAGTTGATCAAGCATATGTTGAGTCTGTAATTTCAAATCAAAATCAGGTAGCAAGTAACATGAGCGAATTCAGGCCTAACGTTAACAAATTTGAGGGTAACGCTCTTAGTACAAAGGTATAATAGCATGGAGTAGTACATAGGAGCCGAATTTGATAAAAACCTATCTAGGATTGTTGTTTTGCGTACCTTAATTGATCTGATTTGCCTCAAAGACTTGTCTAATTGATGCTCAAGCTGCTCGAGTTCCTTTGTGCTCAAGTCCGCCAGATCCTCCCCTAGGAGATTCCTACAGAATTACATGCCATATAAGATTATTAGTTTCACACTTTCACCCTTCAAAAAAAAAAAAAAAAAAAAATTGTTTCAATAGCTACAATGAGAATTGAGAATGCTAAGCAAACCAAACAAACCTAGAACTTTGAATTAATCAACCCTATAATGCTTTGCTAATCCAACAGTTTCTATTAAAATCATACCCTTAAGGCCTTAATCCATATTTAAGTACCTCCACCTAGATTTGAAAGCCCATTCCATGTAAATTACGCGTTCTTTGAAGCTTTGCATATAATTTTTAGCATGGCCTTTGATCCAAACTTCAACTGTACATATGTTGTGAAAGAACTAGCTAATGTTAAATGCTCAAGCAATGGTTTTATTTATTGATTGAAACTTTGATACCATTTTCATGATCTTATATGTTAAGAGGTAATGCATGAAGCACCTAAGTCAAATGGAACTCCTCTTTAACCAGAAACATTGGATAGACTTCCTTTAAGAAAAAAAAATGCCATGGATAGACATGTATTGTTTAGATGTGTGGCAGCCAAACACCACTGTATCATTACTTCTTTGTCACGGAACCCTACTGCTCCATTACGTAGACACTTGATCGTCCTAGGGCTTATTATCTTGTGCTTACCAAATGAGCATGAACCTCGTCTACGAAAATCACTTACATTCTAGCATTATCCCCAACATGTGCTTAAACAAAACAGCCATATTGACAAGTATCTTAAAATCTCGTAATTGCCAGTATCGATTGATATTTTGGGTTGTGCCAAAGCGAGTATAAGGGTGTTTAAAATGCACTGACTGCCTATCTTAAGGGGCTAATTAACTATGCGAGCAAACACAGGTGAACAGCAAAGCCCTAAGATCACTAACATACAAGATACAACAATCATTATCATGTAGCCAGACCATCGTAAGGTGAAATCTTAACAGTGGTGAAATCATTACTCCAAATCACTTCCGGAAATAGTGTTTAGGGCACTAATCATGTCTTTAGGCAATGCAAATCATCGACTAGTGATAATCAGTCTCGAAATTGAGATAATTACCTATGGGATCGTTGTAGAACATCAACTTTAGCCTTAAGCTTGAGATACTCTTGGTAGCTGCTCTGCTTGAGACAGAATAATACATCGAATTAGAAGCACATTCAGTAAAAAAAAAAACAAAAAAAAACAAAAAAAAAAGCAGCTGAGAATGGCAAACAACACAATTCTGGTAGAAGCTAAGTGAAGTAATTGATTGCTTCTCAAAACCAAAACAATTCGGAAAAGTTTATCTCCGTCTCTCTCGAAGGCTGGCTTATTTCCAGGGAACCATAGCTACACCTCTGGTACCTCTCCAAAGTTTTCGCCATGCTGGATTTATCAGAGAAATTATTACTGTCCTAATAGGAGTTCAATATGCATAGTTTATATAATTACATGTGAGGTAAATTTAAAACACACGTAATATATTGAAACAAACGATTGAATGGATCAGATAGCAATTTTATTGCATGTGTTACAATGCATTACATGAATTTTAATAAACCAAGGCAGCATCAGATTATATCTGCAACCATAATATTTACCCGAAATCCAATTCCAAGCACATAAGACTTTTGGAAGTATGCCATTCCTTTCTGTAGATCTAATGCTAAGTGCGAAGATTAGGGCATTAAAAAGATTTTGAGAACAAAAAGAATGGTAAAATCGACTATCTTGTATTGGACCGTCATTTGTGCTTAGGGTTCTCCTATTCAGCTTCTTTGGTTTCACAATGGGACTGATAAAAGGAATAATGAAGCACCCCACCAGTGTCTCTGATCTAGCGAGATGTAACGTTACTTTTCAAAACGTAAGAAAAAAAGATCAATTATTTGAAGTAGATGATTATTGGTAAGAAAACATGATTTGCACTAAGAATACATAAGGTTTGACTACTCCTGTTAGGGTTCATATGTGACCTTAAAATGTGTATTAAGACAGTTCATCGTTCTCAATTCTTATCGTACGATGAAATGTTGAAAGAAATGTATAGTCTATATATAACAGCACAGCTTGTTTGGTATAGAGTAATTGACCAGAAATGACTGATTAGAAAAGGGCAAATGACAAACAACATCGATCTCAACACAATAGAACATTTTATGTATGATACTACATAATATGATTAACAGATGTACATACACTCGTCTACATATATGAACCTCCTAAGAAGAGACTAGCTAGCTTAGTTAATTCTTTTCCCATCATTATCACTGGCCTTAATCAGTCGGACAAAGGCAAGGCTAGAAACAAATTGAATTTATGTCATTTCATCTTTGAATCTACTTTCTGGGAGTTATATAAAGCTAGGACAAATAAAGGCCTTGATAACGTTTGGGAATGACAAGAAAAAACAGCCTTCAACCTGGGACGAAAAATAAACACCTTTTAAGGACATGAGAAAGCTAAAGAGCATGCCATCAAATCTAAGGTCTTCATCGTGTGGTACACGCCAAGATTATCAAACCTACTCTCTCCGTTTCCTTAGATGGTGAACGTTATAATTTTAAATCAAAGACTTTTCCCTTGGAAGAAAGAAATATATGAGTATTAGGAGCAGTTGTGATAATGCTAAATGGCCTTCAGTTCATATAGAGTCGATTAAGACATAAAAGAAGATACCGTACATAGAAGAAGAAAATAACATGTGTAATTTGAATGAAAGGTATATATGTCCCCTACAAATAGCTTTTAGATACATAGTTTCTTATTACAATAAGGATGATCCTAGGAGTTTATATGTAGACAATAGAAAAACTGTTATAACATAATCAAGTGTGGTAAATTAAAGATTACAAGTAGTAAATAACATGTTTGTGTAGTAAATTTAACATGTTTACAGTAAATTTATGAAACTGACAGTAAAATCAACATTGTTACGAATATATCAATAGAATGAAATCTAATTTGATTTGAGAATTAAATCAAGGACCCTTGATTATCTCTATTTCCTTATAATCCAACATTTACAAAATTATGCAACAAAATTTACTGCACTTTTTAATCATAGACACTTTTTTATTTGTCTACATATAGACTCCTAGTATTTTTGTTACAATAAACATACTTAAATGAAGAGTCTTTTTTGAAAACATAATTATAATGACATGGAGTACCCTATTAGACATTTTTCATCAAATGCGAGCATGAAATGACACTCCCAAAAAGGAGGAAAAAAAAAATTAAGTTCATTACTAGAAAACAAGGGAAGTGATACATTTTATTGTAACATTATCACATTATGTCGTGTACGAAAGATTAGAAATTTAGAACCAACATTTCACATAAGTTGTTCTAAAATTCGGTCCGAGTATTTTTGCAACATAGAAACTGATACCGCTTCATCCTAATTCCTACAACTGATACCGCTACACCCTACAACTCGATTTCAAAAACCAATTCAAAAGTCATTAGATATAATTTCCGCTTAATTTTACTTATAATTGATAGATTTAACTATTTAAGTTATGTGATGGGAATGTTCTGAAGCATCATAGACTAATTCACACCCACACCAAAGTTTCTTAGACCTTAAACTTTACCAAACTAGAGGTCTAGAGGGGAGTAGAAAACAAAAGAAAAAACACATTGAATATAGTACTTCATCGATTTCGATAATTTCCAAAAGTTTAAATTTTGTTTATACTTCTTTCACATATTCAATTCAAACGTGAAGAATTCGACTAATCCGAAACAGTAGTTGAAACAAACTTATAGCATGGGAAAGGAATCCTACATCAGGATCAAAGTCTTTTACAAAGGCTACTGTTATAAGAGTGCATCCTATAAACTGGTGAATAAAGAGCTAATTACAAAGCTGATGTTTTTACACTCTAGTTAATAAGATTGTACTGTGAACAATGTTCATCATCATCAGTACCAAGTGCAAAATGACATTTAGTGTTGATATGAACTTGACACATGAGCTGTATGTATACATAAAAGTAGCCCAAATCATGGTGATGACTGATGAGCACCTATATCAAGATAAATTATTATTGTCTTGATTTAATTTACTAGCTTGGTGTATGTTTAATAATCTTGTTAGTTCTTTTTTTTTTTTTTTTTTGATCAAAAATGTAAATATATTCATTAATAAAAAAATTGATACATACAAATCATTCGTTAATTCATTTTTATTAGTGTTGATTAGGGTCTTAAGTTTTAGTCTTATGAAAAAGTTCATAAAATGACATAATTAAGAAAGTAAATAAGATTAATTATGTTCAAATTAATGTTAAATTTTTTAAGCACATGTGATGTTCTGACAATCAAGTTATATAATTTAGCTAATTAAAATAAATCAAGAAAGTTGCTGATGAATTTTCTCCTTTAGCAAATTTCAGTAATGATGATGAAATCCCAGGTAATTAGATGAAAAGAACAAATAAATTATGAAACTGAAAAAAAACCCAAGTTATAGAAAATCAAATCTGATGATCTACTAGTGAAATTTGAGAAATCTGAAATCATACAAAGGGGGAAATTAGAGTTTAAAAATTCAGAAGAAAAAAAAAAATTATTTCTCTATAAAAAATAAAAAAATAAAAAAACAGCTCAAATGGGCAGATCCTTTGAAATTTCACAAAGGAAGAAAATGATCCATGTTCAAATTGGAAAAATAATTGCATTTAAAAGAAGTAATTAAACACAAAAGCTTGTAATTTGTTCAGCACCCAATTAAATGCTCCATAACCCCAATTCAGGAATTTAATTAAATGAAGAAAAGAATAACAAATGTTTTTTTTTAAAAAAGAAGAATATTTCACCAAAAATAATTTCTTCCAAGGTCACCAAAAACTCTTAAAATTTGCAATAAATATTTATTATTATATCATTAAACATTACCAAAAATTAAAAAATAAGAAAAAATGTACAATTTATTGTAGCACCAAATATAGAAGAAATAAAAATGAAAATGAAATTAAAAAAAAAATAGTAGGAATATATACCTGGAGCTGCTGCAGAATTCATAGAGCTTGCCGCGGTTGGAGAAGATGATAAGAGCAACTTCAGCTTCACAAAGAACAGAGAGTTCATAAGCTTTCTTAAGCAAACCATTTCTTCTCTTTGCAAATGTCACTTGCCTATTTATTTTGTTCTCTATTCTCTTCAACTCTACTCTTCCCCTTCCCATTTTTTTATTTATACTAGTATACTATATTATGTATTAAAATATAGTATAATATGGTTTGATTTATTTTTTACTCCAAACCCAAAAAAAAAAATTCAATGTTTTTTGTTACTATAGATAGAATTGGATTATGGAATAATACTAAATATAGAACTGAGTTCCTCTTTTGGATTTTCAACTATTTCTAGGCCATTTCCTTGTAGTATTTTTTCCTCTGAAATAATAATTATAATAAGTAACCTTGGTAGGTAACAGCCTAGAGAGAAGGGGGGGGGGAGAGAGAGAGGGAAGTGTTGTGTGAGAAAATGGAAACCCTTGGGAGTACTTTTGTTATCTGATCTGTAGAAGGGAGGAGTGAGAAAGAGCAGTAAAGGACACACTACTCATCGAAATTGTTTACGAATTAGATACTCTCATGATCTCATCTTTTCCCGGAGTATGTTCTTATTTGTACATACATGTGCAATTGTGCACCTAGCACCTAAGTGTCTTCGTCAAGTTTTGATTAATATTGATACTCCGTAGTCCATACTATTACAACAATGTTCGAACAAGTCGTGATAGATTAATTTTGATTTTTTGGTTAAACTGATTTTTCGTTTTTGTTACTGCTTAATTTGATGCTTAAACCAACATATGACGAAGAGATCAAACAAGTGGAGTAAGTAGTTCCTCTTTCAAATAGGTTTTCGGGTGTGACTGTTGCGTTTATATGATTTCGGCACTTAAAATTGCTAGATACCGGTTTCCCCGGCCATTGGTAAATTTTGGATTAGATATGAGTTTATGTTTTGAATTGTCTAATCATATTAGCAGTAGTTTTTATTGTGGAAAAGAAGGGAAAGGCCTGCAAAAAGAAAAATAACAAACTAATCTCTAGTTAAACTAGGTCAAGCGACCTCTAAAACGTCCTCCCAAAGAATGAGCCTTGAACCAGCCGGAGGGTATTGATGAAGGATAACTAGCTTCGATTTTAATTGGTTCCTTATTTCCCTGATTAGCTAATCATTCAGCTGCTTCACTAGCTTCCCTGCTCGCATAGATGTACTGATATAGAATTATGTCCGTAACATATTAGTATTCAGCATATATCATGCTTGTAATTAAGGATTTACCACTCTGTCCCAATTTAAATTTTCCATGGAATTTGCAATACTCTCACATTCTTTGGTATAATATGTACAAAATTGGCATGTTAGTGCACTCAAAAAAAAAAAAAAAATTGGCATGTTAGTGAAATTGCAAACTTACAAATGCGTCGAAGCTAAGTCATGATAAGTAGAACGTGTCTAAAACACGGACACCTACTTTGATTGAACCCTAGATATGAACCTAACCTAGAAGCAGGATCTATATTAGCATGACGCGAAAACTGAAATGACCTTGATCAAGCCAAAATCAGACAAAGCTAGAGTCACCACAAAATATGTCCCGGCCAAATGAAGCAGGCCGACGTGTCACAAGTTTATTGAGGTGTCATCCTGAAACCCTTACATGTATTCATTATTCTGAAATTATTACACGGAGATTGTATTCGTTTCAAATATTCAAAACACGTGTAATATTTACATAAACTTGTTTTTTCACCACTGCTTCAACTAACATAGGACAAAACTCCACCGTTTTGAAAAAATTTCAACACGTTCACCTATCCAAAAACGTTTAAATATTTCAATGCAATCAAGACTCGAAATTGGAGATCGAGCTGAGTCAACTTGAATCCGATTCATATTAATTTATCCATATACCGGAAAGAAAAACAATGAGTCGACATTCAACGTCATTTACCAAGTACTGTGAAATTTGACTTTGAATATTTCTCCAATAAAAAAATTGACTTCGAATAAGTTTATAATGAACAAATGAACTCTACGAGTACATACCAATTAATTTAAGTACTAAAGATAATCAAAAAGTATATGCTTATTTGTAGATGAAACCTTAGCTTGATCAACCTTTAAAAGGGGGGAAAGAACAATCGGGGGAAATGTGGGAACGAATGCTCGACTGAAAACGTCATGTGAGCTTGATACATACCGTGATATGTCAACACCAAACCTTAATTAAACGAGTGGACAAGCTTTTAGGGTTTTGACGTGTCGAGACAACGATTTACGGACCACATATCACTATTTTTTCTTTTCAACTTTGCTTTCAGCTTCACTCGTGTAAATTGCTTGATCATAAGAGTAACCATCACAAGGATTGTGAATTTGTGATAATTAAGTTGACGACCTATTTCAAATTAAATTCTCAATGTGTGTCACGCGAGTGTGAGCTTAATTGGTAGAAACTCTTAAATATGTAAAGTTGGATCATCAAAATATACACAGCTCCTAAGTTATTATTCATCTCCTTTGCATCGATCGGTGGGTTAGATTTCTGTCGAACTAATAACCATCCGAAATTTTGGAATCGATTTGATGAGATAATTTGTCTAATTTAATTTATTGGGTTAATTAATTCACGTGGTACCCTCGTTTGACTATTTGCACACCGCATCTGAGAGTAGGATAATCCTCCTCATGAAGGCGATGGTGCCCTAAACTTAACCCTCCCATGACATCGTCAACTTTTTTTAATAAAAGGTCAATTTACGTGGTATCCTCGTGTTTTGCCGATTTCACGAGTTACCAATGTTTTGCAAATTTGTACCAAATATCGTCAAGATTTGACTGTCATTTCCATCCATAATAAACAGCATAACCACCATTTTTCCCTTTTTCGTTGAAATCAACTTTTAAACGCGTTAACGGAATTTTAAAGGTAATGGTACAATGTAAAAAGAGTCAAAATTTGAGGATATTTGGTACTATGTAAAAAAAAAAAAAAAAGGATGGTGTTAATGGAAGGGTTAAGTTTAGGGCATTGTATGCAAACAGTCAAATCTCGAGGGTATTTTGTACAAATTTGCAAAACATTTAGGTGTCACGTGCAAATCGACAAAATATTTTTTGTAAATTTGGCCTCCACCCTTAGTGGGAAAATGAGATCGCTAGGCATAAGAGTTGGCCGAGTGGGTTACGGGTGGAACATACACGAATGGGTCTAACTTGGCATGAACACAAGCTCAACACAACCCAAACTCGGGTTGCCCGACACAAGTTGTCACTCTAGGTTTAACTCATCCGATTCATGTCTGCAAATTGGGATTTTGACATGTCCTGGCCCGCTCGAGGCACGATGGTCCCGCCGGCTCAAATCAAACCTCTTCTTAAAAAATCTTAATCTTAATATATTTATAAACGAATCTTTTTTCGGGGCCATTGAAAAGGTCTAGAGACTTTCGAATTTTCTTAGAGCTTCTGGTGAATAAGGAATTAATTTATGTTATGGAATTGTTGATACCATATGTGAGTTTATGGTAATAATGTATAAAATTCATATATTTTACTTATGGAAATTTAGTATACCATATGTAGGTTTTTAGTAATTTTGAAAAAATCCATCAATATAAAAGTTTCTTTTTTAAGTTATGGTAAGATAATAAGTCAAACCTACATTTTAATATAGGAGAAAATTATACGACATTTTCTACATTTTGGTAAAATATAAAAACCAAATGTTATTTTTTAAAATGTGTCTACAGTAGTTATTGAAATTTTAATACAATTATTTGTGAATAAAAAGTCCGTTTATAAGTTCATTTAGTGTAGAAGTGGCCCCCAACATGGATAGTCAAAAGCAACAAATAAAACATAAAATTATAAAAAGATCGAAAGGAGTATATGTCAATTAATCACGAAATGGTAAAATAATACAAAAGACTTTTCAACTTATTCATGTGGACTCCCCAACAGTAATAACTACAAGTAAAGGATAATTTTTACTCGCTTTAATATATGTGCTATTCTATAAGTCTTTTTTTTTTTTTTTGTAACCCATATTTTAGTGTATATATATTAAAGATTGACCACAAACTACGAATAAATGTAGTGTTTATATTTTTTAATGAATTCGGCATATAATCATAAGCTTTTAGTACGTCTAGAGACATTGAAATTGTATTTCGAATTTTATTATGGGTAATGGAAAGATTACATTATATTCTAAATTTAAATTTATTATAATCATAAAAAGATAGGATACCCCCCTCCTTTCAGAGATGTAAGACGATTTTATTTTGCGAGCTAGAGCATTGATTGTTGATTTCGCAAAAACAAACTATAAGATTTGCACACTTAAAGTTATACTCATTTAGTGAGGTAATTGATTTGATAATATTATTATAGCTTTGTAATTTTTTGCCTTATATTTTTAGGTGGGTAGCAATTCAACTTACTCAAGTGAATTTCAAATACTAATATCTACGAGTATAAGTCATTGGGTTTCTCTATATATGCGCTATTCTATAAGTCTTTTTTTTTGTAATCATAAAAAGATAGGATACTCCCTTCTTTTAGAAATATATGATTGTTTTAGTTTGTTTAGCTGAGGCATTGACTTTTGAACAATTCATATGTCAATTGATCTAAATTAATTAAAAAATAGCTTAATTTAGGTGATATGCTTTGGTATTTATATGTTGCAAAATTAAGTTGAATTGTATCATACAAGGTCATTCCCGTATTCGATGTACTTATTTCTATAAGAGAAATCAAATGTTTTTACATAATGTGTAAATCTTTTTGCTCTAAAAAAATTACTATCAAACAAAATTTATTTGGTCAGCTACCTTAATGTAATCTTGAGTTTTGCAAATTTAATACATAGTCCTAGAAAATATAATATTTGATTTATAAATATAGTCTATCTATTGAAGAGGCAAACAATTGTAGGTGTTTTATGGAGGTCTAGACAGGTCATCGAGCCATATATAATTTTGAAAATGATAATATAAGATCTTTAATTGAATAATAAGTATAAATAAATTCTTGATTATCAAACATTTGCAAAGTGGATTTATATATATTCAAACTGGAATAAAACCATTTATCACAAACCTAAAATTACCTTTTATTGCTAGGTAGTTTGAAACATGGCCACATAAGCAAAGTCATTGGTACGAATCACAATTTTTCATCTTGAGAATTTGTAATATACAACGTGCAAGCATTATTGCAATTATGAAATTTAAAATAACTGATGTATAATCTTTAATTTGAGTCATTGATTCAACAGAACAAAATATAAGATGACTTAAAAGAAACACACAATTAAGATAATATATTTTTTTGGTTCGGTTTCGTAAGTTATGATATAAATTATTTGGATTTATTTAAATTTATTGAACTTGCACTAAACTTATTAGATTTGAACTAATATAAATTCATTTGGAATCAATTTTTTTACTAGATTCATTATAGTTACAACATCTTACTATCGTGATACGAATATGTTAAAAAGAATAAGTTGAATCATACAAAATCTTGTAATAAGCTTAGAAATCGGTATACAATATAGGGAACAAATTCGAAACTAAAACTTATTATATTCGGTACCTCTATCTTAATCACTATAGCACAACAATTGTCAGTTGTTATTTAGGTTTGTTGATGTGAAATAATAAATGTATATATCTTGCATAATTTGTGTTTAGTTTTGTTTAGCATTGACATCTTTATACTTTTGTCATTAGACATAAACACGTAAAACGATAAAAGTTGGTTAAAGTAGGTAATGGAAGTAAATGGTTTTATTAAAAAAGTAAAATTAATATTTTTATATATTGATATATTAATTAGTTAATTAATTAGCTAGAACATTATTATCATGTAAGTATATAGTGTGAGAACTTTAAAAAATGAATTTATCAACAATTCTAGATAATTGGTAACTTTATTTCGCTATTACCTTAAAAAAAAAAAAATTATTTATGTACAATAATTATAATGATTTCGGTAATGAAATGTGCGTATATAATATAATATATTGTTAATGTCACCGTGCAACGCACGGGCTTTAAACTAATATATTTATAAACGAAGCTTTTTTCGAGGGCATTGAAGAGGTCTAGAGCCCTTCGAATTTTCTTAGAGCTTCTGGTGGATAAAGAATTAATTTATGTTATAGAATTTGTTGTTATATACCATATGTGAGTTTATGGTAGTCATGCATAAAATTCATATATTAGTTATGGAAGTATAGTATAGCATGCATAAGTTTATGGTTATCGTGAAAATGAGCTTATGGTATTCATGAAAATATGACATTTTCATAATTATAAAATTATTCTATGTTATGGTAAAATAATATTACATAAGAAAATATTACATAATGCTTTTTTCTTCATTTTTGTACATATAAGCACCAAGTGATGAACTTTAGATTTGAGATACTAATACTAATAATTATAAGTCACCCTACTGTAAATTAGTAGCAATTTAACTTATCTAAATGAAGTTTTCAATACTAACAATTGTAAGTCAACTCTATTATTTTTTTATTTTTATGTTTTGGTAAAAAGTAAGTCGACTCTATTGAAGAGGTCTAAAAACCCTAGGAATTTTCATAGAACTTCTGGTGAATAAAGAATTGGTTAATTAAGTGTTATGAAAATGTAATTACCATATGTAAGTTTATGGTAATCATATAAAGAATTCATTTATTACTTATGAATATGCGGTTACCATGTGTAAGTTTATGGTAATTTTGAAAAAAAAAATCAATATAAAAGTTTTCTTTTATGAATTATATTAAGAATAATATACCAAAATTTGAACTTACATTTCAATACGTGAGAAAAAGTCTGACATGACATTTTTCTATATTTTGGTAAATATAAGAACCAAATAATTATTATTTTAATGATAAATTTCGAATTGGAGATAGTACTAATAACGATAAGTCACTCATCGATTATAGGTGGGTAACAATTCAACTTATTTAGTAATTTTCCTATAGTAATAGCTAGGAGTATAAGTCAATTGTGTTCCTCTAAATTATGAGTTATTCTATATGTCGGTTATTTTTTTTCTTCTAATCTATGTTTTTTTCTATGTATAAACAACTGACCACAAGATACGAATAAAGGCGGTTTTTATATTTCTAAATGAATCTGATCTAATCTGCATTTAAATATAAGCTATTTATGCGTCTAGAGTTAATGAAATCTTATTACAGTTTATGGTGAACAAAATTTCTATTTGTGAATACAAACTACATTTATGAGTAATGGAAGATAGTAATTCCATAAATGCAAGTATATGGTAATCATAAAGTGGTAAGATAATACAAAAGAATTTTCTTATGGGTTATGAAAAGATTAATATTCAAATTTGAGTTTATTGTAACAATAAAAACAGATATTCCCTCATTTACAAAATGCAATTATTTTATTTTGCGAGATAAGGTATTGGCTGTTGATTTCGCCAAAAAACAAAAAAAAATATCAGATTTATATACTCAAAGTTATACGGTGTACTTATTTGGTTGGTATCTACTTTGATAATATTATAGTTTTGCCATTTTTGGGTTTATATTATAAAATAAATTTTCATTTTAATGTCTGACCTCTAAAAATGATATTGAAACATATTTTTGAATAGAGAATGTAAAATATATAAAAAAAATATATTGCCATAGTATTTTTTTTTTTTTTTTTTTTTTTGAGAATTTTCTATAATTGTCATCATTTGCAGTTTCTATTACATTACATCAATACATCTTGATAGACTCCAATTAAAAACATTTTGTTGTAAAAATGCCAAATTCAAGAGAACATCAATGTACCTTAGCTTAAGGTTATCTGCACGAAAAATGATTATGTCTTGGTTATTTACGTTTTGTATAATTATGTATGAAGATATTTGATTAAATAAAAAGTTATTTGATCTGATATGGACATTTCAGATGTCAATTGGTCTAAATTGATTAAAAAAGAAATGTAATTAATTAGGGAACCTTAGTTTCACGTTATTTGCATAAAAATTGATTATGTCTTGGTTATATAGATTCCGTATGATCTGGTATGAAGCTATATGATTAAATCGGAAGTTATTTGATCTGATTCGTACATATCAGATGTCAAATGATCTAATTTAATTGGAAAATAACTGAATTTAATTAGGTGAGTTATGCCTTAATGGAAGAAATTAATCTATTTGAGTAGATCTCTTTGCACTAAAACTATTACCTATCAGCCAAATTTATTAGGTCAGCTACTTTAATGTAATTTTTTTATTATTATTATTTAGAAATTCAACTATTCTTTTTTTGTATCGAATGAGTTTGAAAATGGGGCAAAATCCCACAACGCAAATGGAATTATCCTAGAGTTTCAAAAGATCTATGCATAGTCCTAAAATATATAAAGTTCGAAGTATAGATATAAAATCTACAATATAGTTATGACCTCAAATTAAACTTTGTTTAACTATATTATAATGATTTCGATAATAAATGATGTGTATATACTATATAATATTTTTAATGTAACCGTGCAAAGCACGGGCTTTAAACTAGTATACACTAGTTTGAAATAATTAAAATTTGGTATGGGCATGAACACAAGCATGAAGCGCCTTGTGCCGTGCATGGGCCACTGTTTGAAAATTTCGTGACAGTGAGGTGCACCATGGGGCACGACATAACCGAGAGTGTGCCCAACAGGTTTACTAGGCCAGGAACTAATTAACAAAAGTTTCCAATATGAAAATTGGACACGAAACAACCTTAAGAATTTTGTGTCGTTCATTCTAGTCAAAATAATATTTAGCATCCATCTATATTAAATATCGTGATTGATAAAAAACTTTCAAACATTATTCACAAATATTTCTCATCAAGCTAAAGTAGTTAATCGTCTTCACTAAATCTCTTACACTAGTAACAGAAATAAATGTATCTTGGAGTGATGATTATACAGTGATTGTCAGTTTTTGACAATTAGGATAAAATGTAATCATAGTTAACAATTAAATAATAATTAAAATTATTTCATAATTTTTTTTGAATTAAATCTCTTAACTTATTTCGCAGCAAATACAAATAGAACTATAAAATAAAAAATATTTGTCATAGCAAAATAAAAATAAAAAAGATTTTTTCATAAAAAAATAAAAAGATTTATGCTGATTTTCAAAAACTCTACGTCCATTCTGACCACCAATACCGCTGGTTTAACGTACAAAACCATCGTTCAACTCGCGACCACCCATTCGACCACCTTACATCCTTGCCTAACCGGACCGACCACAATCCCACTGCCTATACTAACGTCGCGGTGGAGACGATGATGAAGGTGGTGGGCAGGACAAACAAGATGGCACCAGCCACGGCGTATGCGCGCAAGTTACGCAAGTTACAAGAAGACGGAGGAGGGCTAGCTTGGCCGGACCTTGGCGGATTTCCGGCTGAGTAAACCTCTCTCCGGCCTCCACTTGTCCATACACCCACTGACCTCCGATCCCGAACCCCTCGACTTCTCTGATATACCTTTGTACGCAGTAATTCATTAATCAATAAAATAAAAGTCAAAATATTACTCATTATAAAAGTCAAGAGTAGTGATCTTTCCTTAAAAAAATCAATATTTGAGATAAAAATGGATAGACAAAATCAGATTGGCTAAGGGAAAAAATATTTTCAGTACATAAAAAGTATTATATGTTGTAATTCTGTGTGGTAAGGTGTATAATAGGAACTTTTTTAACCATGGTTAAGAAAAATCAAACGGTTGAAATTTATCTTATCCTAATTTAACGGTCCCGATTTTATTCCTTATCTTAATTGTCAAATACTGACAAATATAATAGAATTTTTAACCTTCGAGAGTTGGAGTGTATATAAATGAAAGTCAACATTCACATAAACTCAACAACAAATTCGATGGAATCATTCTCGTACAAAAATAAATAAACAAAGAAGGCATGATGCTAAAAGGAGAAAGTGAGAGGAGAGAGATTGGGGGATGACGAAAGCGAGGGGAAGGTGCATGGATAACTGGCCTACAATTTAGGGTGCTCTGATATTTATGAAGAAACCGTTGGTAGATCGTCCGACTCATTGTGGGTCCCTTGCTGCTTAAAGCACATTTCTGTCCTTCGGTTTTTGCTCAATAATACCTCCTCTACGTGTCGCCTTCTCATTTGCTCGCTAACATGCTTTGATTCACCGTCTCATTTACATTTACTAGGATCCTAGTCGGGTAGCCGTACAATTACATCTCCGACCACAGGTGGGCGTATCGGGTCAAATTTGTATCGGGTCTATCCGAGTCGAGTTATATAGGGCCTGGTCGATTTTTATTCGGATTATTATGGATTTTAATCTTTAGCTACCGACTACGGTAATTTTTTTTTATTGTTGGTCATAATTAGGTAAAATAATCTTGTCAGTAGCTAATTATATTATATACTCTGAAAAAGGTTAATTTAAATTATTATTAATCTTACGTGGTGTCGGGACATTAAATGGATCAAGTAATTAAGGATTAGGAAGAGTTTGGGTTGGACATTTTCATATTGTGTTGGGTATCGGTTCATAACAAAGTTGAGCTGAGTTGATGAGTTGGTTCGATTGATCTCAACTTCGAATTCTATTGTTTGCGGTTTCAGATTCACATGTTGACTTTGTTGGGTAAAATCAATAAATGAATTTTTTTTTTTTTTTTTGCAAGAATTTTTTATCTTTATTCATCCAAGATGGGAAAATAAAGATCTCCTTACAAAACGCCCCTAAGCAACAATCTCAAACCTGAACATGAAACTAATGAATTGGCTCTAGATTATCTATAACCTCTTCCGAGTAACGATAAAATAGTCTCACACAGATTACGAATTTAATTTGTCTCACAAGCCACTCAATATCATGCTCTTTATTTTGGAAAATCCTGCTATTCCTTTCCCTCCAAATGAAGTAGGTTGTTGTCGTGATGCCACAAACAGCCCACTTGTGGCGCCAACTTTTCTTGTTTTTCTTTTTCCCTAACCATTCCATCGCCTGATTAATGTCATTGCTTTGAAAGTTCATACCAATCCAGCTTTTGATTTTACCCCAAACCTCAGCCGCATAAGTGCTGTAACACCCTGTATTTTTGGGAAGTTAAATAATTAAGGGTGTTACGTTTTATAATGTAATTGAGGGTTTTATTAAGGTTTAATTGGAATTCGATTGAGTTATTATGAGATTTCTGATTATAGAATTACACAAGAGGATTCGTTAGCCATTCGGATTTGGATCGGGTTTGTGGATCACGCAACCCATCAAATTAGCTAGGTTCAAACCCGAGTCTACCCTAATACCCATTTATGAAAAAAATAAAGAAAACCCTAGCTCCCCTTGACAGTCATTCGGCCCCCCTCTTCTCCATCTCTCTCATTCTCTTAGCCTCCACCCGCATAAGATTTCAGCACAATTGTGTCAACTTCAAATATACTGTAACACCCCCAAATTTCCTTTCCATTTCAAAAACGTTTTTATCGAGAATCAAAACACAAATAAGGAAATTCAGAGGTGTCACTCCGCACTCGAGTCAAAGACCCGAATGCAAGGAGATTTCAAAAGCCAAACTACAAATGTCTAATATTCTAAAATAGTGTATCACAATCCATTAATTAAAATTACAACAATCCGAGATATAAAATATTAAATAGTCTAAGCATTATTGATGGTCTAATAACTTAGAGTCCACCTAATATCTAATGAGTTGTCGTTCCCGCATGCATCAATCACTGAAAACCTGTGGTGGATTTAAAACACAAAAGCCACAGTTGAAAAAGTCAGTGAAATTGAGTAAGCCAACACCTCAACGTGTAGAAAACCAAAACCCTTACCTGGATTTTGAAAACATTTTAATTTTATTTTTGAAAACCACACTTAGCACGTTATCATATAAACCAATCATCAAGACAATTTACATCACCAGTGTAGAAATATCACAGTAGCTTCAACAAGTATATAACATATCATTATTATAATCCAAATTATTCTTTTATATCTTTAATGAGGAATCCATACCAAATATTATAAGTGGGATGAGCCGAATTTGTTTCCAACTCATCCAAACCATACCAATCATATATTTATAAATGGGTGAGCCGGTTTTTACCGAATCACCAAACCATACAATTATATACGTGGGTGAGCCGAATCTTTGTCGACTCACCAAACCATTATATACGTGGGTGAGTCGGTTCTTTGCCGACCCACCAAACCATACCATACAAGACTACTAGACCTTAAGTGTGCACACCCCCTATTAAGTATTGCTAACCCAATAGAGTAGTATTAGAGCCAAACCCTCTTAAAAACCGATGCGGTGGGGCAATAAAGTGGAGTCGATGTGACTCAAACCAATAAAGTGGAGTCGATGTGACTCAAACCAAATAATCATCGAGTATCCTCATACTTTATTTATTTATTTCGTTTATAGTATCGATCATTTACACAAGCATATATTCCAATAATCATACAACCATTCATAATTCAGTCATATCAATATCAATATCAATTGTACATTCATCAACCATAATTTCAACAACATCTTTTGAATTATAAACCAAACAATATATCAATGCAATATTTCAATCCAATCCAATTAGGATATGATAATCAAAACAATAAATCGTTCTCTACCTAACATGATACTAAGTTTTCATCCAACACACCAATCATTTAGCATGTAGTTTTGAAAGGTTTCTACAAGTTTAGGAAAGGTTGAGCATGCTAGCTTACCTTTTCAATGCACACAAGAACACGATAGTACAACGACCACTAGTATTCTTCGTCTACGAACTCAGGGGCTACAATAATATAACCAATAATCCTAAATCAATACTAATCTCACTCAATCATTCATCTAATACTTATGTTGGCTCTATTCTATATGCAATGCCCATGAGATAACCCAACAATCAATAATTAACCAACAATTATAATTCCAATTCAATAATTAACAAATAATACCCAAATAACACTTAATTTATTTTGAAATTTCTCAAAGACTTAAAATCACTTTTAAAACAGAATCTAATTCATAAAAATCAATTCTTAATTATTATAATTTATTTAGGATTTATTAAACCAATTTATATTATGTTTTAATTATCAAAAACATACTTAAATTACACAAAATTACATAAAAACGAATTAATTCAATTTAAATTCGAAAATCAGTTTATAATTCCCTCAATTATCATAATGTCGAAATATTAACCATTATCATTAATTTTAGCTAATTAACCTAATTAAGAAACAAGTTATCAAATTTTCCCCAATTTACAATTTCTACAAAACTTTAGCAAAACTCAATTTAAATCTCTAATTAAATTCAAGAACCCTAATTAACAGATTATAAGCATACCAAAATCATAATTTTTGAAACTAATTGAACCAATTCGAATAATTAAGCTAATTAATCCCAAATTCGTGATTAGTGAAAATCAACTCAAAACAATCATCAAGATCAATTCTTTACTCATAAAACTAACCCAAATTGATTACCCATTAATCATAACATCTATTAGTATCAATTAAACAAGAATTAGAGCAACCAAATCGACTCCATAATCACGTTTATAAAGCACGCCGAAAACAAGGGAAGAAAAGAGTTACCCAAATCGAAAGAAGAGAGAGGGAGCAACACTGAGGTGTGTGGCCAGACGGCCGGCAAGGGTGATCGACGGCGAGTGAGGGCGGCAGATTTCCGAGCTGGGTGGCGTGCGTGGGTGTGCGGCGTGAAGGAACAGAGGAGAGGCAGAGGAAAGCAGGGGAAAAAAGAAGAAAAAAAAAAGAAAATTAAAGGGGGAGGGGGTTTGTCGGGTAGGAGGAGAGAGAAAATGGTGAGGTTTTTTTTTTTTTTTTTCTTTTTCCCTTTTTTTTTTTTTTTTCCTTCCTAATTTCTGATTTCCTATTTGGGTTTGGGTTGGGTATTTGAATCTTATATTTGGGCCAACATGTATTAGTTTATGTGTGATTGTTGTAGTAATGAGGGATGACCCAAATCAGAAAATAGAAGCCCAAATTTACAAATCTGATTTTAAAAACCATCTCCGAACCCATTTTCGAAAACGACTCACAACACAACAACTAAATTCATTTTTCGCTAAAATAATCTAATTAATAATCTCAAACTATTAATATAAAATATTCCGAAATTTTGGGATATTACATATACACAACTCTCACATACAACCTTTGATTAAGACGTGGTTTATGACGTTAGAACCGTGTTTTCAATACGAATCTATAGACATATAGATCGTGCCAAGATTCCATCGGATGCTCCCTGTAGAGGTGTTTTAGTGGAGCTGTGTCTATTCACCCGAGAACTGTTCCGCTCCCTCGGTATCTTGATGATTCCCATTGACTCATAAAGTATTTTGGGACGATATTTTATGGAGATGTTCATAACTCTAGTTTTAACAACATATCAAAAATTGGTAAGCCCTGTATTTGTATATCAAAAATTATATAATAATTCGTGGGTAAACCCTAATTCGTGTCTATGGTTCAGTGTGAGGTTGATTCCCGTTGATCCGCTTGGATTTTGTGGACGAAATTTGGAGGGGACGTTCCTGACATAACCTTTTATGACATACTCAAATTTGGTGGTCATCCGATGTCGGAGGTAGACGTTATTCATGTTTATTTACTACTGTCTCCTTTTGGATTCGTGTTAGATTGATGTTAATTGTGAGAATTATGACTTATGGATTCACCTTGTGAGTTAGGGGATTATCTTTTGAGTTATGAGATTGCATTGGGGGTATTGGGTCAAGTTGATACAACACAAAAGTAATTCTTGTTGGTTATTGTGTAACTTAGATTGTGGATTCAAAGAGATGACCTTTGTGGACTTTGAGAAGTGTAACTAGAGGAAACTTGCCAATTAAAGGTAAGAACGTTGACCCTCATAAGCTTGAGCTTTATTTCATATCATGAGAATCCTTCACGTTCATCTTTGTTTCGATTCTTTGCTCATATTCTCTATTTTGATTATCTATCGCCTATTGATATCAATTATCTATTGTGATCACCTTTTGAGCATCTATGTTGATTCCTACATTGATTATTGTTATTGATCATCTATTGATATTCTTGTTCCGGCTTTGGCTGTTTATAAATCAAGCTACTATGCGCGAATAACGTACTTAAGACGGATTAAAGATGTATCTATTTATACATATATAACTATACGTGTTTTATGATGTTTAAACCACCTAGAGCGATTAACCTCTGATCAAGGTATATGTAGCTAGGCCGGAGATCAGCTACCGGTCTCCTAAATGACTTCCTCTTAGGGACTGTGCGTCCTACCGTCCCCCTAGGAGGGGTGTGCACACTCGGGTCTTTAGGATCGTTTTATTCTCGATGCTCTAGTGTTGGATCGGCTTAGGGTAGGACCCTTGCGCAAATAAATTACTTAAAAAAAGATAAACAAAGATTATTGTGGTGATGAATACCACGTGCGCGCTCTACACGACTCGTGTCTTGGGTACACGAGCCGTGTCCGTTGTTACATTGTATTTTCGAGCTCACTGACTTGAGCACGACTCGTGCCAGGCCCCGTTTTAGGCTCTTACCTCCTTTGCGTAGCTTTGTCTATTCTTTGTTAGCTACGCGCCAGTAAGGCGCGTATCTTAATTCTTTTGTATCGCTTAAATGTCTTACTCAGCCTGTGCTGACGTTCTTTGTCTTGGGTTGTGTCCCTACCCTATTCTGGGGCCTGTGTCATCCTTTTGGTGGCGCAGTTGACAGGTTTGCAGATTGAGATGCATTGTATGGTTGAAGCGTCATTGCATGTTGGGCGTTTTGATGAGTCGTCACATATTTGCATTGGGGACGATTTGTAGTTTATCTTTTGGTTTAATTCCCGATTTGTAGATTCAGCTAGAAGTCTTCCGCTGTCATTTGTTCTTCTTGTTTTAAATTAGCCTTGCCGTTGACTTGGCAGTCAATGGTGGCATAACAATCCTTTATTTTTGTATTTAAAGATAGCGAAAATTCAGGGTTGTTACAAGTGCATCTAAAGAGGAGGTGTCTATGCGATTCAGTTGCAGATTTGCATAGAACACACCTATTAACCAGATGCATCCCTCTTTTAACAATGTTGTCGACAGTGGCAAGCTTCCTCTACACAACCATTGCAGAAATAAAGCTGTTTTTAGGAAGATTTATACTGTCCCAAACCACTTTGTGTCATCTCACTTCAGGGAATTTGAGCCGAAAAAAGTTATAGGCTGCCTGAATATCATACTTGTTGCCTTTAGACCAAGATTTGACAGTTGAGCAGAGATCTTCTCCATTGAGCTTCTCAACCATTTCATCTTTCACCCTGATAATAATCCTCCAGTTTTCTGAGTCACTGCTTTTGAACCTGGCTTCAGTCAAAGAGCTGTTCTTGAGCCTATAAGCCCTTATCCAATCTTCCCATAATCCACTGTTACCATTAGCCAATTTCCAAATCCATTTAGCAAGAAGGGCCTTATTCCAAGCTAGGACTTCCTTTATGCTCAAACCTCCCTCAGGTTTTGGAGAACAAATGTCGATCCAACTTTTGTATTGCATTTTCCTTTCTCCTTGCCTAATGTTCCAAAGAAAATTTTTGCTGATCCTGTGAATTGTCTTGACAATACCTTTTGGGAGCAAAAACCCAGCACACCAGAAATTTTCCATGCCAAATATAACTGAATTTATCAGTTGGACTTTCCCAGCATAAGATAATCCTTTAGCAAACCAGCATTCAGTGGAATGTTGAATTTTGCTCACCAATTGCTCATACATGTCACTTGTAAGTCTAGCAGAGTTCAAAGGAATTCCCAAATACCTGAATGGGAAAGAGCCCTCATTAAACCCTGTAATCCTGATAATGTCAAGTTTGATCCTGTCCTGAACTCCAGCAAAATAAATATCAGTTTTGGAGTGGTTTGCCTGCAGACTTGAAACCCTTGCAAACTTGTCTAAGCAGTGCATAGCAGCAGCTACAGAGGGCAGATCACCCGTGATGAAGATCATAAGATCATCAGAAAACACAAGGTGTGTTAATTTGATCTTCGAGCATTGAGGATGATAAGAAAACTGAGGAGAGCACTTCATATTTCTCAAGTATCTTGATAAAATTTCCACACTCAGGACAAAAATGTAAGTAGAAAGTGGATCTCCTTGTCTTAGACCATTCATACCCTTAAAGAATCCTTCATAAATCCCATTAACCTTCAAGGAAAACCAGGTAGAAGTAAGACAGCTGCAGACCCAGCTAACAAACAGAGGAGGGAAGTTGTAGGTGTTCAGCATATCTCTGATGAAATCCCAACTCAGAGAATCAAAAGCCTTTCTAATATCATTTTTTAGAAGACATCTAGGGGAAACATTCTTGAGAGAGTAACCTATGACTAATCCTCGAGAGATAGCAATATTATCAAATATGCTTCTCCCAGAAGTAAAAGCCGCTTGCTCCTTACCAACAATCATCTCCAAGGTACCTTTTAATCTATTAGCAAGAATCTTACTAATGATTTTATAAACAGTAGAGCAGCAAGCAATTGGTCTGTAGTCTGCCACACTGGCTGCATTGAGCTTTTTAGGAATCAAGGTGATCATAGTAGTATTAAGCTTCTTTGGCATCTGATGCTTGTCACAATAAATGAAATCTTGCTTCTGATATAAATAAATTTCTAAAAAGTGCAATTTAACAAGATTAGCTAAAAGTACTATAATTAAAGGGATATTATCCACGATACCCCAAAACTTTCTGACTTTCTCGATGGTACCCCTGAACTTTCCAACTTTCTCCATCTTTTGTTGTTGTCGATTCACGAAAGCTTTTCTCGGACTTTTTTGTTTTTGTTTTTTTCTAGGTTTAAGTAAGAAGGGATGAAGTCATGAAGATGGGTTATACAATTTAGCCTTTTTTTAAAAATTATTTTAATCTGGGTTAATAGAATAGCAACAAATATGGTGGGATTCGGGATAATTTTGGGTTGAGAAAATAATGGGATGAAGATGAAGATAAAGATGAATTTGAGAAAGAAAAAAAATCTGGGTTTTATCAAAATTATCCAAATGGGTTTATGAATTGGGGAAAAGAAGAAAAAATGGATTGGGAATTTTCTGGGCTTGAACTTTGAAGATGATAAATTAATGAAATGAATTTTTGGGATTTTTGTGGAAATTTTTCGGGGCGTATTATGAAGGATGAAGATGGGTTTTTGTGAGGAGATATGATATGGGAGTAGGTGGGTTTGAAAAACTAACTGAGTTAGAGTGTAGTTAGTGAAAAAACGAAAAAGTGGCTGCAAATAGACAAAGCGCAAAGTTCAAGAGCACTTTGGGCAAGTCGAACACTTCAGGGGTACCGAGGAGAAAGTCACAAAGTTCAGAGGTACCATAGATACTATCCCTAAATTAAAAGTACATGTTACGATAAAAAAAAAAAAAAAAAATTAAAAAAATAAAAAATAAAAAATAAAAACTCTTAGGTGTATACAATAGAATGTTTGATCACACTAGACATTTTGGGACACTCTACAATTTTATCCCCGAAAAATTTACATCTGAGTAGTTAAGCAATAAGTGATGATTTTAGCAAGGCAAATCAATACTTTCCAAGGCAAAATCAATGAACTTGTCTGGACAGTAGTAATTAGTGTATTGGCAAAATCATCACCCTAAACAATTAGTATAGGTTGCTATCAAACATTAATTCATTGAAAGCACATGACCATTAATGTAATCATGTTCTAATATGGTGCAAACAAAAAGATTATACGAATTAATACAAACCAAATCATGACCAATATGCGTCGATTTAGATGTGACAAATATAGGGATTACATTTTTTTTTTTTTTCTTTGACAAGATATAGGGATTACTTATGTGTTAGTTTTATGCTGTTTCATTTACTAACTAATTGTCTAAAGTTCGAAGGCTTTTCTAGCCGACAGTACACTATCTTGTTATTATTTACTTAAGTGGGTGGCAAAAAAAAGTGATTGATTGGAATAAGCTTAATTATGACGTTTTGGAACATAATTGGTTCAACTTTTAGGAGCTCTAGAGAAGCAAGTACTACTTGTGCATAACTTGAAGAATGTAGCACTCAAAAATAGAAAAAAAAACTTGAACAATGAAGAGGCATGCTTTATTACTCTATACTCCGATATGCTCGTAGTTAAAAGAGCAAAACGAAACATAAAAATCTTATTAAATCAATGTAGTACTACCAATATGCTCGTAGTGTACAAACATGCACACTAATTGATAGATATTCCGTATATAAAAGTTCATGCTTTTGATATTAGAAGATAGATGATAATACAATCATACAAGCTCAGCCGATAGTTTTATACAGAGTTTAACATAATCTTGCCATCTTTCAGGTTTGCACTTTGTAACTCATTAATTCTTTTTGGCAAGCTCGATCGCAAACCAATTCCATACCGACTTCAAAACGAAGAAAGAAAACCATTGCCAAATCTCGAGCATTAATGCAATGTGGAAAGTGCATCAGTAGTTCAATACCATGAGGCCCATAAACAACTTACAAAATACGTTATTGGGCTTTACAAGTTACGGGTGTAACGGCAAACTAAACTGGTTGGACCAGGCAACGATACATAAATATATCGAGGCATTATAGTATCAAATGGCCTATTAGCTCAGTTGGTTAGAGCGTCGTGCTAATAACGCGAAGGTCGCAGGTTCGAAACCTGCATAGGCCACTTTTTTTCTTTGTTTTTTTGAGATCTATGTGAAGATATTACATTTTTAGTTTCTACTTATAATGACTAAAAAAGGATCTGTAGTTTATGATGTGAAGATATGGTATTTTTTGACAATTTCCCAAAGCTATTATTCTTATCTTGATTTGCTTGAAACAAAATCTAGTAACCCTGACTAAAAAGAGTACGCAATAGGGAATGACTCGACTTGATTCGAGATTGAATAGATACGAGACAAGACTTGACTCAATATAGAGTCGGTCCGACATAACCGAACCCGAAAATCAGTCCTACCTAAACAATTGCCACCTTTAATAATTGGAGTAACTAGCTGTCTAACTAACATATCCGTTCACTTTAAATGAGGTGGAAGCACCCTTGACTTAGATAAGTTCAGTGAACTCACTCGAATTGTCAACTCGATTTCCTGTTTGTTTGCAAACTGCCCTCAAAAGATATTGGAGTTCCAGAAAAGGCCATAACAAATTTGTATCTTCTTTTTACAACATATATAGATTCTTAGTTGCACTCTACGTGATCTTTGTATAGCCACGTTCATACACCATGCTAAACGTCAAATAAGATGGGGTGCGATTTGATCTCAAAAACCATTCTTTTTGGGACAACCCTTGATTATTCTCCTTTGTAACATATGATGTCAAATCAAATGTCTCGCCTCAAAATTTTTTATCTTGCAAGAAATATGGATATGAATAAAAGTTCATTAATAAACATACGAGTAGGATAATATCAATTCAAGATATGAATACACAGTGAATTTTCAAAATTTGTAAATGGAGGATAAGTTTGAAATATATTCGTTCTGAATTGAACCCGGACCGTAATTTTTAACCCTTCACAAGTTCACATGTATTTTAGGTAGAAAGCCTATTTAATGGTGCATTTTGGGAACTATTTGTCACATTATGTCGCAACTTTGGGCACATGTTCAGGCCCTTTGGTTTCGAGTCTCTGTGCGGCCTACTTCTCAATATAAGCCCAAATTAGAAGAATTTAATGTCTTTAAACTCATTACTATGGAGTTGATTAGAAGTATTCCACATTAATGTGGTCGACGAGTTGACAAGTCGTGTAGATAATATCAACAGCAGATTTTCAAACCTTTGCCCGTAGGACATATGATAAAAGTTTGTTTATTTCCTTATTTAAGTGATAGAGATTTTATATTTTTCTTTTTTTTTGTTTTTCGAGTGAGAATCTCACTTAATACTTTTATCATATACTCTATGGACATATGTTAGCAAATTGCTCTCTATATTGAATGTATCATCTATAAAGTCGGCCAAAAACCGAAATAAGAATACATACCACCCATACAGACCAATGTTTTTTTTTTTTTTTTTTTTTTTTTGACAACGATACAGACCAATGTTGATATAATGAAACTCATGATTATTGAAAAGTTGACAAGAAGTACGACAACCCATTACAAATTGCAACTTAGTGGAGTTTGGAGAGGTCACTTGCACAAGCCATGTCGCAACTCGTAATCTTTACTCCACTTGCTCAATCTAGATTTAGGAACCCGCGGTAAGCTCAATCTCAACTAGAGCTTGCCAAACCAGCCACGGGCGGCATACGAATTGCCTCGCCGTTGCACGGCCCGGCACTACCTATGTGTTTTGTTCGTGGAACCAAACCTATTTTAGCTCAGTTTATTTAAATTTGGTCTATTAGAGGGAGATTTACATGACATTTACAAAAAAAAAATGTTACTTGCTACTAAAAGGGATAGTTTTTGTGAATAAAACTATGCAATTTGTAGTTATGCTATTTCTAAACTCTTACCAGTTAGTCAGTTACCACAGTGTCGAGGCACACCACTAAAGAGAAAAATGAGGGAAATGGTTGGGATTTCATCCATGACCCACCATTCTCCACCTTTTGCTTTCTAATCCTGTGCATGAGCACAATATTGCTATATAGAGGCTTGCAATTGTCCGTGAATTGTCGTTTCCTTATTTTGATAGAATGCATATTATGATATGGAACTAGCATTGTCAACCATAAGAAAAATTTATGGTAATTGATCATTTTTCTTATCCAAATAATGGCATTTCCCTTTGAACTTTTAGCCAGAATACAAATGACTCAGGAGTGTGTCAAACTGTCAATTGCTCGTTTTGGAGGAAGAAAATTTTGACACTGTACAAAAAAATGGACTAAGGGCAGGCCGGTGTACATTGACGTCCCCGCTAAACAAGGGTCCAGGAAAAGGTCCCACCATAAGGGTGTAACGAGGTCAAGCCTTCCCTTGTCAAATTTGACAAGAGGCTGGGCCCATGACTTGAACCCGTGACCTATTGATCAAACGACAATACCTTTAACGGTGCGCCAAGGCTCCCCTTCTGTACAAAAAAATGGACTGCACCAAGAAATTTCGACATTTTGGGTCTTATGGGCCTAGTATTAGTATTGTAAACAAAGTTATACACCCCCCCCCCCCCCAATTGGGTCATTATCTTAGACCATTTTCACACATACCTTTTAATTTGGGCCACATTATCTTAAGACGGAGTATATTATGGGAGGCAAGAAATCCAGAGAATACATGGATGGTTCTACGCACCCCTGTATGTTTATGGCGCGTGCATCACTCGTGTGCGTGAAACGTGCTTTAGTTCATGTGTTTGAAATAGGTTTATGTGGAGTAGTCTATTCGTTCTTCAACATTATGTGGTGCACATGGATATGAGGTTGACGCGCATAGCTTCATTAGCCATTGTATAGTGAATTTGTTCTATATCAATGTCATTTGCCTGTCTAATATTATCAAGAATTCTCGATTCACACATATGGCTTCCTTAAAAGACATTTTTAGTACTAGTAGAAAAAGAACAACTACTCAATATTGCTAAAATTGGGCTCCATGAGACTCTGAATCAGACTCCCAACTTTGAAAAATCAGGTTCTCATTTCATAAAATGATGAAATTATCCTAACCATGTAGTATCACTTTATTATGTATGGTGCATGCTAAATGAAAGCAATAGAACGTCAGTTTTCCTTCAAGAGACTGTAGTAGTATTAAATTTGTGTAGTATGCTTGTCGCTAGCTAGTACGAGTAACAGATTTAGAAGTTCTTAGCTTGTATGTAAGTCTCGTTTGTATGTATGTTACAGAAGATAAGAAAAGAGTTGAAGATTTACTTAATAATATCAAATTGGTTGGTTGAGCATTGTTTCAGGTTCAAATCCTTATATTTTTTAGCTTGATAACAACATTAATCGTACCAAGGTGTATACAATACTATTGTTCAAAATAAAGAGTGATCGAGTTTACTCAAGGGGCGCTTGACAAATGTCGTGTTTTGCATTGGTGGCTTAGTCCTGTCGCAATCCTGACTAGAAAGATGCCAGACTCAAAATCCACTCATGTGGCTAGTGGCCTATTGGCCAATATCCATACCATATCAATTGATATACTATGTATGTGAGCCTTTCATGAACATGAGACATATTTTGGCGCGCATGATTATGAGATAGGGATTTGCATTACTAGATAAATTTCTAAGATTTTGTATGCGTCGGCTGTAATGTATGCATGTCTAACCATTCCATTTTTCGCTAAGTTGTGATCTCTCCTTTCACTTTGTCAGATCATTACAATACCGATCCTACTTTGATCATCCTTCCCAATTACTTAAAGTTATTAAAAAAAAAAAAAGAACTTGGTTCAAGACAAAACGGAAAAAATGGATAGGAGTTAGGAGTAAAAGGAAAACATTCATTGTTGCACAACCACATTGACTGAAAGTTAGATCGGGACATAGTTGTTAACTGTATGTCAGAAGATGCAAAACATCCAAGGTGACAGAGCACTCTGCTCCCCACAAAACCCAACATTACTCTGTTATCTTTCACTAACATAACAAAGGATAAAAGTTTATGACCCCCCATTTTGGCCATTTCCCATGCATTTTTCTTCCATTTCCACATAGAAAAGCATTAATCTTTCATTTTTGTAAAGGGTCTCTCGACCTAAACTTTTATTTCATATACGCTTCAAATATCAATTTTTTGTAATATGTTAGAACTTTTAAATTTATCTCGTATATTTGTACTAAAGGGGTAGAATTTAGCAAAACAATGAAGTATATTATATAATAATATATCACACTTTTTTTTTTTTTTTCTCATTACTCTCAATCATTTTAAAAGCTCCATATTATATATATTCTCCTCCTTGCTTTACATTCCTCCAAAATTCCCAAAACATACCACACCACAAAAACACCCCAAATATGTCCACGACAAGCCTTTCTGATTACAAGAAGCCTCCCTACCGGCGAGACAACTCCGGTGAGCTCGGAGTTTTCGAAGCATCACGCTACTTCTCCGAATACAATGACAAGTGTTCCCTTGTGGGAGGTGAAGAGATGGTGATCAAAGAAGGTAGGAAGCAGGGGTATTTGAGGCAAGGCAGAGCTAGCTTAGACACGCCCTCCTCAAAACAACATCACCATGAACATTACAACAAACAATTACACCAAAACCAACAACAACTACAACAACAACAAGTAAAAGAAAAGAAGAAATACAAGCAACCAAGTTCACCAGGTGGTAAGCTTGCTCACTTCTTAAGCACGCTTTTCAACCAAGCAACTATAACCTCTAATTCTAAGAAGAAAAACCCGAAATCGACACAATCCGTGAAAGATGAAGATGAAAGCCCTAGTGGTAGAAGGAAGAGGAGGAGTAGTATGAGCCATTTTCGGTCGACGAGCTCTGCTGTTAATGATGCTAATAAATCATTCTACTCTTCTTCAGTATCAGGGTTTAGAACACCACCTCCTTACACTATCAACAGTACTACTACCACAAAAACATCCCAAAATCTCAACACATTCTCTGATTACAAAGAAGTTTTAGCCAATTTGTCCAAGTACAAGACCCTTGAAAATGGGCAAATATATGCAAAAGATGGTAAAATTAGAGCAACAAATTTCGATAAGTTGGATGAGAAAACAATCAAGGCCAATAATAATAATGGGTTTGTGGAGGTATCAAAGAATTATTGTAAAAATCACGGCAATCATAATCAAGAGAAGACAAGAGTAAGCAAGAAGCTTGATGAAGAAGTTGATGATGATGGTGCAGAAAGTGATGCAAGTTCTGATCTTTTTGAGCTACATATTGATGATTTTGAGTTTGGGTTTTCTTCAACAGAATTACCTGTTTATGAAACTACTTGTGTGGGTAACATCAAGAGACCATTGTCCACAACAATTACCAATGGACCTATCAAAATTTGAACTAGGAGGAGATTTGTCATTTGATGTATGTGTTATTAGGAAATTTTATTATTCAGGAAAATTAAGTATATAGTACATTTGAGTTCCATTGTAAATCTATATTAATCATCTCATGTTATAATTAAATCACAAAAAATTACAAGGTGAATTGAAGGTCACTTTTTATTTTGACAAAGAGATTATTTTCTCGAATAATTGAGTCCGGATCCGAGTCGCACAGCAAAAAAAAAAAAAAAAAAAGATTTACAAAAATGGTCTCGACGAAGATTATGAAGAGGCTTGTACAAGCAAGGCATACAAATTCTGATTCTAACTCTGACCTAGAATCGGGGTATGAACCAAAGTGGGTGTTGGACATGATATCTTGACAAGTTAACTATCATATTTGGGCCATTGTCTACCCCCGGACATGTTTCATCTCACGTTATGCCCAAAAACGAAGTACAAGTGGCCGTATAATTCAAGAGCATTGTGGTTGCCTTTACATTAGATTTCAAACCAACGTAAAGAACCAAAAGAAATTGAGGGAGCAAGATATATATAAGAACATGAATCAACACTATGAGAAGGTTAATAATGAAAATGAACAATATAAATGTACCAAAATGAAAAGAACAAAAAAACGGTAAATTCAGATGGTGCTTCTGAATTTTGTTAAAATGCGCATGGTGTCCCCACTTTGCAATCTACTACTCTATGATACCCCTAAACAAATATTGATGAATGAATTGAGAACATTAATTACTAATTACTAGTTACTAGTAATAATTATTAGTTGAATAAGTAATTAATTACTCGTAGAACTTAGTCAACTTACAAAGCATAAACAGAACAGTAAGAAGGAGCGCGGAGCACCTCCCCATTATTGGTTTTTTTTTTTTTTTTTTTTTAAACTACAAAAATAATAACTTGATTAGAAAAGACGTATAAGGGTTATAACTTGTGACTTGTTATAAGACTGCTAGTCTGCTACATGACTAAATCCTTATGTGCTTTTATATAGACACAATCTTTGCTTATTACAAATAGATATTCAGCCTTAAGATATAACTCAATCAAAAGTCTAGGTCGTCATTGTTGAAGGTTTCTAGGAGAATAAAGAGAAGAATAGTATGTATATTATTGTATCTCTGTCATAGGACTCGTACAAGAGGTATATATATACCAATATGCATACAAAGACAAAAGGAAAGGAGAATCAATCTAACCGTAATCATAGGGCTATACTACCTTAATTAAACACTATAATATTGCAATGATATTATTACGATAACCTAACATAATTAGGAGATATATGTCAAGATATCACAATAATCTTAACACCCCCCCTCAAGCTCAAGGCGGATGCAGGGAACCCATTTTGAGCTTGGACACCAATTCATTGAAACGTCCAGGAAGAAACGCCTTAGTAAAGACATCAGCCGTTTGGCTTTCGGAAGAGACTGGAACTAGATTGAGATCATGTTGTAACAGATGTTGCCGGATAAAATGACAATCGACTTCAATATGTTTCGTCCTTTCATGAAAGACATCATTGTGAGCAATTTGAATAGCACTTTGGTTATCGCAATGAAGATCTGTGGGTGTTGATTGACAAGCTCCCATATCATCTAAAAGCCACCGAAGCCATAAAAGTTCAGAAGTGGTTTCAGCCAAAGCTCGATATTCCGCTTCTGTGCTAGAACGTGAGACCACAGTTTGCTTTTTACTTTTCCACGAAATAAGAGAGCTCCCTAGAAAGAAGCAATTACCAGTAGTAGATCGTCGATCAGTGGGATCGCCAGCATAATCGGAATCAGAGTACGCTTGTAATATAAGGGGCGAATCAAAAAGAAATTGAAGGCCATGAAACATCGTACCCTTTACATAACGAAGAATCCGGAGTACAGCGGCATAGTGTGTCGTGCGGGGTGCCGACATAAATTGACTAACAATGTGAACTGCATATGCAATATCCGGACGAGTAACGGTCAAATATATAAGACTTCCAACAAGTTGTCTGTACAACATAGGTTCTGGCAAAGCAACACCATCTGTCGGTGTGAATTTCACATTTGCTTCAATAGGAGTAGGCTCAATCTTGGTGTCATCAAGACCTGCTTTCGCCAGAAGTTCACCTGCATATTTGGCTTGGGTGAGATGATAGCCATTTTGATCCGCAGAAACTTCTAAGCCAAGAAAGTAGCTTAGACGACCAAGATCCTTCATTTCAAAATTTTGGTTCAGAAATAATTTCAGGTCTCGAATGCCATCTAAATCATCACCAGTGATAATCATGTCATCTACGTAAAGTAGTAAGAGAATACAACCTTTCTCCGTACGTTTTATGAAAAGGGCATGATCGTATGCACTGGAGGTGAAGCTGAGGCGAGAAATAGTAGAGCTGAACTTAGCAAGCCAAGCTCGCGGAGCTTGTTTTAACCCGTATAATGCTCGTCGAAGACGACAGACTTTGTTGGGAGGATGATCATAACCTTGAGGAGGTCGCATATAAACTTCTTCACTGAGATCACCGTTAAGGAAAGCATTCTTCACATCCATTTGGAAAAGATCCCATTTCTTACTAGCGGCAACAGCAAGAATGCTTCGAACAGATGTGAGACGTGCTACAGGAGCAAATGTTTCTTCGTAGTCAATGCCATACTCTTGTTTAAAGCCTTGAGCAACAAGACGAGCTTTATACCGTTCAATAGAACCATCAGACCGAGTTTTTATTTTGTATATCCATCTGCACCCTACCAATGATTTGTTAGAAGGCAAATCAACCAACTCCCATGTATTGGCTTTAAGTAAGGCGTCCAACTCTTCCTTCATTGCTTGTTGCCATAAAGGATCACTACTCGCCTGTCGATAAGTTGTGGGCTCATAAAGTGACTCGATAGCAGCATAACAACTGTGACGCTGGTAGTCTTTATGCCATTCAGGAGGACGACTCACTCTAGAGGATTGCCTTGGTTGAAAGGTATCTGAGATGATTCTCTCTTCTGTTATAGGAGGAGATTCAGGTGTATCGGCATCATTGCTGCATGCTGGAGAAGGAGAATCAGATAATACATGAGAGTCATTGCTATTACCTAAAGAAGATAAAGATTCACCGCTGAGAGAGCTTTCAATGGTCAAAGATGAATCAGCAACCGGAGAATCACCAACGTTGATGTTGTCTACATCAATGCTGTTATCAGGAAACAAGTCAAGATTAACATTAGTGAAATATGGTATAGTAGGCTCAGAAGAGTGAAAGCTTGAAACAGAGGTAAACATCTTGTGTTCCCAGAACACTACATGTCGAGAAATTCGTATCCGCCTTGCTATAGGATCCCAACACTTATATCCTTTGTGTGCGGTGCTGTACCCAAGAAAGCAACATAATCTTGCGCGGGGTTCCAGTTTTGTATATTCATGAGACTGAAGAAGCACAAAACTCACACATCCAAAGACACGAAGAAAATCATAATTTGGAACTCTGTCATACAATCGTTCATAGGGAGACTTGTGACCGACCACAGAGGAGGGAAGCCGATTTATATTGTACACTGCAGTAAGGGCAGCCTCCCCCCAAAAATACTCTGGACATGATGCCGAAATAAGCAATGCTCGAACAGTGTCCAAAATATGACGGTGCTTGCGCTCAGCACGCCCATTCTGCTGGGAAGTACCAGGACAAGAATGCTGTAAATTTGTCCCTTGACTAGCAAGAAAACTTAGAAAATTCTTCTCCTTGTACTCCATTGCGTTGTCAGCACGAAATGTTTTTATTTTGCAATCAAATTGGGTTTGTACCATAGCAGCAAAATTGTAGTAGAGTTGCTGGAGTTCAGAACGATTCTTAAGGAGATAAATCCAAGTGTATCGTGAGTAGTCATCAACAAATATAACAAAGTATCGTGATCCGTTGTATGTAATATTTGGTGAAGGGCCCCATATGTCTGAATGCACAAGATCAAATGGAGCAATGGAAATTGACTCATTATTATTAAAAGGCAAGGCATGGTGCTTTGCAAGCTGACAAGAAACACAATCTAATTTTTCTTGTTTAATAGAGCCTAAGACACCACTAGAAATCAAAGAATTTAATCTAGAGTGGGAGACATGACCCAATCTTGAATGCCAGATACTGTGAGACACTGAAGCAACATAGGAACCAGACCCATGATGGGGTACTTTCAGAGAAATGGCTTCGAATAAACGTCCAACTCTACGTCCTTTTCCTAGTATTCGGCCACTCTCAGGATCCTGCACATAACAACCACCGTTCGAAAAATGTACTTCCAATCCATTTTCACAGAGTTGACCCACAGAGATAAGATTTAAAGCAAGGTCAGGAACAAGAAAAGCATCACGTAATGAGAAATTGGGAGTGGACACATCACCGCTACATGTAATTTGCATAGCAGAGTTATTGGCTGTTCTAACAGTTGGTGGGAATAATGAACGATGTTTGTTAGTCACGTCACCAGTATTAGATGTCATATGATTGCAACAACCAGAGTCAAAAAACCAAGAGTGTGATGTACCTGGAGTGGCTGATAACACAGATGTGGATGTATTTGCACTCATCTGATTTATGAATTCTTGTAAGTCATTCAAGGTAATGGACGTGGGCGGAGAATCAACCACAGCACCAGAAGTGTGAAATCGAGGCTGAAACTGACGATTGTACTGTTTGGCCTTGTTTTTGGCTATAAGCTTGCGACATTCCTTGATTGAATGACGAGGGTGCTTGCAATAGCGACAAGTGGTCTCAGTTGATGCTGCCACGACAATATCAGGAAGGATGGGCTCAATTTTAGGTTTCAATATCCCAAGGCGCGTCTCCTCGGAAATTAACTCAGCAACAGCATTCTCTAGAGTCGGGAATTTCTCTCGATGAAGAAGAGGACCACGTACGCCTTCGTAATCATCATGTAACGCCATGATAAATTGCATAAGGCGTAATTTATCACGATAGTTACAAAACTTTGCACTGTCCGCGACATTTTCAAATTGCGGTTCAGATAGGGCCAATTGATCCCAAACAGAATGCATTTGGGCAAGGAATTCGTTGATAGACTGACCTTTAGTTTGTTTCATATTTTGGAGACTCTCAAGAAGTTGGTACTGATGTGCAATATCAGTAGTAGAATAGCGCATAGACAACAAATCCCAAACATCCTTGGCAGTCTCAAAACGACCAAACTGAGCTTTAATAGGCCCAATAGTAGTGTTCCGAAACCATGTCAAAATTTGATGATTCTTACTATCCCATAGTTCTAGTCTATCAGCATAGGAAGCAGCGTCTTCAGTCTTTTGCTGAACAGGTATAGTGACATCACCAGTACAATAACGCCACAATCTACGACCTTTCAAAAAACTACGCATTTCTTGAGCCCAAAACACATAATTTGTGCCATCTAAGACAGTCTTAATAGGCTGAATAACATCCACCTTTTCCATAATAGCAACGCAAGGACTGAATTAAATATGATGTAGTAATCAAATAATAGAAGGAACACACCTGTGAAAGGCTGAAAATAGACGATTGAGAGATTAGACTCTGGTAAATCAGAGTATGATTGGGCGAAAGCCAACAACGAACGGGACAAAACAATGAATTGAGTGCACTTGTAATCGAGCAAAGGGCAGCAAATGAGTCGAACACCGCCGAAAAAAAACTCTAACGTCGCCGTCAATCAGTGCGGAAGCAAGAAAATCCCAGAATTTGTGATGAGTGAATCGTGAGGATCAGATGGGGAAAAACAAATGAAGAGTGCCCCCACTGTGGAAAAGTGTAAAATATGGTTGGTAGGATAGAGTACCACGTGTGTGGAGTAAGTCAAAGGCTTGTTTTCTCATAGAAATTGTAATTGAAAAAGCATGTAGTAGGGAACATAGCCTGATACCATGTTGAAGGTTTCTAGGAGAATAAAGAGAAGAATAGTATGTATATTATTGTATCTCTGTCATAGGACTCGTACAAGAGGTATATATATACCAATATGCATACAAAGACAAAAGGAAAGGAGAATCAATCTAACCGTAATCATAGGGCTATACTACCTTAATTAAACACTATAATATTGCAATGATATTATTACGATAACCTAACATAATTAGGAGATATATGTCAAGATATCACAATAATCTTAACAGTCATCATCAATGGTTAAGGTGTGGTTTGTGATTTTATCATTACTGTGTCCCCTCAAGTATGAGTAATTTGTAATCGGGTGGGTTGGATCAGTTTCGAATTAGGCTCAAGATGGATTAGGCATATCATACATGCATATTCGGGTTTAATCAGTCAAAATGACATGTAGGGTGGAGTCTGGTTCATTTCAGGTCATTACAAGGTTGGGTTCAAGTGGGGTTGTGTCGGGTTGCCGTTCATAGAGGTGGATGCGCAAGTGCACAACGATCCTAATTGGGAACATATATATTGGACCAAAACCCGGACATGGAAATTTAGGTCCAGATCAGCCGTTTTTAGACTGGAAGAGTGGACTAGATTCATTGAAAAGTTTATACTATTTTACCTCGTCTACAAAAAAATAAAAATAAAAAAAAAAGATATGTAATTATTTGTAAAAAGAAGTACTCCATCCGTTTCTTTAATTTCTCAATCAATTCTTTCTATTTGACAGATTGACCCATTTAAATTTCCTAATCTACCCTACCTCGTCAAACTAAAGTACTAATCCTTATTTCAAAACCATCATTAGGGATTGGATTTTTCGGATCCTAGAGTGAAACGAACACATGATAAGTGAGTATAGTGAGGATAAAATGATCATTTTGTAAGCCAAAAAATACATGGGGGTGATTAATTGAAGATAAAATGATCATTTTGCAAGTCAAAAATAACCCTAAAAAATATAAGGAATTCCTTTAAACGGTTCAAAATGAAAATGGTGAAGAATTTATCAGCGCGCAGAGATTAACTTACTAGGCTCACTTCTCCGATTATTGTTTCGGGAGGTAATACCGAGTAGGCTCTTCCTCCTTCCTCCAGTCCTATTTTCAGCATATCTATGGACGTGTAGACTTGCAGTCATGGGCCAGCTTACCGATTTTTAACAAGTTCGGGCCCTCAGCCGTATATTCGGTCCAATTCTTTACCCGTTAATCCTCTTCGGCTTTCTTCCGACATAACGTGTTTTGCCGATTTATGCGTGGTACTCAATGTCTTGCAAATTTGTACAAAATACCCTTGAAATTTGACTGTTTGCACATGCTACCCTAAACTTAACCCTCCCATTAACACCGTCAATTTTCTAAAAAAAAAAGAGGGTTAATTCACGTGA
Organism: Spergularia marina; assembly: GCA_963680865.1. Classification (NCBI taxonomy): domain Eukaryota; kingdom Viridiplantae; phylum Streptophyta; class Magnoliopsida; order Caryophyllales; family Caryophyllaceae; genus Spergularia; species Spergularia marina. The sequence continues at coordinate 6,019,428 of OY804545.1, read as the reverse complement.
TACCCTCGTGTGTTGCCGATTTGCACGTGGTACCCAGTGTTACAAATTTGTACCAAATGTCCTCAAGATTTGACTCTTTTTACATGTTACTATTACCTTTAAAATTTCGTTAACACCGTTTAAAAGTTGATTTCAATAGAGAAGTAAAAAATGGTGCTTATGGTGTTTATTATGTATGACAATGATGGTGGTGGTGGAAAAGAATGAAGTTGTTGATAACGGTAGTGGAGAAGAATGAATATGGTGATGATGAAAGGGGGGGGTGGGGGGAGAGAGATGGTGATGAAGGAGAAAATCAAGGTTTTTTTCCCCTCCAATTAACGATATTAGCGGAATTTTAAAGGTAAAGGTACCATGTAAAAAAAAAGTCAATTTTGACGGTATTTGGTACAAATTTGCAAAACACTGGGTACCATATGCAAATCGGCAAAACATGAGGGTACCACGTGAATTAACCTAAAAAAAAATTAACGGTGTTAATGGGAGGGTTAAATTTAAGGTATCGTGTGCAAAGAGTCAAACCTCGAAGTATTTTGTACAAATTTACAAAACATTGGGTACCACATGCAAATCGACAAAACACGAAGGTACCATGTGAATTAACCCTTTTTCTTTAAGGTGGACATAAGTTTTCTTCTTACAATATCATATACTCCCTCCGTCCCCTCTTTAAACACCTCATTTTCCTTTTCGGGGTGTCTTTCTTTAAACACCTCATTTTCCTTTTCGGGGTGTCTTTCTTTAAACACCTCATTTTCCTTTTCGGGGTGTCTTTCTTTAAACACCCCATTTTTCTTTTCAGAGTGTCTTTCTTTAAACACCCCATTTTTCTTTTCAGAGTGTCTCTAAAACCAATAAACAAACCACTCATTATCTCCAAAAAATAATAAACAAACCATCTATTATCTCCAACAATAAGAAGCAACCACCCACTATGTCCAACAATAATAAATAAATCACTTATTATCTTCAATAATAATAAACAAAACACACCACCTTAATTCACGTGAAAAAAGGAGCGGAGTGTTTAAAAGGGTGACGGAGGGAGTATTCCGCATTCTCTCCTTTTTCACGGTAAAACTAATGTGATTTGTGTCATATGATCATGTCTTGTCAGTTGTCATAAATACTATTAATCACTGCAATTAAAAAAATATTAAGCATAAAGTTTAGAATTGTTTTTCATCTTTATTACTCCCTCCATTTCATTCAATCGTTTACGTTGGGTTCAGATTCCTCTCACAAAATCCGACCCAACTTAAATGATGGAATGAAATAGAGGGAGTATTATTAATACATCACCTTAAAATGTGACGAAATATAACGTTTACCTTTCATAGAATGTACTCATGTATGAAGTGAACATCAAGTGATTAATGTTTATGTGCCACTGGAATTGGTACACTTAAAAGTACCGTATCAATAAGTTGCAAAGAATCCAAGGTGACAGAGTACTCTGCCCCCCACACACCCCAACATTTCTCTGTTATCTTTCACTAACATAACAAAGCATCAAAGCTAATGACCCCCCATTTGCCCATTTTGCCCATACTTGGTTCATCTTTTTCCACCCCCACAAAAGCAAATCTCTTATTTTACGGTGGGCTCTAAATAAACCTTTTTGTAGCATTACTCCCTTGAATTTCATTTTTCTTTTAGAAATTTGAGCGGAAAATGCTTATTCCGCAATTTCATTTTCATATAAAATTATAAACGGCAACAACTGTCTCTTTTACGAGTTTTAACATTTTTTTAGTATTCTTATTCAAGTGTTAAAGTATGTTAATATATCTATATGTATTAATTCGATTAACTATAAAAAAAAAAAAAAAAACTATATGCCAGTAATATATTTCTCTTCTCATGATTTTGTTCTTACGTTCATAAGCTTTAATTATCATTTTTACTTACACTCCTTCTCATTATTCCCAATCCCACTCAATTCAAAAATCAAATATTTTCCTCATTACATTATTACATTCTTACCACCCCCTCAAAAAAAAAAAAAAAAAAAAAAAAAAAAACCAAAAACATACCATACCTCACAAAATCCCCTCAACCATGTCCACAACCCTTTCGGATTACAAGAAGCCTACCCACCGGCGGTACGGCTCCGATGAGCTCGACGTGTTCGAAGCGGCACGGTACTTCTCCGACTACAATGACAAAGGCTCACTAATGGGTGGTGAAGAGATGATGATCAGAGAAGGGCATTTGAGGCAAGGAAGAGCTAGCTTAGACATGCCTTCCTTAAAAAAACATTATTATCAAAACTACATAATAATGTCTCAACAACAAGATGAAAAACAAAAACAACAGCAAGAGATGAAAGAAAAGAAGAAATACAAGCAACCAAATTCACCAGGTGGTAAGCTTGCTCACTTCTTAAGCACGCTTTTCAACCAAGCAACTATAACCTCTAATTCTAAGAAGAAAAACCCGAAATCGACACAATCCATGAAAGATGAAGATGAAAGCCCTAGTGGTAGAAGGAAGAAGAGTAGTAGTATTAGCCATTTTCGGTCGACGAACAATAATGATGTTAATCATGCTACTAAATCATTCTGCTCTTCTTCAGTTTCAGGGTTTAGAACACCACCTCCTTACACTATCAACACTAGTACTCCTACAAAAACATCCCAAAGTCTCAAGAAATTTTCTGATTACAAGGAAATTTTAACCAAGTTTTCCAAGTACAAGATTCATTCAAATGCCAAAGGTGATAAGATTAGAGTAACAGATCAAGTAGTGAAGAAAAGTGTAAGCAAGAAGTTTGATGAAGTAGTAGTAGTAGTGGATGATGAAGATGCAGAAAGTGATGCAAGTTCTGATCTTTTTGAGTTACAAATTGATGATTTAAATATTGGGTTTTCTTCAACTGAATTGCCTGTTTATGAAACTACTCATCTTGACAACATCAAGAGACCTTTGTCAGCTATAGTTAACAATGGACATATCAGAAACTAAACTTGTTTGGTTGAATATTTTTTTTCTTCTGTTGTTGAAGTTTGTTTCTTAGAGGAAACAATGCAGGGTGTCAGAGGTCGTCATGGGTTGGAAGACTAGCTCACACAGGCTAGTAGGGTTCCATCTTAAAACCAATTGGCAGATCGAGGAGGAACCCACCATCATATAAACTAGTCCCCAGTCTTTTCTCCAATGTGGGATAATATCACACAACTCATATGTGGGTCGTTGTCACTCCAACACAGGGTTGAACACTCATTTGCGGCAACAATATCAGCTACTGCGCACGAGCCCGTGCAGTGACAATGGAAGCTCTTGTGGAGTGGAGTGATAATTATTGTATGTACAAGAAAATAGATTGGTTTTTGATGAATTTTTTGTATAATTTTTGTGTAATAAGGAGTTTTTATTTGTGTTTTTCAGTGTTTATTTTTGTTTACAGCAGAAACTTTAAGTTGTTATGTCTTCTGCAATGTACAGTAGTATGGAATGTTTGTTTGTCCTACGAATGTATACTAATTTCATTTGTTTGTTTGTTTTTTTTTTTCTAGAAAATGAAAGATGTCAAAAGGTATTGATTGTAGAGTAGTATAGTGAAGAAACAGTCCACATTATCCATGAATCCATGATCATAGGAGCAGACTGTGGAGTGAAAGACACGACCCACCAAAGATTTGCAACTTTAGTAAACCAAGTACGGATCGGAGTATTATGAAACTTAGTTAATACATATTATACACGACCTACCAAATGAACTGTTTAATGCTAACATGGCAGTAAAATTGAGACAATCATAACAAAATTGAATGAGGGTAAGTAAAATTGTTAGTCTTACATGGGATATCAAGTTGGGACTTTGGGAGAGGTCATATATATATATATTGGAAGAAAAATGCTAGTATTTGAGATATTATACACGTTTCATTTCTATTGTACGAGGTTTGCTAACCTCAACACTGTATTGTGGTAAAGCATGTAAAGACACGTGAAAGAACGGTAGGCAATTGAATGAAAACTCTTACCATTTCGCATTAGTCTTATGCGTGCTTGGTCCTAGCACAGTGCTAAGCCTCGCAAATCTCCTACTCCGTATTATACACTATGTTTGATTTGAGATCGAGGATGAAACTAAGTGTTTTCATAATATATCTCTCGTTGGGAACTCATGCATGTAACTTTTACAAAGAAAAATATTGGTCTTATTTGAGATATCAAGTACATTTTTTACTTCTATTATGCACTACGTTTGATTTGAATTGGGAGGATGAAGTTTTCTCATGAAGCTATTCCACGAAGAAAAAAAGGGTACGGAAACAAGGAATAGCGAAAGGCAAAGACAAAAGATCAGGTAGCGTTTCAAATGGGCCATAATTGGGCGCAGTGACATCTCCAAGTCCAAGCCAGATTAATGGTTGAAAACCAGAATTAAGGCCCAACGGATCAGTACAGCCCAAATTCAGATACGAGGTCCACCGGAATGACAATCTTTTTCTTCACTAATATAATTGCTGAGGCGATTACGACTTTACGAGTACAATTCAGATTAGATTAAATCAGTTCTCAAAATGTCGCTCCTCCAAATTTTTATTTGTGAACATTATTGTGTGATCATGTTACCTTATCTTCTCAACCTTTTAAAATTTATTTGTGCTATAGTTTAACTAGAATGATTAATCTTATTGACTATTGAATCGAATTTCTTATTCAAATCAAACGTGAATAAAAGGAGGTCCAAAGGATATACTCATATACGCTTTTATTGTTGATAACCACCGTCGTGATTCACCGTAGTAGAGGGTTCGGGGGAGTGTGATGGCCGAAGGGGAATGCATAATGGAGAAGAGACAAGTACAACAACTACATGGGAGACATGAACTCATGAAGCATTTAATCAAGTCATAACTCATGATAGGCAATGTATGAATATAAGTCAACGAATGCATTGTGGTGTAAGTAATGCTTCAAATATTGTGGAAATCAAGATATTTAGCCCTACTTATCGCTAAAAAAATTCATGTTTGATTTTGACGTGTCATAGATTTGATTAAAGTAAATGAAAAAAATTGATACAATCTCATTCATATCCATGATATACATTTTTTAGGGGTTTATATTTCATTTGTCCATAAAATTCTATCCTTTTCGTATTTTAATATCTTTTTTTCCCGACATTTTTCATGTGTTAATACATTTTCCATATCTCAATAACTAAAAAATGACCAAACTACCCTTTTGGTCCAACTAGCAAGTTGATTTTTTTTTTTGTTTGTTCATGTGCAACACATTTTTTCTTCTCTTTTGGTGCTATTTACAACTTAAATGTACTTGTGTATCACTCCGTCCCAAATTAAATTTCCCATGTAATTTGAAATCCTCTCACATACTACTATTCCATGAGAAGTTTAATTTGAGATGAATTGGTAATTGTTTGTCACTCCTTTCTTGATATATCTTAAATCTCAGTCAACAAATGGAAATATGGAGATATGAAGTAAAATATCATTTCTAATTCAAATGAAATTTAACGTTACTTTCTGTATAAGGATTATGAAACTTATCTGGCATGACCAAAGCTACTGCAACTCTGCGAGTCATCACACAAATTTTTAGTTCAGAAATGACCCAACATGAGACTCTATACTAGTATGAAGAAGTTTACATGATAGATCTATTCTCACACTCTATTAGATTTTTTTTTTGTCTATTTCGGGAAAAATTAATCAATATTTTCATTTAAAATTTAACCCTTTTCTAAGGTTATTTATAACCTACCCTCGGAGGTATTTGGCAATATTGTACTCCTGAGACAAAATTCCTTTTAACTGCAAAATAAAACTGCTCCCCACAATTATAAATTTCGTTGTTTTTTTAAATTAATTTCTATTTTCTTTCAAGGGCTACAACAAAACAAAATATCCCCGATATAACAATTGTTTTTCTAATTCTCAAAACTTTGACAAATGGGACCCTCAGAAAAAAAAAAAACTTTGAAAATGGAAAACATGGGCCGCTGAGTAAAAAATTGGGCTTTAAATTCTGACCATAGGGTGAAAAGATTAATATTTGATGAAACTAATGGGCAATTGCACAAGAGATTGGTAGGCCAAGCAATGAAATGGACATGCATCTGCCTCTTTAATGGGGGAGTTCCAAAAGACCACAAAAATGGCCTATTTTTTTTTTTTTTACTTGCCAAGGTATAATCCTCTAATTAAACAGACTTTGACATTTCACCTAATGAATAATGAGAGTGATTAATACACTATCCACCTTGGCCCAAGTAAGTGCTCATTCCTCTGACTAACATTAATCACCTCATTATCTAATTTCAGCTAACTACAATCGTAAAGACGCTGCAAATTCAACACGTTATTACTACTTATAATCAGACTCAAAACTCGAACTAAATATACTCTAAAAGCAAAGCACTAGTGAAATCAACGTGTGAATTAAATCTCGTACTCGGTCACAATTAATTACACATAATTACAAAACAAAAGCAATCAAAGGTAAAGGTGATTGATTTCATGGCTTTGTGTGAGCGTGATGGGCATGAAAATTACATGTGTTTTAGTATTTACAAATAAAAAGAAACAGAAAAGAACAAAACACAGACATGAAATGTTGACCCTCACTCACTATGAATAATTGAATATCTGCCTCGACATCTTCAACCTCAAGTTTCAACCCCACCCCCACAACTGAAACGAACACCTCTTTACTAATTACTTCTTCTTCTACATCCTATTAATCCCATTTTCTCTCTCCTCTTAATCACTAATCCTCACTAATCACTATTATTGTGGTATGCTATAAAATCCCATCTTTTTTTTACTCTTAATTTCTCATCTTTTATCTGGGTTTTGTCCAATTTGTTGAGAATTGGAGTATTTTAGTGTAAAGTTTCAATCTTTATACCCAGGAAAGAAGGAATTGAGCTTATCTTTTTCTGGGTTGTGTGTTTGAGAAGTTTAGGATTAATTGGTATTTGATGATTTTGAGTTTACTTTATTTTAAAAATCTGGGATTGTGTTTAGGACTTTAGGTTGATGCTGATCTGATTGAACTGCTATAAATAATATGTTTATAAGTTCAAGTTTTTGTTTTCTGATTGAATTATTTCACAATTTGACCTTTTTGTGTGGTAAAATTCTGTGGGTGTAATTTTTACAGTGGTTGATTATTTTTTGACAGGTTGGGTAAAAAAAAAAAAGATGGATTCTTGGAAGTATATGTCAGAAGGAAGGAGTGTTTGTTTATCAGAGGAATTAGATTTTCAATATGATAATAATTATCATCATCATGGATATAATAATAATAAGAGTAAATTGATGGGGTGTGAATTGAAACCCTTGGTAAATAGTGAAAATAATTACCCACTCGTGTCAAATACGCAAGCTTTAGAGAGGTTAGATTTCATGGACGTGGGTTTTTCTGATGAGATCAGGAAGTCTTATTCTATGTCTAGTGAACCAAGTGGAGAAGTTTTGAGTGATGAAATTGGTACTGATTATGGTAATGTAGCATCTCCTTCATTTGGTGAGGAGAAAGATTTTCTTATATCTTCTGAGTTTATGCAATCAAAAGATATGTCTTTTGTTGATTTGAAGTTGGGTAGATTGAGTGACGGGCGAGTGGCGAAAAATGGTAAAATGTTAGATGCTAATGTTGTACCTGGATCAAGTATTGATCAGTCGTCTCCTCAGTTGAAGAAACCGCGGCCGTCTACTAGCTCGTATGTTGCGTATCCTAGGTGCCAAGTGTTGGGTTGTAACAAGGATCTTAGCTGTTATAAAGGGTATTACAAGAGGCATAAGGTCTGTGATGAGCATACCAGGACCGCGAAAGTTACTGTTAATGGGATGGATCAGAGATTTTGTCAGCAATGTAGCAGGTCTGTCCTGTGTATCCTTGGTCTGAATTTTGCATTTCTTACTGTAATGTTTGATGTATTAGGTGGTATTACGAGTTTCACTTTGCTTCGGTTTCTGACTTGATTTGATAAGTGGCTGAATTGGAATAACGTCAATTGCCTGATCTGTGTGCAATTATGTTTGAAATGCCCAGAATCCCTGATGCCCACAATTAGTGTATTATGACATCTGCCTGAGTTAGATCTTTAGTAACGCGAAAGATGGATGCTTTATTAGGAACTGTGGCCTTGCAATCTCTAGAAGAACCATTGCAGGCAAACCTTTGAGAATATTTTGATGAAAGATTCGTTGGTCTGAATTTTTCCTGAACAGAATCTAATCTATGATGTTGCATTTGGGTTTTCCAAAGCAGTTCTCTGCAGATGGTTTTTTGTGTAATGGAATAATAGATCTTGAGTACTGTTCATCAGGGATTATTAGGGGGATTTAATTGGAGCTATTGTAGTCTGAATAGAAGGGATGATTCGCTGGCCCATTGTATGCGATTTCAGAAATTGAAAAGAAATTTCTGAGAAGCATTGGAGTGAAATTCTGGATGAATTTTTGTCAGCTTAGTGTAAGCTATAATCTAGGTGATATCTCATATATGTCTTATTTGAATGGTGATTGCTGCCTTTATTGTTCAGAATTTTGTGATTGTTTCTGCTGAGTGCTGGCTGTTGAGGCCGTACAGTTGCGTCTTTCCATTTTCTCATTGTATGATCATTCAGCATGATATCCTGCTATTCACTTTCTGGTGCATTTGATCATCCAGGTTCCACCAATTGACTGAATTTGATGATGGTAAGCGTAGTTGTCGTAGGCGTCTTGCTGCTCACAATAAGCGCCGAAGGAAGCCTCAGTTCCCGTCTGAAACAGGTGAGTAAAGAGTTTGTTAGGAGGGGTACAATAAGAAATGAGAGCCCTTTCCTGAAATAAGAGAACACATAAGGTTTATCAGTTTCTATGTGTTACTGTTTATGTTAGTTAACTTATACTAGTCTTATCTTCAATATCAATATGCTAAACATTCTGAGCTAGCTTATGGATAGAATGTATATCCTGACCTGAAGTTCAAGATGGAACCTATTCAACAACAAATAACTACTTGGTAGCCTGTCCAATGCATCATTTATCTGCTCGGAAGCCATGAAGTCGGTATTATAGTCATGCCAGTTAACTTTGAAATTGTGTTGTCATGAAAAAGTTGTTTATAGAGATTATCTCTGATGGCGATTGTTCAGTTGAAGGCACATCATCCAATTACTGACTTTGCCGTTTAATATCAAAACTTTAGCAATTAAAAATGAAATAGTAGTTGAATAATAAGTTGAAGTAAGTTTATGGAAATCTTGAAGATACATGGGATGCTTAGTGCTTCGGATTCTATGTTTTTTTTTTTTTTTTGGTTCCAGGATTCTATGCTTTGTTTTGTTCTTTCCACGACTTTCTTCTCTTGATTAACGTGTAAATGTTGACTGTACAGCTTGTATAGAGGCATTGAGAGGATGTTAACATAGATATAACTATGAAACCTATGCCTTCTGAAATTCCCTCTCATTAGATGCCTGTCAAAATGAACTCACGTTTAGGGTCATAATGTGATACCCATGCCCGGCAAGGGTACAAAAGGTAATATGAAGAGTCCGAGTGACAGAAAAATGCATTTAGCGACACTCTTTATGACTGAAGGTGTCCATTTCTTGATTATTATTACCGAGCTTCAACTTTTCATGTTGCATGAAACCTAAGTGGTTTATTCATTTTGCTTTTTCTAGGAACGTAGTCCAGTAAAGGTTGTCTCTAAAAGTAGGATAGTCACCTCCTTATGTTGTCACTGACTCACTGCAAATTGCAGGTACCGGGATTATTAATTTTTCGTCACCACAAGCTTTTTCAGAAGTGCTGCCTAATGCTATTGTTGGTCGCGGTAAATTTGACGAGTGGAATTGGGCTGAGCACGTCAAAGATGAAGATTTTGTAGAAAATTCTAATAGCTTCTTTCATGTAAGTGGCGTAGCACAAAAGAATAAAGACATTCCTGCAGATGTGAAAGGCAATTTCATTGGCACATCAACTACTATGGTACTAGATTCTTCTACCGTCTGGCAATCTGGTCGTGCTCTCTCTCTTCTGTCATCTCAATCACATAATGCGTCCGGCCAGTTGCTGCCAACCACACTTACAAGCCCTCTGCTCAATAGAAGCGGCCATCCAGATTCGAATACGGGGCATGTCCTTAACAACTCAGTGGACGCTTGTACGGCACAAAATGGATTGCACAAGACTGGAATGTACCCAGTGGAAGCTAATAATGTGGACCACACCATGATCACACATAGTGACAGTAACACAGTTGACCCGCATCTCCTAGGTGATGGCATTTCAAGGGAATCAGATATCAGGAATACTCCTCGTAGGCATGGAATGATCCTCGATTTGCTACAGCTGTCATCTCGTCTTCAGAGGATTGAGCAACAGAAGCACTCAACCGAAAGTGATGCGGGATAAAAAACATGGAGTGACTTCTACTCTTCAGGTGGTCCAAAGGACAATCCATGCATTAAGGTATGCAGTATTCAATACTTTTCTTCAATAATTTTAGTTGTGTGGATGGGCATGTGCATTAGAATTATCCAACTTGTTGTTGGTAAGTCTGCTCGTCGAATCATTGAATACGAGGTTTATATAAAGAATACTTGATGTTGGACGTGGTCTTGAACTTTGAGGTCATGGAAAAGGAAGGGTAGATGGAAGTTGCACATGACTAGGTATATTATATTTGGTCGACAATTACCTAGTATTTTGAAAGAAATATATTGTTTTTCTAATAACGTTTAAGGTTCCTTAGCGAGAATCGCTCTTTTAGCTTCGTGAATCAAGTGATGTCAGAAATGTTCTAGCTGATAGATAGATGTTCTTACCCACCCAAAGCCTACATTTTGAGAATCAATTGGATTCCCAATGAGCAAGTGTGGTGATTTTACTTTATAGTGCGACTGTGTACCCTACTTGGTTTTCATTAGCAATCTGGCAAGTAATTAAATGGTTAGTGTCAATCTACCTACCCTCAGATTTGGATAATTATAGTCCATCCAAGGTGGTAACGATTTTGTTGTCACCCTTCCACAAACATTTTCTTTCACGGCCCTACATGTTAGGTGATCTTAAAATAAATGTGAGAGGTTTTCATACTGGTCAAGCCCTATATCGTACTAGTGTGGAATGTTATACAACCCCTCCCTCTTAAAAATTAATCATAGAAGACTGAGGAAAATAGAGGGCGATCTTGAAAATAATTGAAAAATAACGAGTGGAGTACGGGAATTAAGGTGTTGCATCACCCCGGGGACTATGTTAAAATTTCCCCCTTGTGGAGGGGTATGCTATTCATTAGCCCCTTCTGCTCTTAAGTTACCCTGCCTCTTAGAAGGCGATTTTAGACAAATATTAGCAGATTGGTGTTCCGATCGCAGGGCCATAAATTATAATGTTATAATGGCTAATAAGACGTCTTGTCTGGCAACTGGCCTCGTTGATTCTTCAGCTCATTTACTTCTGTCCAGTGTTTAAATAATGAAGCTTCAGATTCCACAAGAATAATAAGGAATCAGAGCTGGAGAGGAAAATTTGGTCACAAGTTGGCGAAATATAATACTTGAAAAAAAATACAGTGTTTAATTGATTCATGTGTGAAAACTGGTCGCTTTCCTAGGTTGTCTAGTAGGTGGTTGGAAGAAAACTAAAGGTGTCATTTAAATATTTAGCATTTGTTGGCACATCAGAACTCATTATGATTTCTTTAATGTGTTGTATTATTCTACTAATTGCTAATCATTTTTAAACGTTAACAGCAATTTAGATTTCAGATTTCCTCGTCATTATCACTTGTCAAACATCTACGGCATTATGTTAAGGTAGTCGTTTGTTCGCATTTATTTGTGTTTACGTCATTGCGTACATCACCATCCTTGTCCTTTAATGAAGTTATATGCTGTCCTCTAGGGCTTCGTTGTCAACTAACATTGTCGGGCTCGCATGTATAGATTAGAACTTTAGGTAGGAACTATTGGCACTTCGCAGCAGGCTCCTTGCATTCCCACTTGCGTTTTGTCTCAAAGTATTTTAATGTCCATGGAGTGATAGAAGCCATTCTTGAAGTGCTAATAGTAGTTTATAAACTTAATGAGTTAATGTAGCTCTGACCAAGTGGCTTCAGGTAATCTAGAAGATGTTCTTCTCGGGCTTAATTCTCCCAGTGTTCCTATTTACTGTAGGCATGGTCACTACCAGTCTTGAAGATTGCATCCCTTGAACACATGCTGCTTGTTATTCCTCAGTCCTCCCCAGCCAGAATTATGCATCGACTATGGAGTATATACTTAATCAAATCTAGTAGTCACCTGCTATTTGTATAGCTTAGTGATGCGTCCGAGATGCATCCTCGCTCACTTTATGTCTAAAAATGTTGTATCTATGCAACATTACTTTTGTTTCCTGGGTAGTTGATGCATAACTTTTGCATGAGCTTACTTACATTACCCTTACCACCGACCCAGTTTCTCACATCTTTACTTGAATACATATGGTGTAGCCTTCCGTGAGCTTCTTGATCCTGGTAAACCATACTCCCGTCTATAGTTTTGCTTTGTCGAGAGAATGGTAGGGGTTAAGCTATGCATGTGGTTTTCCGAAAGGTTGGTCAGGGTTAAGCTATGCATCTGGACCTCCCAGGAAATAGTATTGCTACTGATTTCTGCATGTAGAATAGCTGTTTTCATGGCAAACAAACACTTTTCTATGTTTTACCAGTAGTAGCACTCAGCAAGTTAATTTGCCCTCGGGATATTTAAGCATATGACTAACTGCCTGCTGTCGTGACATATTTCCAGTGAAATTTGAACAGCTATACTTGTGAATGGTACTTCCCGCCAGCAGTAAACAAGCGATGTTTGAGATGTCGAAGCAACAGAAACAAGCTTCTTAGAAATTGTAGATAATCCAAAGTTGCACTTTTCCAGTTTCCCCTTACAGTGCAAAACATCACCATTGTGACAAGGGAAATGTCTGTAGGCAGCAAGGTGTGCTTGGCATGCTACTCTCAGAATCTGATAACGCTTTTAAATGACAGATTTTGATAGCAAAGACCATCAGAGCGCATTTTTCACAGTAGCTGTCACCGATATCTGTACTAATTACTGGACAGTGTTGCTCAGCCTCATAGAACTCTCACTGCATGTTTGATGAGTGATCGATAGATGCTGATTATGTTACTTATGAATCATACTCTATATGCCCGCTCATACTATGCAATAACAGCGATGCCTTCGATCAGTTCCATGTGATTTTCAGTAAAATATTTTCGACTACATCTGCATCATGCCAAAGACGTTTTTCGAGCTGTGTGATGAAGAAAAGCTCACAATTTGTCCTGCAGCTGATGTACCCCTTCCTGCTAGCTAGTTGCAATGCAAGAAGGCAGCCTCACGAAACCAAGCATGTTGTCGATTCCTGACTACCCGTATAACTTGTGAAATCAGATATACCGATCTATGTTGCTCATTTTTCGACATTAGTCGTAGCAATGTAACATTACATGTTAGTATGTTACAGATTGATCACACCGATTTAAAACCACTTAACATAAACTTCATTCGTTAATAATCAACTAAGAGGTTCTTAATTAGCTCTTAGTTAGCTCGCCCGATCACAATACAGTAATAATCCATCAACGAACGAACAAACCCATTGCCTCGCTTACGTAACAAGCTAAGTTCATGGCAATACATAAATTCAACAAACATAACAACACAAGGGCTAATACAGAGTCCATAGATAAAAATTAAAACTAGCTAGGTAGCTTAGAGAAGACGCCAACGTATACTCATCGATGGATGGATCTTCTACTCTCCTTCGCCTACATTAACCATAGCCATCGAACAAATTATTGCCTGCATAAGTGATTTGATTACAAGATAATTAGACTTAGCTTCAATTCATTCAAACGTTACATCATTATCGACAACATTAACTATTGAGGGAGGAATTTAATCTGAAGAAACGATATCGAAATGAATATACCACTTACATGATTATTTAGTGGAGGTTGGTGTTCTCTGCAAGAGACCCAGCTGGTGTGTGTGGAAGAAACCTTGCCCACTGAACACATTTTTAATTTTCATCAGTAATACATATATACATACATCAATTATATATCACGATTGATTATACGTCAATTTATTCGATATAAATTGCGCAACTTAACCACTAGGCTAAGACATTTTTGCGCATGCATAGATGTATATATAAGTTGATGGACAGAATGTTCGGATGACTTACATTTTTGGCAGCAGTGCTAAAAGCTTCCCTGTGGGGGATCTCAGGGTTTGCTGCTTTGATACGCTGTATCTCCTCCCTAACAAATAACGAAGAGTAATATATAAGATCGATAGTTACAGAACGGATATATAGCTAGGGCAAGCATTTACGAATAAGAAAAATAACAAAGCTTTAATTTGAAGATTAAGTATAGTTGCGTACTTCATGAACCTATTGTAAGCTGATGGAAGCCTATGCTTCTTCTCCGGAGCTGAATATGAGAAGACAATATAATCCATTAATTACAATTATCACAAAGGGTGTATAAAGTTTAAGTAATTTAATTAGAGAGTAATAAGCAACTCGAAATTAAAGAACATGTTATTACTATATAGTTTTTTCTCGGATCGTTAACGTTTTGTTTGAACTTCTCCCGCACATTAGCAAAATTAAACGCAAACAAAGCCAAAAGATCAGAACGGAGGTAGTAATTATTCATACATACGTTTGACAACATAAGGCCTAGGGGAAATTGGGTCAGTGGAAGCAGATGATGAGGATGATGATGGCTGTCCTCTCTTCATGTGAAGATCACTAGTAGTATTACTACTACTACTACCACATAATCCCCCTCCTGTTGTCTTCTCCATGAAATTGTATCCCTACAAAACATATACACAAATACCCCACAATTAATTTAATTTATATATACTAGCTTAAACGCCCGACACAAATTACCTTTTATCTTAAATTTGTATAGTACTATAGTAGGGCACGAAATGTTTTAACATGTATACATACACATATGAGTTGGAAATAAAGTAGTGTTAAACAACCACGTACATATATATATACACAACAAAGTACGCGGTATATATAATTGATTCATACATTCATTACTACTGTTATACATACATACATATATAAACATTCATCCATTTAGGTACAAAATTAACGAAAAATATGTGGAATATATATATAGAAGGCGGAAGGCTGACCTGAAGGGTGATTTGGTGGTCAAGACACTGGCCTTGCAGAGGAGGTCTGGTGGTAAGAAAAGAGACATTACCACAATGTCCACATTTCACTGTTACAGTCTCCAGCAACCTCTTGCATGGTATCACAACCTACATATATACATACATACAATATTATCAAATAATAATCATCGATCTGTAACATGCATATGGTTGCTTAACTTAGTGTGATAAAATTTATCTACATGTTGCAAATTAATCTCACCTTATTATATACGAATTCCTAATTAATATAACGACTAATTAATTAATTAATCAACGATCTACGGTATGTAATATTGTAAATAAAATTTACGGGGTTGTAAAGTCTGATCTCTATCCACAAATTAAGGTTGTCGTTCTGCCCTATTTTCAATCTTTTTGGTTGTAATTAAATTCGTACTCGGTATATTATTCTTAACTAGCTAATTTAATTTGGTTCGACCATCAATATAGAATCATCGAAAAATTGAAGTGCTTTGTAAAATAACGAGAAAAAAGTACAAATATGCATGATAACAACATACATAAATTAAATATACATGGGTATAGGATAAAATACCATGTAAATAAAGAAATAAAATGTTAGATTTTAATAGTATATAACGTAAACATACATGTGATATGAGCATTTATAAATTTATCATACATTTCGGATACACGTTATTGTAGTAGAAAAAATAGCTTAGAGAAATGAAGAATTTACCGCAAGAACAGTGTTGCAGAAGTTGCACCGGACATAGCAGAGATGTTCCGGAGGCGGAGGCGAATTCGAACTCAAATCTAGGTTCACTTTCTCTTCCATGGTGCTCATTGTTGAAGAAACTTGAGAGACAAGATCACAGAAAAGCAAAAAAAAAAGAAATGCAAGGAAGAGTTTCCTTTAAGTTTATGTTGAGAGTGCAATTTTGATGAAGTAGCTCTAGCTAAATATAGGTAAGGTCAGGTGAGAGTTTGAAATAAAGAAAAAAATAATAATTTATTTTTGATGAAAATAAGGTTAATATTTTTATTTATGATTTATCGTCGTATAATAATAGTAAGTGGAGGAGGACAGGTGTAGATAGCTAAAAGAATGTAAAGAATGGATAGTGTACAAAGCAAAATCTAGGGTTTCTAATTTAGTTATTGTATCCGTGCATGCTGATTTCCCTAGTCAATGAATTTGTATGTACGACTTTGCATCATGGTCTTTGGACCTACTCTTCTCTTTTTACATGGATCATAGTAATTTTGTCTTTTTCGGATCATATAATATACGGAGTATATACATAGTAGCATATACTATATGATTAGAATTAAAAGGCCATTTAATTTCTAAAGTGGTTCAATTCATTGATTAATACGTAGTATGTGTATGGGATGTGAGATTGCTCAATTAGTGGTTTAATGTGGTAGAGTAGTAGTGCATCTATGGTGCTTATTAGAATGTGTACTTAGTATATATAATGTTAATAATGATTGTGGTGTTAACTTTGTGTTATATATGTTGAAGATGATAATTCTCTACAAGTCTTTTTTCCGGTTCACTCCCATGACTTTAAATAGAATGCAATGAGTTTTGTTTTAATCAAAATAGATCTAACAAATACAAATCATAGTTTTATATAAATTAAGTTACATTCGTAATAAATTCAGTTGATTAAGATCGAACGACCAAATTAGATCAAATCCATTCTATTACTTACACTTTAGTTCAAATAAATTCAAATATCTACATTTCCTCATGTTAAATGAATCTATGTAATACGTAGAGTAATAATGTGAGGAACTAGAATAGATTCATTATTGGAATTTATTGATTTGATTGTACTTCTTTGATTGCTTATGAGATCTTATAAACTCGACTAATTATGTGGCTTTGTTTTATTAGAACCGATCCAAACTACTTATTACCTTTTGAGTAAAAGCTAGAGAACACATTATTCATTTAAATTATTAAATCAAATATATCAATTAAATTCATTTTTTTTTTCAAGTTGAGAAGAATAATGTAGGGGAAAGTTGAATGTATGCATGCAAATGATGCAATAATAGCCTTACCTGGGATTATAAATAATTTTTCAAATTATACGGTCTTGAGTCAATATATTATTGACGGGTGATGATCTCCTAGAGCTATTTGTTGCTAAAGTTGGTAGAGTTTGCTAAAAATAGTAATTAAGAAAAAAATATATAGAGAGAATCTTGAAATACACAAAAGAAAATGCAAAATTCTTAATTCTTACCTTATTCAGTAAACTCTACCATGTATTGTTTATTTCAATTCGCTAGGGATCAAAATCGGTTATTGACCGATTAGCATTCATAATGTAAAAAACACAAATGGCCTATTAACTCATGCATTTTGTTTTACTACTGTGACAAAAAATAAATAAAAATAATGGGATACAATTATTGGGTTAGTTATTCTCAATTTTTAGTGTCCTAAACAAGAAATGAGTTTAGTGTCTTAATATGTTTGCATGTCTGAGCTACTCAATGTACGTCATAAACAAGGAATGAGCTTTATTAACAAGGAAGCTAAGACATTCCCCCTCCCCCCCCCCCCCCTTCTCCTCATGAACTCTAAGAGGACCTATTATCATACAAATCTAAATTGATCAATTAACTACGAATTTGGATATATGTCTGATCTTAAATTCTCGATCGAGTCTCAACCATTAAGTAGTTATATCACTACCTTATACTAGTAAATCAAGGATCTTAAATTTTTTAACCATATATACTCGGATATACTTAATTAGGTTTCACACCACATCGTTAATTTTTTTCTAAAATGACGTGATAAAGAACCTTAATTAGTCTTCCTAATAAAGATCTAGCTCGTATGAAAAAGACTTAAGTCTACTCAAGAGTACTATATATATTTATATGAATTCTTCTCCATGCGTAGCAAGACAACAATCAACGGCTCTATTTCCTTATCGGAGATGTACGTACTTATCGATCAATAGTTAGTATTAACTTCTCATATGTTTTTCTATGTTTGGTTCAAACATTGTCATATATACTCCGTATATGCAGAGTGAGAAAGACAAGAGACACTACTTGTGTCATAAAGGCACGTACACGTGATGATAATGGTATCAAAAGACTAATCCAAACAAAGTGCAAGCTAAGTCCTTTGCAAGTTTCATAGCTGAAAAATGATCAAGAAAAAGCCAAGTAAAAGGAATTTCATAGGAATGGAAAGTAGGATCAATTTTAAGCTTTTAATGCATTTAATTGAGAAAGTAGAAGAGGAAAGGAAAAGACAAGTAACATAGATAGCTTTATGATGTATTTTGAGGTACTAATGTTAAAAGAGCAACACTTATGATTTGGACTTGTATTGGAATCACTAGTCTACATCACCCTATCGATACAAGACGATAGCCAGATTGCCAAAGAGGGTCTTGCCCTATCTTTGCACTTTGATTTTCTCAACTTTCCTTGTTCGTGTAATTTGTTAGGTTGCCCCAAACTCATATCAACTCCATATGACCATTTGATATGATTGAGGCTCTATTCAACTCGTAATCGAATCGAGGACGCACTATCGGCGTAAAATAAAGAGAAAAGTACGTATATATCTGGTGACTCGATAATTAATGCTTATGGTTATGCATTGTTCAAATATTTCTGTATTAGATGCCTCTAACTCCCTAAGAAAAAAAAAAAACATTCAATATTTAAAACAATACTCCGATCCGTATTAATTTCACGAAAAATATATTAATTAAATCACAATTCTCTTTAGAAAGAAAACTTAATTCTCATGTAAACTTGTTGCATGTGTAAAACTTATGGCCGTAGTTTTTAGTTTTTACTAGGAATGTACCCATAGATCAGATTGTCTCCCACCATCAATACAGACTACGGATTAATATGATTTTTTCACATGACGTTAAAATTTCAAGTCCGAATCCTATAATATATAGTAGCACCATATTCCCCACTACAAGGTGTGAATGAAGGTAGGAAAGAATTTATGAAAGTTATAAGAGACAATATGTCTCGTGTGTGAAATGGGGACGCTTGAGAATCCAATAATCTCGACCATCAACTTAGTCTAGCACTCTAGCTAAGCTGTTTGGTTGGAAGCAGGCCCAATGATCATGATGATATTGCTTTTAACAAATGTGTTTTCATTTCTTATAATATATAATTATTTGTAACGCGTCACATTAAATTTAAATATTCATTTCTATATGAGGTAGAAATAGGACCGAATCATAACGTAAGTTGTAAGATGATCGATAATCTCGGACTCAAACTAGCTAAGCCAGCTAGGGTCGAGTGACTCGTGTGTCATAAGAACCAAAGCAAAAGAAACGAGCGTAGATATAGGGAAGAGGGTTATTAACGGAAATGGTGCTAATCATAAGACAGAGTGTCACTCGGACATGCATTCCAATTTGGGGAATTTCTGAGACACTGATGAGACCTATCTCTATCAAACTAGTGTCTCTCGTAAGAAACCAATGCAAAACAAAAAACTAAAATTTTCTTCTCTGATAGTGTGGCAGTCTAGTACAAACTTTAATTTTTGTCTTTGATACTCATACTCTATCTCATAGCGACAAGATTGTTCAATGTAAGCGCGTACATTTTTACTGTTCTGCCTTTCTGCTAAATCTTCTACGCTAAGATACTATACTACTTGGCTTATTCAATGCGCATGCTGTCCATTGTCAAGGGATGACGATAAACGACCCCCTCTAAAGGTCCATGGCCCGACCCTGTTTTAGAAGGTCGTGGTTTCGACGTTGGATAATCATGGAGCAGTGCGATTAGGGTAATCCTTGTTATTAGAACTAGTATATATACTGTATTACACTGATATACAGATTCATTTGAGGCAGGAAAATTAAGATGCTAATTTTCGTTCATTCCGAATAACTATAAGTTTATAGATGCTAGTTCTAACCATATAAGTCCGTAGTTGGTAGACCTGACACTATATATAGTTTGTCTAGTTGTTGTGCGTGTAACACCTCGATAGCCCTATGAGGATATATAATTGTTGAACCCGTTTCAAGGTCGACCGAGGGTCCAAACCTTGTTCATTCCCTTCTTCTTGTAAATTTGAGGGGAATTATTGTGTGTTCTGTATGTGTTTTATAGACTCTACGTGTGTGGGGGCTAATTTGAGTTTGTAGCAAATTATATCATGATAAACTCCCTAAAAAGTGAAGACTTAACTCTTTTGGACCAATACTAACTCGACAAATTTGACCAGTGATGAAGCCATCTGTATATAACCACAAGTTGAGTAATTTACTTGATATTGCTCATTCATTAATAAAAGTCATACGACATGTACAAGATAAATTGATAATTTCAACATACAAATCTGGCAAACATATTTTTTTTTTTTTTTAAATTTGACCTCCATTTGTCATTGTTTGAGAGTTGAGTAACCAGAGAGAACAACTCTGGAACCACCCGAGCATGCATTCCTAACAATTTTAAACAGACTTTTCAACGCGTTGAAACTCGTGTACTGTGGATAGTGAAGAAGAAAAGGAGAGCGACATGAGCATTTAGACCAACTCGATCACGCGTAACTAAAAACCACTCTATTAAGCTACCAAACTAATTGTAATTGCACATCCTAATCGTACTAACTTAAGTCGACTTTCAATTTGCATTGATCCATTCCACTACACAGTACACACCATTGAGTTAATAGAGCTAACCCCTATCCCGGCTCACATAGATAACCAGATCATAATCGACCCGATCAACCAACGAAACAAACCCCAACCAATCAACCACGATTCAGGCATGGTTCGGCGCCATGGTTCCTGACGACGGACACGGGTGTCTTAAATCTTATTGTCTCATTTTAGATTTTTATTTTGCCAAAATAAAAAAAAAATAAAAAAAACGAAACGTTGGAGGGAGCAGCGTTTTCGATTCCCGCCATAACAAAATCCCCAAAACATCCTACTCGTTTCTCTTATCAGTCACGCTTCACAAATGTGCGTTTCCGGCGACTGAAAATGACGTCGCATTCCTCACCAATGGCGAAAAACGGCAACGAATCGACCTCCGACGGCCTCGAAATCGTATCAATCGGAAAACTCTACGCAGGAGCTTGGGACAAAAAGTACTGGAGCTCATCTAGGGTTTGTAAATTTCACTTTCTCTCTCCTCTTTTTCCAGCAATTTGGTTCGTAATTGCGTTATGATTTCTTAATATGATGCCTAATTATCGTTATATCATGCGGATTTTATGATTAATTTCGCCGAGTTGAGACCTATAATTTTTAAAATTGATGCTATACTGTTTGAATTTAGTTGTAATTTTTGTTTAGATGATGTTGCGATAGTTAGTATACTTTCATTAATAAGTATGTATGAAACTCGCGTTTGCTTCTCGAGTTGCGGCGGATTTTGAGCTGAAAATTGTTGTATACGCAATGTGTTGCTGGTTGAATAGTTTCAATTCGACATGTGTTTGCCTAATTGAGGCGTTTGGTGTTGATTTTTCATTGCTAATTTAGGTTTATGACAGTTATTAGTTTGTTACTCCTAGTCAATTATGCGTTGATTCCTAATTTTTAGGCATTGTTACTTTCGCCGTTGTTGAAGTATGGTAAATGATAATGATAATAGACTCAAGTTTGTAGGTCATTGATATATTGCCACGGAACGGAACGGGTGAAATAGATGTTTTTGCTTTTCAGTTCTTGATTTAATTCTAGTGTCTAAGATGATGTATGAGGAAGGTTTTGGGGAAAATCATTTGTAAGCAATGTCAAGATTGGTGTTCTTGAAGTAAACTTTTTTTGAGATTTCGTGCATTTAATCCCTAAGTGGCCAAATAGTTATAGAATAACGGTTTATGAGTCATTTCGCTAGTTTCTGCTTTGAAACGGTAGGTCTCTTAGAAAAAAGGTGTTATGGGGAGATTTTGGGATCTGTTGAGTGTGGTGTTGAATTTTATAGATTCAATATGTTAGGGCACATGAAACTCGCAGGGTTAGCTCCCTTGAAACAAATTTTTTTTTTTTCAATTTGGTGCCGACCCCAAATCAATTTGGGGTTAAGGCTTGGTTATTGTTTTTTAAATTTGGTATGGAGCTCATAAATTCTCTAGGAGTTACGGAATGGTCTCTGGTTGTTGATTGTATGGTCGTATGCTAGGACCTTGTATAACCAAGTAAGGATTGGCACAAATTTGCTGCATTGTTTGAACTTGGAAGTCACTTGATATGGCTCTATGTGTCTGTGTCTGTGTCAGTGCTTTTAAATATACTACTGAAAAAGCTATCTGCTCCTGAGAGTAAAAGTTCTTGTTTGCTCCTCTGCTGGCATTTGAGTATTTGATGCCCACGAGTGGTTAGGCAAGATAGACTCTCTTGAATTCAGTTTGATTCTGTAATCTGAATGTTCACCAGAAACAATTTCAAAAACTATACTGCGTTCAAGTCTGGTCTACTTCCACGGTCAATGGCATTGGATTGAGTAATATAGTTGGTTTTGCTCGCTAGATTCCAACTCTTTCTCATTCTGTTGGCTGCTCATTTGTCAGGGAAAAGACCGCTACCCTTATCCTATTGGATATCAAGCCCTTCGAACCCACAATGGGCTTACTTATAAGATGGAAGTTCATGAGGGTGCAAAAGGGCCTATCTTTCAGGTATGTACTGCATAATTCTTCTACTCCGTATTTGTTACATTTGAAAGAAGAACATTCGAAGTGTGTAATTAGTTGAGGGAATTGATCTTTTTTTTACCTTGGGTTTTTGTTAGATTACAACCAATGACAAACAGTCTGGTTCTGGAGAAACCCCAGATAGAGCATGGGGGAACTTTCAGAAGAAAAGTTGTTCCCGGGTGAAACTTTTGCATGGGAAGAGATTTTCTGGTAAAGTTGATGGAGTAGAGGTACATGCGCTCTCTGTTCAATGTCTACTATAGTACATTTGTGGCGTTTGTCATAATCTAATACCTTTTTTTTTTTTATTATCCTCTTAGACGAATGAAGATAATTTGTTTGGTGCTGTTCTTGTTGTTCGAAAAGTCATGGGTGATCTTATTTTTAGTGTTGGTCAAATGTGTGATTCTAACAGTAAGGACTCAGATGCTGAGCATGTCTTCTTTGTCGGGTTGTACTTTTGTAATCTATTCGAGGTTCTAGTTCTGCTATTTACTCTGAATGTACGGGTCGAAGGTGTTGGACGTTGTTGATATCAATATATTCATCAGTGTTTTAAATTACTTATATCACGTGATCCTTCTTGAAAATAAGATCAGGGAGGCAGTTTCAATTAAAAGACGGCTCATGGGGGTGGGTCAATTAGTGACCGTTTTGTTAGTTTGCCTACATTGAACAGCCTTCTAAGTATGAGGAAGATTGTTGAGTATTTTTTAACCCAAATGTGTGAAATTTAAGCATATGTATCGTGGTAATTGGTCATTTGGTCATTGAGGACTATAGGTACTCAGAAAAGGGACGTTTATGTGCTACCTTGCTGTAGTGGCCGATTCCTGTACCATGGCTAACCTGAACAGAGTGTCTATGGTCTCTATGTTATCTTGATGTTCCGAACCGGGTTAAAGGTTTTGACTAATCCAGGTTCCCAACTTCGTCATCAGATAGATGGTTAAGCTGTACATTTATGGAACTTCAAAGGACAAAGCAGAGTTATGTTGACCTGTGTACGACAATTACTGGGAAAATGCAACTACTAATTCTTAGTACAGTAAACTTGAATCTGAAAGTTGAGGACGTTTGAACATTTAACCAAATAAGTTATTGGTCTCAGATACGAGTCTTTTCAGATTTCCCGATTTACATTATGGCTTTTACAATGACAAGTCTTTTACTGGTTCAACCATCGGAAACCATGGGATATCTTTTTACGCATGTTTTCTAAGGCAGTGTGCAGTTTTGTAACTTTTGTTAGTCTACTTCTGCATAATATTCAAATGTATAATCCTGTCGTTCTCTATTTTGTAGTTTTTCGGGTTCAAAAATGCATTAGTTCAGAGATTACTCCGGGAGCTGGTAGCCACCATAAATGATGCCTCTGACCAGAGTTCACTCTTTCCTAACTCCAACAAAGCTTCAGCTAAAGGCCGGGATATGGGACAACCCTTCAAAACTAAATCTCCTGAATTAATGTCTTACCTTGATAAAACCAGGGTTACCGGTAAAAGAAGCAGAATTTGCAGAGATGTAAATACAAAATCAGCTTGCAAGAGAAGCCATAAGATATGCCAACCTTTTGATGAAGCTGCTGCTCGGAAAGATCCATGTTGTACAAGAAGGGCCGATTATGATGAACCCCTGATATCTTCTACTTCTAATTGCTGTCAAGCTAATCAGGCCGATGAACCTTCTCTGGTATTATCAGACATGGAGCTTGAGAAAAATGTTTCTTCATCAGGTAATGGTTTACCTATCAAATCTATGGAAAATATAGATGATTCAAAAGCGAAATCTTCTTTAACAGAAGGGCAGAGTGAGCTTGCTAGTATGGAAAAATGCTCCTCAGCTTCTTTGGTCAATGGCGATTTGCCTCGAGTTGAAAAATTGGTAAGCATACTGTAGACATTCAAAAACTTATTACTTAAAAACTTTTGATTGTTTAGGTTTAGTCTGCTAGTTGCTTGGGCTATACTCAGTACTCACTTCACATGGAGATGTAAGTAATCAACTCCAGCCTAAAAGAGCTTCAGATTCATGTAATTACTTTTCTCGAAATTTCGTGTTCATGTGTTGCCACCTTCCTTCAAGTGATCAGCCTGTTTTCTAGATTTTGATTACGATTCTTTTCAATATTAGATTTAAAATTTGAGCTTTAAGGATATCCTTAATGTTTAGCCAGCTTGACAGGCAATGTATAAGAGTGATGCCTTTCTGTGCAGACTCAAGAAGAAAATGGAAAGGCTCAAGTTATATCCGACGTGCTAGATTCTAGGCCGGCAGTCTTGATGGATTCCCTGGTCAATCATTCGACTGATTCTTGTGCTCCTGATGCATTGGAGGGTCAGCAAGGTACTGATAACTTGACAAATCTGTATGATTGAGAACATTGTGGTTAGAATGTTAGATGCAAAGACTGAATAGTAATAAAGCGTAATACCTTAGCTAGAATCTAGATGGTGTCATTTGTCGATTTTTGTTATCGGAATTGGAAGTGAAAACAAATTTCTGTACTCTTTTAAAATGCAATTTGCCACCACAATGATTGCATCATAATTATAGCTCATTATTTAGATCCCTATTCTACAATTGTGCATTGTTTACACTTTACAGATGTGATGTGCGCTCCAGGTTCCAGCGGCAGAGGAGAGGATGCACCATCCAGGTTTGAACCAGTTGCTGATACGGTCTTTTCTGAGAAGGCCAATAGCGGATCACATCCAGAAGACCAAAGTTGTTTCTTGACAAATTCTGAAAAGAGTGATTTTGATTCAGCTGGTGATGATATAGCCAACTCAATGTTGGCTATTCTGCTTCCTGAAGCAATACCACTTCTAACGTATTCATCAAGGAAGAAAAAGAGAAAAGCTAGGCCTTCCAAAGAACTTTCTCATGGACTAAATATTGACGATAAATCAGTAGGAACAAATCCTCCCAGTGGTGTCATTTCTCCAGGTATAGCTCACAATTAAGCTTTTTCTGGTGTCTTGTAAATTTCTTGTTTCAAGCAAAGTCCTGTCTTTCGATTCATCATGATTCTTCTTTTAATTTAGGACAATTGTGAACATTTCAGCTGGTGCACATGATAAATCAGTCATGGAAGGGGTAAAAAGGGCACATGCTTCTAGTGTTTCTACTCATCGAGTTGGATCAGTGTTGGAAAACGTCAAATACTGTGTTCCCGACAGTTTGGGTGATGACCAATCCGAAGATCATGCATCCACCAAACTACCTCCGTCTTGTAATGATGCTGAAAAAGTGGCAGTTGTCCAGGAGAATTGTGAACCTTATGGAGAAGTTTCACTTCATGCGGTTGACCTGTCTTATCTTAAGAGTAAGACCGGTGGACACAAAGCTCCTGAAGAATTGTCAAAGAATTCTGACATGAGGGCGAAAGATAGCGTTCCTGCATCTCGCTCTATCCCAACTAACACTTCTGCCGGAGGTGAAGATCACTGCTCTACTGCGTAAAAACTAAGATTATTGAACATTGCTCGAACACCACAGTTTTGGATACCATTTATAACGGCAAAGTACTTTTTATTTTCTTTCCTTTTCTCATAAAACATCACTTCATTTTTTAAGCTTTATCGAATTACAAGTTGTCTCTATGTTTCAATAGGGGTAAGGCTCGCGTGCATCCGACCCCCCCTTACCCCGCCTTATGGCGGGAGCCTTTAAGGCACTGGGATTAAAGATGTTGTTGTTGTTGTTGTATCGAATTACAGGTTGTCAGTGTTATGCCTTGTCTGTTATCTTTTGTGGTGTTCTGTTTTCTAAAATTATGTTTAGCTTCAGATTTTATTCACTGATAAATTAGGTCTTTTTGGATCCATTGAAAGATAAATGTCATACTTGATGACGTTAAGTACTTTGAGGTTAACAAATTTCTCTGAATTTATTAATTTGAACTGCTATGCCTTACAGGAAAGCCCAGGAATAATGCTGCGGAAATTATACCTTCATCTGTATCAAAGAACTCTTCACCTGTTGATACCGCCCCAAGGAAAAAAGAATATAGTGCTCCTTTGTCAGAAAGCATAATTTGTAGGACCAATGGGGACAACTGTCCTCTTGAAACAGATCATGTGGGTGGAAATTTGACCTCATCTAATCCCGGTGAATTGGATGGGATTAGTAACAGTGACAGGAGCAAAACTTCATTTGGTGTTCAAGGCAAGTTGGAAAGAAATATATCTTATACTAAGGATGAAGATGTGCAAGAGTCTTCGACATATGCTTTCAAGGAGGATGGTGCCGATTTTGTTGATGGCTGCGATTTACATGCTAGAAACTCACAAGTCTACCTTCACAAAAATGAGATTGGAACCCAATATTGTAGATCTGACCACGGGGCTGGTGGCTCTCAAAATTTTACGTCCCATATTGATGAAGATTTAGCTGATACTGGCGTAACCTCTGCTGCGAAACAGAAGAGTTCAGATGAGGTAGAAGGCAACATGAAGCTTATTGGTTGCTATTCTCATCCAATGCAAATTTCATCGGTGAAGATAGCTGGAATAGGCCATGAGATCTACATTTGTGTTTCATGTGGTCTTGCGGAAGACAGAACAAGGGATTTGTTCCTGTACAAGCTATCAAGGAAGGAACCAAGCCAAGCAAGCCCTTGTATGGTTGGGCATACATCAATGAGATTGCCTTCGTTGAAGGATGAATTTTGCAGAGAAGTAAGTAATTAAACATATGCCTAAAATATTTTTCATGGCGCAGCAGCTAGCTGGCACCAACTAACTCATTTCTTTCTGTTTGTCATCGTCGTTTTTTGTTAGGTTAGCGTTGACAAGTCTGGATTACAGTTTGCACCAGATGCACAAAGTCTAGTTTTGACAGATTCTATTCGGATGCCATATTGCAGGTTCGTCTTTCTTCAATAGATATACCTGTATTAGCAGTGTTTGTCAGGATGCCTTATTGTAGTTCATTCTAATTATGTACAGGGAGAAGAGTCTCCACTGTTCATGCCCACAGTGTGAATCTTGCTTTTTTGAAGAGAATGCTGTAAAGATTGTGCAAATCCAGCTCGGCTATGCTTTACTTATCTTGAAGCTATATACAATTTATCCTGTTCATTGCATATTGGTTTGTGAACCAAAATATCTGATTGCTTTGGATGAGAGTGGAAGAATCTACATTTGGATTATGGATACAACCTGGAGGTGAACTCTTGTCCTCTTTTCTCAGCTGCTTGAACAGTTTATCTACTCTAACTATCTTAACCTCTTTAGTCATCCACTGTAACAGGCAAGATTACCCAATTTTTTTGAAAAGCTCTGTTGTGCTATTATTGGTTACTCAATATAAGTAACTACTGTCATGAAACCATTCGATAAGTCATAAGAGAGAACCTAAAATGCCCTCTTGTACGGTTGTACCAACGGACTTGACTGTATACACCATCTCGCCTAGAGGAAGTTTGGGTTTGCACTAAAAGCTTGGATGACTGAATATAGTTGTAGATGTTTAATGTAATCAGACTTGTGTGACACTGCTGGATTGAATTATAAGAGTTATGGTGCATTAGTAATAATCTTATTTTTAGAGGCAAGAGCCATCTAAGGAAGCACTCAAGTTCCCACCTCTGAATGCTTGCAAGGTCGGAAAGGGGATGAGAGTGAGATTTCATGACGATAGGTGGATTAGCGAGAAATCTTTGCCACTTTGTCCACTCAGATATATGGTCTTTCTGCTCTACATAATGGCACTGTTTCTGCTTTCTATTCTCATATTGGCACCTCTTGGGATCTTCTTCTGAGAAGAGATATTAATGAGTAGAAGTTGGAGAAAATAGCTGCTTTGATTTTCGTTTTGGAAACAGTGCATTTGTGTGATGCCGTAGATGTACAGTTATGGAATGGAGATCCTTTCCGTAACTTCAGTAGTTTAGTTGGAAGTCCTTTCCTCTTTTGTCAGCCAACTTCTCCATTATGTCCTGCCATGAATGGTACTTGGGACATTAAAGCTCCTCCTAAGGTTCATGCTTTTTGCTGGACACACCAGACATTGCCGCGCCATAGACCTGTTGTGCATAATTGCAATGTTTGTGTGATGTGTGTTGGAAAGAGAGTGAGAGAAGCCACATGTTTTTCTTCAGTGTGAGTTCTCTTATGCGATCTGGCCAAGATTGATTGGGATTTAAGCTGAGCAATGAGAATGTCCTGATTCTTTGTTGGATTTCGTGCTAATGTAGCTTGCTGGTATAAGTATGAGGAAAAAGGAAAGCTGCTCTGGAGATGTGCAGTTTTAACTTTGTTGGTGTATCTGGGTTCAATGAACTTCACGATTTTTCTCAGTGTCATTACTCTTACGATTATGTTTTTGGGAGGATTGCATTTTTGGTATAACTTTAGGCGAAGGGCAGCAGGTAATTTTAAAGGGTCCCAGTTACTCTCCTTAAAAGAATTCGAAATATTTGTCATATCTCAACCGAGAGTATTCCCTTCTTTCTCGAGGGTTACAATTCCTAGTGAAATTGAGGTGGTGATGTTGTTGCCCTTTTTAATAGAAGCTGAACACCCCATGTTTGCCTGTATCCTGTTGTTATAGTTCTCAACAAAACCTTTAAGGCTTAACTGAATATCGTACAGGGGAACTTGTAGTTACTCTAAATTTTGGTGGATTAATGAAATGGCCGTCAGTAACTTCGTGGTTTGTGTCTGCATTCGTTTTCCTTACCTAGTATAGTCAACCCTCTGCGCACTACTTGGGCCATTTTGGGACCGATAATAGTAATGGTACATCCTTTATTTAGATACCCTTTTCCCGGAAGCTTATTGTGTTTCAACTGTACATTTGAGAATGATATGAGTTTATGACCTTATTTGCCAGAGTTGTTCTCAGTTAAACAATTCCAGACTTTTTTCTGATTCTTTCAAATCATTGTGGCTTATATGCTAATATATCCTTGTAATTTCTCTCTGTTATGTCTTTTAAAAACTGCAGCATGCGAATGGAAGAACATATAATACTGAGCTATGATTTCCTTTCTTCACGTGTCATAGAGTTGAAGAGAGTTCCTAAATCAGCTTCATTGCTGATCGGGCATAATGGTTATGGACAATTTAGTCTTTGGTAAGCATTCTTTCATGCTGCACTAGAATGTCCGGCATGATTTTTTGATGCACTTTATCAGTAGTTCTAAGGTGAACAGTAAAGTAGGCCAAACTGATAACAAAACAATATCTTCTCTATTCTGAATTTGCCAGGGACATAGCCAAGCGCACTTTGATCACAGAGTTTTCTGCTTCTTCAAGTTCTGTCCTTGGGTATCTTCCTGTAAGTTTGTTTAGGTGGCAACATAAGTGCCTGCCTCTTGACAAACTTCCCATGGAGGAATGTGTCAAGGAGCTTGTGGAAGAAACTATGTTGTGGTTTGCAGGACATAATGAAGTTAGTATCTCATGTCCAAAGGATGGGAAAGATGTTGCTCTCTGGGTTCTTATGCACACTTGTTCAGACTCCAATGTTCCATCTGCTGGTTTCTCAAGCAACTACCATTCCTATTCAGATGGATGCTGGAGGCTTGGTCTGTTGGCTAAAAATACAGTGATAGTGGGAGCTGCTCTTCCTTCAAGGTGGTTGAATATACTTTTTGTTGCTTTCTTGTTTTAATGTTGCACAATTTCAACTAATCTGAAACTCCTACACGCGGCTGCAGTTATTGATTGGTTGAAGGTCAAGCTGGATGTTAATTTGAAAATTGAAAATTATGATCTTAAGCAACTTAAGAGTGTGTTGGGTATGGGGATTTGGGTATAAAGGACATGGAGGAAGGGACTGATGTTCATTGTTTGGATATGAAGTTGAGGGAAGGGAAAGTAAGATAAATGCAGGGATATATTACTTTCTTATGGATGAATTGCTTCCGTGGTTGATCTTGATAAATAAAATGCACCTTCAAATCCATCCCCCCTCCTCCCCCGTCCCTCCTCTGCTTTCATCCCTCTATCCCAAAATTGTGTAAGCATTCCCCTATCACCCTAAATCCACTTTCCTTTCTACTTGAACGATAGTTGATGTGTGCTTCTATTCTTTTGGAAGATCATTTTTGGATTTACTATGATAATGAAATGAAATACAGTGCATCGTACTGAGCAAAAATATTACAACAATTTTCTTTTGATTTTATTCACTGTAGACGTCTCATATCATACTCTTGAGACAATTAAGCTCTTATATCAAATTATATGTTTGCTTTGCTTTCAGTATTTCTGGAATTGGTACATCGGCTGGCATTGGGATCATTGGTACATACAAAGGACATGTGGACATTTGGGAGATGGCTACGGGAAGTAAAACTGGAAGTTTGCATCACCATGCAGGTATTTTTAAGAAAATATTTATTTTTAGGGGTTTTCTAAGTGGTATATCTGGTATTACCCTGTGAGATTTGTCACTTGAGTTATTTCTAGTTTTATGATTTCTAGTGAACAAAAAGAGTAACCATTCTTTGGCTTGGATGACAATGGAGCATAGATAAGTGGCTCCATTGTATTGTGTAGGAGAAGTTGGTTGTGCATTTTTTGACGCAATTTTTGTTACGAGTAAATTGGAAACAGTCTTTCTGTTTTCAACATTGGGACGAGATTAGATACATGAAACTACCCCTATCTCGCCATGTGGGGGAGCCTTTTAGGCACTAGGGTGATGTTCTTTTTATAGCAGTCTCTTGTCATGTTGCTTGTCTGTCTCTAATGTCCAAGAGCAATTTTCATTATGGATCATGTTGCTTGTGTGATGGCTTCTGCAGTTTCAGGAACCCCTCTCCTATGCTTTGTAGTAAAAAATGTCACAGGTTGGACTTTATGCATTTTTTCAATCAATTAACGACCACAGGTTTTCATGATTACACGGGCATTAGACAACGGGGTTGGCCTTCATTCTTGATTCTTCCCAATTTCGATTTAACTTTAGGTCTGCATGTGTCTGTAACTAATTATGATGTTCCATGCTTAAAAGAGTAGGGAATTGTTTTCAGAATCAGGCACAACCCTCATTTAATTAGATCTGTTATTTGAACTGCTGATAAATTTCTGTTCTTCTGACATTTTATCTCAGCTGAATGACTTTGTTTTGCTACTCACTTTGCTTCTCTTCTCTCTTAGGAAAAGCGGTCTCACATGTGGTTGTTGATGATTCCTCGTCAGTAGTAGCCATAGCCCATGACGATGGTCAGCTTTGGGTTTATCTCCACCGTTGAGATCATTTGCAGATTACTACAGTCTACATCTATTGAGAAACTACTCCAACATGTATTCGATTTGTATATATCGGTTTTAATACACCTGCTGCGTGGTCTTGGCTCAGGGTACATATTGCTCAGTGATGACAACACATGATAGGTTTATAATATGCACCTACATTTACATGGCTGTCACTGATCCATTGCAGAACCATAAGTTGTTGCGATCTGCACATAATGTTATACGGAGTATGTATATATACTAGCTGACTGAGATCCCTGTTTTTTCTGTCACGAAAGGTGATCCCAGTGCCGGTTACTGTAAATCAGTGATATGTTCATGAAAACTCCATTGATCTGTAATTTTGATTAACATATCACTTGTGTGCATAATTTAACTTTTTTTTTTTTTTTTTTTTTTTTTTTTTTTTTTTTTTTTTGACGAAAGTTGAATTGCTGATTTCACGGTTTGAATACTGTTCTTATGGATCTCTCTATAAGCTGGGTGTAAAACAGAGTATAGGAGATTGAGTTGGAGAGTTTGAGGAAGAATGTTTTTCCAATGTATATTCAATGAGCTGCGTACAAGGTCTATATATACAATATAGACTAGGTATGAACCCTAGCTAGATTGTCCTACAATTAATCCTGTAAATAGGGTAACTAGATAAATATAATTACAGGATTCTATAAAAGAAATTATATGCAAAGATTGTTCCTAAGAATAATGAGATTACAATACTACAAATATTATTATACAAGAATAGAAGATATGAAGCTTTGACTAGGAGGATCGTTTCCTTATCACTCTCTTAGCCCGAAGAGAGACAAAGAAAATAGATCCATCTCCGATATCTGAAAGTATACGGTATAGCTAAGTATGCGATATTGTTTCAGGATCAATTTTGAAAGGGAACGTCTCATGGACTAAAAACGAAAGAGGTAATGTTTTGTACTCAACTTGATAGTAGAAAAGTGAGGTAAACAACTACTCAGTAGTCAGTACAATGTTGATTCAGGGTCGCAAAAGTACTTTCAGTCCTTCTGATTGAATGAAAGTATGCTGGGCATGCTTCTGCAGGGTCTTGATTTTGATCCTACCTGTGAGACAATATAAGTCCGATAGTTAGAACTCAGAGATTCTAATAAACACTCGTTTAGTGCAGTGTTTGCTTTGGAATGACAGTAATTGTTACGGCAGTAACACGAAAAGGTAGCAACAGTGGTGGAAATGAACAGCAGTCTTACCTTACATGCGTGAACATCACTGCAACCGCACATCAGTTCTCCATTCAGAATATCTACTGCTTGAAAAGCACCTCCTCCAGCACTCCTCTGTTACGAAATGTTAATTATAAAGATCTAGGTGTAAACATGTTATAGATTACTGTAACTGTAACAGAAGTATGAAATGTCTAAGGTAGAACAATTTAACCTTGTAGTAATCAACAGCGACGAAATTAGCCCATCTGTTTCCAGCAGCAGCATGGCAAGTTTGAAGCATCTGAATCAGTTCCTTTGAATTGTCTTCACATGCAGTTAGCTTCAGGGGAATTGTCTTGAAATGGTTTATTAAGACCAAAGATTTTGTCCGGTCGTTTAAGGCAGAAGACTCGTTTCGCTTTGGACAGCTTCCTGGTTCCATTCCACGATTCCCAACTGCAAAGTTAACCAGTACAGTTAAAAATCTGTCTTTGGGGGGTTCTTGTGGCCATAATCTTATCGTTTTGGACGACAACGTAGGTCGAGTAAGTTTTTGATCACGGTATCAGCATTTCAGAAAAGTAGTAGGTTACAAAAAAGTATGGAAATTGAGCAGAAAGATTTAGATTTGTGGACTTACATTGGTTTTCAACCATGTAATCCCACTGATAAGCGATTCCTTCACTTTTTTGCTTAGCCTTGATGGAGGTGAACACAACAAGCCTCTGATTCTTAGCAACCATATCCTTAACCAAGGGCCAGTTTCCGCCTTTCCTCGGCATTTTCGACTGGGGGAACCAGTACTTCATCAGGCCTGAGTCCTTGAAAACTCTTGTAAGACCCTTTGGAGATGTGACATAGTCTTCCAAGATTAATGTCACGATTTCGGATGGATTCTTTGACATGAAGGCTGCAATCTCCTTGAATGCATCAATTGCTCGTTGCTGCGTGCATGAAAAGGATCATAGTAAGTATATTCACACTGATTCGAAACACCTGTATTTTGAAAACCTTATCAAGGTATGATTTTCTCTGATACAGTACTGTTCTCAGAAATTCATGTTTTTCACAGTCAGGCAAAAGATTCATTCTCTTATTTCTCTCTTGTATGTGTTCAACTGTAGCGTCTGTAGGAAGTTATCTTCATAAATACTGAATTAAAGCTGAGTTCTTACAAATGCAGTGTAGGCATGGCATTGGCCTTTGAAAGAGTGGCACAACCATACATCTCCCTTGTAATCATATGTATCTAACATCAGGGCTCGAACACCGTTCTGCACACAAAAACCCGAAACTCTTTCAATTACATCTCTACACATAATTACTCTGCAGGAGCATATATATGGAATAATCAATAGACTCACGTTCAGCTGTTCTGTGATGCTATCTTCTTGATTAGTCAGAGTAACTGTTGGAACTTTGTCTTCTTCGAGATTAGCTTTAATTGCAAAGGAATTATGAGTTGTTAAGAATGCATACTTGTTGAAAGGCAGAGAATTGTTCTGTATGCAACAAGCCACAAATGAAAAGATCAGACATATTTAGAGTCGACAAAAGTTGACACGACACGACAACACGACACGAAAATAGCGGGTCAGTGTTGAGGGTTTTCGACCTCTTTAATTTAACAGGTCAACACGTCTAGCACGATTAATTAAATGGGTTGGGTTAGTGTTGAGAAATTGAACACGAATCTAACACGAATTTACCCGTTTACTTTGATACACTACAACCAGGGGCAACAAGTGGCCCTTCAACATCAGAACCTTCAATTCTAGTAGTAGATTAGTAGACGACAGGATATGTTTAAGCCTCATCAAACATTTTGATTTGATTTTTTATTACACTTTGGTCTTACTTTAGGACAAGAACATTAAGTATGGCAGTGGCATTACGCCATTATAATTAATAGCCGTACGTCTATGATAATTCCTAAGCAACATAGGCATTATAGCCTTTTTTCTAAATAAAAATTTAACTTTTCAAAACTCTCGATTAGGTGGGTAAGGCGGGTTCTTAGCATGTTACCCGTTTAATAAACGTGTCGGGTTAGTGTCAAAGGTTACGACACGTTTAATAAATGGGTCGGGTTAGTGTCAAAGATTTTTCAACCCGTTTATCTATGACACAAACACGAACACGAACACCAACTTTTGCTAGCTCTAGACATATTAAAAGGTTATGTAAAATGTAAACTATGACAAAATACTGCAAGTTCGACATTGTCAGTCTGTCATTACTGTGGGTAATGCACTTTTGCAAAGCCAATGTAACAATGGTTTTATATCTTAACATACGCCTCCTAAAAAATCGACAACAACAAAAGTTAAGAGCTTGGTCAGTACGTAATTACCACAAGTTTGAAGGAATTAGTGACGCTTGATCTAACACATCTTGACTTGAAACTTAGCCTTGGGTATTGACACTTGAAACAGTACAAACCAGCACCACAATCTGAATTGCTGGAGCAACTTTCTAGTAACTGTCACTCAACACAAACAAAACAAATTTGCAACAATTAGTACACCATTACTACACTTTTCCAACCTAAGCAACATACATCCAAAACATACGTGTACCCCTCCATTTCACTCATATCTTTACGTCTTTCACATCGAGTGACCGCATTTTATTCATATAGAGATAAACGAAAGAAATGAACGAAATAAAAGGATTCAAAATAAAGATTCATAAAAATGTTTGCACAAAATTGATGTACCTTGCAAGGCTTGTTAGAGCAAGCAGCCGGAGGATCAGCACCCACCAGAGCCTTATGTGAGAAGATTAAGCATAATAATGCAATAAAGAACAAGCCATTATTTGTAGAATAAACCATCTTTACGAAATGATCGGACCTTTTTAACTTTGGTTGAAGTGAAAAATAAAATACAGTAAAATGATTAAGTTGGGTTTTGGGAAGAGAGTGAAGTGACAACTGCCAGGGTCATGTATCATATGATAATCTCCATTTGTAACTGTGAAAACGGTTGTTACTAGCGTGCCATTTGTTTGACGGTCCATTTAGCAGTTTTGCTTTTGCATGCCTCAATTTCACGCTTTTGCCCTCCATGTCCTTAATTTCCCGTGATTTTGGTTTTCTTTTTCCAATTACTTTTGCCTCAATTTTGTTTACAGAGTAACTGCCACAAACGATTTTCCTTTTTTTTTATTTATTTATTTTTTTTTCGAGAAAGGGAAACGAAACACCTTATATCAAGTAACCGCAGATATAAAATTCGATCTGTAACTCCTAAAGCCAAAACACCTACGGGGCCACTATCCACCCAAACTGTAGTTGTAATAGCGTATCATTAAGCCTCGGGTTTGTATGTAACCCTAGCCCGGTAATGTATTGTATTGTATTGACGTGGTATTTAAACCACACTACCATAATAATAACATAACCAAGTATCGTATCCGTAATATCGTATCTTGATATCGTATCCGTAATATCGTATCTTGATAAGTTGAATACTCCGTGGGACCTAGATGAGCTCCATAATGTGCATGTGCACCTTTATCTCCTAGTCTACGAATGTGAGTAAATGAAACAAATGGAAATCTAGAAGTTAAATAAAAACATCTAAAACCATAACAAAATTAAGAAGACAAGAACGGAAATAAGACGTAAATCACATTACAATATCACGTCTCGTATACCTTACTGTCACCCTAATGATCGAAAGAGAGGCGACATGTATTGAAAGAGCCCACGATGGTCTACTCATGCAAACTTCTAGTTTCGACGTGCATCCAAACAATATATCAAATGCCAATAATAACCTCCAATCCATAAGAGTAACATCATCATTTATTCCTAAGTAAGGTAAAATTTATGGTACTTACCGTCGTACCTGATGTATCAATAAATCGGCCAATATCAAGAAATTCCCTTCTCTTAAAAAGTCGAGATTGCTCATATTATCGACACGGTATACACACTCAAGTCAAAACCCAACTCCACCGGTAAAACTTCCCCGAGAAGGAAAAGAAAAGAAGAAGAAGAAGAGAGATGAACCAGGCAGGAGTGCAGAAGAACACGCTGTACGTGGGAGGACTGGCGGAGGAAGTGAACGAGTCAATCTTACACGCGGCATTCATACCTTTCGGAGAAATTAAGGATGTGAAGACACCTCTCGATCAAGCCACCCAGAAACACCGCTCTTTCGGCTTCGTCACCTTCTTAGAACGCGATGACGCCTCCGCCGCCATGGACAACCTCGACGGCTCCGAACTCTACGGCCGTGTTCTCACCGTCAACTACGCTCTTCCCGAGAAAATTAAGGGTGGCGAACAAGGCTGGGCTGCTCAACCTAGTACGTCTCCCCTTCTCTCTCTCTCTCTCTCTCCTCCTTCTGCCACACGCTACTATTCTTTCTGCTTGCTTCCTTTTTATTTTGCTGCTGCGTGATTGTGAATTAGTATTTGATTCAAGTTTTTTTTTTTTATTAGTATTTGATTTTGTGTTATATTTAGGGTTTATCATTGATTGCAATAGGATAATTGGGGCTCCGGAGAATGTGGATTTTTAATTGATTAGGTTAAATTTAGGGATTTAGGGTTTATCTTTGGTTTTGTATGATAATTGGGGCTTTTTCAAGTCGGAAACACGAGTTTCGTTTGACCGAAAAATTACTGTAAAACCAATCCCTATGCTGTTACACGGCTTTGTTATTATTGTTGCTGGGTGATTGTGCTGGTTGTGTGTCAATTGTAGAATGCTGCATTCTTGTGCTGATCTCCAGGTTTGAATTCGGATTTTTGCAGACAGTAATTCTTCAGGATATGGGACGAGTATTGTTTTTTTTTTGTTTTCGAGTAATTGTGAACTATCGGGATTAGGAGCTACCTTTACGATTGCTGCAATGTCTGTAAAGAGGCTGGGTGTCAGCTTAGGCAGTCGCGTTGGTGTTGTCTTCTGTTGTAGGCTTAATCAGTACAATTGGGAAGGGGTAGTCCAGTTTGATACACGGCTATATTAAGAGGGATTGGATCTTGTTTGTTGACGTGAGAGTTTCATATGGACATAAGGTGCGGGAGAGAGTGTTACAAGTGGAATTGGTCACTTCCTGGCATCATATATAGGTCATAGCAATAGGCAGATTGTGTCACAGTTGGTTGAAGAATACGTTTTCTGGTTGAATTATATTGTTTTCAATCTTTGCATAACATTGCAGCTTCTGAGTGTAGCCTCTTATGTTGTGATTGGTACTTGAGACCTCTTCATGACTTGGTTTTAGTTTATCGGGTTTATACACATTGAGGGGAGTAACTTTGACTTCTGTTGCCAAATTAGGCATACATATAAGATGCGGTGGACATGTGTTTTAGGAAGGGTTTGGGTTTTTGCGGTGGAAAGGAGAAAAAGGTTGTTTTGATTTCCTAACTTACATTCGGGAGTATCACTGTTGTGGAAGACAGTTTTACGAAATTCATTCATTATCATATCCTCACATTTTGATTTTCACTTTACACGTTGAGGCGATTGAGAGAGCTTAACTCACAAGTCAGTTTCACACAATGATGGTATGCTGAGCCTCTTAAGGGAGAAAGTTATTGGTACCAGATAGAGGTACTGTGTGAGGGCGCTGCTTGTTCATTGGTACTTTGGAAGAGGACAAAAGACTCAAAACTTGAACATCTATTAGTGAGTTTTATACTTTTATTTATTTGACGTGGATACTAGCAGCGAGGAATGCTTTATGAGTGGACTTTGTCTCTGCCTTGGATTTCATGTTTTATCTTAGAATTTGTTAGTTAGAGGTCTGACCAGTACTGTCAATTCAGCTGCAGCTTGTTACCTTTTGGCTGTAAAGTACCAGCCTAAAATGTTTTTTTTTTTTTTTCCTTTTGCGGTGCTTTGCCAAGAGGACAATGCTGAGAAACTGTTAGAAAGTAAGATGGACAGATGGTAGTATGGTACAAGGGATTTGAAGTCTTAAAGAGCTTGTGTAATGTTCCTAGTTGTCGTGGGAAACGGAAAAAAAAAAGAGGTTAACCTAGCTAGTGCCAAGTTGCCATCTATCTGTTTTAAGACTTCTAGCTCATGCAGTCAAATCTAGGTATCCTGCTTGCTATTGGAGTTCATGCATCCTTACGGCATTCTATAGGCTACTGAATAGTGAATATGTATTGAATAGCTGTAGTATGTCAAGTCATTACTATGTGAATGGCAAAATATCGTTTGTGATGGTTTATTGTACGGATCGTGATTCTGTTGACCATGGGGGTTAGATATCCCTAGTATTCCGCTTTTCTAATTGTTTCCGGGCTTTGTTTATACTGATTTTATGGATTCTAGTCACCACCAGCACCCAATGTGATTGGTTAAGAGCTTGATAACACTGAACTTCTGTTTAAACAATTTCCTGTTCTCTGCAGTTTGGGCCGATGCAGATACATGGTTTGAGAAGCAGCAAATGGAAGAAGAGATGCAGCGTCAACAGGCTGAGAGTCGAGCTGCAGATGAAGCAGCTGAGGAAATGCGTAGAAAGAAGATGGCAGAGGAGCGAGAAGGGGAAAAGGAGGATGACCCCATGGCTAGGGCTGAAGCAGAGGCTTTACAACAAAACCAAAGTAGCTGATCATGCATCACAGTGGTGCTTATTATCCTGACTTGTATGACATGGGATTTTCTGCAACAGCCACCTTGGTATCCAACAGCCGTCTCCTGATGTATGATAACTTTATCGGACCATTGTTGTAATGCATCTATTCCGCTGTAAATCCCTTTAACATGTGTCTGTTGCTGCCACTGGCATTTTAGTAAACCTGAGAATAGAGGACAGAACAGTCAAGCGGGGTGTGGTTTAGGAGCGAATTGTTTTTGCGTATTAGCCTAAAGGCAAATTGATTACCATGTCGAGGATGGGAATCCCACTGATTAGACTGGTGCTCAATTGTTGTTTGCGGGTACTAGTAAACTTTGACCTCTTTTACAACGCTTGTGAAGCAAATAAATAAGATAGCTTCTACCGTAATGTATTAGAGTTCGTCGAACTGGAACCTTCACAGTGAGTATTATGCAAGGATCTGGAAGATATAGGTAGGATGATAGCGTAAGATGCTTCTTACAGGAGAGGCATTCTGCTATCTGGTTTTGACGTCCGATTAATGGCCACATTCACTTACAAGAGTTTCTTAGGCAGTGATTAAACAGCAAAAATTTATCACCTGTTTATAAATTAAACCCAGGAGAACAAGAAGCGCTTTTTGAAGGCCGGGGAACAAGAATCCACAAGCATAATTCCTACATTCACTGCTCAATGATGATGCTAAGTTTCCATTGAAGACTGATGCACGAAATTCATCCTGAAACACCAGGGACAACTGCAGAGATAGTAGCTAACAATCTTTGCTGCAGTGATCTGAGAAGCGACCTAAATGGTATTAGCTGGCTCAAAACATCTACTCTATAGGATTACATTCTAAATCAAGTTTTTAAGCAAGAATCACTGAGTTGGACTCGGGTAAAAAAAAAACCTCTATTGGTATCTACTTGTTGATAGGCACTACAAATCTTCATGAGCAAGGATAATTGAGGCGATTGAGCACTGAAACAGTAGCTCACAGGGAAGTGTCGCCTTTGGAACTATTCAGAGTTATTAGTTCAGACGATAATTTTTTTTATCAAGGGCGGCATGCACTAATATCCTTAGCCTAAGACAAAGCATCCCACAAAGAACAACATGGAAAAAGCACAATCCACGAGGTTCTGAGCTTAAAAGAGGACTTACTAATTCATGACTACATAGACTTACTAGTTGGGTTAGGACTTCGGACACATCTGGGAGAATTTATCTTGTAGATCACTTCGATTACTACTATCAACTTCGAAATCCACAATCTCCGAAAGAAGGCAAGAAACAGAAAAGAAACAAAAGACTGGAGTAAACAGACGTATATAATCAGAATCGTACTCATCAACATCGATGCCTTCCCATGTCATGCTTAACATCACAAAGAAGAGTTAAAGGTAAATGATTTGAGGAAAAAATTCTAAAGATCAGAACCTCCACAGAATAATCTGAAGGTCATGTCAAATGACCCTTGCTTACTCAAGCATGGCATCACACAGAGTAACAGCATCATGACAATCCCTTACATTATGTACTCTAACAATGTTTGCACCACCTAAAACTCCAGCAGCTACAGAGGCCACTGTTGCTGCATCTCTATCTGTTGCTACAGGGCGATTGCATACCTCTGCTAAAAACTTCTTTCTTGAAGGTCCGATAAGAAGAGGACCATTAGCTAGGGCCAAATTTTTCTTTGCCATCTCTTCTCGTATTCTTTTTAAGCCCATGAGAATTTCCAAATTTTGCTTGGTATTTTTGGAAAATCCAATGCCAGGATCAACAATTATCCTCCAAGCAGGTATACCTGATGACTCTGCATCCATGACTAGAGAGCTCAATTCTGAAGCCACCCGCTTACATACATCATCATAGCTCAAGTTATCACTGTTTTGCATATTAGTGGGATCTCCTCTCATGTGCATTGATACATAAGGCACCTTAAGGCCTGCAACAATGTTACACATCTCGGGATCTAACTGTCCTCCAGAGACATCATTAACCATATGGGCTCCCTTCTTCACTGCTTCTGATGCAACTTTCGAATAAAATGTATCAACGGATAAAAACTTTCCCTCTTCTGCAACCATGTCCTTCACAGCTTCTAGGACAGGAATTAATCTTTCCAGTTCTTCCTCAGCAGAAATCCTTATTGCCATTGGCCTTGTTGATTGCGCACCGAGGTCAATTATATCAGCACCTTCTGATAACATTTGATGGACCTGAGAAACTGCATTTTCCACAGATTGGAATTTCCCTCCATCGCTGAAACTATCTGGAGTCAAATTCAGGATCCCCATTACAGAAGCCTTACGAGACCAATCCCACAAGCGATTGGCAATTGGCAAAACCCTCATCATTCCATCCTTCCCAATGAGGGACTCCCCACCAAGTTTATCCCATGCTTCAAATAATCCACCAGTGAACCTTGAAAGTGAATGCCACGATGCAACCATGTCATTTTCTATGTCTGATCCAAGCAAATCAAGTAACGGGGCCATCACAAATGGCCTTTCCCATATCCTTTCATGGGGAATAGTAAGACTGTCAGAGCTCACCCGAAACTTCCCATAAAATAGTATGTCCAAGTCAATAGGCCTAGGGCCATATCTTACTCCATTGGTTCGACCCATGTCCTTCTCAATCTTCTTCAGCACCCCCAAAAGTTCATGAGGCCCCAGTTTCGTAAACCCTCTCACAGCAGAGTTCAAAAACTTAGGTTGGTCAGTCACATAAGCAGGCGCCGTCTCATACAAGCAACCGTGCCTTTTGATATCTATGCCTGATTTGTTCATCAGCAGTAAAGCTTCATTGAAATTATCTAGCCTATCTCCTACATTGCTCCCTAGTGCAATTACAACTTCTTGCTCCTTGGAGCAAACTTCAACGGAGGCATCTGAAATAGAGTGGAGGGACAAAATTTGCGAGGCTGCCAAACACATAACATAAGACCCATTTCAGGCTCCGATTCACTAAAAATATACTTACTTCACTTCAATCACACAACATAAACCTAAGACTAGTGAAATCTACTAATTACACAAAGATGCTTCAACTAAAATTGTAGATGGCTATAAATGAAAGACATTGTTACCCCTCGGGCCTCCATTAAAAGGGCAGCCCGGTGCACATTGGCGTCCTCGCTAAGCGAGGGTCCGGGGAAGGGTCCCACCACAAGGGTGTAATGAGGGCAAGCCTTCCCTTGTAAGTTTATTTGACAAGAGGCTGCTCCTAGGACTTGAACCCGTGACCTATCGATCACACGGCAACACCTTTACAGGTACGCCAAGGCTCCCCTTCCCCGGGCCTCCATTAATTAGAGAAATTAGTTTCGGATAAAAATTTGTTAGCCGACCCCAAATCAATTTCGGAATAAGGTTTGGTTGTCGTTGTTGTTGTGTAAAATGTGTATCGGAGTCCTCCCATCAAACAAGACCTTAATCATATCGAAATCACGAAATCAACACCTTCATTTTTCCCCATTATCAAACAGCTAGTCATCCACAATCCAAATATCAGTCAATCAGGTCCATCACTCATTAACAGTAAACAAATTCAATCTTAAAAAAACCCATACTATTTT
The DNA here is from genome assembly GCA_963680865.1 of Spergularia marina. Classification (NCBI taxonomy): domain Eukaryota; kingdom Viridiplantae; phylum Streptophyta; class Magnoliopsida; order Caryophyllales; family Caryophyllaceae; genus Spergularia; species Spergularia marina. Next base: position 5,976,009 of record OY804545.1, on the reverse strand, counting down.
GCTTAGAATTCATAGCTTATAGATTACACAAACACTTCAAAAACACAACCATCAGAATATACAATGCAGGACAAAAATAAAATATAAAGGAGAACATATAAAATTAAACTTACAACAATGAAATTTACCTCTAATATAATTGGGAGCTCCATTAATAAGGGATTTGGTGGGTTTAAACAGCTTGATTATATTCATTATAACAACAAAACCATCTTCACAAATTGCCCATTATTCAAAAAGAAAAAGATTTGATCTTTAATTTGACATTTCATTAGCTCCCTTATCCTTGACATATTCAAGTAATCCCTGAAATAAAATAATTTAAGTAATACTGTTAAAATTGAGCATCTTAAACATTAAACAAAGAAGATTAAAAAATTTAGTACCTTTTTAAAAAGAAAACTTCTTTAGGAATCCATCAGGGAATAAAGAACCCAGATAATAATTAAGAAAGATTTGGGGGAGGAGAGATTACATTGGAAGAAGAACAGGGGAGAAAAACTTGTGCCTGCCAATTCCCATGGGTTTTGGGTAGGGTTAGAAGTCTTAGAAGTTAGAACCAAGGGTTGCAATGCAAGTTTGTTTCTGAATTAAGTTTTGGATTATCAGCTAGTCTCACCTTGGATGGCTTGGTGGTTACGACTTATTAGAGGTCGAGAATAATGTACTACTTGTTTGGGTGGAAGTTGAGATCTATTATACGGTGACATTTTATGTTTAAGTAAAAAATATGGAGTAGTTGTGTTGATTGCCTCTACGTCTGTCTATAGTAGTGAGTAGTGACTTAAAATGGTTCATTACTCTTATTGCCCATGGATTTTGGATAGGGTTGGAAGTTGGAAATTAGAACCAAGGGTTGCGAGTTTGTAAATTAAGTTCTGAATTATGAGCTAGTCTCACCTCGAATGGTTAGATGATGACGTTTTATTAGGAGTCGGGAATAATGTACATGTTTTGATTGGAGCCGAGGGACCATGAATTAAGTTCTGAATTATGAGATAGTTTCGGTGTATACGTTTTTTATTCTACAAGACTACAACGATATGCTAGTGAGAATTTGTATTCTCTCGAGTATTTAAACAAACTATAACAGTAGACACTTAGTATTTGTGTTAATCGCCTCTATAACTATGTAGCTAATACTGTTTTTAACTGCTACTCATTTCTGTTAATTTAACCACCATCATCCTCTCCACTCTCCATTTCTCTTGCTAAAACCCCTTTCCACCAGTAAAACCCCTCTTCCCTCTCTCTCTCTCAAACTTCAGTGGATGCGAGGTGTGTAAGAGAAGCTAACCTGAAGTTTCTGCTGAAATGGCATCTCTATCTTTTACTCAATTTCTATCCTTGCCAAGGTTTCATCTTTTTCTCTCTCTTCATTTGTATATTCACTTATCTTGTGTTCTTTCACTCAATGGATTTGTTTTTGTATGTAAAACATGACTTTCCCTTGTTATAAATGTGTTGAAGAAGGCAGATTAAGTTGTTAGTTCAATTGTGTTTCCTTCAATTATTTGGGGGGATTTGTTGCAGAAGTTGACACGGGGTGTTGCCCAAATGGTTGAATTTTCATGGAGATTTTGATATTTAAGTACCCAATTGGCTTATTGTAGAGGAAATTGTAATAGAACTATTGAATCTTCTCGGGTAAGTCAGCTATACTGAATGCAGTTCACTTGCCTTTAACGAGATGGGAAGTCGACTATATGCAGACTTATCCATGTTATCTTTCTCGGTTCGACCATTTATTGAATTGTGAGTGATGATTGGCTCAGCATACGACAGGGGTTTCAAGAGAATTTTGGGGTCGTTTGGATTGTGGGATGGGAACTGAGGGATAAGAGGGTGGGATTAGGTGCTAGTATACGCTGCTAGCTATGTAGGCTAAAAGATCGATAATTCCCAATAGTCTAATACTACCACAAATTATGGGACAATATATGAATCAAGAATCACACACAGTCGAATGTAGCAAATCCAATGCTCACTAATAGCAACATGCATTTGGTGCGCTGCAAGCTAGTATTGCACCACTTACATTACATTTAAATGTGGATTAATGAGTCGTTGTAATCTTACATTTAGAATATCAAGGATGCTGTAGGTAACTCATTTCACATGGTTAATTTTGCCAAAACCGGTGTAGTGATGTGTAGTGTTTGGTGATTGAATTTCAGGTGCAATTTAAAAGTACCGGTTATAGGAACAGTGGGCGTGATGCTATTTATGGACCATAAGTCACAATGTAAATGGATTTTGTCAGCAAGATCTAAAAAAGTAAATGAAGCTTCAGTAGCTCAAGAGCATATAACACAAGAACCAGAGGTCACAACAAAGACAAGGACTAGAAGAACCACCACTAGAGGTAGAAAAAAAGCACCTACTGAATCAGACGACGATTCTCAATTATTAGTCGATGGCCCCAAATCTATACAGGAGGGCTCCATTCAGGAAGAAGTAAAAGAAGATTCTGAGAAACCCAAGAGAAGAACAAGAAGGAAGGGTATTTAGCTTTTTGTGTTTTTGTTTTAATGATAATAAGACTTTTAGTAGTTACTTTAATTGAGGTTGTGGGATAAAATTGTTTACAGTTATGACTGATTCTTCTAGCACGGAAGAAGGAGAGACAGAAAAGGTGCCGAGGAGAGGTAGGAAGAGCAAAATAGATGTGATAGATGTGCTTGAGGTAAAGGATGCAGAAATTGAGACAGAAGTTAATGATATTGAAGAAACCATATACCTTACAAATGAAGAAAGTGATGATGCTAATATAGATTTAGAATTGGAAAAGGGTGAGCAGGATGATATTAGCTTCTCATACAGTTGGCCACCTCTTGTTTGTTGCTTTGGAGCTGCACAACATGCTTTCGTGCCATCTGGGAAGTCTGCTAATAGGCTTATAGATCATGAAATTCATGATTCACTCAAGGACGCTTTGTGGGAACCTGAAAAGTTTGTTAGGGCTCCTGGAGGTTCGGCTGGTAGTGTAGCAATATCTCTTGCAAAAGTCGGCGGACGAGTGGCTTTCATGGGAAAAGTCGGGGATGATGACTTTGGGAAAGCAATGGTGTACTACTTGAATGTGAATAACATTCAAACACGATCAGTCTGCTTTGATGATAAAAGATCAACGGCAGTGTCACAAATGAGGGTCACAAAAAGGGGTAACTTGAGAGCGACAAGTGTGAAACCTTGTGCAGAAGATTCTTTGTCAAAGTCAGAGATCAATATTGACGTACTGAAGGAGGTAAGGCTTTTTTTTTGTCACTGTTTTAGCAAGCTTATTCATTCGATTTTCTCCATTGGATTCTTGGATTGTGTATAGTTGGTACTTGGTAATGCAATTGACAAGACGTAAAATTCTTGTCACATTTACAGACAGTATGCATGTTTTATGAGATGCAGTTCAAATGAAGATAATAGGCGACTTGGTTGTCAGCATTGATCCTTAGGACAAGTTTTGACAATTTTGACAAGTATTTGAATAAGCGTGGATTATATATAGTTCAGTTTTGGCCAATATTGACAAGTATTTTGAAAGTAGGCAAATGTTTTACGGAGTAATAAATTTACCATGTTGCGCATCTTGGATGAGGGTAGGTTTCTTTGTTAGAAAAATTCTTTAAGCCATTCGGCACACTGCACCTATTATAGCTAGCACGCATTTTTTGTCGATTCTTGGGACCCATCATAGATTTTTGCCTCCAACAATTTCCAAAAACCCATAATATAACCTCTAGTGGGTTCCATATACATTGGTGCCAAATCCGTGGATTATATACTCTTAACTTTGGCTGATTTTGAGCACTTTTTTGACAGCCAAATGTTCTGAAATTTTTATGTGATACAAACTTGGAGTACCTTTGTTGGATATGAGGTTTGGTTACTTTGATAGGGAAATTGGTTAGGGCCTTTGGGTCCACGTCACCCGTCAACACTATTGTGAGTTTTTTTTTTTTGCTGATTTTAAGACTTACAATAGGTTTGTGGCTCTAGTATTTCGCTAAAACCCATAATATAAACTCTAGGGGATTCTACAAAAATTTGAGCCGTTTTTGTTCTAGGACTGTTTTGGGCCAAAAAGCGTGGATTATATGCTTTGACTTTGGCCGATTTTGACCAGTTTTTTAATTGTAGCCAAATGTTCTCAAATATGTATCATGTACAAACTTGGAGTACCCTTATTAAATATGAGGTATGGCTCCTCTAATAGGGAAGTTGGTTAAGCCCCTTTTGGTACACGTCACCCGTTAAGGCTAGCATGCTTTTTTCGCCTATTTTGAGACTTACAATAGGTTTTGGCTCTAATACTCTAATAATATTGTAAGTTTTGATGATGAGATTAAACACTTCTCCATGTGCAGGCAAAGATGTTTTACGTAAACACCTCGTCGTTGCTTGATCCTAGTATGAGGAGAACCACCTTGCAGGCAATGAAGTTGGCTAAGAAATTAGGGCAAGTGATCTTCTACGATCTGAACTTGCCATTGCCTCTCTGGCAGTCCGGTGAAGAAACAAAATCTTTCATACATCAGGTATGGGAACTTGCAGACATTATTGAAGTCACAAAGCAAGAGCTTAAGTTTCTATGTGGAATCAAAGCCTCGGAGGAATTCGATACCAAGAATAACAAGCGATCTAAGTTTGTTCATTATGAACCCGATGTCATAGCTCCTCTTTGGCATGAAAATCTCAAGGTCCTATTTGTGTCAAATGGGACTTCTAAGATACACTATTACACCAAGGAGGATAATGGTTCTGTTCTTGGGGTTGAAGATGCTCCAGTCACCCCTTTCACCCAGGAAATGTCAGCATCTGGAGATGGCATAGTCGCAGGTAAATCTATTGAAACATGACCTTTGCTATTACATGATCCCTTTACTTTTCCTCCTTGGTTTACCGTTTTGTCAGTACCAGTACAGTTTCATATTTTGCTGACTTGAACTCTCAGAGAACCTTAATGCAAATGTCATTTTATAAGGTTATAATACAACATGCCCATAAGCCTAAAATTAAAATTTAGAACGTAGGAAAATTGTCTATGAATGATAGGTAACTTGTGTCTGCTTGTGCATTCAGAGTTGAGTGAATCTTTTTGATCGTAGTTACTTTTATGACGTCAGCTATGTGGATTGACTTGTACTGGCCATCATTCAGGCTACCTTTTATGTAAGATTTGTATCAGAAGAGTTGTGGAGATCATGTAATGCGGTGATAAATTTCATATCGTAGACTACATCCTTTTGCAGATAGTTGAGGTTTCTTGGTTAGTTTTACTGTGTGGTTTATGAGTATAGAATTATGTTTTCAAGCTTGACTGGTGTTCACCAGGTACCTGCTTGGACAGATTCTGAGGAGATCCCTACCCTTTACTTCCTGTTCAAGAATACTCTCTTTTGATGATGGATCACTTTATTAATGAAGTTATTTTTGACAGTAACAATTTATCAATTCTATTAAAAGAAAAAGAAAGACACAAGCAGTGACGAACTAAGTCTAGCAACATATTATCCTTTACGGCATGCTTGGATTGGGAGTAATCATTAGGGGGTAATAGGGCTAAAACAATGGAAAGATGATAGAAATGGTGGTGGTAAAGGGAGGAAATAAGGGGTAGAGGAGGAACTATTACCCCCATATGGAGGTAATGCATTATCCACCTCCCCCCTAGGGTGATGCATTACTCCCATACGGGGGTAATGATTCCTCCTCCACCCCTTTTTTCCTCCCCCCACTACCACATTTTCTCTCATTTCCCCTTGTTTTAGCTCCTATTACCCCCCTAATGATTCCTCCCAATTCAAGCATGCCCTTATTGTGAAACTTTACTTAGTCTTTGTCATTCCTACATAGAAATGAGATGAGTACTCGTAGGCTTTTAAGAGACAGCTTAAGCTATGAGCTGTCATTCACTCAACTACAATTAAGCCTTTTGTTTTCTGATCGATCGTATTGTATCAATCAGTGAATTGTTGATCTATTGAGTGCAAAGCACAAACAAAATGGAGAAGGAACCAATGTCTGTGTTTATCTTACGGATCCTATTGAGATCAGTATTGATATTTGATAATTATATCAGAAAAGTGTACTAAGGTAGATTGTGGTGGTTACAAAGTAGTTTGAATATCAGGGACCTGTTTTGCTGTTTGATTTGTTGTATTTTCTTCCAAGTTCAAGATGAAGGGCAGTCTACAACTTCTCTAGAATGGTTTGATAACCTAAATTTAGATGCAAATGTCACCAAAGTTCTGACAAAACGTTTGGATGTTTTCAGATTTGTTTTAGTGAGGAACCATAGAACAAATGTCTCTGTTTATTTTGCTCATTATAGTTCAAATGTTTGATTTCCATCATCATCCTATTGCATTTCTAATCTTAAGGGAGCGAGTGTTACTTTCCACTGAATACCTTTGACTCTTACTGTTGATGTCCTGACATGATTCAGCCTTGCATTCTTGTGCACTAAACAAAACACATGGACTCATTTATTCTGCCATTGCTACCGCCCACCCCCACCCCCTTCTCTTTCTTGTGTTCTTACAACTCTTCTGCAATACCTTTTTCAGCACTCATGAGGATGTTAACCGTGCAACCACATCTAATCACAGACAAAGGCTATCTGGAGCGTGCTATCAAGTACGCTATCAGTTGTGGAGTCATTGATCAGTGGATTGTAGCAAGACAGCGTGGGTTTCCTGGTATTGAAGGGACGGAAGAAGATGAAGAAGCCATCCCTGATCCAAATGGCATCAGATCTATCACAGAAAGAGAATACCGCACTGTGATGCCTGTTGCCAGTTGATTTAAGTGGCTTTTGTGTTCCATATATGATTTATGTTACCTGAGCAGCGACGATATCTCACATCTCTTCATGTCCTCAGTGTAGTAAGTCATACCTCTATCTTTTATGTATTAATCAAGGTATCACTTTTTGTCATCTCTGTAGACTTATTAAGTTTTCTTTAATTATAGACTCTGGCTGCAGAACAAAGCCGAATTTGTGGTGGCACTGGAGATCGAGCAACTCTCAAAACCAGGAAAGGTTGAACCCCGCCTCGTATTAACCCGATGCATGATATCCACACAGGTGGTTGAACATTCTAATGATATTCCACCAAAAGATGACTTCAACAGTTCACCATAATTTTGTTGCCGAGACATTTTTGTTCAACCATGTACTCCGTATCAAGGGATCTTAGAACTTGAAGATATCAAAATGAATATTTCTTCCGTAGACCAATTTGGTCATGTTCGAGTTCATATTGTTTCTACTAAGAGCAATGTCTTGAGACAGTCTTCATAGATTAAGATGAAGTTACTTGACAACTTAGGTCTAAGGTTTTTTTTTTTTTTTTTTTTGGAGCGATAAACCCTTCTCTTTATGGTGCAGTCATAGTACCGGCACATCTCTGGTGCAATTTTTCTTACCTGCCAACCTCATTTGAAGGAAGGAACTAAGGTCTACTACCAAAGTCCCAAGAGTCGTTTCCTGCGGTTTTGTTCCCAGAATTATGATTCATTACAAGGACAACCGAATTGACTCACGGTCTGGATTATAACGGTTCCATCTTCCATGTATTGACATTTGCATCTTAACATTTCAACAGATTAGAGCAGTTCGAAATAGATTTAGTTATACCCCAGGGTCAGGTATTGTGTCAATAAATCAACTGGATATAGGCAGCACACAACAGCTGAATTGCTCCAGATCGAGCAGGCCGCAACATTTCCAATCTTCTGAAACTAGAAACACCAGAAATTCAAGATGATACATACACTGATATAAACTAGAGAGAGAATTACAAAAAAACAGATCAGATCCTGATGTTTGTGTAAAAAATTACAGGCGCAAAATTGTTCTAAGCGTATCACATAGATTTTGAATTGTTTGTTGTTCTTGACCTACTTGCAAATCTTGAAGTGGCATCTCTTCATAGCACCTGTTTCGAAAAGAAGACACCTCCATAAAAACCTTCCAGAAATTCACCTAATGAACCCGAAACATTCACTAACTAGGCAAAGAAAATGACGCTGAATCCATGAACGAAGTTCAGGGAATGCAGACTTTTTTGCTTTGCTAAAAGAACTTACACAGCGACCAAAACATTACAAAATCCCGAAAATAACCAGGTTAACTTACATTTTGTGATAAGCAAGAGCTTGAGTCAGATTCATAAGTGTGGGGCTGGACGTTAGTCTTCGGTGAACACTTGGGGGGAGGGCCATAGGCTGCACATGGAAGATGGAAAGAAGACTTGAGTACATAAAGCTAGGGGAAAAGCATTTTTCACAAACTTAACATGAAACAGAATAGCGTTATGAAACCTCATTTTGACCCCTCCTCTTCCTCGCTTGCGCATCCCCAGCAAAAAGTTCTTGCAATGTTTCAGCAGCCACCATCCCACTATTATCTTTTTGCTTGCCTCCAAAGACATTATCAGACAGGAGAGCAATAGGCGAAATATCAGTTGCCTTCAGAAAAGGAATAGGTACTGTATTTCCAGCTGCATATATCGACCAAACCTACACAAAATAAGACTATCAAAATAAGCAGATGGCTTCAACGTTCAATAAATCCTGTCAAATAAGAATTCTGAGACAAGCGTTAAACAGAAGTATGTGATAGACCGTGAAACTGGAACCTGTCTCAAAGAAAGAGATAGAAAACTTGGTACATTCTACTTCTTCGAATCTATAATTAAAAAGGAAAGATTATATCATTTACTGTATTATTTTCGCTCAACTACGATAAAGGCCCATTTAACTTAGTATTCTTAATAGTTAAAGGACTCTTGAACCCTGTTCTTCTTTCCTCTGAAGATTTAATTCCTTCTTACTGTGGTTCACTTGCATGAGGTTCTTAGTGAAATAAGTTGAATCAATTGTCATCTAGGACTTAAGCAAGCATGAAAGTTTTGTGTTTTGCAACATCTCTCACTTGAATAGGAAGTTCATTAGTGAAGATAACAAATTCCGAGCCTACATAATCATAGCTAATGGGAACACTCCACTTAACCCTAGCAATATTCAAGAACTTAACCATTACGCAATTGAATGAACAATCAGGCCTCAGAAAAATGTATACCAATATTTCAGTAGATATTATTTTACTCCTCCACTAAAAGGGGGGGGGGGGGGGTTAATTACATAAGATAATTCCATCAAGAAGGATGTAATTGATCACCTTATCTTGCACGCCAAAGGCAGTCTCACTTTTAAATGATTTATTTCCAAAACCAGCAATTCCACCAAATTTTCCTTGGATTGCATCTTTTGCCTTGAGGCTTGGCTGAGGCAAGGTTGATGCAAGGGATTCTTGATTGACACTATTAGCAGCATGTATAGCTTTCTCATTTACGTTGCTTGCAGCATCAATGATACTTACCCTGGACAAACAAAATATCTCAATGACTGCAGGCGCACAGAAAAGTCTGACAGATTTGAGATTTCATAACATAACTGAGATTAGAATATAACACACTGAGAACATTCTGCCTTTACAATCTTATCACTTCTCCACTTCAAGCCTTCTAAGCGGCGCATCTTAGGATACCTAAACATCTATCAATTTTATGGGAGGGAGGGGAGAAGAGGATACCTGGATTCCCTAACTTCTCTTATATCACCAACTGCCGAAACTCCAGTAAAACCACCAAAAGCCAAAGAATGTTCCTTGGTTGATTGTGATATTTGAGTCGAAGGTTTCTCTGTTTCATTGTCACCGTGAACTACAAAAGTTCCGAAATCACCTACACATAGACCACAAAACTTTACTAAATGCAACCACAGCAGCCGTGGAGTAATAGAATTCAATTGAAGAGCTTTGATTTCAAGAAAGTTACACACAGGAGGAACTAAATACTACTAAAAAAGGTAAGATAAACTTGAAAGCCACTATTTGTTGAGGACATTACAAGAAGCAACCTTAACATAGCCTGATACTGCAAATCTTACATATAATTAGTTGGACTAGAACACTCCGTTGTTTCTTAAGTTACGAAAAGAGGGACAGGGGATCTGGAATGTGGCTTCATTTATGACAAATGACACTAATTACTAGGTCTTAACTATTGGTTTATTTATCAAATAAATATATGTATAAGTCAGTTTCTTCTGAAAACATGATCAGCATCAGGCATATCTAGATTGAACAACTACGAATATCCAGCTACCACAGCTGAGATACAAAAGTTACAGTCACTGCAATCAGATTTCCGAATTCCGATAAGAGAAAACCTTAGCTATCAAAATATAGAACAAACTTAAGCACCTTCTCCAGCCACCTCTTCATCCTGAGAAGCATGCCACTTGTCTGATCCAGCGACATTGTCTACCTCATTTTTACTTGGGAGCCCGATGTTGATTGGCTTCGATGGAACTGTGTCACCGTAGTCCAGATTCACCTTTGGAGTCTGCATTTGGATATATTTTACACAATTTTGTGAAGTGATCACAAAAAAAAGTACAAGACAAAAAGAAATAGAGAATACTTCAACATAAAAGGAAATACCCTACCAACAAGGTCCCATCATCAAAACTTTCAGCTTCAGCTGCCATAGTTGCCCTTATTTGTCGAGACTTCTCAATCTTTGCCAACATCGAAGATGCGCCAGCTTTGCATCTGTCAGTGAATTTGTGCTGCATTTTGTAAGTAAAGGCAACAAGTGAGAATGCCAGCAACAAGAATAGATAATAACAAAAAGGTTTCTATAGCACACAGATTTCAATGACTTTTTTTATCAAACATGTACTCTAATAGAGATTGATCCTGTGTGACTTTACCGCTTTTTACAACCTTCATGGAGAATTCAAGTTTATATAAACTTACAACTCAATTATAATTAGCATTATTTTTATGTCACCAGTCATTTTATACTACAATAATCCTATTTTTCCGTCACCAGACATAATTTACTTAATTGTATGTAAGAATTTTTCTGTCACCAATCATATTATATTATAGTGTTTCTAATTTTGCGTCAATATTCATAATTCACTTACCGGTTTTCTATAGTGTGCCCACAGGGCACACGTTAAATGTCTCTTCCTGCCCTATTTAGGAGACATTTTCACTTCAAGTAAGCGTATGAGATCTCATTGATTAATGGGGAAAATCTCACCTAAACAACGCAGTAAATAGACCTCCGCTTACCTAATAGTATATTAATATTATTTTATTTTTTGTTGCAAATAGCCAAATTTGAGCAAGTTTGTTCAGGAGCCAATTTCGATTCCTTCGTTTAAAATGGCCAAATGTCCTCAAAACTTTACCATGGACAATCTTAGAGTGACCTTGTTGCACACTTAGTTTAAAATGGCGCGCCTCGCCATGAGGCGCAGCTGCCATCGCCTCAGAAGCCTGAGGCGCACGCGAGACGCATGACTGTGCAATTTCTAATTTTCTTTCTCTTGTAACCTTATTTCTACCCTTCCCTTTGCCCCTTAATCCCTTATTTATACTTCTTTACCCATAGGCCCTCTTTAAATACCAAAAAAGGGGTATTTTTTTTTTGCAAATTATGGTTACCAAAAATAGATTTTTGTTTGCTAAATGAGTGCGCCTCGTGTGCATGAGGCGTGCGCCTTCGCCTAGCGCCTCATCGCAACGGCCCCCAGCGCCTCGCGCCTCCTTAACTAAAGTTGCACATGAGGGTCAAGTTTGGGACCTACGAAAGGTTTTTGGCTCTAATATTTTGCCAAAATACATGATGTCATCTTTGGAAGCTTCCACAAATATCTGAGCCGTTTTGTTCTGGGCCATTTTTGGCCAAAAACCTTCTATTATGTACTTCGATTTTGGCCAATTTTGTCCGAATTTTGGAAGTAGCCTAATGCTCTCAAAACATTGCCCTGAAAAGCCTTGGAGTGCCCTTGTTGGACATGGGGGCGAGTTCCTCTCTTAAGACAGTAATTTAAGCACAAACTGCAAACTTCATATGTTGAGGACTTGAGGCTAGTGTGCGTTTTTTGGCCAATTTTAGGACTTACCATAGGGATTTGAGCCATTTAATTTTGCTAAGACCCGTTAAATTACCTCTACTGGCTTCTAGAAAAATTTGAGCCGTTTTTTCTTTTGCAATTAAATAGTAGTGCCAAGTGTCGACCTAGATATAACGTAGGAATAACGAGGTTTCGGGTTTATATATATAGTCCTAGATTAGATTAGATGTCAGAGCAACAAATACCCACAACTAGTAAGTTTCAAACTGAACCCAGAGTGACATACTGCCGTGTCGAGAACAAGTAATACTACACTACCATAGATAGAGGTTCATAAACATAGCAATACAAGCCTAGAAGTCACAAGACACAACGTCAAATTGCTAAACATGATATGTAAAATATTAGGCACGATGAATAATTGAGACAGATTTTGTAACACCCAAAAACGTGAAGCAGCTCTGAGTCTTAAAGTGTGGTATACGTTTTATTCAGTCATTTTATTAATTCTTTACACGACAATAGTGATATGTAACAAAAGACACAAGACAGCTAGCGGAAAGGACTGGAAGCATGAGGCTCAAGGGAAACACATTACATATCAGGAAACAAGAGAGTTCTATAAATACCTTCAACATTTCAGACGCAGTAGGTCGCAGGCGTAGATCCTTGGTCAGGCACTTTGCCACAAAATCATGGAATATAAGAGACCTATGAAACGTTCAAATCATTTTATTCTCAAAAATTCCCAGAGATGGAAGGGTTAATTTCGGTGATAAATAGACGAGTTTCCAAAAACACCACGAACGAGAATACAATGAGGTAATACCGAAGTGAAATAACTACATGGACCAACGATCCTGCTCATTTCATCTTTATGCTTTTAGAAAAACAAAACATAAGAGAAGGAAAAAAAAAAAAAAAAACAAACATAGCAAAACAAAACATGAACAAAGAAGCAATCAGAACAACATCATCTTTAGCCCCAGTGCCTTAAAGGCTCCCGCCATAAGGCGGGGTAAGGGGGGTCGGATGCACGCAAGCTTTACCCCTATAGAGAGGCTGCGCACGGATGACCCAATATGAAAATTGCTTCGAGAATCGCACTTTGATCGCCTATAAAGAAGCAATCAGAACATGGTAAGAAATTTAATGATAAAAAATTTGTCCAAAGCAATTTAATCGCCATCAAGGCACCCAATCACTAGTCACTTTCAGAGATAACCCCATGAGTTCAGCACAGTAATCGTAAAAGACCAATACAATACATCATGGTTCAAAATGCAATTTCACTTTGGTCTGTTTTTTTTTTTTCTTTTTCTTTTTTCTGGCCTATAGTGAGTTAATTATTCTAATAAAATGTAAATAGAATACATGGGAACACCAGTTGACGAAACAAGTGATAAAGACAAACTAGGCATTTTTATTTTATAAGACGAGCAAAGAGCAGCCAATTCCATACCATCTTAATGGTACCAACAAGTCCCACCTAACCAGGCAGAATCCTCCTTTCCTCACCAAATGAGGAGTCTTAAATCTAAAAAGATATCATTACAGGGATAACATATTGAATCTTGCTACCAGAGTCCAGAGATATCAGATTGAATAGAAGAGTCAAGCAGCACAAAGTCTAAAGAGTTTTTAAATGCAGCACTGTGACATATGATGAAGCCACAAATGAAAAAGCAAAGCCTTAGAAATTTCCAGAAGGCATACCATTTTTCTTTATCCTCAAGCATTGGTGCCGGTTCAATTGATATCATGAAGAGTACCTACCGGAAGAACAGATCAGAGACAGATAACAAAGTTATACAAACTAAGGAAGCAAAAATCTCGAGTCAGAGAGAATCACAGAAGAACAGGTCGAAGTTTTAAGGGTTTGATGAGTGGTCACCTCATCCAAACATGAGGCTGAATTATCCAAGACTTGAATTCAACACAGCAATAGTCACAGTTTAACATGCAATGTAGCCATCATTTAATATGCGCCAAAATGTATTGTTTCCCGACAACGATGTTCAGATACCATAGATTACATCACAGACAAATCTTAGAGTAAAATTCTTAAGAGATATCTAAAATTTTCCGATTCCAAATCAGGTAAGGAAACATTGAAGAAGAATATATTATACAGTAATTCTCAACAACTGTAACAGAAGTTGAATATCTTGGAAGATGAAGATAATTTTATTGACATACCATAGAAATAGCAAACACATAGTCATGGCAATAACAACATCGAATATTAAACAGCATAGCACACATCTACAGATCTTTAGTATCAAAACTTAAAAACTACTACAAATTTGTATACTCACCCGCATTGGATGAACTGCTGATCTTGGAGGGAGCCCCTGAAAAAAGAAAACAATAAATGTCGTTAAAACTAAACAGTCACCACAACATCTTTTCAATCACACAATAAAAGGCAATGTTGAAACTGGAGAAAAGAAAGTCTGTTTGATGCAATAATGTTCTAAAGGTCCACAGTCCATCACGTTATCTGTAGAGTCTGTTATGCTTATCCTAGATAGGGGAAGGAATATCAGTCATAAACAAGGACACCATGCTTATACAGAGGTCATATGTTGACTAGGATTGATACCTGGCTGGCTGGCTCCATCTACTAGCCACCATGCCTCCTCGTGAATCGAAGTCAATCACAAAAGTCATTTAATTCAAGCTAATTTCCCAAGTCTATCTCTTTTCTGTGTTTCATTTCAACATAATACTTTCCCCTAGTCAATGTCTACTGTAAACCGTAATCCCAGATGTAACTAGTATTCTTAATCCTACAGATCTAGGGAGACCAGAAAGCTCTTCCTACCAGACTGACAGTTCCGAAGCAATTTCCATATATCTATTAAAAGGGCAAAATTCTAGTTTGAAATGAGCACTTCGTCCTAAAAGAGTAAGTTTGTAAACATTTAAACTCAAATATGGCAAGGAGCAGAAGATATATAAAGCAAAGATGTTCAAAAGTAACTGAGGAAGAATAATACCTCTGCCATCTCTATTGCAGACACTCCAAGAGCCCAAACATCTACCTAACAGCCCATCAAAGAAAACCTGTCTGTCAGCATTGAAGGCTTCTTTGTAACAAAAAATATAATAACAATTGTAGGTGCCCTTTTTTGACAAGTTGAGGGTTACTAAACTGCAACATTTTCCAGATACCAGTACAAGTAGATTGTAAAGAATCTCTTGATAAGATACATATAGTTTCAATTAAGGAAGAGAGGATTAGCAGGCACTCTGAATACCTTTCCATCATAGCGACTTTCTTGAATGACTTCTGGGGCCATCCAATGTGGCGTACCAATAAACTGTAGATACATAAAAGACCAAAATCAATATATATGAGTTACAGAGGCAAAAACAATTAATTTGTAAAAGGCAACATGATTTCATGACGACTTCAAATTTAAGTGACCACAGCAGAGCAATATGTGGCCTGAATAGACTCGAGCAAACTCACATTACAATAGCTCATAGTTTAATAAAAGTTCTGAAATTTCTCAGTTTTATCTCTAATACATTTTCCAACATGACCTGAAACACAATTCAATTTAAAAAAGAAATAAAAAAACTCACCAAAAAGAAAAACTATTGATGTGAAGCTGAGCATTGAGTTCATAAGATATCACAAACTTTTCTAAAAGTTTAAATTTAACTAGAAATAGAAAATGTGGATGGCCTCCATAAGAGGAAAAAGTACACCTAAACCTCAAGAAGGATCACAATAAAGTACATAGTCGAACCATAGTGAAAAACAGTTTATTTGACCTGGGATTTTGTATATGTCTAATTTATCAGTCAAATTCTTAATCTATATAGTCCTCTGGCCCTCTGGGTATAACCGAAGGACATAAGATACCCATTATGAATGCTACTAACTGACATAGACACCAAGAGATTGAATGTGAGGAGACACACTTGATACGAATATACAACGTCTGTCACTTGCAAAAGTTTTAGCTATACCGTATTACGCTTAGACATGGTTCTTGTCAGCTGGGCTGCAACACCAAAATCACCTGTCCAAATCAAGGAAGCCAAGTAATGTCATCAGCAAGTAAGCATCAAAGTAAATGAGACTATTGACTTCAAATGCCAATTATATGGAAGACAGGACATTTGTGGACAGGAGTATCTGGTATCACAAGTATACATACCTAACTTCACCTCTCCTTGTTCTGTCAATAGAATATTACCACCTTTAATATCTCTGTGAACCTTAAAGATCGAATGCAAGTAAGCTAAACCCTACAGAAAAGGGAAGCAACAAGGATTTAGAGCCAGGACAGTAGCATTACCCACGAAAGAACCAAACAACCGAAACACTACTTTCCTCCCTTTCTCTTATTCTCCTTTCTTTTACTTTCTCTTCAATTCCTTTCATTTTAATCACACTAACAAACCAAACAAGCTAATAGAGTCAGTTATATGTTAGCAAGCATCCTTCAGGAACAAAAAATGAAACACTAACAAATAAGGAATAGGACATAAGTCACTTCCTAGTAGTTAGGATACCAACACGATCAATAGGAAACCTTTAGATATCAACATTCAGACACTTCCTTACATTATAGTTTCAGCAGAAACCTGCACAATAATACTAATAATAATAAGAAGAAATTAATAAGTTAAGAAAAAATGGGCATACCTTTAACGCTTCCCTGCATATATAAGCTATCTGAATTTCATCTAAGGGCTCATCAGTGACATTCATCAGGTCAGCAACACTTCCACCCCCACAATACTCCATCACTATCTGCGACAACACATTCCACATCATTACATACCACATTAAAAATGAATACATTATTGGTCATCAAAATGAAAAGGAAATACAAAAATAGCTCAAACGTTTGCATGGTTTCCCCAAACACACCATAAATCATAACCTACCCAGAGATACTCTTCTCCTTGGTAGCTCCCGAGGTAACGAACAACATTAGGATGACTACATTGCTGCAACATTTCAATCTCACCACGTATCTCCTCATATCCCTCCTCCTACAAGCCCAACAAGCAAACACACAATATTACACCACATGATTTAAACAAAACAAAACAAAAAAAAAAACACTTTGAACACAATTAAGAGTACTCATACCCCTTCAGCTAATGATATAACTTTAATCGCAACCATTTCTGAAGTTTTCATATCCCTAGCTTTATAAACAGAACCATACGACCCTTTCCCTGCATTTGACATATACACATCGGAAATGATCATCCAACAAAATAAAAGATGGAGTGAGAGTAGGTGTACATTTGATTTACTTTGGTCAGTTTTTGGTTTCATTTGGAAAATTTATAGGAACTTGGAAACTTCAGTTTTTGTTGAATTTGAATGTTTCTTCTTTAGGCCACTTTCAGATTTTGGCGTACCGATAAATACCCTAAATTAAGCCTCACCCGTTTCCATATAATCAAATTATCAAATGTCAATTAAAAACATCATCATACCTACAGCTATTCAACATGTAAACTTCTAACAAGTTGAGCAGCTCAGCACACTCCTCACCTCAGGCATTAACGAATGACAAACATCAGTTCAGAATACTCACACTAGTTCCCCACTGCTCTTGAGTATGTGTGGACATTACTCCCTCTTGTCGATGTCAAAAATTTAAATGTCATCAGATAGCAGCGAAATCTATCATCAACTAGTTTGTAAAACATTTTGAATATCTTACTCAAACTCAGTCCAAGTTCTCATGTTTATCAACCCCACCAAAAGATACACAAACCCCAACCTCGCATTCACACGTCGATTAATCAATGTACCTAGTTCAGGACCGAAATTCAAGGGTTCTCAACAATGTCATTTGCCAAAAACACATAATTGTCACTCCCTAACATGAACCATGATCAACAATCTACAACGTCCGACAAACAAACAAACAAACAACTATCTACAACGATCGATAAATGATTATAATCAGTGGCAATATTCCGAAATTCAAACACACACATTAGCAGCAAAGCTAACCTAGCTCATGAAGCAACTCATACTTCAACAAAGGATCTTCCCTAATACAATCAGGAAACGAACTGGACGACATTTTACTCTGCAACTGTCTCACATCCTCTGACTGCCCGGAACCGCCACCGCTCCGTCGATTTCTCCCTCCTACTCCAAACTCCCCGACCGCCTGCATACTCGCCACGGCTCTACTCATTGTCGAACCACCAACACCACTATTCGTCTTCCTCACCACCGTCAACGAAACCGATTCACTCTCTTTCTCTCTCCTCCGATTACCTATCTTCTTCACCACAAACGTTCCAAACTCCTCTCCCTCCTCTTCCTCATCCTCTTCCTCATAATCATCATCATCATCTTCATCTTCCTCCTCAAGATTCCGCCCTTTCTTCACCACAAATGTGCCGAAATCACCTTCATCGTCATCATCATCCTCGACGTCGTCGTTTCGATACGGTGCGAAGTTTTTTCTAGGGTTTGCTGGCTGCGAGAATGTTCTTACCGAACGAGGAGAAGTTATTGTGCTCCGGTGATGGTGATCAGGCTTCACGACGAAGGTACCGGAGATGTTTCCGTCGGAAGTTTCGGCGTCGAAATCGAGAGAACCGGGGCCGCCGAAGTCCTTTGGGAGGCGTTTGAGGAGAGGCGGAAGAGATTCGTCGTCCATGTCGTCAACGCCGCCGCCGGAATCTGCGTCATCGTCGTGTACGACGAAGGTGGAATAAATATCGGGGGATTTCGCCGGCGACGGCGGCGGTAGACTTGGCGTCGGAGGTTTCCGACCTCGCCGTGGGGAGAAATCCATCGGGCTTTTTTAGCTTAATTTAATTTTTGAGTGCCAGTTAGGCAATTACTACTCCTTCACTATAATTTTGATGTTTGCGTAGTTGCGTTGCTGTGCTGAGCTGTGGCTCGAGTGTGATCGACACTCTAGCCACCAGGATTTTGTTTGGGTTGAGTATTGAACAAGCTAAAGTTATGCTCAGATGTCTCAGAAAATGACGATTTGAGTACGACTTTATGAGTTAGGAGGTCTCTTCAACTCTAACTTCACGTTTAGATTTTGTAACTAGTCTTGCTGTGTTACAATTTCGACAAAATAAAGCTTTATTTCTTAGACTCATAAACATGTAAAAAGGAAAAAAATGTTGGTTTAGTGTCCCAATTCAAAATAACAACAAAGATTCGTGGTTTAATCATTTTAACCACTTTTCGACATAATGTCTAATTGAGCGTAGGACCATTGACCTCAATTTTGACTTCAAACATAGGTTCAATGGTTCGCCATGGCTAGTAGTTTTAGACACAGACCAAGAACAAAGTAGAGAAACATTCGGAAAAAATGGAGCATCATTTGATAAATTACAATCTGCAATACAATGAAATCTTTCCTTGATAGATTCACTTGCATAGACTTCAAAGACAGAGAAACAAAGATCAGGCGTTCGCGGTTACTACTGTTCAAACTTCAAACACAGTTGTGTTCCTGGTAGTTTGCTACTATTACTGTGTTACATCAAGTGTCAAGACTCAAGACCAAACTCTTCGGAGAGAAAATACTCTCAAGGCACATAACAGACTCGCTATGATTACAGGTAACATACCTGTCAATTTTCTTTCTGTTTAAATCAAACCAAAGAAAATGTGTGTTATTTATGTCTACCAGAACTTTATCTCCATTTCTCGAGTAAGCAACGGGCTTCATGTGAGTGATAGACCTCAAATTACCAGAGAATTGAAACAGCAGAGCCCAAGAATCATTCACGCCATACTCCTTCATCACATGTACTTGATAACTGTCGACACCTGATGCACCAACATAGAGGGAGGCACACAAACATCCATCCAAGCTCCCCACAGAAATGCTAAGGGGGCTCGATTCAACACTTGGGAGTGGAACTAAATCGTAAGTTTGTTTGATAAGGTGAAATGCAAGGACCCCGAGATCACCATCTGTCGCATCTTTCAGCTTAGCAATCCAATGGAGAGTCTCACTACAGAGTACACCATGATCCGGTTCAAGCTTTTGCACATAGCTAGGAGGGCTGTCAACTTTTGTCCATGAATTTCTCTTTAAGCTATACAGCATGGTACTGAAAGCAGAAGCAGCGTCTAGTTGAAGTACGTTGAAGTCACTACTAGCACCATTGTATCCAAAACCATAAATCAGAGTGGAATGAGCACGACGGACATCTTGAGGCACGGGCATGTCCATGGGAGCAGCTGGGGGCACAAACCGCTCTCGAGTGGATGGATTATACAAAAGAATGGTACTTTTGTCAAGCAGAATACACAGCAACCCATTGCAAGAGCCCACAATTGCAATACCACGGGCCAGGCGATGATGAACTTTCGTAGACAAATCATATCTCTCCAATTGGTCCAGCCGTATGGAGTGACAAGAAGTGATATCCCTGAAAAAAAGGAACGGACTACTGGAGCCAGAGTCAAGAGATAATCTTAGATGTTCATGAGCAAACCCTGGAAACCCAATAATGTTGCCAATAAGGTCAGAAAGAGACGTTGAAGCTAGCTTGAAACGGAGAATATCCAGCACCGCTAACCGTAAAATGATATCAGTCCATAATTCCATGGGGAGCCTTCCAAGGCCTTCCTGAAAACCCAGCCAATGGGAGAAAAAGGAACAGGCGTAAATAATGTTTTCGCAACAGGAAACCTAGTGATAAAAATCTGAAACGAACACTAAGATCCCTATTTAGATATCTGTCACAAACTAAAGTCCAAATTCAGTTTCAGCTTCCTTTTTTTAGGGCAAACAGGGGAGGGAATTATACATGATGAACTTCCGCCATTGACAAAATGCTTGCGGAAAAGGTTTTACAAAAACCTCCTCAAACCCATTATTCGGAGGGTGTTTCGCCATGGCGTAGTCTACAGTATTTTCCCCTCACTTAACAGTAGAAAAAGAAGTCTGCTCAAAAAGAATAGACAACTTCAGTAGAAAAGAGTGTTGCATATCAAGATCCATAACGTAAGCATCTTGAATCAACATACATGATACACCACATTACAAAATGGCAAAACAGTTCGCGTAAGAAAACAAATACAACAAACAACAACAACAAAAACCAAGCCTTTATTCCCAAAATGATTGGGGTGAGCTAACATGAATAGTCATCTGATAACCATCTTGCGTAAGCAAACAAATAAAAAACAAAATGAGAACAGTGTACAAATGCTCATCCAACACTCCTACAAGATACTCAGCTTTAACTCCAAAGTCAAAAGGCCCTTTTCATTCAAAGTTAAAAGTTAAAAAAAAAAAAAAAAAAAAAAAAAAAAAAAAAAAAACATCCCCAAAACAAATTTCACACTCAATACCGTAGATATCATGGTATGATTACAACAATACCCCAGTGCCTCAAAGGCTCCCACAAGCCTTACCCCTACGTCGAAGACACAGACGGGCTGCTTAAAGAGCCCAAGAACAAATATCATGGTAAGATTGACAACAACATAAGTAAACATCCCATTAAAGCTCTCTCTTCTAACAACAAATTGAAATTCTTCCTATATACAAAATCAAATTTTCGGTTTTGGGCCGTCTAACATAATCAGTATCCAAAGATTATCAAACATAGATTAACAATTCAAGGAGTAATAATTAACAAAAACCATAACATAACAAACCTCATATTTTGGACCCACTCGATCAAATTCAAACTTTGGCTCCAAATATTTGGGATTTATGTAAATGGCGCATAAACTTGCCAATTCCGGGACCATATTCCCAAATAATCCTCCCTAAACATCAATATCAAACATTCAATTAGTGCCAAAATTTCATCAATTTTTGACAAAACAAAGGTGCAATTTTTCCCAATTAAACCCCAATTAACACAATTTAGAAGCATTTCCATGGAAATACAACACAAACCCAGAAAAAATTGGCCCAAAAGAGTAAGGATTTCGAAGCAAAATGAAAACCCAGTTGATATTTTGGTACAATTTAACAGCAAATGCAATATCTTCACGATTAAAACAACGGCGTAAATGAGAAGGAACCAAAAAAGAGGAAAATGAAAAGAAACACACCTGCATGGTGGAAATTTTAATGGATTTTTACCAGATATGTTGGGGTGTGAAGAGCAGCAGAAGTAGTGAAGGAATATTCAAAATTAATTTGTTGCCCGACTGTTCATATGGAAGTACTAGGTCAAATATATTTTGAAACATTGCAAAAAGATCACCGTTTATTTATCAAAAATCAAAACTTTTGAAAGTTGATCATTTTTCGACGGTGTTTAAAATCGTTTCAATAGGTGAATAGAGTGTTGAAAAAGTTTCAATTTTTGAAATCCGATGGATGTTTTAGTGTGCAATATTATGGACCGACCGTATATACTTGGTTTGTCTGTTGAGTTTATATCGTTAGATAAGTTTTGTAATACATTTGGAAGATAAGAAGCGAATTAGTGAATAACCAATATGACTCCATCACGTCACTCGGTCATTGAGCTAGTGTCTAACTATTTATTGATTGTTGTGTAGATTTAACACACCCACACAACCCCCCCTCCCCCCAACAAACATTCGAGTTCCTAATAATTTAGGCCTGAGAGAACTCTAGTCTCGACTTGCATGTTTAGAACAAATACAACGTAATTGATTGATGTGCTTAGTCTTCTACTAAACTATACGGAGTACTACGTACTATACTATAATTTGTGTATGCTAAGCGTAACAATTTTTCTAGTTTTCCCTTTCCTTTATTTATTATCCTCTCTTTGCATCACCGGTTTCATATAAAGATTTATTTCAACGAATTTCAAATTATTTTTGGAATATATAATTTTGTTATTGTTGTATTCATACCATCGATATTTCAATATTTTGTATAGCAATTACATTGATAAGATACAAGTAAAAACAATCGTCTTTGTTGATCAAATGTCAGGAACCTTGACC
Source organism: Spergularia marina (assembly GCA_963680865.1). Classification (NCBI taxonomy): domain Eukaryota; kingdom Viridiplantae; phylum Streptophyta; class Magnoliopsida; order Caryophyllales; family Caryophyllaceae; genus Spergularia; species Spergularia marina. Next base: position 5,953,145 of record OY804545.1, on the reverse strand, counting down.
TCTAGAATTTGAGTCTTGTTACACTCACTTTTTTGACACTTAACTGTTATTTTTCATCTCTAATGTGGTCTTGTATTACATGTTAATCATATCAATCTTAGCTGGAAAAAATTTCAACAAAATGTATGCATCAGGGCAGGCCACACCTGATTGCTTGAAGAGTACTGTAGAAGCTAACAAAGCCGAAAACACTCTAAATATGAAGGTTTGATTAATTACTGAAACTATAGAGGTCATCTCTACAGTAATCCAGGCCAAATTAGCCTAAATCATACTGATTATCGACCCACGAAAAGCTAATGCTCTTTTCTTTCCAAGCAAGAACCAAGGCATTGTTGTTGTTGAAACAAAATTAAGGCTGTGTCGTAGGCGTAACTCGGCCTGCTGATGCATTCAATTGCCTGGCAAGAACAATCTGGTAAATAATCAACAGCAAACACACAATACCTTCAAAACTCAGCATGGCCAAACCCACAATTCTCCAACAATGCAAGTACAGTAGACACATTATGTTGTATCCACAATACACACATATCACGAAAACTCGTGCATCAAACGGCAACATTACAACAAAGTTTCTGACTGATGCAGTCTGATCATCGTTACGACGAGGTACAAAGTGCTTAGCCTGGCACATTCCACTGATGAAAGACCAAGGAAAACAGCCAACCAGAAAGAACAGGCCCGAGAGACTAAGGGTGGAAAGGCCAATGGAACCATAGGCTGACAGAAACAAGGCCAGAAAGCCAATGAGACCTGCTGGGAGTGCTACTAGCAAGCTCTCCACTGGCTTAGGCTCGAGACTGATGTACATGGAACTTGACAGAACAATAACAGAGAACCAAATGCCTAATGATATGATGATTTTATCAGTGACAGCAGATGGCAATGTCAGAGCTATGCCGTTGATTAATGCAAAATTCGCTAACCTCAGAAACTGCAAGGAATCCCACATCTTTACAGTCCTAGCAGGTTTTCGACAGATGCTTCAGAGCGATTCACAGAAGCTGCTAAATAACTTAATAACAGCACGATCAGAGATTTCTTTTGCGCAAATTAGTATAAATGGTGAGACATCTAATAAAGAAGGTTAACCATGAGTTTGGCTCCCAGCCTTGATATGGAAAGAGATGTATGATAATTCTTACAAGTATCTCTAAAGTACAGGTTCTCAGTAATTAATGGGCCAGAGAAAGATGGGATTAGCTAATTGTAGAAAAAAATGAGGAGATATTTGTCACTCTAAAGCAACCAGCTGTTTTGCACACTTAAAAGTTGACTCAACACACCTGATTTTCTAAGGGAAAAAGTTGCATATTTCATTGCGTAGAGAACATCAATCTTACAGAGATCACACTCACCCTTAAACAAGTTGTATTAATGCTGATAGTGCAGTTGCTGAACAATAACATATAGATACAACTTTCTCTAACTTAACCAAGCCTACGCTTTAACAGGATGGCCACGCTTTTGTAGAGAATTAGAGAGGAGAGGGAGGAGAGAAATACATACATGAAAGCTTAAGTAATTGCATTGATTTAGAATAGTTTTTATACTAAGTACATCAAAACTAATCCCTAACTATTAGCACTTAAACTAGAATACAATATATTACCTGATATTATATATTCCTAATATAATTCAAAGAATATCAATTACAATCAATTATGTGCATGATCTAAGGAGAGCTTGATATGGTGTGATTGGGAAATGATCATGATTGATACATTTCCCTAATAGCTTTCACGTCAACCCCATGCACCAGGCCTGACCTCACACAAGCCTTCACAGATCCTGAGCATTATGCCATATATCCATACTATTACTAAGCTCATAGGTATTTAACAGAATAACCAGACCCCTCAAACTGAGAGAAGCAAATGTATCAACGAACCAGCTAACTTCATAGAATTTATTATGAGCTCCCAACAAAAAATGTAAAGGATTTAATATTCTATGATAACGAAGATATTCTCGAATACCAAATTGCAAATGAAACACAGGCTTATAAAGAGCTAAAAAGGGCAGATGATACCTGATAAAACTGTACAAATGAAAATAGAACTGAAAGAGTCATGACTTATACCTTCTCTGTTTTCTTTCTTCAACTGAAGCTTTCAGCGTTCAGTTTTAGCATCATTTTAACAAAAACAGAAGCGCCACGTATTGTCTACTACAAGCCTGCCTTCATGGCCCAAAACACAAACTTGTACGAGTCCATGATTAAGCCGTTACCAAGAGTCATCTGAGGGATAGTATGGCTCAGGAAGCACATAATATGGGTCATAGCATTCCCTGACAAATGGTCAGCAAGCTTGTTTCTCTTCGTTCTTATAAAACCTCCCAGTCATAGTAACCGCTGGAAAATTCATGAAAATTCACATATTATTCAGTCTCTATATCCAGTAATCCTGAAGCAACAAGAGAATAGAGAACACTAGAGAAGCAGATGGATCAGATGAACCAACTTATCTTTTACTTTTTTTTATCAGCCACCAACTAAAAATGTAAAGGATTAATTTTCTTGTGACAACCATAATATTTTCGAATACCAAAACTGAAAATGAAATATAGGCTTATAGAAGAAGAAAAAAACAGTAACACGTTCATCAAAAAATTGTACGAGGAGCATGATTAAGCCATTACCAAGAGTCATCCGAGGAATAGTATGGTTCAGGAAGCACATAATATGGATCAAAGCATTTGCTAACAAATGGTCCGCAAGCTCGTTGCTCTTCATTCTTATGAAAGCTCCCAGTCTTGGGGGACACAAGGGTTTGCATACAGACCTCGGCAGAGGAATATTTCCAAGACAAACAGTCTTTGATCTTTGCATTTCTCAAATCATACCAAAGCAAGCCAGAATAGGTCAGAACAAGAACTCCATCTCCACTTTTCGAATAAGTGAGTGGCCTTGCACTTTGAAATGGCATTTGATCTCGGCCAATGTCAAATAGTCTAGTCCAAGACTCCTGATGACTTCCATAGTCTTTCATCACCCAAACACTAATGCGAACATTTGACTGTGATGGAGTATACGTGACGCATAAACATCCATCCAAAACCCCTAGAGACATTTCATAGTACTCAAAACCATGATTAGGTCCTGGCAGTTGACGATATTTCTCTCCATGAAGCTCAACTCCAACAATCTCAAAGCTATAAGATCTTTCAATCCTCACTCCGGCAACCCAGTGCAGAGTCTCATTGCACAGCACACCATTTTGTGACTCTATATCGCCGATATTCTTAGGGAAGTCTTTAACCCTTGTCCATTTATTTGCTTTCAAACTGTAAACCTTGGCAATAATAGCAAAGGCGCAGTTGTTGATGTCTGATGAAAACACAGATATTCTCCAAACTTTGTAGTCATGGCAAGTGCTGTCATACCCAAAACCAAACTTGACATTAGTGAAGATGCTATAACCATCTTCAGGGTCTTCAGGATTGTCGGGTTCGTGGTCTGGACTATCCCAAGGCAGAGTAGGGAGGTCATAACGCGTTTGAGTGGCTGGATTGTACAAGATTGCATTATCTTTCTCCGCCCTCAAACAAACCAAACCATTGCAGGAGCCGACAATCAAGAAACCGCCAGCCTTAGAACAATCAACTTTTACAGAAACAGTCATGTCAAAGTTCTCCACTTTGTCCAGTTCTACAGAGCAGTCAGCAGATTCATCCCCAAAGACAAGTGCTAAATTATTAGAGCTGGTCTCAAGGGATCTTTGAAGATGAAGTGCGGGAAGTTGAGGGCTAGACACAAGGAGATACCACCATTTAGACACAGATTTGTAACGGAGAAGAGACTTAGCTGACAGTCTAGAAAGAATGTTGGTTAAAATTTCATTCGGAAAGATGCCGATTCCCTCCTATGAATCAGTTAGTACAAGATTCAGAAATCAGTGAAATTAAAAGGAACTTGTAGAAGATCCATAATCAGACACACATAAGATTTCAGAAGCAAAGAACTAAGTAAGACAACGTCATCCCATTTCCCATTCTCTTCTCATGATCAGATATATAACTGTGACGGTATGTTCCAACATGTCAGAAGTCATTATAATTTTTTTAGGAACCATCTTTCTAACAATCACAGAAGTTCTACACTATGTTACTCAGACTCCAGTAAAAGTAACTGACATGGGTGCGTGTCCAAGTGTCAGGCTCGGCTATCTTATTAAAAAAAAAAAAAACTCATGTGTTTGGCCTAAAAGGATGGATCTAAACGTCACTGATCATATTGGGGTGTCAAGTGTCTGACACAAATTGAGATGAGATGGCGAAAAGTCTGAGTAACATAGATTGGACACAATTTATCTCGCTCTCATCCACTTGTACATATCGATCATTGAACGACAAGTACTATGGAAGACGATAAATTTTATCATATGATCGAGTTCCTTTTTCTTCTAACGTAAATTTCTCAACTCGAAACTTTAAAAACCTTGCTCATGATCTACCACGTACTTGTATAAGACCCTAGATGATTTAAAAAAAAATTTATTGTCAAACCAAATCCCAATTAAAACTAAAACGGGGTCGCCATAAGTAATTAAGTAGTAAAATGGTTACTAAAGAGCGATACAAGTATAATACCGACATTTACCCGAAAACAAGATTAGAAAACAGATTTGAGGGGGTAATAGATATCAAGCACGTGATACATACATACCTCACTTGGACCTTGAACTACTGGCGGAGGCTTTTGCGCACGCTTCTTAGTTCTAAGGGGCTTCTGCGAAAATCCCAAACAATGTAATTAATTAAGAACACTCGTTTAGTAACTCAACTAGTGACCATGCAAAACACGTCTTCTAATTTTCAAATTTTATGATATTAGTAACTCAACAACTACTGATCATGTTATTATGTCAAGCCGTCATTGTTAACAGTTAAAAGCTAATTAAATAGCTACGACTAACAAACAGACCGAAATACGACTATAATCAAACAAAATAAGGTCTTGATTAAGAGTATGTTTGGTAGCCAAGTAGAAGGTAGCGTTTAGCGTTTTGACCAAGTTAGAATGCTATTTGATATGTTTGGTTATACATTTGTTATTAGCATTTGAAGTAGCATTTAGCGTTTTAAGGTACATTTGGCAAATGCTATAATAAGTAGCATTTCCCCTAGAAAGTAGCATTTCTGATATTTTAATTTTACGATATAATCCATTTAATATTAAATCGACAGCTACTGATCGTACCAATCACGTCGTTGTTAACAACTACTTTTCAGCCAAGATCCAACATCTACCTGCTAACAACTGATAGCTAGTCATGCTAACAGCTACCTCAACAGGCAACCTGAACAGCTACGACTACCAAACACACCCTAAGATTTCAATACTTATAACTTTGGAAACACGGCGGCGGTTGATAATTTATTAATTTGCAGACATTTAAATACTCGTAAATCTTGATGAACATAATAATAAATAAAATGTGTAGCAAAAAATAAAGAGAAAAAAAACATACGTCTTTTTCGGGAGGTTTTGGAGCAGTCGTTTTTCGCGGTCGTTTGATCATAGCTGTAATCTGAATAATTCTGCAACATTTCAAGATAAATACAGTATAATGCTATGAAAAGCTTAAGAAAAACGAAAGAAAAAGAGGGAAGTGTACTTAAGAAGTTACAGAAGCCAGCGCGAAATTTGAGGACGAGTTTATAAGTTTAGCGGAGTTGTATATAATAGGGAAAATGGAAGGTGACGATATTACGAGATAATATCGAGAGATATTATGGAGTAATATGGTCAGCAATATATTACCATATACGAAGTTATGGTAATATTGTATATATTGTGAATATCGTAGATATTGTGAATATGTACGAAGTACATTTATGGTATGTTGTATTTAGGAAAGTTGTATTACTTGTAGGTTAAGACGGTGATTTGTAACTAGTATAAATAGGATGTATTATTGATGAAATCAATGAGAAACCATGTACGAACGATTGAGAGGAAACATGTACGAACGAATGAGAAACGAGAGATGACTGAGAAACGTTTTGAATGAATTCTGCTCCGTGTGTTTCTCCCCATGGACTAGTTTCATGGTACCGACCGACCCGAATTCCTAACATGGTATCAGAGCCTCGTTCCTGAGGACTCTCGAACCTAGCCGACAACCGAAACACGAACCCTACCGAAATCCGAAACACAACCCTCGACCGAAATCCGAAAGCCACAAACGAATCTCATCCGACCGAAAGTCACTATGACTTTTCCGAGAGTGCTTGTCTTTAATGACATGCATGCCTAACTTTAATTCATGGTGAGCGGCAGTTTGGCGAGCAGTAGTATACGAATGACGACCGATTTCGAATACTACGTGGTTGCTGTGATCAATTAATCTGGCGATGGACGAACCTCAAACCCAATTTAAGGGTTTGCCGACCGATGAACAAGGTAACGGAGTTCAACCCCCTACTACCACGACCATGACGATGAAGAACGACGAACCACGATTGAAACCGAAGACGATTGACCACAACTACAGCAACAACGACCCGACCACGATTTGACCCGACCACTACGATCGACCATCAGCTTGGTTGTGTGATCAGATGATCAATTGATGTTGAAGTGAACCACATGTGAGTGTCCCACATTGGAAAAAAGAGGAGAGAGTTGATATGTTTATCAATCAAGGAGTTACTCCACCTATTGCCAATTGGTTTTAGGATGGAACCTTCTTGAGTTTATGACGTGGACTCTCTCTCCTCTATGCGGGTGCGGCTCAGGCCCGATCGTGATTTAACTTGGTATCAGAGCACATGGTTAAAGACCTGGGACTCAAGGAGACGAACTGGTCTCGTTGCAGATGGACCAAGTTTACGCAACCGAAGAGAGCTAGGAGAGCCCCGGTTTGCGATGCCACCGAAGAGAGCCAGAAGAGCCCCGGTGAGCTTGTGAAGGTCCAGTCTGCGTAGATGGGACAAATATGTGGAACTGAAGAGAGCTAGAAGAGCCCCGGTTAGCCACCAAGCCCAGTCTGCTAATTAAAGGGAACTCACATGTGAGGGGGAGTGTTGAAGTGAACCACATGTGAGTGTCCCACATTGGAAAAAGAGGAGAGAGTTGATATGTTTATAAACCAAGGTGTTACTCCACCTATTGCCAATTGGTTTTAGGATGGAACCTCCTTGGGCTTATGACGTGGACTCTCTCTCCTCCGTGCGGGTGCGGGCCAGGCCCGATCGTGCTTTAACAGAGGCCCGATCGTGCTTTAACATGGTATCAGAGCCCATGATTAAAGACCTGGGACTCAAGAAGACGAACTGGGCATCGTTGCAGATGGACCAAGTTTACGCCACCGAAGAGAGCTAGGAGAGCCCCGGTTTGCGATGCCACCGAAGAGAGCCAGAAGAGCCCCGGTGAGCTTGTGAAGGTCCAGTCTGCGCAGATGGGACAAATATGTGGAACCGAAGAGAGCTAGAAGAGCCCGGTTAACCACCAAGCCCAGTCTGCTAATTAAAGGGAACTCACATGTGAGGGGGAGTGTTGAAGTGAACCACATGTGAGTGTCCCACATTGGAAAAAAGAGGAGAGAGTTGATATGTTTATCAATCAAGGAGTTACTCCACCTATTGCCAATTGGTTTTAGGATGGAACCTTCTTGAGTTTATGACGTGGACTCTCTCTCCTCTATGCGGGTGCGGCTCAGGCCCGATCGTGATTTAACAATTGATCACGATCATAATTCATGATTCCGAACGACGATCAATGGGACCTTGACGTTGGTCCCCCGATGTCACAACGAACGACCATGATCGAATGAAATGCTCCGACCGGCGAACACGAACCGAAGACGCACCGACCCCGTACCGAAGACAATCTGACCACGACAACCATGAACCGAAGACTAACCAAGTTCTGTCCACGATGATCCGACCACGACTACAACGACCCTACAACGACAAACCGACGATGAAGATGATCACCTAGTTGCGCAGGGGGGGCTTCCTTCCTGACCAATTGACGAACCGAACCCGAGCATGATAAAGCCGGGTTGAATCCGAAGACGATGCGACCCGATTACGAACCCGAGCCAACCTGATGACGAATCCGAGCTCCACGTCGGAGCATGACGAAGCCGACCCGATGTTGGGCCTGACTTGGGTCCGACGAACGACTAATTGAAGGATGAAACCTTGTGATTTGTGGGAATTTGCTGATGATTGATTGGTCCGAATGACGTAGCAGCAATTGTGGGTGTTGTCCCACTTGCATGAAGAATTGAAGAAAAACGGTGGGAATTGACCCACTTGAACAAAGCCGAACCGAACCGAATTGTTAATTCGAACCTGATTCGAAACGAGGTTGACCCGACTTGTGAAGACGAACCGACCAGACTTATAATTTGAACCTGATCCGAAACAGACACAAGACCGATTCGAGACCGAAACGACAGAACGACAATGAAGACGACGATATACGACGGCCGATGCGATGATACGAACGATGAGGAAACGACTATCGAGAAAATTACCATTTTTTTTCTCTCTACCCTTCTCCTTTCCGAACGAGTTTTGGCAAACCCATGGAAATTTTCGCAAATTAGCATAAGTATTTTCGCAAATTACCATGAGTTTTAATAGGGAAAATGGAAGGTGACGATATTACGAGATAATATCGAGAGATATTATGGAGTAATATGGTCAGCAATATATTACCATATACGAAGTTATGGTAATATTGTATATATTGTGAATATCGTAGATATTGTGAATATGTACGAAGTACATTTATGGTATGTTGTATTTAGGAAAGTTGTATTACTTGTAGGTTAAGACGGTGATTTGTAACTAGTATAAATAGGATGTATTATTGATGAAATCAATGAGAAACCATGTACGAACGATTGAGAGGAAACATGTACGAACGAATGAGAAACGAGAGATGACTGAGAAACGTTTTGAATGAATTCTGCTCCGTGTGTTTCTCCCCATGGACTAGTTTCATGGTACCGACCGACCCGAATTCCTAACAGTATATATAGAGCTGCCGAGCGGGACCTAGGGGGCAAGGGAGTAGAGGAGTAGGGGCATGGAGGAGTGTGGGCTATTGCGTAAATTTATGTGATAATTTCAATTGTTTGTCGATGTAAGAAGCTGATACGTGGTATGAGGGGACTAACTACTAGAAAGATTAATGGATCGATCGGACCTCTAATGAAAAGGGAGTTAAGGTGAGATGACAGATCGTAAGTAACGTCATTATCACTAGAGGTGGTAATAGCTGATACGACGTGATATAAGAATCGCACACAAAAAGTAGCCAGGGCCGGCTGGGAGATTATGGGGGTCCTAGGCGAGACTTTAATCGGGGCCCCTAAATTATTGTGATTCGAACCTGAATGAAAGGTATAATATTGTTACATGGTACCATTGGGTTAGATAAAAGTTCTTGAATACATATCCACCTTATGTGTATGGATCCTCTAGAGTTGAAAATAAACTTTATTTGGTAGAGTTTATTTTAAAAGGTAATAATGAATAATTTAAGATTTTTATTTGTGTGTTTCAAAATTCTTTCATTTTGTCTTATTACTATTTTTGGTAAACTCCACAAACTCTACCAATAACAAACTGTAGAGGATCCATACTCTCATCTTATATCTATAATCATTTTTTTTTTTGTTATTGGGCCTCAAAAGCCGGGGGCCCTGGGCGACTGCCCATGTCGCTCGGGTAAAAAGCCGCCACTGAAAGTAGCGTTCGTGTTAAAAGAATTTAACCCGTTTAATTACGTCTAAAGTGATTAACTAAATTGGTTAGGTAAGTAGTGTTTGAAAGTTCGACATTAAATTCAAGTACTATAAATAATCATATTCCAACTACTGGATATATATATATATATATATATATATATATATGCATGAGACCGTATAATATGAGAAATTCTTTGAAGTTAGATTGTAAAATGTGCACATAATGTAAAATCTATCATTAGATCATACCGATAATCCAATTATTGAAGGGAATGCCCAAACTTGACAATGTGTTACCCAATTAAGAGGAGTGATATGGGGAGCACTGTGTTGTGCACCTGTTCCCGTAGCACACAAAAGGACAAAGAGCAGGAAGGGTGCCACAGCACAACGCTTCCCCTATCACTCCTCCCCAATTAAGTGAACTCTCAGCCCTCGTATAACATGCATGTTGTGTCCACTAGAAAGGGGGAGGGTCAAAAGGCCAAAAAAGACATACTACACCAAAACTCATCTAAAACAGTAAATATGTCACCTAAACGGTAACACGTTTATAGACAAAACACATAGGCAAGACGGTCCTACCCTCATTTTACCATGTCCTACCCTAGACGACCTAATTCGACTGCCTAGTTTGTGATCAGCAACCTTGGGAGAGACATGGTTCCTACACAAACTTCTGCATCAAAATCATTGTTGGGGATACATTTAGAGTGTGTTTGGTTCATCATTTTTGGGGTGATTGGAAACGGATTCGATTACCACTCCGTTACATTGTGTTTGTTTTCATTTTTTTTTTTTTTTTCTAATCCTTTTACACTCCCTTTCCAATTCCTCAAAATAAATTCCACCAAAAACATATCGGTATAACTGCCTTTTTTTTTTTTTTTTTTTTGCGTAAATTATTTAGTTAAATGAGTTACAAATTTAACTTTAAATTGTTTGTTCTTATAGTAGTCATACCGAAAATGAAAACTGAAAACCATTTTTTCTTATTTTCAAAAACAAGACTTTAATTTTCGAAAAAACAGAAAAATGAAAACAGAAAACGATACCAAACAGACCCTAAGGTTACAAAATTGAATCCCCTCTAATCATTTTCTCTCTCCTCCCACACACCAACCCCCAACCCCTCACCGGACCACCACAAGCCACCGCCGGAGAACACAAACCGCCACCTATCCCGCCGGAGACGACACCCTCCGGTTGCCCTAGTTCCGGCGACTTCACCGGCCACCTTGTCGACCGCCCTTGCCACCACCTCGGCGTTCTTTTTGCATTCTCTCTCTTCTCTCTTCTCTCTTCTTCCTCACTTCTCCTTTCTTCCTCCTCACACCACCGAGCGGTCTGAGCCCTAACCCCCTACTCCACCGTCGACCCCTCCGCCCACATTTTCTGGAAAGATACACGTTCCTTCCTGTAAAACCAATTGCAATAGTGTAGTGTTACAACGACGACGACAACAACAACAACAACAACAACAAACGAAACATGAATTCAGGATATGGGCGGCTAACGTAAATCGTCATCATTAGGCTGATGGAAGTGTCCCCCATAGTCTATGTTATGCTTTAGACAAGAATAGTGACATTATGACATCAGAAGTCATACTACGACCTCAGGTCAAGGCTTCTAGCTAGCAAAAGTACTATTGCTACGTTTAGCGTTTACGTATCAAATTTATAAGGGATTGTCATTCCATTATGGGATTACTAAACTGTTGTACTTATTGTCCGTGGGAAGTAAATAGTCATTCCATTCTGGGATACTAAAATGAAAATGAGACACGGGCTTAAAAGAACTTTAGAGGGCAAACGAAAATAAAGTATAGAACTGAAATAATCCTATTTTTTTATTTTTTTTCAATTTTTAGCGTCATCAACGAGAAAACACCAAGTACAACAAATAGGGATCAGGATTCTCTGGAGTTATTTTTCCTAGAATTCCCTGGAGTTTATCTGAAATGGAAAAATAAATTTATAAATGTCTTTTTTTAAATAAGGAAAACACTACGTGGTAGAGTGATGTTTCCATTTCAAGTAAACTCCAGAGAACTCCAGGAAAAATAACTCCAGAGGATCCGAATCCAACAAATAGTTTATTACATGTCTGCCTTCATGGGCGAAAACAGTACCAGTGTGGCAGACTGGCAGTGTCATGAAAAATTTGCTACTGTTGATTGAGCCATTACCATGAAAAACAATCCGAATCCGAATCATAGTATGGCTTCTTATCAGTAAGCACATAATATGGATCAGTATCATCATATGGATTATAATCATCGCTTTTCCAAACAAATGGTCCGCAAGCTAGTTTCTCTCCATTCTTCTTGTTAAAGCTCCCAGTCTTGGGGGACACAAGACTTCGCATACACACCTCTCGGCCAGGGTAGTAAGGTTTCCAACCCACACACTCTTTGGTCTTTTCATTTCTCAAATCATACCAAATCAAGCCGGAACAGCTCAGGTCAACAAGAACGTCATCCCGACTTTTGGAATAAGTGAGTGGCCTTGCACCGCGAATTGGCTTTATCTCATCTCGGCCAATGTTAAACAGTTTAGTCCAAGACTCCTGACTTCCATACTCTTTCATCACCCGGACACTGATGGCAACATTATTTGATTGTGATTGTGATGGAGTATATGTGACGCATAAACATCCATCCAAAACCCCTAGAGACATTTCATAGTACTCAAAACCATGATTATTAGGTACTGACAGTTGACGATATTTCTCACCATGAAGCTCAAATCCAACAATCCCAGTCCTATAAAAGTGGTTTTCATTTTTCACACTCGCAATCCAGTGCAGGGTCTCATTGCACAGCACACCACTGTCTGACTCAAAATCGCCGATTTTCTCAGGGAAGTCCTTAACCCTTGTCCATTTATTCGCTTTCAAGCTGTAAACTTTCGCGATAATAGCAAAGGCGCAGTTGTTAATGTCAGTTGTAAACACACATATCCTCCAAACTTTGTAGTCATGGCAAGTGCTGTCATACCCGAAACCAAACCTGACTTTAGTATGGGTCTGATAACCAAAATCAGGGTCTACAGGATTGGGGGGGTAACGGTCTGGATGATCCCCAAGTAGAGTAGGGAGATCATAACGCGTCTGAGCAACTAAGTTGAATAAAATCGCATTATCTTTCTCAGCACGCAAACAAAGTAAGCCATTGCACGAGGCAACAATCGAGGAACCAGCAGCCAAAGAACGATCAACTTGTGCAGAAACAGTCATGTCAAAGTTCTCCACTTTGTCCATTTCTACAGAGTAGTAAGCAGAATTGTCTTGGAAGACAAGTGCTAAATCATTAGGGCTGGTCTCAAGGGATGTTTGTAGATGAAGCCAAGGAAGTTGAGGGCTCGACACAAGGTCGTACCACCATTTAGACACAGATGTGAAACGGAGAAGAGACTTAGCTGGTAGTCTGGAAAGAATGTTGGTTAAAATTTCATTCGAAAAGATGCCTTTTCCCTCCTACATATATCAGTTAGTACAAGATTCATCAGATATCAGTGAAAAATCAGACACACATATCAGAAGCAAAAGCTTAAATTGTAAGACAACCTTATGACTATTTTCTTCTCATGATTAGATATGCAACTGTGACTGTATATTTAATCTAACATGTCAAAAGTTAGTATGCTTTACCAATTACCATGGACATTAACATGCAGTGGCGGACCCAGACTTCTAATTAAGTGGGGTCAAAAAATTGTAAAATGCCAAGTGGGGTCAAAAATATGCATTATCATGGTTTGAACTCATGACCTTTGGTATAAAACTCAACACATTAACCACTACACCAAAAGAATATTATTAAACATATCTAACATTCAAAGTACTTATAACATTTTAAGTGGGGTCAATTGACCCCAAAACCTACTACTTGGGTCCGCCCATGTTAACATGGAGTATTTTACATGCACTAATACATTAAGTGAAATAATGTTAACATCATACAGAAGGTTGCAACGGTTAAGGTGTTGTTGTGTGATAGCTCACAGGTTCAAGTCTAAGAAGCAGCCTCAAGTCGATCTAAAAAATGACAAGGGATAGATCACAGGTTCAAGTCTAGTGTAGTAAACTAAATTTGATAGATAGTAATTAATGTGATATTGTCTCAGTAAATTTGGTTGTGCCGTAAATTTCAAAAATTTGTAGTAAATTTATTTCACTAACAATATTATGAAAATATTAGATAAAATATAATTAAATTTGTGTTCAAAATCACTAATCCTTAATTTTCTCGCTTTCCTTAAAACTATTTATTTCCAAATTTAGGATAGAAAATTTAGCACACAATTCATTTTATTTACTAAAAATTCTACATTAGGTTTGTAGTAATAAATAAAAATAAAAATTTGCCGTGAATTTTTTTAGCATAAATTTGGAAAAAATTAGTTTTAAGGAAATAGATAAAATTAAGGATTAATGATTTTGGAAACGAATCAAATTATATCTTGTTTCCATTGATATATTGATAATAATTTTGATTTACCGCCAGTGACATAAATTAATACAAATCATTTAGCACATTTTGGTATATATAGACTGGATTGTAGACAATTTTTCGTCGATATGGAAGACTCCTCGAATCACCCAAAAGTCTCACAATCCTATTGTTATTAAGGATATGAAGAATTTAAATGTCACCGTATAAGACGTACAATCGAAACTACAACGTGGGTGGTTGCCATAGGTATTAATATGGTTACTAACGATACAAGTATAATGCCAACAGTTACCCAAAAAGAAAAAAAATGAAGCGGAAAAAAGATAGTATCAAGAACGTGAACATAATACATACATACCTCACTTGGGCGTTGAACTACTAGCTCGGACGGTTGAACACGTTTTCTAGGTTTAGGGTTCTGCAAAAATCCCAAACAATGCAATTAATTCTTTATTTAAAATACTCAAGTCGTCGTCCGATAAATTGTTTGGAGGGAGTGATATACGAAATGAGACAAATGATCTACTCTCTCACACAAACACGGTTAATTACTTGCCATTACAAATTTTACGTGATTATGCTAAAGCATTGAATTCAAAACGAAATACAAAATTTACAAAGAAGACGAGAACATACAGGATTTTCTGCACCCTCTTGACGAGGAGTCTTTTCACTCTTTCGCGGTCGTTTCATAGTCCTAATTGCGAAAGTTCTGCAAAATCTGACACAAAATATATGTCGATTAACTCATTGATTACAATATAAATAATGATAGCACGAAAAATGAAAGAAAGGGGAGGAAAAATACTTGAGAAGCAGCGCGAAATGTGATCGATACGTTAAGTCAATCGGGGTTCTATATATAGTCAAGGGGGAGCACGGGCGTGGAGGAGTGTAGGCTTTGCGTATTACTCCCTGCATTTCATCAGATTCTTTGCATTTGGTTTGAATTCCTCTCACAGATTCAAACCAAATGCAAAGAACCTAATAAAATGGAGGGAGTAATTTGTTTGTCGATGTTACTGGGGGAGTGGGGTGAGAGGAAGAGTTCGTTCGTAAATACTTCATTCGTTCGTCTATAAAAGGCGTCGAAACACAGTTTTTAAGAAAAATACTTGTAGATAAATACTGAGTTTTAGGGTCCATTTGAAGTTTAAAGATGAATACCCAAAATCGAAAGTAGAAACTTTAAAGGCGAACGGAGGGAGTAACGGTTATTCAATAAATGGTGCTTAAGTAATAACGCCGCCATTATAACTAGTGTACTAGACTAGTAGTAGTTTTACTATACGAGTGGTAGGCTAGTGAACAAGTATGGTTTTAAAAAGAAGTGTCCAAATTATGCGAGATCCGAAGAAATTAGTTTCACGAGTTTGAGAAACAATGATAGAAATGCAAAGTTATGAGTTCAACAATAATGAAAGAACGAACTTACTCCGTATAACGAATGAGTACTAGAGAGACAAACGGGCAAGCAATCAACCAAGACTGAAAACAGCACTATCTGATACTCTTGTGTACAAGTGAATCACTTCTTGTGTCTTATATATACAACCTCCATAAAAGACGTAGTTAGGAAACTAGTTAGATTAGGAAAAACTAATTAAAACCGTCATAAGGAAATAAGACGACATCGACCACGCATCAACGCAGAGACCTACAAGTCGTCGTGCTCTCTGTCCCGAGTCGCGACCAACGACCTACGGTCGTCTCGTGGCAATGACCCGTATTCCCGTCTCTGTCGCAGCTCGTCGTCTCTCCCATAGCTCACCGTCACTTCCTTCGGCTTTCCTATTCCAACCTAGCTATAAGTCCCTGACCTCTAAGCTCCCTCCTCGAACACAATCACGACATCGCCAAATTTGGTAAGACGCTCAAGGCACAAAGTCCCATACACCCCCTATCTATCTAGAAGGGCTTTTTCGTAAACTACCTACAATTCTACAAGGTAAAACCGTAAAACTTGTAAGATTCTCCATCAAAATCCCCCATTTCGATATCCACCGTTTACCTCCACCGCAACAACCACCGCCTCCACCGCACCAACCACCACGCCCTTACTCCAGACAACCTCCCCTCACACCGCGCCACCTTTCCGCTCGTCGGCGATTCTACCTTGCTCAATTGCCACCAAGGTATTCCCTTTTCCCCTAAACTTTGCAATTAATTAACTTATTTTAGGGTTTTTGTTAATTTCTAGCTTTGCCAATGTCTTTCTTCAGTGAATTTGAATTATATATATTGATTAATTGATTTGATTAGCAGTGAATTTGATTAATTGATTTGATTAGCAATGAATTTGATTAGCAGTGAATTTGATTAGCAATGAATTTGATTAGCAGTGAATTTGATTAATTGATTTGATTAGCTGTGAATTTGAATAATTAATGATTTGATTAGCAATTAATATATAGTTTCAGCACTGTTGGGCGATTTTTAATCATCATGATTCGACATTATGCCGAAATTTTGATACATATATTAGACAATTTGCCGTGAGAGATATTGTGAGTTTAGTGTGGGGTCAGTTTGTTTACGCGGTGTCGAATTTTGTCGAATAATTAGGAAGAGTTTGGTTGCAAGTGAGTGGACTGGCTGATATGATGGGAGGTGCTCGGGTTCGGCTGAATGGCTTGCAGAATGCTGCTGTTGCCCTTGGTTCAGCTGTTGGTGCATTGCTCGATCCACGAAGAGCAGACCTTATAGCAGCGCTGGGAGAGACGACAGGGAAACCCGCTTTTGAGAGGGTTCTTGAAAGGATGAAGAGGAGTCCCGAAGGCAGAGTATGTTTTTGGTGCATTTTTTTTCCCGGAATTCTTGTACCTTTTTATTTACGCAAATTTGGTAGTATTTGAACCATATTGTAAGCTTAGCTCCGTCTTTATATAAACTTGCTCTATTGTTGGTGTTTAGATATGTTTGCTTTTGTCCACGTTTGATTCTTGGACAACTAGCGGAATGTTGTTTCCTTGGGTTTTACCAGTGAGGTTTTACGCTATGAGTGGATAGCGAGATTGGAGGGGAAGGGGAAGGGAAAGGAGAAGGGAGGGAGAGAGGGAGAGAAAGATAAGAGTTAATAATCTAACATCAGAGGAAAGGGAGGGAGAGAAAGGGGTTCACACATTTCCCTTTTATCGCTCTTTCGACTTACTTATCCAAATATTGAATTGAATTTCTCATTCCTTGCTTTTCTTTCTCTTTCTTACCCTCGATTACTCTGTGAACAAACTGCTATCGTACATGAACAGTAGTTAATAGGCTCTCTTGATTATGAGTGGAGAAAAGAGTGAGCCTTATTGTGGGGATGGTGTGTGCATTAACAACAGTTTCATATGTGATTCTGTAAAACAAGTGTTATGGTTATAATGTTTCCTGGTTATGAAGGTAAACCCATTCTTCTAATCTGGTTAATTTGTTGTTTTCGTCTCAAAATACCAAGACTGTACTGTAGGCATAATGTCATAGATGCTATCAAGAGCTTATTACTGACAACTAATACACTTGGCCAGCGACTCGCTATGCCTAACCTACAGGCTACCTAGACCACCCTCGGCGTGCTTCTATGTACAGAAAGGAAGTTGGCTTCTTAGGTTTTCTGTTTCTTCTTTGTCTTGGTTGCTTGAAGTTGTCAAAGGAACACTCTTAAAAATGAATAGACGAAAGAGTTGTAAAAGCTGACTTAGAGTTCGCACAATTCTTAAACACTCGGTTTGCACTCTGGGCCTACCGCTTGTGATGGAATGAGACCAATCATCAAACTTCTGTATCCTTAGGACCTAACTGACTAACCTTATCTTAAATGCTTGGAGTTCGGGATGTAATCTATTTATCCTGTTCCAGATTGAGATTTGTTCAGCCCGTGCAATTTGTCACTTAACTTCTTGTTCTTTGTTTTCAGGCAGTGCTACTAGAAAGACCCCGAGTTATATCTGCGAACGTTGGGCATGCTTGGGATCTTCCAGAAAATACTTTTGGGGCTTCCTATGCAAAGTTCATGGGCTCCAGGAACTTCTCCCCCGACGACAGGCCGCCTGTACGATTCATGGACACAGAAGAGCTAGCATATGTGGCTATGCGGGCCCGTGAAGTTCATGACTTTTGGCATACACTCTTTGGTCTCCCTACGAACTTGATGGGCGAGTCAGCTCTGAAGGTCATAGAATTCCAGCAAATGTACCTCCCAATGTGCTTTATGTCAGTCATTGGAGGCTCAGCTAGATTCACCCCAAAGCAAAGATCCCTTTTCTTTCAGCATTACTTTCCATGGGCTCTCCGTGCTGGAATAAACTGCACAGATCTTATGTGCGTATATTATGAGCGTCATTTTGATGAGGATCTGGACAGTGTCCGTCAAAAATGGGGGATCATCCCTGCCCCTCCTCTCCCGACTACGCAAGTTTAAGATCTAAATGATGCATAGTTAGAGTCGCAGAATCCTACACTGGGAACGGAAGAGATTGTATGTTTTCGTGGTATGAATCTGAAGTCACCAGATCCATCTATGGAGTTTGGATTGTAGAACAATTGTAGCTGTCACCTCTACGGCCAGCAGTGTCGTAGATTGGAATTTTCTTTTGCATTTCACAGTTTCAGAGTGGCTGAAAATTGTATAGATGACAGTCCACAGCAGGAATTCTCTTCTGCATGTCTGACAATTTCACGGCTATGTACTTTTGTTATAAACTTATAATTATAAGAATGAGCAGCAGCCTTGGCGAAAAAATTGGACGTACTATTCGTTTCGGCCACAAGAATGTGCTTATTTTTGTTGCTGTCATAAGAATGAGAAGCTAATATTTTTGGCATTCTTGCAGCATGGAGTCTCTTTCGGCTCTGGTAGTTCCACATTCGAAGGGTTTAGGATTGTTAATGGCGGCAAATTTATACAAGTATTATATTAACCTTCTGTGATCAATTAGTCTTGGAAGTGATATCTGCGTAGAAACAGATCATTAGCGACATGATATAATGAAATGCTCATAATTGGTGGGGCTTTGATATAGCTCTCAAGAGGAATGTTGCTTGTTAGACAAATATTCTTACAAGGCCACCAGAGACTGGTGATTTTTTTGGCTTAAAGCACAAGGATCAGTTTTGAAAGAAAATCCTCGGAGAAGCTACACCTTGTATTACATAACGCACATGTTACCATTACATTAATAGCAGACGACAATAGCAACATCCTTTTGGAGAAAGAAAGTTGGACATCTATACTCGAAATGGAAGCAGTTTAGCTACTACTACCACCGAAGAGATAACCCAAAGAGGATCCACCACCAGGGACATTGTGAACCTTTGTAGAGGGTCGGTCCTGCATTCAGTGAAAAAAAGTGTTAATCACAGCAATCGTAATCAAGAGATAAATTCTAATAATACAGGCAAATTGTTGAAACAGACAGCAACACACACAAGGCTGGATGAACAAAATCAGAGAATCAGAGTAAGGTGGTCTATGGGTGATAGGTGATGAATAACAGGAGAAAGTCCTCATGATATGGAAGCTGTGACGGGAAAGGAAAGCAATTCTACTGCCCCCGACGACCACCTACCCCTACAGTCCTACACATAAGACCATCAAGGGGAGGAATACAGAGATAACCAGTGAATTAAACCATTCGGATATTTAGGACTAACATAGCAAACATGCAACCAGCATACCATTTCTTATGAAACTTCAATAATAAAGATAGCAGAAATTAAAAAGAGAAAAGTTTCAAGGTTTGAAATCTTTCTCCGTTAACTACATTAAGCCTGACAGCTACACATTCGTTCTGTGCACTGCTTGTAAAAGTCAGCAGTCAAACCTAGTTCTAATAAGGAACTTGACTACTTGAGGAAACAAATATCACTACAGCTCAAACTCACCGTGATGAAATTGCCAGTGTTCTGACCATCAGCACGATGGTAGTTGTTGGCAGCTCTATTCACTCCAGCAGGAACAGAAGGAGACAGCTTAGCCTCAACTGACTGGCTGGCAGGCTTTTCTATTGGGGCAGGAGGGCAATCTTTCACAGCCGTGGATGGAGCATTGTTAACAACAGGCTTTGCAGCAGCAGGCTTTGGAGCTTCTCCACTTCCAAACAAGTAGCCCAAGGAACTCTGTCCACCTCCACTGCTCACACCACGCCCCATGTGTAATGAAACCCTAAAAAAACCAATTGTTTCGCCAGTCAAGAAAAGAACATAGGCCTAAAACGATGCAAGTCTTTTACATACCTTATAACAACAGTATAAGTGCTAAGAGCTTAGAGAACCCACAAATACAGGTAGGTTCAGCATAGACATTCAAGTGACTCATTGCCACTAACACTCAGCCATAAAATAGTTGCTTAAGACCGTCTTGCTAACGAGACTCATTGAAAGACAGTTGCTCAATTAGAAGACCATGCTGTTTAATGTGTAAAACTAGAGCAGCATTCAAAATCAACCCAATCACCTCCAATTCCTCCACCTCTAGCTATGGTGAGCAATCCACATTAGAAAAGCCCAACAAAATAACCACATATATAGTGGTCTGAGGCCATAATTAAACTACCTAATCCAGTAGTCTGGTAGTCGAACTCTACCACAACAAAATCTAGAAAAGGTAAGGTCACAATCTTTACGACAACCACAACCCTCTACACAAAACAGATAGAGAGAACACACTTCAACTGGCCGCTCAAGGACCAAAACTGAAATTAAAAACCGATACTCCCTCCGTGTATCTATGTTGTTTACATTTGCTCTTTAACGTGACAAGGATTTAAACCAAACGCGAACAACCTAAAGAAACCGAGGAAATACTAAATTCGCCGGAATCAATCCACCTATAATTTTGTTAAAGGATCTACCTTCTATCTCATAGAACACCCCAATTCTTGCTAATTTAACACCTACAATAGTTTTCTCTTTTACCACCAAAAATCCCTCTTCCAAAAACTTGAAACCCACAAAATTGAGCAAAGGGGAAATCCAACAACAAATGTGGGATCTACCCATTTCCCTCTCAAACCATAAAACCAACCCAAAATCCTTCTCCACTTTCATACCACTCACACTCTAAACTCATACTATCAAATTAAAATTTCAATCTACATTAATTAAAAATCAAATGCATAAATAAACAATAATAATGTGGGTAAAAAATGATCAATTAAAATGATAAAATTCAACAATCCCAGAATTCTAAAATTAAAATGAGAAATACCCATTAACAAGAATCAAATCAACAACAATCACAGCAATTATATGCATAATTTAGAACCCTATGAACAATCAAAGCATAAAAATTTAACCCAAAAATCATACAAACAAAGCAAAATAATTACCCTAACAGTAAAAAAATAAACGATGGGGATTAAAAAGGGCACCTGGGTAGATCTGAGAAATGGGAGCAAATGAGGTGAGAGAAAATGCAAAGAGAGGGGGTGGGGGGGACAGAAGAACCTGAGGCAAAGATATGAAATTTGGGGATATTTTTATAAGTAGAAAGAATTTGTCTTTTTTCTTTGATTATTTGGACTTTAATCTTTAATTAGTGGGATATATTAAAACTTGTTTATATTTGTATATATGGATATTAATTAATGAGATTAATTTAGTGGGTGAGGAGGATTAGGACAAAAACAATGATACGAAAAATATGAAGGAAGAAAAGAGGTGGGAAGAAGCTTCAACAACAAGATGAACGTGATGGAAGTAACTGTGGTTATGGGGACTGGTTGTCACGTCAAAATGATTGGCTGTCAACATTGAGAAAAAAAAGATGCTGCTCTTTTTGGAAAGAAATTGATTCTGTTTATGTTTGAATCAATGTTTTTTGGTTTGTTGTGTAATTTGACGAGATCTTGTTTCGTCATGGTAATGGATGCATGGGTGAAAATCCAATCGAAATTTGAATATTCGTAGTATGTGCAACATCAGGTTTGTAACTTGTTATGTAAGTATCATGTGTTGTTACGGCTTTTACGGGTGTCGTTTAATCCAGTGACAAATTCAATGTGATATATGGTCGTTTAATTATTAGGTAAAGATTTGTGCAGATTTTCTAGTCTAGAAGCTATGAACAAGAAGTTTGGAAGCACCAATTAGTGAATCGTTTGATGGATGATGATACTCTTTCTATTTATAGACTTGTTTAATAAAAATAATTGAGGATGGAAGGTACATTGAATTGTGTTGGTGTACAAAAGGGGTTATGTATCAAGTATTCATTTGGTGTTGGTCGTCCAAAATAGGTAGGCTAAACTAAGCGAGCAATCACAAAACTTGATATCAAGGATTAAGATTTGAGGGTTTAAAATATGTTCATATGTACGACTGATGAAATGATCTTGATGAAAGCAGAGTTGGCTTTGCCATAATGCCATCATCGGACTCGAAGATGAACCAACGAAAGTGACTCGGCATGACACAATACTTAACGTAAAATTACCAGACTCGAACCAACAATACAGACGTCTACTCGACACGAGCATCTCGAAATTAAAATAATCCGTCAAGCTACCAAATTGGCAAATTGTCAGCGCTTATGAACAACCAGTCAATCGGTCATCTATAAGGTATGCCACAATTGAATGCGGGCATGCAAGCACGATTTGAACATGTAAACATGGCTCGATCAAAAAAACTATGAGCTCATTTTGGATTACTATAGATCTTCCGAACACACTGCTAATGAGTACACATTTAGGTTTAGAGTAAAAATTGAAATTGAGACTTGAGAGCTTCTCTCTCTCTCTCTCTCTCTCTCTCTCTCTCATCCCCTATCAGCATCTAGTATTTCATAAGAGATGCTACATGATCGAGTAAAGAGCATCAATTGATATGAATGCATTAGCAACAACAGCTTCAACTTTGTGCTTCGGATGTTTCCTTTTTCTTCATTCAGCTTTTCTAAACCGAAAAGCCCGAAAGCATCGAACCAAATCCATAACACAGTCGACACAAAATTAAGTGTAAGATCATATCTTCACAGTAAACAAGTGCAAATAGGGTATAATTTTAATAGGACAAATACCATTAAAAAGATAAATAATTCTAAACCGAAGACAAAGTAGATTCCGCAGTTAATATATTGTTACTCTTCATGACGAGTAAGGGTGTCACATTTGACAAGGATGAAGATAAGCCATTAGACCGTGCAAGTAGCCGGATCAAAATAAAAGAAGTACAAGGTACTTGTATTTAGATAAAGACAGTATAGCGTCAATTTCACATGAAAGGTCATTATCCCCGTTCAACGATCCCTTTTCATCTCCATTCCAGGAATATACCAACATGAAAAGGTCACCTTGTGATTACAGTGAATTACACTGGACAAAAATAAATGTCTAAATTTTCAGGTCAATCAACTCACTTAGGCACCAGAGACGCATACCTAAATTGTCTTGTCAGAGACGTCTCCTACACCAGTAACACTACATACCTTAGCATGGCTCGAATCCAATGGTATTGCCTGAACCATCATCATAACCCGTTGGTTTCCACCGACATTTCATCAAATATTTGTGTCAGTCGAGAATGCAGCCCACTTCAGCTCATTCCATGATTTCCGCAAGACCCAAAAGTCTTTCATGAGGTAAGAATACTGCGCCAGATTACAAGTAAGCAGCTTTCATTAAAAGCACACCGCTCATATGGCATGAGGCCAATCCGATTCAAGATCCAAATGCAAGCAGTACTAGATCAATGTCGTATTAGCAGCACTCCATAGCAAACCTGATAGTAATTAACAGTTTAGATTATTCGCCCGAAAATATATTTTTACAAGTAGCTCATCTGCATAAAATTTAATCAACAAAACTCACATATCAAGGGACTAGATTGAAGAAATAATGTGTGCCAGATTGCCAGTGATGATGGAAAAAGGTTCTAATCAGGTTAATAAGGAATTCAAACAAATACAACATTAGCAGAAACTTAATATGCAATATTAGATCCACAGTAAACTGAAGCCTCATCTTTGAGGGAAAGGCAGCATTTCTAATCAATTCCTCGCCATAAGTTAGCTAAGCTCAGATTGACTTCAGAATACTTCAGAAAAGTATCAAAAATACAAGTGTTTGGTAAAATTAGCTTGATATAGTAAGCTGATATTTGTAAAATTACATAAAGTAGCAATTTTTTGTTGTGATACCATCCAATATAGAAGCGTAAATTAGTAATGCAGTTATGATAAGTAGCTGAAATTCTTATAAGCTACATGGGATAATCTAGTTTGGGCAAATAAGCTAGTTTATTTGGCTACCAAACAGAGCCATAACTACACACCTCCGTGGTAAATGTCGAAAAGTGCCTCCATAAAGAAAAGGAAAGCCACCTCCGGTTTCTTTGGGAGAACTTGGACAATTGATATTAATAATGGAGTCAAATGTTATCAAAACTCCATTGGCATGGTATGTGGAATTATGGATTGTATCATTCAGAAATTGCCTCTTCAGGTTTTAAAGTAGGGGTAAGGTTGTGTACATCCTGACACATTGCAACTCACCAAAGGCAAGTGCCTTCGAGAACTAAAATGGGGTAATGTTGTTAAATGTTGTTCGGTTTTGACTGAGCCAAGGGAGACTTTCATATGAGATAATTCAGTTAATTATACATTGGCTGGAATACTATTATTACATACACCTTTGAGTTTTACAACCCGTAACCCAGGGCACTTAACTATTTATTGAACAAGATGGAACCTAATACACAGCGTTGTTTTCACCACAAGGAAAAACTCAAAAAAAAAAAAAAAAAAAAAAACACTATCAAGATAACAGGACAGGTTATCATCAGAAATGTCAAAAAGATTAATATGTGAGGAAAAAACAAAGGTCTAACCTTTAATAGGACGGCTCAAAAGATGTCAATCCTGAGCGGCAAAGAAATGAGGCGCAAGCTCAGCTAACCACATTGGATCAATTACAGTAATATCACGAATAAAATTCTTGTTGGTTCTAACAAGTTCATTGAATATTATGCAGTCCGCTTTCGTTCGAAATAACCAAGAAGTAGGATGAATTTGTACCACCTGACCGCTCGACAAAACCCTAGTCAATACAACAACAAAAACAAAGTCTTAAATTTAATCATTTTATGAAATTATAATCTAAGTAGGCAGATACTGCATACACAGAGAATTAGAGCTTAGACTTCAGAAAAATGTGGTTAAAAGGTCTTTGAGAAGACTGTCAATAATTAGAATGTTTAACCATTCGTCAACACCCATTTACTGAGGAAAGACCTAGAATTGATTTCAAAAGATATGGATGATACCATTAAATTATATACGAAGAGATGGCCATTAAAGAAATTTCAATCACAGCAAAGACGATACGTAGAATAAATTTCAAAGTGAAGATTTGAGACATAAAGATATACCTATATGTACCCTCAGGCTGTCGTAAAGCAGCATTCAAGAAAAAGGAGGCAGCAAGGCATCTCCGGAATAGAACCATGTCCTCCCCACATGAAGTAATACGAAGTCCCATTTGTTTAACATGGGCCAGAATTTGGCTGCAAAGAAGAACACCCAGCGTTATAATTCTATGTAGTAATAGCAATAAATAGTCATATGATTTGCTCATGATCATGGAAATTCTTCTCTGAGCAGCTGCAATTGATATAATTAGAACAATCATGGTATCCTTCTTGAGTTACGGAGTAAAATATAACCGGATTCATAGGAATGGTGTAGTTGTTCTTCAAGACTCATAATACAAAAGCATCCTCATACAAATTTCAACTATATCAAACCTCTCCAGACACGTCAACATGTTATCAGCTTCAATTTTCCGTAATCAGACTTTTGCAAAATTTATCATACACAGTGATTACAACCACATATTTCCCTCCAGTCTCCCACAGTGAATAAGAGGGATACCTGTGCACATCACGGGCATGGCTTAATGAGCGAGCATTCACAAAGTTATCTTTGCACCACCTCCTCAAATTCTTGAGAGATTTCTCCTTACTAATACTCGCATTAGCCTTCTCCAAAAATTCATCACATGATCTATACACATTTATCAAGGTGATGTGGTCCCCTTCAGGACTAACGAAATGCTTTATTACATTCTTTGCCTGGCCACATGATCATAAAAGACGTAAATACATAGATCAACATTCACGCAATTGATTGTGAAAGGGAAAAAAATCACATGGACAACCAGTCTGCAAAACATACTACCAAGAAGATGCAAATAACATGGTACGTACATAATATCAATCCTGTAGTTAATTCAACATGATTTTTTTATGTATACTTGTCTAATTTGCACTTACTTCAAGGAAAACTTTATCTGACCAATCCAAACTCATTTTCTGTTTAATATGTAGAAGATCATAGAGGATACAGTTCTATCTAGATAAGAAAATAAATTATATTAACAAAATTTATTTGCTTCCTTTTCTTTGGACAGTTCTTTAAAACTCTTGCTAAACGTGTTATCACTATTTTTTCAGACTTTACAGATGACGATCCATGTAAGCCGACCCCAAGTCATTTTGGGAAATAAGGCTTGGTTGTTGTTGTTGTTGTATTAAAGAAAATTGTGCCTTAGATAATAAAAAAAAAAAAAAAAATGATGAGAATTCCTCTTCGCAAAAATATTGGAACTTTTTGTGACTAGTTCCTAATTAGGAAACTTTTACACATGACCATAATTTTTCTTTGCAAGATTTGACTCATTTCAAAATAAATGGACATAGTAGATATCTTCCTGTATAATAATTTTTAAAAAAAAAAAAAAACTATTGAAAATTCATATTTCGAGGGGTCCTCCACCCTTGCAAAGAATAAACTTCCCAGTGAGGACAGAGGAGCCTGCTGCTGCATGATCTAAAAAAGAAAGATCATACATGCAAATTTGGAACTTTCCAAGAGACAACTTTATGCAATTCAGCTTTGCTAGAACCACATTTTGTATCTCCTCGGATCAGTAGGGTGACTAAACTTTGATGTGGTATACCTATGTTAATAAGACATTCCATACTCCCATAAACTTGAACATACAGTAACTCTTGTTCCTACGGACCTGGGTGCTAGAACCTTCACCCCCAGCTGTTCATACATATATCTTATGCTTCTTGTTTAATGTCGCCAGAGACCTCCAGCCGTTTCTAGGAGGAAGACCACCTCGATCATCTGGAATGAAGCCTCTTCTCAGTTTAGGTTCACTTAACAGGTTGGGACTTCCATCATCCAAATGCAGACTCTTCTTAGGTCTACGAGTCTTTCATAAGTCTTGCGTTGCAGGAACATGTTCCTTGTTCCCCTTCTTGTCTTTGCAGTACTTCCCTACCAGAGTTGATGAGTCCCGAGTCCTCTTATACATGCCAGTAGGTTTGCACTCACGTCCCAAATGCCCTTCTTCCTCACACTTAAGCGAACTTGGTTTATAGCGATCATAATTGATAGTGATTTCCAGGTACTGGGGATTCTCTAATTCTCTGCAACCTTCCTCTTCCTAGAACACACCTCGGACTTGATTTTCCAGTGTTTAGCAACTAAGTGTGTTAAAAAATACTCAGGGGCGGCTAGAACACCCCTAACCCTCATGTCCATCTCTCGATCCCATGAGTAACACCGTCTCCCCATAGATTGTAAAACACCTTGACCTGAACAAGGAGCCTCCACACATTTGGACCCTTTTCCAACTCCATCATGTGTCACAATACAACCCTGTAATCAACAGAATTTAGGGAACTAGTAACCTCAACTCTATCCTCGTGAACATGGATATGAAATCCCCTGTTTTATCAATTTGATTCCCTATATACTCCCATTAAACATGCATATACCAACAAATCACTTTCTCAAGCTTCCAAAATATCTCCATATCTCCATCATGCACAGAAAAGTCCATCATCACTATCAAAGCCAGATTCTGATCAATCCAAAACTCTAGATCTCATATCCAACTGAGGCCTGAAGTCAAAAGCTCAAGTTGGATCCCTTCAAGAGAAGTAAGAGTACCCTCAGTGTTGCACCCACTAACTCATTATGACCTAGAGTCTACAATTGATGTAAAATCCCACTCTTAAAGGCCTAATGTAACAAGGGCCTATATTGATCGGATTCATCATATTTTCTTAGAGTCCTCGTGTCAGATACTGGATACCTGGAGTCCTGTACACATTCGGGTACTTGACAGTGTTGACACTTCATATTAAGCCAAAACATTTGAAAATTTTCAAATCCTAGCTGAGTCTAGCACTTGGACGTATACTCCAATCAGATACTAGTCCGGAATCCAAGCGACATAGGGGAGGGGGGGTTAGGGACATCCTTGTCACGATTTTACAACATAGAAGAAAATACTATAAGTAGCTCCTTCCTTCACGGATTGTCGTATCCTTGTCCTTGTGTTAATGTTGATTCATCAATATAATATTTATTACCCAAATTGTTAAAAACACAGTTAGCATTCACATTACCATGTGCTCTATTTGACATTATGATTGCTCGCAAGAAGCTTCATTACTTATTGAACACAAAAGATGCCATAATAACAGAGTTATTATCCACATGAAACTGAAACCACCATATAAACAGCTCTGGAGAAAGAAGAAAAAAGGACAGTGATAAGCTGGTATAACTTGAAATTCATACCTCCTCTTGCTTGTCACGTGGCATATAAAACATTGATTCAACAGAAAGCATTGCTACAGTAATCAGCATTTCCTCCAGGCAGTTGAACTGACTAGATAAGATAAGAGCCTTGGAGTAGATAGGGTCTAATGGAAGTCTAGACATCTGGTGGCCTACGGGATCTGATAGCTTAGATTCATCAGTAAGAGCTCCAAGCAAAAATAATTCTTCCAGAGACTTCATGATTGCCATCCTGCTCCAATATCAAAGGTTGTCAAAAACCAAAGGGCTTCATAAGTCCAAGCAAAAACCGTACTGTTGGAGAATGAGTTCCAAATGACCATCCATTTTTATCAAAAACTATAGGAAAAATAAAATATAAATAAAAAGTCCAGGCCTCCCCAAATCACTCAGAATCAGTTGAATCAACAAACAAGGTTAATTATACAAAGAGGACAGAGGCACCAGTGTAATGAGGCTTGTGACATAATCTGGTGCTGTAGCAGATAGCATATTGGAGTAGCGTATTTGACCCCCTTTACTTGACACGTGTGTGTGTTAAAAATGTGATGAAAAGTGTTTTACTGGAAAAAGATTAAAAGGTTCTTTATTCGTCTCTCTTTTTCTTCTTGATCTTCCTTCTACTGTTCATACACTAGACCGGCACCTCACTTGCTGCCCCATTGCCAGTAAGCCCTTATTTTCTAATTTTGAAGCTTCTTTTGTTTCCTGGACAGTATTTTAACATAAAGACTGACTGATTATTTGGATGGTATTTTAATGAATATGACCTTGATTTTGCTAATTGTGTTTGGCGCTTCTGGTTGTGCTTAATTTTTGCTAGACCAAATAATGATTTTGTTTACTTCTAGTTGGGTTGAATTTGAAATTAAAAAAATCAATTTAGTAGCATATATATAAAGTCAGACTGCTCAATAGCCACAAACAGCAACTGCTATCAAAGTGAAAGATCCAACACTT
This sequence comes from Spergularia marina, assembly GCA_963680865.1. Taxonomy (NCBI): domain Eukaryota; kingdom Viridiplantae; phylum Streptophyta; class Magnoliopsida; order Caryophyllales; family Caryophyllaceae; genus Spergularia; species Spergularia marina. The sequence goes on along the minus strand of OY804545.1, from coordinate 5,923,429 downwards.
AAGTGAAAAATAGTAATCATTGAAGCAGAAATCCTAGTTTTTCAACTATTCACAAGCAGCAATCCAAGAGTGATTTTGTCATTATAGAATTTTCCTTCTTACCTTGACGGTTTTTCCATAAAGTCAAAGCCAACAATGTCATCGACGCCTAGAGCTTTGAGCTGTAATATGACATTGGAGAGGTTGCTTCTCTTAATTTCCGGGACTGTGGAGTCTGCAAGTTTCTCAAACTCATTTTCTGGATAAAGGCGGAAGCATTTTCCTGGCCCTTCACGCCCTGCACGTCCACTGGCAAAAAGTATGACTGTCAAATTCAGGTATCTGATCAACTTAACTTACTTATCCGAATATAGATACATACAACTACAAACATTCCAAGGGCCCAAAATCTCGTGCGTATGACAAGGTAAATGGGGGGGGGGGGGGGTCAGATGTAGTAGTCTTACCGTTATGTCGAGAACATAGTGACCCACAACAAAATTTGCATCAAGAATAGACTAATATATTAAAGCCAAAGAAGTAGCCAGTTGGCTACATTCCATTATACATTGTGTAGCCAGAATGTCAGATAGCTGAAAGAAAAGTCACGACCAGAACATTACTGTCAATTCCAATCTAGTTGAGAAGTGTTCGACAAGTGTTGGACCTCTTGCAGACAGGTCTCTCAATCCCAACATAATTGCCATAGTGCCATTGGTACCCTAGCACTAGACCTGTCAGAACCTGACCCGACCCGACCCGCATTTAAACCCGATTAGACCCGTTTTTTTGACCCGCGACCCGTATATGACCCGAACCCGATCAACCCGAAAATTTGCGGGTCAAAACGGGTCGGGTCAGGGTCAACCCGGCGGGTCAAAGTCAAAGTCAAAAAAAAAAAAAAAAAAAACCTAACATTTTAGTCTCACGAAGTCACGAGTCACTTCCTGCCTCTCTCTCTCTCTCTCTCTCTCTCTCTCTCTCTCTCTCTCTCTCTCTCTCTCTTTTTCTCTCTTCCATTGGAGTTCCCAATGAAATCTCAATCACAAATCAGAAAAACAAATTCATCTCTCAATCTTATGTTCCTCACAATCAATTAATCCAACTTAATCTTGCCTTTGGGTCGTCAAGCTCACCATAGTCCATCATCTTCTCCGGCGCCTTTGGGTCGTCAAGCACAACATCTTCCATCATCTGTTCCGGGTAAGACGTATTCATCATCATCTTCGCCTTTGCCTCAATTTTTTCCTCTTTTAATTTGATTTTTTTAACTGGTTACCTTATTAGGACGTATCTAGCTAGTACTCCGTATAATTTTGATGGATTATTAGTGAATGTAAGTGTTAGTTAAGACTCTAATTTTTTCTATCTAATATATCTGTTTATGTTGATTGGATTTGAGTTTTTCATTCATGTTTTTGTCTCCTTAATTGTAATTGAACTTTTGATTTGTTTTGGGCAAAGCGAATATTATGCTGATTCTTGAGTTGTGCTGATTCTTGAGTTGTCGATTTTATGCTGCTGTAAGAATATTTAGGCAAAAATCAAATCGATGGAGTTGTTGCAGGTTTGTACTCAAAGAAGTGACGGTGAAGTCTAGGTTTTGAGCAATGTTTGGTCACTTTGGTGTTATTACAAGTGGGGTTCTAGCCAATTTGATTGGAAAAAATTGGGTATGAATGCATATATCCCCATTGTAGAGCTCTTTCATTTGAAATGTTCAAGGGTCTAAGTTATATAATGTGGATTAATAGCACAAAGGACATATCTTTGTATTATATTTTTTTTTTTTTTTTTTGTTATATATACAACTATACAAGGCTATTAGCTCAACAGGTAGAGCTCTGTGCAAAACTGCACTAGTGTGTGGGTTCGAATCCCACATAGCCTACATATAGGAGTATTATATTAATGAATTTATATGAAAAAAATTAAATTTCTGGTATTGTTCCAATAGGCTATGATAGTGTGTTGCGTTATTTGGTGGGCGTTGCAGTAGCCTTGTTGCATTTGATAGGCAAATGCAACGGTTCCTAGAAGCTAATGCAACATTTTACTATAGGCGTTGCCTTAGACCCTTAATGGCGTTGCATTAGGTCTAATGCAGCGCGAGAGAACGCAACTGTTGTCACGTGTTGCATTAGACCTAATGCATGCAACGCATATACGCCCTAATGCAACAAATTTTGGGGTGTTGCATTAGGTCACTTATGTAGTTGTATTTGTGACTTCTTATCAAAGTATTGAATTCATGATCGTGTGCAATGTGGAATCGTGATTTTCAATAATCATATCTCAAATTTAATTTCCTACTTTAATTTTCTAGCATGACTTAAATATGTGCAATATAAAAAAAGTGAGCTAAGCTTGAAGCAAAAATGGCGTTAAAAAGTTGTATGTAAAGACGCTAAAAATCATACGTAAGGCGCTAAAAATCATACATAAAAGCGCTAAAGTTCAAGGAAAAATCCTGCGTAAAACAATGTTTTCGACCCGTATTCTGACCCTAACCCGACTCGACCCCGACCCGACCCGTATTTTGACCTGACCCGTATTTGACCCGACCCGTATTCGACCCGACCCGTTTTCAATGTTGTTGTAAGCATCCAAATAAGAGAGATATATTATGTAAATGTCATTCATAAAGATTATAACCCATCCGTATCAATAACCCCACCCAACCGCTCTCTCTCCTCACTAACATTTACCGCACAGCTACTGCTTCCCCACCAGGCCACCACCCCCACTGCAACCCCCCAACTCCTACCCCTGACCATGCCTCGAGGACCGCCTGGAGCTTCTGAACTCCACCTCGCATCCAGCAGCAAACGTGATCCGCAACCCAAGGGTTTAATATGCACACGTTCCCTCCTACCCCAACCCCTGCAATAGATATGCACCTAGTATATAATTTAAGGAAAATGGAGAGAAATGATGTGGTTGGTTGGCAGTTTGACATACGCACACATTGCCAAATAAGGTTGTGTAGATTGCAGAGGTAAGATGGGTTTGGACAAGAGAGAGAGGTGTGTGTTGGCAAATGGTGATGGTGGCAGTATAGAAGTTGAATAGAGGTGGCCGTAATTCATTCAAGTATATACTTTTGAAAAAAGACCTATTTAGCTGCTTTAGCCCCGTGTCTATCTTTTGTTATTGTTTTATATATTCCTTTTCTTGTGCCGAAGAGCAAGGAAGAAAAGAGGGAATGGAGAGTGTAGCACAAAAACTGAGAAACTTAAATGTGATACTTAAACCTTGATAGTGTGTACAATGGAGTCAATTCATCCACTCATATTAGGAACTTACGCAGATTTCCTGTACTTGGGAAGAAATGTGCCTTTCCCTCTCCATTTTCAAGCTTAAATTTAACCTGTTTGATTAAATAAATTTCTCATATTTACTCACTGCTTCTCCTTGCCAATGCTCCCAGCGTTAAAACAACTTATCGGGGTGGGGGGGGGGTGGGGATCAACTCCAAAGGGACACGTAATTCAAAAAGGTAGGAGTAATACTAATGCTAGTCATATGTAGCTTATTGTGTGTGCTGATAATTCACAGATCTAACTAGAGTATAAACTATAAATATTATCTACAGAGATAAATAAATAAATATTACAAAGTTAATAGATTTCTTGAACATTTTAATAGGTCGGTTTTTAAACTATACTATCTTTCTTTGTTTTATTTTTGAGAAAAAAGGTTTTTTCAACTATACTCATCATCGAATAATAAGGGTACATATAAAGAGAAGAATATGACCAACAAAGGACGCAAAGAGATCTTAGAAGGAAAGGCCCACAACCCCTCAATGAGGGAGAGACAAACAGAGAGAGAAACAGAGGGGGGCAGGAATATGAAGATAAGACAATCATTAACTAGCAGAATAGCAGGTCCAAACATGACCTATACGAGTATCTTGATAGCATATAACAGATTGCAGTAAAACAAAAGGAGTAATGTTAGAATGAGTAAAGTGTTTTCAAAAGCAATTTAAGAGCAGCAAAGCATGCCTACCTCCTTTGAAGTGCCTGTGCTTTAGAAGTAGGAATTATGCTTAGTGATTGTACCCCTGTACGTGGATTGAAGTTACGTGCTTTCACCACTCCAGGGTCGATAACATACTTTATTCCTGGTATAGTCACAGATGTCTCAGCAATGTTTGTTGCAAGTATCACCTAGATAGGACATTCCAATGTCATCAAAAAATTCAAAAGCAAGTGCGTATAGGCTTCACCAGTTTTACACATATCACCTACTTGCAAGTGTCTTAACGTCACAGCTCGAGAATCAAAAAAAATATTTCAGATTCAAATTACTCCCACCGTTCCAGCTTCAACGCCCCATATTCCATTTCGGGACGTCCCACCTCAAACACCCCATCTATTTTGGGACATATTATTCTCTCCTACTTTTATTAAATTATTACATCATCTCTCGCATATCTCTCTTACTTTCATTAATCCTCACATTCTCTCTCCTCCATTTTCCTAATATTACCCCACTCAACTTACTATATCAATTTTTCTTATTCCACTACAAAAAAACTCCCGGGGCGTTTGAGCTGGGACGGAGGGAGTAATGAAAAACATTGTCATTTGAATGCATGAATCGTAGTACTACTGGGAAGCAAAAAAAGAAATCATGACCATATTTAAAAAATAGTACTATGAGAAAACAGAGAGAAAGCTTGGCGTTATACCTTACGAAATCCATTGGGTGCAGGGATGAAAACTTTCATTTGCTGTTCAGATGGAAGAGAAGCAAATATAGAAACTATAAAAATGTTTTGCTTGCTTTCGGGTAATTGACGTAGATTCAACCTCACAAGCCCCTCAACACTTTCAATCTCTTCTTGACCAGTCAAAAATACGAGTATGTCACCAAGAGCCTCCTCTGAATGAATCTACAAAAGCGAGATACCAAACAATAACATTATTTGGAAGTCAGAGAAACAATACCACTAGAAAACAAAATCATTAATACACGATTAATTTTTCACAAAATGGAGTAGGAAAGACCAAGTTGAAAGCTTATAATGAAATGATAGGGTACCACAGATGAAGAATATAGAACTGAAATGACAAAGATCAGAAACCAAGCAGTTTAAAAAGTCAGACATGTACTACAGAATAGAGCAGCTGAACTGGTACCTTTCAATCTACAAAGATAAAGCGAAAGGAAAAAAATAGTCTAATTAAACAGGGAAGAAATCAACAGAAAGATCATGAGCTGCAAAACTCGGTACTACACAAAACAGAAGAGAGATGACATACTCAATCAACTCATAACATTTTATAATAACCTAGACATTGGAGAAAACTACTAACCCTAATTTTCTTCTTTCTAATCATTGTGCCCTACTAATTGTCCTAATAAAGGATTTGAACACTTCAACAAGTTTTCAATGCACAGAAAAACTCCACTCTACAGGCCAAGCAAGCATTGGGTAAAACTAAGTTTAGACTAATTAGCTACAGACATTATACACCTTTCGCAAACTACAAGAGGAACCAGACAGAACAGCCACTAAGATTGCAGAGTACAGACTACCTGAAATATTGTGGCTATCACTGCTTCCACATAATCAGTTTGCGGATACAGAGTATAGAACACATCCACAGGGTATTGTCTGCCCTGGACATGGACAGCCTTCGCACCACCGAAGTACTCTGAAAAAATTTGAGCATCCAAACTAGCAGACATAATAATCAGCTTCAGTGGAGGAAACTTTGTACCCTGGCACTGCTTTAAAGGGCTAACCAGTGAAGGCCCATTTTCTTGACCTAACTTTGTGTTGTTACTGTTCTTAGTGACGTCAATGTTTAAGGACTCCGTTGCAAATTGAGATCTTACTTTCTGAACATCTTTCAGCAAACCCAGTAATACATCGGTGTGAACAGTTCTCTCGTGAGCTTCATCAACAATAATAACTGAATACTTAGAGAGATAGGGATCCAACAATGCTTCCCTGGGTACAAGAAAGGCTCACATCAGTTCACAGGAAGACGTAACGGGAAAAAAGCTAACATGTCCGAGGAGTAGCAATTCATTAACGACCACAAAAATAGCAGTCACTGAAATCTATCTCAGTAAGGCAACATAAAGCCCTGTGTACCTTTTTACTCTAATTGTAGTTGCTTATGAAGTGTACGAAGTTCTAGTAGGGGCCATTCTCTATATGAGGCCCCTTTTAAAATCATCGCTTTTTTTATGATATTGCATGGACAAACCAAGACTTCAAATTTCACTTTTTAAGGTTGGTGTGCTGTTGTAGTCAAGTGTTACATTCTCACTAACCCTCAACTTCCTTCTTTTTGTGGATAATAATTTTTAAGTGGTCTTAGAGCTTGATTAGCACTCTTTTTGTATATGAGTGTCCCTCCCATGGTGTCTTTTTGTAGATGGATGTCACCTCTTTGGTGTCCATTTTGAATACATTGATAACCTGACTTATCAAAAGATACTTTTCAGCATGGCTCTGATGTATGAAGCCCCAAAAGCCGTCTAACTTGCTCTTCTAAGCCCTTCTTTTTCTTATCTCTATTTTTCCTCTTATTTAAAACCCCAAATGTCAACTACTGTTAAGATATATTGAGCCGTAGCTTTAAATGGGTGTCCTATGAGAGTCATAAGGCTCTTACATACAAAAACAACAACAACAACAAAAAAAAAAAGCTTTATTGCCAAAATCATTGGGGTCGGCTAACATGAATAGTCATCTGCTAACCGTCTTGTGTATGCCATAAAATTTCAAAAACATTGTGGACTATTTAGAAATATTGAAATACTTTTAAAAGGAGTTTTAGAAATCAAAAAAATTTAGGGAAAACCAAACAAAGAATAAAGAGCCAAATTAAGTCCTCCGCATGGATAGAGTCCCTCCACACCGTTTTATCCAGCACCATCCTCTCTTCAAGCCCTATGACGCTCATATCACTTCTAGTCACCCTCATCCAAGTCATCTTGGGTCTTCCCCGACCCCTAATAATATAATCACTTCTCTACTCTTCTACTCTTCTAATTGGCGTGTCACAAGGCCTCCTTCTCACACGGCCATACCACCTTCGTACTTAAAAATTGGACGAGTGGAGTCAATGTAAACCATCTTGCAGAATGGGTAATACAAGATATTGTCTAGTGTATAAAACTAGATATCATTTGACAGATTAGCATTTAGCAACCGATGAGTCTGTGACCATAAAAAGGCCTATGATATTAAAAAAAAAAAAAAAAATTAAAAGAGGGAGCACATATAGATGTACCTCAATAGTAATCCATCTGTCATGTATTTGATCCTTGTGGAGCCGGATGTCATGTCATCAAACCTAACAGAATAACCAACCCTTTGCCCTAACTGCACACCACACTCTTCAGCTACTCTTTTCGCTACAGTGATAGCAGCAACACGCCTAGGCTGAGTAACACCAACCATCTTACCATCACGACCAAAACCGGCTTTAAACAAGAACTGGGGTAATTCTGTGGAATCAAAAAGTTATTCATTCAACAAGAGTAATTCACTTACAAGCATCATTCCAGCAATCTAACCTACATAAAATCGGAACCCTAAATTATGTAGTTCGACATTATGTTATCAAATGTCAATAGTCTATCGCTTATTATCTTATCTGTTCAGTGACATCCTTTTCTGGGACGACAAATAAAATTGTCATACAACTACCACGCTCCAATTAATCGACTAAAAATTTAAGTGACATTCATTTGTGGGACGACCATAACAACGAAAAACTACTCACGGGTAGTTTTGCCGCTTCCGGTTTCACCAACAATAATAAGAGTTTGATTCTTGCGAACCTCTTCAATCAACCGCTTTTCAACTGTAACAAAATTCAAACATTTTTTTGATTAATTCAGCTCTAATTAGAACCAAAACAAAAAAAAAATCACATAAATTAAATTTGGTCGTATAATTGTTAGAAGTACCAGTAGCAATTGGAAGAGATTTCGTCTGCTCTAGAATCTTCTGTCGCCTGTAATATCAACAATATATTTTTTAATTACAGCTCAAAAATTAACCAGTATTTAAAGTGAATAAAAAAAAAGGGGGAGAATATACCTGGTGTTGTTATTGTTGTTGTTCGAAACGGCGCCGTTTGACTGGCGAAGTTGTGTGTTCGCCATTGACGGCATGGGAATATTGCTCTGCTTCTTCGACAATGGTGAATTTTTTTTTTTCTTTTTCGGTTAATAAAGTTTCTCCCTAATTTAAAATGAAAAGAAAAAAATAGTGGAGTAATAATGTGGTAGGGCGGGTCGGGTCGGGTCGGGTAAATTGGGAAGGTTACAAATTTACAATTTGGGTGGGTTTACTCGGAAGCCAGAGCTTTGACTATGACGAATTCACGACTTGCTTTTAAATTATTACGCTTGACTATATTAAAAAATGACTTCTTTTTTTACATTGTTTGTAACCATGATATTACTTTTAGTTTTTTTTTTTTTTTTTGTAAAAAGGAGGGGAAGACCCCGAAAGCACACCAAACGAGACTAATTAACTAAACGAGTTGTCGAAACCCCTAAAATATCCTCACGAAGAATGAGTCGCAGCTCAGCGGGAGGATATTGAAGAACAACTAGTTTCTGATTCTGCTCCGTGCCTCGGTTGGCTAACCAATCCGCTGCGCGATTTGCCTCACGATAAGTGTGTTCTAGTTTGACTATCCAACCTCCCTGATCAATCAAAGCTCTACAAACCTTCACGAGCGCACAGTAAGGGCCAACAACGGGCTCTCTGCTATTTATTAAGCTGACACAAGCAAGATTATCCATGTGTATCAATAGCTTTTCAAAACCCAGCAGCCTAGCTTCCTCCAACCCACTCTTAAGGGCGCGTAATTCAGCCCGCATGGAGTTACAGATCCCGTAACTTGAAAGAAAGGCTTGAATGAAGTCTCCTGAGGTGTCCCGGAAGATACCTCCTCCACCCGCGTCTCCTGGATTGCCACGACTAGCCCCATCAGTGTTTAGTAAAACCCATCCTTGGGGTGGCGGCTTCCACCATACTTGAATCATCCTAGAGGCTCCTGGGGCAGGGATTAAAAGAGAAAACCGATCCAGGGCTCGTTTGGTTTCATCAAAGTTATGTTTGAGAAACGGATAAGGATCAACCGGAATCTCCGATGCTCGGCCAAAGAGGGTGTTGTTTCTCCATTTCCAAATCCACCAACATGTTATGGCAAATTTGAGTGGCCAATCTTCTGTCACTAGAGGATTAGAGTTTCTAATGTTGTCCAGTAACCAGTTTTGTAAAGGAGGGGAACTAAACGATCTCAGGCGCAATTTCCCCAAGTTGCCGCCACACAAACTTTGCCTCCGGGCAGTCCCGTAGCAAATGAATGGTGTCTTTCGGAGCTCCCTTGCAACGAGGACATGTAGGATCCGTGGTGAGATTTCGCTTGAGTCTATTGGCATTGCACATGAGACGTTCATGTGTTGCGAGCCAGAGGAACATTCGAATTCGCTGTTGTACCGGGAGCTTCCAAATATATCCCCATTTTTTGTCATCTTCTTGGGTGGAATCCATATTCCTGCGCATGAATCCCAGTGCTGACTTAATGGTGAAACCCCCATGTGGTGACCCATTCCAATACAGAGTGTCGGGGAGACTATCATCCTGGACTAACTCATAGGCTGCGATTTTCTGAAGTTCCTCCTTTGGTAAAAGATCCGCAAAGACCTCCCATTTCCAGCCGTGAATGGGGTCCCACATGATATTACTTTTAGTGATCGTATTATTTTTCTATTATAAATCACATTATCTATGTTTTGGAATAACCCATCATATAAAATTAACTAAAATTTATGAAGTAACCCCTTTGCAAATCTCAAATTAAGTGTCAAGCTCTTAACTAAGACGATTACCAAAAGTAATATAACGGTCACTAATTACATAAATGGGGTCACGATATAAATAACATGGTTGGTCTCTCAATAAATTATTGAAATACCGTCTTTTATGAGAATTCGTATATTCTTTATGACCACAAAGCTCTTGGACATGATATTCTTAATTCCACATCATTGACTTATAACTAACATGGTTGGTCTCTCAATAAATTATATCTAAAACAAGGGGGGATGCTATTGTCACTCTCTTTGGGAGAGTGTCCATAAACACTCAACCTTTGATTGGTTATAAATTAAAAGTGTTGCAATTAATGCTTAAATGAAATCATTAATTTTTTGTTGATGAACAATAAAAGGTAGAGTGTTCATGTACACTCTCACAAAATGAGTGACCATAGCATCCCTCCTAAAACAAAAGTAAACCATGGTCAAAGAAATTCAAAAAATGACTACTAGACTCTTTGGAATTCAAAAAATGACTACTAGGCCTATTTGTTAGGAATTCCGAATTTCCCCATGATCGCAGCCTATGGCACACATGGTCAAGCTTGCCCTGAAACAATTTTTCTCATATTGAATGTCTGCATTTACTCACAAAATTATTTGTCACCTTTCTACTTATATATTTTTTGTTACTATCGTTTGTAAATTTCTAACATTTATTATATTTTTTGAAGAGAATTTCTAACAACATTTTATAGTACGCAATAAAAGTAAAAAGTAAACCACTAGAAACGACCATGCACCCCCGGCCACCAAAGAATCGCATGCACAACCCTAATCAAGACATCTGCCGGTGTCCTCCCTCCTCATGGCCCTCTCTCCCCTCCCCTGGTCCGCTCTCCTCTCCTTGGAACTCTTTCTCTCCTCTTTCCCGGTCACAACCACCACAAAGTTCTGGCCGACCACCCAAGCCTAGCCACCAACCACGGACCCTTCTGCCGATTCAACATTACACATTAGGAGTAGGCCATTGTCAATTCTTTATGCTGACAAGAGTTGTGCTAATATGTATATCCTGTTATTTTCATCAGCTGAGCCCTATAGATTTGCATCAGAAACAATGTCTTCTTGTGAACAGTTGCATCTCTGACTTTCACAGTAAAACGGTTTTGAATCCAAGCAGGCCGGGTCATTATAAGGTCGGGTAGACAAGAGAGGACAATAAGTCGACAATGAACAAAAGGCCTTCAAGCCCATCTTTAATAACATCCTGGTGGTGTAAATCTTCACTCAATGAAGTAAAGGCGATGAATAATGCATCTCAGTAACAATCGGGTTCAAGTGGCTGCTGCTTTAGATATGCTATGGCTTGTATGCCAAGGGAAATACTTTGCAGCGACAACTACTAACAAGCTTAAAACACCAATCGTGGCTGTACCTAAAGGAACACTGATCTTCGGTTTGCTTTTGCTAGGTACTTCAGCATTGAGCTGCACCTGATGAAACTGCAATGACGAATTTTTCATGAATGAAGAGTACGTATTAACTTCTTCCCTTGTTAGCGCAGGCTTCAAACAGCTCTTCACGGTCTGAAAATGCCGATCATTCACAACTGTTGCAGATATGTCCTCTCTTAAAGCGACTATTCCAGCTTCTCTACAGAGACCCTCCAGCTCGGCTCCTGTGAAAAGCTCAGTTGCCTCTGCTATTTGTTTCAGATCAACATCAGATCCCACTTTCATTTTCCTTGTGTGTACTCTCAGTATCTCAAGACGAGCATCGAGATCCGGGGGTGGCACATATAGTACCTGGATAGCAACAAATAGTCAAGAGCCAGAAAGTGGAAGTTTACTACCAGACTACGGGAAAACCAGTCTCAAGTTTTATGGCCTCAAGGGAAGTAGCAAGAAATTGTAAGCCAGTAATTTGCTTAGCCGTAGCGGATTGTTTGATTTGTCTCCTTAACTTGTGCGAAGCATTTGCAGACTTGAGATAGAATCAATTTACCAAATCAAAACGCCCTGGCCGCATAAGTGCGGGATCAATTGCATGAGGTCTATTAGTGGCAGCCAAAACAAGTATTCCCTGCAAAGAGCAATTGGTTTGTAAGAATGTACTGTAGTAATATCTGTGCCAATCATTTTAGAAATGTAGATGAATTTCAAATATTTCGAGATTGTTGCATACTTTAGCTTGCTCCAAACCGTCCATTTCAGTTAACAACGTTGACAGAAGCCTCTCTCCAACTGATATATTGCCACTTGAACTCCCACCTCTGTAAATGGATTGTCACCATAAAACTACTTCAGTTCGACATAAAATTGCACTCAACTCGATAACACATCAGACAACAGAAGCCAGAAACTGACAATGTCAAAGAGACGCGAGAAACACAAAACTATCCCCCACACTGACAACCAGCCACTGATCAAAATCACCACATTACTTTTTCGGACTACAATTCGCCAATAATCTATCAGTCGTAACCACATACTGAAAACAATAGTTCTGACTACATTTCACCACCTCTGTTAAAAAAAATAAAAAATAAAAAAAAAATAAAGAAGAAGAAGAAGAATACATTTCACCAGAGAATAGGGGCCCTCGCCACTGAATTCTCTATTTAGGATTTATAAAATTAAGAGACTGTTGCATTCAACCACATAGCCAAAGCTGGAATAGAGGATGCCTTATTTGTACACACTGAAAGCAATTTAAAGTAATGAAATATATCAAACAAATGACAATAGTAAGGCTTCAAGGGGGTGAGAGAGAGATACCTCCTTGCCGCTATGACATCTGCTTCGTCAAAAAATAGAATGCTTGGTGCTGCGAGCCTTGCTCTCCGGAATGTGTTCCGCAACAAAGCCTCACCCTCTCCAACATACATTGAATATAACTCCGCACCACTGTATTTAAAAGAAATCACCAAGATCAGAGCACAACAAAGTAGTAAGCTCCAATAAAAAGAGAATGGTAAGCCTTAATCTAACAATTCACACTCAAAAGAAAATGACGCATAAAAACAATACACACACACACACACACACACACACACACACAAAAAAAAAAAAAAAAAAAAAAGTGCCTTGATAATTGTACTCTTTCGATGAGCTCCACCCCTGCTATTAAATATAGGCTTAGGGCAAAGAATAAGCGAACAACGCTGGCAGCATGTACGAAAGCAAGAATTTTCAATATAATGATAAACTTCACGGACAAGAAATCCTTGGAGCTTCACAAATAGATATGAATGTCAAATTTCATTTGAAGATATAGTTGAAGTCCCCTTAAAGCAGTCACAGCCTTGGCCCAAAGAAAACACACATGACGTCCTCATAACTTTGCTTATGAAGGGGACTAAACTCTACAGTTTGAAAAAGGGCAGACAACCATAAAAGGTTGGAACTGTTGGAGTCGAAAAGGGATCAATCTCCTGACTGGCGGATGCATGGACTAAACCTAGCAACAAAGTTATTCAACTGATTGCATGTCAAAGGAGACACTTGTAACATGATTTCACATAAAACTTAACAAAGGAGATACAGACATCAGACATCAACTATAAAAGGGCAGCCCGGTGCACATTGGCGTCCCCGCTAAGCAAGGGTCCGGGGAAGGGTCCCACCACAAGGGTGTAATGAGGGCAGACATCAACTAACTGGGGATGAAATTGACATGGCATCAACCTCTAAAATCTAAATTAGAAAGAAGCACAACAGGATTTTAACAGCCCTCCTTTCAAACTGCAACTGCACAAATGTCAGGTACATTCACTAATGTATATGGCTTATGTATTGACTGCTTCAATCCGGAATAATAGCTACAAGTTTACTTTTCTTTTTTAGCGCATATAGGAGAGAGACAGACAATACTCACATCAATGCAAATTACACAGTTGCTCACAAAACATATGGCCACCACAGTGATTCAATCAATGTAAGAGTGCAACATACAATCCTAAGCAAACAAAAACGAAACAGAACCAAAATACACAAAACTTAGTAGGGATTCTATTGTGAGGAGGTTCGTGATCCTGCAGATTGGTAAAATGTTCAAAGATTGCATATGAATTATAAACAACTGTTCAGTTCCAATTTCTCTCAGTTCCTAACTTGAAAAACCAAGAAATATAAGTCAAGATTCTAGAAACTCAAAAATGATCCATCTTTTAAATCTTTAATCACAATAATGTGAAGTGCCAGCATGAAAACTACCATCACAAACTTACCTCAGCGAGAAAAAGGAAGCTTGAGCTGCATGAGCTGCAGCTTTAGCAAGAGTTGTTTTTGAGCACCCAGGAGGTCCATGGAGTAGAATTCCTCGCAGGGGAGAGATACCCATCCTTGAAAATGCAGAAGAATGTTTTATAGGCCACTCAACTGCCTGCTGAAGCTTTTTCTGTAAACCATGCAAATTAATACATTCAATCAAACATATAATCTTGAAAGCATCCAACCCAAAATAAACTCTTCCTATTTATCAAACCAATTTGAATGTCCCCAGATACCTAAACTCATTGTAACAAATAAACGTCCATTGTCCAAAAGTCAGTAACGCAACATGTCACAAAACCTCGAACAACTTTTTTCCTTCTACCATAGATCATTTATGCTGTCTGAACCATCTGTAATTGTTTATATGCATAAAGCTTCTTTCCAAAATCTATCAACTTGAAAATGCTACCTTGTCAATGTTTCAAGATACTCAGACTTCCCGTCTTAGAGACAATATAACTGCCCCCATCGAATGAATACTTATGGATATGGGTATCTTGACACACCCTCCAAACCCCTGGGAGAAGGGAAAAAAGGAAGGTAAAGGCACTTTATCAGTTAATCTACTCATCAATTCACCTCTGAGAAAGGTGTTCGACACGAGTCGACTACAACGACAAAGTTACCCCAGTGCCTCAAAGGTTCCCGAATATGGCAAGGTAAGGAAGGTTTCGGATGTACGCAAACCAGGACTTTGGCATACATCATCAATTGCTATGCATCTAGAATGCAAATAAATTGCAGAACATCATGCCTAAGGCTCTATTCTTCTCTCCTAATGGGGACACTTATTATCCTTACCTTCAAATCATTTAGACCTCCAATATCATCCCATGACACCTGCGGTATTTCAACGGTCACACCTCTTGTTATGCTTGGACCAACAATAGACCTTGCAACCTTCCAGTCATCTTCTGTGATGCACCACAATCCATCATCTTCCTTGCACTCGGTTGATCTTTGTAAAGCAGACATTGCTGCCTCACGACATAAAGCTTCCAAATCAGCACCGACGTATCCATTACATGAGGCAGCTATTGCTTGCAAGTTAACACCTGGGTCAAGCCGAAGCTTCCTAGTATAGAGCTGCAATACAATCAACAACAATAACCGAGCCTCAGTCTCAAAAGAACTTCTGGCAAAGGGAAAAGATAACACCTGTTTAGTGTTCTTCGCAGCAAGCACGAACTGTCCGTATACACTTCCAAAAGCATCAGACTCACCAACAGGATATGTAAGCGCTCATGCTCATTTGGAGTTGTCACTTCAATTTCAGCATCAAAACGTCCTGATCTCCTCAAAGCTGGGTCAAGAGCATCAACCCTTCGATATCAGCAATTAGTATTAGTTAAAATATGTGAGCGAGCTATAAGTTTTTCTGATACTGAATTGAACACAGGAACCACGTTCTCAGACCAAACTTTCACATACGGCTTCATCAAATACCAAGATTAACTTCAACAACAAAAAATCCACAAAAGGTGGAGAGCTTTACCAAGCTGATAAAAGCTACGATTTAGGGTAGGCAATGGCGGGATAATGAGCAATTGAAAATCTTTAGACTTACTGCCCACTGGTTGCGAGTAGGATTATCGGATGTCCTCTATAGTAACAAATCAGTCAAAAAGGAAAGGAATATACATAAAATTTCCTTGTTCTCAAATTTTAGCAGCCGCGATTCAACCCAAAGTATTTTGTGAGAACTTTTAGCAACAGCACCACAAACAAAAGAATTCCTAAAATTAAGCATCAGTGTTTCACCTTAACCAGCCAAGTATACTATAAGAACTGTTACTTACCCAGTAACAGCCACAAACTAAGGAACTCATAATACCACAACAGTGTATACAAAAAACCTATTTGGTCAAAATGTACATAAAGAACTGTGCAAACAGCACAAGAGTGAATTTGAGTATGAAGAGCAACCTGTTAGTTGATGCAACCACAACAAAAGATGGCACAGTGGACGAAGGCCGATTTGAGTCCATCAGTGTAAAGAGTTGCGAGACCAAACGCGCTTCTTGTTCGCTTCTGCATTTCATGTTCCCAATGATCATCAGCATGTGTAAGTACGCAGAATTTCAACAATAGCAAGAAACAAAATTCTTTTACGTCAATAGTTCTTCTGTACACAGAATCATGTCACCCTTATGATGATAGCTTCACATGCCACCTTGCAACGTATGGCCTAACAACATTTTCGAGCTCGAACAAATTATTCCATATGTAACCATTTGATGTTTTTTTACTCAAACACAATATTCCAACAGAAGTGTTGAGCCCCTTGTTGCAAATTGGGCCTTTATTTTACATAATGCAGCTCTGTTCTTTTATCTCAAAAAAAAATAAAAAAAAAAAAAAAAAATCTAACTAAATGCTTCAACAAATTCAATCTGAGAAAGTATTAAAATAGAGGTAATATTAAAGGCCTGATCTTTCCTAAAAAAACATCGATAGTTCACAATCCAAATCAACTTCTCCAACTCCAATTATATAAAGTGGGAGCAACAAATCAAGGACAAAACATCTATCCTTTTTATTTTTTATTAACAAAGAGACTTTTTCGTCTATCTTATAATTGAAATTCAGACCTGGGGCAAGGGGGGGCTTGCATAACGTAGTAATAAACATATAAGATATAACGTTTCAAAACGACATAACAATGAACATGCTGATTAATAGGTTTAGCGTTGTCCTGCACCACATACCTAGAACTGCGGCGAGGACAAAGAGCATCAATCTCATCAATAAAGATTACTGAAGGCTTGCCTGGCATTGCATGAGATGATGCCTCCGCAAAAGCCTCACGAAGGACTTTCTCACTTTCTCCTACGTGTGCTCTATGAACAGTATGTGGACTGCAGGCAAAACAAGTGCATGTAAGAACCCAATCATGACCGAACATCAAAAATATACACACGACTGACACGAGCGCACAAGTTTTCTTCCCATAACATCAACGGGAAAAAAACTTAAAAAGAGTAAATCGAACACCAAAAGAAGATGAAAAAACCTGATCACAGTCAGCTTGGCATCACATTCCTTGACCACAGCACGCACCAAGCTTGTCTGCAATACAAATGAAACCCAACATCAGATATAACTTTCAAGGATCTTGTTCAATTAGTATAAAGGACCAGCAACTAAGCAATATATAAATAGGATTCAATAATATCTGAACACTAACTGCTAGCACATAAGGCCAGCTCTCAGCACTTAAAGCAATATAGTTGCATTACATACATCTCCAGCTAAAAGAGAAAGGCTCTGGACTCCCCCCCCACA
Source organism: Spergularia marina (assembly GCA_963680865.1). NCBI lineage: Eukaryota > Viridiplantae > Streptophyta > Magnoliopsida > Caryophyllales > Caryophyllaceae > Spergularia > Spergularia marina. Next base: position 5,906,078 of record OY804545.1, on the reverse strand, counting down.
CCCCATCGCCACCACTCAGCCTTTTAGTCGTACTTAAGTTGAAAACAATCCTGCACTCTTGGTAATGCATAGGCGTCATCACTAGTCGGCCACAGTAGTCACCAGCTTAACCAATGCAACAAATACACCAAAGACGGTTTCCCAAGGAAACTGTGGGAGGCATAATACCGACCATATAACATCACTCTTCTAGAGTTCTAGCTTCTAGGTAAAATGCCATCTTGCTGATTTGCGCACCTCAAGTCCATTGAGAAATATTTCGAAAAGAGGATACTTATTTCAGTCCTAATCCCATGAAAGTGAAACAGGCTCAAATAACTTGCAGGCTCTCTCCCTACCTTTAAATTCCGGATTTTCAACACTAAAGCAATAATTCAGGATTCCGTAATTCAGAACTAATCTGCCCAATTCTACGAAATTACAGATGAGCTCTCGGGTTAACCCGCCCCGCCCACATATGCACGCGCCTCTCAAACCTTACCCACACTATAAATTCTCCTACTCCCTACAAATTAAAAATTAAAAAAAAAAAAAAAATGAAATGCCAAACATACCGAATTAATCTGAAAAGGGAAAAGGAACATACTTTACCAGTTCCAGGAGGACCATAGAGCAACAACCCACGGCGCCACTGCAAAAACCCAGATATAATTAATCATTAAATTGAAGTTGATAAACAAAAAAGTTCTCAATAAATAGAAGAGGAAAAAGAAGGGTACTTTGAGACCAAGGAGTTGAGCATGAGAAGAGTAGTGTGTTGGGTACGCTATAAGTTCTCTGAGAGCTTCAAGGGCATCAATGTTTCCAGCTATGGCTTCTTCTGCTCTCCATTCACTGTTCACCTCCATACTTTTTTTCCTGTCAGTTGGAGACGTTGAACTGTTGAAGAAAAATCTGTTTGTCTGTCAAGTTATGTTGGATTTAACTTTAACATGGGGTTTTCACGATTGTTGCTGTGGCGTCTGGGGTTTTCCCCTTTTTTTCGGATTTTCGGGTTGGTACGGAAAGACAGCTTTGTCGAACTATGTGTTATATTGGGTTGAAATTTACATTGGACAGAGCCGAGTTGTGGCTTTGTTAGGTTTGATTGCTTGGTTTACTATCTTCGCCTAGAAACGCAAAATGAACTCTTTCAAAAATCTGACCCGTATTTTTTAATGCTCCCACCATGATGAAATGTATCTTTACACACTGCTCCAATTTGGTTGAAATGTTACGGTCGTAAAGTTATTAGGTCCTATTTGTTTTTCTTATTGATTTTACTCCGTATGTAATATTTTACCTCTGTCCAAAAAAAAAAAAAAAAAAAAAAGTGATGAAATGTATGTGAAGCTGAGTTTGAGTCGAATCAACCTCAGGGAATCGATTTGGTAATCTGGTACATCGGTCACAGCTGGTGTAGTTTGCAATGCCGGAAAGTTTGCAGCCATTTTGTTGAAGGTTTGCTTTGCAAAATTATGATGCTTATACACTGGCTGCTTGTAAGTTGTAATCATTCATCTATTTTTCAAAACAAAATATTACCCCGTCGTAAAAAGTCGCATAGGTATCAATTGAACGTAGAATCGTATCTGTGAATATAGCCAATAGCTCCACAAAAGAAGAAATCATTTGACGAAAATGCAAGTATCATGCCATGGTTTGGGGCATTGGAGTGATAACAAAAGGAAATGTACAAGTTGAACATGAGAAGCTATGACGAAATCAAGCAGTTGCAGGCCTTGCATAGTTGCGATATTGCCTCTAAACTTCTTGCAGACGTCTGTTGATCTATTCCTACAATCGAGCCAAACTCAAGTCACTTTAGTTCCAGCCGGTAGACCAATGCAAAACATGCTCATTGAGTCACACCTAGTCAGATCGAGAGTCGAACTATCGTTCAACTTTTGGCAGGGTGCTTTAGCTTGATGCCCAGTGTCGCTCAATAGGTTCAGTCAGGTTAGCTTGAAAGTCAATAAGTTAAACAAGTATTGGAACGATGAATCAGTTTGATCAAATGTCAAAGATTGTACCACCAGCTGATGCTTTATTTCCCGCTCGATTGCTGCCAAAGTTTTTCCGGTTTGATTCTCGCGATATTCTTGAGCCAAACTGAAAAGAAAAAAAAATACCATAGCTAAGAAATCCTGTCTTGGTAGAGTGCTTTTAGACAAGCTCAAATCACTAAAAAAAAAAAAAAACTACTTCGGTATGTTAAAACCAAGTAATTTTCGACTACAAGCGCTTATAAAGATGAATTTCTAGCGGACTGCAGTGTCGCAAAGACATTACCTGAATCGCTCGTTTAGGGTGACCTGCCGCCTCATGCAGTCCAAGCAATCTAGCAACCTTAACGCAAAGAAAAACACTGCAGTCAATGCACAGTAGGAGACAACGATACAACAACATCTTTACCCCAGTGCCTTAAAGGCTCTCGCCATAAGGCGGGGTAAGGGGGTCGGATGCACGCAAGTCTTACCCCTATTGAAACATAGAGAGGCTGCGCACGGATGACCCAAATTGAAAATTGCTTCGAGGATTGCACCGACTGGCTGCTACTTCACAAAATTAGAAGCAGTTTTACGAGTCATTTTGCTTTATTCCATTATATCCCAAAGCCAAAGAATAATTAGTCTTTGGCTCCATTGGAAATGGAAAGTATTAATATAAACTCAAACAGATACAACCCAAAGTTGTTAGGTTGATTCTACCTTGGATTCACGAAAATCTTCATGATCCTGAGAGAAGGCTAAGAGGGTAGGCAAACACTGGTGCACAAAAGCCATCCCATATCAACTATCCTGATTTTATGATTCTAATTTCTACCATTGCGTTTTGTTTTCACACAACCGTGAAGTTTCCTAATAATTCGTTCTATCAAGAGGCCATTAGAGCTTTGTCTTTGACTGTCTCCGTTATTTTCTTCACCAAGAATATTTCTTATGCAAACATCACAAAGAAGCCAATTCCGTTGTATACATGTGAATGGGTACCCTAAAATGCTCCAGCAACCATGGCTCAAATACGCAATCATGCAACAAACCAATCAACTAACACCACAAAGACAAAGCAGCACACAATTGGCAATTTGGCATGAGATGTGTTTGTAGAGCAGACATCAATCAAACAGAAACACAGGCATATTAATGAACTAAGATATAGAAACTAAGATCAATACTAATACAGTGATACCCACCTCTCTCAAAATCTTCTTTTCGCCTGTTCCCCTTGGCTGATCAAGGTTGACAATCTCCCACAGAGGGAAATCAAGTAACACCTTCATAACATCCTCATCTAGATATGGAAATCTCGCCTACAAAAAATGGAAAATGCTGCATATAAGATAACTTAAAATAAAATAAATCTTTCAATTTCAAAACTCCAGCAGTACCTCTTTTCCATTGTCAGCAATGCACCTATCATCTCTGCCTAAGTTTCTTTTCCAGATTCTCTGCATATCCAGTTTCATTTCCTCATGCAAGCCAAGCCAACTGATCAAAGCCCAAAATAACAGTTGATTAACAGAACTAATATGGTAATAGATCAATGGTGAAAGATGAAGCTAATTAAAAGCAAAAAGACTGGTAGATGACTTAAAAGATCCCAAGCATCAAATGGCAAGAAACTTGCACTGAATCCCTGCTGGATGGAACGATTCAAAGAATAAAGTTGCACGCAAGGAAAACTTCTACTTCCAATGGAGGGACATGCAAGGGAATGAGGATAGGATAAACCCCATGGAGTGTAGGCAATTTTTGATGAAGTAAGATGTCCTCTCCTCACAATCCTCTACACGAGAGAACATTTTCACGACTTTAAATAGAAAGCTGGATCTTTGAACAGGCTGAAAGAGGGTGGGGAAGGAAGTACCCTATATAATAGTAGTGTGGTACATGAGAAACAAAATAATACAAGATTACCTGCCACTTATGTACTTTGTTCTATGTCTACCATATCCCGCACATTGCTCGTCTGCGCCAGCACCAACAAGTAATATTCTTGCTTCAGACTTGTATCTAAAGCGGTGACACCCTTCATGCTGAACATTAGTCTCTGCCTCATATACCAAGCCATCACCTCGAGCAGCTAACCACAGTGCCGTGCCAATGTTCAGGTCCTAGACATCAAAAGATACAGAAGCGTCGTTACACTTTAACTATTTATGAAACGTTCTAGAATTACAACACTAACAAAAGCAAACAGTATCTAGATCCCAATAGGTCGGATGCATCATCCATATAAGGAAAAGGTAATCACTTATCATCCTATGATGGACAAACAAGAGCGTTCCTCAAAATGTAAGTTGATAAAGAGCCTGAACTGTTATGTAAATAACATTAAAAGGATGGGTAGTTGCAGAAAAAAAAAAGTACCATGAAAGTATTCGCAGGGCTAATCAGCGACGAGATGTGCTTCATCTCCGTGGTAAGATCAGAGAAATTAGCATCAATCTCCACAAGTCTCCACCTGTAATCTCCAGAAAATTGACGAAATAGAAAATTTAGTGGGTAATTCAAAAGTAATGACCATTGCACCAATAATCTTCTAATCTGCATCTGCATATGCAAGAGCCTCTTGAGACTTTAAAGAAACCAAACTGATGTAAATATAGATATGTATCGAACATCACATTAATGGAATTATTTGGCACCCAGGACGCAATAGCGCAGATAGCCCTTTTAGCCTGATCAGATGTAAGACCTCATTAGTTAAACCTTACTGCAGGCCGACACAAAATCCTAAATACCCCAAGCCACATCAATTCTAATCCATTGTCAGTGACTTTTGAGATATAACTTTGTAATAAAAGTAAGGAAAGAAAATAAATATCCAAATCATAGTGGAGAACCAGAAGTTTCTGCATCATTTGGTGTTCCTGCCCCTAACTTAAGCATTCATCTCAAAACTGTATGAGTGCTACCTATTCTATGGCTCCCAAGCCACATCTCATTGTACTACGCAAGTAATTTGGCAATAATTTCATGAAGTTCAGAGAGAGAGAGAGAGAGAGAGAAAGGAAGGGTGCGTAGCGTATCTCAAGAAACAAAGAAACTTATATCCTCTCACCTTCTTGAAGGCGCTATTCTTTGCAGCTCCTTTAGCCCTGATCTAGCAGTGATTCTATCTGGAGCTGCTTCTCCTTCAAAACTGACATTTAACAGATCAACAGTATCTATTGGGAACGTACAAACACCCAGATAGATTAGTAAACAAGATCAAAAATCAGAATTCCTAAAACAGGGACAGATAGAAGGCCATAAAGTCTAGTGATGGGTTATGACTAATGGGGATTGATTAAAATACTTACAGCTGGCATCTAGGCATTCATGGAGTATCCCAGCCAGTATCATGGAATCTAGTCCTCCTGAAAAGAGGACAGCCACGGGAACAGATTTATGTAGTTCGTTGTCAGCCTTAGCAACCTGTCATTCAAATTGAAAAAGTTTAGTTAATTTGAGAAAAATAAACTTCGGCAACAAGGACAAGATTAAGCTTCATCTTGGTAGAGTACACAGAAAAATCTAGGCTAAACCCCAGTCATATAGCTGCAGCAGTTATATAAGCCAACAATATCGGTCAAGCTAACACCAACAAATATTTATCAAGTAAAATTCAGGTGTAATCCGCGTAAAGGTATGACGAATATAGGCTTGAAATCTTGAATATGGCATATTGGCATCATATAAACATCTATACAAAAAAGTAATACGATCCACTTTTTATTTATTCAACTTCAACAAGATTAACATTTTTATCGGTAACATGAGATTCTCAATTTCTTAACTTCTGACTTTACTAATGTACCCGGCTCACAACTTCATATCATTAGAAGACTATAACATTTATCTAATATAAAAATGTGTTTAGCCACAATCTTACTGAACAATTGCCTTTCCTCCATGCTACCGAATGTACTTTTTTGGTAATGAGGTATAGAGTGCTAAAGGCTGAACCAAAAAAGAACATTCAGTAGCATGGAGGAAAGGCAATTATTCAGTAAGATCGTAGCTAAAGATGTTGAAGCCCAAGCTATAGCAACCTAGATTCTTGTCTTCTAGCTAAGCCAGATGATAATAGTTCTACACAACTACATTATAACTTATTAAGATGCAATAAGCTATTATCACTTGTAAGAGGTGTATTAGGGCTACCTAGCTAGGCTTGTAACCAACTTTATCTTCTATTTATGCATCTCGACTAATTTCCAAAAAAAAAAAAAAAAAAAAAAAAAAAAAATGCAGGAGGTACATTTCTTATGGCAAGTGACAAGCAGTAAATCACCTTGAAGATTGTGTGTTTGGTTGTACGCCGTAAAATAGATTTCTTGAGGGCTGCCAAGACAGCATGTGCTGGTGAAATACTCAAGAAATGTGACGTCCCTACATAAATAGGCAACAGAGTCAATTACGAAAAATAATATCAAAACATCATTTCAAACAAAGTATGAAATTCCAAAATGTGACTTTGATGTCATATACACGAGATATTTACGTACCATCTGCAGAAAGTTGAAGCAGATCAGGAAGCAATGGCGAGCATAGGCAATTAGAATTCGGCATGTCATGCTTTGGTTCAATGAGCATTCTATCCCACTTAATAAGATCTTTGAGCATAGAACTCGCCCATTCATGTTTTCTGACCTTGCCAACCAAACATGCATCAGCTTTTGAACTAACGATAGGTATACTGTATATTCCACATGGAAGCTCATCCCAGCCGTTGAAGGTACTTGCTCTTATTTCAACATCAGGATCTACATATATGTGGAAATGAATGGGAGGGATAAGCATAGCTGAATGCGGCAACCGATGAATTGCCAATACATGAAAAGACCATTTTAGCTGCAAGACAAAAACTCAAACACGGAAGTTGCTATTCACAAAATTGTCAATGATTTTCTTCCAGAACAAAAATTATCTTTCTTCAGTTTACCTGCTCATTTCGAGCCAAAGACTAATTATTCTTTGCCTTTGGGATATAATGGAATAAAGCAAAATGGCTTATAAAACTGTGTGTGCTTCTTATTTTGTGAAATAGCAGTCAGTCGGTGCGGTTTTCGAAGCAATTTTCATTTTGGGTCATCCGTGCATAGCCTCTCTATGTTTGAATAGAGGTAAGGCTTGCTCGCATCCGATCCCCCCTTACCCCGCCTTATGGCGGGAGCCTTTAAGGCGCTGGGGTAAGGATGTTATTGTTCAGTTTACCTGCTGAGAATTCTAAGGAGGATCGCGATATTATACCAAAGGTCGCATACTCATTTATATTGAGAAAATTAGCCCCAAGAGTTCATCGATCTTATCATGAACATCCAAACACATCAGATAAAGACACTGAATACATCGATTCTTTGCATGGATAATCGAGTTTTAATACATCAAAATATCAAATGACAAAATGTAAGAAAGTAGAATATGAAAGGATTTGGATCAAACAGTACAAGAACAAACATCATCACTTGCTCAACACCAACAAATAGACTCCAGCTTCGTAGGAGGGGGGTGGGCTTACACGACGTTGCCCCAACAATTACACACAAATAGTGCCCAATTGACCCATTACCAAATACCCACACAAGCATCTGCTACTTCACATAAAAAGAAGTGCAGGCTCTAATAGCATATTTTATTAATTCCTTATATCACAAAATCAAAAGAACACTGAATCCTCAGCTCAATCAGTAATAAATGACATCCAGCAGTACAAGAATTAAATTGCAGTTCAAGTGACAACATTCCACTGAGTGGGAGCAGGGGAAGAATCAAGGAGCATATTACCAGTGGAAGATGGCAGTGATACTGAGGAGAGAACAAATCGCAGGTCTTCTGAAGTGGGCCAATGAACCAGAAGACTCCTCCTTCCAAATGCATCTTTCCCAAACCACAGAGTTCTAGACACATTCTAAAAATGAAGGAAGACATGTTATGCTTCAACATGCAACATATCAAAAGTAAATCGGGATGTGAAAATCGGACACTACAACAGAAACTTACCAGTCTAAAAAGATACCTGCCAATATATCACGGACCATGGGCCCTTAATAGATGAAAGAATCAATGGGATTGGTTCTCCACTACAGCTGTTTGCATTGTCATGAAACTGACAGCAACAGCACTTTCCCAATAGCTGCAAAAGGACTTCAGCATCATTGCTATCACTACTCATGTGAATCCCGCCAAATATTTCACCTACGAGATGATATAGCCATGAATCATAAAGTAACCAAAGCTGATAGGCACTGCCACCTTGCCATCATGTAATGCATTAAAAAGAAAAGAACCTTAACCTATATGAGAAATTTAAGAGAAAGCAAGCATCAAAATGCCAATCATGCACATGCCCACCACACAAATGGGGAGAGAAGGTCAGGTCAGACCGTCAGAGTCTTGACCTTAGGGAGACACAAATTTGCTGTTCTCCAGAACAAAAACAGACTAGAATGTAACAATAACATTGCAAGACCACCAATCCTAGACAACCAGATAACACTATCCGAAGGTATAACAGAAGCAGATGACAAACAAGTTTTACCACCAAAAAGAGAGTGAACTAACTTCGGACCACGAGCAAGCTTGGGGTACAAAATAACACTAAGGAATACACTCTACCGCCATAATTACCCAATCAAAAAATCAATATAATGAGAAGGAAATGGTGAAAGATAGCCTTTTCAAAAAAGTGAAGCTTGGGATCTGTCATTATCCAAGCCTTTGCCATCACGACAATAATTAATAAATCTGAGCTTACCATTGTAGATGAGAACATTCCCAGATGCATCGACTAGTGGTTGTGTCACATGTTGTGTTCCCCTCAATTGTAAAACAGCACCAATAAAATGCATCTGAGCAACACCTTGATGCATTCCAGAACCATTTTCACCATTAACACAAGGCTGACAATCAGGCATGGCAGTGGAGCAAAAGCATTCCTTCTCAGTTCCCTCGTGCACTGCAACATAGGAAACGACTTCTTTATCACCATCATCCTTCACTTCAAGCACAATCTTCTTGGTTCTTAAGCTATCAGGGCCCCGTCTACTTAAAGCGGCTTTCAAATCATCAATATCTAATACAAACTGCAATGGTATGGAAACCATTCATCACTTCAGGTTCAATCAGAATAATCAAGATAAATGACCAAATAAATAGGATTGATTACTGTGAATAACACCTACTATAGTTGAGCAGCAAAGACCGGCAAGATAATTGGACATACTTATTTAAACTGAAGCCAAAGGCAGACACAGACCTTTCAGAAGGTGATATTTTTCATTGGAGTTAATATTCAATAATAAATTGACCAACACAAAGAATTTAATTTCAATAAATATTTAGCAAATGTAATGTTTAACCATACTTATTTTAACAAGTTAATAATCCTAGTAACTACATCTCACCCTTGTTGCTATATTCTAATTTTTGCCAGGTGTGTGTATGTCAAAAAAATTTGGTCAAGTTTAATTATCAGACAACTATCACATATCTTCATCTAAAAGAGAAGAATTGGCTTAGTGTCTTGTGTCGAAATAATGGTCAATTGATATTGCATGACAACCAACGCCATATGAGAACAGTACATGTAAAATCAATTACGTATTCCAACAAAAGTACAAGCTTTAGCAAGATCAGTGTCAAAGACTGCACCCAAGCCTGAAGACAATGTCCAAATAGTTTGGTCAATGATCATGTTGGGTTTTCTGCACCCCTAACCATAACCAGTGTGATTTGTAGTAAGTACCCCTAAACTAAAAAGATCAAAACTTTCGACAACATGAAGCTGAGAACACAAACAAATAAGCTAAAAAAATCCCCCCCCCCCCCAACCTCAACCACAAAGATTAATAGATGTTGGCTTAATCCAAAGTTCGAACCCAGGTTAGACGCAAAACCTACTAACTACCTTCTCGAGACCTAAACCAGTGATATATGCCTCCCACCTCTATTAGTTTCAGAAAAACACAGCAACCCTATTGCCACCCAACAAAACCAACAAGCGAACCACATCACTTCAACTACATCAACCCAGCGCCTATAACTGTCCTCCCGCCAGGGATCATGCCACCATTTCATGATCAGTATCACCCAACACAAAACAATTTCTACCCACTACTTATTTCTTGTTCATCAACGCCACCAGTAACACTTTATGAACAATTCCCACTTCAGCGAAAAGATTGACATAATCCAACGAGGGCCGAGTAACAAACCACCACTAATCAAATTTCTAAATACTCCACAACAATCCCCTCATAAAGTACAGTCAAATCACAAATTGGCACTAATTTGCAACATCTACAAACAATTATCATATCTATATATGTTTGGTGGAACAACAATCATATTATTCACACTCCTAAGCACAAAAAGTTAATAACAACAGCAACAACAATATAAAGCCAACAACTTTGAAACACCCACCAATATAATTCTACAAATTACCAAACTTTATGCTAAATTGAACATTTTCTTTCAATTTAATCACTAATTCATGTTCACTGTACAAAGGGTTTAGCTGAAATACTCAACTGGTTCAGAAATATGTTGTTCTTGTGAAGGGCGATCAACAGAAGAAGATGGGTCAGAGATGAGAACTCCATTCACCACCAATGCAATTCCACACATCTTCTGCACTCTTTCTCTCTCTCTCCCCCCAAAGTTCAAAACCCTCCCTTTTTTCGCAAACCTAAGTTTGATCCTTTCCAAACCGTTGGTTAGTTGAGATAGTGAAAGACCGAGACCGCACCTTTTAGACTATATTTATCCATCAAGGATTCGGATACTCTGGAGTTATTTTTCCTTTTTGGAGTTTACTTGAAATGGAAGCATCACTCTACCGTGTAGTATTTTCCGTTATTTAAAAAAAACATTCATAAATTTATTTTTCCATTTTAGATAAACTCCACAGAACTCTAGAAAAAATAACTCCAGAGAATCTTGATCCATTTATCAATGCCCTCCCTTGCCTCAACTATTTGCAATAAAAAATTACTTAACATCTCATTCTAATTTTATGCCCCAAATTTTAAGATTCAAGGTTTATTGGTGCCCCATCTTGCCCCAAACCATATCCTATTTTCATAAAATAATTTCTAGTAAAAAACATATCAAATGTGGTCTCATTTTGTAGTACATCAAAATATATAAACATTGATATAATTTTCAGAAATTTATATTATATAATTCACTAGATTTTTTATTATACAAATGCTAAAATATATAAATAAAAAAACAGCCTATGAATGTTCAACATGTGGCAATGTCATTGATCAATTGTGGCACAAATCTGGTGCATGAGGCGCCCCAAACTCATGCCCCAAGCTTGGTTTTATTTTCTGTTGCTTTCTTTCCCACGTGGGAAATATTTGTCCTATTCAATGCCCTTATCTCTTGGGGCATTGATAAACATAGTCTTAGGTTAGTTTGTGACTCGACTCGAAAATGTGTAAAACTCGATGAAAATTATGAGGTTGTTTAGCAATATTAAGTTATAGGGGTATCTTAACAAATATCCTAAGTTCATTGGTTTCATAAACCTGATTAACATGCACTCACACAAAATTATCCCTTAAATCTCGTGACTTAGTTCAACAAATTTTTTTTTTGAAGGCTTGTTCAACGTTTAATATATACGGTTGGTTCCATAAATAAAAATTGAATAAAACCAGTGGACCCCTCTTTCCTAAACATGGTTCGTTGGTTTGTAGGAATCGTATTCCAAATGCTAAATCGCTTGCCTAATCACTAAGGTCTCGTTTGATAGGACTGCATATTTCTGAACTGAACTGATCTGATTCAATGACTCAAGTAATATGATCTGATCTAAATTTGTTGAAAATTTGATTGAATTTCAACGAATTAGTATCAACTATACACCAAATGCATTAATAGTTATTTGAATATTTCTGATCTAATTTAAATAATTATAAACTAATTTGAATACTAATATTAATTCCTATCAAACAGCGTCTAAAACTATTACTCCTATCAACACCCAAAAAAAGGAAAATAGAATAAACCAAACACTTGGTATAAAAACTCAACAAAGTACCCTAAAAAAAAAACTTGTCACACAATTCTCGCACGTCGCACACCCAACCCAACTCAACCCCATCATTGTCGTTTTCTTCTCCTTTACTTTTCTCTCTCTCCTCTACTCCGGCGGCGCCACCCTCTTTCTCTCTTCTCTTTCTCTTTTCCGATCCGCCGGAATAAAGGTACCCCCAATAACTTCTTCATCACTCTTCGCTCAATTCCTTGTTATTTTATTCGGTATTTTTCTGGGGATGTATAGTTTCAAATTTTGTAATTGAATGTTTGTCTGATTTCTTTTTTTTTTTTACTGTAATTTCTCAACGTAGTGTGTATGATTATGATCTTTGCTTTATTTTTTTTTCTCAATATTGTTTCTGCAAATTAGCATAAAATTAGGGTTTTTGTAGGGTTTTAGATCTAGGGTTTTGCCTCTTTTTTATCTATGATCTTGCCAATGTCTTAATTTATATAGTATGAAGTTGTATATCTCTGAATTTATAATCTTTGATTGATTGTGTGATTCGTGAATCTACGGCAATGTGCAACTTGTAGACGAAGCAATCAATTCGTAGACTTTCTGTTTTGATTTGTTAATTTAACGGCAATGCTAGTGATCGAGAATTAATTCGTGTAATTTCTGTTTTGATTTGTAAATATATGGCAATGTGATACCTTATTGTACTTGAATTAGCTATCGAGTGATCGAGAATTAATTCGTGGATGTTCGGTTTTGATTTGTAAATTTACGGTAATGTGCTAGGTTATAGTGCACTCGAATTAGTTATCAAGTGATCGAGGATTAATTCGTGGGCTTTCTGTTTTGATTTGTAATATGAAGAATTGGTGATCGAGAATTAGTTCGTGGGCTTTCTGTTTTGATTTGTAATATGAAGAATTAGTTATCGAGAATTAGTTCGTGGGCTTTCTGTTTTGATTTGTAACTGTACACCGATGTGCCTCTTTGTAATAGAGGAATTAGTTATCGAGTGATCGAGGATTAATTCGTGTACTTTTTGTTTTGATTTGTATTACGAGGAATTAGTGATCGAAAATTAGTTATCGAGTGATCCAGGATTAATTTGTGTACTTTTTGTTTTGATTCATAATACGAGGAATTAGTGACTGAGAATTAGTTCACGTGCTTTCTGTTTTGATTTGTAACTGTACAGCAATGTGCTGCTTTGTGATACGAGGAATTAGTAGTTATCCAATGACAGGAGAATTAAATTTGTGGACTTTCGGTTTTGATTTGTTATACGAGGAATTAGTTATCAAAGTGATCGAGAATTAATTCGTGGACTTTCTGTTTTGATTTGTAATACGAGGATTTAGTGATCAAGATTTAATTCATGTACTTTCTGTTTTGATTTGTAATTGTAAAGCAATGTGGTACTTTGTAATACGAGGAATTAGTTACCCAGTGATCGAGAATTAATTTGTTGACTTTTTTGTTTTGATTTGTGATGGTCTTTAAATCTGTGATCTTTAGGAATAGGAAGAGTTATATATAGTTGAATTTGATTTTTTTGGGGGTGTTGCTGAAGTGTTTACATAATCAGTTGTTTGATTCAGAGATGGCGACTGAAGCGGATGCGAGTTTCACTGAGCAGATTAGCCCGGAGTTGGTAGGACATGCCTTTGTGACCCAGTATTACGAGATATTGCACCGTGAGCCAGAAGAAGTCTATCGGTTTTATAATGATCAGAGTACGATGAGCCGCCCCGATCCCAGTGGTAATCTGGTGACTGTTTCAGCCATGGAAGTAAGTCTCTAGAGCCATCTTACACATTGGTCTGAAAGGGAAAGACAGTATTGCTCTTGGTTTCAGCTTGAACGTTTGCTGTTTTATTGTGAGCTCTTTGTAATTGCACTTATGCTATAGTTGGATTGACTACTAAGATTATTGTTTAAATTGGTCTGCTTTGCAGGAGATTAAGGATGTATTTCTCTCGCTAGATTGCAAAAATAACAAGGCTGAGATATTCACAGCAGATACTCAGGCCTCACATATGAATGGTGTGACTGTCCTAGTGACTGGTTGTTTGACTGGTCAGGACAATGTGAGAAGGAACTTTGCCGAGTCCTTCTTTCTAGCTCCTCAAGATGGTGGTTATTTTGTACTAAATGATACGTTTAGGTTCATGGCAGGCAGTAGCCTGCCATCCAAGGAGTCTGTGGAAGAGCACCCTGATAAAAGTGTGGCGGTAGCACCCGTGAGCGCTGTTGCTCTTGTCCAGGAGACTGTTGAGGCTGTCGATAAGTCACTGGGCAACAATTCAGCTGCAGTGAAGGAAATCGTAGAAACAGCTCCAGTCCCTGTAGTTCAAAAAGAAAAGGCTGTTTCTAGCCCTCCTTCTGCTATTCCACCAGTTGTGGAGGCTGTATCCAACAGTGATGTGGAGGCTCCGAAGAAGTCATATGCTGATTCCCTTCGGAGGGGTGTTAAAGAGGGTGTCAATGCATCCCCAGTGCACGTGACTGCTCCTGCCAAACCAGTCAAACGAACTGTACCTGCCAAATCTGTGGCTCGTGTTGGTGAACAAACTCAGGCAGCCACTGTTCCTGCTGCCTCGGGATTCTCCACTGCCAATGGCAGCCACAGTAATGCTAGAAGCAACGGGCATGCGACTAGCAACGGGCATGCGCCAGGTACTTCAATCATTTCCCCCCCCCCCCTTGTCTTGGTAATTTTTTTGCAAAGATACCACTATTGGTTTCGGTTAGTTAATTGTCACCCCTTGTGCAGCTAAAGCCAGCCACTCCATATATGTTGGACAACTGCCTTCCAATGCCACACCTGAACTTCTTGAACAGGAGTTCAAGAGTTTTGGGCGCATAAAAAAGAATGGCATCCAAGTGCGATCAAATAAGGTAAAGAGTCATATTTATGAAATTTCTAAATTTGGAAGTTTTAATTTGTGCATTGCACTTGAATTTCATTCATAACTCTTCTATTGTATTCCTTGTTGCTAGCACTACACATTTGGTTTTGTTGAGTTCGAAGACGCCAGTGCTCAAGCCGATGCAATACAGGTATGAATTCCAATTTTGATTTGTCTTTCCTAATGTCGATGTTTTTATGCAATTCTCTTACCTATCTAATCCCCCTCTGATCTACTGTTCAGCTCCGCAAAATGGAAATTGGTGGTCGCAAGGTTTATATCGAGAAGAAAAAGAGTTAGTGCCGCTCTCCTACCCACACTTTTCCAAGTGTTTTTACTTTGCATTTCTGATGCTTGTTGAATGAATTCAACCTTACTCAAACAGGAATCCTATCCCAAATTTCTTTAGCTAACGTTTCTGATAATATCTTTGCTTTTTTAATGAACCCAGCTGATGATGACAACAAAGGTGGCTTTCGCAACGATAACCGACGGGACAACTACTCGAATGGTCGTGGTTATTCACGGAATGACTCTAACAAGTATAATGGAGACGTTCCTGCTAGTGGTAGAGGTAGCGGTAATGGTAATGGTAATGGAAATGCACCTAACCACTCTGGAGGTGGTAGAGGTAACGGTAATGGGTATGCACCTAACCATTCCGGAGGTGGTAGAGGAGGCGGCGGTCGTCAAGGGGTAGCTGCTTCCAAGTAGAGTGGTTTCTCACCACAGCCTTGTTTGGTGGTTGCAGGTTTTGTAGTAAGTAGGCGGATTTTACTTCATTTGATTTAAACTTAGGTGAAATTATTGTCCCGAAAATTGTGGGAGAAGCTAGAGGAGCATTCTTTCAAGTATTGTTAGTTTCGTTACTAGTAAATTTTTCAAGTCTAGCTAGGCGTTTGATTGTTTAGCCCAAAAAATGGGCATCTCCCAGAAGTTGTGAATGGTTTTTCGTATTATGTTGTGGTTATGCCCTTATTGGCATCGTAATGGCAACATTTTTTTTATTACTGGCATTTATCTTGTCCTGATAATGTCCTCTTTTTTCGCCAATCTCTCATTTTTGGTTAAACCAAGTTTCGAACTTCGATATCAGAGTCACATACTCCTTGATTTTTCAAATTGTTGATGTATGGTTTGAATATCCTATTTGGAGGTAGTTTTAACAATTATTTAAATTTCCTTTTACCTCTAATGAGGCCCGTAAACAATCCTGTTCTTACATGTTTGGGCTTCTAGAGAACTAGTATTGGCCTTTGGTTGAAACGTGGACCTAAGACATTCTCAATAAGAATCGGGAAAGAAAAAATCAGGTTGACCTAACGGCCAGGAATCTAACTTCTTAGGGAATTTTCTTTTGAAAACCTCATGTCTCCACTGTGCTCCTATGTACCTAAAGAACAAGAATAATTACGGTGTACCCATTATTTACGCAAAAGAACAGAAGAAAATGGTACGAAATTGTGAGCCAGTAACTTTAACGCTTCTCTGGATAATCTCACTCTATCGTTGCAAGAGGATTCCAATATTACGTTAATGAAATCAATTGAAGGAGTGTTAAATTGCCTTTTACAGAGGCTTTAGCAAAATACGAAGGATGATGATTTTGCCAAGGAAAATCAACATCTTTTAAGACAAATATCTCCATTATATGGCCAATAAATTTACATTGCCGGTAGTAATTACTGGCTTAACAAAATCATTGTAAAAAAAAAAAAAAACCAGAAGTGGGAGAGTGGCGGGAGTGCCACCTAGGCAAGTGACAATTTTGTCGGATTAGAAACAAGTTGTACCAAAAAGGCAATCATGAGTTAGATGTGCTGGAACACGTGGCACTTGAAAATGTCGGATCTTCCACGTCTAAACGACTAATAAAACTCCTTTACGAACGAGTCCTACAATACTTGCTGTCGATGCTCCGTGAGAACTGACCCTACGACTTGGAGTTCCAACCACATGGTGTCTCCCTCCTTTCGAGTTCACCCTTTCGAGTATAATTCTTATGTGAAATATTATATTATACTTTACACATTTATACTCCCTTCATTTTATTTATTTATTTACGTAGGGTTGGATTTTGTGAAGGCAATTTAAATCCAATGTAAACAAATAAATGAAATGGAGGTAGTATAATAAATTAGTCGAATTTAAAAATTCTATAATTTGTCAAAAGTAAAGTACTCGCATGTCTATAATGAGCATGGACATATTCAGCATGAGTATAACTAGGGTGACTAGTACAGTGGTACTCTAGTAGCGTGCTACTCCGTTCGTGTCCTCGAGAACGTCTTAGCCTTAACTATTAATTTTCCCGATCTGACTCAAAGTTACTCAAACAATCGTCAAACAAAAATGAGTTACTCGTACAAATTATCAACATTTTTGCATCTCAAATGTGATATTGTAGTCGGTGACGGATCTATGAAGGGGGGGGCGGTCTAGGACACTGATTTTTTTTTCGAAAAAAGCACATTCTTGCACTAAAACTAGAAGAAAAAAAAACGATAAAACATGAGAGAGGCATGGATAATTATTCTTGAGGTGCTAGAATATATATTTTCTGGAGCCACCACTAAGTGATGACTAGATCTGGCAAAACTGACCCAGAACCGAACATCCAATCCGAATTATTTGACCCGAACATTCGAATTTGACCCGATATTCTAATATCAATTCAACCCAAAACCCGAATTGACCCGACCCGAACCTGAAAATGACCCGAATTCTGTTTGACCCGAATTGAAATGACCCTGACCCGAATAACCAAACGTTTTAATGATTCAGTTGAGGAAAAATGACTTAGATTCGATATATCACATCCTTAATCACTCAAATTACCAGTAAAACTTCAAATTAAGATAGTATTAGACAAAATTTTAAGAAATTGGACAATAATATGATCAGATTTGAACAATTTGAAATGACCCGATCTGAATTTGACCCGACCCAAATCTGACCCGTAGTTGTCACATCCGAACTAGATCCGACCAAAACCGAACCCGACCCGATCCGAAATAGACCCGAAATACATGACCCGAAAGATAATCCGACCTGAACAGACCCGACCCAAATGACTCGTTTGCCAGGTCTAGTGATAACTGACTCTAGTTCATTTGAATATACGGTATAGCTCAAGTTTTTTTAATCCATGTAATCATTTAGAATAGACCCAAGATTGATGAGACATTGAAATCACTTCAGGCTTTTTTTTCAATACATGTAAGAAATAAAATACAAAAAAAAAAAAAAAAAAAAAATCACTGGAGACTCTAATTATACTACTTAGGCCATGTGCGATTCAACTTATTGAACAGTGTTTTCAAATCAGATCAGGTTTATTCAAATCAAATCAATTTATATCAGTTTTATTCAAATCAAATCAAATTAGAATTATCCAAATAACAATCAATGGATCTAGACTATTTCTAGTTATTAATTCGTCTAATTGCAGTTAATTTATCAATTAATTCAGTTCAGATCAAATCAAATCAGATTTATTCAAATCAAATCAAATAGGATCAGTTTTATTCAAATCAAATCAAATCAAATCAGAAAAATACAGTTCAATCGCACAGAGCCTTACCCATATGTTTTCTATCTAAAAAGAATTCCATTTTTTGTTTTGCTGTTTTGACCGACCATATTATGAATCGTTCATTTGTTGTAAAAATCGGTACTTGATCCACTCTGCATTGCATGCTACCAATTTTCACTTGATTTTAACTCAATTAGATATTTCATTTGGTTTAGAAGTAGACCTCTATAAGACCTGTCAAACAACATTTAAAATGGGGAGATTTTTTTGGGTAGTAACAATACAAAATTTTGCATATAAATTAAATCGAGTCTTCAACGTCTGACACGTTAAGTGTCTTTGAAAAGCTTATTCTACACAAAATCTAAACTTGGCCACGCAGAATTTGGAGAAATTGTACTTAGGCCCTGTTTGATAGGACTGCATCTTTTTGAACTGAACTGATCTGATCTGATGTGAATGGTTCTGATCTGATCTGAACTGAACTGAATGATTCTGATCTGCACTGGTCTGATCTGAATGATTCTAATCTGATCTGATTTGATCTGATCTGATTGAGATTCATGATTTCTGAACTGAATAGAATTTAATTGAACATATCAATTTAACATATTCTTTAATTGTTTTTATAATTATAATTATAGTTATTATTAATTATTATTATTATTTAATATAATTATTATTATTATTAATTATTATCGTTATTATTATATATCGAATGAAGAATCAATAACAATTTACAAGAGATCTGTGGGAAGCCAAGATACTATCTGAGTCCCCACACATTTCGCTATTGTAAAACCAATCGTAGTAAATATCATCATGTCGAGCAAGAAGATGATACTCAACAAGAAGTTGGTGCGAAGCTAAATGATATGGATATTGATATAGAACATGAGGATGATATATAACGGGATGATTAACTCTATGACAATCCACTAGATAATTCAATTCGTTTACTTTTCTAACAGTAATTTATGATGATTTTAAAAAAAAATCTTTTTGTTTAGTTTTATTTTTGTAACCAGTAAGACTGTAATCATTAAAATATAAAAGGATTAGTGTTAATAATTATATTATTTTAAAAACAACTTATTTGATTGAACTGAACAAATTTCAACCATCTGACCTGGTCTGAACTGATCTGAATAATTTTGATCTGAACTGAATAATTTTGATCTGATCTGATCTGAACTGAATAATTTTAATCTAATCTGATCTGATCTAATCTAATCTGAATTTATCTGCGAATAAATCCTATCGAATAAGGCCTTAGTAAAGTAGCAAGGGTCAAAGTAAAAATCCTCTTATAGTAGGTGTCTCGGTGTACAAAATCCACAAATAGTATGAGTCCAAGTATAGTAAGTCCGTAAAAGAATAATAAAAAAGGCAAACAAAGAGTACAAGGATGATGAGAGAGAAAATGCTGCGGCAGCTTGAGGCAGGATTAGGACACGTGCTTCTTTTTGATGGCTACTGCTTTTTCCCGACACGTGTTTACTACTTTACTTCTGCCTGTTTTCTTCTCTCTTGGACGCGTGTCCGACCTAAAGTGACTGTCTAGGAACAACTCCCCATCTCACACCTCATCTATTTTCATCAACCTTTTTATCTAATACGGAGTACATCTTTATCTGTTTACGTTGAACTTGAATTTTTCTTATAAAATTCGATCCGATGTAAATAAATGAATGAAATAGAGAGAATACTGTAAATACGGAGTATTTTCTTAACTTCTTAAGTAGTCAACACTTCTAAATAATTCTTACATGATTTAATAAAATGTCGGACCATTAAAATCATTATATTTTAAAAAAACACGATAAATTAATACGCAATTTTATTTATAAGTATATTAGAGTCAAAATAAATAATAAAACCAGATTAAAAATCATCTGAAACCACACACTAAGTCACTAATCCTAGGGGGTCTAAGTCCCACAACATTTTTGGATGGGAGTATAAGTATTAGGCTTGAATAAGCAACAAATTAAATATACACCTCCAACTTGCATTTTGATTGATTATTATTATTCTATTTTTTTGATATAATAGAAACATAAAAGAAAAGGGTTTAAATCTTGATCAACAGGGTGTCGAAACGTGTCAATATAACCATGATATGACCGCCACTTGGCATTTCTGGGGCAACTCCTAATTTTTTTCAAAAGGACATTTTATCAATCTCATGATATTCTCTTGTCTCTACTCGTATATCTTACAATATCAATGAATTCTTCTTATTTTTATTTTACCTTTTTTAGAAAATTAAAATATACAGAAATCTTCCCCAATCATTCAGGGAGCAACAGTGGGTTTCTTCTCTTCCCTCTCTGATTTTTGAAAGCTTCACTGAAAAGATTCACCAAAAAAAAAGAGTGACTGAAGATATAAATAGGAGTATACTATACACAAAAAAAGATAAAAATTAATTAAAATCCACTCAAACAGAACCCCCCCCCAAAAAAAAAAGAATTTTTGATGCAGTGTAGTTGGTCTGTGTCTTCCACGTGTACAAAAAGATTGAGTCTTTTTTTTTTTTTTTTTTCTGAAAGAATTCAATTCAAAGCTTTTTGTAGTTTTTATCCCATTGTTGATGCATTTCTGGGTTTTGTTTACTCAAATTTCAGCAAATTTTACCAAAGATTAAAACTTTTTTTATCCGGGTATGTTTTATTCAATACGGAGTATGATGGAGCTCAAATTTTGGTGGGTTTAATGCAGATTTGGTAAAAAACAAAAAAAAAAAAAAAGTATAGTGTTTTGGTGTTATTGGTGAATGGAAAGTTCATCAAAGTTGAATTCATCAAAAAATACCAACATGGGTGAATTAGTGAGCAGTAACACAAGCACAAGCTTAAGTATTAGTAGTAATAATAATAATAATAGTAGTAGTAGAGTAAGGAGCAAGGAAATGGAAAATCTTTCCTTTGAAATAAGCAAATACCCAAGAGATCTCTTGCAAAGATTCTTAGGTGGGAAGAAGAATAATCAATCAACAACATCAAGATTTAGTTTAGATGACTCAAATTTAGTTGGAAATGATGAAGATGGTGAAGAAGGTGGGGTAAATCTTGGACTTGGGTTATCATTAGGTGGGAAATTTGGGGTGGATAAGTCAAATTCAGGGTTAATAAGGTCATCTTCTATAGCTGGGACTATGCCTTTATTTAGGGAGGATGATGATAATAATATAGGAGTTGGAGTTGCACCACCCCCACCAGTTAAGGGTGTGTCTTCCCTTGCTAGGACATCATCTTTACCTGTGGAGACTGAGGAGGAGTGGAGGAAGAGGAAGGAGATGCAGACATTGAGGAGAATGGAGGCGAAACGGCGCCGTTCCGAAAAACAAAGGGTTTTGAAGGAGGGTGGTGGAGGTGGTGGTGGTGGTGGTGGTGGTGGTGGTGGTGGAGAAGAGAAGAGTGTTGAGAGTTTGAAGTTTAGAGGGAGGTTGGAAAGAGAGCAACAAAGTTTGGGGATTAATAATAAGTTTATAGGTTCATCAATGGGGAATTTGTTTGGGTCATCAACACCTCCACCACCACCTCCTAGTAATGTGGAGGTGAAAGGGAGGAGGACTACTTTTGGTAGTTTGCAAGGGTTTTTGATTGCTCAAGGTCAAGCTCAGGCTCAGGCTCCGGCTCAGGTTCAGCAGGGTTCGTCTCAGGGTTCAGGAGAATCACAAGGGGTAACTTCCTCTGGTGCTTCTGAGCTTGAGAGTAAAACTCATCAAGGTGAAAATTCTGTTTGTTTCTGTATATTTTATGTTTATTATGTATTTACTGATGACGATTCATGTTAGTCAACTCCGAATCATTTTGGGAATAGGCGGGGTTGTTGTTATTGTTGTTAAAGTTAAAGTTTGGAGTTGTGTGAAATTTGCTTTTCATGACTTGTTTTTGTGCTTGCCTTTGACTTTTCTGAGATCCGGTATTACTGAGTTTCTTGCTGGTCCTGTGCAAATTGAATTAAATGAGTTAGTAGTTTTGTAAGATTTGGCAAGGTGTTCGAGTTTGGTCAAGATTCGAGAATGGTCCTTGGGGGCGGATGCCTGATCTCGCTTGTTGCGGCCTATATCAAAATTCGATTGCTCTTACATTCACGTCATGGCTGTATGTTCTAGTCGTGGCCGGGTTTTGGTACCTTGGATGATAAAGTTGATGGCCGGAAGTGGTGGTGTGTGTATGCTGTGCTAAGTTCTATCCAAAATTGCAGTGAATTTTAGTGTTGGAGTTCGTTGATCTAAAATTCTTTGGCATAAGATTTGGCTTAGGTGGTGACTGGTGAGGATGGTTGTGAATATGTGCCAGCAGTGCGCAGCTGAGGACTTAGTTCTAACTCTTGCATTCAACCAGATGATTCGACAATTATGTCATGGCTATTGTCCTTTTACTTAGGAGTGAGATCCGTAATTTGTCGCTGTTCTGGTGTAGTTACTGGAAGTTTGGCTATGTCTCAGTTAATTGACAGTTTTACCATAGCTTTGGCGTCTTGTTTTCCCAATCGGACAACCCTTCTTTCCTGCATAAAAGTGCGGGGCCTCAGGTATAAGGTATACGATTACAATCTGTCAGGCATTGGACTTAGGCTTCTTCACAGAACTATGTACTGTGGTGATCTAATTCTATACTGATGATGTGCTGTAACGGTAAGTCTGATATAAGGAATCATACTCGAGTTATTGCTATAATGAACCTGATGCTCTTCCTCGAAAAGTAAAAGGGTTTCTAGTTTTAAAGAGAATCAAAGGAATCCTGTTCATTAGCATTGTCGGATTTCTGATTATGTTCTGTTGGGTTGCATTATCTATCACATGCCGTTGAGGCAATGGCAAGCGTCCATAACCTTGTGTATTCAAGTCCAAGATTTCCTATTCGTTTCCTGTATGAAGAGATCAATTTGGGGTTCTGCATCCTTATGACCTCAACGACTCTTTCCTGAAGCCCACGCAAAGCTTTATTCTGGGACCATGGCTTTGTTGTTGTGGTAACTCTACGCTGAATGAATGGCTTAGACCGTGTCTTGAAACAAAAGAATTTAGTATTCTCCCCTTGTCCGAAGAGCTCAATTTGGTTAGTTGTGGCAGAGTTGGAGTGCTATCAAACACAAGGCATGTCGCACCGCAGCAAATGCTGCAGCCTGTCAGTTGCAGGAAATTGAGTTTTAGAGTCCAATAAGGTGGGTAGCTTTTAACATGTGAGCAATGCAGGAAATGAAGGTAGTAAATTATCTTGCGATGCTCTGAATAGCTATCCGGATAGCAGAAGTGCAATCATTTGGGAAAGCCGCACAACAGTCAAGAATTTATATCTTAGCATTTACGAGTTGTTCCGGCTTTCTAGAGTGTTAGAAGAGTCTATCTGATATCTCAGTGGAAGATGTCTCATTCATTATCTGATAAAGCGTCTAGATAGTCTTTCCCATACTCCTTCAAGGCTGGTCTTTCAACATCAGCAAAGAATGAGCATTTGAAGTGACTACTTGCTCAGTCATGGATTTCCTTTTTATGGTTTCTCTCTTGTCTTTTTTTTTCTCCCTTTAGTGGGTTGGGGGGGGGGGGGGTTTCTTCCTCTTTGGTTTGTTCCCGAGTCTCTTGGACCCTTACTTATGTGGGAGGGTTAAACTTTGTTTGCCCAAGGGAATACATATAATTGATCCTGATGGGTCTGCAACAGCGTTACTTTCACAATGTGCGTACGCTGTCATTGTTTCCTAAGCTGCAGTCATCTGACTTCTCCCACTTCCTTTCTGTTTGTAAGATTAGTTCATAAAGATGGTGCTCCATATAAATGCCTAGAAAGTATTTCTCTTTTTGGATTTCTTCTTCCAGGAGGGGGAGGGGGTGTTTCAAAATCTGGGATGTTCATATCAAACCGGTTTCTTGGGAAGTCATAGGGTAGTTTAGTCTATTTCGGTACTCAAGAAGA
The DNA here is from genome assembly GCA_963680865.1 of Spergularia marina. Lineage (NCBI taxonomy): Eukaryota > Viridiplantae > Streptophyta > Magnoliopsida > Caryophyllales > Caryophyllaceae > Spergularia > Spergularia marina. The sequence continues at coordinate 5,881,725 of OY804545.1, read as the reverse complement.
AAGATTTCTTCTGTGAAATAGGAAGATCTGTTTATAGTCTCAGTTGAATTAAGGACTTCAATTGTTGAGAGTTGTCAGTTGTAGGAGAGTATGTTTTATGGCCTGGAGATGAAAAACTGAGTTATGTGGTTCATACTCATCTGACTTGTTATCAGATAAGTGTGCAGGTCTGATCTTTCATCCACTATGACGATAACCACTATCGTTTTTTCTTATGAATGTTAGAATGATCTACCTCTTAACGTGACTGGAGAAACTCATGCCACGTCTCTGGGAGGGTAAGCCTTGCGTCTCCTAATTTCTGCAACTGCTGCAGCCAGCGAAATCTCTAGAGTAGAGTCCGCTTGTAACTTAAGAGACCTGATCATTTCTAAAATTGCAGCTGTTCATAACGCGGGAATGAATATAGAGCGGTCGAGGGAATTTTTCTCTCCTTTGTGCTGTTTTTACTATATGTTGACGAGTAAATCCCAAAATCTTTGAGTTCTATGCTTGATTGTTTCTATTAAATGTGTGTTTAACGCTACAATATTTGCTGTTCGTAGGGTCCAGCAGTTGCGGTGAAGCAAGAAGCCCATCCAGTATACATTCTCTGCAAGAACGAAGTAGCCATGAAGCATTAGGCTCTCCAGCTACCAAAGCTGACAACTTCCAGAGAGGGGGTTGTGGACCCGAGGCGGAGAGTTCAGCAAAGCAACCCGAGGCAAATGACGTTAAGAGGCTTGAGACTGGTTCAAGTGGAATCGAGGATATGCCCTGTGTGTTCACAATAGGAGACGGTCCTAGTGGAAGAAAGGTCGAGGGAATCTTATACAGGTACGGCAAAGGAGAGGAAGTGCGGATAATGTGTGTTTGTCACGGCACCTTCTTGTCTCCTAAGGATTTCGTGAAGCATGCCGGTGGTATGGATGTTGAGCATCCTCTTAGGCACATTGTCGTTAGCCCGTCTTCTTCAGCTTTTTAGTGACGTCTTTCTTCCTGATGCCGCCATTTTAAGACTTGGGGAGGTATAATATTGTTGTGATTTTTCGTGTAGAGTTATTTTATAGAGGGAGGGTATGTGTGCTTCTTCCTTCCATTTTTTTCATTTTCCTTTTGAGGAACGTTCTAATTACGTCAGGATCGACAAAACAACTCTCTTTATATGATTAGTAGCAAAAGAAATGAAATGAATAATCTGTTTTTCCATATGTTGCTGCATGCTTATGTCATATACTCCCCGAGTCCCTGGTGTTGCTTAAAAGGTTTCGGTATGAACTATTAGAACTCTGAAACGGCTTTGTGCCACTGTTTTGCGAACGCTAGTGAGTGGCTGGAATCCTGTGTCACCTGCGAGCGCCAGTAGGTATTCTGGTGTGTGTGTGTGTGTGTGTGTGAATGTACGGCCGCGCAAATAGACACTCAGTTTTCGTGTGATTAGTTGCAGATACAAGTACTTAGATGGTGTGGCTCCGTACGAGGTTAACAAGTACGACGAATGACTGGAATTGTGATCCGATGAGGGTGTAGAGACTACAGAGGATGTCAAGGTGTGTCTAGAGTTAAACCGTAGGAAGGAAAGTTGAGAGGCCGGAATCGTATATGAACGAGGTCTTGAAGTTGAAGGCTGAGATAGTATGTTGACGAGGTCTCGTCCAAGTCGCTGAGGAGTGAAGCCAGGACAGTACCTGAGTGGCTGAGTGATGTTCTACTCGGCTACTCTACAGGAGTATTCGAAGGGATGATGTTGTATCCGCAGAAATATCGGAGTCTGTCCATGTCGCTGGAGACCGAGGCGGGAACATTGGTCGACTCAGGCCTTGTGATGTACTCAGTACTTAACAAGGATGTCCGAGTGTAACAGGATCAGAGTACCCGGAAGGTGAAACGCGCAAATTCGTTAAATCTTTTTTTTTTTTTTTTTTGGGACGAACAGCAAATGTATTCGACATGCACGGCCATTGACCGTATCGGTTTTTAATGTAGGAAAACACAGGAGAGGAAGAGGGACAGTCGCTGTGCTTGGTTCGTAAGTTTTACCTTGGTGACAGGTGCTCCCCGCTCGATTGTAGGGTTTGTCCACTTTGTGACACCAGAACCTCTGAAGCCCAGCGGTTTACGAGGAGTTGGATCGTGGCTTAGTAGAGACGCCAATGGGCAAGGCCTCTGGCTGTGCGAGAGAATGGCCTCGCAGCTCTGGTGTTAGCAATGGCAGCGACATACGAATTTGGGATAACGAGCCGGCTTGGGTAAGATAGCGTGAAATTAGTTTGTCTGAGACCGACGAAGGAGGACCTCAGGACCGCTTGCGAGCGTAATTCTTTCTGTAGTTTTTGTGATGTTCATGCGAAACAGGGAGGCAACACTGTTGCACATTTGATGGCAGTCTGTGTAATAGCCTTGGTGATGGAGTTGTTCATGTAAACGTTTTTGTGCTAACTATTTTAGCTTTGTCGGAACTCGATATTATCTAGTATTATCTAACGAAGTTACAAAGATCCTCCTTCACTGTTGAACTCCAGAAAGCTTCAAACTAAGAACACAATGGTATCAACTCGTTGTGTTGGTGATATCATGTTTCAAACAACCGACATATAGGTAAAGGTGAAACAACTTTCTACAAACAGGTCGGATGAGAGTGGTATTAACTCGTAAGAAAGGTCTGTGTGAATTATGAAATAAATACGCGTGAAGTGTTTTCTAACCTCCTCAATTTTGTAAAACGCTATGAGCCTATGAACGTTATAAGATTAGTCGTTACTTGTGTCATGACCAGACCCTGCCCAGGAGTCTTTAAGACTATAAACTGTGAAACATCCAACCGCATACACATACCTTTCCAAAAATAAATAATTATGTAACTTTGGGTTAAGTAAGAATATTCTACGCGGATCACTTTCTTTAATCAACAACGGCCAACCCAAAGAAAATCCGCAACATTGAGATTTTTCGTACCACATGTTTCTGTCGTATCCGCCACACTTTTTTTTTTTTTTTTTTTTTTGAAGCAGGATATCCATAACCACAGCCCATTAAGGTGACGTTCATATGAGCACATGCTATCGTATGGGGTACTGGGTGCGAAATTCGTTGTGCATGTGTTTGCTTAACTTTAAATCTTCATTTAAAAGCCTGGAGTTTCGTATAAATCACCCCAAAAATTAGGGCCGTGAATCTAACGCCAGAGCAAGGATGACTCCTTTCACGCCCCACTCTCTTAGGCGAGTGTGGGGTGTGGAAGGAGAGTGATCCTTGCCCTGGCAATATGAGTACCCTAAAATTAGGGACACTTCAACCCCAGTTCACGTTTACTGTACTGGGTACACACATTTCACCTCCTGAGTCCTGAGGCGTTGTCGGTACTTGCAGTCTCGCACGTAGTCTTTCCAACAGTTGGGACAGAGGATCAAGTCGCGGTATATGAGCTAATAACCTAGAACACGGGAAACGAGTTCTCGTATGATCCTACTGCTGTGGTCTAGTCCAAACACTGATTCAGAACTGAGAGAGAACAAACACTAGGAAGCTAAATGCAATGATAAAAATTTCATCAATCTCATGCTATGTACATTTCAAATCTGCAGGAACCAAGGTACATTACTCTAAAATTGTGACCTAATAAACTATACCTTGGACAGAGACTATAATATCTACATTCTACAGGACATTCACAACTTAACCTTCCCCCTGCAAATGACACGGAAAATAAACAGAGGAACGATATACTACAGATGCAGCTATTAGCTGAATACAAAACTGGGTACATGCACTACAGAATGAAAACTTACACTGAGCTAATCAAAGCGGCCGAAACTGCTTCAAAAGTTGAACTACTTGCTTCATTGTAGGCCTGATTGTGAGCGAGTCGACAGTGCACTTTACAGCCAGGTGAAGCACGTCCACTAGGTCGTCATGAGGACCGCTCTCCCATATAGCTGCTGTGAAAACCTCTTTAGCACGGCCTTGTCGTAGTAGCATGTGAGCCCAGGAGACAATGTTGAAGCCATTCCCGTGTGAGGAGAATGATGGATCCAGTGCCTTCTTGTCAGAGAGCAGCTCAAGCAGAACAACACCATAGCTATACACGTCTGCTTTCTCAGACACGCGACATGTCATGGCGTATTCAGGGGCTAGATACCCAAAAGTCCCAGCAACACCAGTGGTGGCATGGGTTTCTGAATTCTCCAACAGCCTTGATAAGCCAAAGTCAGATAGATAAGCATTGTACTCGTTGTCCAACAAGATATTGCTTGGCTTGACATCCCTGTGTATAACCCTAGGATTGCATTCATCGTGCAGGTAGGCAATTGCATGGGCTACATCCAGAGCAATCTTGTGGATTCCTCTCCACTTAATGCCTTTTGACGATCTTTCTTGGATGAACTTCTCCAAATTACCCCCAGGAAGATAATTATAGATGAGGAACATCTCAGTTTCACTGGCGTGATACCCAATCAGTGTCACCAGGTTAGGATGCCTGATTCTTCCGAGGGTCTTGATCTCAGCATGGAACTGCTGAATGCAATGGAACCTACCGACTGCAAGCCTTTTTACGGCCACAATAACACCAGGAGATACCTCAGCCTTATAAGTAGCACCAAAGCCTCCACAGCCGATGCAGTTGCCTGAGCTGAAACAGTCAGTGGCCTTGACAACATTCTGGAATGTTAATGGCACCCCAATGTCGGTGAAAACTTTAATTTCCCTTCTTTCATACACTTGAACCCTAGAACCATCCCTGGGGGCGCACTTTCTTGTATAAATGAAAAGAACAACAAGGGCCAATAAAACAAGAACAATAACTGAAGCAGATACGACTGACGCGATCTCTATAGAGTTGAGCTTGTCTGCCCGATTAGATACACTCCCTGAGGGAGGTTCGTCAGCTTGCAGATCCTGTTCCTGAGCACTACTCTGCAAATTTGAAGAAGGAACCATTTCATCCGAGGACGAGTTGAATTCTGAAAGCTGCCTTGCATTTGAGTGCGAAGAAGAAGTACCAAGGCAAGCTTTAGTAATAAAAAACAAACGATATGCAGCAGAAGCCCTGTTCAATTGTGGGGATTTCGAAATCCAGGACTGCAAGGAATCACATGCATTAAATGCGAAACTCCGGGCTTCACCACCATTCAACCCAGCCATATTGGGAACATTTAGATTCTCTTGAATGTTACCATATATCTTGGTTAGGCTCAAATCAAGATGAGTTCCGCTCCTGCAACCCTCAAAGACTCCATTCCCTATCAATTCCAAGCCATCACAACTTCTCGAAATGAGAGGGATCCCACTCCCAAGTCCTGCTTTTACCGCCCAAACAATGGTTAGCTTCGGCAATGCAGTGAGCTCCACAGGAATTGAACCTTGGAAGAGATTGTGTTCCTCGTTACTAGACTTGCTAGAAACTAAATACAGGTCATCAAGGGTCGCCAACACGAGAACTGACAAGTGCCCACAATTTCCAAGTTCAGCTGGAATGTGACCGTCAAGCCTATTCCTTGATACATCCAACACACGGAGCTTCCTAAGTAAGCCAAGCTCACTAGGAATACCGCCTTGCAACGTGTTAGAAGCCAACGAGAGCACCCTCAACTCCCGACAACTACCCAAACTGACCGGAATCCTCCCATTCAATCCATTCCCCGACAAATCAAAAAACCTCAAATTCCCACAGTTTCTCCCCCACACATCCGGAATCTCCCCCTTCAACCCATTCGACGACAAATACAACCCCCATAACCTCGGAAACCCACCCAAAAACTCAGGAACCAACCCCTCCAACTCATTCCCGGCCAAATTCAACATCTCCATACCCACCACCCTCGACAAGGAAACCGGAATCTCGCCGCGCATCCTATTCAACCCTAAATTCAAAACCCTCAACCTCCTCAACCCATTAAACTCAACAGGCAACATCCCAGTCAACAAATTACCTTCTAGATCAAGCAACTCCAAATCCCTCATCCCCCAAATCTCCTTGGGAATATCCCCACTAAGCTCATGAAATGGGAGTGACAAAACCCTAATCTTTCTTAAATTAGCAACAACATTTGGCAAACCCCCAATTAAATTCCCATTTATAGCATCACAACTCCTCCTAATCCCAAACCCATAAAAAGGAAACTCAGAAACATTAAAGCAAGCAACTTTATGACTAACTTTGCTATTTTTAGAAACTCCATTACCTCTACCGACGATCTTGAGCTCAATAACCCTAGATTTCCCGTCGCAAACGACGCCGTTCCAAGAACAGTGAGAATCATTGGAAGAAATCCAGCTCGATAAAACTCCCGACGGATCGGAAATTAACGACTTAAACTCCAATAGAATCTGTTTATCTGAAAAGGGTTTGCAATTCCCCTCAAACCCTAAAAAACCCAGAAAAATCAGGCCCCAAAACACAGTAATTGAGCTGGGTAGCTTGAAATTAGGGTTTCTAATTTGGGGGAAATTATGCATCTTTAGAGAGAGAAAACTTTCTTTTAATTGCAAAATTGTGTTGTGCTGTTTCTTTCTCTCTCCCTCTATCTCTCTCTCTCCTCTTGCTTGAGTTTACTACTGCTTTTGCTGTTGAAGACTGACTCACTGACTTAAAACTTGGAAATTAAATTCTTCCTCTTTTTTTTGTTGTTGTTGTTGTTGTTGTTGTTGGTTGGTTGAATTTTTTTGTTCGTGTGAAGGAAAGAAAATGAGAGAGGAGGAGAGAGATATTAAGGGTCTGTTTGATTAAGTTTCAATTTTTCTAGAAGTGTTTATTGGAAATAGTTTTTGAGAAATAATTTTTAGAGGAGGAGCTCCAAAATGGAGCTTCTACCTTCTGATGAACAAATTTACACTAGAAGTGCTTCTCAAAAACCAGAAACAGTTTCTCACTTTTGGGTATTTGGCAAATTTTCAGTTTTTAGCACCCAAAAACACTTCAAAAGCTTGGTCAAACACACCCTAAGGTAAGGTGGCTGCTGCTGGCTAAGTTTTGGGTTGGTTTTGGCCGCCGTTTAAGGTGGGTGGGACCCATTAGGACAAGAGGGAGATTGGACAATATTAAATGTAGATCCAATGAGAGGTTGACACGTGGCTGTTTTTCTTGAGGAAAATACTCTAATCTAATCCGTATTGTACATGTATACGTGTATGAATGTATGTATTGGTATTGGTTGAAATACAAGTATACAACAAAACTGTGGAAATACGGAGTAATGCAGGAGGAAAAGGTTGTGTCAGACTGTCAGTGTGTGGGATTTGGAAGTGTGTCACGTATGGTGAGTTTCATGGTTTGATGGAGGAATGGGGGTCATTTTCTCGTTAATAAATAATACTCCCTCTATTTCATTCATTTGTTTATGTTGAGATTCATTGAGTTTTCCTCACAAAATCTGAACCGATGTAAACAAATGAATGAAATAGAGGGAGTAGTTTTTTCGACTTTTTTTTTTTTTTCCGTACGTGAGAAGTTTTAAGTAAACATTAACAATTCAAAGTAATGGATGACGAGGTTGTAATATCAGATCAATAAGAGTAATGTTTTTTTTTTTTTTTTTTTTTTTGTGTTCGAGTGATTTGAAGATTTGTTTAAAACACATAATATTGAGTTAAAAGTTAGTATCATGTTTTTGTGCTATTTTCTTACCCTACCATTACGTCCATTAGTGAAATACACTCTCCTACCCACTAAGATTTTCCCCTTTCGTTTTCAGTTTTTAAGTAGCTATGTTCGGAGCTACTTCTAGATCAAATGAAAGACCCGTTTACCTTAAAATCAAGTGGAGTTGGTAGAATGCAATGCAAAATAGAATATGTACTAATTTTTACAACAAGTGTACGACTCATTTGGTATAAAAGTAGCTCCGAACATGCCTACTCAAAAACTGTTTTCGAAAAGGGGAGATCATTATGGGTAGGAGGGAGTACAACATTTGTATTGGTAAATAACTTTATCTCAACTACCATTCTCTTTTTATCTCCCATATGCCGAGGAATTTAGTGATCGTTTAGGTTATGCTTACTACAGAAGTACGAAGCACTCCATCCGATTCAAAGAGATTTTTTTTTATTTGACTGTTTTGACTAGTCATGTTGTGAACTATTTTTAGACTAAATGAAAGACACATTTGCCTTAAAATCAAATGGCGATGGTAGAATGCAATGTAAAATAATTTAGGTACTGATTTTTACAACTAGTAAACGATTCATTTGATCTAGAAGTTGCTCCCAACATGACCTAGTCAAAACAGTCAAACGAAAGAGGAAATCTCTTTGAATCGGAGAGAGTATGTGATAAGCATTATATATAATGATCTAAAATATGAGAACTTTTAAGTTATCCGATCACGTAACTCACAATGAAAGATCCACAATCCACCATCTCATCATATATATTACTCGGCATTTCACAAGCTCTTAGTCAATCTAAAATACGAGAAGTTTAAGTTATCACGATCACATAAACTCACAATTCGATTACAGGTCCACAATCCATCATCTCTGCATATATCAGTATATCACTCTGCATTTCTCATACTCTAAACCATGCCTTTTTTTTTAAAAAAAAATCTCATGGAGGGAGTCTTACATTATTGTAATACATACTTCAATTTCATTCAATTTTTTACGTTAGACTTGAGTTCCCCTCACAAAACTTGGCCCAACATAAAAAAATGAATAAAATGGAGGGAGTATATAAACCAAAAAACAAACAGTAGTATATGAGTTCTACTAGTGATGAGTAGTGACAGACGTAGGTTTACAATTAGAATGAACACTATATATTGCTCCATTAATATTTGTATATACTCGTATACTAGCTACAAGCACCTCCTAACTTTTTTTTTTTTCCCCTTTTTAAGGGAGCATCTCCTATTCTCCTAATTCTAGTCGAGTCTAATACTGTAGAATTTAGTCTACTGATATTCACAAATGTACAGTTTCTTACAAGAAAAATAATAAAAAAATGAATGATATACCATTAAGCAAATTTTGCTTGTAGCTTAATATATTATTGTTCATCAATCATCATGCAAATCTTCACATTCCTTGTGACTTGTGAGTGCCCTACCATATATGATTGATGTTAGTATGCGTGACACATACATAAGATTTATTCTTCAGCTTGAAGAGTCATTTTTCCCTTCTTTTTGACAAGTCTTCGTGCCGTTATATATCCAGTATTGAAGTTCACAAAAAACATGCATGATCGAGTAGAACGTGATACTTGTACACATCTCATGCTAGGCGCTAATAAGAACATCATATCCAATCTATAGCTAATACTTTGATAATCAAAATCAAATCTCCATAACCACACGGAGCAAATTACTGGAACCCTAGAATCCTAGATGTATTGTGGATCGATGTTGAATATTAATAGACTCGATTTTTAATTAACAACATTTTAGCGTTGTTAGAGCCTTTGATGAGCAACAAGCGCAAGATGAACAAGAGAAACATGTTTTGCATGAAATCAATGAGGAACAAGAGCCATCATATGATGAGCAGGAGGAGCAAGGGAAACAAGAGGTGCAAGAGAAGCAAGAGCAACATGAAAAGCATGACGTGCAAGAGGGGCACGAGGTGCATGATAAACATGAGCAACAAGATTTACAAGAAAAACATGAAGTGCATGATTTGAACGAGGGGCACGAGAAACACTTGCAGCATGAAATGCAAGAAGTGAAAGAGCCGATTGAGAAACATGAGAAGCAAGAAAAGCAACAGCTTTTGTGAGAAGCTTTTATTTTTGGAACTACTACTATGTTAGATGGATGTGATGTCTGATAATTTTGGACCTTTGGTGCTACACTCTTTTCCCCTTCTTCTGATCTAAAAAAACAAAGAAAAGAGTAAAAAAAGTTAATGTCAAACATAAATTAAGACAAGCATATGCATAATGTAAAACATGAGTAGCATTAAAGCTGATCGAGTTATATTAGTAAATTAAAATTAATTTGCAACGAAAAATATTGACATTGATATTAAATATGGTAGTAAAATTAATTGTGGTGGACTGGTAGTAAAATTAATACAAAAATATTAGGAGTCTATATGTAGACAAATTAAAAAATGTTTATGGTTAGTTTGTAGTAAAATTAATCAAATGTGTAGTAAATTTTGTTGCATAATTTTATAAATGTTGGATTGTAAGAAAAGAGAGACAATCCAGGCTCCTTGATTTGGGAATTAAATCAAATTAAATTTCTTTCTATTTATAGAACCGTAACTATGTTGATTTTACTGTCAGTTTCATAAATTTACTGCAAACATGTTAAATTTACTACACAAGCATATTATTTACTACTTGCAATCTTTAATTTACCACACTTGATTATGTTATAGACAAATTTTCCAATTGTCAACATATAGACTCCTAGAATCATCCAAATTAATAATGTTAAAGCCGGTAGAGAATTTTAAGTGTGTTACGTGTATACCTCTAGCATTATTACACTTACGATTTATAGTGCACTGTAGAATAATTAAACGGAAAGAAGAGGAGGTGAATGAATTGAACTTACACTAGGAATGCAAAAGAACAATTGCTATCTTCGCTTGTATAAGACTGTAAGGAGATGCTAGAAGAACGCACATTCGATCGTTGTTGTGTTGGAACTTCTTTTTTTCCCATCGAAACTTCTGTAGTAGTAGCCTTTGTAATTGGTTTAGATAAATAATTTTCCTCTTTAATTTTCTCCAGTTGAACACCTTCATTATTTTTCGCATTATCATTTATAATTGATGGAAGAAAACTAATGGAATGTCCACCCAATTTAGTTGGTATTGGCGGACGCTTAGAAGAATAGTAAAGTTCTCTGGACTTGGACGATGATCCTGGAACTTCTTTGACTTCCTTGACGTCTCCTACGAAAACATCACTCGATTTCGAGAAATTAATCGATTGATCTCTACCAATGCTAGCATTGCCAGCGTGAAGGCTAAATAATGACTCATTTGAAGCAATACTCCATTCTCCTGGGGTAAGTGAATCACTTCGATTAAAAATCATGGGAGAAATTCTTTTTACGTCGTAGTCTTCATCTCTGTGCATGGCTTGGAGAGGTGGATTGCTCATGAGAGGTTTATTGCGTAATGAGGAAGATACTAATTCAGCCGTATGTTGATGATACGCATGTGATAATAATCTTGTAGGGTAGATAACAATATCGTTATTATTGACACATTCTTCAGGCTCATGAAAGTTGCAAGAATTGATAGTTTTTACATCTCTTAGCTCTGTATGTACGCATTCACCTTCTACATTGGGACCTTTGTTCTTATTGTTATTATCATTATTATTATTATTATTATGTTGCTTGAACAATTGCTCGCCGACGAAAATTAAATCTTCGGATGATGAGTCCGATGATGATGATGATGATGATGAAAATGACTTAAGATGACATCCTGATGAATTATTTAACAATGGGCTAATTGCATCTGTAGCGTCGATCGAAACGACGGGACTACTTGATTGGTACACAGGGTTCTTATAGTTTTCATGTCGTTGATAATGTATGTTATTATCGTCTTCTTGATACATTGGGAGTATGTCTCCAATTGCATTAACATACTGTATGGCCTCTGGAAACAACAAATGCCAACTACTTTCCCTTTGTTGTAAGTACGACCCATGCTCTATTGGGTCGTGTTGAGTTGATTCGTGGTTGTATTCATCTCGTGATGAGTGACAACCAAACTTATTATTAGTAACCATCTGATCGACACTAGTTAGGTTTCGTTGTTTTCGTCTTTGAACGAAAAAAAAAGAGAGAGTACGTACTCTTTTGAAAGTATATATGAGTTGAAAGAGATTGTGAACTTTGTTTCCTTTTGGTTAAATTAGTCTCCCTGTACATGCCACAATATCGAATGGTAAAAAGGTTATCACTTCTTGGTACACGATATATCAATCGTATAAGATCGAGTTACTAAAAGATGAGAAAAAAAAGGTTGTAATTTGCAAAAGCATAATCCGAAACATGTGTAATAGTTTTGAGAGAAAAAGAAGTTGATCATCATATTAGTACTAATAAAGGGAGTTATTCACTTCCTTTAACAAATAATAGATTTAATTAGTTTAATTCTAAAGATGTATTATCAATTAGTTATTTCAAGAGCTCTTATCATCCGTAGAATTTGTACAATTTCTCTAGAATAATTGGATAATTTTTTTTGGTTAATCGAATTAAGTTCGTCCAAAGTCTTCTTCATCATCATACTCACAAGTCACAACTCATATATTATGTGATTTTCATCCAAACAATTAGATTTTTAAATTATAGTTTCGTGCATTATGTGAGGTTAATACAAGTCAAAAACAAATTTTAACTGGGGTTTACCAAAGTCAGACCACCCAGGAACGCCCTAAGACTTAGGGATTAGCGGATTTTTCACATGAACCAAATTTTTTTATCTTTATTATTTTAATTTCGTGATGTCTTCTTCATACGTGTTTTTATTTACAAGTTCATTTGAACTAATAACATTGAATTTATCTTATTAGTGTCTCACTACTTCTTATAGTATAAGACTATTTATTTTTGTTATCTATGAACTAGATTTATGTTTCTTTAAATATATTAAATACAATTTTTTTTTAACCGATATGCATATTGATGGTTGTATATAGCATTAGTTGACATTGCACCATGACCCATCTACAATTGCAAAATATCTAGAATTTGAATAACTACAGGAATTAAACATAATATGAATGAAAAATGGATATGTAGTTATCGAAAATTTATTGGTCTCATGGCATTAGAAATTATAAACAACTCGATCACATAATTTTAAAATAATGAAACAAAAAATTTAAAACTTAGAATGTTAACTTTTTTTACCTTGAATTCTGAATTTTAGGAAGACGCAGCAGTGTAGTAGGAACTTGTAGATTTCGCACCCGACAAATGAAATTTTAGTTTGAGAAAACCTAGTTTTTGTTCATAATATCTGGGTTTCTGATCTTTTGAAGAGGAGAGAAAAAAATAGCTTGTTAAAAATATTAGGGGTGTTCATATATTAGAAGTCGCACACGTCGCGTGCATATCAAACCTTGTTAATTTAATTGAAAATGATTATGGGAGGCATAGCGAACCTCAAGGCTATTTTAATTAGGATGCTAAGGTGGAATTTAAGAGACAATATAAAAACTTTACATTTTACAACCATTTTAACTGTAATTTCTTTAAATCTAGCTTTTCATATGACGTGGTAAACTTTACTACTCCAACTCATATTTGATGCATTCCAAGTTGTATTCACTTGTTTTTCTTTGGCGACATTTTGTTATCTTTAAAAGCTAATACTTGGATAACCTTAGAGTTTCGGCCTATTGAAAATCGGTAAAACTTAAATGTCTTAATACTTTTATCTTATTGTATGCATGTACAAAGTCTTTTAAACATAAACTCATAATTATTGTACCCTACACTCAAACACTATTGTGCTAAGAAATGTTATTGAATTAATATTTGAATTTTTCTAAAAAGTGTCCATGTGCACTCTATAAAAGCATTTAATGCTACTATTTTCAACAAAATGACAATAAATTTTAGTAATTTTTTCTATTTTCCATACAAATTTGACGTCAATTTTTTTATGTGGATCCTGTGCACAAAAAACGATTTAAGGTTCTTAAATGAGAAAATAATTAATTCGTTAAGTATCGACCTTAGCGATGTACTCAATATTGCAGCCATGAACTTTATTGCTGGAGCTACGTGAGTGATATGATCGTTTTCGATTAAAAAAAAAAGGAGGTAATATAAACACATTTCGACACATCTCACATAATATATCCAACCAGTTTATATAGATTATACTGTTTTTTGGTACAAAGAAAAGATTATACTGTACTCCTTGTTCTTGTACTTGTAAGCTGATAATTTGGCACTACATTTTGTTATGACATACTCCCTCCGTTCGCCTATAATAAACTTCCTACTTTCCATTTTGGGGGGTGTATCTTTAAACTTCATACGTGAAATCTTTCTTTATTTATACATGTAAAGACCAAAACACCCCTACTTTATTCATTTCTTTATTAAAAATGCAAGTGGGCATACCCTTATATTTTAATTTTACACCAAGTGGATCCTAAAACTCAATCTTTATTATTCGTTTTCTTACGAACTGTGTTCCGTCCCTACGCGTTTTAAAGGCGAACGGAGGGAGTATACGGAGTACTAAAATTAGTGAGTTATTAACTAACTAATCATCAGTATTACTCCAGTACATGATTTGGGGAAGAACTGAAAATTTCATTCAGATAATTCACTCAAAACTCCCCATCTTTCTCTCACTTGTGGAACTTCTCCTCTGGTCTCTGACTAATCTTCACCGAGCCCGTGATTTTGGTAACTTGTTTCTCACAATCAGGTAATTGGGTATTCTCCCCCCCTGCTTTTCGCTCTTAATTTTATCTGGGTCAACCCAAAATTTCAGTTTTGATGCTCAATTAATCGAGTGGGTTTTTTTTTTTTAGTATGCTGTTTATACTAGTTGATTTTCATTTTTGAATTCTGTCTTTAAAAAGAAATTGAATGGAGATGATCATTTGTGTACAATTTGCTAATTGTTTGGTGTTAGAGACGATTTTAAGTGTTTATTTTGTGCATTGTGTAATCTTGTGTAGTATTTGTGAAGTTTTGATTAGTATTCCTTCGATTTTATGCCATTACTTTTGGGATGATGTTTCGGATGACTATTCATGTTAGCCGACCCCAAATCATTTCCGGACTAAGGCTTGGTTGTTGTTGGTGTTGTTGTTGTTGTTGTGGACTTGTGGTGGTGATGTTGTTGTTGTATGTAAATATTGTGTATTGGCAATGTAAAGAATGCCCAAATGGCCAATCTTCTGATAGTGGTGTCTGAATGGATTAGTCTGTTTCTCAAAGTATTAGGCAGTTTAGTAGTACGACTTAACCTTGTGGTATTCGCTCAGGCTCAATCAAATTTAATGATCCTCTCAATCAAATATGGATATAATGTTAAGGCGCTACTTGATTCCATCTCAATGCTTGGAGCTTGTATGGCGGAACTGCTTGATGCAGTTGATGTGACTGACTATGTCTGTTTGAGGTTGTAACATGAATGAACGGCCTCTAGAATGATCTAGACATACCTCTCTTTTTGGCACGATCAATTTCATGTAGGATTTTGTTTTGATATATGGTATATTTATGCCGAGAATACTTTTGTGGACAGGTGCTGTGGAGAATATTTCTTTGTAAATGTCGTGGCTGGTTTGAAGAATATTTTTTAAGATGAATAGTACTACCAACCTTCAGAATTTTAGGTAGCAGTATCAAAAGAAGACCCAAGGTTATATTAGCTGACGTGAACATCTTGCTATGTCTATGTTCGACAGTACCCCACAGGGAAGGTAAACAGGAAAACTAATGGAGAAACCAGACACTTCGGTTAGTACGGAAACAACCTTTTCTACTAATACTGCAAGGTTAGCTCCCTTCGGAAATGTGTTTGGTTTCTCAGGCATCAAGAAGAGAGGCCATGGGAGTCGGTCTTGGATAAAAATTGATCAGTATGGGAATGCAAAAGTTCTGGAGCTTGATAAGGCCACTATAATGAGAGATTGTTCCTTACCGTCTAGAGACCTTCGACTTTTGGATCCTCTGTTTATCTACCCTTCTGCCATATTAGGAAGGGAAAAGGCTATTGTAGTCAATTTGGAGCAGATTCGATGCATTATCACTTCTGATGAGGTTTTTGTTATGAACTCCTTGGATGGCTCTGTTATGCAGTACAAATCAGAGTTATCTAATCGTCTTCAAGCGACCAAAGACCAATCTGGTAATAGTTGTAACACACTTATAGGCTTATGTTCTTGGGTTCTGCTTTTATTGTATTCCTGGATGCTGAACTTCTTGACGACCTATATATCAAAATTTGCTGCTCTAGGGTCTGCATTATCTCTTGATATCACTAATGAAGGATAAGCATGTCGTCTTGGTGATTATACTTGAAGATGTTAGACTTTCTTCTTGTAGTTACCTATGTGGGCATTATGTTTCACCTATTGTCTTGTGACTACATGTGGTATCTGAATGTAACTTCAAGTAACACAATTACAAAAAGTGAGGGACTCGGGAAATATAAGTCACAGGTGAATTTAACCAATTATCACTAGTTCAGTTTGTTATGCAATTCAATTGATAATGTCAGCTCGAATTGAATTTAGACATAGTCTGGTGTGGCTGAAAATCTTTACGTTCTCTCTATGATCTATTGTGTTTTAAAGTTATTCTAATGTAAATATTCTTATTTGTAGCTGTGAATGCTGAAGTTGATTGGGATGTTAGCTGTACAAATATTGCTAGTGTATCTCAGCTCTTAATGTGCTAGTATAGTAGGACTCGACCTTTTGTCTTTCTGTATATCCTGCGAGTAATTTCTTTAATGTCCCTTTGGTCTCTTTGCTTTTTCCTTTGTGTCTTTTGGTGTTTCTTTTCCCTTGTTTTGATTTTCAAACTTATTTTCTTGCTTTTAAACCTATTTGTCGTTGTTTTCTCAATGGGCTTCACTGCTTTCTGCTCAATGTTCGATCGCATTATTTTGTCATTTTGTTTTAAACTTATCCTCATTTGTTTGAGTATCTTGTTCTCCCTGTTTTCTACATCTTCATTGTTCTCTGCACTATGATCAGTTCATGTGATGATTCATGTTAGGCGACTTCATTGTGCAGCTAATAGTACTCAGATAACAAAATCTCCAAAACTCCAACTCATTTAAATAACCATGTGGAATGAGTCTATTATTGATGCTTGTGACACAATTGAACTTGAAAAGTATCAAGCAGTAGTCACTCTGATACCTGCCTGATCAAAATAGTAGTGGTGTTTGGTCTGATATTATGGCCAATATCGTGTAAGCAAGGCAAGTTTGGTTTCTAAAACAATGTAGGTAGTGAATATACCTGAATTTCGGCTGAAAATGGGATTACTTTTTACTGGCCTTTGACTTTGTGAAAGGAAAAATTGTCTCACTGGTAGTGAATATTCAATTTGTATTAGGACTGCAAAACACGTAAGTTGTACTAATCTTGTGTGTTGCTTACAGATGAATTGCCTTTTGAGTTTAAGGCTCTTGAACTGACACTGGAATTGACGTGCACGTCGTTGGATGCGCAGGTATGCATGGTTTTTTATATTTATCATCTACTGCCAGCTGGCGTAATGACATTCCTTTTAACATGATTAAAAAAGAATGGAATAAAGATAAAAAGTTATAGAATTGCTGCAAGCATGCGATAGCCGATAGTAGACCTTATGTGACTAGAAGGTTACTTTGATTAGAATTTTTTTTAGGAATTGGGATTGATGTGTTGGATTGCAGTAATGTGGTTAACTGTGTCAAAAGGTTTCAGCTCACCTGAACTGTACTAAAAGGAATCCGAAAATGTACAGGCAAAAGAATTGGCTGCAGATATTCGCCCTGTGCTTGACGAATTGGCATCATCTATTAGCACTCTGAACCTGGAGCGTGTAAGAAGATTCAAGGGAAACCTTCTTGGTTTGACTCAGCGAGTTCAGAAGGTAAAGCTTGTCACAAATGAGTCTTTATTTTATTTTAAAGATTTGTTACAAATAAGGAGAAATTGTAAATGTTCTGTAAATTTGATGTATTGATCAAGTTTTCAAGTGGTGCAAAATCTATGTATCACACTTTGAAAAATAATCCAAGTTTTGTGACTTTCCGTATATTCTCCTTGAACTGGCTCATCATATAAATTTACTTAATTCCAGGTGCGTGATGAAATTGAACATCTCATGGATGATGATGGTGATATGGCAGAGATGTACTTGACAGAGAAGAAGGAGAGAATGGACGGTTACATTTCCCATGATTCTGACATAGAAAAAGAGGACCTTGGTTTGGCTGGTGTGAAATGGTTGTCCAAGTCTGCACCTGTTTTGCCTATGGTGCCTGCTTCCCCTGCTTCTCCTGTGGCTGCAACAAGTGGAGCTCCAAAATTGCAGAGGGCGTACAGCAGTATTACCAGATCAAGCAGACATGCCAGCTTTACAACTTCATCTAGCCAGAGGGAAGACATTGTTCAACTTGAAATGTTACTTGAAGCATATTTTGTATTTATAGATCATACTCTCAGCAAACTGTCATCGGTAAGACACAATCTCACTAAATTTTTTTTTCTATGAACTGTGACTCTGCCCCCATTATATGCGGTTTTTGCACCTATACTGGTCTATTGCACAGCAAGTCTGTTATTTTCATGGTTCTTCGGAAGTTATTGATCATCACAGTTTCCATGGGTTTTAACTGTTAAGTTGATTCTAAAAGGAAACTTGATGAGATTTTTTTTCTTTCTTTCTAGCGTTTTCGACCAAAAAGTGACGAGAAGGCTTGCCCTCTATACACCCTTGTGGCGGGAACCTTCTCCGGACACTCCTTGCGGGGACGCCAATATGCAATCTAGCTGCCCCTTTTTTTTTTTCTTCCTTTTTTTTAGCGTTTTCGACCCCCCAGGCCCGGGTTCGTAGAGTGGGACGCGAAAACCTTTGAAGCACTGTGGTAATGCTGGTTTTTGGTTGAGCACAATTGAAATAAGAAACCTTTTACGAAGTAATAGATTATAAAAACAAAAGCCACAACTAGCGATCTGAAGGCCTAGTGAAAACGAGGTTATCTAGTGTGGTTAATTATATATATGTTGATGGCTCCAATATGTGACATAAGCACTATAATTACTGTTTCTATTTGTTGATGTGTAGCTTAAAGAGTACATTGATGATACAGAAGACTTGATCAATATTAAACTGGTCAGTTCTTTTGCCTCTATATTTTTTCCTGAAGAAGACAGCACACCTTGACTGTAACCTCTTTGTTTTTAAACTTTGATATCCAGAAAGATGCTTATAAAGCTATCTTATTCTGACAGGGTAATGTTCAGAACCAGCTGATACAGTTCGAGTTGCTTCTCACGGCTGCAACATTTGTAGCTGCCATCTTTAATGTTGTCGCTGGTGTCTTTGGGATGAATTTCCAGACAACAATATTTGACGATCCATTTACATTTAATTGGGTTCTGCTCATTAGTAGCGCGGCCTGTGGGATCATATACTTCGGGTTTCTACTCTATTTCAGAAGGAAGAAAATATTTCCTGTATAATGAATGCTGGAGTAAGTTGTAACTACTAGCACTGCATATATGGCCATTAGCTATTCAAAAGTACAGCGAAGCCTGTTAATATATTGGAATATATGCATTGCCAAGCTTTCAGTTGTTTAAATTTCCCTTCAACTTCTTCCCTTGAATTTATTTTTTCAACTTTTTTTTTTTTTTTTTTTTTTTGGTAAGCTGTAACACAGCTGTTGAAGAAGCACCCTGTTAGTACACTGCTTAGAAATCCCTTTCACAGGAGAACAAGAACAAGGGGGATACTGCTTATTGTTTACTACATGCAGTTCGTCATTACATCACGTATACAGTTACGATACCTGTCGTATAATGTAACAGTCCTATACAGGAATAGAGGAAATGACCGTACTCTAAATCAAGTAGCAAGTGTGATAGGAGGGCAGGTATCCACAGCACAAGCCAAGATGTCCCTGTAATCCCGCGATATTCTGAAGGAGTCGTAAACCTTACCATCCCTGCTCTTCTTGTACTCAAATAGTAAGCTTGAATGGTTAAATGCTGTGAGTTTTACAAAGCCGTAATCAAAGTCTCTGAATAAACTCCATTGTGGCTGAGTACTGGCAAACTCTGAAAGGCTAGCTCCTGCTCCTCCAGCAACAACATGAATCGTACCATTCAAGGAGCCTTCATAGAAATCTTTCTCTTTTCGAGTGCAGGTATTCTGTATCATCATTCATGGGAAATATTTCATTTCAAAACGAATTAAACCAAACACACCCTAAAGGTTTTCCCCTACAGCATGGCATTCCAAAAGTTTACCTGATACACAGGACAAGTTCTTTCGTAATTGTGGACATGGCCGAAAAGGGATATGTCGACTTTGTACTTCTGCCATAGCTTCTGAAGGTTTTCCCTTCCCATAGGTTCCTCAGAGGATCCTTGTTCAGCATAGTACTGGCATGACGAGTAACCAAGTACGCGATGGGCAAGAAAGATAAGCCATGGCTGCTTTTGTCGGTCCACAGATGCGAGGCAATGCTCGATGAACTTGTACTGCTCCGTCCCTTCTCTCCAGTCTTCTTCAGTGTGGGCTATGCAGAATCTGAACATTCCAAAATCTGTTGCGTACCTAATACGATACACCAACGTTTTAACAGTTAAATAACTTACGGGATACTCAATAAACAGCTTGGGGATGTAGCTCAAATGGTAGAGCGCTCGCTTTGCATGCGAGAGGCACGGGGTTCGATCCCCCGCATCTCCACTATTAGATTTTGTGCATCAACTTTTTCTCTACATTAAATATGTTTAAATATTTTAATTAACTGTAAACATTTGAATGGCCTATTAGCTCAGTTGGTTAGAGCGTTGACACGTCTAGTAAACGTACTGGTAACCCAAAACACTAACCCGACACATTCCTTAGACGAGTAACACGCAAACAACCTGTTTAAAACACTTAATTTTTTTTTTTAAAAGAGATTGTCTTAAAAGTCTTCAAACATTACGACTTAAATGAAAATTTAAGACTATTAAGATTAAACTTTTTCTTAAATTATAGGAGAGCATGTTTTATGACTACATTACAAATGTTTTACTATGAAAAAAGTAACGATTATGATAAGTTGTCTACAATAAACTTACTTATATACTCCAATAAAGTTAGAGTTCTATTTATTTCGTGTTGAGATTATCAATACTAACCTAACCCCTGTACTTAAAGGTGTTAGAAGTGTTATCCCTTTTAATTAAACTGGTTGAAAACCCGTAACACTAACTCGTTATCTTCGTGTCCCTTTTGTATCATGTGTATTGTCGTGTCAACTTTTATCAATTATATCACCAAGAATAGTCATCACATATCGATCACTAAGTACCATCATTGGGGATGTAGCTCAAATGGTAGAGCGCTCGCTTTGCATGCGAGAGGCACGGGGTTCGATCCCCCGCATCTCCATTTTTTGCTATAAATGATTATGTTGCTGTTTTATGCAGATATTGAAGTGTGAATCTTTGATTATTTTGGAGTGATGTCATACCAGAACTTAGCCCTGTTTTCGGAAGGAGTATAAAACATAGTCTGTGCTGCCACACCACACTCGCCTCCTGAATCATAGTTCCCGTAGAAGGAGCCTGTCCCCGGCCAGTCGCGCTCATGGTTTCCACTGTTGTCATAATCAAAACATATCAGTTCCATCATGAGATTCAATGCTGTTAACGAAAAGACTTGGTACAGAATATAAAGTCGATAATTGGAACAAAATCACAGACCTTGCTATCATGTAGGGAACTTTTGAGGCAATGGGTTCAATCTGAGCAGTAAACTGATCCCACTGAGACAGGTACCCATTCGCGTAGCAGATGTCTCCAATATGAAATACAATGTCAATCTTCTCCAAGTCATTGATCAACTGTTTCGTAGTGTTCAGAGATCCGCGCTGGAAGTTGTTGTATTCATTTGAACCATCAGCCTCATCCTGCAAAATGAAGCTCAAATATACATCTTCAAAAGCAGAAGACTGTAATTTTCACAGAACTATTGTATGATGCTATTTGGTCAGGCACAGCTTGTTTGCAGCTGCTAAAAATCAAAGTCGTCAGGAGTAGAATAGTAGATATATATTTTTGTGAAACTTGTGCTACACTTTCTTCTGTTCTGACCTTCCCCATATCACCAAAAATGATGACTTGTTGTATCGATTCTTGGCCAGGGTAAGGAGATGATTTGAACTCGTACTTACGACCAAATATATGTACCATCGAACAGCCTGTGTCCTACTTTATAAGTATACCTGCATCATAGTTTAGCAAAAAAGTCGCTTATAATCAGTGTCAATGTGTCATAAAAACAAAGATTCAGCATAACCAGTGAAGAGATTCACTATGTTGCGCAAATGTAAAGCTATGTGAAATTCAAGTATGAGAATAGCATACCTAGAATTAGGCCAGAGTTCCTTCAGAGAGCTAGTGTGTACAAACCCTGGATCACGCCAGCCCACTGTTCTTGCTGGAGCACCTGTGCACATTAGTAGACCTCTAAAAACACAATTTTTGTCCCAAACATGCCATAAACCCTACTGCTGTCAGTCCTCCATCAAGGGTTTACGATGATACAGTACGTAATTGTGAGTATACAGTATAATCTAGTATGCAGAATGACAAACAGGAAAGATATCTATCATCAGGGAGAGGATCAGGAAAAAGACAGGAAATTTGGCCTGCGTTATATGCAAGGCCAAGCTGCTTTGTGCCTAAAAAACTTGTCTGCATAAGATCGAAAAATGACTTTTTTCTTACCACACATGCTGGTTCTCTGAAATGTTAATGTCCCAGCAGGTGACTGGATTCTTTCCCCTCTTTGAAGGCCCCATTCAACCAAAGGTTCTGCCTCATCGATCCCATACCCGCTTGTCCATGTAACAGTCATCTGCATACAGTGTTAAACATGTTGAAGTCGTAAAGTAGTTTTGCCTCAGCGAAGCCATTATGTATAGCAGCAATAGAATAAAACTGAAACCATTAACAGGCCATAAACTAAACTTCACAGCAAGTTCTTGCCATAAAACCAAGAAAAATCAGTACTTTCAGCGTATAGGTTTAGAAACAGTAAAGAGTAATTCTTACTTCATTCCATTCTTTTCCTTGAGCCAGTCTAGGGTATACTGGCGCCTTTGGATTAGCAAAAGCTATAGAGTCTGAGACTGCTACCAGCTTCGGCTGTCATAAGAAAAACAGAAGCAATTTCAGAATGCCATAAGTGAACAATTTAGCACTACCATTTCATATAAAGTTACAAGAATGATAATATATAGTATCATACATTCAATAAACTGCCAGTAAATAAAGCAAACGAAAAGTCTGATCTCTGATTGATTAACTGAAGCCTCAATCTCCCTTTGCCAGTCTTCTTGTACTCAGGATTCGCGTAAGTTGCATACTGAAACTACAAGGAAATACGCAAAGAAATCTCAGCAGACAAATTTTTTTTTTTTTTTTTCAGGTTCAGGAATAAGCCAGCAAAAAGTTCACTCACTAACCTTAATAGGAGCAGTACATATCAGAGGAGGGAATGCTCTCGGACTTTCAGGTGTGCAGGTGCTAGCACTGCAAATTAATACCAGATTATTCACTCGTCTGGCTAACATTTCAATCAGAGTCTAAGCAAATAATTGAAGCCTGTTCAATGGTTTTACATCTTAACAAGGCCCCTCACACGAATGCCTCTTGGAACTGGAGAGTGGATAGTGATGCAAATGCGCGCTCACACTACAGCAGATTTGAACTGAACAAGCTGATGTTTTTTTCCCATAATGTCTTATAAAGTTCCAAATGAGAGACTGCAAATCAAGTGAATGGTAGTGTACCTGAAATTGGCAGGCGAAAAGACACCTATCCAATCATCAGTAGATGGCTCACTATGCCCAAAATCTAAGGTCACCCATTCTGAATTTCCACCCTTCCAGCAGATCATATGATCATAGTGAGTACACAATTCGCGATAACCTTAATTATATTAGCAGAAATAACAGAACATGAGCTTGGTAAACTTACTCCCAGTCCAAGAACACTAGGAGTCACATTGATGTAAGCCAAATCATGAAGTGCAAATATTGTTTTATGGATTGCAATGTTTGACAGTGGCTGATCAGCATCTGCTGTCACTCCCTTTTGGGGTAGAAAAATACATAAAATTGCCAACAAACTTCGATAAATAACTCCCATCATCAACCTGATAGTTGCTGCAAATAATACAGTGTGCCAAAAATTTATCTCAGGGTATCAATGGTTACTTGAATACAAAATGTGATTACAAATTTACAGTAGTCCAATATTCGAAACAAAATACCATCATCAGTGAAAGAACCATCTCAACCAAGAGCCTAATCTGATCGTTGAGGATCAGCCAACGATTTTATACCTTAACACTGTCGGCCTCTAACTTATAAACGGAGTATTAGTCTCCTAACGTCATTTTGGGCATATCTTCGTTTTCTCACACACGATAAACTTCTAACACCCTATCATTTATATAAGTCGATAACATGAATCGTGATGTGATGCCGCCATGTATGGTCAAGAGTCAAGATTCACATAGATTACAATTTTGACTTCCAAAAAACAATTCAACTATTATAGAACAACATATACTTTTACAAGCTACTAAATTGTATAAGGCTCAACGATCAACTTATACTTTTGGTTAAGACGTTCTTTCACGAAGAGATATATTGGTCTACATGACGCACAACAAAAAAGAAGAGAAATTCGAACTTGGGACCTAAGTACCTAACATACTCGATCAATATATAGTCAACACCTTATAATCTGCTAATTAGTTGATCTAAGAAAACACTCACCTGATTCCTGGAGCTCGATTCCTATTATTCTTTGTTACTTTGAATGTCCAAACTTTCAGGAGCAGAGGAGTTGAAGTACTAAAACTTTCTTTTTCGTTTGAACTCTGATAAAATGATTGAAACATGACGTCATCAAAGAATATTTTAGAAAATATTCGAACCCTGGTTATGTTACTTCTTGTTCATATGGACAACGACTGATTGTAGATTTGTAACACTGAAAACAACTTATAACCACTAAACAGTACTTAATTAATCACCAACAATGTCTAATAAAGATGCTAATACGTGTAAATTAAAAGTTCAGGGAAAAGTATACATAACGCGTAAAAAGTAAATTTTTTTTTTTTTTTTTTCAAAAATGAAATAATACACTACGGATATCATCAAATCAGCTCGTTATGCTAGCCCCAACACTATAACATTAGAGAGGAAAATAAGAAAAACGGTGGGTCTTGGGGTAAAAACTCCCATCACTTAGCTTTCACAGTGCTTGGGATAACATAACTGGTATCGGATGGTAACTACTCGTACTATATATATAGACGCCATCAGATACAACAACATCCAACCCTTATTCCCAAAATAGACGTCATCTGCAGATAGTATCTAATACTCGGAATCCGAACGATGAAACCTTTTTTGTTCTTCAAAAGCTCGAGCACGCATGTCCTCGATGGTCCTCCTTGCTTTTGCAAATACGTCTTCGACCTTGCCAACCCTTGCATGAAAATGGTCTTGAAGCTCAAAAACATCATCATAAGTTTGATCCAAAAACTTAATAGAAGTCTCTAAATCAGCTTTCTCTCGCTCTTCATGTTTCCTAACACAATCGAGGAGATTTTGGGCATGGCTTTCCATGCCATCGGCATAAGATCGAAATTCGGTCAAGTTTGGATCACTCAATAAGGTCCTCTGAAGTCTTAATATCTCGTTCGCAATCGACAACATTGGCCTTATTTCCGAATCAGGTAACGCACCTTCATGATGATCAACATTATTATTGCTAGTTATTGATGGCCTTATTTCCGTATTAGGTAATACAACTTCATCACTAGTTTTTGCGTCAACAGGAATACTCTCAGGTAACGCACCTTCACTAGTACCAGTTTTCGCATCAATTATAGTACTCTCGTCATCCTTTCCTGTCACATCTTCATCATCATCACTCGAACCTGAAGCATCACCATCATCATCCTCACTCGAACTAGAAGTATCACCATCTTCATCATTACTATCACTTGAACTTGAAATATCACCATCATCATCACTATCACTTGAACCTGAAGTATCATCATCATCACCACTTGAACCTGAGCTATTATTATCAGCATCATTATTGTTCATGGGAGTTTCATCATCTGCATGAACTTGAGCTATATTATCATTCTTTTCCCCCTTCTTTGCAAACAGATGATTATCATCATCAGCAGCAGCAGTATAATCATCGTCATCATAATAACAATCATCATCTGACTTAGCCTCATGACTATAAATAAACCCTGGTGTTATTGGATCTTCTATCAACTCTGCATAAGGCTCTGCATCCTTCCTATAAATACATACATAAGAAGCGCCAAAGAATTAGCTTTCACTATAATTTGATCGCTAAATTCATCTAAATTAAACTTGAAGTATCTAAACTAGAATTATCGAATCCCCATCGAGAAATAAATTGAAGAGAACATGACTTTACTACTGAAACCCAATTTTCCGTAATAATTGGTCAAGATGAGTTCTACTCCCAACGTAATTTTGACATCTATGATTCATGTGAACTACGAAGTATATAGATGGTACAAGACAACACTAAATTTTAGTATGTACTATTATTGTTGAGGTGACACATTTCACGTATGCATCTCGTCTATGCGTATTGTTAGACTTAAGATCGAGAAAGGTTAATTAAAGTAAGCATTATTATCTATAGGAGTAGTACATTACCCATTTTCAAGGAAGTGCCGGAATATCTTGAACAGAAGTCGGCTAGGAAGAGCAAAGTCGTTGCAACAACTTGTAGTCGTCACGATTCCGACAACTTGTCCATTCTTATTCACAACTGGCCCTCCTAAATTGCTTCTAAAATCGTCATATGATGCTTTATCATCATGATATGAGAAGTAACACTGCACGAAATCATCGCACGTTAAAAAAACCCGTATTAACAATATATGTTATTAGTTAAACTATATAGCACCTTTTGTAAGTAAGAATTATGTGCAATGTTCCGCAATAAGAGAAATTGTGTACAATTTCGGCTTATGGTGACAGTTAGTTGCATAATACTAACAAATAATACAGTGCCACGATAATATACTACTTCCTCCGTTTGCCCTTAAACTTCATAGGATCAATGGGCACGCTTCTTAAGGTGGGTGTACACGTTAATCGGCTAATCGAAGTTCTAAAAAAATTGCATGACGGGTTAGATTAACCGCCATGTAATTTTTTTGGAACTTAAATTAGGCAAAAAGCGTGTTCATCCACCTTAATTAAAATGTGTGTCCGTTCACTCTATGAAGTTTAAAGGCGAACGGAGAAAGTATTTGACAAGAGTTAGTCTTATACTTACCTGGCCCTCTACGGGAGACAACTTTAGAAGCTCGTGCTGTTTATTTCCTTCGTTGATTTCATAATAACTAATGGAATGTCATTAAAAAGGAAAATGTAAACAAATTAGAGGATGAAAATTTGATTTGAATGTAACAAATTAAAAATTAATCACCAGGATGAAATTGCGCCAAAAAAATCTACTCTCGTATAATTCATCACAAATTGTATTTACTTTCGTAATAGTAATGGTCGTTTTTAGTGTTTTTCAGTCTCAATTATAGAATTTGACTTATGTATTCTGTCATCGTTATTTTGTCATTTTAATATCCGTCATTGTTAATTTGTCATCTTAACGTATGTATGAAAAAGCGAATCAGTAGAGATCATACTTGCGAGTGTATCTTTTGCCCATGAATTGATTAGGAGCATTATCAATAGGGTTGCAAGTGCCAACATAAAAATGTGGAAAAAGACTGCTCTTCCTCCATTCTGAGAATTTGGGTACTTCTAAAAATCCATCTTTAGGATTAACTTTAACAAGTGCGATATTCCGCTGATAATCAATCAACACTACTTGAGCTGCATCATACTCATTTTCATGAATTACAACTTTCACCTGCACGTTACAATAATCGTAATTAATTAACCAACTAATTAAACGTCCGAGCGAGATGTCAATCGATAATAATGTAGTACATACTCGCTAATTAATTAATTAATTAAATTTTAGACCATAAGTCCACAATTAATCATGCGAGAATGAACGGTGCGGATCACCTACCCGTTTTCCTATCCCACCCCATGTACCCACCAATCGGATTCCAACATTCCATTATTTCATTTTTAAAGATTATTAGGGTATATGGATCGGAGTGGAATAGGAAAATGTGATAGGTGATCTGCACTGAAGTATGAGATTGTTACGGACCTTGGTTTGTGCTGTTTCGGAAGCTTTAAGCGATTTGAAAACACTTGCAGTTGTAACTATGTAACCATCTGGACTGAGTATTGTCCCAGTTGCTTGAATTTCACCTGCATATTCAATTTCACGACCAAATTAGAAGCACTGTACATAGTACGTAACATCTTATTCTTAGAAATGATGATGCTAGAAATGCATTTCCATAGATTATATTGTAAGTAAAATAATTAGAATTTATATACATTGTTACACCAACAAAATGATTTACATACCCTATGATAAAAAAAAAAAAAAACCAGTAAAGCTATAAACATTCACTTATAGTCTTATACGTGCATTAGGATTGCCAAAGACTAGTATGTACTAGCCAGTGAATTTACGAAGATACGAGTTAATTAAAGACGGTCTATGTTTACGTAAATGTTTTAGCAATGGTTTAATTTTGACCTTTTGTGTAAGACCAACCTACGAGATCAGGTAGTCGTGATTCAAATTGTGATAAATGACCTTGTCACAACTTCATTTGCTTGAAGGGCAAATTCTAGGGCGATCGTCTGTCACGTAAACATTGCTTTATAATAGAAAGTAAAAATAAAAAGAATATGAAAAAAAAGTTTGAAAAAGTTACCACAAGGCAGGCTAATCACGGCGATCGAAGATCTAATTCCCTTAAATGCCCTCTTTAAATCTGCTGGCCACTCCATATGTCCATTTTCAATTGTTTTCTTCCACATCAAATTTCTTTGTATATCTGTTATACCTGTTTTAATTTCTGCAACACATAAACAAATATCGATCGATAAGTACGTAATGGTGAGATACGTGTACACATTCACGTACTTACCTTTGCGTTTCATTAACAACCAAATTAAAACATATCGGAATTGGAAAAATAGAAAAAAAGACCTGCAGCAGTGTTGAATGATCGAGACACGTTAACAAATTTACGTGGCGGTCGTCGGATAGGAAGCACAATGGCCGGAGAAGTGGTGGCGGTTTTTGCAAAGGATAATCCATCACAATTAGTTGAAAAACTACGCAAACAATTGGATTTAGAGTTGCTTAGTAGCCTAATTGCTGGCTGTTGAAGTGCTCTTTTCCAACACATTTTTTTTTTTTGGCGAGGAGAAGAGAAACCCTATTGACCAATTTCTTATGTTATAATGTGCTCGTTTTATTATTTTCCTCTGTTTTACACTGAACCCTAAATTGTCGAGAGTCCATACTATGATATACTTTTGTCTTTCTTGACAAACAAGTTTTGCAACTTGCTGATTTTTTAACAAAATAATAATAAAAGCTTTACTAATCGATAATATGATTTTTTTTTTAAAGTTGGATTATTATTCTTCTTGTCAAATGTCAAATTATTACTCATATCAAGGATCTAAAAGATCGTCCTACTTACATACGTTCATTTCTATTTTTGTGTCCAATTCACTAAATTGAGGTGAAAAATCCAATTCATCAAATTCACAAATTAAAGACGCAACATTTATATGATTGTACATAAATAATCGGCATTTTACTTTACCGTTCACAATACACCTTAAGTAAAACATTTTTCGCTTGTAGAATGATTCATACTTCATACGGAGTACTTCATATGGGCAACACCAATGGTGGAGTGTCATGAGTGATAACTATGTCATAAGCGAAATCGATCTACACTTTCCGGTGGTACACAGAGGTCAGGGTATGAGACGATGGTCTCGTGTATCTCAGGGAGTCCGGGGTAGTTAGGTCATAACCTCAGAAACCTGTAAGAATCACTGAGTCATGAGCGCAAAATTTCTGCAACAATATTAACCAACTGATGTTATTCAGGAGCAAGAATTGGTATAAACTACCAAAGGGGGTATGGGAAAGGGAATTGTCAAGTGTTGAATATTTGTATGCCTGTCTATCTCAGTTTGTGCTGTACATGTTCACTAAGATGCTAGGGTTGTTGCAGGGCAGCTATCCACAGCGCACGCTAAGATGTCAGGATAATCCCGTGTGATTGTGAATGAGTCGTGTACTTTTCCGTCACTGCTCTTCTTGTACTCGAACAACAAACTCGAGTGGTTGAATGCTGTGAGTTTTAAGAATCCATAGTCAACGTCTCTGGCAATACTCCACTTCGGCTGGAGGTTTGAGAACTGTGCGAGACTGGCACCTCCACCACCAGCAACCACATGTATAGTGCCGTTTAAGGCGCCCTTGTAGTGGCTCTTCTCTTGGCTGGTACATTGACTCTGCAACAAGTAAACCATCCCAAGATCTTAAAATGGCTTAAGTTTCATAAACAACTAAGTTGAGTTGGCTACAATCTCGAGAGCACAGACTAACCTGATAGACGGGACATGTTCTCTCGTAGTTATGCACATGCCCATAAATGCCAATGTCAACCTTGTACTTCTGCCACAACTTCTGAAGGCTTTCTCTGCCCATAGGTTCCTCAAATGTTCCCTCCGCAGCATAGAAGTCACCTGAAGAATAACCGAGTACACGATGTGCAAGGAAAATTAACCATGGTTGCTTCTGTCGATCAACTGATGCAAGACAGTGTTCGATGAAGTTATATTGTTCTGTCCCCTCCCGCCAATCATGTTCTGTATCAGCTATGCAGAACCTGAACATTCCATAATCAGTGGAATACCTGCCCAATAAAAAGATGATGATTGCAAGTCAGTTGAGATAATGTCCAAGTTGTTTCAGTTAGTATATGTCATTAGGACACAAAAATATATGTACCAGAACTTATCCCGGTTTTCAGCAGGAACGTAAAACATATTCTGGGCTGGGATACCACATTCTCCTCCTGAATCCAAGTTCTGGTAAAAAGATCCTGAGTTGGGCCAATCTCGCTCATGATTACCACTGCAATAATGAATTAGCTATAGCCATGAATATATACATTCAAACAAACATGACGTTCTGAGAGGCGTTGAGAGTGAGGAACTAACTGACCTAGCAATCATGTAAGGTACGGTTGAGGCAATGGGCTCTACTTGGGCAGTAAATTGATCCCACTGAGACAGATAGCCATTAGCATAGCAGATATCGCCAATGTGAAAGACTATATCAATATCCTTTATATCATTGACAAGCTGCCTAGTAGTATTAAGGGAACCGCGCTGGAAATTGTTGTATTCATTTGAACCATCAATCTCGTCCTGAATAAAAGACACGAGAAGTTACCCCTGCTACCAGGTAAGACAGTAAAAGGAAATCATGGCTGTACAATGCTAATCCCTTGCTAAAAAACTTTAACTAACACTTCCTATAGACAATATGAACACACAATTTTATTAATAGTATCATATTGAGCTACTTCTGCAAATAACTAGAAATAATTTAAATCATGAGATTGAACTTGATGTAAGTTCCCCAAGATCAAAACTACATCCGATCTGAATCCCACATCTACGAAACAACCACCAGCACCCGACCTGATCAACAACATGAAAAGAGGAAGAAGGTAACCAGTGCAGTTCTGTTACCTTTCCCATATCTCCAAAGATGATGACTTTTTGAACAGAATCCTGACCCGGAAAAGGAGATGCCCTAAAGTGATTAAATTCACTCCATACATATGTACCATCGTTCATTTTGTGCCCCACCCTATATTTGTATCTGCAAAGACGAAATTCAAGATCAATCTGGCCAGAAACTTCAGGCATAAGTTCGGAAAGGGACGGAATTTGACCAGTTTTTGAACTTTAGTTTGGTAGTTGGTGCCAAAAGTTTAGTAGTAACTCCACAAATGCTGATCTACTTTCACAAAGACGAGGAGGAATAGAATGCAAGTTAAATATGTTAAAAGAAACATACACTAAGTTCGGCCACAGCTCTTTCAGGAAACCAGTGTGTATGAAACCAGGATCCCGCCACCCCACAGTACTTGCTGGTGCACCTGTTAATGAATTAGGAATCAATAACAGGAATCATGAACAACATCAACAACATCTTTAACCCCAGTGCCTTAAAGGCTCCCGCCATAAGGGTAAAATCAAATCTTGTCAGGTAGTTATGCTACAACATCATATGGCCGAAATTCTGGTTTGAAAACACAGCACAGTTTCGGCATATGATTACATGCTTGCCAAGCTCATCAACCCAGTCGACCTCAACTTCTAATTTATGATCCCCTGGTTTAGCTATGTTGAATATTTTAGTATTTAAATCTTTCCATTTCCAATGGAGCCAAAGACTACTTATTCTTTGGTTTTTGGGATATAATGGAATAAAGAAAAATGGCTCATAAAACTGTCTGTGCTTCTTGTTTTGTGAAGTAACAGTCAGTCGGTGCGATTCTCCACGCAATTTTCATTTTGGGTCATCCGTGCGCAGCCTCTCTATGTTTCAATAGGGGTAAGACTTGTGTGCATCCGACCCCCCATTACCCCGTCGTATGGCGGGAGCCTTTAAGGCACTGGGGTTAAAGAAAGATTGATAGACTGAACTTTAAAGTTTCCGTGGTGATTGAGTTTGACAAGCAGCCTTTCTCAGGAATCGTAAGTCATTTCCTATGAACATGGCTTTTGCCTAAACGTTTAAAGTTATACATACTGTCCAAGAGTTTGAGTTGTATAAAATAATGTATAATGACATCCAAAAATGCTGATCTAAAGGAGATACATACATATATAATGTACCTAGAAACCTTGAGATCCCTGGGATTCCACTGTATCTATAAAAATTAAAGTTTACACATTCTTCTTATAATTTATGATCTATCTAGATCCTGCAGACAACGGCATCAATGATACTAATGATGTTCCTAGAGACTCTAAGAATAACTTATCCCTATTAGCAAAATTGAAAATTCAGAGTCAATTAAGCCTATAACAGCACAGAAAAGTCATCAGATGTGCAAAGAGCATTCGATTCGGGAGGAGGGGGGACATACCACACATGCTTGTACGATCGAAAGTTAGTGTTCCAGCAGGGGACAGAGTCCTCTTTTCTCCTTTCAAACCCCATTCCACAACTGGAATTGCATCGTTGATTGAGTAGCCACTTGTCCAGGTAATAGTCATCTGAATATCAAATTAGACATTATTTAACGAAATATTCACATCAGGAAACACACACAACTGAGAGCATAATTAAAACTTAAGACATGGTTAGGAGACAAGAAAAGGTTTCTGCAGGCTCATTTAAATGCACATTGAGCACACTGAAAAAATACAATCACAATATTTGGTTTGGTCCTTTACATATGTCTGCAGATGTACAAAAAAAAGCGGATAACCTCACCTCATCCCATGATTTTCCTTGAGCCAAGCGCGGGTAAACAGGTGCATTGGGATTTGCAAAAGATACTGCATTTGATACAGCCACCACTTTCGGCTGTTGTTGAAAAGAGAAAACATGGCAGTAATGAGCATTCTTAGACATTCTTGGGGCAATAAAGCATAAGAAAGACGAAATTCTATTCAACAATAAAACATTGTCCTGACAAGTTAACATCCTTCAAACTTCCAATATTGTTCAAGATTGGGAAGCATGATAAACAATACCGCACAATGTACTTACCAGAAATGAACTATTATAAAACTCTCATCACTTCTTCACATAATTAAGTGCTACAAAAATAATAAAAAGATAGAATGCAAGAAGAAACGTAGAGATCGGTGGTACAAAATGTACCAGAAACTAACATTTAGGATTCCACCAGTAAACAGCGCAAATGAAAAGTCACTCCTTTGATTGATCAATTGAAGCTTCAGAGATCCAATTCCCGTATGCGTATACTCAGGGTTTGAGAAATTAGCATATTGATACTGCAAAGAAATGATCAAGTTAGCCTTGTGAAGCATACATACCCACACAAAGCATGTCTAAGTTTTTCCTTGAAAGAATACTTGATCAGCAGTTAAAACCTCACACTGATACATACAACGAAAAAACAACCTCATGCCCACCTTTATGGGAGCAGTACAGAGAACAGGAGGTACAACTTTGGAATTCTCTTGCACGCAAGTAGATGCACTGAAGAACAATAATCAGAATGCCGCATCATTAGTTTGTCCTTGCTCATTATTCAAAGTAATTTCATATTGGTCAATATACCACAACTGACTTCAAGTTTTTTCTGTTAAACAAGATAAGTTTCTGTTACCTGAAATTAGCAGGAGAAAAGACACCAATCCAATCGTCAATTGTTGGATTGGGATAATTGAACTCCACAGTGACCCATTCAATGCTATTCCTCTGAATGAAAATCAACAACGACATAATTACATATTCGGTCATTTTCTGAGAGCCTAATGAGATACGACATTCAAAGGAACCACAGGACAAGTTAGAGTAGGCTTAGTAAAAGTTTGAGAAGAAGCTCACCCTCTGTCCAATTATTGAAGGCGAAGCTCTGACATAAGCCTTATCATGGACTGCAACTGTTGCCTTGTGAATAGCGATTTTTGACAAAGGCTGATCCCCATCGGATATAACACAGTGAAAGTTTGTTGCACACCAAAGAATGGTCAATGCTGTAAATAATACTCCTCTCATCCCCTTCAATAGTCAATGCCTGCTGACCTTTTTGTATTGAATCACTACACAACAGCGATTTTGCTGAGTTCCAAATTCAACTTTCGAGACCGTGGTTTGATTGTTTGACACACAACTACTATTAGTAACAGCCTGATAAATTCACACCATTGCTCACATTCCCGTTT
The DNA here is from genome assembly GCA_963680865.1 of Spergularia marina. Classification (NCBI taxonomy): domain Eukaryota; kingdom Viridiplantae; phylum Streptophyta; class Magnoliopsida; order Caryophyllales; family Caryophyllaceae; genus Spergularia; species Spergularia marina. The sequence goes on along the minus strand of OY804545.1, from coordinate 5,847,138 downwards.
TAGGATTAGGCATTACCACAGGTCTCGAGGTCTTCATTTCCGACATAATGAGCCCCTCTCAAACACACGCACCAGCAAAATACTTGCAATTTTTTCTCAAACCACAAATTCTAAAATTCAAAATGTGAGTTCTCCCAAGCATTGAATGCATATTTGAATTCTACATTCTCAAATGATAGAATTGAAATGATTATGAATACCCAAATTATTGTTTCCAAATGCTATCTTAATCAATACTCAGTACATTATACGAGTACATACTATAGAAACAATTAACAGCCTATTCTGAATTTCTGATAATAAACCAACAGTCCAACACCAACACCACCACCAACCATCCCAAAATGCGGGGTTTTTCGGGAGGTCCAAATGTACGCAACCTTACCCCAAAGAGGCTCAATATCTAGCGAGGCCCGAAAAGCAAGCACAATTATACTAAGACTACCCAGTTATCAAACTAATTCTATGACTAAAGAATCACAATCAAAAAAGTTTTAAACTTTAATCAGTGAATTAATCAGAATATCTTTTCAAATGATTCAAACAAACAATCATTCATTCAAACCAACATCACAAGGAAAAGGGTACTTGCACATCAACAATATTATCCACCTTATGCAAAAATGTGAGTTTAAGGAAGTAATAATTAGCTTTATGAAATTAACATTAACGTAACAGTGAAGCTTTAAAACTGACCTGTAGGTAAAGGGGTTTGGTCAGGGTGGAGATAGTAAAAGACGAAAACAAGTTTTGGTGAAGATCTCTCGAGTCCGAAATCGGGACTATTCATTCATATCAAGTTACGCAAAAATTACCAAGTATTAGCCCGCAGTAGTTTGTACAGAATAGGAAACCTTAGAGTCCACGAGTACTACTTTTAGTTGACTTTTTTGGGTAAATTTAAGTCACCATTAATTAAGAAATAATGATAGAGTTTTGGACTGATTGGGAAACTCACTGAATAGTGTAAATACTCCGTATACTCTGCCGGACCAAGAAAAGCATATACCGTACCTTGTGGAATCATTTCTCATCTCTTTAACTGTTTTCAGCCGTGTACGATTATACGAAATATATTCCGTAATATTTAAAAATTGTATTTAAAAGTAAAAGTTTAAGACTTAAGGCAACGGATGGATGTTGAAATGTATGGAATATACTTTTGGGACTTATCATTTTAAAGGTGACTAGTTTTAAGCCCGTGCGTTGCACGGTTTAAATATTATATCATTCTTAATAATTTTTATGTTTATAACAAACTATGTTATCATTGCAATAAAAGTAATTCATAACAATTGTTGTGATGTTGCTTACATGTATTTTAAAATTTTGATCAATTAAAAAATAAAATAAATTACAAAGTTGTCTAGATTGTTCATGTTTATACGAACAACATTTCTTATCTATACACCTTTTTTTTTATACTAAATATAGTATATAAAGTCGATTGTAATCATTAAGCATTGCTTATCGGAAAATGTATAAATGGATCTCAAATTGAAATTCATATCAAATCAAATAAAATGATATATGTTTCAAAAGTTTCTGATATACTAACCAATTGTATGATCAATCATACCGTGTTTCTATAATATAGTGTGAATGGTTAATAATTAACTGTGTAATTTATCCTCTCATTTTTTGCTATTTCACCATACACTTAACTCTTTGTTCTTTCACCATATATTAAACTCTTTGAGCAGTTATTAAATGATTGACTCTTCTTTTTTGCTCTTTCACCATACAATAAACTTTTTGAGTATTTCTCAAATGATGGACTCTCTTTATGCTCTTCAAAAATCCCTCTTTTATATAAAAAAAATGAACAGATATTTAAATTTCATTTCAAATCTTTCACGAGTGCGTTGCACGGTACACATATTATATTGTGTATGATAATTCTTAATATACAAAAGTTCCACATTGAACATGTTTCTTCGATAGTCAGATGTAGTGTTTATATTTTGTTTGTTGAGTTTAGTTTAGGAATAGCCACTATCATTTTCGCAATTTTCGCTAGATGACTGCTGATTAATGCATTTCTATCAAACATATGTATAATGAAACTCATTTTAGATTAAATTTCAAAATAGGTTTAATGAGTTATATGTATTAATTTTCTGATATATAAATGAAAGTTAGAACTAATTATGTCGTGTCCCATTTAAATAACTTTCAAATTGCAATTTTATGAAAGTATGGAGTGTGTCTGATAAATGTTGTGAGAATATTTCATTCTTTGGACTCTTTCACCATTTCTCTTATTTTAAACTCTCTTTAAGTTTTTTTTTTGTTCTTTTAAAAAAAAAAAATCTCTACTAAATGTATACGGAGTAATTGAATTGTTTTGCATATCGTAAAAATATGTATATGTTAATGATATATGTTTCGATGACTACTGATTAATGCATTTCTATCAAACATACTGTATGTATAATGGAACTCATTTTAGATTAAAATTTCAAAATAGGTATAATGAGTTATATGTATTAATTTTCTGATATACAAACTGAAAGTTCGGACTAATTATGTCGTGTCACATTTAAATAACTTTCAAATTGCAATTTTATGGAAGTATGGACTCTGGCTAATAAATGTTGTGAGAATCTTTCATTTTTTGGACTCTCTCACCATTTCTCTTATTATGGACTCTCTTTAAGTTTTTTTTTTTAAAAAAAAAAAACTCCACTGAATGTATACAAAGTAACTGAATTGTTTTGCATATCGTAAAAATGTGTAAATGGATCTCAAATTGAGATACATTTCGAAACAAATGTAATGATATATGTTTTAAAATTTTCTGATACACGTAACAAATGTTATAAGTAATTATGCCGCAAATCTATTAGATACATTTATTAAAGAGTCTCACGAAAATAAGGATTCTCGATGTGGATTATTAATAATTGTCTATTTGAGTTGTTAATAATAAAATGTGAGTATTTCTCATTTTTTAAACTCTTTCAGTATTTATCTTTTGTTGGACTCTCTCTCGGTTGTTCAAAAATCCTTCTTTTAATTATTATTATAATATTATTATAATATTATTATAATATTATTATTATAATATTATTATTAATAGAAGATTGTTTAATTAAAAGAGTTTCACATAAACTTGACAACTAAATAATATTATAAAATTGTCAAAACTCTCTAATAACCTCCGGTCAATGTGAGAGCTCTAAAAAAGCCTCCTTTAATAGTATAGAAGGATTTATAGTGTTTAAACTCAAGACCAAGTCCAAATGTTGTGAGTATATGATTGGATTACGTGTCAGATTAATCAAGTGCTAATGACGACAAATTCAAGCATTATCTGTTCTATAGTTATTTTGTGGTTGTGCTACGGTAGTTGGTACTATACGAATCCATGATCATCTTTGCAAAAGAAAAACAATATATAATGCCCATGTTTATTAAATTTGGTTTATATACGTGAGCGAATTCAAATTCAAACCTAAAGAATAATAAAAAGAGCATACATACTCGTAATAATGTTTAGAGAATAATTTCGATTTTACAATTGAACAACTAACATTTATGCAATCTGATTATTTTTGCACACCCCTAGTGATTGTTGTAGGGTGCAGGGAGTGGTCTAATGAACTTGGCCACTCTGAATCTCGTAGGACAACCTAAACCAAAACAAGGATCATCATAAGTTATTTTGGTGGTTACACGATCCTTCAAAGAGAAGACACTCACATGAGAAAGAGTAGCAAGATATATACAGTCCTCCTTCACTTTGGAATTCCAATCTTTAGCCGCAAGTCCGCAACAGCAAATGCAGGAGATTCAACTCCCCAAAACAAAGCTTGACCACCAAGACATTCCATTTTCTCCAAACCCTGACTCAAAGAGAGTTTATAAACTTGCACGACAAGCTCATTCCAAGAATCCACAACCACAATCAATACATCTCCACTCGACTCCACGAGGTGTGGACTCATGTACCGATCAATAATGTTATGCAACCTCAATCGCCCAGACTTGACTAAACGCAAGCCTACCTCACCAATATCACCACACTCACTGCACCCAGCATAAAAACGTCTACAGCAAGACTCTTATCAATTGCCCACAACAATTGTTCATTTGTTCCTCCTTCCAGAATAAGATATGTTCATATTCGCTCTCACGGGAATTCGAGTAATTAACCCAACTCCTCTGACTACCATCAAGTTTAAACAAAGAAAGATGATTGTAGCCTTTTTTGACGATCAGTACCACAAATTCACAGGAAAAAAGCTCACTAGAGAATACCAAACACTGGACATGCTCCCTGCCATGTGGAGTAGGAGGTGGTGAATGGGGTGGCAGCTTGATGGATACATTACTAAACGGGTTGTACAACAGGAGTGGATGATCAGTGCCGCACATGGAGATGCACGGAGTAGCGGTGTCACGACAGCGGCACCCGAAAAGAAGCCAGCCGCCTGTGGAGGATGTCAAGCACGTCCACCCGAACCAGGGCAGTCGTGATGTACTACTTGTATAGTTGGGGTATATGTTACGCAAATAACGACATTCTGAATCATGTTCATCGTCCCAAAGACTAACAAATCTTAGACGCTTAAAATTATCTTGCAGCATTAACCAAGGTGTCCGACACGCAACCTTGGACATTGCGATCGAGTACCCACGTTTGCACGTAATACTTGATCTGATTATATCTCTTAATTCAGAGCGTTTTACATAATATGCAAAGATTATATCAAGGACATCGTCTGAAAGTTCCACAGCTCTCGTCATACTCCACCTATCTACAATACACATATTACTATATTATCATAGGACAAAAGGAGTTAAGGTAACATAATCCCCAACTGTATAAGCTTCAATCACAAGTAACATGAAGATATATAAAGCCATGATAAAAGTGTTAAAAAAGAATTGTTTGTTGGATTGAGTAGAGTATCTCACGGACCCACAACCACAACGACAATGTGGACAAACCTCCGCCAGGGCAATAAAAATCAATCTAATGAGTAGACCACTTCATGTCAACATTGGTCGATTAATTCACATATCACATCCTCAAGAGTAAAAGAATCCAACTTCTACTCGTTTGTATAAAGAAACAATAATGCAAGATCGAGCGGTAACTTACCATTCGCATACCAACCAATTTCGAAAGATGAAAACTTTATAATGAAGCTATTAAAACAACGAGTATGTGAACAAATTTATCTTTAGCTTCAATTAAAAAGGAAAGACCTGAAATCAATCAAACAATTGAAAGTGGTATAAATTTCATTACGAATATAAAACAACGAAATGATTTTTCGTTACGAATATAGTGGTATAAATTTCATAATATTTTTCCAAATACTTTTTCTTTAAATTGAGAGTCGAACCACCGTCTCCGGTTGTGAAAACGACGTACATTTATTTATGGAGGGAGTGCTATAAAACTTTCAATTGACAAAAATATAAATGGTCTTTTGGCAAAAATCAATAAGTTGTCAAAGGATTAATCCCGATTTGAAGCTAAACCTCATCATCGATAAGTCTAACGGTGTGGTGGATTATTGAACCAAATGTGGTTCGTCATATCGATGGGCAAGCTAAGTTTCGTTCTTGTAGTTTGATTGATTTTGCGCACCCCGGGTCTAACCAACCGTACCATTCTTTGTTTTATGGGACATCCATCTAAACCATATTTGGGATCGTATGTTGTTTTCGTGACGACACCATTATCCTTCAATGTGAAGACGTTCACATGTGACAGATTTGCAAAATATATAGAGTTCTCCTTCAGTTGTGGAAAATCTTTAGCCGCAACAGAAAAAGCAGGACATCTAACTCCCACGAACAAAGCTTCACCATCAAGTGATTGCATCCTCCTCGGTCTCTCGCTCAAAGAGAGTTTATAAACTCGAACATCTTTATTCCCTTCAGCATTCACAAACAACACTACCAACACATTTCCAAGCGACTCCACGAGGTGCAATCGACGGAACGAAATCTCACTCCCGAACTTCAATGGCACAGACTTGACTAGACCCAAACCAACCTCACCATTTCCAGAGTCTACCAACATGAAAACATCAACAACAGGACGGGAACCAACGGCAGCGTCAATGGCACACACCAATTGTTCTTCCTTCCAGAACAAGATATGTTCATATTGGCCCTTACGGGGATTGCGAAAGTATACCCATTGTGTACCATATAGTTTGCACAAGGCAAGATAGTAGCCCGAGATAAGTACCACAAAATCACATGAAAATTGTGAACTAGAGAATACCAAACACTGTGGAGGGTTGTCCACTCCATCATAGGATCGGCGTTTAAGATTGGACCGGCGTAATTGATAAGATCGGCGTCCATGGTCGTATAGGCGTGCAGGTGGCATAGGAGGAGGTGAATACGGAGGGAGCTGGACGCGTGCCTTGTTGAAGGGGTTGTACAACCAAAGGAAGTTTCTTTCAAGAGCATGGCCATAAAAGTTGCAACCGAAAAGTAGCCAGCCGTCTGCAGAGGATGTTATGCAACTCAATTCAAACGCCAACCGTGGTATCTCACTTGTACGGCAGGGGCGTATATCCAACCAATCACGACATTGTGAATCTTGCTCGCCCCAGAGACTAACAAAACGAACAGTGAATTGGTGTTCGTCCAACGACTTGTCCTGAAGCATTAACCAGGGTGTCTCACACCCAGTCTTAGAAATTACAAAAGAGTACCAACGTTTGCACGTAATACTTGATCTCATTATATTTCGGAATCCAACGCGTGCAAAGATTATATCAACGATCTCTGCTGGAAGGCCTGCAATTCTCTTAATGCCATCTTGATGGTCTTCTGATTCTCCTACCGTATCAACGACTCTTATCAAACCCCCCCTACAACAACACAACACATGAGAAATCTACGTACTCTCGACTGAAAGATTGAAACTTCTGTAATCGGATGAAAGAAAGTGACAAACTTTAACTATAAGCTCTCAAAGTAACATGAACAACAACAACCAAACTTTATTCACAAAGTGATTTGGGGTCGGCTAACATGAACCGACAAAACATGAACACAAACCCTAACAAAAATAAAAATAAAAAGTTAACATGAACACAAATTATGGTAACTACTCTACATGAAAACTTTATTCTTCATCACAAGTTTCGCACACCTAACGTCTAATCACTTGGCCACTAATTGAAGGGATGAAAGCAATTACCATTCTCAACAACTAGTTTAAGCAATAACACTACTCATGCATCGATATGATGAGGATCAATTGTAAACAAAATAAAAAGACCGAATGAAAAAAAAATAAAGGAAGATATGAAATCAATCAAAGAAGCGACGTACATGGAGGATTCCAGTGCGGGGGCTGCATCACATGATCCCACCATCTCCTTCGCTTGAATCACTTCTCTCTTTTTCCCTTCTTTTTGTTACTTTGGTCTTTTTAATTTTTACAGCATAGGTTAAAAACTTTAGGTTTTTCTAGTGTATGCCCTAAGCTGAGTTAATATTCTCATCAAATAAGAAAGTAAATTGGGAAAGCCCTTTTAACATCTGCCCTTGAAGCACACACTAGGAAAAATCATAAAAATTACCAGCATAGTTCAAAAAAAAAAAAAAAAAAAAAAAAAAACGGGTAAAATTAAGGAAATTATGTGGGGAACCACCTCTAACTTTTATCCTACTATTGTAATAATGATTGTAGTTATCAGCCAATAAATCAAATTTGCCAAAGGGCGTAAAAAAAATAAACAGATGAACAGGGAAAAAAGGACTTTTTAAGGTAAAATCAGGGTCTTTTGAGAAGGCAATTCGGCAACAAAGAGAAGTGTTTGTGCCCAGCCAGCATATTTCCCGTATCTTGTAACAAACGCTTCAGCAACACGGTTGCATAGCTTTGGTGACAAACGTGCACCAGCCAGTTCTGGCACCAGATATCTTGTAGCAATCCGCCAAACATGTGTGTCAACAGGAACTGCATGGTGCTGATCAAGAGAGAAAAGAGCTACACATGCTGCGACCTTTGGACCAACACCAGACAAAGTTGATAGAGAACTTATGACATCCTCAAGGCTTAATTCACGCAGCGAAAGAAGCCATTTAGCACCTCCACCAGCCTTCTCTTTCAAGGCTTTTATCGTACCCACTACGTATTTTGCTCTATAACCAAACCCTGCCTTCCTAAGCTCCGCTTCAGAAACCATAGCCAGGCGTTCCAATGAGGGAAACTCATGAAAATCAAACCCTTCAACACTACCTAGATAATTGCCTAATGAAGATATAAAATCTACCATTTTAGTGATCCTCCCAATGTTATTATTAGACGAACACAAGAACTGAACCAAGCACTCTAATGGCTCCTGCCTAAGCACCCGCGCCCCAGCCAGCTGAGGAGCTAACTCCGCAAATCGGTCATCTGCAGCTGCAAATTTCTCCCACATATCAGCCAAACAAATATTCACATTGAGAAAATCAAGCAAAGCCAACCTAGCATCATCCTCCTCCTCCGTGGACTGACTGGAAGTAGCATGGATATGGTAAGCAACATCGCCATTTTCAAGGTGCTTTAATGATACCAAATGGGACTTGACAACACCTGTGTATTGTAGAGGCCCTGTTTTCTTCCATCTGAAGGACTGACCGGTTGGGAATGTTAAAGGCAATGACAGCTCTGATTTGCCTAAATTAAGAGGCACCCACTTCTCATTTATACAAGGGTTTGGTAAGCTTTGGGTTGTCAAAGTTTGAGAAAGAGACCGTTTAGCTCTCCCTGAGGAGGAGAGAGTTTCGGAGGCTTTTGAGAGGTGAGTAATGTCAAGGGTGACTGGTGTTTGGGGTGGTGAGGCTTCTGTGGGCCGTAAAGTGGAACAAGGCTTAGAGCTTTTTCTTCGCTTCATGAAATAAGATGTTGACAGAGGTAGTGTTCTGATAGATGCGGACAGAGGTAGTGCTCTGATAGATGTTGAAAGAAGTAGCGTTCTAAAGCTCAGACAGCACATTCAAAAGTAATTTCGGATATTGATCGCTGTGTGCAACCAACTCCAAGATCCAAAAGGATTTGATTGCTCTGGTTCAAAGGATACGCTGAGAGTCTGAGACTTCAGAACCTTTCAAGACCTTTTGTTGTTAAAATCTGCATATAAACGACATAACTAAATGATCAAACCGAAATAAATCAAGATGGAAGCCTTTCCATCAACAACATATCTGTCGGCAGCATCTCCATAATTACAAAATTTCCGTATCTATCAAGTTACTTTATATTCGAACATAACAAAAGCTACCACATGTTATATAGGAGGCAAATACTATACTTTCTTACATTCAAACCAATCAAAAGAATGGCAGGGCATTCAAAGTTCAAACAACCAAAAGCAGATTCCTTGAAGTAAAGGGGTTCTCTTGCCTCTTCTATAGGTGGTTTAATCTATCTGAAGATCTATTTCTTTCAACATATTGATATTGTATTGAGCCAGTGATACAGTGACTAAAAGAAGCTTGTAACGGCAAACATGTCAAGAAAGGGCTGCGTAAAAAGTTTTTACGGTTCTCTCATTTCTCAGTGACTTATGTACCTTCGTTTAAGCCCGCTTCCTTAATTGGTCAACCTATTCTGATAATTTACCTTTTTAAAACTTATAACCTTTACTTTTGGGCCACCAAGCAACTATTTCACCTTGTATTTTTAATTATGGTTGGGGGAAAAGGTTGAGAAAGGTCCCTTAAACCTCGACAACAGACTACCATGGCAGAGGAAATTTGACTCGCAAATAAGATCACTTGGTTAAAACCAAGCACGGTCCTTCGCCTTCATAAGTCCCTAAAGAAACAATCCTGGCGGAAGACACAGATGCATAAGAAGCTAGGACAGCTACTTCTAGACTTCTATCCCATTCTTCCAAAAATAACAGGCAGCTCACCAATACTTTCGGGTAAATTACAACACCAAAACCCGAAATAATACGGCAAGATATCAACTTCTGATACAAAGATGAAGACTTGCTATCACCACAGACATTTCTCAGCCGCGGCGAGCGCAAAAGCCTACAAATTCCTCAAGGGTGGTTTGCAGGCTTGCTGCCATTATCTCCCTAGTACATAAACTACCAAAATTTGCTAAAGTTTGGATTCTATATTTGGTGATAACAATAACAATGCTTCATAGTTCATACAAATAAATTTAATTGCAGCTGAATGTCTGCTAACAGTTGAATTCCTCCAAAAGGGCAATTCTCTACCTAATCATGGAATTTGACAAATTAAATTTCATGCACAATAAAAATGTCATAATTAATCCAAACAGTTTAAACCCTCGTTATAATTAAATCAAGTATTATTACTTATGAACTGAAAGAACAAACACCCATCAAATTTGCAAATAAATTTACAATTAAATTGAAACAATAAGTAATAATGGAACTTACCAATGCATATAAACTCAATTAACCCAAATTAAATTGATAAAAAGAGGAGAGAGATAAATCAATTAAATTAAATTAAGTACCTTGTTGTAACGTGGAAACCCAGATGAACATAGTTTAACAGAATCTTCAAATTGAAGTCTTGAAAAATTTTGGGCATTTTTCTCCTGCTAATTATGCTAATGGTTTTCATACCTCAACGGTCTCAGTGCATCAACCGTCCGATTAGGTCGCCTCAACTGAGATGGTGACACGTGACAACCCGGTTTTCACCGGGTATCCATGGTGATGGCCTGGTGGGTCGGGTTATGGAAAAAAAGAAGGCAAAAATGTCAGAAGTGGGATTTGAACCCACGCCCTCTTTCGAAGACCAGAACTTGAGTCTGGCGCCTTAGACCACTCGGCCATCCTGACTTGTGATGTACAATTATGTCGATTTATCTTATTTAATACTAGTACATGTCGTTACTGGCTAAAAAAATAAAAAGGGAAAAGGAAAATTTGGAGGCCTTTTTCTTTTCGGTGTTTACTTTTTTTCTTTTTCTCAGGAATTTTGTCTAACCATTGGATTAACCTTATATATGTCTACATTTTGTTACCGTAAATGTATTACGGTAGCGCAGCGCATGCACTGAAGCACTAGTAAAGTAGTCATAGTTGTGATTTTATTTGGTATCTGAAAATTTCTTATATGAATAGGATTTAGTGCTCAAGTCGTCCAGTCCCGAGTGGGGATAATTGCTTCTATCCGTCAAGCATTGGAGTCGTGCCTGAATCCTTTGTTCGTTCTTCTATCATCTGCACTTGCCTTCCTCAAAGGAAGAAATAGTGAAAGTAAGTAGCTCACGGGGAAACGAAGCCAGTGCAGAATTTCCGAGTGAAAGGCAATAGGGGACGTACCCTATGTGAATTTCATGCAGTTCTACTATGAAAATCAAGATTTGCGTAGTGGTTAGAAATCAACGTGCTGGGGATTTTCCAAAATTGGAATTCTCATATCCACACCAATGCATTGCTCGCCTGCGCCTATGCATAATAATACTACTCGTATTGTCTAGTTGTCTACCATATTTAGAACGTTAACCTCCTAGCTCCCTGATCAGTGAAGCTACTGAGAAATAAAAAGTATTCCATCAACATCAATGTAGCACACTAGCACAAGTAGTTCACAACACCTCTCCAAAAAAAAAAAAAAAAGAGGCAAAAAAATAAAATAAAATAAATTGTAGCACAACACCAGAAGCTCAAATTCATCAGCTTCAAATGATCATGTATTCATGTGTCACGAATAGTACTCCTCAAGAGATCAGAAAGCCTGATGAAAAATCAGAAACTCATAAGGATTATATGTCAGAAGTTGTCAACAGCGACATAGTGCCTCAAAGGCTCCCCGCCAAAGTTCATGTAAGGGGTCAGATGCATGCAGCCTTTCCTTATCCTAAAGCGTCAAAAAGTCTTTTCTTAAGTGAATCGAATTTAAATTTGAGATGACTAGGATCACCAAGTCAGAACGCAAGTTTCCGTCATTCCCTGGAATTGGAAACAGTAAAACCCTTCCGAACTGAAGAGCCTAAACCTGTACTAATCAGCATCTGAACCAATACAAGAAATATCCTGGAGCTGAGCGTACGAGCATTAATCCTACCCTAGAAACAGAAATACCCACATTAACGGTTGGTCTGATTCTCTAAACTGCCAGAATAATACATTTTGCCAAGGTCCATGCGTATATGACAACACGAGGTTGGTGACAAGACGGGCAATACCAGCCTAAACTACTCATTGAACAGTACTGCCAGTAAAAGAAGGAATCACATAAATGCCAATGAGAGAAAAAGAACTGTAACATCCTAGCTCTGCATATGTTCCTTGCAAAATTCAGGACCGCTAGCAAACTGAATTTGTACATTAAGCAGTCAGAAACATCTTTAGTGTACAGAACCAAAAGAAAGAAGGGTAAAGACCTAACGCCAACAAATATCAATTCAGATAGGAAGAGTGGCATGACAAAGAACCTGGAGCGAAAAAAACAGGGTATTTGATAGTAAACCATTAAGCTAAGTTCATTAGTATTTCATAAATTTGGAGCAGTAAGACAGGCATGTTAGTTTCAATAGTGAACATACATCAACGAGTTTCCAATATCTTTTCTCTCCATTCAACAAGCTGAAAACTAAACGGGCCTTCAAGAAGACCAGATGCTACAATAAAGGACAACAGTCATCTCACCAGACAAGAAACTTAAACAGAAATACTTAAACAGAAATGGGATTGAGGTTTGAGGATTGAGAATTTCCACAGCTGCAGGTAAGACATGCTCCTTAAGTACAAAGTCTGAACACTGAGGATTTACAGAGTCCAATTTGGACTGATTTACCAATTACCATGACACCAGACAAAGCACTTAAAACAGAAATGGAAAGTAGATCAGGTCGGAGTCGGGCTAGCTTCGTGATTGAGTTGATTATTCTCGAATGAATCATCTGGAATCATTTAAGAACAAAGACTATGTGTCTATGTCAGCAATAATGTGTTATGGTACCTTTAAAAAGGTGGCAAAAATGCTGATGCTAGAAGAATGGATATGCAATTGCGCAGCAGGGGTTGATATGAGAAAACCAAGGTGGATCTGAAATACCTGCATCTCGTATTATCAGTTAAAACAAGTTAGCTGGTTAAAGGAGGGATAGAACCAACTTGTACTTCCGAGATATTATACAAGATGAAGACTAAAATATGAAGCTATCAAAAAAAAAAAAAAAACCTACTTCACATGTAAGAAGGGAACAATGACCATTGAAGGGAAAGGAAAGGTAAATGGTTTATTTTCTATTGCCCTCAACATTTCCTGCGCTTACGGGCAAGACATGTAAACCAGAGCTCAGAGATTTAACAGTCGATAAATGAGAACAGAGTATACAGGATGCAGCAGTCAGCAATTAACGATAGGTATACTATCTACAACCAGTGCTTCACAACATAACCATTGTCAACATCACATGCTTGTCAGCAACATTGACAATACTTTATGAAATCTTAAGCATTTAAACAACCATACATCCGAGTATACGAAGATCACAGACTGAAGCAGCAACTTCTATTCGATCATTTAGATTCATCAAGATGCCACGTGACAAATATTTGTGGACAAACAGCCCAACAGGCAATAGTTCATCAACATAATATCAACAACAAACGTGTCCGAGAAGAATTTTGGGGCTGGATAACATTCAAACCTGAATAATCATATGGAAAGAGGAGATATCAAAATTCTGAGTATATGCATGCATTGTACAAAAAGAAGCATATGTACAGACCATACTACAGCATAGATATGACCAAATGAAGCAACGTCTGTGCAAACGAGCCATTATTTGTGGACGTGTTCATTCATGTATTTTAGCACACATAAGTAGCAAAACCTCAAAACAGTGAATGGAACAATGAGAAATGAGATGAGAAATGAGAGATTACTAAATATAATGAATAAGCCTGGTACAAAAAAACTAAGAATGTGTATAGCTTAACAATGCTTTATTGAAAATCTTGTTCTTATTGCAAATATTCCATCAGATACATGCCTATTTAATATTCACGTCATACACACTACTGGGGAAAAAAAAAATCTATTGACAAGCCTGTCTACGAAACCCGAAATTTGATTAGAGAGTAAGAAACAGAGGAGACAGTCTTGAAACATGCAACTATTAAATGGGTGAACCTGCTAAGCCCAAGCGTCTCCTGATCCCAGTATATTGGAAGGCAGAAGCTTCGATGAGTTCAACCCGCATTGCAACTGTATTCACAACCTGTGGGTGAGCAGAACCGCATTAATAAAACTCGATACAGACAAGAATACAAAAGACATCTAGTTAATAATCTAAAGGTTGATAAAATTACTGTGACGTGTTTTCCCCCTCTTTTTACACCATGATTAAGATGAAATATGTACAGCGAATATAACTTTATAGTATATCCATGAGTTACAAAAATATTCAGACAGAGAGAAATTGATGAGGATTCAACCCGACCGAGCAAAATAATAGTAGGGAGAAAAGCCAAAATATCTTAGGAATGGAGATGTGTGCAGGGAAATGAAGAAAGACACTCACCTGAATAAGGTGTAACATGTAAGCTCCAGGTGGAGTTACAGAAAGAGATCCACTATTGTGATAGATAAGCATCCTTTGGCCCCCTCTCGTCATTTTTCAAACAAGAGAGTCAACAAAAGGTCAAGAAGCCACCCACGGGCGGCCACAGCTATAGCAGCTATTAGATTCTCATAAGTTAACTCATCATCCACATCCTCCAGTGATAAACCGAATACTGTCGCCTGAAGGCAGTCAATAAATGTTCAAATGATTTCAAGCATTCAAGCCGGCCCAATTCTTGAAAGCAATCAAAGCCTCCATCTTATGAACACTTCTCTTCCTCAACTTTGACACCTTAAGTTTCTTATGAGTTTCCATAAATGCTTGCTTGTACCTCCACTTATCCACAAAAATTTTCATCTCCTGAGATGTGTCCACTACTTGCATGACGGCATCAAAGAATCCTCCTTTCACTAAAGCATAAAGGAAAGCATCAGTCAAGCTGTGATTTAGCTTAAAACCGTTCGAGGAACCACCTGTGATGTGCTTCTTGACATCATTCCATAGCATCAAAACGTTGAAGTACTTTGCAGCAGATACATGACCGTTGATCAAAGACAAATATGTTTGCTCATTAGGCTCGTAATGCAGAAAGACCATCCTCCTAAACGTCCTCTTAGCATCGTCCATCCGACTAGCCTTGCAGAAAGCATGTATAATAGAGTTCCAGTCATGTGTTCCCACATCAATACGAGGATCCTCGACAACCTCATCCAAGAACGCTGCCATAAGTTCAGGACGATTATTCTCGGTCAGGCCAGTCATTATAGTAAGATAACTTCCTTTGAGATCCGATATTCTTGCATCCCTCATGTCCCTAAATATCGAAAAAGCAGACTGGAAATCCTGGCTTGCCATAGCTGCCTCTATCAAAGAGTCATAACAACTAACATCCAGTTGAAGGCCAGAACTATTAATCTGTGCAACCAATTGTGCAGCTTCAGCTGTTCGCTGCTCTTTGCAGTAGGCTTTCAATATTGACAAATGGACCCCAAGGCCAATTGTAGCGCCTCGTGCAGTCATCTCGTCAACTATACTGTGTGCCTTATCCAGCATTCCAAGCTCAACACAAGCAGTAACAATGCCGAAACCAACAGACTTTTCCACAACAATAGGTTCAGATTCCAACAACTGAGCTTCAATAACCAATACCGCTAAATCCCTCACAGTTCCCTGACTAAGAAACCCTTTCACAACTGCACAGTAAGTCTCAGCACTGAACTTCAATCCCTCTCCATCCCCTTCCCTCAAACCACTCAAGATAGTCTTAGACACCGACTCAAGACTCCCTGCCTTTACATAACCCTGAATCAGATTACTCAGGAACCCGATTCTGTCCTTTAACCCAAACCCCCTCATCAAACCTTCCAGCTCCACTACCTTCCCTTCCAACCCCTTCAATGCATACAAATACCCAAGCAACCCAAAACTCACCTCATCAGGCCTAACCCCGAAAAAGGTCATCAACTCGATAACTTTCTCGGCCTCCTTAACCGACTCAAGCTCAAAACAACACCCTTCCAAAGCGGCATTACAAGCCGGCAAATCCGGCTTCATACAATCCAACTTCTCATCAATCACAACCCTACAATTCTCATGAAAAACACCCAAATACCCAACAAAGCTCCCACCTTTCTTACTAATCTTCACAATCACACTTCCCCAATAATCAAAAGGCACAAAAAACCTATTCTTAAACATACATTTAAGTAAAGCAAAAGCAGGAGCAGCAGTATTAGCAGCAAGCATACACTCCAAAACACTCCTAACAGTATCAAATTCTAACAAGTTTGGATTTTTCTCTACCAAAAACACAACAGAAGCAAATGCCCTTTTCAGATTATGCACATCATTAACAGAAATTAAGTGGGTAATCATCAAATTAGTGAGAGACTTACTAGGTAAGCAACAAACATCATTATTACTATTATTGATAAGGGTTTTGAATGATTTCCAAGCTTCATCAGTATTAGATGAGGAGAGGGAAAGTTGAAGGGCGGATTCAAGGGTAGTTTTGTCTTTTTGAATCAAGGGCGAGTTTGGGGGTTTTGAGGAAGTTGGTGGTTGTGATTGTTGAGAAGAAGGTTTGAGAGAGAAAAGAGAAGGTTGGAGGAAAGAGTAAAGAGATGGGTTTTCTGGGGTTTGGTTGTAGCTTGTTGAGGAAGATGAAAAGGGTTTTCCGGCGGTGGTGAATGGTTGCCGGAGGTAAGAGAATGCCCTTCTCCGCCACATACTCCGCCGTGTTTTTTCAGGGTTTCGGTTGTTTGCTATACATTTCGTAATTCCGCCATTGGAGTTTTGTACCAAAAATAAAATCAGTATTAATAAGAATTTTTAACTAGATTGGATAGAGTAATCAGGAAGCTGGAATAGCTCAGTTGGTTAGAGCGTGTGGCTGTTAACCACAAGGTCGGAGGTTCAAGCCCTCCTTCTAGCGTTTTAATTCTCTTTTCAGTCTATTTGTAATTTTGTAAATTAGGCATATTTTTTTATACTTGCAAGCACTTTAGTTCGTCAATTGTGTGTTTATTACGCTAGTAAAATTGAACAATTATGCGAATCTTCGTCGCAACTCTCTAAAAGTCAATTCTACACTTGTGAGTTGTTCATTTAAGACACAAGTAAGAGACCAAGATTAAGAAAAAAAAAAAGTAGCTAGCTTTCATTCATTTAGAATTTAGATCAATGATGCACCAACATTACATAAGCAAGCCTCATAATAGTAGAGACTAATTTTACCAAAAAAAATAAAAATAATAGTAGAGACTAATTATAATTAAGATAAGATTAAGATGTAATTAACTAGTTCTGGCGGAGGCTACTGAAGTAGGAAGCAGGGTTGCTCTCAAACACATTCCTGGAAATTGTGACCCCTGGTTGTCCAGGAGCCTGCCACCCACAACAATACTCGTTCCGGAACCTGAAAACAGCGAGGCTAGATAGCGCTTCACTGCAACACCAGCTACAGCAACTGTAGCTCCTACATATTTGGCCACTGTATTATTGTTGTTACCATTACCAGCATTAAGACAAGTATCTGAACAACATTATGATAGGAACACAAAGTAGTTTGACAGTCAAACAACTAAGAAAAATGAGCAAAATCAGAATTTAGCAGGATGGCAAGGCTCAGAATTACATCAGAAGACAGTCATCTTTATCATACTCGTCAAGGATTCCAAATTCTAGTACATCTGGTTAATTATTACAACCGCACACTACCAGTAAACTATTCTATATCACACCTGCAAATTGTATCAACTGCACCAGCAACTATATGAACTATACCCTGCAAACCACATGAACTACACCAGAAAAGCTATATGAGCTCAATTGACAACTTCATTGTTGTTCTCTGACTTCTCTCCTCATCTGATCCAACCACTCCCGAAGACTGTCCGCCACTGTCTGAGAAAAAAACGGATGAAATTCAGATGCATCAGCAGATGTCGCCTCACCATCAGATGCAGCCTCTTCGATGTGGATAGAATCAACTCCTGTCAGGTACATAATATCCCCAACTCCAACTCCCTGATAACATATCTTCATCATAACGCACTTCAGAGGTGGGCCAATTAATCTCACATAGAACTGCCCTTCTTCCACAACCGAAGCCAACTGCAGAGAAAAAGCATAGAACCAAAGAAACTTGGCATGACTTGGGAGGTTTGCACATGGCACTGTCATGGCGTACTCATCCTCCTCTATGTTAGGACCAGCTGAAATTGAACCTTGGCCTGACTGTACCATTGCTGAGACTAGTGGACAATCAGCTTCATTCAAATCAATGATAAACCTCTTCCACTTGCTGCGTGGCACCAAACCCTCAGTTGACGACACTGTCTTGAAACCAGGGAAGATATCATCCTCAATTTCAGGTTCGACCAATTTAATCTGGAACTCGCTGTCTCCTACATACAGCAGTAAAAGTAATCAAATAATATCTACCTATACACATACATACTTAACTACTACGATGAACAATCTGTTTAACTCTCAGGGCTACATCTAGCAATGGCTTTTTGCTTTAAATTAGAAGAAGACCCTCTAATCTCACACAGTCACACTCCCATTGAATCACAGAAACAAAGTTCCAGACTTCGGCGACCTGAGTAGAAAACAGAATGCAATACAATGCCTAAATCTCATTGACAGTGAAGACAAGTAGTTTTCAGTTTCTGCTGCAACAAACCCGGTTACATTGCGTGCCTAAGCTTACTCAGTACTCTAACTTAATTCCTGGTAACAACAATACTAATAAGCCCTAATCCTATAACAGTTACAGCAAACTCATAAATTCCAATCAAAGTCTGAATTCTGGGTTTCTTGCACATCAAAATCCCGTATATTTGACACTGATGCCCTCCCCATCAAACACAACTTTCCTCGACAAAATGAAAAACCCACAAAACATTATAGCAATACAATAAAAAAACATACCGAATTCAAACATTAGTAAATTATACACAACATGGTGCAACACCAAACAAGACGAAGAATGACCAACCCACAAAAGAAAAGTAACACAGAAGATATGAATTCAACAATAAAATCATAACAAGTTGACAGAAATTGAAAAGAAAGTGAATTTCTTTAATTACCATGTTTGAAGAGCAGATGAGTAGACCGAACGTAAACAGTAACAGTCTGCACATTTGAAGGAAAGTACCAGAGTTTATGCAGAATTCTCCCAATATCCACCGTTTTCTTGATGTGCAACCCATCAGAATTATCAAACTCAACAGGAGTGAAACAGAAGCAACCCATTATCTTGCCGTTCCGGACACTGATATCAACCGTCTCCTTCGATATCTCGATAGATCCAAGACCAGTAGGGTTGATATCAGGCTCAGCCAAAGCAACTAAGGCCCGTTCGAGGATAACCCTATCCGCCTCGAATTCTAACAGCAATGGGGTTTCGGCGGTGATTTCTTGGACAGGTTCAGTTTCGTGTACGGGTTCGGGTTCGGGTTCGGGAATGTCCAAAGTAACCGAGGGTGAGGTGCCAAATTGAAGGACAGCCATAGCCAATCTTGGAGAGGAAAAGAAAATGGAGAGAGACAGTATGAGATGAGTAAAGTTGCGCGGGATTATGTATTCTTTTTACTTCATGTAGTCACACACTCACACATACGTGTGGGTCACTCAACACTCGTACCTCCGTATGAACACTTGGATTTTCCATGTACTATTAACGGGTTTCCGAAATTCTTTACTCGATTAAGTGATAATCTCACTTTAAAAAACAAATTGTGAGACTTTTTTTTTTTAATTAATTCAAGAGAATATCAGTTAATTACGGAAAATAATGGGTACACGTAGAGCTGGCAATTCGGGTCACGGGCTGCTGGTGGCCCGCTCGCCGGCCCGGCACGGGCACGAGCCCGGCCCGGGCCGCACGAAGCACGACGGGCGTGACCCGGGCCGCGGCCTTCAATTGGTTGAAACTGTCGTGCCTTGGCACGGCCCGACACGAGGCACGATGGGCCGGCCCGCTTAAGGCACGAGGAAGCCGGCCCGCCCAAGCCCGAATTACCATTTTTTTATACTATTTTTGAAAAAAAAAAATGAAATTATACTATATTTCTAAAGGCCCGAAGCGAAGCCCGATATTTGGCACGAGCCCGGCCCGGCCCGAGCCCGACGTGCCTCGTGCCGTGCTCGGGATGACATTTGAAATTTCGGCCCGGCACGAAGCCCGTGCCCGTGCCGGGCCTACGGGATGGTTGGGCACGACGGGCCGGCACGAGGCACGACACGGCCCTGCCCGCTGCCAGCTCCAGGTACACGTCAGAAAAATCCTACTATTTATTGCAAACATTCAATTTGCTATGTTGAGTCTACAAATTAATCGTATCACTAATTTGGTGGGCCAGGTCACGTTCGAGCTACCTATTTGTATCAATCATACTCATTTCACAAAAAAAAAAAAAAAAAACATTATTAGATAATTACACCGTACACATACTCCATCCTACTCACATAGATCTTCCCCTTTCGAAAATAGTGATACTTTTAAGTGAAGAACTATTTGTCGCCCGCTCTTTTACTAATATCGCCCAAAATATTACCATATTACCCTTCACTAAAGAAAGTTAGTTATGCTGTTGTGGCAGACGGTTATAACTAACTATCTACTATAAATAGTGTTGTGGACTGCCAAACCGCCGGCTCTACAATTAGTATGATACTGTCCGCTTTGGGCCCGACTACCAGCCCGAACGGTTTTTCAAACAAGGGTATCTTTTCAACCCAAAAGGCCTCATACTATATAGCGTGAAGGTGGAACTTTATAAACAAGGATTCTAGTCCTTGTTTCTTCAATGTGGAACTTGGGTTGACACCCCAACAAATAGCGATCAAGCTTGTAAGCTCATTTGTTAGGTTGTTGGAATATAATCAAGATAGATTTTTTTCTCTCATTTCTCATCAATCTTCAACCACAAGATACATAATTCTATATTCTTCTCATGGTATCGAGCCCAATTCGATCCGAAATTCCGCACAAAATCTACTGAATTCAATCGAATTTACAAATTTTTTGTCGAAATTATCCTTATTTCGACCAAATCAACTGGTTTTTTTCAAAATCACTCCAAATTAAACCCAAATTTGCTTCAAAATTGAAGCGTACAAGTTACGATTGTACAACTCAATGATCTGAAACAGGGAAATCAGACTTTGGCTGAGTATCATATAGCGCATGGCAGGCTTAAAAATATTTAGGAAAATATGGCTTCTATTGAGAGCATCCTTACCTGCAGTTGTGGTGGAATGGAGCAGTGTTCCTGCAACATTTTGAAGCAACTGGTAGATGCTCAGAAGAGACAGAAAGTGGTGAAGTTTCTCATGAAAATTGATCCTTATTACTCTACAATCAAGGACAACATTTTGACAATAGTGCCATTATTACCTGAATTCACTACTGTCTATAGTCAATTGTTGAGAGCTGAAAGGCAGAGGCATATGTCACAGTTGTCTAACAGCCAGGATGTTAGTGCAGCTATGGCCATTGATATACAACCACCAACCTCTAGCACTGTCAACAATGCCAAGTTTCAGTCTCAATCTGATGTTGGAAAGCCATTTAACAAGTTTGGTTTCACTGACTATAAAGCTTACAGAGAGTTCAAAAGGACAACAGTTTGTAAGCACTGCATGTAACAGTGTTGAAATGTGACTTGTATGGTCGCATTGTGGAGCTATGGGTTGGAGTTAGATTTGTAGAGGGTGAGAAAACTAAGGAGAAAGAAAAGTCGAGTTCAGAGACTTTTGGCGCTCCGCGCTCTGGAGGCCGCGGGCTGCGGAAGAGCAACGGCAGAAAAGAGCCTCGGATGCAGAGAGTTGGCGCGCCCCGCGCCGTAGTGGTCGCGGACCGCGAAGGTGGTCGGCGTGGTCCGCGGTGGTCTCTTGGCGGGCCGCGCGGCTTAGTCGGTTTTCGGCGATTCGCTTTCCTTAAGCCGTTTTCTCGTGTTGTTGTATTTAATTAATTCCTAATACTGTTTTCTTGGGTTATTTAGTAGGTTTAATATATAAACACCTACAATAACCTAGCAATAGATTAGGGGAGATTAGAGAGCAAACACAAAGGGTTTTCTTGAGAGCAGTTCTAGCAAAACCTAGGCAATCATCTTGTAATCTGTAAAATCTCCAAACATAGTAGAACGATTCCCTTGCCCAGTGGACGTAGCTATCACACCGATAGTGAACCACTTAAATCTTGTGTGTGTTTATTATTGTTTGTTTGTCTTTTTCGTTCTTGATCAACGCTTCCGCACAACAAACAGGAAAGGTCATTTGACAGCTGAATGCTTCAAGAAGCCTGGAAACAAGACTCCTGATTGGTACAGGCAGCTGCAGCAGAGTAATGCCAGTGGAAAATGTTACAGTAAGCCTGGTTACCGTAATCTCAGATAAGAAGCTAAGCTTGGAGCTCAACAATGGAAGATTTGTGAAAGAAGAGTATTCAAGAAATTAGATGAAGAAGAAGAAAAGAATGAAGAGAAGAGTGAAGAAGAAGTTACAGAAAGAAGACAGAAGAATTGAGAGGATTTTGAGGAGAAAATTGTAATATTATTCATCATTTTTGTATTACATTTGTGGAGTATTTATACTTGAATTGTAACAGAATTCTTCCAAATGTAACAGATTTTCTAAAGCATAACAAACTCCTAACCGACTTTTAACTACTTTTCTACAACTTCTTTTATTTGCAATTTGGTCCCTGATTCTAACACCATAACATCCCTCCCTTCTTCAGAATTGACTTGCCCTCAAGTCATCTCTGGACTCAGAAATTTATCAGCAAACTCAGGAAATTGCACCCTGAATTCATCTGTTGGTTCCCAAGTTGCTTATACTGCTGAAAACCCTTCCCATTGAATCAACCATTGAGACTGAGACTGATTCCTGACTTTGACCACCCTGTGATCCAGAACAGCAGCAGGTTGTGGCACAAACTGAGCATCCTGGTTTTGAAACCAAGCTGGAATGTGGGTAGCAGCAGGTAAAATGCCCCTAAAAACCTTCAACTGAGAGACATGGAACACATTGAAGATTTTGGCAGATTCAGGAAGTTTCAGTTGATAGGCAACCTTACCAATGACATTAGATATCTGAAAAGGCCCATAATATTTGTGAGATAATTTTTGATTACTCCTCTGGTGAACTGAGCTCTGTCTGTAAGATTGCAACTTCAACCAGACCCAATCACCCTTATTAAAGCTTCTTTCAGACCTATGATTATCAGCCTGCTGCTTCATTCTGTTTTGAGCTGTCAGTAAATGTTGCCTGACATTATTTATCATTGCTTCTCTCCTTTGCATTGTCCTGTCAACCTTATCCACCTTAGATTCTCCTGGCAGATATGGCAGATGCAATGGTGGTTTCTGATTGTATACAACTTCATAGGGTGTCATACCAGTTGCTGTGTGGTAATGGGTGTTAAACCACCACTCAGCAAGAGGCAGCCACATACTCCATTCTTTAGGTCTTTCTCCACACATGCATCTCAGATACATCTCCAAACACCTGTTGACCACTTCAGTCTGGCCATCTGTTTGTGGATGATAGGCAGACGACAGCTTGAACTCAGTGCCATGCAGGGAAAACAATGACTGCCAGAATTGACTGATAAAGATTGAATCTCTGTCACTAACAATACTTCTTGGCCAGCCATGTAGCTTGAAAATGTGATCTAGGTAGGCCTGGGCCACCTCTACTGCAGTAAAAGGGTGTGATAAAGCCACAAAGTGAGCTGCTTTACTTAATCTGTCAACTACTACCCATATAACCTCCTTGCCTTGAGATTTTGGCAAGCCTGTGATGAAGTCCATAGATATGTCGACCCACACTTCTTCAGGCACTGGTAAAGGTTGAAGTAGGCCTGGATAAGCCACATTTTCAGATTTAGATGCTTGACAGGTTAAACAATTCTTGACAAAATCAGTAGCATCTTTGAACAGGCCCTTCCAATGAAATAATGCTTTTAGCCTTCTCAAAGTTCCATCTCTACCACTGTGTCCAGCCTCTCCTGTAGCATGATGCCACTTCAGAATCTCATCTCTCAATGCCTTATCTTTTCCAACATATATTTTACCATCCTTCTTGACCAAACCATCCTGAAATTTGTACCCTTTCACTTGACTGTTTTGCTGCAGCTTCTGAAGTATATCCTGAATATGACTGTCTGCAGAGTAGCTAGCCTTGATTCTCTTCTCCAAGTCTAAATCCACAACAGATATGGCTAGACAGAGCAATTCAGAACCCTGTACTCGAGATAGAGCATCAGCTGCCAGATTTTCTTTTCCACTTCTATACTGGATCTCATAATCAAAACCCATCAGCTTAGATAACCAAAATTGTTGGAAGGGAGTTGAAATCTTCTGCTGTAGTAGCCATTTCAAACTTTTCTGGTCTGTTTTGATTATGAAATGATGCCCTGACAAGTATTGTTCCCATTTCTGAACTGCAAACACAATTGCCATCAACTCCTTTTCATATACTGATAACTTTTGCCATTTAGGTCCCAATGCTCTGCTGATGTAAGCTAATGGGTGGCCTTGCTGCATCAGGACAGCTCCTATACCTTCATTAGAAGCATCTGTCTCTACTACAAATTGTAAAGAGAAATCAGGAACAGCTAATACAGGTGCCGATGTCAATGCCACCTTTAGCTTTTGAAAAGCCTGCTCAGCTTCTGCATTCCATTTATATTCCCCTTTTTTAAGTAAATTTGTCAGAGGTTTGCTGATAAGAGCATAATTCCAGACAAACTTCTTGTAATACCCAGCCAATCCCAAGAAGCTTCTAACATCTTTTGCAGATTTTGGTGTGGGCCAATCTGATACAGCTTGAATCTTTTTCTCATCTGTCTCCACCCCTTTTCCTGATATGTAATGTCCCAAGTATTCCACTTTCTCAATAGCAAAGCTGCACTTGGACAACTTAGCAAACATCTGGCTGTTTTTCATTAATTGAAAGACTAATCTCAGATGTTCCCAATGCTCCTCCTGACTTCTACTATACACCAAAATATGATCAAAGAAAACCAACACACATTTCCGGAGCAATGGCTTGAACACAGCATTCATCCAACTTTGAAATGAGGCTGGTGCATTTGTAAGACCAAATGGCATTACAAGGAATTCATAATGCCCACTGTGAGTCTTGAATGCAGTCTTGTATACATCAGTGGCATGCATCCTCAATTGATGGTAACCAGCTCTCAAATCCAATTTAGTAAAGATTGTTGCTCCAGCCAATTCATCAATTAGCTCATCTATGACTGGGATTGGAAACTTGTCTTTCACAGTTTTACTGTTCAAATCCCTATAATCCACACAAAGGCGCCAAGATCCATCCTTTTTTCCCACTAAAACCACAGGAGATGCAAAAGGGCTTGAACTATTTTGAATAATTCCACTATCCAACATTTCCTGAATAAGCTTTTCTATAATGTCTCTCTTATTAACAGGATATCTGTAAGGTCTAATGCTTACAGGTGCAGCATTGTTCTCAAGTGGGATTCTATGGTCAAAAACTCCCCTTGATGGTGGCAAGCACTTAGGTTCCTCAAACAAGCATTGATATTCAGATAACAAATGCTGTAATGAAGATGGATACTTATCTGAATTAGCACTGACAGCATTGCAGGTAATAGAATTTTCTGCTGTCTCTTCTGAAACCAGCTGAAGAAAACACAGTTGGGTGGCATTTGACAGGCATTGGTGGCCAGACTTCCCTTGCAGCATCTTTATCTTTTGTGCAGGAATACCTTTCAGCACTACTGAATCACTCCCCCATTGAAACTGCATGACCAATTGCTTGAAATCCCACTGGACAGGCCCCAATGTGCTCAACCATTGAACCCCTAATACCATATCACAACCCCCCAGATTAATCAGAAGTGCATCAGATGAGAATTTTTTATGTTGCATTTCCCAGCAAAACCCCCTTGTAATGCTTTGACAGGGCAAATGATTGCCATCTGCAACTGTCACAGCTTGTGGAGTTATATTCTCTATCTTACACCCTAACTTCTTGGCCACTTGAATGTCCATGAAATTATGAGTGCTCCCTGAATCTATAAGAATATGCAAGGGCTTCCTGTTCACAAAACCCATGACTCTCATAGTTTGAAAGCCCTGATTTCCTGAAAGAGCATTCACTGATATACAGGGTTCCCTTTCCATAGTTTCACTTATACCCTCTTCCTGACAATCATCATAACCATC
Source organism: Spergularia marina (assembly GCA_963680865.1). Classification (NCBI taxonomy): domain Eukaryota; kingdom Viridiplantae; phylum Streptophyta; class Magnoliopsida; order Caryophyllales; family Caryophyllaceae; genus Spergularia; species Spergularia marina. Next base: position 5,820,861 of record OY804545.1, on the reverse strand, counting down.
CACTTCTTCCTGATTACAGTCAATTTCCACCATGAAAACCTGTTTTTCCCTGAATTTACACCTATGGCCCCTGCTGTAAGGCTCATTGCAGTAGTAACATTCACCCTTTGCTTCTTTTGCTGCCTTAACTTCTGCTGAAATGTAATTTCTTTGACCTGTTCTCAAGGGATAGTTTACCACAGGATTCTTCAAAGCTGTTGAAGCTGGTGGTGTAGGTAAAATACCCTGTGAAGGATTTGTTGCAGTCTTAGAAAAATTCCCATCAAAGGCCTGTTTTGGCAGCATTCTTGCAGTAGCATTAAGTGACTCTTCCTGACATCTGGCCAAATTTATTGCATCAGGTATGTCTGCAGGCCTGAATGCCCTGACCATTGGCTGTACTGCAGGTTTTAACCCTCCAATAAAACTGTCAAGAAAGTATGACTCAGGCAATGTAGGGTTCCTTTGCTTCACCAAACTTTTCAGTTTCTCAAACTCATCAACATACTGATCCAATGATCCTGATTGCACCAATTTGTTGAATTTCTCAACCACATTGTAACTGTTCTCATCTCTAAACCTTGCTGACAATGCCACCACAAATTCAGCCCAAGAAGCATTGGCGTTAGCTGTCATGTAACAGGTTGCCCAAACTGCTGCCTTTCCTCCCATATTCAGGCATGCTATATCAACCCTTTGATTGTCAGCAATTTTGCAGAGCTGGAAGTATTTCTCACACCTGCTAACCTACATTAAGACATCAGATCCATCAAAACTTGGAAATTCAAGTTTTGTGTTGTATCCAAGATTTCTGGTGGTGTTGTTCCCTGCAATTTCACCCTGGTTTTCCCCCTGGCGTGGTGTCTGACTGTTGGTTTGCAGAGTCTGCAGCATCTGCATAAACCTGGCTTCCATCTGCTGCATTTGTTGGTTCTGCTGCTGCATTTCGTTTCGGAATTGATTAAAGTCTTCAGAATTAGCCATGGTTTGTCTCTGCAACGGTTGATCAACCTGGTAAGCCTTCGAATTCTAGCCAGCGTAATGTCGTTGCGGAAGCTTTCTCAGGATCGTATCTTTGGCTGATACCAGTGTTACAGTAAGCCTGGTTACCGTAATCTCAGATAAGAAGCTAAGCTTGGAGCTCAACAATGGAAGATTTGTGAAAGAAGAGTATTCAAGAAATTAGATGAAGAAGAAGAAAAGAATGAAGAGAAGAGTGAAGAAGAAGTTACAGAAAGAAGACAGAAGAATTGAGAGGATTTTGAGGAGAAAATTGTAATATTATTCATCATTTTTGTATTACATTTGTGGAGTATTTATACTTGAATTGTAACAGAATTCTTCCAAATGTAACAGATTTTCTAAAGCATAACAAACTCCTAACCGACTTTTAACTACTTTTCTACAACTTCTTTTATTTGCAATTTGGTCCCTGATTCTAACACCATAACAGAAAACATGTTGCAAACATGGCTTATAATACCATCACGGATAATACCTTGGGTGCTGATCCTCTATCTCTTCTGCAATACCACAACAAATCTCAGCAACACCACCAACCTTCTGCAGTCTATGTGGATCCACAACTTTTCCAGTAAATGATGTAGCAGCTTCAGACTTATTAGCAGTCTTCTGGTGCACAGTCTCAGCCCCCTACCTCAAAGTCTGGGAATGAAATAAATTCTTTTACCAACTTTGCAGGTACAACTCTTAATGTCACTCCAAATATTCCACATAAACAGCCTATATCTTGGATTGTTGATACTGGAGCAACTGATCATATATGTCCTTATTTCTATCATTTCACCAACATTATTATTAGATTGACCACCCCTATTGCTGTGGGATTACCTGATGGGCAGAAGAAAACAGTATATATTGTTTTTTTTTTTACCGTTTTTTTTTTCTATTTTGAAAAACAGTATATTTTGTTGGCACCATTCCATTTACTTCAGAGATATTATTGGAGGATGTCTTATTTATTCCTGATTTCAGACACAGCCTAATGTCTATCAGCAAATTGGCATTGAAAAATGGTGTTTCCTGTATATTTGACACAAATGAGTGTCTCTTTCAGGACCATTTGAGTAAGAAGGTTATTGCTTGAGGATGAAGAGAGGGAGGTCTCTACAGAGTTCAAGGGATTTCTGATTCTTCTTTATTGAATGTTCTCCAAGGAAATAAGACTGTAAGTAAAGCTCTGTCCAGCACGATTAGTTTGCATCTGTTGCACACTAGATTGGGTCATACCTCTTTGTCCAGACTCAATCATTTCTCATCAATCTTCAACCACAATATACATAATAATTTTATATTCTTCTCATCCACCCTATTACACCCACAACAAGAGTCAGTCCCCTAACTTGATTGGCGGGCCACCCAACAACGAGCAACCTAGTCCAATCTTCATCAATTATATTGAGACGTGCAAGGAATACATGTATTGAGAATTACTTGACGTCTAACAAACACGTCTATTATGCAGTACTAGACTATTAGACAGTGGCATATCCAAGAATTTAAATTTGAGGGGTCGTATAAAATTTCGTAGCCAAAAAATAGGTACACTATTTTTTTTTTTTTTTTTTTTTTTTTTTGAACATTGCAACCATGTCCATCGAAAATTGAAATTTGAACAACTTTATATATTAAAGAAAAAGCGTGTAGAGGCCAATATGGCTAATTATGCACTAACCAGTACTCTTTAACCGATTGAAAACCAAATTTCGGTATTGAAGTATAAATTTTTACTTCAAACTAACCATCTATCCAACTGAATAAAAATTCAGAATTATTTTCATTTCCAAAATCCAAAAATTGAAAATAAAGCATAGGATAACAAATTGATTTGGCTAGAATGGGAGGTGCATGATATAAACCGATACAATAAAATGAGTAAAAAGATCAATACGGAAAAGAATAACGCGTTACTAGTTGTAATAATCAAAAGATAAGAAAAATAAATACTTTGTAATTAACTAATTACCTTAAAAGATAATAGAAAAAAGAAAAATGGAAAGAAAGAGTAAATGTAATAAAGCACACTACTGACAACCAAAAAAAAGAATGTAAGATGACTGTCACAGTGTCACGTGGGGAGAGGGAGAAAAATGAGATTTGACTTTTTGTTTCTTTTACTCAACTTTTCTCAGAGACCCACGTGGGTACTATTTGCAATGTCAAATCTGTCATTACTTTCACTCCAATTCTATGTTTAGAATGTAGTAAATAGCCAATAAATAGGGGGTCGAAGAGTAATATTCTATTTTTTTTGTTAACTGCATAACAGAACTCCATTTTCCTCAAAAATATTGGAGGGTCGGCCGACCCCCCATTACTCAATGTAGATCCGCCCCTGCTATTAGACATATAGCAAACATGTCTTCGATGGGTAAAAGGCGTATGTTCATGTCTCAGTGTGTCGCGTTGCTTCCTCCGACGACCGACGTGTACTCAATCCATGAATCCATCCATAATAACCAGAATGAAATAGCTAGCACGAGGAAATGCTCTTTTTCCCCCTCCACGTACTGTCCAAGTCAAAGCAACTTTGCTTGTTTCTTGAATTTGATGTTTCATCCCCAAATTCTGAGTGTCCATTTCACAATATTCTAGTCAAACATACTGTATTCGAGAGTGTTGGGTTTCCGGTTTTGATGATAACAAATATTGTTGCATGATTAAGGTTAGAAGTTTGGTTATTGTGCTTATTGAACTAACCTTATGATCTAAAACTTATTAAGTTGTTGAGTTCTTTATAAGAACATGTTTCACCGACTATGGTGAGTTGAGTTTCAATGGAACAACTACAAGTGTCGTGCAACTACAAGAGACGTGAAGAACATATGGTTTAGTTGAGTATAGATCTCTTGTATTATCTTGATTGATGCACGGAACCAACTTTGCCTTAAGAAAATGAAGGAGGGAACAGAGCATGGAATAGAGTTATAGACTAGCTCATAGTCTCTGTTCCATACACTGTTCCTATGCATTCAAGTTTTACAAATCTTTTATGCATACGTGATTTTGCAAGAAACCAATCTTTCATAAAGATTGTGATTTTGTCTCAAAATGATTTTGGTAAAAACGATTATCTCATATCTTACTATTTTCGGGTATTATCTTTTAAAGAGATTTTCATATTGTTTTATAAGATATTTTTCCAAACTACTTTATTTAAGTTGGAAACTCTATCTTTTAGAATATCCTTTCCTAATCAGTTTTGAGACCTAATCTCTGTTATAAGTATAACACAAATCACGTTGTTTTATGAACGCACAGAACGCACCTTGAGATTAAAACGTTTTGAGCTTAAACAGTATTTCATCAAGGCAAACAAAGTTTCTAGGGCGTCATCTTGATTTAGGGCTTACAGTATCTCTCCTGGCTTTCAAGAAGCTTATCGAGATAACGTCTTTTGTAATCTTTATTTTCTTAAGAGTGTTCGGGTAGAGTCTCAATATTTGTGGTAGATATTTGGGTAAAGGTTCTTGTGGTAAGGACGTCAATTAGTTCTTATGGTAAGAACGTGAATTGGTGCTTGTATTACTCTTTTGATAATAGTGGATTATTGAAGATTAGGTTAGGGTGGACGTAGACCTTGAGGTAAGGTCGAACCACGGTAAATCTCTGTGTTATCTGCGTACTGCATTATTTCCATATTACAGGGAACAGTTCCACATACATTGTTCCGTGTAGCATTCCTCTCACGTTTCATTGTGTAGAGAACAGTCCCACATACACTGTTCCATACACTGTTCTCACCCATCCTTATCGTCCATTAAGTGCGAAAAAGTTGTAAAATTCCGGTCATTTACTCGAATTCCCTCAAACACTCTATTCACCCCCCCTCTAGAGTGTCCGCCTGATACCATCAATTGGTATCAGAGCAAGTTTGCTTGAAAGGTTAATATCCTAGAGTATGTCTATGGGATCTGTGAAGCAGGCGACGAAGGGAAATACTATGTATTCAGAGGAGGAACAATCTGAGCAACAAGTGCATCTTTCAAGTATATGTCTTACCACGTTGAGCATTGAACAGGGAACAGAACAGTTCCCTCTTGAGCCTCACTTGTGCTTAATGGCAAGACATGAAGATGAAGCTGAATACGATGAGGATGAGGTATGTTTTGATTCAATAAAGTCTAATTTGCCTAAGCTATCTTGAGATAAACTTGCTAGATTCATCGTTGTGATTATGGATGAATGTATGGAAATAGCTAGCACTTGTCAAGACTTAAAAGAACAACTTCAAGATCAAATCACTAATAGAACTTTGCATGAAAAGAAAATTTCTTCACTTGAAAATGATTGCTCTGCTTTATGTGATGATAATTCTTTATTATTGAAAGATCTTGAAGAAAAGAGTGTTCAATTGTCTGTTATGCAAAAGAAACTTGATGAAAAGTCTAATCATGTCGTTGTTCCTAACACTGTTCCCATGTTTGAAGAATGTGAAAACAAAATCTGTGCCTTAGAAAAAGAGATAGAAGTTCTCATGTCAAAACCAACTCATGTGCATAATTTTGATGATTTTGTTTTCGTTGATGACAATGCCTTACAAACTTTTGAACTTGCTAAATCTGAGATTGAGTCTTTGACAACAAAGAAAAAAGAACTTGTGAGTAAAATTGAAGTTCTTGAGAATTCTTTAAAGATTGCTAAACAACAGAATGATAAGTGGCTCTCTAGTCACAAAGCTATCAACTTCCTAAGCAGTCAATCTAGAAAACAAGGTAAGGCAGGTATTGGCTATGCTGGTCTTGAGACCAGTACAAGGAACAATGCACATACTACTCAGAGGAAGAACGTGCAGACAAGGAACAGTCGAAATAATGATTTTCAATGTGATGGCCCTGAGATCAATAGAAGGAACAGTGCACAGACCAGTCACATGGACAATGCTCGTGACATGCAGAGAAATAGAATGAACAACTACCAGAGGAATGTTCACGGCAATGGTGGTCCACAGACCAATAATCGAAGGAACGAGCAATGGAACAATGCATGGACCAGTAACAAAATCAGTTTCAATGACTACAGACATGACACTAGAAGATGGAACAATCATTGGAACAATGCACAGACCAGTTATAGAAGGTGGTCCAAACAAGGTAAGTATATTTGCATGCTTGATTCCACTGTGTGTCATTTGTCTAATGATCTTGAGATGTATGAATGCACGAAGCAGAGGAAAAAAATGTGCAAAGAACTGTAAGATAGTCAAGCAAGTATGGATTCGTAAGGATTTGATTAATGCTATGACTAACTCCAAGGGACCCAAGTTTGTTTGGGTTCCTAAAACAAAGAACTAAGTTCCTTTTGCAGGCTAGGGTGAGAGTGAGCAACCGTTGGTACTTGTAAAGAGGTTGCTTGAAGCATATGACCCGTGATCCGATTAATTTCTCTCACTCACAGCTTTTGAAGGAGGGTGTGTAATTGTTGGTGACATCAAGCATGATATTATCACTGATGTAGGTAAGATTGGTAAGTCTTTCACACACTCGATTAGTGATTTGATTTGTTGAGTTTTGTTCCGTGTGTCAATTTTTGCATTATGCTCTATTGTTCTCTTTCGTTCTTGAACAAAGCATATGGACATGTATCTCATTCTTTGTGACAATGTGAAAAATGGGTTTTGATGAGCTCTTGTTTGTGGTTAACTGAAAATCAACTTGCTGGTACTTTATTAAACTGTTACCTAGTGATAGGTTTAAGAAAATAAGAGTTGAACTTTGGTTGATTAACTTGAGATGTTTGTAAGGATACTTTGACCCCCAATGATTGACGAGAATTGGTTGTCTCCACTTGAGTTACACAAATGTCTTTTGTATGCACATATGATTGATCTTGTTGAATTTGCATTAGATGTACAAATACTAGTGAATTTGTTTGCAAGCTATGATATCCATTAACCTAAGTTGCCTTGGAAGCAGCGTTGAGAACAGTCCTGAGAACAGCTTTGGCCCCCTTGTTCCCTTTGTGTTTTTGATCCTAAACAAATTTGCTCTCATTTACGTCGTGTTCATTTTTCATCCCTTGGTCCTACACCTGTTCCTATCCATGTTCCTAACAGTTCACTTGAATATACATATATGCACTGTTCCCTCATTTTTTCCTAAGTTGTTTAGTGAATCACATCTAATCAAAGGTAGGAGGTTGGAAAGATACGTACAATTGCAATTGTGGAAAATTTTCTATAACCATGGGAAATCATGTTGAAGATACTCGGGATCGGAATATTCATTGGTTGGAAAGTTGTTGTATACTATGGTGAAAACTTGCTTGCTCTACAAGGAGAGAATATTGAATCCAAAGAAGAGATACTCTTGATCTTATATAGTGATTTTGTTTGGAAAGTACTATCATGAAGATCTCGATTTTGAAGAATTTGGAAGGAAATAATAAAATCTCAGCACAATTGATATGAATCGAAGAGAGACTTTAATGATACGACATTGATTCCATTTTAGGAATCGAATATTCAAGGATTTTGGTAGCCTAGATCACAAGTCGAAGAAGATCTTCTATATTTTAGTTTGGAAGGCTTCATGAAGCAAAGTTGTCGCAATACTTCTGCAAAGGGAAGAATTACAAAAAGAAGAGTTGTTTTCCAAAAAAAAAACAAAAAAAAAATCAGAAAAAAAAAGGAAAGGAAAAGAGGAAAATAGACTCCTAACCATAGACGGACTCCAAGACGTTTTTACATGAATAAAAGGGCTGCACCGTTTCATTTTCACAATCTCCAAAACTGCTACTGCTACTTGACACAAGCCCTGCCAAAAGAAGCAAATCTGCACCTGGTCCTAGCTCTGGTCCTAAACGTCGCTCAAATCAATTAGCGGCAAGGAAACGTTCGGCAAAACTTGCAGAAGCTGTGCCAACTGAAAATGATGAGGACGAAGATACTCATAGCAACTGATGAAACTTTTGTGGAAACTTGTGAAAGACAAGATGATTCTTCTAGTGATGAGGAAGAAGAGCAAATATTGGCTTGGTCTCAGGGGGAACATCTTAATTTGCATGTGTTTGGAAGAGACGTCACTTGAAGTTTGAAATCTCTACAAAGCCAAGACAATTTCTACAACTGATACTGATGTTGCTACCCACGACAGACAACATTTATGGGCATTGTTGATAAGCCCACTGTTCAATCATCTGTTCCTTATATTGTTCCAGCGTCTGTTTATGCTCCTGGTCCCATCACTGTTCCCAAGTTGTGAATTGATCGTGATAGATAATTAGTGAAGAATGAAGAAGAAATAAGGATGATTCTGAGGGGGAATATGGTTGATAAATTTCACAGAAGAGGCGATTGATCAATAATGATGCATTCATCACTGATTCCTTTGAGGGGGAACATCTTTACATGATTATCGAGGAGGCAAGCTCAATTCCTGAAATGTTTAAAAGGGCAGGTGATTTGTTTTGCTCTCTTTGTTGATTGAGTTGATGATCACACTTAGTGCAATTCTGGCGGATGACTAATGTTGATGGTGGCTACTGCCATTCATGGTGTACTTGATGTGACAAAATGAGGTTTGGAAAGCTAAAACTGTACTCATTCCCAACTGTGTTCCTATGTTATACTGTCACTGTTCCCGCCACTAGTCCCATAAAATTGATGAGTTTGCTCATTATGCACCTGACAATATTACCTTGTTCCCTCATCCGTTCCCATCATTGATCTTTTCTCCCTTTTCAATACCACAAACTCAGCCTTGAACATTTGTTGTTGTTCTCTCTTTTGCTGACTGTTTGATACACTCTCATGCTAACGTTGTTATATTTTTGAGGATTTGTGACCTGGTTTTGGGTATTTAATTTATAGCTTAATAACAGTTTTGCTTGAGCTATTTGGTTTCTATTGTCTACTAAACTTGGTTCAATTCGCATTTGTGGTGTTGGATTCGCATACTCTCTTGTGCAGTCTTGACCTTTTTGATGGTGTCAAAAGGGGGAAAATTTGTGCAAACTTTCTATCTAGCTTATGATGACTAGAGTTCTTCTCGAGTTTTCGGTAGTTTAGTTCAGTACCAAATTGTTGAGTTTCATGTTTGCTACTGACCTTTGAGCTTCATGTTTGCTAATGACCATTGTCTACATTATGTCTTTATGCCTTGCTCTCTAGAATGATTTTTGTGAAAGTTTGACACACATATTTGTCATCATCAAAAAAGGGGAATTTATTGGGTTTCCGGTTTTGATGATAACAAATATTGTTGCATGATTAAGGTTAGTAGTTTGGTTATTGTGCTTATTGAACTAACCTTATGATCTAAAACTTGTTAAGTTGTTGAGTTCTTTATAAGAACAGGTTTCACCGACTATGGCGAGTCGAGTTTCAATGGAACAACTACAAGTGTCGTGCAACTACAAGTGTCGTGCAACTACAAGAGACGTGAAGAACACATGGTTTAGTTGAGTATAGATCTCTTGTATTATCTTGATTGATGCACGGAACCAACTTTGCCTTAAGAAAATGAAGGAGGGAACAGAGCATGGAACAGAGTTATAGACTAGCTCATAGTCTCTGTTCCATACACTGTTCCTATGCATTCAAGTTTTACAAATCTTTTATGCATACGTGATTTTGCAAGAAACCAATCTTTCATAAAGATTGTGATTTTGTCTCAAAATGATTTTGGTAAAAACGATTATCTCATATCTTACTATTTTCGGGTATTATCTTTTAAAGAGATTTTCATATTGTTTTATAAGATACTTTTCCAAAATACTTTATTTAAGTTGGAAACTCTATCTTTTAGAATATCCTTTCCTAATCAATTTTGAGACCTAATCTCTGTTATAAGTATAACACAAATCACGTTGTTTTATGAACGCACAGAACGCACCTTGAGATTAAAACGTTTTGAGCTTAAACAGTATTTCATCAAGGCAAACAAAGTTTCTAGTGCGTCAACTTGATTTAGGGCTTACAGTATCTCTCCTGGCTTTCAAGAAGCTTATCGAGATAACATCTTTTGTAATCTTTATTTTCTTAAGAGTGTTCGGGTAGAGTCTCAATATCTGTGGTAGATATTTGGGTAGAGGTTCTTGTGGTAAGGACGTCAATTAGTTCTTGTGGTAAGAACGTGAATTGGTGCTTGTATTACTCTTTTAATAATAGTGGATTATTGAAGATTAGGTTAGGGTGGACGTAGACCTTGAGGTAAGGTCGAACCACGATAAATCTCTGTGTTATCTGCGTACTGCATTATTTCCATATTACAGGGAACATTTCCACATACACTGTTCCGTGTAGCATTCCTCTCACGTTTCATTGTGTAGAGAACAGTCCCACATACACTGTTCCATGCACTGTTCTCACCCATCCTTATCGTCCATTAAGTGCGAAAAAGTTGTAAAATTCGGGTCATTTACTCGAATTCCCTCAAACACTCTATTCACCCCCCCTCTAGAGTGTCCGCCTGATACCATCATTGAGGTTGCCAGTGAAAGAATTAGAAGTAGGGAATGAGATTAGAGAGTCATAAAGGGAAAAGATTAGAGCGCGGTAGTCGTGGCTGCAGTTGTACTTAGAGATATTCAAAAATAGAAGTAGATCTGAACATAGATATTCAAAAATAGAAAACGAAATGGGGAAATCTTAGTGGGTAGGACTTAGGAGGGTGTAAATGTCATATGCATGTTCAACATTATTTAACTTATGGAAAAAAATATAGTTATGCCTATACAAATGCCACAAATAAATAGATATGGGGCAAATCCACTGCACCATCCAAAAAAAAGGAAAATGGGGTAAATCTAAAGAATCGAAGGGAGTAATATGTGTCAGCTATCATTTAAGGAGTATTAAGTATCCCTTATAAAAATGTTGGTTACTATTTCCTATTACCTCCACAAAAAGTATCGATGATATTTTGATCGAGATAACGGTTTGACTTACAAATATAACAAGAAATACTCATCAAAAAACATTATGAAATACACATCATTGAATTCGTATTGAAAAATACTCACATATAGATAAAGGAGGTGTCTCAAAATAATGCAATTTAAAAAAAAAAAAAAATTTAGTAACCAGCTCCAATGAGTACCTAAATAAAAATCAACTTAACGTTAAAAAAAAGTTTATTAAAGTTTTTTACGCAGGGGTACCCTTCTCAACTATACCTTATTTTTACTTTTTATGGAAGACGTACGGTAGCATAAAAGAAGGTTAAATTAAATAAAGGGATGGGCTCATAAAAAAAAAAAATCATTTTTAAGTTTAATAAACTTTGATACCCTTCTCAATATAGGGGTATTTTGGTTTATTAAAGTTTAATAAACTTTTTAAAAAAAAAATTAATTAAAAAAAAGTTTATTGTTGGGAATAAGGCTTGGATATTGTTGTTGTTGTATTAAAAAAAAAAGTTTATTGCTAGCCGACCCCAAATCATTTTGGCAATAAGGCTTGGATGTTGTTGTATTAAAAAAAAAGTTTATTAAAGTCTTTATCCCCAGAAAAAAAAAAAATTATTAAAGTCTTTTTACATAGGGGTATTTTGGTTTATTAAAAAAAGTTTATTAAAGTCTTTATCCCCAAAATACCCATCTGTTGAGAAGGGTATACACATTAATCGGTTTATTAAAGTTCCAAAAAATTAAATAGCGAATTAGATTGTCATGTAATTTTTTGAAACTTTAATTAAGCGATTAGAGTGTACACCCTTCCCAATCTGGGATCGTTTTTTACATGAATCGTTTGAGCTAGGACGGAGGGAGTAACAATAATGAAAACATTGTCTTCTTCCTCCTAGGGTATATACAAGGTTGGGGTGAGCAAGAAAAGCGGGTACCCGGACCCGCTTAGGACCTGTGTAATGACCCTCTTTTATTAAACTTCCGTAAAATAAGAACAATAGTAGTGCAGTAGTAAGCAAAAGGAAACAAACAAACTATGGAAACTATCCTAAGCAAGAAAGAGAGAAGGAACAAAATAGAAGCAGGAAAAGAAGAGGAAAGGTAGGAAGGAAACTAAGTGAAAAAAACTCACCTTTGGGAAAAACTCATGTGAATCCAAAACCTTAACCCAGGATTCATGGGGAGCCTCTCAAGACTTGCAGGATATCTCTGCTAAGTTCTTCTGCTCTACTTCCAGTTTCCTATAAATACGCCCGTCTTTCCTTCGTTTTCGACGCACCAAACGCTCGAAGTATTACAATAAACTGAAGTGCTTCAGACCATAAGCACACCACATTTAAAGTGAGTTACGAGTGTTATAAGATTTCGTAAAGATAATTTACGAAATAAGTAGTTGTTACGTAAGTGTGAAATGCGACATTTTATTAGCAAAGACTCTGTCGAAATAGTCATCATTACTTAACATAACCAAGGTATAATTTCTTAAACCGTTATAGAATTATTATCGCTAGACAACGCCGTTAATATTTTCAACACGTTTTCGATAATTGATTAATTTTGTGGCGAATAGTTATTACGGTGCAAGTAACTCGGCGGAATTACCCCAGTTTGTGAACGTCACCGTATAAACAACTAACCTGAGACTAAATGTTAATATGCTAGTGGTAAATAGTAACTCCATGGTTAAAAAGTAACCCGGCGGAATTACCCCAGTGGTGAAAATAATCTTAGAGTAAATAATTTCCGCTGAAGGACGATAAATAGTAAATTAACAATTTGACTAGATAATCACCACTTTTAGAATTCGGACGTCGTTAGACCCTTGGACAATAAATTACCAGACTAATCTGTAACAACCCTAAATTTTCGCAGTAATAAATAAGGAAATACTATAGAATTGTTACGCCGCAGCTGACTACCGAGTCAACTGCTAGGCTTAAAATTCAAATACAACTCAATAAATCCAAACAACCGAAAAGTCGACAGCGGAAGACTTAGAATATCGAACTACAGTTCTCAAAACTGAAATTTAAATTACAAAACCAAATATAATCCATGTCTAAATAATGTTTATGAAAAGCTCCCGTCATGCACACGAATCCCTCTAGCAAGCATCCACATCATCAAGACCTGACAACTATGCCATCGAAGAATGACATAGGCCCCAGAACACGGTAGGGAACAAACCAGAAAGCAAAACATCAGCACAGGCTGAGTAAGAAACATAAAGCAGAGAAACAAAGATACGCGCCTTGAGGCGTGTAGCTAACAAATAATAAGCACAGGATATAACAACGATCACAGAGTACCATCGGGACACGGCGGTGCGATAGTCACGTATCGCTGACGAGACAAATGGTCTTGTCAATCATACACGGCTGGGCTCCTACCCCGCAGCCACCACAATCTCGTTCCGACGCGAGCTAGAGTACGAATAAACAGATCCTAAAGACTTAAAATGTGCACACCCCTCGCTAGAGATCCAGTAGGATGCGTACCTCTAGGAGGAAAGCCTAATAGGCAGTCGGTGGCTACTCCGACCGAAACAGTACCTTGATCAGAGGTATAACGGTGATCGGTCAGGGCCGCATCACAATCACTCTAGGTGGTAAACATTTGTCGTTCTTTTCTTTCATCCGTTTTACATTCATTATTCGATGGTACGTTATTCGATAATACAATTTATAAACGGCCGAGGCCGGAATCTCAACAAGCCAAAACGAAACAATTTAAACATTACGAAACAAGAGCACATGCGGTCCACTCGACCGGATGGCCGAGTGGCCGAGAGGAAGCTAGGCCATAAGGCCGTGTCACAGAGGAGCCAAGAGCAGAAAGGGCGCGGCAAGAGTTAGTGCAGGACGTATAATTCCTGTGAATACGAATAGAGCTCAAAGGTGAGAATACAAGATCAAACAGAGGTGCAATTAAGGGACATCAAACTGAATTGTCAAATAGCAGGATAGTGCGTAGGCTCAAGCGGCGATCAACGTTCTTACCTTACTCTGAACAAAGGCTAACTGCTCCAACTAGAAAGGAACTTCTTCAAACACACACCCTAATCACCAAAATAACGAGATTGAATTATCACATACCACCATCACAAACCTAACACAGAAACAATCAACTAACTACAACAAGGCCACAACAATCATGAATTCGACAACCAATCCTTCCAACAATCACACCAATTTAATATCACATCCTTCCCAACTTACTAATTACACAATTCCATCAATTAATCATCAAAATAACAACAACAACACCCAAATAACCCAAAATTCAGAATCGACAGAAGGTTCGTTCGTCATTCAAATCATCATAAAAATCTCCCAAACCAATAACACAATATCCCCAAATACATAACAAATCACTCCACCAAAAATCAAACCATTCCACACACAAAATCAATCATAAATTAACATAAACCCTAATTAACAAAACCCCAAATTTCGAAAATCACCACCCATGAATTATAATTATCACAAACACGATTATAACTTCAAAACAACAGTCTAATCAACCCCAATTGTGTTCTAGACCAATAATCGAACACAATTTCGAAAACTCAATTAATTCAATTGTAGAAAAGTTTAAGGGACTTACTACTCTTGATTAAAATCAAGAGAGAGAGGACAGTAGAGGGCGGCGGTGAGGGTGGTTGAGCGGCGACGGCTGGGGCGTGCGGCTGGTGGTTCGCGAGAAGTCGTGCGGCGCTTCTCCTCTTCTTTTTCTCTTTTCCCTCTTTTCTTTTCCTTCTTTTTCTTTCGCTGCGTGCGGCTATGAGGATGGTTATGTGTTTCTTTTTTTTGTTTTTTTTTGTTTTTATATTAAGGTAAGGGAGGGGTTTAGTAAGGGTAGAAAGGTAAATTTGCTCTCTAATTTCCTAATTAGGAGAGCGACCCAAAAAGGAAAGTGACTCTAAATTCCCAAAAATAGAAACTCGTAACTCTAAAATGAATTTTTCTTGACGACTTTAATAATTTAGAAGTCCCAAAAATATGGGGTGTTACATAATCAACTGTATAATTGGAATAACAAAGTAATCTTAAGTAATAACTTACGCGATTTTTATTACTTAGAGCGAGCGAACGCAAAGAAGTAACCTCACGACAATTCAGGAATCAGGTAAGGGACTTTTTCTGATTTAGTTTATAATATTATTTTTCGTATACTCTATAAATGCTTATTTTTGAAAGAGGATCAAGTACCGTGAAATATGAATATTTTCTAAACTACTTTGATTTATGGCTAGTTATATGTTCTGGCTAACTGTGGACTGAGGATATCCGTCTGGCCCTGCCAAGGGATTAAACTGGCACTGACTGAGAACTTCTGAACTAACCAGAACTATTACTACCTTCTATTGAGAACTATTGTACTTCTATGATTTATTATTATTATCTGTTTTACTGTTTCGACACTTGCTTGATCCGGTTAAATTAGAGACTGTCATTTACTGAGCTGTCGAGCTCACCCCTTCTTAAATAAAGTCTTTTCAGGTGACCATCAATAAGCTTGGAGTGGGGATTTGAGTGAGATTACCCGGACCAGTCTAGCCTTGTAATTTAAATAAATGACCTTGTTTACCGTTTGTACCGTTTTCCGCATGTTTGATATTATGTAATATTTCCCTTGTACCCTTAACATTTGAATATTAAGAAAGCCTTAGCCTACGTTTGTGGGTTGCCGTCTGTTATGTTCTAATCCTAATCTTGGGGCGTGACAACCCGGCAGGTCCGGAACCGGACCCGTTATAGACGGGTACGGGTCCAAAATTTTAGGACCCGTTGGCAACGGGTCCGGGTCGTATAATTTTGGACCCTTTACCCGCCGGGTACCCGTTAAGCTACGGGTCGAAACGGGTACCCGTTGTTTAACGGGTCTAAACGGGTACCCGGAACCCGGCAAAGCTTTTTATTTTAAAAAGGCTCGTGCATCTACAAAGCTCGTTGCTAAAAAAACAAACGGGTACCCATTACCCGTTTGGCAATTAACGGGTGCGGGTCCGAGTCCAATTTTTTAGGACCCGTTTATAACGGGTCCGGGTCTGAGTCCATCATATAATTGCGGGTACCTGTTCATGCTCACCCCTAATACAAGGTAGGAACACTAACACCCCTATATTTTAACTGCTGTTCCGTTTTTATTCCTTGAAGAAAATACTAGTTGTAATTTAATTACATGGAATAGTTCACTAGGAATACATGTCTATTTGGGCTAGGCTACTCATTTCATGGGTTTTACACTTTTATATTAGAGGGGGAATTACTAATAATTGTACTTATTAATATGGTTAACAAATACTAAGATGCTTGGCCGAAAGGTGCTTTACCTTAATCTACTGATGATCGGGTGTTCAAGACTTGCGATTATGAGGGGATCATGTGATGCCGCCCCCTACACCAGCTCCTCCTCTATGTATGTCTAATTCTTTCCTTGATTGATTTAATTTTGTAGCTTCCTTCTTCAATAATTCCGCATTCATCTATAACCGTGCTAAATTAATTCTGATTAAAAAATTGGGTTTCATGTGATTTTCTATTTTATGACTTGAACCTCGTTAAATTTACTATGTCTTTATCAAGATATTATCCGGCTGAATCAAGTCTGAAGCTACAAAAAAACTTATCATTTACGTGATCTTCAAATTGGTGCATTAGTCGTTAGTATGTAGTGTTATACTGTTGTATACCGTTTAGCTAGTAACTTACCTTTTATCATGAGAGTGAACAATGTCGAGAGGGGTCTATATATGTTTAAAATTATGGGTGTGTAATACTCGTGAAGTCGTGATGAATACTAAATCAACGTTGAGTTACGTTTCAATTGAAAGCTTATAGTTGGTACTGTAGGGGGAGTTCGACGGGAGCAGAAAACGATCAAGATGGTAATAACAGAAGGGTAGAACTTCCGGAAGATGTCCTTGATGTAATCTTTGATATTTGTATGAATCGCTTTGAATTTAGAGATATAATCAGATCAAGTATTACGTGCAAACGTTGGTACTCGCTCGCAATCTCGAAGACTGCGAGTCAGCCACCTTGGCTAATGCTTCAGGACAAGTTGCCAGGCCACGGTCCACATTGGTTCATCATCAAGGAGGAGAAGATGGGAGGTGACCCATCTTCCGGATTTAATCTATATGCTCGTTTCGTTAGTCTTTGGCGTGAAGAAGAAGATTTATTAGAATGTCGGGATATGTACCAGTTACAGCCCCGCCATCCTAGGAGTGAGACATCACATTGTCGATCTGATTGGATTAGCTTAACATCCTCCGAAGATGGTTGGATGCTTTATAGCTGTTTATGTCGTTACAATAATACGACGTCTCCTACTTTCCCCACGTTGTGTCGCAGTAAACACCCACTTTGGTTGGACAACCCGTTCAGTAAGGTTCGCATTTCGCTGCCACCTTATTCACCACCTCTCTACGGTCACTATTATGGCGTGGATCCTTCACAGTGTTTGGTATTCTTTAGTCCTCTTTTTTCATGTGACTTTGTTGTACTCGTCTCCACGACGGGCTATTATCTTTCTTTGTGTAAACTTCACGCTACACAAGGGAGCTGGCTTCACTATAGCAATCCCCGTGATCGGCAGTATATATATAAACATATCTTGTTCTGGAAGGAGGAACAATTGTTGTGCGCAATTGATGAAAAACTTGTTGTTGACGTTTTCATGTTGGCTGAGTCTAGTGCTGGTGATGTAGGTTTGCGTTTGGTGAAATCTGTGCATTTGAGGCTGGGTATTAACAGGATTGATCGGTGCATGCGTTCGGGTGTACACCTTGTGGAGTCGTGTGGAGAAGTGTTGATTGTGATTGCGATTGCGGATGATGATGTGAGAGTCTATAAACTCTATTTGAGTGGGAGTCCAAAGAGAATGGAGTGTCTTGGTGGTCAAGCTTTGTTCGTGGGAGTTGACTGTTCTGCATTCTGTATTGCGGCTAAAGATTTTCCTCGAGTGAAGGAGAACTCTATATATCTCGCAGATCTTACTCATGTGAGTGTCTTCACTTTGACGAATGGTGTAATCACCAAAACAATTTACGATCCCAAATATGGTTTTAAATGTCCTAAGAACTCCAGGATGGTAAGGTGGATTAGACCATGGGTGCGCGAAATCAATCGTACCCCCAAAACCAATTTGATTAACCTAAGAGCCGCACATTTCAAACGTTTGGTTAATCGAATAGGATTAAAGTTTGGCTCAATCAACTGATATTGGATCAATTTTAGAAGTTCTTTTTTTTTTTTTTTTTCGAATGGGATGGATGAGAATGTACTAATTCTGATGTTTCTTTTGTTAATCATGTTGGTTTGGTTTCAATTTGCTTTAATTTAAGCCTGTTTCTTCTGTTACATCTTGATGACTTGATACGCACATCAGTAGTTTCAGAACCCGAAAAGGCTACGCCAGTTTAACTACAACCCCAGAGCTACTGGCTATACTGGCTACAGCAACTGCAGCTCCTATATATTTGGGTGAGTTAAGCACCAAAACGGTGTCTGATGATGTTTGCAAAAATTTTGAGTTTTTTTTGTATCGTTAGGGGTCTATAGCAAACAGACGTTACTTTGCAGGGTCTAAAGTTTTGCTTGCTTCTATTATTGTCCCTATCAAAGTGTAGAGCAACCTGCACAAAGCAGTAAAACCACCGCTGCTGCACCAACTCCCAAATCCAACACAAAGGCCCCCATATCTACACTCTCTTTCTCCTCACTGTCAAACAAAATGATTTGATCAAATCAAAAGTAAAACCCCATATATTTGATTCGACAATGATGAACAAGAACCAAGCCGTTTTTTTGCACACCGACATACCTTGATCGACTTCTAATGTCGCACCCAATCCGAAGGTCTGTTCTTGATTGATTCTTTTAGCTAGGTTTGCGATTTTTGCCCCATTTTTGGATTTCTAATTCATGCAATTGGGGAAATGGGGTCTCTAGGACTTCTAATTAGTAAGAAATTGGATTTTTCTTGAATAGAATTTAGAAAAATAGTTTTTTTTTTTTTTTTTTTTTTTTTTTTTTTTTTTTGTTTTTAAAGTGGGTGATATGGGATTTTGACATTTGAAAAAATGGGTATTTCTAGGTTAGTTTATATATATATATATATATATATATATATATATATATATATATATATATATATATATATATATATATATATATATATATATATATACTCCCTCCTACCCAAAGATATCTTCCTGTATTCCTTTTTGGGACGATTCACTAAGATTTTCCTCTTTCAAAACTTACCCTTTTTGGCAAATTTTGTGGACTAATTTGCCCTTACTAATTTTCAGTTTTGGCTTAATCATTCCTACAACCATATTCTCTCTCCTCGGTCACCACCTCCCTCCTTCATTCTGCTAATGGTGACCACAAGATCCGACCACCCTGATCCTCGATCGCCGATCCCCTTCCTCCTGCAATTTTTGCTACAAATGGTAAAATCTCATGATCGCCGATCCCCTTCCTCCTCATTCAATCTCCTTTTGTTGTTTTCCCCAAGTTCTCTCTCCTCTCTTCAAGAACCCTCAAATTATAAACAAAGATCCCCCAAGATTAAATTTTGATTCATACTCATTATTCATTTTTCTTAAATTGAACATACCCAGAAAAGAAAGTCACCATCTTTCTCTCTCCTCCCCAAAATCCCCAATTTAATTGAAATTTCGGACTCAGAAAATCGATTAGTTTATCACCTTGACTCTGGCTTGCTTCGGTGGTCTTCGCCTTACTACTGGTGACCGCTGGTTCTTCGTTTTCGAGAAGAGGACTCTTCAGTTTGTGCACCTCAATGTCATTCAAAGCCCTAGACTTCTGATCTTCATCACACAAACACCATTATTTTTGTAATCGAAACATTCGTCGGGGTTTGGTACGCGGAGGCCTGATGAATCTTCTAGGGATGGGAAGATCGACGGGGTAGGGGGATCGGCAGGAGAGACGATTGCACGGGTGTCGCCGGTGGGATTTGGCGGTGGACTGTAGGTGGGGTATGGTGGTGGGTTTTGATGGGGGGTAGCAGTTGATCGGGGGTAGGGAGGGGTGTGATGATAAGGTAAGTATATTATTAGTCTAATTAAACATTTACTTAAGTATTAATTAAGATTTGTTTATTTATTTGTTGGTTGTTGTGCCCTACCCAAAGAGGAAAATCTCTTTGGGTAGGAGGGAGTATATATATATATATATATATATATATAAGAAGTGGTAATTTGGTGAGAAGTGAGAAGTAATCTCAGCCATTGATTTCGCATAACTGCAGTAACTAAACTGCATAACTCCAGTCGTAACTCCACTAACTAAAACTCTTAACTCCAGTCACTTAACTCTACTAACTAAATTGCGTAACTCCAGTAAGCTAACTCCATAAAGTAAATTGTCTAATTTGAGTATCATTATTAACTCCACCAAATCCAACGAAATTCATTAACTCTAACGTAACTCCACTAACTAAAACACGTAACTCCAACACAATTTCCTTTAATAATAAAACACGTAACTCTAATAACTTTACTACCTAAATCACATAACTCCGACTTAACTCCATCAACTAAAACACATAACTCCAACTTAATTTCATCAAATAAAACACGTAACTCTAATAACTCCACTACCTAAAACACGTAACTCTAATAACTCTACTACCTAAATCACGTAACTCCGACTTAACTCCATAAACTAAAACACATAACTCAAACTTAATTTCATCAAATAAAACATGTAACTCTAATAACTCCACAACCTAAATCACGTAACTCCAACTTAACTCCACTAGCTAAAACACGTAACTCCAACTTAACTCTACTAACTAAAACACGTAACTCCAACTTAACTCTACTAACTAAAACACGTAACTCCAACTTAACTCTACTTAAAAACATAACTTCAACTTAACTCTACTAACTAAAACACGTAACTCCAAATAACTCCACTACCTAAAACACGTAACTCTAATAACTCCACTACCTAAATCACGTAACTCCGACTTAACTCCATCGACTAAAATACATAACTCCAACTTAATTTTATCAAATAAAACACGTAACTCTAATAACTCCACAACCTAAATCACGTAACTTCGACTTAACTCCACTAGCTAAAACACGTAACTCCAACTTAACTCTACTAACTAAAACACGTAACTCCAACTTAACTCTACTTAAACACATAACTTCAACTTAACTCTACTAACTAAAACACGTAACTCCAAATAACTCCACTACCTAAAACACGTAACTCTAATAATTCCACTACCTAGATCACATAACTCCGACTTAACTCCATTAACTAAAACACATAACTCCAACTTAATTTCATCAAATAAAGCACGTAACTCTAATAATTCCACTACCTAAATATAAATCACGTAACTCCGACTTAACTCTATGAACTAAATCACTTAACTCCATTAACTAAAACACGTAACTCCTATAACTCCGACTTAACTTTACTAACTAAAATACGAAACTCCAATTTAACTCCATCAACGTAAACAAATAACTCCACTAACCAAAACATGTAACTCCAACTTTAATAAAAAAAAAAAAAAAACTGAAAAATGAACCCACATTTTTTTCTCTCTCCTCCCCTTTCCACCCACCACCACCACAACTCACCTCCCTCCCACCACCGGCCGCCTTCACCAACCACCACTTCGATCAAGCCGGCCAGCACCACCATACTCGCCGCCCTGCCGCAAGCCCATTGGTGGTGGTCCCTCCCCCCGCCGACCAATTCACATCCCCAATCGACCAATTCTCTCTCCTCAAACTCATTTCAAACCAACACGAATTCTGCCTCACCGATGATCCGCCGCCCCTCCCCGACGTTAGGCGCCCCTTCCCCGACGTTCTCCGCCTCTCCCCTGACGTTCGCCGCCCCTCCCCCGACGTTCTTCGCGCACGCCTTCCCCCTCTCTTCTCACCTGTCACTTCGTTCATTTGCTCTAGCCGCCGCAAATTGAGAGGTGGTACCGCCAATAGAAGCGGCGTCGTCGACGGAGGCCATAAAAGGCAACGATAGACGGCGAAGGTCAGAGGTGGCGGCCAGATCTAGAAAAACGAGAGCGAAAAAAAAGAAAGAGAAGGCGATTTTCGCACCCATACGATGCTCGACGGAGGACACTGACGTCGGACGAAGACTCGCTGTGGTCTGCCGAGTCAGATGGTGGTGTTTTTCCCGGAGATGGTTGTTGCTGGTGGACGCCGGCGGCGGTTGTGGGCGGCGCGGGGTAGAGCCGTGGAGAGAGGGGGGAAGGAGGAGAGAGAAAATGTGAGTGATTTGGGGATTTGGGTGTATTTTTAGTTTTAATTTTCTTTTATTTCTGTTTTTAATGTGGGTCATTAGATCAAGTGGAATAGATGGCTGAGATCACTTCTCACTTCTCACGAAATTAATACTTCTCATTTGATATTCCACTTGATCTAATGACCCATATCAAAGATTACAATAAAAGAAAAATAAAATTAAAAATACACCAAAATTCCCCAATCTCTCACATTTTCTCTCTCCTCCCCCTTCCCTCCTTTCTCTCTCCCCGCGCACCTGCCCCGTGCCGCCCACCACCGTCGCCGGCGTGCACCATCGACAACCTTCGACGGCGAAGGAACCACCGACGACTCAACTGACTACAGCGAGTCGTCGTCGGCCGCTAGCTTCCTTCGTCGAGTAGCTTTCGACCGCCAAAAACGTCTTCTCCTCCCTTTTTTTCGCACACATTTTCGCGCTCAGTTCGTGAGATATGGCCGCCGGCTTGAATCACGGCTGTCGATCGTCAGATATGGCTTGCCGTCGCCGACTTTCGCCGCGGTGGTGTATAATAGATTGAGAGATGAGGTGAGAGGAGAGGGGGGAAATGAGGGGGATGGTAGCGTCGAGGGTTGTAGGACAGAGTACGGCTCGGCCGCGGTGGCTGGTGAGGCTGATGGCAACGGAGGTGTAGGTGGAGGGGGGTTGTGGCTGGCGGAGCTGTGGCGGGGGGAGGGTGGAGGTTGGTGGTGTGGGAGGAGAGAGAAAATGGTGGAAGATTGGGGATTTTTGTTAATTTCGTTTTTAATTTCTTTCATTTTCTGTTTTTTTTTTTTTAGTTAGCAATTAATTGGCGGAGTTAGCTTTAAAGTTACGTATTTTAGTTAGTAGAGTTATTGGGGTTACGTCTTTTAGTTATGAAGTTATTGGAGTTACGTGTCATAATTATCGGAGTTAAAGTTGGGGTTACGTGTTTTAGTTAGTAGAGTTAAGTTGGAGTTACGTATTTTGGTTAGTAGAGTTAAGGTAGAGTTACGTGTTTTGGTTAGTGGAGTTAAGATGGAGTTACGTGTTTTGGTTAGTGGAGTTATTGGAGTTACGTGTTTAATTAGTTGAGTTAAGTTGGATTTACGTGTTTTAGTTAGTGTAGTTAAGTTGGAGTTACGTATTTTAGTTATCGGAGTTATCGGAGTTACGTGTTAAAGTAGTGGAGTTAAGTTGGAGTTACAAGTTTTAGATGATGGAGTTAAGTTGGAGTTACGTGTTTTAGATAATGGAGTTAAGTTGAATTTACGTGTTTTAGATGATGAAGTTAAGTTGGAGTTACATGTTTTAGATGATGGAGTTTAGTTGGAGTTACGTGTTTTAGTTCATGGAGTTACGTTAGAGTTAATAAATTTTCGTTGAATTTAGTGGAGCTACTAATAATAATGGAGTTAACAATTTACTTTATGCAGTTAGCTCACTGGAGTTATGCAATTTACTTAGTAGAGTTAACTGACTGGAGTTAAGAGTTTTAGTTAGTGGAGTTACGATTGAAGTTATGCAGTTTAGTTACTGCAGTTATATGAAATCAATGGCTGAGATTACTTCTCACTTCTCACCAAATTACCACTTCTCACTGGATAGGCCCCCTATATATTTGTTAAATTGGAGAACAAGGATTTTCTGGGTTTTGAAGATTTGGGTTGATGCTGAAATTGGGATGTAAAAGGAGGTGGGTTTTTTTGTTTTATTTCTGAATTTTGTGGTTTTGAGGATTTGTTGAATTGTGGTGGTATGGGTGGTGGTGCTGCCATTGTTGGAGTTGTGACTCCTGTGAGTTGTGTCGAAGTGCTGCAGGGGGAAATGACATGAATGGAGATTGATGGGAGAAACAGGGAGAGAGAAGGAAAAGGGTGAAAAGTGCCACAATACTAACGGTGTCAATTCCCCAGACCCCTAACGATACAAAAAAAACTCACAGACCCCAAACTCAAACAATTTGCAAACATGAGACACCATTTTGGTGTTTAACTCATATTTGGGCAATGTTATTGTACTGTTGCAAATCACCAAGGATCCATGCAGATGGAGATGGACCTAAAGAATTTGTATGTTTAAGATAATGTGCTTAGAATCAGAGCATTTCGCATCCAAAATATGATCAAATGCTTAATACTACTATGTACTTAGTTTCAAAGTCACATCAAATGAATGTGAAGCTAACTGTGCATCATTTCCTGTGTCCTGAAGAGAGGCCATCAGGACTCCAACAGCTACCATGAAGTATGAACATCACTAACATTCTAACTAGTAAGATGTACGGAGTATGTTCTTTTTAATGATTTTCTCTACTCTCCGAAAATTAGTATTGCCCAAAATGTGCTCACCAACGGAAGTGTAGATCACCTGTCCTATTTTTCTACCTCACTCAATGTACCCCACCAATCACATGCTATCATTCATAAATATTTCCAAAAGAATATACAATCTTTAAAAATAAAATAATAGAATGCTAGCATATGATTGGTGGGGTACTTGAAGTGGGATAGGAAAATGGGACATGTGATCCGCGCACTGCTCAAGGGGGCTTTGGTTCACTTCTTGTGTTTGTCTAATAAAAGTGCAGTTGATTATTATTATAGGGCGAAAGTAGTAAATGACCCCCATACGTTTGTCAAAATGTAAAATTGAACATTTCGCCAATTTCTTACTAAATTCCCACTCACAGTTACCGTTTAAATATAAATTGTACATTATATCATTGAATGAATACCGTATCACTATTAAACCCTTCACAAACCATTTCACTATTAAACCATATCAACAGAAGAAAAAAAAAACAAATTTCATTTTTTTTTTTGAAATAGAACTGATTAAAATTAAATTACGTACCCGCGGCCACAAAATCTGAGGCCGCAAAGTCCAAAATCACAGGCGGACCAGTATCGACCCATACCCGTGTTACATACTGAATGGGACTCAAGTGCGCAGCGGCATGCGCCGCTCTATTCCCTCCTCTACGAACATGATTAAAAGTACAAGAACGAAACCTACAAGAGAGTGTAAAGACATCTAAAGTAATTAAATCAAAATAACTAGACTTGAAAGTTTGGGACTGTAGAGTTCGGACTAATTGAAGCGAGTCTGTCTCCAGGATCACGTCCTGATTCCCTTGCTGCCAAGCCAACTGCAAACTGAATTCAGCAGCCTTCGCCTCCACTACTTCCGGGGACCAGCGTTCCCTAACCTGCTTACAGCCAACCCGTAAGATTTCACCCTCACTCCCCCTTATCACAACCCCCAATCCCGATCCCCTCTCCCCCAAAACCGCACCGTCAGTATTGACCTTCCCCATACCCTCCACCGGTGGGACCCACCTTACCTCGCAGCAATCAGGATCCCCCTCCAGACTATGGCTCTCCCTCTTCACCACAGCCTCTATATAAGCTTTGAAATAATTCACAGCTCGGGTTGCGAGATCCCTGCTAGCACTGTCACCCTCCCCGTGAACAGTCTCATTACGAGCATTCCAGATTGACCAAGCTACCATCATCGCCCTGGCCATCCCAAATTCGCTCATCTCCGCCATCCACAGCTCCACTAAATCTCGACCATTGTTACACTGTTCCCAGCTATCTGTGACTTCCCCTACCAGCTCCCAGACATCGGAGATTGAAGGACAAGATACCAGAGCGTGGTAGTCATCTTCAACCCCCATCTGGCATCTCGGACAGGTCATATCAGCGGCCTCAATTCTCCTCTGGATGTTGACACGAGTAGGAATTGCCCCCTTGCACAGGCGCCAGACAAAGGTCCTGACCTTGGGTGGCACTTTCACACGCCATATCCGCTTCCATAGATCAGTCCCTCCGTGTCCCCTACTACCGCCTACATCACCCCCTACAACTCGCAACTTCTCTCGCACAAAGTGGTACCCTGTACGTACAGTGTATTCCCCACTACGGTTAAAGTTCCAAACAAGACTATCCGCATTTCCACCACTCGCAATTGGTATACTCAGTACCTCCTCAGCCTCGAAATTAAGCAAATATGCATTTACAACATCACGCTTCCAGCATCGCAAATCCCCATCGATCCAACTTTCCAGCAAATCATCCTCATCGCTGCTCCTTGGAGAGATCAGTTTGAAACTTGGGCCTTTACAAGTCCACTTGTCTTTCCAGAGATAGACTTACCATCACCGATAAGCCATCTACACCCCTCCTTCAGCGTCTCCTTGGCTCCCACTATGCTCCGCCAAGCATAACTCGGGTGATAGCCAATCTGAGCATAAAAAAAACACCTTCTCAGAATAGTACCGCGAGCACAACAGTTTACTCACCAGAGACTCGGGACGGGAATGAATGCGCCAGGCATGTTTCATCAGCATAGCTTCATTAAAAGCTTCAATATGGCGGAATCCGATTCCGCCCTCCCTTTTCGGTTCACACAGTTTCTCCCACGCCACCCAATGCATCATTCGCTCCCCATTCTTTGAACCCCACCAAAAACGGGATACAAGAGAGCTTATCTCGTTACATAAGCTTTGTCGGAATCTTGAATAGCCCCATATGATAAGTAGGGATTGCCTGAGCCACCGCCTTTATTAGCACTTCCCTACCCGCGAAGGATACCAACTTCCGTTTCCATCCCTGTAACTTCTTCCATACCCTCTCCTTTATCACCGCGAAAGCTGCTCTTCTACTCCTCCCAACAGCTCCTGGAAGTCCGAGATACCTGGCATGAAACTCAACCGTGCGCGCCTCCAGTATACCAGCAAGCAGAACCCGATCAGTTTCCCCCACATTTGAGCTGAACGAGACCTCGAATTTTTGAAGGTTAACCCGTTGTCCTGGCGCCTTTTCATAGGTACTGATTACTTTCAGCACACGTCTCACATCCCCTTATTTTGCCCGACAGAAAATAATACTGTCATCCGCAAAGAATAAATGCGAGATCGTTGGTGCCCGTCTACATATACGAACACCATAAGGAGCTTTCCTCCCCACTTCCCGCGCTATCAACCCTGAAAAAATTTCAGCACACAGTATAAATAAATAAGGTGACATCGGGTCACCCTGACGGAGCCCCCATTCCGGTACAAACTCCCCCGTGGGAGTCCCATTAATCAAAACTGAAAATCTAACAGACGTCACACAACGCATAACCATAGAAACCCATCTATCACAAAGCCCAACTTCAGCATTGCCGCCCGCAAAAAATACCATTCTACTCTATCGTAAGCTTTACTCATATCAAGTTTAAACCCCAAGAAACCATTATTACCACTGTTATGGGTATGCATATAATGGAAAATCTCAAAAGCGATTAGAGCATTATCCGTTATAAGCCTACCGGGGGTAAAAGCACTTTGTGTCGACGATATGATGCAAGGCAATATAACCTTAAGACGATTAGCCAGGACTTTCGACACCAATTTATATAAAACATTACAAAGGCTAATAGTCCTAAATTCACCCATTACCGTAGGCTTATTCACCTTTGGTATTAAGCAAATGTTAGTCTTATTTACCTCTGCCAGCTGACATGAGCCCTCAATCAGAGGCCTCACGTAAAGCACCACATCAGCCCCCACAATTTGCCAATGCTTCTGGAAAAAGTTAGCATTTAGACCATCCGGTCCCGGAGCTTTACTGGGACTCATCTGCTTCAAAGCCTCCAAAACTTCCTCCGCCGTCAGATCCGCTACCAAATTTTCATTCATAGCATAAGTGACTCTTCTATCGACCCCCTATAACGCCTCTTCCAGCCCCTCTGTCTCACTAGCCGTAAAAAGATTACAAAAAAAGTTTATAGCAACCTCAGCAATATCACCTTCATCCTCGACCCACATTCCGTCTTCAGTCCTCAGCTTAGTAATCACATTCCGACACCGGCGTAAAGAGGCTTTCATATGGAAGAACTTTGTATAACGATCCCCGTCGATAAAGTTGGACACCCTAGATCTTTGCCTCCGATATATTTCCTCTTGCATCAGCAGACCATCCAACTTTTCGCATAAAGCTCTCCTTTCCTCAACCATCTCCGTTGTCGGCGAACAGCCATTAAGAAAGGTCAGTCTTTTCCTCGATTCTTCAATCTGCTTAGCAATACTCCCGAATTCCTTCTGGCTCCATTTCCACAACTCTCTGCCAGTAGACCTCAGCTTGCCCAAGACACATGCCGCATTATCCGAATCACTTGCATCAGCCCACGTCCTCTCCACTACCGACGCGCAATCAGGAGAGGTAAGCCATAGATCCTCAAATTTGAACTGTCGCCTTTTATACCTTGCTATACTCGCAAAAGGTTTCACACTGATTGGGCAATGATCTAACCTCTCCCTCTCTAAATGATAAACGGTTACCATAGGAAACCGATCGATCCACTCAATAGTTGCCATACCCCAGTCCAGCCTCTCAAATACATCATCCGGTTCCGCTCTCTTGTTCCACCAAGTAAAAGGGTCGCCAAGGAAACCAATGTCTTTGAGTGCACAATCATCTATAGCCATCCGAAAATCTTCCTGTTCCCACGGCAGTTTAGGGGGACCCCCTTTCTTCTCCGCGTCACAAGTAATCTGGTTTAAATCTCCAACCATCAACCAAGGAAGATCAGAGACGGTACGCAATTCCCGCAACAAATTCCACGACTTAAATTTCTCCTCTCGGTCAGACCAACCATAGAAGGCTGTAAGCCTCCATTTCTCCCTGCTGAACAGACCCTCAATTTCCACATCGAGGTGATGGGACGTGGAGCTGAGGTACTGCACATTAATCCTATCTCCCCATAAAATCGTTACACCACCACATCTACCCATCGCATCAGCATAACACCCCTCATAATCACCTAATCTCCTAGTCACGTTCACCATTTGAGCCCCACTAAGTTTCGTTTCCAACAACACCACCACCTCCGGCTTCACCTTCTTCAGCAACTTTTTCACTCCTACAATTGCCGGGGAGTTGCCCAAACCCCGACAATTGTAACATAACAGACTCATTGTGACCGGCGGGACTGCTCTCTAGCAGCCGCCGACGATATCATATCATTTGATTCCGCAATGACCCTGGTCTTTCTCTCACTACTGTTATCATGGGCTCTCTCAAACTTACGTTTCAATACCTCCCCCCCGCTACTGACCTCCCCCTCCTCATCAACCTGCATTGACCCCCTTCTCCCTCGACTCCCCTCCCCACTCTCGGCCGAGCTGCTCCCACCCTCCCCATCATAATTCAGCTTCCTATTCAACCTTTTACCATTGCCCTCCCCCCTTAAAGCACAGAACATTTTCTTCTCTGCCTTTGAGACATCAGAATCTCGCCACCGGAACTTCATCGGGGACGCCCTCAACCAAGCCCCATACTGACGTTCCTCCTCCCCTGTCTTACCCTCATCCTCCTCGCAATCCCCTTCCACATGTCCCAGTCGACCACAAACGTAGCAGAATTCAGGGAGTTTAACGTATTTGATGTTAAACCACACCGCTTTACCTCGCAATTTTAATTTGAATCCCCTCAGCAAAGGCTTAGACAAATCCAATTCAACTTTAAACTGAATCGATCGTGATAGCCTAGAGGGGTCTATCGATTCGTCAAATTCAATAAATTTCCCCATAGTTGCAGCAATCAATTGAGCCATAGCCTGGGTTCGTTTAAGCAAAGGTAAATCATAGACTTTAACCCAGAAAGCAGCAGTATCAAAGGTAAAATCATTTGGGCATTCATCCCCTTTCATATCCCTCAAAATAATCAGATGATCATCAAATGCCCATGGACCCTCATCCAAGACTCTTAATTTATCCGACATATTGAAAAATTGAAAGAGAAAGAGACCACTTACCCATGGCTTAACCACCAGACCAACGCATAACCCTCCCCATCGCATTGTTCAAACCATCAGTAGTATAAGGGCTTTTCGTGTAAATCTTCCCTACCAAACACAAAGAAGCCTGCTTCACCATCGCATCGTCATCTACTACTCCATCTTCAAGTTCAACTTCTTCATCATCGGTTAACTTCAACTATTTGTAAGCCTCCTCAAGGTCCGTCGCCATTGAAATAGGGTAGAAACAAAACAGTGACACAACGCATAAGGAATTCGAGAGACGAATCCTCACATAGATCCCCACGAAAATGAAGGTTTTCGGGGCCAAATCACCTCACCAGTCGCTTACCTAGGGTTTTATTGTTTTGTGTTTTAGGGGCGGCTGAGAGTCACAACTACAATATACACTTATAAAAAAAAAAAAAAAAAAAAAACAAATTTCATTCTGCTGGGCACTCACTTAAGATTCATCCTTCCCAAACCATTTCACAATGAAATCTAATTTTCTAAAAATGGTCCATTGATCTTTACCCCAATATAAATACATAATAAAAATTGCAATTTGTTTTTATAAAATAACTTATTCTAAGTACAATTTCATGAGTCGCGAATGAAACCTACCCAAAACATGTGATGAATCTGATGATCACAAAATTCGAAGAATGGATAAATTATCTTTAAGTTAATACAAGTGTAACCCACAAAAAGCTAAGCCCCAATTTATCACGTTAAGTATTTGTACTTTAATGTATTTTGCTCTTTTTTCTTTCGTGAATGGTATAATGTACAATTTATTTTGAAATGATATACATGAGTGATGAGAAATTGGTGAGAAATTGAAGAATGGCTCAATTTCACATTATGACAAACTTATGGGGGTCAATTGTTACAATTAAAACATATGGGGTTGATTTCACATGGGAGCAAACGTATTGGGGTCCTTTACTACTTTCGCCATTATTATAGTATATCATTGTTTGATCTTACAAATAAAAAGGCTGGTGGACGTGCACAATGACTCGGTAAACACACGCCCTCCTGAGTCCTGACCTCTTAGACCTTCTCGGAGCTTCAATGAATTTTTTTTTTTTTTTTTACAACAATGAAATATCATTTTATTAAGATAAAGGAGATAGTACATAATGTATACTAGAGTATGACTGGTAGACATTGACTGAGTTTACACAGACAGAAACACAAGCACTGACCTGAATTAACAGCAGACTAGGATACACTGGGACATAAATTTAATTACAATCGGGATACACTAGACCACTCTCAGGAGCTGTAGACGTTGTTTTTTTTTCAAAGAAATTCTTGTCTTCCTCTTTAAGGACATTCAAAACGTCGGTGTAACACCCCCAAATTTCGGCCAATTTAAAAATCAATTTATGATACAAAATTGTGCCAAAATTCGGAGATATTACAAACTAATATACAAAGCCGGAGATATAGCTGTACAAAACATCTCTTATACAATAAAATACAAATGCGGAAGCGATAAAAACTAAACTTGACTCCTCAGCTATACTCCTGACTCAAACCTGCAAGCAAAACTCAAAACAAGGACCTACCCCCATGACAAGATAGCCCGAAGGAAACACGTCAGCATTTTGCTGAGCGACACTACTCTAGTGAATAATACAAAATGAATAATAATATTAGTCATGGTTTTATAATATGTGAATATTACGGGGGCACATAATAAAACACATAGAATGTGTAAAACACTCCCCCAGGACTAACCTGCTAAATCTCATAACCTACTCCACTCTAATCTCCTCGATATAAAAATCCCAACCTTATAATAGAAGTACCCTTATCCTCATAATTTTCGTAAACTAAACTCCTTCTCAAAACTCAATTCAATCTCTTATTAGTACAACACTATCATCGCAGCCAATCCTAGGTCTCGGTAACAAGACAATACTCCTATCTCAATTCTCAGTATCAAACTTTGAATCTCTTTATTTTCTCTTTGCCACTCTGGGCTCTTTCTTAGTAACTTAGCTTTAACTTCTATCTCAATATAATACTCTCAAAAGTTCAGTGAACCCTGCTCAACACTTAGAGTATAACTCTAAGCTACTCGGCCCCACACCAAGTACATAGGATGACGAATCAAATGTAACACAAAATCATAATCTCAAACCCATAATCTCATAGCTTCGGTCATTAAAGTCCTTCATGCTCAGCGGCCAAAATCAAAGTAGGAGTCTCAATTACACCCAGAGAGACGAATTTCGATCAAAGCTTAGCTCGTAGGCTGCCACAAATTACTTACCCAAGCTGAATGTCGAAAGCGTAACATAGGCCCTTATATAATTTCCCTTAACCACTAATAAACCTTAACTAGCTATTATAGTCAACCTGATCCTCCAACATGGTACAATAAACTTAGAAATTACCAATCTCACCTCAACAAATCTAACCCATCAGAAACCCTTCTCGCAAAATGAAAGAACGACCTTAACATCACAATAAAATAGATCAAACTTTTCACACAAACATCAAACAACATACCAACAACGTAAACCATAAATGCAATTAGCACATATACACACCACACTTAGGGTTATATATGATCTTAATAATGTAGCCATGTAGGGAGTAGTAGAAATAGGGTTACCTTATAAACTCGACAAAATGATATCAAATCGCTAGCAAAATCGCCTTTTAAAATCAACCCACGAAAAGTCAAATCGAAATTTCTATAATAAGAACAGTAAAACGAAAATCAAAATTCAATTAACAATATCTAATTAAAGTAATATATAGAATCTGACTTAAATCGTATAAAAACTTACAAGGCGAATAAGGTACGGTTGTTGATAATCTGATTGTAGCGTTGCAAGATGATGATAAAGTGTAAAATGATGATCAATGAAAATGATGATCATCTTTCAAATGAGTATGATAGAAAAAGTGGGTTTGTTTGAGAAATAAGAAAACTCACGGCCAAACCTACATTGGAAGACTAGGCCATAGAAGAAAGTGAAAAGGCTTTAACCCTTTAGCTAGTAAACCGACATACCTATTTAGGGCATGTTCGGTATCACTGTTGTTTTTAATTTTTGGTTTTTTTGCGTCAATTTTTTGGTTAAACATGTTACTCCCTCCTTTTTCTTTTTTTTTTTTGTTTTTTACGTTTGGTTTGAATCTGTGAGATGAATTCAAATCAAACGTAAAGAACAAAAAAAAAAATGGGGGGAGTACAAAATTAACTTTAAATAGCGTGGTTCAATAATAGTCATATAAATAAATGAAAACTGACAACTGAAAACCACTTTTTCTGGTTTTCAAAAACAGGACTTTGGTTTTCAAAAAAACAGACTGAAAACTAGAAACGATATCAAACAGACCCTTAATTTCTTGTTTGTTTTATTTTTATTTATTTTTTTTAAATAAAAAACATTGAAATTGAGAAAAATGTAGAATATAGTTTACCCCAAAATAACAATAAAGAATGTAATAAATATCCAAAAAAATCTGGTGTGTACAGTCGTCTCTTTGGGTAAGCACCGGTCTTATTTTGACAAGGTTCCGAACAATAATCAATACATACATACGGAGTACATACATTATGACATTTTTCTTAACATAACAAAGGGGGATTTTTCAGGAGCTTACGTAGTTGGAAGTTAAAACTTTGGAGTTCATAGAAAGAATCCAACCATCATAAGACTAATTTTCTACCGGTGTCGGCTTGTTTAATATCATACTACGTTGAATGATAGATCTAGATGACAATAATACGCTAAACTCCATAAAAAAATATGAGTTCCACGAAAACTAATGGTAGAGAGTAAAGTTCATCAATGATATAGGGTCGGACAAAAACAAGTCCTATGTGTCACTACTCCAATAACACCAATGGATTTTTCTATCAATTTTAACAAGTTTTTCTACTCCAATAAATTTCTTTTTTTGTCGATTTTTGCTAGATAATGGAGAATAATATTAGGTTTAACAAATAAATCCTAGATGACTTTAAATCACTAGTTTGTGCTACGCACGGGCATTCAGCAAAAAAAAAAAAATTAGTTTAACGGTCAAACAAATAAGAAAATGAGTAATGCATATATATAGTAATGGTCATCTTTAATTTATCTCGGCTCCCCTCCAATTTCTTGTAATTTATTATTGATTTTGTTATAGTATTATTATATATATGAGTAATAATTCAAATGTCTCGATTTTAATTTATTATCATACTCACATATTACAAATTCTAGTATATTTAGATAGTTATTACAACACATTTTTTAGTACTACTAGTATACCAAAACTAATAAGGAGGCTTAGAGTTCCATAGACAAGCATCAACAAATCATACCAATAAACTAACCATAATCATGTGTACTTTGCAAACCGTATTAATTGCACCAGGAAACTATGTGAATTATATACCCTGTAGAATAGCACAATTGACTACTACTGATGTTGTTTCTTTGTAAATTGTTCCCACGAGTCTACTAATTCGTCGCTATTGTTTGGACGTGAGAATAAAACAGATTACAGTGAAATCCATTAACAATTGCCACAACCTCTTCGATGTAAGGTACACGAGGTCCCCAACGCTCTCATAAGAGATTTTCATCATTACACTGTTTAAAGGCAGACGCATAGAATCACACAGGTGTCAGTCATTCTTCCATCAGAAATGTCAACTTCAGAGTAATAGAACTGAACGAAGCTGACAAGGCATGGGTTGGTAGTCTTGCATATGTCTTCTTGATGCATAATCAAGATTCTTAAACTGACCTGGGACGATAAGTAGAAACAACTCAAGACATTGTCGTTCGGAATACTAATATGAATAAAAAAAAAATTATATCTCGAGAGTTACAATCCCAGTCGAATTCTACTCAGGCTCTACAAGATCGATGGAGTTCACAGCTTTCGGTAGAAAAAACCAAATGGAATGACGTCGCAGTTGTTTCCATGAGATAATTCACCACAAAATTTTGTAGAAACAATAATTTTATTGTTTCAAAGGATGCAACTCATACTTATAGGGGTGGTAACTGATAAGACGATTCACGAAACTTTATGATGATGTTTATAAACAAAGTGAGACTCATTTTGACCCAGTCTTAGAGAATCACGGATTGAAATCATTTATTACTACGTTACATATATTTGTGTCCAATTATGCTACGTAACAATACATTGCGAATATGAACTTGGTTGAAAATATTGGGGTCATCTTAAGAAACACCTTTACTCATTGTGAATGCGAATTTATGATCGATTTTGTAATGTAAACAGAAGAAATGTAAAGAGACACTATGAGATGAGGAAAATCGCCTTTAACAACATCTAACTATTAGTTACAAAATTGTCATAGAAATAAGAAATCATTGAAATCAGAAGGGTATTTGAGAAGATAGATAAGTTGTATGTAACTTAAAGAATAGAACAGAGGGAGAGAAGAAAAAAAAAAAGATTAAATAGTGGAATTGTGAGGATAGTAGAGTTGTAGAAGAAAAGTGATACCGTAGGAGAGGAAGTATTCGTGAGACAATAAACAAAATAAAAAGATAAAGAAGATGAATTTGTGAGAAGAACAGAACATAATTGAGAGTAGAATATTAGAAGGAAATTTGGGAGAAAAAGTGTTTAAGAATAACAAATGAAAAAAGAATTAGACAAACATAAGTAAGAGAAAGAATCAACTAAATTAGGGGACGGAGAAAGAAAAGTCATGTTCACAATAGAAGAATAATTTAAGGGTTGTAATCACAAGATACTATAGCTAATGTGTGTGCTTTAATTTAAGGGTCGTAATCACAAAATACTATAGCTAATGTGTGTGCTTCCTCTACCTCATTCCCATCGACCTTCAAAATAGCGCAATAGAGTAGCTGCTTACCAAATCTGTCACTCCACCCAAATGCCATTTATCAATTACAATGTGAAAACATAAACTCTATACTAATCATTCTTTAAGAGAATACACTAATTTTGATGTGTTTTTTTTTTCCGCTGGTTTGGTTTCAAAATGCTTTAATTTAACTGTTATTTTCTATTGTCCTCATCTTGACGATTTGATACACTCATGAGTAGTTTCAGAACCCGAAAAAGGCTACGCAAGTTTAACACTTGAACTGCAACACCAGAGCTACAACAGCAACTGCCGCTCCTATAGTCCTATGTATTTGGACACAGTAATTGTTGCCATCGATCACCAGGGATCCATACATGCAGATGGAGATGGCTCTAAAGAATTTTTATGTTTAAGATAAAGTGCTTAAAATCAGAGCATTTTGCGTCCAAAACATGATCAAATGCGTAATAAACTACTATTTACATAGTTTCCAAAGTCAGATCAAATGATTGTGAAGCTAACTGTGCATCATTTCCTGTGTCCTGAAGAAGCCATCAGGACTCCAACAGCTAACATGAACATCACTAACATACTAACTAGTAAGATATATGTTCTTCTTGATGATTTTCTGTACTCTCCGAAAATGAGTATTGCCCAAAATGTGCTCACCAACGGAAGTGCCTGATAAAATCATCCAAATTAAGACAACTCACGATATGATGGTTGAAATGAACAGCATTAGTAAGATTAAATACGCCTTTTTTTCCGGAGTGAAAAATGTTACTCCTGTCATATTTAAAATCGGACGTACCTGAACAGCATCAGCTGCAGCATACCCAGCAGCCTGCCCGCCCATAAACTGAAGTCCATTACCAAATCCACATAGAAAACCTGCCAGTAAAGCCCAGCCTCTTCCATTCCAGTCATTCAGATAAGCCTTGAATGATGACTTAGGCAAGTTCAGAATAGGGCGGTAGAGAAAGATAATGTTCAGTATGATGGCAACCACAAAGCAGCAAACAGAGAAGTAGAAGAATGCCGTGTAGACGACTAAATGAGGAACCCCTTTCTTCAGGAGGTGGAATTGGTCATTTGTTGCCAGGTTGAATGCCGGAGAGAATAAGGAGAAACAAAGGCCGGAAAAAAAAGTTATGCCTAGTCCAATCCAGATGCTCTTGCCGAAACCCTATGAACATTTACATCAGGGTAATTTCAGCTGATACCATTCCAGTTCATAACTAAATATATGTACTAAACTAGTTAAGAAAAGCAATGAAATGATTTACCTTGATGGATCTCGTATTCTCGAGTTCAATGAGGAATGCCGCTGTCCCAAACCCTGCCTCTGAAGTCTCCTTGCCCTTTTCTGGATCTTTTGAATCATTTGCAAAATCGAAACAGTAGACAACGTAAGTCATTCATGGTCAGAAAAACCATGTACTTATTGAGGCAGCTCCGGAGAGTTTCTAACCTTTGTTAACAGGCATTTGAGCAAGAATTGAGGCATCTTTGATCCTGTCATTAAGATTATGTTAGCAAAGCTGATTTCATTATCCAACTGTTTTCTCACAGTATGACTCATTTGCACAAATGCACCATGAGTTGCAAGAAAGCTCAATGAATTGTTAATCTGATTTCGAGAAATGGTGAATACTCTGCCTTGTCTTCTTCAATACCATTCGTCAAATCTTTGAGCTTTTTCTTGTTATCCGAGGCATTAGATGAATGAACTGCAGACCCCAAAATGACAGCAATCAGGAAACATCCAACACCGGAGAAAAGAATTGATGCCTTGTTGATTCTGTCATCCAGGAAATAGTTCAAAGTAGTGCCTGCAATGTGAAGAGCAAGTTAGAATCAGAGGCCTGACTTTTAGATCTTCCCCCTTTCAATGAAAGCAAGACTTCAGTTCACAGCAAAGGTTACCGATTACAACAGTAATGCTGCACGAAACCACCTCTACAACTGATAACCCTACTAAAGCCCAAGCATACTGCGTAGATAGATTTCCGATACTGAGGAATACTCCACCTGCCAATGCGAATAGCACAGATGGCCAGTTATCCTGCAACGGCATACTTAAAAGGTTCATGAACCATCATTTTGTAGATCATTAAAAGCAAAATTGCCACATAATGATAAATGAAATTCTGCTTATATTGAAGAGTTAAACACACCCCCAATCTTATGACATAATTTTACACAAGTCTTTCTGCACCTTAAATTTCCAGAAGTTCACCCACTTAGTACAGTTGTGAAGTTATCAAATTTTATTTTTCTTTAGCTGATAAAAAGAAGCTACCAGTTCTTCAGTTACCAACAGTTTACAAGCCCACCTGCACGTTGGATCCCACAATACAGACATGACATTATAAACAAACTAGAAGATTTCAAAAGAACAGTAAGTTTCCAAATTTTCCGACTTTTCTTCAGTTAATTAACTTGGCTATTTGGGCTAAAATTTGTGATAGTTTCAGCCAAGAGTGTAGGGCAATGCAGGAACTTAGGTGTTTCAGCAAAGAGCGTCCTGCTCGACAACTTTTTCTACTCTATTGATTTTCCAATTTGTTTGTTGTGAGGCAACGTAAGCATCAAGTCTACAGGAAATACACCTTTACCACAGTTTCTGACCAATGACTATACTAGAATAAGAGCAAGTAAAAGAGAGTGAAAATCCCCTGACCTGATAAAGCTGAGTGATAAAATTCGGCATGTCAGGTGTACTGTCACCAATCTGACCAAGTGTAAAAGCTATAATCACAGCAGCCAACAGATTGGTAATGGAGTAATCAAGATAAGTATGCTGTGGAAGGCGACCCCGTCTTTCGAGGAATGCCAAAACAGCAGGCCAGGTCCCCAAGAACAAGAGAGACAGCAGCATACATGCTATAGCACCACCTTTGCTCTCCACCAGGTACATATCTAATTCACCTGATAACCCCTTTTGGATTATCTCACCAACAAAGAATAATGTACTTGGTTCTTCAAACTCCTGATAAAATACACATTCAATCAAATTACTTCTTCACTTCAATGTCGATTTTGTGGTAAGACGGTCTTAGGATAAGATGGGTGAGGATTTATGGTATCATAGTGAGCTTTCAAAAGTTCAAAGTTGAAAACTCGTTCCAAAACCTCAAATCCTAACCACAACAGTCATGTCGTAAGACGGTCTTACCCAAAACTTATTTTCATTTCAATTAAGACATAGCAAGACCACTATTCCAGACATCTAGAATTACACAAGGAAAAACATGCATGAGTCAAAATGCACAATTGGGTATCCACAAAATTATGGATTGAATTCTAAACATAAAATATAGCACAAAAGGGTAAGAAGATACACAAAATTTACAGATTATTTTGTCAAAAAGATCAAAACTTTAACCAAAACCAAGATAATTGAACTCACCATCTTGAATTTTGCACAGGAAAATAAGACAGAACTCTTCAACTATACACCCAAAATAAAATAACTCGCCAAATAACCCAGACCCCACTTGTACATCATAAAATGAATGATAAAGCTTGTACGTCACAACAAAAGTAAAATTAAAATAAGATGATTAATAATAAAAGAATTATGAGAAAGCTTACCAAATATTATGATGTTAGTTGAAACAATGACAGGAGAAAAATACAACAGAATCAGCTAATGAAAAAGATGTGATGATAAATTGCTTGTAAAAGATGAACACTTGCACAATACTAATTAATTATATAAAAAAAAATTAAATCTTGTTATAATGATGGAAAAATGCAGTATTTTAAAGTTAGTGATGAACTTAAAGTTCAGGACTCTGCTATGATTGGCTTATCTTGCCAAAGTTTGAGGATGTTTTCTGTCTTCTGACTTAGATACTTTTACTTTTTTTAGTCAAATTTTTAGTGGGATGAATTTTTTGGGATCTTTTGAAAAAGATTAAGTCTTTTAAGTGTCCCCTGATTCTGTTTTATTCTAAGGAAAGAAATCTGTAAAAGATGAGTGATTCTGTATGAATGACACTAGTTTTTGGGTGGGAAATTCTTGTTTTCATGGTATCTGGATCCTGGGTTGTTGGAGATTTGGGGTTACTGGTGGAGGATCTATGTTAGAGACAAATTGATTGATTGATATATATTTTAATTGACATTTAAAGTTGTATAGAGTGAAATCAATTAATCATGATTCGTGAGACCAAATTAAATCGGACACGAGTTTATTGAAGAAAAGTAGCGAAATTTCCATTTAGATAGCGTTTGGAACACGAGTTTGGGATTTAGATAATCATTTCAATTCTATCATTTCAGATTGCGAGAAACAATTGCGGAAAATATGGAATCTTGAATTCAATTACAAGTCCAAGCGGACGACTTAAACATGGATTAAACTCTATCTAGCTAGCTAGCACTGTTACCTTCCTATCTACTGACAAATCATAAGCAACTAAAATGTTGCAAGATTAACAACACTTAATAATCCTCAATATTTCACTCTAATATATATAGCTAGTTCATGATTTTCTGTGTCCTGATGATCCCATAAGAATTCCAACTGCTAGGATGAACATAAACAACATGCTTATAAGCAGCACGTACGTTCTCCTTGACGATCTCCTGTACTCGCCGAATATAACTACACCCCAGAAGGTGCTCACCAGTGGTAGCGCCTGATAACATACACGACCCATCGACAAAAAATATGTTAGAAAAAAAAAAGAAAAAAAGAGTAGGCATCAGCAGATGACAGTGAACAGACCTGAACAGCATCAGCTGCAG
The DNA here is from genome assembly GCA_963680865.1 of Spergularia marina. Lineage (NCBI taxonomy): Eukaryota > Viridiplantae > Streptophyta > Magnoliopsida > Caryophyllales > Caryophyllaceae > Spergularia > Spergularia marina. The sequence goes on along the minus strand of OY804545.1, from coordinate 5,780,340 downwards.
CATATCCTGCAGCCTGACCACCCATGAACTGAAGGCCATTTCCGAAACCACAGAATAGGCCAGCCAAAAGCGCCCAGCCTCGGCCATTCCAGTCACTCAGGTAGGCCTTAAATGAAGATTTTGGTGAGTCTAGAATAGGGTGATACAGAAAGATTATGTTTAAGATGATTGCAATCACAAAAGCGGAGACTGAGAAGTAGAAGAACGCGGTGTACACAACCAGATGTGGTACCCCTTTCTTCAGATGATGAAACTGATCATTTGTAGCTACATTGAACAGTGGAGAGAATAGGGAGAAACACAGGCCAGCAAAGAATGTTATTGTCATCCCTATCCATATGTTTCGGCCAAATACCTGTCAGTCATTCATACAGGTGATGAAATGAGCACAGTATCATCAGCCAATTGCTAACAACAACAACATAGGAGAAAAACCGACTTTGATGGATCTCCTTTCTTCGATTTGAATGAGAAATTTCGCAGTCCCAAACTTCGGCTCCCTTGTTTCATTTGCCTTTTCTAGGTCCACTGACACTGTAAAAATGTAAAATGGAGAGCCAAAAATTTCAGACATTGTTCATTTATTCTAGACCTTGTTGCATTGGAATGCATCGATTACTAAAGAAACATTTCCTTAATTTCATACCTGTTTTCACAGATGTTCCATCAGAACCTGTAATGTCATTTTTCCTGCAAAAAACCTGATCATGATGCCCTCATTTATACAGCATGTATGAACTTTTAAATTATCAGTCTATGAAATAAAGCGCGAAATGAAGAAATTATACCCTGCATCCTGCAATGCCAAAGTTCTGAGCTTTGTTTTATTATCAGTTGCATTAGATTTATGGACAGCTGCGCCTAAGAAGACGGCGATCAGGAAACAACCAACACCAGGGAACAGGATTTCAGCCTTATTTATTCTGTCATCAAGGAAATAGTTCAATGTGGTTCCTGCATTTTTCGTAAGTTTCAAGCTTCATCATTTCTCCCAATAATCAAATAACATAATGAAGCAGAATCGTGAGTAAGTACTAACCTATGACAACCGTAATGCTCGAACTCACGACCTCGACTACTGATAACCCGACTAACGCCCAAGCATACTGTGTTGATAGATTTCCTACACTAAGAACAATTCCACCAGCCATTGCAAACAACACTGAAGGCCAATTGTCCTGCATCATTCACCTTGAACATATTAATAAACCATAAAGACGCAAACTTTTGAATGAACTCGTTTCACAATCAAAATTCCGTAAAATATGTTCCCATTATTAGACTCGAAATTGTCACCTACAAGTTCAAAATTGTCGCAAAATGATATTTACGAAAACATAGTACTGTAAATTAGGAATAATTTGTCACCTGAGATAGCTGAGTGAAGAAATTTGGCATGCTGATTTTGCTGTCACCAATCTGGCCAAATGTTAATGCAATAATAACAGCAGCCAAGAGATTAGTAAAAGTGTAATCAAGGTACGTGTGTTGAGGAAGGCGGCCACGCCTTTCGAGTGAGGCTATAACAGCAGGCCATGTCCCTAAGAAGAAAAGAGAGAGCAACATGCATAGTATTGCTCCTCCTTTGCTTTCCACCAGATACATCTTCTTCAACAATCCTCAGGAAGTATGCTTCAATGTTTCAGGTTATTACCTGCATCAACTGTAAGAGTAATACTGCGTAAAAAGCGCAATTGATACATACGAGTTTCAAACCTGTGTAGTAATAGTGTGACTTTGCTGATCTCTGCCAGGACATATATAGAGAGAGAACCTTATAATAACTTTTATAACTGCAACATTTTTTTTCTCAACTAAAATCAATAATAGAGGAAATGGGAAATGTTCCATGCAAAATAAAAATGGACCAGACAATTTGCACGCACTAAGCTTAATTATTTATTTAAGGTGTGATAAAATTAGGTAAGATAGATACGTCAGATTTCAATGAAATCGGATATGTCATTTTGACACTGTCAAATTAATTACAAGTCAACTAAGAATCATTGACTAGCTGTCTTGATGGGCGACGTACTAGGACTTCTATGTACTCCACACTGTTAAGGAGACTCTATTTTTGTTTTATAGTGGTTGGCGAAGACATACGTGATAACTTGCGAATCACACAATCGGGCAACCAATATGACATGCTTTATCATTTATAAGAAATATAACGTACACTATTTGGAAAATTCATAAACTCAATATAATCGCTAATAACTCGTGTTACAATGACTTTGCGGTAAATCCCTATTTATAATGACTTGACCCTTACGAAACATATCACATAAGATATTCCTAAACACATATTCTAGTATATATCACATTCCTAAACACACATAATATTCCTTAACCGGAATTCTCCGGAATACTCCATAATCCTATATTACCCCCCCTCAAACTCATGGTAATTCGACTAAAATTAAAATGAGTTTGCCAAGACGATAAGGAAACAAAATAACTCCGTCGAGATCTTCAAATCTTCAAATCCGGCACGGTGATCGTCGTCGTCTCAAAACCAGTTGAGTAACTCGTACGCCCACACTCATCCAAAGAACACTCAAAATCAACACCACGAATCGTCCATAATCAACTTCACCACTAAACACCAGATACAAGGGAACCATGAATCACCATGGTCTCACAAATTATGAAGCGACCATTATCAGCTTCATCTAAAAAGAACCAAACATGACTGGTAGGGGCACTCCCCAATAATACACCAAAATAAATACCATGAATAACATGGTCTCAAAACGTGAAGTCGCCATTATCGACTTCACCTAAAAAAACCAGACATGAGAGGTAGGGGCACACCCCCATTCCTTGATCGGCCTAAAATCATCACATAAAATCTACCCGAATCTCGAAAGAGTGTTCACCAAAACCCATCAATCAACCAATGACGAAGCAACCATACCAACACAATATCATAAAACCATTTAACTTGTAGTGTCTTCGATCCGTAATATACCAATATAAAGCTTGCCGATCGAACTCACCGAAACTTACCTAACTTCCCACGGGCAAGCAAACGAACCATGCGGAAAAGTTGCTCAAATCAAGAACAACATACGTGTTGTACGTACATGAAACATCAACACCGTACTCATAACACGTACAACCCAAATCCGTGAACAAATAATTGACGAACAACGAACACAAAACGTCTTCAACTACACAAAATTACCGAATCACAAACTATCTCGATCTCGACTTCGCAAATCTCAAATAACAAACGGAGGGGTCTTTATTCAAACACATTAAACCAAACATAAGACTCTTAAAATAATAATAATAATACTCTTAAATAAACTCGAACAATAAAACCCTAAAACATTAGATCACGATTATCAAAACTCTGGCAAACAACGAAATCCCGCCGGCAGGCATTATCGATCACATGTCCACCGGCAGGCAGCGGAAGCACCTTTTAGAGTCCTCTAGGAAAGAGGCTCTAATACCATATAAGAAATGTAACGTACACTATTTGGAAAATTCATAAACTCAATATAATCGCTAATAACTCGTGTTACAATGACCTTGGGGTAAACTCCTATTTATAATGACTTGACCCTTACGAAACCTATCACATAAGATATTGCTAAACACATATTCTAGTATATATCACATTCCTAAACACACATAATATTCCTTAATCGGAATGCTCCATAATCCTCTATTATCATTCATGCATGCAAAAGGGACCGATACTTGGTACCTTCGGGCATGCACATACGAAAAATTGTTAAAAGTAATTGCTAATATAGACGTATAAAGCTAACTATTGCTGGATTTGGAATTGAGACTTAAATGTGAGGAGTACAAGTGACAGAGTAAATGATATAATTTACCAATTAGGACATAAACTGTTTCCAAAGATCGTGCAAGTCTCGGTTTAATTCGTGTATGGAGTACTCAAATTCGTGTCTAACTTTTCAACTTTTTAAAGTCATTTGTTAGCTAGTGACGGCTTGATGAGGGGGCACTCTTTAGACTTTAGAAATTTGAGGCCAAAGTTAAAAAGTAAAAAAAGTACTCTTACATGTTTGACATTTTCTTACTATCTACAATTCTACGTCATGAAACTTTTACATAGCATTATCTATTCGTCGCAATCAAATGTAGAAAAGTTAATCACAAAACAAAACCGCATTATAAAATGAAGTAGATCGACGTAATTTTGGACACTTTTTTCATGAAGTGACATTCAAAAACGGTCTCTCTATAACTTTAATATTTTTTTACATCAATAATAACATTATTTCGGTGTCTCGAATATAAAGACTTGGGGAGGGTAACTATACAATGGTGATGAACTGATGATTCAAAGTTGAAGATGATAAGAGGGTAATTCGTGCCGTTGAAGGAAAGGTAAATCGTTAATCTTACGTCAGATTTGCATTGTGAAAAATACCAAAGGGTTGCAAAAAATAAAAGAAAGGGGCATTCCGAGAATTGAACTCGGGACCTCTCGCACCCTAAGCGAGAATCATACCACTAGACCAAATGCCCTGTTGTTGTTATTCGTGCAGACAAAAACCACTATAACTTTTTTAATAATAATAGTCGCAAGCCCAAGATCTCTGAAGTCTTCAAATCTTCAGTCCACAAAATTTCCCAATACTTCTGTTATGTGACCCAAAAAAGAGAAAAGGATGACCTCTTATGGAACAATGATCTTTTGTTAAAGAATAGTTTTCTGCGCAACTCATTTTGTGTACCTTTTATTTGACATCGGGAACCTGCAACCGCTATCTTCCTTGTGTGTGCTATGCATATATTTTCAACCATATACCGACTTACATAACATGCAATTCATGGGAGAATTAAATGATGAGGGGCTCAAGCCATTCATGTATCAATGTACACTAATGAAGTTGAGAATTTCGGAACCTTTTAAGTATCCCTATATTTCCTTCACAATATACAACTTTAATTAGATATGAGACATGTACATTCTTTCCGGCTGACCCAAAAAAAATGAAGCTCTTTTGCAGTTATGTTACTACAATGCATTCCCTGCTGTGTATGTGTGAATGATTTGTTGCCAGTTTACGACTTTCTGTGTCCTGATGATGCCATGAGGACTCCGACTGCAGCAATGAACATCAACAACATGCTCGCGAGTAGTATGTATGTTTTCTTTGAGGATCTTCTGTACTCTCCAAAAATCAGCACACCCCAAAAGGTGCTTACTAAAGGAAGTGCCTGAAAACCACCAGTATATGCAAACAACAACAGTTGGCTTCATGACCAAGGCACCAAAGGACAGGATTTCTGTCAGGTAACATGGAACTGAAAAACAGGTGAAATGCTGCAGGATTAGGAATTCCACTGACCTGAACAGCATCAGCTGCAGCGTATCCAGCAGCCTGACCACCCATGAACTGAAGACCGTTACCAAACCCACAGAGCAAGCCGGCCAAAAGAGCCCAACCTCGTCCATTCCAGTCTGTAAGGTAAGCTCTGAATGATGACTTTGGCAAGTCCATTATGGGGTGATGTAGGAAGTTGATGTTCAAGATTAATGCAATCACAAAAGCCGAGACTGAGAAGTAAAAGAACGCGGTATATACAACCAAATGTGGGACTCCTTTCTTCAAATTGTGAAACTGGTCATTGGTAGCCACATTGAAAAGAGGAGAGAAGAACGAGAAGCATAAACCGGCAAAAATAGTTATCATTAGCCCAATCCAGATATTCCTCCCAAACACCTGAAAGTTGAATTACAGTTTTAGTCAGTTATTAACCTTGTACTGATCAAGTTAGATAAGCAAAGACAGAAGCCAGTTAACCTAAGAAACCTAATTTGAATCCAAGACTAACCTTTATCGATCTTTTTTCCTCGAGTTGAACAAGAAATCTTGCAGTCCCAAAATCTGCCCCCTTCTTCACATCAGTTGCTATTTCGATATCCATTGATCCTACTGTAAAGTTGAAGGAATAAAATTAAAGAAAGAAAGACTTAGACAGGTTGAGAAATCCTGCACCTTGCAACACTGAGTAACAACTAACAAATGATAAAATATGTCGAAAAATCTCCAACCTTTATTAGCAGAATCTTCACCAGAGACTGAAATGCCATTTTTCCTGTCAAAATTTGATTGTTGTGGCATCATCAGTCTGCATGTAAACTAGTAATGGTATCAGATTAACATCCATAATGGAACCACCTACACAATTTTAAGGCTTTCTAGTCTCTCCAATTCGGTTATTTAAGCTCTGAATGTTTAATAGACTACACAAGAAAATTAACAGAAAAGGAGGGACTGAGTATTATAAGGATATGTACTAGAAACTATGGCGCAGCACCACTAGTCCTATGTATTCGATTCATTTCGCGACTATATGTTACCTTACTAAGCCGCCCTCAGCAATAGAATTATGCGCGCAAGGAAACAGTATTCTTGAAATTTAATTGAAGAATGAATGCATACCCTGCCTGTTCTTCACCTGAGAAACTTCTGAGCTTTGCTTTATTATCAGCTGAATTAGACTTGTGAACTGCTGCGCCCAGAAACACTGCTACCAGGAAACATGCAACCCCAGAGAAAAGGATTTCAGCTTTGTTAATTCTGCCATCCAGAAAATAGTTCAATGTGGTTCCTGTCAAAATGTCAAGTTAACATGTCAATTTCAACTTGAACAATGTCACAAATATCAAACTTTTTCCGCAATTAAGAACAATGTCATAAGCCAAACTCACCTATCACAACGGTTATACTAGCAGTCACAACTTCAACTACTGATAGCCCAACTAAAGCCCAAGCATACTGTGTGGATAGATTTCCTACACTGAGAACAATGCCACCCGCCATTGCGAACAACACAGAAGGCCAATTGTCCTGTCCCAAATAAGGCAATAATCTTGAATATGTAGATACATTGTCATCTGTAGTTCTGTACTGTATAATTCAGTAGCATGTACAGTAATAGCAAGGCATTTAACATCAGTGTCTTACATCTTAACTTGGAAATTGCTGAGTTTTTCTTACCTGTGATAGTTGTCTCAAGAAATTCGGCATGCCTGGTTTACTGTCCCCAATCTGACCGAATGTGAGTGCAATCAAAACAGCTGCCAATAGATTAGTAATTGTGTAATCAAGATAAGTGTGTTGAGGAAGCCGGCCACGCCTTTCCAAGTAGGCCATCACAGCAGGCCATGTTCCTAAGAAGAATAGAGATAGCAGCATGCATACTATTGCTCCTCCTTTGCTCTCTACCAAATACATCTTTAGTCCACCTGCAAGAACCAATATTCACCAAATTATACAGTCAAAAATAAACAGGATTTCTTATTACAGATTATTTCTTCCAACATTCTGAATCCTGATAGTGAACTTTTAACTGTGAAATTTTAGACTTGCAGGTTTCTGATTTTAAGCAGTTGAGCTCATCAAATTGCATCAAATCTCAATCCTTTTGAATAATACAAGAACATCAACACAATCTTCAGAGCAAATCAAGGTACCAGAAATAGATTGTCCTGACAATTTAAATTTACCCTTTTTAGTAACAGCACTGAAAATACAGTTAGAAACAAGAAAACCCAAAGTCACACACATACCAATAAGAAGACTTGCTCAGATGACAGTTGTGCTGATGTCGAGGTAAAGGGTGTTGGATGTACGCAGTCTTACCCCTTCGAAAAATAGAAAAGAGCCTAAGATAACTCAAAATAATGAAAACTGCATCGAGAATCGAGAAAAAACTTACAAGAGTGAAGACACACATGACATACCAGTTCAGTTTTCTATATCAGCAAGATAAACCAATGCTTTGATAGTTTGATCTACCGGCCAGCACCGAAAATGAGGCCAATGAAAATGAAATAGCACGACGACGATGTTATTTAATACAAGTATGTATGTAGCACATTGAAACGTGGGATTCCTCAAATATTGCAAAGTTTCAATAATTGAGTTACAGTCAGTTACAACAAAGGATCAGTTCTGCCAAATGCAAGCTGTATCACCTGTAAGTGATAAGTTACTTAAGTGCGTGTTTCCTAGAATCTTACTGCATGAATATTATATGACGCTGAAAGAGACGGTATCTGGTCGTTAATTTTCTCCTTTTATTACTCAAAGTCAACATAGTTTTGCCTAGGAATTCGGTAGGTTTTAAGGAGTAATTAAGTGGCAAAAAAAAGGGGCATTCCGAGAATTGAACTCGGGACCTCTCGCACCCTAAGCGAGAATCATACCACTAGACCAAATGCCCTCTTGATGTCAATTGTGAATAGCGCTTGTTATTTTTATTAGAACTTTGAAGCTCACACAGCCCCGGAGCCTTTTATTTATTTTATATTTTTCTTTTTCACCTAGGTAAAAGATTTTTTTTTTATTTTTTGGGTTGAAATGATTAGAATTCTTGAAATGTATAGAAGTTCCACATTTATTAAGAAAAAACTAAAAAAACAAACATTACCGCTACAAAAGTCTTGAAAATGGGTATTAGGATGTTCAATCATTCTCGTAATTGACTTGTTTTATTGAATGTTTTTCGAGGATCATAGTGTATATAGATCAACTAATATAATACGAACGTATGAGCTTAAAAGAAGAGAGGTAATATAAAAGAGGCTCCATAAGAAGAAAGAAGGGGCGTTACTACGTACTTACTACTACAAGTATACTAATTACTTAAACTCGCGACCTCTAGCACTCTAGGTGATAATCAAACTACTGGCACTTGACCAAATGCGCTCGGCAGGCTGGATTTCGATCTACAAATCACAACCATGGAGCCATCACACACTCGTTTAACTCTAGAGTACGGCCTGCCAAGACTAATGAAGTGATGAATGAAGACTATACAGTAAAAAGATAATTTAAAAAAAAAAAAAAGAATAAGAGGAGGCACAACTGTATGTAGAAACGTTTGCAAAAGTTATGAGAACAGAGGGAACACCCTTCTTCAAACGTTGTAGGACGGTATCTAAATTCCGGAGGATGTAAGAGACGCTGGAGAATTACAGATGATACGATATGGTAAACAGGATATACTTACGGGCTTACCACCGTATCTTCTCCTGTTTCCCTTCACTCCTCAAAGTGGTATTTGACTATGCACAATGTTTCAAAAGCTAAGACACCTAAATTCACCCACCAAAAGAACAAATGAACCTTCAAACTCGAAGCCAGAAGCAAAGCAATCCAAAAGCCAGAAATCCTTCTCTGTTGTCTGTACCTACTGCTGTGGCAGCCTATTGTTTGAATGTTAAGCAGAACCAGATCATGCCTCTGAGTGTTGTTGGGAGGACTTTGATACGCTTTCCTGGAGGTCCCCTAGCAACTTTGGATCAAGAAACATATTTGGTATCTGTAGACCAGGCATCTGATCAGAATATGTCGAAAGAACATGGAGTGATATATTACTCATCAGAAGATTAGACTTACCTTTTCTCCAAAGAATATCTTAGCGTTATTAGCAGTTGCTTCTATGCGTCTGAGCTCAAGATACTCAGGGGTAAGCTTCAATTTGTTAGCTTCAGCCTCTCTCAGTAAGCTGCACAAGCAGACAGCAACATTAATAAGAAAATAATGGATATATTAACTCCAGCGTATTTCTCTGTTTATTAACTTTTTCTTCTTTTCCTTCAAGAGGGATGTGTGACCTAAAGGGATCAAGCAAGGAGAGAATCACCTGTAATAATGGGCATCAGCGACACTCTTGTCCCGTTCCAGATTCATCTCATTATCAATTTGTTGTTGCCTTCTGGAGCTTCCTTTCTCCATAAGCTTTTGCTCCATGATGATCTTGCTCACATTTGCGTTTTTCTCTGCTTCAGAAATAGCGATCTTCTTCTGTGTTTCTGCCTCTTTCTCAGCAACCTTTTGTTTCTCAATGGCTATCAAAGCCTAAGCAAGTACAGTTGAAGAAAAGAATCAGCACTGTAACAAATTTGAAGGCACAAACACAAAGCAACCAAAAACAATCGGTCATCCAAAATCTAAAAGTGATTACTCCACTAAGGTGGCAGACTCAAAATTATGAAAATGGTACTATCAAGTATCAAGCATCAATCAGGATGAAAAGCAACCACTGCTGCAAACATGAAAGTCAAAGTAAGGTGTAATTTACCACACTGATGATTTCGAAGTTCATCTCAATCGAAGTCAGACAGGTGATCCACCAATAACTTCTCCCCTCCGAAATATTAAAAAGATAAGTACCTTAGTGCGTTCTTCCTCCATCTGTTCATAGTTGTACCGAATACTCTCCGGAATAGTAGGTTTTGTTACACGAACACTGATAATCTCAACACCTGGAGCATAACGAGTGCAATCTCCCTGAAGAGCTTCCTTCATCCTTTCGTCAATCTATACAGGGAAGCAAAATCAGAATGTCAGAACAATAGTAAGAGAACAAGAGTAAGAATTTCGGACTCAGACATACATATGAATACAAGAAAATTGATGGTCAAGCATTAGAAGCAGGGTTAGACTGCTGATGCAAACAGACTAATAAAGACTTTAGACGGATTCAGATGTTGAAGGGAGCTGATATGCCAAGTAGTAGAACCATAAACCACAAAAATTGAAATTCAGACACCTCGATAACAAAGAACACAAGTGTGGTTCATTCAGTATTCTATCATCAGTCGCAACTCATAAGCAACACTCTCACAAATTTTAGCTCACCTGATCAAACATATCAATATAAACTTGTTGAAGAGAATGAGAACTGCAGAACTGATTGATCTCGTGATGAATCTTGTCATAAATCCAAGTCTTATCATACTGGACTCCATAGTTCAGAAGTGTGTCATGAACATAATCTTTCCGCAGCCTATTAACAACCTGAACCAAGTTCAAACTTATTAAAACCCGCCAACTTGCCTACACTAGACACAATCAGTACATCAGCAGTTCAGCACCATGTAATGCTGAAAAGCTATGCTCAAATGCTTATTATTTAGAGAATGCCTCCAAGGTCCAACCCATACCTCTATCCTGGTAAAGTTGATCATAACACCTCCTTTTGTGCCACAAGGAATATCTTTAACCTACAGAAGAACAAGTTCCAGAATTAGTGCCAATATTGATTTTATGATTGGCCCCTTTAGGCTCCCAACAATTAGACTCCAAATACGAAAAATCAAACAATTCCCATTGCATAAAGAAGGCTGATAAGGGTCATGAAAATACCTGATCAGTCTGTAGTGTAACCTGAATTGGTTCATAGTGAGTCACTAAAGGCAGCTTCCAGTGAAAACCTAAAAACTCTCAATCAGTCAAGCAAAGTTCATATAACAAACAAAATTGGAGGGCATAAAAGACCGCGGAAGAGGCAAGAACAAACCTGGATTAGTGATAGTCTCCAAAAGAGCTCCCCCCCTCCAGTATACACCAACATGACCTTCAGGAACTTGGTGCAAAACAGTGAAGCTGAGCTGGGTTGTGGATGCGGAGGACAGCACAATCTGATAAATTATCACAATATCACACAATATTACACAATGTCAAACATACAAAGCACACATAAAAAACATAGCTAGCCAGTAGCCACCAAAACGTTCAAACCAAGAAAGGCGCTCCTGAAACAGAATGAAACATACAATCCACTTCACCCCAAACACAGGGTTTAACATCGATAACTGTGTGATTTCAGGTTCCAACAATCAACCAAAAACATTCAGATCATCGGTTGTTTTCGCCACCAAGCCCCCAGAAATACTAATCAAAACTCAAACAAGAAATCCAGAATTTCATGTAAATAACGAGACTATACTATTGGTGCAATTACCACCAAGAAATGTAAATTACTACTAAACAATCGACTCTATTGCTGAAGAATTACAGGGTTACTAAAAATGGAACTGCAGGAATTCATGACCAACACAGCAAGTTCAACGATCAAACTCACGATTATAAAGCAACTTAAAGCAAAGAAAACACACAGATTATAGATACCCATAAACCATAACCCAGAAAAATTCCTAAAAATTTGGAACAAAACCCAGAAAAGTTCTAACAAATTAGGAACAAAACCCAGAAAAATACTAACAAATTGCAGCAAAACCGAGAGTTTAATGATTCAATTAGTAAACGCAAACAAACCCATCACAGCAACATAAGATCGACGAAATACCCAGGACGCATAATCAACTAATACAAACTAAAAGCGTAGCAAAAGTTGAAGAGAGTCAAGAACACGCAATTGCATAACAAATGTTCGACGAATTACCTCAGAGAAGAAAAAAAAAAAACAATACAGAAGTTGAACAGCAATTCATTCCCAAAATAGCAAGTTCAACGATCAAAATTACGATCATAATGCAAATTAAAACCCAAAAACACAGCCATTAAACATACCCATGAACAAAGACCCAGAAAAATACTAAGAAAATCGCAACAAAACCAAGAGTTTGATCATCCAATTGGTAAACATAATCAAAGAATACAATACAAAGTAATATCAACGGCAAACCCAGGACGCATAATCAAATAATACAAAGTAAAAAAAGCGTTGCGTAAGTTGAAAAGAGTCAAGAACACGCAAGTGCACAACAAGTGTTCGACGAAATGCCTCAAAGAAAAAAAAAACAAATAAAGTTGACGAGAAAGTATACTGCGGTTATAGCAGCGACGGCGAAGAAAATGAGAGGCATGAATCCGGCGAGTAGGGTCCCACCTCCTCCGGCGGGCTGTTGACGGTGGCGCTCTGCAGGAGTTTGCTGCTGTTGTCTCTGTGTATCCATTTTTTTTTTTTTGTTTCAGAGAATTTTTTGGTTTCCTGCGTGGCAAGTCACCTGAGAATATATGGAACTTTTTAAGTTTCGTAACTGCTGACTTGCTGAGTACTACTTGAATAGTATACTAGTATTTATTTGAGCTCAGATTATTATGATTGTTGATTTATGACATTATTCACGAAAGTGTGTAATGTAACATGGCCAGCGATTTATTCGTAACCAACAAAAAGAATGACTAGTAGGTGGTCTAAAAGTCGAGCGGTGTTGGTAAGTACCGAGCAATTCTCTAGATGGTTACGCGTTTCAAGACGTTTATTTACTGAGTATTGTAAAAGTTTGGAAAACGAAGAATCCGGTATCAATCCTATGAGTGAGACTTGGGAGTAGTCAACTAGTCATCTCCATAAGCTGGAAATTTGAAGGGATTTTGTTGGTTTTATCTTTTTTTTTATCGCATGTCATTTTTTTATGTATCGAGATGGAGATGTTTTTCTTTTTGGTGTTTAAATAGAGTACTACATGCAAAAATTATACAATGAGCCGGGATACGGGAACTATGAAAATTATTGGTTGACTTCTACATTGAATTAAAGGAACATGGCTTGTAATTTACACGAGGAAAAATGTTGTTAAGAAAAGACGTTGAGCAGTATGGAAATCATTGCATTTTTCTATGAAATGCTCATGTTTTTGTGATTGAATAAGTTTAACTTCTCATTTGGGTCAAAGACTCAAAGCCTTCTTAAGGAGTAGTGGAATTTACATTTTGCCATTAAAGGTGCAAATGGGCTACATTTTCCATGTAATTGATCCGGTCGGGCTCATTTGCCAAGTGGGATGAGAATTGAGTGGATAAACCGATAAGAGATAGGAATTGGAAAATGATTGACTGATTGAGATAAGGGAATATAGAAAACAATGTTGCAATGTGTGCTCAATAAGTTGGTTTTTCTATGCTCGTCATATTTCTTAGTGGATCGTTCCATCATTTTTATTTATTAACATTTCCTTTGGTGACAAAATTAGAAATTGTACATCACTGATCGAGTTAAATCATGGCCTGTTGGTACCATTTTGGTATTGGGCCATAGCCCTTAGGTCAGTGTACCTTAATAAAGGCTCATGTGATGCAATCAAGTCAAAAAGATATCAACCATCGGATTAAGGCATAATGGAGGGCCAAGATTGATAGGGGTACCCTTGGATTATTCCTAGGACCTCTACCACCACTATATATACCCCCCTTCATTCCATTAGGAAGGGGGGAAAAAAAGGTTCCAATCTCTCTCTATATACCATTTTCTCTCCCTATGCCTCAACTTTTGACTTGGGCGTCGGAGGCTCCGCCCCGGGCTACGGCCCGGGGCTCGGAGTTTCTCCTTGCAGGTATAAGGACGAGACGATTGAGGACCCCCTCGTGGAGATCGACATTGTTCGGTTCCAACATTGGCGCCGTCTGTGGGGAAGAGTGGTGGTACCCATTGAATACCACAAAAAACCACCTCCCCTCGATTTTATCGATTAACGAGCCGTGGGAGGCGATTGGAGCGCCACGAGCCGTGGGAGGCAATTGGAGCGCCACGAGCCGTGGGAGGCGATTGGAGCACCACGAGCCGTGGGATGCGATTGGAGCGCCACGAGCCGTGGGAGGCGATTGGAGCGCCACGAGCCGCGGGAAGCGACTGGAGCGCCACGAGCCGCGGGAAGCACCACGAGCCATGGGAAGTGATTGGAGCACCACGAGCCATGGGAGGCGATTGGAGCACCACGAGCCATGGGAAGCGAATGGAGCGCCACGAGCCGCGGGAAGCGAATGGAGCGCCACGAGCCGCGGGAGGCGATTGGAGCGCCACGAGCCGTGGGAAGCGATTGAAGCACCACGAGTCGTGGGAGGCGAATGGAGCACCACGAGCCGTGGGAAGCGATGGGAGCACCACGAGCCGTGGTAGGCGAATGGAGCGCCACGAGTCGTGGGAGGCGAATGGAGCACCACGAGCCGTGGGAGGCGATGGAAGCACCACGAGCCGTGGGAGGCGATTGGAGCTCCCCGAGCCGTGGGAGCCGCTGGAGCCTGGACCTTCGAACCCTAAATGAGGCCGCTCCCCATAAGGGAGAAGAGGACTCTCTGGGGCTCGACGAGGACGAGCCGTTCCAGCTATTCGAGGAGGAGCCCAATGACAACGGGAGGACGAAGAGCGCGGAAAGGACACGAGACGCCGCCCTATAGCGAGAGATCGCTAAAGATGAGGCTGGAAGTCCCGCTCCCCTCCGCCGATTCCAGCAATCGAGCTGACGTCATCAAAGTAAAGCAAACATACATCTATACAGTACTAGTTGAAGGCGAGCAGAGTGACCTTTGAACACTTCCGTATGCGACTTTCAGCGAGCGCCCTGGAAAGCTAGAGCTTTACCGGCGGCAATGGCTCGCCGTTAAAGCTCGGCGGCAGGTTGAGTGATTGGTACGAGCACCATTGGGCTGATATTTCGAAGCAATGAAGAATGCCTCGTATTCGTGGTGCGCGAACGCGTCCCCTTGGGTTGATGCGTCGCCCCCGAATTAGGAACCCGCACTGGCGGCGGATCTATTGTGAGAGTTCGAACTCCTCGAGTCGTTGCTCAGTATGCTTGAGTCGACCCTCGGCCTCGAGCGGCTGCTCGATAGAGCCGGCCCTCGGTCTCGAATGGTTGCTCGGCATACTAGAGCTGACCCTTGATCTTGAGTAACAGTTCGACTCAGTTCGTAGAAATTTACTTAAGTTTGAAGGATTTTTAATTTTTACAAAAATTAATGTTTGGTTCATGATCTAATTATTGAGCCGAGAGATTTAATATAATGATCTTTGAACCAAAGGAATTTTTTTTATACGCCTCGAGTCTCGACAACATTAAAGCTACTTTCTAAGTATATGATTACCAATGGTGGCCGCATGGTTTATTGATCAAAACCGTAGCGTGCAAGGTACTAATTATTTTTGGCGAAGTTCCTGATGCTCGGCTTCGAAATCGACCACTACTGGCCGTGACCTCGGTGAACACCCCGGAAACGAGAGCTTTACCGGCGGCAGACCCGAGTGCGAGGTAATCGGATGCGACCCATATTCGAGGGATGGCTCAGACCCGTTCCCGCATTCAAATTCTATTCGAAGTGGTCGCCACTGACTAGATGGCAATCGGATGCTACTAACCTCAGCCTCGAATATCACGGCTCAACATGGTATAGCTTGCCTCGGCCTCGACGGATTCGACCAGTTGAACTCAGCCTCGACTGGTCGCGTAACATTTGAGACCTGACACTCGGCCAGCCGGCCTAGAAGTGGTCGGTGGGGACGCAAGAGCCTGGATGTACTGATGAGCTTGGTTCGAAGACGAAGTGCACGCCAGGTGTTCGAAGAAATGCTACTCAAAGTGAGCTTGACCTTGGCGCCGTTTGTTGTTGAATAATCAGCTGGTCAATCGAAACCGACTCTCATTCGAATTGGTGGCTCGAACTCGACCCACTTCCGAGGCGGCAGTTTGGATACAACCTTTCCTCGAAGTAATAGCTCGGATCCGACCCGAGTTCGAAGCGGTTGGATTCGAGCCCCATTGGAGACAGATTGTCATGTCACTTTTTGCTCGAAGCGGTTACTGGGGTTCGACATCTTCGAGTCGATAGCTTCACCGGCGATGGGAAGAATGGTTGGACGACGAGTGAAACTCGCAGCTAGCATGATTCATTTCCTCTTTATTTGAGGACCCTATATATTATTATTAGACGACAAATGCAGCTTTTTATTGGAGCAAGGACAAGTGAAAGCAGGCCATCGGCCTCGGATTGGTCGCCTGTGACTACTGTGTGGACCGCGAAGGCCGAACCCGGCCGCAGTTGCTAGGGCTCGTCCCAAGTTCGAGGTGGTCGCGCGGATTGCAGGCTCACGGCGACTAGGATTCTTCAAATGTTGTGGATACAAGGCGAAGACTCTGTTATGAGAATGCTAGAAGGATGCTAGTGGTGAAGATTATTATTTGCTCTTTATTTGAGCCAGATGCAGATTATGTGCTCTTTATTTGAGAGAGGCGTAAAAAGACACGCATTATATCCCTCGTTAGACGTGAGCTGAGTGCAATCACCCAAATGGGAAGCCACTCGAGGCGTACAAATGTACGCATTATATCCCTCCTTTGAGGTGAGTCGAGTGCAATCACCCAAAAGGGGAGCCACTCGAGGCGTACAAAGGTACGTATTATGCCCCTCCTTAGAGGTGATGCGAGTGCAATCACCCAAATGGGGAGCCACTCGAGCCGTTTTGGCGGACAAGAGTCCTTAAATTGCCCTACTAAGGTCGAAGGTATTGTTAAACAAAATAATTACCTGGAGCGGGTTAGAAGTTGCCCCACCTTAGTAGCGACACGTGTTCCCAACTAGGGCTCACGTCGAATAAAAAGTTCAGCAGAGAACGAATTCGCCTACGAAGGATAAAATCCCGTAGCTCCCTAAACTTCGACTTGGAAAAAGGGAGGCCGATGGGAGGTCTCCCCTCGAATTGGATCCGCCAAGAGGCGGGCTTCGACCAAGCATAAAAGAAAGTCAGTTTGCTGAATCAAACTACTAATACCCCTCGCAAGTATACCACCACCCATGGTAGAACCGAGGCATCCCCAAGCATAGTTACTCGATAGATTGTCGACTAACGATCGGGGCTAATGGGTTGCACTCCCATTCAAGGGAATGCGGAAACCCTTCTAACCCTCCCACAGAGAGGGGATAGAGGTGAGATATTCGACCCCTAGTATTGAAACACCCACCAGCCGCGACCCGTTATCCCCCGCGAGGGGGTGATGATTCTTCAAGCCAAGATGCCTCGAGTAGGGGCTCGGGCAAGGGAGACACAAGGCGTATGGTTCGAGCCATTCATAGGGTTCGAGCCATTATTGGTTCGAGCCCTCACCTCCCACGCCTCACGGCGAAATTTTCGAGCTCTCCCAAGTCATGGGATTGAGGCGGGTGAAATTTTCGAACCATTCATAGTTCGAGCCCTCACTCCCATTTAAGGGGTGAAATTTTCGAGCTCTCCCAGGCGAGGGATTGAGGACTCGAAAAGGGTGAAATTTTCGAACCATTCATCGGGTTCGAGCCATTATTGGTTCGAGCCCTCACCTCCCACGCCTCACCGCGAAATTTTCGAGCTCTCCCAAATCATGGGATTGAGGCCTCGAAAGGGGTGAAATTTTCGAACCATTCATAGTTCGAGCCCTCACTCCCATTTAAGGGGTGAAATTTTCGAGCTCTCCCAGGCGAGGGATTGAGGACTCGAAAGGGGTGAAATTTTCGAACCATTCATAGGGTTCGATCCATTATTGGTTCGAGGTGAGACCTCACGGCGAAATTTTCGAGCTCTC
Source organism: Spergularia marina (assembly GCA_963680865.1). Classification (NCBI taxonomy): domain Eukaryota; kingdom Viridiplantae; phylum Streptophyta; class Magnoliopsida; order Caryophyllales; family Caryophyllaceae; genus Spergularia; species Spergularia marina. The sequence goes on along the minus strand of OY804545.1, from coordinate 5,762,258 downwards.
CCAAGTCATGGGATTGAGGACTCGAAAGGGGTGAAATTTTCGAACCATTCATAGTTCGAGCCCTCACTCCCATTCCAAGGGGTGAAATTTTTGAGCTCTCCCTAATCATGGGATCGAGGACTCGAAAACGGCGAATTTTTCGAACCATGTATCGTTCGAGCCCTCACTCCCATTTCAGAGGTGAAATTTCGAACCCACATGGTTCGAGCAAGTCAGAAGAATAGAATACCTCGAAAGGGGTACGTTACATCACATGGCTTTACCAAGGTTCACAGAGTACACCTCGGCAAAGGGCGGCCAGGGATCGTACCCCAGTCGCTACTAACGAGTCCGCCCCTGTCGACAAGGAAGGGCGCGACCAGGCTCCGAGGGGCTCTGTTGGTACCATTTTGGTATTGGGTCATAGCCCTTAGGTCAGTGTACCTTAATAAAGGCCCATGTGATGCAATCAAGTCAAAAAGATATCAACCATCGGATTAAGGCATAATGGAGGGCCAAGATTGATAGGGGTACCCTTGGATTATTCCTAGGACCTCTACCACCACTATATATACCCCCCTTCATTCCATTAGGAAGGGGGGAAAAAAGGTTCCAATCTCTCTCTATATACCATTTTCTCTCCCTATGCCTCAACTTCTGACTTGGGCGTCGGAGGCTCAGCCCCGGGCTACGGCTCGGGGCTCGGAGTTTCTCCTTGCAGGTATAAGGACGAGACGATTGAGGACCCCCTCGTGGAGATCGACATTGTTCGGTTCCAACATGGCTGAAGCCCCAAACATAACTCAAGTAGGGAAGTTCACTCAAACCAAGTTATAACCAATTTGACCAAGCTAATCTAGAATTGCTCGCAAACTGACTCAACTCATTATCACTCGAGTTCCGTAACCCGAGCCCTAAGGCATGCAATTGTAAGCCTTCTACTAGTTCCCGTCTAATTTGGATGAGGCCTTGAGAAAACACAAGGAGCCTTATACTCCACGTTACCCACAAACAGCCTTAGACAGTTATACTTCACTTTTAACACCTTTCTCAATTTCCGGCGACGGCGCCGGTAAACCACCGATGACGGCTCTAACAGGCTCCCATTTTCTACCATGTTTATACACTCCAAAGAAAACCAAATTGAAAAGGGTGTTTAATTTCAGAGTGTTCGCAAATGGGTTCCCTTCATTTCTTCCCAAAGAAGTTGAACAAATCAAAGACCCTTTTGCCCGGAATTTGGCCCAAAGAATTGAGAGGTTACCTGTTCAGGTTATTTCTTGCCCCCCTCAATTTAATTTTAACTTATTTTTGTTGAATTTGGGTGATTTTGTTGCTGGGTAATTTTTTTTTTTTTTTTTTTCGTCTTTGGGTGGTTGTAATCAAGCCCCGGGTTCTGTAATGTTAAGCACGCAAATGGCCGAGGATCAAGGTTGGCCTAGTAGTTAGGACATCAACGTACTTGGGGTTGTCCCGGGTTCAAATCCTCGTATCCCCACCCCCGGAACATTAGCTGCTCCTATATACCAAAAAGAAAAGGCATTCAATTATTGGGTTTTAAGGGTTTAGCTGTTTATGTATTGGTTGTTTGAAATTTTTGATTTTTTGTTCAATCAATTGACAAGAAATGTTGGATGAAAACCCAAAAGTTGATGTAGTAGTATACTAGTATGTCTGTGTGATGTTTCAAGATAGTTAAACCTCACCATGCTGACAATGTTGTTTATATACAATTACTCCGTATTAAGCATTGTATGGCTGGACAAAATGCAGTCATATCAGTGACAACTTATCACTCAGTCTGATGAGAATTTCGAGGATTATCATGCCAATTCTGGATGTTGGTCGAAAATGACCTGAATGGCTTAGCAGTTCATGAAGGTGTTTAAGGAATGAAGTTTCCGAATATGAGGAACAATTATTGAGTGAAATCAGTGTAATGACAAAAATGTGTCTTATGTGACACTCTTGGGAAAAACCATTGATGCTTATTTCATTTGCTTGGGTCATTGCGTCTAGCTGGGTTTTTTTTTTAATATCACGGGGAACCCGCAGCCTCTACCTTAGGTGTGCTCTGGGTAACCCAGCGGGTATACCCGATTCCCTACAAGCCACGCAACCAGGTAAGACACATGTGTATGTGGGAGGTAGAAGCTCAGAGAGGTATAATCTCAAGCATACAACCACTTTAGTGAGGTTTGAACTTGAGACCAAGTGGATAGAATTCGACTCTTTAACCATTGAGCCATACCCTTGCGGGCGACTACTAACATTGCAATTTTTTGAGTCCTGTTATTCACATCATGTAATTATTAGGCTATTACTTACGGAGTCAGTTATATGTGCAAATGTTGTGTGCATAAGTTGTTTTCTGTTTCACTATATGTTGTATTGTTGTGTATGTCTAACCAGCTGATATGATGCTGTTGTTGGAACAGTCCAAATTTTCAGGGGCGTCTATCATGAGTAGTTGTGTGAAGCCATTGACCCAAGGAGAGGCTTATCCAGTTGTACTCCTACATGGGTTTGACAGGTCCACATTTTAACAGAACTTAGTGTTTCTTCGGTAGCAAACCTCTATAGTGTCTCCTTAGTTCATTGCATTTATTCTTCAGTTCGTGTTTAGAATGGAGATACACATACCCTTTGCTTGAGGAGGCTGGATTAGAGTGCTGGGCCTTTGACGTCCTTGGATGGGGATTTTCTGATTTAGGTATATGATTTGTTATCTTGCTTTCTTGTTATCTTCAAATATATTTTTCGCCCCGCTTAGTGGACTTTGCTTTCGAGTTTACAGAATCTAATTTGGTTCTTCTCCTTTTTTTTTTTTTTTTTTGGGTACTAGAAAGGCTTCCGTCATGTGATGTAGCATCCAAGCGTGATCATTTGTTTCAGGTACTGAATTCTTCTTCGCCTCAAAATGGCCATCCACGCCAAAGTTATTGAACAAAATGCCTGATAATATGCAATTTGGTGTCTCATCTCTACGAATCCGGACAGTTTGCCATTCTAATGCAAATTTTACCAGAATAATCCGTAAATAGCTTATCCTTTTTAAGTTTTACCCTTTCTGGAGGAGCTACTTTGTAACTCCAGTCCGGTCTAACCTCTTTATGTCTTACCTGTCACAGTTCTGGAAATCCTATATTAAAAGGCCGATGATACTGGTTGGCCCAAGTCTTGGGGCTGCTGTTGCAATTGACCTTGCAGTTTACCACCCTGAAGCCGTAAGTAGTTCCTTACAAGTTCCATTGAGACTAAAATTTCTTAGCGTAGAGACTTCACTTAGTAATGCGTAGAGATCTGCACTAAGAATAATGACTAATACATTTAATCGTTCGCCTCCCAACCCCTCAGGTCAGCAAGCTAATATTGATTGATGCAAGTGTATATTCAGAAGGCACCTCGGACCAGGCCAAGTTGCCCCGTCTGTTAGCTTATGCTGGTGTGAGTGCTCATGATAATTGCCTTCTGTTTTATTATGGAGCTTATCCTTTTTTGTCCTTGCATTGTTGCATAATGTGGTTTCTTTTCCTTTCAGAAATATTTCCCATTTTGTGTGAAACTTGAATTGATACTCTGAAATCCTATTTGATTAGGTTTCTTTGCTGAAAAGTGTACCTCTACGAGTGTATGCAAATCGTTTAGTCTTCAGTGATGTACCCTTCAGCACTAGCTTGGACTGGATGAATGTACAGCTTTCTTTTATTTTCATTCAAATATTAAGCTATATAGTTCAAACATTTCTTACCTTAGTTTATGACTCAGGATAACAATGTGCTCTATCATATGGCCCTACAGATTGGTCGTCTGCATTGCCTTTTCCCTTGGTGGGAGGATGCTACTGTTGATTTCATGACAAGTGGAGGTTATAATGTTGTTTCCCTCATAAATCAGGTAGGTGCAATAGGCGTTTTCTTCCCTCATTAACCTAATGGCAATGGGTTTGTCTGCTTCTAGCTTTATGTTGTTGTTGTGTAAGTAGAAAGCTTCTATATTGCTACACTAGCTATATGAGCATGTCTGTATATGATTATTGAAACTGAGTGCAGTAATTGAACTATGCTTTCTTTGGGAAGAATTTGGTGTATTGGTTTTTATTGGAGGTCAAACTTATTTGTTCAAATACTGATGCATTTTGACAGGTAAAGCAGCAGACACTAATTATTTGGGGCGAGGATGACCAGATCATTAGCTACAAGCTTGCTGTGGTAAGCACGATATAACCTATTACTGCCCGTCTATTACTAGGAACTGAACTGACAGGCAGGTGTTTTACAGTTTACTAGGTCAGTCGTAACAAAAAAAAAAAAAAAGGTTTACTAGGTTAGAGTGTATTTGATGCTTCTCAAACCTTTATATGTTAATATCAGGAATAGGATTAAACTTGACCCCAACCATCATACAGTATTAGGCTTATGGTCTAGTTGGTTTGTTCATGGTGGGTTTTCGGAGGACCTCTTAGAATTCATGTATTACTAAAGGCAGGGCTTGCCGCAGTTGCATCTTTTGCTATACTGACTACTGAGGCCCTGTCTGCCTCGTCCATGTTTGATTACCATGATTTTCCACTCTACACTCATCCTCGTGAGCTTTTCGATTTCAAATGAACTTGAGAGATTAAAGTATTTGGTTTGGCCTACTACATCTTTTGGACCTCCCGTATTCTTTTGCTGTTTTGTTGTCCTCGGTTGAGGTACTGTATGTCATGCAAACGGCTGTGACAATAAGTTAGTGGTGCTGATGACTATTTGCACATTAAAACTTGCAGAAGTTGCATGGTGAGCTGCAAGATGCCAAATTACGTCAAATATCAGACTGTGGCCATCTGCCTCATGTGGAAAGGCCGAGCTCAGCTGCTAATTTGATCATCGATTTTGCTAAAGAGAATTGTGCTCAACTGTCAATAGTTTGATTATTTTTAAATTAGGCATATATATGTATATTTGTCACAATTTTGTCATCTTTTTTCACCCAAGAAACTTTAACTCGGTGTATAAGGGACCCCGTCACTCCGATAAATGAAATCTTCAGCAACCTTCTTTTGAGCTGATCTGATTGAGGCTATTCTCAGTTTATCTTCCTGCATTAAGTAAAATGGTATGACTGATCGTTCTGTTCTACGCTTCGCCTGTCTTCTTTTAATTCTTTTAACAAGGATTCGCCTGTTAATTTTTTTTTTTTTTTATGGGATTTGCCTGTTATTGAAGAGATCGAAGTTGTGTGTATTTGCACTTTTGTAGGAAGAGATAAGAGTGTTATAGTTGTGTGTGTCAGTGTCTTGTGTGTTTAGTGTCGGGGTTGAGCCGAGGGGCTCTATAGCTATGTACGTGTATTTTGTCCTGGCTCCCCCATACTGGCATACTCGAACCATGCGCCACCATGGCTCAATCAAGGTGCGAACCCTTTCAATTTGCACTCACAGCAAGGAGCAAGGCTAGACCAGAGCTTCTATCCTCTGGGAACTAGACTCGAACCAGAAACCCCAACTTTTGTAAACCCCCAAAAACATCAGATTAAGTATGCGTACTCTTTCCTCCGGTCCAAATATTGTACTCTATAGTGAGAATGAACCAGATCAAGATTTTCAAATAAACGTCGAAGCCTCTAAATTGGTGATTAAGGTCTAGACAATGGTTTCATAACATGATTAAGGTCTAGACAATGGTCTAGACAATGGCATAACATGATTAAGGTCTAGACAATCTAGACGGAAACTAGTCTGATTTGTTGACTTACGTGATGAATTCAAGCATTTGGAAAATATCCCAATATAAAGGAGAACCGCAAGCTTTTACTAAACGAGCCAATTATAGTCGTGAACTAATCACCCAGTGACATCGTACCTTTGGAAAAGAATACAGGAGGTTGTGGACTTGTGGATTACCTATACAAGTAAACAGGTACCTCCAAGAACTTTTTGTTTTTTTTTTTTTCCCAGGATTAAGTGGAGTAGTATTACTACTACACATGGTTGTTAGTACTTGTTGCTACTATTGCAACGTGCTGGACACTCGACAGTTAACACTGCTCACATTTTGTTGATTTTTTTCCAACAACCTTCAAATCTGACACTTCAATATCATCAATTTCTTTCCATTTTTGATTTTTTTTTTCCAAGAACTTGCTTTTTCCAGGTAAAAATGCTAGCATTGTCAGTAAGTAGAAACCCAGCAATGTACCTTGTAAAACAGCCATTCAACTTCAACAGCAGAAAGAAACGTTTCAAAGTGTTTGCAAATGATGGGTTCCCTTCATTTCTTCCTAAAGAGATTCAGAAAATTAAAGACCCTTTTGCTAGAAGTTTGGCTATGAGAATTGAAAGATTACCAGTGCAGGTCCATTTCTCTCTCTCTCTCTCTTAAATTTATCATTTCTGGGTTTTCTTAATGAATTGGCAATGTATATTCTGGTTTTTAATTAATTGGTTTATACTTTTTATCATAGTTTACAGACTTAGTATAGTCTTGAGAAGTAGAATGTGCACTTGCATGTGTTTGTTCTTCTGTTTCTTGTGTTATGGAAGTATTTTTTGTTGGGGTTTCTATTTTTTTGCAGATTTTCTTTTTTCAATAATCATTTCTGTTTGTAATAATTGACCAAAAGTTTATTTTGGGTCATTCGGAAACAAAGGGGTAAAGATGCGTACATCCGACCCCATTTACCTCCTCCATTAGCGGGAGCTTTTGAGGCACTGGGGTAATAATGTTGTTGTTAAGAATTACTTGAACTTGTTTGATTGTAAAGTGCGAAATACATGTACATGGGTGCTTACTTACATAATTAAAATCTGGTATCTTATGTAACACCTTTCTCCACTTTGTTGCAAGTAGAAGTTCTACAAAATTTTAGTTCGTATAAAATGCCTGCTAAAGTTATATGATTATAGCAAGCAGCCTTATGAATTATGAGATTGATTTCCATTCGAGTATGAGTTAGTGGAGAGCATAGGGTTGCCACGGTGAAGTTACATTCGAAATTGAGGATGTTTGCATTTTGACTGGTAGATTAAATTGGTTCTGAAACCTACAAACTTTGCTTTTCAATTTCAAAGCAGGTTTCTTTTTCGGATAGTTGTATCATGAGTAGTTGCATTAGACCATCTACACAAGGAAGTGGGAATCCGGTCGTTCTCCTTCATGGTTTTGACAGGTGAGCATTTTATGGCTGAATTGGCCTTTCGTTTTGTTTGGCTTTGGTGATTAATTAGCTCTCCATGATTCACAATTCCCAGTTCTTGTTTAGAATGGAGATTTGCACACCCATCACTTGAAGAAGCCGGTCTTGAAAGCTGGGCAGTTGACATTCTTGGTTGGGGTTTCTCTGACTTAGGTATGAATTTGAATAGTAGAGCAGACACTTGGTTGTTGCAATTGTGTTATACCCTTAATTTTCCCTCTGACATTTTGTGTTATGCCCTCAATGGTCTACTAGAACAGCTTCCATCATGTGACGTGGAATCAAAACGTGTTCATCTGTATCAGGTAGCTTGTGATAAAGTTTTTCTTTTTTTCCCCTTCCTGATGCATTTTGTTCAATAACTCGTCGATTACCCTTGTATTTGAAGTTTTGGAAATCATATATTGGAAGGCCGATGGTACTTGTTGGACCTAGTCTGGGGGCAGCTATTGCAATTGACTTTGCTGTACATCATCCCGAGACAGTAAGTTAACGTTGCTTCTGAAGATATGTATGAATCTGATGACTTCGTCTTTGAAAGGGTTTTGCATAATCATGATCATTCAGAGAGCCGACCTCTCACTTATTTATTCGTGTTCAGGTGAGTAAGTTGGTTTTAATTGATGCCAGCGTGTACTCAGAAGGCATCGGAGGCTTGGCAAGAATGCCTAACGTAGTTGCAAGAGCTGGTGTAAGTACCACCAGTCCACCACATTAGAATGTTTTGTATCGTTTAGTTATGATGCTCTTGCAAGGTCATTTTTGTTCACGAAATGTGCTTTTTCATTTCATTCTAAACGGGTTTATGAAGTGGACTCTCTCTCTTCCGTATGGGTCTGGCTCAGGCCCGCGTAATTCAACAGAGCCTGTGTTAAATTTCCAACTGCTTACAGCTTCTCAGTTTTGATGATCACCAATGTGCATGTTTGATTTTTTGTTGCAGCTTGCATTATTAAGAAGCATCCCCTTGCGGCTTTATGTTAATTGGTTGGTCTTTAGAAGTATACCGTTAAAAACTAGCTGGGATTGGATGAATGTGAGGTTCTTTTACCCTTCTGAAATTATACATTGTTGAGTGACATTCAACTTTTTATTGAGAGGTTCCCTGTCTCAAAACCTTGCAGATAAGCCGTTTACCTTGCTTTTTACCTTGGTGGAGGGATGCAACTCTAAGTTTCATGACAAGTGGAGGTTATAATGTTGCTTCCCAGATAAACCAGGTTTGTCAGCATGCATGATATATGTACGTTTGAAGATGTTAATTGTATGTCTAAGATCTAAGGATAAAATGAAGTTAATTCGAGTGCTGTGCACCTATGTCCCATTCATGCTGTCATACATTCGATAATAATGAACTTCACCAATTGACCTCAAAAAAAAAAAAAAAAGACACTACGAACTTCACCAATGTTGAGCCCTGAAGACGTATCAGAGATTGGGGAAGTGATATAGATATCCATGATCCGAGTGTAGGCAGAGTGAAGGAAACTAAACCACAAATTAATTATGTTATTAAGCTATGTTGAGTGACCAACTTATGATTTCAGCATTGTGCAATGTTATCTTTCTTTACATGCATCACATCATCTTTGCAGGTCAAGCAACAAGTGCTCATCATCTGGGGTGAGAATGATCAGATCATCAGCTACAGGCTTGCAGTGGTAAATACTAACTACCTCCATAATAAGTACTTTAATTTGTCGTATGACTATAGTTCCTATGGGCTGTCTGTTATGTAGCGTTTTAGGCTATAAGATCAGCAGAACCCCTAGAGTTCCATGGATAAGTCAAATCTTGGAGCTATGAGTCTATGACCCCTCCTCACCTCCTTCCAACAGGCAACTGCATCCCCTCTGAAAGAGGTTGGCAGTTGGATTTCATTCACGGACAATTCAGGAACGATAGCAACGAGAAGTCCTTGTCTTTGATCACTTAAAATATGAACAATGTCCCGGTCATGTCTTGGCCTGAACGTCAAGCCGTCAAATAATATCATGTTAAGAGGTCCTAACATTGAAAAATACTTCAAGCTTTTCTCAAATGCATGTATAATGTATTCATCTCTCAATCTCTAAGTTCGTCCAATGTTTTAGTATGCCCTGTTGGTGCCTAATGATTGGGTGGTGAGAACCATGCACCCTTTTCTATCCTAGGTCATTGTCCATGCGGAAACATTACAAGCCCTTAACAACAGTCATCTGGATGTCATTCTACAGTTTGCAATATCTGATGTTTTGTCTCTTTGGCAAAAATGCAGAGACTGCACAGCGAACTGCAGAATGCAATTCTGCGGCAAATTCCAGATTGCGGTCACATACCTCACGTAGAGAAACCAGATGCTGTTGCGAACTTGATCCTGAACTTTGTCCAAAATGACCAACGTCAGCACTCCGACGAGATTAACAGTACGCATAGCAAGCCAAACCAAACAATTATCCTGTGAATGTTTCAAAGCTGTTGACAGGTTTGATTAACATGCTAGTCTATTTCACAGCTTCAGCCTTTCAGGTTTCCAGAAGATAAAACTACAGCTCTTGACAACATGCAGTCAGAGATGGGTACTAGCTAGAACGTAGTCCCTGGAAAACGTCAACGTAACATGTTAGACCACACCCGAAGGTCCTTGTGTAAGCGAGTTCCAGTACAGGGGCCGAGTCTCATATCCATGTAAGAGTTATTGGCTCAGGTGATTGTCTTGCATCTGTCCACACTCCACACCAATATAATAGCTGCATTAATCTAAATTACACGATTCAATGGTCTAATTGCGTCTCATATGCATGATACATTACTTTTTTTTTTTTGGAGGCCAATGCATGATGCATTACTGAATCATCTTACATGCGGCATCGCTCCTGTCACTTTGGTTCAAGTCGTCACAGATTTGTTTTAACGATCCTTTTCAAAAGACATCATACGAAGGATTAGTTAAATAAACTCGCTTTTCTTTTTTTGTTCTCCGATCATGGGACTTGAGTTTGCACCTTAACACACCTCTTCCGTTGTTAATCATAAGACTGCAAGACAATGCAAATGTTTGACCATATAACATCCTTAAAACACAATCAAAAATCCTCCTAATACGCCCATATGCCTTATGAGTTGGTGGGAGCAGCACACCATAGACATCTGAATTCTCACATGTGAAATTCATATAGGAGTATATTTGCGGGGTCAATAAAGTAGGATGCAAATACAATGCATACGAAATAGTACACCTTAAGATACAGTATAGTAATTCAAGCTTTCCAAATGGTTGGTTTTTGGACCCTCGAAACATGGCTCGGCTCAGTCACCCTCACGTGGTGGACCTTTTGTGTCATCTGTGACTGTTAGCACACTTCAGCTGACTCAATACAGCCAAAACTCCTCATGTGCCCCATCTTTGCTTCTCATTTTCACCCTATTCCGTTGAAGCCGACGCTGTAAAATGGTTCCCAATACGATCACTCAGTTACCTACGTCAAACTCAGGGAGGATCGATACCCTCTCTCGATATGAAATTGAGGAAATCGTGTCACAATAATGCAAGGGACTAGGGAGATGCCAAAAGTAAAGCAATAATTGACACAAAAAGGGATCCTTATCAGGGAAGCACAGATTCGAAACGAAAGAAAACAAGATTGGTGAGAAAAATGATTTTCTCATTAGAAGAAGATAGTGATACTAATGTTAATTAAACAAATAGTAGAGGTACTTCTACATCTAAAAACTCTAGGCTAGTTAGCTAAGCTTAGATGTACATATAATGGAAAAATAAGATTCTCACTTTGGTGTGAGAAAAAAGTGGGGAGCATCTACAAAGGTGAGGATGGATGTTTATACTTCATCCCCAATTTCAATTTTTTTGCCCTTGAAATCTCTTTCTCACCACCCAAATTGGAATCAAATGCCCCCAACCTTTCACATTACAAAGAAACCAACAAACCCCATAAAAAAAAAAAAAACAAGAAAAGAAAAGAAAAAGAGACTTAAGTGAAGCTAAGAGGCTTGTTTCTTTTTGGATGATTCCTACTCAATAACCCACCCAAGACATAAAATGCCTAACCATGTCACATCCTTCTTTCCGGCAAAATCTCATCCTCGATCCAAGATCCAAACCCCATCGATATCTCAGCATGGTCGTAAGACGGTCTAACCCCACAAAATCAGTGAGCCTGATAGGAGGGTTAGAGAAAGGGATAGAATGCAGCTCGATATTTGGAGGAGGGACATGGCGCCATTGCCTCCTGGATCTGTCATGCTGGATGGTCCTAGGCCAATTGGGTTGAACATGCCGGGGCTTGTTCCTGTGCCAGTGTTCATGCCCCCTGGAGTGTTCATGCCTCCTGGAGCTGTTCCTGTGCCAGTGCTCATGCCACCAGGAGTTGAAGTTGGGGTGCCAGTGCCCGTTGAACTGTAGGTCGAAAAGACAACCAAACATTATAAGCATCAACCCTTGACCAATGTAAGCGCACAAAAACAACAAGACAATCGATCATCATTTCTAAACAAACCCCATATTCAACCAACATAAAAAACGATTCAGGAAAATGGAAAATTAACGAAGTCAGAATGACGTGTAAATTATGATCTCTGCATTACACTAGTCTCTTCAATTATGCAAATGCGACTAGTGAAATTTTGACGATGTCAGGGGTCACAAACTACAGGAGTCTCACACTCTAACCAGTAACCACAATTAAAGTCAAAAACGCTATGAAGCATATCTGTGACGGGTGGCCAGTGCATTAATTTTTACCACAAATGACCAATACACATATCGAGGATTCTAGGAAACGCAACTACATTGCTATGGTAAGCTCATAAACAAGCCCACCAAAACACCCAACCTTCTGGTAGAAACAATTGATGGAAATGTACAGAAGTGGCAAAGATTTCAAGAAGGGCTGGATACACATGACTCCAGATCGTGCACCAGCAAACAAGAAGAGAAAAAGGACAGGGGTAACAGACCACTGAACAAACAGACAGCAGACTAGTAGGTTGTTTAGTCCATTTTTCTACATTGAAAAGTGCAAGCAATAATGATACATCAGCATCTTGACAGCTCACTAGACTCATGCGCCAACAAACACATTTGTACACCGAAAAACATCAATGTAGCACTAATACATGAGTACATATGTACACCATCATGGCATGCTCAAAGATGCTAGTAACTGGATTATTGGTGTCGAATAGGGAAAAGCGATTTTTACACTCATATTCGATATTTAGACTCCCTTTTGTTAGTGTAAGTACTCCCTCCATTTCATTCATTTGTTTACGTCGGACCGGGTTTTGTAAGGGGAACTCAAGCCCAATGTAAACAAATGAATGAAATGGTTTTTAAAGCTCGCCTCGCAAAGAGGAGTGTGAACTTTAATGTACATAATCAGGCGTGCCCAAAGATGCAAAAAAAGCAAAGGTGATTTTTACACTCCCATGATTAATGTTTATCAACTCGGAAAAGTGCAAACATGCATCTAATCCCCAATTAACTTTTTTTACTATTATTACATAGAGAGTATAATCCAACTACCAAAATGCACAAGTGTGGCAATGTGGCATGCAGGGTCTTTTGACCAAATCTGAGAATATGATCCAAATTATATAATTGTTGCTATAAACATCATTAAAATCCAGCTATAACATCCAATTAGAATTAGGGTAGCCTAACTTGCAAAAAAGGTCACCACTTACAAAAAGACATCCTCATATTGGAACTTCTAAAAAAAAAACCTTTTTCAAATTTAGGGGTTGGTTATAAAATATAATGGAATTCTTAAAATACAGCATATTTCACTGTTGAAGGGTTGAAAGACAAAAAAAAGCACACAGAATCAGTCCTAATTATTTATGTCATTTATTCTCTTTTATACCAAAACATAAAATGCAAAAATGTAAAACATAGATCATGCACAATTTCAGAATGACACAAAATGTCAAAGATTTCCCAACTTGGAAAAATTACCATTCATCACAAATCAATAAACATAGAAATTAACCTAAAAAAAGAAACAGGGTAAAAAAAAAACAATGGTAACAAAAACTAGTAAGAAAGACTATCATACCCTCCCGGGCCTGCACTTGTAGGATAGGAGCATCCAGAAGGTAAATCTACAAAACAAAAGAACAACATAAAAAGGTTAATTAACAAGTTTAATTAATATCTCACAAAATAAAATAGAAAAAGAAAAAGAAAAATGAGGTTATCTTTAATTCAAATTAAATACAAAAGTCCCTAGACCGATAAATGATTTGGGGTCGGCTAACATAAATCGTCATAAAAAAACCGTATTGGTAAATTACCTGAAGGAAGGGTAGGAGAAGGGGCAGCTACACCACCAAAATCACAGGTGGCACCAAGTGATTTCTTGTTCTGGTAATAACTGTTAGCAGCATAACTGCAAATAGCTTGAATATCATCAGCTTGGTAACATGGCCCGTTTGCTTGTATCGGGCCACAACTTGCCCCATTTCCACAAGCATAATTTATCACCTTCTGATATGGATCTGGAGCTGATGACCCGGGTTTACACAGACAGTATTGAGCACCTGTACACAACCCACATGGTATAAATTAAAAAACTTACTTTAGTAACTTTTTACTCTTCTGGATACAGTAAAAAAATATGCATAAAGATCAGATTTTGGAAGTGACCCATTAATTTAAACTTCATTTTGAACAAAACCCACAATTTTTTTTCATCAAGATCATATCTTTTTTTTTTTTAAGAAATAGACCCACTTTGCTCAGGAAAAAAAAAATGGTAGTACTTACTTGAGTAGCTTGTTAAGCTCAAGAAAAGAGCTAAGAAGAGTAAAGCAGAAGACATGATTAGTGATGAAAAAAGTATGAGGAGGTTTGAGTAAGCTGATGAAAGATTGTTGTTTTTGTTTTAATTGAAGATGATTAATTCGATGGTGAAATGAGCAGAAAAATGTAAGGAAGAAGAGAGAAATGTCTGGACAATAATATTGAGAGAGAGAGAGGGTTGGTGGGGGAGTGACTGAGGAGAGAGAGAGAGAATGGTGGATTTGTGTGAAATAAAAGTTTGATTTAATATGCTGAGGAATTTGAGCAACTTTGGTCCTTTTTATATCAGTCCAAAGGTGTTTTTTCAATGTTTTTGAGGTCAGTTTCAATTTTTGAGTGAATTTTAAAAAATTGGTTAGTGGGAAGTGTTTGCATGAGCAAAGATTTACACTATAATAATAATAATGGATTTGTGGTGTGATTAGAGCTTAAATTAATGTGGTTTTGCAATATAATACTTTATTGTAGTTTGATACTAATTTGGTTTATATGGCATGACTGCAGGAGCATTACTGGTTTCTGCAATTAGGATGTGGGAGTAGTACTTGTCAAGCTAATTTTCTAGAGTGTGTACTCCGTATATGTGATAGTATGTACCTACTTTTGGCTCTATAATTGCTTAATCAATTAGGGAATTAGTTATTCAAATGCTATTTATTTGCTAATAATGTGGGTTTGTTTATTTGGATTGAGGGGCATTTTTGTAGGGGATACTCCATACGGAGTAATAGATAGAGATTAATCTCTATGTTCGCCTTTAAACTTTATAGGGCCAATAGACACGCTTCTTAAGGTGGGTATACACGTTAATCGGCTAATCGAAGTTTCAAAAAAATTGCACAACGGGTTAGATCAAATGCGTGTACACCCACCTTAAAATACGTGTCCATTCGCCCTATGAAGTTCAAAGGCGAACGGAGGGAGTATATAATTTATATCATATTAATAAAAAAATAAAAATAAAAAAAGGAGGGAGGAAACTCGGAAAGTGGCGGAGGACATCTGAAAATGTGATTACCAACTATCATTTTGAGGTTGAAGCTGAATAAGGCAGAAATGTTAGTACCAAGTACCAACCATCGTTTTGAGGTTCTGCTAATTTACAAGTTAGTATGGGGTGCAAGGCTGCTCCAAACTTTTCAGATACAGAGTACATTTGAAAATGACTTCAAAAATCCAAAAGTTACATAAAATTAAGCTTATACTATTAAGAAAGTTACCATAATTTTACGGGACTAGATTCGTCTATAATCAAGGTAAAAATTACATTTTATCATCATTTCCTTCTTTCTTTTAAATTTACCATCATGCAATCGTTCTCTAAATATTTTTACTTTGCTCGAGATTTTTCTTACAAGTGACATTTTTTTTTTTTGAACACGAAAATATATACTCTTTTGATGTTAGTAAATACAGGGATTCAATTCATGATCAAATATACGACATACCCTTCATCCACATATGTACAATGCTAGACCATTATAATGCATCAAGCATGGTTTAACAGAGGAATACTACATGGAACAAGGCGCTGAGTAACAGTTACTTTTTGTCTCGTAACAACGGATTTCTCCCGCTAAAAAAAAAAAAAGCAACGTTCTTGTTTCTGATGTACTTTTGCCCTGAATAGTAATATTATTTAAACCCTAATTTAGTGGGAAAGTGGAGTAATTGGGGAGAGTAATTTGGGATTATTATGGGGAAAAGAGCTCCTTAAACTTTATATTTTGGCTGTTATTAAGATTGTAGTACGTACTATCCTGTGTTTTGTGTCGCTGTGTCAGTGGCCCTTCAAACGGTCATTAACTCATGTTTTAACCGTGGTTAGTATTTTTAACCCGACATAGCTCCACCCTGGTTAACTTTTTGGGTTTTACACGATACACACTTGCAAAATGTGGGCCCATCTTTAACATTGAGCCATGGAAATTGATAAGAGATTCAAAGCCACCCATGATGGTGTCTTTTGAACTAGAGTCCACTTTGGGTTGCAGCCTTTTTTAGGTGGGTCGGGCCGTACAACACTACTCGAAAAATGGGCATGGATCTATCCACTTTAGGTCCATAGTCCTAGCAAATAGCAATGACTATGAGTAACTTTGGATTTACATAGGTGCCCTCCATATTTGGGAGTGAGGCAGCCATGGAGCAACGCATAGTCACTTATAGTACTCTCCTCTCCTCTCCTTGTTAGAGTAAAATGTTTGAAATTGTAATTCGAATTGTGAATTACGGAGTAGAAGTTGATTTATTTGTAAAGGTCCAGACTTCCAATTAAGAGACTCCTTAGTGTAAAACTACCACATATATATAGATGATATATGTGCAGTTGGAGCTGTATGAGATAGTACATGACATGATATCAGCCAGTAGAAACGCAGTTTTTAACATATTAGTAACCACCACCTGACTTCCTTGCTTGTGTGCTTGGACGCGTTCGTTCAGTGAACCGATCCGGCCGGTGGGTTGTGATTGAGATTTACTTTTTGTTAGTCTGTGTTTATTACGTGTGAATATGTGGAAGCATTCTTCAACAAAGGATAATAATATCATTTTGCTAAAGGGGTTTCGTACTTTCATTGCATTGTGTTGTGAAATAGTACGACTTTGTGAGTTATGAGTAACTCTCAAATCTACTTAACACTACTATACCTCTTCCCTAAGATGTCGATATGAGGATCTAAAAAAAAAAAAAAGATGTCAATATGAGAAAATTACAGCCATCTCATGAGCCTTCTTCACCTAATCCAAAAATTCATTTGTTCATTACTTCATCTCCCTATCAAAGGTAGCTTTTGAGTCGAATTCAAGCTAAATTATCGAGTATAACGAATCGAGTCTTAACTGAGACAATCACGAGTCACAAACCCCCCCCCCCACTAGTGGCCCACCATGCTCTACGAGACTACGACTAACTCATTCACCAATTCATCATCATATCCCAAACTGAAAGCGCTTTGACATCCTTCACAAACTCACTGTAACAACCCTAAATTTTCTCAATAATAAATAAGGAAATATTATAAAATTGTTACGCCGCAGTTGACTCGGGGCTTGAAATTCAAATATCAACTTAACAAATCCAAACGAATGAGAAGACGACAGTGGAAGACTTAGAATGTCGAACTACAGTTCTCAAAACTGAAATTAAATTACAAAACCAAATAAAGTTCATGTCTATATAACGTTTATTAAAAGTCCCCAGCATGCAAGTGAATCCCCATAACAAGCATCCACATCATCAAGACCTGTCAACTATGCCATCAAGAAATGACATAGGCCCCAAAACATGGTAGGGAACGAACCAGAATACAAAACGTCGGCACAGGCTGAGTAAGAAACACAAAGTAGAGAAACAAAAGATACGCGCCTCAAGGCGCGTAGCTAACAAATAACAAGCGTTAGATATAACAATAATTTCAGTGTATCAACAGGTTAAGACAATGCGATAGTCGCTATATCGCCGACGAGACAATCCGTCTCATCATTCATTCACGGCTGGGCTCCTACCCTGCAGCCACCACAATCTCGATCCGAGGCGAGCTAGAGTACGAATAAACAGATCCTAAGGACTTGAAGTGTGCACACCCCCTCTCTAGAGGGGCAGTAGGATGCGAAGCCTATAGGAGGAAAGCCTATTAGGAAGTCAGTAGCTACTCCGACCCAAACATTACCTTGATCAGAGGTAAGATCGGTCAGGGCCGTATCACAACACTCTAGGTGGTACGCATATCTTATATTTTTCTTTTAGCCGTTTTAGGTACATTATTCAATGGTATGTTATTTGATACACAACTTATAAACGGCCGTAGCCGGATTCAATTCTCATCAACAAGAACACAAGCGAACTCAACAACAACAATGATAGACCACTCGGCCGAGAAGCCAAGTGGCCGAGAGGCCAAATTAGACCAGGGCCGAGAGGCCGGTTATAAAGGAAGCCGAAGGGCTTTGATGGGCGCATAAGACGGAGTAGATACAACGTGTGAAACCATTCTGATTGACAGAAACAAGTGAACAGTGATTACAAGACAGAGAGATTTAAGGTTAGGAATTCAATCATTGAAATAGAACATGATATTTGCAAGGCTCAAATGCTTGATCAACGTTCTTACCTTTACCCTGAACGAAACACTAAACTGCTCCAAGACTAAAAAGGGATTTCCTCAAACACACCCCTACTCTTGATATAAAATCAAGAGAGAGGAAGGTAGGGAGTAGGGCGGTGCAGGCGGCTGGGTGACGGCGGCAATGGCGGCCCGCGGTGGTGGCTTGCGGGGAGGTGCGCGCATAGCTTTTCCTTCTCCTCTTCTCTTTTCTTTCCTCTGTTTCTGCTTGCGTGAGGAGTGATGTGTGTTTTTTTTTTTTTTTTTTTTTTTTGCTTTTGTTTTTATATTGTGGTGAGAGAGGATTTAGTAAGGGTATTTTGGTCATTTTACCTATTAGTTACCCAATTAGGAAATCGACTCCGAAAAGGAAAATGACTAAATTTCCTAAAATGAATATTTCCCGACGACCTTAATAATTTAGAAATCCCGAAAAATATGGGGTGTTACACTCACGTTGGTCTCACCCTAAGTTCACACGAGTCGAGTCTTAACCGAGACGATCACTAGCCAAAACACACACCCACGCACTCAACCCAAATGACATCAAATTCCTAAAACGTCACTCACACACCACACTCTTTGTTCTTCTTCTCCCTTTCCTAAACCCTACTCTCTCTCCTCAGTCCTCCCACACCATTTCCACCATCACCACCACAATCACCATCAGATGCGATCCCAAATGGCGATGCTCGCCAAATCGCGCGCCCTAATCAAAACCCTAAACCCAACCTCCTTCAAATCAATCTCCACCTTCTCTTTCCTCAATCAAGAGCCCCTCCTCGCCGAACAACCCATTCCACCACCGCCACCGTCGCCGTCGCCGTCGTCATTTCCACCCAACCCTTCCTCCGGCAGCCCGCTCTACAACCAAAACTGGCGGAGCCCCATCCCCAACGCCGGGTCCGGCAGCCACTCTCTCATCCCGGTCCACCTCCAAACGGCGTCGCTTCCGCAGGGCAGAGATGTGAACTCGTTGATGAATTTGTTCGCGGATTGGGTGACGTCACAGAGGTGGGGTGACGTGAAGGAGGTGTTTGAGCAGTGGGTTAGGTCGTTGGACGTGAACGGGAAGCCTAATATTCCGAATGTGGAGCTGTTTAATCAGTATTTACGGGCTCGATTAATGTGCGGCGCCTCGGCCGGAGAATTGCTTGAGGTTGTTGAAAGCATGGAGGAGTACCTTATTGAGCCTAATACGGCGTCGTATAATTTGGTCCTCAAGTCTCTTCAGACTATGGATTGGAATGCTGCTCAGTCTCTTCTTGAAAGGTAGCTTCTTTTTGTTCGTTCATTGTAACTTGTGTGAGACGGTTTTACGATTATATGTGATTTTTGATTGAACTTAGTAAAATGTAGGATGTGAAACTTTTAAGTGTGAGCCTTAAGTTTTCTTGTATTGAGAAGATGCCAACTTGTATGAATGATTTGGAAGAGGAGTTAGGAAACAATTGGGGTTTTATAGGAGTGATTGGAAGTAGTTACTAAGTCATTATTTGGTGTGTAGAAAACGAAAACTTTATTTTCGATGTGTTATTTTTTTTTTTTTTTTTGTGAAGTGGCAGTTAGTCGGTGCGGTTTTCGAAGCAATTTTCATTTTGAGTCATCTGTGCGCAGCCTCTCTATGTTTCAATAGGGGTAAGGCTTGCACGCATCTCCCCCCCTACCCTGCCTTATGGCGGGAGCCTTTAAGGCGCTGGGGTAAAGATGTTGTTGTTGTTGTATTAGGTGTGGTGATTGGTGTGAAACTAGGGCATGTTATACCTAAGGTAAATGTCTGTTCTGTTATGGTTTGTTTGGTACTGTTAGTATTTTGGGATTTTGCTTGAGTTTGTGATTAGGGTACCTCCACGATTGTTTGTTTCGTTATGAGTATCTCCCTAGTCCCTACTTTTCTTTTGCATGTATGTCTTGGATGGAATAGTGAAGTGCTTGACACAAGGAGATGTCTAGTGGTTTATGCAAGTAGATTTGATTTCCGATAAGAGTTTTTGGAGTGACTTAGAAGATTACATTTTGTAGCTTAGTTTTAAGGCCGTATACTAAGGAAGAGAGTCCTGCTATGTGGAAGGCATTACTGAACTTAGTTAGGGATCAAGAGGATAGACTTAGCTTGTTATTGGATTGAGAGTAGTAGTGTGGACTGTGGAGTGGCTTGGGGTTTAGAATATAAATATGTCATATTTGGTATGGAGAGTAAAGAGTTGGCTTTTGTGAGAAGTTTTAGTTTGTTAAGTTAATTTGATCTGTAACAAAATGGTTAAGTAGGTGTTTTATGATTTTGTTTAATGTACTTTTAGTGTAACTTTTCTCCAGCTCTGTTACAGCCGTTTTTTTTGCATTTAGAAAACTGGTGTTTCAATGCTTCGTGTTATCGAAGGTAATTCCTTCATGGTTTCTGGACACCAAGGGTAATAATTTTGTTTAACTTTGATAGCTAGGGTACCTCTGAAGATGACCATTTAGGGCCTGACTTTTATGGTGTAGAAATGAAAGACAATGTCGTTGTTGGAGTTTGTTGTGTGATTTTAAAAGTAAAATCCTTGAATGAGTTTGGAGAAAAGATGATCGTAGTTTGCTGCTGGTTATGCTGTTTGAAGAATGATGACGACGATTTTGAAAGGAGCAATTCTCTGAAATACTGTGGAGACTCTTATTTGTAGGGCATGTGAGTTGATAGTCAAATTGTCAAGTTAATTGGCTTTAAACTTGGCCACTATAAAGGGCAGCCCGGTCTTTCATTGGTGTGCCCGCAAAGCGACGTTTCGGGGAAGGGTACCACCTCAAGGGTGTATAGAGGGCAAGCCTTCCCTTTTCACTTTTTGGACAAGAGGCTGATCCCAGCACTTGAACCCGTGACCTACCGATCACACAACAACACCTTTTATGTTGGCTTCTACTATTTGAAATTCATGTCCTCGTAGTATCCCATTGTGAGCCATGTGATAGCGTCTCCATAAGGTGCAGCTAGTTAGGGAAGATGCTGCAGAAGGTGGTGTTTTTGCTGCTGCTAAGTTGGGTGCTGGACACAGTTAACTGTTGGGCTTCTTGCTTGCCTCAAAGTCAATTTGAATAAAATTTGATTCTTAATGGAATGTTTCTGTTTGACGCTGTCACACTTACGTAAACTTAAATGCTGCTGCAGCAGATGTACTGTATTGTTTTTCTCTCACTAGCATTTGGTGTCTGTCTTCTTATTGGTTTGCAATACCATCTCGGCATAGCCTGGTGGTATTACCTTAGCTTCAGGCCTCACAAAAAACATTTGACATGCGTGAGGTTAAATGGGAATTCTAGGGGAACTGAAAGTTGCAGATCAGTACTCTCTTTTTCAATATTAGTTACTAAATCAGCTTGAATTAACAAATATGCTTTGACGTTAGTTTTTTTCATTCCATCAGCTATGTCAGTAACTGCCTAAACTTTCAATTCTGCCATTTCTTTTGCCGGTTCCCTTCCCTCCAATCAATTTATTATCCGTATTTGTCATGATCAGAACTTGGGCTTCTGTTAATACAATTGCAAACCTTATTCGAGTTCGTGTAAAACCCAAAGCTATTTTGATTCTTTCAAGTACAGTTATCTGAGGGCAGTAACATATGCTGCCTATAACTACTTGTGTTCTTAGCCCAAATAGCCTAATTGAACTATCATAGAACCATGAGACTAATATCAAGATGGGTGTTACATACTTTGATTGAGGTTTATGTAAATTTCTCTTCTTCCAATCATCCTGGGGGTATTCTAATGATTATACTGATGTATTGTCTGATGTATGGGCCTTTATCGATCTTCTCAGCCTTCGTCAATATTTAGGGAAATTCCTTTGACAACTTTTCTAGGTTAGCTTGTGGGAGAATACTGCGTCCTTCTCAAAATATGTCCTCATGTATCGAGATTCAAAACACTTCTTTGACCTTTGGTATTCCTCAAAGTGTAGGGGTAAAACTTATGAAAAAAATGATCTTGTGAATTTCACATCGAATCCAATGTTATAATTTTTTTTAAAGTCAAAACTTACCTTGGAATGTGTGAAAGTCATATATTTTGAGGAGGGAGTACATTCATTTTTAAAAAGGGGGGATACTATGTTTCAAATGATAAAGCATTCCCAACACTCTTTTGGTTGCCTATTAAATTGGAAAGCAGTGTTGTAGCTTGTATCTGTATGCCATCTCTGCCGCTGGTATGAATGTATGATCAAAAGCTTCTAGTGTGTAACCTTTTTCTTGTGTGAATCTATATGTAAATAATTATTCTCAGTGATTAACTTGAGGATTTTTGTGGATGGAACCTCTTTCTGAACCGCTAGGATGCTGTTAAGTGGGAAGAAATCTCAGCCTGACAATGAATCGTTTGAATTGGTGATTGGCTTGCTATTTCAGCAAAACCAGTTTGAAGCTGCCTTGAAATACGTAGAACTAACTCTTAAATCGGGTTATATGCTATCGTCAAGGGTTTTCAGTGATTGTATCCGAAGCTGTGTTAATATGCAAAAGCTGGACACCTTGGTGTCTGTTATAGAGAAGTGCCAGGTATTTCTTCATTGTTCAGTACTTGGGGATCTATGTAAATTCGAGCTGTGTGTACCAACTTTGATTTTGTTTGTTGCGGACATTGTTAGGCTACAGACCAAAATAAAGCTCTGTTACCAAATTGGAACTTGTGCAATACCCTTGCCGAGGTTTCTATACAGAACAACAATAGCAAGCTGGCTTTTCTTTCTTTGAAATTCATGGCTAGATGGATGCAACGGGGTGAGACTGCGAGGCCCCCTGTTTTCCTCTCTGTTAATGAAGGATTAGTCGTCAAAACTCTTTCCGCAGCTGGACGCACATATGACTCCACTCTTTTGGATGCATCATGGGCTATTTTGAAGAGGTCCTTGCGTGAAAAGAAAGTTCCTAACCCTGAAACATACTTGGCTAAAATAAATGCCCTTGCTTCCTTAGGGAACTTATCAGGTGCTTTCAACGCTCTACATGAACTCGAAAAAAACCATGCAAATTCTTCTACTGCAGTTGAGGACCTGCTATCACCGTTCACTTCCCTACGTTCGCTTGTCGTGGCATGTGCACAAAAAGGTTACGAAGCATTGGATTTGGTATGTCTGTTTACTTCTTTCCTCTGATGTCTTTACTTTTGAGATTGTCGACTCTTCTATATACATATTTTTTTCTAACCGATTGTGAATATACCAAGGATCTAAGTAACCCAATGATCTCTAATCTAGGCTTTGTGTAGTTTGGATGTTTGATGACTTTGATCTTCGCTTTAAAGATATTATTTTAGTGCTGAGTCGTTGGTTTCAAACCATTCATATAATAACTGTAGGCCGAATTTGTAACTTGTCACTCACACTCAATGGGGAGACTGGTTCAGCTAAAAAGAAAGTGTGATGCCATTCTCTTGGTTCATGGATTTATGTAAGCTTGGTGATCCTTACATATCTTAGAAACATCAATGAGATGTCGAAGGAAACTTGCAGACCTTAATTTGCCTGTCATGGTTGATACGATACATATACATCATCACCTTTGCATGTCTCTTGTTTATGTTGGAACTGATAAAGCTGTTCTGTTTGAATATATATAAGACTGTTATGCTTGTTCAATTTTTCAGGTTTATTATCAATTGGAGAATCTTAGTCGTGCAGATCCTCCTTATAAATCTGTTGCTGCCTTAAATTGTTTAATTTTGGGCTGTGCGAATATTTGGGACCTTGACCGGGCTTACCAAACATTTGAGGCAATTGGTTCAAGCTTTGAGTTGACACCAAATATACATTCATACAATGCTTTGATGTCTGCATTTGGGAAGCTTAAGAAGGTATGTCATTGCTATGTCCTGCCACCAATCTCTCAAATTCCGTCCTCTTCCTTTGCCTTTTCAGTGGCGTTACTACAATTATTCCCTTCTCTTTGACTGGTTCAGCATTACGCTATGCTGCCTGTGGATGGGGTTTGAATGAACCCTTCTTATTTTGTGTTTGTTTGTAGATGTAGCTTCTTTTTTTCGGTCATGGGATTTAATTTACCGCCTGATTTGTGGTGTACAAATGTTATGCTAGTGTGCACAAATGTAAAGAAAAGAGCTCTTGCTAAAGTTATATTCAACCTGAGTGATTTTTGCTCTGGTGGCAGACACAGGAGGCAGTACGGGTATTTGAACATCTAAGCAGTTTAGGCCTGAAACCAAATGCTACGTCCTATAGTTTGCTTGCTGATGCTCATCTTGTCAACCGGGATCCTAAGGAAGCTTTGGCTGTCCTTGAAGCGATGGTAATACACTTCCTTGTCACTTTGTGTACTATCTTCTCTTATGACAACATATATAAATTCTGAAATGCAAGTGTCCTGGCAGATGGAAGCTGGTTTTGAACCATCTAGAGCAACCCTATTGAAAGTCCGAAGGCGTAGCCTGAGAGAACTGGATAATGAAACCTCTGACCTTGTCGAATCCATTGCTAAACAGTGCAAGATCGGTTTGGGTACCGAAAATCGCAGGAACATTTTGTTTAACATGGAATACAGTACTGAGTTCGCTTCATAGGTTTCTTTTCCGACATTGCATATGCTGACTGGAGTGCCGAGTACGTTTGCCAGCATCCAGGTGGCCTTTTTGTTTGTAAAGTATTTCTATTGTATCTCGAGTTCTTCCTGTTCTAGAGCCGTAGGATCATGAGCTCTATCTACGTTTCCCCCACATTCATTTTTATTCATTTTTCGCAGGATTGCAGTTAAAGTTCTTATGTAAACCTGAGTATTGTTTTGAAAGCTTGGGAATAATGTAGAACTAGTCCTAGTATACGAAATTTCAGCTTTTTCCTTTGTCTGACTTCCCTTTGTTGTACTTGTATTGATGAGATTCCAGGACCAACAACATTTCTAATAACCAATGAACAATGTGGTGCGTCTACGTCCTATCAGAATTCCGTGGATCATGTGCTCCCTCCATTTCCCTAGGTCTTTTACGTTTCTTTCTTCTTCCTTTTCTTAGGTTATGTAGGTTTGATTTCTAATTCGATTTCCTCTTACATATTCAAAGTAATACGTGAACGACCTGGAAAAACGGACCGTACATATAGATGGAACACATGATAGAAACAACATTAATATCTGAATTTGTCTTTCTTCGATAGAAAAATAAGATATTCAGAAACAAATATTGTCTTACAGATGACATTACATGATTATGAGAGACACTACTATTAGTTAGGACCGCACTTGGTTCTTTGGAGATACAGCTTACTATTATTGGGATCATACCCAACATTGACATCGTAGAGTTGTTCGTATCCAAGCTGCGACAATGGTCCCTCAGCCTTGAGTATCAGCAAACAGAGAAGCTTACCTTTATTCATCTTCTCCCACGTCCCGGCATTCGACAACACGAATTCGAAATCTGGGAACTGTATCGTGATTGTAGGTTTGGTTTTCACCCTCTTCTTACCAAATCTCGAAGGAGGGTAACAAATGTCATAAACCGAGTAGTGTACTGGAGCACCCATAATCCTACCCAACTCGAATCTGAGTGCATCAAATGCCTTTGCGGTCAAGCGGCTTGCCACGGCTCCTGAATCGATGATAAACCCTCCGGACCCATCTTCTGTCATTTCGAATTCCCAGTCGGGAATGTCGATTTTGCGTCCGTTCACCTTGATGCCTCGCACGTTGAGGTAGTAGAAGGGGTAGTTTTTGTTCTTGAAGATGCTTGTGCTTTTGCCTGTCAGGTGTGTCGATGCTCCGAACTGGATAAAGTTGGTAATCGTCGGGTTATAGGATATGCAATACGAAAATTTGGGGTCCGTTGGGTAGAGTTGGAATGGTAGGGAGTACTTACCAATACCAGCACCTGTTCAAATGCAAATGCCTAAGTATGTTATAAGAGTTATGTACTTATATGTAGACCTTTAAAACGGGTTGCTTTCGACTTTCGTGTCACTTGTGTAATAAGCGTTGCATTTAGGCTTGTCAAACAGGTCGGTTTATTATAAATTTTCATCATAAACTTTTGCCCCACTTCTTATATGTGTACTTCAATTTTGAGCAACTTAGTTGAAACACATACATACCTATTATTCCCGGCAGCCAGTCGGTGTTGTTAGTGCTGCAGCCGAACATGAGGTTCGGAACCCGCTCGGTAGCCACAGAGGTGACACCGACATCGGTGAACATATCGCCCTTAGCGAAGCTGTGATCGCCGTACTCGGACTCAAACCCACAATGGTCATACAACTCGTGTTGACATCGGATCTCATCAACGGTGGTGTCACACTTTGCTCCATCGGAGCAAAGAATTGGTTGACGTGTCGATGAAGCCGATGGTTTATACCTCGGATACTCCTCATTTTCTTGTGGCCTTTCATTGCAGGGGAACCAAATGAGCTCGCTTCCTGTGTCAAAAAACCCGTACACTCGCTGTAATGGAGTGCCTATGGTGAAGTCCATGACGCGGTCTCCTGCCTCACCATCGAAATGTATACTCGCATATTTGCTGTCGTTGTAGACTCGTAGCCTCGAAACCCGACTTCTTGATGCAAATCGAGATGATAGTTGCGTCCTCCACTCAATATAGTGGGTTCGATTTAAGGTTACGTTTGTCGATGATACAGAGATGTTGTTGGCCTTTAAGACTTGGGTGTAAAATGGGGATTTGGGAGAGAGTGGGGGGATCAATTGCGCTATGAAGCCGCCTTCTAGGGTGTTGTTAGGGGAAGAAGTTGATGAAGAAACTAAGGCAAATAAGAAGATGATTTTGAACAATGGCACAAGAATATTTGAAGGTGCCATTGTGAATCGATAAATGTATGAATGATCGACAACTAGACAAGCACCATAGAATTCCCTGAATCAGTGATGCTTACAAATTGTTGCAATTCCTTTTATGGGTTCATATTGGTGTACCATGCATGCACCTTAAGATATAAGACGATATACCATAGCAATTATAGAAGATTACATTGCTAACATTCAATGGAGAATGTCAATAATTCCCATGAGTGTAGATCACACATACAATATTTTGATTTTTGCTTTATCAAGGAGTAGTATGAATCTCATCTTATCGACGTCCTAGATTTTCAAATTCCATTGGGTGTGTTAAAGGTTGATACTCCCGTGCATTTGGCACCTTCAACCACCAACGACACTACCCCATCACCGGAAAATTACACAACTTAATAACCCACTACCGCCACTACACCTAGCCTACCCCGACCATTGAATCACGTACATGACCCATAAGTCCATATGAAGTATAGAAGATAAGGGCATTAGTGTCATTGTATTGTAAGGCCCTGTGCCTGCATTTTTCTGAATTAATTTGATTTGATTTGAATAAAACTGATTTGATTTGAATAAATTTGATTTGATTTAATCTGAACTGAATATATTGATAAATTAACTGCATTTAAACGAATTAATATATAACTAGAAGTAGACTACATTCATTGATAGTTATTTGGATAATTCTGATCTGATTTGATTTGATTTGAACGAAGCTGATCTGATTTGATTTGATTTGAATAAATCTGATCTGATTTGAAAACACTGTTTAATAAGTTGAATTGCACAGGGCCTAAGTAACCGAAAACAGGTACAACTACTTGGGTGAGCTGTCAATAAGTTTTTAGAACTGCTCATTCCCATTTCCTTCAAATGTGAAATTATCTCATGACCAATGAGAACTATATCAGGATCCTGAGCAATACAGAAGATTGATGGGACAACTATTGTACTTAAATCTCACCAGACCAGATATATCTATAGTGTCCAGCAGCTCAGCCAATTTCTCAGCTCACCTAGATTGCCTCATTATAAGACTGCCCTACATGTGGTGAAGTATTTGAAGGGTACACCAGATATGGCATTATTCTATTCTGCTGCTTCAGAGTTGATTGTTGCTGCCTACGCCTATGCACAGATGCAGATCAGAGTAATTGTCCCTATAGCGAAAAGTCTTTGACTGGTTATTGTGTCTTTCTTGTCAGCAAAAGCTCTGCAAAGAGTGAGTAGAGGGCCATGTCAATGACAACAAACGAGATAGTTTGGTTGTATACTTCACTGTATGATCTAAAGGTGTCACCAACTCTGCCTATTCCTCTCTATTGTGACAATAAAGCATCTCAACAAATTGCTACAAACCCTGTCTTCCACGAACGCACCAAACATCTCAAGATTTACTGCTACTGTGTCAGAGAGAAGATACAAGAAGGATTTCTGGAAACAAGGCATGTTCCTACAGCTATGCAGCTAGCTGATCTAATGACAAAAGGATTGGGAGAGCATCAACATAATAATTTCTCAGTTAAGCTGAATCTAGTGTGCCAACCACTACTTCCAGCTTGAGGAGGGAGTATGAAGTATAGAAGATAAGGGCATTAGTGTCATTGCATTGTAAGTAACCTAAAACGGTTACAACTACTTTGGTGAGCTGTCAATAAGTTGTTAGAAAACAGTTACTGGTATTAAATAGAATCTTGAGCTTGTAAAACAGAATTTGGTTGGTTATGAAATGAGAAACTTCCACTATACTCTTCTCAATGCCTCATTTCTATAGTATACAATACTTAGCTTAACCTTGTTTTTGTTAAGGTATGAAAACATTGTTGGGCTTCAACGACCATTAGCTTAACCTTTTGGTTTAGTATCTTCACATGGTATCAGAGACTCAGAGCCTCGTATATATTGCTGATTGTTGAGGTCTTGATCGAGTTTAAATCCCGGTCACCCTCTCCTTTATCAAGTGATGGACTTTCAAACACATGGTATGGGTAGGCATGTACGTTATCTTCATGTTCAAAACCAAAGGACATTCGCATGAGAGGGTGTATTAAGGTAATAGTAAGAAACACTAATTAGAGAAGAGTAGAGAAAAGTAATGCGATCAAAAATTTGTCAACATAAACTATTGCACTCGTATAATTGTTCTTGTGATCATATTGTATTGTGTGTAACATTGGTGATCTAGCCGGAAGTTTCACATTGTGTTCTTATGAGATACAACTGACTGTTATTAATATCTACCCCAACATTAACATCATAGAGCTGCTCATACCCAAGCAACGACATTGGCAGACCAGTCCTGGTTATGAGCAAACACATAAGGTTCGCTCTGGGGATTTCTTCCCACGTCCCTTCCACAGGCAACACGAAGTCGAATTCTGGGAATAGTATCCCGATTCTGGGCATAACCACCTTAGCGAATGTCGAAGGAGGATAGCAAATGTCGTAGTGAAGATAATGGACCGAGCTTCCGAGCAGTTTTTCCAGCTTCGATTTCATGGCATCGTACACCTTTGGGGAAAACTCCGTAAATGTAGTTCCAGAGTCTATAACGAACCCTCGTGTCCCGTCTTCGGACATCTCGAACTCGTAGGGCGATACGTCTATTGTTTCATTATGAACTAGGATGCCTAGCACGTCAAGGTAGTAGAAGGTTTTGTGCTTGTTCTTCAAGAACTTTGTGCTTTTACCCATGAGGTTTGCTTCATCTCCAAACTTTATCAACGTGGCCTTGCTCTCGTTGTAAGATAGGCAGTAAGAAAACTTTGGGTTGTTTGGTGTAAGTTGCATTGGGAACGAGTACTTCCCTAAGCCTCCACCTACACAAATGTCAGCCAATTTAATTGGTAATTATGTGATTTGATACGTGTGAAAGGATCGACAATCTAATTAAACGCTAATGGTGGTGAAAACTGAAATGATATTTTTAGTAGTCATAGACTTTCTGAATAACGTAACGTTAACAAATGAAAAGAACCATTGAAAAGAAAAATTGTTAACGAATACGAAATACAGAGGGAGTATTTACGCAACCTGTACTGACTTACCTATAACTCCCATGTCCTCCTTGGTATCAGTAAAGCTGCACCCAAACATGAGGTCGTTGAGAGTCTGCGAATCGGTCAAGGTGACGGCAACCTCGGTAGCCATATTTCCGCTGGCATGGGTGTCATCATAGTAGACGATGTCGAACATACAATTACCAGAGTCGGAGCAAAATAGTTCAGCACTTTTAGTATTTTGGTCACATTTCTGCTCATCATTACAAGGTATGATCTTAAACGAGGCAGACTTTGACTGATTGAAGTGCGGTAGCTTACTACCCGGTGGAACACCTTCGCATTGGAACCAAACGAGATCGCTGCCTGTGTCGAACTGACCGAATACGTACTGAAATGGACTCCCGACGTACAATTCCATCACGTACCCTGCGATGTTGTTGTAATATATTTCCGAGAATTTCCTGTCATCGTCGAAATTCCACCTCGATCTCAAGGATTTTCGAGATCGAGGGGGTTTTGGTGGTAAGGACGACGACGACGACGATAACACGTTTAGCCACTCGAGGTAGTGAGTTCGAGTTAGAGTGATGTTATTTGATGTCGTCGAGGAAATGTTGTTAGCCTTTAGGATTCGATTGTAAAACGGGGATTTCGGATTGGTAGGAGGGATCAAACGCGCGGTGAAACCTGTTCGAGAGTTGTTATTATAATTATTTGGGTACGATGAAGAGAATTGTATGAAGGAAAACATGACGAAGGTTATTAATAAGATAGTTTTAATGTAGGACACTTTGCTTGATTTCATGGTGATCACTACACAAAAACGCATCTAAAAGGGTGACGAAGATCGATCACCCTCCTAGGCCAAAAATTTAGTAATTGATCAACAGTTTAAGAGTAAACAAAAGACGCGTAGACACGATACGAAAAGAAAACAATCTAAAGAGTAGGTAATATAATTCTTGGATTTGTAGAAATATATGGTGGTTGTGATACTTATGTACATGAATTGAAAGATAATAGAGAGGTGCAATTTGTTTTCACTTCATATGGGAAATGTAGCAGATTTAGATTGATTTTTAAAATAAGTGAGATTCAATCATAACATTCCAAATTAACTAATTTAGGTGAAAAAAAAATGTGATATTATGAATTTATGAAGCTACCTTGATCATGTGATACATTACCTTATTTACCTAGGACAGGATTTGGACACACATGAGCATGAATCATCAATCATTATACCTTTTTTTTTTTTTTTTTAAGTATTTTCTTGATGTTTGAGAGCATACCTCCACTTTAATTGGCTAGAGTATCTTTAATTAATATCTTTATGTTAATTATAAAAAAAATCATGTATTTCTATCTTCAGAATTACCAATTATTACCACCATAATTGACGATCCACTACCAAACTAGACCACCACATTGGCCAAAAATGTTTTACCATTTAATTTCACAAAAGTTCATTTCACACATGTGAGAAGTTAATTTTACAAGGATGGAGATATGGTGATTCCAACTCAGCACAATTCCAAACAAGTTGACCTCCTAACCATTAAGCAAACATACATTTCTTCTGATATTGCGAATGTGAAACCGTCCATACCATGTAACATATCATCACATATGCATGTATCCTCATTTATTTACTATGTTTTGAGCTATTCTAACATATAAATTAATAGTCCTAGTAATTAATAGGGAAATAGTTGCAAGACTCACTTGTAGATAGACCAAACGATTACACATGAATACATGATCAGTAGTCAGTAGTAGGACATTTGGTCTTGAAGAGATACAACTTATTATTATTAAGATCATGCCCAACATTAACATCACGAAGCTGCTCCAACCCAAGTATCGAGTAGTCCTCATCACTCCTCCGTATTAGCAAACATAGGTACTGAGCACGCTTCTGCAATTCCCACGTCCCATCTACCGGCAACTCGAAGTCGAATTCCGGGAACTGTATCGTCACGGTTGGCTTATTCTTAGCGAATTGTGATGGCGAATAACATATGTCGTAAATCCAGTACTTCACTGGTGTTCCTAGCACTTGCTGCAGCTCAAACTTTAGAGCATCGAATACCTATTGGACAACATTTTTCGAGTAATTAAATAAGACAAATTATTTAATAACACAGTAAAATTATTTTTAAATATAAAATCACTAGTTATAAAAACAAATTAACCATAGACGATATTAATCAAGTGATCGATGACTTGTAATTCTCTAACTTTCTCAACGTATACCTAACTTAGGGCCTGTTTGGTAGGAAGGAAACGGAAGGTAAGGAAAGGAAGAGAAAGGAAGGGAAGAGAAATGAAAGGAAAAGAAATTAGTAGTTTTTATGTTTGGTTGATAGAAAGAAAATGACTGGAATATAATTGTGTATTATTTGAAAGAAATACGACATTACCCATTTTGTTTATAATGGAGGGAAATACATTTTTTGGGGTAAACTGGGTAATTTGCATTGTTTACAACAGTTTGTATTTATTTTATTTTATTTTTATCTAAAAAAACAAAAAGTTTTTTATTCATTTTCCTTTCCTTTCCTTCCACTTCCCGTGCTACCAAACATTGGAAAGTTGAAAAAATTGATTTCCTTTCCTCCCGATTCAATCCTACCAAACAGACTGTTAATGTCACGTATGGTATACGACATGTCTTTTCGGTGGTAAAGTCCAAAATTCAAGGAATACAGAGTATATGAACAGGTTAATCATATCGAGTTACCTCTGTGTTTACAATTGTTGTAACCATACCTTTCCGGTCAAGTACGATAATGTGGATCCAGAGTCGATGATGAACCCTCTATACCCGTCTGGCGACATCTCGAATTCATAAGGAGGCACATTGATGTTTTTGGTATTGACCTTGATGCCTAGCACGTCGAGGTAATAGAAGGGCGTGTTCTTGTTCTTGAGGACTTGCGTGCTTGAACCAGCCAGGTTAGTTTCCTCAGCAAACTTGATCATGTAGGTCTTGGTCATGTCGTAGGATATGCAGTACGAGAATTTGGGTTCGTATGGTGCTACTTGCCTTGGGAAGGAGTACTTCCCATTTCCTCCACCTGGTTTGGATTGAACTTGTCATTATTAGCAAACTTTTGGGTACATCGAAAATTTAATTATGGATGATCTTATGAGTTTATATATAGACAATAGAAAAATTGTCTATAACATAATAATTAAAAATTGCAAGTAATAAATAATATGTTTGTGTAGTCAATTTAACATGTTTGCTGTAAATTTATAAAACTGACAGTAAAATCAACATTGTTACTAAACTATCAATAGAATGAAATTTAAATTGATTTAATTTCCAAATAAAGGACCGCTTTGATTAAATTTACTACAAACTAACCATAGACCTATTTTTATTTGTGACTCCTAGTATTTTTGTTTAACAATTAATTAATAAAATGGTAGAATTTTATGACAATTAGACTATAATTTACTATATACACATTAGATATGACAATTTGTATGAAACAGGTACACCCAAATTGCGCAACTCAACCATTTATTACTCCAAAACACAATAATTAAGCATGAACGCACCTATAATTCCCATGATGTTTTTCTTGGTGTTATTAGAAGTACACCCAAACATGAGATCCGGGAGACCTAGCAACTGCCCGTGTGTGGACGTGAGGGATACATCGGTGCCCATAACCCCCTCGATATGGGTGTTATCGGCGTAGTCGGTCTTAAACTCACAATTACTGCCTCCGCAATGTATTCCGGCAGACGTACCAGTGTCGCACATCTCCTTATCGACACACGGTATTGGCTTATACGTGACCGACTTTGATTGATTAAAGTTAGGGAACTTACTACCATCGAGAGGGTTCCCTTCGCATTGGAACCAAACAAGTTCACTTCCTGTATCGAACAAGCCGTACACGTACTGATACGGATTCCCTATGAACATTTGCATGACATAACCCGAAAACTTGTTGTAAGATATCATCGAGTATTTCCTATCATCTTCGAAGTCACTTGACCTCGAAGATTCTAACAATGATGATAACTTGAGCCACTCGATGTAGTGAGTTCGATCTAAGGTGACGTTCTTCGATGTCGAAGGAATGTTGTTGGCCTGTAGGACTTGGTTGTAGTAAGGCGATTTGGGCGAGATTGGAGGGATCAGACGTGCCGTAAAGCCATAAGAAGATGAAGCAAAGTGTAAGAAGAAAAAAATGGTGATTAAGAGAGTGTAATTAAGGGCTTGTTTAGATGAAATTTGTCCTGATAATAAGGTTGTTGCCATGGTCGCCATTGATGGTTCTAGGATTAATTGTCTTGCAAATAAACTTAATTAAGGACTAATATTACTCAAGAAATTAGGTAACTTAAATCTTCTTGATTCACTTTACCTTAAACGTAAGTCGATTCACTTGCCAATATTTAAGATCCCAAAGATTTTTAAAACAGAGCAATTAGGGTAATTATCGTATCATAGAGGTTTCGAGTTCGACTTTAGCAACCGAAGTAAAATGGTAAAATTTCAGAGAATTGGAGAGTTAACAACGTTCACTACACGTGTGTGTATATATATATATATATATATATATATATATATATATATATATATATATATCAGACGTGCCATCCAAGTCTGATGTATATTACGAATTGTTGAGTATATATTACGCATTTGCATCCCAAGCTTTCCCACCTAAACTATGCAAATTAGCAACTTGATTATGTAATGTCTTGAGCAATCAGTACGTACCACATCCACATTGCCCGATCCTAAGTAACAGTTGCTGAATTGGCCATCTGCAGCTACGAGGACATAAGCAGTCAATCCTTGTTTAAAAGAAACAGAAAAGTAGTCGGTAGCATAGTGAACCGGTGTCTTTTGGTCCGCACCATCTAGTTTAGTCTAAATTTGAGCTGGTAGAACCTTATAACACGGCAATGGTACGAATAGTAAAACATTGTTATAATGAACCAAGATGAGTTATTATCAGTATGTAGATGATTAAGAAAACTTTACCCTTTTCTTCTCTTCCATGTTTGCTTTTATTAGGGAATACATTGCAACACCTGCAATTGCGATACCAGTACCGATCCCAGTTTGAGTCGAGATCTTGTTGCCTGCAGAGAAACTTCCATCATAATCCTCCCACAGATTCAGCAAACAAGCAGAGACATAATTGTAGACTTGTTTACAGCTGATTATCAGTTCATTAGCTCTAAATCTTGTAATTCTGAGCAAATCAGAAACTTATCATAAACTCAATTAAATGTGAAAGTAATTACCAAATACAACAATGGAGAAACCAATGACAAATACTCGTTTCAGCACGTTCCCAACAGCGTGTGTAAGAGGTGCAACTCTCTCCAGAGTATTTGTAGCTACCTGCATCAGACACTTGAAAATTGATTACCATGAAAAATATTGCTGAAAAATCAGGTTTTATCGAGTCTACATTGTGACAGTGTACAACATTATACTTGTTTCTTGCGTAACTTAAAGAATAAGGTTCCACAATGTTCTGATTTGTACATTTACCTGATTGTACAAGTGGTAAAACATTCCGATCAAGAAAAGATCAGATAAGAATTTTTGTAAGCCTACTTTAGCAATTGCATCTCGGAATCCATGTTGCATTAACTGAGGCCCCTCAATCTGAAACGTGCAGAAAACTTAAGTTGAAGTTCATGGTGCAAAAAAAGAAAAAACAGCAGAAAGTACTGTCAGAAGTTTCTGAGATGATCAGCTCAGCAAACTTACCAGTATAGCCGGTGGGAGGCAAACTAGCAGGGCAATAATCGATATGTAAGCGTAAACATTTGTGCTATCCATCCCTGTCTGTCAGGCACAACATGAAGTTGTATTAGAGATAATCACACTATTTCATAATGAATGGAACATAAGATTGTTCTTCAGCAAAATGTAGCATTTTGAAATCTTTACAAGAACAGATTGTACTAGCAAAATCAGAACGATTCAGAGCTCGACATTTTCTCTGCACAACCATGTTCCAAATCATCAAATGTAATACTCCGCATTTAATATTATCGTAGATTACAATTAGAACTGAGGTATCTATCAATCTGCTACTCTGATCTGATGCAGGCATTGTCATGATAAGTGTATTGTACAAGATCGAGTTAAGCTTACCATAGCCTTCTTTGAGTAGATACTTCTGTATGTAAACGCGATGTTCGAGATCATTGCACTGATAAAACCAGTCCAATTGAAAGAGAGCTCAGTCAGAGAAGCCATTGATACACCTATGAAACGTGAGTAAACCTTGTAAGTACATCAGTTGTAATGGAGCTTCAGAAAACAGCAGCAAATTAAAAAGGGCAATCAAGGGGATAAAAGAAGACAACATAGAGGAGCAAATTAAGGAAGGCGGCAAACTCCATACCAAGTACAACAGGGGCTAATGACAGCCATAGTGGCAAGGGGATGTGTTGGCCGAGAACAAATTGCGAAGCAGATGCACTGAAGAAAGGTTCCAGGGCTGTGAAATGAATCAGATGACAATAGTAAATCAGTATGGTATACTTACTGATACAGTAGCTTATAGGGATTTGAGCTTATCATCTGAATTCAGTTTACCTTTAATTGTGTGAGTGAAAGATACAGCAACAGCTGCAAATGAGACATTCGACATGACATGCCCAAGAGCATGACAGAAAGCAACTGGAGTAAGCAGCAGCAACATCTCCTTATCTATTGGCTAATTTCATGCATGGAATAATTAGAATTCTGAAATTGATCTATGTTCATTTCTTAACTATAAGAAGAAGGGTAAAAAACAAGCTAAGAGTTGTATGGCATTTCAGAATACTCACTGCACGTTTCGGTAGACCAAAAGACCAACTAACAAGACAGTACACACCCCCAACAAGGAGATGGATCACAGACACAAAGCTGCAAACCAGAACATATAAAGATCATCTTTAAATAAAAAGTTTAGTAAAACTGTCACACAGTATGGTATATATACTGAGCTTTTAACAAATTTTATGAGTTTCAACTCGGAATTTATAATCTCGTCTCAAAACCTTGAATCGAATTCTCACCACGTCTTATTGTAGGACCGTCTTACCAAGTTTCTGCCTTTGTTCTCAACTCTAAACTATACACTATCTCTAGTAGAAGTAACATTGACATAAAGCTGAAACACTTACTATGGGTATGGGAAGTAATTGTAAACTTTCTTGTTAAGTATGTTGAAGATCACATTCAGAAAGTACCTGTTTACAAGATTATCATCATACA
Source organism: Spergularia marina (assembly GCA_963680865.1). Taxonomy (NCBI): domain Eukaryota; kingdom Viridiplantae; phylum Streptophyta; class Magnoliopsida; order Caryophyllales; family Caryophyllaceae; genus Spergularia; species Spergularia marina. Next base: position 5,725,146 of record OY804545.1, on the reverse strand, counting down.
TACATTAAAGTTCCAAGATAATAGAGCCAATTCAAATTACGATTTCAGGGACATTAATTATCTAATGACAATAAAAAAAGCATAATTTCGTCATGTTTAAAGTTAAAACAATCATGATAACTTTTGTAATCACTTAAACGACCAATATCTCCAATAACATCATATTCAAACCAGACGTTAACAATTCAGAAAAACGAAGGGAGTATAACATCGATCATAACTCTCCAAATCCAATGGAAATGGTAAATTAACTTATTAAAGCATAATACATACTAACATACCACATGAAGAAAAAGAACCCAGTGACCAAAGCCGGAAACCTCTCAGAGAAACTCTTAGACGGCGCGACAACTCTGTAAGAGGAAGAACATTATTAGCACAATCAATTGGACTTATATTCATTGTTGTACGTACAAGTAAACAAACAAAAAAAAAAAAAAAAAAGATAGAAATGGTCAATATTTCCAACCCTTTGTTAAGCTCAATTTCTTGACCATCAGAATCTGCAGCGAAAGCTGCCAATGGTGCAGGACCCTGATGAACAGGGTTATGCTGATTCCTCTTCAAAATTGTGCTAAAGCTTGCAACTTTGGACACATTACAGGAAAATTCAACAGGGAAGTTGTCTCGAGACGCCGAAAATTGCAAGGTTGAAGCTTGAGGTACAAGGGATCGTTGTTTAAGCTTGATTAAATTATGGAAATTCTTCTTGGGTTTAGATGAGGAGCAAAGAGATGATAATCCAAATGCAGAGTTAGTAGAAAGCTGATGAACTGTAGCAACTGATGATGCCATGATTCTTCAAATTTCACACAAACATAAATTTCTATGAACAATTTGATGAAACAGTGATCAAAATTTGGTCTTTTAGAAGTACTGTTAGATTAGAAAGAATGTTTTTTTTTTCTTTTTTTTTTTTTTTCTTTGTGTTTCTGGGCAAGTTTTGATCAGAATAAGAACCTGTGATCAGTTTGTCAGAAAGTGGGCAGCTTTCTGAAGTGTGAGATAAAAGCAAAGAACATTTTGGCAATAATTATACATGAAAATTTGTTGAAGAGTTCATAATTTGGTAATTTTTGGGGGAAAGTATCAAATTATTAGCAATTATTATTATTGTAGCATACATCATCCGTTGGAATCCCAATAATTAGCATATACTACTGTTGTGATTTGGTTCGTTCCTTTTGAGTTTGACCTTGTAATTTCAGTGATAATGATGGTATAATAGTTGTCCTGATTTTGGAGTAAGGTCGGTCTAATAATGGTCACGAATTACGATTAATGTTTTGGGGTTATCCTTTATTATTCTAATTCTCGTATTTTCTTTTTTTTTTCGTAACATTAGTTGTTTGCATATTTCGACTATTATGTTATGTCGCAAAACTGTGATTTACCCAAAACTTTATGAGTCATGGTAAATTATACAAAAATCGTCGAAAACAAAGTTGTTTTTTCCTCGTTTTTGTGGTCTTGGGTTCCACGATTATGAGTGTAAGGATATTTGATCCATTTGATTGGGAAAATTCTTTGGTTTTACACTTATACAAAGTTAGTCCATTTGTTCGCTTTAGCATCTACTTTACCATTTGATATATTGGATAGACAATGGGGGCAGAATATTTGCTTGTTTTCACGATAGACATCCATTGTCGGGTCATTTCATCAAATCTAGTTCAGACGTAGCTATTTTGTTTGTTTGATAACACTGGGATTCTTCAACTAGTGGATAAACATTGGGTATACGCAACACCCTACAAACCACACAACCAGCCACACAACAGTGAAAGTTTAGATGAGCATAATATCAAGCATAACACTCCAAATGGGGTTACTTACTTGAGACTAAAGTGGATGAATTCCACTTATTGAACGTCACTTTTTTAACAGAAAAGTGAACTTTTTCTCCTCGTGACTGTGGTCTAAAGTCCAAACCCGTAAATTACCACCTTGTTTTGAGGGCATCTTTATTTTGTTGTACAAATTAAGAGACCTGGACCTAATATTCCCATAAAATGCGAAGTTGTCTACCAATAATCAATATTTGAGGGGATCATCACATTTGACATCCACATCACACGTCAATTGAGTTTGACGATTAGCAAAATCGGTGACATCCATGCTGTTGCTTGCGTAACCCATCATGCGCCTCCTCACATCATTCATGTAGTAGATTTAAAACTTGTGCGTCTACGAGGGACTTTAAACATGCTTATAGTAAAATCGTTAGAAATACAATAACATATATGGAGCATCTAAATTAGAAGTGTGCAACGCACGAGGTAGACGAGAGTCATTAATTCATTCTAAACTTCTAGTTACTACGAGTCAACTTAGAAAAAACAACATTGAATTCAAATCATATAGATTCGCTCAAACCAAATGAGAACAAATCTGAATATCCAAATAACAATCAATGAATCTAGTTATTTTATTTTTATTAATTCCTCTAAATTCAGGTAAGATCATATTAATTCAAATCAAGTAAGATCGGACAAAATGCATCCAAAAATGCACTTTTATTAAACAGAAGTACAAAACCTAAGTCATGTATAAAATAAGTTAGATGAATGTCTACGGAATTACCTGCTACAATAGTTAATATTTAGAAGCCAAATTTGTCGCGTTAACAATTCAAAAGAGCGAAACAGGTCAGAAAGTCCCCCGACCACATAAAGTCTTCGGAGATGGTTAATTTTTGACGTCACACTTGTTGCATTAACAATTCAAAAGAACGAAACTAGTACATGACATGACATGGCCTCAAAGTTATAGTTGCAGCTGAAAACAAAAATTAAGCCCAGCATATGTGTACGTACTCAAAGGCCAATCATCATTTCTGGATCAAATCATTTTAAAAGCCCAGTCTCATAAACAACTTGTAATGTTCATCATTTTGGATCAAAACCATAAACCCTACAATGTTTTTTTTAAAGAACAATGAAAGTGTGTTTTACAATCAAAACAATCAAATTGGTAATCTAATTCAAAGAAGCAAAAGTAAATCAAACAAATAAATAGATTAAGTACAATCTAATAATTCCAAAAATTTAAAATCTAATTGGTAAAAAAAAAAAAAAAAATGGGAGGAGGTGTTGGGAAAGAAGAACAAGATGGGATGTCAGTACACTCTCCTTGCAAAGCTCACCCTTCTTCTGCATCTTCTCTCTCCAAGGTTTTAATCCCCATTTTCTCTCTCCTCCAATTTTTTTTTTTTTTTTTGATTTCTGGGTTTTTTTTATATATTTTGATCGAAATTATCTCATTTTTTTTTACTGTTTTTTGTTGTTGTTGTTGAATTTTAATAGGAACAATCACAAGCAGAGTTGGAGCTTAGGTTTTTAGAGGCCCTTGAAATTTACCCACCTGGTAAATTAAAAGGCATGTTTATTCATTTCCCCCCTTCTTTTTAATTTTTTTATGATAAAGTGCGGTAATTTTTATTAATGGTAATAGTTACTTCAATTGGCCCATCATTTAGTTAGTTTCTGTTATAAATTTGTAAATGTGGATATTTAGTAATTCGAATGATCAGGTTTTTTTTTTTTTTTTTTTTTTTTTTGATGTGTTTATGTTTTTGTTTGGGTTATATTTGAAGAATCTGCTATTTTAATTGGGTTATTCGCGTGTCGTGTTCGTGATTCGTGTTTTGTTGAGCTATATTGTGTTCAGTAGAATCATAGTTGCATGCATGCTTGCATTTTAACCGCGAATGTGATGAGTTTATGATGAAATCATTAGATAGAACTTATGATTAATTCCTTTGAAGTTCAGTGCTTATGAAGTTTGCTGAAAGACAGTGGCCGGTAATACCCATCCTCGATTGAGTTGTGAGTAACTTGAGACACATTTCACCCTAGAGTCGAGTCTGTACAGTTTTGTATGCAGGCTTCTGCTAGTCCGCTACTTGCCATAACCATGACAGAGTGGACCAATTTGTTTGTAACACACTTCATTGCCTTTTCCTAGCCACTGGGAATTCTTTTGTTGGCTTTGTGAATTGTCGAAAACTCTGCTTATACATTTGCCTGAGGACTCGAGGAAAGATGTATGAAAATTCATAAAAATGAAAACTAACTTTTCTTCTCTCCGAAATGGGATTATAGAACTCAACAAGGAGACTGAGAAATATTGGCTCCCCGTAATAAATTTGACGACTTGCCATCTCCCACTTTGATCCAACAAGTTGTCCAATCAAAGAGAGCAACGAAATTGATCTAACTTAGGAGTTAGGCCTATAGATTTTGTTTCTAGAGGATAGTGCCCCTGCCCTGGAGGTCTAGCATATAGGTGAGAAGGGGAAGCTGGGGCATCCTCCCATGAGGGCTTTTTGTAAATAGTCGAACCTGAGACCTAAAGTCATCAGGCTGCAACTCCTACCAGACCAAGTACAACTTGGTAAACCAAGGCTTATAATGATCTTGTTTTAAAGTCGTAGTAAGGGTAGAAGGAAAGGTCTCTCTCTCTTTTCAACTACTACGTCTACTAGAAGCTAGCAAGATTGTCTATAAATCTATAATCTTTGATGGCAACCGAAGACCAGACCAAGTAAAATGTGTTCATTGAACAGGCTTTGAATAATCATATTGTTTGCTCATGTTAATCTTGATTGAAATACCAGTGTTGTATCTCTTAAACTTGTGTAATTCTTATGAATTGCAAAATGGACTGGAATTAAAATAATGTATGACTTCTGAAGCTCCATATATCATTGCCTGACCACTGAGACAACATTGGTGCTAAATGTTGTTTTCGGAACTTATTTGGCTCAGAAATACTTATATTCTGATCGAGTTAAGAATTCCAGAATCATTCTGCAGGGAAACAATCTTTCAGACACTTTGTTACCTTTCTGATCTTGCTGTTATGAGCTATCTGGTCCTTACTTAGAAGTCAGAACAGTGAGCTTGATATTGCTGATAACAATATCAGCATAACCTTTTCTAAAACACAATAGAACAACCACTCAGATTACCTGTAACAATTGAGTAGTCATTCTTGATTTAACCTTGGTACTTGGCCTGGAGCTGGCTTCAGATACCAGAAGAGCTCACTATAATTTTTTATAAGCTTCTATAATTCACTATAACCGATTGCTCCTTCTGTCAGTGATTGCTATCAGAATAAATATGGCACATTACTCACTCGTTCCTTTCATGCATCCATTTTATTCAATGGGAGAGGGGTAAAATTTAGGTGTCATGTGTCTTCTAAAAAGGAAATCACGGGACAAATTCCTGATGTATGGTTGTATGCGTTCTTTTTTTTTTTTAATTTATTTATTTATTTATTTTTTTTTTATTTGAACAGCTGCAAATCAGAAGTCGATGATGTACTGCTAGAAGTTATCAAACTCACCAATCTGCAAAGTCTTGTCTTATTTTGTATTGATATGACTGCATTACTGTTGTGTGAAAATGCTAGAATTTTAAGGTCACACTGGCAAATCTGGCATCATATCCAAATTTGTCGCAAATGTTTTACTTTATCAGTATTAATTTAAGCTATTACATACTATTTGTGTTACAGGCATACATCGCCATTTTATCCTTTACGGTGTGATGGAGTTCCTGCGAAGAAGGTAGTGTTGACGTCTTTGTTACAGTGAAATGATTTTGGTATCAATGGTCATTAAGTTTTAGGTTTTTAATAATGTTTCACTGTGATTTTGTATCTGGCAGCCTTGAGCGGCAGTTCTCTTCTGAGGAGGTTTTGCGCTTGTTAGACCGTTTCTATAATTTGGAGATGCTGGTAAGCAATCTGCTTAAGATCAATGTTTTTCGCATGAAGTTCATGTCTCTAATATAAATTGCCGAGTGGCCTTCACAAATAAATGCATTACTTCATGTCGAAACTATTTCACCCTTTCTTGATCTATCATGCTGGTGGAATGAAGTGACTGGAAATCTTTTATGAACCCCTTTCTCAAGGAGAGATAGAACCTTGAGACTGTGTGCGGGTTGTTAAGACTGTTTTTTAAACACCTTCAAACAAAAAGTTCTTCCTCCCAAATTTATCTTTCACCTTTAACTACCAGAAAACGTAAAGAAATACTTGGGACTAAAATAATGAAACTTATACTTCTTCAGTTCTTCCTTTTATTGGGAGAATCCATTTTTTACTTGGTACGGGGAGAAATCCATTATCAAGTTGAACTTAAACCATTATCTATTATGATTGCATGTTCTTTTTTCTCATGTTTAGACGTCAAAAGAAAGAACAGATGATGACAGAGATAGATGTTGTATTGTTCAATGAGCTCTTTTGCTTGTTTGTGCATAATGTCTTGTAATCTCCTTGTCCATTTCAGAAAGGGGACGATGAGGATGCGGAATTTCCACACCATGAAGAGGACTTCTCCTTGCCACAAAGCTACTTTGCAAAGGACGAATAATGATCAACATAACCAGGTCTTGTACATTTTTTGGTTGTCGGTCATAGCTCAACCACCCGTTTTGTTTGGATTTGGGCAAGTCTAGTTCTTGTATCTACAAAAATCATATCAGAAGCTTGTTGTAAATGGATGATCGCGAAATCTGGAGGAGACATGTATCACTGCTGGTTCGTCTATCTTTATGGTGGCCTTGAGCCTATCAGCCAAGATGGAATTTTGCTGCTTCTTCGTCATTTTGTTATAAACCGTTAAAAGTGTGGCTGTAAGCTTTGATAGCAAATACGAAGGGGATTGAAACTGGCATTGTAATCTAACTTTTCCAATTTTATAGAGCAGCATCAAATCTGATATATGTCTTTTGCTGGTATGATGCTTTCCGGAAATCAGAAATTAAGTTGATTATCGATTCATACAACAGTGTTCATCTGTGCACTACTGCACTTTAGGCAAGTTATCTAGTCTAAACTTCTGTCAACAAATGAAAAATCTGAGAGCTATATCAATCAGCTGGGTCGAAACCCGGGAAGAGGAAGATCAATAAGTAACAGCAGCAGCGCGAACACAAGGGAGATAATCCAGCAAGAACCCGAAAACTTCATAAAGGATGAACAGGAAAGAGCAGAAGCAGAGTGCCAGGCTCGGCCACGCTTGGGAAAGACGAGCTCCATCACATGAAGATGAATCTGGAGTATGCTCCTTATTATCAGAACCAGAGGGGTTATCAGGGTGATTTGAGTCCGTTGTGTTCGGCTGAAGAACCTGAGCTTGGAGCTTGAGGCCAAGGGCGCAGTGGTTGGACCTGCCACAAACAAAGTATCTGGTTCCAGGTTGGGTCATACTGATGAATGTCTCACCATCAGCGTACGCGGCTATGGCGCTACTTGTATCGCAAGCAGCGAAACCCGCTTGGCTCACTTCTATGACATCATGAACCACAGAGTAGTTGAACACTGAATCAAATATTTTGCAGTCAGACATAAGTTTTTGTATGCCACTCCGGATTTACATTAAATCTTTCACAACCTAGTTTATAAATCATGTAGAAATATTTACGATTTTGCGGATTAGGAAAGGAAGTGTGTAAGAGAAGCTTACGGAGTGAGTCGTTGACGAAAATCGGAAAAGAAGCAGACCATTCAGTGAGGTTAGTCGAGAGATCCCAACCTGTCAAGCCTCCGACGATTATAGTCGCAGCCGAGACGCTCGGAACAAACATTGCCGTCGCAATCAACGCAGCCACTGTTGCTACGATGAGTGTCTTTTCTCCTTCCATTTCCTTCACAAACAACAAAATGGTAATGAAATTATCGAATGTAATTGAATTTCATTAAATTTTGAAAATCAAAGAATTGTAAAAAATCAGCAGTCGTAATAAACAAAAATGATGGAGAAAAATGGTGAAAATTAGAGGGAAGTGTTTTACTATCGTCGCAATTAGGCTTGCTCTCTGCGAAGAAATCGACTCGAAAACGATTTGAGCGAGAGAGAGAGAGAGAGAGAGAGAGAGGAGAAGGAGATACAGAGTGAGTAGTGAAAGGAGGAGAAGAAGAGAAATATATAGTGAACACGAGCAGGAAATGAGAGAAGTCGGTGAAAATGCGAACAGTATTATTATTAGGTGGGTAAGTGAGATTCTGATTAACAGAATTCTGTTATTTCCCGCCTTTTTTTTTTTTTTAATAAATGTGAACAGTGCAAATAAACAAACGTTCTCAAAACTTTATCACGGACAAGTTTGGGAATTTCATTAAACCGTTTCTAAACACCACACGTTTATTTAGACCGGCGTGCATGTTTTCCTATCTAGAGAACCTATCATAGATTGATGGCCCTTGGGTTCTCCATGTGCATAAGAAGATGGAACTCGTTTTTCTATTACATATGTCAGTTAGTTAATCTAATTAGTTTTGTATATGAGATTTTGGGGAGATATTGAATATGTCATGATAATTTGAGGAGAGGTTCGACTTCACCAATCAAGGAACTTGTAGGGGGTCAATTTCCCCCAATCAAACCTTATGTTGGCACAAGTCATTGGAGTTAGGTGTTATAATTAAAGGAGTTACAGGAGAAACTGGAGTTATGAAAGTTAATAACGTTACACAATTTAGTATATGAAGTTATGACATCTTATTTCCGACTTTAAGAGCACTTCTTACCTGATATGATTCTATATTAATTATATAACCTTTTTAGGCTTTATTTCTCGTAAATTGGTCTTGATTTTGTTTTAGTTTTGTTCTGCCACTTTTGTACCAAGACCATTTTGTGCAAAAAAACGTAAATTGTATACTTCGGTTGTTATTAAAACTTTACCATGGCTATAGTTGAGGTGGCCTTTGATGTATATGAGTGCCAATTCCTCTGTTGTCGAAGTTTTTTGAACACTTCGACACATGTCACCCATGGACGTTATCGGGGTTTTTTTTTTCCGGCCTAACGTACATCAACAATTACTTGAGGTGCTTTCATTGAGGTATTGCTATAAAAGATCTCATAACTACCGGTCACCAAAAGATGTTTATGACACTAACTCCTGTTCTCTGTCATGACGGCACATCCTCCTATGGCAGGGGCGAATTTATGGGGTAGTATGGGGTGCACCGGCTACCCCAAATTCTCCGAAAACGTCAAAATATTGCCTAAAAAAATTCAAAAAAATAGGAAAAATATTTGAAAAAATTAATTTGTACTAAAAGTGATACCCCAAGTTTCTAGGGCTAGATTCGCCCCTGTCCTATGGGAGATACAAAAATCAATGAATCATACTAGGAAATGTACTCAAAATCCCGAAATTATGAATCATCATACATAGTAATTGTTGATTCATAGAACAGTGAACATCATTTCTCTTCTAATTTGTGTGTATCTAAACTATAACATCAGTAAAAAAAAAAAAAAAAAAAAAAAAAAAAAAAAAAATTATAGCCAATGTGACATCAATTCCGAAATAGCTCAGAGACGAAATACGAACTAGTTCATGTCCTGAAACCAAATTCGTCCATGGGACTTCTCGAGATTTCCTAGCAAATGTACGGATAAAATTCAGAGTACAAGTGCTGTCACTTATTACGCTGATGATAGAAATTACTAGGAGTGACATGCAAGGATGAGCAGGAGGAAGAGCAGAAATATGAACTCCGACTCGACCAATGCTGGATCTGGACGAGGACGACTGTCATCAGTAGTGTCACCTGAACCAGATCTAGTATCAGGTTCGTTGTGTCTGGAGCAAGCTGTGGACGGTCCAGAACCTGAACTTGGAGCTTCAGGCCGAGGCTGCAGTGGTTAGACCTGCCACACACGAAGTACCTTGATCCTGGTTTAGTCAGATTTACCATTGTCAGCCCATCATCACATACTGCCACAATGGTGCTGCTTGTATTGCAGGTACCAAACCCTGCCTCGTGTACTTCAATCACATTGTGCGTTAGCGTGTAGTTGAAGACTGTTAAAATGTGACTTGTATGGCCGCATTGTAGAGCCATGGGTTGGAGTTGGATTAGTAGCGGATGTGGAAGGCGTAAGGAATTGGAGGTCCTCGACAGGAACTTTTGGCGCCCCGCCATAGGTGTGTGGCGGGTCGCAACAAAGTTACGAGGAAATTGCAAGAAGCCGAAGCAGGGGCAAATCGCGCCCTGCGATGAAGAGGAGCGCGGACCACCGTGGTCTTTCGCGGTCCGCGGTGGCTGCTTGGCGGGCCGCCAAGCCTAGCCCGGTTTCGACGCGTGTTTTCCTTAAGCCGTCTTTCGGGGGGTTGTTTTATTTAATTATTTCCTAATTCTGTTTTCTTGGGTTATTTAGTAGGTTCAATATATAAACACCTACTCTAACCTAGCTAAAAGATTAGGGGAGATTAGAGAGCAAACACAAAGTATTTTCTTGAGAGCAGTTCTAGCAAAACCTAGACAATCATCTTGTAATCTGTAAGATCTCCAAACATAGTAGAACGATTCCCTTGCTCAGTGGACGTAACTATCACACCGATAGTGAACCACTTAAATCTTGTGTGTGTTTCTTATTGTTTGTTTGTCTTTTTCGTTCTTGATCAATGCTTCTGCACAACAATTGGCACCAGAGCTTGGTTGCTGAGGATCCAGAGGGGGGAGCGATGGGTGAGACTACGACAACGAAGATTGACAAATTTACCGGGAAGAATTCATTTGCGCTGTGGCAGATTAAAATGAAGGCCTTGTTGAAGCAACAAGGCATATGGAAGGCTCTTTCTTCGAAATTGAAGAAAGAAGGAGAAGTGGCGGTTGTGGGTGTACCGGCGGAGGCCGAGGAGTTGATGGAGGAGAGGGCTCATTCCACCATTAAGGTTGTAGCAAAAGTTAGAGAAGTTGTACATGACAAAGTCGCTCACTAACAAATTGCTACTGAAAAAACGACTATTCGCATTAAGGATGCAAGGAGGTACGTTACTCGGGGATCATCTTGAAAAGTTTAACACTATATTATTAGAACTGCGTAATATAGATGTTACTGTGGAAGATGAGGATGCTGCCCTTTTACTGCTTGTTTCTTTGCCCGAGTCTTATGAAAATTTTGTTGAGACTTTTGTTGTGGGTAGAGAGACTGTAACCTTAGAGGAGGTGAAGTCATCACTGCACTTCACTCTAGGAAATTGCGTCAAAAGGCGAATGTTGCCGTAGATAACACTCCAGGGTCAGGTTTGATAGTGAAGTCAAAGAAGGGGTCACGGAATAGAAAACCTAAGGCTAGTAATTCTACTGACTCACCTAACATTGTGTGTTATAGATGTAAGCAACCTGGACATAAGTTGTATAATTGTCTAATAAGTCTAAGGGTAAGAATAATGCTGCGGGAGTTGTACAAGGGAAGAAGGAGGACTATGATTCTGAGAGGGACTATGCACTTGCAGTGGTTGAAGCACGTCCTTTGGATCGTTGGGTTCTTGATTCAGGTTGTTCCTATCACATGTGTCGTCATAGGAGTTGGTTCCATACTTATGAACCATGTAGTGGTGGATATGTTGTTGTTGGCAACAATACTACTTGTAAGGTGGTTGGTACAAGATCAGTGAGGTTTAGGACGGCTTAGGGAAAGGTTCGCACTTTGTACAATGTGAGACATGTTCCAGGATTGGGTAAAAACTTGTTGTCACTTGGGATCTTAGATGATAAGGGCTTCAAGTTTTCAGGCTCAAAAGCGGAGATGTCTATATGGAAGGGTTCGAAGTTGATACTCCGTGGTATCACGAGGAACACCTTGTATATCTTGCAGGGCGAGACACTGACTAGTTCTGCAGATTGTGCGTCCGTTTCTCACGGTGATATGCAAAGATGTGGCATATGCGTCTTGGTCATATGAGTGAAAGAGGGATACAACTGTTATCAAAGAGGGATCTTCTTGGTGGAGTCAAGGTTAAAAACCTTGAGTTTTGTGAGCATTGTGTGTTCGGGAAGAAGCACAGGTTAAAGTTTAGCAAGGGTGTTCACATAACAAGGGCGGTTCTGGATTACATCCATTCGGATTGCTGGGGGCCTTCGCGTGTTTAGGGGCTTGGAGGATTTAACTATTTTGTTACATTTGTTGATGATTTCTCCATGTACACGTGGCTTGTGTTATTGAAGCACAAGAGTGAGGCTTTCAAGGCCTTTGGGCAATGGAAGGCTTTGGTGGAAAATCAGAAGGACAAGAAGATCAAGAGGCTACGCACTGATAATGGCTTGGAGTTTTGTGAAACAGATTTCACTGAACTCTGTAAGAATGAGGATATTGGCAGGCATCGTACCGTGCGGAGGACACCGGAGCAGAACGGTGTTGCAGAACGATTGAACCAGACACTCCTTGAGAGAGTTAGAGGCATGCTCTCTAACGTAGGTGTTGCTAGAAGGTACTGGAGTGAAGTTGTGAAAACAACTTGCTATTTGATCAACCGTGGCCCTCATGGAGGAGTGGACTGCAAGATTCCTTATGAGTTATGGAACGGAATTGTAGCGGACTATTCAGGTTTGAGAGTCTTTGGATGTGTAGCTTACTACCATGTTCGGGACAGTAAGCTAGATCCAAGAGCTAGAAAGGGATGCTTCATGGGCTATGGAGAGGGAGTGAAGGGATTTAGGATTTGGTCTCCATCAGAGGGCCGTGTTATTATTAGCAGGGATGTAACCTTTGATGAAAATTCTATGTTCTTTTCTCGTGGTCTTTCTACAGGTTCTAATGGCTAGAATGAGGGTGCCGCGAAAGAGGTGGAGTTTGAGGTGGATTCCACCACTATTTCCATGTTTCCACGGGTGGTGATCGAAGAGGATGTTGCAGAGGTACCGACTAGTAGTCCTGAGACTACTACAGATGTAGTTGAAGAGTCATAGGGAGCTCCTAATGAACAGGTTCAGCCTCCTGAGATGCCTAAACGTGTATCAAAGAAGACTAACAGGTTTATTGAGGAGATTGTGGGCCGCAAGGTTCGTGGTCAAAATTGCTATGCCGAAGATATGATAGGTTATGCATTACAGGTAGCCGATGAAATTGAGTCACATGAGCCTATATCTTACAGAGAAGCAATTACTTGTGGTGAGTCTGTGCAATGGCTCGCTGCAATGGGTGAAGAGATGGAGTCACTTCACAAAAATGGGACTTGGAAACTTGTACCAGCGTCAAAGGGGAGAAAGCTGATTGGATGCAAATGGGTGTTCAAGAGGAAATAAGGAACTTCAGAAGGTGAGCCGATTAGATACAAGGCAAGGTTAGTTGTTAAGGGGTTCAGTCAAGTAGAAGGTGTTGATTATGTATAGATTTTCTCTCCATTTGTTAGATATACTTCTATTCGTGTGTTGCTTGCTATAGTTGCACATTTTGATCTTGAATTGGAGCAACTAGATGTCAAAACAACTTTCTTGCATGGAGAGTTGGAGGAGGATATCTTGACGAAGCAGCCAGAGGGGTTCGAGATTTCGGGGAAAGAGCATCTAGCTTGCAAGTTGAAGAAGTCCTTGTATGGACTTAAGCAATCTCCTAGACAGTGGTACAAGAGATTTGACACTTTTATGGTAGAGCACGGTTATGAGAGGAATCCATATGATTGTTGTGTTTATCACAACAAGCTCGATGATGGATCCATGATCTACTTACTGTTGTATGTGGACGATATGCTAGTGGCCGCAAAGTGTAACAAGTTGAAGAAAATGCTCAGTTCAGAGTTTGATATGAAGGATTTGGGAGCTGCAAAGAAGATTCTTGGCATGGAGATATATAGGGATCGATCAAAGAAGCAGCTTTTCTTGTCACAGAAAAGCTACATTGAGAAGATACTTGGCCGTTTTGGAATGGTTCAAGCGAAACCCCTAGATACTCCATTTGATGTTGGTAAGCTTTTTTTTTCTTCTGCACCTCAGTCTGAAGCTGAGAAATTTTATATGTCAACTGTTCCGTATGCCAGTGACGTTGGTAGTTCGATGTATGCTATGGTGTGCACTAGACCGGATATTGCACATGCGGTGAGTGTTGTTAGCAGGTTTTTGGCTCAACCTGGTAAGGAACACTGGGTAGCGGTAAAAAAAAAATTTTGCTATCTAAGGGGAACGACGGATATTGGTCTTATCTATGGGAATGACACAGATTGCTTGGTAGCGGGATATTGAGATTCCGATTATGCTGCAGATGTGGATAGTAGAAGGTCCGTGATCGGATATGTGTTTACACTTGGTGGTTCTGTTGTTAGTTGGAAGTCTACACTTCAATCGTCTGTGACTTTGTCAACCACAGAGGCGGAGTATATGGCTTTGACTGCAGCTGCTAAGGAGGCTATTTGGTTGAAAGGGCTTGTGAGTTTACTTGGTCTACATCATGATAGAGCTACGGTGTTTTGTGATAGTTTGAGTGTTATCTGTCTAGCTAAAGATCAGGTGCATCATGATAGAACCAACCATATCGATGTCAGATATCATTTCTTGCGTAGTGAGAAGAGGATAGAGGTGAAGAAGGTGGGAACTGCTGACAATCTTGAGGATTTCTTCGCTAAGCCAGTTCCGTTTAGCAAGTTCAAACATTGCTTGACTTGTTAAACATAGACAAGTACGTCTAGGCCCTTCGGGGTTGTTAGCTCAAGGTGGAGCTTTGAGCGACCTTTGTCTGGGGTTAAAGGATAGGAGACCCAGTCCAGGGTATATTGGACAGAGAACCCAGTCCAGGGTATAGTGGATAGGATCGGATTCGGTAATGAATCTAGTTTGTTCTAGTTGTGTGCACAATAGCTAGAACGGAGAGGGCAAGAGTTTGATTGGAGGTCGTTGGCTAAATGCGACGCTCTAAGTCAAGGTGGAGAATTGTTAAAATGTGACTTGTATAGCCGCATTGCGAAGCTATGGGTTGGAGTTGGATTAGTAGCGGATGTGAAAGGCGTAAGGAATTGGAGGTCCTCAACAGGAACTTTTGGCGCCCCGCCATAGGTGTGTGGCGGGTCGCGACGAAGTTACGAGGAAATTACAAGAAGCCGAAGCAGGGGCAAATCACGCCCCGCGATGAAGAGGAGCGTGAACCGCCGTGGTCCTTCGCGGTTCGCGGTGGCTGCTTGGTGGGCCGCCAAGCCTGGCCCGGTTTCGACGCGTGTTTTCCTTAAGCCGTCTTTCGAGGGGTTGTTTTATTTAATTATTTCCTAATTCTGTTTTCTTGGGTTATTTAGTAGGTTCAATATTTAAACACCTACTCTAACCTAGCTAAAAGATTAGGGAAGATTAGAGAGCAAACACAAAGGGTTTTCTTGAGAGCAGTGTAAACACAAATTTTGTATAGATCTGAATAAGACTACAAAATATGAGTTTCAAATGAATTTAATATTTATCAGAATTTCGTGTACAATCTCTGTGATCTCTATTAAAATAGAAATAAATCCTCTGATTCAATCTCCACTTCGTTCTTCAATTCGAGGGCCGCAATGACTTGATCTCGAACCGTATTTGAATTTGAATTTAGGGTTTTGACGATCTTGATTTGAGAGTCTCTTGGATGATACTCCGGATTTGGCGTTCAAGGGCCTAGGCTTGATCTTGAACTGAATTTGATTGTTCAACTTCTTTAGATCTCTGGTGCTTGGAAGCTTTCTCCAGATCTTGTAAGTTGATTGTTGTAGGTTGATGGTTGTCGGAGACTTTCTGGTGGTTGCGAGCTTTCTCCGGATCTTGAGGGTTGCTTGATTTGATCTTGGTGCTTGGGAGCTTTCTCCAAGATGGTATTCAGGGATTTTCTAGGCTTGGACATCAGGAATGTGGATGACTTGATCTTCATGAATGTGGAAAACAATTATGAGGTGGGAGTCATCCTCTATTTATAGTGGAGGAGGTGAGATTTTGATGGAAGGTAGGATAACCCAAGAGATTGAATTAAGATTGAGGTAGGACTCTATCTTAGAGAAAGTTGACTGGTGGAAGTCATTGTCTTCCAATCAACTTGATCTTTTAAGTTTATTTTATTCCAATTTAATTAGGAATAATATTCTTGTAGTTCCCTCCCGACTTTGAGTCGTAGGTGACATGTGGCGATATTTTATTAGCCAGTCATTCAATATAAAAATGACACGTGACCTTTTATAATTGGCCGGTCAACTTGTCAACGTAGACGTTTCAACCCCCATGTGGCGCATTTTGATAGGTTGTGAATTTTTTGCCTCCTACAAGCAGTTCTAGCAAAACCTAGACAATCATCTTGTAATCTGTAAGATTTCCAAACATAGTAGAACGATTCCCTTGCCCAGTGGACGTAGCTATCACACCGGTAGTGAACCACTTAAATCTTGTGTGTGTTTCTTATTGTTTGTTTGTCTTTTTCGTTCTTGATCAACGCTTCCGCACAACAAAGACTGTAAGGGCAAATATATAGCAGACGTTATGCACTCAAAATAACAAACATTCAGGCCGCGATTACTAGAATAAAACCTATACTGTTACATTTACAGATTTACTCAACCAGTTTATTAGGAGATATTATGGAGTAGTCCAGTTAAGAAATAATAGTGTGTTTAGCAATACGATATATATTAGGAATATGTGTTTAGGTATATGTTATGCGTTGGATTACTTACATGTCAAGTTACCTATTAGTATAATTAAATAGGGTGTTACCCTAGGATCTTTGTAACAAGTTAACCCCCATGATTTTTCACATAACAAAATCATGATTTTTTGTTCACTTTTTACTAGTGCTGTAAAAAGGTTAGCACAAGAAAAAATCAATCAAAGGTCCCAACTGTTCAATGAAAAAGAATCTCAACTGTCCTAAGACAAAAAGCTTAAGTTGGTTTGTTTTACCAAGGTGTGGTGAAACGTCTCTGTCAAGCTAAATCCGGCTAATAGCCCAAGCTAATTTTGGTCACCTGGTCTTTGTGTGTGTATAGCAAAGGAAATATGGCTGTTTCTTTGTTGCTTGTTATAAAATTCTCTAGCAAATTCAAATCAATCAAAATTCAAAATATCACAGGTTAACACATTTGTTCACATGTTTACACTAATCTCGCAATAGAATCAGTTAAATAAATTTCCATCACACGGTAATATTACGATAAACTGCAATCAGAAAAAAAAAAAAAAAAAAAAAAATGAAGCTTGTACAACAAGAATGATTTTGCTATACTACAATTACTAAACCACCATTAAACATCACACACACACACACACACATTGATTTGGATTCAAAATCAGGATAATTTACAAACAATAACAGCAATCTAATTGCATGTTCTAACAGAATTTGTTACAGGCGAATTTAATCTGCTAATTAATCAACATTATCAACAACTACGGCTGAAATAATTTTCTCAACATTAAAGAAACAAAAATTACAAAAACAATAACGAATTAACCAGCAAAAGAAGCTGATGCAGATTGTGAACAAATAAGAGGACAAACAGGACGATTAAAGGCAATAAAAAGAAGTGTGTAGAAGAAGCTTACGGAGAGTGTCATTGACGAATATAGGAGAAGATGAAGCAGACCACTGAGTGAAGTCAGTTGAGAGATCCCAGCCTGTTGAACCTCCGACGACAACAATCGCAGCCGAAACGCTTGGAAGAAACACTGCCGTCGCAATCACCGCCGCCATTAGTACTTCGAGTATCTTCGCTCCTTCCATTTTCTTCACAAACAAACAAATGCAGTGGAATTAAATTGTTAATGAAAAATAATTGAGAATTAATTAATTACAAGAACAATTTTTCAGAGAATTATCAGCTCAATTAACAGAGTTCAAGAAAAGTGATTGGGAAAATGATGAATTGAAGAAGAATTAGCGAAGAGAAAAGTGTTTTTTTACCGTCGTCGCAAGCTTGCTTCCTACAGAAGAATCTTCTCGGAGAAGATTTGAGGAGAGAGAAAGTTGAAGAGAGAGAATCTGAATAACAGAATTTAGTTATTTCCCGCTCTTATATTTTTGAGATGAACAGTGAAACGCAGTGCATAAGGAACAAACGCACTATTTTTTCCGACTTCTAAAGATTGAAGAAGACGCAATAAACGAGTCTTAAATGTTGCTAAGTTCCCTTCAAAAGAAAAAAAAAATGTTGGTAAGTTAGGCCATGTTTGATAGGATTGAATAAAAGTAGTATTTAGATCAGTTTAGAATCATTCAAATCAGATCATATCAGAGTCATTCAAATCATATCATATCAAATTAGAAAAGTTCAAATAACTATCAATATATCTGGTCCATAATTGACACTAATTCGTTGAAATTTAATCAAATTTTCAACAAATTCAGAAATCAGAATCATTCATATCAGTTCAAAAAGATGTAATTCTATCAAACGGGCACTTAGTGTGTGATTCAGTAAAAGAAAATTGTAAGTTAAAAAAGAAACTTGGGAACGAAAAGAGAAAAATTACGAAAAGAATTAATAATGGTTGGACTACCTAAAACGTCGGTTGTACTTAGTGTGTTGACAAAAATGGAAGAAACAGCGAGGTCCCTAGTTTTTGTTTAGTCGTTATGCTCCACTTTGCCTAAGCGGAAAAGAATTTACGAGAACGTATTAATGAGTGGACTGTCTTAATTTCGATATAAACTTGGTAATTCGGCATGGCCAATGACTCATGAGATGTTGCTGTTCCCGTTATTTCGCCGTAATGGGCGAGGCCAGCGGAAGGCCGGTGAGAGTATGTAAATGGGAAACATGAATTGAGTTCACAACAATTGAAGTATGAAAACCATAGCAATTGCAAAATAAAAGAGCTTACAATTGCAACCATATAAAGGAAATTTGAAGATACTGTTCAAAGTAAGTTCTAGATAGTAAGATGGAAAACAGAAAAGAACAATCCTAAGCAGAAAGCAGAGAAGACAGCAGTTGACAGCTCCTCGCTTCTGATTCTGAAGCCCAAAATTTGACAGCAGAAAGTTGCGCTATTTAACACCGATTTGTGAAGAGGCTCTAAGGAGATCCAAGCCAATTTTCACTGTCAGTTTGACATTTGAGGCTGCGAGTATGATCCTAGAATCACTGCTGCGCCTGAAAGAATGGTAAGCGAGGTTAGGGAAGTTATCACTGGAAGTTGCATTAGGATTACGGCCACCAGATTTTAACTACTTACTTCAGCTTCTGCAGGTTTAGATTCCTCGGTCTTGGCATTCTCTTCACCTGTGTGACAGCATTTGTGCATCAGAGGGTGGTCTCAGAAAAATATACTCAAAATTCTTCTGACTTCATGGTATAAGACAGCAGAAAAGGCAAACTAAACTGTCTGTGCATCTGATACTGTGAAAGAGCTATCAAAATAGACATGTTATAGAAGCGAGATTGAAATCTATACCTCCTTCTTCAGGTAAGTCAGAGGTCCAGAGAGTAAGGTTGTCTCTCAAAAGCTGCATGATAAGAGTAGAATCCTTGTAAGACTCCTCGCTCAAAGTGTCCAATTCTGCAATGGCTTCATCGAATGCTTGCTTGGCTAGATGGCATGCCCTGCAGTTAAGTTGATGCGTTGCAAATGGTTAACTCGGAAACCTCTCACAAACATTCAACAGACGTGAAGCCAGAAATCCATTTGCCTACCTTTCAGGAGAGTTCATGATCTCATAATAAAAGACAGAGAAGTTGAGAGCAAGACCAAGTCGGATAGGATGGGTAGAAGGCAGATCTGTATTAGCTGTTGCAGAAGCCGCCTAGATGAAATATCAACATAGTAAGACCCCAAAAATAAACACAACAAACGCGAAACTGGTATTTTGTAGCCAATTAGGTAAATGAAGAACAATTAACATGCCTCATAGCCCTTCAGTGACTGGTCTGCAGCCTCCTTCCTCTCCTGATCTGTCTTGAATTCAGCAAGATACCGATAGTAGTCACCCTTCCTGCAGTTCATCACAATTCATACACAAATTAATTACATACGTCCCTGGTTCACTAACATTTCTTATCCTATCTACCAAGAAATATCCACATGGAATAGGGTAACTGTAACACTAGTACATTAGGAAATAAGCGAAGATTTGACTCCCTTTTCAATTGTTCTGATCGTTAAAAGTCACAGCAATTGTTTCATTTTCCATTATACAGGAGAGAAAAAAGTGATAAGCAGAATTTTTTTGTTTGAACATAAACTAAACAAGGGAAACATCAGTGAAAGCAAGAAGAACATGGTCAGTGACTAGACAGTAGACAGACAGAATTGAAGTGGTTTACAAGGCGATAAGACTTACATCTTGTAGTAGAAAACAGTGGCTTCACCACTGCCAGAATGAGGCACCAGATGGGCATCTATAATAGCCAAGATGTCTTGGCATATCTTAGTAAGCTCATCCTCTACCTTCTGTCGGTAATCCTTAATGAGCTTAACATTGTTCTCACTACCTTTTGATTCTTCCTTCTGCTCAATTGAAGACATTATACGCCAAGAGGCTCTCCTAGCACCAATGACATTCTTGTAGCCAACAGAGAGAAGATTCCTTTCCTCAACAGTCAACTCAACATCCAGTTTCGCAACTGTTTTCATGCACTCAACCATTTCTGCACACATTCACGGAAAAAAAAAAAAGAAGAAAATTACCAGTGAACTATGATCCATTCAAAGGAAAACAGAACTAAATCATGTGATGAAACCAAATCATCTCATGCAACTATAAAAATCGACAAATCATCATTTCCTTATGTGGCTAGGAATGTTCATCCAAATTGCGTTTGCAAGTTTCACATGACATATTACTCAAGAGAACAAACTTTAAGAGGAACAGCTGAAAAAATGTGAGGTAATTAAGACTTAAAGAGTCACTGACTGATCCGTTATAGAAAGCATCCTCCATCACTGCTCAAATACCAGTAAACATACTTGACCTGATAGTTAACAGTGTGAATGGAACGCCTCCCTCAGTTTGCAAGTACTCCCATATAGAAATTCTCCATCGCCTAACATCATCTTGTCCATAGTATAGTCATGAAAGCACACCATCATAGTATCAATTAATCCGTGCTCCTCCCTGAACCTACTTAGCTATCTTCTAAGTGCCTTATAATAAGACCAATAGACAAACCCATTGTTCCATTCACGCGACAAAGAGCTTTTGTTGTTAAGAATTGCACAATCTCACAGTTAGCACTTGGGAAATCCATAAAATAGTGATCCGAAAGTAAAGATGGTAATAGCATTTGTGCCATTAGCCCAAGGACAACCATCAAATGTACTGATCAACGCAAAAGTGATGACTGGTGCAAATTTCGTCACACAACAAAATCCTTTTGACAAAGAAAGGACTGGCCGTCATCCTTCTAATCATCCACATCGGGATATTAAGAAGCCGACCAATTCAGAGTTTTGCTATGATTCATTGATACCATTGTAGCCCTACTAAACGTACAAACACCTCATGCAAAGCTAAGACACTCTGGAAAACTAACATGTGTTACAAAAGTGAATCATAATGTTACTTTTCCCCCAGTTTTCCCATCACCCCTACCTCCTCCTAAACAAAGAGAAGCAATCTCAACCAGCAAATTATACCATGCTTTCGGGAGCACAAGGAGCATGATGGTTCTCCTCACAATAGAGGAGTGGGCCCATGAATTAAAAAATGAAAAATCATTTTAAGTGTGGTACTCACTCCTCTATTGTGAGGAGGACCTCCATGTTTCTTGTGCTCCCGGGAGCATCAAATAAGCATTGATCTCAACCTTTCAAAATGAGATCAATGCCCTCTTTCTCCCATCCCTTAAGACACGATACATGATGTATAGATCAGCCCGATACTTGAAAGACAATCAAAGGATCACTAAATGTGCTTCAAAAACAAAACAAACATCAACATTACATATTTGCATGTCCATTCCAATTTCCAAACCCACATGTGTAATAATCACACAAGAACAAGATTCGCACACAAGCCAAAGCATGCGTAATGAACAAGATCGTTACTTATCAAAATCCCACAATTTTACACACTATATATGATCATACTAATCCAAAATCCACATGCATTATTTGATCATCATCCTCAATTCCTCGTCATATATATTTAGACTATCAACCACACAAAAGTATCGATCTTTTAACAAAATAAACCATCGTTTAATCTGCTACATCATCAAAAATTCATCATTTCAAGGTCAATCTAGTAAAAAGTTATTGCCTTTTTTCCTCAATTGCCCATACATACATAAGTTAAATATGCATTCATTTTCGCCTCGAGTCGAATAATCCTTAAATTCTTATATTTGGGGTCCCAAAATAAAACAACAACAACAACCGTAGTACCAAAATGATTTGATGTCGACTAATATGAAACGTCATCTGCAAGATTAACAGCATTTTTGGTTCTCATTCCATCAGACATAATACATGACAATATCAAAAACAACGGAACTAAACAATCAAAATCAATCAAACAACAAAATAAATAAATTACAAAAACAACTAAAAAATGATTATACCTTCATAACGTTCAGCTTGTTCGGCAAGCTTAGCGAGGTAAACCTGAGTCTCTCTTTCCTTTTCGGTCGACATTGTTGTTTGAAATAAGACAAAATTAAAATTCAATGAAAATTCAGAAAGACAAATAAGATAAATAAAAATTTAATTCAGAGGGAAAATGAGAAGTTTTCGGAAACTGAAGGAAAGAAATGCGAGAGAAAAGGAAGGGGGGTATTTATATGTTTGAAAGGATCGAGCACAGTCAAATACTTTGACTGAATCTCAGCCGTTGGATGGAATGTGGTGAGTTTCAAAGTTGTAGCGCGCAATTCGGAGAAAAACTTTGATTTGTTCGTGTTCCTCTCCTCCACTATGATTTTTTTTTTTTTTTTTTTTTGTTCTATTCTATTTTTAGCATTTTGGTAATTGAATTGGGTTTTATACTTATCGTTGGACGATTGATTTTGCTAAATATATCCATTATATGGAACAAATTCAATAGATGTGTCTTGACAGTAGTGATTAAATGCATTGAACAATGAACATGGAGTTAAGCCGTTAAGTCTGTTGAATATTAACGATAATTATATTTTTATTTTAGTCCCTCAATCTATCACTTTTTGTAGTTTTCGACATGCAATTTAAATCCAAATCAACTTGTTAACGCAAATTTCGTACTGAGACAAAATAAGGAAACAAATGAATTTTATTAATATCAGAAAAGTTGTGTGTTTACAATCTCTAATGTAATCCTCTGAATTCTACTACGCATTAGGAGGTACGCCGTACGATACACTACACTGGTAGCGTACGTGCTGCAGGGGGGGTGCGCGCGTCGTCCGCGTGCGTTGTCGTTGTTCTTGAGAGGGTCGCAGGGGACTTCAATCTCTCCTTAAATTTGGTTATTTGAACTTGTGTTTGATTTGATTTGCAGGCGGCACAGATGTGCTTGTTGACTGCGTGTGGCTGGGAGTTTGAAAATTCCTCTGGGGGTTTTCTTCTCTCTGATTTTTCCAACCTCCCAAATGAATGAGTTTCACTGTATTTATATAGAGTGAAACCCTGATTTCTGGTGGGTTTGTAGTCACGGGCCCATTTCGTGGGCTTGACAGGTGACTTGGCTCAATTGCCTCTTTTATCCAAATCATATCCGATTAACCCAAATTAGTAATCAAATCAACCCGGATCTCATTTACGAGGTAAAATTAATTAAATTGAGTTAAGATTTAATACTAACTCATAATTAATTAATTAATTTAATTTATGGCACATTAACGAATTTTTAGTGCCAACACAACTACCGTTCACTAGAGACATAGAGTATACGGAGTACATTTTAACCTTTTATTGGGTCGTAAACTTGTTTTTATAAACTTTTGGATATAGATCTATGTTCGCACATGCTAAACATTTTTTTTTTTTTTGGTTACACATGCTAAACATTATCAAAAGGCGATCTAAGACAAAAAGAAATGGCCTATTAGCTCTTATTTCTAATAAATAATATTAGATGCTTATCAAATTAACATCTTGGGGATGTAGCTCAAATGGTAGAGCGCTCGCTTTGCATGCGAGAGGCACGGGGTTCGATCCCCCGCATCTCCATTACTTTTGTTTTGATTTTTTTTTTCCCACTATCATCAGACGATTCACGGAATTTGGACTACAAACATATTGCATTTTTTTTTGAGGATTGCTAAACGTAACTTAAAAAATACTAACGTAACCTATTTTTTCCATTTTTATTCCTTCTTTACCCTTAATGATCCTTTTCTCCCTACACTTTTTTGAAGTAACGTACTTTAATGATTTTCACAAAGTTTGTCATTCGATTGCACTGGAATACCAAGGAAATAATATCATCAAAATTATGGGACGTTCAAACATTACCGATGAAGCTAAAATTCCCTCAAAAAAATTCAAAACCTATTTATTAGATGATTGTGTGAAGTTCATTGGAGATTTTTCTTTCTAATTTCGGCTAATTCACGTGGTGCCCCCAAACTCTGTCAGAATGCGTTTGATGCCCCTACCTTTGAAACTTGTACAATATGTTGCCCCCGAACTTTATCCCTATAGGCACATGGTTTTGGATGTTAAAAGATAATGTGTCATGTGATTAATGAAATAAATAAAATCTTGTGTAATTAATATTTAAAAAATAAAAATACAAACAAAAAATTATAATTTTTTTCTCTCACATCTTTCCCAGCAACTTACCCCCCGGCACACCCTCCCCACCACCCCACCTACCACCGTCGACCACCCCACCCACCTCCCCTCTCTCTACCTTCACCACCAATGGCCGCCCATGGCGGCGCGAGCCCATTACAACCAGACATCCAGGAAGACGAGCATCAAAACCACCCCAAAAGCCCCCTTCTCCTGATTTTCTCTCTCCTCAACCATTAAACATCCACCACCATTTTCCTCGAATCAACCATCAGCCATACCGCCGCCTCGACTTGCGGCACAGCCACGACCATATCTGCCCATCTCCGGCAAGCTTTGCCCAAATATGTGCGATTTGGGGTTTAAAACGTTGTAGATTTGCTTGGTTTGTGGCGGTTTCTTCGATAATAACCACCATTATAGTGGTCGATGTGGGAAGACGCATAAGATGGGGTTGTTCCCGGTGAGCTCTGCGGTGGTTAATGCGGAGGCGGTGGTGGTGTGTAGTGGGCGGTGACTGGGGAGGGTGGTGGCTCTGTTGGGGAGGAGAGATAAATAAAAGTTTGGATTTTATTTTCTTCTAATTATTAATTTTTATTTTAAAATTATAATCAAGTGTAGTGATTAATGGTGCCATGTCATCACTTAACCCTCTAAAACTAACGGCGTTAAGTGGAAGGGCACCACGTGCCTATAAGTGTAAAGTTCGGGGGTAGCGGAGTGTACAAGTTTCAAGAGTAGGAGCGCTAAACGCATTCTGACATAGTTCGGGGGCACCACGTGAATTTGTCGTTCTAAAATTAGGTCAAAGGAAAAATACAAGTGAAAATGTAAGAAGTAACATGAAGTTTGAAAATCAGTGTACATGAATGACATGATGAGTAAAAGTAGAGGATGGTAAAGGATGACATTATAACGTGATAGGGGAACAAAATAAGAAGTCAAGAAAACAAATGATTTAATGAAAAAATAATTAGGGCAATGATTTGTAATTTTGGGAGATATGGGGGTAGTATAGGTATTTTGATAGGTTACGTTAGTAAAATAAAAGTTGTGTTTAGCAATCATGTTTTTTTTTTTTGACAACAATGGAATAATTTCTCTTTTTGCATTTTTTTCCAATTGTAATCAGTGAAGGAAAATCTACAACACTTTTGTTTGATGAAGCAGCACGTAGAAGTTTCGATTCTAATAAACTGAACCAAAAGGTAATCCTGGCGAGATCACTGCCCCCCGACTTATGAAACGATTGACATATATGTATTTCGCTCGGGTAGCTAGGGATGCCGCTTCTGTTTATTCCTTGACACCACATCAGTTGGCTTTGTGGAAGTCTCAGCAGGGTGCACACAGTTCCGATTGGCTTAAGGTAGTCCCTATTTCGGGGTTGGGTCAGACCATGAATGGTCGTACTTATCGTTGCGTGCTTTGTTACCGTCTTGGGGTGCCTCTATTCACCATTGATCGCCCGTGCTCTGCTTGCTCGCGGGTCTTCGTGGGTGATATATTCGGAGATCATGCTGTATCGTGTACGGGGCTGGTTGGCGTCAAACATCGGCATAATGTTGTCTGTGACACGCTGGTTGACATCTGTTATCGTTCAGGGATCTCAGTTGGAAATGAGGTTGACATTGGTATGATTGGTGCTGATGGCCGACATCTTCGCCCAGCAGACATGCTGCTTTATTCTTGGGATCGAGGGCGCGACGTTTGCGTCGATTTGACTGAGTCATCGCCCTTGACTCAGACGGGATTGATGGATTTTGAACCAGGTAAGGCGGTACGGGAAGGGGCCAATCGTAAGCGTGCTAAGTATGAGGCTAGGTGCGCTCCTTTGGGTTATGGCTTCCTCCCCTTCTCTTTTTCCTCTTTGGGGGAGTTGAAGCCTTCAGTTGTTGCTCTGCTAAAGCGGATCCAACAGTTCTCCAGGACACAGGATATCGGGGCGCAGGCTGCAGCTTTTATGTGTGGGGGCTCAGATCGTATCTCGGCTCCCCACCAATTTCTTGTAAATTATTATGGATTTGTACTATCAAATATTACAAAAAAAAAAAAAAGGTAAACTGTGAACTGTGAGCGTCTCGATTTGAATTGTACTGAAACGCACATCAAGAACATGATGGAACGACAAAGCTGAGAAACACGCTTAGCAGTCTCGACATTATGGTTGTTTTTATCAGTAACATTCCGTTCAGTAGTATTAATCAGAGAATCAAATGAAACTATACTTCATTTTTCCACTCATAAGAAAAGAACCTGTTACATTTTGTGTTACCTACCTTTCCAGAAAGAAAATGTCATCACAGAAACTATTACAAAAAAAATATGGAGGGGAAGAAAAAAACATAACAAAACCTTGTGGACAGAAGGGGGGAAAAATAATGAGAAGAATGAATAGCTACAAAATGCCTTGCCCCAAAATAAGTTAAGGAAAGAAAAAAAAAAAAATTGCAGCACTTAGCAAGGAATAACCTAATCTACAACTTCCACCCTGCCTGTAATCGAGGTTGGAGATCTTCAAATTTAATCGAGAATCCGACTGCTTCTGTATGTGCACTTGTGTAAACTTTGCCCTGATAAAATGCAACAAGCAAGTTGAACATGTCAGTAGACAAAACCAACAACTATTATCCTCAAAGATCAATCAAAATAACTGTCATAGATTCCAAGTTCAACTAGTCAGGAATCACCAAAAGCCAGTGAAAAGTATGAAAAAAGATTCAACTTGAGGCTGGTGACCGACTTCAATAAAAGTTCATAGTGGGGAATATCCGAATATGTAAACTAGAAAAAGGTTCAAACTTGAAAGTGAAATTTTTGCTGAACGGATTAGCAGCAAACATGAATGTGTATGGGCTGTATGGCTAAGCAATGTAAAATAAAATTTCTCTGGTTCCATGGCATCTCAGATGTATACGTTTGAATCCTAACCACTTGCACACTACGTTCCATAATTATACTCAACTAATCAGAAGCCATACTCGAAGAGAAGTACCAGATGTGAGATTCCTGGGCATTGCTGTGTGAATCTCCTGGAGCAAAAAAATTATTATTTTCTCAAGAAGGGTTTTTGGCAGACAAGCAGCCGTTGATCACTTCCATTCTGGGGATCAATCACCCTTGCTTCCCACCGAATCTGAGTAGCATGTGTACGTGCCATCTCAATTGCTCCAACATTATCGGAAAGCACCACCCAACCCTGGTAAGATATACATGAATCCTTAAAAAATAAATCCATCTATAACCTCAACAATTAAAACTGCACACACACACACACACACACACACACACACACACACACACACAAAGAGGGTCTCATAAAAGGCAGGAAAGATGCAAATTTCAGGTGCAAACATCTACATGCACAGAGAAGAATCTGGAAGAACAAAGAGATGGCCTATACCTAGTCCTCCAATCGACACCATTAACGATTCTCAGTCTATATTTCCAAACATCTCAAAATCACTATGAAAGAATTTAAAAGTACAAACTTAATGATAAGGACTATAGAAAAAGAGAAGGGGAAAAAAAGGCCGACCAACTACAGACAAATCAGGATGAACACCAAACAAAAAGAGGAAAGAAGAGAGTAGAGAGTACGGAAAAACAATGCAATAACAAACAATAGCAGGGAAGTTGCTCTAGAAAGATCCGCAAGCGAGGACTCTTTTAAGTCTGTGAGGCTTACCTCTGGTCGTAGTATTCTATCCATCTCCAAAAACAAATCCATCATTCTACATTTCTCTGCACTGAGATGAGAGAGGAGCCCATTGGCATGAAGCATGTCATAAGTCCGAGGATATGTAGGAAAAGGCTCGCACCTAAAATTAGAAGATTGGCAAGATGAGCATATCTCTTGTTACGAAAACATGAATAGTATTAGTAACAACTTAAAGGAAGAGCAGCGTTCAACTCATGGTATACGGCCATAAATCCATAATACTAAAAAGTGAAAAGCAACTTCATTATGCAACAAAAGGGGAAGAAAAGAGATAACAGCAACTTGATTTTCAACGAATTCCAAGGACTAAGGTCACTTTAATATCTTCCAGGTCAGATCATAGGCTACAAGTTCCTTAAATTCAATCAAGAAGGCAAATGTGATCACCTGCTTGAAAACTATGGCACAAATATCAACTTGCACACAAGTTTTGTATGACTTGCCTTCATAACGAGAGCAAGCACACCGGAGTTTCGTAATAATTACTTTCAGGAACACCAACAGATGTAAAGTAAAAAATAATAATTTCTGGCATGGAGGCTTACCAATCATGCAAAACACCAGCAAAACCTTGATCTAGTATCAGAGGAAGTGTGTTACGGGTCCCAACAGGAACTACATTCATGACCCACGCTGATTTTTTCCCTTCCAAAAGAGCGGTATTAAAACCACCATAAAGAGCATTCATGTCCATAACGTTGCGTACCATGTTATATGGAGGTAATGGGTCTTCATCTCCAGGCCGTTTTGGATGGTCAGAAAATATCAAAGGGGTAAGCAAGGACCAATAATTCTTAAGAGCTGATTTCCATTTATCCCTGTCTTCAAAAAAGTCACCAGATTGAACACCTGCAGAACGAAAGTAGGATGAAAAGGCTAGCTTTCAACTCTGCATTATAACTAGGTAAAAAGCGCATCAATGAGGCAAGACTATAATATTGAACAATACTTACCATGAAGTTCAACTTCTTCCGAGGTCAACCGAGAACCACTGGACCTGTTGTGAACAGGAATCCATCTTTTACTGTTTGGTCCAGTGATGCATTTGACAAGGGGGCGGTAATATGGTTGATTATCATGCTCATTCTGACAAAGAGGCAGCCCCTTTTTCCTACAAACATAAGAAAACAACAAGATTGAAACTTTTGAGAAATAGTATCTTTAATAAGACCATGGGATCATGTACAACTGAATGTGAAGGAGTTACCATGTCCCAAGGCTCGATAGTCAGATTAAACCACAGTAAACTAAGTAAAGCCTCGATCGATAAGGTCCTTTGTGAAGAAAGATTTCATACCTGGCCGCATAGCAGTTTGCATCAGCAGTCTTCTGCCAGATAAGAGTTTCATCTTGCTGATCAAGAAGACTCCAGCAAATTCTTTGCGTGAAATCTTCAACTGGTGTCAACATGTTCCCTTTCTTTGTTGCCAACAAGCTCCCTTCTGGCTTGATCATAGGAGAAGTAAGGACAAAATACCCTCCAGGCTTGAGCACGCGATCGACTTCAATAATAAACATTCCATCTGTATCACAAGGACAATGTTACAACACATGAACATGTAACAATTGGGAAGGAGCTTTCCGACATCGTCAAACTTCCAAAAATCATTGGTTATGGTTAGAAATGGCTTTGGTGATACAAACTTTTACTCAAAATTTACTTGTTACATAAACCAGATAAGATTATGATATTGATACGTGGTAAGGTTTCACAATAATTGACTGCAGTGCCACAAGTGTTTTAGCGTCAACCCCATTTTGAAGTGAAAATTTCGCGTCAAGTCAGAAATTGCAGAAAGCACCCAATGATCCCATCAGTGTACAAATGTTGGCCCAACTCAGATATTGGAGTAAATAATTCACTCAATGTGATCGATTACCTTTTCCATCCCAATCAATTCCGCACTGAGCACAGTGAACCATGTCAAAAGACAGTGGTGGATATGGAAGTTGCCTGGAAATGAAATTGCCAATCATGGCTGGTAAACCTCTTTCCAATGCCAATTGAGCCTGGCCACCAGTCAATTCATACGCCGCAATACAAACGGGCATCACTTTTAAAGAGACTAAGTGGGCTCCGAAACTTCCAAAACCACAGCCAATGTCAAGCATTGTTTGTACCTGCAATAATTGTTATAGAAACATATAAGCTCCTGAAATAGGCTCTTTACTTTCACTTTTAAAGGGTCTTAGGATGCTGATGCCCAGACATGACTACACATTGAACTTTCCAGCATATACTTCTAAAAAAAATCAAAGGAAATTAGTAGAAGACTTACACCAGCCTGTGGGAAGTCTGAATCACTGCCCAGTCCTATCATCTCCGCAAGTTGGCGAGAATAATCTTTAACCCCATCAAAGATCAACCCGTCATCATTGTGGAAAGCAATTTGGTTCTCTTCCAGCAACATCATTCTAGTAAAATTCATTTGAAACACATTATCAGCATTAATGAAACGAAATCAAATGTAGGCTGCGTAATCAATCACAAGATTAGAGAGCTCCCAATAGGAAATGTAATACCTCTTTGTCATACTTCCAGAAGAAAGAAATTGGTCCTTGGTAATCTTAACGTTTCCACTCCAAATCACATCCCGACCAGCAGGCCACCTCAAGGGAATCTTATACTCCTTGGGAGCTCGGGCCAAACACCGTTCTTCATCCCTTGACAACTCACAATGGCGATCAAACTCCTCCCCATCCTTAAACCCCGCCAACAAATTTGCACTCACATTATAACACGGCACATAATTCTCCCTTTCCCTTCCACAAAGGGGCCATTCCTTTTGCCTAGGATTATTACTCCCCGAGTTCAGAAACCTAAGGTCAAAATAATCAACCACCGCCTGCTCCTTCAACTTCCTATAATTGGTGAAAACATCGGGCAACCGAGGTCCAGCTAAGGTATCGAAATCTCTAGACGACGACGACGATGATGATGACCCTAGTAGCACAACTAGTGCAAGTATACTAAAAAGGCATAAAAAGAACCAATTATGCCGGATTCTTTGTCCGAAAATTAACCACAATTTATTAAACCCAGAGCTTCTCATGACCAAATTTCTGCCACTTATTTCCCCCTTTTTAACAGTTCATCTGAAACACCCTAACCCTAATTCCAACACTATCAATTTACCCCAAATCTCCCAGAATTGCGAAAATCATAACCTTTTTCACCCCAAATTTCACCACTTTTTACCTATACACACAGTAAATTCCACAATTACGGATCTTAATTAGAATTATAACCGCATTTCACCAACAAAATTCCATTAAAAAAAAAAAAAAACAGAAATGAATCAATCTGATAAAAAAAATAAAATCAGATATTAAAATCTTACCTGTAAAATTCCGCTTTATTCAAAAATCAAACTTTCCATAAAAATTAACTGCTGCACAAATGAGAAATTAAATTACAAAACAACAAAATTATCATAAAAATTAATTACTCCACATTTTATAATAATTACAACACTGTACACACCTGAGAAATACAAGAATGTTTAACTCAGATCACGATATATTTGTATCTTCTACTTCACTCAAAACAAGAAAAATTGCGATCTCCGAATTATAGGATCGCGCGAAAAATTGAAGACTTTTTGGAGAATGTGTGTGTGTATTTGTGTGATCAATTAATTCTGGAAAACTCAAAAATGTACGACAAATCAAAAAAAACAATTGTTGAGAATTAAATGCTTTCGAAATAACGAAAAAAGCTGCAGACACAGAAATCAGAGAGAATTAGAGGATAAAATGATGAAGGAGGAGAGAGAAAGAGCTATGGATTCAGAGCAATGACGAAGAGAGAGAAAAAACCAAAAAAAAAAAAAAAAGTTCGACAGTAGGAGTTATTTTCGGAATTTTCTGTTTTTAGAATTCTTTTGTTTTCTTAAAAAAAAATATTAAAAAGAAATTTGAGTGAAAGTGTCAGACTGTGAGTGAGTGTTTGTGTGTAGAGATCTAGTAGAGTGAGGGAGTGGAGAGAGGAATTGTGGTTGTTAACGGAAATGGTCGATGGGCGGATTTATATTAAAATTAAGTTTTGTCAAAGTTAAAATAGTAATGGGGAAGTCTTTTCTTTTCTTTTTTTGAGAGAGAGTAACGGAAAAGTTAAAACTAGGTTAACAGAGAAGATTTGTAGGTTATTCGTGAGGAGATGGTATAATTTAGATTTTGAAAAGATATCGGTAGAGTTACAGTTTCACCGTAGTTTAAATAGCATGGGAAAAATTCGAAATAAGGTAATGGAGGCAATGAGGATCATTTGTCTCATTTGATGTCTTACTACATATATCATTCCCGTCCAGATTTTAGAAATTCATTAAATGTAAGAAAGTAAAAAGAATTTAGGGATGAGGAGAGAGTGGGAGGGGGAGAGGAATTGAGGTTGTTAAATAATTAATGTGTTGAGACTTTAGATGAGGAAATGGAGGAGAGAGAGGGAAAAGGGGGTTGGTAGGTGGAAGGAAGTGGTGATCTATGTCATTGACTATAATTTGATTAAATATGGGGAAAATTCATCAAGGTATCTTAGATTTTGTTTGTCCAAATATATAAGTTTGGAAATTTGTATGATTTTTGTTGTGAATTCTATTTATTTCATATCTATGTCATTTGGCTACATTTGTTTTCAATTAACCAACAACTTGCAATACTAAATTAATTAGTTTTGGTGCTATTATAGAAACCTATCCCAAGACTTGATATGGGCAATACAATACAAGAAGAATCAAAGGAGTCATCTAAGTTTTTCGGCAATGTACTTAATCGAGTAACCATACAATTTATCACTATTTATCATTTAAATAATTTATTATAGTTTTTACAATAAATTCGTACGAGACTATTTTATACAAGACTTAATCTTTTTTTTTTTTTTTTTTGTACGCATTACCCAAATACCTGCCTATCGTAAGTGACTTCTTTTTGCAGAAGGGAAGGAGTGTTTTAAAACGAATTAAATAAACAACTAGTGGCTAATCATCAACAAAAGTAAGTACCTAAAATTTTAAACAATTCCTGGTAAAATTGGTGTACACTGTATAGAACTGGCCACGTATATTTGAAGCTGTAAAATGAGATTAGGGCGAATTAATTAAGTGGCGACAACCAAGAAAAGATAATTCAAAGTAGTGCAGCTGCTGGAAGGGATGAGATCAGTAGCTTAAAAGCTACAGCATGATTTCGGCGGCAATCATCCTTCACCATTCCACGTGGACCCCATCTCTTTAGCACCCTTTTTGTGCTTTTCGTCTTTGCTGGAAACTTTTTCATCTTGGCTTCCTCTAAACGCTTCTTAATAATTCTCCTAATCCTTTGCTTACAAATACACAGACCAGTATGCACTTGTGTTATAATGGACACCATGCATAGTCTAGATAAGTCGAGTTCAAGCTGTCGATTGTGGAAGATCCGGTGATGAACTTAAAAGGAGACTTTTATCGTCTTATATAATATTCCACAAGACGAATCTGAAATAAAGCTACATTGTATATACGCTAGACTATAAGTACAACTCTTTTGACCTAATGTTTAAGGAAGAAGTACCATTGATGCTAAAACAACACCAATTTATGTTTGAACTTGAGTTGGGTCATTTCTCGAAATCACTATTAACTTGTGTTTAATGCAATTATAATAAAACTTTTCTAGACATCATCAAATTCGATTAATAAAGTTGTCGAAATGTGGTATTCTCTTAAAAAGCCCGAAGATAACCACATCCAAATCTAAGTTCAAAGCCTTGAAATATCAACACAAAAACTTGGGAGTATTAGGAGAAATCTGATATTTTTAGGATCATTAAATCCAAGGATACACACGGCAGTGATTGGTGGAGTTAGACGCTGGACCGTTTGCTGTAAGTCACTTTCACCATTTCATGGCAAAATATACGACAAGTTAACAACGGAAAAATATCATGTAGGGTAAACTATTGATCAATTTTTAAACACGATTGTCTGCCAGCGGGGTAACTTAGAGAACATGTACTACCCTAATTTTACGGCGCTAGATTCATACTCGGATAGTCGAATGGTTTATATTGGGTGACAATTAGTGTCCCTTGTTGAACAATTACATGCTTGTTCAGACACTAGTATGTCCTGGCAGGGGTGGAGTGCCTATAACGTATACACACATCGTATACTACTCCCTCCATTTCATTAATTTGTTTACACCTGACCAGATTTTGTGAGAGAAACCCAAGTACAACGTAAACAAATGAATGAAATGAAGGGAGTATTAGTTTCGACTTGGCAGATCGAGTCGAGTCGTCTTGACAGGTCTCCCACCCTAACTCAGTTATAGCACTCAGACTACTCACTTTAGGTGAACACTGAAACCAAAACATAAAAGCAAATAGTTGGCTCAAAGGTTCATTTACAGTGGAACAAAGAGATCCGGACATACTGTTGAATGTTGATTATGAGCTGTTCTAAACTTTCAATGAAATACAAGTACACAACCATGTGACACTATAAAAGCTGGGTCCTGAAATATTTGGATAACCCTGTTCAACGCAAAGATACAAAGCAGGAATCCCCCTCCCCCCCCCCCCCCCCCACCCCAAAGTCCCAAGCCACACACATTCAAGTTTCAATTGTACAGAAATCATCTCAAGTACCCGAAAAATGTCCGAAAATGTCTATTCTGGCAGTACAGGTACAGGCTACAGCTAACAAGTACATTATGGCGATCAATAAATAAGGATGAATACGAGTCGAATAGTTTCAAGACAAGCATATAAATCCCTGTAATAACAAGTTATGGTACTGCAGTGATGCAGCAGAATATGATTGAATAGACCCTTTCCAGCAGAAACACATTCACACAAGGAAATAGTAGGGCATTAAGCAGCAAAGAGAACAGCAAGAACATCCGCTTTAATGGGACAAAACTGTAACTTACAAAAGATCAAGAGAAATGTTTTTTTTTTTTTTTTTGACATGTTAGTACAAAGTACAGGGACTACAATTACTGGTTTTAGCTTCTCTGATGCACCAAGTGATCAGGATTCAGAACATGGATAGAGCTGATAATTGTCTGTTGCTGTAATCAGGTTGTAGCAAGCTCATAATTCTCGGTTCAAATAATCCACAAACATCCTTTTTGCACTTTCTGCATCTGCGGGAGGTGGCCGACCGCTTAAGCTTGTCTGGCCAGTCAGCTTTATAAAAGTTCTGCGCAGTCTACGTAGTTCAGGTAATCCAACTGAATCTCGTATATTAATGACCGGAAGTCCCTGACCAACGGAAATTCCGTTCATAGGCCCTCCAAGGGCCTGTGATTGAGCTGCTACAATCGCATTCATTACCTCCTGTGTAGCCCGGTCCAATTCATATAGGGAATTCGCCTGGGAAGGTCTTACGCTCTGTGTTGCAATTGTGGGCTGCAAAACTTTGACATCTTTAGTTTTCGAGTCCACCTTTTTTGTTAAATACAAGACAGCGTCCAACATGGCAGGTGAGGATTTGTCTATCCCGTCTCTTGATGGATGCAACTCAAACAGAGGGGAATCCCATCTGTTTCTACTATCTGGCATCTCAAATCTTCTTGCTAAATCGTTAAAGATATTTTCGTCATAAGCAGCTTCGCCCTTTTCTCTGCGATCTTCATTCCATCTTCGAAAATCACTTTCTTCCACATCACAGTATACTACACAGTACCTAACTCCAGCTGCACGCGCCAAACACCATAGTTCATATCTGTAACCTTTTA
Source organism: Spergularia marina (assembly GCA_963680865.1). Lineage (NCBI taxonomy): Eukaryota > Viridiplantae > Streptophyta > Magnoliopsida > Caryophyllales > Caryophyllaceae > Spergularia > Spergularia marina. The sequence goes on along the minus strand of OY804545.1, from coordinate 5,689,292 downwards.
TGCTATTTAGAGAATCTACAATCACAATACTTTCTTTAGAAATAGATCTATCAACTTCAGACCTCAGCACCCCTCTCAAATTCTTCTCAGCAGGCATATTGGCATAGCTTTGGTTACGATCAAGATGGAACAAAGATTCATCAATAATTCTGACAGTTGGCTTAGACTCTGAATCTCTCAGAGCTTCTGCTAAGCATGCTGCAGCTGTCGACTTCCCACTGCATGGCTGCCCACAGATCACCACTAAAGCCATTTTCCAAGAAGAGAGTAAACCTTTGTTATTGAACTACGGAAGATGGATATCCACTCAAGTTCGTGAGCTGAAAGGCAAAAAGAAGATTCAGTCAGACAAACACTGGAAACTAGAATGTTTAAGCTACATTAAACACATACTAGTAAGTTACTATTGACTAGGTCAACACTCCAGGGACAATCTTTGATGCTTTATATACCCGAAATTCATGAACACCATATAGTTGTAGAGTATCTATAGCATGTGAATTAGCAAGAAGAAATTGGGTAAATAACAAAATTCACCCTTCCTCATTGCTGAGAACCAAAATCCAAAATCCATGGACAACTAATAGTAAGAAATTGTGTGATTTCAGCAATTTTGCTTCTACAATAATCTCTCAATGTAGTGATACTCAGTTATGGCCATTGTTGTGAAGTCAGAGTAAGTCCCACAGACGGTCTTAACATTTTGGAAGTCCATACAAAAGAAGTCTAGGGTATCTCGTCGAAGTTTGCAAATAATAACGGCTCACCGAGGTACCTAAGGAAAACACCAAATGATACCTAACTACCTAAGAAACCAAAAAAGGGAAAAAATGACACTAAGCAGTGCCTTAACAACCTTACCCAAGTGCATCAAAGGCTTCCAGCCTACCCCCTATAGTGCGGTAAAGGCGGGGTTATATATACACAACTTCACCTTTAGGCCGTATGTTCAAAACAGAGAGAGACTATTTCAGTTCACCCATGATAAAAATAGCAAGGGAGAGTCGCATCTATATCTAGGATACATAGACCGATCTCTTTTGATTCTCAAACTTGAAATATATCTCCATTTTCTGTTTATCACATTACGCAACCTTACATTGCCCGATTCTGCCTATCCCCAATCCCACATCTTTATCCCCCATCTTTGAATTCTCTCCATGACTGTGGTCCAATAGAAAAACAAGCAGATACTCAACAGTATTCTGAAGCACAACATGTCAAAAACTGACCAAGGAAACCTAACTGATCTCACAGAGGAACAAACAGTCCACAGGAGTCACAGTTATCACGCTACCATTGAAGTCGGTTTCGACTCTAATCAGTAATCATTGCTCAATTTAGCATATAATCAGCTATAAAATGCAACAATCAAACACAAATCTGAAAGCTCAGCTCAAACCCACAACTAAATGACCCTTTTATACAGAAATCCCACATCAATTTCTGACCTTTCTTTCATTATTCTTCCTCTAAATTGAATTTCAATCTGCCCCTCTTCATCACCCAAAAAAAAAAAAAAAAAAAAAAAAAAAAATCCATGAAAAAGCACACACCCAATACAAGAGCAATAATCAATTTAAAATTAAAACTTGCAATACAAGCATCCAATATAAGTATAGAAAGCAAGAATAAGCAAAAACCCATACAACCGAAGGGTAAAAAAACATTGAAAATCATAAACCCTAAACCCTGATTCAGCGTTATGAAAATCATGAACTTAGAGAATAAGGAGATTAGAAAGCTTTAAAAAATATTAAGATTGAGAGGAGGGAGAAAACATACCGGCGTTGAGTTATCACTGCAAAATTGAGCGTAATTGGTACGCTATTGTCTGTGGGAGGAACTCGAGGAAGAAGTAGAAGGATGCTGTTTGAATGTTGCTCTTTGTGTTGATTCTGTCTGCTTTGACTTCTTTTGTCTATTCGACTTCAGGTCTCAGATATCACATTAACCCAGAAACTCGGTTTATCACTTACGCCAATCAACTTTCGGGTCACAATCCACGGCTTTTGAACACTACCCCTTTTTCCTCCAAAAGCAAATCTCTGCTCTCGTAAATACTAAATTATGCTCGTATTTTGCACTTAAACCGCTAAAAGATCAATTAAGAGGTGGAGACTATTATTCTGTGTCTTTCTATAACCGCATAAAATAAACTCAATGGGTCTATGGTACACCGGGGGTACCATTCATTTCGTACCCCCCGTTCTAAAATGAAACACTGGGTCTAAAATGAAGCGCGGCCCAAGTAACAAACGGAGCCCAAAAAGAAAAAGAAAAAAAAACTGTTTCCCCACTTTCTGTCTGCAGGCCCAACACCAATTATATAACTAAAAAAAAAAAAAATGTTTCCTCCCCTTCCACGTTCCGTCCCCACCTGGCCGCCTCCGGCAGACCCAACCACCTCGGGATAACCCCACGCCCGCGAGGCCTCGACGTCACCACCCCGGGAGAACCCCAAACACCGCTTCTTCCCCCACGCGATTGTGGAGGAGGAACTACGAGGAAGGAGATGACGACGGTGGTGATAGGAGCTCGCCGCCCTGCCGCCGTCGGTTTGTGGTGTTTGTCGGTTAGGTTCAGGCTTGTACTAGTGGTGGCCGGTGATCGTGTTTGACGGGTAGAGAAACTGTTTTTTTTTTTTAATATAAAATCATTTTTATAGTACAAAATATCAAAACATAAAGATATTATCACAAAACAAAAATCATTCATCCCAAAACAAAAATCATTCATCCTATGACAAAAATCATTCATCCCAAAACAAAACTCATTCATTCTAGAACAAAAACTAATCATCCTGAAACAAAAGTCATTCATTCCAGAACAAAAACTAATCATCATATGACAAAAATCATTCATCCCAAAACAAAAATTATTCATCCTAGGACAAAAACTGTTCATTACAGAACAAAAGTCAACCATCATAGGACAAAAACTAACCATCCTATGACAAAAATCATTCATCCCAGAACAAAAACTAATCATCCTGAAACAAAAGTCGTTCATTCCAGAACAAAAAATAATCATCCTATGACAAAAATCATTCATCCCAAAACAAAAATCATTCATCCCAGAACAAAAATTAATCATCCTGAAACAAAAGTCGTTTCATTCCAGAACAAAAACTAATCATCCTATGACAAAAATCATTCATCCCAAAACAAAAACCATTCATCCTAGGAGAAAACCTAACCATATTAGAACAAAAATCAACCATCATAGGACAAAAACTAACCATCCTATGACAAAAATCATTCATCCCAAAACAAAAATCATTCATCCCAAAACAAAAACTAATCATCCTGAAACAAAAGTCGTTCATTCCAGAACAAAAACTAATCATCATATGACAAAAATCATTCATCCCAAAACAAAAATTATCCATCCTAGGACAAAAACTAATCATCCTAAAACAAAAGTCGTTCATTCCAGAACAAAAACTAATCATCCTATGACAAAAATCATTCATCCCAAAACAAAAACCATTCATCCTAGGACAGAAATTAACCATATTAGAACAAAAATCAACCATTCCTAGTCAAAAACCACTTATCCCAAAACAAAAACTAATCATCCTGAAACAAAAGTCGTTCATTCCAGAACAAAAACTAATCATCATATGACAAAATTCATTCATCCCAAAACAAAAACTATCCATCCTAGGACAAAAACTGTTCATTCCAGAACAAAAGTCAACCATCATAGGACAAAAACTAACCATCCTATGACAAAAATCATTTATCCCAAAACAAAAATCATTCATCCCAGAACAAAAACTAATCATCCTGAAACAAAAGTCGTTCATTCCAGAACAAAAACTAATCATCCTATGACAAAAATCATTCATCCCAAAACAAAAATCATTCATCCCAGAACAAATAATAAACTATCCTAAGTCAAAAACCAACCATCCTAGGACAAAAACTAACTATTACAGAACAAAAATTAACCATTCTCAAACCAAAGTTAATCATCTTAAGATAAAAACCAACAATTTTAAGACAAAACTCATTCATCCCAAAACAAAAACAAACCATACCGAAACAAAAGTTGTTCATTATAGAACAAAAGTCATTCATTTTGAAAACTAAAATGATCATATTATGTTTTGTAATGATTTGTTTATCTTCTATAATGATATTTGTTTTGTATTTTTTTTACGGTTTGTTTATGCTCTAAAACAAACAATTGCAGACTAATTTATGTTCTATAATGATTAATATACGTTATATAATGATCTGTTTTTGTTTCATAATGATTGATTTTTAATGATCAGTTTTTGTTCAATAATGATGTATTTATGTTCTATAATGATCAATTGTTGTTCCAGAATGACATATTTATGTTCTATAATGATCAGTTTTTGTTCTACAATGAAGGATTTTTGTTTTAAAATGAATATTTTAGATAAATGGTTAAGATTAAATTAAATAAACATAAACAAAAAAAATACCCCTTCCCCTTCCTTTTTCTCTCTCCTCCCCCAACCCCCCCTACCCCACCCGACCACCCCATCCCCGCCGCGATCCGTCGCCGACCACCACCAACAGCGGCCTCGACCCAGCCATCTTCACCGCCTCTCCCACGCGACCCTCCCCCCGCCACTCCACGACACCGCCGCCCCTTCCTTCTCCCCTATTATCCCCTCCCTTTTTTTCGATCTCCCTTGACATTACTTATTTGCGGGGATGATGGTGGGGCGTGTGGTCGGCGGCTTAGGGCGAGGGACGGGGGAGGGTTTATGGGTGGTGGCGGTCGAGAATAGGGGCTGGGGAAGAGAGTGAAGGAGGAGAGAGAAAATGAGAAAAAGAGTAAGTGGAGGGCGATGGGGGCGATGGCGCGGGCTCATGGGGTCCGCCGTGGGGTCGCCGGAGAGGCGCCCACCGAATGGTGGTGGTGGCGTCGCGTGGGGTGGTGGTCGGTGAAGGTGGCCGGCGGTGGTTAGATGGTTCGTGGTGGTGGTGGTGGTGGGTATGGGAGGAGAGGGAAAATAAAGGGGGAAGGGGAGAGAATATGGATTGGATTTTAATTGAAGTATTGGGTCAAATTAGACTTTGGCCCAACTCAAATTGTAAGCCCAGGTAAATGAGCCCAGGGGGTACCATTCTCTTGGTACCCCCGGGGTACGGTAGTATTTGCCAAATAAACTACAGTGTATATCGATTATACTTTTTTTTTTTTTTTTTTTTTTTTTTTTTTTTTTTACGGTGATTATACTCGAAATAAACCTTGAATTGTAAGTATTGTAATTTGTAAGTGTACGTGTTTGTTGATTGAGTGACCCAGTGGTCACACTTGAGATCTTGTTGGACAAGAAGACAAGACTTTTGAGATTTACCATTTCACCAAACAAATTCAAGAAAATAAAATTTAACGTAATTCTCTCCCTCTTTGTATCAGCTATCAGGATTTGTGAACACAGTTAGCTTACTCATCACTTAACTTCATTAGCAAAAACATTCTCCGACTACTTTATTTCAGCGAATCACTTGCAGTTTTCTTATGGACTGAGTGACCCTATTATCCCCTAAGATTCAGGTGTGGCTCTCTCGGACATTAGACTGAGGTACCGAACTAGAAAAGATACACTCGGAATGTGTTCGGGATGTAATAATTTAACAAAAGGAAGCACGTAATTAAATTGCTTCTCTGTTCACATTGTTCCACAAGATGTTAAGCACAGCACTATCAGGAAGGTTGACTGATTACAGCATCGACCTGTTCAGATATCCATGGACAGCACAAACAGACTAGCTTGTTAATCAATGGCCATGGCATCTGCGCTCCCGCCTGGATTTTCAGTACCAATCTTCTGCTCTTCGGAAGAACTTTTCATCTCTTCAATCATGCTCCTCTGCTCATCCTCTATTGTAGCCTGCAACTCCTCGACCTAAACAAAAACAATCGATCAAAGTCGTGTTTGAAACAGCATTCAATGTTTTCCATCTAAAGCCTCCATCAATTGAGGATTGTGAAGTCCCTTTTCAGGGTAGTGGTACAGTATAATGGTAGGAATAGCTAGTGAAAAGAGCAGCATGGCAGAAGCTATAGCATACCACATGCAACAGGAGGGCAAACTGTTTCTTGCGAAGCTCCAGCAGCCTTGAAGTAGCCGTATCTTCTGCTTCTAGGGCAGATATCTCTTTCTCGAGTTCTGCAATCATCTTCTCTGTTTCTAATCGGGGGGGTTGCGTGGCAATCAATTTTCTTATGGTCTCACACTCCTCCTTATGTTGTCTTTCGATTTTGCTTGCTTCAAGTTGTTTCTTTAGATCTTCGATTTCCCCCTGAACTTGAAGAATCTGGCTATTTATTTCATCCTTCAACTCATTGAAATATACCTTTTCCCTAAGATTAGCATCGACAACTGCTTTACTCTTCAAAAGTGGAATCTCAAAAGTTGTAAGCTCCTGTAGAAAGGCTTTTGCAAGTCTCTCACAATCGTTGTAATTGTCTGCATCCTTCTCAATCTCCACGACTAAGGAAGTAAATTTCTTCTGTAGCTTCTTTAAAGGAGGTTCACCCCTTGTAGTTGTTGTTCGTGTGAGAAGCCTGTGCTTAATAATTATGTCATCTTCATTAGGACCAAAAGCGTAGTGAGCAGTGATAGCCTCTCCCTTGCCCACAGTCTTTCTTCCTCTCAACATTTAGAAACCTCAATGAAACTCAGATACTGAAACAGAAACATATACTAGATCAATAACAACGCACATACAATTTTACAATGGCAGGTCTGAGGATCAGACAACTACTAATATCATCAGATATGCAAGCAGAACAAGTGAACAAACACTGGAACCTTTCCAGATGCTACATCCTACACTCATTTAAGGAGATGGATAAGTAGAGAAGGACAGTTGAACCTCGATATGCAAATGAACAGACCATGCCTCTCACAAGGTTCAACTAAGTCAAAGGAGCACGTTATCCAGCTTGGTGGAGGTGACTATAGATACTGATGTCTATGCAAAAATCATACCTAACTTCAACAGAGCTTCACAACATCTAGTCAAATACAGCCATCTCCAAAGTTGTGAATTTTGCACCATCTGGTTCACAAATCATATGGACATCAACAAATATACCAACTCATTTTCCATTGCCACAATTCCTCCGCCAGTTTCTTTCAACAATACTCCCCTAATGGCTCAAAGGCTCCCACCAATGGCAAGTCTTACCCCCCTATGTTGAATACCTTGAGAGGATTCTCACGGATGGTCCATAATGAAAATCGCACAGAAAATGAAAAAGACCATTGCTAATTCACATACAAGAAGCGCAAACATTTTTTTAAGCCATTTTCCTTTAGTTCATTATATTCCAAAGCCAAATAATAGCGAGTCTTTAGAACCATTGGAAATGACAATCAAATCAAATAATACCTTGCGACTTTGTGAGTCCTATAAACATAGCCTTTTTTAGGGGGAACTGAGTCCTATAAACATAGCCTTTTTTAGGGGGAACTACAATAGGGAAGCCAACATTTCAACTCAACTACAATAGGGGCACTTTACATTTGAAAAGCCCAAGGGATAGATACATAGCATTGAAGAGATTCTTATGTTGAGCTGAGCTTCATTATATTCGACCTACTAATCAGCCCAATGATGAGCTCAGTTAAGACACCAAACATGATTAATGAGCTGTTCACTCAAGACTAACTGGATCTAACTAAATTCAAACTTTTGGTTTTGTAGATTAACAATTCAACACAACAACACCCCTTTTAAAGAAAACCGTACTTCCGCTAAATATTAGCAAAGTCGTAGAAGCGGCCATAAACAATAGTGTAATACGATTCAGAACAAACTGTTACCCTCTCCGTTTGCCTTTCTATCATGTTTCGCCTATATAAAATTCTCCCATTTCAGAAAAACACACACACACACACACACACACACACACACACACACAACTGAGGACACTATCCTCCTGTGTTTTTCTCAGTCAATCCAGAAATCATGCTACATATGCTCAGATATTAACTACAATAGAAAACCCAGCACACGTTAATTAACTTCTAAATTGAGCAAACCTTAAGAAAATCTAAAAACATGAAACTAGGTATGAATATCGTCAGCAAATGAAAAATGGGGAGTGAATATACATCAACATAGGTGCATTGCAATGATGCGATCGAGATATGTACAACATAGACCAGAATAGCATACGCAGAACTTGCTTGACTATTATTGCAGACACAAATAAGATCATTAACAAAAGCTTCATGAAAAGGGTAAAGCAAGTAAGGAAAGGTGAATCAACATTACACTCGTAAAGAGGTATGGTGACAGGATCAGAAAGAAAACATATGCATAATAACAAGGATAAAGGCGGAGATGTATTTCCCAATAGGATACTGAAACAAAAGAAATAACTAATATGAAACCCATAACACAGTTTTATGACTTTATGAGTATCTCTCGAGAACTCCTATAGATATCCGTTTAGGGTATAGATTGTGAGTTTGTGACTAGCGAGTAGCGACAAATTTACAGAACTAACAGACTGGTCAAGGGGAGGTAGCATATGGAATTCTGAAGCCTTAGTGAAGAAAGAAAGAAACTTAGAAAGTGTAACCTAGGTAACGTAATGTCACATACATCAAACTCTTGCTTCTATAAAGTACAACAAAACCAAATGCATCATCTTTCCCAAAAAACGAAAGAACATGAACTACAATCAATGTTCGCCAAACCAATGAAGTCCGGTAACGTCTGTGGTTCTTCCGCCCTCAAAACTCACTCTAGATTGGTTATAAACAGGTAAAAATCCAATCATATCCTACAGAAACAGTCTTAAGAGACTATAAGCTTTCGCCTATCCGAAAAATTCACCTCACAGTACACCAGAAGCAAATTCCAAATGTCCTTGCTAGATAATGTAAACAACAGCTCAATACATCTTCACCAAGTTCACAACTTGACCAAAGTTCAAAGATTAAAAGTTTGAATCTACCGCTGTAATTATAGAAAAATTACCCCTACCAGTAAAAAAAAAAAAAAAAAAACCAAAATCATGATTCAAATAGCAAATTAACACAAACTTCAGGCATAAAAACTCAACATACGACATAATGATTGTGTATGTTTGGATTGTCATATAAGTAAACCAAATGTCATTTCTAACCACAGTCATTGCGTGTAATTCATACGTATAATTCAAACTTGTGAAACGAGCTGTGAATTCTTTTCTTCTTTTAAGCTTAAGCTTATTTTTGAATTATAAAGACACTGCTATACCCACCAAGAAAATTGCAAATTTTTCACTAAATTAAAACAATTGAATGAATTGGGTATTTCAGTGGAACTGTTGATATTCGAGTTTGGGTTATAAAACCCTAAAACCCCAATTTAACTATGAGAAGACATTGCAAAGATTGAAACTTTAGAGCTATTATATACCAAAATTGTCAACGAAAAAAAAACAAAAGATGAAATACCTTGTAAATAATTGGAAGTAAAACTCCAGGCCTAATTCCAAGACCTCGCTTTTGTTGAATTCTTTCTCTCTCTCCTCTTCGTCGAACGAGCAGTCAATTGACTAGAAGCTTTGATCTTAAGCTTCCATCCAAACAGTGCACGTCAAATTAATATTTCTGAGATGTCGACGTTGATATCGATTTGCTTGTAAATTAGAGTAATCAAGAAGCTCCTCTCTTGTGTTTTGCCAGAATGCCTGCCAGCCTTTATTTTTGTTGCGAAAGGAGTCAAAAAGGCCCTAAATGCGACTTTCTAATAGATTTACCGATTTATGTACAATTTTAGTAATCCTTGTGAAAATGCTACTTTATAATGAATAACACAATTCTCTATTCCACGAATAAATCATAGATATATTAGGTTATTTGAAACGTCTAGTCTACTCGTATTGTTTAGTAACAACATTTTGAGATGGCCACTTCGGTGTAAGAAATTACCGGAAGGAGATATCTACTGTCTACCAATTGAGTTTGCTCGATGAGAGATATATCTCCAAGTACTACGCATAACCTATGTGTCTTTTCCTCACTTCTTATTCCTATTCAGGAACCAGTGAAAAATTCTAGAACTGCATATGAATTAGGGCTTGCTTGGAATGAGAGTAATTATTAAGGGGGTAATAGGAGTTAAAATAAGGGAAAAATGGTAGAAATGGTGGTGGTAGAGGGAGGAAATAAGGGGTAGAGGAGGAACTATTACCCCCATATGGGGGTAATACATTACTCCCCTCCCCCCTAGGGTAATGCATTACTCCCATATGGGGGTAATGATTCCTCTTCCACCCTTCATTTCCTCCCTCCACCACCACATTTTCTCTAATTTTCCCCTTATTATAGCTTCAATTACCCCCTTAATAATTACTCCCAATCCAAGCAAGCCCTTAGAGTTACTCTGAATTTTAAGGAGTTCCCATATTTGGAGAGCAACATAGTTGAGTTAAAATGGAGCTAAATGATTTCACAATTATTTCCATGAAAAGCTAACATGAGCTTGTCAAATGTCCAGTTTGCGCAATTGCCCGTAATCTTTGCTTCCCTTAACCTTAAACTAATTCTTACAAGATCTCATAATACAATACGACCAGAAGAAAATTTCCATTGCCTATAACTGTAAACCAACTTCGGCTCCTGAACTCAGGGAAGTGTCTTCCAGGTTACAACTACAAGAGAGGCTCACGATTACTGACCCGTGCTTCTGCAGTGCACATGTCAGGAAAACAACGAGCTGCATTGAACCGAGGCAGCTTGGCGCCATAAAGCCATTGTGCCAAAAGAGTAACTAGTAACTAGTAGTTTCCTACAGCGCAATTGTTCACAAAATTCCACTTCACTAACCCACCTGCAGAAAATCCAGTTCCACATTCGAGGTCAGAGGTTTAGCTCTTCAACGTTCCACCACTTTTGGAGCAAAAATAGTGTTGGTCAACACTCAAGATCACTGCTGACTTGCTGAGAGGCCCGAGAGAATCCATTGAGAGAAAGCTGATCACTAAGAAGTTGCTCTACAAGCTCTCAAAGAATCAACCAAAACCTTTTCATCCAAATTTTGTCCTGAAAATAAAAAGAAAAGCGTAAAGAAGCCAACATGCTAAAATGTCTTATATTAGACCAGTTATCACTAATTTAGTAGACAATTAGACATTACCAATAAATACAATTTTGTTTATCCGACTTTCTTCTTCTCGCCATACACGAGAGGGAACTATCTCATATATCTCTCTCACAGCCTGCAAAGCATTCAGTAGTAAAAATGTCTTAATTACAGCAGAGAGAGACAGAACAGAAGTACAAATGGGAACAAGAGAAATGAGATGGTGAAAGGATTCACAAGCCACAACAGACAACGACAATCTAAAATTAGGAGTACCACTGAGCTTGCATAACTACGAATGACCTAAGGGAGAATTTAGGAGGTAAATTAATTCTTGAGAAACAACCAGAATCTTGGATTGAGACAATAAGGTCAACAACAGCCTTCCATAACTTGATAATAGATGTCGACAGTACAAGAGTAGGGAACTAATAACCAATTAATAAAAGGTACGAAATGGTTATCATTTGAACTAATTAAAAGACCCAAAGAGCTTCGAAAACTGAAACCATATGAACGTGAAGTACAGCTTTACAAACATCACAGCTACCAAGAGTTGCCTTCAGCACAGTAATACCCCCACAAAGCCTGATAGTATTACCTGTAGGGTATGAAGTTCGTCTGAATCAACAATTCTTAAAACACCTTTGCAGCGGTAAACATCCATGCCACCTTTCTTGTCCCAAAGGAGCTCCTCAAGCCATATGCGAACCTTAAACAAAGCAGAGGTTGGTTACATAGTTAGTTTAATACTGGACCCTGAAATGTGGAGAGAATTGAAATAGCACGTATCTCCACAGCATCCATAGTTCAACTAACAAGAAATACACCCATCAATATCCTACCCTATTACAGAAAGAGTATAAAATTACCTGAGAACATACTATTTAGATTATCCAAAAAGTTACTATTTTTGCAGATAAACTTGTCTTATTTAATCGTCGCTTCCTTAATTAAGCACCAGCACATGCCGTCTACGCAAAATCTCTAAATGCTAGAAGCACGATATTACAAGAAAGCAGTGTAATAGTGTATTATAATTAAATGGCACTTGATAGGTTAATCAAAGAGTACCCATTGCTGATAACTCAATGAGCTACGTAAGTTGTACTATTAAAGAATGCAGCTGTCAATTAGTCCCTTTATCACAACATAAAAGTAAGGACAAGACATTGAAACGTTTTCACCCCTTAATTCAAGAGTAAGACACATGACAACCAAGGATAAGGATTACTAATGTTGACAGCACAACACCTCCAAATCATCAACAGAGCACTGGAACATAGAGTATGGTTCATAATGTCAACTATTCTATCAACCCTCCCCTTAGCTTAGACAAAAATAACCAAAGATAATGAAAGGGGGGGGGGGGGGATGAGTTGACTCTAACAGGAGCAATAGATTCAGATCATCCATCCAAACTTTTAATGAATAATTTTTTTCTACGTCCAACTCCCGAAAAAGTGAGAAAACCATATTCCCATACTCCAAATTAACGAGAGCATTCCTAAGTCCACAAAAGGCACATATTTCCAAAGAGATTCTCCAGACAAAGAACAGCAATTACATTAGAAATTGATCTGTCCAATCAAATCCGTTTAATTATAGCTACTTCTTGTTTTTCCATTCATACTCCTTACAAAGAAATTGCCTCTTTTCTGATCCTTTTGCTTAACATAATTCAAATTACAGGTGAGCACTACCTTTGGATCTAGTACAATATAAATCATTCCCCTTGAAGTGATACTGAACTGGTACTTAGGACCATACCTTCTGAACAGAAACTGCTTGAGGCTCAGAAATGCATAATGTCCTCACGCTAGCATCGTGAAGATCCCCAGTAGTCAATGATTTGTTTTCTTGAAGTAATGCTTCCAAATGAGTAGCATGCTGCAGTTAATACAATAAAAAATTATACCATTTACATGAAGTGACGATCACTTTACGAATGAAAGGGAGAATAGACTCAGTGAGACTAACAGTGGCATCATAGGCACGGCAATCCAATATGTTTGACAAGTCAACTTGACAACGAACTGAACGAACAATATTGGCAAGCGCATTGATTTTGTGTATGTCCTTCTCCAGATCCTCTATATTGCCTTCAGGATCCTCTTGAGAAATCAGGTCTACCTTGTTAAGTATAACAATATCCTGCCCATACTCCTATAATCAGTAAGCATGCATGCAACTTGCAATCTATTTCCAACAAAACAGCCTCAAAGTAGTGACAAAGCTGTCCTGCCACTCTCCCCCCCCCCCCCCCTCCCAAACAAAAAAAAAGACCATTATAAAAGAGGAATAAACAATTGCAGGAAGTAGGACAATTACCGCAAAAGCTATTTGATGGAAAGCTTCAGGAAAAGAAGACGATTTATCACGTTGCTTCAGCTGGTAACGTAGGTTTTTGGCATCAACAACCTAAGAGAAAAAAGCATACTCCTAAGAAGATGGTAAGGAGACTGTGGTATGCACTTAGGTTTGAGTTCTACATGAAAGACAAATAGATTGCAGGCTGCAATGAGAATCTGCTATCTCTAGCTTGTCACAAAATTTGTGAACGTTATCAGAGTTTATAAAACAAGGAAAAGGAAAATGTTCACCTCCAATCCGCCAACAAAAATAAAGAGCTTCAAGGTGCAGAACTGCAAGAGAAAAAAGCTTTAAACTATCTTAAGGTGGTACTTACTGTGATAATGGAATCAAGCTTAATAGAAGACTCCAGCTGCTCATCCAACCAAAGGACAGAAGCTAAGGGAGCAGGGTTTGCCAATCCTGTGGTCTCCAGTAATATATGATCAATTCTATGAAATCACAAGAAATCAAATAATAAATACATGACCTTATTATTATTTTCACCAAATTTATTTGAAAATTCAATCTCAGAAAGCAACTGATGCAGAATGACTTTATCATAACAAGCTGAGGGGTAGCAAAAAAACAAACTGGCAAACTCTTACATAACATAGACATTTTTCTAACAAATCATAAGCTCTTTCAGGGAAGACGAGGTACCAAAAGCAAAAAAAGTCAGAAAGGCCTAACTCTATCCTGCCACATCCATTCCACAGTTAATGAAAATGTTCGAGCATCAGCTTGGATGTCATGTTCTTCATGGTTGCGTCTTAGCTTATGATTTAATATTCTTCCCATGCTTCATTATCAGACCTTACTCAAATGGAAGTAATAGAATCTTGGCCATGTTTTAGTAAAATAAAAATAAAAATAAAAAAAGTGTCTAAAAGGCTTTTTCAAAACCTCTTCACGCGTCAGACTCAGACTTTCTAGTTCCTATTTGAGCATCTATACATCAACCACACATAGACACTGGAAAAGCTAAGGGATTCTCACCAAACTCAAATGAGCTACATCAGATTCATTCTATTGGTGTCTTCAATAAATTACACTGAATACTCCGTATAAGACCAGCTGTATTCCTAACCCCTGAGTAGTACTACTTGGTAATTCAGTCACCACCAACTCTCGAACAACCACAGAAACAAGTCAAACAACCATGTGATATCCGCTTCTGTTACTTGCTCTATACGAGTATATGACAACCCAAAAGTTCCAGCAAAGGATTTTGCAGTACTTCTAGGAGACATAAGCAAACTAAATGGATCCGAAGGTACATGCATCTGAAGCAACTCAAGGAGTTCTGAATAGTGAAGCTAATATCCACTTCACTCATTTACAAGGTTTTATGATCGAAGTTCGTACTATCACACTGTATCAATGGCATGTAAACTGGACTGAGGGGGTGGGCGGAACCAATGTACACGTACAAATCTAAATCTTCACGGGAAAGCAATATCTTAATTCAGGACTTCTGGCCATCTAAAGCCCTCAACTTCATGGCCAATAATCGGTTTCAAAAAAAATAAAAATAAATTCTACCACCTTAACGTCTACACCAGAGGCAAACCATTGATATCACAACCCCAGGACGCTCGTACACGACACGTCACTTAAATCTCGAATACCTTCTAATCATCCATTAGACAAAGGTGGTCATATTTCCACGCTCTCAAAAAATCAACAGTATAACAGAAACCAAAAGTATGCAATCCAAAAAAAAGTAAAAAATTTCTCGAGTTTTGTTAGACCGTCTCACACAAGACTTACTCAACAAAAGCGAAAACCAAAAACCGAAAAAAGGTAAACAAGAAGCAGACCTTTCCTTGAGAAGAACAAGCTGCTCGAGAGCTTGAACTAAACTATGCTTAACAGTACAACAAATACAGCCATTAGCAAGCTCAACCCACTCTTCAACAACGGCGCCGCCATCTCCTTCATTAATCATTGCCCTTTCTACCCCTACTTCCTCCCCAAATTCATTCAATATCACCGCTATTCTCTTCCCGTGTTGCGTCTTCACTATATAATTCACCAACTATATAATATAATCATCATCATTATCATAACATACAAATTAAAATTACTGCAATTGGAATAATTTGGACCGGTTAATTTATTAAAAAAAAAAAAAAAAAAAAAAACTCACGGTGGATTTGCCGGCGCCGAGGTAGCCGGTGATGACGGTGACGCCGACGGTGGGGCCGTCTGTGGTTGGTTCAACGACGGTGTTAGGGTTTTCGATTTCTACGGCCATCGGAACTTCTTCATCGTCCTCCATTTTTTTTTTAACTTGATTTGACTGTGTTCTTACTTCTCAAGTTATCACTGTGTTCTTAATTAAAAAATAAGGTTTAATTATAATAAAAAAATAAGGGACAAATTGAGTAACAGGCAGCTCTCGTAGCTCAGTTGGTTAGAGCACCCGTTTAGTAAGCGGGAGGTCTTGAGTTCGACTCTCAACGAGAGCATTTACTTTTTATTTTATTTTCATTTTCTTATGTTTTTTAATTTTAAGTCTAAACGAGAAGGCCCAACTGAATGATTACTCCTTTCGATCTGAAAAATGGAGTAAATGACGAACAAAGCTGTAGGACAATGAAGTCCATCAATTCATAAAAAACAGAATCGCATGTTTTACTTAGGATAAATTAATGCTAACGTAAAGAGTACTGCAGTGTTTATTGATAATAAAGTTATTTGAATACAAAGTCTGTGAAAACACGTACACCATATATATGGAAGTAATGGAACAAGGAGCCCGCTCCGTAAAAATTACGAGTCAATCAATGCATGAAAACATCAATATATTAAGAAGAAAAAAAATGATCTTGCATCATAAAAAAGACCACAGTGGTCAGATACATCAATCTTTTTGGTTCACTTTCAGTGAAAAACTCACATTATAAACCAGGGAAACAACATATAATTGTGTCTCCAAAACAGTAGCGAATTAGCGATCGTAACAAAAACAATGTATCAAAATGAGACTACACACATCATACCAAAGTACGAAGTAGCAGGTGACATACACAGGTCTATATATAGAAACTAATCCTGCTGTAAGGAGTGCTATCACTTTAATATCAAGCAACAAGATATCAGCTATTACGGACAGACCGGAGGATTCGAGTCCTTGGCTCAAGTTTAACTGTTGCAGGCACATGCTCAAGAATGTCGAGTGTGGAGGGATGCAAATGTCCACTTTTCCTTGAAGGGATCATGTGGCATTGAACAACAGGGATTGGACGAGGGTTATTACGCACAGGCAGGTTGCTCCGATTTTTTGGTTGAGGTTTCAATGTTCCAGGCACATGCTCAGGAATCTTGGGAATCTTGAGTGAGGAGGGTATGAAATCTCTACCTTGCGTTGAAGAGGCCACCAGACAGTGAACAACAGGGTTTGGATCAGGGTCAGTACCACTCTTGCAGACCAACATCCTAAGAACACCATTTTCATTCTCAAACCTGATCAAACTGTAATTACAGGGGCACTTACAATTTGGCATTATAGTCCCAGAGTATTCCCGACCAGCCTCATCAAAGCGGGAGTAGTACTCGTTCTTGGACGCCTTAGCTTCAAACACCAAACCCCTCCTGCTGCTCATGTTCTCGAAAACCAGAGACTCTTTCTTGCAGGTATCGGGAACATCAAGTCTAATATAAATCATCTGGTCTCGGCCCTCTACATTTACAACCTTGTGCTCATACACCCCTCTAACCCCACTCAGCTGGTATGGGTTAATGTCTTCTGGAGATCCACCTGCCAAAATTATCCCTGAAACGACAAGATTCATCGTCAACTAAGACAAATTCAAGTCATGATAATTGTGTCATGTCTGAAATCTGATGTCCACCATCTAAGAATGAGTTAACAGATGCAAATTCAGGCCGTAAGCCCTCCAGTGCGGAGATTAAGGTGGCCACCTTACTGCTATAAGCTAAAAGTCCAGCATTATTAATAGTCTCAGGTATTTGAGGCAACAATTACAGTACATTATATGGACATTTCTAAATTTCTTTCAGCTGTAAGTGAAGTTCAGGATATTAAGCATCCTTGAACAGACCCTTAATCTGCAGAAAAGCAAAAAAATCGAGTGTGTAACTCCACAGCAGAAGCAGACTGAGGGTGACCTTACATCGAAACTGAACAATTAAAGACAGAAAGAAGAAGAAAAATATATACAGCCAAGACATGCATCATGGTTTCATGGAGAGTTAGCCCCAAAATATAATGGGAATATATAGAGAGAATGGACTGACACTTGACATAACAGTCCTTCAATTTTCTTCTTACCATCTACCAAAGAGGTTATAAAAGATAGAAACATATAGAGAAAGGGCAGTTCTATAAACATTTCAACCATATCAATCACAACTCCTTAATACTAAAATGATATGGGGTCGGCTTAACATGAACCGTTTATATAAGAGCAATGAAAAAGTCCAAGTAGTGAGAAAGTCTAAAATGAAGCTATCTAAACATTCGAAAAATATCACCTATCTTTTTATATCAAAATGCATCTCAATCATAAAGGCCAAACATCCGAGAATCACAGTATATATGGACCAAGAGACTGAGTTTAATTTTGCGAAGTTCGTTGCCTTTACTTACAAATTAAGAAGCCTATAGGAGAGTACACTTTGCAAGATTATTAAATTATAATAGCCCATATACGAGATACGACAGTTCATGTGAATCGACCCCAAATAGATTTGCGACTAAAGCACTGTTGTTGATGGTAACGAGTAATGCAAGATGAGTAATAACTAGTAACTAGTACCTGAAGAAGCACTTTCATCATGTACAATGAAGCTGACGTGGGATGGACAAACCATCTGTTCTCCATTTAACCCTGTAATAGTATTAACAATTAACGAACAATGCACTCCCCACAAAATAAACTCCAAGCTGAACACTAATATATAAAAAAAAAAAAAAAAAAAAAAAAAAAAAAGTATACATTAACAATTTACCAAGTTTCGGGCGTAATAGTTGCACAAACTTAATTAAGTAAGTTGGCGCGCGGAACCTTAATTTCACAATATGTAAATTATCACGTCTATATTATGCAACGGTGACCAATAATCCCAACTCTTGCAGTAATTAGTCAAAGAAATATCACGTCATTTTAACGTCACGAGTAGCCTAACAAGTTTCGGTCCACATAACAAAATCACATACGAGTAACAATAATTCGTCTACCTTTGCTTGTCGAATAAAATGATCAAATCTACACATAACATACAAAATAAAATGAGCTTCGGCCTCGCACATCCACCAATAACCCCAAATCGAGCACTAATAATTGATTATAAAAAAAAAACGTCACCAATAGCCTAATAATCAAGTCCGTAACAAGTTTCGGTCTAGATAACAAAATTTCACACCAGTAAAAATAGTAAAAAGTAAAAAAAAAACAAGAAATCAGAGAAGATTATTTCACCTGTAAGGGTAAGTGGAGTAAAAGGATCATGAGGCGGAGGAAAGAGAAAATGGAGGGAACCGTCGCAACGGGGGAAGAACAACCTCAGACAACCGTTCTTAAAATGCGACTCGAACTCCACGTCGGCGAGGTCACGGTCAACGACGACGTAACCACCGTAGACTCTAGTGTCGGATTCGGGTTCGGACCCGGGCCAACCCTGAGAAGGAAGGGCTTTGCCGGAGAAAGTGACGGTGCGGGTGTCGTTGTACTTGACCACCTTTACGCCGTCGTTCGGTACACCTGGCATGTCAACCCGAATAAACAGCCCGCGCCTGGCCCGACGGGCTTCGTAAGCTCCACGTGGCGCTCCGCATTTTCTCACGCATTGGTATGGGTGTGGCTTCCCGGTAACCTCTGCATTTCGGATCAAACACACAGTAATTTTTAAGTAATTACTACAGTAACTAATTACCAAAATTAATGATACAGTGGAGCTGTGGAGAGAGAGAGAGAGAGGAGAGAGAAAAACCAGAGGAAGGAGAAGATGAAACAGTTGAGCCTGACATGGTGTGTTGTGGACTTTGGGAAGAAGAGTATGGAAGAAGAATGATATATTTTATTACTCCGTATCACTTTATATTTGGGGAGTATAAATGTACTGAACTGGTGAGGAAAAGAGGTGGTTTTTTTATTGAGAAGCTTGCTAAATGTTGTGTGAGTGTGCAACTAGTATCTAATACGGAGTCAGTTATAAGTCCAACGGCTTTTTTTTTTTTTTTTTTTTTTTAGGAAATTTTTTAGAATAACTTATCCGTGATCTCACTATATGAATCGAACAACTACACAATGTACCATACTCGTAGAGACGTAGAGTGTATTGTGGTTTGAAATTTTAAAATGACATAAGAATATTATAATTTATAAGCCTTGATGGTAAATATAGTGACGATAAATTGAGACTTGACCCAATATAACAAACCGAATACGTTTTCATGATTCAAACTGCCCTTGGAAGAAAAGTTGGAGACATACACATTGATTCCGTATTAGTACACAAACAGGTCTATATATAGAAACTAATCCTGTTGTAAGAAGTGCAATCACCTATGATTTCTGGTAACAAGACATCAGTTATTACGGACAGGACGGAGTTTCTGACTCTTTGGTGCAATTTTCACTGCTGCAGGGACATGCTCAATGATGACAGTGGAGGAATGCAAGTCTCCACTTTGCCTTGTCATGAGGCAGTGAATAACAGGTTTTGTATCAGAGTTATTATCACTCTTGCGAAACAACAACCTCAGAACACCATTTTCATTCTCAAACCGGACCAAACTGTAATTACAGCACCCACAAGTTGGTATTATAGACCCAGAGTATTCCCGACCAGCCTCATCAAAGCGTGAGTAATACTCATTCTTGGACGCTGTAGCTCCATACACCACCTCCTTGTAAGTGCCATTGGTCTCGAGGACCACAGAAGTTTTCTCGCAGGTATCTGGAACATCCAGTCTAATGTAAATCAGCTCGTCTCCTGACAGCAGGTCTCCGGAATCTCCACACTCTACTATAGCAACCTCGTGCGTAGACACCCCTCTTATCCCGCTCAGCTGGTATGGGTTGATGTCTTCTGGAGCGCCACCTGCCAATCTTATGCCTGAAATGACAAGATTCATCGTTAACTAAGACAAAATCTAGGGCATAACTCATCTCTGTATTCTGATGTCCACTGCCTAAATGTCAAGTAATGAGTTTTCAATTTCTCACCATCTACTAAAAGAGGTCATAAAAGATAGAAACATGTTGAGAAAGGATAATGATTATTCCAATCATTGTTTTGTGGACAACTTTTCATCCCCCCAAACAGAAAACGTCTTAGTACCAAAATGATGTGGGGTCGGCTTAACATGAACCGTCATATAAGAGCAATAGTAAGTTGAATGTAGCGAGAGAGTCTAGCCTAATACCAAAAGTGCTATTAGCGTAGCTAGTTCAAAACCTTGGCATTTGACAATAACTAACTTAACCTCTCCCCATAAACTGAAGCTAGCTACACATGCAAAAAATGAACCCTATAATTCTATGGATAGATTCTGCTAGTTTATTTTTACAAAGTTTGTTCTATTTCTATACATATTACGATGCTAAGGTGAGTACACTTTTAATTTGCAAGCTTATCACATCATTATAGTCCATACGACAATTCATGTGAACCGACCACAAATCTATTTGCGACTAACACAATGTCGTTGATGATAATGAGTACCTGAAGCGGAAGCACTTTGATCAGAGTCATCATGTGCAATGAAGCTAATATACAAGGGACAATCACACTCTTCTTCTCCACCTTCAACTGTATTAATAACCAACAACACAATGTCACAATCTCTCACCACAAAAAGAATACCGAGTATTTCACAAACTACCAATTTAGAATGTTTTGGGCGTAACCGTTGCACAAACTTTCGTAGCATGCAGAACTTGGGCTAGCCGGCCCATACTCCCCCTCCCCCAGGTTCACAAAATGTAAGTTATCATGTCTAGATACAAATTAAATGAGCCTTGGCATATATAGTGAAATCCACATTGCCAATATACATCCATCTCCTAGTGCAACGGTCACCAATAATCCAAAATCGCACACCAATTGGTCAAAAACACATCATGCCATTTTCATGTCAGGGTCTCACGGATAGCCTAACAAGGACTTCTGGTCTAGATAACAAAATTTTACATACTCCGCAACAATCTTTCATCTAACGGTTTCTTGTGCAGTAAATTAATTATCACGTCTACACATAGCATATCGCATAATGAAAATGCACAAAGCCAACTTAAAAGTTTTGACCAACATCCACCCACTCCACCAGTGCAACAGTCACCAATAAACCCCAAATCGATCACAATTCACGCATTTTCACGTCACGAATAACCGAATAAATCCGTAACACAATCATTTACCTGTGCAGTAAAAAAAAAAAAAAAAAAAAAAAAAAAAATCAGAGAAGATTGATTTTACCGAAAACGTGAAGAGGAGCAGAAGGTTTGTTATCTGGAGGAGAGAGAAAATGGAGGGAACCGTCGCAACGGGGGAAGAACAACCTCAGACAACCGTTCTTAAAATGCGACTCGAACTCCACGTCAGCAAGGTCACGGTCAAGGGCGACGTAACCACCGTAGACTCTGGAGTCGGATTCGGTTTCGAACCCGAGCCAACGCGGCGGAGGTGGTGGAGTTTTGCCGGAGAAGGTGACGGTGCGGGTGTCGTTGTACTTGACTACCTTAACGCCGTCGTTCGGAACACCGGGCCTGTCGACCCGAACGTACAGCCCGCGCCTGGCCCGACGGGCTTCGTAAGCTCCACGTGGCGCTCCTCTTTTGCTCTGGCATTGGTATGGGTGTGGCTTCCCGGTAATTTCTGCATTTCGGAATTAACACGCAGTAAATTTAAGTTAATTACCATGGTAATTCATTAATTATTACAGTGAATGAGGAGAGAGAATTACCTGAAGAAGACGAAGTAGCAGCTGACATGGTGTGTTGTGGACAGATTTGGGGAGGAAAAGTGAGAAATCACTGACTTTTTTTTTTTCTTTTGGATGAAATTGAAAAGGCGTGGTAAATTGGTAATGGTAATTGACAAACTGAACTAGTGAGGAAGTTTAGAGGTGGTTTTGTTGATTGCGTGTGTCGTACGACTTTTTTTTTTGTGTTAATTTTGTGGAAGGATCTCACAAAAACGCAATCAGCTTTTCACAATATTTCGGTTTTGTTAAAATAATAACACGAGGTTATACGATGTAACTTATAAGCTTTAACAGTCCGGTTTGTTTAAATGACACAAGGTTGTATGGAGTAACTTACAAGCTTCAATGGTAAATTTTGACGGAAGGGAAGAGAATTTGTAGTACATATAGATTGTGTTGTTAGTGCGGTCATTCTAGAGTTTGACAATGACATGGACTATAAACATCAAAGTGTAATGAACACGCTGAGCAAGTATATCAATTTTTCTGGTTCACTCTTCAAACAGAGACTCACATTATGCACCTGGAATCAATGACAACTCATCCATAAAATGAAACCACATTCGATCTAACAAACCGAGTACGTCATCACGATACAATTTGCCAGTGGAACAAATGCTAAAGACATGGGAGTACATTGTTCCGTAGTACATAACTATAATAGAGGATTATGAAGTATTCTGGAGAATTCCGGTTAAGGAATATTATGTGTGTTTAGGAATATGATATATTAGAATATGTGTTTAGGAATATATTGTGTGATAGGTTTTATAAGGGTCAAATCATATATTAGTATAAATAGGGATTAACCTAAGGTCATTATTGTAAGCAAGTTATTATTACGAATTATAGTGAGTTTATGAGATTTTACAATTGTGTACGTTATAATTCTTATAAACTACATAGTACATACACACTTACACAGATAGACATAGAAACTAGGGCAATTGCTTGGATTTCTACCAATGAGAATTCAGATATCACATTCACGAAGAGGGTAAAAGTTCGGATTCAATCCAAGCATATTTCCAGGAACTTGGACTGTCGAGGTATGCAAATGTCCACTTTGCCTTGAAGGGTTAATGTGGCATTTAACAGCAGGGTTTGGATCAGGGCCATTACGGACATGGCGAGTGCTCTGATTCCTTGCTTGAACTCTAAATGTTCCAGCAGGCACATGCTCAGCATTCTCAGGGTTCTAAAGGAAGTGTGTAACAGGTTTTGGATCAGGGTTATCACTCTTACGAAGCAACAACCTCAGCACACAATTTTCATTATCAAACTTGTCCACAGTGTAGTTGCAGCACTTACAAAGTGGTACTATATTCCCAGCGTATTCTCGTTCAGCCTCGTTAAAGCGGGAGTAGAACTCATTCTTGGACACCTTAGCTCCATACACCAAATCCCTTTTACTGCTAAAGTTCTCTAAGACCACAGAATATTCCTGGCAGGTATCAGGAACATCCAGCCTGATGTAAATCATCTGATGGTCTCCACCCTCTGCATTCACAACCTTCTGCTCATACACCCCTCTTACCCCACTCAGCTGGTATGAGTTGATGTCTTCTAGAGAGCCACCTGCCAATTTTATGCCTGAAATGTTGGGAAAATGGGCACAACTACTAGCGGAAGCAACAAAAAAACCCAAATACCCCTTTCGTGTTACTAGATGGACAATTAACACTACCAACCAATCTACTTGAACCTACCAACAATATAGCACAACTATGGTGACCAAAACAGCCCCCCCACACATTCAACAACGACAATCAAGTGAGACACAAGATATACGTGGAAACCCAATGCGGGAGAAAACCACAAGTACCGTAAGCCGGTACCAAGCCCTTCCACTAATCAATCAATAATCAATGGGATACAACAATACAACCTCCCTAGGCTCACCTAGAGGCAACCACTATCTCAAGGTAACAACCTTGGCACAACCAACCACAACTACTTCACTAACAAGTGAGAAAAAACACCAAAATACACCAAAGAAGAGTGAAACGAAAATACCACTTAGAGATGTCGAAAGACCTCCAAACTTGGCAGAAATGAAGCTCCCATATACACTAGCATCCTCCCCAAATTTCGTTGCAATACGAGCTCGTTCGGGGCTCGAAACAGCCACTCAAAATCTGGGTTTTGAGGGTTATACGGGTTTGCTCTTCTTCCCTCTTTTTCTCTCTTTCTCTCTCTTTGTGTATGTGTTTGTGGTTGTTGTCCTCTCTCTAATTTTCTGCCCTCAAACACACCCCTATATGTTTGGCAAAGCTTCTTCAAGAAGCCACTCATTAGTAAGGGTAAAATGGTCTTTTTCCCCTTACTTGCTAAACTCACATAAAATGAGTTCTTCCTCCTTATGGAGGGATATCCCAACAAATCTCCCCCTCACGACATAAGGAGAAGCCTATCACACCCGTTTCTTCCTACAAGCATTCAACTTGTTTTCGGGCAAGGTAAAAGTAACTCTCTTGGATACATCACCAACAACACTCAATTTCTCACATTGCCTCAACAACATGGACTTTGTTGATAATTCACAAATCCAAAGATAACCAACATCATTCACACCATATCTCACTACATGTTGTGAGCTTCCCATTTTGAACATCCGCTCACCTTTCTTAGATGTTCCATTGCCCTTAAGCAACTTTACCGGCTCTCTAGTAGGACTCTCATGCAAGGCTTGCGGTTCTTCTCGCATGGCTTGTACCCACTTCTTTTGATGCACCTCAACATTCCGGTAGCTAACTCCAACTTCTCTAACAAGAGGCATCCCTAGTGGTGGATGTGAAAACCTATGCTCAACAAGAGTAGGTTTCACCACTTTGCTCTCACAAGCAACATCACCACAAAAATTCATCCTTCTTCTTTCTCCCCCATGATCAAGACACCCATGATCAACACATATACCATTAGGAGAAAGAGATATACCATTAGGGAGGATATTTATACCTTTCTTACCATGATCAAGCTTCGGCTCCATGAAAGAATTAGACGCATCACTCTTCTTCCCTTTGCACACTCTAGCTTGCATCAAGTAGCTATTACTTTGTTTCTTACCCCGAGCCACAATCAATGAACCTTTGGTAAGCTTCCACATATCATTACCAAAACGGCTCATATAACCATTTCCATCCAACTTTCCCACGGAAACCAAATTCACGCGAACATCGGGAACGTGCCTAACATTCTCAAGCAACAATTTGCAACCAAGTGTAGTCTCCAAGCAAACCGTACCCATGCCGGCAACCTTGGACAACTCACCATTTCCCATTCTTACATAGCCATAATCACCACTAGTGTAAGAAGAGAAACACTTCACATGTGAAGCGTAATGATACGAAGCCCCCGAATCAACAACCCAAGAACACTCTTGGAATGACATATCAAGGCTAGTATCATCACCAACGAAAAATAGCTCATCACTAGTTGCAAATGCGGAGGTGTTATCATCATCACTATCACTATCCCCCTTGGAATGTTGGCCTTTCTTCTCTTTCTTCTTCCCTTTGTCACGTTTCCATTTCCGGCATTGGAATTTCTTATGTCCGGGCTCATCACAATAATAACAAGTAATACCATTCTTCGATTTTGATTTCCCCCTAGATTCCGATCAACTATCATCACCCTTTCTACTTGTGCTTCTTCCACGACTTAGGCCTTCCGCAACATTTGCCCCCGAATAATCCGAAGAGGAACCCATATTCTTCCTTCTACCCTCTTCATTCAACAAACTCGACTTCACAACATCCATTGTGAGCTTTCCTTCCGGGGCCGAGTTACTAAGTGACACCACAAGAGTATCCCACGTTTCCGGCAAAGAACTAAGAAGCAATAATGCCTGCAACTCATCATCTAACAACAATTTCATTGCCGACAATTGATTCACATAACCTTGAAAATCATTCAAGTGTACAACTACACTCTCACCATCCTTGTATTCTAATTTCACAAGTCTTCTCATAATTGAGGCTTTATTCAAGGCGTTCTTTCTAGCATACGTGGACTCAAGTTTCTTCCACATTACATAAGCATTAGTGTCATTAGCAACATCCGACAAAAACGACGAATCAACAAATTGCCTAATGTAGCCAACGGCTTTACGGTTCAAAAGATTCCATTCTTTCTCAACTACACCGGTTGGTACCTCTTCACACAAGATGGGTTCATACAAATCTTTACAATAAAGAAGGTCCTCCATTCGGGTCTTCCATGTGGAATAATTCCCCGAATTCAAAGGATCCATCCCACGAGTAAGGCTTTTATCATCCATCTCTACCAAGTAACACAAGCATCCACAAGCCACAAACCCGTGACTCTGATACCACTATGTTGGGAAAATGGGCACAACTACTAGCGGAAGCAACAAAAAAACCCAAATACCCCTTTCGTGTTACTAGATGGACAATTAACACTACCAACCAATCTACTTGAACCTACCAACAATATAGCACAACTATGGTGACCAAAACAGCCCCCCCACACATTCAACAACGACAATCAAGTGAGACACAAGATATACGTGGAAACCCAATGCGGGAGAAAACCACAAGTACCGTAAGCCGGTACCAAGCCCTTCCACTAATCAATCAATAATCAATGGGATACAACAATAGAACCTCCCTAGGCTCACCTAGAGGCAACCACTATCTCAAGGTAACAACCTTGGCACAACCAACCACAACTACTTCACTAACAAGTGAGAAAAAACACCAAAATACACCAAAGAAGAGTGAAACGAAAATACCACTTAGAGATGTCGAAAGACCTCCAAACTTGGCAGAAATGAAGCTCCCATATACACTAGCATCCTCCCCAAATTTCGTTGCAATACGAGCTCGTTCGAGGCTCGAAACAGCCACTCAAAATCTGGGTTTTGAGGGTTATACGGGTTTGCTCTTCTTCCCTCTTTTTCTCTCTTTCTCTCTCTTTGTGTATGTGTTTGTGGTTGTTGTCCTCTCTCTAATTTTCTGCCCTCAAACACACCCCTATATGTTTGGCAAAGCTTCTTCAAGAAGCCACTCATTAGTAAGGGTAAAATGGTCTTTTTCCCCTTACTTGCTAAACTCACATAAAATGAGTTCTTCCTCCTTATGGAGGGATATCCCAACATGAAACGACAAGATTCATCGTCAACAAATGTCTCATGTCTGAATTCTGATGTCTATAGTCTAATAATGAGTTACCAGATAAGTATGTTTAGGCTCCAACTCTCCAAGCACTCCATTGCAGAGATTAATGTGGCCACCTTACTGATTAAGCTAGAACACGAACTTTGATAGTAGTCTCCAGTAGGGAGGGGGGAAGCAAAATAGTCGAGTGTGGAATTCCACAGCAGAAACGGACTGAGGGTCACCTTACATCGGAACTGAACAATGAATTACAAAAAGAGCACGAAATTAACAGCCCAGTTTTCTTCTTAGCATCTACTTAAAGCAATCACAAAAGATAGAAACGTATAAAAATAGAAATAGGACAATTCTATACTTCGATTACCATCTCAAACATTGTTTTGTCATGTGGACAACTTTTCATTACAGCAACAACAACAAAGCCTTAGTACCAAAATGAAACGAGGACCCGTCATATAAGAGCAATAAAACATTGAATGAAAGAAGCGAGAAATACTAACTTAGTACCAAAAGGGCTATCACTGCAGCTAGTCAAAACGTTGGCATTTGAAAATACCGAACTTTACCCCATAAGAGATTGGTTGGATAAAATGATTTCATTCTCAAATCCTATGTTTGGGAACTCAAGAATTTGGATTTGTATCAAAATCTTTGGAATTTGATTGAATTTCTCTCTAGTGTAAAACAAATGACACCCCAATAGCCCTCCTTTCGAAATCCCACCATCCATCTCCCGAACATTGGATTTATAGTTGAATTCCACATTCTCAAATGATAGATTTCAAATGACTACAAATTTTCAAATTCTTGTTTCGAAACACTACCTAAAAAAGAAGGTAGCTAGAGCATTCACAAAAGAAAAGAAAAGAAAAGAAAACCTTACTCAAGGCCACAATTCCTAACAACCCATCATCTCAATTTTATTTCCAAATGCCTCCTTAATCACAAAGGTCAAATCGATTGCAATGAGTCTGCGTACACCGCTTTTACATCTAAGAATTACACGAAGGACCATCTTAGAATTGTCGTTGGGAGGTTTAGTGCGGCTAAGCAGCAGCATCAACATAACCATCAAAGCGTAAAGAATACACTGATGACTTAGAAAAACAAATACTAGATTGATGATATACTGTACACCAATCTTTTTGGTTCACTCTCGAGACAGATTGACATTATACACCATATCATAAGTTCATAACTATAATCCATGTGCTCAAATGAGATCTGTTAAAGCACGATCGGGTCTGGGCCGCACCCGCACGGAGGAGAAAGAGTCCACGTCATAAGCCCAAGGAGGTTCCATCCTAAAACCAATTGGCAATAGGTGGAGTAACTCCTTGGTTTATAAACACTCCCCCTCACGTGTGAGTTCCCTTATTACTCAGCAGACTGGGCTTGGGGATAACCGGGGCTCTTCTAGCTCTCTTCGGTTCCCACATCTCTTGCCCATCTGCGCAGACTGGACCTTCACAAGCTCACCGGGGCTCTTCTAGCTCTCTTCGGTGGCATCGCAAATCGGGGTTATCCTAGCTCTCTTCGGTTGCGTAAACTTGATCCATCTGCAACTGGCCCAGTTCATCTTCTAGAGTCTCAGGTCTTTAACCATGGGCTCTGATACCATGTTAAAGCACGATCGGGTCTGGGCCGCACCCGCACGGAGGAGAGAGAGTCCACGTCATAAGCCCAAGGAGGTTCCATCCTAAAACCAATTGGCAATGGGTGGAGTAACTCCTTGTTTATAAACATATCAACTCTCTCCTCTTTTTCCAATGTGGAACACTCACAGGTGGAGCTCACTCTAATAAGATCAATCCCGATATAACAAACCGCATACACCGATTTAATCATCGTGATTCAAACCAAACCTTGGAACAAAAGCGGGAGGCATACATATTAATCCGTAGTACATACACAGGTCTATATATAGAAACTAATCCTGCAGTAAGAAGTGCCTGCCATCACTTTGATTCCCAACAGCAAGACATCAGTTTTTACGGATTGCCTGCTGGAAGTTCCGATGCCTTAGTTCAAATACCCAGGTTGAGCGATAATGCTCAAGAATGTCTAGTGTAGAGGGTTGCAGATCTGCGTATTGCCTTGAAGGGGTCATGCGGCATGGAGCAGGGTTTCGATCAGAGTTATTACAGACAGGCTGGGAGCAGGTGCACCGATGCGTTGGTTCAATTTTAATTTTTCCTGCCACATGCTCAATCATCTCGAGTTTGGAGGGTTGCACCAGTCTACCATGAGCTGCAGGGATCATGCGGCAGTGAAGAGCAGGGCTCGGATCAGAGTTATTATCACTCTTGCAAACCAACAAACTAAGAACACCATTTTCATTCTCAAACCTGACAAAAATGTATGTACAGCACTCGCAATTTGGCATTATAGTCCCGGAGTATTCCCGACCAGCCTCATCAA
This sequence comes from Spergularia marina, assembly GCA_963680865.1. Taxonomy (NCBI): domain Eukaryota; kingdom Viridiplantae; phylum Streptophyta; class Magnoliopsida; order Caryophyllales; family Caryophyllaceae; genus Spergularia; species Spergularia marina. The sequence continues at coordinate 5,659,344 of OY804545.1, read as the reverse complement.
AACGGGAGTAGTACTCATTCTTGAATGCAGCAGCTCCGAAAACAACCCCCCTGTTACGGTGCATGTTATCCAAGATGGCAGAACTTTCCTCGCAGGTATCAGGAACATCAAGTCTAACGTAAATCAGCTGGTCTCCGCCCTCAACATTCATAACCTTGTGCTCATACACCCCCCTTACCCCACTCAGCTGATATGGGTTGATGTCTTCTGGAGTGCCACCTCCCAGCATTATTCCTGAAACGACAAGATTCATCGTCAACTAAGATGTCCAACGTCTAATAATGAGTGAACAGAATATGAGATACTTATGTTCAGGCTTCAAGCCTTCCATTGCATGCGAAGAATAAGTTGGTAAAAGACCGACATTAACATAGTCTGAGGAGAAGTGGAAACAACAATTACAGTGCAGTAAATGGAGATCTGCAGTTGTTGGTTAAGTTCAGCACATAAACCATGCTTTATTAGAGCCTCAATCAGTAGAAAAGCAAACAAATGATGAGGGTCACCTTACATCAAGATTAAGCATTCCAGAATACCTAGCTTGACTTTCCCTTAGAAAAACCTAAAGAAGCTAGCTAGAACATTCGATATACTAAGACGAATGCTATGGCAATCTTATGCCTGAAAAGACAAGATCCATCGAATCATCATCAACTAACACAAATTCAGGGTTTGTCTGAATTCTCATGTCCACCCTTTTATGATGAATAAAAGGATGCAAAATCAGATATATATGTTCAGGCATCACGCCTTTAATTGCGTAGATTAACGTGGCCGCCTTACTGGTTACTGCTATAAGCTAAAACACTAATTTTACCATAGTAAGTAATCGCAATAACTACATTACAGTATATGGACATTTCTTTAGTTGTTCACCAAGTTCTGCATATAAGCCATCCTTGCACAAAGCATCAATCAGCGGAAAAGCAAACAAGTCGAGAGGAAACGTAACTCTATTGCATAAAAGGAAGCTAGCTAAAACATTCGAAAAACTGCACCAGGGTCCAGGCCACCATTCCTAACAACACATCATCCATCTTTTATTACCAAATCCATCTTCAAAGTCTCAAACACAAAGGTCGAATTGAGCTTTTAAGTACACTGCCTTCAATTTATATCTACGAATTCTACCTAGAGATCAAGAGCTAAGTATAAAAAATCTACCAGTAGGTTTTGTGAGAGATCGTCTTTCAATAATTTATTGAGAGACCAATTATGTTATTTACATCGTGACCTTGTTTATATAATTAGGGACCGTTATACTACTTTTGGTTATCGTTTTAGTTAAAGACTTAAACACTCAATCCAAGACTTGCAAAGGGGTTACTTTATGAATTCTAGCTAAGTTTATATGATTTGATCTTCCAAAATCATAGATAATGTGATTTATTATAATAAATTAATAAGATCACTAAAACTATCATCATGGTTACCATCAATGTAAAAGGAGTCCCTTTGTAACACAGACCGTCTTTTATGAGACTTTGAGTATGCTACTGTAATTTAGAAGCAATCATAAATTCATAACAAACCAATTTGCGACTGAAGCATTGTTGTTCATGTAATGAGTAAGTAATGCAAGATGAGTAATACTTACGGCCTGAAGCACTTTGATCAGGGTCATGCATTAGGACGGACAAACCATTTCTTCTCCATTTCGCGCTGTAATGATAATCAACCACATAATGTCACAATCTCCCACCCCAAAACAAATTTCAAGCTTACGATTCTAAAAACAATAGAGGAAATTTTGGGCGTAACAGTTGCACAATTCTTTTAAAGTGGGAAAAACTTAATTATATGAGCCTCGCATAGTGAAATTATTGCACTATGTCAACTTCAAATTTTTGGACTCCCACCGCACTAATTGGTCAAAAACATATCACGGCATCTTCACCTCACGAGTTTTGGTCAAGACAACAAAATTTCACATACGGAGTAACAAGTAACAACCCATTCAATCCCAAATCCCGCACTCATTGGTCAAAACATATCACGGCATGTTCACGTCACAAATAACTCAATACTCGGAAGTCCTAATACAGTACAAAAAATGTAAAAGAAAAATTATCACAACTAGCCTAGTGAAATTGCACGAAGCTACATTTTTGGTCGATCTAGATAACAAAATTCCACATAACAATCATATCATCTAGAGTAGCTTGTGCAGCACGTTACTAGTGTAAAACGGTAAAAGTAAAAAAAAAAAAAAAAAAAAAAAAAAAAAACAGGAAGAATATTTTCACCTACCTAAAACGTAAAATGGAGGGACAGGGTTGTAAATTGGAGGAGAGAGAAAATGGAGGGAACCATCACACCGAGGGAAAAGCAACCTCAGACAACCGTTTTTACAGTGCGACTCGAACTCCACGTCAGCGAGGTCACGGTCAATGACGACGTAGCCACTGTAGACTCTGGTCTCGGATTCGGGTTCGAACCCGGGCCAACGCGGCGGTGGAGCTTTGCCGGAGAAGGTAACGGTTCGGGTGGCGTTGTACTTGACCACCTTGACGGCGTCGTTTGGAACACCGGGCATGTCGACCCGAATTAAGAGCCCGCACTTGACCCGACGGGCTTCGTAAGCTCCACGCGGTGCTCCTGATTTTTTCTCGCATTGGTATGGGTGTGGCTTCTCTGTTACCTCTGCATTTCCAATCAATCAAACACAGTAAATTTTAACTAATTGTCTAATTACTGTACTAGTAATTAGTAGATTTTAATTAATTGTATAATTAACACAGTAATTAGTAATTAATTCAGTTGAGTGGGAGAGAGAAAAACCAGAGGAAGGAGAAGATGAAGCAGCTGAGCCTGACATGATGTGTTGTGGACTTTTTTGGGAATGAGGAAGAGTGAGGAAGAAGAATGATCTTTTATTTTCACTTTTTTAAATGGGATGGAAATGAAGAGGCGTGGTAAAAAAATTGGTAATGGTAACCGCCTAACTGATCTGATGACTTAATGAGGAAGCTTAGAGGTGGTTTGTTGTTTGAGAGGCTCGTTATATGAGGGCACTGTTATTAATGATAGTTGGACGAGGTGTATGTGTAGCCTTTTCCGTCAAACGACCTCTTAATTAGTGAAATGACATCAAATTGTAAGCTTTAATAGTAGACTTTGAGTTAAGACATGAACTATATACATTCGAGTATTCGAGTAAAGTGTAACGAACACACTGATCATATACATGAATCGTTTTGGTTTACTATTCACTTTACACGCAGAAATTCACATTATAACCATAAAAACAAATTTCAGGCTCCTAGGAACAGAAGCTCGAGACATACACATTAATCCGTAGTGGCGTAGTACATACACATACAGGTCTATGTCTATATATAGAAACTGATCCTCATCCTGCTGTAAGACATCAGTTATTACGGAAAGGCCGGAAGATCTTCACTGCTGCAGGCGAATACTCAGTAATGTATGTGGAGGAATGCAAGTCTCCACGGTCATGAGGCAGTGAATAACAGGTTTTGGATCAGAGTTATTATCACTTTTGCAAAGCAACAACCTCAGAACACCATTTTCATTCTCAAACCAGATCAAATTGTACTTACAGCACTCGCAATTTGGTCGTATAGACCCAGAGTATTCCCGAGCAGCCCCATCAAAGCGGGAGTAGTACTCATTCTTGGATGCCGTAGCTCCAAACAACAACTCCTTGTTACTGTTAATGTTGTCGAACACCACAGAATTTTTCTCACAGGTATCAGGAACATCCAGTCTAATGTAAATCAGCTGGTCTCCGCCCTCTACATTCATAACCTTGTGCTCGTACACCCCTCTTACCCCACTCGGCTGGTACGGGTTGATGTCTTCTGGAGAGCCACCTTCCAATTTTATCCCTGAAACGACAACATTCATCGTCAACTAAAACAAATTCAAGGCATACATACATGTCTCATGTCTGAGTTCTGATGTCCATTGTCTAATAATGAGTTAACAGATGCAAAATCAGATAAGTATGATCAGGCTTCAAGCCCTCCATTACAAAAAATTATTAATAATAGTCTCAGGAAAAGAGGAGCCTAACTCTGAGGAACAGCAAAAGAGTCGAGTGTGTAACTCCATAGCAGAAATGAACTGAGGGTTACCTTACGTCGAGACTAGACAATGAAAGACACAGAGAACAAGAAATTAAAGTTACAACCAAGACACCATGGTTCCTTAGAGAGTTCCCTAATATAATGGGAATAGAGATGATGAGTTGACACAATGACAATTGGTAGAAAAAACCTCCTCCATTTTCTTCTTACCATCTTCCAAAAGAGGTCGCAAAACATCAAAAAAATGTAGAGATTTAGGTTGGACAACTTTTCCTCCCAACAACAATGAAGCCTCCGAACTATAATGATTTAGTGTGGGATTAACATGAACCGTCTCATTGCGACTAAAGCAATGTTGTTGATGATAATGAGCAATGTAAGATTAGTAATACTTGCTACCTGAAGCACTTTGATCAAGGTCATCGTGTACAATGAAGGTCCTGTGGGATGGACAAACAACCTCTTCTTCTCCATTTGGCCCTGTATTAATAATAACCAAGAACACAATGTCACAATCTCTCACCACCAAATAAACTTCAAGCTTACGAAACTCATAAGAATTTAGGAACTTATATAAGTTCACAAATTTCACAAAATGCCAGTAAGTTATCATGTCAACATATAGCTTACATATTAACTAAGCCTAGTGCAACGGTCACCAATAATCCCAAATAGACAATCGTGTGCTAATTGGTACAATGCACGGCACAAAAAAAACCTAACAAGCAAGTCCCTAACGAGTTTTTGTTCTAGATAACAAATGATTGCCATGTCTACTGACTACTCAAAGCATAGCAATTAAATTTGACTGGCACATCGACTACGAATGCAACGGTTACCAATAGAGACGTGTTATACGTCGCACTAATTGGTCAAAAACATATCACGCCATTTTCACGTCACCAATAACCTAATAAAGTAACAAGTCCGTAACAAGTTTTGGCCAATCTTCTCACATCACAACAATCCATTCACTTGTACAGTAAAAAAAAAGTAAAAAAAAGCAAATAAAAATTAACCTGTATTAGTGAAAAGTGGAGTAACGGAGTTGTGAGAAGGAGGAGAGAGAAAATGGGGGGAACCGTCACAACGGGGGAAGAACAACCTCAGACAACCGTTCTTAAAATGCGACTCGAACTCCACGTCAGCAAGGTCGCGGTCAACGACGACGTAACCACCGCAGACTCTAGTGTCGGATTCGGGTTCGAACCCGGGCCAACCCGGAGAAAAAAGGGCTTTGCCGGAGAAAGTGACGGTGCGGGTGTCGCTGTACTTGACCACCTTAACGCCGTCGTTCGGAACACCTGGCATGACAACCCGAATAAACAGTCCGCGCTTGGCCCGACGGGCTTCGAAAGCTCCCTGTGGTACTCCTGCTTTTATCTCGCATTGGTATGGGTGTGGCTTCCCGGTAATTTCTGCATTTCGGAAATATTAACACACAGTAATTTTTAGCTAATTGATTTACCATGGTAATTAATTAATTCAGTTGAGAGACTAAGTGAGAGGAGAGAGAAAAACCAGAGGAAGGAGTAGATGAAGCAGCAGCTGACATTGTTGTGTGTTGTTGACGTTTTGGGGAAAAAACACTGAGGAATGAGACAGAGTGATCTGTTTTTTTTTTTTTTTTTTTTTTTTTTTACTTTTATTTTATTTTATTTGGGATGTATTAATCGACGAGGCGTGGTATATACCGGATGTATATTGGTAATGGTAACTTGGTAACTGCCTAACTGAACTGGTTATTAGTAATACGCGAGAATTAAAGTTGGCATAGTGGTTAGTAACTCGACGTGTCTAAGGATTGTCCCGATCTTTCAGTTATTTTTTGTGGAGCATATCATGATTTGTTGAATTGACACGAGGTTGTAAGCTTCAACGGTAAAGTACATTTTCATATGCATTTATCTCTTATTTTAGTAAATACATTTTCAATTACATTTTCCGTTTATAGTAAACTCTACCAACTCTATGAAAAAAATAACTTTAGGGGATCTAAATCCAATTTTAACATACAATCCATGTACCCAAACGAGACAAAACTCGATTTAACATACCGAGTACGTGATCATGATACAAAGTACCCTAGGAACAAAAGTTGAAGACATACACCTTAATCCGTAGTAGTATAGTACATACACACAGAAACACAGGTCTATACTAAATAGAAACTAATCCTGCTCTTGGAAGCAGCAGCAAGAAATCAGCAGATAACACGGTCACGGGCAGGCTGAAAGTTTCGATACCTTAACAGAAGAATCTCCAGTGTGGGGGGTTCCAACTCTATGCTGCCTTGAACGGGTGATGCGGGAGTGAATAGGGTTTGGATCAGAGTTATCACGGAGAGGCTGGGTGCTCAGATTCCTTAGACGAAGTTTCATTGTTCCAGACAGATGCTCAAGCATTTCGACTGTGGAGGGTTGCATATGTTTAGATTGGCTTGAAGGGATCCTACGGAAGTGGATAGCAGTATTTGGATCAGAGATACTGTGATCACTCTTGCAAATCAATACCCTAAGCACACCATTTTCATTCGCAAACCTGACCAAACTGTATTTACAGCACTCACAGGTTGGCGATATAATCCCAAAGTATTCTCGAACACCCTCATCAAAGCGGGAGTAGTACTCATTCTTGAACGCGGATGCTCCAAACACCAACCCCCTGTTACTGAAAAGGTTATCCAAGATCACAGAATGTTTCTCGCAGGTATCAGGAACATCAAGTCTAACGTAAATCATCTGGTCTCTGCCTTCCACATTCACAACCTTGTGCTCATACACTCCTCTTACCCCACTTAGCTGGTATGGGTTGATGTCTTCTGGAGCACCACCTGCCAAAGTAATGCCTGAAACGACAAGATTCATCATCAATTAAGATTAATGCAAGGCATAAATATCTCATGTCTAAAGAGCAGTGTCTAATAATGAGTTAGCAGAATATGAGATACTTATGTTCAGGCTTCCAGCCTTCCATTGCGAAGATTAATTTGGCTACATTACTGCTATAAGCTAAATTAAAAGAGCAACATTAACATAGTCTACATTTGATTAGATGTTTGTCGAGTTCAGCACATAAACCATCCTTGATCAGAGCCTCAATCAGTGGAAAAGAAAACATATCGAGCAAAAACCAGATGAGGTTCACCTTAAATCGAGACTAAACAAAGAAAGTTCAACTGAACAAAAAAACTACAGCCAAGAGACTATCACAAATGACATCTTCCTCCTGTCTGATTAAGGCCTTCTAACTTTGCTAAAAGATTTTCAGTTCATTTCTAGAATGTAGTATAGAGCAAGCTAAGGATGTGTTGGCGTACAAATGGTTTCGTACTTAAGTATAAAATTAAGGCAATGATAATGCTTTCTTTTTTGTAAAGTTGGTGGGTTGTGTAACTGTCCCAATATAATGGGAACAGAGATACCAGTACTTGATTTTCTTCTTACCTTTTTACTACAGGATAAAACACATAGATAAAGGCAACTCCTATTAACAATCTATACCATTGTCTTGTGTAACAATCTTTCATCATACTTAGTACTACAGGGACTGGTTGCAGTAGTGTAGCTAGTCCAAAATGTTGCAATCCCCAATACCTAGCTTGAGTTGCCCCATAGAAAACTAATACTACTCCGTAAGAAGCTAGCTAGAACGTAAGATATACTACTAAGACGAAAGTTATGGGCTTGTAGCAATTGTATGCCTCAAACGACAAGAATCATTGTCAACCAAGACAAATTCATCAAGGCATAAATTTCTCTTCCCTGAATTCTGATGTCCAGGGTCTAATTCCGAGTTAACATATGCAAAAGCAGATGTGAGATATGTGTGTTCAGGCTCCAAGCCTTTCATTGGAATAGAGACATATAATGGGTTGACAATTGAAATACCAGTCATTCATTTTTCATCTTACCATCTACTAAAAGAGGTCACATCAAAGATAGAAACAATTCTATTACCATCTTAACCATAGTTTTGTGGATAACTTACCATACACAACAAGGCAACAAAGCTAATAACCAAATTGAATCGGGATCACCTTATCATGAACCGTCTTGTCTTGTACAATAAGAGCAATAAAAAGTTGAAAGTAACGACAGAGTCTAGCTTAATTAGTATCAAAAGGGTCCGGTACCATAGCTAATTCAAAACGTTGGCATTCGACAATACCTAGCTTGCCTTGACTCTCCCGGTCACCCCATAGATAAAATAAAAAAGAAGCTAGCTAGAACATTAGATATACTACATCAGGCCACCATTACTAATCATTACTAGGGTAAGAAGGGCTAAAACAATGGGAAAATGAGAGAAATGTCCGTGGTGGAGGGATGAGCAAAGCGATGAAGGATTGAAGGGGCAAAGGGGCGGGAGGGTAATAGTTACCCACCTCTCCCCTAGGGTAATGCATCTCTCATTTTCCCCGTGTTTTAACCACTACTACCGTAGTAATGATTATTTCCAATCCAGGCAAGCCCTAGCAAGTAACAACACATTATCAATCTATATTTCCAAAATCATCCTCAATCACAAATGTCTAAGAATTACACTAAAGGCCACAAGACCAAGTTCCCATTACAATGGTTAAAAAAAAAAAAAAAAAAAGTAAGTGGCAAATAATGAAACCATGGAAAGAATCTCCAACTAAGCAGAAGTTCTGAATTTTATCCAATTCGGCCGTTTGAACTAAAGTCATGGTTTTAACAATACAATCCATACGACAGTTCATGTAAGCCGACCACAAATCAATTTACGATAAATAATAATTGAATGGCAGGGAAGTAATAATTACTACCTGAAGCACTTTGATCAGGGTCATGTCTAATGAAGGACGTGATGGACGGACAACTCTCTTCCCCATCCTGCCCTGTAATCGTAACCCAACAATACAATGTCACCACAAAAAAAACAAACCTCCTTTAAATAGACGTATGACCCATTTATCGACCACACGAACACGAACACGAACACGACCCGGACACGATCTCGTTTATTTGCCAGTGTCTAAGTAAACAATTGAGCATGTTTTGGGCCTAATACTAGTTGCACAAACTTCTTGCGGTTTATTATGTAACAGTAAAAAAAAGGTAAAAAGTAAAACACAAAAGAACTTTATTTTTTTACCTGGGGTAATAGGGTTTAGAGGGGGAGGAGAGAGAAAATGGAGGGAACCATCACAATGAGGGAAGAACATTCTGAGAGAACCGTGTTTACAGTGCGTCTCGAAGTTGACGTCAGCGAGGTCACGGTCAATGACGACGTAACCACCGTAGACTCTGGTGTCGGATTCGGGTTCGAAGCCGGGCCAACGAGTAGGTGGTGGAGCCTTGCCGGAGAAGGTAACGGTGCGGGTGTCGTTGTACTTGACAACCTTTACGCCGTCGTTTGGAACACCAGGCATGTCGACCCGAATGTACAGCCCGCGCCTGGCCGGTCGGGCTTCGTAAGCTCCACGTGGTGCTCCTGAGTTTCTCTCGCATTGGTATGGGTGTGGCTCCCCAGTTAACTCTGCATTTCGGATCAATCAAACACAGTAACACACATACAGTAAATTCAAAGTAATAAGATATTTACGATGGAATTAAATACAGTATATATAGTGAGGAGAGATTGAGAGAATGACCTGAGGAAGGAGAAGATGAAGCAGTTGACATGGTTTGTTGTAGAAGCTAAGCAATCAAAGTATCAGACTGACTTTATTTTCACTTTTTTATTGGGAACTTGAATGAATGAATTGAAGAGGCGTGGTAAATTGGTAACCATCACCGCCTAACGGGTAAAAAATATGAAGAGGTGGTTTATTCACTTTGTTGAGGAAGCCTGTTAAATGACGCACCGTTACTACTATCTCACAAGTCAGTAGAAGTCACAAGCTACACATAAACACATATTCACATGTACACATCACACATGGATTATAAACTTGTTTGTTTAAATCACACTGCGGTTGAGTGCCACGTAGCCACCGTAGACTCTTTCGGAGGAGTCTTAGGTTGTCCCACACAACCGGAGCCTTGCCGGTGAAGGTTAAGGTTTGATTTTCGCTTTACTTTTTGAACTTGATGTGCCCGATTGGGACGCCCGGAATGTCGACCCGGACATAGAACCCGCCCGGAACTTGTCGGGCCTCGTATGCTCCTTTTGGGCCTGGTAGGTCTATGCATTGGTATGGGTGTTGCTAGGGGTGAGCAAAACCGGGTACCCTGTTATTCGGGTACCCGAAAACAGGGTACCCGCTTTGAAAATTGCTAAAAATTGATACCCGTACCCGACCCGAAATAAACCGGATACCCGGTTTTCGGGTACCCGAAAAATAGGGTACCCTAATTTCGGGTACCCATACCCGGAATTTCTTAATTTGCAACTTTAAATTGTCAACACTCAAGGACGCGCAACTTGAAAGTTATACAAATGAAATCGAATGCTTGTCCACTTATGGGTCGGATGATGGATTTCTACCAAATGTACGAGTGTGTCGACTTTTTTAGCTTCAAACATTAAGTTTAGTAGGATTTTTATACACAATATAAAGAGATCCGGGTACAAACCGGGTACCCGATTTGCTAATTTCAATACCCGTACCCGACCCTAATTTATGTAAAATAAAGCGGGTCGGGTACCCGACCCGGTTAATACCCGGAAAAACTGGGTATTAAAATTCGGGTACCGGGTCGGGACCGGGTACTTAAACCGGGACGGGTATTTTTGCTCACCCCTAGGTGTTGCAGTACCTGAGTTTCTATCAGATGCAACAAAAAACAAATGAAAGTTAATAATTAGTTTAGTTTCGGCGCATAATAGAAAAACTGTAAAGGTTATAATTAATTGTTATTCTATGCGTTTGTTGAAATCTCGATACGAAATTTAAACTAAACGTAAATAATTAATTAGTAAGAGTTAATGATAAGTGGGTTGAAGAGATTGGACCTTGGGAAAGGGAAGAAGGTGAGGATGAAGAAACCATAAAGTCAAAAAATTCAGAGAAAAGTAAAGATGAAGTATTGGTGAAAGGACTGGTAGTGTAATGGAAAAGGTAAGGCCAGGCTACTGTATGATTTGAGGGTTTAGGAGAGGGATTTTGGATGGTCTATGATTATGACACGTGAAAAAAAGGAGAGAGACTGTAGATTTTGGCTTGTAATGTACACGTTGAGTGTCACGGTCCCAAATTTGGAGTGACCGTGATGCGCCCCCTCGTCGGTTCTCCTGACGAGGAAGTAAGCAATTCTTAATGCGGACAAGCAACTCACGGGGTGGACAAGTACTCGTGGGGGATCCCCCACTCGTACAAGCCTAATCTCGGGACTGTGAATTGAGTGACTCTCCGGACCGCTAGTCTCGGATCGAGCACAACCCACACATTCGATATTAACGTAGATCAAAGATCACAACAACAGCATTAACATCAAGCATCAACAAGGACAAAGTTGGAAATAGGAGAAAATTGATTTCATTGACTAGCTTCCCCTAAAGAGGGAAATTTACTTTTACACAACTCTTGCCTAGAGCTGGCAGCGGGCCGGGCCGTGTCGTGCCTCGTGCCGGCCCGTCGTGCCAAACCATCCCGAAGGCCCGGCACGTGCACGGGCTTCGTGCCTTCGGGCCGGGCTCGTGTCGTGCCCAAAATTTAAATCTCATCCCGAGCACGGCACGAGGCACGCGAGCACGTCGTGCTCGGGCCGGGCTCGTGCCTAAGGTCGGGCTTTGGTTCGGGCCTGTAGAAATGGAGTGTAATTTCACTTTTTTTTAAAAAAAATAGTATAAAAAATGGTAATTTCGGGCTTGGGCGGGCCGGCTCCCTCGTGCCTTGAGCGGGCCGGGCCTTCGTGTCGGGCCGTGCCAAGGCACGATCATTTCACCCAACAGAAAGTCGCGGCCCACCTCATGCCCGTCGTGCTTCGTGTGCAGCAGAGGGATACATTTGATTTCATGAAACTAAACTAAGTACAAGAATCCTAAAAACATGATATGAAAGACATTACAAGAAATAACTAAGTTACATGAAAAGAAACTAAGTAGTAAGACTTGAAAGACTTGGATCGTCACACTCACCCCCACTTGAACCAATCACCGTCCTCGGTGATGTTGTCGATGAAGCTTCACTCTTCAGGTGAGGTTGTCGGCAAACCCTTGGAACGGATGTTACCCCGCTTGTTCTTGATTCGGAGGGGATCTTCTGTATCGGGGTGATACGAGTTCAAGCAGCTCACATGAAAGACCGGGTGACACTTCACCCAAGGTGGCCTCTCCAATTTATATGCGCCTCTCCCGATCTTCATCTTGATGGGTATTGGACCCTCATACTTGCGCACCAGGCGTTTGTCCCTGCCCCTCAAGAATCTCATCTGTTCAGCAGTGATCTTCACCATGACCATGTCGCCGACATTGAATTCTCTGGGTCTCCGATTTCGGTCAGCCCACTTCTTTATGCGCCTAGAGGCTTTCTCTAAATAGGCTCGAGCAATTTCAGCATTCTGATTCCACTCTCTCGAGAACTCATGAGCTTTCTTGCTTCGGCCTTCGTATGGTTCAGCAACAGTGTGCGGCAGTAATGGTTGTTGCCTTGTGACAAGCTCAAACGGACTCTTGTTCGACGAAGAGCTCATTTGCGCGTTGAAGCAGAGTTGGGCAACATCAAGGAGCCTCACCCACTCCTGCTGGTTAACCGACACAAAGTGTCTCAAGTACTCTTCCAGCATGCTGTTGAATCTCTCTATCTGGCCATCCGACTGTGGATGATAGCTGGAGGACATGTTAACGTCCGATCCCATGAGCTTGAACAGTTCGGTCCAAAATATCCCAGTGAATCGTCGCGGTCACTGATGATGCTCTTTGGTAATCCCCAATACTTCACAACGTGTTTGAAGAACATCATTGTCGTCTCTTCGACTCCACATGTTTTGGGCAAAGCAATGAACGTCGCATACTTTGAGAAGCGATCCACAATCACCATGATGACACACAGTTGTCCCACCTTAGGTAACCCATTGATGAAGTCCATGGAGACCCTCTCCCATGGGCGTTTAGGTAGCGGAAGTGGGTTCAACAAGCCCCTTGGTTTCAGCCGCTCGACCTTGTCTTGTTGGCATGTACTCCATCGTGTCACCCTTCATGTTCGGCTAATAGTACCCTTGCTTTAGTAAGCTCAAGGTTCTCTGCCAACCCGTATGACCTGCCCACAAGGTGTCGTGACATTCCTTTAAAAGCCTCTTACGAAGTCCACCAACCTTAGGAACAAACAATCTTCGTCCCTTAGTGATCAACAAGTCCTCCTCCAACCAAAATTTACGGGTTTTTCCCCTCCTTCACTAGGTGAATTAGGGCCTTTGTCGTATGATCCTGGTCGAGGTTCTCCTTTATCTCCTCTCGAATGTTCGTGGCCACTAGGGTTGAGGACAAGTGTGCCACTTGACTCAAGGCCGCCAAATCCGCCCTTCGACTCAGTGCGCCCGCTACCCTGTTAGTAGCCCGTGGACGATGTACAAATTCCACATCAAATTCAGCCAGCAGCTCTTGCCATCTTGCTTGCCAATTATTTATTTTAGCCTGGGTCAGGAAATGTGGCGCTGCAGTGTTGTCGGTGTGCACGATAAACTTTGAACCCAACAAGTAGTGCTGCCAGCCCCGCAAGAAATGAACGATGGCCAACAGCTCTTTCTCTTGTGCAGCGTATCTCCTCTAGGCACTATTCAACTTTCGACTTTCATACGCCACAGGATGTCCATCTTGAAGTAGCACACCCCTAAGGGCATAATCAGAGGCATCCGTCTCCACCTCAAAGGGTCTCGATATGTCCGGCAGTATCAACACTGGTTCCTTGATCATTGCTTCTTTCAGCTTCTGGAAAGCTGCTTCACGTTCCCCTGACCATTCGCAACACAGATCTTTCTTCAAGAGCTCGGTCAGAGGCGTCGCTATTTTCGAGTACCCTTGTATAAAACGACGATAATAATTGGCAAGTCCAAGGAAGGAGCGCAGTTCAGTGACACTCGTTGGGGCCTCCCACGCTTGGATTGCATGTATCTTCTTCGGATCCATCATGATCCGTCCTCCTCCCACAATATGGCCGAGGAAGTTCACTTCTGCCAGAGCAAACTCTCATTTCGCCTTCTTCACGAACAAGTGGTTATTCCTCAGTTTCTCGAACACCAACTTCAAATCTTCCAGGTGTTCTTCCAACGTCCTACTGTAGACCACGATATCGTATAGGTACACCACCACAAATTTGTCCAGATATTCGTGGAATACATGGTTTATCAGTGTACAAAATGTAGATGGTGCGTTGGTCAATCCAAACGGCATAACCAACCACTCATACGATGCATACCTCGTTACACAAGCTGTTTTTGCTTCATCTCCTTCGGCAATCCGAACTTGATAATACCCTGACCGCAGATCCAGCTTGGTGAAATACACAGTGCCTTGTAACTGATCGAACAGATCGACCAACAGTGGGATCGGGTAATGATTCCTCACTGTGACCTTGTTCAGTGCACGGTAGTCTATACACAATCTCAGACTACCGTCTTGTTTCTTATGGAACAATACCGGAGCCCCTTATGGTGCCTTTGACGGCCTGATCGATCCAGAGAGCAACAAGTCGTTCAGCTGTTTTCGGAGCTTCGCTAACTCCGGAGGGGCTATCCGATACGGACTCCTAGCAGAAGGTCGAGCGCCCGGGAGCAACTCAATTTGGTGATCCACTGAGCGTCGGGGCGGTAGTCTCTCTGGCAGACGATCTGGCATCATGTCCCCAAACTCGGTCAACACCCTCTCAACTCTTGGATCATTCACCGTCTTAGGTACATCCTCCTTCATGGACTACGCACACAAGAACGTTGGTTCTCCATGTCTTAGTCCTCGTTTCAATTGCATGGCAGAGATTGTAAGACCCTTCTGTCTTAAGTCACCCTTCCCAGGTCCTGAGCCTTTCACTAGACATGGACTGGCGCCCATCATCATGAGGGATTGTAAGTGAGGCATCGGTACTGCCGATGTCTACTTCAAGAAGTCCATCCCTAGAACCAGCGTGAAATCGTCCATGGCGACTGTGGTGAAGTCCAACCGACCTTCCCACTCCCCAACTCGGACCGAGACCTTCCTCACTACCCCCTGAATAGGGTTTGCTTTGGAATTCACGGCCTTCATGCTTTCTTTCTCTTTTTCCAAGGTCATCCCCAACCTTTTCGCCTCCGCTGGCACAATGAAATTGTGAGATGCCCCTGTGTCAACCATGGCGCGAGCTTGTCGCCCATTAATTATCATATCAACGAACATCAGTTCCGTCGGCTTGGGTTTGGTAGGGTTGTCCCCTTTCTCAATTGCGCACATCATGTGGACGGCACACATCCGTGCCTGGTCCTCATTCTCTACCGAGCATTCTCCGTTCGCATCCTCCCCAGTATCGTTGCTACCCTCGTTGTCCGACTACATACACATCTTGGACAAGTTCTTCTTGATGGCATTGATGTCCCCTTGATGAGGGCACTCTGACATTCGGTGAGGACCTTTGCACAAGATCAGGCGAACGACTTGGCCGTGGAACTCTCAGTTCTACTCCCCTGGGAATAGTTCGAACCATCACTACCTTGATTCCACTTCTTCCCTCTATCCCCGCTAGAGCGGAACTTGTTGTCCCCGGCGGAGTTGGATCCAACTTGGGATCCATTCGAGCTAGACTTGTTCCCACTGTTCGGCCCAAACGAGCCCTTCTTTTGGGTTGGCTCTCGCTCGACATGATAGTCGACAAGTCGGCCGCAGCCATAGTAGAGGAAAGGGACTCCAGGAGCATTCTCATCACTTCCCGTTGAGCCCAATCCTTCAACCCATCCACAAATTGGAAATTTCGGTCTTTCTCGCTCATATCCTTGATATCGAGCATGCAAGCAGAGTAAGCCTTCACGTAGTCCCGTATGGACGTTGTGTGCTTCACACTCTTCAATTTCTTCCCGGCCTAGAACTCTGTGTTCTCAGGGTAGAACTGTTCCTTCAGAACCTTCTTAAAGTCGTTCCACGACTCAATGACAATGGATTTAGCTTCCATCTCCGCATACTTGGAACGTCACCACAACTTGGCGTTGTCTACCAAGTACATGCTCGCAGTATCGACCTTCAAGTCATCGTCCAACTGGCCGACCCGAAAGTACTGCTGAAGTTATCGACTTCCTTCACCGACCACCGCCTTCATCAGCGTGGCACAGGTGTTATGGAGTTCCTCGCACTTCCGGTGCAGGTAGTGGAGTTCCTCTTGGACAGTGTATTCGTCGGGTATCAAGTTCTCCAACCTATCGATACTCGCATCCTGACCAACCATGAGATTCTCAAGATACGGGATCTTCTCCGACAATAGGTTTTTCCGAGCTCGGTCACCCTATCTTTCGTTTTGATCATAGCCATCGTGTCGTTACCGAGGGACTAGTAGATCAAGCAACAGCGGATCAGTAAGCGTCGTACCAATCTAGGCACTGAGGCCAAGTGTCACGGTCCCAAATTTGGAGTGACCGTGATGCGCTCCCTCGTCGGTTCTCCTGACGAGGAAGCAAGCAATTCTTAATGCGGACAAGCAACTAAAGGGGTGGACAAGTACTCGTGGGGGATCGCCCACTCGCACAAGCCTAAACTCGGGACTGTGAATTGAGTGACTCTCGGGACCGCTAGTCTCGGACCGAGCACAACCCACACATTCGATATTAACGTAGATCAAAGATCACAACAACAACATTAATATGAAGCATCAACAAGGACAAAGTTGGAAGTAGGAGAAGATTGATTTCATTGACTCGCTTCCCCTAAAGAGGAAAATTTACTTTTACACAACTCTTGCCAAAACACATTAAGTGTGCAGCAGAGGGATACATTTGAATTCATGAAAATAAACTAAGTACACAAATTTTAAAAACATGATATGAAAGACATTACAAGAAATAACTAAGTTACATGAAAAGAAACTAAGTAGTAAGACTTGAAAGACTTGGATCGTCACACTAATAAGGGATAGCCGGATAGGACAGGACAATGTGATGATTTGCACTTGTGGAGTGGTCACTCTATTTCTAATAGACTAGTATAATACCCGTGCTATGCACGGAAATGTGTAGCCAAAAGTTTTAATATCGTAACGTGCGGCAACACGTCTAGCTTAACTCTGTCTTGGTAAAACGGATTTATATTGTTGGCGTTCGAAAAGTAGTTATATACCCGAATCTATTTCCCGACTCAAGATATCAAGGTCTTCTTTTAAAAAAAAAAAAAAAAAAACTGAATAGCTTAGGGCCTGTTTGGTATCGTTTTCTGTTTTCAGTTTTCTGTTTTTTTGAAAACCAAAGTCCCGTTTTTGTAAACCAGAAAAAGTGGTTTTCAGTTTTCAGTTGTCAGTTTTCATTTTCTATATGACTATTATAGACCCAAACAATTTAATGTTAATATTGTAAATTATTGAGCTAAAAATTTTACGCAAAAAAACCAAAAACTGAAAACGGCAGTGATACCGAACGGGCCATTAGTTATCATGTATACGTACGACTTTAATTTGCACTTGATAAAATTCAATCTCATCAAAGTGTGTGTGCGTGAATGTATCTCTAAGTATGAATATTAGTAAGGGAACATTTGTATTATGGCAAATTTATTTACCAACTCAAAATTTCAGTGACTTTACAATCTCATGACTTATAAATAGAGATGAAATTTGCATTAGAAGATTACACAAATAAATAAGAACACAAAAAGAAAAGAATAGTGACCTTTAGTTACCTCTATTTGAGCGAGTCTTTAGCCATTGAAATGGTTAATCACTACATCAGTGAGTAAGAGGACAAATTTTGATTGTAAAGTAGATAAAGAAGAGCAAAATTTTGGGATATACTCCGCATATATATTTGGTTGAAATGGTCTCATAAATTTAGCGTAGAAAATTATTAGGAACATATTAAAGTTTTTTTTTTTGTTAATAGAAGGCCCTAGCTATTAGCTGTTTTTTCATTATTAACTTAGAGTTGTTAGAATTTGCAGCAAATTAATGGGAACAAAATTATTAAAAGCCATGTTATTAGGAACAAAAATTTTAGCGGGAAAATGTGTAGCCATTGGATGTCACGTGTCCTAGTGGCTTCTGTTTTAGTAGAACTAGATAGATGAGTATGAAAATCGGCTATATTCTATTGCATTTTCTAAATTTAATGAAAATGTAGTTATTATTATTGACGGAGTTATTTATCAAAATAGATTCTCAACTTTTAATTGAATCTGAAATCAGGACCTGTGAAGTTTGTTTTCTGAAATTAGGACCTCTGACTAACTTTCATCCAATTTACCATCAGTTGTACGTGATTGGCAAAGACTCCTCTCTTTTTCTCACTCCTCAGATTAGATCTCCTCCACCCTCCACCTCCATCAGCTGTTTCCATAAGAAATTACCACATCTTTATCAATCTTCAAGTGATTTGATCATCATCACCTATCATCAAACCCCCGTTGAATTCCTCAGTTACCATTCCTTGTAACAACATTTCTTAATTAATACGTTATGAAGTCCTCGTCATAGCTGGTTACCATGTCGTTGGATCGGTCATCGAAGATCCCTAAATTCACCAATTTCGCCGACGCCCTTTGCTTCCGTAAGATTTAATTGTGATTTGAACATTTGGGTTTGGGTATAAGTTCTTATTAGTAATCGAATTTTGCATTTAGGTAGGTTTTTTTTTTTATGGGTAGTTTAAATTGTTTGGTTTTGGAGATGTGGGAGTTTTTAATCCAAATCATTCAAATTGATGCATCTGTTTCTGGGGTTTTGTGTTGTCATTATTCTAGCAACTGATGTTTTTTTGGGAGTTGAAAATGTGTAATTTTTGCTACTTAATTTGTTTAATTCAGTTATGAAATTAGATCTTTATTCAATTTGGTCTATTTTCAGCTAATTTTCTGGCATTTGTAATTGTTATTGATTCAGCTGGATTATTATATGTTTGATTTTAAGCTTTAAAGCTCATCCAAATATCCAATTATCATATTTTGGCAGTGGCGTTGGTGGGTTTTGTGGTGGTTCGTGTACTGTTTAGGAACGGTGGTCTGATGGTGGTTTGGCTAAGGGGAAGCCTGGAAGGGGAGAGGAGAGTGAAACATGTTTTCTGGGTTCTGAGTTTAGATATGATCAGACGATCGAAGTGTGATCTGTGGGCTTGATTAATTCACCTTTCTGCGATTGGCATTCCTTCACAATAACACTAACGGAAGGGGATGAAAAAGTTAACAGAGGTCCTAATTTCAGAAAATAAAGTTGAGAGGTCCTGATTTTAGATTCAATTGGAAGTTTGGGTCCTAGTTTGTCAAATAACTCATTATTGATGCTTTGGCCGAGGTTTTGTACTTCTTATCTGGAGTATAAAACAGCACCTAGGGTCATCGTAAAAATGTCGTTAGGTCCCATCTATACCGTCGTTAATGGTGTTAACTAAATTAGAATACTCTAAAGTATGCTATATGTAAATATATCAATCTGTAAGATGTACGAGGACGCATGTAGGCGAGTTGTCAACTTGTCATACGAGGAGGGTCGTCATTGGTGAGCGTGCAAATTAGTAAAAAGTTTAGGTAAGGAATAAAAACTTGCAAGTTTGTGTTTATGTGTATACTATGAGAAAAATTGAGTCCATGTAAACAAAATGAATACGGAGTAATAAACGTAAACGTTTTTCAAAAGCCATTTCCATCTTGAGGTGTCGTTTGGATACCGCGGGAATTAAATTACCGTGGGAAGTATGAATTAACGGAATTAAATTCCTAATGTAAATTCGTAGGAATTTGTTCAAGTGCGTTTGGATACCATGTAGGAATTTCGGATTCCCTAGCATTTTTTTCCCATGGGTTGTTTGGATTCACTACTTCAATTCCCATGTTAATTAGTAAGAATACTATTTTACCCTTTACGTTTTTTAGTGGTCAACCACACAAATGTAAGGGGAGTATTAAAATTTTGAGGGCAATAGAGTAATTTTCTGAAATTGAAAGCATGGGAATTTTGAATGACAAGGGGGGGTGGGTAATTAAATTCCTATGGTGTATAGGAATTAGAAATACCTAAGGATTTTTCAATGCCCACACTTTGGATAAAAAGAAGTATTCAAACAACCCATCCAAAACCAAATTCCCAGGAAAATGAAATTCCTGGGGAAATAGAGGGTATCCAAACGAACCCTGAGGCTCTTGATTTAATAAACCTCCCAGCTCCAAGAATTCCCATCAAAATAAATGAACCTCGAACTCAAACCAACAATTTGCTCGTCTAATTAAGAATCCATATATTTCATAATAATCTGAAGTAATAAAAACTCCATAATTGACTAAACGTACTTGACTTGTACTAATACGAATAGAATAAGCTAATACGGAGTACCACTTATCTATTTAATTTATAATAGGTGGATAATAATAATAATAATTCTAACACTATTATCCGAAGTGTAGTCATCTTAATAAATAACCCATCCGATTATTACCGGATGCTATAAGCTACGCTTGCGCATCTTGTGGTGTCGGGTTTCTTTTCTCTTGCTTCTGCATATCAATTTCCAAGCAAACCAAACACATCAAGACAAAAAATAACAAACAAATAACTGCAAGAACTGATATTTCGGTAAGTGTGTTTTTGTGCATTGTTTGTTCTCTCTTGTAATTATTGGCATGTACAATGTGAGTTAATTGATTCGAAATTGAGGCCATTTCCTCTATATATATAGTATACTATGAGCATTATTGTTACTAAACCCTAGCGACAAAAAAAAGTAAATATATTATTGTTACCCTAATGAACAAGATACTTATACATGAGCAAAGAGTTTATCTTTGTGTTTTTGGCTAAAGATCCTGCGCATATATTTCTACCGTGCTTTAATAGAAAAATCTCATAAAAAATTTTCCTTAAAACTATGAATTCATTCTATTTACATGTCTTTAGATATGACTGGTTTGGTGGCCCAGTAACGCCTGTACTACCTATTTGGGCCGGACATGTAAACTAGTCTCACTTTTACTCCCATACACCAACATTGGGGAAAGATTGAAGGTAGAATTACTAATCTCATTCCACGCACCTCTTATTTCCACCAATTCAAACCACTCGTAGATAAGTTCCAAGTCCAAGTTTTATTTCCGGGTCTTTTACAAGTCACTGCGACCCGAACGAAACCATATCACTCAAATCGATTCCTACTCAAAACACTGCAATTAGGAAGACAAAGAAGTTTAACGAAGAAGATTAGAGAAAGGAGAGAGAATAAACAATGGGGGAAGGAAACAGTGAAGACTTCACAATTGGTTGCGTACTTCAAATCAAGACAACACTTGGCGAAGATTATTTTGAAGCACAAGTTATCACCTTTGATCCACCCTCAAACATCCTCGTCCTTCATATCCCTTTTTTTTTTTTTTGCTAATTATTTCAAAGTTGAAATCTTTCTATATTTTCTTCCCAAATTTTGTTTTAGCTTAGGTTAGTTTCTTAATTTTGATGCCCTATGTTAGTTAGTAGTAGCTAGTGAGAATTTTCGCCAAGCCGGGTTTTGGGGAGGTTTAGATGTACGAAGCCTTTGCGAGTGTTGATGGCATTCTTTATGTGCGATTTTGAGGTTGTGGTAATTGGAGGCAGGGTTACCGAATTCGTAGTATGATTGATACGGATACGTAGTACAAATAATTAAGTGATTGGGACCAATTGCCGTATCCGATACGTTGACAGTATTACCATCTATTGAATACAGCGATACGATAAGTAATACGCTTCTATTTCCCAGCCTTAAATTATACAATGAAATAAAAAATAGTTTTATCTCACGAATAATAGAGTAAACTAGTTCTTTGACCCGTACAAACTTGCACGGGGCGTTTTACCTCCTTGTTTTTAGTACTGGTTTTAGTTTAGAAATGTTTGTACAAATATCCAATACTGTAGGTATACAGTGTTAATACGCCCAATTTACAATAATGATGTTAGTTAGATTTTTGAATAATTTGAGTTTTTGACACACTAAAATAGACTCGATACGCATTGGATAAACGAACCGTATTGACCAGCGAGGAACCTCACAAAAGAGGTAATTATCAATTTATGTTTGAATATTACTATTGTTTATTGACCCGTGCAAATGCACGGTCTGTTTGAAGCAAAACTATAATTTCAGAGTTTAGAAATTAAGTTCAATTGTAAAATGAAGTTTGTAATTTTCGATTTGTTTACATTTGATAGTGTCAATGTAGTATAATGTGATACACTCATACACCTATCATGTACTCTCATCTTATATTCACACATCTTCATCCCACACACTTGATTCACATCACATCTTACTGTCTCATGACCCACACTCTCAAAACTCCAACGTTATCACAATCCGACCTCAATCGTAATTACGTACTCTCAACCATTAGTCCAAAACTCCTTCAACTCTTAGATGAGCTTGCTCTAAAACCCTCCATTAAACATGGAATCCCTCTTAATTTTTTTTTTTTTTACGTATTCTTTAAAAAAAAAAAAAAAAAAAAAAAAAAAAAAAACCTTCAGAATTTTTGTCTCGGCCAAACTTCACCCAAGGCTACCCTCTCAAATTTCTTTTCCTGATCCACATTCCTACTCTTAATTCTACCCATTTCCACGCATAAAAAAAATAAAAATAAAAATAAAATCCCATCCACTATTTCCGCTGCAACAACCCTCTCACGTGTTACACCTCTTCGGCACATCGCAACTCTCGAATCTTTACACACGCCATCAAATCGCTACCGAGCCTCTTCTCGATCTCCGTGGTTCTCCAAGATTGGTCTCTTCTCCCATCGTCCATCTTGCGGGGGCGTATAAGGAAATGATGATATACTAGTCAATATATTGTTAATATTGTATCTAGATATTTTATAATGTTACCTTAATTCTAGGATTTAATTAGCTAGGTCAATTATATGTTCACACCCTAACTCTTGTATAAATAGTTATCTTGTACCATTAATGAATTTAAGCTTTTCCACCATCTCATACTCTCCTCCTCAACATTTACTTCCATGGGACAGTCTAATGTCCCCAGACAATCTGACCTCACTCCTGGTGTTGTGTCTGTATCCCACTGCCCCTCCTTTAGAGAAGTTGAGGCTGCCGTGTTCCAGCTTAGCCCGTGGAAAGCCCCTGGCCCGGATGGGTTCCATGCTTTCTTTTTCCAAAAACATTGGGACACCATTAAAACTGATATTTTTTGTTTTGTGTGTGATGTGTTTCTTTCTAAAGTGGTGCCCGAGGCTATTAACTCCACCCTCCTGAGTCTCATCCCTAAAATCCAACACCCTGAAAATCTTAAGAGCTTCAGGCCAATCAGTCTTTGTAATAATGTGTATAAAATCATTTCGAAAGTCCTTGTGAATAGGATTAGACCCATGCTTGATAATTACATCTCGCCTAATCAGGGTAGTTTTTTACCCGGGAGGGGCACGGACACCAATTATGTGGTCGCGTCTGAAGTGTTGCACTCCATGAATAAAAGGAGAGGGGCTAAGGGTTGGTTCGCTTTGAAAATTGATCTTGAGAAAGCCTATGATCGCATCGAGTGGGATTTTGTTGACTATAGTCTTAACCTTTTTGGACTTGATTCGGATTCAATTTCACTTATAAGGTCCTGTTTCAGCACTACTTCCTTTAGCGTTCTCGTCAATGGTAAAACCACAGAGGTGTTTAAGCCCACTAGGGGTATTCGGCAAGGGGACCCTTTGTCTCCGTATATCTTTATTTTGTGCATGGAAGTCCTTTCCAAACTCATCCATGAATCCTGTAATGGGGGGGAGTGGAAACCCTTTAAGGTTGCTAGAAGTGATGTCTTGATCTCTCATCTTTTTTTTTGCTGATGATGTTATTTTGTTTGGTGAGGCTAGTGAGTCTACTCTTCAAAGCATGACTAATGTCCTACATCACTTCTTTCTTTTGTCGGGCCAAAAAATGAATAATAATAAAAGTCAACTTTTCTTCTCTAGAAACACCAAAGATGAGGTTAAGAGTATGTTTGAGAGTTCTCTCAATGTGAAGAGTAGTAGAGACCTAGGCGTGTACCTTGGTTTTCCTCTTGGTGGTAATCGGCCAACAAAGAATAAGCTTATATCCATTCTTGAAAAAGTGAACCATAAACTGGCAAATTGGAAAACGAGCTTGCTTTCTAAGGTGGGTCGGGCTGTTTTGATCAAATCCACCCTCACATCTATTCCTTGGTATTACATGCAGATTATTAGATTTCCCTCTTGGCTTATTGCAAAACTTGACCAAAACTTGTGGAAATTTTTTCTGGGGGAAAAATGGTGACCGTAACAAGTTACACTGGTTGTCCTGGGATGCCTTGTGTGGTCCTATGAGCTCGGGTGGGCTAGGTATTAGATCTTGCAAAATCATGAACACCGTGCTTAAAATGAAGTTGTGCTGGAGTTTCCTTTCCAAAACTAACTTAGCATCTGATGTCCTCTTTGCTAAGTATGTGAATAATCGTGCGACTCCCACAGCTTTCAAAAATGGGTCTCACATTTGGCAAGGGCTTGCTCTTGGTTGGGATATTTTCATTGATAACACTACTTGGAGTATGGGTACGGGGGATAGTGTAAGTTTTTGGGATGATAACTGGAGTACTCTAGGTGCTCTTCGAGCTTTGTTCACTGGCCCCCTCCCTTCAAATGCTATTGATTGGTCTGTTAAGAATGTCTTGACAGATTTAGATGTCGACCTTTCTGTGTTTTTTGATAGTAGGACTGTCAATGTTATCTATGGGACCCCTTTTCCTCTGTTGGGCAGGATACTTTGTGTTGTGGGGTTGCTTTGGGTAAATTTTTTGATTCAAAAACCATGTATAACAAAATCTGGAGTAAGTCCTTTGGTTTTGCTGGTTGTGATGCTAATTGGAATGTTATTTGGAAAACTCTTTGCCCTCCAAAAATAAAATTTTTTCTTTGGCTCGCAATGTGGGATAGGCTCCCTACAAGAGCGGGTTTGGCCCAAAGACACATTTGTCCTAATGACTTGTGCACTTTTTGCCCGAGTGGTCCCGAGAATGCTATCCATGTGCTTAAGAAGTGTGTAAGAGCTGTTGAAATTTGGTCGGATATCCGTGTTGTAAAAAATATTTTTTTAAATACCGACGACGTTCAAGTTTGGATTCTCACTAATCTCTCTCCCAATAACGACCCAAACTGGCCTACTCTTTTTGCTTATCTTTGTTGGAACCTTTGGAAAAGACGTAACTCGTGGGTCTTTGAATTAGTTGATGTTCCGACTAATGCTACTGTCACTATCTCCCAAACACAAACTGCAGCCTTTTCCGCCTCTGTTTCTCAACAAAACCTCGCCCACCTAACCTTCACGCCACCATATACCCCTCTTAAACCACCGTTTGTCACCAATGTCATGTTTGTTGATGCTTCCTTTGAACACACGGAAGCCATTGCTGGGTTGGCTTGTTGTATGCTAAATGTGGAAGGAAAATGGTTAGCTGGTAGATGTTCTTGTTTGCCTTGTCCAGATGCAACTACGGCTGAAGTGGCAGGAATTCACCTAGCTTTGAGCTGGATCAAGGAAATGGGTTTTAGCAACTTATTGATTCTCTCGAACTGTCAGCTTGTGGTTCTTGGTGTGAACGACAACAATCAGCCGAAAGATAAACCCTCTAACTTTTATAATCTTTGCAGAGAGTTGCTAAATGAACTAGACGAGATCACCTTGGATTTCATTGGTCGCAAAGATAATGGTATGGCTGATATTTTGGCAAAAAAGGCGAGAAAGACGTTGGACATTCACCAGGTTGTTCAAATGTGCGTCCCTGATGATGAAATCAAGGAATGTTTTGATGAAAACTATATTTTCATGTCCTTTAGAGGACCAGCTGCTGGGAGCTCCTCTTTGTTGTAGTTGTTTGTTGTAACTCTTTAATTCGTTGATCTGTATTAACTTTACATTATCTTTATTTCTATCAATTGACGCCGAATTTCCAAAAAAAAAAAGATAAGACTGCTGGTAATAAGGTATGTTACCTTTAATATAGTGCACTAGTAATGAAGTGTACATTGACATAGTCATTTAGTGTAATGAATTTAATTTATTGTTTTCAGAATGTGCGCTGTACAAGGACCCGGATGACTCAAACACAAAACACATCTGCACCGGGACAGACTTCAACGCCAGTTAGTAAGGTTGGTTTATTTAGTCAATTTATTCTATTTCTATATAATTTAAGAGTTGGTAAGTATAGTTTATAGTTAAAAAGCAACTGCTTTGTATACCGATGTCTTTCACAATTGCAGGCACCATTACCAGTCGCCCCACCCCCTCCTGTTACTCAAGCATCTCTGTCTAAAACACAGGTAATATATATCTCAATACTAAAAATTCATGGTATTCGTAGGAGGGAAACTCAATGTTAGGTGAACGTGGTTTTTAGGGAGTACAGGCACCTACATCATATGACTTGGCTATGGGCGATTATGAAAGATATCTTGGATCATCAAACAAATGAATCAACACTGTCTGCTCTGATGAATAGGTACTTACTAATGTCATGTAAGTGAATTGTTGGAAAATGGCTGCCAAAGCCATAGTGGGTTTGATATCCCACATCGGCCAAGCAAACTCATTTTGCTTGGTTTATATTCCTCACCTTTCCCGGTTTTATTTTTGTCGTTTGAACGTTTGATTTTCAAACGTTTATTTGACCGTTTCGATTCCGATTTTATTTCCCTTAATACTGCGATAATGACGCCTTAATTCCCATTATCTCTGTGATTAGGTCTGTCATAATTACGTAATTATGGTCATAATTTCGCCCTGATTTTCTTCCCTAAACGGCTCTGTTCTCCTCTTTATATTCGAGCCGTTTCTGCTCATTGTGGATGATCAGAAATCACACAAAAATACAAACACATATACACGTTCAAGGCAATTGTTCCTGAGTAATTGTAGTAGTGCAATCTCCAACCCTTAGCCGTTTGTGGTGGCGGTCGAGGGTGACTGTGTTAACCTTGGGGAGCTTTTCCGGCCAGTGACGATTACCACCGGAGTCGGGCCGTAAACGCTTTCAAGTCAGTGGTCTCCTACTGCGGCACAGTCTTGAATTCCGATAAGTATCCGTCTCTTACCTTAGCCATTTTCGTATATTATTTTAACATGAATGCCTGTACATTGTCATGTAAGTGAATGCGTGTACATTTTATGAAGTTGGAATTAATATGGGGTATCTTCCTTTTAGAGACACAAATACGAAGAATTATATTATCACGATTTTAAGCTTTAGTTTGTTATTTAGCTTTTATATGTATACATGTGTAATGTGTTGGTTGAAGTAATGCATCTGGTTGATGATAATTGAATTCCTTTGGTTTGCGTGTGCCGTGTGTTTGATTTATGATGTAAAAAAATGTTGGGGGATTATGAACTCATTTCTTCTCCATGCATTTAACGAATCTGTCCTTGGCTGTTACTGAACAAACACTTAATCCATGTTTCATATCCAATTTCGGAATGTATGTGCGGATGCAGACTATAGCAAAAAGACTCGTACGTTTTACTTGATGATTGCAGGGCAAGGAGATCTAATGCAAACATGTTATGTGGTGATTAGGAAGCGGAATTGTAACTTGATCGTAAATGATGTGGTAGTGCTACATTTTATATGCATTTGTTGTTTAAATCTTTAATTTGGTGTGTGAACCTTTGTGATGGACTAATTATGTAATCGTTTCAATTTGAGGACAACCAAGTACCTGCAACTCAAGTGGATTTTGAATGACGTTTTATGTAAAATATTCTGACCGTGCTTTTGTCAATATGTTTTTGCCTTACTTTCTTCCTTTCAAGAGAGGGTTTTTTTTGCAATGAACACGAACTGAAAGCAGCCGAGAATTGGTAGCTATTTTGGGGTTATTTTGTTTTTCAGTGTAAGATAGGAAGCTACATGGATTTGTAGAACAACTGATCGGGAAGTTGTAAAGAGTGATAGAAAGATATGAACAACAAAACATGTTATCACATTATTGCAATTGATTATTTTTTACTAAATAAGTCGCATTACATTTCAATGAAACACACTAACATTGAAGAGGTCCATTTCTGGGGATGGAAAATGTGCAAGAAGCAGGGGCGTGGGGGAGGCTAGGCGAGCTGGGCCCACGCCCGGGGCCCCATAGTTTCAAGTTGTAAATATATACAATTTAATCTCCTCAATGCTCAAGAAACCCAAGTTGTCCTTAGTGGAAGAAAACTTAAAAAGGTGAAGTAGGCTTGTGTTCTGGGTTAGAAACCCACTATCCTCTAAGTTTTTTTTTTTATCGAAGAGACTTATTAACTCTGTCTTGTTTTTTCCTTCGAAGACATAAAATTTCCGTATGATTTTAACTCTTTTTTTCTTTCGAAAACTTAAAATTTCTGTATGAGTTCAACTATTTAGCGCATGTTAACATCTTTTAGGGGCCCCAATTTTGAAGTTTCGCCCATGTTACCGGCTTTTAGGGGCCCCAATCTTGGATTTTCGCCCAAGGCCCCCATTTTCTCCGCACGGCCCTGGCAAGAAGATGGTTGATGTTGTGTCCAAAAACGATATCCATTTCCTGATACATTCCCAAATTTAAGGTCAAACTCCATCTTCATGAATAATATTGTGTCGACACGTGAAGTCCACGCAGACCCGAGTGAAGGTCGAACTCTCCGACCAGTAATTAGTTACTGTGGCACAACAGTCGTGCTTGTGACACATCGACTTCAAGCATCCTGCTGCATTTCTTTTTTTTTTGAAGACAACCACTAGACAATTTTATTACGTGGTTGCGCCTATAAAATCCGCAGCTGCAATATCCAGTACATCAGTCGGTCCACTATCTACCCAAACACGAGTCGAATAGTCAACCGGTCCTAAGGGAGCCACTGTATGCGCGGCTTTATTTCCTTCCCTACGAACATGACTAAATGAACAAGAGCCAAAATCTAGTAAAAATAGCCAAAATATCTGAGACTACTAAACCGAAATAACTCGAAACGACAGAACCTGACTTAAGCACATTAACTAATTGCAGTGAGTCCGACTCCAACACCACTTCTTGGACCCCCTGTTGCCACGCTAGTTGAAGACCAAACTCTGCCGCTTTGGCCTCCGTTACCTCCGGCTGCCACCTATCTCTGACCTGTTTGCAACCCACTCTCAACACCTCCCCTTCTCCACCCCGTATCACCACCCCTAGTCCCGAGCCAGCCTCTCCCAAAACCGCCCCATCTGTATTGACCTTCACGACTCCATCTTGTGGAGGACGCTACCCTCCTGTCCCACATCCCTCCTCTTGCGTAACCTCAATTTTTGTATCCCTAACTGCTCCCTGGTACGCAGCTAGATAGCTCAGTGCTCTAGCAGCAACACTCACCGTCCCCATCTCCTCACAGCCGTGTATAACCTCGTTACGATTGTTCCAAATTGCCCAGGCCACCATCCACCTTCTCACAGTAGTCTCCTTATCAACCTCTCGACCCCACATCTCCACAAGATCTACTCCCCTCCTGCAACTCGGCCAATTCTCTACATCCTCCCCGATCTCCTCCCACACCTTCATGCTATCCGGGCACCACACCAGAGCATGATTATCGTCCTCATACCCAAAACCACACCTAGGACACGTAGGATCTGCACTCCCGATCCGTCGACGGATCGGGAGTGCATCCTGCTGCATTTCTAATCAAAGAGAAACGCTGACACATCTCACGTTTGTTGTTTTGAAATGTATGTATAAACAAATAAACCAGGTATCGAATCCAACACTACAACTTCTATTTGCTGTACCTTGTTGACTACTTTCTTCTTCAATTCATTAGTGTTTCTAATTGTGTAATGATGTGTGGTAATTCCCAGTGATCTTCAACTTTCCTCACATGGATATTGTCAAGTGGGAATTCCCATGGATCGTAACTACTTCCAATGTCTCCTGTCACGCCTAACAATGATTTGCATAACATATCCAATCCCTTAATTGGACAATATCTTAGAATAAGTGTCAAAGTTCTTAACTAATACGATCACCAGATTGTGAGACGGTCTCTAGCTAACATGTGTTGCAGATTTAGTAACTAGCTAGATGTATGATTAGTATAAGTTATTCATATATTCGCGGGTTCCTAATTTAAAAACTCCCTAGTGTGTACAGTCAAGTAATAGTTTGTAGTGTAACTATGGTTTACTAGGTTTTATAGTGTTTTAGAGCATGTATAATGAGATCAGTTGTTAGTGTTTTAGAAGTGTCTTTGGTTCATAAGCTGCTCTCGTGTACCAAATTTTTTTTTTTTTTTTTTTTACTATTTTGGCAATTACTTTGGAGTTATTATGAAACATATATATTAAACAATATGAGTAGGTAGCTCGGGCGCGGGTCGGGCACGCAATCTAGTATTATTATATATGTTATTTATCTTCTCTAGGATGTTATGTAGGTTATTGGGTAAGGATCGTTTAGAGTTTTTTTATGGTGGAGTTGGTAGAATTTACCAATAAAGGAAATAATAAAAAATAAAGAAGTTACTTAAATGCACAAATAAAGTATTATATATTCAATTCTTTCCTTTATTGGTAAACTCTACCAACTCTACCATAAAAAAAACTCTAGAGGACCCTCACACGTTATTATTGATATAAGGTATCCACTGTAGCAACGACATTGACATAAGTAATGTTATTAGGTTTTTAGGGTTAGGATATTTAGGTTAGGGTTTTTAGAGTTTAGGATTTTTAGGGTATGTGAGAGGAGATGTTCATTGCTGGTTAGATCATTTAAAAGTGATAAATAAAGTGCATACGAAAGTGGGTACTGCAAGATATTATGGAGTTGGCCTCTACTAATATTAATATAATAACTGTGTCTTGGTTTCCACATACTTACCCCTCAAAGTAGACTTATTGTGTGCCTATTGTAGGAGTGGAGATCCTCTGTCCCATTCTTGTATACTACTCTATGTACTCCTCCAATCAAATCATTAGAAATCAATTAAATTATAAGCTTAAATTGATTTTTTAATGTTGGAAGTGGGTTTATAAGGTTGTGATTGGAGGGGTACATAAAGTGTTACACAAAATGGGACAGAGAATCCTCATTCCTATTGTAGATCTATAGTTTCCCACCTTTTTCCTCCACTATCTTATCACAATACTGTGAATCACATATCCGCCATCACAACAAATTAACTCGTTGGACCCCACTTGGTGAGGAACACGGGAACGTCTTTTTGTACACGGCAATATGGAAGGACGTAATGCGTAAGTTTACGATTCAACTAGTTTAAAACCCCGTCAGTTGTCAGTTGTACGGTCACATCAATAATATTATATATTCTATACGCACTTGTATATCGAAATTACTATGCTTTTAGCTAAACAAAGTTGTTTTACCATTTCTTTAGGAACGAATGATTAATTTATTCATTTTTCAAAATTCACACACTATATAATTACATATTTACGTGTGATTAATTTTCAAACTTATTAATCAACTCTATTCATAAATCCTTTACTTTTATTATCTACTCCAACCAACCCTTTTATTACTTGTGATTATAACGAAAATAGGAAATAAACTAATAAGGAAATAAGTGAATTCAGGTCGTCTGCGCTACCCATGGGTCGTGGCACTTTGTTCCTTCAATCGCCACGGGTTGTGGCTGACAAAATCTCAAAAATTGTAAAAGTCACTGCTCCAGCCACGAGTATTGGCATTTTATGCCTTGCTCAGCAACGGGTAGTGGCACCCGTACTTTTGTCATTCGCGTATTGTCTTCAATTCCGCTTCTTTGCCGCTATCGACTTCTACCAAAATGACCAAGAAGGCGAGATACACAGTCCCATCGCCAAAATAGTATCAAAATCAAGCTAAACATCCCATACTCGTGAGAATGACAAAACCGAACACATAAGTTGAATAACGGGCTAATATATGAAGAAATCGCTACCAAACTCGTAAGAATACGATCCAATAAGCGCCACAAAACAGCATAAAACCTAGTGTATCACAGTCAATCACAACCTTAGTTTGAAATACATTAAGAGAGTATTTGGGAATAAGAATTTGATTCTCAAATCCAAATTTGACACAAATCACATGTTTGGGAACTCAAGAATTTGAGAATTTGGATTTGTGTCAAATCCTTTGGAATTTGTATCAAATCCAATTAGGCCAAAAACAAATGACACCTCAAGAGGTGTCATTTTGAAATCCCACCCTCCCCAAACATTGAACTTATATTTGAATTCTACATTCTCAAATGATAGATTTGAAATGATTACAAATTTCCAAATTCATGTTTCCAAACGCTACCTAAAGTATTTGTAATGGACCTGATTTCCATCGACAAAAGATTAATATTGAATCAAACCAAGAGACGAGGGATTACATATGTTGGAATAATATTACTATTACTATTCATATGATTAAAAAAGGCATTATACAAACAAGATCAAGTGCGGCAGTACCGGACAAAATACAAACGACATTACTAAGAAGAGGAATTGAAATCTAAAACCAAAACATAGTATTCAAACTTAATGCAGCCAAATTATCCGACGAACATTATAAATATTTGGCCGTCCATGTTACCCATCATCCATCTTCGCTTTATTTAATCCGCAAATAATCTTCTCCTCACACTACCCTGTAAATCTTAAAAAAATTGGTTAAATTTGTGCTTGGATCATTTTTAAATTAAAAAATATGCACTGCAAAAAATTTGAATTAAGTTGCCTTACCTGTACAGTTAATCCACCTATGAAGTCGGATCCTTGGCAGTCATGCAATTCAACATGTACGAGTTTTTGTTACCTGTACAACTACTGCGGGTTGGTGTGTTGTAGTAATGTAATCCAAATGTTTTGAGAACGATGGTCTATTAATTCTTCTGGCATTCCAACATACAACCTTGGAGGTTGGTAGCTGTAACGGATCGCCGTCGTCATTAGATTCGAAGTCAAATCGTATTTCATAAGAACTTGTTACCTGCGGTATTCCAAAATCATAACATTCATGCGTACGAATGTCAATGATCATCCATCGGTTGGAAAACTTCAATACCGTCCGCAAATCCACCGATTAGGACATTAATTTGGTGACTCCCAATCTGGTACACCGGGCGGTTTAGGGTCAAGCAGACATTGAAAGCCTTCTGGTTACCATGTAGAATTGTAGAGGGGAGGAAAAGATGAGAGTAAACCATAGAGAAGTTTACTGTATAAAACTTGCTCAATAAACCTTTTTCAATTAACATTAACATAAACTAGGGCCTTATATAGGCACAATACAATATACCAACTAACACCACTAATCAACTAAATCCTATATGCTAGGAGCATAACTCAAACGTACTGCATACTACACAACTAACCCACTAACTCAATGCTAATTATTAGGAATTAGCAAAACTAACTTTGACTTAGTTATTTTTGGATCATAATAATCCAACAATTATCGCGTCACTCCTTTGTTGTTCAAGTTTGGACATACACCATACAACGTACACCCTAAACACTTCAGGTATGTTAGAATTACAATCGTGTGGGCCTACATGTTTTCCATATATGAGTGTGTATTTGGCCGTCTTAAGATTAGCTTACAGAAGTGATCAAGTTTACCATAAGTATTTGGGCTTATGACATCTAATAAGAATATGTACTAAATATGTGTAGAGACCAGTCAGTTATTACTTATTCAATGATGGCCGATTAAGGAATAAGACACCCTATATATATATCTAGGGTTCAGGGTCATGGTCCCTCACTCATATCTTTCTCTCACTCTCTGACATTCCATCATCAGTTGGTGCCTTAGGAGAAGGTTAAAGAGTTAGAAGATCCATACCCACCACCACAACCTTTCACGATGGATCAAGGTACACTTCCGCTACTGTCTCATCTTGATAATCTGACATGAATACGGTTCTCGGTTTTATTCCGGATCTAAGGTATAATTCAACAATTGGTATCAGAGCCAATTCATGTCAAATTATTGGGTATAAGGTTTTTGTGTTTTTCGGACTATGTTTAACTTGTACTAGTTGAGTTGCGATTAAGTTTTATAGCAATCCGTTTCGACACACCAATTTACGTTTGAAGTTTGGTAGTGAATTGCTTTTCAAGTTGTTTTTTTTTTTCCTTTTATCGCAATTCGGTAAGTATGTTAATTCACGTACGTGCATAAGTTTGGTCAAAGATGCTTTAATAAGCGGTGGGTTAGTTTTTATATGAATCAAGGCTATATTATAAGTGTTGATTGCGGCGGTATGTTTTTGATACATGGTTTATGCGGTGGAAAATTTTGTGTGCTTTCCTCTTGAGGTTTGATTTTAATTTTTATATCAAGTTTTAAAATAAAGTTTATGATCAAACTAAGGTTTTGCCGCATGAAATTTCGATCAAGATAAAGTTGTTTGTTTGGTTGGTTAAGGCATGTACGTACGGTAATTAAGTTTGTCGCCTAAAGTCAAGTTCTGTGTTAGTGTGTTTCGTTTATGTGCGAGATCGGTGATTAAAGTTTTTTTCATGCTTAACTGTTGACTTAATTAAGCTTGCCGCTTGTTCGATCGATTTAAGGTAAGTCTTACGCTTATGCTATGTTAGTATAAGGTTCTTCTCTGATCAATCTTTATCCATGAACTACATACGTGTGTGTCGCATGGTCGTGGTTTTTTGCTTTACAGTTGATCTTATAATTTGGTTTATTGTTTGATTGATTTGTTACTGTGATATGATTTGGTTATTTTTCTATGTTATTGTGATCGACAAGCATGTTAAAAGACTTAACACACGTTAAGGTTGGACCATGTAGCTTTGGCGTTAGGTTTTGTCAAAGTCGGTTTATAATTACACATTCGGATCATGGTCATCATGATTACAAAGTTAAATAATCAGACGTTTTGGTTTAAATCAATTAAAGATGTCTTATTTCCTACAATAAATTTAATTAAAACAACATGTCGCCAAAGTGACCTCTCTTGTGGAGATTGATTTTATTTGGACATAAGATGGTGTGTACATGATTCATGCGGATATTACCCGGCCCAAAGGAAGGCTAATATTTGGCCGAGTTGTATATACATGTATAGTAGTAAATATGTGACGAATATTTGGTTATTTCCATGTGAATAATAAATCAATCCAAAGATTGTGTTGTTATTTGACAGGATTTTATTGTCAATATTTATTTTACTATGACTAAAGGAGGTGCCAAATTACAAGTTGATATTTTTGTCCAAAGACTAGATTATTAATGTTGTGCATGGTACTTTGTGATGGGCCCTACCAATGTCTGATTTAACTCTTAGAATAAAGGAACTTATGTGAGCGTTTTTGTTTTGTTATTTTCAGTGAACAATACAGCTTCTGTGATATCTGCTAATCTCAGCTCTATTCCCGTACTTAACGGGACAAATTTTAAGGAATGGAAAGAAAATGTGAGTATTGTCCTCGGTTGCATGGATTTGGACCTTGCTTTGAGAGATGATAAATCCACTCCTCTTACGGATAAAAGCACCGCAGAGGAAAAGCGGTACTTTGAGAAGTGGGATCGCTCTGACCGCTTGTGTCTGATGATCATGAAGAGAGGAATTCCAGAAACATTCAGGGGTGACTCTGACGAAAAGGTTACTGCCAAGGAATTTCTCATGGAAATTGAGAAACTGTTTGTCAAAAATGATAAAGCGGAAATCGGTACGACTCTGTCGAACTTGATTTCCTTAAAGT
Source organism: Spergularia marina (assembly GCA_963680865.1). NCBI lineage: Eukaryota > Viridiplantae > Streptophyta > Magnoliopsida > Caryophyllales > Caryophyllaceae > Spergularia > Spergularia marina. The sequence goes on along the minus strand of OY804545.1, from coordinate 5,623,544 downwards.
ATAAAGGCAAAGGCAATATAAGGGAGTACATCATGGAGATGTCTCATCTTGCTTCAAAACTTAAGGCACTAAAGTTAGAGCTATCTGATGATTTGCTCGTGCATTTGGTTATGTTATCTCTTCCCTTGCAGTTTAACCAGTTTAACATAAGTTATAACTGCCAGAAGGAGAAATGGACTCTTAATGAGCTCATTTCTCATTGTGTGCAAGAGGAAGAGAGAATGAAGCAAGAAAGGACAGAAAGTGCTCACTTGGCAAGTACCTCTAAGGATAAGTCAAGGAAAAGGAAAATCAATAAGGATGCTGCAGTTCCAGTATAGAAGAAACATCAATCCCATACAGATGTAGCACCTGATTGTTACTTCTGCAAGAACTCTGGACACTTCAAGAAGGATTGCACCAAGTATCATGCTTGGCGTGCAAAGAAAGGTACACTTCTTGCTATGGTTTGTTCTGAGGTTAATTTAGCTTCAGTGCCTAGTGATACTTGGTGGGTAGATTCTGGTGCTACTACTCCCATAAGTGTTTCTATGCAGGGTTGCTTGAGCTGCCGAAAACCAAGTGATGATGAAAGATGCATCTTTGTGGGTGATGGCAAGTCGGTTGAAGTTGAAGCAATAGGGACATTTAGATTATTACTAAAGACTGGTTCTTTTTTGGATTTGAAAGAGACTTTTGTTGTACAGTCTTTTAGACGGAATTTAGTTTCTGTTTCTACTTTGGACAAATTTGGTTATTCTTGTTCATTTGGAGACAATAAGTTTAGTCTTTTTCATAATTCAAAAATTGTTGGTACTGGTATTTTGTCCCATTATGATAAGCTCTATTTGCTTGAAACAATTGCTTCTTATAACGAAACCTTGCATACAACTACAAGAGGTATAAAGCGAAAATTAACCAATGAGAATTCTGCTACAATTTGGCACAAACGTTTAGGCCATATATCTAAACAAAGAATTGAAAGACTTGTGTCAAATGGAATTCTTGATCCCCTTGATTTTTCAGATTTTCGACTTTGTGTTGAGTGTATTAAGGGGAAACAGACAAACAAAAGGAGATTAGATGCCAATAGAGCTACGGATGTCTTAGAACTGATACATACGGACATTTGTGGACCATTTCCTACTCCATGTAGAAATGGCCAGCAATATTTTATCACGTTCATAGACGATTTTTCTCGATATGGCTATCTTTTTCTCATACATGAGAAGTCTCAATCTCTGGACATGCTCAAAATTTTTAAGGCCGAGGTGGAGAACCAACTTGGCAAAAAGGTTAAATCTGTTAGATCAGATCGTGGTGGTGAATATTATGGTCGATATGATGGATCCGGTGAATAATGTCCAGGCCCATTTGCCAAATTCCTAGAGGAGTGTGGAATCGTCCCTCAATACACCATGTCAGGTTCTCCTCGCATGAATGGTGTAGCTGAGAGACTAAACAGGACCTTAAAGGACATGGTGAGGAGTATGATTAGTCACACTACCTTACCAGAGTCACTCTGGGGAGAGGCACTAAAGACTGCAGCGTATATCCTTAACAGAGTTCCAACAAAGGCTACTATTAAGACCCCTTATGAGTTATGGACTGGAAAACAACCCAGTATAAGGCATTTACACATTTGGGGATGTCCAGCTGAGGCAAGGCCATATAGGCCACATGAAAAGAAATTGGACTCAAGAACAGTTAGTAGCTATTTTGTTGGGTACTCTGAAAAGTCTCGGGGGTATAAATTTTATGATCCCACTACCAGAAATATTTTTGAGACGGGAAATGCCCAGTTTTTTGAGGATATTGAGTTTGGAGGGAAGGATAAGGTTAGAGATTTTGTCTTTGAAGAGGAATCTATTTCTCTTCCTCCAGTTGTTAATAGTGACAATGGGGAAGACATTGTTGAAAACCTCCCTACTGAGGATCAACAGATCATTCGGGTAGAACAAACTCAAACACCTCAAGAACAAATGCCATTAAGGGAGAAATCCATTAGAGTGAGAAAAAGTACTCGTTCAGATGATTTTATATATCTCCAAGAACATGAGGAAATTGTAGTTTCGTTGGAAGATGATCCTATCAACTTTCATCAAGCTATGCAAAGTTCAAATTCTCAAAAGTGGATTGATGCCATGAATGATGAGATTAAGTCCATGAAAGATAATGATGTTTGGGATCTCGTTCTGTTGCCTGAAGGTGCGAAACCTATTGGTTGCAAATGGATATTTAAAACCAAGAGGGATTCGAATGGCAATGTAGAGAGACTCTTTTAGAATAATAATGGCATTAGTGGCATATTTTGATCTTGAGTTACATCAGATGGATGTAAAGACTGCGTTTCTCAATGGTGACATTGACGAGACAATTTATATGGTGCAACCTGAAAACTTTGTGTCGAGAGATGCAAAGAAGATGGTTTGCAAATTGAAGAAATCCATCTATGGAATCAAGCAAGCTTCTCGTCAATGGTATTTCAAATTCCACGAGACTGTTCTCTCATTTGGTTTTGAGATGAACTCTGTGGAAGATTGCATTTACCATAAGTTCAGTGGAAGTAAGCATATATTTTTAGTTTTATATGTGGATGACATCTTGCTTGCCAGCAATGATATAGGTTTTCTGCATGAAACCAAGAGACTTCTATCAAAACCTTTTGAGATGAAAGACCTTGGTGAAGCAGCTTTTGTGTTAGGAATTGAGATACATCGAGATTGTTCTCGAGGTGTCCTTGGACTATCACAAAGGAACTATATCGACAAGGTTTTAAAGAGATTTAACATGCAAGAATGTAAACCACTAGATACCCCTGTGGTAAAAGGAGACAAATTCAGTCTAAGTCAATGCCCCAAGAATAGTTTCGAGAAGAAGGAAATGGAGACAATTCCTTATGCATCAGCTGTAGGAAGTCTCATGTATGCTCACGTTTGTACGCGTCCGGATATAGCGTACATTGTTGGGATGTTAGGCAGATACTTAAGCAATACGGGTGTGGATCACTGGATAGCAGCCAAAAGAGTCATGAGGTATCTACAGAGAACGAAACACTACATGCTCACATTCAGAAGGTCGGATCATCTTGAGATCATTGGGTATTCTGATTCCGACTTCAATGGATGTCCTGATAGTAGTCGATCCACTTCAGGCTATGTTTTTCTGCTGGCTGGAGGAGCTATTTCATGGAAGAGCGCAAAACAGAAACTTATTGCCACTTCTACCATGGAAGCAGAATTCATTGCGTGTTTTGAGGCATCCAACCATGCGATATGGTTACGGAACTTGGTTGCAGGGCTGCGTATTGTGGACACAGTTGAAAGACCACTTAAATTGTTTTGTGACAATAGAGCGGCTGTGTTGTATTCCAATAACAACACGAGCGCAACAAAGTCCAAACACATAAGGCTCAAGTTCCGTGCTGTAAAGGAAAGAATCCAGAGGGAAGAGGTGTTTATAGAGCATATTGTTACAAACTCCATGATTGCGGATCCGTTTACTAAGGCTTTGTCACCCAAGGTCTTTCATGAGCATACTGCTCATATGGGTGTTATTTTGTTTAAGGTTCTGGAGGATTAGTGGGAGTTTTTTGTACTCATGTTCTATTGTTAAAACACATTTACGTTTTATACTATGGTTTTTTTTGTTTAAAGTTTTAGAATAAAGTTTATGGTTTTGCCCTCTTATCTTTTAATAAGATCTCACTAAAGAATATAGTTGGACTAGTTGGAAATAGACATGTAAAGATCACATTTCATGTAATTTTCCATGCTACACATCCATATTTGATCTATGTCGTTTGATTCTGTTTGATGTATGTGATCATTGAGGATTTAGTCATTGGATGACGAAAGTCGCTTTGGTCCTATGTTGGCATAATCAATGGACCAGATTGTTCGAAGATGTCTTTAATGATGGCAACAGTTTTGAGCTCATAAGGTTATGCACATATTATACAGAAACACATGTGGCCCAAGTGGGAGATTGTTAGAATTACAATCGTGTGGGCCTACATGTTTTCCATATATGAGTGTGTATTTGGCCGTCTTAAGGTTAGCCTACAGAAGTGATCAAGTTTACCATAAGTATTTGGGCTTATGACATCTAATAAGAATATGGACTAAATATGTGTAGAGACCAGTCAGTTATTCCTTATTCAATGATGGGCCGATTAAGGAATAAGACACCCTATATATATATCTAGGGTTCAGGGTCATGGTCCCTAACTCATATCTTTCTCTCACTCTCTGATATCTCATCATCAGTTGGTGCCTTAGGAGAAGGTTAAAGAGTTAGAAGATCCATACCCACCACCACAACCTTTCACGATGGATCAAGGTACGCTTCCGCTACTGTCTCATCTTGATAATTTGACATGAATACGGTTCTCGGTTTTATTCCGGATCTAAGGTATAATTTAACAAGGTAATCCAGCTGTGTCCATCAAATGTGGATAATGGGCGGCTACTGGTTCATCTATTGAGTAATTGTGATACATCATCATGGCACACATGTACAGAGGTCCACCTCCTTTGTACGACGGGTTGCAGATAAGTCCTCTTAATTGCACTGGCATTGTATCTATTATGGAATGCGGAACTAAAAGGAATGACGTAGTCCACATTATTGTAGTTTAATTCAGGAGAGGAGTTTTGGATAGGTGCAAGGTAATATGAATATGGGGGAGCGATGAGAGCGTTTGCTATTGCCATGGAAGCCTTGTTTTCTTTGCCCAAGGTTATCCCTCCAAAACTTATACAAATAGGACTAGGAGCGAAGCTAGATAAGAAACTCGCTGGATCAATGTAACGCACTGTATTTGAAAACACATTGTGCAACACATCACACAATTAAGTGGAAGTACACGTGTAAGTTAGAAAGATGCATGGCAAAGATGATAAAAGGCACAAAGAGTGAAATCGGTGATAATATTGGTACTTGTGTTTGAATTCACATAATTGTGTAAGTGATCTAATATATATATATATATATGTAATCCTAAACTCGATCAATTTTCACGTGGACACTTGGCCATCTACAATTAGTTAATACAAAATATAATATAACAGGTCAAAATAAATAAATATAAAAGCTTCATTATAGTAAGTGTCATATAATAATATAATAATATAATATTATAGTTCATACTATATGGTAATATTACTCTAATAAAATAACATTATTACTTGATTTATGGAAAATAGTTACGGAGTATGTAATATAGTAATTATTACTTGATTTATGACAATGCGATCAAATATTCCACGGGTGTTTCAAAATGGGACTTTGGCTTTTGAAAGGTGATTTTTCCTCTAATTACATTACAAATATCCCACGGGTGTTCGAAATGGGATTTTTAGGTTTTGAAAGGTGATTTTCCATGTAATTACATTTTGAATATCCTACGGGTGTCCAAAATGATGAGATTTTAGATTTTGAAAAGTAACTTTCCATCTAAATACATTACAAATATACCACGGGTGTATGTTCGAAACGGGTTAGGTTTTGAAATGCGATCTAATTACATTACAAAATTTCCAAGGGTGTTCGAAACATGATTTTAGGTTTTTCAACGTGACTTTCCTATCTAATTATATTACAAATATCCCACGGGTGTTCGAGACATGACTTTAGGTTTTTAAAGGTGACTTTCCATCTAATTAGATCATACATAGTTTGATGGCGCGATTAATTAGTAAAATAACATTATTACTTCATTTATGGAAAATAGTTATGTTATATAGTAATTACTTGATTTATGGCAATTTGATCAAATATCCATGGGTGTTTCAAAATGCGATTCTGGTTTTTAAAATGTGACTTTTCCTCTAAAGAAATTACAAATATCACACGAGTGTTCGAAATGAGATTTTAGGTTTTGAAAGGTGAGTTTCCATCTAATTACACTGCAAATATCACACGGGTGTTCGAAACACGACTTTAGGTTTTTAAAGGTGAGTTTCCATCTAATTACATTACAAACATAACACGGGTGTTTGAAATGAGATTTTAGGTTAAATAAAAAATTCGTTTACATTATTTTTAAAATTTAAACATAAGCAGCCCGGGCGTTGCACGAGCTATCAAACTAGTTGTCTAAATTATTGATGTGGAGCATAATTTGCTTTATAAAACTAAATTATTTTTATGCCTTAACAAATGAGGAAAATAATGTTTCGATAATCAGTTTTTCGTATACCATATTCTTATTTGGATAAACTTTATTTATAATATAATACTATTATTATTTGCAACGTGTCAGCGTAAAAATTGAGCAGGTTAAGGATTATATATATACTAGTTTGATGGCTCGTGCAACGCCCGAACTACTTATGTTTAAATGTTAAACTTATGTAAACGAATTTTTTTATCTAAAACCTAAAATCTCATTTTAAACACCCGTAATATATTTGTAATTTAATTAGATGGAAAGTCACATTTATAACCTAAAGTTATGTTTCGAACACCAGTGGGATATTTGTAACGTAATTAGATGGAAACTCAATTTTAAAAAGCTAAAATCCTATTTCGAACACCCGTGGGATATTTGTAATGTAATTAGATGAAAAGTCACATTTCAAAAGTCAAAGTACCATTTTGAAACACCCATGGGATAATTGATCAAATTGTCATAAATCAAGTAATAACTATTTTCCATAACTATATGCCACGTGTCAGCGTAGTAATTGAGCGATATTAGATTAGATTAGATATATAGTAGATTAGATTATGGTTTCAGTTAGCCAAGAAATTATAAATATATAGGCAAGTTCTTCCGTTTCATGATTTGATCGAACTTATGGCAATGACCAGAGTATGCAGTAATGGAATTGAAATTGTAACATTCACTTAAAAAGGATTTAATTATTCGCAAATTTATAGATCCCGTGTACAAAGTGGTGTCCGATAAAAATTAAAAAAATTTGATGGGAAAATCCAACTTTCACTAGTTGTCCCAAAATAATTCCAATTTTTATTTATCTCAAAAATAATCACAACTTTCATCATTTTTCCTGGAAATAGTCCCAAAACCCTAACCTATATTACCATACCTCATGATTTATTCGACTCGCCTCCTCTAAAACGAAGTTACTCAATCTTTTACTTAATTAACCAAAAAAAAGTCTTCCCTTGGACTGTTAGAGCATGTGCAATGGTGGTTCTTGTACCTTGGGTTTGTCAAAAGAACTCAAAAAATTTGGGTTCTTTCATTGTTGCTCACTTTGGGTTTGTCAAAATAAGAATTGGGTTTGCTGCAAAGAACCCAGTTCTTTACAAAATCAATGTGAAACTAATGATTGCAAAAGTACATAAAAAAATGCCAATAGCTAGTACTCCATATTAGTTATATTCATGGATAAAATATTACCCAATCAACGCATTGACTCCAGCCGTGAATCTTCGGGCTCATTGTATGACAACAAAAGAGATAAAAATTCAAACTTGTAGTAATCTGTAGTCTGGCAGGTAATTGGGATAGAAGATAGAATCTAAACCTCTTAATAAGGTAAGAAAGTTCATCTTCAACAATAACACAACTAATCCTTTCATACACCAATTTCTGAATACAATTAGTTTCAAGACATGTTTATAAGGCTAAGGCCTAGTACAAATATGTCGAGCTCCTAGTTCCAACTGTATTTTACGATAGCGAACCCATCTGCTCCAAACCGTGTGGTTCCTCAATAATCTCATCTGAACTTACAATCCATGAGCATTTAGATATATACTTCGACACTTACTTGACAAAAAGGAACGCCTCTTAATTCTCTAAGCCTCTTCATCATGGTATTGCTGCAACTTATGATGAAACAGCATAAAGATATCAATCACTAAATGTGCGATGACATAGAAATTAATACATGTTTGAAAATAAAAACAGAATAGAGTTACAACTTACAACACATGGTGAAAGAAATTGTCACATATATGTTACATCAAAATTGGTCGGCACTTTGCGCAGGTTGAGTTTTGTTTGAAAGATAAAGAACAGGAAAAGGGAATCATCATTCAATTCACACAACAACAAAGCTCTTTTATTGGAAAGGTATCATATGGAAAAAAATAAAAGAGAACCTCATTGCAATTGGATATAAATTGATAATGGAGATAATCAAAGTTGAAACTACAAAAATCGTTCTTTTAACAAATTAAATATGGAATTTTCGTTGTTCTGATCTTTGCTGAGGTGAGCCACTAAATGTGTATGAAAGAGAATATGTTTCAGGCTTTTAGCTAGTGTGACCCAATGAAGATCCTCTGTCCCACTTTGTGTTCCACTCCCTGTACCCCTCTAATCAGATTTCAGGAAATCATTAAATATAAAAATTAAAATGAATAGAGATTATAATATAGATTTCCTGAAATCTGATTGGAGGGGTACAGAGAGTGGAACACAAAGTGGGACAGAAGATCCTCATTGAGTGTGACCCTTATTACCTTGCTGAGCCAAAGTAGACTTTTATGTTTTCGACCCACTCGTTATGCCTACGTTTTCAAATCTAACTTAAAAACTCACTCGGACCATGTTGACAACGATACAAACACTTGACATCTCAATTTAGGCTAGGGAAATCATACACCTAAACATCTACCCATGTTGGATGTTTGTAGGAATTCCTTAATCATATACAGTAACAGTGTACTCATTGCCCTACAATTTGACCATAAGTTGCTGAAGGAGAAGTGTACATTTATGACAAATAGAAACTGCAAAACTCAATCGCAAACATAAACAAAATAAACAAAAGAGTACCTTGAAACCAAATTAAGGTAAGCCAATTCAAGGATTGCCAAGACATAACACGCACTACTTCTGAGATATAACCTCCTACGGTCAAGGGCACCCAATATGGCCTTGAATGTTCTCCTACCATCTATCTTAAGCAAGGACATATTTCCAAGTTCCAATCACCACTACTACTTCTTCCATGCACTACTGCCAAAAACACACGAAGTAAATTTTAGTACATATTACCCCAATGGTCCTTGGCTCTATTTAGATAACAAATTGAAGAGAGAGGATATAGATTCAACTACATATGGGATAAATGACACTTAGAAGTGCTTCAAAAATTAGAAGAAGTTTAGAGAAAAGATCATGCATATTGGAGATGTTCATTGTCATGATAACTTCATTGTCACATATTTTGTAGCTTCCGTGGTTTGAGGAGGGACAATTTTCCATTTGTCATGGAACTGATCATTTTTTTTCAATTTAAACCACTAGAACACGAAAAAAGAAAATCACATCCGCTAAGAGAACTCAACAACCTACACTCTCACTAACCTAACCTACACTTGAATACAATTGTTTAAGCCAAGCGAAGATTCTAATACAAACTTCATACTCCGTACTTGGGATGTAGCGGCGACCAGGCTACATTTTCTGACTTTGGCCTTCCAACTTCTGCCTTTTTTGTGTTTCCATAGGTCCTAATCCAGGTTTAGGAGCCAGGTTATTCCAGACGTCCCCTGAGACACTTGAAGAATAGATGGGAGTGCGTCTCCGCAGCTTTTTCTGCATAGACATCTGTTGACAATAAGAGACCACGCAAGCTTAGCTTTTCAACAATGGCCGATAGTTTTCCTTGCACAACCAGCAGGGGGGACAGTAACCTGTGCTTTGGTAGGTTAACAGCATCCCAAATCACACCATACCAGATAATGGAGAATTTTTTGCTGAAGATATCATAGGCTTTAGAAACAATTAACCTCTCCCCTGCTCCACAATATTTAACATTCAGCTCAGCTGTTTCCTTTGCTCCAAAATTGTTGATGACCTCGTCCCTCACTTTTAGTATGTTCCTACAATTTTCAGGATCATTAAGCTTGCCTATGAGTAACACAGGCTTTAATCCATTTGACCCATATTCCATCAGCATTCTTATCTACTTCCCATAGCCATTTGATTAGTAGGGCTTTGTTACATACTTCCAGGAGAGGATCTCCTTAACATTCAAACCCCCTTCACACCTTCATGACCAGACCTTACTCCAACTATAAAATACCATCTCTCTTTTGCTTTCGACGACATTACATAGGAAATACTTACACATAGTATTGATCAATTACATCACTCTTCTGGGAATTAGAATGCTTCATCTCCAAAAGTTGTGAATAGCAAATATTACTGACTTTTTTTTTGGTTCCAAAATATTACCGAATTGAAGTTGAACTTTACCTGCATAAGATAAAAGCTAGCATGACCAGTGGCTTGCTGTGTTTTGACTTTCTGGAGTACGATTAATCAGGTGGCCTGAGCAATTCGAACATCAAAACAAATGCCCAGAGTCATACCATCCCTAACAGTCCAATTCACCTGAGATATCCAGTAAACAGATATCAAAAGGGCCCTGAACACACCAATTACCTCCCCAGATATATTCACATTCTCACCACGAACTACACTCCAGGTACTGTATTTATGAAAAGGTCCCAGCTGACCTCAAACTCTTGCCAAAAGAACGACCCATTCTCGAGGTTGCTGGGGGTATCTTCACCCGTCACATATTTATTGAATAGGGGACTAGTGGCCAAGATAGCCAATGAACGCTTCAGCAAAGCTTTAACATAATGACTGTTCATAAACCTTTCAACACCTATTACCAAGCTCTGCCCGTTCCAGTGGAACACACAAAGTCCCCCAAGTCAGAAATTTTTTTTTCTCTTAGGTTACAATTCTGGCCTCAGTAGGATTTATAACAAACTGACCAACCTGGTTAATTTTACCACCCAAACATGAAGCTTAATAACATGCATATAATACCAGCTTTGGATACCAATCAGCCAATTTATGGTTATCTTTATCATGATTAAGTTTACGCTTGCTCCTGCTGGGTCTTTTATTTATAACCAATGGGAAAACAAAGATAATTACCAACATCAGGCCTCTCTTTCATATTTCAGAGCATTTTCAAACATGTGTTTAGTATGGCCATGACTCCATGAGTGTTTTGTGAATATAAATTCTAAATGTTGTTATTATTCACTTTCTAACCACATGAAATGAAAAAATGATGAAGCACACTAGTCATGCTTTGAAGAGTAGCATCATTAGTCTCCCCAAAACGAATCACATAATCCACAAAAAACAAGTGGGGGATACAACAATCACATCCAGCAATCTTGATGGGATTACAATCCCACTCCCCACAAGCATCAAGAATGAAATTGGAGAAAATCATCAAAAATGACCCTCATCTCTGTCCTTTCTAACCCTCATATCTCCAAAACTTTATCCGAGGACTTATGAAGCAGAAGGTTTAGCCTATCAAGGTGAAACACCTGGTGCTTTTTTACACATATCAATTAACTAGGTGAACAACAAACTGCACGCAGACAGTTGTGTTCTTACACCCTTAAATATGACAGAATATTCATTACTTCTGTTGAGACGAAACATGTACACGCTTACCATACATCTCCTTACGACGTGCATCACTATGCCCATTCACTTTACACGCTAACCTTTCAGGTTCAACTACAGCACAATGTTTTCAGATTTTAATCTACCTCAATGTCGCAAAAAATGTGTACTCATCTTATAATTAGACGACCTCGAGGCCTATTCAGACGCTTAGTAAACTACTTTATCCTCGATCACCCCTACAAACCTCTCGTTTCTTACATTTTCATCACGAATCTGACCCTTATCATATGGCTTCGTATTCGTACCTGAACTAAAACCAATCCCATGATATAAGTTTTGAATTGTTTTTGTTTTCGCACTCCAGTTATACAAACCATTATTATCAGCTGATTGGATCGATAATTTGCAATCACAACATATTTGATATCTTGACATATACTTGCCATTATTATCAAACTCAATGACCTTAATTCAATCTTCTGTGCTTCAGGTTGGTCGCGAATTTCAGTTCTACTATAATCTCTTCTTCAGAAAATCCCAGATAGATAAATCAATCTGGAGATGCAACATATATTTAGGCTGATGAACTTACCTAGCACTTATACATCTAAAAACATCATCGTTACTTCATTGGTGTCACATATATAATAGAGACATCCTTTCTAACTATAACTCTTCAGTAACTCTCCATTAAGAGATTGTAGGCTTACGTCCTCTTTTTTTTAATAAGACCTTCAACTTTACCATCCCCTATGAAGAAAACCTTGGAATTAATGCTAAAATGACAACAATGAATTTTTTCAACACTGATGGCATTGCCCATAATGTAGCTGATATGGTGTTTACAAATTTAAACATAGAGCTGAAATTGGAAAACAAATTTCAAAGCCATGCTTGCAGTGTGACTCAGGGCATTACTCATTTGTCACTAGAACCCAGCACTTCTAGACTCTGCAAATGTGTACTATTACTCCATCTTAAGCCAAAACACCACCTGAATTCTCAACCCGAATTTTATCTCCAGTGTTAGTTTACGCCACCTATAGCACATACCAACCATATAAAACTCAATGATTACCAGTTTGATAATCAGGACAAATAGAAATTAGCAGGTCCAACAAGCAATCTACACTCCACGGACACCCATAAACCCTTCTGGTTTCACGTCATTAGGATATGCCGAAAAAGACTATACATAGTGGCCTACAACCTTACCATTGTCATACAAATCACCCAAAACTTATAGGTAGCACTAAAAATGTGAATTATTCCCAAAATGCAGAAATTTCCAACCTCCCATGGACCGTTTATTGGCATTATAGCTGTCCATCATGTGACAAATCTCGAAAACATTCCACATTCCCTTCATTAGGCCAATACATATCAATCCCCCTCTACCAAATCGCTCCTACTCTTAGTATCTCCCCTTTTATCTCCTCAATTCACAAGGCATTGTTTCCGTAAACGCTTTCCTAACAAATTATTCAACCTCTCCATTACACTATAAACACATGCCAAATAAAACTAACTTACATTTCTCCTCTTGACAGCAGGATAACTCAACGACATCTACCAACAAGTTGTCACTATTTTTTCTGATTTGGGAAATATGACCTACTTTTTGCGGATTAACTCCTCCTTACTGGGCAACTACTAATACACCTTATTAACATATATTTACTGTGATTAAAATACTTCATAATTTTGTTATCATAACTCTAGTGTGAATGATCTTGATATACAAGAATGATTTCTGTAAATTCATGCCCAAAACGACGGCCACTCCTCGATTTGATGATGGATATGTATTCGCCTCCATAAACTTAATTGAATTGACGGGAAAAAACCTCAATAGACTGCAAATGGAAAATTCCCAGTTCCAAAAGAACGAGAGAGATTGAGGGGATGAATAATTACTTTTTTTTTTTTTTGTTAAATGGGAGAGGAGTGAAAACGGTATGCAATACAATGAGTAATTTATTTGTACTACGCATTCAAAGTCATTTACTGTGTACCAAATACGTATGTATGTAGACAATTTAGTGACAGATCTTATAATACTGCTGGAAATGACAATTGTACCCCCTGCTATTGATCCTGTAGCGCTGACAGCTGCCCGAGAAATTTCGTGCCTCATCATAAACTGTATGTCCCATTCAATAGCGGCTCCTACTTAACATACGCAAGCGTTAGCTAGAATAAGTTTGGTGATAAAGCTAATGTATTACCATTAGATTAACTAACAATATCACGCTTTTCTCTCTTGTGCATGCGGGGTTTCTTTACTCTTTAATTTCTTATACGATTCTGTTCTAGTATTCTACATATTTAGGGATTATATATTTTTACTATACATTCGCTAATATATGACATGTTTTAGTTCGTAAAGTCAATATTCCTCACTAATATATGATACTGAACATAGCCTAAGGCGAAATTTCACAAGCAAGCTTGATCAATGGTAAGTATTCCGAATTTAATTTGTGTGTGATTATTTAGCAACTAGAATCGAAATAGTTGTACCCATCCATTTTCTCATGTCGATTGTGCCTATTATTTCGGACGGTTGCAAATACGGAGTAGTAGCTTGCGAGTAATTATTCACTATTGAAATTCACCTAGCTATTCACTTCAAGTTTCAGCTACCCAAATATGTCTTCAACTATTAAAGAAGATTATATACACTTGTTATTTATATGTGTTTCCAATTACGGGCGGTTTCTTCCTCTGCATCTGGTAAATTCCTGTGTAATTTGGTTTGATGTTGTTTGTTGATGTGAAGCTTGCTTCTGATTACGTTTATGAATGACTATTGCAGGGGCTTCTTCCTCTGGTAAGCAGATAGAATTGGAGGAAGCTCGAAAGGCTGGGCTTGGGCCATCTGCGGTTGATGACCCCGCAAGTTATGCTATCCATCGGCAGGTGGCTAAGGAAGAAGCGAGGAGACAACATCTCAAGGATAAACATTTGAAAAAGCTTGAGGAGAAGAATAATAAAGTAGATGATGAGGTTGAGGCCAGTGCTGATGTTGATGATAAAGACGATGATGATGACTTGAAAGGGGAGGAAGCCAAAGTTGATGAGAGCAAGCAGATGGACTTGGCAAAAGTTAAGAAGCGTGTTCGTACAACTGGTGGAGGAAGCACTAGAACTGTGAGGTGAGAATCTGCCTGTAAAGTATCCAAGGTGGTTTGTGTGTTGTTAGTGTACTGTTGTCTTCTTTTCTTAACTTTGGCCTGACTTGTATGTTTCAGAAACTTGCGTATTCGGGAGGATACAGCCAATTATCTCATTAATCTTGATACCAATAATTCTGCCTACTATGATCCTAAAACCCGATCCATGCGTGAAGATCCTCTTCCGGATGCAGATCCCAATGAGAAGTCTTACTACTCAGTAAGTTTTACTGTCCAATTTGGCTGTATGCATGTTTAATTTGGCGTGGCTTGGCTTTACCTTGTGTTTAATTTGTTGACTACCTACTTTTCTCTAGGGTGATAATCAAAACAGGCTGAGTGGTCAAGCTTTAGATTTCAAGCAGCTGAATTTACATGACAAGGGCCAAGATGTACACATGCAAGCAGCTCCATCTCAAGCGGAGTTGTTGTACAAGAGTTTTAAGGTTTCCAAGGAAACTATTGAGGAGAAGTATGGTAATGCTGCAACTGGGGAGGAGATTGCACCAGAGCTTCTACTTGGTCAAAGCGAGCAACAAGTTGAATATGATCGTGCTGGGCGGATAATCAAGGGGCAGGTAACATATGACATTTCTGATATTTTTGAGCTCATGTAGAAGAGGTTAATTTTTTTGTATAGCTCATTGTGTGTCTGACGTGTTATCCAAGCAGACCATTCGAAACAGCTATTGTACAGGTGCTGCTGGTATTGAGGCGGCTGAGGCATCAGAGGAGCTGATGAAGGCAAATATCTCGCGTAAAGAAGCCACTGAAGGTTTGTCTCTATCACCTTTATTCAATTTGGCTGAATGTTTTTAAATAAGTTGTTTGGTAGGTTTTGAGTTCACTGTTTCTTCTCTGTTGATGAAGAATTTTTGTTCTGTGACAACAGATAAACCAGTTGCTGTCGAGGAGAGAAAGCTTGCCACTTGGGGTACTCATGTACCAGATGACTCGGTTCTCGATGTTAAGAAACTAGCTGATGCTCTTAAGAAGGTAACTCTGCTCATTTCATACAAGTCTCATACAAGTCTCAGTCTGTGGGACTGCTAATTTTGCTGCATCTCTATACACTTTGGTTTTAACTTTTACCCCATGTTCTTGCTTTCTATGTGCGTGCGTAGGAGGGTAAAAGGAAGATAGAAGAGACTGATGATCACTTTTAGACTGCAAGGAGGTAGTTAAGTATTTCAACCATTTGGGCCCTCTTCATCGATTTAGGTCTGCCAAAGGCATCTCTAGAGTTTTTAACTTGTAATCTTGAAAGTTGAAAGTATCTAAGGTGGTGTTGAGTGACAAGTAAGATTAGCAAATTAAACTAGTATATGTATCACATCTCATCATGTTATTGTTCATCGTCACAATGAAATCATCTGATATACTCTTTAATATTTGCTTTGTTTGGTGTTTACCTCCTGTCTTTGTGAAAGCAACATTGTTCATGAACTAGCGCATTTCTTAATTCTTTTGATCTTTTGTCCCACATCGGTGAAGAAACTCACCCCAAGGGACAAATGATATAAAATCATTAAGAAACAGGTAAAACTCCAATCATATCCTACAGAAACAGTCTTAAGAGACTATAAGTCTATAAGCTTTCGCCTATCCAAAAAATTCACCTCACAGTACACCAGAAGCGTTGCCAGATAATGCAAACAACAACTCAATACATCTTCACCAAGTTCACAACTTGACCAAAGTTTAGAGATTAAAACTTTGTCACTACCACTGTAATTATAGGAAAATTACCCCTACCAGTAAAAAAAAACCCAAAATCATGATTCAAATAGCAAATTAACACAAACTTCAGGCATAGAAAAGCATAAAAACTCAACATACGACATACGGAGTAGTTTGCTATACCCACCAAGAAAATCGCAAATTCTAGAACCGCATACGAATTAGAGTTACTCTGAATTTTAAGGAGTTCCCATATGAGTTGAGTTAAAATGGAGCTAAATGATTTCACCATTACTTCATAAGCTAACATAACCTTGTCAAATGTCCAGTTTGCGCAATTGCCCGTAATCTATGCTTCCCTTAAAATTAATTCTTACAAGATCTCATAATACAATACGACCAGAAGAAATTCCCATTGCCTGTAACTGTAAACCAACTTCGGCTCCTGAACTCAGGGAAGCACTTCCAGAGTTCCAGGTTACAACTACAAGGAGGCTCACGATTACTGACCCGTGCTTCTGCAGTGAACATGTCAGGAAAACAACGAGCTGCATTGAACTGAGGCAGCTTGACGCCATAAAGCGAAAAGAGTAACTAGTAGTTTCCTACAGCGCAATTGTTCACAAAATTCTACTTCACTAACCCACCTGCAGAAAATCCAGTTCCGCATTCGAGGTCAGAGGTTTAGCTCTTCAACGTTCCGCCACTTTTGGAGCAAAAATAGTGTTGGTCAACACTCAAGATCACTGCTGACTTGCTGAGAGGCCTGATAGAATCCGTTGAGAGAGACAGCTGATCACTAAGAAGTTGCTCTACAAGCTCTCAAAGAATCAACCAAAACCTTTTCATCCAAATTTTGTCCTGAAAATAAAAACAAGTGTAAAGAACACCATTTTCATTCTCAAATACTCACATTATAAACCAAGGGAACAACTGGTGATTCTGTCTCGAAAACAGTAGCGAATTAGAGATAGTAACAAAAACAATGTATCAAAATTAACAAAAACACATAATTCCGAAGTACGGAGTAGCAGGAGACATACACAGGTCTACATATAGAAACTAATCCTGCTGTAAGAAGTGCTATCACTATAATTTCCAGCAACAAGATATTAGCTGTTACGGACAGACCGGAGGATTCGAGTCCTTGGTTCAAGTGTAACTGTTGCAGGCACATGCTCAAGAATGTCGAGTGTGGAGGGATGCAAATGTCCACTTTGCCTTGAAGGGATCATGTGGCATTGAACAACAGGGATTGGACTTGGACGAGGGTTATTACGCACAGGCCGGTTGCTTCGATTTTTTGGTTGAGGTTTCAATGTTCCAGGCACATGCTCAGGAATCTTGGGAATCTTGACTGATGAAGGTATGAAATCTCTACCTTGTGTTGAAGAGGCCATGAGACAGTGAACAACAGGGTTTGGATCAGGGTCAGTACCACTCTTGCAAACCAACATCCTAAGAACACCATTTTCATTCTCAAACCTGATCAAACTGTAATTACAGGGGCACTTACAATTTGGCATTATAGTCCCAGAGTATTCCCGACCAGCCTCATCAAAGCGTGAGTAGTACTCGTTCTTGGACGCCTTAGCTTCAAACACCAAACCCCTCCTGCTGCTCATGTTCTCGAAAACCAGACACTCTTTCTTGCAGGTATCGGGAACATCAAGTCTAATGTAAATCATCTGGTCTCCGCCCTCTACATTTACAACCTTGTGCTCATACACCCCTCTTACCCCACTCCGCTGGTATGGGTTAATGTCTTCTGGAGATCCACCTGCCAAAATTATCCCTGAAACGACAAGATTCATCGTCAACTAAGACAAATTCAAGTCATGATAATTGTGTCATGTCTGAAATCTGATGTCCACCATCTAAGAATGAGTTAACAGATGCAAATTCAGGCCGTAAGCCCTCCAGTGCGGAGATTAAGGTGGCCACCTTACTGCTATAAGCTAAAAGTCCAGCATTATTAATAGTCTCAGGTATTTGAGGCAACAATTACAGTACATTATATGGACATTTATAAATTTCTTTCAGTTGTAATTGAAGGATATTAAGCATCCTTGAACAGACCCTTAATCTGCAGAAAAGCAAAAAAGTCGAGTGTGTAACTCCACAGCAGAAGCAGACTGAGGGTGACCTTACATTGGAACTGAACAATGAAAGACAGAAAGAACAAGAAAAATATACGGAGTATACAGCCAAGACATGCATCATGGTTTCATGGAGAGTTAGCCCCAAAATATAATGGGAATATATAGAGAGAATGGACTGACACTTGACATAACAGTCCTTCAATTTTCTTCTTACCATCTACCAAAGAGGTTATAAAAGATAGAAACATATAGAGAAAGGGCAGTTCTATAAACATTTCAACCATATCAATCACAACTCCTTAATACCAAAATGATATGGGGTCGGCTTCACATGAACCGTTCATTTAACAGCAATGAAAAAGTCGAAATTAGCGAGAAAGTCTAAAATGAAGCTATCTAAACATTCAAAAAACATCACCTATCTTTTTATATCGAATTGCATCTCAAGAAGCCTAGGAGAGTACACTTTGCAAGATTATCAAATTATAATAGCCCATATACGAGATACGACAGTTCGTGTGAACAGACCACAAATCAATTTGCGACTAAAGCACTGTTGTTGATGGTAACGAGTAATGCAAGATGAGTAATAACTAGTAACTAGTACCTGAAGAAGCACTTTCATCATGTACAATGAAGCTGACGTGGGATGGACAAACCATCTGTTCTCCATTTAACCCTGTAATACTCCCTCCATTTCTTTAGGATGTTGGCATTTCCCGTTTTCGGCAATTTCGGTCATTTCTTTGCGTTTCCATTTCGGGAAAGTTTTAGGGACTTAAAATTCCCATTTTACCCTTGCTTATTCTACTAACCTACAATTAGTTTGGGCCAATTAATCTAATAAATTCAATTATAATCCAACTTAACTACCCATAATTAAATCTACAACTACCCCAACCCAACCCAAAATTATTACCCAGATTCTACCCCAACCCAACCCAAAATTTCTATCTACACTCACCCTCCTTCCTCCCCGATATTTTTCTCTCTCCTCAAGAACAGCTTCTTCTTCTTCTTCCCTTATCTCTTTCTCTCTCCTGATTTTGCTCCAAACCCTAGCATTCTCTCTCTTCAAAGCTCAGATCTCACCCTCTTTTTCCTCTGTGCCATGTCTGAATCCCCACTCCCATATGAGTTTTGGTCAGTCGTCCCTGAAACTCAGTTTCCGTCACCTCCATTATCGCCGCCTTCCTCCCTTCTATCGCCAAGTCCATCACCCACCAAAGATGGCTTGGTGATGGTTGCATGCTCCGATCTAACCCATCTTGTCGACAAGTTCTATGTCGACAAAATCATGGCCCCCACTGTCCCGGATTCGTGCTCGGAAGGCGATGAGGCGAAGCCACTTCGGAAAAAAGCGAAGGGGAGGAAGACGGCGATAATGGAGCCCCCCACTGTCCCGGATTCCGGAGTGGACATGCGACTAGAGACGCGAAAGAAAAGGGCGATTTGGCTACAAAACGCCAAGAAATCATTGCTAGAGTCTGGAGAAAAGAGGGCGATTGAGCAACAGGAGGAGAGGGAGAGGAAAGCACTACTTGAATCGTCGATGTGGCATGTTTTGCTGCATGATTGCAAGAATCCTTTCTAGTAAGTTGTACACCCCAATTTTCCAATTACACTGTTATTTGTGGTTTGATTATTTGAGTGCTGATGATGGGATCCGAATTTGGGGTTTTATTTGGTTCTATTTGGGATTGATTAGGTAACTTGGTGAATAAGTAAACCTAAGGCTCGCATAATAAGTAAACGGAAGTAACTTGGTGAATTGATGATTTATTAAATCGAATTAGTGATTGATTATTGTATTCTGTATGTAATGCTTGGTCGATGAAATTTTCATGACATTTCTCATTTTTATCTGCATTTCCTTATCTAGCAAATTAAATAGGTGTCTGATTGATTCTATTATGGTGTGTGTGGTAGGTTGGTTGTGTGGCTAGTGACTAGTGGTTATGGGGTGATATGATGAATTGTGCCTTTTAATTAGAGGTTGTGATTTAGTTGAAGAAGCTATAGGTTAGTTGTCACCCTAAGGTATGGTGGAGGTATATATAATACCACCCATATACCCTGGTTAGGAGGCACTAGCCTTGTGTACTCCTAAATCATAATCTCTAGGTAGCTCAATGATGATAGGCCATGTCAAGACTGATCTGAGAGTTGCCTTTTTTTTTTTCCAAAATAAAACTTATTAAATTCAGTAATGCCAAAAAACTAGGATGCAATGGTTTTCCAAAGGGATAAACATCATTTGTTGTACACAAAAGTTTGCAAAATATTAGCCGTAGTTTGAACTATGTTCATGCCTGCTAACTTCAAAAACTTGATCATCTTTCAAACTTGTTTGAGTTACCTTTACTGCATCGTTGTGGCTTGTGGTCTGACTTTAAGTTTGCTGGCTCTTGTTGGGTCTGCAGCTGGACTTGTTGCTGATGCTGCTCTTTTTTTGCCTTTTGCTTGTTGTGTTGCCTGTTTTTGCCTTTGTATTGCTTGAGCTTTTACCAGTTTTGCAGTTTCTGTTGCTTTTTCTCTTGCTGCTTTTGCTGCCCGGGCAGCTTCAATTTTTGCAGCTTTTGCTGCTGCTTTTGCTTTTGCTGCTTCAGCAACTTTGAGTGCTTTTGCTATTGCTGCTGCAGAAGCTTCGACAGCTTTTTTGGCTGCTGTTGCTTCTGCTTCTGCAACTTTTTTGGCTGCTGCAGCCTCCTCTTTGCCCCTTTTCACTGCTTTCTGATGTTCAACCTCCTGTATTGACTCGACTAGTAACTCTTGGTCAATTCTGATTTTTTCTGGAAGCATGCCTAATCTGTCCAGTTTTTTCTTACCCATATGAGGCAATTTGTAGTTGTTGTTCCCCTGTTTCTTAAGCACCTCTTTGTAGCAATTCATGAGAGATAGGAATACATATTGTAGTGTTTTGACCTTTGTTTCATTATAAGCTTTGGTCACTGCATCCACAAGTTGTGCCACTGTCTTGGGTTTTTTCTTATGCTGAATTCCTTGAATGACCCGAAAAAACCCCAAGTCTAAAGCATTCATGTCTGGACTGTTTGGCGGTTGGTTTTGTAAAATGATATCCCACCCTCCCTCTTCTGCCGCCTTTCTGAATTTTGGATCATCATTACGTATGTGTGGTTTTGCATTATCTTGTTGAATTACAATACGCCTCCCGTACCCCTGTGGCCATTTGGCTTTTATTGCGGGTAAGATCTTTTCGATGATGATTGCTCTTGTGACTTCAGTGTTAATGCTTTCAATTGGCTTCTCCTCCATGGTACCTTTGGGCCTATTAGTAGATGATTTTCTTGCTGCAATCTTAACGGTAAATGGCCATATGCCAATTTTTCCATCAAAAACTACATTTCCTTCACTATCAAATATAGGCCTAGCTACCGCTGCCATGAACATGATCTTTGTGATATATCTTTTTGATTTGCATGACCTATGTGGCTCTTCTTCACCTTTTAAAAGGTACACCTTTTGTAGTAACCTAGTCATATAAAACCATTTTTCGTCTATGTGTATAACACAATAATGTGTATCAAATGATGGTCTTAATGAGTGTCGAGTTAATGGATTGATTTTGCTCAAAACCCATTGCATCCTAGCAAGCTTATTGTCATCAGTCAAGTAAGGTTTTAAAGCACTTGAACAAGATCTGATTTTACCTCTTTGCACTAGCCGGTAAGCAGTTGAAGCAGACGTTTTCAATGCTAATGCAAGATCTATGATGTTGGTTCTCTCCATTTGTGGTATGGTTCTAAGGATTTCTAAATCCAAGAAGAGTCTTGGCTTTGTTCCCTTGAATTTTGGTTTTGAATCTGGCTCCCTCCCCTCTTTGACATCAACCTTGCTTTTTGACCATATGATTCCGATAGTATTTCTACTCACCCCATATTCTTTTGCAATTTTCTTGATTGTCCCTTGTTTGAGACCCTTTTCTTTTGTGTAATTGCATGCAAAAGTGAAGTTGATTTTTCGCTTTTCTTTGTCGGTGAACCTTGTTTTTCTCGGAGGTGGTTGTGTGTTTGTAGCAGGTTCATGTGTAGGGGCTGCCGAAGTCGTCGTTGTTGCTGTCGGTGGTGTTATTGCTGATGTTGCTGCTGTAAATATCGTTGACATAGTCGTTGCGGCTGTAGCAGTAGATGGTCTCCACGGGGCTGAAATTCGTCGTGATCTACACATCGATCGTGGTTTTCGTGCCATTTTTTATGTAGCGTAGATGTATTTGTATTTATTAGTATAGATTAATATTGTATTAATTAAATTAGATTTTTTTTTTGAACTAATTAATCTCCATAAGTTGCTGGAAATCAGGAGCATTTAATGAGGTTTGGGCCTTCTTAAATAGCGAAAACTGTAATGGAGGGAAAACCTCCAATTTTTGAACAGTTTGGCACATTGTTTTGGAGGGAAAAAATGAAAATTTGGGTTATTTTTGTGTTTGGCGCACAAATTTGTGAAAATTGGACAATTTCTCTCTCTTGATTAGCTTATATTCTCTCTCTTCTCTAATCAGCTCTCTCTCTCCTCTAATCAGCCCCCAAGTGGGTCTAATACACTCTCTCTCCTCCCTCCTAGGTTGTTGTGTCCAAATGGGATGCCAACATCCTAAAGAAATGGAGGGAGTAGTATTAACAATTAACAAACAATGCACTCCCCACAAAATAAACTCCAAGCTGAACACTAATACAAAAAAAAAAAAAGCATGCATTAACAATTTACCAAGTTTCGGGCGTAATAGTTGCACAAACTTAATTAAGTAAGTTGGCGCGCGGAACGTTAATTTCACACTATGTAAATTATCACGTCTATATTATGCAACGGTGACCAATAATCCCAACTCTTGCAGTAATTAGTCAAAGAAATATCACGTCATTTTAACGTCACGAGAAGCCTAACAAGTCGGTCCGTAACAAGTTTCGGTCCACATAACAAAATCACATACGAGTAACAATAATTCGTCTACCTTTGCTTGTCGAATAAAATGATCAAATCTACACATAACATACAAAATAAAATGAGCTTCGGCCTAATAATTGATTAAAAAAACGTATCGCTACACTTTCACGTCACCAATAACCTAATAATCAAGTCCGAGACAAGTTTCGGTCTAGATAACAAAATTTCACAACAGTAAAAATAGTAAAAAGTAAAAAAAAAACAAGAAATACCTGTAAGGCTAAGTGGAGTAAAAGGATCATGAGGCGGAGGAGAGAGAAAATGGAGGGAACCGTCGCAACGGGGGAAGAACAACCTCAGACAACCGTTCTTAAAATGCGACTCGAACTCCACGTCAGCAAGGTCACGGTCAAGGGCAACGTAACCACCGTAGACTCTAATGTCGGATTCGGGTTCGGACCCGGGCCAACCCGGAGAAGGAAGGGCTTTGCCGGAGAAAGTGACGGTGCGGGTGTCGTTGTACTTGACCACCTTTACGCCGTCGTTCGGTACACCTGGCATGTCAACCCGAATAAACAGCCCGCGCTTGGCCCGACGGGCTTCGAAAGCTCCCTGTGGTACTCCTGCTTTTATCTCGCATTGGTATGGGTGTGGCTTCCCGGTAATTTCTGCATTTCGGAAATATTAACATACAGTAATTTTTAGCTAATTGATTTACCATGGTAATTAATTAATTCAGTTGAGAGACTGAGTGAGAGGAGAGAGAAAAACCAGAGGAAGGAGTAGATGAAGCAGCAGCTGACATTGTTGTGTGTTGTTGACGTTTTGGGGAAAAAACACTGAGGAATCAGACAGAGTGATTTGTTTTTTTTTTTTTTACTTTTATTTTATTTTATTTGGGATGTATTAATCGACGAGGCGTGGTATATACCGGATGTATATTGGTAATGGTAACTTGGTAACTGTCTAACTGAACTGGTTATTAGTAATACGCGAGAATTAAAGTTGGCATAGTGGTTAGTAACTCGACGTGTCTAAGGATTGTCCCGATCTTTCAGTTATTTTTTGTGGAGCATATCATGATTTGTTGAATTGACACGAGGTTGTAAGTTTCAACGGTAAAGTACATTTTCATATGCATTTATCTCTTATTTTAGTAAATACATTTTCAATTACATTTTCCGTTTATAGTAAACTCTACCAACTCTATGAAAAAAATAACTTTAGGGGATCTAAATCCAATTTTAACATACAATCCATGTACCCAAACGAGACAAAACTCGATTTAACATACCGAGTACGTGATCATGATACAAAGTACCCTAGGAACAAAAGTTGAAGACATACACCTTAATCCGTAGTAGTATAGTACATACACACAGAAACACAGGTCTATACTAAATAGAAACTAATCCTGCTCTTAGAAGCAGCAGCAAGAAATCAGCAGATAACACGGTCACGGGCAGGCTGAAAGTTTCGATACCTTAACAGAAGAATCTCCAGTGTGGGGGGTTCCAACTCTATGCTGCCTTGAACGGGTGATGCGGGAGTGAATAGGGTTTGGATCAGAGTTATCACGGAGAGGCTGGGTGCTCAGATTCCTTAGACGAAGTTTCATTGTTCCAGACAGATGCTCAAGCATTTCGATTGTGGAGGGTTGCATATGTTTAGATTGGCTTGAAGGGATCCTACGGAAGTGGACAGCAGTATTTGGATCAGAGATACTGTGATCACTCTTGCAAATCAATACCCTAAGCACACCATTTTCATTCGCAAACCTGACCAAACTGTATTTACAGCACTCACAGGTTGGCGATATAATCCCAAAGTATTCTCGAACACCCTCATCAAAGCGGGAGTAGTACTCATTCTTGAACGCGGATGCTCCAAACACCAACCCTCTGTTACTGAAAAGGTTATCCAAGATCACAGAATGTTTCTCGCAGGTATCAGGAACATCAAGTCTAACGTAAATCATCTGGTCTCTTCCTTTCACATTCACAACCTTGTGCTCATACACTCCTCTTACCCCACTTAGCTGGTATGGGTTGATGTCTTCTGGAGCACCACCTGCCAAAGTAATGCCTGAAACGACAAGATTCATCATCAATTAAGATTAATGCAAGGCATAAATATCTCATGTCTAAAGAGCAGTGTCTAATAATGAGTTAGCAGAATATGAGATACTTATGTTCAGGCTTCCAGCCTTCCATTGCGAAGATTAATTTGGCTACATTACTGCTATAAGCTAAATTAAAAGAGCAACATTAACATAGTCTACATTTGATTAGATGTTTGTCGAGTTCAGCACATAAACCATCCTTGATCAGAGCCTCAATCAGTGGAAAAGAAAACATATCGAGCAAAAACCAGATGAGGTTCACCTTAAATCGAGACTAAACAAAGAAAGTTCAACTGAACAAAAAAACTACAGCCAAGAGACTATCACAAATGACATCTTCCTCCTGTCTGATGAAGGCCTTCTAACTTTGCTAAAAGATTTTTAGTTCATTTCTAGAATGTAGTATAGAGCAAGCTAAGGATGTGTTGGCGTACAAATGGTTTCGTACTTAAGTATAAAATTAAGGCAATGATAATGCTTTCTTTTTTGTAAAGTTGGTGGGTTGTGTAACTGTCCCAATATAATGGGAACAGAGATACTAGTACTTGATTTTCTTCTTACCTTTTTACTACAGGATAAAACACATAGATAAAGGCAACTCCTATTAACAATCTATACCATTGTCTTGTGTAACAATCTTTCATCATACTTAGTACTAAAGGGACTGGTTGCAGTAGTCTAGCTAGTCCAAAATGTTGCAATCCCCAATACCTAGCTTGACTCGGCCCATAAAAACTAATACTACTCCGTAAGAAGCTAGCTAGAACGTAAGATAAACTACTAAGACGAAAGTTATGGGCTTGTAGCAATTGTATGCCTCAAACGACAAGAATCATTGTCAACCAAGACAAATTCATCAAGGCATAAATTTCTCTTCCCTGAATTCTGATGTCCAGGGTCTAATTCCGAGTTAACATATGCAAAAGCAGATGTAAGATATGTGTGTTCAGGCTTCAAGCCTTTCATTGGAATAGAGATATATAATGGGTTGACAATTGAAATACCAGTCATTCATTTTTCATCTTACCATCTACTAAAAGAGGTCATCAAAGATAGAAACAATTCTATTACCATCTTAACCATAGTTTTGTGGACAACTTTCCATACACAACAAGGCAACAAAGCCTATAACCAAATTGAATTGGGATCACCTTATCATGAACCGTCTTGTCTTCTACAATAAGAGCAATAAAAAGTTGAAAGTAACGACATAGTCTAGCTTAATTAGTATCAAAAGGGTCCGGTACCATAGCTAATTCAAAACGTTGGCATTCGACAATACCTAGCTTGCCTTGACTCTCCCGGTCACCCCATAGATAAAATAAAAAAGAAGCTAGCTAGAACATTAGATATACTACATCAGGCCACCATTACTAATCATTACTAGGGTAAGAAGGGCTAAAACAATGGGAAAATGAGAGAAATGTCCGTGGTGGAGGGATGAGCAAAGCGATGAAGGATTGAAGGGGCAAAGGGGCGGGAGGGTAATAGTTACCCACCTCTCCCCTAGGGTAATGCATCTCTCGTTTTCCCCGTGTTTTAACCACTACTACCGTAGTAATGATTATTCCCAATCCAGGCAAGCCCTAGCAAGTAACAACACATTATCAATCTATATTTCCAAAATCATCCTCAATCACAAATGTCTAAGAATTACACTAAAGGCCACAAGACCAAGTTCCCATTACAATGGTTAAAAAAAAAAAAAAAAAAAAAAAAAAGTGGCAAATAATGAAACCATGGAAAGAATCTCCAACTAAGCAGAAGTTCTGAATTTTATCCAATTCGGCCGTTTGAACTAAAGTCATGGTTTGCTAGCTTTTCACAACATAACAATACAATCCATACGACAGTTCATGTAAGCCGACCACAAATCAATTTACGATAAATAATAATTGAATGGCAGGGAAGTAATAATTACTACCTGAAGCACTTTGATCAGGGTCATGTATAATGAAGGACGTGATGGAGGGACAACTCTCTTCCCCATCCTGCCCTGTAATCGTAACCCAACAATACAATGTCACCACAAAAAAAACAAACCTCCTTTAAATAGACGTATGACCCATTTATCGACCACACGAACACGACCCGGACACGATCTCGTTTATTTGCCAGTGTCTAAGTAAACAATTGAGCATGTTTTGGGCCTAATACTAGTTGCACAAACTTCTTGCGGCTTATTATGTAACAGTAAAAAAAAAAAAAAAAGGTAAAAAGTAAAACACAAAAGAACTTTATTTTTTTACCTGGGGTAATAGGGTTTAGAGGGGGAGGAGAGAGAAAATGGAGGGAACCATCACAGTGAGGGAAGAACATTCTGAGAGAACCGTGTTTACAGTGCGTCTCGAAGTTGACGTCAGCGAGGTCACGGTCAATGACGACGTAACCACCGTAGACTCTGGTGTCGGATTCGGGTTCGAAGCCGGGCCAACGAGTAGGTGGTGGAGCCTTGCCGGAGAAGGTAACGGTGCGGGTGTCGTTGTACTTGACAACCTTTACGCCGTCGTTTGGAACACCAGGCATATCGACCCGGATGTATAGCCCGCGTCTGACCCGACGGGCTTCGTAAGCTCCACGTGGTGGTGATTCTCCTGGGTTTCTTCCGTATTGGTATGGGTTTGGCTTCCCTGTTATCTCTGCATTTCCAATTAAACACAGTAACAACACACAGTAAAAAAATTAAGTAATTAATTAATTACTTAATTTACCCATGGTAATTAATTCAGTAGAGAGACAGTGAGGAGAGATAGGATTAGAGAATTACCTGAGGAAGGAGGAGATGGAATAGATGAGTTTGACATGGCGTGCTATGGCCTGTGGACTTTGGGAAGAAAAAGTGAGGAATCGGACTGATATTTTTTTACCTTGTAATTTGGGATGTAACGGAAGAGGGTGAGGACTGAGGCGTGACACTCCTCCATGTGATACGCTGCTTCCGATGTTTCTCTTACATGGAAGAGTGTAAAAAAAACCGACTATTATTACTTGCGCAAGTGGGAAAAATTAAAAATGCGCTCTTATTGATATTGGTTATGATAAGTCAAACGGCTTTTTTTAGAAAACTGTACAAATACGAGTACAGTACACCATAAATCATATCGTTAAACTGTAAGATTGTGTTACTGCACTCATTTTAGAGTTAACATGAACTAGCGTTGAACCCTACATGTAAAGGGGGTTAACGAACACACCGATCAATTACCTAAATCTCGTTGGTTCGGACTTCAGACCGATACTTACATTAAACGCTCAAATGACGATTCATATCTAGACGAGTAGCAATCATAGTTGAAATCAACGTATCCAAACCCAAATACGATTTAACAAACCAAGTACGTCGTCATGACTCAAAATGGCCTGGTAACAAAAAAGTTGGAGACATACATTAGTCCGTAGTACTTACACATACACAGGTCCATATACATGATGAAACTAGAAGCGAATCCTGCAGTTAAAACTTACGAAGCGCAGTCGATTTGATTTCCAGCAACAAGACATCAGTTAATACGGATAGGCTGGAAGTTCCGATTCCTCAGTTGAACTGTCCACGTTCCACGCAAATGCTCCAAAATCTCGAGTGTGGAGGGTTGCATAAATCCATAACGCCTCGAAGGTTCAATGGGGCAGTGAATAGGGTTTGGATCGGAGCAATTACGGACAGGCCGGCTGCTCCGGTTAATGGGCTCGAGTTTCAATGTACCAGACAAATGCTCCATCATCTCGAGTGTGGAAGGTTGCATACGCGTGTAAGGGAGCATGCGGCAGTGAATAGCAGGGTTCGGATCAAGATTATTATCGGTACTCTTGCAAACCAGCATCCTAAGAACACCATTTTCATTCTCAAACCTGAGCAAACTGTAATTACAGCACTCACAATTTGGCATTACAGTCCCGGAGTATTCCCGAGCAGCCTCATCAAAGCGGGAGTAGTACTCATTCTTGAACGCAGCAGCTCCGAAAACAACCCCCCTGTTACAGTTCAGGTTATCCAAGATCACAGAACTTTTCTCGCAGGTATCTGGCACATCCAGTCTAATGAAAATCAGCTCGTCTACACCATTTATATTTGCAATCTTGTGGTCATACACCCCTCTTATCCCACTCAGCTGATATGGGTTGATGTCTTCTGGAGAGCCACCTCCCATCACTATGCCTGAAACAACAAGATTCACCGTCAATTATGATGAATGCAAGGCATAAATGTCTCAAGTCCGATGTCCAACGTCTACTAATGAGTGAACAGAATATCAGACACTTATGCCTAGGCTTCGTCTAGGCTTCAAGCCTTCCATTGCGAAAATTAAACCATATGACTAACATCAACATAGTCTGAGGGGAAGGGCAAACCAAAGTAAGTGTAGCCAAGAACTCCAATACAATATATGGACATTTGTTTAGTTGCTAGTCAAGTTCAGGACATAAAAACCATCCTTGACGGTCACCTTAAATCGAGATCAAACAAAGAAAGATAAAACGAACAGAAAAATTACAACCAAGACCTCCATGGTTCCTTAGATTGCTAATCCACAGTTTGCCACCACAAATGACATCTATTTACTAACACTCCCCTAGAAAAAGCTAAGGAAGCTAGCTAGAACATTCGATATACTAAGACGAATGTTATGGGAATCTTATAAGCGACAAGATTCATCGTCAACTAATAGGAATTGAAGGCATTTCCGAGTTCTGATGTCCACTGTCTAATAATGAGTTAACAGATGCAAAATCAGATATGTATACTCAGGCATCAAGCCTTCCATTGCGGAGATTAAGGTGGTCGCCTTACTGCCATCAGCTAAAAGACTAATTTTAACAATAATCTCAAGGGAGGGGCCAACCAAAGTAAAAACCGAAAGCATAGGTTATACATGAAATGCATATATTAGTCATTAGTCGAGTTTGTAACTCCACCGTATAAAAAGAAGCTAGCTAAAACATACGGAAATTTGCACCAGCCACCATTCTTAACAGCAAATATCCATTTTCCATTTGGACCATTTCCAAATGCATCCTCAATCACAAACGTCGAATTAATTGTAGTGAGCTTTAAGTATACTGCCTGTACATCTAAGAATTGTACGAAAGACCAAGAGACTAGGTATCCATAACAATAGTTCAAAGGATAAGTGGCAAACCAAAGCAAGGAAACCAAATGGATGGTTCAAAGGATAAGTGACGGTTCATATGAACCGACCCCTACCACAAATCAATTTGCGACTAAACCATTGTTGTTGACGATAACGAGTAATGCAAGATCAGTAGTAATACTTACGGCCTGAAGCACTTTGATTAGGGTCATGGGCTATGATGGTTATAAACGAGGGACAAACCATCTCTTCTCCAGTCGGCTCTGTAATTATAACCAACCACACAATGTCACAATCTCTTACCGCAAAACAAATTTCAAGCTTACAAAGCTAAAACCAATAGAGGAACTTTTGGGCGTAATAGTTGCACAATTCTTCAAAAGTGGACCGAATTTGAGCGAGCCTGCCCATATTGGCCCCCCTTACACCGTGTAAATTATCATGTCTACATATTGGATACAAATTAAATGACCCTAATTATTGACATTACACTATGCCAACCTCAAATTTTGGCCAACATCCACCCTCTGAGTGCAATAATCCCAAATCCCGCACTAATTGGTCAAAAACATATCACAGCATTTTCAGGTCATGAATAGCCTAAACCTAATACTCCCTCCGTTTCTTTTGGTTCTTTACGTATTCCGTTTTGGGCAATTTCTTTTGATTCTTTACGTTTCTATTACGGGCCAATATTTGTGGCATGACCTTCCGTAACTACCCTTACTAACTCTACTAACAAATTTTCTAATTTGATTATTTACTCTAATTAATTGAAAACCCAACCCAATTACTCTTAATCCTTCCCAACTCTATTTTATCCAACCACCACAAAATTCAACCCACATCCCCAATATCAGCGGTCCTCATCTTCATCATTTTTCATCTTCTCACACATCTTCATCTTCATCATTTTCATTCAACTACAACATCTCAATCATTCATTTTTATTCAACTACGAAATCTCAATCTATCCTATCTTCATCATTTTTCACGCGCGAACCCTAGAAAATCATCCAAAAAAAAAAAAAACCATCTCCGATCCATTCCTGTAAACCCAGAAATTTCCCCAAATTAGTCAAGTTCCCAAATTCGACCAACCCAGAAAATCCCCAAAATCATCTTTGATTTCCTCTCGTCTTCTTCTCAAACCCAGATTAATCGTATTCTTCACCCCTTGATTTCGATCTTCATCTTTTTATCAACCCAGAAAAGCAAAAAGCCCCAAATTTTTTAAACCCATAAATTTTTATTTCTATTTTCCCAAAACCGTACACACTTCCTACCCAGAAAAATCATTTGTCAAAATTAAATTGGGGATTAGTTTCAATATAAGGGCCGCTCTTATTTTTTTTTTTCCATATATTTAAAGTCACAATCTGAATTAAAGGGTAGCTCTTATTTTTTCATACCCAGAAAAATTAGATGTCAAAATCAAATTGGGGTTAAGTTTTAATTAAAGGGTCATTTTTTCCTACCCAGAAAAATTAGTTGCCAAGATCTAAGTGGGAATTAATTTCAACTAAAGGGTCACTCACGTTTTTTTAGGAGAAAATAGCAGTGGTCGATGGAGAGTAACAGTATGGGCAGTGACGGAGGTGGTGGTGGGCATGATAAGGTGAGTGGTGGTGCGGATGAGGTTTACGGCTAAAATTAGTATCTAATCACTCCTTAACAACTACCCTTTTCTTTCCTAATTTACTTCTCTCTCTACCTACCTTGGTACTCCCCCACTTTCTCTTTGTAAAGAAACAAAAGAAACGGAGGGAGTAAGTGATAAGGATACAAATCCTACATAATATTCTAATTATGTACTGTATATTATTCCCATATAATATCTTCATTATTGTATATTAGCTATTTACGTTAACTATAATTCCTAGGACATGACCCCTTATGTTGCAATATTGTCAAAAGAGGTAAAGATATATCCTAGGAATTATAATAAAAACAAGTAAAAGTAATAATATTATCATGCGCGGTGAAATTGCACAATATAACCAAAACCCTCAATTTTGAGCAAAATCCACCCCCCCCCCCTCCCCTGCAAATGTGCAATGGTCATCAATAATTGGTCAAAAACATATCACGGCATTTTCATATCACGAATAGCCTAATAAGAAGTCCGTATGTAACAACTACGGAGTTACAAACATGGTCCAAATACCAAAAGTCCACATAACAATCATATTATATCTAGATTCTAGACTAGAGTAGCTTGTGCAGTAAATTACTAGTGTAAAAAGGTAAGAAAGTAAAGGTTAAAAAAACAAGGACGATTGTTTTTACCTAAAACGTAAAACGGAGCACGAGGTTCTAGAGTTGGAGGAAAGAGAAAATGGAGGGAACCATCACAACGGGGGAAGAACATCCTGAGACAACCGTGCTTAAAATGCGACTCGAACTCCACGTCAGCGAGGTCACGGTCAATGACGACGTAGCCACCGTAGACTCTAGTCTCGGATTCGGGTTCGAACCCGGGCCAACCCGGAGGTGGAGCTTTACCGGAGAAGGTAACGGTTCGGGTGGCGTTGTACTTTACCACCTTAACGCCGTCGTTTGGAACACCGGGCATGTCGACCCGAATGTACAGCCCGCGCCTGGCCCGACGGGCTTCGTAAGCTCCACGTGGCGCTCCAGGGTTTCACTCGCATTGGTATGGGTGTGGCTTCCCTGTTACCTCTGCATTATTTCGGATCAATCAATGAATCAAATAGTAACACACAGTAAAAATTTAAGTAATAAGAAATTTACCATGGTAATTAATACAATAGGGCGAGACAAGTGAGAGTTAGGGGAGAGAATGACCTGAGGAAGGAGAAGATGAAGCAGTTGACATGGTGTGTTGTAGAAGCTAAGCAATCAGACTGGACTCTTCTTTTCACTTTTTATTGGGAACTTGAATAATGAATAGAAGAGGCGTGGTAAATTGGTACCCGCAACCGCCTAACGGGTAAGATATGAAGAGGTGGTCTGTTCTAAAAAGTTTTGTTGAATGATGCACCGTTACTCATGTTAGTATGTTACGTGTAACAAGGTGATCGACCTTCTTTTTAACGTACTAGTATCTCACAAGCTACATTGTGTAAGTCAGTAAGTGTGGTTATTTTTGACGAGTGATTGGTTGTTCAGACATTTCAACTTTTCAGAATCAGTACCATTAGTAAAAGATTAATCACGCGTTCAAAGTTTCCAGGTAGACATATTTTGAGATAGAGATAAGGACCTTTAATTTCACTTCAAAAAACAACAGCGTAATTAACACTCAACACATTTCATAAGAAGTTAAGAACAATACGAGTCCAAGAGTGACATACTGACATTACAACAACAAAAACAATGATGAACATATTGTTTAATTAAGAACCCAACACAACTCAACCAAAAGGTGTAAACCCGAAACCCGGAATTACCTGAATACCTTACTGGATCAGTCGTAAGTTAACAAATGAGAAAAACGGAAAGGGTAATTTCCGAAGCAATAATATAACATCAACACTCATGTAATTAGTTCCTTAGTGATCAACCTTTTCCGGTTATTGGTACACTTCAACTGACGAGCCATAAGCCTGAAAACACCATCCTTAACTTCCTCCTTGACCTTCTTGTAAAAGCAGCAATTGCAATTTAGAAACATCATTGCCATATATCTCCGGCCACCATCGTCGTAACTTGATTCAAGGCCACCCTGTCCTCCATAACCCAGGCGCTTGAAATTATTGTGTACCTTCGTAAAGTGCTGCTTGTTGCTCACGCCAGGCATGTCCATCCTCAGATAGATGACGCATTCACCTCGCCCATCGTCCATCTCTACTTTCTGTTCGTACACGCCTTCTACCCCGCTTAGCAGAAACGGGTTTATGTGAGCTGCGTTACCACCGGGGAGGCCTAAGAGATACACGCATTGGACAATTTTTCAATACATTCTTACAAAATGAGACCACATATAGCCCATAGGTTCAATGTCAACAATGTCAACGATCTATAACGCCCATTGTTAAACGTCTAATAATTACTCACGTACTCACGTTACAAGAACTAGACTAGAACATGAAAACTAAGGACTAAGCCGACTAACCATTCACATATCGGTTTTCATATGCCTACAATTAAGTACACTATATATAGTCGTTACTCGTTAAGTCGTTACATCTAGTGACACGAGTCTATAACGCCCATTGTTAAAGGTCTAATAATTACTCACGTACTCACGTTACAAGAACTAGACTAGAACATGAAAACTAAGGACTAAGCCGACTAACCATATTAGGAAAGTAGGTTTACGTAAATATTGTGTTATATTCTGTTTTCCTTATGTATTTAGGAGAGGTGTCTTCCTTGAGCCTCAAGAAAACGTTTGTATAAATAAGGCTTTGTAATTGTGAATAAAGCATCGATGAGTTCCTCAGAAACAAAGATCTAAGGGTAATTCTATTAAACCATTCACATATCGGTTTTCATATGCCTACAATTAAGTATACTATATATAGTTCGTTACATCTAGTGACAGGAGTCTATATGCTACCGAGAAATTACGTTATTGTCTGGTCTAGCTAAGTTGCATTATGTGTCACGTATACATACACTGTTCAAAAATCAACCAAAACTAAGAGAAAGGGCCTAATCATGTGTACTGTAACAGAATCTCAATGCTTTATTCAGAAAGAATTACCATTTCCGTGTAACAAAACTCACAGGCCTCACAAGTCATAAACCACCGGTCCACGTCCACCACAGTCAAACTGCCAAAGTAAAAATAAGACAATAGCTAGAAATTCAAATTAAAGAATTCCATCCAATCAGCCACAAAACGACGATCCTTTCCAGCGTACAGTATACTTTTTCCCACTGTAAAAATGCCAAAATGGAAATTTAATAACTTTTTTTTAGGTTAACAGGGGGCTAAACATTTATATTAAGATCCGCAAGGCCTGTACCGCCCTCCAGAAAGTCGTTTACAATGAATAGAAAGGCCACAGGCCACTAAGAGAACCAAGCCCAGTTACAAACTATAAAGTGAGCTACTGCATTGTTTTCCCGTTAAACATGAGAAATAACAACCTCGCGAAAGCTACTACCAAGGTCGCTAATAACCAACTTAACACCACCAAGAGTTGTTTTTACTTCCTAACGGTCAAAACTAGGGGTGTTAATGAGTAGGGTAAACTCGTGAGCAACTCGTGCTCGACTCGGTCAAAACTCGGTCAAAGCTCGACTCGAACTCGACTCGAGAGCTTAATGAGCCGAGTTGAGCAAGGTCATGCTCGACTCGAAAAGCTCGCGAGCAACTCGAAATTTATTATATTAGTGTTATTTTACCAAATAATTATGACGTGAATCAATAGATTTTAAGAAGAAAACAAAAAAAAAAATGTGTAAAAAGTTGGCATGTACTACATCGGTTGAGTAGAGGAATAAGAGAGAATGTTAGTTGTATAAAACCAATTTTTTGCCCCACATCGAACTTTTATGGAGAAGTGGAGTAATCCTCATATTATAAAAAGACAAAGTGGTCCTAACTTTATAGTTGGGCCCGAATATGGCTTGGCATAGCCGCACGGGGTATGGGCTGCATTTTTAATTGCCTACAGTAAGGATTTGAGGAATCACTGTTAATTTTTGTTGAATTTCAACGAGATCGTGAAAGCTCGAAAACTCGATTTGAGCTCGCGAGCTGGTCTCGAGCTCGAGTCGAGCCCAAAATCCGGAGCTCGCGAGTTCGCGAGTCGAGTCGAGCTAGGCAATTCCTTTCACAAGCTCGGGACGAGCAAGGCTCTGCTCGTGATCGACTCGACTCGTTAACACCCCTAGTCAAAACTGTTAAAAAGTTACGCTTGTACGTTTTTCAAATTCCTCCTAGCATAAATTTCAATAGATGAAGTATAAATGTATAATCGGTGCGAATTGTGAAGGACCACCCCCAGCGCAAGTATTTTCAGAGGAATCGCCCGGGCCAAGGAGAGCTTACGAAGCCCGGCAAGTTAAAGATGCGGCCTATGTAACATTATCATTATGGGTGGTACGATATCATTATTCTTAGTAAAATATAAAAATAGTCACAAACACGACAACTTAATTACTCGTAATCTGGAGCAAATCGACCCTGTAACTGGTCATTAACACAAAACCGAGAGCAATAGCCATATAGTCATATACTCCGTATATGGACTTTTACTAAGGGCAACATTTGTCAGTACAATGAAAACATTGATCTCAAGATTATTAGTTAGCATAGTGTCCTAGTGATACTTGAACATTGATGAAGGAAGAGTAAAAGAGACGCTAGAGTAGGAAGGAAAACAAAAACCCGACTAGATCAGTTTCGATTTTAATTTGGTGAAAATCAATTTCTTGACTGGTAACCAAAAGTGGAAGGCAGTCCATTGAGCGGAAATGTGCAGGGCTGAGAAGGAGCACCA
Source organism: Spergularia marina (assembly GCA_963680865.1). NCBI lineage: Eukaryota > Viridiplantae > Streptophyta > Magnoliopsida > Caryophyllales > Caryophyllaceae > Spergularia > Spergularia marina. Next base: position 5,586,697 of record OY804545.1, on the reverse strand, counting down.
AGGGTAGCAGGCATGTTGCAGTGGCAAACGGGAGTCGAGTCGAAATTGTCACTCTTTTGAGCAAGAAACCTCAGAACCCCATCTGTAGTATCATACTTGACCACCTCGTATCTGCAACAGTCACAGGCAGGTACGAGCGTGCCAAAGTAAAAACGCGGACCATCATCGTAATGCGAGTCCTTCACTGGCTTACCGGCTGCAAAAATAATGGCCCTGTCATGATTTTCGACGATGGCGCTGGCTTCACTGCACGATCCTGGAACGTCAAGCCTTACGTATACCATTGGCTTTCCGTCCTTAGACTGCACCACCTTGTGCTCGTATATGCCGTTACTTCCACTCAAAAGATACGGGTTTATGTGCTCCGTACTCCCACCACTCAATGTTACGCCTGTAATTGAACAAAAATACTATAAGTCGGATGTATGTTCATCTCATAACTATAGCGTTATAGCAGCCAATTAGAACTAATCTAGAAGATACATGAATTTTCCTAGAACTAAAATTATTCAGAATTAAGGCGTGAATTATATGTTTAAGGATTATCTACTTCATTTCCGGGACAAAAACAACAACAAAGCCATAGTCCCATAATGACGTGACAACAGCTATAATTAACACAAATTATTATACAAAACCTGTAATAGATTATTCGAGGCAATGATACTGTAAAAATTAAAGCACGTAAACACGATGCAAAAAATTACGAACAAAGGTAAATTACACAAAATTTGACAAAACTATCGACAGGAAAAAGGTCTAACTAGACTAACAACAAATGTAAATTAACTAACCATGAATTTCAATAAAAACGATCACTAAAATTATTAGGAAGATGTAATATATACCAGTAGGAGTGGAGTGTAAGATGAAGGCAATGCATGATTCCGCAGGAATAATTTGTTCATTTTCTTCCCCACTCTCTTTCTCTGCACATAATGTACTACCACTGTTAATGTACTACCACGCCTAGAAACGTCGATAACTCGATAATAATACTGTTTTTTCGGAAAGTTAACATTTGGTTCGATTTTAATCTTTTATTATTATTATTCAAATAAATGAAAAGGTACGGTCCGAAATTTTATACAGACCTGCGTCCTTAATATTAGAGGGAGGAGGAGAGAGAAAATGAAGGGAACCATCAAAGTTAGGGAAAAACAGGCGGAGACAGCCGTCGACAACCTCGTACTTGAACTCCACGTCGGACGGGTCACGGTCGAGTACAACGTAGCCGGCGTAAACCCGGTCGGAGGAGTCTAACTCGGCCCAGACGGCCGGAGCTTTGCCGGAGAAGGTGACGGTGCGGGTGTCGTCGTACTTGATCACTTTAACGCCGTCGTTTGGGACGCCCGGCATGTCGACCCGAACGTACAGCCCGCCCTTCACTTGACGGGCCTCGAAAGCTCCCTTTGGCCCGCCGTGTGACCGGGGCAAATCTTGGTATGGGTGATGCTTCGCTGACATTTCTGATGAAAAAAAAAAAGTGTTAGTTCAATTTTTACAGCAGTAATTTAAATGAGTAGTTAGGTTGATAATTAATGGAGGTGAAATTGTGAAAATATAATTACTATTGGGAGAGAGAGAGAGAGACCAGATGGAGGTGAAGATGATGATGGAGCTGCCATGACAGATGATTGGAAACGTACTTGAGACGCCGCCTTTGAGATTACAGAGAGATCGAGAGAAAGATAGGAAAGATTTATGAAATACTCCGGTCAGATCAGCTAGCAGCTTTGACAAGAAAGGTTAAGGAAGTAGTTTGTTGAAGAAGATGCGGGAGCTTAGTTTTGTTGGAGATTATAGGATTACATTTGATTTCAATTGATACGTGTTTTTGTCACGCTAAAGCAATTGAGCTAGACCGTATAAATATTCAACTCTTGTTCAAATGTCTCGACTCGTATGACATTGTCGTGTAATGACGTTATGTCATCTTTTGCGATTACTCGATTAAGATATTGACAATCAAAACGCTAAAATCAATTTGATTAGAGTGTCATTATAGATCTCTGGTCTGGATAAGTTACATCATGTATACGCTGTTCGAATTTCAAACAAAATAAACCAAAACACAGAAAAAGGGTAATCCTGTCACAAGAACTCAAAGCTTTATTTCGTGTTGCAGTAAAAAAAGTTACCATTTGCATGCAACAAGTCTCAAAGGCCACAGACAGTCAAAGTAAAAATTGCAAAAAGACAATTTTTTGCAGTGTACTGTATGTACTTTCTACCACTGGAGTAAATGTAAACAACACGATTTAACACCACATGACCAGTTCACAACTGTGTACCTTTTTATTCACCTACTTCTAGTATCTTCATCTATACAGAATTGCAGAGACAAAAAAGAAACAATGGCAGCCTCATCTTCAACTCTTTCCTCTGGTGCGTAAATATTCTCTTAGTTTATTTCCCTCACCAAGAATTATTTTTAATAACGCTTTGTTGTTATTGTTGTCGTTGTTGTAATATTGTCGTTTTTGTTTACTTTGGCATGGTATTGTAATGTAACATAATATTATACTAGGTCCAAAATCTCGTTACATTATGTACATGTTTAAACTATAATAACGTTTCATTTAATTAGCACGTACAATAATCTGATCTGATCATATGTATTTTGGAGTTATGTTGGTGCCATACAATTCTTCTAATTAATTCCATTTGAAATTAGTTATCAGGGTTTGTAAATTTTGTTGGTTGTTTTTGTAGACTACAACTATTCTTCTTATTCATGTTAATGGTTATAGACTTGTAGCGATTTGAAGGATAATGTTACATTTCGGCATACGTCCTATAATTCATTTTAGCCGACCACAAATTCATGTATCTTACGGGTCACGACCAAATTCGATTTTGGCAGAAAATGAAGTGAAAGATCACCCGCATCAAGTATTTGAATCACCCGGGCTGAGGGGAGCCTACGAGGCCCGGCAAGTGAAAGACGCGGGCTTCTACGCCCGCATTGACATGCCCGGAGTCCCACGGAACGGATCGAGTGAAGCTGATCAAGTACGGTGAGAAACGCACCGTGACATTCTCTGGGAAAGCGCCCATGTTCTGGCCCGGACACGATTCCTCGGACCGGGTTTATGGCGGGTACGTGGTGCTGGACCGGGACCCGAATGAGATTGAAGTTGAGATGACTGTGAAGAATGGGTGTCTCAGGCTGTACTTCCCTGGTGCGGAGGGTACCCTACACTTTTTGGGTAACTCAAAACGTGCCCTTAATATTGAGGACAGTCAGGAGGAAAATACTTCCCTGATTTATGAGGACTCTAATGGGGGTTTAGCTACGAAAGCATTAGGTGAGTCGGTTCGTTAATTAAATCAAGTTCCGTTAAAGTTCATATCTTGTCTATTGTCGTTCCGTGTTAATGTCCGGATTATTTTACTAGTATGTCCATGTCCGAGTTGTTTGTAGTGTTTTTGATTTAATAATGATCAATTGATTTTGAGTTCAAGTGGTAATGGGTATTGCATTATGCATTTATGCATATGCATGCTGTGCTTAATTCTTATGTGTGGAAATGTGGAATCATTGTTATGTTAGTCAAATTTTTGGTGACAATAATACTTAGTACAAATGTACAATCATATGGTAGTCGAGAAACGAATTTTGGTGGTACTGAAATTGAGTACCTGAACGAAATTAATTAGTTGACTTTCATAGTGTTGCAAATATCTTCTTGTGTGTGTTCAGTATCTCTGGCGGAATCATCAATGACGCACATCAACCCTTACCTGATGCAAGGGGTGGAGGGAGTGTACGAAAGCCGGGTTTTGGAAGGCGAAGCCCGTGATCGCCTTTACATAAGGATGGACATGCCAGGATTGGAGGAAAAGCTTTGCACTGTGGGAATGTTGAGCGAGGACAACCCTGATGATTGTGTGGTTTATGGAGGTGATGGGGAGGAGCACGAATACGACGTAGGCGGTCGTTCCTACTACTCTTCATTTCATTTGCAATGTGGCTGCTGCAAGGTTGTGGAGGTGAAGCACAAAATGAAGGATGGTGTACTCAGGATTCTGATCAGGAAGATGCAGTATGTGGACTGTCAGTTTCTGCAAAGCCTTCGCAACTCGGGTTGGAGTACTAGTAGGAGGAGGCGAAGAAGGTGATTAAATAGATTGGCAACAATTGTGATTTGTAGTTGTGATATTCTGAACTGTTCTTGTTACTCTTGTTGGGGTGTCAACCTAAGTCCCACATTGAAGAAACAAGGACTAGAATCTTTGTTTATAAGTTCCACCTCCACGCTATGTAATATGAGACTTTTTGGGTTAAAAAGATAGTCATGTTTGAAAAACCGTGCGGGCTGGTAGTCGGGCCCAAAGCGGACAATATTATACTAATTGTGGAGCCGGTAGTTTGGCAGTCCACAGCAACTCTGTAGTTGGGTATGCTAGTGCTGTAGACCAAGTATATGAATGTAAACGGGGTATCAATTTTAGCTATTATGACTAAACGTGTTTCATATTGATGCAATTTGATCTCAAACATTAAGCGATGGTGAAGGATCGCATGTGACATTTCGGAGTCCCTAGGCAAAATGCGGAAACTTATACTACTATCATACTGATGTATACTAAAATCAGAGATATCTGATTTGCTAAACTTTAAACAAGAAGTTTAAAATTGAAATGACGGAGTACAAACTTGTCAACTTCTCTAATACCAGACTCTCTGTCAATGGGCCATACCGAAAGCCATTTGCAACTCAATGGCGTTTTCAACTATTGGGCCAACACCAGAAAGCCCAATGAAAGTCCAACTTTTTGTGGACTGGGTTTTGACTTTTGTCCACGAAAGTCCAACTTTTTGTGGACTGGGTTTTGACTTTTGTCCACTAATTAAGGGCTTTAAATTTTGCTTTTGGACATTGACATTGTTAAACCTAAATTTTCTTACGATCGATCTTGTTTCCATTTTTTTTTTTTTTTTGGGGTTTGCCCAAAGTAACCATCTTACTACAAATGGTCATATCTACAACATGAATCCTATATTGGCAAAAAAGAAAGGTAAAGGTAAGATTACAACATGGAGTTAAAAAATTGAGATAGATTACCATTTACCTCTCATTTGTACTAATATATACTCCGTATGGATTCAATTAGTGTAATTCGATCTAATTTAACTTCAAATGAATTCGATTACACCTCTAACATTTAATCAATCATTTGTTGTATAATTGCCCAACTATAATAGTTGAACAGGTGCTCTAACACAGGGGAAGATTCCCCGGGGGGGGGGGGCAATTAATTTTAAATTGTTCATATATCTATTAATGACTTGCACTAAAAAGCACACACAATGGGTTGCTGTGTTGGTACTGAACACACACATTTCACCTAAGCCGTCGGAGGTTTGAATCTTGTCAAAATTAGTCATTAATTTTAATCATAATTTTCATTTATCCAATTTATAGATTCGCATTGCACTTGACAATTTTGTGTCCCCATTCCCCAAATTCTGGCTTCACCACTGTTCTAACATAATCTGAACTTATGAAAGTAGATTGAATCCATTGCGCCTTCACATAAATTATTGAAGGGAGACATAATTGATTTCATACAATAGTCAAACAACCTGAGTTATTGTTTGTTGCTTTCACGCAGAAAATGAATGTGAAATGGACAAAAAATACTACTCGTACAGTTGTTTGCCTCTACGCGAAAAATTAGATACCCCTACGGTTCTCTTGATTTTGATCTTATGCTTGGCTTCTTGGTATTAATCTTTGTTTTAGGTACATATATTGTTGATACATCTTTCTTAGGTACACCATTCAAAATCGTTTGATACTAGTAGATTTATAGAGCATCACTAACATTGTTCTAAAAGCGAGATATACTCAATCGGAGATGTCATCCAATACGAACCTTTCATTTGTTCCTTGTGCAATTAGACCACGTTGTTTGTGACAGTTAAGTAAATTCGGGACAGATAAAAGGAAAGACCGAAACTAAATGTATTCTTCTTTTTGACTCAAATATCGACCAGTTTAGTTTAAGATTAATCATGTCAAATGTAACGGGCTGAAACAAGATCATTACTAGTAATAGACAAGTAGTTAAAATATGAAAACGTGTGAACGTGTGATATTTGCCAACATCGACAATCCTCTTTCCTCTATAAATACATCCCCACAATCTCCATTTTCCATTTATGTATCGTCTTCGCAAAACCCACTCATTGAGTCGTTGCCTCACTTTCGTTCTTTTTCTCATAAATACTCCATATGATCTATTTCACTACTAGCCGTTCGTGCATTTTGATACTGTATTGAACTTTACGCCCCATATTTTCAAGAAAACGAAAATCATACTTGCAGTGCACGAGATTACGGGGTTTAATTTATAGTTTAATCCGTAATTGGTCTGGGGTACCATGTCCACAACTCTGAGAAAGAAACATATGGTTTACGTCTTCCTTGTATTGTTCTTCATACTAATCGACCATGGTAATTGTGACTGCACTACAAATGTGAGTAGGAGGAACTTTCCCAAGGGCTTTGTTTTTGGCACAGCATCTTCTGCGTACCAGGTTGGTCCAATTTCATTTCTCCATGATCTTTTAATTTTTGAAGTTACAAGATAAATTGCAAGTCATGTGAAAATTGTTTGTATGGTAGCATGACTTTAATTTTGTTCGTATTCACCTAATTTAGGCTTTCAAAAAATCATATGTTTAATTATTGTTGAACACAATACATTTCTTTCAAAGATTAGTGCAAGAATTTACGCACAAACAATTGAACAAACCCTGGACTATTATCCATGTTTCGTGAAGATGTAAGGCACCCAACAACACGAATATTAGCTTGTTTTGCAGTTTTTGACTAGACATATTGGGAGTTACACATAGATCAAATGAAATGTTTACTTAGCTTAAAAATTAACCCATATTTTATTCTGTAGTGCTTTCTACGAGTTTTCTTGATTTTAAGTCAAATGATTTTTCGTTTAGTCTATATATTAGTCCCAATAGTAAAAAACTGCAAAACCAACGAAAAGATCATTCAAAACGGGAGGGACCTGGGAGTAACAACGTTTAGGATTCCAAACTCGTTTGTCATATATTCCTTGCTTCTATCATAATTTTAAAAAAGAAAAGACCAAAAGCAAAAAGGAGGAGAAGAAAATTGTTGGTGATGTCTGATGTGTGTACCTTGTATTGGTGATTTGGTGGATATGGGTGCATTTCCAATTGAATAATGTTGTGAATTAAATTTATCATTGTGGAATTTAATAAATCAATCAATCGAAAAGGATATTATAATCAAGAGTTTATATGGTGTACTTTTGTGCCATTTTATCATAATTTGTTTCCTTTGTGAATGCATTATTTTGTTGGGCATCCATTTTTCAGGACTTATCCCTTCCTAGTTACAAGGCATCATCATTTCTTGATATGGCGAGTGATGAGCCTAGTTGCATATCTTGATTGTAGTTTCCAGCTAATGAATCATTAGAAAGTGTAACCACTAAAATATAGTCCGATTCTTTAGAGATGTTTTTTCGAAAGTTGATAGAGTTTATCACGTATAATCGATTGATAATAAACTTTACGTGGTCCACTTAACTTTAGATTATCTCAATAACAATCCGCCCACACTCTATAAGCTTCAAATTTTGGTAATTTTCACATGTTATATAATGCTCATTTATGTGAGTAAAAACAGTTTTTGATTTCCCCCTCACTCAACAACTTGTAATCTTTTCATTTCTTACCATATCGTTGACTTGTTGTTCACTTACCACAATTTAAGCCTTATAATCATCTTTGTTTTCACTTCTTAATTTTGTGTTGTTCGTAATCATGCATCACATAGTTGCACTTATTTGTAATTATCACTCCGTCTCAATTTAAATTTTTCATGAATTTGAAATCCTCTTCTATAATACTATTGCATGTGGAGTTTAATTTGGCACGGGGTGGTAATTGACAAGCCGGTCGTCCAATTGGGTCTTCTACTATTCAAGACCGTTATTAACATACAAAGTATGGTGAAATCTTTAATCGGGTCATACTTCCAAGATCTTAAATTTTAAATCCTGATTTAGTCGTAGAACATGTTGAAGTTGAAAGTCTGTTAGGAAATGGGCAGCCAAACGTACGGTTGTCACAGAAGTCGTTGCTCACATTACGTATCAACTATCACGCAAATAAGCAATCACACGTTCTCATTGTCACGTTGACGCTATGGCCATTTTGAGTCTGAAATTTTGATAAAAGTCTGAAAATTTGTGCATTGCAGTACGAGGGAGCTGTGAAAGAGGATGGCAGGGGCCCCAGTGTCTGGGACAAATTCGCTCACACTTTTGGTAATCATCACTTATATCAAAGTAGTTCTGAAATTAAGATGCTTACATTTGATTGAGTTCACTATACGAGTTTCGAGCCTTTTGAATTAAACGTCACATTCCATATGTTTTATTAGTTGAGGTAACTGACATCTTTAATACTCACGAGCATAAAAGCTTAATGCAATATGTCATCAGTTCGCCAATTAATTGTTTAAGTGGTTTTATCAAACAAACACATGGTCGATTATTTCATGACAGTGTTAATTGTACTTTACTAAACAAGCTGCTTGTTTGCTGCAGGTAAGGTCATGGACTTCAGCAATGCTGATGTTGCAGAAGATCAGTATCATCGTTACCCTGTAAGTCTGATTTTATTGCTGCTCTAATACGGATTTGCTAATGCATATCAGCATATAGTATATCACAGCATTTTCTAGGCTTCTTGCATATCAGTTTAATCGAAGTTAAACCTGAAAAATGATACATAATGCTTCATTGAACAGGAAGACATAGGACTAATGAAGGATCTGGGAGCTGATGCCTACAGGTTATCGATCTCTTGGACTCGAATCTTTCCAAGTAACTAATTCAACTCCCTATGAACAAATACAAGTACCTCTACGTGTTTAATCGTATTGCAATAAGAAATATACGTATATTTTGGTTGACAGATGGAACGGGGAAAATAAATCAGGCCGGAGTTGATCATTACAACAATGTAATCAACGCGTTACTGGCTCAGGGTAAACATTTAATGATGGAAGGTCGATTTGATTCTTTGTGAAAATTTTGTGACATTTGAGTGATATATCTTGCAGGAATTACGCCATATGTTACAATTTACCATTGGGACACTCCTTTAGCATTGGAGGATAGCTACAAGGGTTGGCTTAGCCCACAAATTATGTACTCTCGAGTCTCTACAGCATAAACTACATTTTTTCGAGGCTTAACCTGTAACTTTGTTTAGGCTTAAGTTGTGACATTAATTCTGGTTTTTTGTGTTGATTTATTACAGAAATGATTTCGCTGTTTATGCTGAGACTCTATTTCAGAAGTTTGGGGACAGGGTGAAGAATTGGATAACAATTAATGAGCCTCACACAGTGGCAGCTCAGGGATATGATATAGGCATATTTGCACCAGGAAGGTGCTCTATCCTTCTTCACCTGTTCTGCAGGGCAGGAAACTCCGCAACTGAGCCTTATATTGCCGGACACCACTTGCTTCTTGCGCATGCTTCTACTGTCGATATTTACAGGAAAAAGTACCAGGTAAAACCTCAGTGACCTGTTGAATAATGCACAAACAGACTTTTTAAGGGTTTATATGTTGTACTAATGCTTCATCAAAGTCATCCAATCTTTCGATATTGGCAGAAAAAACAAGGTGGCACCATAGGGGCAGCATTCGATGTGATATGGTTTGAGCCAGCAACAAACAAAACAGAAGACATTGAAGCAGCTCAAAGAGCTCAAGATTTTCAACTTGGCTGGTACTGCAGTCCTATATGTGTGAACAATGAATTGTTCTGGCATGCCTTAGTGCTTAAAATGAGTTGACTAACATCTGCAGAAATTTGTACAGGTTTCTTGATCCACTGATGTTTGGGGATTATCCGAGCTCAATGAGGCAGCGAGTAGGAGACCGTCTCCCAAAATTTTCTGCAGCTGAGTCTGCTCTTCTCAAGGGGTCATTAGACTTTGTTGGCATAAACCATTATACCACATATTATGCAAAGAGCAACATGACTAATTTGATTGGAGTTCTGCTTCATGACGCCCTTGCAGACTCTGGCACCATTACTCTTCGTAAGTCATCTGTTCTTATCTGTGCTTTTTTTTTTCCCCAACAGCTGTTTAATATGACTGATTATTGGCATATTTTCGATCCCCAGCATTCGGACATGATGGAAAACCTATTGGAGAGAAGGTATCTAGGCATCTTTTCCTTTGACACTTACTGAGTTTCTCATAATTAATCTCTGATCACTTAGATTTCTTCACCTGATCATTTGAATGCATATGTTGCGCAGGCTCATGCCATATGGTTGTACATTGTTCCTCGTGGCATCCGAGAATTGATGAATTATATCAAGCAGAAGTACGGAAACCCAACAGTCATGATCACTGAAAATGGTACTACTGCTTTGACAAAACACAAATTCTTTTACACATTACATTAGAGCATCACATGTATTGCAACAACAAAATGATCTGAGGTCGGTTAACATAAACAGTCCTGTGAAGCCTGCATTGTGATCGAAAAAAGTTGGTAGACGACACATACATTTAGATTGTACGTAAACCAAAATTCACAATGCATCACCTAGGATTTTTGTAACAACTAGAAGTAAATTGTACATACTAATGCTTTCATCAATTGCAGGGATGGATAATGGACATAGCATCTTTACATCACTGAAAGACACTCTCAACGACGAGAAAAGAATCCGATACTACAGTGGATATCTTGAAAATCTGGCTGCAGCTATCAAGTAAGGCAACACAATGATTCAGTACAAAGAAGACATAAGTAGGTCAAGTAGAAATCTTAAATTGCTAACTAATAATTTTTTTTTTCTGTGATGATGCAGTGAAGATGGTTGTAATGTGAAAGGCTACTTCGCGTGGTCATTATTGGATAATTGGGAATGGTCTGCCGGATATTCATCCAGGTTCGGTCTTTACTATGTCGATTACAATGACAACCTTAAGAGGTACCCTAAGAACTCTGCAAAATGGTTCAAGAACTTCCTCAACCCGACTTGTTAACCACACAACAAGAGGTGAAAAGCTCTTTGAAAATGTTACTTGAAATGTTTAGTGAAAAAGAAGACAAGAAAAGCATGGAACATAAGCAAGGAAAATGAAGTACAAAGAAAAGGGAAGAACAGAGGAATATTGGAATGTTTGTGTAGGGGCATATTTTTTTCATTTGTAGTCACATTGTACCTATTTGAGTGAAATTCATCTCATATTTGTGTCTTTACTTTGTTATTCTGTATCACACTCATCTAATTGATTAATGTTACACCAGACCAACCGGTTTGGTTTTCAAAACATTGGTTCATAGTAGCGCCATCCTAGTAACTAGTCAACTAACATTCTAGGTTTGTATTAAAAAAAATAAAAAAATAAATTAACATTCTGAATTTGGTTATGGTCATAGAGCCATATTCATGTTCCAGATCTGTAATGTCTCTCGTTGCTAGTTACATGATTAAATGTCCTAGTAGTTTGGACTTTGAACAACAAACCACGTAATAGACTTTGACTCAAAATAATTAGTATATATAAATAAATAAAAACTTGTAAAAAAAAAAATCAATTTTAATCACCTAAAACTTCGCTTACAAGAACAAATGAAGTGTATAATGAATACTCCGTACCTAAGTCCTCCACTGTATATGAGTGTACCCAAAGTCAGATATGCCACAATGGGTACACCAGAAAATTCTCTCCTAACAAACTATGCAATCATACTGGGTTATTTTGGACCGTCATATTTAATGTTTCAGGGACAAAATTTCAGCAAACATACAAAAACACAAGTCAAAATTTTAATATGAACACAACAAGATAGTATAATATACACTTGCTTTATAATATGACCTTCTACCAATAATAGCATGTGCTTTGTACATAATTGTATCAACGCTAAAATCTATCTTGACATACTGAAATCAATCTAGTCAAATTAAAATCTCGAACTCCTAACAACTTGTTAAGGAATCATAGTATTTACCACTCCGGCTAAAGTCGGAACGAAGTACATGATTGGTTTATGCTCCATGACATACTGTGCCAAAATTCTGCATCATCTGATTCTTATGCATTATCCCTTTTCCTTTCCTCATTAATACACACACAAACACTCACACTTCAACCAATTTTCCATTTTATGGACATATCTTTAACCACCCAATTAACCCAAATTTCCACGCACTTCATACTTTCTTCAATTAGCTAGCTCTTGCTTATTATCTCACCATTGCCAACTTTTTTGGTAACTGATCATTCTTTTTGTGACGGTCTATAAAAGCAAGCTAAACCATGTTATTACGTAGAAATAAGTACATTGTTTCCTTCTTCAGTGTGCTGCTAATAACCATGGCTGTCGAAGATACACATTTTAACCGCGGTTTCGGATTCGTAACAGCAGGAGGAGCAGATATCAACAGAGCAAGTTTTCCCCAAGGATTTGTCTTTGGGACTGCTTCTTCAGCTTACCAGGTATTTGTTCTGTTCATTAACTATCGAATGAGTGCTAATTTGTGTTTAAGGCCTTAATCTAAAACATCGCAATTAGTATATTGAGGTCGTTTTGGGTGCAATCGTTTTTTTTTTTTTTCAATGGATTATCTATAATAGTATATAACTGTTGTATCCCTGTATATTCGGTATATATATTATGAAAGTCATTGAGCTTCATTGAAGACTCTTCCCATAATCTCATATTCCTATAATCTCAGCAAATTTTGGCCATTTCGTTGTGTCTTACCTACCACATGTTGCAACAAGATATTTCTAGAGTTGCCTGGCTACAAAGTATTATCTTATTCTTATGTTTCATTGAAATTTTTGCATTTTGATTGAAAATATGTGAGTAAATCAAACCAAACGTTAAAAAAAAAAGTGAAAAGAAATAAATGGAGTATACGTTTATGACTCAAATTGGTCACGAATTGATACTGATTGGAGAATATACATTTAGTAACGACATCATGACCTTCACATGTCCGAAAACCTTAGCTCTTTTCTCGACGATATAATGTCGTGTTCAAAGTGAACCGAATTTAAAAGTTTTTTTCACCTTTACCTAGGTCCTAGGAAAAACAAAATAGGAAATCAACATGTGGATTTTTTTTTAACCGACACCCCATCCTTACAACAACATCTTTAAATATTTCTAAATGGTTCACGACGTTTTTGAAATTTTATGGCGTATACAAGACATGCTGGAGGACGATTTAGGTTAGCCGACCCCAAATCATTTTAGGAATAAGGCTTGGTTGTTGTTGTTGTTGTTGTACACCCCCATTCTTAATTTTTCTTGTTTAGTAACTTCATTCTACCCTGCACGTTCAGTATGAAGGAGCTGTAAAAGAAGATGGCAGAGGACCATGTATATGGGACAAATTTGCGCATTCATCTGGTAAACTTACAGCAGTCACATTTGTTTATGCATTCGTTAAATTGTCTTCATCAACACTCAACACTAAAATACTTGCTGATCATTCTTCAGGTAAAATCCTAGATTTCAGTAATGCTGATGTTGCTCTGGATCATTACCACAGATATCATGTGAGTTCTTCAACTTTCGCCAACTAATGTTCATACAAGTGCATGTCAAATTCGTAGTACTTATTTTGAGCATATGCTTTACCGAAAACAGGAGGATATACAACTGATGAAGGACATGGGGATGGATACGTACAGGTTTTCGATATCCTGGACACGGATTTTTCCAAGTACTTAACTTCTATCATAATTGAATAATCTTGCTTAGACAGTAATTAACTATGGTCCGTCCCAAACATAATTTCATGATACCAATTTCATCGTCAGATGGTACTGGTCAGATAAATCAAGCTGGAGTTAACTTCTACAGCAATCTAGTAGATGCCTTGCTAGCTAAAGGTATGTAATGTCTTCTTGATTAGTATGCTTGTGTTACGACAACAACGTAGTTACTCAAGTGTGTCAAAGGTTCTTGCCTATTATGGGGTTAAGGGTGCGGGATTGGATGTAAGCAATCTTACTCGTATGTTGTAAACACAGGGAGACTGTTTTCAAATGACTAGAAATATAATGACTTGTAAATATGGTTTACAATTTACATACTTGGGCATTGCAGGTATAGAACCTTATGTAACAATTTTCCACTGGGACACTCCTCAAGCCTTGGAAGACCGATATAATGGCTGGCTTAGTCCCCAAATTATGTATATTTCCATCCTCACCTCCTTGATTTTTACTACTTTTTTTGGATCATCTTATGAATTACACCAACTGTCCTAGATTTTTTGAAGAGGAAATTGACAAGGTACATTTTTGGTGCTTGATCCAGAAATGATTTTGGAATCTATGCCGATACTCTATTTGAGAAGTTAGGAGACAGGGTGAAGCATTGGATAACATTGAACGAACCACATAATTTCGCTATTAATGGTTATGATGTGGGTATAGCTGCACCAGGAAGGTGCTCCCTGCTACTTCACTTGTTTTGCAGAGCAGGAAATTCTGCTAAAGAGCCTTACATTGTTGCTCATAACTTACTTCTAGCACATGCTACTGCAGCTCACATTTACAGAGAAAAATACCAGGTGCTGTATATTATTATGACTGCACTGTAAACTGTAAAGTGCAGACTGCTGAGTAACATCATGTTGGTTTGATAATTGTATTCATTTTTTGCTACATAAATGATGCACCAGACTGCCATATCAGATAAATGTCAAATTCCACTGCTTATTGGATAATCAGTATTCCAGGAATATTCAAGTGATCATTCCGGGGACTAATGCATAGTTTTTGCTGTAGTTATGCTTAGAGTTGTACCAATAACTTCTATAAGAATCTATGCTAAGTGGCAGACGAAAGGAATGTAACTTCATATTGTTTGTGTGAATCAACAAATGGCAGACGACACAAGGTGGTGCAATTGGAGCAGCATTTGATGTGGTGTGGTACGAGCCAAGCACCAACACCACAGATGACATTGAAGCAGCACAAAGGGCAATGGATTTTCAGCTCGGCTGGTAATATGAAGACTGTAACTATGAACATTCTTTAGTGTATTCTGTCAAATTCATAATTTCTTAGGATGGTCTACTAATAGAATGACTTCTTTAATCAAACAGGTTTCTCGATCCAATAATGTTTGGGGACTACCCGAGTTCTATGAGAAAGAGAGTTGGAAATCGATTACCAAGATTTTCAGCAGATGCAGCAGCACTTGTTAAAGGATCCTTAGACTTTGTGGGTATAAATCACTATACATCCAACTATGCAAAGGCCAGCAAATTCAATTTAACCGCGATGATACTCCAGGATGCTCAATCTGACTCTGGCTCATCAACTTCTGGTATGCTGTCATTTTCCTTGTCTCGTAAACTCACTTTTATCATATATATATCTTCTGTAACCTGCTGTCTGATCATATCAGCAATTGGACATGATCTGAAGCCAATAGGACCTAAGGTATGGACCATAACTAAGGAACTTCCTTTCAATAGTCGATACACAGTACAAATGTAAGTCGATCAATCTGTGATGGTTTATTTGAAATTGCTTTTGTCGAATGGCAGGCTAACTCCTTGTGGCTATACATCGTTCCCTGGGGAATGAGACGGCTGATGAACTACATTAAGAACACTTATGGAAATCCTACAGTTATCATCACTGAAAATGGTACGAAATTTCATAACTTTAATTAAAAGGTCTTAATACAATAATACGTACAATAAGGATGCTCAAAAGTTGCATAGTATATGCATTGGACGCGTAAGAAAGAAGCTCTGATGACATTGGTCTGGTATGTGTTAATGCAGGAATGGATGATCCAAACATCCCTCTAATGCCGAGAAGTTTCGCTCTCAAGGACAACAAAAGAATTCAATATCATCATGACTATCTTCAAAACTTAGCAGCAGCTATCAAGTAAGTTTTTGTAAAACAGGACAGATTCTTGAAACGTCAGCATAATTACCCTTACAATGCAAGAACATTCAATATGATCTCTGACTTATTTTCTCGATTTTTCGGATGAAAATTGCAGTGAAGATGGGTGTAATGTGAAAGGATACTTTGCATGGTCACTATTAGATAACTGGGAATGGGCAGCAGGATACAGTTCTAGGTTCGGTCTTTACTACGTTGATCGCAATGATAATCTCAAGAGATATCCCAAGGATTCTGTAGCTTGGTTCAAGAACTTTCTCAATTCAACCTAATGATCTCTCTTGTACGTGTATGTTACTATGTTCATATAAGCAATTATCATTCATTCATATACAAAACTTTATGTTCGACGTACGAAACTACTAAACCAGGTAACATTTGATCCATCGGCTGATAAGCTGGTAGATGTGAATGATTTTAAGTCAATATAATGTTCATAATATGCATGGGTTCTGCTTCTCATGTCTTCTTATCAACCAATCTTTGTTATATGACCGTCTGGTAGACACGAGCTCTGAACATTTTGGTAAGCTTTCTCAACTTTGCCAAAACGTTAATACCTTCACCTCATCTCAAAAATTTCCCCTTTTTTTTTTTTGTACTCGACAAAGAAAACAACACTAACTACTACTACCAGCTATTATATCCTCCCACGGAGGCACAAAAAAAAATTTCCCGTTTTCTTTTACCAAAAAGAACAAGCTGGGTTAATGATAGAAATATAATGGAATTGAATGATCGATAAATCCAAAACATTCAAATAAAGTTGACATAGATACAACAAGATTAGTCAAAATCAATAAATATCAATTTTCCTTTAGCATGTGCTTCAGTGCTTGTACTACATACACAGCTAAATTGTTTTGTGAAATCCGAATCATCTTAATTGTTGGGCCTTTCATCTGTCGACCACCAGTCCAATTAGTAATGATATTGTCTGTTTTGAAATTCGGCTTAACAGTATTGTTTTCAAACTCATTCCCAAAAGAACTCATATTAATTTAACTATAAATCACCCCATTAGCCATCAGTCAGACTATCCACGTCAACAATGATATCGTCAGTGACATCATCAATGGCGTCAGCTATCTATGATGAAGGTTGAACAAAATGATGTCATCAATGACATCAACTTTTGATGGCGGAGGTTGAACATAAAATAAGGGGGCTCAACCCCTGACCTGTAGTTCATATTTTACCTACCCAACCGACATGCTAAGTTGTTTATAATGATAATAAATAGCAGAACTATTGTACTCCCTCCTGTTCTAATTGATCTTCCCATTTGTCTTGCATTTATTGACTAGCCATATTGAGATTAGTATATAGACCAAATGAAAAATCTGTCTGACTTAAAATCAAGTGAAATTTGCAGAATGCACTGCAGACTAAAATATGTGTTGATTTTTACACCAAGTAAGCATTTCATTTGATATATGTGTGGCTCTCAATATGGCTAGTCAAAAACTGCAAAACAAATGGTAAGATCATTCAGAACGGGAGGGAGTATGTATGTATCTGAAAATCCAAGGGGGGGCTGGCTCGGCCAACAAGTCTAAGATTCGTCTTTGCGTGAATATAGCCATATAACCACATAATTTAATAATCCTTAAATATCGGGAAATAAGAATAATTGAATATTAGTAAATAATACTAGTTTAAAGTCCGTGTGTTGCACGGTTACATTAAAAATATTATATAGTATATACGCACCATCCATTACCGAAATCATTATAATATAGCTAAACAAAGTTTAATTGAGGTCATAACTATATTGTAGATTTTATATTTATACTTCGAACTTTATATATTTTAGGACTATGCATAGATCTTTTGAAACTCAAGGATAATTCCATTTGCGTTGTAGGATTTTGCCCCATTTTCAGACTCATTGAATACAAAAAAAAAAATGGTTGAATTTCTAAATAAAAAAAAAAAGATTACATTAAGGTAGCTGACCTAATAAATTTGGCTGATACTAATAGTTTTGGTGCAAAGAGATCTACTCAAACAAATTAATTTCTTCCATTAAGGCATAACTCACCTAATTAAATTCAGCTAATTATTTTACAATTAATTAGATCATTTGACATCTGATATGTACGAATCAGATCAAATAACTTCCGATTTAATCATATAGCTTCATACCAGATCATACGGAATCTAAATAATTAAGACATAATCAATTTTCATGCAAATAACCTGAAACTAAGGTTCCCTAATTAATTACATTTCTTTTTTGATCAATTTAGATCAATTGACATCTGAAATGTCCATATCTGATCAAATAACTTCTTATTTAATCAAATATCTCCATACATAATTATACAGAACGTAAATAACCAAGACATAATCATTTTTCGTGCAGATAACCTCAAGCTAAGGTGCCTTGATGTTCTCTTGATTTTAGCATTTTTACAACAAAATGTATTTAACTGGAGTCTATCAAGATGCATTGATGTAAAATGTATAGAAACTGCAAATGATGACAATTATAGAAAATTCTCAAAAAAAAAAAAAAAAAAATACTATGACAATGATGATGACAATATATTTTTATTCAAAATTATGTTTCAATAGCATTTTTAGATGTGAGACATTAAAATGAAAATTTATTTTATAATATTATGCCAAAAATTGCAAAACTATAATATTATTAAAGTAGATACCAACCAAATAAGTACACCGTATAACTTTAAGTATATAAATCTGATATTTTTTTTTTTTTTTGTTTTTTTTGGCGAAATCAACAACCAATACCTTATCTTGCAAAATGAAATCATTACATTTTGTAAATGAGGGAATATCTGTTTTTATGGTTACAATAAACTCAAATTTGAATATTAATATTTTCATAACCCATAAGAAAATTCTTTTGTATTATCTTACCACTTCATGATTACCATATAGTTGCATATATGGAATTACTATCTTCCATTACTCATAAATGAAGTTTTTATTCACAAATGGAAATTTTGTTCACCATAAATTGTAATAAGATTTCATTAACTCTAGACGCATAAATAACTTATATTTAAATGCAGATAAGATCAGAGTCATTTAGAAATATAAAAACCGCATTTTTTCGTATCTTGTGGTCAATTGTTTATACATAGAAAAAAGCATAGATTAGAAGAAAAAAAATAACCGACATATAGAATAACTCATAATTTAGAGGAACACAATTGACTTATACTCCTAGCTATTACTATAGAGAAATTACTAAATAAGTTGAATTGTTACCCACCTATAATCGATGAGTGACTTATCGTTATTAGTACTATCTCCAATTCGAAATTTGTCATCAAAATAATAAATATTTGGTTCCTATATTTACCAAAATATAGAAAATGTCATGTCAGACTTTTTCTCACGCATTGAAATGTAAGTTCGACTTTTGGTATATTATCTTAATAAAAGAAAACTTTTATATTGATTTATTTTTTCAAAATTACCATAAACTTACACCTGGTAACCGCATATTCATAAGTAATAAATGAATTCTTTATATGATTACCATAAACTTACATATGGTAATTACATTTTCATAACACTTAATTAACCAATTCTTTATCCACCACAAGTTCTATGAAAATTCCTAGGGTTTTTAGACCTCTTCAATAGAGTCGACTTACTTTTTACCAAAAAAAAAAAAAATAGAGTTGACTTACAATTGTTAATATTGAAAAATTCATTTAAATAAGTTAAATTGCTACTAATTTATAGTAGGGTGACTTATAATTATTAGTATTAGTATCTCAAATCTAAAGGTCATCACTTGGTGCTTATATGTACAAAAATGAAGAAAAAGCATTATGTAATATTTTCTTATGTAATATTATTTTACCATAACATATAGAATAATTTTATAATTATGAAAATGTCACATTTTCATGAATACCATAAGCTTATTTTCATGATTACCATAAACTTATGTATGTGTAACAACCCTAAATTTACGCAATGATAAATAAGGAAATATTATAGAATTGTTACGCCGCAATTGACTACCGAGTCAACTGCTAGGCTTGAAATTCAATTACAACTTAATAAATTCAAACAAACGAAAAGATGACAGCGGAAGACTTAGAATGTCGAACTACAGTTCTCAAAACTGAAATTTAAATTACAAAACCAAATATATTTATGTCTAAACAATGTTTATGAAAATTCCCGTCATGCAAAAGAATTCCTCTAGCAAGCATCCACATCATCAAGACCTGTCAACTATGTCATCGAAGAATGACATAGGCCCCAGAACATGGTAGGGAACGAACCAGAAAACAGAACGTCAGTACAGGCTGAGTAAGAAACATAAAGCAGAGAAACAAGATACGCGCCTTGAGGCGCGTAGCTAACAAATAATAAGCATTGGATATAACAATGAATATAGAGTACCATCGGGACACGGCAGTGCGATAGTCACATATCGCTGACGAGACAAACGGTCTTGTCAATCATACACGGCTGGGCTCCTACCCCGCAGCCACCACAGTCTCGTTCCGGCGCGAGCTAGAGTACATATAAACGATTCCTAAAGACTTAAAATGTGCACACCCCTCGCTAGAGATCCAGTAGGATGCGTACCTCTAGGAGGAAAGCCTAATAGGCAGTCGGTAGCTACTCCGACCGAAACAGTACCTTGATCAGAGGTATAAACAGTGATCGGTCCGTGCCGCATCACATTCACTCTAGGTGGTAATCATATCATTCTTTCCTTTCATCCGTCTTACATTCATTATTCAATGGTACGTTATTCGATAATACAATTTATAAACGGCCGAAGCCGGAAACTCAATGAATTAATACGAATCAAAATCAAACATTATGGAACAGAAAACCAAGTGACTCACTCGGCCGATTAGCCAAGTGACTGGGAGTAAACAAGGCCGAACGGCCACGGGTCGTAAAGAGGCCGAGGGCCAATAACAGTAAGGGCGTGGCAAGGACAAGTGCAAGGCGAACAATTCATATGAATATAATAAGAGCTCAAAGGTGCAGAACATGAGACCAAACAGAGAGTATAAACGATGGATGTGAATTGAATCGCCAATTAACATAATGATGCGTAGGCTGGAGTAACGATCAACGTTCTTACCTTACTCTGAGCGAAACACTAAACTGCTGCAAGGCTAAAACGGAATCTCCTCAAACACACCCCCTAATCACAAAATAACAAGATTGAATTACTAATCAATCGCCATCATAACCCATCACAAAACAACCAACCAACAACAACAAGCTCACTACAACTCACGGTTTCGACATCCAAATGGGCTCACAATTACACCAAATTCACACCACACCATCCTAACCTTACTAGCTATACAATCTCATCACTTAAAAACCAATTCAACAACAAAAACGCCCAAAACACATAAAACTCAGAAGTGGGCAGTAGGTATAAACCTCATTCGAATCATTATCAAACGCTCCTAAAACAAGACCACAATAATCTCAACTCATAACAAACCCTTCCACCAATTTTCAAGCAATTCCATACACAAAATCCATCCCAAATAACAAGAACCCTAATTAGCAAAAACCCCCGAATTTCGAAAATCATAACTCATAATTTATAATCACCACAATTACGATTAAACACCAAAATAACAATCTAAACAACCCAATCGTGTTCTAACCACGAATTTGAACTCAAACTCGAAAACCCAATTTATTCAATTATAGAAAAAGGGTGAGGAAACTTACTACTCTTGATTGAACCAAGAGAGAGAGGACGGTAGGGGAATAGGCGAGGGTGGTCGAGCGGCAGTGGCTGGGGCGTGCGGCTGGAGGCTCGCGAGAAGCCGCGCGGTGCTTCTCCTCTTCTTCTTCTCTTTTCCCTCTTTTCTTTTCCTTCTTTTTCTCTCTGCATGCGGCTGTGAAGATGGTTGTGTTTTTTTTTTCTTTTGTCTTTTGTTTTTTTTTTATATTGGTGAGGGAGGGTTAGTAAGGGTAGAAAGGTAATTTCACCTATTAGTTACCCAATTAGGAAATCGACTCCAAATAGGAAAGTGACTCTAAATTTCCAAAAATCGAAACTCGTAACTCCTAAAATGAATTTCTCCCGACGACTTTAATAATTTAGAAGTCCCAAAAATATGGGGTGTTACAGTATGCTATACTACACTTCCATAACTAATATATGAAATTTGTGCATGATAACCATAAACTCACATATGGTATATAACAACAAATTTCATAATATAAATTAATTCCTTATCCAGCAGAAGCTCTAATAAAATTCAAAGGGCTCTAGACTTCTCCAATGCCCCCGAAAAAAAGTTTCGTTTATAAATATATTAAGATTAAGATTAAGATTGTGTTTCAGTTACTATTTTGGCCGATTTATTTTTTCAAAAAAAAAATTGAAAAAAAATGGAAACAAAATTACTTTATTGAGAAAACATATAATATCCTCGTGCAAAGTGCATGGGCTGCAATCTTAACGAATTCTTGACTTCATTTTATCTTAACTCAATTACTGATCTACGGGTCGAGTCAAATTTGAACCAAAGATATGTGTGTCAAAATAGGTTAGGACTAATTTGGGTTACTAGGGGTTCATGACTCAAATATAGGATGTCCATGACCGCAAAAAAGCAATCGCAAGTCTTAAAGAGCGATTTCAAGATTAAGATTTTTTTGACCTACCTACCCTTTTTTTTTTTTGAATGTACATCTATTAAAAAAACTAGTACTAATTAATTTGTAATCTAATATATATATATATATATATATATATATATATATATATATATATATATATATATATATATATATATATATATATATATATATAAGAGAGATTTTTGAAGAGCCGAAAGAGAGTCCAACAAAAGATAAATACTGAGAGAGTTTAAAAAATGAGAAATACCCACATTTTATTATTAACAAATCAAATGTACAATTTTTAATAATCCACAAAAAGAATCCTTATTTTCGCGAGACTCTTTAATAAATGTATCTTACACATTTAATTATTAACCATTCACACTATATTATAGAAACACGGTATGATTGATTATACAATTGGTTATGTGTATCAGAAACTTTTGAAACATATATTATTTTATGTGATTTAAAATGAATTTCAATTTGAGATTCATTTATACATTTTCCGATAAGCAATGCTCAATGATTACAATCGACTTTATATACTATATTTATTTAAAAAAAAAAAAGATGTTTTGAAGAGGATATGTAAGAAATGTTATTTGTACAATTTAAACATGAACAATCTAGACAACTTTGTAATTTTTTGAAGAGGAATGAGACGAGTAATGAACTACATTAAGAACACATATGGAAATCCTACAGTCTTTATCACTGAAAATGGTACTAAATTTCATAACTTTTAGCAAGGTTTAATGGCATAAGCAACAATGTTGATTGAACTTTGAAGTCTAAACAAGTATATGAATTGGACGCGTAAGAAAGAAACTGTGATTACATGGGTCTGGTATATGTTATTGCAGGAATGGATGATCCAGACATCCCTCTAATGCCGAGAAGTTTTGCTCTCAAGGACAACAAAAGAATTCAATATCATCATGACTATCTTCAAAACTTAGCAGCAGCTATCAAGTAAGTCTTTAAAAAAACAGGACAGTTTCTTGAAACTTTTGCATATTTGCCTGAACATTCAACTGACGTAAGTCTGCCCTTCTTTTCTCGATTTTTCGGATGAAAATTGCAGTGAAGATGGCTGTAATGTGAAAGGATACTTTGCATGGTCACTATTAGATAACTGGGAATGGAAATCAGGATACACCTCTAGGTTCGGTCTTTACTACATTGATCGCAATGATAATCTCAAGAGATATCCCAAGGACTCTGTAGCTTGGTTCAAGAACTTCCTCAATTCATATAAGCAATTGTCATTCATATACGAAACCTGATGTTCGACTTACGAAACCAGGCAACATTATATCCATTAGCTGGTAGATTTGCATGATTTCAATTAGTTTATAGTATTAATTAATATGAGTTCCTCATTATTGTGCTCAAATATTAAAATTTTGCTTCTTATGATGTCTTCTTATCAAAAAGTCTTAGCTATATGACAGATTGACAGTCTGGTAGAACGAAGAGGCGAGCTTTTCAACAATTTGGGGTCTTTCAACTTCCCAAAACGTTAATATCTTCACCTCCTCGTGCTGTAGCGGTGTAGCCTATAGGACTGTCTTATCCAAGTTTTTCCGTTTTCTTTTACCAAAGAATGAGATAGAAAGATAATGAGTTGAATCATCTATAAAAAAATCCCAACATTCAAGCAATAATGTTACAGAACAAGCTTTACAGCATCACTAAAACTGTTTGCCTTCATAAGTATCACCAAATTTCCACTGAGCAGGAACAACATCATCAGACTGAACCATCTTCCCATCACTAGTAGTCACCTGAAACGACATCGACTGACCGACAAATGGAGCACCGGTGACCCAATTCTCACCCCAACTCCGGCTCATGGGCATCCAGTCTGTGTTCGGACCCTTAACCTTCACATTATGAACATCACCAGCACCAGCCACATTGTAAACAAGTACAAGGATCCAGTACGGATTGCCCTTGATCTGGAACTTGATACCTCCTTTCTTAATACATGTTACACGACGATAGAGGACCGGGACAATGCCGGCTTTGTACTCGGCAATTTTCAAGAACATCGGCTGGGAGAGGTCGAAATGTTGTTGGGGAGGGTTACACCAGTTTTCTGTAGGTTTAGTGTAGTTTGGTGGACAGAAATTTGTAGCTGTGACATGGATTGTTGGAGCATTTTTTAGGCACCATGTTGAGTTGTGACACATGATTTGGTAGCAAGCTCCGCAAGTGAGTCCATCGTTGAAGAGTGCCGTGCTTAGTGCTGTCGTTTCGAGCCCGTAACCTTGCTCGAACAGATTGCCATAGCCACAAGCTCCTTCTGTAATAATAATGTTAAGAAGTAAGAGCATAGTATTATTATTTGTTGCCTTCTGTAAAACTTGGTACCTTATGTTCTTCATCCCCTTTACCCAGGGAGAGCAAAAACTCGGTCCAAACCGGACCGAGTTAAATTCGGTCCGGTCCTCGGTCTAGGTTTTTTGGGCAAATTCGGTCTAGTCTGGTCCAGTCCCTTGGACCGAATGGACCGGACCGAGGGGGATTCGGTCCGAACCTCGGTCCATAATTTTCTGAGTCTTGGTCCTCGGTGCGGTCCTATCTTGGACTGATGCTCAGCCCTATTTTTACCAGTTTACCTTTTCCATTTAATATACCACGTGTTGTTTCAAGTTTTACACTAACCGGCCTAACGTGATATTAGTATTGATAATATTTACATGTCTCACTACCTACACGTAAACTCGTACATGATCGCCCGTGTAGACAATATTAATGTGTCTACAGTCTATGTATAGATTCCTAGTCATTATATTGGACTCTGTGAAATTGACTGGTCGAACAGAGACGAAAGTCGGCCATAGTGATCCGGGAACTGTTGTCAACTACTTGTATTCTTTTCAATGTATTACTCTTAAACGCCTATGTACAAATACCGAGTCACGTATGATTGCTTTAAAAGGTGCTTTGTCGATCCTTTTGTTGACCTAAGTCAAGATCGTCTATATTTTCCAAAAGTGAAGTTCATCTTTTAGTCGAGAACCATCAAAGACATGGAATATCGAAAAGTTGTATAATTATGCATAAAGCGAAAAAAATTTTAGATCAAAATGGGGCAGGGGAGATTATATTGACGAGTCAAGAGCCACCAAAATCGAAATAAATTTTCTTTTATGCAAACCTTCACTAGTGATAGTACAAATTAACAAATTTCGACGTATTCAAAATTTGAAATAAACTAAATCAGAACATGCAAACAGATAAAAAGAAAGTATATTTATGTTAATGAAAGCAAAATTAAAGGAGATCGACTTACGCATGGTTTCATTCCCATACTTATCGCCGTAAAAGGTTGCATGAGCCGGCAGCCATTCATCTCCGGTTTGAGCTTTGATTGGTGTAAGTGAGATTAGGGCTATTGTTGCTAATGCTAGAGCTTCCATAGCATACAACTTCGCAATGGCCATACACACATACACAAAGCAATTCTAAACTCTAAACTATATAGTAACGTATATGTGTATTAATAAGCAAGTTTGTGGGTTGTACTGTTCAAACTCTAAACTATATAGTAACGTATGTGTATTAATTAATACTTGTTTTTAGGGTAGATCAATATAATCTACCATTTTTCAATACCATTACTCAAGTTACATACTTGATTTTAGGGTAGATCATGAATAATCTACCATTCTAATTTTTGAAAACCAAAAGTTACATACTTTAATGAAAAGTTATACTAGTATTTATTACTCTAATTTAGTGCAATGAAATCAAAACAAGTCAAAAAAAAAAATTTTTTTTTTTTTTTGAACTGAGCTAAACTGAGTTTGTAAAAATTACTTGTTAGAACTAACATTTTTAATGACGAATGGGAGTATATACGAATAATATGATGATCAATTATATATGACGATCCAAACATTGTTATCCTAGTGATTAGGGATCAACTTGCCTAGATCAGTTGTCTCGAGTTTCAATTCTCAGAGTCCATTAACACTGGATTGCGTTCAGGGTCGGCCCAACAGCCCTAATAGATGTCCAGCCCGACACTGAATTTGGATCCCACATTAACAGAGGCCCAAATATTTTGAACTAAACCATTACAAGAACAAAAAAGACAAATAATGATATTGTACCGCCACCATAATGTTTCAAAATTCATCACACTACACAGAAACTAATGCAAATCTCCCTTTGCTGCATGTAATCGAATCTCAAAATCTCAACTTTGATACTTCAAATCGTCTAAATATCAAAGATTGACAACCCTTCAAAAATAATTATTCCTATTATTATTTCGTTTGTGGAACCTATATATTTTTATCAATTTATACAAAAATCGTAAAAATGCTTACCATTGTCGTAGTTACAAGTGTTACAATAACAAAGTCCTAGTCACAAACTGGTTTGAGTTCGACTAACAAAAAATTCGTTCAGTTATTAGTATGTGTATTATAATGTAATTTCATTTGTTATATCCTCTTTTCTTTTTCTTAGGTGTCAAAGGTGTGAAGCGGCATATAGAATTAGATACTACAAAGTGCAATATGAATCACAACCTACATTTCTAGAAATCAAATCAAAATCAATATATATATATATATATAAGAAAAGATCAGATGAGATTCAGAATGAGAGAATCATATCTGCCCATATATAAAAATTACATGCATATGCATATTATTCTTCCAAACCCCAAAAAAATCATCTACAAAAATTGGATTAACATACTGAGCTGCATTTTATATATGTGATTTTCTCAGTTATATTAATTTCATACACTAAACACTTTGAATTGTCTTCCTTGATCTCTAATAATTAAAATACGTACAAAAATGAATTCACAGTTTCATGTACTTGCAGTCGACGATAGCCTCATAGACCGAAAACTTATCGAACGGATCCTTCGTACTTCATCTTTTCAAGGTTAGTCTATTTCGATTTGCTCATTTTAGATTTGAAGTGAGCACATTCGATGCATCGAGTATCTAATTATGCTACCACTTAAACTTGCTGACATTTGTCAATTCTCTTATTTATAATAAACATTATTATTTATGTATGAATAACTAACTCATGTATTTTTCATAAAATTTCCATGCATGTGAGTACTGTTTTTTTTGTAGTAATGTTGTACTAGTTCTTTATGCAATAATTTTGGTAGTATTGTCAAATGATAATTATAATGCTTTGATTTTGTTGCGTGTAGTTACCGTTGTCGATTCAGGAAGTAAAGCTTTGGAGTTGCTCGGTATGCATGAACATCATGAATCAATCGGTTCATCTTCAGAACACCATGATTATTATCATCAAGTACGCACTACTAATACCCAAACTAAACATTTGGTATTTGGCGTACTGGGAATTTTTTTTTCATATTCAAACAAAACGTTAACAATTCAAGAAACTAATGAATGGGAAATAGTATTGCTCGTAATTGTACGATAACTTCTACTATCGATCGATTATTTGACTACATTAGGGGAACTTTGCTTAGCTAATTGTGCATGTTACGAAACGTTATCTCTAGGTTGTGGATGTCAATTTGATAATAACCGATTATTGCATGCCCGGAATGACGGGTTACGATCTCCTTAGGAAAATCAAGGTATGTTCATCTTCATGATTTTTTTCCTTTCTGCGTGGATTTTTGAAGAAATTAGATGTTTCTAATAATACAATTTTGATTATGATTTTTATCATCTAATATCTTTTTTTTTATATAATCTTGATTTGAAGGAATCCGAAAATCTGAGAGATATACCAGTGGTGATCATGTCCTCTGAAAATATTCCAGCTAGAATAAACAGGTTATATGCACTTTCTATTTTAGAATTTTGATTATTTCATTTGGACTAACTTTGTAATTTGATTTATTCTGCTTTCGTAGACAATTGATTTGTTTGACAATATGTCTATGACGATTTCACATTTTGTTTCAAGTTTTTGTTTACTTAACTATGATTTATATATTTGTAACGAATAACGACCAACAGTTATTATATATAGAAAAACTACTACAGTAGTAACTACTAACTAACACGCATGCATTATATGATATTTCAGATGCTTAGAAGAAGGAGCAAAGGAGTTTTTAGTAAAACCAGTTCAATTATCAGATGTCGACAAGCTTAAGCCTCACATGTTGAAAATTAAGGATCAGAGCTCGATTCAGGAGATGAAGCACATAACATAATAATAGAATTAATCGTAGATTGATGATGATCATGCCGTTTTGATGATCTTGTCTGCGAACTATGTATGACATTTTTGTTAATTTGTTTCAGTTGAAATCATTTTGATGAGTTCACTTGAGTGATTTCTCACTTCAAATTAGTTGAACTAAGTATTTAATTATTTGAACTACATTAAACTATTTCGGTTTGATAAATGTAATGATGATGCTCAATACATTTGGGTTTCTTATCAAAAATAATGAAATTTTTTTATTTTTCAATTTATTTGTCAATCAAATAATAAACATGTTTCAATTAGTTTTGAGATAATTGTATTTTGGAAGTTATTTTGGTTAATATGAAAGTTAAGAGACATATTAATATTCTACTTAAAAGACATCAACGGGTTCTATGGTGTAGTGGTTAGCACTCTGGACTTTGAATCCAGCGACCTGGGTTCGACTCCCGGTAGGACCTTTTTTTGGTCTTTTTCATCAAAGAATAGTTTTGTAGGCGAGTAATCTGGGTTTTCAGCTGATGATCAGTTGCCAACACCAACAGCGTCTCCATTTCACTCAGCAAGAAATGAATCATTTCGTCCCGAATACTTCTTTTTATCGACTAGCCTACGACTCCATGATACGCAAATACAAGTATACAACGACCCTTCAGAGCTCAAAGCTTGCGCAACTGATGAACAGGAGGCCTATGTTGTGTCATGTGTCCGTGGTGAGAAACTTGCTAATAACGTCTTTGAAAGCGTGTATTTTTTCCTCTAAATGACATCTTCGATCGTGTAATTGTTACTGACGAGTGTCAGTTATCGTGAGTTGTGACCTATTGCGACAAATGCATACGATAGTTGGAACTCGTAAGATTTTGTTGAAGTTTTGAGAATTCCTGCTCATTAAGTGAAAGTGTACGCCTGTAAGAGACAACAGTATGACATCCACAAACCAATGCTACTGAGAATACCATATACCTACAGAGGCCAATTTTTATAGGGCACAGAGGCCATATACCTACCAAAATTCACTTCGTGTATAGCTGTACCAATAATGGGTTTTCAGAAGTAGAAGTGTTTCTCTCGTGATTATTTCTCTTGAAATGGCATGACCTGATGCCGTTATATAACACAACTGGGACAAAGGCTTTACAAAAGAAGAATGTAAAAGAGAATTTGAGCGACTCGTGCTTGAGAATCACCTAGCAGTTCCAAAATGCCTAAACGCACCAAGCTCAGTAACGTAGCCAGTATGTCCTGCGCCTGAACCAGTTGTAGTCTGGCAATGGCCTGATCGGCCCCATAGCAGCAATGGCAACGTCCTAAAACGAGGTGACAGAAACATGTTAATGTGTATGCATTGGACGGCTTAGTGAAGTTAATCAGAACAGATGCACAAGATTAACTGCTCCACAATCTTGCACCACTATAAATGCTAATAGACCCCAATATTCAAGCAGATCATGAACTTTGCTCAAGCAGTTAAGCAAAATTTTCTGTAAACAGTAGATGTAAAGCATATACAGAATGAAGGATGTCGTTACTCGCTAGCATCAAGCCTTACCTTGTCAAACAAGAAACGGTTTGCAACACGCTTCACAGTGCTGGCATCAACAGCATCAATTCTTTCAAACAATTCAGCAAACGGGATTCTTCGTCCATAGGCTAGCAACTGCAAGATAAAAAATAACAGGGTTCAACGATTTTGAGACTGACCATAAATCAACTCAGGATTTTCTCAAAAATTTAAACAAAAATAAAAAGCCAACTCACGAGTGACCAGCCCCAATTGAACGACCAGAACATTAGCATAGAATTTATGGCAACAAATAATGCTTTCCACACTTGGCTTTTTATCAAACGGATCTTTTAACAAATAACAATTTAACATCCATGCAGATACTGTCACTTCGAAATATGTCCACTGAAGGACTTAAATGTCCAGAATTTCAGATATAGCTACTCACAAGGTTATAATATTGAGGGAGGTAAGTGTCCGCTTGCTCGTGCAACACAATGTTAAAAAATCATTCATCTCCTAATATGAGAATCAAATATCATTCACATGTCAATATATTTTGATCGCAAAAACTCAGGGAACAGTGCCACAGTTAGACCATGTGTAGTGTAGAGCCGGGTTGCTTGGCCGGGGTAGAAGTGGTAGTAATAGATGAAAGGGAAAAGTTTTTTAGCTCCTACTGTACGCGAGAAGATCACCCTCAAATCTCAGAAACCTTGCAAATTTGCTCACAGTCGACCACAAAATTGCACACCAAAATGGATTCTCTTGAAAACAGTACAAAAGCTATATCTAATGCAAAGGCTCAATTGGTATCATGGTGCAACCTCTCCGTAGGTTTAGCGCCTAAAGCAATGGCCTCATATGCTGATCCAGTAATTCAGGTTGCATGCATCTGCTTATTTAATTGATTTTGTTTTCCATTGAAGCAACAGTTATCTGCTTTTGAGTCGAAGACATTTCTAAGTGTCTTCCCAAACCACGCAACAACAAGCATGTCCACCAATATGCCACTCACTGAAAAGAGAAAGCAGGAAAAAGAGATTTTACCTGCCGCCCAATGTCTTCAGAAGCAGCACTGACTCCATTACTTTGAAGCAGAAGAGAGGACTTCAACTGTATATAAACAGATAATGTCAGTCAGCCAATTATTTATCGAAACAAGATTGGCTACATGACTATAACTCTGGTATAGTAACTAACTAACTATCATCACAAAGGCCAATACAATTTCAGATGTCTGAACAAAGATATAGAAACAGAATAATTTCCAGGCCACGCATCAAATTCCCAAAGAAAAGTGAAGTGATACAGGCAAGCTCCGTAATAACTAGGTTCCCCTATTACAAACCACAATTTCAAAGAAGCTGCATAAAATGTAATCGCACCTAAACTTATGAAGACTTACATAACAACATTCCATGACCTAGATTAAATTTGTTCTAAAACCTAGCATCAGGCACTAGAAATGACTAAATGAGAACATCTATCATGTACCTGATTACGAGCACGGATAACATCATCATCTGATACCCGATAAGAAAACTTGCTTATTTCATGCATGATTCCATATGAAAGATCATCCAAGCAGTCTGGCTGTTGATATATGACAAAAAAAAGCCATAAATAAGTATAATGCAGAGTGCAGCCCAGCAAGTGTTTAATATGAATAACTTTTGAAATACAAGATATTCTAATAGGGGAGACCAAATAATAAAGGTAAGCAACGATGCTTAAAGAAAAATAATAATAACAATAATAACAGCGCGTAAAGGCATTAAAGGTTGTCTGATATTTACAAAGTACAAACCTTGGCAACAGCATAGATGCCAAAGAGACCGGTGTCTTTGTAATTGAGACAGAAGCTCTTCACACTCTCAGCAATTTCATTAATGGCAGCGATCTGAACTAGTTGTGAACTGTTTGCAAATCAAAGGTAGTATTAAGGCTCATCAATCATCAGTGGGTCTGCAACTAACGTAAACGATACAAGTCCTCTCCTTAATTTCCATCATTAAAGGATGAAAAGACTAAAACAAGCATGTGTGTTTCCTTGGTATTATGATGCAGCTCAATTACCAAACAAGCAAATTTCTCAATAACACCTTTAAGAGGGAAAAAAAAGAAGCTAAATGCCATTCCAGGACAGATAGGCATGAATACTGTAACTGTGCAAGACGAACTTTTGCCGGAAGCATACAAAAGACTCAGATATCATGACCAACAATGGAGAACATACCCCGCATGCTTTCCACCAACATCTGTTTTGCTCCACGAGCCTAGCATAGTCTGCATGACCATCAAAGCAATAGAATCCGGGTCTTTGCTGGAGGTTCCTTCAAACGCAACCGCAAAGTGTGCAAGAGGAAGATCATCATCAATTATCCGAACCTAATTTCAGTGCTGGAATGATTAGAAGACAAGATACATAAAAGGTCATCACGAGTGAACAAGACGTGCCTCCAAAATAACCGACAAACCTCTGAACCAGTGAAATTCACCGGGTCACTGGCAACAAGCTGAGAAGTTGTCGTAGGGTTAGCTGACAACTTAGTGAAAACCTTTTTCACTTGTTCCACAAGTTCTTCATGCTTAACAGCTCCAGACGCAGAAATCACCTGAAAAGAGAGAACATGTCAGAAAACATAATACCCAAAAACTCCTGTAGACCAGCACAGAAACTAACTCATGTCATTCTGAAACACAACCAACACTTATCTAGGGAGCAGAAGTACATACCATTCTATGTGCAGAGCAGTGAGACGATATGTAGTTTTGAACATCTGCTTTAGTAATTGACTGTATGTTATTCACCGATCCATGGATTGTCCGACCAAGTGGAGTATACTGAAACGCAGTTGCGTGCAACTGATCAAGAATAAGATGCTCGCCAACTGCATCTAGCTGATAAAGAAGAAGAGTGTAATTTCAGCAACTTATTTTGAAGTAAAACACATGCAGTGAAGCTTTGAAATACCGAATGACTTAATTTGATACACGTCACCTATGTGGCTATGTTTCTCACAGTTTCAAATTAGCAAAAAGTTATCCACCTCTCCCCCCACCAAGAAAAGAGAGCAAGTGCAAAAAGTGACGTGCTTGTATAGTGATTATTCAGAAAGGCGAGAGGAGAGGAAAATAAGTCCTCTAAAAAGAGACGAAAAGCACCCAGAAGTAACAAACAACTCAATATGCAAAAGCTACCTACTGGTTTAAGAGTAATCTAATCATAGTCAGGTCTCACGTGCGCATAAACTTTATATTGGTGCTACGCTGCTACTAGAAGTTTGAAACTAGTTTACTCCATGATGACAATTCCTTTTCAAATAGCTAAAGAGATTAGTAAAGACCACAGAATTACTATCGTTGAGATAAAAACACACACTAAAATAATGATTTTGACATACTTGAGGGGAAAAAAAAAAGGAAATTTATGATTGGTGTAATAGGAGAGGATTAGCCGTTGTAAAAACTGGAGAACCAGCATATGAAGCATGTCACTAAACAACAACAGCACAATTACTCCAGTGCCAAGGAGCCTGCCTATGGTGAGGTAAGGGGGTCGTAGAGAAAAATTAACACTATCAATAGTCACAGTGACACATTCTCAGGGTAAAACAAATGTGATCATGATCAGTGCAGTAGTAGAGAGTTACTGGCAAAATATCTGTGGAGCATAACTACCAAGAAAATATACCACAAACAAGAGCATTCAAAGAAATGCAACAGTGAAAGTGTGAAACCAGACAAAATAAAAAATTATGGTTAGGAAACCAGAAAGAAGATGAGCATGTGATCTTTTGCCCTGTGTCTTCCACATTCCCATAACCTTCTGTTTATCTCTGCCTTTTACTTGATTCATTACAGCCTCACTTCCTACTTACGTATGTGCTGAAACAGCTTCTCTAGAAACAAAAAATCACTTCTAGAAACATCATCATTTAGGTATTTAGCCTTTACAGAAAGGCTTAATATCTATATATACTGAATACATAGAGCAGCAAGTGCACAAGCAATCATCTTACTTCTTAACCTACTTTCTCTGTATAAGATTGCCCAAACTACCAGCAATACCAGCGGCACCACAACCATGAGCCAACCATGTAAACGAAATTGGCAAAAAAAGATCAGGATACAGCGATATGAATATGCAATGTTTCATGAAATATTTCACTTCCAGGTTCGAGATCTTTACACCCAATATCAAGTTGAGCAAATTTCTCTTCCCGCAAAGGATTTGGGAGAAATAGGCCCATTTTGAAATGATTAGAAATTTGTCAAATTAGTTTTGGCTATGGTAAAGACATGGTCCATCATATAACAAAGAGAAGACCATTTGAATTCTGTTTCTCGTATATCTATCGATGACAACACCTAGTAATTGAAACATTAAAAAAAAAAAAAAATCCTACGTAATCCCAAAGTAAGGGCCCGTCGGTATCACAGCCGTTTTCAGTTTTTGGTTTCTTTGCGTAAAAAGTTTAGCTAAATAAGTTGCAAAAATTAATTTAAACGGTATGTTTCTATAATAGTCATACAGAAAATGAAAACTGACAACTGAAAACTGAAAACCACTTTTTCTGGTTTTCAAAAACGGGACTTTGGTTTTCAAAAAACAGGAAACTGAAAACAGAAAACGATACCAAACAGGCCCTAAAGTGTTATATTACCATTATCATCAAGATAATCGATGCCTCACTACACCCAGTGGCACTGACACCTAGTCCTACACGACTCCAGAGTCCATCCCACAACAACATTGTAAAAACACTTCCACTAACATTAGCTCAGCACATCAATTACTAAGAAAAAATGGGAAATCAAATAATACTACTAAAGTCCTTTCTACCTTCTAAAGCCATTCCTTTAACCTAGACCCACAATTCTTGAACGTTATCTCGTAAAACCAATAATATTGATCATATCATATCACCCGGCAAAAGGGTGGCCAAAGAAAACTACCATACTGATCACCTAAGAACACTAAATACTCCGTAGTATGCTCTCTTCTACACTAACTACCACACAAATCAATCACACAACGTATACGTATATCACACATTTTTCCTAATCTTGTGTCCGATAATTACACACTCGAATAACCACTAAAACCAGCCAAGTTTTCGACATCATCACCTCCCGTCAAACTCAACGCACATTTTAACATCAACACGCAATTTTTGGGCATAATCATCTACCAATGCACATAACTACACAATTTCGACAAGACGACAACCAATCAAACCTGCTGAATAGTAACCAACACGCATTTTATTCCGAGTACCACAATGTAATATTACTACCACTTAACAGCAACAAACATTTCTCTGAAAATTCACGTGGTACCCCTGTACTTTAAAATACGCTATCACAAACGTTTCCGTTCAATTGTAATCGTGAAGTTACTAAAATAACGAATCAAAACATAACAGAATTTAGAATTAAAAAATATACCTGCTCTTTTTCCTTGAGAATGGCATTACGAACTTTCTCGATAACAGGATCACTCAAATCCAAATCCTGCAAAACATTTCCCAAAACTTCAACACCTTTCCCCAAATTCTTCCCCAATACGCTAGCGGATAACCCGCTGACCTCCCTCTCAGTGAACCCGCACAATTCGACGCCGGCATCGGCGGCGTCCTCGGGAACGGAGCTCAGAACGGCGCGCTCCAGGAACCTCGCGACGCCGGAATTCTCATCGGATTCGAACCGGGATCCGGAATCGAGGAGGACGGAGACGGAGGCGGAGCGGGAGGAGAGAGAAGATTCGGTGGCGACGCGGAGGCCGTTGGGGAGGACGGTGAGTTTGGTGGCGGGAAATTGGAGGAGGTGGTTGTGGTTGGAAGGAGTAGGGTAAGGAGACGCGTGGCGGAGGAAGCGCGGGTCCGGGTTGGTGAGTCGGGCGAGTTTGGATTTGACGGACTCGGCAGCGCGATCGTAGATCATTTGGGTTGGGGGAGGTGGGGCGGGTGGGGCGGCGGCGGAGGGGACGGCGAGGGTGGCATGGTGGCGGGTGGAGGAGAAAGAATTGCGAGGGTAGAGGTGGCGGGTGCGGCGGAGGAGGAAGCGCGTTGACATTTGGGGGAGTGGAGGAGAGAGATTGGATGATCGGAGAAAATGTGATGATGGAAGATGGAAATGAAAAGAGTGTGGTGAAAAAGTGAAGAGTTGATTTTGAGGTGTGGAAATGTGTGGAATACGCTGTCATTGATTGCCACGTGGTCCCACTTTTCTGGGAAAAAAAAAATATTTTACCCCGAGTGAATTTCTTCTCTTTTTTTTTCAGCCCGATTGAATCATTTTGAGCTTTTCGTAAGACTATTTTTACTCGTGATTTTCATGATCTACCTCAT
This sequence comes from Spergularia marina, assembly GCA_963680865.1. Classification (NCBI taxonomy): domain Eukaryota; kingdom Viridiplantae; phylum Streptophyta; class Magnoliopsida; order Caryophyllales; family Caryophyllaceae; genus Spergularia; species Spergularia marina. The sequence continues at coordinate 5,550,041 of OY804545.1, read as the reverse complement.
GAATAAGACAAAGAACTCAAGCATGTGAAGAATTATAGAAAAATAGAATTGATATGGTGAAGCATGATCTAGTAGCATTGTATGATGCTAGCTCATGAGCTAACTCATCAAAATAAAAAATAATTCTTGAGAGAGGGGGTGTGGTAATGTAATTGATAAAAGAAGAGATAAGTTTGAGGTTGATCTAGAGCACCAATGAACCACATTAGATCATGAGGTTGATGTATATAAGAAATTGATATTTTAATGGAGTGATGTGAGATGATTTAACTCACCAATAAACATAGTCTAAGAGTGGCAACGCTTGATTCGAATATGTACGAAAAAAATAAAGTTCAATGTTGGACATTTTCTTTCTTTTAGTTCCATGATGAGAACTCTATTTGTAATTGTTATCGGTTTTATTTTAATGGGAGGGTTATGGACCGATTTACTACAAAAACGTAGCTGAAGGTAAAGGGGATTAGATATATTAAATTCAATGCATTGGGGTCTCATTTAGAAATTTTGCCCAGAGCCTCAAAAATTTTGAAGGATTTTCCACACGGTCCTGCCGAGGTAGCAAAAAGTTGTTGCATGAGTTATAGTTCCTCTATTGAAACTAGTCAATTACCACGAAATAGATCGGTTATAATGTGATCGAAGTGAGATTTGCCAAACATTATAAATTATTACTGCAACGAACCATATAAACAATCTCCAATATGAACTACTACAATAAATGGTTGTAGAACGCTTGACCATCCGTCCTCATTCCATGCCATTTGGCCTTCATTTAAATTCTAGTCTTCTCTCCTTTGTGTTTTGAACTAAAAAAAGAATAGCATTGCATACTCAATGATAATTATTAGTGCTTGGATCCTACTCAATATCTGAGTCACTCGCTTGCTATTATTATTTCCCTCACTTCCGGTTTCTTAATTGGTAGACCAGCTCTGACGAACTCATTTACAATGATTGAATTGAACACGCCTTTTGTCAAAGCGCGTTCAAACAACTGAAATGAAATGACCTTACAAACATAAAGCCACGCTCATAAGGAAATAGAGTCGACTTCACAAGTCTAGCTATGATGCTTCATCTCAAGGTCAAGGAGAGGACTAGCTTACAAATAAATAAATAAACCCAATAACGATCAAATTTAAAATCAATAACTATGGAAGGATTATATAAAACTCGCTAACTGATAATCTAGTATTTAAACTTCGTTTCAATCGATGTAGATACTTCTAGAGTCGTTGTCTACTCCAATAAATTTAGTAATACTATTCGTGAACAAATCTAGTGAACAAAAATGCAACAAAAACAAATACTCGTATTCGTCATCACCGAAAGACCACCAAACATAAACACTGTTCAGCTCGTAGGTTGTATTGTTGTAACCCCATGCGTTCCTCGGGCCTCCCAAGGTTAGACAAATGAGACTATATTATCCACTATGATTTTAAAAACTAAACAATTCAAAGAATTGAGTTTGATGTTTTGCATGCCAATTGTAATGGATGCGATGATATTGAAAAACAGAGTACATTTTTTTTTTTTTTTTTCTGGTTAGACATTGTCCGTTTTTTTCTTACAAACACAAGGGCGGTTAATGCTACGCGGATGGATTTGAGATACGAGAAATCGAACCCGCGATAATTCATAGGTTAATTTCCTAACAATTAGGCTAGCCTTAAAAGTCCAGAGAGGTTGTCACTAGTCATCTAAGTTTATGCATGCCCGGGTGGATGGACTGGATACCCATATAATGTTTTATTTATTTAATTATTTTTAATTATTTATTGAAGAAGCATGTTATTGTTACGCCATAATATAGTCCATTGCTCATCATCTTATTTTAAGGTGACAAAAAAACAGACTATTCATTAATTTCTACATAATCGTGCGCTAGGTATTATCATAACTCTCGAAGTATTCGAGTCGGAATCATGTCAATTTCAAATTAAGTTTCATTTTCATCGAATATATATTTTTTTTTAATATACAGGTGAAAGTGTATTCATGGTTATGTCAATTTGTACAATCTCTTGAAGTCCTTGATCACTTGTACTTGTACGTACATGGGATATTCGGATGTAACGAATCTGACTATCACGCAATTTGAATTCTCCTACAATTGTCCAAATCTGCATTTTACAACGATCAGTATGATACCATGCCTCAGTTGTGGCACATTTACGAGTTGATTAACTCGTAATGCATATGCACTTTATATACTTCTTTAGCATAAAACATTTTACCTGGTTAGACAAAGATCTCAAGTTTGAACTTTCGAAATTAAAGGCATGATTGTAGAATTGCTAAAACCATTTAGAGCTAAAATTTGACCCGCATTTATAATCCTACTCAACTCGATAAGTTTTGAACTAGAATCAAGTGGTGTTTGCACACTATAACTAATTTTATATTGGGCGTAACGTTCCAATTCTTCCAACTAATATAATTCCCCAATTTATAAGTATGATATCCTACCAAAATTGTGACATCTCATAAATCGTCCTTAATTAATTTAAGTAAGACAACTAAGTTAAATGAACATTATTATTAAGAGCACATTACCAACTTTATAAACTCACATACACTCTCTATACCCTTTCAACCAATAAAAAAATTCACTAATCGACTCAATAGTACATTATATATGATCATATACTCAACTCGAATCCGTACTAAACTAGATGGTACAGTAAATAAAAAGAACAATAACCAGATTATATATACAGTGTTGTATATTATTGTACATCATGCATATGAAAATGATATGATACCTAGGATGTGACCCCTCATAATTAAGTATCAAATATAAATTCAATGAAGATCTTAACCCACATTAACAACTTAATTAACTCACATACCCTTAAACAAAAACATTTTAGGTATGATTGAAGGACGTCGGTTGTGTGTTCCATGAATGAGAGGCACACAAAAACGTGTAAAATAATCAAGGGCCACTCTTCACACCTACTCACCTCCTCCCCCCCCCCCCCCCTTTCCCTTTTTATTTTTAAAAATAATAAAGTACCTTTCCTCTTATGACAAAAATAAAAAATTAATTAAATAAAATTAAATAAAAAAAGAGGAGAGAGAAAAGAAACTTGAAATTTACGGACAAATATTCATAAGCATATAAATACAGAGCAGCTGTCTAGTCTCTCCTCATTCGTCGGATTCCCTCCTCTTTCTCTCTATACTTCTCCATTTTCCCCCCGATTCTCAGATCTATCTCACACCCCTCTCTCTCTCTCTTTCTCTTTCTCTCATCTTTTTTTTTTTAATATCTTCCTCTAAAAGTTTCAATCTTTCTGTGGTATTATCATCAAAAGGTATGTTTTTGATCTGATCTACCCTTCAATTTCTTTCTGTTGATTGTTTTTTTAAGAATTTTGCATGATTTTTGGGCTTAATTTTTGTGGGTATTGCTTAATTTTTGCTAAAAGTGTGTGAATTGTAATGAGTACGATTTGTTTTATTAAGCATTGTTGTTGTTGTTTTAGCTGAATTTGATTTGATCTTCGCTGTGAAAATGGCGGGTCTTTTTATTTTTATTTTTTTTATTGTTTGTAATTAATTTTAGTTGATATATGTAGTCTCTAGATCTGGTTTATGTACGAAAGTTTTTACCTTTGCATCTCAATTTCCATGTATTGTGTAGAATTATATGAATGTGGATTGTTGATGGGTAAATATTTGCACTGTTGCACTCAGGTTGATTTTTTTTTTTTTTTTTACCAATTATTAACCAATTTTACTGTTTGTGGTTTAGATCCTTGGATCTTCAATGGCATTGGATCTTGCAGTAATTTTGTTGTTAGATCTGATTTTTTTTTTTTTTTTAATTTAACTTCAATGTTAAGCTTTCTTAATTTTTGGTGTAACTTTCACATTGGGTGTTAAAAAGGTGAGGGATGACTGTATGAGCTCTTTTGCCAAAAATAAAGACTTAAAAGCAAAAGGAATAAAGATATCTTTTGGTGTTTACTGATCTGTATGATTATGAGGACTTTGTTTTGCTGATCTGTATTAGGAGGCTTTGTTCTTGCTGGTAGAATCTCACAGATGTGATTGTGCATCTTAATTTGGGGCTAAAATGGGGAGGGTTTTTCTTGAATCAGATGTGAGAATGATGTGGTTGTTGTATTAGAAGTATTACAATTTATAGTCCCTGGTACCACATGCCATATGACTTCACAATTATTTTGTAGGGTATGAAATTGATTGTTGTTTTGTAGTACATTGTTTTATTTCCTGCCTTAGGAATTTAGATCTGATATTTCGCGTTGATTGCTTTTCGCCTGAGGGATTATATGCCGGTTTTAAGTAACCGTACGTAGCTTCAATAGTGTGATACTTTGATCTGGTTTTTAGGAAACGATAAAGATGGTGAAGATCTGCTGTATTGGTGCTGGCTATGTCGGTGGCCCTACAATGGCTGTCATTGCCCTCAAGTGCCCTGAAATTGAAGTTGCTGTTGTGGACATCTCTGTTCCAAGGATCAACGCTTGGAACAGTGATCAGCTTCCTATCTATGAACCGGGTTTGGATGATGTGGTGAAGCAATGCAGAGGGAAGAACTTGTTCTTTAGCACTGAGGTTGAGAGGCATGTTTGTGAGGCTGATATTGTCTTTGTGTCTGTGAACACACCGACTAAAACTAGGGGTCTTGGTGCTGGCAAGGCAGCAGATTTGACCTATTGGGAGAGTGCTGCTCGTATGATTGCTGATGTGTCGAAATCCAGCAAAATTGTTGTTGAGAAATCGACTGTTCCTGTAAAAACAGCTGAGGCTATTGAGAAGATCCTGACCCACAACAGCAAAGGCATCAACTTCCAGATTCTTTCCAACCCGGAATTTCTTGCTGAGGGTACTGCCATCGAGGACCTCTTCAAGCCTGACAGGGTTCTCATTGGAGGACGGGAAACCCCTGAGGGTGCTAAGGCAATTCAGACACTGAAAGATGTTTATGCTCACTGGGTGCCTGAAGACAGGATCATCTGCACCAATCTGTGGTCAGCTGAGCTTTCTAAGCTTGCTGCTAATGCTTTCTTGGCACAAAGGATCTCCTCTGTGAATGCTATGTCGGCGCTTTGTGAAGCGACTGGAGCTGATGTCACTGAAGTGTCCCATGCTGTTGGTAAGGACACCAGAATTGGCTCAAAGTTTTTGAATGCCAGTGTTGGTTTTGGTGGATCGTGCTTCCAGAAGGATATTCTGAATTTGGTTTACATCTGCGAGTGCAATGGCCTCCCTGAGGTGGCTCACTACTGGAAGCAGGTCATCCTGATGAATGATTACCAAAAGACTCGTTTTGTGAACCGAGTTGTTGCCTCCATGTTCAACACAGTTGCTAATAAGAAGATTGCAATCCTCGGATTTGCCTTCAAGAAAGACACTGGTGACACCAGGGAGACCCCAGCCATCGATGTTTGCAAGGGTCTCTTGGGAGACAAAGCCCAATTGAGCATCTATGATCCTCAGGTAGCTGAAGAACAGATCCGAAAGGATCTGTCAATGAACAAGTTCGACTGGGACCACCCTCCTCACCTTCAACCCACTAGCCCTACCGCTATCAAGCAGCTCAGCGTTGTCTGGGACGCATATGAGGCCACCAAGGACGCTCACGCAGTTTGCATCCTCACCGAGTGGGATGAATTCAAGAAACTTGATTATGAGAAAATGTTCAACAACATGCAGAAGCCTGCATTCATCTTTGATGGAAGGAACGTTGTCGATGCAGAGAAGTTGAGGCAAATCGGGTTTATTGTCTACTCCATCGGTAAGCCACTCGACGCATGGCTCAAGGACATGCCTGCAGTAGCTTAAATCAAAGTGAGGACATTCTTTAATTTGGCTTCCTGAGTAGTCTTTTCTTGGTAGTAGATGAAGAGATCTTAACAGCCTATGTTCTCTCTGTTTTGGCTATCATAATTTAGCTTCTATTATGCTAAGCGGGTCACTGCTTATCAAGTATCCGCATGTATCCGGGTCACAGGGTTTGTATCTTAGTGCAGAATCTTAATTTTTTTTTCTTCTTCTTCCTAGTTCTTCAGGGGATACTAATAAATTTGAGCTTGTTATTTTTATCTTTATTTTTATACATATATATATATTTATATATATGTAGTCAGGGTTTGACCTGATCCTATGTTATGAAAATGTCTTTCTTGACACCAAAAAACTGTCTTCTTGTATGTTTACTGGTGCAAGTTCTTATAACTTACATGTACTACACTCTACATGTATTTGTATTTTCAATCGAATGCCTTCGATTCATTTTTACGTTTGCCATTAGGTTTGATCCGGCATTGAGTCCGGTAAAAAGTTCGAGTTACAGAGGGTGAAACTTGCCCCTCGTGGTCGCTCTTATGAAACATTACTCAGGAAACAGGGTTGTGCAAGGTTTCTATCAGCTTAGTTTTCTACTACTCGAATACTATTATTTGCACTGTTTTTTTGTTTGTAAATTTGGAAGGCGTGTTCCCGAAGTTGGGTGCCTTGTGCAGTGCGGTTCAACTTAAATGGCGGCTCATACGTTAGAGATGAACTAAGATAAAGAGGTCTACATGATAGTCATTCCGTCATAGCTAATTGTTCATTTTAAGCTAAACTACGTGATTAGCGGCAACCTGGTTTATGTCATCCTAGCGGAGAAATGTAATCGATTTGTGTAGAAGAAAACGTGCTCTATATATGTGCTAGTCAGGCGAGCGACAAAATGTGCAACTGTATTACCAATACGTTTTACGCGTGAACAAAAAAAAACGAGTAAAATATTGGTGAGCATACAAGTACCATCCATACAAGTATGTTTCAAATTGTAGAGATCATGAAATTAGTTCATGACTCTTCAAATACAGTTTTATTTTATTCGTTGACTAAAATATCAATCTCTAATTGTAATTATGTCATGATTATGTCAGTCAATATTGAGAGGGTAATTTACAAATCTCAATTGCATGAGCTCATCTCTCGGAATCAGAATGTCAAACAAAGATTAAGTCACATTAAATAATATGCCCGAAAAATGAGCATTTAACAGACGCAACAACAGAAGGCGCAGTAGTAAATTGCAATTATGAGAACTTTCACAAAATAAGCTCAACCATGGAAAAATTTGCGCTTTCCTCAAGTGAGTCTAAACTAACGAAATGCTCAGTAAAATAACGGATGCAAAAAGTAAATATTGCTCTAATGAAAAATGTTTGTTTCGCCATGCAAGAAGTTGAGTTCTAATTTGCTGTTTTTAGTTTAAATTGCACGATCGTAGGAACCGATTCGATCTTCTAAACTACTTTGACTCATCCGGTGCTGTATGTATGAGGTCGGAAAAAGTGTATATAGTTTATTTTAGAGGCCGGCTTGACAATTGAACTTGTATAGGTTTAATTATCGATCTCTAGAAAAAGATGTGATAATTTGGTCAAATATCATTTAAAATTAAAATAAAAAACGGGTTATGCTACAAATATGCGATGTGGTTTCTCGAGAGTTTATTACGATAATGATATGCGTAAAATGAAAACTTTTTTTTTTTGGGAAAGGAAAAAGAAACTTGACACACAATACTTCCTCAAATTTCAACTAGAAATCGCAAAACCCTCAACAATGAACATGTGTTACAAGCTCTTAAAAAATTCTGTTTGATCTAGTACTAATCCTTTGCATGGAATTCCACTCTTGTGATGTGAAAGTCATGGTTGTGTTTCAATACCACTTTTTCCCAAAGGACTTCTTCTTCACCAATTACTTCTTGAAATTAGCTTTTAAGATAAAAGGTAAAATTTAGCTCATTTTTCATTTTTTATTTTATTTTGAGGAGTAGCTTAGTTCACCAACTTAAACAATGTTTTAACTTTCAAAAATATTAGGGTGATTTTTAAAAATTAAAAAATATGATTAAATTGATTTATTTTATAAATAGAAATATATAAAATACTGCCTATTACTTAATTAAGAACACACACATAATCAACAAAATCAATGAAATCCACATGATTTTGTTATTACTACTATAAGGACAACACACTATACCTCCCCCCTATACAATTCTTTATTTTATTTATCTTATGATATCAATCACATTAATATGAGGATAACAATACATATCAAATTGAACAATCTACCAGATAAAACCATATCAATATAGGTCCGAATCATCGAATGTGCATATCTCAAAGATCTCAATATTATCAATCAATTTGTAAAGAAATCATCACTATTTTGTTCCAAATATAAAAATCCTTAAAAAGCAAATTGAAAAAAAAAAAGACAAAATATATAGAATTGTAAAGAAATCATTTTTTTTTCAAAAAAAAAAATATATATAAAAGGAAAGGGAAAAGAATAAGGGGAAACAAATTCCATACAAAAGAGGAATGAAATTCATGTGGCTACTTTTTCATGGGTCGGATCTTGTACTTTTTAACACAACAAAAACTGTCACATCTCTCTCTCTCTCTCTCTGAACTTCTCTTTGAAGATACTAGTATTCTCTCTCCTCTTTTTCTCTCTCCTGATCACCTGTCAATAAGCATGAAACTTCGTGATCCGTTCCACCCCATTTTACCAGATTTGAGCTCCCCACAACTCTGAGTTTTTCTCTCCAAAAAAAAAAAAAAACAACCAACAACTTCTTAATCTTATTACTAAAGATTCAATCTTTCTTGCTTAAACTTCACTAATCTTGTCTCATTCTCTCTTAATTTCTCTACTGAAAGAAACCCATATCTTCGAATTTTGATTTTTTTTGTTTGTTTGTTTGTGATGGAGGAGGAGAGAGATCGAGAGGAGTTCAAGCATGTTTGCAAACTGTGTTTCAAAAGATACCCAAGTGGGAAGTCATTAGGAGGGCATATGAGGTCTCATGTGATTGCTGATGCCAGGAAAAACAAACTTCTGGCTGCCTTGAACAAGAAAGTTGACAACTTTGCTGCTGAAAATGATGAGGAAGATGAAGATGAAGATGAAGATGAAGACGATATCGAAACCGATATCGTTGATCGGAATGGGAATGGAGGAGGGCATTCCGGGTACGGGTTGAGGGAGAACCCGAAAAAGACATGGAGAATGGTGGATTCCTACCCAGGAAAGTTACTGCTGCAGCAGAACAACAACAACAGTAGTAACAATAATAATAATTTTGGGAATGGGAATGGGAATGGGCAGGAAAGGATATGTAAGCAATGTGGGAAAGGGTTTCATTCCTTGAAAGCGTTGTGTGGGCATATGAGTATACACAGTGATAAAGACAGGAACTTTAAGGAAGAAGATGATAATTCCTGGTCAAGTGACAGCAAAGACCAGCTTTTTTTAGCCATGGAAAGTCATTCTGATAACAACAATTCTATGAAGCGCCAAACGCGGTCTTCTTTGACAAGGTACAGGTCTCTTAATAGTACTAATACTTCTGCTGCTGCTGCTGTGGCTGCTGCTGTTGATTCTGTTGCTAATAATGGTGGTGGTTCGTCTTCGAATCACTCTGAGATTGATCAGTTAGAGCAGGAGGAGGTTGCTATTTGCTTGATGATGCTGTCTAGGGACTCTTCTGGGAGTAAGACTTGCTTCAATTTCGCTGCGGCCGCGGCTGCTGCTGCTGCTGAGTCGTCTGATAATAACTCTGTCATATTGGAGGGTGGAATATCCTGCAGGAATAATAACAATGTAGTTGCTGCTGCTGGTGGTGGGAAGGGTAAGGGAAAGGGTAAGAAGAATGTGGATCAGGAAATGGACAATTCTGATTCAGGGTATTTTGAGAACGGTGCTAAAGAGCTTGAATCTGACGATTCTGTTGATGGGTTTGGTAAAAACTATGGGTTTAACAAGGGTAATAAGTTTGATGTTGGATCTAGGCTAGTAGATTGTTTTGGTGATGATAATGATCATGATTATTCTAGGAAGAGAAAGATTAGAGATGTGGGTAGTTTTGGTTTTGACAGTCCTGATTCTGATGAGAATAATTACCCTGCTGGTAAAAAGATCAAGCATGATTATTTTTACAGCAGTAACAATAACAATAATTTTAACTCTCATCAGAAAGATGGTAGCAGCAGTAAATATGGGTGTGGGCAGTGTACTAAAAGCTTCAAGACTCACCAAGCATTAGGGGGTCATGTTATAAGTCACAGCAGGAAAAATGGTGAGAATGACAGTAATAATACTTCAGCAAAGGCCAAGAATTTGGGTGGTTCAACTACTACTAAGAAAGGAAGTGTGTCAAAGAAAGTTAAGGGTCACAAATGCCCATATTGTCCCAAAGTTTTCAAGTCTGGCCAAGCATTGGGTGGTCACAAGAGGTCCCATATGATAGGAAGCAACAGTGTTTTGTTACATTCAGAAGGGAGGCTGAATCATATCCCGGCTGCGGCGCCGCCACCAGTACCTGAGCATAAACAGCCATTGATTGATCTCAATCTTCCTGCTCCAGATGAGGAAGAGGCTAGTGGGAATTCTCAGTTTGTGGCTTTGTAGGTTGGAGGTTTTCTGAGCATGAAAATCTTGTTTTTGTGTGACAATGTGGTAATTTTGAGGGGTCCTCTAACCAACAAAAAAGATGGACACAAGAAAAAGGGAGATATTCTGAAGGTGGGTCATATCATTTGGGTTCCATGGAGAAAGCAAATCATGAGTGTACAGAGTACATACAGTTTGGTTGGAGGATGATAAAAAAGTTAATTATCTTTTATTTTACTAGTGACAACTTACAAATGTTATGTTTTGGTTTCGACAACTTCGGATTTAAGTCGGATAGAATCACATGCATTTCGCAAAGGCGACAAAGCTCTCGCTCATGACTTTTCTACTGGTAGCCATACATTGGTGCATTGGCTACTCAGAGGAAGCAGAACAAGAAGCAGAATTTTGTTGCAACTTAGCTGGTAGCTTTTTTCTCTTCATGTCTTTCCCATTTTCCAGTTATTACTTTATTCTATGATCAGGTTTTCAGGACATATCAACAATATCTTAGTAGTACATTCTTTGGTTCTGTTTTATGCTCATTAAACTATAGCTTTGAATCATTGATCTGGTAAGCTCAACTCTTTTTAATAATATATCTTCTTATAATCTTATACTATAGTTAATCCATTTAGCTCTGACATCCATGTTCTGTCTTGCATGACCTCATTAGATTGAGTTTATTTGTTGGAAAAATCAGATTAGTCCATTTTTATCATATTAAATTAGCATAACACATGCTTGGTAGGATCAACAAAGTGACAAAATTACTATAAAATTGTTGGTTCGGGGCAGCTTGATCATTGTGTTGGATTTCTTGCCTGACAAATCCTGGGGAAATGCATATGGGCAAGAAATACTAGAAAATTCATCAAGGATGAACTTTTGTCTGGTGTCTTGGACTCGTTCTAGGTAGAGTATGTTTTTCAACTATGGTGTTAGCATACCAAGATGAAGCACTAGATATGCGGTGGAATTGCAGTGTTTATTGAATTATGCGAACTGTATTACGAGAAAATGATTTTCTTATTGGTCTAGAGGGCCCCACCTACAAGGAGAGAAGTGTAATATAACATAATACTAGTGGTTTAAGCTAAACTTTCCTCACTTGAAGGATGATTAGGAATGATTGGGATGTGAAGTGATTAGCAATCAAGATTTACAAAACTTTAAAGCATTGGCATTGTAAAGTTCTTCTTTGGAGGTATGGCCACCTACCACCATTTCATTTCACCTGAATTTGTTGGTATTAAAACTTGTATTCTAGGAGTATATTTCTTTGTCTTGCTTCCAACTTGGATTTGCATTGTGGGTCACCTTATACATGTATGGACCTCTTTATAATATTTATACAAAAACATAAAGTTATGGGGGGGAAATATAACATTAAAATTTGAGGGAAGATAGTAAAAACAAAGTGGGGGCTAAATGGATTATAGATGTGTCTTTATTCTTTGGAATTCTGATAGTTGCCTGCATCAATTTCTACTTCTATGGAGGAAATGGGACCACTTGGAATAAGGTAATGTTGGTTCAAACTAGTTGGCTTTTTAATTTTCTAAACCAAAATGCAAGCAAAGAACATAGGACCATAATTTTGCATGATGATAACTTTATTATTGCTTTCTTTCTTCCTCTTCTTTTATTGTATAGATTAGTTTTCATGTGATGTACTCATCCATGCATAGAAGCGCTTATGAACACACCTAAGCGGAAAGGTTCATAGAGGCACTCGGATAATGTCGTTGTCCTAACACATAGGAGTGTATTGCGTCTCGAGTATGATCTCTATAAAGCACAATGCAGCAGTATGGAGATAAGATTGAATGACTGGCCTTTTTTTTTTTTTTCTGCTGACTTCCTTAGACTTGTTCAACCAAGTCATAGATTTTTGTTTTAATTACATACAGATGGTGAAAAGTTTGTATGACTTCAGTGATGTGCTGAACATAGTAAAATGTTACCATGCACACTAAAATCCGGAGCATTGTGGTCGGGTTAATGGGCGAAACTTAGGTTCAAATTAATTTGTATTGATATATATTATATTGTGACTTATTTAGCATACTTCGTAATTCAAGTGAGCAGTCTGTAGAAATCTCTACCAACTTAGGTGACATCAGCTATGATGTACTTTAAACAAGAAGTATACCAATATCATATACTAATATCATCATATGAACAAGATGACAATCTTATTCAATCTATTATAATTTGGAGCTAATTACCAGACACATTAGTTGTCAGTAATCAGTAATCAGTGACAGATTTGTGTTAATCTGGTAGTTTTCTTATGAATGTTCAACTTCCTTAGGTTGGGTAGCACCCAATAGGAGTACATGACTAAACTGGCCAGCAAAAATTGAATGTGAAAGTTAGGCAGTGAGTGGAGTTTTGTGGCTAAATTTAGTAAAGCTTCCAATTAGCTTTCTCAATATGTTATACAAAACACCTCAATTGTTTCACACCTAAGTTTCACTATTAGCCTTCTTGTGATCTTATTTGATTAGTATAGCATTATGTCCAATCTTTTGGTCCTACTTTTAAGATAATGTTTCGTAATTTCTTTTTTTTCCATCAAGTTTAGTTCAAACTCGATCCTCACACAACTAAATCGTCTACATGCATGGGCGACAAAGTATTAGATCTATCCCGACTTTTAAAACGAGTGTATCATCACATTCTTGAACTTTAGACCCCTAAATAAGTTAGAACAACCGTATAGTAGTCGATCCAAGTGCTTTAGAGTAATAAATGCGTAGGAATGATCAGAATGTACAGTAACTTGAGTAGCTTGTGACTTGTGTTGTGCTTTAAGAACCAATAGATGACTTTTTGACAGCATCCGAAATCTGCCCTTGACTGCTGTTACTTTTTTAACAAGCCAGGCCGGGAATATTTGTTCCGAATCATGTGATCTGTGTAGATCAGATTTTCTCGTGTTACACTATTACTCTGTATAATGCATTAATATGTTCTTCCGATACTCATTGATGTCGAAAATGTCGCATTAAAAACATCACAAATCCGACCTTTTTTATTTAATGTAATGATATGGTTCGGTACTCTGACTCAATTATACGAGTACTCCGTAATTACTTTTAATTAAGTACGTCGTTGCACAATGTGTAAGATGTGATGTAAAACTATTACACTAATCTAGTAGCGAAATAACTGGTCTTTAGTTAGATTCTTTACTATCTTTGCTTGCTATTTTCTTTCCTAGCAACATTACGTCGTTGAGAAAATAATGCACAAAGAAAGCTAGTCCACTAATCTGATAGTCGAGAAGTAGGATCAACAAGCACACAGCAGAATCATAGTCACACAAGTTGAGGTAAAAAAAAGGTGTAAGATTCTTGGAAAAAGTCGTGAAAATCACGCAAAAATGCAGCAAAATCAGCTAAAAAGAAGGATGTACGCACAATTAAAAAGACTTTACCACAAAAACCATTCAAATAGGAGGCTTTTGTTACGGTTTAGAGAGCATAGTGTTGAACACTTCTCACTTGTTTCCTCGGACTTTCTTTGCTTGACACTTTCTCAACATTTAGCGCTAAAGTTGAGAGTGTATATCCCCACTTCCTCCTATTATTTGCAATTACGACTTGGTTTTTCTTACTTGTCGAGACATTTTTATGAGCATTGATAATAATTTATTCGGAAAATTCACGTGGTACCTCTATGGTTTGCCATTTTGCACACGGTGCCCACGCTTTCAAATTTCCGCACACGGTGCCCTCGAGGTTTGGGATTTTGCACGTGGTGCCCCTAATTTCAAATTTGTTTGATATACCGTTATAACGGTGTTAAATTAGCATTTTTAACAACTAAAAATCTTAATTAAACACCTAAATTAATATTTATAACCAAAACTAATTGTACTCCATTTCTCTCTCCCCCCCCCCCCCCTCTCTCTCTCTCTCTCTCTTCCCCTCTATACAGTATCCACCCTAACCCAGCCTTCTCCACCACGCACTGCCCTCCTCTGGCCAACCCTCGACGAACGTAGCCACCAACGCTAACTCTCGGACTACGACCTAACCCTCCTTCTCTCAAAATTTCTCCATCTCTCTCTTCACCCCGAAATCAATCAAGAATGAAGCGCCTTTGGTGTCCCAATTTATTCTGGACTACTTTCCCAGTATTGGGCAAAATTTTCTGCAAATTTGATGGATGGATTGGCTTGATTTTTTTTTTTTTGCATGTGTAATGTTTGGAGGTGCACGAATCAGATTTGTTATAATTTGGGTTTTGATTTTGAAAGGCTTGGCATTGCAACTACTAGTAAGCATGATGAGTTCTTGTGGATATGACGTCTTTTCTTTGTTTTATGATGCTCGATTTTTTCCTAATAGGAATCGATTTGGGATTTGTGGTGTATTGGGTTGCAGGAGATCAGGAGGGGATGTTTCGGGGAGTGGGAGTAGGAAAAGGGGGGTGAAATTGGGAGAGACGATTATGCGGGCCGGGGTTAGGGGGCTACAGCTGCGGGTATTTACATCTGGGATTTGGTCGTCGGTCATGGATCACACATGATGGTGGCGTGCCGGCGACGGTGATGGTGGGGGTTGAAGTGCTGTGGGGTTGGGCTGTGGGATTAGTGGTGAGGGGAAGAGAATATAGAAGTAAGTTGATGATTTGTAGACGTTGAATAGTAAATTTTTAGGACTTCTGTAACGTTAGTTAAAAATAGGGGTACCATGTGCAAAAATCCAAACCTCAAGGGCACCGTGTGCAGAAAGTTGAAAGTATGGACACCATGTGCAAAATGGCAAACTACAGGGGTACCACGTGAATTTTCCGTAATTTATTATATGAAACGGAGAAATGTATCATTATATACACATTTGTATTTGACAATACTTTTATACAAGTAAAAAATAACTGTACAGTATATAAGTTCGAACTTTTGTATTCAAGGGCATTGGATGAAGTTCTATACTACACAAATAACCACATGAGCTTCAACATATTCCAATCTCCACCCAAAACAGAAGATACTCCATTCGATTCAAAGAGATTTTTCTGCTTATTTTTTGCAGTTTTGAGTTGTCATGTTAGGGATTAATTTTGGATCAAATGAAAAACCTGTTTGCCTTAAAATCAAGTAGAGGCGGTAGACTGCAATGCGGAATGTAATATTTATTAAGTTTTGCAGCAAATGAACGATTCATTTGGTCTAAAAATAGATCCCCAACATGGCACCTCAAAACTGTAAAATGAAACACGAAAATCTCTTTGAATTGTAAGGAGTATATATATTTTTTTCATTTTATTTATTATTTTACAATATCGTAATTTAATTCAAAAATGATTTTCCAAGTTTTGAGTTTAACTGATTATTACGTGTGGGACAGCACGTCCAACTAGTTCAATCTGGCCTACAAAAAGAGGGCCTGGACAATTTAGATCAGAAATATAAAGGTCCAGCCTACACAGCGCATGGTGATCCAATCCATTTGTCAGTAATTCTAAACAGATGGGCTCAGTAAAATCATCTTTTTGTCAAAATGTCAACGGGGAAAGAAGTACTGTAAATATCGCTATTTCCGCGTTAAGACGACTTTGACAACATATCAAAAAGTTAGTGTAAAACCGTTTCATGAATGAACACAAATAGTCGAAAAATTACACAAGAATAAAAGGGACAATACTTCTTGGTGAGTTTCAACTTCAAATCACAGAGTACATACCATTTTTTTTTTTGACAATAATAGCACATACCATTTTAACACGTACATATATTGTAACTTTCGAATTGAGACACCTTTTACATTGTTTCAAAAAAAAAGTAAGCTGAAAAACCACCTTTTTTTTTTTTTTTTTTTTTTTTTTCTCTTGGCGAGGGCTGAAAACTACCTCATAAACAAATAATCGGAAAATTACGCTGAAGAAAGGACAATACATCAATCTCAAAACTTCTGAAAGCTTATTTTCAGCTAATTCTTGCTTGAAATTTCGATTTAGTCATCTGCACTAGTGTCTACAAAACCCGCATGTTTCTTCAACAGCGAGACATAACCTACAGAAATCTATTTCCAGGCTCACAATATTTTCCTAGAGCACAGAAGAAAATTACTCAAGTTAGAAATCCTACATCAGGTGGTTTCAGCTTTCTCCATATTTCCGGCAGCATCAGCAGCAGCAGAGGCTGCTTCTGTTAAACCCCTCTGCTCCAACTCATTTAAGAAACTATCAACTTCGGAGGCACTGATTTTATAGGGGCTATGAGCAGGACTAGGGAATGAACCATTGGTCACTTCTTCCTTGTAATCGGAAAGAGCTTTGCTAATCACATCTCCCACCTGGGCAAACTGCTTACAGAATTTGGGAGTAACCTAGGGAATTACATACACATAGCCCATAAGTAATTTGTAAGTTTGAGAAAAACTGTCAAAAGAATAATTTGTAGTATTTAAAAACATATCAAACCTTCGCGTGATGAGGGTGTTGCAACATTCCCAATAGATCATGGTAGACTAACACCTGCGGGTGAAAAACAATCTCATTTCATAAAACAGAACAATCAAACTTATACCCTTGTTTTATGAAATTAAGCGAAAAGGGATATGAGAAATTAGCAGGTTACAACAACAACAACCAAACCTTATTCCCAAGATGATTTCGGGTCGGCTAACATGAATCGTCATCCAGTAACCGTCTTGTGTACGCCATAAAAATTTCAAAAACGTTGTGAACCCTTTAGGAATAACATGATAAAAATAACATGTCCACAGCAACATGCAGCTCAGTTTTAGGTTTAAATCGTATTATGCTGCATTTACATCTTGCCTGAATTGAATTATGTTTAGAGCGGCTAAAGGACACTGGGAAATTTTCAAACCAAAAAAAATCATCCATCTCATACCAGACTACCAAATATTTCATTGATCTCTTACTGAAAATGAAAACCAGAGTAAAACAAACCTGGCCACTGCAGAAAGGTCCTGCTCCTATACCGATGGTAGGGATCCCTAAAGCGGATGTTGCTGCTGCTGCTATGGGTGGGGGAACACACTCTAGGACAACAGAGAAACACCCAGCTTCTTGCAAGGCAAGTGCAGTTTCCACAACCTGCACAATTGCAAAATTCAGCTCTACCAAGTGACATATAGTAGCATTTTGGTGAAAAGCAGGAGACTGTCGATTGAATTAAAGAGAACGCTACCTTGACTGCACTGGAAACGTTTCTTCCCTGGGGCCTAAATCCTCCAAGAACACTGATAGCTTGAGGAGTCAATCCTACATGCCCCATCACTGCAATCCCAGCTTCAACAATCGCTTTCGCTGCTGTGATTCTGGAAGGTGATCCTCCCTCCAATTTAACTGCATCCATTCCTCCCTCTTTCAAAACCCTCACTGCTGTGTCAACTGCCTGCTCATCATTCAGACTGCCATATCACCAACCAGCACACATTGGTAGCTGAACTTTGTCATTCATAATAACAATCAATATACACAAACAGGAATAGTGTCAATGTGTAGCTTTCATCTAGAAGCAAATCCCACTATGTAGCTTGTCTATCACAAGACAGCTCTCAGTATTACTATTCAGGGGCATAGGGTCCTTTTTTTCCGCATTATTGTTTAGTGGATTTGACAAGGGAAGGCTTGCCCTCATTACACCCTTGTGGTGGGACCCTTCCCCGGACCCTCGCTTAGCGGGGACGCCAATGCGCACCGGGCTGCCCTTATATTGTTTAGTGGATCTATATTGCCGATTCATGTTAGCAGACTCCAAAGCATTTTGAGACTTGGACTTTGTTGTCGTTGGTTGTGATAGCGGGGTAAAAGGGTAGTTTGAGTTACACAATGACATTAATGCATAACTTTGTAGAAATAACTCATTTTATTCAAAGATACTGCTCTCACTGTGGCTCTACCAAATGTATCATTTTATTTGGAACAGGAGCATCGTGTGATTACCATTTGCCAAACTGATCACAGATATAATAATCACCAAAATTATTCACAAGAGTTTCACCACTTTACTGCTATACTATAAATTACAGTACAAAACAATACCTGCGAAGTGCTGGACTCGTATGAGCCAAATGGAAGGTCTCCAATTAGAAGAGGACGCTTGGCTCCACGCGCAACAGCACGGCAGTGGACAAGCATCTCATCCATAGTGATAGGCAAAGTGGTGTCGTGACCGTGGACCACCATGGCAGAAGAGTCTCCAACGAGGCAGATATCTATGCCAGCAGTGTCAAGGTGTACTGCCGAGGGATAGTCATAAGCTGTCACCATCGTGATTGGTTCTCTGTTCTTATGTTTCTGTCTTAGGTGTGCCAGAGTCACACGCTTATTCGGGTTCTGCGGCTTTGGTCCACCGTATACAGTGTCTTCAGGCATGTTGCTCAGGTGTCGGAATGAGCAAACATGGCGGAGCTTGGCGGCACGTCTAGCAATAGAGCTGAGAGCCGCCATAGGAAATAGAAATCTGTACCACCACCAATCGTCAGACCTCTTTCGAACATTCAATTTATACACCAATATCAAATCCTGAACCACTATACACACTATTTGTGTACATATTTCCAATCAGGATAATTTAGAGTCCCAAAATCTAAAAATTAAACAAGAACATTTAATTTTTACTTCAGAACAAGTTCTCTTTGAAAATCTCGGTATGAAAAAGAACCAACAGAGTTCAACAGAAGATGACATATAAAAGTCACGATTATAGGCCAACCAAGACACCACCAAAATTTTGGCATTACACCCAGTTCACACAATCATAACCTACATTCACCATCTGAAGTTCAACCTAGTGAACCACAATTCACCAAATTCTTTCAAATCAAAAGTAAACCATCCACCTAATCTCCAATCAACCTGAAATTATGCCCTTCCAATAAAGCAGCAATCAGTAACTATGAATGATGCTCGGATATCAACTATTGTAGTTTAAATTAACCACCATTCACCAAATTCTTTGTAGAACAAACCCTCCACATACTCTCCAATAAAACAGCAATCAACCGCCTCGAATGATGCTAGAATACAACAACATCTTTAACCCCAGTGCCTTAAAGGCTCTCGCCATAAGGCGGGGTAAGAGGGGTCGGATGCACGCAAACCTTACCCCTATTGAAACATAGAGAGGTTGTGCACGGATGACCCAAAGTGAAAATTGCTTCGAGAATCGCACCGACTGACTGCTACTTCACAAAATAAGAAGCACAGACAGCTCATTCTAGCCCCTAATCTCAAACCAATCGAGCATTTCGTGTCTTCTATAGTGATAACTAATCTAGCACTAAACTCATTTCCACCATCACTAACCCCAACTAAACCGTAAACCTCCTAGCCTCCTAACCTATCAAAAAGTCTACAACTCTCCACAATTCCACAAATCTCAATCGCATGTCCACCATTTCACACCCAATATGTAACATACCATTTCATACTCCGTTCACTCATTTCCAAATGACCCATTTGATTCAAATAACCGACTTCTATGAATATAATGTGGGTCCATGATTGACCCAAAATCAATCGTAACTCACAAGGTGTACCCATTAAATTGACTTCAATACCTCGAGAGTGATTACCCACATTATCATATGTAAATTACAAGGTCACACTATATGCCCCACATTAATTATTAATTGAAAATGACAATTAGTGCTCAATAATCATAATCAGAAAGCTAATTAGAATTAGAAATTCAAAAGTAATCTTAAGTAAAATATAACAAGAATTAAGAATAGAGAATTTACAAGTTATAGGGATGCAGCGGCGCAACCTAAAAAGGTGGCGGATCGAGAGCAAGACTGATGGTTGATGATGGTGAAATGGTGGTGGCGGCCGTGGCGATGATGGTTGAAGGTCTTAGACACTTGAAAGTGAGTACCACGTTCTTCCCTCTTCTTGATGAAGCGTGACGGGGAAGACTGAAGAGTAAGAGACCGAAGAGGAGTACGCGTAGGGATGGCAATGGGTCGGGTCTGGGTCGGGTCCTATAGGATCCAGACCTGGATCCATGTCTTTATAAGCAGACCCAGATCCGACCCAGTCCCATCGGGTCCAAAAATTATAGATCCAGACCCAGACTCGCCAGGATCCAGCGGGTCTGGACCGGGTCTGGGTCCAAGATAGGTCTTTTATAAAATCAAGTTTGTCATGTGTAAACTTGCGGAACTTATGATATTTCCGTCTCGATGTGATTTACGATCGTTAATGCGTTGCTGTGATTTGCGATCATCACTATGGTGGACATTCCTCATCCATCAGAACTTCAGAAGATCAAGGGAGAGCGACAACGATGAGATTTTGAGGCGGTAACGAAGGATTTTGAGGCGGCGACAAAGGGTTTTTAGGGCGCGGAGAAGGATTGGGCGTGACTTATGAGAAGACTGAGAAATGAAAATGGAAGGGGAAGGAGGGATCGTGAGAAATTAGGTTTTATTTTTTATTTTTCTATTTTTTTGGTCGGGTCTGGGTCTCAAATCAAGGATCCATATCCGACCCGCACATTTATCACTGGATTTGGACCCGACCCATATCCATTGGGTCTAAAAAATTTGACCCAGATCCGATCCAAGTGGTTCGGGTCCGCCGGGTCTGGGTCGGGTCTTGGGTCCATTGTCATCCCTAAGTACGTGTTTATGTCCTTACACTCGTACAAGTTAGGATTTGCGTATCTTTTTCCTTTTTTCTTCTTGACGGAAAACTCGAACTTTTTTTTCCGTAATTCCAACGGTAGAATAAATAGGATAATAACATTTACACAGACACAAATAAAGTTCAAAGAAAAAACATTGTGTCAAACACACCGAGTCCATATCAATACGGCAAGAAAATAAAATTTTGATGAAAAAAATGCCGAAGGTTTTCATCCGGATCGGAGAAGAGAGAAAATCTGAAAATGGCTTTTATTAGGGACAACAATTCACAACATACACTACACCTTGCTTTCTTATCCTGAGAATCTGGCAAGTGATTCCAATCCCGAGATGTAATTAATCAGTAGAAATATCGGTACAATTGGCCAACATATCCTCCACGAAACTATGCACTTATCCGTATATAAATCCTCGGGAAGTACAGAGTTTATTTGGGAGAGGATTTATATACGGATTTATACCAAACACCATATCATGCATCAATAGAATTACAATTAAAATGAGATAATTCATGAACTATCCTGTTACAACCCCTACGCAATATTTGTTAGTGTACATGAATATATATTTAGTGTTTTTCTGAATTGAATGAAAGTACCAAACGTGGTTTGCGTTAGGCCAAGTAAAATATTGATTATGATTATGACTCTGTCAGGTTGGAATAATATTGTTAATTAATAGACGAGATCGTTAAAGACATAGCTAATTAGAGGAAGGGCAAGTATTTTTTTTATTAGTGAAATTTGCGAAAAATATATTTAGGTACTTGAAATAAGATTGTTAATAATTCATCTCAGTTTTGAGTTAAGCTAAGCATTTATGCAAATATGCAAATGTTTGACATGTTTTGATTGAATATCTCATGGCAATAATGTGAATTAGTATCAACATTTGAATTAGTAGACCTATTTTAAAAGTAGCTCCTTCATTTGCAAGAATTAAGAAGCAAACTCTTATACTCCCTCCATTTCATTCATTTGTTTACGTTGGGGTTGAGTTCCCCTTACAAAACCCGACCCGACATAAACAAATGAATAAAATGAAGGGAGTAAGTCAATAAATACGGAGTATTGTGATTCAAATATACTCCGTATGTTGCTTTTTGTTGTACATATTGTAGGCTAGCTGGCTAGGAACACGGACCTACCAGCGGTCCATCATGAATGCATGGTGTAGAACCTACGATTCTACGAATCAAATGCAAATGATCATTTATTAGTTGCACAAATTAGCCAAAGCACATTCTATTATCCAAGATTAGGCCAGTGGAACTTGAAGGCCCATCCCATGGAATAGGGGAGATATGGTAATCTTCCTCATATGGAATGCTAGTAAAAAGGTTCGAACTTGTGATCTCGAAATATGTCTCGATAAATTGAACTTGAATTGTTTGAACAGGGGCGGAGATAGGGGGCCTACCCCGGCTACGGCCCGCCCTAAGTTTGCGGAAAGTCAAAATTTTTTGTGTACTTTAACTTTAAAACTAGTTAAAAATTGGTAAATCGTAGTATTTGGCCCACCCCAACTCCGATAAATAAGTTTCGGCCCAGTGCAACTTTTAATCCTGGCTCCGCCACTGTGCTTGAAGTAGAGTATATTGGTAGAGAGTGATTAATTTAAATTTTTCTATATAGAGTATACACTTATCTATCTAACTAGTGGACTGACTTGGAAATCTAGACTAGTGATCGAGCTTAATGTGTGATGAATTTTCTATATCTACGTACATTTAGCTAGCACTTATGACTTATCTGTTTTGGTTCATATATAATACTATCATGTTCTACTCATTTGGAGGGGAGGAGCTTTGTGTTAAAGTCTTAAGTATTCATTTTCAAGATGATAATGTATAATACTCCTTATACTAGTGCTAGTACTCATACTAGAGAAAAAAGGAAGATATATACTAGCCTATGCAATTTTCTACCCTTAATAAAATAATATATATTTATGGTGATTACTATTAGCGGTAATGACTATAGAATCATCGTTTATATCCATAATATGTCATAATTAAGTAAGACCACTACCACTATCACTATATCGGGAAAAAAAATATTTTATGACTCAAACAATAAAAATAAAAATTACGGCAACAAAATTAACGTGATATTATATATACCTTGATTGCTTTTAACCTATACATAAAATAATCACTATAATATGCTCAATCAAGGAGAATTTGGGTGGCAACAAATTGCATGTGGTGGGAAAAGGCAAAATTAAATCTCGTGAAAAGGTGACTAGTCAATGGAACTTTTAAGTAATAAATCTTGGAACTAAATCTTCAAGCATTATCCAAAGTAGTCCTTTTTAAGCCTCTTTGTTACCGACTGCTTATTCATCACAATGAAAGGCCAACTTATTGAAAGGGATTGTTACGTTGAAACTAGACTATAAACATTCACATTTCAGCATATATATACATTATTGCTCATATGAATATATGCACAACTATAAAGACTATATTGAGATCCTTTTCAATAAAATAGGTTTGTTTTTGTATGCGTTATTTTCATGGTATTTATGCGTTATTTTCATGGTATCGATCTTAACATGTTATGAAAAATGCGTCAAAGACTAAGTTGGTCTTCTTGTGTAAAAAAGCATTACAAAAATCATTTATTAACATGATTTCAAACATAGAAATAAAATTAAAAGTTATCACATTGAAAGTAAATGATCGTATTACAACGATGATATCCCTAATTTATCATATATCATATACTGATATTCACATAATGAAATCCATAGTATAACAACCTTAAGTTTGTAGGGTATGTTCCATATACATACATCGAACCTTCGATTCTTATGGTCAATTTGGGAATCTTGATCATATTAAAACCACAAAAAATAAAAAATAATTTGTGGTAAGAAACAAAAAGAAAGGGAGGGGCGGGGGGACAACATATAATATAAAATTTGTATGAGGGGGTCGAAATTATTTATAAATGAACGAGATTGATTGAATAATAATGAAATGCTCCGCCATGAAACGATCGATGTGATGAAATGCTCCGCCACGAGGAAACAAACCAATACTTCACATCACTAAACAAGAACTTTGCCCTACCATGCATTAATATAATAGATGACCCAAAGGCCATTGCATTATTTCTTTTCAATATAACGTATATACTTGGATTAAATTAAAACATCCTCTAATGTACATTGTACATCATCATATTTAATTTGCACACGATTTATCATATAAGCTAAAATTCATCGGAATCATCGATCACCAACATGTCAAAAATGTAACACTTATAAAGATTCCACCTAAAACTTCTTTACATGATACAACCTTTTCCCGTGGTCACGATTGTGCAACTAATGACAACAATGTACATTAATACTAGATAAAGTACTACATAGCAAAACCCTATACTATTAGGCATATGAAACAAGAAATAGCTAGAATACTACTACAATTGATAACGCTAAAAAGGGCTCCAAGCTAGTTTCAAAAGTCGTACTCCCTCCTTTTCTTTTGTTTCTTTACGCGTTTCGTTTGAATATGTGAGAGGAATTCAAACGAAACGTAAATAAACAAAAGAAACGGAGGGAGTATTTAATAATATGATAACAGTAGTGTAATCAATTTATTTTCTAGCCCTATCTAGTCCCCAAAAAAAAAAAAAATCAAACTATTAATCACTATTCACCAATATGCTCATCATTCCGTCATATTTGGCAGATAGCTTGCTTCATGATCATTGATGATCAAGGCATCTAGTATAGTAGTATGCTAGGTTGCTAGCTAATGATGAATATCTGTATATGGTGAGTTCATGACCTTAAAAGCAAAATTTAAGGGTTAGTTTGACCAAATAATTACTAAAAAATGAACGCTCTAGCCAGTTAGATGTGACTTCATTTAGAAGGTACTTATTTATAGAGCTATAGTCCAAACTTGACATTAAGATATGGCACTCCAAAATAACTTTAATTTGGGGGTATCACATTTTTTTTTTCCTAAAATTTGCACAATTAGTTTTAATCTCGATTTAAGCTGAATTACGTCTCATTTCATATATATATATACTTGCACCAAAGTTTACAACATAACTAACATATCAAGGGTTACTACTTAGTATGTATTAGGAGAGTCATTATATTGGATGTTTAATATCAATGCATATTGATCGATCAACAAATGATTGAACAATGAAAATATCCTATATATATATATATGTCCATACCATTTTTGTACGTACGTACTCATCATGTGTATTAGGGATTTCGCATTCCAGGAGGAACAATATCTCCAAGCAAACCTTCACCAGTACAAGGAGAAGCACCCTCCTCTGGTGGCTGATCATGACTACTCGGTTCCAAGACCGCCAACGACGATCCTTCCACTTCCATAGCTGGTGGTTCATGAGGCTGCATGCTACTGACTGATGAATCTCGTACACCTGTAGTAGCCGCCATTGTGAATGGACCTTGTACACTAGTATTACTGAATGAAGGCTGTGCAATGTTGTTAGCAGGATTTTCCTGAGAAAATAGCATTCCTTGATAAAGAAGGCGCTGCGACATTTGAGCAGAAAACTGCCCAAGAAAGGCACCTTCATGACCTAAAAATGCACCTGTACTTCTTGGGAATCCGATTGTATGATGACAGTGTTGTCCTTCATATGTTGTGATCACTATGCTGGGATCTTCACAGGAACGTTCTACCCTCTTTTTTACTGTGCATTTACCGTTGGTGCACCGGTAATAACTCCTGCATATATCATGCATGCCGGAGTTCATAAGATTTGACAAAAACATACAATGTCGTCTAATAATGCTAATGTCGCACATTTCACGTCACTGTAACGCTAGTTAATTAAAACTGTTTTTTCTACGAGTTGTTATACTGTATTGCACTGGTAAAATCAAATTTCATTGATATAATGAACTTATTATCGATGTATGTATGTGGTTGTATTAAAGATCATTAGTCAAGTTATATCACTTTATTAACGATTTAATTGATTGGTACGCTACACACTGAATAACATGAATCATGGGATTTGCATACATGCGTGGAATTTTATTAACTTTATGTTTGATAAAGTACTAAAAAGTTCTTTTTTATTTAGAGTGTGACTTGAAAGAGAAAGGAGTGAAAATAAATCAGATCACAATAGGAGACCGCACAATATATGGCATGATGATTGATAATACGTATCGTACTAGATGAGAATCATACTCCTATAGTAGGAACTAGGAACGAAAGATCGAGGCTTACATGTATAAACACGGAAAAGAAATTTAACAAGACTACGCTCAGGTAAAAGCTAAAAATTCATAACAACGATTTGAAATCAAGATTCCGTTACAAGAATTCGATTTGAGTCTAACACATGCTAGCAAGCAAAATATGGTTTTTACACCCGAGAATAGATATACGAGTTATATTTTTGAAATCCCCGGTATATACCTTAGCTGATGTTGAGCTCGATCATACACAACACACCTACAATAATAGGAGTTCATAGATTTAAAGCTAATTAGCACCAGTCTTTTAGAGTTTTAGGCAGTCTTGCAAAGCTTTTGAATTCATTTTTTTTTTTTTTTCAATTTCTATTGCCAGCATTTTTTCATTGAATCAGAGATCCATAATAAGCTGGTGAAATATACCCTACATCAAATTCTTTACATTTGATCCAAAAATGTGAGAAAACTTTAAATTAAACGTAAAGAATTGAAAGAAAAATAAAAGGAGAGGAGAACCTAATGTATTAAGATCCACACTGCAGCTAGTAAACAATGTAATTTAATTTGCATCCAAATCATATGAATCTCTCATGGAATAAAGTGAAGGCATGCTACTAAGCCTTTCCCTAAAAGTATTATTTGTAAATCAAGATTATGAGCACCTCTAAGTTAAAACACTAGCTAGGTAGAGTACTAGAGATGTCTTCTTCTTCTTTTGCTTTTCATTTTGGTTATAAGAAAACCTAAACGACCATTATACTCCATTCGTCCTTTAAATTGTTAAGGTTCGGTTTTAGTTTTTCTCACATATTCATATAGACAGATGCTAACAATCCATAAAACACAAAGGGACAAGTTCTCAGGATACTCATGCAGTATCCTCTCATTCGATCAAGCTACGGATGCCTATCTCAATCTAATGATGAAGAATAAATAAGGGTATACAGACAATTTATTATCGGAATGTGGATTCAAACCACGTATGTATCAATATTGTCCTTGTGGCTCCTAACGAGGAAGAATTTCACTAATTATTGCATGGCAAAGAGAATATTATTAAACATGAAATTGGAAAGCAAGTATCTGAAAATAGACAGACCTTGGAAATGGACTGTTTTTCACAGCCTTCTGCCCATATTTACGCCATCGATACCCATCTTCAAGATGATCAACTTCACTCTTTGTCATGAATGCAAACCGTGGTTGCCTTACCCTCTTTTGCGCCTTTTTCTTCGCCTTCGTCCTGTTAACCACAACAATTGTGCCCATGAGAAAGTTTGAACATGATCAAACAACATTCAAACAGTTTATATATATTCATCAACGTGCGAAATTGAATGTTAGAGGTCTAATGTTTAGACATATCTAGGCGCAAAATTCTCCTATGTATGATTGTTTTACAACGCTAATATACTGAGTTTTAGTTACCAGGAAATGACCATAACTACAGTTTTTGACATGAATTAGTAGTAGGTTATTGACAGCATAAAGCATATAAAGACACACATTATACAAGTCATTTATAATTCCGTCCTACTACAAATAAAGAAATTAATTTGGAGTCATAAAAACGCCCATAACTATGATTTTCTGTCACACGTATGGTTAATTTAAAGACAATTATTGTAGAATACTCTACTGTAAGTATGTAATGACAACATACAACTAATTTAATATCTTCTTGAATAAGGCATCACCATGGAGGACAGTAGACTAGTCATGCTTGGCTATATTTGGGAGTACATAACAAGTTATGGAGTGTTTCAATTTATATGATGTATGTGCTGTAATAGGTGATCCGTAAGAAGAACCCAAGAGTTAAGAACTTAGAAGTAATGACAAATGTCGAAAACAGATACTCGCAGAGTTCATTTGAACTTTGCATGACATTTACGACTTCATTTCAAGTTCAACCTTCCTATAATTCTAAATTTCTCCAACTTATAAAATGGAACCAAACACTAAATAATAAAGGTAATGAGATGACATGAACTACCATTCGCTTCTCTTCATATTCGATTTTAAGTAAATATTACGGAAACAACGACTACAACGTAATCAGGAGTTCTTCTTTTGGATTACTAATATGTGAGAAATTAAAATCAAGAGTTAAGTATAATACAAAAAATAACAAAGGAATTACTTACTTTGTCACCAAATCCACCTTTATTTATAGGATCAATTTAGAAAATTTTTGTCACAAAATACTCAAACTTGCACCGCCGGACCATGACCATTTTAGCACGCAAATGTAATACCAAAGAAAAATAATATGCTTATGAAGTGCACCCTTAAGAAACTAAGCAAATTTTTAAATGAGGAGAAGCAACAATGTATGTATGTACAAGACTCTTATATATAATTAAGCCTTGTAGTATGTTGTATATACCACTATAGTCTATTTAGAACTTCCACGAAAGCGACAAAAGTAACCTAATTCTTCTTATTCAAAGGGAGCAACAAGGGAAGGTTAATGCTTCCATTTTAATGATCCAATATTAAGTGACACCACTTAATTTGCGATATATACAGATTCAGTATGTATACATCACATGTATGTGTATCAGTTGCCGCCAATTCGCCAAATGAAGATGCTAAACATGTTGGACTAATTTTTAAGGACCACTAAAAAAAATAAAAAGCATCACACCTAGACTAATTAAGAGATAGTAGATACCCACCAAACAGCTAGTATAGTATGATTAAAGCAAAGATATATATATTCATCCAACACCACCTTACTCTAATTTAGCCCATCCAATTTAAAGACATGAGTGATATTATTATTCTTATATTAAGATACCCCCCATGTGACACTTAAACTTCTTCCCCACCTCCCCAACATTACACAAATATATGCATGCACTCTCTTCTTATCTCTCCTTATGGAAATCATTCTTCCCATTCCCTCCCCCTCCTAAACATCAACTTGCTTGCTTTGTATTCTTTCCCGATCATTACTCTATCCTTTTAGGTTCCCTTAAATAGTTATCCTAATTCAGATTTCTCTCATATATTCGACACAAATGTAACCATCCATGAAAACAGGAGTAACGCTCCAAGGAAAATAAAATAATGACCGATAACCTTTTGATTTATCATTTTAATTGTGCCGAGCTACTATGAATCTGCTAATAAGATACTTGAACAATTGAACCAAAAAACAAAAAATGAAAAGATTTTCGATTGTAGGTGATCGAGGTAATCTCAAGGTAAAATTGACCGAAAATTAAGTTTTATTTTTCAATCAAAGGATTAAAACTTGTCCAATAAAGCTTTAAAAGCAGAAAACTCGTCGATTTTAAGTAAGCTAATCTTACAATATCAACCCAAATTGGACTATATACTCTACTCAAACAAGACACTAGTTGAACATTTGTTTCACTCTAGGACTCGAATCAATCACCCATTTAATAAAGTCGTTTAAAATGGTCTGTATTAATAAAATTGATGATATTTCCAATCACGCAAAAGAAAAACACAAAATGGGACATAAAATCTGTTCTGAAAAAATACAAAGGAAGCTTGTGGGAAAATAACAAAAGAATCGAGCTCGCCAGGCACGGCATTCCCGCCGCTATTGCGGCGAAGGTAACTTTCAAACACACTCCAACTTTATTTAACATATTTTGCACTGATCCCCAAAAATATCCCCCCTATATTTTCGTGTTTTCACTTTTACCCAACCCTGCCACTAAACAAAAGTACTAGTACTTTATACAACTTTTTTTACCCCCCCCCCCTTCCCCCCACGGTAAAATTTATTCAAGCACAAATCAAAATCAAAACTACTCCGGTAATTAAATTCAAAAGTTACCATACTAGAACACAAAAAAAAAAAAAAAAAAAGAAATGAAAAAAAATAGTGGTACGGTGATCGCCACTCACGAAGTTACGGCGGCGGCGGCGGCGGCGGCTTTGTAGGAGTTTTTATCCCCTGGATCCTCGGACGAGCTCGAAGACGCGTTAGACGTCGTCGGCGCTGCACAGCAGCTTGCGCCGCCGACGGCTGATGGCGGTGGTGGTGGAGCATCCGACGGCTGATAATCGTCCACGTCGGCAAGCGGAGACGATTGCCGATCAACAGCGGTAGTGTGTCCAGGAAGCTGAGGCGGAGAGTCGTAGGTTGTGGTCCACGGGAAGTCGGAGAGGATACTCTGTTGATAAGACCAGCTCATGTTATCGGAGTCCGAGTCGGGGAGTGATGACCAGGCCGAGTCAACTGGATCCCGGGACATGTTCGAGCTCATGTCCGAGTCCATATATCCAGTCGACTCGTAACCTTTTTACCCTCCCCGTCACGGTATCCCGTGGAATCAAACCAAACGTAGTTCGCACAATAATTTATGTCAAACAAGAAAGGAAAAAAAATAAAATTAGTTTTTAGGGAGGAGAGAGAAAATTAAAGAGGGAGGGGTTTAGCCTAGGGTTGTGAGATTAGAGAGGAGGATATGGTGAAAGGAAGGGACGCGTAAAGAGAGAACCTTTTTTTATAAGTTTGAAAGGAAATTTGGTGATGTGAGTGCTGTCAAATACTAGTACTAGAGATAGAAGAGAAATGAAAAGGAAAAAGGAAAGAGATAACAAAAATTTTGGGCAAATTATATAGCGTCAACCTCATGATATAATGGTACGGTCTATTATTAGACCTATTAAACGGTTCGACCTGTTAAATTAGATTGGACGTATATGGGTTATGAATTTGGAAGATTAGGGGTTTGAGTAGAATATAGATCGAGTGTGAATTGAAATTGAGATTAATGGGAGAAATTAATTGCAAATTGGGTAAAAAGGAAGGAGGGGCTCACTTTTTTATTACTCATTTACACTTACATGCATACACCCACTTGAAGAGTGACTATACAAGAGGGATCGGAGATCGTCACTACTCTTGGACATGAATATTCTAATTCCACCAATTATATATATAGAGTATTATGTACTAGTATTATGTATTATGTATTGTGTATATATATAGTTGATTTTAGTTGGTTTCACACGTTTTGTGTTGAGATGGTCTAATGATCTGATAACGTATTATGTGATTGTTGTTATTTGTCATATGGTGATCTCTTTATGTATCATCGGTAATTAAAATTATTACTTGCTACATGGTGATCTATGAAGCTTAATGATTAACTGATCTTGTTTTTTTTTTTTTTTCATCGAATGTGTGTCGCTTAGTCTAAATATGAACTAAAATGATTAGCAAAAGTAGGAAACTGATTCTTCTATAAAAGGAGACACTTTAGTGACAAATTATTAAGATTGAGGTGAACATACAACTCTCATTGTTTCGACCACTTTTTGATGGCTTCCCTTACAATAACTTAATAAGCTATCTAAAGATCACTTTATATATACCAATACACGACTTTGTGTTTTGCATATACTAGAAATAGGATGTTTCTAGATGTCCAATCCATATGGTTTTATACTTCTATGTAATCTAGACTCTTGATTTTACATTACAAATGCAACATATATGATGTGAAATATTTAGTCACATTTTCCCCACAGTATAATAACCTTTTATTCTTGTCATCGTTATGACCAAATTAAAGATTATGACATCTCATCTCACTCGATCGTAATCAACGTCCATTAACCATCTACTATAGCCGTTGTAAGAAATTACGGGGACATGATTACATGAACATAACGTTGGTGTAGCCATGTAGGGTTGCAAACTTGTAAAAATGTCCATTCGAATAGTTATCCACGAAAAAACATATAATCAGTGGCGGAGCTTGGGCATGTTATGTCGAGGCTAGGCCGCCCCTAACTACTTTTACAATATTTAGACATTTTTGCTTACATATATATAAACATTGGACATTTGAACTTGTACAAATGTCAATGCAAGTTCGTGGATGAGAGTCGATCTGAAACTTAACCCCCTATAAGGTGTTTAACTGTTTACAAGTTAGAGAAAAGCTTTATGTACACACAAAAGAATACACTCTGTCCTTATGATAAGTCGATAACACCTCAATAAAAATGTCTGTCGAGGTGATCTGATCCGATAGATTAATCATTCACTCGGAGTGGAGTAGTACCACTAGTACATCCATGGCTATCATTTTAGGTCAGAGGGACTAATGAACTAGTCTCACCCTCGAAAGCATTGGATTTCAATCAAAAGGTCATGCGTGATGCGACCACTTAACGGGCCCGTCGTACGCTAGGAGCATCAAGAAGCAGGCCCGTTTGCGGCGACTGGCAAATCGATTTCGAGTTGTAGGCCCATCATCTTCTAATATCTAGGTAACCAAACGACCACTAACTAGTAAATACGTTGAGGTAAAACTCGTGATATAGTCTTAAAATTTGGATTATTATAGTGTAGCGTTCATAGTAGATTAATGGATACCTAATCAGATATTGGATTAATTTATTAAACTACTCTGATTTTTTTCTGTAAGAAAAGTGACTCTAAATTATTTTAGTGTACCGTTCATAGTAGATTAATGGATACCTAATCAGATATTGGATTAATTAATTAAACTACTCTGATTTTTTTTCTGTAAGAAAAGTGACTCTAAATTATTTCTTAATTGCCCTGATGTTTGCTTATTCAGATTATGTCTAACCAGTTCGTTGATACTATTTGAATTTTTTTTAGGTTCGACAAGAATTTTTTTGAGGGGATTCGACATGAATTGGTAAAGCTATCAGTTGATGGCCTATGAGACAAAACGTATTATTTTGACTTAACATTTCTATTAACTAAGAAACGAAAATTCTAAGTGTTTAATAATTAGAATTATTTTATTATTGGTTGCTCATCTAGTTTACTATAGTTCAGTTTCGATTATAATCATACCGAGTTAATACCTGACCTTCTTAAAAGAAAAATGCTTACCTTTTGATCCAACCTATCATTGTTTTAGTAGTTAGAATTGTACTATTCTCATTATTTGAGTCCTATCTCACATTGACAAGCTTTCAAACAAACACTTCAAGATTTACCACATATGATTGGAGATTTACAAGTGATCTAAGGCTAAAACCACCAACTTAGTAGAATATATTAATAAAGTTTGCTCGCTAAATACCATCCACCGGTTGCTGTGGTGTAGTGGTTATCACGTTAGTCTCACACACTAAAGGTCCCCAGTTCGATCCTGGGCAGCAACAGTATTTTTTTTTTTTTTTTGGGTTTAAATTTATTTTGCCATTACCAAATGTGACTGTTGTACTTGTACAACCAAAGTACCAAACTAGCAACTCGAGGGGGATCTAATATACACATTTTCGCCTTGACGCCTTTGACGAACTTTGCAACATCCAAGTTGATCTCATAATGTGAATCGATAATAGTTTTTTTTCGAGGGCGTATGAGGGATTTGAGGCCTTAACATAACTCCATCCTTTGGGAATCAGAGGCTAACGAAAATCTGTTTTTGTTTATTAGTACTCTACAACTTGACCACCAAATTTCACAAGAATTGTTACAATCTAAACCTAAATCCGAATTTACATTATATGGTCATATAGAGCATATTACTCTCGATATCAGGATTCTAGCCTTTGCACTCTCACTCCAATCCCACACTGTTAACGAAATGGGAGTGAGCTTAGCGGGAGAGTGGGAGAGTATTTTTAGAGTGTCAATAACGACTCCCTTTTATTTGAGCATGATCTTAAATCTACATGAGTCTATACTTTCTTCACTTACAGACCCGATAGTAGTGCTTCTGTGGAGGTCAAGAGCTTCTGGATGGCGGTGAGTTCCTACGAGAGTAGAGCAGGCTCAATTCCCCATATATCTCTTGCGTACTGGTGGATTGTTCTGTCGCTGCTGAACTTGGACGAACCAGCTGTGTTGAGGATCGACATTCTTGTCCATTTCTGTTCAACATGTCATACATTCAGTTCATCACAATGAGTATGCTAACTTGACATTTGTACAGTGCTACAAGCGAGGAATAAAGAAGATAGTCACACGGAGAGTCAGAGATGAGTCCTAATCATAAATAGGCAAACAGAGTAACAGGCTAACAGCAGCATCACGAATACACCGGCTGACTCTCAAAAAAGAAAAAAAAGAGTATATCGGTGATTCAGTGAGGAGCCAGGTTCCATAAATTGAGAAAATTTCAAGAACGTGGCATTGGGGTACTAGAGTATGCATGAGTTTACAGACACTCTACAGATTACAGACACAAGCATATGAAAGCCGTTATCCCCCCCTCCCTATTACCTTGCCTATGTTTCTGAAGTTACTTATAAGCACATCACAATATATGACTATGGGGGGTGGGGTGTTAAGATACATATCATAAACCTATTTTATGGCCAGCAAAATTCCGTCTGTTTTGTTTTTGTTTAAATAGGCAATGTAGCGAGGGGCTAATCCCTCACTTCACTAAGTGAAAAATGAAATGCGTCACAGTGTGAATATACAAGAATGTTTTTTGATACTTACTTGCTGATCACGGTATGCTTCATCAACTTTATCTTGGCATTCTATGTAACTGGGGAAGTCCTTGCCAACAAGAAAGTAATCAGCTCGGCCATAACCTTCATTTCCTTCTAGGGAACCCATCAATTCGTCATAGCTGGAAGCACCAAAAACCCCACTCCTAACATACTCTTTTACTTCCTCAAACCGTAAATCAGGCACGAACTTTTGATTACAAGCAACAAGTCATATGTTAGTAACTAGGAAAAGTTACGAATAAGCTTTGCCCAAGTATTTAATAGATATGTCCTTTCATTTACTGCATGAAGACTCAACAACTATCATGAACACAGAAAGATCTAGATTGGCATATGACATTTTACCTTGCCATCGGCTCTTTCCTTCCTAAGACCGACAATCTCATGAGCTTGTGCACCAAAGAGAAAAAAGTTGTCCTCTCCCACTTCTTCCCTTATTTCGACATTAGCTCCATCAAGAGTACCAATCAGCAGACAGCCATTCATTGCAAACTTCATGTTGCTGGTTCCACTAGCCTCCATTCCAGCAGTACTAAAGATTCAAAATACATTTAATCAGCCTACTGAGAGGAAAGGTCAAAAGAAAAACTGGCAGAGTAATGGGTATTTAGGGCCTAGCGAGCAGAATCGTTTCCTGGAAGAGTCACAGGTATTTTCTCAATTTGAAGTAGAGGTATCTTACACCTCAACTTTGTGTTATGAATCAAGATCCTTCTAACTAACCACAGCCATGTCAAGATCACACAAGACATGTCAAGGGGACTATAGCTGGTTGTGGACGCAAGGGAGTACCATAAGCATTAAATGAAATTCCCATGATCATTTCTTGGATACAAACCACTTCATTTTGTGCCTGGCTACATATCTCATACGGATCACACTTATCGTCAAGGAAGGTAGCTGCAGACTAAACACACTTCACAAAAGTGGTAAAAATTACATTTCTTATACAAGCTTGGCTAGTCAGCTGGCAGAAGCAAACCTAAGAAGAATGCCAGTCCTATCATTCACAAGCATATTTTTATCATTCCTGTCACTGTAGAGAAGGGCTCCATCAGGAAGGCATGTGATTAGACTTGATTTACGCAACACATATGAGTCAGAAATATGTCTAAGCTACAACTGTGAAGACTATGGATGGATATGTGTCTAGATTTGACTTTGTGTGAGCAGAGGGAACTTAATGCATACAATTAAGAGCTCCATGGTCAATAAAAATTGGTGAAACATGCTACCTGATATGCTGAGAGAGCTCACTGCCAGGAATAAGCACTTCAGCAACACTTACATTGTAATCTGGGACAAACACCACCTTCAAGGAAAGGAAGAAGTTTGAGGACAGAGAGTACAAGAAGATAAGATGAAGGGCATAAGACGTAGCGAAGAAAATATCAATTAGATAATGGATACAGTATTCTTTAGGATATCTTTAAGGACAAGATAATAACCCTAATATGTGAAATTACGCGGGTCTGGGCCACACCCGTAAGGAGAAGAGATAGTCCACTTGATAAGCCCAAAGGAGGTTCCATCCTAAAACCAATTGGCAACAGGAGGAGTAACTCCTTGGTTTATAAGGTAGACAAATTTCTTCTCTTTTTCCAATGTGGGACACTCATATGTGGAGTATTTTGGGTGTCACTTTAACACTCCCCTCTCACATATGAGGTTCCTTTTAAGGGCAGACTGACTTACCGTAAAGTCAGCTGCATTTTTGCACTGATTTTACAGTGACCGAATTATCGGCATTTTCGGCCCAGATTAATTCATTGAGACCCAGGACTTTAACCATGGGCTTTGATACCATGTAAAAACGCAAACGGGCCTGGCCACACCCAAAGGAGGAGAGAGAAAGCCCACTTTATAAACCAAGAAGGTTCCATCCTAAAATTTTTCTGGCCAAATCTATCGACAGGTGAAACACTTCATTCTCAATTCTCTCCATATGGTGATTTCATACTCAAAGTTTATCATAATATCACCCAAATAATCAGTTAGATGATTATCGGAT
This sequence comes from Spergularia marina, assembly GCA_963680865.1. NCBI lineage: Eukaryota > Viridiplantae > Streptophyta > Magnoliopsida > Caryophyllales > Caryophyllaceae > Spergularia > Spergularia marina. The sequence continues at coordinate 5,513,285 of OY804545.1, read as the reverse complement.
GAGACATACTCAAGTTCAGACTTACAGTATACTAATGGACAAGCTGATGGGAGAACTGAGAAAAACTACACTATTAAACATGCTCACATGTGATGTTGAATACAAGCCTACTTCCAAAATTATGACACTTGAAAACTTCTTCAAGATGATTCAAAAATTTGAAAGTTCTAATAATAACAAACCTAACAAATTGTGTGAAACATGCCTGTGCATGTGAGTGTAGGGTTTATGATGCAAGTAACGATCATGGGGTCTATTTGATATGTCATAATAAAACATACCTTCAGAAGATCGCCAATTTCAGGATCGTTGTTTACAGTGGCACCTACATCTGTAATAAATTTCACGATCCTCTTAGCTTGTACATATGTAGCAAATGCCTTTCCTCCAAAAATACACACACGAGGTACGTATTTAGTAACCCTTTCCTCAGGTGTCATTTCTTTCATCTTTTTGTAACGGTAAACAATTCCCAGGATGTTCAACAATTGGCGCTTGTACTCGTGAATACGTTTCACCTGAAAGACCAATTCATTCATTAAAACCAACTCTGAGAATTATACAACTAACCATGTGGCTAAACTCTATCTATATGCCTAATAGCAACACAAGACATAAAAAGCTACTACAGTACTACTCAACTTCCGTATAGCAGTTTAAACCATGTCATCTCCATGCCCAATTGATTTAAATATGAAATACCAGCAAAGGAAAGGTTTTTTTTGTTTTTGTTTTTTTGTTTTAACAGGTGAAGTCTCAACAATATAATCATCATTTTCTACATGAAACACATCACATGTTTTGTTCAGCATTGTCATAGAAGTTTACACACTTGAAAGGCTTCATAGTCTATAGTGTAGAAGACAATAGCATGTACAAATTTGACAGGTTTCATAATAAGCATTAATACTTCATACAGCTGAAAATGACCTGAACATCAAACATTGCATCTGGGCTGACAACATATCCGGTTTTTTCTCTTAGAAATGCTGCAACCTTCATCTTGTTGATCCTCTTTGCTTCCCTCCATTCGGATTGGAGTTCCACATTATCAGCAAACTGCGGGCAGGCTAATAATATGGTTAAAAGCTTTTTCATCGTGTAGCAGAAGATGACAAAATCCGTACCACGGGAAATAATTAGATTCTGGAATTCTTTGCAACAAAGACTTAAAACATATCCACAATGAGATGGAATCGATAATTGGAAACAGGTTAAAAAACATGCAGCCATTTATGCTCTATAGAGTAAGACCAAAGATTTATTCACTCTAAAATCCACAATTTGCTCCAATTTGTACTGAAGATATTCACACAGTGAGAGTTGGTACGGTTGAGGATGATTTTATTAACAAATTTACAGGTGAAGTAGCATCTAAAGAAACAATCTCTCAAAGAAGTTATGTAAATGCACTTATCTAGCTATCAAGGTAAAGCAATCTCAATTTACCTTTCGTAGTTCAGCAAGCTTTTCGGTTTTCAAAACCCAGTCATCTGATCCAGTCCACTTGGTGATAATGTTACTTAGAGCTTGATTACAAAAGCTGATCCATCTTCTAGGTGTAACACCATTTGTTTTGTTCTGAAATTTCTCAGGCCACAACTGAAGACAAGGACAATTTCATCAAAGTCAGCAAAAGCTCCATTTCATAGATGTTAAAATTTGCTAGTAATGTTTCATTATTGGCGTTTACCTTGTAAAAATCATTGAAGACATCATTCTTCACTATCTCACTATGTATCTCTGCAACCCCATTAACTGCATGCCCGCCAACCACACAAAGGTTAGCCATACGAACAACCTTGGGTAGCTTTGGATTTGGTTTAAAGCTTGGCTCCTTTTTTACTTGAGCAACTGATGCTACAGATACATCTGCTGTGTCAATTATCTCCTTCACTTCCTCTGTTTCTTCTTTTTCTGCAGATAACTCTTTCCCTTCAAGAGATCCATTTTCTTCAGATATTCCAAATCTTTCAGTCGGAGTAACAATGGAACCATTTTGAGGTTTTACAAGCAATTCTAATACAGATCCAGGCAACTCTACATTGTCCATAACCCTCATACTTTGTATCTTTTCTTGCAGCAAGTCAAGATCTTCAGTACCATATTCATCTATTATGGTCTTTAATAGCTGGTAAAACAACATGTTTAGAAAGTAAGAGAGTGAATAAAATATGTTCAGCCAGAGGGTCAAATACACTATGCTAAAAGCAGTCTCCTATTACCTCCTCATCAATCAATTTTATGATCTCAACATGTCGAGGAAGCAGTTTCTCTATAAGCTCCAAACTCCATTTCTCTAATGCCTCTGGCAAAACTGTGTGGTTGGTATATGCAACAGTCCTGGAGAGATGGTTGAAGAAGAGTGAACATTCCGGTATTTTCACATATCAAGGTGAAGCTTCAGAAAAGAACATAATGAGTGTAGGCTAAATAGGGCATGCCATATTGTCATGCATTACAACTGCTCCAGTCAGGATGTCTGAAAGCTTTAGAACTCCCTTTGAAGTCACTAAGATGACTTACATAAAATTTGGTAGGACCAGTATATATTGGAGGTTGGAAACAATGACATCATCAAATTATCTGCAACACGTAGGTAGTTAAGTGTTCAATCAGCAAAGTGTATGACTTACTTTTTTGTTATATCCCAGGCTTTGTCCCAGCTTAAACCCTTGACATCCATCAATATTCGAATGAGCTCTGGGATACAAAGTGTTGGATGCGTGTCATTCATCTGTACAGCTATCTTCTCTGGAAAAATCTCCCAGTTAGCAGACTGTCCTGATCTCTTCTCAAAACGTGCAAGAATATCTTGGAGGGAAGCAGAGCACAATGTATACTGCTGCTTCAGCCTAAGGGTCTTTCCTTCCAACGTATCATCACCAGGATATAATACATAGCATATCTGCTTGGTTGAGATGCAAGATACATGTTACTATCAGAAGCTTTCACTGTGCTTTTTTTTTTTTTTTTTGAACGATTGCAAGGATGAAGTACGGTAGATCATATGTAGACTAGAAAGTATCAAAGTGCTTAAAGAAATTTGTTTCAAGACATGGGAATTTTTCCAATAACGTAGAACATGAAACAGTTTTACTTTGAGTGACTCCTAGCAAGAAGCATGGTGGTTTCAAACAGTAACTTCAAAAACGCTTATGAAGTCAATAAACATTCATGCAAGTAATCTTCAGTGATTATGAAAAGTAGCGAATTTGCACAAACCTTCTCTGCATTTGTCAATGCCTCGTACGCTTTGGCATGATCACCAGCATTGAAAGCATCTAAATCAAAGTCTTGTGATGGAACCTTCGTAGACCATAATCGAAGATTAATGGTGGTTTTGGTTTTGTATCCAGGAATAGGAACATCATAGGCGACAGCTTTTATGTCCTCTCCACCTATCCAATCTTTCCTTCCATCAGGCCTGGTAATGACTTTACCGTAGAACTTCACCGGATATGAGACATCATTTCTTAAAATTTCCCAAGGATTACCCATCTGAAAGGACATGGTTCAACTGTGTCAATAGTTAAATGACCATGAAGTTTAAATTATTGCCAAAAAGATAATTTGGTAGAGAGGATCCTATAAATTGAAATCTGCATGCTCCGATGGAAGCAATCCCGTGTCCAAGCATTGAACCAGGCCCTCATACCTCAAGCCAGTTTTCAGCAACTTCCTCCTGACCATCTTTGGTGATGATTTGCTTGAATAACCCATGCTTGTATCTAAGTCCATAACCCCATGCAGGGTAATTTAACGTAGCCAGAGAATCTAAAAAGCAAGAGGCAAGTCGTCCTAGTCCCCCATTCCCTAATGCAGGGTCTGGCTCCTGTTGATTATTCACAAGAATCAGTAAGTTAAAGCAGGAAGCAATTTCCAGTAATAAATCACTTTTCACAGGAGTCAAACACTAGTCACTTGCACTAGCTTATTTTTAGGTGAACTTGAGCGATTGCATGAAGTGATGGAGGTTCACTTCTCACATACATATGTCAAGTCACTTGTAAGTCATCTGTGAACTTTTGATCAACTTTTTTTTCTTTTCTTTCAGACAGGAAGACGATTGCATGATATATCCTCCAATATGCATTAGTGAAAAGCAAGGAATGATAATAAGGAATCATCAAAAGAAAGCTAATTAAAGCTTCGAATCATAGACCACCAGCATTTCATGAGGTGGTGAAAAATATGGTTTCAGCTCAAAAGATCCACACTTCTTATGAATTACATTGCTCTCGATACAGAATAAGAAAAGTGAATTTCCAGCCTTTTGAATACATATGGACCTCAAAATTGACAGACACTATTACACTGGACTATATATGATAAGACCATCGAATCTAGAAAAACTCAAAAACTCAGGATACTGGACTCAGTTGTAAGAATGCAACGGTATGATATGCAAATGAGAAGGACCTTTTATTTTGATAAAGTGGACATTCAATTTCATAATTAGGCCAAAAGGCCTTAACTTTAAGGGGTTAACTGTCTGCATCAGGTATCTAGCATGAACATAATAAGGGCTTAAGGTCATGTGACACGCTGACATCCACATAATTAAGGCCTGAAACTTCAGCATGTTATCCTTTGCGTTTTGAAATGTTTGAGAAGCGTTTTATAAATAGTGTGATCAGAGAAATTCTTCTCACAAGAACACTGCATTTTCCTCCTTAGTACAGACTATAGAATTCATTCTAAAGTCCTAATATTATGAACTCAAATCTCGGAATGAATTCATTTGAATCTAACCTGCTCAGCTACAGCTTCAAGGTTGTGTCCAAGCTTTCTCAAAGCCTCTCCATAGGCCCCTGATAACTCGAGATTGCCAATTGCATTCAACAAAGCTCTGCCCTACACTAAGAGGAACACATTACACTTATGCAAAGTTAATCCGAAAAATCATACAATATGACAATATAAGTTCAACAACAACTTCCAGTATGAAGAAATTATTAAAGTTAATTACTTGTGGTGCTACAGAGTACAACAATTATACATAGTTCATAAATTTTCCATCAATCACCCAATGTAGCAAACATCAAACAGTAAACAAGGGAAAGACGGAAAACCTGTAGAAATTCCATAGACAGATAGTAAGCTTGCTTGACATTGATCTTCTCATAATGATCATAAGTAGAATTCCAGTTCATAATAAGCATGTCACGAACACTTTCTGCAGTAGCAAAGTACGCCTTTGGTAGCTCGAAATTCTCATGAGAAAACGAAGGAGAGAATTCGGCATGATACTCAATGCTCGATGCAATTGAGCCAGAATCCGGAGCAAAAGGTTTTTCACCGCCTGCTGTAACCACTACAGAATGGTAGAAATCAAATTGGTAGTCATAAACCACGTAAAAAGGTAATAATTTAGCATACGAGATCTCCAACAGGAAAGTACACTGAGCAAGGGGATCAACATTGTCGAACTACAGACAAATTCATATAAGCTCCTCTTACAAAATGCGACTTGAAAGTGAGGAATTGAACGGAAAAGAAAGGAAAATAATCGTTTTTTCCCTTGTTTGGTATCTTGGAGAAAAAAAAGTTTTCTTTTCCTCCTAAACCGGTTGGATTTCCAAGGAAATTAAGTTTAAAAAATACTCCATTTTTCGCAATTTCCTTCCAATTCCTCGAAATTACTACTTAAAAAAAACGCACCAAACAACGGAAAAGCTAGTTCATTTCCTTTCCTTTCCAATCACGTCAACGAACCAAACACGTGGTAAAAATCGAAAAACTGTTAGATAACCAACTAAATTAAAAGTTTAGACCGATGATCAAAGCACTCACGATAGTTTTATACTTTCAACAAAAACCTCACACAAAAAAACACGAAAACTCAAATAATTGAATATGAATTCCTACTCTGAATCATAAATTACGGTCCACCAATCTACTACTACATAAAATCTGCAATTAATCAATTCAATTACGATTATAATAAAGTAATAACGCATCATTTTGACAGTTAATTCAAGTACAAATAAGCACAATGTAGACAAAATGAAGCTTAAAAGAGAAGGAACATTATACCTTTATCATCAGAGAGGGAATCCTTGACATGTTTACCACTGGCGACATTAGTAATAGAGAGAATCCTTCTGGAAAGCTTGAATTTTGGGGAGGGAGTTCGGAAACTTCTGGAAGAAGCACTACTGAAACTGAAATCGAAGATGATCGGCACGCAATTCGAGGATGAAATTAAAGTACACCGACCTGAATTAGCTGCCATTTCCATCAGATTTTGCTCAGCTTTTCTCTCTCCTACCAAAAATTTGTGGAAAATAAACGACGCTTTCGGAATTTGGAGGAGAGAGAGAGAGGGGGGGGGGAGGTTTGCTACACTTGTGAGTGAGTGAGAGTGAAGGTGTGAGAAATATCATCACATTTATTCCTCTTTTTATTTCTGTCACTCTCGGTAAATGTGAGTGTGTGAGCTGTGATGATGATGGGTTTTTTGACTTTTGTGCTTCTTCGTTACGTTTCTCCCTCTATCACACACATTCACACTTCTGATTTTCTACATTCTTTTTTTTCATTTTACTGTTTCTCTTCGCGGGAAACTCAACCGCTAACGGTTTCCTTTAGCCTTTTTACGGCACGGTGATTTTTAGATTAGACGATCTTACCGGTAACAAATTATGATGGTTACGTCGACTCTTCTAGTTTATTCGGCAAAATAAAGTCATCATTTGTTGTTCGAAATATTGAGTATTTTGAAACGATCCATATCTAATAGAATAGACTAATACACTCACCCCGTCTCACCGTGGTCATAATAAACCTGTCTAAAATTGACGCTTGGGGTCGTGTATGCGTCTATGCGATTGCGATGGACCAAGAGAAAGATGCTTTTGGCAAATTGGTCACGAGGATATTTTTCTTGAAGAAGAAAGTTGATGTGCTCCATGAAAAAAGCCATATGCACATCAAACTCACAGGAGATTTGCTAAATATCTTTCATGGGCCAATTTCATGGGCTCCATTTTCACGCCCAACCACACGTTCTTATATCTGTGTGGACTCGACTTTGGTTTTTTACTTCTCTTGTTTTACATGGTTAACCACTTAACCTCATAAAATCATATTAACCAAGGACAAGGAGCTGAAGGTATATTTGCGATAAGTTCAACTCAAATGCTCGATGATCTAAATCTTCAACGTTAAGCTAACTCCCGGAATTAACTGGAGTTTTCACTCGAGGTATGTAATTGATTGTCAATTCCATGTAGCACAGATCTTACATGTTACATCCTCGAAAATTAAAATAAAATTTCAAGCAAATTTACATGGTGAGTTCCTAATTACTAAACAACATATGATCGACTTGGTATAATGGTATACAAAGCGAGAGAAAAAGATCCAATCTCAATTACACGAGCCTTTCGTCCAGTTTCGCTCCTAAAAACCGAGAGGCCTAATTCAAGCATTTATTAAAACACAATACCGATGAAGCGAATGCAAAAAATATATAGGTACATATACTTTCATAAGCTTATACACCCTCCTACCCACTAAAATTTCCTCCTTTCGTTTTCTATTTTTAAGTAGCTATATTCGGAGCTACTTCTACACCAAGTGAAAAACCCGCTTACCTTAAAATCAAGTGGAGTTGGTAGAATCAATACAGAATAGAATATGTACTAATTTTTACAACAAGTGCACGATTCATTTAGTCTGAAAGAAGCTCCAAACATGTCTACTCAAAAGCTGTTTTAAAAAAATAGATATCTTTGTGGGTAGGCGGGAGTATATATTGACTCGTCAAAGGTCAAATATGCGATAAAAGAAAGGGAAATGAAAAAAAAAGAGGGAATTAGAAGAAGGAGGGCTGTTCTGTTTTTCCGGGGGATTCACTGGTTCTCTTCCCACCAAAATCATAAATTCTCTCTCCTACAATTCTAAGCACGACCCACGTCTCTTTCTTCCTTTCTCTTTTCTCTCTCCTCTCATTCTTTTCTGAGAGAAATTCTTCCCATTTTCTTTGATCTCCTCTTTATTCATAACCTACATTTCTGACCCAAGTTGAATAACAGGTATATTTTCTCCCCATTGCATTTCCTGCAAATTCTTTTGTCTAAATTCTATTGTTTTTATATTCAATGTGAATAATTGGTCGATTATTTCTTTCTATTATCTGCAATCGTATGTGACATTTCGGTTTTAGGATATAACGGACTAAATAAAAAATCTTCGTAGTAGATGCTCGTCCCCTTTGGAGTGGCAACCTTTTTACGTATATTACGTGACATTGGTGCATTGGGATGAATATGATGATGATATTAAGATTATATGTGATCATGTTCTTTTGTAGTATTTTGGAGGTACCAATCATTGTATCTCCACAGGCAGTTAAGAAGATATTATTGTCAAAATGTTTGGGTTTATGAGAAAGAACAATGCAGCATCTACTGCAACCAGTCCTGCACACCCTAATGGCGAGTCCGGGCTTAATCCGGCTAGGAGGACATCGTCAGAGCCCATACTCGTGACCCCAGACTACGACGATGACAATGGCAGACAGTACACTGCCCCAACAAAAGAACAAAAGAAAAGGTATAAGAATGATTTCAGTGATTCAGGAGGATTAGAGAACCAGTCTGTTCAGGAGCTTGAGAATTACGCGGTGCACAAGTCTGAAGAGACTACGAGTACAGTCAATAACTGTCTGAGGATAGCTGAGGATATTAGGGAAGATGCTTCAAAGACCCTTGAAACCTTGCATCAGCAAGGTGAGCAGATTCACAGGACGCACCAGATGGCTGCCGGTATAGACCAGGATTTGAGCAAGGTATGAATATGACTCCTGACCAAAGATACCTTTCTGATAACAAAGAACTGTAGCTAGAACTACATGCCTAAAGATTGAATGTGAATTTTCAGGGGGAGAAGTTGCTGAACAGCCTTGGAGGGATGTTCTCAAAGCCTTGGAAGGCAAAGAAAACGCGAAGCATTACAGGGCCGTTAATTACACCAGGTGATTTCTCCTGATTGTACATGGCCATTTGGTTGCTTTTGTTTTCTTCCTGTCTTGCTGATCACCAGCCAGTGCAAATAACAGATGCCTGTTCTCTTTATTTTTATTATTATTTAGTTCATCTGCAAATAACAGATGCCTGTTGCGACTATAGAAAAAAAAGTGCTTATGTTTTTCAATAATTTGGCAGATAATGAACCAGCAAAACGAGCAACGAAAGAGCAGAAAGATAAGTTGATGGCTCCTGTACCAAAAGGAAAAACAGGTGGTAAAACACAGCCATCTGGTCCAGTGACTGCCATGCAGAAAATCGAGGTATGCAAAACAAACTGATGCTTCTATAACTTAGTATCATGAGTTCATGACCAATGGCCGACCCGACCTGATTTAACCTATATTGTCTGGTCAGATGGAGAAGGAAAAACAAGACGATGGACTAGATGACCTTAGCAGCATTTTGGGTGACCTCAAGGGTATGGCTGTTGATATGGGAGGCGAACTCGACAAGTAAGTTTCCTTCCTTCTCTTTGTTATCCATTGTTTGATCCTTGTAAATGTGGATGAGTTTTCCTGTCAAGAATATTTCCTATAGCAGAACACACGAACAGAAACACTTTTTTTTTTGTGTGTGCGGAAATCAAGACAAATTATTCTGAAATCATGGCCATCCTATGGTTCCATTTTCATTGTTCAGGCATAGCCAACTGCTAATTTTGTCAGATATTCTCAGAAACTCAGCTTATTTCATATGCTTGCTTCTTCGATTAGTATTATAGTTTCGGCGTTGCTTTTGCAGGCAAAACAAAGCACTTGATCATCTAGATAAGGACATTGATGAACTGAACTCCAGGGTGAAGGGGGCTAACCAGCGTGCTCGCCATATACTTAACAAGTGAAACCCACAGAGAAACAGCATTATCCAAACTTATAACTGTATTTTTGTAACAAATTTTTGTAGTTCTTCCCCTAGTTCCCACTGTTGTAATTGCCTTCTATTCTTTCATTCTTTGTTACTGGTCTAATCTCACATACTTGATTTTTAAACTTGTACACAAGCAGTAAATACGAAGCTTATAACTTATGGATCTTATGACATTTCAACTTATGGAATATTAGCTTCTACTGTAGCAGCACTCGATTCTAGTTTTGAAACTTTTTTTTTTTTGTGAAACGGAGTTGTGAAACATGAAGTTGATTAAACCTAATACTGCGTCTCAGTCTCTCTAGTGCATTATGAAAACAGCTCACTCTGTGTGCATCAACTTGCCTAAGGCTAACCATATACGAAATATGCACTAAGCGACCACAAAACTAAATTAGTCGAAATCAAAGGCTTGAGTAGTGCACAAGATCAATAAATCGATAAAAATATGTACAAGGAATACCAGTTTTGTACCACCTAGTTACACACTTACACCCAATCATTTTTATATAGTGTATCAGATACTAGAACATCAAGAATGGTGACCACAAAAATGCTCTTCTTGTACATTACGTATAAAAGGAACGTAAACTATTTACAGATCGCCTATCCCTATATGATGTGGCCATTAAAATGAAAGAACACAAATCATATGCTTTCAGCCTAGCTCACAAGATGTACTTTCAAAGAAGCAGATGAATTCTAGGATATTGCTAAGTCTGCAAATAGATATGACCTCACTAGATGTACTTTCAGGCCAGCAGATGAATTCTAGGATATTGCTGTGTCTTCATACAGATATGAGCTCACTAGATGTATTGTGCAGTAGGCCAGAATAATCTAGATAGAGCAAAAGCACTTACAGAGGCTGAAATGAGGTTCTGAGTTATGACTCTTCGGTCTTAACAGGAAGCCAGCTTTTTCCTGAGGCAGCGGGTTCTTTTTTGGAACGCGACACAAACCCTATAACATATCCAACGAAAGCCCCAAGGAGTAAGATACTTCCTCCTTTTACAACCTGGGATAAGATGTACGATCCTGATTCCTCCTTTATCTCAGTTTTGTTAGTGATTTCTTCTTTATCACTGGTAGCACCGAAGTCTCCACCACTTAAAGTTTCACCATTTGCCAGAATCTCCACCATATCATGTACTTCACCATCATGGTTGCCAACATAAGAAAGTGTAAGCTTCTCTTTTGTTGCAACAAGCCTGGTATAACCAAACTCGCCCCCACGATATAAAGATCTCTCAGGCTGAGGAAACACTGGCACATCAGGATGTTCTGATCTTGGCTCCCAGATAGGCTGCCAGTCCTGCCCAGCCATTCCAATCACAGCATGAACAGGATATCCACCTTGCTTTTCCCCATATTCACCCATTTGTCCACATGTAAAATTATTCACAGGGCAAAATCTTTCATACCTATGGACATGACCCCACAAAGCAAGAGTCACATTGTTCTTAACAAACAGAGGTTCCAAGTGGAGCATCATTCTCTCTCTAATCGGGGTATCTCTCTTTTCGTTGCTGGTAGTGTACATAGGTCTGTGGCCTTGAACAATAACGAAAGGAGTCTTCTTTCTATCAACATTCTCCAAATCATTCTTCAAAAAGTTGTGTTGGTCACTCCCTTGAAGAAAATCAGTCTCAGTAGAAAGATACACAAAGTGCACAGAACCCACATCGAATGAATAATACAGATTCCTAGTGGCAGGTGCACGAGTGCCTGTAGAGAGCGACGAGTTCCCTGGCATGTTAAACTTTAGACTGTAGGGCACCCCACATTCACCCCCTCCATCCTTGCCATAAGCAGCCCAATCTGGCTTCCAAGGTTGTAGAGGCCAATCATATTCATGATTGCCGATGCAGACATGATATGCGACCTTGGAGGCAACAGGTTCAATCTGATTGAAGAAGTTGTCCCAGATCCAACTATGCCCTCTTGCGTAACTAATATCTCCAATATGTGAGATAAAAGCGGGTTTTTCCCCTAAAGCTTCAATGTCACGGAGTATCCATTTGAGAGTGGATATGCTTTCATCTTGTGTACGGATAAATGTTTTGTAGGGTGTTGCAGTTCCCATGTCCCCAAACATAAAAGCTATGGTTTCATCAGAATCCTCATTCCTTGAGACGAAGCTGTAGGTTGGACTCCAACCTCCCGAATCACTCCCAACCTAGCAGCAATATGAAGGGGAAATATCAGTTGCCCTAAAGATCAAAGAGCTTGGTGCCCCTGAATCACAGCATATTCAAACTTCAAAGCACTCTACTGAGGTGATAGGTGGAAATGTATTTAGCTCATCGTAAACCTTTGAGAAAGCAAGTGTCTATAATTTCTAAATCTTTCGCAAAAAAAACAGCAAGTAACATTCCAATAGAAGCAGTGGAAACAATAGTCCTTTGACACAGAATATTCAAATATCCAGAACATAACTACACAATCACAAGTATCTAGATCCATACCACAATCCATGAATACCCTGCGAACTAACGCATCACACTACATTCAGGCATCCTTAACAAAAACAAAAACAAAAAAAAACAAAAAAAAAAAAAACTTTCATGTTGGAAAATAGTAGAACAAGACTTGATTGAAAACCATGTAACAGCACCAAATGATGAACAGCCAAATCCAAGACATTCACAAATAGTGTGAGACCATTCACAAAAACTTGCTCTCTCAACTTCAGACCAAAGATTCACTTACGAATTCATATTAGAAGCAGTAAATCCAACTTTATGTATTCCAATCTGACTGCTATCTTTAACCAAAATGTCAACTAACCATCTCAGGAGCGAAACACATAATAAATATGGAAACAAATCAGCTGAAAAGGGGTACACATAAAGTGGCAAAGCAAATTTAACAATCTAGAACTGATGAACCAAGCACCTATGTATTTTAGGTGTAACAATCACTCATTACATCCACACTAGCAAACCAAGCTCAAAATGATTTCAATTCTTAATTAATCTACCTCTTCCCTACTTCAATTTTTCCTAGTCATCTCATGCATCAAAAGTAAAGCTTACCAGCCAACAGATCAGCTGAAAGAGAGAAGCTTAACAAGACTACAAAGTCCTATTAATCTATAATCACAACCTGAACTTAATATAGATCACCAATATCATCATTAAACTCTTATTTAACAAATTGATCATTTCATAAACACTAGTAAATTAAGTTCAAACATCAAACCAATGACTTCAAAGACCAATCAACAATCCAGCTGATAATAGAGAAGCATATCAAAACCAGCATCAACCCACAATCACACAACTATCACACCCTTCCTTTCAAATTGGTTAATCTTATCAACAATCTTATAACTTCTAACCAATATCATATTACCGCGAATCACATAATTCGAACACTATCAAAATCAAGCTCAAAAACAACAAAGTTTCAAACTTTATAACAAAATGAGATCAAATAACAGCTATCAATTGTCCTTCTTTCATCAAGAATTTCTAAGTTCTAACCACTATCATATCACTGCGAATCACTTAATTCGAACACTAGCAAAACCAAGCTCAAAAACAACCAAAGTTTCAAACTTTACAACAAAATGAGATCAAATAACACATCATATATCCATATACGAGTACCTTATAATAGTATCTCTAGCCCTTCCGCAAACATCAAACAAAGTTGGAATATTTCCGAAAATGAAATAACACTACCATCAACAATCTTCTAAGCTCTAACCACTCTTAAGCTATCGCGAATCAGGCAAAACCAAGCTCAAAAACAACCAAAGTTTCTATTAGGGAAAATGGAAGTTCATGGGGAGAAACACACGCAGCGGAATTCGTATGAAATGTTTCTCAGTTTCTGGTTTCTCAATCGTTCGTACCAGGTTTCAAACTTTATAACAAATTAAGATCAAATAACACATCATATAATATAACCATATACTATACCTTATAATAATATCTTTTCCCCTTCTTCAAATTAGACATAACCCCATCAAAAATAAACCCAGGATCCCTCCAACCAAGACTAGAATTAGCAGGACTATCACACATATCTTCCCTCTCATACCTCTCAACTTTAGTCTCACCCACAAAATCAAGATCCTCCTCATCTTCCCCATACTTGACCACCCTCTTACCACCATCCCCAGCCACAAACATCACCCTCATCTCATCGGGCCGGTCAGTGAACCCGAGGTGGGCCTGCTCAGGCCCGTTTGGGCTCTTAAACCCGACCTCGCCAGAGCTAGCCAGCAGGTGCTTTGTCCTAGGAAGTGGGTTCTGGTCATGGTCCCTCTTAGTGGGGTCCACCTCAGACTCAGACCAGTGGAACAACCTGAACTGGTAGGCCGCACGGAGGTTGATCAGGGGAAATGAGAGGGACCCACTTCCTGATTCCCAGGTTGAGGAAGAATTCAAGAAGAAGTAACCTATGAAATGATGGTGAGCTGAGTTGGGTGGTGAGTAGATACCGAGCCAATCTAGGTTTGATGGGTTGGATATGTCGGACCATGAGACCCGGATTTCGTCGCCCGATTTGTTTAAGGTTGTCGGAGTGACTGAGATTGTCGGGTTTGAGGTTGCAATTTGGGAGGAGACAGAAAATATGAGTGTTATTATGAAAATGATGATCATGTTTTTTTTTTTTCTTTTAGGTTGGGATTTTTTTTTTTCTGGGTTTATTTTGAATGATTCTTGGGGGAAATTCAGTCAATTTGGATTTGATTTGTTCATGATTTTTGGGGGTTTTTTGGGTTGATTTTAGGTAATAGGGAGGGAAAAGATGGGAAGTCAATTGTTTGGAGTCAGATTGGGTGGATTGATCGGTGCCTTTCACCAACAAATCGTATTTCTGAAGCTAAGAATTCTGAATTTCAGGAGCCCCCTATCCCCCGCAAGGCCGCCATCCCATGTTAGTTGTCACTCACTCTTTCTTTATTGTCTCGGAGTTGTTTCTTCTATGTATGGACTATGAACTATGGTTGTGGTCTTGTGGGGTTGAGCTAAGGTTAGACCGGGGGTGAGCAAAATTCGGTCCAAAGTTTGAATTGAAATGGAATTTGGGTTCGGTCTTCGTTCTACTTGAAAATTGGGATTTGAACAACGGTTCAATGTGATGGATCGAAATAAATAGGTTTCGGAATAGTCTTCAGATAACACGTTTTCGCACCTGATTTATGATTTTCTAGTACGAATGGACTGGTCTGTTCTTATTGGAGCGACTTTCAAGCAAAGGTTAGATTCGTGGAGTTGGGGTTTGGGAACGACCAAACGGGAATTTAAGATGGATGGATGTAGGGTGAGGATGGTAATAATAAGGAATCCAAGATCTAACTTAGAACTGCTAGGCATAGGGTCTAATATTATGGGTGGAATTTGGAATTTCTTTGTAGTGGCATATCACATATTGACCTTCAAAATGAAGGTGTTTTCATGGACACGTAATCGGATGTAGTTATGTAGGTCTCTTTATTGGTGAGACCCAAATTCCTCCCTTAGTCGGATTCGACTTATATTTTTACTTACTTTGGAGAGAATTGGAACTTTAGGACTATACATTTAGTTGCCTCTAAATTGGGCAAAGCCATTATATTAGCTCTCACCTTTTCCCTCTCAAACTCGCAAAGTCTCATCAAGAACCGATTTTTCTTTCATTCGTGTTTTTGTTGACACCCTATGTGTTTGGCCCAACTTCTGTAGTGTTTTTGGGTCCTATAAACTGAAAATTGGTCAAACACCTAAAAATGAGAAACTGTTTCTGGTTTCTCAGAATCACTTCTAGTGTAAATTTGTTCTTTAGAAGTAGAAGCTCCAATTTGGAGCTTCTCCTCCAGAAACTGTTTCTTAGAAACTGTTTCTGAGAAGTAGTTCTGCAAAAGTTGGAACTTGGCCAAACAGGAACTTAAGTTTCTTTAACATTTTTTTTCGACACAATGGCTAAAAAAAATATATAATTGCATTACACATCGAAATATGATAACTAGCTAAAACTAACAGAAATTTATCTTTATTGAACGAAGGAGTCGCGCACTAATCCAGATTCGATACAAAGTTACAAACCCTTAGTGTTCGAATCTACATCATCAGGTTTAGACGTAGTAGATCTTGATTGGATACTAATCTACATCAGAGAGAGTCATGATACGGTTATACTCCAGTATTTACTAAAAAGAAAAAAAAAAAAAAAAACTGATATTAATGTAGCCACAACTCACAAGAATAGTCCTTAACTTTTGATCTATTCATGACGTATTAAAACAATTTAGTGAACATTATATAACATGAGTTTTTCTAATATGTATGTATAACACCCAAGTGATTTGGCATTACATTTTAGAACCAACTCAATTACAATCAAACTATATAGTATATAGTATATATATAGTAAGATATAGATATATAAATAAATACGTATTTTTGCGTAGTTTTCGAGTTATCACACATACACTCACACACAAACTCAAACACAACTCCTACTCCTACTATCCTACATACATACATATAAATCACCATCCAATTTATTCCACCTCTCTTTCTCATTCTCACTCTCCTCAAAACCAAACACTACATACATTCATACATACCGTGACTCCAAATTAAAAAAAAAAAAAAAAAACTCTCTTAAACCCAACCATGTCGACAACCACCAATCTCTCTCCTCTCACCACCACCATCGCCACCATCACAATCTTCTGTTTCCTCCTCACCCCATCATCTTCAACATTAACGCCGCCGCGGCCGACAACAACAACAAATTCAAACATGGTGGTCTTTGAACCTTCTTCAACAAGATCAACACCTTTCATACCTTCATTCATACACAACCGTTACTGCATTAACTCTTCCCCGCCCTCGCTTTCGGCCCCTCCACCGCCATTAACGTCCAAGAATTATCTTTCTCCTCCGCTTAGTTATAATTCTATCTGCTTCCACTTTCGCCACCTCCCTTCGCCGTCTCCACCGTCCTCCTCCTCCTCCGAGATTGACCCTCGTTACGGTGTCGAAAAGCGGCTCGTCCCCAGCGGTCCGAACCCTCTACACAACTAAAGCGGAAGCGTACGTGATACGGTGCCGTTTACATGCCCGGTTTACGTCAACCATTTTCTTGGGTTTTCTTGAATTTAATGCTTGCATGGAGAGAAACAGGCCAGGTCGTTTTCGTGAAGTTCCTTAATTACCCCTGCATGCATTCACTTTCGTTTCATTAATTGTAATTTTTATTTTTCTTATAATATTTCCTAGCTAAGGAAATTTAATTTTGTTTTATTTTTTATTTTTAATTTGTTGAATGTATAGAGTTATTATTATAGAAATCTAAGCATGGTGTTAGTCTATTTCCAAGCTTGTTTCTGGTAAATAATCAAGAAATTTTATACAGAAACAATAGTGGAAATAGACAAAGAGTAGTAATTATTAATTTTTACCTCTTTAGGGTAATTCATTCTCCTGTCCAATTTTTTCCTTAAATTTCTTTGAAGGGTGATATGAGGGTAATATAGTAATTTGCAAAAGATGAGAAGAATCCCATCCCATGGGGGTTCCTTAAATTTTGGAGAGTTGGGGGAACAGCAGAGTACTGTTGAGGTGTTAGGATCTTGTGATCAGAGGGCAAATTGGTCATTTTCTTTTTCTTTTTGGTAATCTGTTCATCCTCTCCTCTCTTCATGAGAAGCCCATTGTGGCATTTATTATGATCATGTAAAGTTCTTCGTCTTTTTTAATTTTCGGTTCTTCATTTATTTTGTACCCCTCTAATATTAAATGGTTACTATGAAATTACAGTTCATTACTCATTGGATATACAATTTCTTTTTATCTAGTGCCAACTATTGTTATTCAAATTGATGAATGATAGATGAATCTTTATTTATGCAATTAGTTTGTACGATCGATATGGGCAATGTATGACTTTTGCTCTAATTTTGATGACATATCGACATGTTTTGGTATGTTACATATTAGCAACGTAACTTAATTATGCACATTACTAATAACGTGACATAGTAACAAAATTAGTTTACTACTCTAATCTTACCTCATTACAGCCTTATATGTTTGATAATAAATTCTTGTGTTATATATAAGATCGAGTAGAGATTTAATAATCACATGTATTAGTATTATTGGTCGTTAAGTGCTCGTATCTTGAACATTAACGGAAATTTAGAGAAATTTGTGTCAATCCCGATGAAATATGGTCAAAATATGAATCCACTTCATGGAAAGAAAAAGTTGAAATATGGTTGCGTGATGAGATGATGAAAGACATAACAATAGGGGAACAAGAGTGCATTAATGAAGAAGAGTATACATCAACTTTCAACCCCAAAAGCATGCAAGTTGATCTCCTGAATTTTCTACTACGCGTTTGTAGTACCAGTCTGACTTAGCAGTATAGTCGTGTGGCTAATGATGATCAAATGTTGCCTCCTTAGCTTGTGTAAATGTTGGTGAACCTCAAAATGGTGGGATTTACACTATCCCTAAGCTTTACCTTAGCTTGGTGGATTAATGTGTTTTTGCTTTCGGACGTGGCTTTTATTATGTGCCGACAAATTGTTTACATCGTTAAAAATCACACGAGAGTCAATAATTAACAATGGACTATTAGTTTTGTGCCGATCAAATTTATTTAGGATCTGATTACGTTAAATATTTTAAGCGAAGAGAACATAACCTACCTAATAAGTGAATCTTATACAGAGTACTCCAGTAACAAGTTTGAACACTTCCATTCGGGTTTTCACCACATCAACGAATCACCCTCTTTATATTAGACCATTATCGATCTAGTTAATAGATGAGCTAAAATAACATGCAACGGAACTCGAACTATAACCCGAACCCGAAACCGAAACGACGACATTCCTAAATGAGGGAGTGAGGAGCCCGGGAAGTGGAGCAAAAATAACCAAAACCGACACTGACAGTATCACACTTCCACTATCATCTCTTTTGTTCACATTTCCCAGATCTTCATCTTCACACTTTTAATTCTGATCTTCTTCCACTTTAATTAAATCAATTCACTTTACTTTTCATCCCCAATTTGATTAATTTGATTGATTTAATTAAACTTGATCCATCATTATTGATCGGAGGAGAGAGAAAAAGAGAGATATAAACATCAATGGCGAATTGGCGCCATTCAATTCTCATTTTCTCAATCCTGCTTCCGCTCTTCTTCAATGGCGCACACTCTAAAACCCTAAAACGTGATGGTATGATTTCTCTCCCCGTAAAATCTCTGATTTTTTTAGAATTAATTAATTTCACTATGATTTTATGTGTGATTTGATTATAATTGAGCTGTATACTAGGGTATGATTTCTGATTCATGGTGTGTTATTTTTAATTTGTAATTTGATTGTGATTTTGTTTTCCGCAATTCGATGGTTAAGTGGGGAAATTCACTTTAGGGCTTAGTAGCTTGACTTGGAAGCTTTCTGTAAAAATGCCAAGATTAGTGTAGTGCGTAGGTAACATTGTAGTTTTCGATTGGGTAATGTGATCGGTAAGGCGTTAGTTATGTGGCAGTAATTCGCGAGGTGATCAAGTGGTGTTGGTATTGGTAATGGCAGCGGGTGTATGATGTGTGTTGAGGTATTGCATATGTGATTGGGGGGCATCATCATCCAATTTAGTTACGGGCTGTTGTGGCGGTTTTTACGAGATTTTAAGCAATTAAGAGCATTAGCAATGGAAGAACTCACATTTGAGTTCTTCTCATGCCACCTCATATCTTTCAAACTCAATGCATAAGAACTTAAACCTACAATGGAAGAACTAACGTTCTTGGTTCTTAACTAATATTTTTTAATTATGCCCACTCTTTCTCTCTCCTAGTTTTCCGCAAGAACTGGGTTCTTAGATAAGAACTCGGTTCTTATTTTATATCTCCCACAATGGAAGAACTTGCAATTTGTGGTTCTTATTTAAGAACTCGAGGTGGATGAACCACCATTGCACATGCCCTAAGGGAAAAGTGTTTTGAGTATTGTTGCTGCTTGTGTTTGATGGATTTTGCTTTTGTAGTATTTTTCAAAATTGAAGATGGGAATGGAAAGTGTTAGATTGACTGCGTGCTTCTTGAGTTGATAGGATTCTTGATGTAGTAGTTGCTGATTCGAGTAAATCCTTGAATAACCAATCCCATGTCGTTGATATAGATTTGGTTACCAAATAAGGTTTTCCGAATGAAGAATGCTTTTCATGGCATTACCTTGTTTTGGTAGTTCCTGTTGTAAGATATGCGTTCTTGGGTTCTTGATTATGATATGTTTCTTGTATTAAGAACCACAATAATATTGATGACATTGTAGACTTTTCGTGCATTGCCCTAAGAGGCAAGGAGAAATAAGTTATAAGCTTAGTAATTGGCTTCTGCTGAGACATGCGCGTCTTTGGATGTCTGTTATAAGTTTGGTGTATGGTTTCAATGAATTTCGTGTGCTGGCGGGAATTGTGCAATCCTGTTGCTACTTTATGGCTTTTTGTTGCACTCCCTCTAGTGTCCAGTGAGTTATTGAGATTCGCATTTATGAATGATTGGCAGTGAAAGCGTTGAATGAGATAAAGTCATCCCTCGGATGGAGGGTTGTTTATTCATGGGTCGGTGATGATCCTTGTGGAGATGGTGATTTGCCTCCTTGGTCTGGTGTAACCTGCTCTGTTCAAGGGGATTATAGAGTTGTGACAGAGCTGTAAGTTAAGCTAACTCTGTTACAGTTTGTTATTTTCAAAATATTGTTTACTGTTGTAGTTATTTCATAAGCATAACTAAACTATACCTCAGAAGTGAACAATTTCTTTTTTTTTTTTTTTTTTTTTGTTTTTTTGGTGTGGGAGGGGGGGGGGGAGTGCAGAAAACTGATAAATTTCATTTTTCAGGGAAGTTTATGCGGTGTCCATCGTTGGGCCTTTTCCCATTGCTGTGACAAATCTTTTGGATCTCCAGAGGCTGTAAGTGTCTTTATTAACTTTGGCCTCGTAGCGTTGACATCCTCTGTCATCCATGCCTCTGGTTAACTTGTCAAAATCAATATGCCAGGGACCTCCACAACAATAAGCTTACAGGGCCAATTCCTCCTCAGATTGGACGGTTAAAGCGTTTGAAAATTCTGTAAGGCATTCTCTCTCTCTCTCTCTCTCTCTCTCTCTCTCTCTCTCTCGATCTCGATTGCTCTCGATCTCGAGATTATTTTCTGCCTTATTGAACACTCCAAGACTTCTTTCTCTGCATTAGTACTTACCTTTGAGTGTTCTGATCCTGAAAGTTTCCTTTCCGGCATCGTTTCATAGCAGTCTTAGTTTCCTCTTTTACTGAAAAAATTATAGTTTGGTGATTTGGTCTTTGTACTCTGCCTGGGTTATGTGTGAAGTCACCAAAAATATATCGTTGATGAGAACTGGGAAATTGTTTAGTGTTCCTAACATGACAGTTATCCAGGCGATTCGCGAAAGTGTAGTCTTCGTAAATGGCAATATACATAACTTGTTGATACAAAGTTGAAATTGATTTATGGAAAAAATGCCCAGCTTCTGTGGCACGTAAGTGTAGTAATTTTAAGTTCAGCGATGGTAGCTGAACTTAGAATTAGGATCAGTAGGCAATACACTCACTATTCTAAAGGTTGTTAATAGGTTTTCTGCGAGATAGATGATGCATCTTCCAAAGGTTGACTGACAATTATAGAGTAGGTTTTGGGAGTTTTGAGACACAAGCGGATTCTACCTCAAAATTAAGGAAGTACAGCTATTAATGGTAGTATGGTACGAGTGTTGGCTATATAAGCTTGCACTGTTGCACCTCGATGTCTTGCTAGATGAGTTTTTTTTTTTTTTTTTTTTTTTTTTTTTTTTTTTTTTTTACAAGGTAAGAACATGTATGCCTTGTAAAAAAAAAAAGGTATTCTAGCCTAGGCTCCTACCTCGCAAGATAATTTGGGTAAATCTGATAGGATAATCATTGGAGAATTGAAGAAGATGGAGGGAATCGTGATCATGGTTGTGATGTATTGAATGGAGAGCCCTTTACCTACCTCCACCCCTAGAGTACGAACTTGGATGAAATATGGGACTTTATGCTGTGGTATTTACCGTGTTGCGGACTAAGTGAGGAAGGATCAGTATCGTAGGATGACTAAATGGTGAGGACCTGTGAATGTTGTATAATAGAAGACACTTTGATTGATCTGAAGTTCACTGAAAACATGTTTATTTGGTAGAACATGAAGGGGGTAGGATTCTTGTAGTAGACTCCTCCAGAAGTCTAGTCTTGTTGGCGGTTAGCTTGTGATCGTCTGATGACTCTATTTACCTCCTTTTGGTATTTATGTGTTTATCATCACATGTTGCATTGTTTTAAACGATTGTATAGTCACTGGTTTTCCTTAGTGCCGGTAGTCCATAAAAACTCTTTCTAGTGCTGCACTTAAGATGAATTGTAATTCTTTTTTTTTATTTTTTGTACAACTGCAAGCGACCTCTCTATGTTTCAATAGGGGTAAGGCTTGCGTGCATCTGACCCCCCCTTACCCCGCCTTATGACGGGAGCCTTTAAGGCACTGGGGTTTAAGATGTAAAGATGTTGTAACTGCAAGCGACCTCTTAATCTTGCTGTTTTCTCGAAGAATTATCCAATACTCCTTCCATTTCGCCCAATTCTTCCTATTGTATTGAGGACTGTTTTTATTAACCTATATTGTTTTTAACATTTGGTAGTTCTCTCATTATATGATTGTTTTTCTTATAGGAATCTGAGATGGAATAAACTGCAGGATATTCTGCCCCCTGAAATAGGCGAACTGAAAAGCCTGACACATCTGTGAGTAATTTCAATTCCTTATTATTGTCTGTTTTCTGGTGTTCGCTGTCTAATTTCCGTGAGGTTTTGAAATCTAACATCTCTATTCTACAGATATCTGAGCTTTAATAGTTTCAAGGGGGAAATCCCCAGGGAATTGGCAAACCTTCCTGAACTTAGGTATTTGTATCTCCATGAAAACCGTTTCACTGGGCGTATCCCTGCAGAATTGGGTACTCTTCAAAATTTGCGACATTTGTAAGATTCGTCACTCTTGTAGATTTATTAATTGGCCGTGCTTTAAGTATTTATGATTTTTATTAATATGTATTTTGGTGAACCTATTTATGTGACTTGTAGGGACTTGGGTAACAATCATTTAGTGGGTACTATTAGAGAACTCATACGCATTGAAGGGTGCTTTCCTGCCCTCCGTAACCTGTAAGCAACACTCTAATTGTTGTCTACATCGTCCTTCTCTGCCTCATTTTCTCTGAAATTATCTTGTTTGCTATTAACTTCTTCTATGTTATTTATAGTTACCTGAACAATAACTATTTGACTGGAGGAATTCCAGCTCAGCTTGCCAACCTGACAAACTTGGAGATATTGTAAGTAATGGGTTTATTCCTGGGATTAAAGAGTCTTTTCTCAAACTGTAATTGCTCCTGTTTTCAACTTTGTAGTTGGTACGTATTGTGAATTTTGCTGTTCTTGCCCAGGCACCTTTCATATAACAAAATGACAGGAATCATACCATCTGCGCTTTCTCGTCTGTCAAGACTGACATACTTGTAAGTACCTAATTTTATGTGTATTTTGAAATGCGATGACAGGAATTCCTAAGAATATAAGTTACGATATATGAGCTCTGTGCTGTGACATTTGGAAAATGAAAATACTCCGGATGTCGAATCAAAATCTGACAGAGTAGCATATTATGCAGTAGACTAGCCAATCTCACTTTATTTGATCCCGATAAAGGTGTATGCTATTCAAATTCTGGAATTCTGGATTTTGGTGGTCTTCCATTACTGCTTGGGGAATATTCGTGTTTACATTTTTCATATTGACATTCTGAACTTCTAATGGTACTTATCCTTAGGCTGTTGGATCAAGGGTGTTAAAGATTGATGATATATGCTTATAGTTATATTCCAAATATGAACCTTGAAGATTCAGTGACTTCATATTATTTACAACATATATAAGAAGAAATCAAGTTGGAGAACTTCTTTTGTCAATGATTACGTTTGAAGGTGCTAGGTCACTATGCTTTGTTGTTCTTTTAAATATCATAGACATCAGAAAATGAAAATGAGGCAGTGATAATGTGGTCGCAATTGAGCCCGCTGTAATTTGGATGGTCATAGCTCATTGACTGCCACTTAACTTGAGCATGAACTTGAACACGCGGGAGGGGGGGTGGGGGTGGGGGGGGGGAGGAGGACTGGTCTACATAAAGTGTAATGCCTTGTTGGGTAGAGCCGTAGAGCTGGCGTCCTTGTTTCATTTTTCAGTTTCACATGAACTCCATCCGGCCATCCCCTAAATCAGGTTCTGTGTTATTTACAGGTATTTAGATCACAATCAATTCAGCGGTCGAATTCCCGATGCATTCTATAAACACCCTTTCCTAAAGGAAATGTAAGTCTACATAATTAAACCAACCATTTGCTCCGCAGGAGATAATAGAAGCCATCACTTGACAATCTCTATGCCTGTTTCATTCTTTGTATTTATGCAGGTATATTGAAGGCAATGCATTCAGGCAAGGTGTTAACCCGATTGGTTTGCACAAGGTCCTCGAAGTGTCGGACACTGAATTTTTGGTCTAAGGTGTTAACATTGTTGTGCTTCTTTCTTTAGATACAAGCATTGTTGAACTTGATTACGGAAGAATACTGAAGTAGTTCATGTTCTCTTCGCCTTAAGAATTCCGAAGTAACCCGAAGTCCGGATTCTGAATGGATTAAATTTTAATTATAAATGATGATTACTGACTCGTGTAATTTGTAAGGAGGTAAAACCGTAAAACGATATGTCTGCACATAAAAAGCGGCATCTAAATACAATTACACTTTATTATTCACCAAGCTTAATTAAGCTAAGGTGAAGCTTAATGTTAGTGTGTATCCCACCATGATAAGGAGAGGCAGCATTTGATCATAATTAGCTTACTACATGTAGCACATTCACGAAATCAACTTATATTCTTTTGGTGTTGAAAGTTCATATATACAGAGTCCTTCCTCATTCACGCTCTTTTGAAAGTTTATGTTCTCGCGGGTTTATGAATTTTCGGGGCACAAAAGAGTGGATAAATTGATTCACTATCTTCAAATATATCAAACAAACCGTGTTAAAATTGGGGAGGAGTATTGTAGCACTTTGAACTAAACAAACTTCCATCCACTTTAGCCTAAATTTGACTGAAGTAGTATCGCAAACATATACTAGTATGTTAACAAAAACGCAACAATAGTAATAATCAATCACTAATTTGCATCAACATTCACTTGAAAACGTAATGGAAATGATAAGGAATGGAATGAACTATTTCTATCTTTGCTCAGGACTCAGGAGCTTCCTTGCCTTTTGTTTGATTTTCAAGTTGGATATAAACAACTTTTGGTTTCACTTATTAGCTTTCTAGGCATTCTCATTTCTATTTATCATGAATCCTAGGGTAACTACCTATTCACTAACAAGTAAGATTTTACAGAGGGACTACGTACTCCAGTTGGATTTTCAAAACATTATTGGTAAAATCTATATTACTATTGACATTGTAATAGGATTAATAACTTAGGGCATGTTTGGTATCGTTTTCTGTTTTCAGTTTTCTGTTTTTTTGAAAACCAAAGTCCCGTTTTTGAAAACTAGAAAAAGTGGTTTTTAGTTTTCAGTTGTCAGTTTTCATTTTCTGTATGACTATTATAGAAACATACCGTTTAAATTAATTTTTGCAACTTATTTAACTAAATTTCTTACACAAAAAAAACCAAAAACTGAAAACGACAGTGATACCGAACGGGCCCTTACATCTTCAACCCAAAAAAAGCTATAAGCAATAAAGATTGCAAAACCAGGTAATTCGCACATTTGTAACACTGAAATGAAGCCCACAAATGATACAGTTACCAAATTTACCCTCCTGCTGAAATGAAGATCATTATGTGGAATGTTGGAGGCGCCTCAAGTCAAACCTTCCTGGCCAGCCTCACGTGGCTCAACAACTCTATCAAACCCACTATTATGATTTTGTTCAGATGAGATTCGGACCATCCCTCCTCAACAAACCGGAAGTGGTTACCACTATTATGATTTTGGTGGTATACGGAAGTATTTATCTTCTCTTTGGGCTATATTAGAATTTAGAGCACAACTTATACGAGAGGTTGAATTGTGCTCAATAATATATACAATTATACAACAGGGCTAGCTTAAGGACAACAGGGATATTAGTGTAGGTAGTTTAAAACGTTGGCATCTGAAAATATCGAACTTGACTTCATAAAAAGAAGCTAGCTGGATCATTCACACACACACCAAAAAAAAAAAAAAAAAAAACTGCCAAGGACCAAAAATGCACATCATCTCTTTTATTTCCAAAAATGCATCCTCAACCACAAGGTCAAATTGATAGCAATGAATCTCCATTCTACATACACCGCCTTTACATCTAAGAACTACACTAAGGAGCATGAGACTGAGTTTCCATAGCAATAGTTCTAATAGTGTCTATAACTCATCATGCTAGTTTAATCTTGCAAAGTTTGATCACAACATAATAAACCACACAACAACTCATGTGAATCGACCACAAATCAATTTGCATCTTAGCATTGTCATTGAGGATAATGAGTAATGCAAGAAGAGTAATAATTACTACCTGAAGAAGCACCTTCACGAGGGTCAGCATGTAGAATGAAGTTCACAAAGAGGGGACAAACAAACAATCTCTTCCACAGTTGGTCTCTGTTAATAACCAACAACACAATGTCACCATCCATCACCATAGATTAATCTTCAAGCTTATAAAACCAAAAACAATTTACAAAGTTTGGGAAGCAATAGTTGCACAAACTTATTTAAGCATGCGGAATAATTGAGGATTATGGAGTATTCCGGAGGATTCCGGTTAGGTAATATTATTATGTGTGTAGGAATATAATTCCGTAATAACTCGCTTACAAAGATTTTAGGGTGTTACCCTGAAACCTTTTTAGCATGGCTTCTGTCCAGATTTATTTTGTTTTTGCTGGAGCCTATGAAAGTATATTTAAAATTAGGCAAGTACTCGGTATATGTTAAGTGAAGATGCCTTACTTGGGTAGGCCGGTTAGCCCCCTGTTGTCCTTAAGCTAGCCTTTCTTGCTACCTTCAACGTTTTATTTCTCTTATATGACGGTTCCCCAAATCATTTTTGTACTAAGGCTTTGGTGTTGTTGTTGTGATGAAAAGTTGCGCTCACGGAAAACAATGATTAAGATGGTAATAGAATTGTCCTATTTCTATCTTGTATGACCTCTTTTAGTGGATGCTAGGAAGAAAGCTGGACTGTTATGTCCAGTGTCTACCCATTATCTCTATTCCCATTATATTGGGGGCTAATTCTATAAGGAACCATGGTGGCTTGGTTGTAATTTTCTTGTTCTTTTTGTCTTCCCTTCTTCAGTTCTGATGTAAGGTGACCCTCAGTTCGTTTCTGCTGTGGAGTCACCCACTAGACCTAATTTGCTTTTCCGCAGATTGAGAGTCTATTCAAGGATGGTTTAGATCCTGCATTTGACTAACTACTAAGCAAATGTCCGTTATACTGTACTATAGTTGTCTCGTCAAGCCGTCAACTCACTTTGGTTCCCCCCCACCCCCCACCACAAAGACTATGATTAATGTCAGTCTTTTAGCTTATAGCAAAAGGTGCCCACCTTAATCTTCGTGATGGAGGGCTTGAAACCTGAACATACTTATCTGACTTATTTTTGGACGGAGAATTCAGACGTGATATTTATGACTTGAATTCATCTTAGTTGACGATGAATCTTGTCGTTTCAGGCATAAAATTTGGCAGGTGGCTCTCCAGAAGACATCAGCCCTACCATCTAAGTACACATGTTGTGAATGCAAACAAGCTGAATTACTTGATGTTCCAGAATCCAGATACCTGTGAGAAAACTTCTTTCGTCTTTGTCAATATGAATAGTAGGAGGGGGTTGGTATTTGGAGCTATTGCGTCATTGAATGAGTACTACTCACGCTTTGATGTTGCTGGTCCGGAATACTCCTGGTCTATACTACCAAAGTGTTAATAATAATCACCCTGATCCAAAACCTGTTTTCCACTGCCTTGTTACCCCTGAGCATATGCCTGCAACATTGAATCTTGAAACAAGGAATGGGAGCACACGGCCTGTCCGTAATAACCCTATTGTTCACTCTCACATGACCCCTGCAAGGCAAAGTGGACACCTTCATTCGTCCACACTCAAAGAATCTTGAGGACCAAGGTTGGCCTAGTGGTCGTCCCGGGTTTATGATATGTAAACTGTTGGCCGTTGAATCTGTATCATCCAACGGTCCGTATCAGGAGTTCAGGACTCAAAAGACTTGGGTATATATATATATATATATATATATATATATATATATATATATATATATATATATATATATATATATATATATATATATATATATATTCCATAAGACTTGGTTGTTTCGCCCCCAATATACTCCCAAAAAAAAAAAAAAAAAAAAACAATTAGGGTTTGAAGGGAGAGAGGAAGCAATTGATATGGCGTCTGCTGTGGATGTTGGGCGTTCGTATTATAATTATAGTAATAATACTGGATGTATCGGTAATTATTATAGCCCTGAGGTAAGAAAGCGTCGGAATCGTTCTTTAGGGGATGCTGATTTTTCTAGTTTCCAAAATCAATACTGTAATTATTATGATGCTGCTGCTGGTTTGGCTAATCTGAGGAAGCGATATCGTTCTCTTGACGCAACCACCACCACTGATGACGTTTATCTGTTTTATGATGATACTGATATTTCCCGTCTCAGTCCCAACTCTCGTTCTTTGTTGTTTGGTGGTGTTGATCCTCTGGGCCCCCCAATCTCCAAATCATCTTCTAGTGTTGCTGGTAAGGAGGAGGTGGATTATGATAGCGATTACGAGGATTGCAAAGACAGGGTGTCGCACGAAAAATATCTGGAGCTGAAAAGGAAATACAATATGTGGAGGGATTCAGGGAGTATAGCCAAAAAAGGATTATTTGATACGAGTGAAGCCTTCAAATTGGAGGGGTTAGAGAATGTGCCTGGCGTCCTTGAATTGGCAAGGCAATGCCGCGAGAGATGGATCATTCAAATATTCACTTTTCCCAATCAACCCTGGCATGATTCCAGCTTGTGTTCCTACGATGGGGATAAACTGGAAAAGTATCAATCCGACTCTGCTCACATAGCCGCCCTCTATTACAATAGCGTCATCAACAAGCCTGATAAACTCAAGATTGTGAGCATGCTCAAGGTCAATATTGCAACTGGGATGTTTTTTGAGCTTTTCATGACCTTTACTGCCAGCGACAGCGACACTGGACTAATCGGTACTTACCAGGCTGCTGCATTAGCTAAATTTGATTACCCTAGTTTTTGTCCCATAGACTATCACCTTGTCTTCCTCAGACATGTCGAAGCTGATAAGGTCCTTGCCATCGTCGAGGCTTAATGGTAATCCCCCCCCCCCCCCCCCCTACTTCCCTTATTGTTTACACATATAATGCAACTCTTAATTAGCTCCCTAGTTACCATTTTTTTTTTAAATCTGGGGTTTTTGTTCTTTAAACATGTGTTGGTTATAGCACTCGCGTTATTCCTGTCTCTCAATTTAGTCATTTTCCAATTGCTATGTGGACTCAAGTTTTTCTATTGCCGTGTACTATACCTGGGCAACGGGGGTGGGGGCAATGTCCTAGTGGTTAAAATTCTACGATCAAGTACATTTCGATCATCTCCTCAGACTGATCTTTGCAGGTTGAAGAGAAACATTTGCAGGTTTTACTTTGACTTAGCCCGATCCACCCCTTCCCTAACCTGTATTGACCCGCCCCTTTATTCATCTGCTTGTTTTCATGACCCTTTAAATCAGGGTCGTGTAACAGGTTTTTGGAGTAGCTCCGCCCCTTTGCCCAGGAGTCCTACTGTGGACTCAAGTTTTAGTACATCTCTTTGTTATGTCATTTTTTTTTACGGTATCTTCTTCACTACGGAGTATAATGCTCGTTTTTAAAAGTAAAAAATCTACTCCTGATCTTTTTTTTTAAACATGTGTTGGATCTTATGTTGTTGGAGCGTTGAAGTATTTTGTCATAATGTTATTTGTTAGTAAGTTTGACGCCATTGAAAAGTTATCCAATGATCAATTAGTATCTTGTTTTCATAGGATTGCGTTCATATCTTCATTTTTCTCCATGGTCTTGTCTTTCCATGAAAGCTATGTTATGTGACTTGCAATATGCCAATAAGTAAAGCATCAACTGACATGTAATTTCAGACATGAAACTGATTTCAACAAATTATATATTTTAAGTGACCTACACTTGAAACCCCTCTATATTTATTGTTAAAATTTTCCCACCGTGAGACAGGGCAGTTGTACAGAGTAACATTTGGAGATCGACTTGACTTTAGCCAGAATATGACATTTTTGTTTTTGAAGTAGTCGGGGTCAACACTATGATACGCACCCCTGTCCAGTAATGTAGCATGTCGGTATTCATCTGGAGAAGTTGTTTCAATTCATGTGCTCTTTCCTCATCCTTACTTTGGCTTATTTCAATATGTAACCTACTTTGGGCCAGGTCGTGACAAGATCTTTCCTTTTGTGCTCGATCAACAACGATATATTCGTAAGCTAATAAAGAGATATGTCACACTAGTGACTGCGTATGCCTCTATCTTGCTAGACGAGAAATTGAAGGGCAGGCAGCTCCTGAGACGAGTTGGTTTTATCATTTAACTTTGTTAAAGTTTATCAAGTTACTTTTTGGGGCATGCTTGGATTGAGAGTAATCATTAGGAAATAATGGAGGCTAAAACAAGTCAAAATTGGTAGAAATGGTGGTGGTAGAGGGACGAAATAGGTGGTAGAGTTGGAACTATTACCCCCATATGGGGGTAATGATTCCTCCTCCACCGTTATTTTCTCCCTCCACCACCACATTTTCTCTATTTTTCCCCTTATTTTAGCTCCTATCTCCCCCCCCCCCCCCCCCCCAATAATTACTCTCAATCCAAGCATGCCCTCGGTAGTATGTTCTCTTTTCTTGCTTGACCAATTGTCTCAGTATTTTTGGTACTCTCTCCTTAGAAGCATGGAAGTTGTCAAGTGGGATAGTGAGATGTTTGTGGTGATGATTTTATGTCTCCTAATTTGTCTCTGATAGTGGCTTCAGAGTTTTTATATGGATACCACTTTTACTTGCTACAAAATGGAGACCTCTTTGTAATTGTTAAATTGTTAAGCTATTGGATTGCCAAATGTGTAGAACTGTAGGAGATATTTCTCATTCAAACTGTATGAAGTTAGTTTACCTCCTATATAATTGAGAGTTTCCTCAAACTCTCCGGGATCTGCAATTTGATTTGGTCTTAGCCTCCCGTGTCATTCACACTTCTTTTGAACTTCCATTCTCTTCATTAGTTCGGCTTTGTTTCAGTCTTGTAATTGCTCAAGATACGCCCCCATAATACTTTGGCTAACGCCATGCTCTAAATACAGGGTACTATTGCCGGTGGATTGACAAATTCTGGAGATTAAGTTCGGGAAGACAAAGGGAGTGGAATGCTGCTGCTGACCGTAGGGTAATGCTGGATTGTTTGAATTCTGGGTAGGGGCGTATGTACCTTTAAATTAAGAGTATGGTATTTATCTTTAGAAAAACAAGTCTTAGTATCTTAACTCCTCTGTAGTTAATTATAGTAATGTTGTAATATTTATGTATGATTATAACTTATGGCAATGTTAAAATTTTTTTTAGTAGATCTGTTTAAATCTAGTACTTGTTTCAGTTGTTCCGACTGCCAAGCGTGGTGCTACAAAGATTTCCGGTTACTGTGATTAAAACTTTTTTATGTTCAGGGTCAATGGTAGTTAAAGAGTCAGCTTCATTCTTGTACCCTTTGCCGGGAATGAGGGTAATCGGCGTGTTTTAAGTTTTCTCCGGAACATTGGTCAGCTTGAACCTTTTGAATTTTCAATTTTACTAGCTAGCACGTTTTATCTTAGTTTTTGTTGAAACCTTTCGTTTAAGTGGAATGCGAAGTCTTGATTAGTGTGCTCTTGTGCTTTCTAAGAGGGAGGTCTTGAATTCGATTGTTAGCTCTATGTATCCTAAAGATTGAAGTGATAATTTCGTAAGTAATCGTTATCTGCTACATGAAAAATGAGAAGAAAAAAAAAAAAAACCTTATTTTGAGCTGAAAATCACACATAATAGCGTCATCGACAAGCCTGATAAACTCAAGTTTGTGAGCATGCTCAAGGTCA
This sequence comes from Spergularia marina, assembly GCA_963680865.1. Classification (NCBI taxonomy): domain Eukaryota; kingdom Viridiplantae; phylum Streptophyta; class Magnoliopsida; order Caryophyllales; family Caryophyllaceae; genus Spergularia; species Spergularia marina. The sequence goes on along the minus strand of OY804545.1, from coordinate 5,481,035 downwards.
CTATGGCAGGTGACTTTTTTTTTTTTTTTTTTTTTTTGAGCTTTTCATGACCTTTACTGCTTGCGACACTGAAACTGGACTAATCGGTACTTACCAGGCTGCTGCAGCAGCTCAATTTGATTACCCCAGTTTTTGTCCCAGACTCATCACCTTGTCTTCCTCAGACATGTCGAAGCCGATAAGGGTCCTTGCCATCGGCGACACTTAATGGTACGGTACTCCCCCTACGCAACTCTCATAATTAGTGATAGAGGATGAACATATACTATAATTAGCGTTGCTTTTCCAAATGCATTTATACTCATTTTGGTGCTTCTAGTCCTTGGTTTATATCTTCATTTTTCTCCATGGTCTTGTCTTTCCATGAAAGCTATGTTATGTGACTTGCAATATAGTACTTTTATAGGCTACAAAATGGAGACGTCTTTGTAATTGTTAAAGGATTCCTCTAACGTGTGCCCATAGGGCACATGATAAAACTTGATTTCCAAATGTATAGAACAGTAGGAGATAGTGTTTATTCAAACTGTATGAAGTTAGTTTACCTCCATGGGCTATATATAATTGAGAGCTTCTTCAAACTCTCTGGGAGATCTGCAATTTGATTTGGTCTTAGCCTCCCGTGTCATTCACACTTCTTTTGAACTTTCATACTCTTTATTAGTTCGGCTTTGTTTCAGCCTTGTAATTGCTCAAGATATGCCCCCATGATACTTTGGCTAACGCCATGCTCTAAATACAGGGTACTATTGCCGGTGGGTTGACACATAAAAGGCTTAATTCATCTTCAACGCCTTTCAAACCACATTGATTCAAAGAATTAGGGTTCATTATTCTTTGCCCTACGCTGACACTCAATTCAATTCTTTAACAGAATTATCATAGGGTTTCGATTCTAAATTCTTTTAGTTTGTGCTTAGTTAGTGATAGAGAAGAGGTGAGAAACTTGTTCTTGGGCTAGTTTGGAAGGAAGCAAAACCCCGGACCTTCCTCAGCTCTTGGTTTGATTCGCCTTACTTGCATCTCCTTGAAGCTAAATTGCATAAAACCCCCATCGTCGTGTAAGCCGCGTGGCAGCCACGCCAATAACAGTCCCGTATCATTGCGTACAACAGCATCTGTATTGATCTTTTTAGTGCCGTGAGCAGGGGAGAACCAAGCCGAACTTGTGTTGTTCACCCGTGCTAAATTACGAGGATACACATATTAGTGCGATGGTCACCAACTCACCTTAATCCCAAATCGTGTGCTAGTTGGTCAAATACCTATTTGAGCATTTTCACGTCACGAATAGCCTAACAAGTTTGTAACAAGTTTTATGATCTATCTAGCTAGATAACAAAATTACATACATACAATTATTCGTCTACAGTTTCTTGTGCATATAAATTAAATGAGCCTCACAGATTCACCCCCGAATGCAACGGTCACCAATAACTACAACTCGAGCACTAGTTGGTCGAAAACCTAACACATCATTTTCACGTCACAAATAGCCTAATCTAGGTAAGAAAATTAGTAAATTTACATAACAATTATGATTGACAATAAAGTCGAGTGTGTGACTCCACAACAGAAACTGAGGGTCACCTTACATCAGAACTGAAGAATGAAAGACAAAAAGAACAAGGAAATTACACTGAGGACCAAGAGACTTAGGGTCTGTTTGGCCAAGCTTTAACTTCTGCATAACTACTTCTCAGAAACAGTTTCTGGAGGAGGAGCTCCAAATTGAAGCTTCTACTTCTGATGAACAAATTTACACTAGAAGTGCTTCTCAGAAACCAGAAACAGTTTCTCAGTTTTGGGTGTTTGGCCAGTTTTTAGTTTCTGGAACCCAGAAACTGTCCAGAAACACTTCCGGAGTTTGGCCAAACACACCCTTAGTTTCCATAACAACAGTTCTAATTCTAAGGATAGAGTCTGCAAATGAACACGGTTCCTTACTTCCTTATCCATGTACCAGTAAAATACATCATGCTAGGTTTATATTTACAAAGTTCGTGCTATTTCTATACATATTAAGATGCTAAGGTGAGTACGCTTTGCAAGCTTATCGCATCATTAGAGTGCATACGACAGTTCATCTATACCGACCACAGATCTATTTGCGACTAAAGCAAAGTCGTTGATGATAATGAGTACTGCAAGATGAGTGTTAATAATTAATTACTACCTGAAGCATTTTGATCAGGGTCATCATGTACAATGAGGCTCATATACAAGGGGTATATCACACGCTTGATCTCCATCTTCAACTGTATTAATAACAAACAACACAATGTCACAATCTCTCACTACAAAAAGAACATTTCACAAACTTATTACACAACTATACGAGTTAAGAATGTTTTGGGCGGAATAGTCGCACAAACTTCTGTAGTTGGGCTAGTCGGCCCATGCTCCGCCTCCCCCCCAGGTTCATGACAAGTAAATTATCACGTTTACATATATAGCATACAAATTATAAATGTCCATGACCTTGGCATAGTGAATTTCCTAGTGCAATGGTCACCACTAATCCCAACCCGTACACATCACGGCATTTTCGTGTCACTTAGCCTAACAAAGAGTTTTGGTCTAGATAACTAAATTAATTATCACGTCTGCACATAGCATACGACTTAAATAAGCCACGCACATCCAAGCGAAATTGCACAATGCAAACTTAAAATTCTGGCTCGAGTGCAACGGTCACCAATAAACCCCAAATCGAGCGCTAATTGGTCAAAAACAAATCACAAATCACAAACCCGCGCCTGGCCCGACGGGTTTCGAAAGCTCCACGTGGCGGTGGCGCTCTTCTTTTGATCTGCCATTGATAGTTTGGTGGGGATGGTGTACTGTGTTGTGGACTGACTTGGAGGAGAAAAAGTGAAAAAGTGAGGAATCACTGTGACTTTTTCTTTTATTTTTTGGGGTGAAATTGAGGAGGCATGGTAAATTGGTAATGGTAACTGACAAACTGATCTTATGAGGAAGGTGGTTTTGTTAATTGCGTGTAGTAATAAGTCCTACCACTTTTTTTTTTTGTCAATTTTATGGAAGGATCTCACAAAAATGTATTCAGCTTTTCAATCATATTTTCACTTCTCACAATCTACCAAGAATGTCATAAAAGAGACTCGTTGAAATATAAGAAATTACAATTCTAGTATCAAAGGGTCCTTAACGTAGCTAGTTCAAAAACGTTGGCATTTGACAACACGTAACTTGACTCGTCCCATTAAACTGAAGCTAGCTAGATCACTTGAAAAACTGCACCTGCATGCCCATAAAACTACACCTTGAGCACTTGAAAAACGTTTTGGAATGACTACGATTTATGACAGCAGCAAAATGAGACAGTGAATCTCCATTGGACTTAACGTGTCACGATAAAAAGACTGTGGCCATACTCGTAATTTTGTACTCTACACTTTTTATAGCATACAATGCTAGCTATTATGGACCATACTCGTAAGTTACGAGTACTATTAGCGTGTTGATGACGGTTACAAACACCAATAGTATTATGAGCATGATATATAGTTTCGACGGAAACATATTCGATTAATACGCACGCATTATCGATAATTTACTTTTCTTCATATACAGCTTTTTAGCCTCTAATTAAGGTGATGCACATATTTCTAGTGTCATACGAGTATAGTCCGATCCCAGTGAGTATTATTTCCTAAAATCAATTCGTTTGGTTGACATGGGAAGTTGCAATTATTTGTACAGAAATAATTACCATTACCTTTTTCTTGTGTTGCAACTTGCAACACAGTACAATTACCATTCTCATCTAAAGGTGTCCAGAACTGAGACAGTCAATGCAACAAAAAAAAAAAAAAAACACCTAAAAATGGGAAAGTTGTGGTATCCCCAACAAATTTAAAACCTCATTGTACTGTCCACTCTACCTGCTACCGTAAGAAAAACGCTACACAATTATTTATTTTTTGAGAAGAAAAAACGCTACATAATAATTCATATTGAAAGAAATACTCCGTATCTAATTTTATTAGGCAATAATGGCAGAGATTGGGAATGAGAGGTTTGAAAATTTGGTGGGTGTAGAGCAAGCTGAAAGGACACGAGTGCAAAATTCGAAGAAGATTAGAGAAGTTCTTTTGAATATGAATTCGTATAGAACTACAAAACCAATGTACACAAATTCAATTGAATCGCGTCAGGCATCATCACCATCGTAAACTTTAATCTTGAATACGAATTCGTTGTAATCACATCCATTTATGATGATGGATTCTACAGTTTACTTTGAGCACATTCTCATCATTTTCTTATGATTCCGCTATGACTTTTACTCCGTATATGTTAAGTTTCTAATACAACATTTCGTTACATTAGATAGGGACACATTGCTACGAATCGTAACACAACGCAAATGACGTAGCGTAATAAATGGCAAACTTGGGGCATGCGTTTCGAGAAACCCCGAAGGTGATAAAGTTGCATCGGAGATATCTGTAAGCCTCAAGGCATTTCTCAGCAATGGACACATTATTGTCATTTCCTTGTGATTCCATTATGGCTAATCTATACCAACTTTCTAGTACAATATTTCGTTACATTGAAGTGAGAACCTGCAATATTCGCCGGCATATTCAGAGTCTTTGGTAATGCAGATAGACGTTCTTCCAAACTGCTTACTAAGCTTGATACGCGGAACATTTGGATACGTTATTTGATACATACCTTCAACGATATCAGCGAGCGTATGGAGCCAAGTGAGGATGTGGAACTGTCTACGATGAGGCAAGTTGAAAACACCCTTTATCTCCTGCCATATTCACCTGCATATTCTGAATCTCTGACAATATAGATTTTTTTCCAAACTGGAGTCAATGAAACCTCACATGACAACACTAATGCATGCTTTGAACGATGGTATGTAGTTACTGTATAAGGCTGAGAGCGGCTAACAAATAGTCCAAGAGCAGCTCTGTCACAGGTTATAAGAGATGCTCCCAGGGTTGTTTTACCATGACATCTAAAACTTCTTTGTCTCTTGGATCATTCACTTGTACATAACCCCCACCTTTATTACATTCCCAGGACGGATTGGCCTTTTAGCTTTTTTAAGTCCAACATATTCTGCGTAGTTTTCTTTTAAAACTAAATTGTTCTTACATGAAAATTCCATAGCTATAAATAACTTAATCCCAAAAGCAGTGCTTTCCTCCTTGGAATCATCTATAAAATCTAATATAAATTGCTTACTAAGCTTGATACGCTTTACATTTGGATATGTTAAATGATACTTACCTTCAACAATATCGGCAAGTGTATGGAGCCAACAGAGCTTTGGAAATTGTTTACGGTGTGCAAGGTTGAAAACCCCCTTTAGCTCCCAGTTCAAATAAGATATCACCTGCAAATCAAAAGGGAAAACAAGACTTGTTATAACCATTTAATTCTAAAAGTACCAAACAAATACAGGCTGGATAGGAAAAAAATTCATTTACATTACGATTGTAGAGGATATACCCCAAATTTTGGTCGTATTGGACACAGTAAGTAATCATCTGAAGATTCTCGTACACCATCGGGTTTCAAACAATGCACCTGTAATTTTAATACATGATAAACAAGTTAATCAGTGTAAATAACATACTAAATAAAAATAATTAATTATACGAAATTATGAGAAACACGTTAATAAATGTAACTAATGTCAAGTCCTCATACAGTGTATTTTTTTTAGCTATGGTTTTCTTTTGCATTGAAAGTTTGAGTTTTTGACACTAGCATGAGAATGGTAATTGCAAGTTGCAAAACAAAATAAAGCTTCCACATTTAGGCATGATTAGCCTTTTTGCAAAAAAAAAAAAAAAAAAAAAAAAAAAAAAAAAAAACGGACAATTCGAGTGACATCCTTCAGCTTTGCAAAGAAATGCGGCGAGAGAAGTCATTCAAATTTTCACTTTTCCCAATCTACCCTGGAATGATGCCAGCTGATTTCTTATGAGGGGGCTAAATAGGAAGAGTATAAATCGGACTGCGCATGCATAGCCATCCTTTATTTCCTACGAGGGCGCCGGGCGCGGACCGGACATGCAAACTAGTTGTCCTACTCCCTCCGTCTCCCTTTAAACACCCCGCTTTCCTTTTCGGGGTGTCTTTATTGAAACACTCCATTTTTAAGTTAATAAATGGGGTAAGTTTTCACCACACATCTACACTGCACTATCTCCAAAAATAATAATCAAATCACTCATTATCTCCAAAAGTAATACGATAAATTCTATGGTTATTACTGCTAGTGGTAATCACCACAATTTTATTAATAATATAAAGGATTTTTTTATTCAAGGTAAAGTATTTTTTACAAAATAAAAATACAATTTAATATGTATTCTTTTGTGTTGTGTTTGGAACTCAATTGGCCTAGTACCCGACTTTGCATAATAATATCTTTAGTTCCCCCAAATTTTAAATTATGTAAATTTTCCAGACCTAAAATACGTAGGATCACCAATTCACCATTGTCAATTTCTTTGAAGGTTTAACCATAGAGAGTTAGAAACATATAGTTTCAAGCCTTGATTTACATGTTGCCGACTTCTTCATTGCCAATTGGCGCTGCTCATAAGACAAATTAAAGATGGGTCATGGGTATTGTAAATTTGCATGTCACGTCAAATAAGAAATCGGATTTTCTTTAAAATTTGGGTATATAAAGGGAGAAGAAAAATCGATTGAGCTAAGTAAAACAGTTGGTATGAGACGAACAAAAGGGAAGTAGTTTGGGAGCATGTTCATCCTTGATTATTACTGAATCAAATACTCCCTCCTTTCGCCTATGAACTACCTACTTTCTATTTAGGGGTGTTCATCTTTAAACTTTCTACTTAGAATCTTTCCTTATTTGTACATATAAAAACCAAAACATCCTTACTTGTTTATTAAAAATGCATGTAGGACATACCCCTATGTGTAATTTTACACTAAGTGGACCCTAAAACTCATTCTTTATTTTATTTTTCTTAAAAACTGTGTTCCGGCCCTACGTGTTTTATAGGCAAACGGAGGGAGTACTAAATTTAGCAATTAAAAATCATGGCAACTCAACTAAATAGTTGAATCCTTAGAAGCGTAGCAAGATATGAACATACTAAGGATGAAGAATTGGCATACTGTTTTTTGATTAATTAGACCTAGTGCTAGATTGTTTACTAGTCTAACTTAAAACCGCACCAAACATGTCTTTAGGTTAATAATTTTCTATAACATAACTACTAAATATTCTATTTATAAATTTATAGAAAAAAATATATAGCAATCTCAATTAGAATATTATTTTCTTATGGTGACTGCTTTTTCCTCTAGTGTTGCACCCTTTGGCGTGTAAGATTAGAGACTCCTTTGACTTGTGTTTGCAGGCTTGATATTTGGATGATGACACTGTCGTCGGTGATACCTTGGTTGTAGGTCAGGTCTTGGAGCTGATTCAGGCAGAGGGTCCTCGTTTGGGTCTTCACCTTAATGTTGATAAATCTGAGGTTTTTTGGCCTACGGAGGATCCGCGGAGCTGGCTTGTTGGTGCGTTCCCCTCTAATATAGCTAGGCCTCTCCTCGGGGTCAAGTTATTAGGTGGGTCTGTCAATGTCGATTATGAGTTTTGTAGTTCTATGGTTATGTAGAGGGTGGCTAAGACCATTGAGCTCATGGCGGTTGCTAAGCTTAATGATCCTCAGAGCGAGTTGTTAATTCTTCGGGCGTGCACTGGGGTTTCTAAGCTATATTTCGCCCTGAATACTTGTGCGCCGCATATTTTCGAGTCGGGCCGGCTAGCTTTTGATGCGGCCCTTCGCTCTTCCTTAAAGCGCATCTTCGTTGCTTCTGGTCCGGGTTTTGGTGACTAGCAGTGGAGGCTCGCTACCTTCCCTTTTTCGCTCGGAGGGCTTGGTGTTTATACGGTCGGGGATGCTGTCCATTATGCTTTTTCAGCGTCGCGACTTCAGTCTGTTGACCTGCAGTCTAAGCTTCTTCGTCATGCTGGTGTCGTCTCTTTGGGGTCTGCGTTTGCCGCTGTTGTTGGTGTTTTTAATCAGACTTTAGAGGTTGATATCTTGAGTAATCCTAGTGAGATCACTGCCCCCAGACTTATGAAAAGATTGGCAGATATGTATTTCGCTCGAGTCGCTAGGGATGTCGCTTCTGTTTATTCATTGACACCACATCAGTTGGCCTTGTGGAGTTCTCAACAGGGTGCGCACAGTTTGGATTGGCTTCTGGTTGTCCCTATTTCAGGATTGGGTCAGACTATGAATAGTCGTACTTATCGTTGCGTGTTTTGCTACCGTTTAGGGGTGCCTTTATTCACCATGGATTACCCGTGCTCTGCTTGCTCGCGGGTCTTTGTGGGTAATATATTTGGGGATCATGCTGTTTCGTGTGCAGGGTTGGTTGACGTCAAGCATCGGCATAATGCTGTTCGTTAGGGGTGAGCAAAAATACCCGTCCCGGTTTAAGTACCCGGTCCCGACCCGGTACCCGAATTTTAATACCCGGTTTTTCCGGGTATTAACCGGGTCGGGTACCCGACCCGCTTTATTTTACATAAATTAGGGTCGGGTACGGGTATTGAAATTAGCAAATCGGGTACCCGGTTTGTACCCGGATCTCTTTATATTGTGCATAAAAATCCTACTAAACTTAATGTTTGAAGCTAAAAAAGTCGACACACTCGTACATTTGGTAGAAATCCATCATCCGACCCATAAGTGGACAAGCATTCGATTTCATTTGTATAACATTCAAGTTGCGCGTCCTTGAGTGTTGACAATTTAAAGTTGCAAATTAAGAAATTCCGGGTATGGGTACCCGAAATTAGGGTACCTTATTTTTCGGGTACCCGAAAACCGGGTATCCGGTTTATTTCGGGTCGGGTACGGGTATCAATTTTTAGCAATTTTCAAAGCGGGTACCCTGTTTTCGGGTACCCGAATAACAGGGTACCCGGTTTTGCTCACCCCTACTGTTCGTGACACGCTGGTTGACATCTGTTATCGGTCAGGGATCTCAGCTGGAAAGGAGGTTGACATTGGTATGATTGGTGCTGATGGCCGACCTCTTCGCCCAGCGGACATGCTACTTTATTCTTGGGACAGAGGGCGCGACGTTTGAGTCGATTTGACTGGGTTGTCGCCTTTGACTCAGACCGGATTGACCGATTTCGAACCAGGTAAGGTAGTGCGGGAAGCGACCCATCGTAAGCGTGCTAAGTATGAGGCTAGGTACGCTGCTTTGGGTTATGGCTTCCTTCCCTTTTCTTTCTCCTCTTTGGGGGAGTTGGAGCCCACAATTGTTGCTCTGCTTAAGCGGATCCAGCAGTTCTCCAGAACGCAGGATATCGGTGCGCAGGCTGCAGCTCATATATTTACTAGGATTGGTTTTTCCATAGCAAAGGGTGTGGGGGCTCAGATCGTCTCTCGGCTCCCCACCAATTTCTTGTAAATTATTATTGATTTTTAGTGATAATAATAATATATAGGGTTTTTGCGAAATCGTACCTTTAAAAGCTCTGATTTTGCGAAAACCTACCTTTTATAATATTTTTTGTGAAAGACTACCTTAAAAAAAATTCTTTGCAAACACTACCCAGTCTCCCAATTCCGTCTAACCTAACGTTTTCTTATACTTTGACTGTTAGTTGACAAAACTTTCCCTCCACACTAATATGCTAATCACTTCTTTTTCCAAAAAAAAAAAAAAAAAAAAAAAAAAAAAAAAAAATCTCTCCAGACCTAATAACAACGTTTTCCCTCCCAATATTTCACACCCAAATTGATTTGCAAAGAAATTTTTTTAAGGTAGTCTTTCATAAAAAATATTATAAAAGGTAGGGTTTCGCAAAATCAGAGCTTTTAAAGGTAGGGTTTCGCAAAAAACCCTAATATATATATATATATATATATATATATATATAGATATTAAAACCCGAAACCAAAACTTTCACACTAGGCATTCATTAATTGGATAACCCTAACTAATTACATAATGGAAATTATTAGCCAATTTATGGAAAATAATATAATTTATGGTGATTATGGTGGTAAACTAATTTATGGAAAATAATAGTGTTGCTAATAATATTATAGCAAAGATAAACGGACAATTTCATAAAATGAAAAACAATATAGATATACAGCCCGAGCGTCGGATTGGGCATGCAAACTAATACAACCTTAATCCAAGTTAAAAAAAACACTACGAGGTGTTTATTACTAAAAAAAATACTATAAGGTGTTTAAAGAAAGACGGAGGGAGGATATAACGGGTGTTTAGGAAAGACGGAGGGAGTATATAACAACAGTCGCATCACCCCCGGTTGTTTTGCCCCTAATATACTCCCCAAAAAAAAAAAAAAAGAAATTGATATGGCGTTTGCTTTGGATGTTATTAACAAAGAAGAGGAGGATTATGATAGCGATTACGAGGATTGCAAAGATGCGGTGTCTCACGAAGAATATCTCGAGTTGAAAAGGAAATATAAACTGTGGGTAAATTCATTTAGTACAGTCGGTACAGGGTTATTTGACACGAGTGAAGCCTTCAAATTGAAGTTGTGTGATTTGAGTTACATCGATTCACTGGTCGAGGAGTGCCGCGACAAAATGGTCATTCATACTTTCACTGCTTCAAGTCAACCCTGGGCTGAAACCAGCATGATTTGCTATGAGGGTGCTGAAGTGGGAGGACATTATGTCGAATGTGCTCGCCTAGCTATCCAAGAGTACAATAGCGTCATCAACAAGCCTGATAAACTCAAGATTGTGAGCATGCTCAAGGTCAATATTGCAACTGGGATGTTTTTTGAGCTTTTCATGACCTTTACTGCCAGCGACAGCGACACTGGACTAATCGGTACTTACCAGGCTGCTGCATTAGCTAAATTTGATTACCCTAGTTTTTGTCCCATAGACTATCACCTTGTCTTCCTCAGACATGTCGAAGCTGATAAGGTCCTTGCCATCGTCGAGGCTTAATGGTAATCCCCCCCCCCCCCCCCCCTACTTCCCTTATTGTTTACACATATAATGCAACTCTTAATTAGCTCCCTAGTTACCATTTTTTTTTTAAATCTGGGGTTTTTGTTCTTTAAACATGTGTTGGTTATAGCACTCGCGTTATTCCTGTCTCTCAATTTAGTCATTTTCCAATTGCTATGTGGACTCAAGTTTTTCTATTGCCGTGTACTATACCTGGGCAACGGGGGTGGGGGCAATGTCCTAGTGGTTAAAATTCTACGATCAAGTACATTTCGATCATCTCCTCAGACTGATCTTTGCAGGTTGAAGAGAAACATTTGCAGGTTTTACTTTGACTTAGCCCGATCCACCCCTTCCCTAACCTGTATTGACCCGCCCCTTTATTCATCTGCTTGTTTTCATGACCCTTTAAATCAGGGTCGTGTAACAGGTTTTTGGAGTAGCTCCGCCCCTTTGCCCAGGAGTCCTACTGTGGACTCAAGTTTTAGTACATCTCTTTGTTATGTCATTTTTTTTTACGGTATCTTCTTCACTACGGAGTATAATGCTCGTTTTTAAAAGTAAAAAATCTACTCCTGATCTTTTTTTTTAAACATGTGTTGGATCTTATGTTGTTGGAGCGTTGAAGTATTTTGTCATAATGTTATTTGTTAGTAAGTTTGACGCCATTGAAAAGTTATCCAATGATCAATTAGTATCTTGTTTTCATAGGATTGCGTTGCTTTTCCAAATGCATTTATACTCATTTTGGTGCTTCTAGTCCTTGGTTCATATCTTCATTTTTCTCCATGGTCTTGTCTTTCCATGAAAGCTATGTTATGTGACTTGCAATATGCCAATAAGTAAAGCATCAACTGACATGTAATTTCAGACATGAAACTGATTTCAACAAATTATATTTGGAATCAGCCATGCATATATTTATAAGTGACCTACAATTGAAACCCCTCTCTATATTTTTTGTTAAAAATTTCCCACTGTGAGACAGGGCAGTTGTACAAGGTAACATTTGGAGACTTGACTTTAGCCAGAATATGACATTTTTGTTTTTGAAGTAGTCAGGGTCAAGACTGTGATACGCACCCCTGTCTAGTAATGTAGCATGTCGGTATTCATCTGGAGAAGTTGTTTTAATTCATGTGCTCTTTCCTCATCCTTACTTTGGCTTATTTCAATATGTAACCTACTTTGGGCCAGGTCGTGACAAGATCTTTCCTTTTGTGCTCGATCAACAACAATATATTCGTAAGCTAATACAGATGCATATGCCTCTATCTTGCATTCTTGCTAGATGAGAAATTGAAGGGCAGGCAGCTCCTGAAACGAGTTGCTTTTATCATTTAACTTTGTTAAAGTTTATCAAGTTACTTTTTGGGGCATGCTTGGATTGGGAGTAATCATTAGGGGATAATGGAGGCTAAAACAAGTCAAAATTGGTACAAACGGTGGTGGTAGAGGGACGAAATAAGGGGTACAGTTTGAACTATTACCCACATCCCCCCCCCAGGGTATGTATTACTCCCATATGGGGGTAATGATTCCTCCTCGACCCTTATTTTCTCCCTCCACCACCACATTTTCTCTATTTTTCCCATTTTTAGCTCCTATCACCTCCTAATAATTACTCCCAATTTAAGCACGCCCTTGATAGTATGTTCTCTTTTCATGCTTGACCAATTGTCTAGTATTTTTGGTACTCTCTCTCCTTAGAAGCATGAAAGTGGATAGTGAGATGTTTGTGGTGATGATTTTATGTCTCCTAATTTGTCTCTTGGTCGTCAGTGTAATTCTGAAATATAGATCATGTGTTGTTAGTTGTTAGGAATGGTGGCTTGGTGTATATATATGTATAGCTGGCTTCATCTTATGGGGAAAGTTAAGTTAGTTAATTGTCAAATGGCAACGTTTTGAACTAGCTACGCTAATGGCCCTTTTGTTACTAAGCTAGACAATGCTTGAAATGATACTGATATTTCCCGTCTCAGTCCCAATTCTCGTTCTTTATTGTTTGGTGGTGGTGGTGGTGTTGATCCTGTGCCCCCCCCCCCCTCGACCCCCAAATCTTCTACTCCTGCTGATGACCTGCTAGTGCCCCCGTCCACCCCCAAATCTTCTACTAGTGCTGATTATTCTGTATTGAACCCGACCCCCAAATCTTCTACTGCTGATGTTGATGGTGTTGATTCTCTGGTGCCCCCGACCCCCCAAATCTACTACTGCTGATGTTGATGTTACTCGTAAAGAGGAGGTGGATTATGATAGCGATTACAAGGATTGCAAAGACATGGTGGTGTCGCACGAAGCTTATCTGGAGCTGAAAAGGAAGTACAATATGTGGATGGATTCACAGAGTATAGCCAAAAGAGGTGATAGAGGAAATATGGAATAGTCTAGAATAGAAGATTCTCCATAGATGAAGAATTTATTTTGCGTTTACGATGACAGTTGTGCTGTCTAGTTAGCTATACTATGATTGATTAGTAAGCTTAGACTTAGCTTTGAACTTATCATCAAGTAGCGAGTACATAGTCTCGGGACTATGGTCGTCGCACTAGCCGGAAAAGGAGAGCCGCTAAGGCGCTGAAACAATATGACAAATAAACAAATAACAAATAAACAAATAATGTGACAAAGGTAATTTTATTGATTTTGAATATTGGGTTACAATCTCTATTTTCTCCTCTGATTCGATCTCCAAATTTACTCGAAAAATGAATCTGATGACTTTGATAAATTTGGTGTCGATCTTGGGAGGGTCTCGTAGACTTGATCTCCTTTGAGACTTTGACGTTGTTGTGACGATTTGATCTGTTGAAAGAGGGTCGTTGCGACTTGATCTCCTTCGTTGCTTACTTCTTCTCGATGATGGACAACACGATGATTTATGTGTTTGACGTCTTAATCTTTGGAGAGATTTTGTGAAGAAATGTGTAGAAAATTTTTTTGAAGAAATGTGTAGAGAGTATTTGAGTCTCAGGGTTTTCTTTGTGTTTGGAGAAGATTTGTGAGTGGAATGTAGTGGGTTTTCTTTGTATGTTTTTGGTTTTCTCTCCCAAATGTGACCAACCCTGAGAAATGGAGTGGTGAGCTCTATTTCTAGGAATAGTGAGAGTAGGGTTTGGTTTCCTTTTTGGGCTTGGACTTGGTAGTCATTTTCATTAGTGTGAACCATTAATCAATGGATTTTCCACTAATAGAAAATAGATCGATTTAATAATTAATATGGGCTAACATCGAATTAGTTTAACCCGAGCTAATTACGGCAAATACTACCGTACCCCGGGGGTACCAAGAGAATGGTACCGCCTGGGCTCATTTACCTGGGCTTACAATTTGAGTTGGGCTAAAGTCTAATTTGACCCAATACTTCAATTAAAACCCAATCCATATTCTCTCCCCTTCCCCCTTTATTTTCCCTCTCCTCCCATACCCACCACCACCACCACCACGAACCATCTAACCACCGCCGGCCACCTTCACCGACCACCACCCCCACGCGACGCCACCACCACCATTCGGTGGGCGCCTCTCCGGCGACCCCACGGCGGACCCCATGAGCCCGCGCCATCGCCCCCATCGCCCTCCACTTACTCTTTTTCTCATTTTCTCTCTCCTCCTTCACTCCCTTCCCCAGCCCCTATTCTCGACCGCCACCACCCATAAACTCTCCCCCGTCCCTCGACCTAAGCTGCCGACCACACGCCCCACCATCATCCCCGCAAATAAGTAATGTCAAGGGAGATCGAAAAAAAGGGAGGGGATAATAGGGGAGAAGGAAGGGGCGGCGGTGTCATATGATGATTAGTTTTTGTTCTGGAATGAACAACTTTTGTTTCAAGATGATTAGTTTTTGTTTTGGGATGAATGATTTTTGTTTTGGGATGAATGATTTTTGTCATAGGATGGTTAGTTTTTGTCCTATGATGGTTGATTTTTGTTCTAATATGGTTAGTTTTTGTCCTAGGATGAATGGTTTTTGTTTTAGGATGAATGATTTTTGTCATAGGATGATTAGTTTTTGTTCTGGAATGAAACGACTTTTGTTTCAGGATGATTAATTTTTGTTCTGGGATGAATGATTTTTGTTTTGGGATGAATGATTTTTGTCATAGGATGATTATTTTTTGTTCTGGAATGAACGACTTTTGTTTCCAAATGATTAGTTTTTGTTCTAGGATGAATGATTTTTGTCATAGGATGGTTAGTTTTTGTCCTATGATGGTTGACTTTTGTTCTGTAATGAACAGTTTTTGTCCTAGGATGAATAATTTTTGTTTTGGGATGGATGATTTTTGTCATATGATGATTAGTTTTTGTTCTGGAATGAATGACTTTTGTTTCAGGATGATTAGTTTTTGTTCTAGAATGAATGAGTTTTGTTTTGGGATGAATGATTTTTGTCATAGGATGATTAGTTTTTGTTTTGGAATGAACGACTTTTGTTTCAGGATGATTAGTTTTTGTTCTGGGATGAATGATTTTTGTTTTGTGATAATATCTTTATGTTTTGCTTTTTTGTACTATAAAAATGATTTTATATTAAAAAAAAAAACAGTTTCTCTACCCGTCAAACACGATCACCGGCCACCACTAGTACAAGCCTGAACCTAACCGGCAAACACCACAAACCGACGGCGGCTGGGCGGCGAGCTCCTATCACCACCGTCGTCATCTCCTTCCTCGTAGTTCCTCCTCCACAATCGCGTGGGGGAAGGAGCGGTGTTTGGGGTTCTCCCGGGGTGGTAACGTCGAGGCCTCGCGGGCGTGGGGTTATCCCGAGGTGGTTGGGTCTGCCGGAGGCGGCCAGGTGGGGACGGAACGTGGAAGGGGGGGAGGGCCGTCGTGGGTTGCGCAGAGAGGAGGAGAGAGAATGAGAGTTGTGATTTTTTTTTTTTTTAGTTATATAATTGGTGTTGGGCCTGCAGACAGAAAGTGGGGAAACATTTTTTTTTTTTCTTTTTGGGCTCCGTTTGTTATTTGGGCCGCGCTTCATTTTAGACCCAGTGTTTCATTTTAGACCGGGGGGTACGAAATGAATGGTACCCCCGGTGTACCATAGACCCATTGGCTAATTACTGAAATTTAACGACAAGTCAATGATTTGACTTTTTTACCGATGACAATCCAATGTGGCACATTTGATAAAATTTTCGTGCCTACAATGTGGTCCTTACTCCTCCATTGTGAAAAGTACCACCATGTTTTTTGTACTCACGGGAATATGGTACAGAGCTTGTGAAGGTTTGAACCTGTAACCTTAAAGTTACCATTTTAACACTTCAACCCCCAAGGCAACTAATTTTTTTGATACTTTTATTAACAAAGTTATATATAAAGAATTTGAGATTTTTGGAGATAATTTAGGAAACAACTTTGGACGAGATAATCTGAATCATATCAAATCATTTTATTTTTGGAGATAATTTAGGAAGTAATATATATAGCCGCAGTATATTAGAAAATAACACATCTTGGGTTTGTTTCGTTTTAACTCAAAATACGGGTCAACGGGTGGGGTCAGAGTTAAAAAAAAAAGTGTGTTAAAAAGTAGTCGGTGTTAATATGAATTACAGTTCACAAAAACGGGACCCGAAAATAGCGGGTCACGGGTCATAAATTGTAATTCGTACATAAGCATAAAGTACTGAAATAAATTCGATATACTTATTAAATTGTTTTCATTGATTCAAACATAACCTCTCTAAGATGATACTAAATTAAACACGTTTCATTTAGTCTTAATTTTAGAAAAAGTGAGACAACGGGTTATCTCAAGTTTAACCCAAAAGAATACTGGTCAAAACGGGTTTGAGTTATCTATGGCCAGAACTTGATCAGGAAAAAAAAATGGGTATTAACCTTGAAGAACGAGTCACATCTGGTCGATTAAGTTTTTTACAGTCATAACATTTTGTGTTAATTATGAGTAATAAAATAGAGTTATAAACAAGTTCATATAACAACCAGTGTAATTTTGCATGGGCCAATAAACTAGTTGATTGAATGTGGTTAGACAAAAAGTGGGAGAGACCGACTTGAGAAGAAAATTACAGGATTATCCTTTTTGACACGTAAATTGTTGGCCGTTGGATCTGTATCATCCAACGGTTGATATCAGGACTCAATGACTTGGATAAATATTATCTTCTACTCCGTATATGTAACAACATTGTACAGTCGTACGTTTTCAAAAAAAAAAAAAAAAAAAAAAAAACATTGTACAGTCGCATTATCCCCCAATTGTTTTGCCCCATCAAAAAAAAAAAAAAAAACATTGTACAGTCGCATTATCCCCCAATTGTTTTGGCCCATCAAAAAAAAAAAAAAAAAAAAAAAAAGAAGAAAAAAAGAAAAAAAGTTAGGGTTTGAAGAGATCGAGGAAGCAATTGATATGGGGTTTGCTGTTTATGTTGGGCGTCAACCTTGTTGGGTAAGAGAGCGCCGGGTTCGTTCATTTGCCGATGCTGATTATCCAGTTGTAAAAAGCTATTACTTTAATGATGCTTCTGCTGCTGCTTCTGTTGCTTTGGGTAATCTGAGAAAGCGATATCGTTCTTGTTCCTGCCCAATGTGCACGGGCCATCACTTGTAAGGAATTCGGTGCGCAATGAAAGAAATGCCCAATGAGGCCGACTCATCCGAACAGGCCCAATGTGGTCGATAGAGCCAAAAGGCCTAAAGCCCACGCGTGCCATGCACGGGTCATGGAGCCACTTGCCATGAGTAGTATAAATACCCCTCATGGGGGCACAAGGAAAAGGGACACATTTTTGGGTGGATAAACACTCCACCCTCTCTCTACTTTCTTTCTCTACAACACAAAATACTACATCTAACTTAGGCATCGGAGGGGTCTTCCTCGGACACACCCCCGAGGCTAGCTACGTTTCTCTTGCAGGGGTCAGATCAGGGGTCTCATTTCCGAGGCAAGGCCAGGGCGTCTTCCCCTCCATCAACAAATACTTATTGTCCATTTCACACATGAACAATTGGCGCCGTCTGTGGGGAGCGCCAGCAAGAAGCCATTTCTACGTCTTCAACTCCTAAAGAGAAGCTAGCCACGTCAAAATATTGGTATTTCGTAGAGGTCGAGTATACATGTGTTTAATCTCCGTCTCTACTCACGAAATCTCAGATCTACTCGCATAAGTATGTTTGTAGAGTCCTTAGCTCACAAAAGTTACTTGATCTGGTATATTCGAGCATCCTATGAGTGAGAGATAGCCTGGCCAGTATCAAGCCTGGCAGTGAAGCCTGACGGAGTAGTATCAAGCCTAGCGGAGCAGTATCAAGCCTGGCAGAGAAGCCTGACGGAGCAGTATCAAGCCTGGCAGAGCAGCAACCAGCCTGACGGAGCAACATTCAGCCTGGCGGAGCAATATCCAGCCTGGCGGGCAACATCAAGCCTGACAGACAGCATGCGGTCTTCAGTTGGGTGAATTTGCACTTGTCAACAAAGTCAAAAGAAGTATTGAAAAGTCCGGAAGCTAGACGGAGGATACGGCTAAGGCCGACAGCTAGGCTAAGGCCACCATTCATAAACAAGGAATGCATTCGAGCGGACTAGGCAGATCTACAATTGAATGCAAAAGCTAAGTTCTATAACTTAATTAAATGTTTCATTGTTTTTTAGCAAAACTTTGGCAGGCCATAACTTTGCGCTGGAATGTCCGATTGTGACATAGTTTTTTTTGAAATCGCTTATCTCGACGAGATCTACGCCTCGGCAAATTCCCGAAGGGGATTTGCGATGGGTTTACCCTGGAAAAACGTCTTTAAAGGCATGATTGAGACTTTTAAAGATTTAACGCCCCTAAACAAGAAGGAAAACCGTGTTTAGAGCAAGGCATATTAAAAAATCTGTCACATGCTTTGCAAGTGCATTATAGAGTAAAGATTGTGTTCACTTACAACACTTTAATTGGTTGCCAATGAGCTTACCACAATTTATTGTATTAGTAGGTACAATCTCGACTAAAGGAGCACTTGATAGCGACAAGATCGACTATCTAATCCTGCAAGGACCGCCAAAGTGGATCCAGACAAGGAGTCAAAGAAAAAGACCCGAAATCAGGCATGACTTCTATAGTTGAACCCTGACCTGGGTAAAGAGCCTGCTGAAGCCTGGCGAGCATCCCTTCTCATAGCACACCACGAAGGAATAAGGGGCAGTGCGACGACTAAGGTCATAGGTCACTAAAGCCAAGATCCAGCCGGGGCTATTGAAAAGTCAGGGTGGAAATATGATCCAGCCAGGGCTATTGTGAAGCCAAGGCCCTGCATCAGCAAAAGCGGCCTCCAGACCCTGACATTAGCAGAGTTAGATACCGCCTCCAACCACGAAAGGGCCTTTAACTCTCATAAACGGAAGCTTCAATGACCAGCATAAGCACGGGCGACCACCAGACCCTGCAGAAGCAAAGGCAGCAAAAGCAGCCTCCAGGCCCTGCATCAGCAAAAGCGGCCTCCAGACCCTGACATTAGCAGAGTTAGATACCGCCTCCAACCACGAAAGGGCCTCTAACTCTCATAAACGGAAGCTTCAATGACCAGCATAAGCACGGGCGACCACCAGACCCTGCAGAAGCAAAGGCAGCAAAAGCAGCCTCCAGGCCCTGCATCAGCAAAAGCGGCCTCCAGACCCTGACATTAGCAGAGTTAGATACTGCCTCCAACCACGAAAGGGCCTCTAACTCTCATAAAGAGAAGCCTCAATATCCAGCATAAGTAAGGGCGACCACCAGACCCTGCAGAAGCAAAGGCAGCAAAAGCAGCCTCCAGGCCCTGCATAAGCAAAAACGGCCCCCAGACCCTGACGTTAGCAGAGTTAGAGTCCGGCTCCAACCATGAAAGGGCCTCTAACCCTCGTAAAGGGAGGCCTCAATAAGCAAGGGCGACCACTTGATCCTGTAGAAGCAAAGGCAGCCTCCATACGACAGCTTCTAGCGTAAAGAGACCCAGTTCAAAGACACCGCCTCAAGTATCAAATGACGCGCATCAACGCTGAAGCAAGAAAAAGGGATGAGGGGCATAAGTCCAAAGATTTGAAGCTTGTAATTCTTTTTCATCGTATCGACAAAAAGGAATAAGGGGCAAGAGATATCATGAAGGTAATGTCAAGGCTACCGGAAGGCCAGAGTTGGAGGTTAGACAACTCAGTCAAGGATATTATGAAGCCCTGACTGGAAGCTGACTACGGTCATAGGTCATAGAGACCAAATACCCAGTCAGGGATATTGTAAGACCCTGATTGAAAGCTGACTACGGTCAAAGGTCGTAAAGACAATACCTAGTCAGGGATAGTATAATTCCCTGGCTGAAAGCTGGCTACGGTCAAAGGTCGTAAAGACAATACCTAGTCGGGTATAGTATAATTCCCTGGCTGGAAGCTGATTACGGTCAAAGGTCGTAAAGACAACCCAGTCAAGGATATTGTGAAACCCTGACTGGAAGCTGACTACGGTCACGGGTCATAAAGACAATACCTAGTCGGGGATAGTATAATTCCCTGGCTGGAAGCTGACTACGGTCAAAGGTCGTAAAGACAACCCAGTCAAGGATATTATGAAGCCCTGACTGGAAGCTGACTACGGTCATGGGTCATAAAGACAATACCTAGTCAGGGATAGTATAATTCCCTGGCTGGAAGCCGACTACGGTCATAGGTCATAAAAACAATACCCAGCCAGGGCTATTGTAAGACCACAAAAAGAAGTCGTCAACCGGCCAGGAGGATAAAGACCAAGAAAGCCCGATCACAGCGTAAGCACCAACACGAAATCGAAGTTCGAAAGAAGCTGCGATTAAAGAGTTGTTCAGCCCCTGACACATCCCGCCAGGGTAAGCAAAATAACTGAAGGAGTTAAAGCGTTCAAACGAAAACCAAACTAGAAGCTGTTTAACCCTGACACATCCCGCTAGGGTAAGCAATTACCTCAAGCAGAAAGTACTAAGTTCATCATAATAGATCAGCCTGCCTAGCATCCACGAGATCAGGCCAGGGCTGCCTTCAACAAACTCAGTCAAGCATCCTCCAGCAGGACCAGACTGACACCGATCTGCAAGATAGCCATCGTCCATCCACAAAATCCGGCAGAGGCTAGGGAAGATCAGGTCAGCCCGCTGAGCATCCACGAGATCAAGCCAGGGCTGCTTTCCACAAGGCCAGCCTGACCAGGATCCACGAGATTAAGCCAGGGCTGCCTTTCAAGAGTTCAGTCAAGCATCCTTCAGCGGAGCCAGACTGGCAACTATTTCCAGCATCAGCCTGCCCAGGATCCACGAGATCAAGCCAGGGCTGCCTTTCAAGAGTTCAGTCAAGCATCCTTCAGCGGAGCCAGACTGACACCTATTTTCAGGATCAGCCTGCCTAGCATCCACGAGATCAGGCCGAGGCTGCTTTCCTCAAGATCAGCCTGAGCAGGATCCACGAGATCAAGCCAGAGCTGCCTTTCAAGAGTTAAGTCAAGCATCCTTCAGCGGAGCCAGACTGACATCTATTTTCAGGATCAGCCTGCCTAACATCCACGAGATTAGGCCGGGGCTGCTTTCCTCAAGATCAGCCTGACCTGGATCCATGAGATCAAGCCAGGGCTGCCTTTCAAGAGTTCCGTCAAGCATCCTTCAGCGGAGCCAGACTGACATCTATTTTCAGGATCAGCCTGCCTATAATCCACGAGATTAGGCCGGGGCTGCTTTCCTCGAGATCAGCCTGCCCAGGATCCACGAGATCAAGCCAGATCTGCTTTTCAAGAGTTCGGTCAAGCATCCTTCAGCGGAGCCAGACTGACAACAATTTTCAGGATCAGCCTGCCTAGCATCCACGAGATCAAGCCAGGGCTGCTTTCCACAAGGCCAGCCTGACCAGGATCCACGAGATTAAGCCAGGGCTGACTTTCAAGAGTTCAGTCAAGCATCATTCAGCGGAGCCAGACTGGCAACTATTTCCAGGATCAGCCTGCCCAGGATCCACGAGATAAAGCCAGGTCTGCCTTTCAAGAGTTCAGTCAAGCATCCTTCAGCGGAGCCAGACTGACACCTATTTTCAGGATCAGCCTGCCTAGCATCCACGAGATTAGGCCGAGGCTGCTTTCCTCAAGATCAGCCTGAGCAGGATCCACGAGATCAAGCCAGAGCTGCCTTTCAAGAGTTAAGTCAAGCATCCTTCAGCGGAGCCAGACTAACATCTATTTTCAGGATAAGCCTGCCTAGCATCCACGAGATTAGGCCGGGGCTGCTTTCCTCAAGATCAGCCTGACCTGGATCCATGAGATCAAGCCAGGGCTGCCTTTCAAGAGTTCAGTCAAGCATCCTTCAGCGGAGCCAGACTGACATCTATTTTCAGAATCAGCCTGCCTAGCATACACGAGATCGGGCTGGGGCTGCTTTCCTCAAGGTTAGCCTGACCAGGATCCACGAGATTAAGCCAGGGCTGCCTTTCAAGAGTTCAGTTAAGCATCCTTCAGCGGAGCCAGACTGACAACTATTTTTAGGATCAGCCTGCCCAGGATCCACGAGATCAAGTCAGGGCTGCCTTTCAAGAGTTCAGTAGAGCATCCTTCAGCGGAGCCAGACTGACAACTATTTTCAGGATCAGCCTGCCTAGCATTCATGAGATCAGGCCAGAGCTGCTTTCCACAAGGTCAGCCTGACCAGGATCCACGAGATTAAGCCAGGGCTGTCTTTCAAGAGTTCAGTCAAGCATCCTTCAGCGGAGCCAGACTGACAACTATTTTCAGGATCAGCCTGCCTAGTATCCACGAGATCAGGCCAGGGATGCTTTCCACAAGGTCAGCCTGACCAGGATCCACGAGATCAAGCCAGGGCTGCCTTTCAAGATTTCAGTCAATCATCCTTCAGCGGAGCTAGGCTGACACCTATTTACAGGAATCAACCCATCCACGAGATGATGCCGGAGCTTCCTCTAGAAGACCAGCATAGCATCCTTACGCATGATCGGGCTAGTTCCATCTGTCAGACAAGCCTGACCTTCATCCAACAGGGTCTAAACTAGTCGTTGTCTACAGGAATCAGCCCATTGCCCATCCACGAGATCAGGCCGGGGCTTCCGATGTCAAATCAGCCTAATATCTTTACGCAAGAATAGGCTGGAGTTGCCTGTCTGACCAGCATGGTCTTCATTCGACAGGGTCTAGACATGCATCTGTTCAGACGATCAGCCTGCCTAGCATCATCTGGCCATGCCTGCATTTTGCAAGATCAGGCGAACATCCTTTAGTAAGACAATTTATCTCCAGGATAAGTTTGTCAAGCATACGCGAGGTTATGCCAGGCTCTCTTGTTCAAGATTGGGTGATTATCACAGGTCATGGAACATCCGTCCAGGGTACAACCCTCACGAGAGACCAATTTGCAAGCTACAAAGCACAATTATGCAAAAGAGAACGCCGAAGAAAGGTACGAAACTATGCCACCGCTACATGACGGTGGCAAGTATGCACACACCTTTGGAGATAGTCATTAGATCGGAGTCGCATACGCGTATACAACTCAGATCGGGGCTATTGTTCCTGCCCAATGTGCACGGGCCATCACTTGTAAGGAATTCGGTGCGCAATGAAAGAAATGCCCAATGAGGCCGACTCATCCGAACAGGCCCAATGTGGTCAATAGAGCCAAAAGGCCTAAAGCCCACGCGTGTCATACACGGGTCATGGAGCCACTTGCCATAAGTATTATAAATACCCCCATGGGGGCACAAGGAAAAGGGACACATTTTTGGGTGGATAAACTCTCCACCCTCTCTCTACTTTCTCTCTCTACAACACAAAATACTACATCTAACTTAGGCATCGGAGGGGTCTTCCTCGGACACACCCCCGAGGCTAGCTACGTTTCTCTTGCAGGGGTCAGATCAGGGGTCTCATTTCCGAGGCAAGGCCAGGGCGTCTTCCCCTCCATCAACAAATACTTATTGTCCATTTCACACATGAACAGTTCTCTTGACGCAACCACCACTGATGATGATGTTTATCTGTTTTATGATGATACTGATATTTCCCGTCTGAGTCCCAACTCTCGTTCTTTGTTGTTTGGTGGTGCTCGTAAAGAGGAGGCGGATTATGATAGCGATTACGAAGATTGCAAAAACATGGTGTCGCACAAAAAATACCTCGAGTTGAAAAGGAAAAACAAGATGTGGGAAGAGTCAATCAGAAGTTCAAAAAGAGGATTATTTGATACGAGTGAAGCCTTGAAAATGAAGTGTGTTAATTTAAGTGACATCCTTCGACTGGCGGAGCAGTGCCTCGACAGAAGGGTTATTGATCTTTTCACTGTTCCTAGCCAACCCTGGCTTGATACAGGCATGATCTCATATGAGGGGTCTGAAGTCGAAGATTATTACGCCCAATGTGCTCGCATATCTATCGGTTTTTACAATTACTTCCTCTATAAGCCTGATGATGATAAACTCAAGTTTGAAAGCATGCTTAAGGTGTCTGTGGCACCTGGTCACTTTTTTGATGTTTACATGACATTTACTGCTACCGACACTGAAACTGGACTAATCGGTACTTACCAGGCTGCTGCAGCAGCTCAATTTCATCACCCCAGTTTCAAACCCACGGCCGTTCACCCTGTTTTTCTTAGACATGTTGAAGCTGATAAGGTCCTTGCCATCGCGGGACTCAATGGTAATATATTATAATCCCCTGCCTCCTACTTTGATTTTTCTTTACTTATTAATCCCGTATTTGTCAGTTATAATGTTTTTTTTTTTTTTGTTAGTAAGCTTGACGCAATTGAAAAGTTGCTGTATGTATGATCAATTAGCACTTTAGACAGAATTCTAAGGACCAAACAGAATTGAGATATTTGTATGTGTTGTATGTGTTGTTGATGAGTATATTGCAACCAACCATACAACAATTAACTCCCAACGCACATCTCCCTAACAATTAACCATACAACAATTAACTCCCAACGAATATCTCCCTAGCTACTTGATGTTGATCATTGCTCACACTAATCCTAGTATCTAAATTCATTGTGTCTTGGGACATTGCCATAGATCAGTTTCTGCCTTTACTCTCTCCTCGTTGTCAAACCAAATGAATTGAAAAAAATTTGAGGACAAGAAGCAAGCCTTTGCACTCCGACGCCGAGAACAACCACGATTTTCACCCTATATCTTCATGGTTCATGCAAATTAGTTTTCTTGGTTTTTATTGAAAAATTGGGGTTATTTTTTTTTTTAATTTGGGAATTGGTTTCTCTGGGATTTTAAGAAGTTGGAATTCTCCTGAATAATAAAATTGTGAAAATGGTCTTTTTTTCTTCTGGATTTTAATTTCGAAGAGTGAGTTTTCTGGGATTTTGGCACTTGAAAAATGGGTATATGTAAATTAGTCTTGGATATCTTACTGTGTTTTTAGATTGGGGATAAGTGTATTTAGGGTTTTGACTTGTTCTTGAATGGAAGATCTTGGTTGATGATGCCGAAATTCAAATGAAAGAGAGGTGGATTATTCCACCAATTCTTGTAAGAGGAGGTGGGTTTTTTTTTTTTTTTGATTTCTTGATTTTGTTGCAATTGATTCGTATTGTGTGATCTTGGAATATGCATTTTTGGGTGAATTTGATGATATTAAGGGTGTTCTGGATCGGGGTTTTGAGGATTTGTCTAATTTTGGTGGATTTGGGTGGTGTTGCGCCGGCGGCCGCGCATTGTTGCAGCTTTGGGTTGTGCAGGAGAAACAAGGATTGACAAGTGACAGATAGAGAGAAAAAGAGGATGAAAAGTCTCAACTCTCTATGAGCGTAACGACAGTTAGTCCACGAGACCCTTAACGATACAAATAAAAACTTCACACCCCAAACGAAAAAATTGTTGAAACATTAGACACTATTTTGAAGCTTTAACTCTTCAATTGCTAGTAAGTGGAGACTTTTTGTAATTGTTAAAATTGTTAGGTCATATGATTGCATCATCGTCTGGATGCAATCATCGTCTGGATGCAGGGTACTATGATTGCACCCAGCACCCTATGATTGTTAAAATTGTTAGGTCATATGATTGCACCCAGCACCCTATGTAATTGTAATTGTAATTGTTAAAATTGTTAGGTCATATGATTGCACCCAGCACCCTATGATACTGTGGCTGACATCATCGTCTGGATGCAGAGTACTATTAGTGGTGGTTTGACAAATTCTGGAGATCGTGTCGGAGAAGACATATGGAGTCCAATAGTGCTGCTAAACACATGGCAATGTTGGTAGTTCGAATTCTGGGTAGGGGCGCCTCTTGAATGTACTTTATCTTTTAAAAAGACCAAATTTACAATGTGACTCTCATATCCTAGTTATTTATGGTAAAATATTGAAATCTTATCTTATGCTGTACTCCGTATATTAAAAGCTGTGGCAACGACCACGTTCGACATGCCTTTTAAAGTCCACTTAAAAACCATTTAAAATGTCTTTATGGTAAATAGTGTCCGTTTAGCTAAACTCTAACTTCTCCAGAATTAGTTCCTAGAAACAATTTCTACATAAATTATAAGGTGTTTGGCAACCACAATAGAGATTCAATTCTGAGAAACAAAAGCTGTTGGATTTCTCTAAGAGGATAAAATCAAATAAATGAATTTTATTTATTTTAGTCTTCAAATTGTTCTTGTCAATGGAACAGCATTAGAGGATTATCTCTCTCATAAAAGTACCAAGGGTTAGTTCGTGTGGTTTGAGCATAGAGGAGGCATTCGGGATTGGTTATATCAACCGGGGTTCTACAGTGCAGAAGAGGTTCGGTGTTGTGTAACCTGGAGGGTGACCGCCATGAGGAGCTTGCACCGTGGCTCGGCGAAATCGGCTTTAAGTTCAGAGATACTTAGTGGTCTCGGCACAACAATTTCGTTACTTCGATCCGATCAGATAAGTCAGATTAACTCCTTTATTTCCAACAATATCTTCCTCTTATTCAATTCGGTAAAATTGGGGATTAGGTTACATCAATTGTCCAAAAAAAAAAATTACAACAGATTCCTTGAATCACCTTATATATTAGAGCTTGACATAATCTTTTTGGGAAGATAAAATGGTAAGTTGTTGACCATGTGAGGAGGAGAGAGAAAAAGATTTGTGAGGATTTGGCAGAACAAATGAGAAACAAAAGTAGAAGTTGGGAGCTCCAAACTGGGGCTTTAGTCAAATACTCCGTTGATTTGTAGTCAAATAGATTTGTAGTCGGTTCAATGAACTGTCATATGTACAGTGTACTATTATGATGTGATAATAAGCTTGCAAAGCGTACTCAGCCGAGCTTTTTTTTTTTTTTTTTTTTTTTTTTTTGACAAAGTGGAAAGCCGAGCTTCTTAATTTGTAAAGAAATAAAACAAACTTTGTAAAAATAAACTAGAATGATGCATTGTTGTGGAAACTAAGTCTCTTGGTCCTCAGTGTCGTAATTCTGAAATATAGATCATGTGTTGTTAGTTTGTTACTTGTTAGGAATGGTGGCTTGGTGTACATATATGTATAGCTGCCTTCATCTTATGGGGAAAGTTAAGTTAGTTAATTCTCAGATGCCAACGTTTTGAACTAGCTACGCTAATGGCCCTTTTGTTACTAAGCTAGACAATGCTTGAAATGATACTGATATTTCCCGTCTCAGCCCTTTTG
This sequence comes from Spergularia marina, assembly GCA_963680865.1. NCBI lineage: Eukaryota > Viridiplantae > Streptophyta > Magnoliopsida > Caryophyllales > Caryophyllaceae > Spergularia > Spergularia marina. Next base: position 5,453,388 of record OY804545.1, on the reverse strand, counting down.
GCCTAATTAGATTTGAAACAAATTCAAAATGATTTGACATAAATCCAAATTCTCAAATTCTTGAGTTCCCAAACATGGGATTTGTGTCAAATTTGGATTTGATAATCAAACTCATGTTTCCAAACGCTACCTATGAGAATTTGAGTGACGTCCTTGAAATAGCAAAGCAATGCCGCGAGAGAAGGATCATTCAAATTTTCACTTTTCCCAATCAACCCTGGAATGATTCCAGCTTGATTTCCTACGAGGGGGATAAACCGCAAGACTATCAATCCGACTGCGCTTGCATAGCCGTCCTCTATTACAATAGCGTCATCGACAATCAATTAGGTATTTGGATCACAATCAATTATCAATTAAGCGGCCGAAATGTAAGAATCAAATCCGGATTTAAGAATCAAATCCAGGTTTCCAAACACACTCTTAAGGCCATTGAAATTTTTAGGTTGAAAGCTTTCAATTTGCGTGGAATGAGAAGTCACTAAAACATACTCCCTCCGTTCGCCTTTAAAACGCGTAGGGGCGGAACACAGTTTTTAAGAAAAAGAATAATAAAGAATGAGTTTTAGGGTCCACTTGATGTAAAATTACAATGTAAGGGTATACCCCACTTGCATTTTCCATAAAGAAATGAATAAAGTAGGGGTGTTTTGGTCTTTACATGTACAAATAAGGAAAGATTCCAAGTATGAAGTTTAAAGATGAACGCCCAAAATAGAAAGTAAGAAGTTTATAAGCGAATGGGGGAGTACAAAATGTGGTGTATGTTGCAACATGCTAGCGAATTCTACTCGAGAAGCTATTGACAGGCAGTAAACATGTCAGGAGCTCGGAACTCTTCGATAGTTTCGTAAAAATTGTTGGTCCTGACTCGTGAACCAATGCAAACCCAGTCGAAGACCCCAGTCGTGAAGGTTTTAGAGCCTACGAACACAAATGTAGACATGGAGTTATTATTGAACGCAGTCCAAGACTATGGATTGTGTCCATAGTATCACAAATTCAGTCGAACAATAACAACAGTTGGCTATTTTAGCTGAGTTGGTTGGACCACCCATTTAGTGAATTTTTTTTCGAAATAGGGCTCAAAAAATAAATATTAAACAAAATGGGTCGGATTCAAAAACGTTTAATGTTATGGGGTGCACGTCACCCCATTTCAGGTTCGGGACAAAACCGCCATTACCACTGGCGGTTTTACTTGTATTGAACAGTGAATATGAGTTTCAGGGGGTGATTTTGGGCAATTGTAAAACCGCCATGGGGGGTAGCGGTTTCACTTCAAGTGAAACCGCCACCCTCAATGGCGGTTTCACACTCGAACCGAGTATGGGAATTGTGGCTTAATTTTTGTATGAAGAGTGAAACCGCCATGGGGGGTGGCGGTTTCACTTCAAGTGAAACCGCTACCCCCCATGGCGGTTATAGTTTTTTTTTTTTTTTTCAAATACTTGTATCGGGGTTCTCCACCCCCCAAATCACCCGACGCCTTACAAAAAAAAAAACCCCCGACTCTCAACCTCAACTTCTCTCTCCAGCCCACGTCCCCATCCTCTCCGGCCGCTGCTTCGCCCCAATCCCGCCGCTGCTCCCGTCGCTCCGTCCTCTCTCGCTGCGCCGCTGCTCCGCCCTCTTTTGTACCAATTTCTTTAAGGTAATTTCATTTCTTCTAATTGTACCAATTTGTTTTAGGTAATTTCAATTCATTAGTTTAATTGTTTGATTTTTTAGTTAGATTACTAATTTATTGAATAATTTGTTTTGTTAGTATTGATAATAATTTGCATATTCATGGTATATGATAGAAGTTGAATTTTTAGGGTTTTGTTTAATATTGTAATTAAACCACACTAATTTAGGTTAATTTAAGTTCATTGAGTTGTTTTTTTTTTATGTTAGTATTATGCTTGAGTTTAGTTAGTATTATGCTTGAGTTTAGTTATATATTTAATCCAATTTAGTTAGTATTATGCTTGAGTTTAGTTATTAAAATTCATAAGTCGATTTTTAGGGTTTTGGTTAATTGAAGATTTATGTTAGTTGAATTTCTTAATTAAATTAGTTTATTTTTCTCATTATAGAATGGAAATTACGGGATATCCTTTGGTATGTTATTGGGATGGAGAAATTGTTGAAGCTAGTGGAAATGTTTGTTATAAGGGTGGAAATGAGAGTTTTGTATTTGCTAGTACTAGTATGACTTATAATGACTTCATTGGGGAGATTTGTGAGGCAATGAAAATCAATAGAAAGAGTGTTTCATTGACGGTGAAGATGAAGTATCCGAGTGCCGGGTGTTATAAGGTTGTACCCCTTAATAATGATCGTTCTTTACTTGCTATGTGGGCAATTGTTCGACACTCAAAGGTTCCTTCTATGGACATTTATGTTGAAGTGGGAATGCTAGACTCTAGAAATGTATTGGCAACAACGATTTCAACAACGCCCAATACTTCTCTCACATCAATGAGATTTGGGGATGTTGTGCAATATGTTTCCATTGAAACCAATAACATAAATAAGGGGACCTTGAACGAGGATTTAGAAGGAGATGAGGCGGAGGAGGAGTTGAATGTTGTTGAACGTATGATTGATGATGAAGATGAGAATGATGATTTGGTTGGGAAGAGTGCCCCACATTTAGAATTCAATATGATTCATGAAATTGATCAACAACATGTGAATGCTTGGAAAACATGGGTCAATGAAGTTGAAGTTGAGGTTGGTAGGGAGTTTATAGTTGGTCAAAGATTTCCAAATAAAGCTGCTTTGATAGAAAATGTAACTTTGTACTCTGTACAACGTAACCAAACTTTCAAAGTGCCTGAATCCAAACCCCACACTGTCACTTTCAAGTGTAGTAGAATACCAAACCCATGCAATTGGAGGCTTAGGGCATCACAAAAACAAGAACAGTTTTCAGAAGCCTTCACCATTGTCACTTATCTTGGGCCTCACGAAACTACCTGTGTTGGTGACGTTATTCCACGCGACCATATGAATTTGAAACGTGGATTCATTAGTGAAGCTATTAAAAACCTTGTTGCCAAGGATTGGTCCATTAAAGTCCCAGTTCTTATTGAATTTATCAAAGATAAATTCAATTATACTATCTCATATATGAAGGGGTGGAATGCTAAACAAAGGGCAATTGCAAATTTATATGGTGATTGGGATGAATCCTACACTTTGCTTCCTCACTTCATGCAAGCAATGAAAGAATCCAACCCGGGAACTGTTGTGCATTTTGTGAATACGCCAACATGCAAACCTAATGAGGAAACTTTCTTTCGAGTGTTTTGGGCATTTGGACCATCAATTCAAGGTTTCAGCCATTGTCGCCCTCTTATAACTATTGATGGCACTCATTTATATGGGAAATATAAGGGTACTTTACTTATTGCAATGGCAGTTGATGCTAACGACCAACTTTACCCACTTGCTTTCGGTATTGTTGAGAGTGAAAATACCAATAGTTGTCCTTGGTTTATGGCATGTATAAGGAGATTCGTGACAGATAGAAAAGGTCTTTGTGTTATATCAGATAGACATGATGGCATCAAAGCTGCTATGAATGATGAACACATCGAAATGACTGAGTCGCATGCCTACCATAGATTTTGCATGCGTCATGTGGCATCCAACATCAACACAAAGTTTAAAAGTAGGGATTTGAAAAACTTGTTTGGTTGGACTGCCACACAACATCAGAAGAAGAAGTTCAATCGTGGTTTCAATCGAATGGGTGAAATAAATATTGATACACGACGATATTTGACCAAACATGGTTTGGAGATGGAGAAGTGGTCAAATTATCATGACGGTGGGTTCAGGTATGGTATAATGACTACCAATATGGTGGAGTGTTTCAATGGAGTTTTGAAAGGAGGCAGATTCTTACCCATCGTCGCACTTGTGAAATTGACATTTTATCGAGTCAATGCGTACTTTGTGGAGCGGCGTGAGAAGGCAAAACAAAGGCTTGAAGAGAGACATGCATATTGTAAGAAAGTAATGGATGTCATTGCTGTCAATTCTGAGAAAGCCGCACACCATACCGTTGTGGCATTTGATAGAGGACTGTTTCAAGTGACCACTGGGTCGGGCCATAGAGGTAGTGGAAAAGGGAAACATAAGCATACTGTGAATGTTGTGACTAAAACATGCACTTGTAAAAAACTTGAAATTTACAAGTACCCTTGTTCACATGTACTTGCCGTTTGTAGTTCAATGGGTTTAAGTACAAATGCATTTGTGGATGTGTTTTACACTAGTGGTGAGTATTTGGGGTCATACGCACCCAAATTTCGACCCATTCCGGATGAAGCTTATTGGACACCTCTTGATGGTCCTAAAATCCTTGCTAATAAGGATATGAAACGTGAACCGAAGAAGAAGGGTACGAAGGATAAGTCACATTCAAAGCGATTGCGTAATGAGATGGATGAAAAACCACCATCAAAATCATTATGTGGCATATGTCGTCAACCCGGTCATAACAAAAAAACTTGTTCTTTAAGAGGGTAACATTTTTTGTTGATCTTTATATTATTGTGAACTGATTTTTGCCTAATCTTTTTGTGTAATATTTTAACTCTCTTCTATTTCTTTTTGTAGCTCTCATGGAGGCGGATCTTCATCCGGGACCGATCGAACCGTCTCTTCTCAAACTGCAAGACAAACACAGGAGTCAAGCAATTTGGGACGGAGAGGAGGTGAGTTCGCTTAGATGTAGAACTCACATAAAATGGCATGGCGGTTATCGTCCTAGTAAGCGGGTAGTTAAATTTATTAGGAAAACCCAGTTTTATGGGGCGCATAGAGTAGCTAGTGTTAAGTTAGATCAGGATTTAATAAGTGCGTTAGTAGAAAGATGGAGGCAAGAAACCCACACTTTTCACTTAACCGTTGGGGAGGCCACTATCACCTTGCAAGATGTGCAAGTTATGTTAGGTTTGAGGATAGATGGAAGAGCTGTGACGGATGAGATCCATCAAGATTGGCAAGGATTAGTGACTAAATTGTTGGGAATAGCACCGGGGGGAAGTTTGAAGGGAACTTCTTTGAAAATTTCTTGGTTGATGACCCATTTTAGTTATTTGCCCAACGGTATGGACGATGCCGTATTTCATTGCTATATTCGAGCGTATCTTCTCATTTTGTTTGGTACCGTTCTATTTCCCGATAAGAGTGGGGATGTGGTTCAAGTAATCTATTTGCCATTGTTAAGTGATGTCAGTAGATTGGATGATTACTCGTGGGGAAGTGCGGTACTAGCAACATTGTATCGTAACTTGTGTCGAGGGTGTTGTAAGGATGCATTAGAGATATTCGGACCTCTTATTCTTCTTCAGTTGTGGTCTTGGGAACGTATTGCTATAGGACGTCCTATGAACATGGGACCATTAGAATATGAGGATGAGGATGAGGATGAAGATGAGGATGAGGATGGGGATGAAGATGAGGATGAGGATGAGGATGAGGATGAGACTATAGCTAGTCCATTTGGGTCACAACATATCTATGGGAGAGATGCATTAGGACGTAAGTGGCTTATGATCGATCGGCGAAGAGCTGATGGGATTTTCTCTCTTACCGCTTACAGAGATGCATTTGATTGTATGACTCATGATCAAGTAAGTTTACTTATCTAATCCAATTTTTTGTGACTTTATAAGCATGAAAATAATTTGGTAATTTACTTATTTATTTGTTTTATTTTAGTTTATTTGGCAGCCTTATACAGCGGATGTCATCTCAGCTCTCTCTCCGATTTGTTCAAAGGATGAACAAGATTGGTGTGTTTTGGCTCCTATGATCTGCTTTGACATTGTAGAGTGGCATTGTCCAGATCGGGTAGTACGCCAATTTGGTTTGAAGCAAACAATCCCGGTGGACTGTGATACTTCGGTGGCTCTTCATAAATTGGATAGGAGAGGAAATCGGAAGGTAAGCTGGAGTGAAATCCACAATGTCTATATCGATTTATGGCGTAGGCGTCGAGAGAGGGTGGTGGCTAATATCGATGTAGATGATGGCTTGATGGATTACAATGATCCGTATATGGTTTGGTATCGAAACCATACTCGTCGTATCATTGGAGCTGTTAAACAATCTCATGGTGGCCCGGTTTCCTACCATCCTTCTTCTCCCTCAATTCAATTGCTTGTAAGTATGATTTATCGTTATTTCAGTTTTATTGAATAGTAAGCATGTTTAGGAAATAATTAGTGCAATGTTTTGATTTTTGTGATTATAGACTCAAGGTTTTGCAACTCTACACATGAGGTGTGAGCATGACCTTCAAGCTGCACTCAATGACGCATCTAGTGTTAATTTTGTCCAAACTTTAACCGACATCCGCAAACATTGCTCCGAATGTCTCGAGAAGGTGGGATTTTCACATCTTATCCAACAATCTCAAGAACAACCAAGTGCAAGTTTGGATGATCATTCTCCTCTTATCCAATATATGCGTCGACGTAGAGTTGGTTCTCCTATGACACCAATTATGGAAGGCGACACTCCGAATTCTTCCTCAAGCCAACCCGCTTCCTCAATCCAACGTCGAGCTACACGCCGCCGCCACCTAGCGGATGATTAGCTATTAATATAGTAGTTTGTAATGTATGGAAACAATTTTATGTTGTATTCGACTCTTTCAAGTTTGTAAAAGACGTTTTAAGTTATGAAATAAGATACCATGCCATTTGAGTTCTCATCTTGGGTTGTTATTGGTGTTATTGAACGATTGTGGTCGTGGCATTTTGGTTTGGGTTTGTTTGAGTTGCAGGTGAAACGGAAAAGAGGGAAAACACCTTCAAAAAAAAAACAAAAATATAAAAACGCCACGGAGCACAGCGGTTTTATAACCACAAAAACCGCTGCTCTCAGTGGCGTTTTCATCACAGATTCAAGTAGTATGAAAATTGGTGGCTTAATTTTTGTAAAGGGTGAAACCGCCATGGGGGGTGGCGGTTTCACCTCTAGTGAAACCGCCACCTCCCATGGCGGTTTCACCCTTTTACAAAAATTAAGCCACCGATTCCCATACTCAGTTCGGGTGTAAAACCGCCACTGAGGGTGGCGGTTTCACTTGAAGTGAAACCGCCACTTCCCATGGCGGTTTCATCACCGAACTGAGCTATGAGGAATTTTGGCTAAGGTGAAACCGCCATGGGGAGTGGCGGTTTCACTCAAGTAAAACCGCCACCTCCCATGGCGTTTTCACCTTAGCCAAAATTTCTTCCCAGTCTCAAAGTTACTATTCAAGACGCTTAAAACCGCCAGTGCCACTGGCGGTTTTGTCCCGAACCTAAATGGGGTGACGTGCACCCCATAAGATTGAACATTTTTCAATCCAACCCATTTTGTTTAATATTTATTTTTTGAGCCCTATTTCGAAAAAAAATTCCCATTTAGTTGCGTGAGGTCTTTATTTGGACTCTCAACAATAATAACAGTTGGCGTGGATTGGGCACGCAAATTAGTACTCCTACTCCTTCGTCTCCCTTTAAACGCCCCGTTAAACACCCTATTTCAAAAGTTATTAGGTATGGTAAAGTTTCACCACATATCTACACTCCACTATCTTCAAAAATAATAAACAAATCACCCAATATCTCCAAAAATAATAAACAAATTGCCTACTATCCCCAAAAATAATAAACAAATTACTCACCATCTCTAACAATAATAAATAAAACATTAATTATCATCAATAATAATAAACAAATCGCCTATTGTCTCCTACTCTCTTTATTCGCCTTTAAAACGCGTAGGGCCGGAACACAGTTTTTAAGAAAAAATAAAGAATGAGTTTTAGGGTTCACTTGATGTAAAATTACAATATAAGGGTATACCCCACGTGCATTTTCAATAAAGAAATGGATAAAGTAGGGGTGTTTTGGTTTTTACATGTACAAGTAAGGAAAGATTTCAAGTATGAAGTTTGGCGAACGGGGGAGTATATAACAACAGTCTCGTCACCCCCGATTGTTTTGCCCCCAATACTCCAAAAAAAATAATATAACAACGGTCTCTTCACTCCCAGTTGTTTTGCTTTGGATGTTATTGATAAAGAAGATGAGGATTATGATAGCGATTACGAGGATTGCAAAGACGGTGTCTCACGAAGAATATCTCGAGTTGAAAAGGAAATCTAAACTGTGGGTAAATTCATTTAGAGTGTGTTTGGAAATAAGGATTTGATTATCAAATCCAAATTTGACACAAATCTCATGTTTGGAAACTCAAGAATTTGAGAATTTAGATCTGAGTCAAATCCTTTAGAATTTGTTTCAAATCTAAGGCAAAAAATAATGACACATCAAAAGGTGTCATTTTGAAATCTCACCCTCCCCAAACATTTGATTTATATTTGAATTCCACATTCTCAAATGATGGAATTAAATTTTTGTTTCTAAACACTATCTTAATACAGCCGATACAGGGTTATTTGACACGAGTGAAGCCTTCAAATTGAAGTTGCGTAATTTTACATCCATTCACTTGCCGAGGAGTGCCGCGACAAAAGGTCATTCAAACTTTCACTGTTCCAAGTCAACCCTGGGCTGAAACCAGCATGATTTGCTATGAGGGTGCTGAAGTGGAAGGACCTTATGTCGAATGTGCTCGCCTAGCTATCCAAGAGTACAATAGCGTCATCAACAAGCCTGATAAACTCAAGCTTGTGAGTTGTGAGCACGCTCAAGATCAATATGGCAACTGGGATGTTTTTTGAGCTTTTCATGACCTTTACTGCCTCTGACAGTGACACTGGACTAATCGGTACTTACCAGGCTGCTGCAGCGGCTCACTTTCATAACCCCAATTTTTATCCCACTCTCGTTCGCCTTGTCTTCCTCAGACATGTTAAAGCTGATAAGGTCCTTGCCATCTGCGAGACTTAATAATAATCGTCCAAATATTTATGTGTTATACTCCGTATCTATTTGCTAGTTAGCACCTTTTATGTTAGTGTTTTGTGACAAATTATGTTTATGTGGAACTCGAAGTCATTACAAAGTACAACATGTCGGGTTATATGTTGCGAATTCAATGAGTGAAGTCATTGAGATCGAGGTAGTATTCGTGACATGAGCTTCAAACTCCACTGCCAGCCCTGTGTAATGACTAGTGAGTGAGCTCACAGAGCTTGCAAACAGTGCGAGAGTACTGGACAAAAAGATTAAACCGAAAGCGTGATTCATACGGTCTGTGTAATGTATACAGAGGAGCAAAATTTCAGTAATTAAATAGTCACCCGTTTACTAAGCGGGATGTCCTGAGTTCGATTGTTAGCTCTATGAATCCTAAAGATTGATGTGATAATTTCGTAATGAGTCTTAGCTGGTACATGATAAATCACAACAAAATACCTTATTTTGAGCTGAAAATCACGAAACAAGACATAATTTAATCTCGAAGCTGGATCATAATTTCCCATAATTCAAACTTCAGGAAATTTCTCGGCCACTAATGTTCTTGTAGATGAACTCCCTTTAATAGAGTTCAAGACTCTGATGCCATTGCATATATATGTATATATCCTGGCTAGAGTAAAGCTAGGCTCTCCTGGTAAGGAGCCATGTCCCAGATATCGATAGCTTCACATGCTTGGAATTCCTGGATTTCTCCACTATGAGGATCACAAGCCCTCAAAGGCGAATCATCTTCTGATTTTGTTTTGAACAACAATCTCCCGCCTGCATCAATCCCCAACAGGCAGAAGTACCGATACTGAAACCAGTAGTCTTCCTTTACATGAATTTTCCGGAAAAATGTCCAGGGACCGCAATCACCATACTCCTTCATGATCCATATATTCACTGCAAAATTATTGCCAACCTCAATTGTCTCCCAAACAGAGAGCATGTCATTGCAAACCAGGGTTTTGAAGCAATCGTAATTAGGAGAAAACTGGGATTTTGGGGGTAGATTCATGTAACAAAAATTAAGGTCATCCAGATTGAAACACAGCAGAGTGTAATCTCTTTGTTTTATATCTATGCATACCCAATGGAGTGACCCGTTAAAATAAGTCCCATAGTCTTTATTCAACCCGCGTTTCCATGCAATAGGTTTGGTGCCAATCTCAGTCCAAGAACTTGTCTTCAAGAAGTAAACATATACATGATCCTCCCCAATTTCATCTTTGCAAATTACAACCACCATGTACTCGTTATTTCTCATGGACAACCCGAACCCCATCATGAAGTTGTCATGAAAATGAGTGAAGATAGAAGCCTTCCACGGAAAATCAACCCTCTTGAATTTTCTAACAGAAGGATTCCATATACATATGAAGAATTTCCCAAGACCCCAATCTTCCCCTGATATTCCAAGTGCACATTCGTCCACTGGAAGATAGAAGCATAAAATACCATTGCACGAACCAACAATCTTCGAAAAGTAAAAATCAACAGGTGTTTCAACCCTAGGGATGTGGTAGGCTTGAATCTTATTAGAAGAAAATGATTCATCATAAAGCCAGAAGTTTGTTGTCTCGTAATTACAACTTTCCCCAACTTGGTAGCCAACCCAACGAGGACCATTATTCGCATTGAAGTTAAGAAGATGAAGTTTGTGAAATTCAAGATCATGGGTTATACGAGTATACCAGGATTTAGAAACGCACCGGAATCGCACAAGGGATTTTGACGGTAGCCTTGAAAGGATGTCATAGAGCAATACATCTGGTATATGAATATGAGAGCAGTAGTCATTGGATTTAGGAGAGCAAGATAATTTTTCTGGCAATGGTGAACTATCCATGCTCTGCAGATAGGCAAAAACCAAGATCGGATGGCACCTAAAAGAAGGAAACCATGTTAATTTTCAAATCCACACACTTCAGCATCACAATCAGCACTCAATGGGACAAACATCTACTTCAGAGAAAACAAGAAATCAGGCATGTCCAAAGTAATACTAGTATAAGATAGGTTACAGCAGTTACAAATTATTTGGATATATACCAAGACCGGAGGGAAGGGGATGGGAGGGAAAGAGAAGAAGAATTTTCATTCTCCCTCCAAATAATGGAGAGATTGAGTTTATTGAGGGACGGAAAATGGAACCCTGAAATTCCCTCCCTTCCCCTCCAAACCATTATCCAAACACGGGAATTCGCTTCCTTTCCTTACCTTCCAAATCCCCTATCCAAACAAGAAGATAATCTATACAATCCAGCCCATATTAACTCTTTACACAACATCACAATGTCAACCCAACAAGGTACTGTCCATTATGTTATGTCAATCAAACACTAGCTCGGGCTGCTGCTTCTTTTTTTTTTTTTTTTTTTTTTTTTTTTTGGCTAAGGTCGCATATTCCGTATACTCCATTATAGACACTAGCTCTCTATGCACTTTAATCTTAACAACTTTAAACCCGCACAAGCATTGTACATGAAAGCAAGTATCGTATAGCTGACTCCCAACTTCCCAAGTACCCCCCCCCCCCTTCACCTTCCCACATAATATGCAAGAAGCTAACATATGGGAGCAGCCTACATTAATGTTATTTCCTAAAAAAAACCCACATAAACCGATCCCACTCCCCCAAGGCCCCAACATTCTCATCCCCTGCAGTTTCATAATTTCATTGGACGATTAACTTCCCACATCCAACCAAACAACGGTTTCAAGCAGCAGGGAACAAGGAATTCAACCACGATGCAGTAAATAGCTGGCTAACACTATTTTAACAACTGAAAACCCGCACAAATGTTGTACATGAAAGCAAGTATCGTATAGCTGACTCTCCAGTCTCAAGTACCCCCCCCCCCCCCCCGGCACCCCCAACACCTTTCCACATAATATTCCAGCCGCTAACATATGGGACCAAGCCTACATTAGTGTTATTTCCAACCCACAACCCACATAAACCCATCCCACTCCCCCAACACTCACCCCCTACAGTTTCATGGGACGGTTAACTTCCCACATCCAACCAAATGACGGTTTCAAGCAACAGGGAACAAGAAATTCAACCACTATCGCTAACAAATTGCACTTGGCTAACAAATTTTTGGTTTTTTTTTACAAAGGATACATCTTATCTAACACTTTCTTGCACCAGTAAATAACGTGACATCGCAACAAAGAGGCAACATCATGATATAGTACTTACCATTCAAAATGATCTTCCCCTTAGAAATCGTGACTCACAATTTTATGGTTGAATTCCTCAAATCATCATCAAACCAGACATCGAAAATCCCATTCAAATAGCTACTACTCCGTATCATCATTATGAAAATTGGCACAAATAAAACAACAATTTACAGAAACCCCATACTGAGATATCATCATCAAACAGAGAATGATCACCATTTTAACAAAACTGACAAATTCCCATCCACAATTCCCAAATAAAATGTTAGATAATTATGCGTCATATGCAAACTAAAATCACCACTAAAAGCCAGTCATGCAAAAAGACAGTGTCTTTAAAAAAATTACACACTCCCTCCGTATGTATCGTAACTCGTAAGGTTATTTACATTTGGTTTGAATCACGTAAATAACCTCGAAAAGTCCGAGGGAGAACGTAATCACAATAGTCTTAGCCACACGCCCACACCCATCTCTATATTTGCATCAAAATCAATGAGAAGGACGGTAAAAAAAAAAAAAAAAAGGCAATGATCAATGAATCACAATTTAATTTCTTACCTTAAACAATGAAAATCAACCTAAAATTTACCGAGCCCTCGAATTTCTTCACTGTCGATGGTAAATTCAGGTAAAAAAGGAAGCAAACACGCCCAAAGTCGCCTCCTTTTATGTCTAAGGATCATAAGCAACTGAACCCATGTTGCTGATTTGTAATCAATTTGGGATTTTTGGAATTAAGGGTTTTTATATTTTATAATTCGGAGATTAGGGTTTTTAATATGGATTATTTTTGGAGGGAAATTAGAAGGACAGGAGGATGTCCCACGGTGGTGTTTTGCGGTGGGGTATGGTGAACCACTGATATATGGAGCGGTGGCGTATGGTGGTGCGCGAAACTCTTCACCACTTATTTTTTGTTTTTATTTTATTTGAAAGGAGGAACGAGTCACCTCATTCATTAAGATTAAGAGCGGTCAGGGTACGAACTCGGAGGTCGGAACCCCTGGTGGAAAATTGTCTATAAGGTGTATTTTGAGCAACCTCGGATGAGTCAATCTAGCCACGAGATAGGCAACCTCTTATCACTCAGATAATAAAGGTATATTTGACAAACGTAGTTGTTTAGATAGTTGTAAGCTTTCTTGGTAGCTAATAAGGTAATTTGCCAATTGTTATTGCGTGACTCGCAGTTATTGCGTAAGCGTGGATTTTAGGCGTCTATCTGTGTGCGTATTTCTTTGAAGTTGAAAAATTGAGGTTTGGGAAGAATTTGTGCAATGAATGGAAGAAAATCACAATGATATCATTTGAAACATACTGAGTAGTGAGTACCATATCTGCACACGATCGTGCAGATTCACCCACAACTCCACTGCTCCACAAGTACACATCAACAACATCTTTAATCCGAATGTCTTAAAGGCTTCCGCCATAAGACGGGATAAGGGGGGTCGGATGCACGCAATCCTTACCCCTATTAAAACATAGAGGCTCCACAAGCACACATAAGCTAACAAAATCACGCCGCTGATTTCACACTACATGAACATTAAGCTAATCAAACTCAAGCTATGTCAATGTTGGGCATGACCCAAATGATAACCTCTTGTACTTGCAACATATTACCCATGTATAAACACCATTGTAAAAGGGATTACTCGCAAGTTTCGCGCAAGGCCCCTCAAATCTATGAGTCTGCCCAATATTAAAGAGGTTATTTTATAAACAAGCGAGGTCTCTCGAAAAGATCTTACAAAAGAAGGGTAACAAAAAACGATCTTATAGAAGAATTTCGAAAACTTGAATGTCCAAAGGTAGCCAAGGACAAGTAGTAAAGAATCAGAAAGATATAAAGAGTGTGGAAAGGTTTCCATGGTTTATTTATGTTACAAACAGCAAGTATCAACAGAAAGGAAACATACTTTCCTGCACAACAAGCTTTCTGTCAACTTTCCTGCATGACAATCTTTCTGTCTAACAATCAACAAAATAAAAAAGGGTCTTTCTGCAGCAAAGTATATTCTACAGCTTTACTTGCACAACACCACCCAAGTTTCTGATGTTAGCCTACGAACACCCTAAAAGTTTCTCTAGGAATCAGTTTCGTCTTTTACCAGGTATAAATTTCACAGTATCCCCTGTATTCGAAACCGTTCCATTGCTTGATTGATGGAAGGTCTGCTCAAGCAAGTGAGGTACATTTGAAATTCCAACCACTAATTACTCATTAAACCAGGGGGTAAATGCTCTACAATTTTTAAAGAGAAATGCATGCAGAATGTAGTGATCATTTTTTACTAATAATGGTGGATTTTGTCAGGAAATTTAGCGGTAAAGAAGAAATTGGCAGCTTTAGAGAAGGAAGAACACAACCACAAAGAACTCCATCCTTTAGAGGAGGTAAGCGAATGCGAAATTAAGTATTGTCATGATTTAAATTAGAGAATGCTGCTAAAACTTACCTGAAATCGGAAAACTGTTAATATGAGCAGAAAGGAAACCTCAGAAGTGGTTAAAGAGACAGTTCTCCCGCCAAATGAGTTTCAACCATTCCATAGAAGAAGCTGAGTATGCAGCTGCAATAGCAGCAGCTGCTTTTGCCATTACAGCGCTTGATTCAGATGTAGTGGATCGAAGAAAACCAGAAACTGAACGCAGACCCTCACTGTCAAGAATCATAAGTGGATTAATAAACCCTGCATTTCCCACAGAACCTGGTGAGCCACCAAAAGATTATGCAGGTATATATTCAAAAACTTTTAATATCATATATTCATATCTCTGTCACTCTTGGAAGTTAGAACAATTTCCTGGTCTCTGAAACCCGATTATCGAGTGTGGTCATGGTATCATGTCAGGTGAACATAACGATGAGACAGCTAGGATGGTTCCAGAGAAAACAGTCCATCCAGTATCATCGATAAAAAGGAATCCAAGTATGCCAAAGAAGAGGCTAACCTTTGCAGATGAGTTGGAGAAAGCGACCAGAAATCGCGGCACATACAAATCTCCATCTTCTAGTCCAAGAGGGTGGGAAGATCCCAGCAATCCTTACATATACGCATCACCAATTGGTAGTCCGCGAGAGTGGGAAGAAGCCGACAAAATAAAACCCACCTCCTCGACCGCCTTTAGGAGGACATCAACTGTGAAAAAAACTCCATCTTTTGATGAAAAAGAGTTGGAAGATGCCCAAAGAATGAAACCCACCTCCACACCATCTTTTAGAAGGACACGAACTGCAAAAAAGACTCCATCCTTTGGGGAAGAAAGTATGGAAGTTTCCAGAAGTATGAAATCACCAAAACGCCCAGCCCCACAACGCATTTTACCAACCCCTATTCTACCACCGCCAGCAATCCCACCACTAAACCTACAGCCGATTTCTCCGCCAAAAAGGCCACAAAGAACCAGGGGTCAGGAAGATGATGCAGATGTTTGGGAGAGAGACGAGATGGCTAAAATCAAACAAAGGTATGTGACATACTTCAATGATAATGTCAAGAATCATGTCCCTGCAATAATCGCATAGGCACGATTAAGTTACAGCAAAAAGACTAAAGATTAGCATTATCTATAGGTACGACAAACTAAGTAAAACAATTCTGGAGTGGGAGGACAAGAAGAAGAAGAAAGCCAGACGCAAGCTGGAGATGACAGAGGTTCGGATTAAATTTAAGAAGCAGTCCACTTGCGGAAAAATTAGGAAAGCTTTTCTAACAATGATCTGCTTACAAAAATCGCAGAGAGACCCGGAAAAAAGGAGGGCTAAAGCTATGCATAATTACCAGATTGAGATGGAACGAATCAAACAAATTGCTGACGGAGCAAGGTCACAGGCAAAGGACAAACAAAGAAATGAAGAGTTAAAGGTGAGAGACAAGGCTAGCAGGTACCGAGCAACGGGAGAACCTCCTGTGCCTCCAATGTGCCTTTGCTTGTAAGGATCAACTCCAGGTCCCATCAGCAAGCTTGCACACACAGAACGCTAGTCAAAGTATCTTATCTTTCCAACCTTTATATACACCATCACCAAAAACAAGAGGCTCAGTGAATTCTCCATATCTGAGAATCCAAAGAGAGCTTCTGGTGGTGGATCAAAATATATGTACTGTGAGTAGAGCAAAAACAAGTTTGCAGACAAAACATTCATGTATCATATATTTCAGAGAAATTATCATGTACAAATATTAAAAACTTGGCAATATCTTAGTAAACGAGGACTACTGCATCTTGCAGACATTGATAGACGAAGGCATACAAAAAACATGTTGTCTGTATATCTTTACAAGCCCATTAAACTTGTCAAACATAGAGTAACTGAGTAAGGAACTACATTTGATTACTACCACATAGAAAATCGAATGGAAGATGATGCAACAAGCAAGCTAGATGTCCTTGAAAACAATTAACCAAAGACGACTTGATACCTTGGATAGAAGGGTCAGCTGACTTTACTTATTAAATTATATGTTTACCCAAAAAAAAAAAAAAAAAAAAAAAAAAAAAAAAAGAGGTGACAGAGGGCAACTCAAAAGTCAAAACTAATACTTAGTTCTCTATTTACCATGAGTTTAGGACTGCCAGTAGATTATTTAACAGAAACAAAGAACAAGGTAATAGAAGAAACTACACATACCTTGCTTCAAGTAGAAGTCTGGTAAATTTGTAATCCACAAAATGAAATTAGCCCCACAATTGGCAACTTCTGTTCTTCAAACATAAAGCACAAGGTACAATAATATATCAGGACAGAATGACCCATTTCAGTTCTAGAATAGTGAAGCAAGGTCTCAATTGCCAGTGAAAATTAAAGCAAAACTGCCGTGCAATAGTTTAATGCATTTCCCTCTGCCACAGTGCTACTCCAGCTTTTATTTTCCTACAGCCCTCTGGCTCTAAAGAATGGCGACCGAACACCGTAACTGAGCTTCAATACATCAGTAGAAGTGACACAACTGTGGAAGACTGCCATTCATCAATGCCTCAATCTGTGGACTTTTGCATAATTGCAATAATGAAACCTAGTATCCTTTTAAAAATTAGATTTTTCCATGACAAATCGGGTCAGCCGACCACAAATCATGTTAGCACTAATGTTAAGTTGGTGTATAGCCACTATAGTGTTCCTTGAGCGTGCAAAGCCATATCTTCGAATATGGTACGGGGTTCACATGGCATAAAACAACTCAAAGAAATCATGTTACCCCAACACAAACCACAACGAATTGGAAAGAAGTAAATTAAGAGATTGTAAAACTGCAAATCCGTACGAAGCTTTTAATACTTGAAAAATCAATGCATTACAATTTTAAAAACAAAATACAATTACATGATTTTCTAGTGTCTCTGTCCATCACTCTATCTCAATACCTTAAGGGGGTAAATCAAACAGAAAGAGAACTGGAAATGCTGAAATTAAAAGAGATACTGCTAGCACACTAAAACCGGCTTGCTTTTCAGGAATACAAACATAACAAACCAAACTTCAGCTGGCAATTTCTTTTAGCAACCATTCCAAAGTAGGATATGCAAAATACAGGATAAGAACTGAAGGCAGAGCTAATAGTACAGTGACCAGAAAGTACAGGACCAAGATGGCAAAACTTCCTGGTATTATGAGAAATATAATGACCAAGAAAATGATAACCAATGGAAACTTAGCTGCGAAGTGAATGAAATAATCAAGAGACTTATGAAGAGAGAGTTGAGGCCTTTCCACATTGATATACCCAGTGACCCGACTCTCTTCATTGTTGCCAACCAACCTCCCTCGGGAATGAGTGTGTTGAACCCTCCTCGGACTACAATTGCTAGCAGAACCTCCGGTCAGCGAGCTTAGTCGTGGAGAGAAAACTGACTGATTGTCACCACGGGTTGAAAAGGAGGACTTCGACCGTTCTCCATTCAAACTCTCGATCATCCAAAGAATGAAGTAGTTCTTCCGAGGAAACTTAAGATGTCCTCTATATACCCATCTAAATGATAACAAGTTGCACCATGGACAGGAGACGAAAAATGGAAGCTTAATCTTCTGAGCAGGAAGTTTCAAAACAGCCCATTGAAGTGCAAGAACACAATTTTGGCACAAGGAGTGTCCACACCATAATACATATGGCACATTCTCAACGATATTAAAGGATTCCCAGCAAATTGGACATTCTAATCCTTCCTCTCTGCTGGAACTTGACGTAGCATCATCATCAGATAAGTCAGTGCAACACAGATTTGGCTCGGTTGAGACTTTCCTGAGCCGGAGATTTGGTATGGAACTTGGAAAACTCCACATTCTAGTCAATAAGAAATTTAAATTACTACCTCAAACACTTGTTTAAAACATCACAAATTGCAAAGCAAAACTTAGATCTTTTGCTCACGTCAAAGTAACTCTTTCACGCTACTAAATATCCGAGATAAACTGCTAGGAAAATTCTCATAAGAACACAAAAACCCCAATAATTTTCGGATTCTGAGTGTCAAAGTTCAAACGTACAGCAATTATGACTGAGGCACTGAGCCCATGTTACAAACAAAACAGACAGATGCAAATTCTTATTGAGTATTTCAAAATAAAACAGCCGATCACAAAAATAAAGCACTAAATGTTTCCCGATCAGATATACTGACCTCAACAATCCATCAAAATCCTTGTACCACTTCTAAAACCGTCGATTATAAACTTGTGAAGATTACCTGCTAGATAAGAACATTTTAACCCCACTAATTAACAAGTATCCACATTCAATCTCGAAAACAAGTAACTGACTACTTCCGTGATTCAGCTTCACAAAGAACTCTTTATGGGAGCCCCAGAAATGTGGAACACATACAATCTACTTATCTACCCACTGTACACCTAACACATACCCAAAAAAATAAAATAAAAAAATATACATAAATCTGAGAAAAATCTGGTAAACATCTATATTTTTTTAATACAAAGTCCATGATCCTCTAATTTAAACTATTTCCTCAACAATCACATAATCACACCACTTCCTACTGGCATTTGCCATCCAATTATAGGGGGATTATACACCTACATCTCACATAATCACACCTAAATCTCACCAACATAAAAAAATTTCATCCAATTATTGGGGGCTTTTACAGGCCAATGAGATATTCCTCCCTTCCCGGGTTAATATTTCCGTTAATTGTACTGACATTTGCACCTCATTATAAACCAAATGCGAAAATGCGTCATGCCTCATGAATCATGATTCAAGAGCTATGATTTAATACCAATCACATATATTATTATGATTCATCATGTCATTACTAGTAATCAAATTTACAACCCAAAATTTGCACAAAAACCCCCCACAATCAAACAAACAAACAAACAAACAAACAAACAAACAAATCCATTTTAAACTAGATGCAAATTAAATCAATCCCAAATAATCCATAATCACATAAGAAGAAAATAATAAGATCATTTCAGCAAATGCAATTAATTAAATAATTCATATGATTAAAAAAAAAAGAAATGGGATCTTACAGAAAGATTTTGTGGGATGAACAAAGGGATGAAGAGAGAGAGAGAAAGAGAGAGCAAGGAACAAAATCAAATGAAATTGTGTTTCCTCACTGCTGTGATTTTCTCTCTCCTCGTCCAACAACAACGAACTTTTTTGATCTGTTTTTTCGGGTTTGTTTGTTTGTTGGTTTTAATTTGTGATTTATTTTTTCCCGGTTCGTTTACCAAACTCAGACCGGCTATAATAAAACTAATTTTGTACGGGGGGAGATCCAGCTCTGTACGTCACCGTTTTATCGTGGCAGATATAGATCTCAAAAAATTTGTTAAAGATTAGAAAAAAAATTAAAGGTATAAAAAAAGGCAAATTTAATAAAAATAATCAAATGTTTGCAACATGTTTATGGAATAACCCAACTTTTTCACTTTAACAAAAATAACCCCACGTTTTACTTCTTGTCACACTTATATCCCAAACATACTAAAGTACGAATTTCGCCCACTCCAAATCTCGAGAGGCTAAATAATAAGGGGGAAAAAACATTTTGCACAAATTTATGTGATTCTTTTATTGAAAAAATTTCCCCATGTGTTTCCCGGCCCCCATTTTATAATAAATAATTTATATAATTAGCTTCTCCTTATTCTCTACAACATATTTATTCAACCTTATTCGAAATATATGAACTTATATCAACATCACAACTAGTTTAAAATAAAAATCTATTTTTTATTTATTCAAACATTCATATGCATGATAAAAATGTTCGTGCATTTAGGGATGTTATATGTTCGACAATTTAACCAATGAAGAAGACAATAGTTAAATGTCAAAAAATTAAAGGTAAATACTTAGAGCGATATAGCTAGGTAAAGAAAACTAAAAATCATAAAACTTTGAAGAAATATAAAAAACATCCCCGTGAGAATTGGAGTGCTAGAAATTTCATTTCAGCGGATTAGGGATATTAGTGTGACGCGAAGTAAAACGTTGGGTTATTTTTGTTAAAGTGGAAAGGTTGGATTATTCCATGAAAATGCTGCAACCGTTCGGTTATTTTCATTAAATTTGCCTAAAAAAAATTTAACATAAAAAATTGTTAATCAAAAGGCATGACATGATAATTCTTAGATGTATCCTCCAATCGAGACGAAATGTGATACTTGCTTTAGACAAGTACGAACAAATTGTATTTTATTACAGCTAATTATTATCAGAGTTGTTATTCGTGAATATTGTTCACATATTCCTTCCGATTCAAAAAAAAAAAAAAAACCTATATTTTTTTTTTGTAGTTTTGAGGTGCCAAGTTGGGAGCTATTTTTAGACCAAATG
Source organism: Spergularia marina (assembly GCA_963680865.1). Lineage (NCBI taxonomy): Eukaryota > Viridiplantae > Streptophyta > Magnoliopsida > Caryophyllales > Caryophyllaceae > Spergularia > Spergularia marina. The sequence goes on along the minus strand of OY804545.1, from coordinate 5,432,447 downwards.
AATCGTTCACTTGCTGCAAAAATTATACATTGTAATCTATCAAATCTACTTGATTTTAAGGCAAATGGGAGTTTCATTTAGTTTAGAAATAGTATCTAATATACCAACTCAAAATTGTAAAAAGAAAACACGAGAATTTCTTTAAATCAGAGGGAATATAATGTAAAGATTATACATATATACTAATCTGACAATCGCTACTACACACGCATGTGGAGTGCGGACAATTTTTCTTACGTACCGTCACACCTGGCCTTGTGAACAAATAATTAGAATAATAATCCAAAACCAAATCAAGCATATCCTGCTCTCAAATGAATCATATCCTATGCACGCTCATCCTGAGCAGTTATATCGATTGGTCGATACACAACTTGTATTAAGACCAATTGCTAAAATTCCATTTGAATATTATTAAAGAGAAATTTGTATATTAAAAGTTAATTAACTATTCATAAAATAGGATAGGTCGTGGTATAGATTTTTGACCTTATTAATTAAATGAAATTCGAATTGAAAAAAGATAACATTTATACAAATAACATAAGAAACTAAAATTTACATCTTCATAGTAACATTATTTACCCTCTTAATAATCTTAAGGGGGGGGGGGGGAAACTACGGTGTAAATTTAGCTTCCTAAGCTAGCTACAAATGATACATTACATAAGTAACCATAACACACAACCAACGTACAACAAAATACTAAATGATCAGTAGTTCAGTATCCTTGACGAGAAAAGTTACACATACATAGATACGTGATACGTCTACAACAAGTTTGTTTATTTAAAAAGGCCACCGAGTCCTTTCTTGGCCTTGTTAAGAACATCCGAAGCACCACCACCACCACTTGACTCCTCCTCCTTCTCCACCACCTTCTCCACCTTCTCCTCCACCTTCTCAGCTCCCTCGCCACCTTTCGCTGCGGCGGCAGGGGCGGGGGTTGAGTCAGAGGAGTGTAACTGGTGTAGATAACCCTCAGCCTTACCAACATACTGTCCAACTCCACTATTGTCATCAAGCTTCCCATAGCTCTTAGCACCTTCCAAGACATCTTCAGCTGCTCCGGCAACCTTAGCCTTGTCGAAAGCGCCACCTTCCTGGAAAGCCGATTGCGCGCCCTCGGCTAGGGTTTTCGCGCTCGCCATCAGCCCGGTGGTTGTTGGTGGTGCATGGCCGTGCTCGGATGTTGGTAGGTCGGTCTTTGGTGCTTCATCTGCCATATTTTTTTTTTTTTTTTTTGTTGCTTCAAAAAGAAGTTTGTATTTTGTTTTGTTATATGATGAGATGATTTTATGTGCTAAATTGTGGTAGGATATATAGAGAGTGGAAAGTATGTAAAAGTATTATAAAGGGTGTTGATTTATCAAGTGGTTGTATAAAAATCAGAGATATTAATTTGTCCACAAAGCTATGGTGGTGATCAAATTTGGACCCATGAAGATTACTACTAGTACTATATCATCAAAGCGATTGCCGACAATAGATAAAATAAGTGAGGATGTACAAGTAGTTCATTTGTGCGATGACACGTAACGTATGTTTATAATAGTGATGACGAGCTATATGTGGAAATATCATGTTATCTTGTTGTAAATGTCAATGCCATAGTTAATGGGTTAGATTTCTGATTTATCCAAAAATCCAAAGTATTTAATAGATTAGTTTCGAACGTCGATTTCGGGTTTTAATTGCCTCGAGCGAGGGACACATCTAGATGTCACACATCTTGCTTTAGCCTCTCGTATTACGTAAGTAGGTGTTAACGCGTGTTAGTGAATCGATTTCGTTGATGGATATAGTTTTGGTGTGTCAGGAAAGTTGAGTGTTAACTCGTATAAAATTGGAATCGGTTTTGTTGTTGAATCGATGAAATAATCTATCGGAGTAACGACCACAAAAATGACAGGGGGAGGGGGGACATTTCTCTTTGAATTTTGGTCAAGCCTTATCTCTAGTTCATTAAGTACTCTTAACGACTTCTGAGTATCATTACGATGAATTAACACAAGACATTTCCCCTTAAAAACAACACAAGACTTTAAAAAGAAAATTGCATGATCATTTCTTAATTCGACAAAATCGAACACGCAATTTCTAAACTCCGACTTTTATTTGTTTTACTAATAACTTTTAGATCTGCTCACCACTAATAAACACAGATCGATACAAAAATCACTAGACTTATATTTTTGAACATCTAAACCCTCGATTATGAAATCAAATTTACTATAGAATTTATTTCTTGAGAATTCCTTGAGCAAATTTCACATACTCCCCATACCCTCCACCACCACCACCACCACCACCACTTGAATGTCCATGTGCACCATGATCCTTGCCACTTTTATCATCATGTTTGCTCACCAAACCTTGTGCCATTTTCACATACTCCCCATACCCACCACCACCACCACCACTTGAATGTTCATTATGACCATGCCCCCCACCACCACCACCACCACCACCATGATGCATGTCATCTTTTTTCACATGATCATCATAATGAGTATTATTACTCTTCACATGCTCTCCATGACCACCACCACCATGATGACTTGCATGCCCATGCACACCATCATGCTCACCCTTTCCCATCAACCCTTGAGCCATTTTCACATACTCCCCATACCCACCACCACCACCACCACCATGCTCCTTCCCACCGGCGGCATTGTGCGCGGTGGCGGCATTTGCGGCGGGGGAGTGGGAGGAGTTATAGTGGTGGAGATAATCCTCAGCCTTGTTAATCATCTTGCCATAACTCTTATCCTCAAGCTTGCCATAGTGATTGGTGGCACCTAAAATGTCGGCCGCCGCGTCCGCAACCTTGGCCTTGTCGATCTTATCGTTTTCATTTGCAAAGGCAGATTTTGCAGCATCAATTATCACCTTTGCGCTTGATATTACCTCTGATTTTGAGGCTGTTGGCTTTGTGTTATTGCCAGTGCCTGATGATTTTGCTGTGTGCTCGTCTTCCATTGTCAAAATGTAAACCAGAAATACAAATTTGAGATGCAAAAATTGTGACTTAAGATTATTGCTAACCAATATTGATGAAATTTGATTATTGGATAATTTTTGGAGGGAAACGAGAGATTATAGGAAAATGAAGAGTTAATTAGATAATTTGACTTCGTCAAACCTCTGTTTTTCTTTTTTCGAGGTGAAACCTCTGTTTTTCAGCCAAAATGCGAATATGCTAAAAAAAAAAAAAAAAAAAAAAAAAAAACAATTTCATGGAGGAGAGCTCTTTCTCATTTCTCTTTTGTTTTGACCCTGTTTAATAGGACTACATCTTTCTGAACTGATCTGATTTGAATGATTTTGATCTGATTTAATCTGATTTGAATGACTTTGAAATGATCTGATCTGATCTAAATTTGTTAAAAAGTTGATTAATTTTAACGAATTAATATCAATTATGGACCAAATACATTGATAGTTATTTGAACATTTATGATCTGATTTGAATCACTCTGATGTGATTTGAATGATTCTGAACTGATCTAAGTACTACTTTTATTAAGTCCTATCAAACAGGGTCTTACTAGTCTTATTCTTCTACCATCCTATTGACGTTGGACATTTTTTATCTTTGTCGAAAAATTAGACATTTACGGAGCATGCTCTTCGGTCGATATTAATCATGACATACTAGTGGCCACTTATCCGGTCAATCAGTGCTTAATTGATCAACATATATCGCATGAATTACTTGTTTACTAGATGGATGGGAAAAAAAAAAAAAAAATCTAATTAGATCATAGCCTAGCTAATCTAATTTGGATTGCAAATAGAAATTAGCCCTACAAGGCTACACTCTGTGGCTCTGTGCAACATAGAGATTGAGATTGAGGACTTGAATCACATCCTCAACACTGATGAAATTACAATACTCAAATTCTTTATCACATTCAAATGTCAAACAAATTGATCATCAGCTAACAAACAACAATACTAAATCGAATTTAACACTTCAATCTAACGATACTTGTTTCACAAACATTCAAATAAACCAATTATTCCCTTCCATTTCATTCATTTGTTAACGTTGGACTTGAGTTTTCCGTTACGAAACCTGGCCCGACGTAAACAAACAAATGAAATTGAAAAAGTACATGGATACATTAAAGATCAACGTTTTTTCATAAAGCCCTGAGCCAACTTGATATAATCACTAGCACCACCACTTGAATGCCCACCACCACCATCACCACCATGATCATCCTTCTTCAAGAACCCCTGAGCCAACTTAATATAATCACTCGCACCACCACCACCGCCACCGCCACCGCCACCGCCACCCGATGAATGCCCTTGTCCACCACCACCATGATCATCTTTCTTTAGAAATCCCTGAGCCAACTTAATATACTCTCCATATCCACCACTCCCTCCGCCACTCGAGTGCCCTTGACCATGCTTCCCCTCCCCACCACCGTATGACCCACCACCTTGATAACCACCACCACCACCACCTTGATAACCACCACCACCACCACCTCCTTGACCATGCTTCCCCTCCCCACCACCATATGACCCACCACCTTGATAACCACCACCCCCTTGACCGTGATTTCCCTCACCACCACCGTATGACCCACCACCTTGACCGTGATTTCCCTCACCACCACCGTGGTAACCACCATATCCATATCCTTGACCATGATTCCCCTCACTTCCACCGTAAGACCCACCACCGCCTTGATAACCACCACTCCCTTGACCATGCTTTCCCTCACCACCACCGTATGACCCACCACCACCTTGATAACCACCACCACCACCTCCTTGACCATGATTTCCCTCGCCGCCACCGTGATAACCACCAGTCCCTTGACCATACTTCCCTTCACCACCATCATAAGACCCACCACCGCCACCGCCGTGATAACCACCACTGCCTTGACCGTGCTTTCCATCCCCGCCACCTTGATAACCACCACTCCCGGCAGAGTCAGAAGAAGAGCCGTATTTGTGAAGATAAGTTTCAGCTTGTTCAACGTACTTACCAAAGCTCTTATCCTCAAGCTTGCCGTAATGTTTGGCGGCTCCAAGGAAGTCGGCGGCTGCTCCGGCGACTTTAGCCTTATCAACCTTATTCGTTTCATGTGACATGGCCGATTTGGCGGCGTCGGCTAACACTTTAGCGCTCGCCATCAATTCGGAGTTTGAGGTCGGCTTATTATTATTAGGCCTACCTCTTGTGCGCTCTTCATCTTCTTCCATACGATAATCCATCGATCTTTGGGTTTTGATGAGAAATGATATGGGATTTTAGTATATGGCTTTTAATAATATATGATGATTGATTTTTGATGAAATGAAATTTGAGATAGAAATGAAGAGATTTTTGGTATATATTTTAATACGGAAAGGAGTGTACAGGATTATACGGTGTTGCGGAGATAGAGCGTTGAATTATGATTACGCGGCCACCAAAGTTACACGGTCTATAATAATAAAGCAGATTCCGAGAAAAAGCCGTGACTTTGTCAGGTGAGTTTTATCCGTTGTCGGTCTTGTGTATACGGCATACGTGACCTAAACGTGAGTGCTTCTCGCTGAAGCTCCGCACTTGTATTTGAGAATGGTCAGTGCATTGCACGTTGGCGGTCTTTGGGTGTGACTAGAGAGGTCTATGGTCGGGGAGTCGGGGAGGTTGATTCGACTTGAAATGCGATTTAAGGATGCGTTTGGTTCATAAAAGTTGAATGGAAATGGATTGGATACGGAAATGGATTGGAATGCTAGGTAGCACGGACACTTCAATGATCTAGCGTGTCCGTGTCGGACACCGAAACCGACACGACACCTGGCAATACGCGTCCAAAACTCTCAAATTGGTGTCCATTATTATATTGATATTTTGTCCATTGGAAAACTCTAGAATACCTCCAACACACTCCTAGACACTTCAAAAATCTAAAATTAATAGATGATTGATAATAAAGGTGTGAGTTGAGGAGTATTTATCATCAAAAATGAATTACGCTATCGATGTTTCTTTGAATATCGTAATACATATAATTCTTAATCTAAGCTTTTATTTAATAATCAGTATTAATATAGTATTATATTAATATTTAAATTAGTAATATACTTTTTCAAACATAAAATATGTATTTTAGATAATTTAAATTAGACGTGTCCGTGTCCTCCAATTTTCGGACTGTCGTTTCTCGTGTCCGTGTTCGTTTCCGTTTTCGTTTCCGTTTCGGTGCTACCTCATACAAGTATCATTCAAGTTGTTTGGTTCAATTAAAAAGATAAATCAATCCATTAGTAAGGGTAAAACTGTAATCTACCATTTAAATTAGATGAATCATCATTCCTCTATTTTCTCTCTCTTCCCCCTAAGACCTCGTTGACCACCAGTCACGGTGGTTGACCAAAACCACCGGCGACCTTAGCGGCAGCCACCACCACTATTTCAACCCAAATTTAATAGCTAACATGGCTATATAATTAGTTTTTTCATAAAATTTCTCCAAGATTTGTAGATCTAACATTTAATTTCGTTTTGTTTTTTAATTTTATGGTGGTTTACGCGGTGGAGAAGTGTTCGGCGGTGGGCGGAGGAGTCGACGGTGGGCCGGTGGTGTGGGATCGGTGGTGCGGTGATGCGAGGAGGACGAAAGGAGAAGTGAGGAAGGTTGGAGAAGAAGAAAAAATAAAAAAAAAGGAGGGCGAAATGGTGGCAAGGGAGGTCGGCGACTTCGCCGGAGAAATTGCGGCCGAAGGAATCCCCGGTGGTACGTGAGGTGGGGCGTGTATGGCCGGCGGTGAAGGCGCGGTGGTCTGGTGAAGGGTGAGGTTGAAGTGGGTTGGGGTGTGGGAGGAGAGAGAGAGGAAGGGAGGAGAGAGAAAATGATGAGGGGGGATTCAATTTTGTAACCTTGGGTTTTGTGTGTGATTTATTTTGTGGGATTGGAAAGGGAGTAGGAAATGATTAGAAAACAAAAAATATGAAAACAAACACAATGTAACGGAGGGGTAATCGAATCCGTTTTCCAATCCCCCCAAAAATCATGAACCAAACGCCTCCTAAAAGGGTTTGAGTGTGTGGTGAATCGTAATTAAGTCGATTTAATAACGGAGTGGTTTTCGGCATATGTTGAACTAGTTGATTATTATAATGCATCAAGATATGACAGAATTTGACACGTAGTCAACCGAGACTGGTTACTATTTCGACACAAAACACTTGGAATGAAAAAATATATTATGCGATCTTTGGTTACCTTTTTAAAACACAAGAATTCTAAATTCCCATGAATTAAATATTATTCGGGTTGTTTGTTGCCCATAATTAAAAAAAAAATGGGGAATTAGAATTTCCATGGGAAAATGACATTTAATGGTGGAATTTGTTGACCAATTTCCCCTTCGGTAATTCTGAATTCCCCCATCAACTTTGTTTTGAAATTACAAATTTGCCCTCCAAATAATTAGAAAGGTCCATTATTTTTTTTTTGAAATAAAACGGAATTTCATTAATATAGTCGCCAAACGGCACTTACATCGAGAATTGTAACGATACAAATATCATCAAAAAAATCTAATTGACACAATCCTTCACTAATTAACAAAATTGATCCCTCGCACGTGGACGTCTCTGCGTTTTTCATCGGCAGTAGAGACCTGTATAACTCGACAAACAAAAGGCAATTGACGTAGTTAACGATATTTGATGCTAAATTCATTGAGGATTACCGATCTGCGAACAACTTCCGTCTTAGACAAATAGGGGAAAACAGCACTGATCAAGAGATCAAACCTCACGAAGGAGCCAATAAGACCTCCCACCGGAGTCAATAAAACCTCACAAAGGAGCCCAAACGAGTATCACCACAATGGAGCCAAATTACCTCACAAAGGAGTCACAAGCTAAGGATCTCACAATGGAGCCAAATAAACCTATAAAGGAGTCACAGAGTACCACAATGGAGCCAAATATAGATGGAATGAAATCAATCAATGGTGACAATTTTATTTTGCAAAACCAAAATAAAACCTATAGATCAATATTACGATAATAAGGGGCTTACCAACCGCGTAAAGGATCCGATGGCAGCCCCAAACTAATCAAAGAGAAGAGAGGCCAAGAGGAAGAGAGAGTAGATTATTTTTGAGAGAGAGGCTAGGGTTTATTTAGAAAGATCCATTATTAAGAGATATAATAGTAATTAAAAATTAAAAATAAGAAAATTGAATGGGTGCAACCAAACAAGATGTTGGAAGTTAATTCATGGGAAATCCAACTTCCTTGATATCTACCAAACAACTTGAAACTACGGTGTATTTCACATGAACTAGATGGAAAGCTCGTGCGCTGCACGGGACACTTTTTCATACTTTTTTATTAATTAGTTAATTTTGAAAATAAATAAATTATGATAACAAATTAAATGTTGGTGAGTTAAAATGTCTCCTAATCTCACTAAAAATTATATAATTGTATCGAGTATTATGTAAGAGTTTTCCAAACATTGGACTCTCTTTGTGCATTTTTTAATGTGACAGTTTTGCAATTAATGGGCTCTCTCTGTGCATTTATTGACCTCCCGACACCTTCAATGCGCTCTAAATCATTAGCTTTTAAATATATATAATATACTCATGAACTTATTCATGGAATATGTAACTTCCTACAGGAATTAAATTGCTACATGAACCAAACGACCACTATATTAAATACTAAAAAAATATTAAGACTTTTTTCATTTAGAACAAATAAGATCTAGATATAATGAAATAGTAAAATAAGAATAAAATAACATTTTAATGTTAAAAAAATTACAAACGAAAAAAGGAGCAAACATTTATTTCCGACCCGTTGGTCAACCCGTAACCCGACCCGAATCAGTAGTTACCGACCGGTATTTACCCAAACCTGAAACTCGCCCAACCCATATCCTACCCAAATCCGAAACCTGCCCGTCATACCCGTTATACAGGTCTAAACATAGGTAACTTGAATTGAACAGAGGTAGGGAGTTAATCGACATTTAGATAGCATGAAGAATGACAACATCCTATACACATCCAGTGTCGATTACCATACAAAAGTGGAAGTCTAACTGATTAGATTATGTCGCTACTATGACAACATGGTGACATTGACATGAAATTACATGAATATAAGCCTTATAAAATGTCGTCGACCAACATCATGGTTTTCATGCATCAATTGCAAGTAGTTTAGGCGAGATTCTAGATTCAAATCAAAATATGTCTGAAACAAGAAGCAAGATGGAAATTAAACCAGTGGTACACCCCGGAGGAGTGATCCTGAGAACTCAAGATGGAGATAATTAATTTTGTCACAAACTAGACGTCAAAGCAAAATTAATGGCTAATTACATCTTGTGTTCTCAGGTCACCCCTTTGGGGAATATCTCGTGTCTAGTGGTCTATTAATGTCATTTATCATTGGGTGGTACTCCGTATGTTATTATGTTACACTTCTCTTACTACTCCGTGTTATCTTTCAATTTTGTAGGGTCATTTTCTCGACATATGAGTTTTATCTTACTATCACCACAACTCATGATGCTGGAAACATTAGCTTATAAGTTATGGAGAGATCGGAAATTCCCCATACTATATGCTAATGCTTCTAGCATTGTGCAAATGGTGGATTAATTTCCTTAGTTTTGGGAAAATATCTGGGTTTTTTTAGTTGTAGTATATCATGTTTTTTTTCTTACTTTCCAAAATGTGTTGCATACTTCATTTATTTGTCTAAATCTTAGTGGTCGTTTGGTTGCATACTGGAATTCGAAATGCCAATGAAGTTCCACTTCCCAGGTTGTAGATTTTTACATGAATTTCTCAAAACTGTTTGGTTGCATGTAGGAATTAAATTCTCACAGGAATTGCCAATTACCAAGGGAGCAATGCTTATACCATGCTCCCGGGAGCACAAGGAGCATGGTGGTCATTCTCACAATAGAGGAGTAGGGACCACACTTAAATTGATTTTAAATTATTTTAAGTGTGGCCACCACTCCTCTATTGTGAGAAGGACCACCATGCTCATTGTGCTCCCGGGAGCATGGTATAATTTGTGCCAAGGGGGGCTAGGTAAGCCAATTCCTCCATTTTGTGGGAATTGAAAATTCTCATGATTTGTCAATTCCCACGATTTTAGGCAACCAAACAACTCCAAAAAATTTAATTTATGATTTTGAGTAAAATTCCCATGATTTTGAGTGGCAACCAAATAATCTCTTACTTCGTATTCATTTCTGGTTACTCTTCACACATCTTTATTTCAAATTAAAATCCTCAATCCTAAACGAAAATCATTTTTGAAGTACTGAGGTCACAATTTTGACAAATGTATCTCAAAGTTCAATTTTTGTATGCAAATTTGTTCAGTAGAGTATCGAATCAATGCCCTGAATCATGTTGTCGGTTGTTTTAGCGTGTGCCTAACGATGAATCTGATATTTTAATTGGTGCGGCGTGATGCCAGCCCAATGCCATGAAGTTGATTTATTTTACTCCATAATATTTCTTCACACATGAGCTGCCAGATTGGCTGCCATGAAAACAAAGCTAAAAATGAAAGACATGATGGTGGTAGAGGGAGGAGCAAAATGATGGGAAAACAGTTCCTCATTTGATCCTCCCTCCACCACCATTATTTCTCTCATTTACCCCTTATTTTAGATTATATTATCCTAACTTTGATTATTTTTAGTCTAGGCAAAAACTAAGCGAAAAGTATGGATCGGAGTAGTAAATATCGAACTCAAAGTGACGAGGAATAAGAGATTCATACAAAAGCTTGGTCAAATTGTGCGGCAGATTGGTTGGCTTCTTTGGGGCACTGCATCTTTAATTCTCGGGATGGTGCTCCATCCGCTTGGTCAAGTGATCCGTATTTTCTTAATTGTATTTCTGCCGATAATTTAGGTGATACCCTGGAGAGAAGGGTTACTTAACTTTTCCTCCTTTGTAACGCTTACCGTTTGAAATAAAAAGTAAAAAAATACAAAAGCTAGGTCCTACACTCTTGCATGGTTTGAGCTTGTGAAATTCTCCAACAAGTTATTCAAGTTCCTATTTAGAACGAGACGGACTTATATTCAAGTTTGAGACTTCCAACTTTACCTTGAACTCTAATATCTTAAACTCGAATTTAAACAATCTAGTTCGAGGCCAACCCTATCTTATCAAATCTTCTGTTATAATTTAGTTGTCTAATTATCAATGAAAGGTTACATATAAGGTAGCGTTTGGAAACATGAATTTGGAAATTTGTAATCATTTCAAATCCTTCATTTGAAAATGTGGAATTCAAATATAAATTCAATGTTTGGGGAGGGTGTGATTTCAAAATGACACTTCTTGAGGTGTCATTTGTTTTTGGCCTAATTGGATTTGATACAAATTCCAAAGGATTTGACACAAATCCAAATTCTCAAATTATTGAGTTCCCAAACATGTGATTTGTGTCAAATTTGGATTTGAGAATCAAATCCTTGTTCCCAAACACTCTCTAAAAGAATTGCAAATTACTTCCCAACTTCTTTTAACTCAAAAGTCAAATTGACCCGTGAAAGTCTCAGATCAACTTAATTCAAAACAATCAAGGTTGGTCTAATAATTACCACTTATTTAATTATCATCCGACATTCGAATACTCATATTTCCACAATTTTACCCCGGAATATTAACTAGTGAAGCAAAAAAAAAAAAAAAAAAAAAAAAAAAAACATGATCCCCACATCAAAATGAGCTAAATGACTAAAAGGCCCTTCAAATCTTTCTCCTCAAGTAAACGGCCAATTATAAAACCCAGGCATTCATCGTCAGTTCATCAGAAAACCCAGACTAAAGAACCAAATTACAAAAAAAAAAAAAAAATGGAGATTGAAAGAGAAATCTCAGAAAAAGATCTGTTCAAAGCAGCTGAATCTGGCAACACTTCACTCTTCCAGTCTCTCTCCTCCGAAAAACTTGCCAAGTTTCTCTCTCTTCGCAACGAAGATGGCCGCTCTCTCCTCCACGTGGCCGCCTCCTCTTCTCACCTCGAGGCCTTCATTAATTTTTTTTTACTCAAAAGTTTCAATCTTTATTGAGTAATCTTTCTGAGTTTTGTTTAGAATCGAATTTTATGTTTATATCTTTGTGGGTTTTGGTTGGTTTGTGGTAATAGGTGGTGAAACTTCTAGCAGAAGCTGATTATGATTCAGCTGGGAAGGTGGTTAATTGCAAGGATGAAGAGGGTTGGGCTCCACTTCATTCTGCTGCTAGCATTGGCAATTTTGATATTGTTCAGACTTTGCTCACTAAAGGTATGTTATGTTAGATTGTTAGTAGACGAGTTTCGAACCCTGGTCGTGTGTCGAGTTTTATGGTTTGTTATTGACAATGCTGTACTAGAGCCCGAACCCTTGTCTGAAATTGTACTGATTAATGCTATTGGGGTTCTCAGAGTAACTTACGACTCAAAGAATCGTTCCGAGTAAGATACATACATTTGAAACTCTCAAAATGTTGTTGTTGTTGTTCTTGATGATGATGATTTTGACCTAGTACCTTGTACAAAATTCAGAAATGAGTAGTAGGAATATTGGGACTAGAGTGCCGGTGTCCGGTTTTTGTTTACTTCTGTTTACTACATAGGGAATGTTGTTAATGTTGATTTATTTCGGAGGTACTTCACTAATTTGTACAAAATTGAGCAATGAGTAATAGGATTATTGGAGTGTAGGTTTTCAGATGCTTAATGCAGAATTTTAGAAAGCAATTTTCTTTAGTATACAACTACAAGATCCCAAGCATAAACTAACGAAACAGATGTGAATGAACGAGAAAGATTAGTACTTTTGTAGCGTGTTTTCAGTTGCTTTTAAGGTTCACCAGAAAGATCATAATCCATTTATTGTTACTCTAATCAGTCCACACAAGCCGAGATCTAATTCTCCTTCAGGCTTGTCTATTCTAACAAGACGAGACTCTCTCTCTTTCTTGCCATAGGGGCATGGTCTTGAGGGTAGTTTAGGGTTTGAATAACCCTATTAATTTTTCACATGATTTATATTTACTCTTAGGGTTGATGATGTTGTTGTATATAATTATGCACAAAAGTTTACACCAAATATCAGCACACATTCAGTCATGGACTAAGTCTAAGCTACTAATAGACTAGTGTGGATTATATATGGTTTTACAACTATTTTGGTAGTAGTAGGGCCTAGTATGTATAGCAAGATTATATGTACAACGAGCAAATAACTAACGGGGTTTGTGAATGAGTGAACCTAATCCTACTCTCTTAACTATGCCTCTTTGGCAAGAGAGACGAGAGAGAGTCTCTTCTTTTTCTAGTAGACAAGGCATGAAGAGATTTAGAGCTGGGCTTGTGTGGACTAATTAGAGTAACGACAATTAGGTTCTGTATTTCTGTCTTCCTGGTTAATCTAAGAGTCAGGTAAAAATACGCTACAAAAATAATGAATCTTTTTCATTGATTTACAATAGTCAATAGGTTATGCTTGAGATTCTACGGTTAGATACAAAGAATATTGTCTGAAATTCTGCTTTAAGCATATGAAATCCTACACTAAAGTGCGCAACTTTTTTATTAATTACTATAGCATAGGAAATGTGCAGTGTGATTAAGAAAGATTGATGTAATCATATGAGACGGGCGACTTATTCTTCACTAGATTTGGAAATATCCATTATTTTTGTGAAACTATGCGTTATTGCGCCCTACTAACGAAAAATAATTTGGCATTTACAACCTATCTGCTACCTTCATTTTATTAGATTGTTTGCACTTGGTTTAATATATGGGAGGAATTCAAACTAAGTGTAAAGAACCTAAAGAAATGGAGGGAGTGCGAAAGATGGCCTTGATGGGTTCGAGGTAGCTTTGCAAACTCCGGAATTCGAAGCATTACAATTTTTTTAATTTGATGTTTGTGGTTTTACTGCTTCAGACCTACAGTGCAGAAAGTTGGTAATAGCTTTTTGTGCATTTTCAAGTGTACCTTAGTCTCTACAAAGGGAACTTGATTACTTGAGGTGGAGTGGTGGACACCTTTTTTTTTTTTTTGGTAAACCCTAAAAAAAGGCGTACCTTAGTCTCTACAAAGGGGACTTGAGGTGGTACTGCTTGGGTTTATCTGTGCACATGGCTTTGGTTGATTTTAAGAAATGTTTTAGTTATATAGTGTAAGCTTTTTATGATGCCAGATTATCATCTCAGACTTCAGATTCCCATCTAAAATAGTTGAAGTTTGTGATGAAATATCTTTATAACAGTATAAAAGTAAGGCTCTTAGTTAGCAAAGTATCATGTTGAGCTTCTACATGAAGTTGTGCACCAACAATAGGAAGGTCTTGGCGACTGGATTTTCTATGTTTGTGGAATGTGCAATACATGAGTGGATTTCTGAAAATGAGGACAAGAATAAAGTGAATGCCTTGTAAGCTGTAACCCTGTTGATGTACTCTGCTTACTTGTTAGTGTAATAGAGTTTTTTTTTTTTTTTTTTTTTTTTTTTTTTTTTTTCTTTCTTTCTTTAACTTTACCAAGCCTAAGTGTAGGGGAGTCGAAGGTTAATCAGTCTTTTTGATGCCTCTTTACAATTTTATGAGAGAGCAGTGAGAACATCTTTCTGATTGTTTGGAGGGATGAGGGTATCTGCGATTCTGCATAGGTATATGCTTTGGTCTTTCCATAGATTGGGAGACTTGTTAGTGACTTAAGGATAATCATTTGGTATGGGACTTGGAGATTAGAACATCTATGTAAATCTACATAGAAGTTCAGTGTTCTGATCCTTAGAGAGTAGAGGGTTGGTAGCATTTCTATGTGAGATTGTGATTTGTACCTTAATTAATCACTATCGATACAAATAACTTGGTTGATTTAAAGATCTTTTAACATTTAAGTGACAGGAGTGGAATACATGAACCTTGCAACGATAGATTGTTCCCTCTGTCTTCGATTTCTCATGTAAAATCAAGCTGGTATGACCTTCGGCCCATGTGTAAAACAGCTCTAGGAACTAGATTATAGGAGTAGGCTTCGCAAACCCTTGTGATTATGAAATTTCATTTTTCACAGATCCGCAGGTCTGACAGAATCAGAGTCCTTAATGGTTGTTTGCATGAGGTTTCATCACTTCCGTGCTGACTACTGTAGTTGAGTTGACCTTGATTATGTTATTCACTCTCATATTGTATTGCTGCTGACTCTCAATTGGATTGCTGGAAATGTATTGCCTAAATTTCTGAATGTCTTATGCCTTGACTTACTGAAAAAAGGTTTAATATTCTGAACAGGAGCTGACGTGAATATGAAAAATGACGGTGGCAGAACTCCACTTCACTATGCTGCTAGCAAGGGATGGGTGAAAATTGCTGAAGTACTGCTTTCCCATGGTGCAAAGATCAATGCCAAGGATAAGGTTCGTAAGTCATAACTATTCATGAGTGCTTATATAATATGCAATCATAAAGTGTCATTATCAGTTCGGTGTACTAAAATTTTACTTTTGACCACCTGTTACAGGTTGGTTGCACCCCATTGCATCGAGCAGCTAGCACAGGGAACTCAGAATTATGCGAACTGCTCATTGAGGAGGGGGCTGATATCGATGCCCTTGATAAAGCTGATCAAACACCTCTCATGAGTGCTGTCGTGTGTGAACATAGAGATGTGAGTACTAGATAGAGATTCCCTTTTCTGTTATCTAGTCATCTGGTCTATCTTGTTTAGTAAAAGGTACCAGCTGATGAATATAAAACAATTTAAAATCCTTTCATACTAAAGCCGACCTACCAGAGAGCCTGTTTCGAACCCTTTCAGCTGGATATATTCTGCTCTCATTTGGTTTAGATTTACCTGGAATCCTAGTACTGGCTGACATGTGGACCACTTTACGTCAGTACATAATATGGAGTGGATATCTGTTAGGTGAAGAACTCACTGTAGATCCTAAAACTAGCTGGTCAACTGTTCCCCATGTACTGATGAGGGATGTTATCAGTATTCTGAATAACTTAAGCTCTGAGGCAGTCCAGATAACGTCCTTAGAAAGGTAGTCGAAGGTCTGAATTCGTTAGGTTCCGGTTTACTGTAGAAAGGCAATGGCAACTGGCAAGCCTAGACAGATGTTTCTCTCATCTGTTTACAAGAATTTCCAGTAATCATATATGTCTCGCTAGTATTTTTTTTTTTTTTTCTTTTTGTTTTTGTTTGTGGTCACTCCATGTATAATAGTTGCCAATTACAATTTAATGTGTCCTTAATGTTCATGCCAAGTGCTATGTTTTAAACATTAAACGAAATGCCATTTATTGCGGACTGATAAACAACAGCTCTGACTATGTATCCTGATTTCTACATTTGAACTGTTGACAGGTTACATTTCTTCTAATACGGCATGGAGCTGATGTGGATATTGAAGACAAAGAAGGTTATACAGTGCTAGGTCGTGCGCCTGCAGGTTTAAGAGATGCTATTATAGATGCTGCAAAAGCCATGATGGAAGGCTAAACAGGCTGTTCTGGAATCCAGAGACAGTGATAGCTTAGTTTGGTGTGTGGAGCTACAGTTTATTGGCGTAGTTTGGCTTTAGACTAACTGTCAAAATGTTCATAGAACATAATTATCTAAATCTTTGTTTGAGCTTGTATACAGGTTTGAACTGTAAAAAGGACCCTTTTAACTTGTAAGCCTTTTCTTTGGCTACGAGCCTTAGACCAAGTTATGTGCAATGGTTCGACCAAGTAATGAATATCTGTCCATTGTATGCATTCAAATAGATAGTCTTGTGGTATAGTTCAGGTACTTCAGGACCAAAGGTGGCAATCGGTCGAGCTGACTCGGTTCATATCAGGTTATGAGGCTTACGCATAAGTACTAACGTTCTCTGATTCATTGTAAGTTTCAGGTTTGTTAGGTGCATCACAGTAACACACTCGAAAACATACACATGACGAACTTTTTTTTTTTTTTTTTTTTTTTTTTTTTTTTTTTTTTTTTTGTGTTGTTGTTGTTGTTGTTGTTGTTGTGCAGGATAAGAATATCAAAATTTACTATCATGGGAAATGTCACTCACAAGTCAAAACTAATATCAGCCATTTGTTTCCTTTCCCTCCTTATCCTGTACCATGGGTTAAGAGGACAACGCACAGAGGGCGTAAAGCAAAAAAAATCTGGGCATCAATGGTTTCATCTTTACAATCTTGTTTTGTTGGCCCTTCTCCCCAGATTTTCCTCTCCACTCCGCAAAAGAAAATCCCATCTAATTATCAACAAATTTCCTGTAATCATGCTAAGCTTCCTCTGCAAGTTTTGCAGAAATCTTGTGTACCCTTAGCTGCTTCATTAGTAATTTTTTGGTCAAGCCCAGGTAAAAGTCCTTACATTTTTAGGCATTGATTCTGCATCTGGATATTTCTAGTTAATTTTTCTGTACAAACTGTGCAGCTCAAGCTCAATTTTTGTCTGGCCTTCCTGGGATAGAGTCAGTTCCTGGTCCTAAACTACCTACAGTCGACTTCCTGAATCGCTATGTCGGTAAGTTTAATTTAACCGCCATTCTAATCTCATAGCTCGTATATGTAGATATCAGATAGCTTAGTCGTACTAAGTGTACACTTACTTGATCTTACATTACATCAGTCATACTGTACAAGCTAAGCTCCTTCTTCTGTGGATGCTTTGCAGATGA
Organism: Spergularia marina; assembly: GCA_963680865.1. Lineage (NCBI taxonomy): Eukaryota > Viridiplantae > Streptophyta > Magnoliopsida > Caryophyllales > Caryophyllaceae > Spergularia > Spergularia marina. The sequence continues at coordinate 5,414,730 of OY804545.1, read as the reverse complement.
TTACCAAAAGAAGTATACCGATAATGATGAGAGAATCAAGTCATCCCCTATCATCAAAGAGCTACTTGAACGGTCTAAACAGAACAAAGAGAAGTATATATGTTTTCTCTCTTTCCCTATCCCTCAAACTTATGTGTTACGTTACATGCCTGTTCAATTCGGTATACTAGTATATGTCTTCCAAGTTTCGCCAAACTAAACGTGGGTATCCTAGTTTGCCAAGTAATCTTAGCTAGTACTTGCCTACTTGTTGCTAATTAATTTTACACAAAATTTCCAACTGAAGTTAAAATTATGATGATTGCTTAAATGATAATGAACTTTTGTTGTAGGAACAAGCAAGAAATATTTGACAAGTATTGCCTACGAGGGGCAGAATGGGGAGTAGGGGATTGCTCAACACAAGGGATGACACCGGATGAAAGAGATGCGTTCATTGCCATGTTGAAGAAGAAAGCGGGGGTCGAATGATCTTTTTTCGGTCGTCTCACCATAGTCCGAGAAACATAGTATAAGCATTTGTACTCCGTATTAGAGAATAGAGTGAAATTTAGTCAAACATTGTATTCCTAATACCATACCCTTCACGGTTATATGCAAATATTTAAAGGGTTGTTAGATTACACGGAGACTAGATCAATTGAACTTTTGTTCAAACGGAGTTTGAGTACATATATCATGTACGAAAATGTTTGCACTTCTGCACGATGATGTCACAAGTCTTATGTGCTTCAGCAATTGAGCCTAATACGAGAGAAGTGTGCGATACGACTATATGAGTCATATGACTCAATTTAACATTACACACAATTTTATAGGTTTTGTACTCGCGTTATTATTCGCGTGGTAATTGTATATCGTTAATCTCTACCAAAACAGCTACGAGAATTGAAACACAGCCGCCTAAATATCATTAAACCCAAACCGAAAAAGATTAGAAAAATCATCAGTAGGGAATAATATGGGATCAAGCGTAGATGCCTGACAAAGGTGCTGATCATATCATCACTGGCAAAATTTTACTTGAGGTGGCTTCCGGCAGAAGCTGATTATCTAAGTCAAATTCTCTCTCCTCAAAACAACAAAATACGAACAAAAAAACAGAAAAGAAGGTGTTCAATCATATGTCGGGTTTTGGTACAATCATCCAAGTTGCGAACTTGCAAACTAATCGAACCAACCCAATCTCTTTCACATAATTCTGATTGATTTCTGCATATTTATCTCTTCTTTCTCTCTCCTTTCTCTCTCTCATCTCCCACCACCTTCTTCAGGTATGTTCTTCCCTAAATCTGTAAATTTCTGTGAATTTATTGATCTATTCCGTTTTCCCAGTTCCTGTTGATTGTTGGATAAGTTTCTGAAGTATGACTGATGAAAAAGTTTCAATCTTTTTGACCCTTTTTTTTTTGTTTCTGATGATGTGAAATTTTGGGTTTTCTGTGTTTTTTTAATTTAGTTTTTTTGTGGGTTTTGCTGTAATTGATCAGATGAAATTAGCTGATTTTGGGTTTTGATTAATGTGACTGACATTTATATCATTCATTCTTAGTTGGGTCCTTCCTGAATTTGGTATTGAAGGTAGGTTTGATTTGGATTAAGATAACAATTAGTTCTGTGGATCTTTGACTTTGATTGGGGGTTTGTTTGATTTCATTTGAGAGGAGTACGTGGCTGTAGAATTGGTGAGTATTCTTGAAGCTAAAGTTTTAGTTTTTGTAATGCTGAATTAGAGTTTATCTGAATGCTGTATTAGGTGGGCAGGAAATGAGCTATTAGCTTGTCCATATTTGAGTTAGAAGAGCCGATAAGGGTTTGTCGATCTTTGAGCTAGAAGAACCGAGAAAGGTTTGTTGAATTAGGGTTCTTAGGAGAGGGAGGTGAGAATTTGAGTTGATGTATCGTCCGATGCCTACAGAACCCACCAGGGGTGGGTCACCCACTGATACTGTAGAATCCGTTGTGACATTGGATCAAGTTCCTCGATGGAGTGATGCTGATCAGCGCTGGTCATTGGAGCCTAATAGTGAAGGCTCTGATTACCCGAATTATCATTTTCCGGACCCTCTTGCATCAGCTTCTACTTCAGAAAGTGGAAGTAACGGAATTGTGTCAAGATTCCCTGTTGACCATGAAATAAACTTGAGGGTTTATCTGTGGAGAGGAAACCCTTGGAATATTGAAGTAGATGCTGTTGTCAACTCCACGAATGAGGTAAATGTCAATCATCCTTTTAAGTTTTTTTTTTTTCTTTATGAAGTTTGTGTTATTTGTGCCAGCATCGTGCGTAGACTGTAGACAGGGAAGGAACCAGGAACCTCTTTTTCCCGGAGCTGAAAGTTTATGGTTTTCAATTTTCATTGGACAAATAGTTTCTTTAATCAAATAGGAGGGAAAAGTGGACAATACGGTGCCAAGAAAAGATTAAAGCTCATCTCCCAGAATGAAGCAGACTAGTAGCTAATGGGGAGAAAAACTAACCGAGTACATCAAAGGGAAAGTAATAAAGCTCAGTAAATGCGTCAGAGTTTAGCCTTAGGTTTCAAACTTAGATACAAATGGGCAAAGAAACTGTCGGATTTCTTTTTTTCTTTTTATGAATCGTGTCATATTTCACTGACTCCAGCCGCTAAGTCACAGAGAAGTGAATGATGCTAAAGCGGCTCGAAATTTTGATCAATTAAATCGTGGGGAAGGTCATGGCCTAGACACTTAGACAGGACTCGGCCTAGTTCCTCTCGTGTTTAGGTAACAGTTTCTGAGTTGATTTAGCTCTGAATTTAGATTTTTAGGCCTTGTCCAGGTGCTACTAAGGTCCATCAATGCTGTGTGGCAGATGATTATTGAGCATATTTATTAAAACCTGGATCCAGCCTATGAAGAGTAATTTGGTTACTCGCAATTTAATCTGATTCGTGATATTTCTAAAGCTTCCTGAACCACACATTTGCGTTTGAGAGACCATCAATGGGTAATTAGGCAAAGCTTAGCCTTCCTGACTGCTTATCGAAAAATGAGGTAACTATCAATGATGTGTTTCTCTTAGCAACATTTGTGTATATGTGTGCATCATTACTTGTAGGCTCGTAGCTAACAGTTTAGGTTCCGCTTCAGGGGCCTGTCAGTGCTTCTAATATCTCTCCTTGCTGTGTGGCTGATGATTATAATATGTCTATTGGAAATTGTGAGCCTGCTGATAGAGTTTGATTTGGTAACACGCGATTCAGTCAATCCAATGTCCCACACAGACACGAGGGAAATGCCAATAGAGAATAAAGTTTGAGCCTGCCAATAGCCTTTCTGTTGCTTACTTAATGTAATGATTTTCTTGCAGAATTTGGATGAAGCTCATAGCAGTCCTGGTTTACATGCTGCTGCTGGTCCCGAACTGGCTGAAGAATGTAGTACACTGGTAGGCTTTTCATTCCAATCTAGATTGAACTTCCGTCCTTTTTAAATTGGTGACCTTAAAAATAATATTATGTACTTTTCTCAAAGACAAGAACAACATGAATGTTGTAGGCAACATATAGGGATGGCAATGGACCCAAGACCCGACCCAGACCCGGCGGACCCGACCCACTTGGGTCGGATATGGGTCCATTTTTTTTAGACCCAATGGTTCTGAGTCGGATCCAGACCCGGTGATAAATGTGCGGGTCGGATATGGGTCCTTGATTTGAGACCCAGTCCCGACCCATGGACCCGCGGACCCGGCCAAAAAAATAGAAAAAAAAATAAAACCTAATTTCTCACGATGCCAGCCTTCCCCTTCCATTTTCATTTCTCAGTCTTCTCATGAGTCACGCCTAATTCTTTTCCGCGGCCTCAAAACTCTTCGCCACCGCCTCAAAATACTTTGCTACCGCCTCAAAATCTCATCGTCGCGGCCGCCGTTGTCGCTCTCCCTTGGTCTTCTGAAGTTCTGATGGATGAGGAATGTCCACCATAGGATGATTGCAAATCACATCAACACATTAACGATCGTAAATCACATCGACACGGAAATATCATAAGTTAGCGCAAGTTTTACACATGACAAACTTGATTTTATAAAAGACCCATCTTGGACCCAGACCCGGTCCAGACAATTTTGGACCCGATGGATCCGGGTCGGATCTGGGTCTACTTGTAAAGACATGGATCCGGGTCTGGATCCTATAGGACCCGACCCATTGCCATCCCTAGCAACATAACTCAGTTAGCCATTGCTTATTCGTTTGTATGCATTCATTTAATCAGTACTTGTCACTTAGAGATGCCTTTATAGGACTGAGGAGTGACCAAAATGTGCGGAGAAACCAGAATGGCTGGTAGTGGAGATGCCTTACCTTGGTCCTTGGATATACTAGGGCCATTCATGTATAAACAAACTTTGCTACTCTAGCTTTAGATCATGACTTTATACCACCTCATGACTTTTAGGCCAGACAAACTACCAACTGATGTCCTACAACTTTATCTGGAACCAACGTCTTTTCTTGGTTTCTTGAAGTTTTATTGCTTTCTGAAAGAATCTTGTACCATATGGTTCTATGTCAACCATATTGGTCTATGGACCGTTGTTATTGGCTAACTTAAGAACCATATTGGTCTATGGACCGTTGTTATTGGCTAACTTAAGTGAAAGATTTTGGTATTTATACAGCAACTTCTCTTTTCAGGGTGGCTGTAGAACTGGAATGGCAAAGATGACTAGTGCTTATGACCTTCCTTCAAGGTAGGTATGGTTCTTTGCGGTGACATAAGCTTTTGTTGGTGGTGTTCATGTCTTCTCCATTTTAAATTTAACAATGGAAACCAGTCCTTCTGATTCACTTAAGCTTGACAATGAAAATCATACTCGATCTGATTCTATATGAGCTTCATGTTTGTTTTGCTGTTTTAAACTGGCAATATTGGGAGCCATATCTAGGCCAAATGAAAGAGCCACTTGGCTTCAAAACATGCAGAATTGGTGAAATGCATTGCAAAGTAAAGTGTGTGCTAATTTTTACACCAAGTGTGTTTGTATTTCTGGACATGTGTAAATGATCCCCTTAGACCCTTACTGCTAGGAATATCTAATGATTGATCTCATTTCTTCTATTATCATCATGTGGCGTTCTGGTCCTGTCACGAGATGAAATAGAATTCTTTTTCAAACTTAGTTTCATGCACTTTTGCTTGATTATGTGCACACTCATATCCAGACAATAAAGAAGACAAAAGAGAAAAGGACGACGAACTTATAATCTGAAATGTGATTCTTAAAGTTGGGAATTTTAAGCATTCTGCTTCTCGTATGATTATGTCATGCATCATTTGCTGTATTATGTTCAATCTGGATGCTTTCTACTATGCTTACTGGTTTTCTTCTATATTCTTAGGAAGGTTATTCATACAGTTGGCCCTAAGTATGCTGTCAAATATCATACAGCGGCGGAGAATGCCCTTAGTCATTGCTATCGATCATGCCTTGAACTGCTCATTGAGAATGGGCTTCAGAGGTTTGAAGCAACATGTTTTTCTGTGGTTTATAAGGCATCATGGCAATTCTTTTTGGAATTAAGTTTCACTCCATATTTGTTTGTGCAGCATAGCAATGGGATGTATTTATACTGAATCGAAAAACTATCCTCGTGAACCAGCTGCGCATGTGGCCATAAGTAAGATATAAATCTGTTTCTCATGCCTTTGATAAGAATACTGTCTTCCTCCATTTATAATTGAAACAAAAGGAAAGAAAGGTTTGAATCAACGCCAAAATTGTAAACTTAACTTCCTTTGGACCTCGTAAAATCCATTTATGGCAGAATAAATTGTGTGTTGTAGTATTTTGTTTGATAGATGTGGCTGATCGCTGCTGGTTTTCATTGAAGGGACTGTAAGACGGTTTCTTGAAAAGCAGAAAGATAAAATTACAGCCATTGTATTTTGCACCACCACAACAACAGATACAGAGATATATAAAAGGTATAATACAGTTGTCTGTTTGATGATGATGTGTCAAAGAAGTTATTTTGTGGCGCTCTTATTTGTTTTGCTATTTATTGTATGCAGATTACTTCCGCTATATTTTCCCCGTGATAAACATGAAGAGGAGATCGCAATATCTAAGCTTCCTGCTGATGTTGGGGACGAGAATGGTGAAACAACTATAGATGAACGTAAAATTAGAATACAGCCACTTCCCAACGCAAGAAAGAATGTACCAAAACCGTCACAGCCTTCAGATGACCTTCCTCTCAGTGATGTGGGATTGGTTAGAAGGTGAGTTATCTTGCCTTGAGCATAGATATGAGAGGTCTTTCAATAATCTTAGAGTATATGACTTCTAATGAATCAGAAGTCAGGAAATTGCAGCATGTGTGCCTGTGAATATGTGATGACTGATGAATATGACAAGAAATAGTAAGGAAATGTCTATTGAGTTATGATGATACATATGTTCCAAAAGCTAAAGATAAGTGCAGAAGACCATAAAGTTGCTATTATCTTTTCTTTCCATTCGCTTCCTTGTCCTCCCCCTGTGGAGAAGTTGACCACCATGACTTGTTAAAGCGAAGAATCAGAAACTATCTGAGCAAAATTGGAGCTCATCATGGTACTTGTGTGCATATGTATTTGAATGTTCAAGGCATCTCGAAGATTGATAATTCCTTGCCTGAGTTTAGTGCTCTTCCCTTATGCTTGAGTTGCTCTCTATCCCCATGTACATCTTATCAATGTAGCTTCGAACTTCCAACTCCTTTTCTAAGCATCAATTGGCAGGCTGAATCACCATTGTGTCTTACTTGATATACAGCAGAATTATCATATAGGGTGTGGTTGTACGCTGCTTTCGTTTTTCATGAGTCGATCGTGCTTCGTTTCGCACCTTATATGTCATTATATGATTTATATGTCCATGCGAATATCTTGCTTGTCATTATTGTTTGTATGTATAAGAATGACTTTGGTGGTCATGGTTGTCTTATGGCCTTTTTGCGTCTTTGTGGACTTAAACAGGAACTCCGCCTACTTAGATGCGTATTTGGATCCTGCTTTCATGTCGTTGCTTAAGGATCCAGATCAGAGACGTAAGGAGCAATGGGAAAAGGCTGCTGAAGCCCAGCGTGGTTTTAGTTGTGCAAAAATGCTTGGATTTGGCAATATTGGTGGACCTCCGCTATCTGCTCCGGAGGAATACTCTCTTCATTCTAGATACCTTGCTAAAGCAAATTCAACTAATCTTTCTGAAATTGCAGAAATGAAGATTGTGTAAGCCCTACCAGATCATTATTCCTCAGATTGTATTGCGCATCTGTAACGTGTGTGTGCTAATTCCAGGAAATATTATCTAGTTGTGACCATGTACATTTTTTTTAATTCTCAAAAAGCATATGAAAGAACTATACTGATGTCAGACTGTTAATTCATTATGACTAGGAAAATAGCTTGAAGAGATCAAAAGGCCCACTTTAAATTGCCAAATCTGGACTTAAATTGTATTCTCATATAAAGAGCTTTTCTTTCTTTCTTTACATATAGACCCTTGTGGTGGGACCCTTCCCCGAACCCTCGCCTTGCGGGGACGCCAATGTGCGACCGGGCTGCCCTTTTTTTTATCGTGAGCTTGCATCCCATGCTATGATATTATTGTGACATATTTCTTTAATGTCATGTGCTTTTTGCCTGTAGATATCGTGGTGGTGTTGATAGTGAAGGCCGTCCAGTAATTGTTGTTGTTGGAGCACATTTCTTATTGCGATGCCTTGATCTTGAACGTTTTATTCTTTATGTGGTAAAGGTAAGGATCACAGTTTATTTTGAATATTATTATATATTGAGGAGGGAATGATAATGTATCTAGTCTAGACTCTAATCTGGCCTCTTGATTTCTGATTTTTAGGAGTTTGAGCCTATAATTCAGAAGCCATACAGTATCGTGTACTTCCACTCTGCTGCATCTTTACAGCCGTAAGGATTTGTTTCTGCTGGACTTTTCTGTGTTATGATCAGATTGACTTGCATGATAAAAATTAAGACTGTGAACCATTTTTTTGCCAATCATCTATCCTCCAACTTTAGATGAATTTTTCTTTGTCATGTACAGCCAACCGGACTTGGGATGGATGCGAAGGTTGCAACAAATACTTGGACGCAGACACCAACGTAATCTTCAGGTATGTCTATGGGATAGATCAGCCATGCATTCTACCATCTTTGCTAATATCTGACATAATTTAATGGACTCGCAACTTGCAAGGATTGACCACTTTGAATTGTTTTGTGTAGGCAATATATGTTCTCCATCCAACATTTGGATTGAAAGCAGCCATTTTTGCGCTACAATTGTTTGTGGATAACGTGGTACGTGCCCATCATCTTTCAGTGTCAGTTAGGATCTCTTGTCTTCAATAACTTAACTATTTCAATGCGACTGTCTAGGTATGGAAGAAAGTGGTCTACGCGGATCGGCTGCTACAGCTGTTCCGATATGTTCCTCGTGAGCAGTTGACCATCCCTGACTTCGTATTCCAGTTAAGTGTTCACTTCCAAATCCTGAACTATGTGTCATTGCTTAATGTTCCCCGAGATCCTTGCTCGGAAAAGCTCTTCAGATAGACTAGAAAATCTGCTGCACTGTGCAGCATTCCAAAAGTGATGCCTATGCAGCACCCCAAAGATGAAGGCCTGAAGAGTTGTCTTAATTCTTGTTGCATAAGACTTTCACTTGTGTTCTTGTTGTTGACTATGGGGCATGGGTTCATGCAGGCATGACCTGGAAGTGAATGGAGGAAAAGGTCTTATTGTAGATCCAAGAACGAAGTACGTTTACCAACGACCCTAAGCTGGACAGACATAGGCGCCATTTGGATCACTTCTTGCTCGTGATCGGTACAGGGATGAAATGTGTATTATTATGTACTTGCTCTTTCCTTTCTACTCAATCTGAATCCACATTGAGATTATGTTCTAGTCTCGGTTGCTGTACACTAGGTTCTCTTTCTTTTTCCTTTCATTTTTCGTCATTTTTTCATTTGATTGATTTTTTTTACTAGTTTGTGCAGTATAGTGAATCAAGAAATGTCATGTTGTAATAAATTGATAGGATAATTTTTTTCCCCCAATTGTAGATATTTTAGTCTTGATTTCCCCCGTTGATGTATGAAAAATATTGTTCGATGTAAACTCGCTCTTACTGAGATGAACGAACTTTTATTCAGTACGATATTGTACATAATTCGCAGATGTTGGTAAGTTTAGTTGATGAAGTCCTTGAGAAATCGCATTCATAACTTCTGCTTAAATCTTGTCATTGTTCTACGGAGTAATTATCTTTGTGGCTCTCTCCACCCCGAAAAACACGTTTCATATCGTACTGTTTTATGTTCTCCGTCTCGTTTATGCACTTATGCTATAACAATGCTCTTACAACCTCCCTACTTTTTCCTAGGCTTAATGTTTGTTTCCAACATCTTGTTTTTTTTCTCCTTCCGTCTCTAATACCTGAGAAGTGAGAATCAGTTACTTTCGTGAAGAGAATAGATGAACACTAAGCTAAGCTCGATCGAGCAAAAGGATATGCATGTATCTCCTCCTTCTCTCGTATGGGTCGGGGTAATTATCGATTTTGGTTCGTAGGGAATAACAGGTTCTCTTTATTTTCCTTTTAAGATATACGGAGTTCTCATACTATATACGATAAAACATTCGAAAAGTAGAATAAACGAAATGAAACCGCTAGAAGGATCGGATTCATATTTTTTTTGTTAGAATCAGAATTCAGAACTGAAACCACAAACCGAAAAAGACAAACATAGTTTCGAATTCAAAACCGCGAATTCCTAAGCTCGACCCGACTCGTTACCACGGCTTTTCTCGTCACAAGACGAAGATGAAACCCCGAAACAGCCTCTTCCTTTTTCCTTCCCAATGACCAGAAATTAGAAATGGCGGGAGCGTATTATATACTCAATTCAAATTTCCAACCCAAAATCAACACCAGTTGATAACAATGAATCAACTAACTTCCCAATTACGGAAACAAATCCTTCAATCCCCCAAATTCCCACATCAATGGAAGTCTCTTCTTTCTCTCTCCTCCCTCCCATATTCTCACTATTCTTCTTCTTCGTCTTCTTCTTATTCACCATCAATGGAGCAAACAATCTCATCTATGCGGTCCATTTCTACAAACCCATCATTTATTCTTCTGGGTATTTGCAAAAACTTGATTTCATTGCGAAAGATTCATGCTTTATTAACTGTACATGGTCTGACCTCTCAATCTGACCTCCTGACCCTCACAAAATTGATCAGCTTGTATGGTTCTTTTGGGTCTGTGAGGTCTGCTCGTATCGTGTTCGATACGATTCCGAACCCTGATCTGTATTGTTTCAAAGTTATGCTTAGGTGGTACTTTCTCAATGATTTGCATTATGAAACAATCATGTTCTACAACTGTTTGAGGAAATGCCTCAGAGAGTGTGATGAAATTATTTTCTCTAATGTGTTGAAAGCGTGTTGCGTGTTGCGGAATCTTGTTAAGGCGAGGGAATTGCATTGTTATATTGTGAAATTTGGGTGTCCTGATAGTTTTGTGCTTACTAGTTTGGTTGATGTGTATGCAAAGTGCTGGGAGATTCAGGCGGCGAGGGATGTTTTTGACGAGATTGATGATAGGAATGTGGTGTCTTGGACATCGTTGATTGCGGGGTATGTGCAGAATGATTGTGCTGAGGAGGGTTTGAAGTTGTTTAATAGAATGAGGGGGAGTCTTGTTGATGGGAATCAGTTTACTTTGGGGAGCTTGGTGACGGGTTGTGGAAAGTTGGGAGCTTTGCATCAAGGGAAGTGGCTTCATGGGTATGTGATTAAAGCGGGAATTGATGTGAATTCTTTCCTGACGACTGCACTTTTAGATATGTATGTGAAATGTGGGAGTGTTGTAGATGCTCGTTCTGTGTTTGATGATCTCCCGACTGCTGATGATCTTGTCTGTTGGACTGCTATGATTGTTAGGCATACGCAATGTGGGCAGCCTAATATGGCATTGAAGTTGTTTATGGAGGGGAAACATGCTGGTATTGTGCCTAATTCCATGACCATTGCTAGTGTACTTTCAGCTTGTGCGCAGGTTGGAAATGTCAGTATGGGCAGGCTTGTTCATAGCTTTGCCACTGTAAATAATTTGGATGATTCTGATGTCAAGCATGCTCTCATTGACATGTATGCAAAATGTCAGCTGATGGGAGAGTCTAGGTGTATTTTCGAGTCAATGTTGGACAGAGACGTGATTGGTTGGAACTCGATAATTTCAGGATATGCACAGAATGGATATGCTGTAGAAGCTCTAAAACTCTTCCGCGAAATGACACTGCAATGCATAAGTCCGGATGCAGTGACACTGGTCAGTGTGATCTCTGCTTGTGCTTCACTTAGTGCTATCACAGTTGGTTCTTCTTTTCATGCTGTTATAATCAGGGAAGGACTATCGCATGGTAATACCTATGTCGGCACTGCTCTTCTAAACTTCTATGCAAAGTCTGGTGATGCAATGTCTGCCCGTAAAGTTTTTGATGAGATGGGAGCCAAGAATGCAGTAACATGGAGTTCCATGATCCGGGGTTATGGTATGCACGGTGATGGTGCTGAATCTTTTGCATTGTTCGATGATATGTTGAAGGATAATGTAGAGCCAAACGAAGTCATCTTTACAGCCATCTTATCAGCATGCAGTCACACAGGAAAGGTTGGGGAAGGATGGAATTATTTCACTTCAATGTGTCGAGAATATAACTTTGTGCCTTCTTTGAAGCATTATGCGTGTATGGTGGATATATTGGCCCGTGCAGGAGAGTTAGAGGAAGCTCTGAACTTTATACAAAAAATGCCTATCCAGCCAGATAAGTCTGTTCTAGGAGCATTTCTCCATGGATGTAGCCTCCATTCGCAATTTGAACTTGGAGAGGAGGTCGCAAAGAGGATGCTAGAAACTCATCCTAATGAAGCATGTTACTATGTGCTTCTTTATAAGCTTTATGCTTCAGATGGAAGATGTGAAAAGGCTAATGAGATCCGGGATTTAATGAAGTACAGAGGGCTGAGCAAGTCCCCTGGTTGGAGTTCTGCAGAGATGGATATTTGTGATCAGTTACCTCCCTTACAAATGTCTGCTACTGGATGAAAGTTGGCTTCAAGGATAAGACATTGTCCATCTGACCGAAATTTTTTACATTGCAAGAATGATTCTAAATCCTTACAAACCTGTTGAGACTTGAGCGTTCATGATACTAACAACATCAGTGGTATCTGGACAGTACAGCTCCGTTGTGTCCCCTCTTTTGTGCGTAGTGCAAATGTACGGAGATGATCAGGGATTTGAGGTCAGGAACTTCTTGGAGAGACTGTCTGCAACACTGAAGTTAGAACAGATCAATTAATGAGACGAGTGACGGCCCTACACAGAAAGATCTACTGATTTCTCATCAGTGTACCCATATCAGCATAGATCGCTGTCAACAGAACAGACTTTGAGACTCTGCACATTCAGGATTTTCTGTGCAGCAAACTTGCACGTCTTACTCGAGGCTCGAGGTACAATGACTTGTTTCCAATTTTGGTTAAGCAACATAGGCAAATAGCAGTCTTGTAAGCTGGAAGCTCTATAATCAGAAATTCAATATCAAATAGCAGTCTTGTAAGCCTCGGAGTATTTTTGTTGTGTTGTATATAATGAAGTGGTCATCAAACTTTTTAATACTATCCATTGTACTCACAGATTAGAAGGCAATGTCAAGCAATATGAATCTTGTACTCCTAATACATAAGGAGTTAACTGTATAAGTGTATAATATTTGCATTTCTCACCCTTTTGAAAATTAAATATAAATAATCTCAATTTTGTCAGATCTTCTGAGAAATTATTTTAACTTATAATGGATCACGATATAGGAAGAAACTCAAAAAGAGTTGAAAAGCAAAACCATAAATAGAATGGAGTCATGAGAAAGAAAACAATAATAAGTGTAGAGAAGTGATCAATTGAGAGAGAAAGATATATCCCCATATTTGATCTTTAAGTCCAAATTGACAAGAATTGATAATGCATAAGGTCATTGTCACAATGGGAAGTATTATTGGTTATATACTTAGGGCCACTATCAAAAAAAGAAATATAACGTCTTTTTTTTTTTATATTTCTTTTTTTATGGAGTATATGATTGGTCATTTTTTTATCCGTTAAAAAAATATTTTGTCTAAGAAAAAAAAAATCAAAGAATCTAAACTTGTCGAACCTCTCACTTTATATTCAACCAGATCAGACGAAGCAACCTATCTTATGCGGTTGTACCTAATTACTTTAATTTCTTTATGAGACTAATTATAAGAGATAAGAACCACAAACATAGTGATGGGCTTTTTGAGTCTTTATTACAGGAGTAATAATCAAGATCTGTCTATAACAAGAAAGGAAGAAGGACTAGGAAACAAAAATAGTAAATAGACAAGGGGCAGGAAAGAAAAGAAGAGGAGAGAGAAAGAGACATTTTAAGGAGCAAAAAAGGTAGATTTGGGAGAAAGGAATGTGATTGGTTAGATGGGAATCTAGTGAGAGACCCCAGAAGATTGTACTTGACAGTTAGAGCTGAGTGACAGAGGGGTTTTATTATAAAATAAAATTCTTTGATGACCTCTTCATGGGAAGTCGTAAGTCGAGAGGAGAGAGAAAATCACATACAAATTGATGAAATTGTGATTAAGTGAGAGACGTGGACAAGCCTGCTTACGTTGTCATCCTTGACTAATCTTCTCATGTCTGCCACTCGTACACCCTACACCCCCCCCCCCTTTTAATTATTTTGATCAACTCCTTCCGTCGTCCCTTTTTAAACACCTCATATTTAAAATGTCTCCGTGTTAAGAAGAGTGTACACGTTAATTGGTTAATCAAAGTTCCAAAAAAAATTGCATAGTGAGTTAGATAAGGCTCTTAGCAAAAATTACATGCAATTTTTTTGGAATTTTGATTAACCGATTAACATGTACACGCTCCTCAATAAGGGTGTGTTTTGGGTATGAGGTGTTTAAAGGGAGACGGAGGGAGTATTCTCTTCCGTCATCTGATGCAGATTTTATATTTCACTACTCCCTCCGTCCCAATTCAAACGCCCCATATTCCGTTTTGGGACGTCCCACTTCAAACACCCCATCTATTTTGGGACATATTTCTCTCTCCTACTTTTATTAAATTATCACTATCCTCTCTCACATTCTCTCTACTACTTTTATTAATCCCCACATTCTCTCTCATCCTTTTTCCTAATATTACTCCACTCAACTTATTATATCAGTTTTCTTATTCGACTACAAAAAACGCCCGGGGCGTTTGAACTGGGACGGAGGGAGTATATGTTTAATTAAATAAACCAAAAAAAAAAATAGACAGGAGGGGAATACGGTTGCTAGACTTGTTCTAGAAGAGTCGGACGTATTCCTTGTAAGCAACTTTTCAAAGGGTGTTACCCTTCGCAAACCTGGATTTGAAATCCGCCATTTCATTTTGTCCTAAAATAAGTATAAAGTGAAATTAATTTTACTCTTTTGATTTGCACGTACCCACCAGTGGTATGTGCACTGTCACCCAATATTGCGTTGGCTTTTTCTCTATCGATTCAAGTAATTACGGATATGTAGAATATATCGAGTTTTCAAGGTTATTGGTGACATGGTAGAAATTTAGCGAATTCAAACTTAGTCCTTTTAATATTCGCCAAATGTAGATACTAAATGTTAAGAAGTCGTTGTGCTTAAAGGAAGAAGAAAATGACACAAAAAATGGATTAATGGAACACCCAATAGAATACAAAACATCTCCACTACCTTCATTATGACCATGGTGGCCTTGGTTGACCGAAACAAACGATCTGTGTGGTGATAAAAATTCCACATGCCTTCTTAAAAGTTTCTTACCTTGTGTTAAAATGTAGACTCTTACTGTATACTAGTATTATTAAATGTAAATATTAGGTCGGATTTTTTTTTAAGAGGTAAAAATATATATGGCCATATGGGGAACAATTAGGTCCCCTAATATTCAAGGTGGCACACTGGCACCCAATGAGAGATTACAACGCTAACTAGATTTTTACTTTTTATTATTTTAGGATAGAGGGTATCTCACTCTCTTAGTAGATTACAGAAACATAAAATTGAACCATATTATAATAGCAAATTGTCAGAGATCTAGGGTGTAGATACAATTAATTTGTCTACAATGTAAAATTGAGTTAGTAGTAATAAAATTGAGATTGGATTAGTAAAATTAATTTGTAATGAAAATTTCGGGTAGTAAATTAATTGTGTTGATAGTAAGTTTATTTGTGTGAAGTTAGTAAAATTTTGATATTATAATAAAATTATTACTGATAGCAGACATTTTCAAGTGTTTATGCCGAAAACTTCTAGCATTGTCCATTGTAATAATAGAAAGGAATTACACCCACTCAGCTCACAGTGACACGTCTAAATTTATTTGTGTTGAGGTCAATTTATTAGTAATACTGTAATGATGAATCTACCGAACAAGCAGCTAGTTGACATTTTCATTGAGCTAGAAAAGCTTGGAAGGCACATGTACCACGATCTTGAGTTACTTACCTTAACCCAAAGTAGGTGACTGATCGACTTATATGACTAATATAACCAACCATGTCATTTTCATGCAAGTGAGCTTTACTGATAGCCTAATGGTAGTTTGAGAAATAAGTTTACTCGAGTTCTAACAACGACAACAAAGTCCTAGTACCAAAATGACTTATCGTTTACTCGGGTTATATGAAACTATATAGGAATCGGTGACTGTCGGGCAATAAAAGGTACAAGAAAACTCCTTAGCTTGTTCCGGAAGCACAAGATTCATAAACAAGTCCTTCAATGAGGAATACACATTTTGGTACAAATGTACTCGTATCAAATTTGACAAACAGAAGCAACATCACACCAGTTCACCAGTAAATGCACTAAGTCTACATTGCCCGGACTGTACGTCTGAGAAAATAATGCAAGGGGCCGGGGGTGGATGGGAGGCACGAGTGCAGTTATAGGTGGTCTGTCTCTGCATCTGAACTAGGGAGGGCTGCCAGCACGGGGCTACCGGATAACACCCAAGGCAACTACACAATTACGCAGCCTGCTTAGATTAGCAGGCCAATGCACAAACACTAGAGAAAACCCATGTAACATTATTCATGAAACAATACAAGAGTTGGTTGCAAAGACAATTGAGGGGACCCAAATATTGGGCTGGAGAATCATGTACAAAAGGCAATCCCCTGTAAGCTAAGCAACAGAAAAGGTGAAGAAAAATAAAATAAAAAATAAAAAAGATATCAGTTCCAAATGCCTTAAAGAACAACTCTACCTCTGAATTTTATCCTCTATAGATGTCGATATTCCGATTCATAATGCACGCCTCACCAAATAATTAGGTTAAGGGCACCGGAAGGGCAGGATTAGCAGGGCACCTTTGTCTCCGGGGGCGTCTTGTTGTCTTCCCCCATCCTGTCAGACTTCTATCCTCTAAACCCACTTCCGTATTATTACTGTGAACCTGTTGCTGTTGCTGTTGCTGTTGCTGTTGCTGTTGCTGCTTTGACGGGAGAGCATATACAGTGTCGGTTGGTGCAGTAGTCACTGCCACAGACCGTCGCCTTCCTCTGCCACATCCATTTCGAGTTGCATTTCTTCTGTTGGGTCCTGATTGCCAAGAATAACCTGTGGCTCTCATGAGCCCGCCAAACGTCTGAAGGTCCTCCGTTACTTCATGTCTTGAAAGAGTTGTAAGGCCTGGGAGAATGTCTCTCTGAAAATCCCTTTTTTGCCTTCCTCTTCGACCCTGTCCTTTCCGTGTTCTAGTTGTTAGCACACATGAAGTGTTCTCAACAATGGGGTAATCCGGAATGCTTGGTTTTGAATATGATTCCTCAACACTACACTCTTTCAGTCTCAGAATCATGTATTCAAAATCATCTAGCCCTTTGGGTAACCCATCATCTTGGACCGAGATGTCGGCATCATTTCCACTGGAACAAGCTATACTCACAAACCAACTCAAGGGATCTTCTTCAGCTTCTGGAGGGAGACATGTTGTTACCTCCGTAGATAATTGAGCTGGGTTAGCACAAGATGAGATGGCAACAATGGCAGCCGCAGCTGACTTGACAAGTTCACCATCACCATAATCTCTACTGCTGTCTGGTTGTATCTCTGGCTGCTGCTTCTCTGGTTCCTTTACTGAAGGGAATTCAACTGGAAGAATGACGTCCTCATTTTCAAAAGTTACTGGTGCTTCTAAATCAATACCAGTACCAGCCTTTACATTTCCGCGATTGTATAAAACTGAGGTTTCACAGGGATTTTCCTCCTCCATTATGCAGGAATTGAGGTCAAAATGATTTTTGAGACTCACATCCTTAGTCTCTTTCTTATCCTGATCGTCATCCAGATCGCAATCAATAGGTTCACAAGGTATATTAATATCAAAAAGCCGTTTCCTCTTGCTAGATCTGATCTCTTCACATCCTGATTGATGATGTAAATCAGGAGGGTTAATAACTTCCGTAATCTCCTGTTTTGGCATGGGAGGGTTATCAAATATAGGAAAACCTAAGATCTTTCTGCTGCTATCAGGCTTCTTAGCTTTGGTATCGACATTATATGAACTTGATGCCACAGAAGGACCATGAGATAGAACTGAATCAAGCGAGTTCAATCCTTTCCTAACATTTGCACTCTCACTATTGCAAATACCCTTTCCTCTAAGCCATGGCAAGACAGCCGGAGGATCCACTGGCTTGCAGCCCTCATCTATGATCTTACGTCCCCGTAGGTTGGTATAATCGCCGGATACACCATTTGAAAGTGCCACATTCAAGTTCATTTCTTTTACTGGGTGAACCTCGATGCAGCCAGTAGCCTTTAAGGAGTTGTTACTATGACTAGGCACTGTATTTTCACCGTTGCAGTTTACGTAATCAAAGCCAGCGGGGGGAAAGCGAGCTGCAAGTTCTTTAAAAGAAGCTGATGGACCTTGGTAAAACCCATTTCTAACAAGAGGTTCACTAACAAAACCAGCATTGGCTCCAGGGGTACTGTTTAGGTTCCACTTGTTACCAAACAAGTCATTGCTCTGAGCAGATGATTGAGAACTCTTAGAAAGAAATGGACTTGTCTGAACTGGTGTGTGCTTTTGGTTGATAAAGTTGGCCTTCCCCCAAGACGTGGTGGAAGGATCCCATAACTTGCCCAAATCTGAGTGATGAAACAAACCAGGTTGACTTGAAGCATGAGACAACATAATTGGTTCAGCAATACTATGACTGGACATAGAGTAACTTCGGTCAGACTTTTCTGCCACACCAACAGATTTTGCCTTCCACTGTTCCCCTTTGACATGATCACTCGGAAGGAAAGCTGGAGGCTGACGAGCTTGATCAAGCAGAATATGCACTGGCTGAGAAGGTACAGGAGCCTTGTCTGGATGGATTCCTTGGTTATTGGATGGCACACTGGCTTTATAACGTTCTGAAACAGATAACGGATGGAGAAATTGATTAAAAGGTCGGACTTTTGAGTAATAATATGTGCAATAAAATTTCCACTGGTCAAGGAGATTCATATTCAGATTTCACCAACAGACAATTACCATAAAAGAAAACCCTCTGGCAACTGACCACCAATGACATAAGAATTTTAATGCAACTACTTCCAGAAGTAGCTAGAAAACTGATGGTCGATTAAATTACTCGACTTCGGAGTATGTATACACAGATTAACAATAAAGAACTTACTCTCAAAACCTGAAGATTATATGTTCCCAGCAATCAGATCATTCAACCTATTAGCTACGTAACGGACAAGTAACCATAAAGAAAGGACTGCTAATGCAGGATAACAGCAATTTACAAGTAAATCTTTCCGGAGCTCCGGATACTCAGACGATAATAGTTACCAAATGCAGCAGCAGCACAAATACCCCAACTCAGCCCACCCATCGGGAAAAAAGAAAAAAAAAGTGAGTCAGACACTAAAGAAGGTCACATCATTACCTGATTCTAATGCATAGCGAAACCAGTCTTGGCCATTTGGTCTGATATCCTGCATATTGTTCATCCCATTTATGCTGTTTTTCTTCGTGTTCTGAGGAATATCCTTAGAAGAACCCAAAAGTCTTGTAGGATGATCCCTATATGAAACATCACTGTGACTTACAGCTCGACCTAAGAAGTCAACCGATGAAACTGTGGTCATTTCTTCAACATGCAACGGCTCATTCAGGTCAGCCAAAGGCTTAGCTTTGCTAAAATGCAAATCAGAACTTGGTACACCTGTTTGACACTCGATCTTTCCAGGATAATTGAGAAACATCTTTCCGTTACAAGAAGCAGAGTTTCGGTTTTTGTCAGGGGAGGAGCTCATGATTTCAAAATCTTTTGCCCCACCAAATTGCTCAACTTCATCTGTGTCAATATACTCATCAGCTGGAAGCTGAAGATCAAGCATTCTTCTTCTAAATTTAGTGGGTCTGGACTCTGAGACCTCCGAGTTTTTAGGGCTATAGCAATTCTGATATGGACTTGGGCCAGCCTGTATGCTCTTTCCTTTTGCAGAGTTTGGTGATGATTGCACAGTCTCTGGACCTGAAATAAGGGGCCTACCAGAAACAGGACTAGCCAAAGTAAAATTTGAACCATTGCATCTTAATGCATCCTCCGATTGCATATGCAACGGCAAGGGGCTCGAAGACGATGATGTCTCATAAGGTATACGTTGCTTTAGTTGCTCCTTCCTCTTAACCTCATCCATCAGGTCTCTTTGCACTCTGTACAGTCGATGCAATTCATAGACCTGGATACCCATAGAACAAGGGGTCAACGGACATAATTTTGAGAAGTAAACTTCAAACTCAACTAGAAACCAGCTCTCTCTTTCCGGAAAGAAACTTTTTCCTAATCTAGCAAGCTAAAGCTGGAATTGGTTTACATCCTTTTGTTGCCCACCCCACTGGGAAAGCTATATAGCAATCCCCACCCATAACCGCATTAGATGCTGGTATAAATAAAAGCTAAGGCTGTGCCGACTAATAGCATATACTAAACATCTAGCAAAGTGTACCTGATCCTTAAATACGGCTTCATGCTCAAGCATTGTCTGCTTCATAACATCCTTATCATATCCAGGATGTGAATCTGCAACATTCCTTGGCAAAAAGCCACAGTAAAATTGCCCATTGGTCAAGTTGCTATCACCGTAACAAGAAGGCCAGCCTGCACCATTGGTTTCACGACTAAGATCCCTCATCGAGTAATGCCCAGGCAAGTGATTTTCAATCTGCACTTTTGTTCCCATTCCTGCCAAATCATAGCCAAAAGTGATAGTGAGCACATAAGCTACAAACAAAGTAACTGTCAATTTGCACACAACAGTCAGCAAACCTATTTTAAAGAACATGATCAAGCATAGTGATATGGAGTAACCACCCAGCAGCAAATAATCTCACACCTTAAGAAATTTGCCATGATGTCACTTGGTACCACATCATTCATACAAATATGAACGTCGATGAAGAACAGACTGCTCATTGTCCAATTTTGTTGAAAACTCATTCAGTTTTCTTTAATAAGGAAACCCAAAATGTAGGACTTTAATCAAGACAATCATACATAGCTAGCCACGAGGTATATTCAGACACATGTTGACCACATTATAAAAATTTGCAGATCAGTAACTATATGCAACAACCAGCCAAATTGACGCCCTGCCCGTCTCGCCAAACGCCGAGAAGTGCAGGGCCTGTGACGAAGCGAAGGGGAATGAAAGTGGATTTTGTCCATCCAAAATGTATATGTAATGGGAAAGTTGCCGTCACAAAATTAGAAGCAACTTTGGTTCAGATTATGAAGCACCTTAATATACATTGTCAAGAAAGTTGAGTGATAAAACAGATTACGGGGTTAGACAATGATCTAGCTTATAGTGTCTGTCTACGCTCATATCCCATATGGGTAATGCATGCAAACAAGACCAAGTATAAGAAACTCTTCGGACATCATTCCGCATTACAGAGTTTCTTCAAAGTTTGAAACACTTCCAACTTTATGTTGTTACCATAAGTGAAGCGTATCAAAGATCGGTGCATCAGTGTCCCCATCAACATGTTATAGTTATTGACTGATTACTTACCAAAGTTCCATTAATAATATCCATAATAAAACGAGGGTCAATAAAATTACGATAATTCAATTTCTTTTAAACGGATAGTAACCACTAACACCACCCCAAATTAATCTAGTGAAAGATCAGAAATAGAAATTCTCTTAGACTAAATTAAAAATGCACTGAAGGCCTATAAGATTATCTGCAATCTGCTACATTCACTCAGAATGCCTTGTCAAGCAAAGATTATAGAAAACATAGCAATAAAAACACGAAGACCGTTATATACACGTATCAAGGCACATGTTCATAAATCGTAAGAAATTCATTTCTACTATGATCTGCTTCCAGAAAAGGTAATCTGGATTAACTGAATTGTAATGACTTTGAGACATCTCAGAAAGAGAATTTGTCCGTACGCTACAATATATGACCACCATACTACCAAGCAAATCTAAATCTCTGCTCCCACGTAAGAGTGTAAGACATCTCACACAGCCAGTATGTAGGTGCGCGGCAATACACAACCACCGTGTAACTCCAAAGCAAAGGCAAATCACCGTTCCCCAACCCAACCCTCGAAATGAAATCACAGTACATGCAATAGACAATGAATAGCCTGAACAACTAAGAATGGTAAACAACAGAACTAGATATTGAGATCTTGAAGCAATCGTAATGGAGGATAACGCCAACATACATATCATCACACGCATTTTCAAATAACCACAAGCAAAGATGATTGAATTTCAACATCAATGATTTCTCCCAATCATTCCAATACTCAAATCAGTACCCTGTCTCTGTTGAAATTCATGTAGTTACATTGAGACGACATTCCAGAAAGAGTGGACATAACACTCCTTTTCTGCCACACACCATAGAGAGGAAGATAGGCCATACAAAACAACGAAAGGTAGCATGGATCACTAAAAAGCTTTAAAATTTCCGGAGGTTGGACCGATATGGCGAAAAACACCATCAAGCCCAGACCTCGATATCAATCTGTCAGTAAATTGCAAGTAAGATTACCTCACCAATCAACCATCAATCAAAACTTCCAGAACCACTTATCCAATAAATATCACAATTCCAAGTAATGCTATGAAGAGTAGACTACAAGTCTCTAAACAATTGAACAGTAAGACAATAAACAAAGAGAAAAGACAAAGTATACCAGTTTCCTCCATCAGAAAAATAAATATCAATTGAGACCTTGAATAGTCAGTCAAAACCCTACTCCCAAACACACACAAAAAAACAGAACTTTTCTCCCTGATTTCTTGATAATGAAACAACAGATCCCCAATAGATATATACCCACAAACCAAATCAATTTAAGGAATGAAATTACACATCAAATGAACAAGATATCCCAGATAAGAAACTTGAGATTTCCAACATTGAATTACACTAAAAAAAATCATATGAATTGAATTGAATTGAAAAAACACCAATTTGACCCAATTCAATAAACAACAAACAAAAAAGCTAACAATTAATCAGAATCATCAAATGATCACCAAATGCAACCAGAAATCAAAAACCCACAAATCTAATCTGGATAACAAGTGAGAAATTAAGATTATAAATGGAAACAAAATAAAATAAAAATAAAAAAAGATTTTTACCTTTAGACCCACATCCTCCAATCACTCCCCCCCTTTCTCTCTCTAAGATATTTATCTTCTCCCTCACACTTTCTCTCTCCTCCTAAACAATTTTGCCCCAAGGAGGATTTCAATCATTCAAGTAACAGCAGCTTAGCTTAGCTTAACTTAGCTTCTCACACACACACTAACTTTCTCTCTCCTCAACAACAAAAAATAAAAGTCCCCCAAAGTCCCATCATGAGAATTCAGTCACATAGGACTGAAAAAGGAATGAACTTTACAAAATGAGTTTGCAATAAACCAAATATAAAAAACCCAAAAAAAAAAGGAAAAAATATTAATTAAACTTGACAAAGATTAAAACTTTATTATACTAATAAAAACAAAACAAAAAACCCACTTATTAGACCAAAAAAAAAAAACTAATAATTATAGTTAAAATAATAGAAGTAGATAAATATAAAATGAGGAAAATAATAATAAAACCATTGAAATTAGAGCTTAGTATTATTTAGATCATCATTATGATGATCAAGTAAAATAAAAACTTATTAAAGAAGGAAGATTTCGATCTGCTGGGCCAGTGTCTGTAACTCAAAAAGAATAAAACTTTGGGAGTTCTAGAGAGAGAAAAATGAAGTTGTTTTTTGCCCCCTTTTTAGAGAGAGAAAGAGTGAGAAGAAAAAAATGTGAAGGTTTTTTTTTTTTTTTTGAAGTTTTAGGAGAAGAGAGAGAGAGAGAATGAGAGAGATCCCAGATAAGAAAATCTTCACACAAACAAACGACCTTCTAAGAACAGTGACATGAAATTTGTCAACATCCGGTCTCTTTTTATTCTTCTGCTTTTTTTTTCTCTCTATCTTTCTCTCTCTTCTTTCTCTCTCTATGATTTTATTTATTTGATTATTTCAATTGGTTTTCTTAAAAAAATTAAAATTTTTATTGGGGAGAGGGGTATTTTCTAGATTCTCTCCACTTTTCTTGCTTTTTGGGTACAAAATATTGACAATAAATAATAAATGTATGATTGAGAAAGATAGAAAAATGAAAAATGTTTAAATGAAATTAAAAAAATGGAGTAAAATCAGTAGTACTGAGCACCCAACACGCCTGCAGTACTGGCAAATAACACACACCAAACTGGACAAAATTTTGAAGTGTTGTTCTTAATCATTATTCTGCTAATAATTTTGGTACCAACATTATGGTATCTATACTATTGTCTACTAATAATAATAATAATAATACTAATTATAACAATAATGATGTTGTTAATGGTTACTTCAGAAAAGTAATGCCAGCTTACTTTTACGGCTAGTGATAATTCTCAAGAATTGGGAGGTATGGAAGATGTCTATACTTTTCAAGTGTGATTGATACTTTAATATGTGTCTGTTTACGGTATGAGTACTTAATAAGTTTGAGGTAGTTTTCATGTGATGTCAAATATTTTTGGGTTGCTTGACGATTGAAATGAATATACATGTGTAGATCTAGTTCACAAAAGGGAGTTAGGTGTGTGACTCTATTTTTTTTAAAAGATATTGAAATTCCTACATTCGGAGTCAACGGCTGAAATATTTGCATAACTCTCATATACCCTAACTATTTTGTCATACGACGAATGATCTCGTGAATCTAACTAATTAAGATTTATAGAAACTTTGTTCATATCTCTTTGTGGATTACTTTTTGAAATAGTAATATTATGAACTTTGTTTACGAATATTGAATCAGGATTGCGAGAAAAGTTTTCCCTTGTAAACAATGGCGTAAAAGGTCCTAAGTATATATGTTTTAACCTTAAAAAAAGTATATGTCGTGATATATTCTTCAATTTATTGAAACTTTTGTCCTCAATTGCTCACTTGTAAATATGACATCCAATTTTCAAACATCGTAAAAATCTGCATTGCATTTTCTAAATGGTGGGTTAATTATAATTTTTTCTCTTATCTAATTCTTACAATATTTTGTTAACACCAAGATACTTCCTTTGACAATTATATCTAACCGATTTGATTGGTTAGGTATATGCAGTGGGATATAAAATGTGATCTATAACCTTAACTCAACTTGACTGGATATTTGTCAAATAAAAACATGGTTCTATTCTTCATTGATAGGATTCCTCGATAAGAATCAGATATAAGTATAAACCATAAGAAAATGTAAATTATGGAGTCTTCTATGGTAAGAACATTGGGAATGTCCTATAAAAAAGGGCCAGGGGATCATTGTTTCAAACTCGGTGAATTGATTCAAAAAAATATATAAAAAAAATCACACTAACGGTAATATATAATCATAAATATTTAATCAATATTAAGAAATAATCAACTTCTTAAACAACCGCAGAGTTACAATATTACTAATACGTGATACACGTGACACAAATTATGTGTGAAACTAACTTACGCAAAATCCATTTCTTTTTTGACAAATATGCTCATAAGAATCTAAAATTCGGTTAATAATGACAGTCTCAATAACTATATATTAACTTTTTTTTCCTGTCACAAGGGCATACTCCCTCCTACCCACTAAAATGTCCCCCTTTCGTTTTCAGTTTTTGAGTAGCTATGTTTGGAGCTACTTTTAGATCAAATGAATCGTTAACTTGTGGTAAAAATTAGTTCTTATTCTATTATGCATTGCATTCTACCAACACTACTTAATTTTAAGGTAAACGGGGCTTTCATTTGGTGTAGAAGTAGCCCCGAACATAGCTACTCAAAAACTGAAAACGAAAGGGGGGACATTTTAGTGGGTAGTAGGGAGTATTGTATTTAAAAAAAAAAAAGGTACAAGTAGCTTCAAAAGTTCTAGTTGTGTGTGAAACCAGCTAATGCAAAATTTGTTTCTTTTTTGACAAACATATCTATAAAAAAATAACTACACTACTACATGATAAAACACACTTGATAATTTTTTGATCAATAATAAGACTCAAATATCTACTAGTATGATTTTAACTAAAAACCCTCGTTATATTTAACACTTCTATCTTAACAACTAGCTCAATACATCTCGAAACCTTGATAATAATTCATCAAAATAGCGACATGACCCAATGACTATGGCATTAACTTTTTTCTGTTATGGGGGCATATCAGGAACAAAAAGAAATTATAGGTATAAGTGGCTTTGAAAATTCTAATTTAAGCTAAGTTGTCTAATTGGTTAATGCCTTAATTACATAGCAAAGACAAGTTAATGGGCCTACCCGGGGCTACCTATGAAGGTAACAAGACTATCTTAACAAAGATCAGATGAGGTTTGGCTATTTAATAATGATACCAAAGGTTGGTTGGTTCATCAAATTGACCTTTTCATAATAATATAATTACATGAAATGGGATTTAAATAAATCATATTATAAAAAAAAAATTGATAATGCATGTTGGTGTGGGAGTATTTTGATGGTACTACTGTCTGCTTTGTAACTAGCTGATTCTTCCTCTTGCCCCGGTTCTTGACAGCCAAGGTCTGATTTGTGTGAGTGTACTGTTGTACCCTCGGAATTTCTGAAATGCTGCCACGTGTCCAACCTTTCATCATAAAACCAAAGCCACACATGACACATTTTGTAGGGATATTCAATTCAATCATGAATCTCAGGTACTTTTAACCTTTGAGATAATAGTCATTAGATCAGAAATTTTGTCACTAATGACCATTTAAGTAGATCGTTAACGTTTGATTTAGCTTTTCATATAAATCTCAATGAATCATTAACACCCTAAGAAAATGAATAAGTTGAGGCAAAATACAGAAATACCAAAAGACCGTACTCTAACATAATTAGAAAATATTGAAGAAATTTATATTTTGATGCATTGGTTGGTAAGATAACATGTTCACTTAATAAGTTGTACAGTGAAAAGGTTTGATATATGGTGAGACATTGCTCACAATCTCCAAAGCTCATCTTCACATGTAAAGTACTATTAAGTCTTCAAGTCTATACTTTTGAAAGTAGCACTGTGCCTCATAAAGTAGTTAGTCGAATTACTCATACTCCGTATGTGTTTTGTGTTTTCAATAAGAAAAATACTCCCTTTAAATGTTATAATAGAAATCCACCAACCAGTACGACATTTAAATGAATAGACTAAGGACTTTTTTTTTTTTTTTCCGGGGATAACAAAAAGGGGTGGGAGATCATATTTTACATCAAATCAAATTCGGCCAAAATTGAAAAGGCTTGGAAAAGTACAATGAACTAAGAACTCTCTTTAACGATGTATTTTGCCAATCTCTCAGTCCGACTTATGAGATCTAAATATTGAAAGTTGGCCAAATACACCAAACGAGAAACTTTTTCGAATTTTTCTTAAGCACTTATACCCTAAAATTGTTCTTTACAAATAAAAGCTCCAATTTTAGAGCTCATCAAGAAAGTTAAAACTTGATCAAACAAGCCCTCAATCTCTGGGGTGATTACCAGTAATAAATTAAACACGATCACATCTTACTAGATTAGAAATAATGTTAGTAATTTTGTACAAGCAACATGCAAAATTGCAAAATGTGTTTACAAAACATATTTTTTTTGTGCTTTGTAAGAAGAGGAGTTCACATGTAGTCATAGATATTGGGCTACAAGGCTAAGCCGGCTAACAGGCTGACTTGACCCACGCTTCTACTGTAGAGATCCGTATTTAAACTGGGCTAGCAAGGAATAACCATATATTTGGGCCGTGCTAGTTGCTGCTTAAGCTTGATAATCCCATCTTTTTTTTTTTTCCTTTCTGAAGAAAATCCTTTTGTTTCTTCCGAAAAGTAGTGCAAAAATGTAGACGTAAAAATTATTTATATTACGATGATAAAGTTTTGCCGTCTATTTCGTCGTATAAATTTTTGGAGACCATCTTATCATAAAATTTCAGAGAAAAAAAAAAGGTTTTTACCAAATATATTACATGTTTTTGTAATATAAAACTATGAGATTTATAATGTCGTCCCACTGCGCCTTCTATTATATGGGGAAATAGACCAATGAGTGCAAGATTTCACATTTTCGTATAACATACAACTAACAAGTATTATTTCAATGCACCCGTTTAATTGAAAATTTATTCGATAAGTTATGGTTAGATCATCTTACTAAATGATTTGTCATTTCCTTATGAATATTGAGACGTAAAACGTCACATTTATTGGCCATGTCTTATACGGCTAATTTCAGTGTAACACTTGACTTGTTTTTACCGGTTAACAATTACACCAAGTAGCAGTATAGATGCGAATCAGTTGATCATAAACTACAACGACCACCACATAACTAAAATTTTATTACAGAAAAAAATCTAACATCGTTAACATTTTTTTTTTTTACAAAAGTAAGAACGTGTACGCAAAAAAAACGTACCAGATCAGGTAACCCTTCTAGCCAGGGTATCACCTAATCTGTCAGACAACAAAATACAAGAGAGAGTATAAGGTGGTGGCAGGGGTATCTCCTGAGTCTGTAGGATGTTGAGACCTCATTTCCCCACCCAGTCAGCCGCTTAGTTAGCTTCACGAAAAATATGTGAAATTGTGAAATAACGAAATTGGTGTAGCAGCTTAGTCGCATGAATAAGATGTCGATGAGCCATGGACAACGGAATGTATCATGGAGACAGTTGATGACGATTAAATTGTTGCCTTCAATGTGCAATTCTTCAATGTTGAGACAATGGGCTGCAAAAAGACCATTACGCAAAATCGTTAACAAAATTGTTCCAGTCTGGCACTAATTGAAACGAATGAATTCCTAGAGTTGGGACTTGGGAGGGAGAAGATAGTAAATGCCATGAGTATATTTGGAAGGAAACTAGATTCGCACGGAGGTTTGTCCGTACAGAGAGGGGTCGCGTCAAGGAGACTCACAATCTCTCACTCTCGGATCCCCATGCCCATCAGCCGTCCCCGCGAATCTGGGGACTTCCTACGTCACCCGCATTAAACAGCCCAAATCAAACTTCCAAACTGTAATGACAGATATACCCCTACCATGTTTCTGCTGGGTTGTAGATACCACACAGATTATTACTAAGGTGGACCCCATACCATCCCAATCAAATTTGTGATCTGCACTTCACTTCCGTCTTATCCGTATCATCCACTTCTGCCCACGTGTCTCCTGGCCCCATTCTTTTTGTTGCAGGTTCACTTAATTAACCTCAACAACTATTCCATGGCTACTCTTTAAGAACTTGTCTCGTATTTAAGCCGAGCATTAACGATTTTGAAGAATAATCTAGTCGCTTATAAACTTTTTATTTTTATTTCATAATAAAATATTTCTATTTAATTAAATTGTTTATTAAAAATGTGAGTAAGATATATCCTTACATTGTAATTCTAGACAAAGTGGACCATAAGACTAGTTATTTATTCTGTTTTTTCATAAAAAAATGTGTTTCACCCCTGCGCATTTTATAAGCGAACGGGGGGAGTAGTATATAAAATTTGCGGATACAAAATATTTAGTTGTTGTTATAAAATGACTATACCATTCTAGATGGATGAATAATGTGTTGGCCTAGTGGGTTAATGTACATGTAATCTAGATAATATCGGAAAATGTGACGCCCCTTATGTAATTAGCGAACTATTACATTAGAATTTACTCTTTAGATACAAAGTGAATCATAAGCACGAAATATGTTGGAATGACCAATGATGACTACACTCTACAACCATAAATATATACTACACTCAATGTGTGGTAAGAAAGGTATAACTAATTATTAGAATTTAAAACTGCTAGAAATTCACAAATAAACTTATGAAAAAAATATAATATATGCTCAAATTTTAATTGAGGAAACTTGAAAATGCATTGCTAGATTTGCTACCTCACATTGAAGTGAAGTAAATACTTTCCTATTAGCGTCAATGATGGGTTTAACTAACTGACTTTAAAAAAAGGGTACATAGTGGTATACACATAATAACACATATATGTTGTATAATTATATTCCATTAATTTCATTTGTTAATATCTATTTTGAAAATTTAATACGAGTACGTGACAAGAAGTCAAAGCGAACGAAAGAACGAAGGGGAATTCCTTTATTTTGGTTCAGGCCCAACCAATCTTCTGTTACCCATTTACTTTCACAATTTCTGATACAATCCATTTTGGGACAGAACTAGGCCACTCACCACAACATGGGCCTTTATAGGCCCTCCAATTCTTGCCAAGACATAAATGTACAATAAGGACTAGAATTCCAGAAATAAAAAGGGCAGAGTTCTTACAAAGTCTTATTTAGACAAGTCTGTCAGACTTTCACAACTCTTTGTACTCCCTAATTTCCACTCTCAATTAGTACAAATACTATATTCCATGATTCACAACACAAAAGCCCCAATTGCTCTTTTACAAAGTTCAACTCTTTGAGTATAAAAAGGCAAAAAAATAAACTACGGATTGGCGACAAGTTTGTTCAGATTTCGGTCATTTAAACTAAAGCGAAGGTTTAATTGGCCTAATAATATTTTAATGTCACTTCAAATCTATAGTAGACAAGAATGCTGGTTTAATTCCATTGGTAAGTACAAATTGATCACGGGCTATATACAAGGGCACGACTTGTAGAAAACCAGTTCAAGACAATTTCGACGATGGATAATGCAGGAAATAGTTTAATGAAGATGAAATCAAATTCAATTGTGGTTATGACGATTACTTATGGGATAATTGTGTTGTTTTGTATCTTCTCCGTGCTACGTCTCGGTCTGATTTCAACTTTCAACCTCAATTCTTCCATTCCGACATCACCTTCACCTACAAACAACGCAGGTGTGTAAGAGACTTTCCTCACCTTTGCTTTACTTTTATTTGCAAGAATCCTTACTGATTTTGTTCCTTCTTTGGCGTTTGTGTGTTATTTTAAGGTATCTTGCATTTATTATTTTGGAGCACATTTATTATAGTATCCCAAAACGTTGAAGGTATGTGTGTAAACAACCAAAAGAAATAGTGTCTACGTACATACATACATCTATGTTAAATCAATTTCTTCCTTAAAAAAAGATATAATAAAATAAAATAAAATTGTTAAATTACTATTGAATTTTGTACAAGAACTTGTCTACAATATTTTTTCAAAAATGATAGATAATCAATTACGTGGATGTTATGTATAAATAACGTTAATCGGTATGCATAAACTATTTTTCTTTATGTATACATGTAATCGTCTTCTACACATCACTATTTTTCTTTATTGTTCACATACATATTGATAAAAATAGAAGGATGATTATTTCCTAAGGTATACTTCTTCATTGTATGTGGTTTCAAATGTACTCATTTTCATTGTTATCAATATCTTCGATTTAGTCCGAATGTGTGAGGAAATTTGATCATCATGTGGATAAAAGGGATGGAGTATTAGAATCTTATTACTCTAACATATACAGTTGTTGCACTTATGTTTTGCGTCAGCACAAAGGCCTTTACACTACGCCAAAAATGACATTTAACACCGGTACATATGACACCGGTAGGCTTAGAACCGGTGTCTGAAAAACATAAGACACCGGTTTTAAATCAACCGGTGTCAAATGCTTCCCCAGTCTATTTGCGCGCAATTCCTAACTTAGCTAAAAAAAAAAAAAAAAAAAAAGTTGGACATAAGACACCGGTTTTGAGTATAACCGGTGTCATATGTTACCCCCAGAAAAGGCTATTTAAGCGCAATTCCTCACTTAGCTTAAAAAAAAAAAAAAAAAAAAAAAAAAAGTTGGACATAAGACACCGGTTTTTAGAATAACCGGTGTCATATGTTACCCCAGAAAAGAATATTTCAGCGCAATTCCTCACTTAGCTTTTTAAAAAAAAAAAAAAAAAAAAAGCTGAACATAAGACACCGGTTTTAAGAATAACCGGTGTCATATGGTACCCCAGAAAAGGGTATTTCGCCTTTGTCATATGCCATTCTAAAAAAAACTATAACCCCCAAAAACCCGAAACCCAGAAAAATAAAATTTGAATTCGCCGTCGCCGTTCTTTCTCCGTTGTTGCCGCTCGCCCGTCGCCCGCCGCTCGCCGCTCGCCCCTCGCCGCTCGCCCGTCGCCCGCCGCTCGCCGCTCGCCCCTCGCCGCTCGCCGCTCGTTGTTCGCCTTCGCCGCTCGTTGTTCAGCCCTCGCCAGGCGTTGCTCGGTGCTCGCCGCTCCCTCGCCGCTTTGTGTCGCCGCCGCTATTGTGCCGCCCCTCCGTTGTCGCCGCTCGCCGCGTGTTTTGGTGTCTCTTTCAATCAATTAGGTTTGTCGCCAATTACTGTTTTTTCATTCAATTTTGTATTTTTGTTTTTTCGTTCAATTATTGTTCGCCAAAATTGAATGTTTAATCGCCAAAATAATGAATTCTTCGCTCTGTATCGCCGCTATTGTTTTTTGATGTGTTAGTTAGTGAATTGTCGCTAGTTGAATGGAATTATGTGTTAGTTAGTGAAATGCCGTACGTTAGTTGAGTAGAATAGAGTACAACTTTAGATTGTAGTGGACAAAGACACCGGTTATACATTTGACCGTTGTCTTATCTATAATAATGTTTTGTTTAGGTATTATGAATATAGTATGATAGTAGTGCGTTTAGTGGTATCAAAACAAAATTAAAGCATTATAGATTAGTGGACAAAGACACCGGTTATACATTTGACCGTTTTTTTATGTTTGATTTTTTTTAGGTTGAATTTAGAATAATTGGTTAATAATTCTAATAGTGAGTTTAGTTTGATTAAAACAATAAAATTTAGATTATTGAATTGGTAGTTTTAATTAGTTATGTTTAGGTGTTTACTTTTTTTAGGTTGAGCTTAGGATAATTGGTTACTAATTTTGGTTTATATAGACATGGATCGAAAATGGATAACAATGTCAAATCAAGGAGACCGTGATTATGAGGAGGGGATTCAAAAGTTTATAAATTTCGCCGAGAAAAATTGTGAAGACTTAAAGTGTATGCGGTGTCCGTGTTGTAATTGTTATAATATGAGATTTCACTCTCTTGATACGGTAAAAATTCATTTGGCTAAGAGCGCTTTTGCTTCAACTTATACAAAATGGATTTTTCATGGGGAGGCAACACATGACTTGAGCATGGAGAGTCAAAGTAATAGAGAATTTGTCCAAGAAGATATTGGAGAGGATGATGATGACTATATTGGAGAGAGTGTTGAAGAATATATTGGTGAGGATGATGATGTCGAGAATATCGATGCCACTAGTGGAGAGGCTGGTGGAGAAGAGGAGAATAATGATCCGAATGACGATGAAATTGATGTAGATGTAAGTGGTGATGACCCGAATATGATGGAGAACTTGTTGAATGAAAGTGAAGATGAGTTGTATGAAAATTGCAAAAAGTATACTAGATTGTCCGCCGTTCTAAAGTTGTATAATTTAAAGGCGGCAAATGGTTGGAGTGACAAGAGTTTTACAAGTTTGTTAGAGTTGTTGAATGACATGTTACCAAGTGGTAATTCTCTCCCTACTCGAACTTATGAAGCCAAAAAAATGTTAGCTTCAATGGGTCTAGGGTACCAAAAGATTCATGCTTGTCCAAATGATTGTATATTGTATCGCAAAGATTATGAAGATGATGTTGTTTGTCCTACTTGCAATGTCTCTCGATATAAGGAGAATAAGAATGGTGTTCCGGCTAAGGTTTTGTGGTATTTTCCCATTATACCAAGATTGAGGAGACTCTTTGCCAATCCAGAGGATGCGAAATTGATGACATGGCACAAATCTGGTGTCGACAGAGTTCATGATGGTAAGTTGAGACATCCGGCTGATGCTGCTCAATGGAAATTTTTTGATGCAAAATACCATGACTTTAGCAAGGATCCGAGAAATTTGCGACTTGCATTATCTACTGATGGAATGAATCCATTCGGGAATATGAGTAGTGCACATAGTACATGGCCCGTTATACTGATTACTTATAATTTGCCTCCGAAATTATGCATGAAGAGAAAGTACATGATGCTTTCTTTGTTGATTTCTGGCCCAAAGCAACCGGGTAACGACATAGATGTTTATTTGGCTCCCCTTCTTGATGATTTAAAATTATTGTGGGATGAAGGAGTACAAGTGTTTGATGCTCATGTGGGTCGTAAATTCAACTTACGTGCTATGTTGTTCAACACTAGCCAAGATTTTCCCGTTTATGGCAACTTGTCCGGATATAGTGTAAAAGGGGACAATGCATGTCCGATATGTGAAGAAGATGCAACTAATCTCTATCTTAATAGATCTCACAAGAATGTTTATCTTGATCATCGTAGATTTTTGCCATACAATCACCCTTATCATAGACAACGAAAAGCTTTCAATGGACAAGTGGAAATGCGTGAGCGTCCAATTGTTTTGACGGGTGCCCAAGTGTATGAGAAAGTCAAGCATTTGAAAATCACATACGGGAAAAATGGGTCGAAACTTTCATCCAAGGGTTATAAGAAACGATCTATATTTTTTTATCTTCCTTATTGGAAAGATTTGACCGTTAGACATTCTCTTGATCTCATGCATATAGAGAAAATTTTTTGTGATGCTATTGTTAACACATTGTTGGATATTCCGAGCAAGACAAAGGACACTTTGAAAGGAAGAGAAGATATGTTTGAAAAGTGTAAAGTCAGAAAAGAGTTGTTACCGCAAAAAGTGGGTTCACGAACTCGTTTACCTCCCGCTGCTCACACTCTCTCTAAAAATGAGAAAAAACAATTTTGTGAGTGTCTCAAGGGGATAAAGGTCCCGGAAGGTTATTCTTCAAATATTAGCAATCGTGTGTCGATGAAGGATTTGAAACTTGTTGGATTGAAATCTCATGATTCTCATATACTCATGCAACAACTTTTGCCCGTGGCTATTCGTTCCATTTTACCAAAAAAGGTACGATTTGCACTTACAAAGGTGTGTTTATTCTTTAATGTCATTTGTACCAAGGAGATTGATCCGACTGAGTTGGACAATTTGGAGGAAGGGATTATTTTCACATTATGTCAGTTAGAGATGTATTTTCCTGTTTCCTTTTTCGATATCATGATACATTTGCCGGTCCATTTGGTAAGAGAGATTAAAGAATGCGGACCAATCTTTTTGAGATATCAATATCCATATGAAAGATGCATGAAAATCTATAAAGATTATGTGACTAATAGATCTCATCCAGAAGGTTGTATTGCCGAGCGTTATATCATAGAAGAAGCTCTTTCTTTTTGTTATGAATTTCTCTCTGATGATGAGCGTGTTGGTCTTCCAAAGCCACGTCATGTCGACAAAATGGAAGGCAAAGGAGTTAGGGGCCACAAGATTATCCAACTCAATGCCGAAGAAATGAATTCAGTTCACTCATATGTTCTTCACAATGATAAAGTTGTCGATTCTTACATTGATGAGCATAAAAAGCATTTGAGAAATCTTCATAGAAATAAGAGCGACATGTGGATTGAGAATGAGAACAAGAAGAGATTTGGCTCTTGGTTGAAGAACCAAGTTGTAAGTCAACCCATTAATAAGTTCCCTGATTATGTGAGAATTATGTCTTTTGGTCCATCTTTACAAATTTCCTCTTATAGTGGATATGCCATCGGTGGATATACGTTCTACACCAAAGAACAAGATTCAAGAAGCACTATGCAAAATAGTGGAGTTTCTGTTGAGGCCACTTCTATTCATTTTGCAAGTGCTAAAGATAAGAAA
Source organism: Spergularia marina (assembly GCA_963680865.1). Classification (NCBI taxonomy): domain Eukaryota; kingdom Viridiplantae; phylum Streptophyta; class Magnoliopsida; order Caryophyllales; family Caryophyllaceae; genus Spergularia; species Spergularia marina. The sequence goes on along the minus strand of OY804545.1, from coordinate 5,379,225 downwards.
CCAAGGGAAGAAAAAATGATTTATTATGGGCAAATTGAAGAGATTTGGGAATTATATTACCAAACTGTTCGAATTCCCGTTTTTAAATGCAAGTGGGTTGACAACAACAACGGTGTTAGAAGAGATGAGTTGGATTTCACTTTGGTAAACTTTGATAAAGTTGGGCATAAAGATGATCCGTTCATGTTCGCAAGCCAAGCAAAACAAGTTTTTTATGTCAATGACCCTTTGGATAAGAAATGGTCTATTGTTTTATCCGCTCGACCTAGACATGAGTTTGATTATTATGTTGAAGATGAGATTTTAGAAGGTTTGGGTGCTCCGAATGCATGTGTCCAAGTGATAGAGAATGATGATAACTCCTTATCATATGTTAGAGATGATCATGATGAGGGAGTTTGGGTGCAAGATGATGCAAATGTAACAAAAAAACGTTCTAGGACTAACGTAAGTTCTCTAACTAGTTGGGAAATTTTGGTTTTACATTTACGTAATTATAATTTTCATTAATTGCACAAACTCCTCTTTATCTTATTTGTGTTACTTATGTTTATTATTTACTTAGACTTATTATAGTTATTTTATTTTATTTAGCTTTCTCTTATGTCTTTTAATACTTATAATCATGTTTATATTTTGTGAATATAGGTTGGATAATGTCGACTCGAAGAAGAAGAAAGCCTAGTGATAATTCCGATTCCGATTCCGATCATGAAAGAGGTCAAACTTTACTACGCGCTTGTGCAAAAGCATTACAAGATGGTTCTCCTTTTCAGCTACAATGGAGTACGGACGGGTTGTTAAATCCGATTGGCGAACATCGCCAAAAGTTTAGTAGTTGGATAGGCGCAATCGCACGTGCACATGTGCCTATTACTTTGAGAGAGTGGAAGAAGCTTGACGAAGCCACAAGAGAACGTGTCTTACACGATATTGAGGTTAGATATATTATTCAATTTATTTCATATGTCTTGTCTGTAAAAGTTATCTAAATTCTTATTTTTTTTTAATGTGTTTTTTTTTTTTTTTTTGTGTTTTGCAAGGGTGCATTTTATGTTCCTCCCGAACGTAGAGGACGTTGGGTGTTGAAGATAGCCAGTGAAAGATGGAGAAATTGGAAGACCAAACTTCATCTTAAGTATATGTATGTAATTGACAAGAAGACCAAGGAAAGGGAACTTGTAACGAAGCCACCGGCAAAGTATCCACAAATCACACAAGAGCAATGGGATGCTTTCATTGAATATCATTTGAAAGATCAAAAGTTTCTTGTAAGTTTACATATAATTTTATAATTTTATTGAAATCTTAGCTTTAATGAATATTCTAATTTTTGTTTGTTTTTTTCACGGTAACTAGTCGCTTAGCAAAGATGGTAAAGAAAATGCTGCAAAAAAGAAGACCAAATACTTTGGCTCTCGGAAAGGATATATTGGGATCAACGAAGAAATTGTAAGTAAATATACACCTTTTTTATTTTTTCCGTTATTATTAACAAATTAGTAATCGTTTATTTTTACTAACACAAAAATGTAATAGATTGAGGAATATGCCACTAAAGGGTTGCAAATCAAAGAAGTACCACGTCATGTGACTTGGTTGAGAGGTCATAAATCCAAGAAAGGGGCAATGTCCGAGTATGACGAGGAAGTGGTGAAAGAAATTGTAAGTTATTTTTTTTAAGGGTAGAAATTGTACTTATTTTAAAATCGTTTCACATATTAATTCTAATTAAATTGTTATTGTCACTTAGGGTGAGTTGGAAGAAGCCGTGAAAGAAGGAAAGTTTGTTCCCCAAGGTCGAGATGATATATTGTCTCGTGCAATCGGCAAAGAGGAGCACCCGGGTCGTGTTCGTGGTGTAACCAACATGAGCAATTTGTCAAATGTTTTTGGTAGATCCACGAAAAAGATGTCCGAGGTAAAGTTAGAGAATACGGCGCGAACAATGCAATCCCAAATGTTCAAGATGAGTCAAATACTTTGCAATTTCGTAGCCGGAGAAACTCCGAGTCAAGCTGATATGAAAGAATTGATGAGTGCGATGATGAGTAACGATTCGCAAGCAATAGAAAACAATGAAGAGGATAGAGTGTCTAAGGATTCTAATGTTCTAAGAAAGGGAAAAGAAGTGAGTTTAAATGATGATCGTGAGCCTCCTGTTTCCCATTCATCTCCGAGACAAGCTCGTAATATCCCTCAAACGTCGATCTCATCAATTCAAGATACGTGTGAAGGGCCGGTTCAGGTATCTAATATAATTGTTATATTACTTTACTTTATTAATCAATTCAACATACTTTATCTCAAATGAATTATATTTTCTAATTGTGATAGTTGCACCAACAATTTACATTACTTTATAAATAATGCAGGGTTGGCATAAGTGTCAAATGTCACTTCCTAGCAATTCACAAGAGATGGTAGCTTTAGGAGAAGTGTATGTGCCAGGCGCTTCGGAGGTACTTACTCTACACAATAACATTGTACCTCCCGGTTATAGTAGAGTGAGTATCTCTAAAGATTTGGTGCCAAATGCCGAATTGCCAGTTCCAACCCCGGAAGCTTGTTTTCTCTCTTCGGCCCTTGGTGGTTATGTGTTGTGGCCTTCTCCTTTCATATATATATTGTCTGATACGGTAATTTATACTTCATTATTGAAATTCTTATATTATCTTTAATTTATATTTAAATTCTAACAAGTGTTTTATTTTGTTTGATTATTTAGAATGAAACGGATAACTCTACGAATAAGAAGAACACACCACCAATCAACAATTCGACACCTACTTCCATTTCAACATCCTCTTCGGAATTCATAACACCGGAAGATAAAATGAATATGAGAAGAACTGTGTTGATGAAGTGGCTTTGTAAGAAAGCTCGAAGCATGAAGAAAACCGGAGATGAGGGAAAAATTTTGCATGTACCCGAGCATGTGCTTCATAATATGCAAGACTTGTTTGTGACACCAGAAGAGATGGAGCAATGGTGTTATCAATGGCAAATTCAATCTACTCACATTACGACATTTATCTTGTAAGTCACTTTTTATACATTTGTTTAAGAAAAATAATTATTAGTTTAGATATTCATATATATTGGTAAATTGATTCATCTGACCACTTTCTTTTTGTGGATTTTTGTCATAGGTATTTGAAAAAGTTCTGTGAAAGGACACGTGTAGATGGTTTGTATGGTTTTTTATGCCCGACATTTTTGTCACCTATAACACCGGTTGATGATGAGGATGATCGTGCGAATTATATTTTTATTGCGTTTGCTTGTACAACATGTGCACACGGGCAAAAGATATTTTTCGCACCTTATAATGAGAGGTAACTAGTTTTACAAATTCTAGATGATTTTTTTATTTTATATTTCATAACTTATATTATTTTGATAATTTGTAGTTCACATTGGATGTTAGCTGTGATTCATCCACCGTCAGGAACGGGGTATTGGTTAGATCCATCCAGAGGGAGTAAGAAACCACCCGAATTTCTTCGTAATCTAATACAAGAGTATGTATATATTATATATTTTTAAACTCCATTGTTGTTTAAACTCCACTGTTATTTAATTATATCTTTTAATTATATTGGAATACCGTGTTATTTAACTAGCGCCGTAACGAGGATCATGACTTTGGATCCCCTAAACAAGTTGAATATGAAGTCGACGCTTATGAGATGACATACTATAATGGTACGTTTGAATTTTTTGTGTTTATTAACTATACTTTTCATATCCTATTTATGCGTTCGAATTTGGGCTTATTTATTTTTTATTTTGTTTTGTAGTGTCCCCGTCAACCCTTAGGAAGTAACGATTGTGGATATTATATTTGTCGTTACATGTTCGAAATAATCCAAAATAAAGCCACAACTATTCCAATTACGGTAAATATCAAAACATATATCTATCATCCTATAGTAATTTATAAATGTTTAAGTTTTGGATATCTAAATTCATCAATTTGTCGTTTTAGTATGTTGTGAAGGGTTGCAAGCAATTTACGAATGAACAAGTGGATGAAATAAGAGATCTTTGGGCTACATATGTGTTTGTGGATGGAGATGAAGAAGGAGACGATGATGATCTCTAACTACCTAGCGAGTTTTGCTTGTAAGTGCTCAAATCTACTTTGATTTCTTGAAACACTTAGATTCTCATTAAGTTAGAAATGTTAGTAAATTTTAGTTAGGAAATTAGAAACTAGGAAAAGCAAAAGATCTCCATTGTTGTATTTTGGAGAAATGTTGTGGATAGAGTAATTGAGATTGGATGGATGCTTATTATATATAGAGTGAATTTGAAGCTCCATTGTTGTATAGCAAAGAATCGACTTGGTTTCTTGTAGTCGAGGTTTTGGGAATTGGTGTCGTTGAAACGGCATAATCGTAATGTATGTTTATTTGTAATGTGGGAATTGGCGACTAATTGTTGTAGTCGCCAATTCCCTGGCAGAAGCAGAAGCAAGCAAACTAAAAAAAAAAAAAAGTCTACCCTATGACACCGGTTTTTTAAACAACCGGTGTCAAATGTCCTACTGGAAGGAAAAAAAAAAAAAAAAAAGAACAACATATGACACCGGTTATTTAAAACAACCGGTGTCTAAAGTCCAACTGAAAAAAAAAAAAAAAAATAAACCAATATATGACACCGGTTTTTTGGAAAAACCGGTGTTAAATGTCCACCAGCGAAAAAAAAAAAAAAAAAAAAAACAACATATGACACCGGTTTTAGGTAAAACCGGTGTCGTATGTATTGTTTTTGACACCGGGTATATTTAGCATAACCGGTGTCTTAACATAAGACACCGGCAGTCCAGACACCGGTTGCAACCGGTGTCTATATTGTTTTGCACCCGGTATCTTATGTATTATTTGGCGTAGTGTTAATTAATTGAAGCTGGTGTTTTCATTGTGATTAAGTTAGGAGCACACCATTTGCTAAACATTATAATTAATTGAAGGATAACTTTCTTTCCATTGGTGTCCAAAAAACCAAAGTACAAGTGATATGAGTACAAAACTCTTCCTTACAAACATATTAAGCAGGATTTATACGTTTTTCGGGTTCGAATTAAAAAAATAAGTCAATTAAATCTTGTACCTTGCCTTGCTATAAGTCTAACTAGGAAAAAAAAGTCTCATCCTGATAAGAAAATAAATCATTGTTTGACCGACAAGTTATGTGTGAAGACCTTGACCATTTAATCCGGTTGTGATCAGTGACCCTTGATTATTCCGCGGAGGAGTCTTAATCCGCTACAAAGCCATAGAGAAATTCCTGATACTCCCACGCCGTCATCTACATTCAGCAATCCCCATGAATTATGAATCATTTGGTCGAGGGCCACCTCATTTCTTTCTAAATTCTTCATTCATTTATTTAATGATAGATGACGACTCTATTAATTGAGCGAACTATTGATTTTAAAACTTTTTTTTTTTTGAGGTCAACTAATTATATCACTTTGAAATTATAAAATAACACAGTTTTTTTTTTTAGCAAGAAAGAGTCATAAAATGCTAACTACTATATTTAAAACAGTTTAAAAAAAAACTGGAGTCAAAATGTCTCACCTCTATGAAATAGTCAACGTGGCCGATGTTTTTCAAAAAGTTGTCCAGTTGTCTGAACTCTGACAAGATCTCCAATTGCAGATCATAACCGTCAAAAACCGAAACCTGTGATTCGCTGGGTCCCACAAGCTACTTACGCACGTGTCCCCTCACACATCTCATGCGACAGGTCTCACTATCACTACGATTTCTGCCTAGTTAACGGCTCTACTGTCCTGGACCCCACCACCTCAACTCTCTACTCTGTTGGGCCGACCCGGCCCAAATACTTCATCCAGTCAATTAGGCCTTACCCAAGAAAATGGGAGAATTCAACCATGTCCAATGTTAAGGAGGTGACCCTAATTTCCGGGTCGGGCCGGCCCATTTGTGATGTGGAGCATAACACCTCAGCTGTTGTGTTTACTGCTGGTGGGTATACAGGTAACTTGTTCCATGATTTCAATGAAGGGTTTCTTTCCCTTTTTGTGACGGTCGGGTCAATGTCGTTGGCCGATCACGAGGTTACTCTCGTGATCGGTAAATCGCGTGATTGGTGGGTTAGGAAGTATGGAGATATCTTACGGGCGTTTAGCGTACACCCGATTGTGAATCTTGATGAGGAGACCAAGGTGCATTGCTTTCGGTCCGCTACCGTGGGCTTGATAACCCATGGTTACATGACTATTAACCCACATTTGCTGCCCAATAAGACACTCCTTCATTTCCATGGGTTTTTAAACAAGGCCTACTCACAAGGCCACCAACTTACCACCACACGACATTTAGCGAACCGCCCCAAGATGGTTATACTAAGTCGAACGGGTAACGTTGGCCGGGTTATAACGAATCAGGCCGAACTCAAAGTGTTGGCAGAAGAAGTGGGCTTCTATGTGGTAATATTTGAGCCCAAGCCCAATACTTCGTTGAGGGAAGTTTATGGGCTGATGAACGATACCCATGCAATGTTGGGGGTCCATGGAGCAGCAATGACCCATTTGTTATTTCTTCGACCCGGTTCGGTTTTCATTCAAGTAGTGCCCATCGGTACGGACGAGATTGCGGAACTGTGCTATGGAAGACCCGCTAAGGAAATGGGCCTGGACTATATGGAGTATAAGATTGATGTTGACGAGAGCAGCTTAGTTAACAAGTACAACAAACATGACCCAATTCTTTCGGACCCAACGGGCCGCCAGGGATTAGGGTGGGCCCTCTATAAGAAGGTATACTTGAAAGAGCAAAATGTCAAATTAAACTTGTTTAGGTTTAGGAAGTACTTAAAGAAGGCATATAGGAAGGCCAAGAAATTCATGAAAAGTGTTGGATAGTAGTAAACATGTGTATTTGGAGCACACAATAAAAAGTCATTATAGGTTATGTATCTCAATACTTTAATGGATACTGGATATTAATATTGCAAGTTTCGTTTCAACTTCACCTAGTTTGATCAAAATTTTATGAAGAATAGTCTACTCCATGCAATTCCAAATGAGATTACTGTTGTTTAGAACCACGTCTTGATCAAATGAAATGTTCACTTGTTTTACAAATTCGCATATAATCCGTGCTTTACTTTACACTGCATACCAATTTGACTATGTCAATTTGATTTTCATTGGATCTAGATGGAACTCCTAATATGGCTAGTCAAAATAAACGAAACAAGTTGAACGATCGTAAAAATGTATAGGATATTTTAGTTATATACTTAAAATTTTAAAAAAAATGATTTGGAGCTGGTTTCGGCGGCATGGTAGGTCGAGCTCATTAAAGCTCCTTATTTTAAATCGGGTTTAACAGGGATGTTATTTGGTGACGGTCTACATGTTCTTAGCTTTTGTCGGTGGAGATAAGTAGACATTTTGGAGGACTATGCTCTATTGCTTTATGCCTATTCTACCACTAAAATTCCCGGAAACAAAACCATTGATTATGTATATTGAGAAATCATCTCCAATAATAAGACTTATGATCACAATTTACAAATTACCATTGGTAGACTTTTATTGACGTGTATAGAATCTATAGATATTTCACAGTCTCTTGTAGATTGGAAATAGTCATCTATGACCCCTTGTGTAAGTCGTAACTGAAGTCTATAACTCTGTATATTATCACACGTAATATTATGCACACCGTATTTTAAGAAACTTCTTAAAAGATAATCGATTTGACTCTTAAGACTGTTCCATAACGGATACGGTGACACTAGGCTATATTGTAGAAGGTGGGGGCGAGTGAAGAGGAGAAGCCAAGTGGAAAGTGATGAACAACACAAAGATTGCATAAATGTTAGAGCTAATCACATGGTACTCATTTACATGCTCAACAATGTCAAATGACAATGTGACATGCTCCTCCCTTAGTCCTCCGCTTTGTTTGGTAGACTTTTAGCCGGTGGCTTTCTCTGTCTCGTAGCTCTTTCTATCTAATTAGACACATTCCCACAACTCACGCCACTAATCATGCACCCCACATTTACCTCATTAATTCATCTAATCTTTTACCATTTCCACATTTACTACTACACACAACTCCCCTTGACGGTTACAAACTGCGCTTCCTTTTCACGTGGTTAGGTTTGTTTTACCGGTTCTGAGTGGATGTATGAGCATCAGGTTAAATTGACACCTCAAGTTCAAGTTATAAAAACGTAACAGTATTAAATAATCATTAGACAGAGGGTTGTCATCTTTCGAGTTTTTCAAGGTTTAAATTTTGAAATACTTCAAGTAGACAAATAATAGTATCCCATTATGCTGTGCAGATCTTTTGTCCCATTTTGTATCTTATTCTATATACCATATCAATCAGATGCAATGATTTCACAATCTGGTTAGGACATGAAATACAGAATGGTACTCTCTTCGGTCCAGATTAAACTTCTCATCCTGTTTTTTAAGGTTTTGACTTTGTTTTCCCCATTTTCAAAATATTACATTTTTTGTCGAGTAAATAATTATAGAGGCAAGATAAAGATATTAATTATAACTAGGTTTTAAATTTATTTGCTAAATAAACCACTAAGAATTATTTATTAGCTTTCCTTTTAAGGTGCGCAAAAAGGAGTGGGAATTAAACGGTAAACAAAAAGGAAAAAAAGAAGGTGGACGAAGGAGAAAAGTTCACGTACAAAAACGCTTAAAATAGAGATCACAAATAAAAGTGATGCACTTTCCACCCACAAACAAATGGCACAAAAAGTTACTTCTAAACTCCCCTGTTTTTCCTCTGTTATCATTGCCTTTCTCAGAGTGCCGGCAAAGAAACGCTTTCAATCTTCATCATTACATTTCTTTTTTCCGAGCACTCAAAAAACCGATGATATTCATACAATAACTACATAAGTTCCAACTTCAGGTAAATTTATACAGTAGTATATATGATAAATTACTACGGAATGTTTGGTATTTTAAATTGGTAAAGTGGAGTAAATAATACAAGAGTGTTCATTTTCATATTTTCACCGATAAATAGCAGGGAAGAGTGAAGATGAAGAAGAAGATGAAGGCAGAGAAATTTGGCATGCGTGTACTCTTGTTTTTTGCTCTTCAATTTGGGTTATTTTATATCATCAGAACTTCTCATCATCAAGGTATGATTCATTTGTATTTCCTACGTTCGTTCGATTTTTTAATTGTTCACGTGTTGTTGCGAGATATATTCAAACTAAACGTTAACAATCCGTGTGAGCTGAGGGATTAGGGAGTAGTATATAAAGTTGTACTCTTTGCTTAGTACTAAGTTTTCGATGTTCAAGTTGTACTGCCCTTGAAGTTTGGGGTTAGTGCATGAGGTGCCCCTAATTTTAACTGCCGTTAGATTAGTGCTAACTTTGTTCTATTCAACATTAATTACTTCTATTAATCAGCGAATTAAAGTTCGTAAATCATATCCTTCTAATTGAACCAGAAGCTAAATACCATGATCCCCAAACTTATCATTTTATGAAAACCCCTCAAACTTGGCCTAAATCAAACGATCCAATCGTCGCACTCATGTCTGAGTGTCGAGTGTCCAACTTGGTTATGTGAGGTAACTAAAGAGTCCGGATAACACTTTGACGTTGACACTTGAAAATTGACTCAAACTTTGACAATCGAGTGATGCTAGTAGAAAGGTAACATATAGCCTTAGGTCGAACAGATTTCAGCTAGATTAACTTGTAAAGCAGCAAGAGCCGAGATGTGATATGTATATGTTGTGTGTAAAACTCAGTTGAAATCCAAATGTACACCAAACCAACACACCATTAGTCTATTTGAACACATGGCAATTCCTAAGCGTGCAAGGTAGATATTTTGATTGATTGAATTATTGTCGGCAAACGATATTTTGTGTCAAAATAATTGTCATACTTAGTTGCTTACATTTTTTGAGTGAACCATTTATGTGGCAATGCAATATTTGCATTGTAGACCTTTGCCAATCGTAATTTACAAGCCTTTATGAAATAAAACGGGCTTGTAATGGAAGGTGTCATATTGCCTAAATTTAAGAAATTGTCGTGGAAGTAAAATTTTTACCCATATAATCATATATGTCACCTTTGTACGCTTTCACCTGACTATGTCCTTTCTTTGTTTCTTGCTAGACCACAAAAGATGGAGAACGAAGGTAATGACGAGCTCGTCATCACCAATCTCCTTGTTATCGGTCCAACCAAAGGCTAGTTATGAGCAAAACTCGAGGATCTCACCATCACCAACTCGTTATCTAGCCATTATCGATGAAGGAGCTACTAAACCGACCATCTCTTGTGACCGATCCCATAAGTTATACGATTGGTGTCATCTTAAGAACCCAACCATACTCGAACCAAATTCAGCTACATTCTTTACAAGATCTCCAAACCTCTCAATAGATCCACATTTAGTAGAAAAACTTCGCCCTTACCCTCGCAAACGTGACATTGGCACTATGTCTAGTATCCGAGAAATTACCTTAACCACTGAATCACTCAATTCTCCTTGTACAATCAACCACGACACCCCTGCTTTAGTGTTTAGCATAGGTGGCTTCACAGGCAACTTCTTTCATGATTTTAATGACGGATTTGTGCCACTCTTCATCACTATTAACACCCTTTTCCCCAACCAAGAAGTTACCCTTGTCATTACCGATTACAGTGAGTGGTGGTACGGTAAATACGAGGCAATGCTTCCTCAGTTTTCGAACCACCAAATCATCAACCTCGACAGCCAAACAGTCACTCATTGCTTCCCATCAGTGGCAGTAGGCCTCATAACCCACGGACCAATGACTATAAACCCCGCTCTTATACCACACCGGAGAAGCTTCCTTGATTTCCGTGCCTCCTTAGAGGAAGGATATCGAAAGTGTCTCGTATGGCCTCCACCTAAGGTCAAGGGCAAGCCGAGGCTTGTATTGGTGAGTCGAGCAGGGTCGGTAGGCAGAGTCATAGTTAACCAAGACGGTCTTATAAGAGCGGCTCAAGAAGAGGGTTTTGATGTTGTGGTGTTTGAGCCGTCAGCCTACACTTACCTTTGTGATGTGTATAGGCTGATCAATGGTAGTCACGCAATAATGGGAGTTCACGGTGCTGCACTAACGCACTCGCTCTTCCTCCGGCCTGGCGCAGCCTTCATTCAGGTCGTGCCACTAGGCGGAGATTGGCTTGCTAAGACATACTTCAGGAATTTGGCTAAGGGGATGAAGTTGGAATACTTGGAGTACAAAATCGAGCGAAGTGAGAGTACTTTGACGGAGAAGTACGGTAAAGATCATGTTTTGGTAAAGGATTCGAGTTCAATTGCTAGTAAAAATTGGTCTGCATTGCATAATGTTTACTTGAAAAGCCAAGATGTGAGGCTTGACATAGCAAGATTCAGGGCATACCTAAAGATTGCTTACTCTAAGGCCAAGAAATTGATGGAACAACAAGGTTTACGTGTCCGACGACGACGTCCGAAAATCAAAAGTTTTGTTAGGCCGCCGGTGTTCAGCTACACTTATGGAGTAGGCTGACTTAGCTTCAACTTGTATAGTAGTGATACTGTGTAACTGTTAGTCTGTGATAGCATAAGATAGTCAGCGGGCAGATGTATTCATGTATATACCAAACTTATAGAAAGCATACACCGTATGTAGTAACAATATGCAATGTAGGTGCAAACTGCAAACTTTTTTTTTTTCTTTCTTGAAATCTTATCATACAAGATTTTAAATGTATCAGGTTTCATTACAAGATTGCGTATCACCCGTGAGGCCACGACTACTGAAAATTAATGTCAAGACACCCTGAAAAATCGATGAAGATCTGTTGACGACAAATTTTGGGTGATTACACAAATCCAGGTTCTTACACAAATTATGCTATTCAATCATTTCTCCCTGATCATTCCCCTTGTTTTTTTTTTTGGTTACATGATCATTCCCGTCTTTATTGCCACCCCACCTCGAGCCATTTACTGACTTGAGCGTCGGAGGGGTGACGCCTGATGCAAACCGAGCTCCCTTTTTGGAGGTACTCGGATCCTTGCTCATCCGTCCTTCGAGGGATCCTCCTCTAAGAGTCAACATCTTTGAAGTTATTCACGTCCATTAATTTCTCTGTTTCTTCTCGGATTAAAAGGAAAGAGTAGAAGATAGAACACCCCACAAAGTAGTTGCACAAGCATATGATTGATTGCCATAATAGGCCAAGATTCCATGCTTTTTATAGTTCCAAATTTTCCAATCCAATTACATTGAAATAGTACTAAGTGATTATCTTCCATTTCAAGCTTTGTAGTATCAATAAGCAATTTATTACATGCACTTTTCTATTCCTGCCTAAATCTACCCTTTTTACATGTATTTTCTCATTCAACAATACGCTAAGTAATCTACCCTTTTACGTGTATACAAAGTCGTCCCCTTTACATATCGTACGCCAATCATGATTTCAATACCATAGTCCCACTCCATGTAATATACCATGATCTTATAGTAGTACGAGGTAATGAATTTTACATTCCTAGTATTTATACACTTAATTTGCCAACTTTACCTCTATTTTTAATTCTCTCAATTTTGCAATTTCCCGAAAAGTTGGGATATAGTTGGCAAGTTGGATGATACAAAAGTGTAAAAATAAAAATAATGAGTGTAAAAAAATTACACCCTAGAACGTGATATGAATCAGGGCCGTGTGAGAAATCTTCAAAAAAATTGGGGCCCTGAACGAAATTTCTAAATAGGACCCCAATACGTCGGATTTAATACGTTTTGACTCTAAAAATCAAACAGTTTTTTGCATCATTTTAAGTGGGGGCCCTGAGCGCACTTCCGTTTCGTCCATGCTCATCCACACCACTAATATGAATATAAAGATGAGTATTAATAATGTCAATAGCAAACTCTTTTGTCTTACAAATAAAAATTAAAATGAAGCAAAAACATAGGATAGGGAAAGCATGTTTTGTCTTCATGCTACTCATTTCCGTCCAGATCTCTCTCATGCTGATTTTAAGATTGGCTTCACCAACAATTTACAAAGGTATACTCCATGATTCAAACTTCCTTTGTCTCCTTTAATTTTGGTTTGAATTTACTTTTCACATATTCAATCAAAACGTAAAACAATACAAGTTTCAACGACTAAACAAATAGATGAAGTATTAATCTAGATACATATTCAGATATTCAAATTAACTTAGAGTTTAATAATTTCTCGATCAATCCAATCATTTTTCTTTTTCTTTGTACTCTTAAGGACAGAAATTCCTAACAAGAAAGCCATGGAAAGCCTCAGTACCAACCTCGTGGGCAGTGCTTAAGTCCATACAAGGGAGACCGATCATATGCGACCGATCACACACGAATTACGACTGGTGTGTCCTCAATCGTCCAACCATTCTAGATCCAGCAAAATCCACATTTTTTACGATCAATTCGCGCTCTCAAGGCTCAGCGGAACCACCCTTAATTGAAAAAGTCCGACCATATCCTCGTAAATGGGAAGCATTTACAATGTCACTAGTAAGTCAAGTCACTCTTACAAGTTCTTCACTAGACAAACCTTGTGACATACGCCACAACTCCCCTGCTCTAGTATTTAGTGTGGGGGGCTATACCGGGAATTTCTTCCATGAATTTAATGATGGAATCATACCTCTCTATATAACAATCAACACCCTTTTCCCTGACCAACATGTCACACTTGTAATCACTAATTTTACAAATTGGTGGTATAGCAAGTATGAGGTCTTACTACGAGCCTTCACAAATTTTCGAGTTATAAATTTTGACAACCAAACAACTGCGCATTGTTTCCCTTCAGTTGCAGTAGGACTAATATCACACGGTTCAATGACCATAGACCCTTCCTTACTACCTAACAAACAATCCTATCTCGATTTTCGATCACTCCTAGAGGTTACATATCGCGATTGCCAAGGGGAAATACCGCCCCCTCTTAAGCCAGGCAAGCCTAGGCTTTTGTTTGTGACCAGGACAGGTAATGTAGGCAGGGTAATTTTGAACCAAAAAGACATCATTGAGGCCGCGGAAAAGGAAGGATTTGAAGTGGTGATTTTTCAACCAACAAAGTACACATATTTGTGTAACGCATATAGTCTCATTAATAGTAGCCATGGTATGTTAGGGGTCCATGGCGCGGCCCTAACACATTTGCTCTTTCTTAGACCAGGCGCGTTGTTGTTCCAAATCGTACCACTAGGTAACGAGTGGGTGGCTGATTCGTACTTCAAGAAGGCCGCGACAGGATTAAGATTGGAGTATATGGAGTATATGATTGATGGGAACGAAAGTAGCTTGGCCGAAAAATACGGATTAAATCATGTCATTGTAAAGAACCATAGAGCTGTTGTTAGAGGGAATTGGTCTGCTGTGGATGAAATTTACCTCAAGGGACAAGATGTTAGGTTGAATGTGAGCAAGTTTAAGAACTACTTAGCTCTTGCATATTCCAAAGCTAGGAGATTTATGGAAAACAATGGTTAGAATTTAGATTTGAAGTCTGTCACATTATATAAAACAATGAAATTAAACTTTTACTGTACTCACTTTCATAATATTTGTCATTTGAGGTTTCTTAATTCTTAAATAATGTTATTTTATTAAGCAAAAGAGGAACTTGAATATTAATGATGACATTATTTCAAGGTTCTGTTTTGTCATCAGAATTATAAGGGCTTGTCATGACTAAGAATATATAGTGATGAACAATAATTAAGGTAACTTTACTTTGAATATTTACTATAATGGCCAATTTGACATCTTTTAGGAAAAGGGGGAAAAAAAAAAGGATTGTGGTGACCCTATACTTTCAAACTTAATCTGTCGTGACTAGGGATGGGCATGGGTCGGGTCCGCTAAGACCCGGACCCGGAGCCGTGATATTTTGTGTAGACCCGGACCCGACCCGTACCCAACGGGTCCGAATTTTCTAGACCCAGACCCGGACCCGTCGGGTCTGGGTCTGGGTCGGGTCTCGTGCGGGTCCCACATACGAAGGCCTTAATACGTATAAGAAATGATATTTTTGAGTAGGAATACAATTTACTTTCGATATTCCGTCACATATCATACGCGAAAAGAAATTCGCATATGTTGAACACCGGTAATAAGTAAACCAAACACAAATAATAATCAAACCCAACAATAATTAAATATCTGGGTAAACCGAACTCAAAAGATGAACTTAAAAAGGTGATGATAATTAATATCTATACTATAGGAGATGTCAAAAACACTCAGACCTACCAATTGAAAACCAAAACCAAATAATAATTTGAAATTACTATTGCCCAACATAACAATTGAATACAAACAAAAGGATTTAAACTATGTAATTGAGAACATACAAAATATAATGTTTAACAATCAATTTTCAAGTTTTTTTGGACTGATTTGTACCTTAAATTAATGATTTCCCATCGGCCTTATAACGGAGGGCAAGTCATGTGTAAGTTGACGGCGATAAAAATCGGCAGCGACCGACGACAGTAGATGAAGTTAAATTTTCATGAATGAAATGAAGAGTGTAGGAATGAATGTGTTAAAAGTGGAGAGTGGAGAGGCAGTCGCGGAATCTAATACGCTAACAACATTAGATTTTTTTTTTTTAGAATTATGCGGGTCTGGGTCGGGTCCGGGTCTCAAAAGCTGGACCCGGACCCGACCCGTTATTTATATGCTTGGGTCTGGGTCGGGTCTAGACCCGTCGGGTTCTAATTTTTAAGACCCAAACCCGACCCGAGCGGGTTGGATACGGCGGGTCTGGGTCGGGTCCTGGGTCCATGCCCATCCCTAGTCGTGACCCCGTAATTTCCGACCTTTCCATGGTGCTCCCGAAATTTGTATTTTTGCGAAATCCGTAACTGTTGGGCGATAACGCTGTTTTTGGCTGTTTACCTCTATTTTCTTCCGTTTCCTTTTCACTCTAATTACAATATTAAAATAAGAAAATAAACCCCCTTTTCTCGTTTCTCTTTCCTCCCCGCTCACCCACCCTCCACCTGACCAACCACCCATTCCCCGCCGATGCCCTCACCCCCGCCATCCAACATCGTGCCTTCACCACCATTTTGGTCAGCTTTTTCCCACCATCCTTTTCCTACTGCCCCCGCAACTTCCCATTCCTCCTTCTCGTTCATTTCCCCCATCTATTCTCCCCCCCAACCTTTCATATTCATCTTCTCTCTCCCCTCTTCCATGAAACCACCATGACAACCTATTCTACCACCCCCTAGGGATGCTTCTCCTTAATTGTGTGAATGAGTAGAGGAGAGAGATTCGATTTGGAGGGTCAAAGAGGGAGAAGAGAGAGTTATGAAATGAAGGGAGATGAAGTAAATGAGAGGTTACTGCGGTGGGGGAAGGGTTGGTCGGCCAACACCGGCCAGAATGGTGGTGTTGTAGCCAGTGTCGATTGGCGGGGGAGGAGGGGCGGTGGGGAAGGGGTGGTGAGCAAGGTGGAGGGTGGGTGAGGGGGAAAGAGAGAGAAAATAGATTTTTTTTTTTTTTAATATTTCTTTGTTAATTTGATTTAATTTTTTTGTTTATAAAGATAATGGAGTATATGATTAGGGGGGTGTTTAGTATTGTAAATTTGTAATTAGAGTGGAAGGGGAACGGAAGGAAATGGAGGCAAACGGTAAAAAACGACATTAGCCTATCACTTACGAATTTCGCGAAAATACCCTAGGGGCACCATAAAAAGATCGGAAACTACGAAATCACCACAGGAAAAATCGGAAAGTACAATGTCACCACAGAAAATATCACTATCTTTTTCTCTCGAGTTTGCCCTCGTTAAAAATAAAAATAAAAAGAAGATATCGGTGGGAAAGAAGAATGTCAAACTCAAAAATGTGTGTACCAGCTGGGGTATGTTTGTCCCGCAGCGCAACTCTCTCTCACTCTCTCTTTCTCTCTCCAGCATAAATAGAAGCTTCAGTGTGACTCAACAGTCAACAGTACTTGTGTGTTCCCACACTCTCACTCTCTTCTTCTCTTCTCTTCTCTTCCCACTTACCATTTCCAGAGGAGAGAGAAGGCAGAAAAATGGAGAAAGCTCTGACAAAAGTAGGGAGCATAAAGGCAGCTGCAGGAAGCTTCTGGATTACGAAGAAGGCTAAGGAAGAACTCCATGACATTTCCCAAGATATTACTGTATGTTTATTTTTCTTTCCCCTTTTTGTTTTTGTTTTCTTGATTCTTAATTTTGTTTCTTTCTTTATTATGCAAATCTACATTGTGGGTTGTTGTTTTTATTGCCAAATTTGAGTCCCTTTTTCGTTAATTAATTTTTTGATGATTATATTGTCTAAGATCTATTGTATTGATTGAATGTTTTTGATTTGTGATGGAAATTACTTGGATATTGTTCCCATTTTTGGATTAAGGGTGCTTTTTATTTTTAAATTTTGGGTGTACATAGGCGAGCAGCTAATGTTGCGGAACCCATTTTTTATTTGAGGGTTCTTATGGAAAAAGAAAGAATTGGGTTTTGCTCAAATTGTAAGCTGAAAAATGGTTTAATTCATCAATGTTGTAGCGTGTAGATTACATCTTTAATGCTGTGTGCATGTGTTTTTGCTTTAATAAAGAACATTTTTGGCCAAAAGCAAAGGATAAAAAGAAAAGCTTTGAACTTTAGGGAATGCTTGATGTTTTTGAAATCTTTGGGTTGATTCAGACTTCTGGACTGCTATTATGATTGGGGTTCTTATAATTCGATACTCGATCCATGTTAACCGACGTCAAATTATCTTGGAACCTTAGCTGCTGTTGTTGCTGCCCGAGTCTCCTACACGACAAGTTATGGGAGTTTTAAGGTTTATAGACAATTGCAGTGTGCAAAAGTGCAAAACAGTTTAAAACAGTTTGGGTTCACTGTCACCATTAAATTCTGCCACCAAATTTCTTCTGTTACACCTACTTTAGTTGCCAAATTCCCATGCCGTTTTAATGGGATACGCGGATATGCATCCAATCCTTCAAGTGATCATCATCAAGATATTGTGTACTATGATTTTGGAGTATTTTTTAAAGATAAATTAATGAAATGCTAGCACGTGATTGGAGGGGTACACGAAGTGGGATAGGAAAGTGGGACGGGTGATCCACACTGATGATTTTGGGAAAGTCTAGATCATCATTACGATATAGTGTACTATGATTTTGGGAATTACTGGTAGGACATGTTTGTTATGGTTCCATCTGGGAGAGTGACTCAATGTTTTTTGACTCATTTTCATTATGGTTCATCTGGAAGTGTCTCTATGCCGTTGAGGCTACGTATTCAACCCTTACCATCCCATAGGCGATAACCTTTGAGGCACCGACATAATGTGTAGGGAGTATGTAGTACATGGAAACTAATGCACTCTGTGGGCTGTCCGATCTGACATTTCTAACCAAGTCCAATGCACTTGGCATGTCACATTGCTTCAGTATGTAGCGACATTGTAAATCTCTTGTGACTAGATTTGCTTGAATGTTCTTAGACCAGGTTTTCATCTCTTGACTAGCGCAGTTTTTCTGTTATTATCCGTACATTCGTACAACATAACTGTTGTCCTAACCATTATGAGTATGATATAGCCATTACTATCCGTACATTCCGTACAACAGTTCTCGTTGTTTGATTAATGTTACCATGTTTATAGAGCTCTGATATCTCTTTGCTAGCTAGCTAATATTGTTTGATACCCTGCTTGTCCTACAGGCAGTCTCAAATGTAGTAGAAGAGAAGGCAAAATGGATATTCAACAAGTTAAAGGGTAGGTGCATATAATCTCCTAAGATTGCAATGCGTTATTATGATGATCCTACACAATTTGATGATTTGATCACTGATACTCAGTGTCTTGGTTCATGTAGGAAAGCCGACAAAAGGCTTGCCAGATCTCTTGAAAGAATATAACTTACCTCCAGGCATCTTCCCTGAAAACATCACCTGCTATGAATTTGACGAGACAAAAGCCAAGTTGGTTGTCTACTTGCCTCACCCTTGCGAGGTGAGCTTCAAGGATTCATCGGTTATAAGATACGCAACACGTGTGAAAGCAGTTCTTCTTAGAGGGAAGATGATGAGTATCGAGGGCATAAAGACCAAAGTCCTCGTATGGGTTAAGGTTACGAGTATAGGTGTTGAAGGCTATCGATCTGACAAATTATGGTTCACTGCTGGAGTGAAGAAATCCAGACCTAAAGATGCTTATGATACACCTCACCTTGCTCGTAGAGTTCAAGAATGTTGAGCTCTTTGTTTTCGCACCTTAATTACTCCAGCAATTGTTCGTGCTAAGAGCTATATAATTGACTCCCATTTTAGAGAGAACCATCCGATTATGCAATATATGCAATCTATGATCGACTATCCTTATATTATGGTTCATTGCAAAGAGCTACTCATATAACTGTTCTCCATTTCATCCAAATCCAATACTGCATTCTGGTACATGAGCTTCGGTTTTACAGGGATGCACCCGTGAAAAATCGGGCAAATTAAGGGACTCTTGTGCACAGACAAAATTGCATGAAGCAGATGATATGGCGCTCATATACATCAACGGAATTGCTTCTTATAGATACGGAGTATAACTTACAACTGATGGATTTCTCTTTTTGGTTTCGTTGATACATCATACATGTATGAAGAAAATTATTGAAGAGGTTAGAATGAATGACTATAAATGGGTGAAGACGGCAAAAAATGATTTCTACTATCAAAAAATATATCCTTGCAAGATCAGATAGAACCAGCCATGGAATCTTTAATGATTTCATACAGTGAAATCACGTTCTCGATACTCAGCAAAACGATAATGCACCATTCCAGCAGATCTGATCTCCTATTCTGCAGGACCTCTTGCAAGAAATGAATGTTGTGCTGCAATACACAACAAGAGAGTAACAAGACTAACAACTTTTAGAAACAGGCAAAAGTTCTTAACTGAAAGCAAGTCCACTGAATGTAGCACAATATTTCAAGATTTCGAAACTTAGGCATTGATGGATAATGTGGTCATCATACCTCAATAAACTTCAGCTTTATGTCAAGGTTCCCAAAACGTTGAGCGACCTCATATTCTTCACGAAGATACTCATTTATCTGGGCATATTTTGCTTCCCTCCAAGCAATCTCTGATCTGAGTTATGTGAAAACAAACAAAACATAATCCGTTTCAGCATTAGCAAGGATGCTAAAATCAGAAGTACAGCAATAGTAATGATTGAAGCGTCAACAATTGAAAGTAGGCATTCTGTAACTGAACTTTCCCTGAACCAGCTAAAGAAATGAAAACCACTGTTTCTTTAGCCTTGTAAACCAGCAACAAACAATCCAATTGCACAAGCCTTCCAAAAAATATATGTTGATCTAAGTTTGGCATAGGAATATTCTATACAAATTGTACAGTAACAGACGAAAACCATCAAATTGCGCACAAATTTGCCACACACTCTGCCGCCCCCTCCCCCCGAACCTCAAATAACACCTGGTAAGGGTGGCCATCAAGTCAATAGACTATGTTGAGTTTCCCATGTCACAAATTAATACTTGGATAAATGAACCATGAGGTGGCTAGCATAAACTAACCGTCAACCAAAAGGGACTACATACTGATACTACACAGGAACAATAGATTAGAGCTTGGATACCTATCAAAAAGACCAACTTTAAGAATAACATCAGCAAGATTCGAGTTTGCTTTGCCAACAAGTTGAAAAAGCTTCTTTCTATGCATTGTGAAAGTTCCAGTCTTCTCCATTGCGCGATTTATTCCCGCAAATTCTTCAACCATAATGTCGATCTGAAACGAAAGGGAGTGAACTTAGTAGGGTAAATTTCTTCAGACTTCAGTGAAGAGCTCACTTGATGAAATGCAGTATCATTTAACGAAAGTCTCACAGAGATGTTGAATAATAGTAAGTTTGTCCTTTCACTTGGAATAGGAGGAAGAGAATTACCTGCGACACAAAATAGTCTAAGGCAATACTTTGGCCAAGCACACTCCCAATAATGCGAATACCATCGGTATCTAGTTGTTTAAGAATTATAAAGTCAGCACCACCTTGCATGTCTTCAACGAGTGTGGGCTTCTCCTTCACCGTATAATCTGTAAAATAGCACATTAGTACTGAAATCCAAAACCAACAGGCAAAGTATCTCATTACTGAAATCAAGTTGAATGAGTGTGTGTACTGTGCAGCACAGCAGTTACATTTCAAGCGGAAGTAACTCAAAGAGCTTGTACACAATTTATCCATTCTGACAGTGGTTCAAATTGAATATGCACAATGATGAGATCATGATCATCTCTAAGGGAGCTTGGATCACCAATAGGACTTTGAAGAACATATTAGTGTCAAGTCAATGGGCTTTATTCCAAGATTTCCAACAGCTCATATACAGCGTTTAAGGCAATCTCATAACTAAAATGTGAACCTAGGCAGATGAAATGGTCGGCAGGCTATTAATGTTGGCTCAAGAACGGCGATTCGAAATCAAGCTATAGCTTTATACAAGAAATAAAAGCAGAAAAAAGTACATTCAATTCACTAGAGATATTGAATTAGTTTATTGTTACCATACGCAAATATTAAATTTTGGTTTGAAAAGGAAGTACTAATAATCACAATTAAGAAAGAAAAGCGAAGTCATTTGAGGTCATACTTTCTTTAGGTCACATAACCTCACCTAAATAATATCCTTGTACAGCTTTTCTACCACCTACATACTATAGAGAAAGTCTCTTCATAACAGTTGAGGCAGCCCCTAGAATCCACAACAACATTACCTCAGGCTCAGTGTGCCTATGAGCGAGTAGGGGGGGAGGGGAGTTAGGATGACGCATCATGAACATTGTGCGAAGAATCACACTGACCGACTGATACTTCACAATATAAAAAGAGCAGACAATTTTGTGAGAATCCAATAGGTCATTAAAGTCCTGACTGCCCAAGATAATTTAGTAATCATTTGGACATTGTTTTGGTTAATGTTTTTACTGTTTGGATTACTTTGAATGGTGAACCCAAATATTCAGTCAATTTCGAATTAGTCTACAACCAATTCCAAAGTTGCAGCACATCCCATTCATAAACTTTCCTCTGCATTTCGCCAATCCAAAACAACATCATAAACCTGAGAAAATTAATAACATGGAACTCTCTTTACCTCTTATACAACTAAGTCTCCACAACTGCTGTAGGGCAGCCTCTTTAGTTCAAGATGTCTAGGGTGATATATCATAGTAAGCATAAGCAGTTTTTCAGGATGATTCTACAAGTATGAGTTTCCTTGGGGGGCGGGGGACTTACCATCTTTCTTCATGTCGTGAAGCACTCCAGAAGCATGTCTCCTAGCAATGTTCAAGAAGAATTCGACTTCATGATCGTCAACGTTGAAGAGGACAGCGGATCCATATTGAAATACCACCATGTAGCGGTAGGAAATCACATCATTCCTAAACCTCATTCCCTGAATCTAAAGAACCAACAACTGTCAAGCAAAAGAAAGACCTTATGAAATATAATAATTTAAGCAATATTCATTCCGGAAAGAACATGGTCCTCTTTTGGGCACTATAAACAACATACAGATTAATTTTTCTGATTACGAATTCCAAAAGCAAAGTTGCTGAACTTTCCTATTAGATAAGGCTTGCTATATACATATGAAGCAAGCATATCAGACAAACAGGGGGACTTTGGGAAATGCAAGTCTCGAGACTTAAACCAAACTCAAAATGCTAAATCCAAAGCTGGGTAAAAATAAAATAAAAATTGGTAAATTAAACACTTTGATCTCCCCTGCTCAAACACTGAATCCAGAACTGGGAACAAAAAAGAAGGGGCCAGAAAAAACTGAAACAAACAAATTCTTACAGTCTCTTCTGAATGTTTATCAGAGAATCTGAGCGTAACATAATTTGTGTTGCGCGAGGTTGGAGGAACAACATTTCCAGGGTTCTCTGCCTGCATGCTCCTCAAGTTGATACTGCCAAAATCATGATTCTGAGAGGCCAAATGGTAGAACCAGAAAACATAGTAATAAGGAAATGTGAGCATGATTGAATCAGGCCCAAAAAGCCACCAGGGTGAAAGAGACCATGTTTATATCTTCCAAATAGACTTGCAGCAAAAAGTTAACAACCTTTCGCTTGGAAAAAATTCCAAGGATTAAACAATGGTAAAAGTTCCAGCCTGAAGTTTAGGATAAATGCAATGAGGTGACATGACATTTTCATAATTAAGCTGAGGTAGCCTAGCTTAAAAGTGTTGGTGATACTAAGAATTTCAGAGACGGCTCCAGTTAGTCAACTAAATTTCAATCTTCATAGAATTTGCCCTCTGTTTCAAGTTTTTCCCATTACGATACAATAGATGAGTCGAGATCAACATCTTTACCCGAATGCCTTAAAGCTCCCGCCATAAGGCGGGGTAAGGGGGGGTCGGATGTACGCAAGACTTACCCCTATTGAAACATAGAGAGGCTGCGCACGGATGACCCAAAATGAAATTGCTTCAAGAATCACACCGACCGATGCTACTTCACAGAATAAGAAGCACAAACAGTTTTACGAGCCATTTTGCTTTATTCCATTATATTCCAAAGCCAATGAATAATTAGGTCTTTGGCTCCATTGGAAATGGAAAAAATAGATGAGTCGAGATGATCGGAAAAAATCAGAAGGCTGGAGCTGAAGTTGAATGATGTTCACATCAATGTTCGCGAACTTTTTCGAACTATTAGCACCAAGGTTATAAACAGAAGATTCCCCTTTTATATTGTTACTGTTTCCAGCACCCATTTGCATCTTTTCCAGCACCCTTTGGCATTAGCATGGCTTACATCCCCAATTTACCCCAATTTAATATCATGAGTAATTGAGTATCACCTATTGCATGCATGACTGCACAGCACATCGCATCAGACGATGAATTAGGACTATTTTGAATATTTGCGTAAGAATGAAAAACAATACTCAATGGTTAACAAGATGGCCTCATGTCTCCTAAGGGAAATCCTACAAGGTTTAGAAAATATTTATTGCATAAGGGCCATTCATGCAAATCTCGAAGCAATTTTCATTTTGGGTCATTCGTACGCAGTCTCTCTATCTTTCAATAGGGGTAACTGGTAAGGCCATTCATTATAACACATGGATGTATCAGTTTGCTTAAATTGTCCAAGGTTTGTTGCAAGTGCAATTTGTCATCTTAATTCTTCAATATCTAGAGACATTAGTATCACTAACAATTCTGAACTGTGGTACCTGAACCTAATTATCAAACTGTCAAGCAAACCACGTTAATGTATCCATCCCAAACCTCAGGGTACCTCAATTGAGTTTTCCTAAAACATTTTTATTGTTTTATTCCGTAGTGGTTAAATATTCTGAGTGAAATAGCTAAAGCTAGGAAAATGGTCTAACTATTTAATGTAGAGAATACTTACCGTAGAACAATGGAGGTCCTGTTAGAATCCAAAAGAGTCTCCTAACACTATTGTAACGGCATAGTTTCCAATTTTACACTCTAAGAACTTACAAGAGGCTAGCAGGCCTAATAGTCCTTCCCAGAAACAAACGTGAGTGAAACTCAAACATAAATAGCTACAGACACTTGTAGTACTATGTACAGCATTATTTTACCTAGGGCTGGGTTCATAACCTTTCTGAATCTCAGTATAGTAAAGTGAACGGCCCTACTCCTCCCCTTCCCTCTTCACTTCCTCCTCTCAACTTTCTGTATACTTTATGGAAAAGAAAAGGTTGGTAACCCAAAAGTGTGAGTTTCTCCAATAACCTTATGTGCCTAATCCAAAGTAACCTAGATTGAGTTAGTTTCCAGATATAAGGGGATGCTAAAGGCATTTTAAATATATATAAAAAAAGTAACACTTGAAAGCATAATCATTGTAAATGTCACTACGATACAAACTATCCTCTTACTTTTTGTTCTCTCTCTACTTCCCCAACCACCTACGACGCTAATATATCAATCTCTCTATACTCCAATACCAGCACACATCTCTTTCTTCCCACCACAAATTATCCCTCTATTTCCTCCTTTTCAACCCTAACACAGTTAAATACTTCAGCGATTATAGTTAGAAGAGGATAGCTTCTTCAAAGTAAGAAATTAAAGCTTATGACTATTTCTCTCTTCTCTCCCACCACATCCACCATTAATAACCTTTGCTCTCTCCTCTCCCATCAACATCCACTAATCAGCCATTGCTTCCCAGAAAACAATATCCAAAGTTGTGTTCATTAGGCTACAAAGCATACACCACAAGCCTTACAATCTCCCCCAGTCCCCCTTTAACCCAAGCCTCTAGTACTACGTTAATCAAAACCGATCTGACAAAGTATGCTAGGACACTCTCCCACTGCCACCAAATTTCTAGTTGTCATTCGTTTAAATAATGTCATTGGTGGTGGTTAAGCTTGATGTTAGGGAGGAACTGTCAAACTAAATGGAACCTCAGTTGCAAAATATTACAAATGATTTTAAAGCTTCAATCTTCGACAACTCTAATATGTCTGAAGCTTTTTCCACCATTTCCTATTCTTGCCGAAATACTTTCACCAGGCGGACAAACAGTCCTCATCTTTTTGCCTCTCATATTCTAGCAAGTTTGTTTAGGCAGTCAGACTGTTCAGAAGGGCGAAAATCACTACAGCTAAAACAAACAATGGGGTCAAAAAATTCAGGGTTGGACCTAATGTACCATAAAGTATAAACCTCATAACCACATCAGGGCGAAAGAATTATTTAACATTCTGAGACTTATAGCAATAAGGGAACAAACCCTTCCCTCCAAATTAAATTGAAGAGGGGAAAAGTAAACAAAGCCCTTGTTAAGCTAGAAAGATGTGTTATCTATTCAATCGTACATGTAATTTGCCCAAAACATGTGTGAACTTCTCAACAAACTGTTGCAATAATGAATTGGTGTTGCCACCCTTCGCTACATAACTCCTTGCAACACTCACAGTTTTTTTCTTGTACGGCTGGACACATAACCTTTCTCTCTATTCAGAAAGTAGTCAAGTTCACAATATAGGCCAATTGACTCCACCTCCAATCTTTATCTCGATAAAAAGAAGCATTTACTAGATAACACAATGATTCACCACACCCTTCTAAATGTTCAACTCATATTGCAATTATCACATATATTCTCTTTTAAACATGTTCAATCCCATAACTCATTCTCTATGATTCATGTTAACCTAATCCACTTTTGTACTGTTATTGCACAGCAGATGCACAAACAGACCAACAACAAAATCCGATCTCCTTAAACCCAGCTAAAGCTTCAACCTTTCACTACAAAGGATTTTACATCGAATCTCTAACCTGCAACAATCAGTTCACCATATCTAACATTCTTCCCATCATTTCAAAATTCTACTCTCACTAGGTAGATTAAACAACCCCTCATCTATTAGCTATATTATCAGCTATACTTAACCCGGGTTATTAAGGAGGCGCAAAGGTCACTACATTTGATACAAACAACAGGGGCGAGGAGAATCCGGCTTGGACCTAATACACAAAACCTCGTCTTAACCACTAGGCCGAGACCTCATTCGTCTATTCTATCATTTCTAATCCGTAACACAGGAAGCTAAATACAATATAAACAGCAATCAAATACAACAAAACAACACAGGAAAAAAAAAAAAAAAAACACGCATTGAAATTCACATGATTGAGAAAAAAAAATCAAACACCCAGATTGAGAAAAACAACAACAAAACCAAAAACAGTAAAAAGTTCAAACCTTGTAGAAAGGAAGAAAGCTTTAACAGGAATCTTTGCAATATCTTCATCCCCATCTTCAAGTTCATAATTATCTACAAAACCATGAGACCCAAAATCGAAATCATGGGCCAACGCAGCAGCAGAAGAAGAAGATGGGATTGAAGCAAAGCGCCTAGAAAGATTGAATCTTGTGGAAGAAGCTGAGCAAAATGAAGAGAAAGTTAAGGGTTTTGCGAGACGGTGAGACCAAGGTTGGAAAGGAGGAGGAGATAGAGAAGATGTGCGGCGAAAGAGGAGACGGTAAACTGCCCATCTCCCCATTCACTATGAAGAAGAAGATGATTCTGATTGAAACTTCATCAACAAGTTTTGATTTCTGAGGTGGGTCTTATTGGCAAAGTGATACACAGCATCAAGAACAGCAAAATTTGTGCAGATTTTGCTGAGAAATGCTATAGTGTGAGTGTGTTCGGAAGTTGTTTTGTGATGATGAAGTTTGTTTGTTGTGATTTCTGGGGCAAAATGAAGGTTGGGTTTTGTCGAACGAGGGTTCGTGGTTTAAGTCACGTATCATTCGACTGTAACTTTCTAATCTGATTTTATCGTGATTGAGTTAGATGTATCGAAAGTTGATATTCATAATTCAAGTTTGTGAACTACTAGTATTGACAAACACGGTAAGTTGGATTCATTGAAATCTATAAGTTGAATATGATACGATTAGATCAGTTGATTCATACCGTGGATATATACCTACCCCTTTTTTTTTTTTTTGCTTTTGTACACTTTTTTGGGCTGAAACAATCCTAGATGTGCAAAATGTAAAAATTGTTAGATGTATAAGAGCTTGGATATGATCCTCATTGCAATCATGAGGGATTTGCGTAATGACACTATTAAATACCCAATGTTGGATTAGTACAATAGATTTGAATAATATTGATTGTTTTTAAGTTGAATTGAGCATGACTTGAGTATTTAACATGATAACAGCGCACAACTTCAAAACACTAATTATAACGTCTTACACTATATAGAGGAGAAAAAGCAGTGAACAGTATGGGTTAAACTTTTAAGCATCAAGATAATATTTGAAATTGTCATGTCTTAAAACTTAGAAAATTGTTTTATTAGTATCTGATTATATCGAATTTAGAGAAGATAGCCAAATCAATCAATATTTGTATGTCCTTGTATTATGATCAACTACAAAAAAAAAAAAAAAAAAAAAAAAAAAAAAAAAAAAAAATCCATCTTGCTATGTACCCAAATGACCATCAATTAGTTTCTTCTTATACCAATTATTAATCATCAATCAACCAAAACCACATCATATTAAGAATGTCAGAGTCATTAGGTAGTGATGTCTCTTATTCCTATTTAGGCCTTGCCTGGTATGATGGTAAAGATTAGGGGAGGAAAGATTATGGGCTAATAGTTACAGGGGAGTTTAATCAAGGGAGTAATGAATCCATGAATTATAGGTTTGGCATAGTAGAGGAATCATTACCTGGGTAATACTTTCCCAGGTTTGGTTTGAGGGTAACTAATTAATATTGGAAACAAAATTCATCATTTCCACCAACCTAAATACACTTCACATCAATCAATCTTCTTCAACAATCTTCACATCCCAGAAAATCAACCAAAATAATTACAAAAACTGCAACCTATCAAATCCCAAATCAATGGAGAAGAAAAAGAACGGAGGAAGATACGTGTTCGGCTGTTGATGATGAAGATGTGAGTTGGCTGCTACTAAACTTGGCAGAAGAGGAGTTGCGATGCGTAGAGGAGAAGCTTACTGGAGAAACGTAGAGGAGAAGTGACGCGTAGAGGAGAAGCAAAAAGATGAGATAAAATGAATTATGGGTCTGAAATAAATTACCCCGGAAATGATTCAAGGGGGGTTTGGGCCGGGAATACATTACTGTTGTTTGGGTGTAATCAATTCAGGGCCTGACTTTTTCCTTTCAATCCAAACTTAGAAACTGACCTATAATAATTATCCCTTTAATTTTTCAGGCCTATTACCCCAATTCCAGGCAAGGCCTTAGTCTTTAAAAAGTCCTCATCACACAATAGCAAAAGTTTGATCATTCGCTTGTATTCTTTTTATGGTGATGGATACAATAATCTCCGTAATCATATGGTTATTATCATGCCATTTTATATCGATATAACAAATAATTTTCCCACAACTTAACATTTAAACAACCCTTTTTGAACCATCAGTATCGTATGTACGATTCTAACCGATTATGATCTTAAATAGATCGAATGGTGCAGATTGCAAAAACCTAACAATCACATTTCCCAAAAACCAACCTAAAAACAGATTTGCTCCAAGGCATAATCATCATTTGGTCAAACCTTCTACGAGTAGAAAGCAAAAGGAGAGAGAGCAAGTGTAGGCCACAAGACACAACAATCACATAGAAAACGGCGTCGTATCAAGTGAGAGAGTACCAACAATATTCCTTGGCAAAAAAATTACTGTTCTTCACCACAACACAAAACCCAGCTTATGCAACTGTAAAAATCCTCGATTACTGCGATAAAAATGGCGATTACCGGCGATCTGGGTATTTTCGCGACGCTTGTACCTCACAAAAGAACTCACCTTTTTCCAACTTCTTCACATTTACCTTCTTCTTTCAAGGTAAATTCCCATTTTTTTTTTACCCTTGTTGTTAAATGCTCTTCATTTTGTTGACTTTGGTAGTTTTTCATGTTTATGATTGAATTGAAATGGGTAGTTTTTTATTATTATGATTGATTTGCATTGGGTTAGTTTTAGTTTAGGCTGTTAAATGCTAATTCTATGTGTTTTTTGGGATTTTAGGGTTTTTTTGGGTGTGTAAGTTTTAATTTGTCGAAAAGAAAGAAAATTGATTGTTGGGTTTTTGTGTTGGACCTTATGAATATGTGATTTGAGTAGGGTTTGTTTCGTTCCCGGTGTCGGGTTCGATTTCAAGGAGATTTTCACTGACCCAGTGAGAAGAAGTTGAAAGGAACTGTGAGGTAGTGTATAAGGTGATGCAGTGAGATTGTATGAGAAGGGTCGAAGTGCGAATTTCGGCCTCTGGGTTGGATTTAGTTGGTAGGGATAGAAATGTGCCGTCTTTTGACTTTGAACAGCCCCGTGTATTCGAGTTTTGAGTGTCATTCGATTTTTGGAAGCCGGATGGTTTAGGTACTAGGTTGCATTTTGAGATTTTAGGGAAGGATTTTAAAGGAGATTTTGAGACTATCAGAATTGGCCAGACCCCCGAAGGCAAAATTTTGGGGAAATATACGATTGTATTAAGTATGTAAGGAGTTATTCTCAATGTCATTTTGGGGAG
The DNA here is from genome assembly GCA_963680865.1 of Spergularia marina. Lineage (NCBI taxonomy): Eukaryota > Viridiplantae > Streptophyta > Magnoliopsida > Caryophyllales > Caryophyllaceae > Spergularia > Spergularia marina. The sequence goes on along the minus strand of OY804545.1, from coordinate 5,349,050 downwards.
TGTCAATGCTGGTTCTGGCCAGAGGAATCGGGAGGTGCTCTTTGCTAGTAAATTGTCCAGGAGTCAAAGTCGGAATCCTTAACATAGATGTTTTCAGCTGCAGTGCCAAACTATGGCACTTAGGCACCATTGCAAAGCCTGACCTGGCTATTCTTTGGTTTATTTGAAGTTTTATATTGGTCTAAAACGAGTGTCTAATCATTGTAGTGTCTGACATGCTGTATGAATGGGGAGTAGGAGTAACAAAGGGTGCACATGGCATTGCTTCGCAAAGCTATCAATGAGAGATAATTGGGTAATTTTTTGTTTGGTTTTGAGCTTAAAAGTACGAAAGTAAGTAACTTTTTTTGTGAGGAAGATCTGTGATCAAATTAGTTGCATGTTTAAGTGGCAATTCTTCCAGGGTGAGTTCGTTGGAGAAGGTGGATAGAGTTAGAATAGAGTACGGTACTAGTATGAGCGCTCCATTGTGAGAGCGAGACTTGTGGATTGCAAGATGGACCCTTTCTTGAAGCTTGAAACTTCTCTTGATAAAGTCATGAGAATTTGTGTAGGAGCCGGTATATTGATTCTAGAAAATGAGTTTAAACTTTTCTCATTTGACCTAAAACTAGTTATTCAAACTTGATCTTTTTATCTTTTCCTATCATTTATTTTGTTCGACCATCGGACCACGTTCCTATAGTTTGCTGATACAGACTGTACTCGTGGAAGCTACGTGGCAACTGAAGTAATCAAACCCCCCCCCCCCCTCTGAATATTGGCTGTTCAGTATAGCTTTTGCTTGCGACGAGACACAGAGGACCTTCTCTGGTCGTTCCAGTTAGAATTCAAATAGAAGAGAGGTGGTGGGTGGGGGAGTTAAGCCGGAATGCATGATAGTACAAACAAAATCTGGCTGTATATGGTTGTAAAGAATAATTGACGGAGGCTGCTTTAAAAAATGAATTCTATTTACTAGCTATCCAACGACACACGACTTGTTTGTAAGACTTAAGAGGTCATATGTTAGAGAGATGATTATGAGCTGTGCCAAAATATGGTATGATTGTCCCAATTGTGAACATGTGCCACCAACTTCTATGAACTTTCCTTCGTTTTTCTTCATATATTATCATTACCACCCATTGCCACTAAGCAAGGGGGATATCAGAAATAGAGAGAAAGCAACATCATTACCGCCTTCCCCCTTGACTTCATTTTAGTTTCTCCTGATTTGTGTACGATTTTCCTTTACCATCACCACAATTTTATTACTGGATACCAAACACGCTGTAACTGCTATCGGAACCATTGGGTCATTGATCTGAATTTACTGTTTTTGATGCAGGCAGACCATTCTCGTTTCTTAGGTGGTGGGCTTAGCTTATCTGAGATAGCGCCAAAAAGGTTAAGCAGTCTGTCTAATGGTATGAGTGTGCGCTGCCAATCCAATCTCACTTTTGGCGTTGCAGGAGATGATAAATCGTCTGTAAATTCCTTTAGCCAAGATGCTGAGTCCTTTCTACTGAATGCTATTAATTTAAACTTCTTGGAGCGTTTGAACTTAGCTTGGAAGATTGTTTTTCCTACTCCACAAACGAGAAGAAGCTCCAATGCGATGATTGCTAAGCAGCGGTTGAAAATGATCTTATTTGCTGATCGTTGTGCAGTTAGTGATGAGGCTAAAAAGAAAATAGTGAAAAGCATAGTAAGTGCTCTGTCAGATTTTGTGGAGATAGAGTCCCAGGACAAGGTGCAGCTCAGTGTGTCCACAGAAACGGGGCTTGGAACTGTGTGCTCTGTTATTGTCCCTGTACGGCGAGTGAAGCCTCAGTATCAGGAGGACGACGAAGCTGGGTCAATAATGAATGTGGATTACAAAGATAATGGTGAGGAATCAGGCTCTATGGATGTCACGTTCGATTTTTACATTCCAGGTGAAGGCTCAATGACATGAGAGTACCAATTAGTTCCGTTAACTTAGTTCCACAATATCTCCACAATATCTCTCAACAATGGCAACTATTTGGAAGGGTATGTGATATCTCCTGGTAGCTTGCTGTTTTTGTACATAAATGTATTGAAAGATCCCTTTTGTCTAAATTTTTGGGGTTTTGATTCAAGGATGTATTTTTTCTTTCTGCTCACTGATGTTTCTCCGGTCTCCCTTACTCTAGATCGACAATTTGCTGTTCTTGTGAATCACTTTTGACATCGCTTACAGTTTAACTAATTGTCGCCATAGTGGGCGTTCTTTGTTCTTACTGATAACGAGTCTTGGCGTCTTATCTTTGGTGGAGCATGAACTAGGAGGATTTTTGCAGGAATTGAACTACTTTCTATGGACCTTACACTGCCTGTCTGCCTGAACCATAGTCACCGTTTACAGGGAAGATCAAAGTGCCGAATCTCAAGTTATCTGAAAACCGGTGAAGAAGCAAGCGACAAGCGCTGTCGGAAATGAGCTGCAAGAGGCATTAGCGTACTGTGAATCTGTGAAGAGTGTGATGCATCAATGTACCCTTCACGATCAATGTTTTATGTCACCTGGTGATTTACTGTGCCGTGTGCACAGCTTCTCTGAGACAACATTACATCAGTGATCACTGATCAGTCACAAAGTCAAAATAAAGTCATTTGTTTACGCTCCAAAAACACACACACTATAAATATCAATTTAAAATTACAGATCGCGTAATCATTTAACCGATCATTTAATTCTATCTATTCCGTATTTGTCAATCTTTGTCACGTGCTAATTTTCGAGCACCGTGGAATTATATTATTCTCGGAACTAGAAATACTAATCCAAAGGAACGGAGAGAGTATTAAACACGGGTTTAGATATTCAATTACAGCTACGGGCGGGAATTTCTCCACTTTGTTTCGGTTTTTCTCTCTCTCCCTCTCCTGAACTTCCACAATATTTGTACGGATATGAGTGGGTTTCGTCTGAATTTCAAGGATCCGATTAAAGATGCAGTGACCCGGGTCCGATTCGCCCCACAATCCAACAATCTCCTCATTTCTTCTTGGGATTCTGTAAGTATTTTAATTCAAACCTCACTCAATTTCACTCCAATTTCCTGGGATTTTGGTGTAATTTTGAATTGGGTTTTATATGCACTGCAGAATATAAGATTGTTTGATGTGGAAACGAATAAGCTTAAGCTAGAAGCTCAAACTGAAGCAGCCCTTCTCGATTGCTGTTTCGAAAACGAGTCAGTTGCCTTCTCTGCTGCTTCAGATGGTTCCATTTTCAGGTACCCTTTTTTATTTTAATAAGAAAATTTCACCCTTTTTTTGACTGAATTTGCCTACTTTGATTGCCCATTTTGCTGTAATTGTGCTTAGTGAATCTCGAGAAATTGTTAGGTACGCTGGGAGTAGGACCTCGTTGTTCTCGCCTTAGCCGATCGGAGATTACAATTAGAATTACAGTTGTAGGGAGTTGGGGACTGATTCTGCCCGAAATTAGGGAACACGGGTTTTGGGGAAATGTTACGGAAATCAACTTAACCAAAAGTCTAGACGGACCGTTTGGGCCTGTACAATGACTTTATACTTTAACAGGAAATGCCGACCTCAAATCGTTTTGGGACTAAGGGTTTTGTCGGTGGTGGTAGTGGTGGAGGAAATGGGAGATGCTTTACTTGTATAATGTGTGAGCCGAATTATCATACACAAAAGCTAGCAGTGTTAGTGTTAGTTTATAAATTTTGATAAACTTTTCGATGATGTGCAAGTGGAGTCTTTATCACTAAAGTGTGTATGGTTGAAGCTATGTGATTACAAGTATTTCTTATGAGTGTGGATATTTGCATTGGTTTGCTGAATTAGATATTCGTTGAAGGCTTGGAGCAATTAGGGTGATGTTTGGATGCCTTTAGGGATTGAAAATAATGCCCTAATTCGTGTAGTTAGGTGTGCTTGAGATAGGCAGCCATAGGGTTGTGGCAGTGAACTCTTAAGTTCTCATTTGGAGCTTATATTGTCTTGACTTGCTCGAGGCCTACATGCTGGGGTATACATCCTTTTATGGGAACTTATTAGATTGTTTACGTTTGGTTTGGTGACGGGAATTCACGCCAAGCCTAAACAACCTAAAAACATGGAGGGAGTAATTGTTTGTTCTTTCCTGCTGAAGTGTTTTGAGGAATGGTATCTAAGTTTGCAATGTTCATCTATAAGTGTAAAAGTAGGAATTAGATTGTGTGTAGGGGGTTTAAATTGATAGTTTTAGTTTGTGTTGCCTCATTCAAATTCACTGGTTGATTTATTGGCTTGTTATTTCTCGAAGACATGACTTACAAACGGGAGCTCATTGCGCCATTGGAAAACATGAGGATTCCGCTACCTGCATTGAATATTCCGATGAAACAAGTGAGTTATCTTGGAAAGAGAAGGATTCTGTTCTAAGTAAAATGTAGACTTTGTGATTTGGAATATGATTTTTTGTTCTTTTTAGTGTATGTCTCATGTTGCAAACTATAGAGGCCTGCTTATGAACTTCTCTTTAGTGCTTAAAATCGAATGTCTGAATGTCATCTAGATTGAAAGTGTGTAGGATTCTATATCATATGCCATAAAACTATCTTGCAGATGACATATGTGTATTCTGGATAACAACATATTTTCACTTGTACATTATGAAATATTTTGGCACAGCAATTAAACAGGCGGTCCTTATTTTTTTTTATGTTTAGAAAGAGCGTCCCTTCAACTTTAAAAGGTATTTTATCTCTGAATTTTCAGTGATGTACATGGTTGTATGAAATGAGTCAGATGATTGCACAAGCTCGTTGATTGGCTGTTTGTTTTTAAGAATTACCGTGGAATGAAACTGAAAATTCTTGTCATCTTTGTCTTCAATACTGGAATGACTCGTATGTAACTTAGATGAATGATTTCTTGTTTTTTATAGGCCAAGTTATTACTACTGGTTGGGATAAAAAGATGATATCTTGGGACCCTCGCTCAAATAGGGTCTCCCGAAGTTTAGTTCCCTTCACTTCACATGTGGAGTCTATTTCTCTCTGTCGATTTGAGGTTCTGGTTGCCACTGGATCTTTGGTACACAGATATGACCTGCGGAAATTGGATGGAGCAAAGCAAGCAGAGGAGATCTCTATGGGAATTTGTGTCAGATGTGTACGCTCCATGGCAGGCGGGGAAGGTAGCCTATTGCATACCCCATCATTTTTGGTGATAAAGCTCTTCGCATCTTATTCACACTAATGAATTGTTACCTTTGGTTCAAGGTTTTGCTGTTGGGTCGGTTGATGGTCGAGTAACATTGCAATCAAATTCAGACGAGATGGGGTAATTTTCTAGTTCTAATGCCTGAATGTGTGTGACACTGTGTGTAAATGTGTATGAGCAATTGTGCCGTATTCTATCACCTCTCAAGCTGTTAAGTCTGCGTGCAGTTTGACTTGACCCGATAGGTTGTGGATAACTGGATATGCATTCACATTTGTTGGAAATAGTTGCTGTTGCTAACTTGCTACAAATGGTAGATGCGTATTTATTTCTCATTTTCGGACCAGCTATACGTCTTGCACTGGCACAACTAATTGTCGAAAAACTCGATGTTCTACTGTACACTATATCTATAAGTAAGACTGGTCATTGCTCAAGGCACATGAAATGGCTTCCTCCAAAACTTGATTATACACAGCGATTTTTTCCTCGGCTGCTGTTAGAGGTTCTCCTATGAAATTGAATCTTGTGTGCAATGAAGCATTGTTTCAAAGAAAAAACACATGATGTTCGTTTTATCTAAAATCTTGATCACCTGACAAGCTTGGGTCGTACCTTGGTACTCATGTTGAAAAGTGGAAATCTGCTGCAAAGAAATAGGAGTATAACCTTTAGTGTACCGGATGTAGATGTGCAAAGTGCAATTCATTTGATCAGTGATGGAAAATATAATGTTCAGCTTCCCTGAGCTACTGTCTGGACTAGGTATTAGATCATTGGAAGAAATATTGGCCATGGATGGTCAGCCCATGTTATATTGCTAGAATATTTAGTTGTAAGGCTTGGACCTGTAGCCTTAGCCTTAAAGATTTTGTCGTCTTTAAGTAAAGCTGGAGACTTTCTGCTATGATTATGCTTGATTAGTATTTTGTCTGATATTCTTGAGGAAAACTTGTTTTTTTCTTTTTTTTCTTTTTTTTTTGACATTAGCTTTTCCAATTACTGTAGGATAGACTGTAGGTATCGACCTATCGTGCTTAATTAGTTTTTCGTCTGATAATCTCGTATGCTTTATCTTTCAATCCAGCCTCCAATAGCATCCCATCCTGCTGCAAAGCAATTGCAGTTCCTCTTAACCAAGCATTTTATTCTTTTCCACTTTTCCTTGGGATTAATCTTATTCTTTGTGCCATTTATCACAGGTATACTTTTCGCTGTGTTCCAAAATCAAAGAACGGGAAGTATCATCTTGTAACTGTGAATGATATTGCCTTCAATCCATCGTATGTATTCTTCCATTAATGATTACATCTCTCAATTGCTAAAACGCTTTATCATGAGGTGCGTTTTTAGTGTCCCAGGTGTGTGTGTTACTGGTGATTATGAGGGACATGTCATTGCATGGGATGCCAAAAGTAAGAAGAGATTGTTGGAGGTATGTCTTATCTGTTCTTGAAATTCAACATCCAAGGTAACTAGGTGATTTGATACGTGACTAGAGTCTGAGCAATTGCGTAATGATTCTTGTATTCACATGATTATCTGTTTCAATTTCCATTATGTATTCATGGGGGCTTCGTGACTATTCATAACCCACGCATTATCCTTGAATGGTCTATTTCAGCTGCCGCGTTACCCAAACACTGTTGCTTCCTTATCGTATAATCACACAGGGGACTTTTTGGCGATTGCTTCAAGCTTTACTTACCAAGAAGCTAATGAAATGTAAGAATTTTTTGTGATGCAATTTTCAGTGTGCTGTTATCTCTTTGGTATGTATCCATAGAAGTTAAAACTTGAACCAGAAATTAGATAAATAATACATCAGCTGAGGCTAGAAGCATTACAGCAAATCGACCAGGGCCAACCTGGAGTCGGATGTAATTTGCTGATAGCTAGCTGATATGAATTGATCCCATACTAGTCAAGAATTATAACATTTCTGATCTGTTGGAAGATCCTAGCATACGAAAATACTAGACTATGCAATACATTTTGTTTCGATCCTGTACTCATATTGTAATATCTTCACATTGTTAAGCGTCCTGTGGTTCTGTACCTTCATGACCTGACTTGTAAGTGACTGTTTGATTTTTCCAACAGAGAAGACCAACCTCAGATATTCATACAGGAATTGGGGGGAAGCTATTTGAAATCTGCATCTGCTGGCAGCTCTGCTCGAAAAAGGTGATAATTTACGCAACATGTAGATTCTTACTCTCTTCATACCTGACTGAAACGGGTGTTGGTTGTACCAAGTAGCAGGAATGGTATGCCATGCATCTAACTTACCACTTCAAGAAGTCGATTATAATTGTTGCTTACCTTGTATAATTTATCGTCTTAGGTAGTCATTTTGTTCAGTTGTAATGCTTCACAGTTCGCGGTTTTCTCGGTATCCTGAGTTCCTGACATCTACAATTGTACAAGGACAGGCATTTTCTGATGGCTCATTGAAATTCTTTAAGATAGTGTTCAGATTCAAAGAAAGCACTGATACTATGTTGGAAATTTTCAGTCGTCTGGACTCTCGAGTATCCGTGTCTTTTCAACCATCCAACCCGGCCTACTCTTGATTCTTGAATTTGTGTACAAACATTTAAACACGTGCAGAAGATCAAATTTGGCCTACTAGTACTAGTTAGTGCCTGGGGTTGTTCCGTGTTCGGATTCTCATATCCCCATCTCCATAGCATTAGCTGCTCCTACGTGTAAAAAAAAAAAAAAAAAAAAAAAAAAACATGTACATACGTGCATTTTTGGTTCTTCGTGTTATGATTTGATCATGCGAGGGACTGATTGTTGCAATTGGGTTTCTAGGCAAGCTGATCGATGTGGGGCTAAGGCTCGAGCTCATTGAGTCGACTTTTGATTGAACCGACCCCAAAGGCTAGACGAGTCAGCTCGAATTATTAAGAGGCTTGACTCTAGCGATTGTGCTGTACTAACAAAACTTGAACTTGAATCTTTTGATTTGAACGATAATCGGTCCTTCACAGATAAATTATATTATATTGCGTACATGTGCTGAAGCCAGATTTGTCCGTCACGTGATAATAGGTCACAGCCCTAGCACGTTAGCACAAGGTGTCAATCTAGAACAAAACGGTCATGTGGGACCGCAGATGCCCGCATCCCACAGCGTCCCTCTAACGCGATGTTGTGAATATGCGATGCTCCACTCACTTTCATCTCCACCGTTGACTCTTTCTCCCTTGTTGGGTCCATCCAACGGCTCTCACGTACTTATCAAAAAGGTTACACTAGTCAATTTTATTCTTTTTCCCTTCTTATCAAAATCTAAAGATTAGCTCACATTTTAATGGGCCTCCAAACAAATAGGATTATCTCACATTATCAAATACAACTACAATAAATCATTAAAAAAAAAAATTAGTAATTCTAAATTAACTTAAACTGCTTTTGTCGTAAACTATGATAATGAAGGAAATGAGAGACAATTAAGAAATAAAATGCACACCTTTTTCTATACATTTATACATTTGACCGGATGACACATATATGAAACGACTAGTATAATACCCGTGCTATGCACGGAAATGTGTAGCCAAAAGTTTTAATATCGTAACGTGCGGCAACACGTCTAGCTTAATTAACTTTGTCTTGGTAAAACGGATTTATATTGTTGGTGTTCGAAACGTAGTTATATACCCGAATCTATTTCCCGTCTCAAGATATCAAGGACTTCTTTAAAAAAAAAAAAACTGAATAGCTTAGCTATCATGTATACGTACGACTTTAATTTGCACTTGATAAAATGCAATCTCATCAAAGTGTGTGTGCGTGAATGTATCTCTAAGTATGAATATTAGTAAGGGAACATTTGTATTATGGCAAATTTATTTACCAACTCAAAATTTCAGTGACTTTACAATCCCATGACTTAGAAATAGAGATGAAATTTGCATTAGAAGATTACACAAATAAATAAAAACACAAAAAGAAAAGAATAGTGACCTTTAGTTACCTCTATTTGAGCGAGTCTTTAGCCATTGAAATGGTTAATCACTATATCAGCGAGTAAGAGGACAAATTTTGATTGTAAAGTAGATAAAGAAGAGCAAAATTTTGGGATATACTCCGTATATATATTTGGTTGGAATGGTCTCATAAATTTAGCGTAGAAAATTATTAGGAACATATTAAAGTTGTTTTTTTTTTTTTTTTTGTTAATAGAAGGCCTTAGCTATTAGCTGATTTTTCATTATTAACTTAGAGCTGTTAGAATTTACAGCAAATTAATAGGAACAAAATTATTAAAAACCATGTTATTAGGAACAAAAATTTTAGCGGGAAAATGTGTAGCCATTGGATGCCACGTGTCCTAGTGGCTTCTGTTTTAGTAGAACTAGATAGATAGATTTATTTATAAACTATACTCGGTTAGAACGTTAACAAAATCAAGTATATCTCATCTGATCAATAAATGCAACCCGTCTCATAACTCAAGTTTAAATTTGACGACTACACATCGAACAGGGTCTTGAACGCGACTATTATGTTACTTTAATAGTCTAATCCAACCTTAAGCAATAATTTAGTAGTAGGATTAAAAAATACTCGAAACTCGAAAGGTCATTTTGGACCAAAAAGAAAAGAGAAAATGACACAATATTATCCTAAACCAAAACCAAAACCAAAAAAAAAAAAAAAAAGGGAAAAAATAAAATAAAAAAATAAAGAAATGGGAAAAAAAGTGAGAAAACCCCAATATAAAAGAAAAGAGTTAGCTTCCCATTCACGCGCACCCCCATTCTCTCTCCCTTTAACGACTGTTTAGAGTTCAGAGAGGCGGAAATTATTCAGAAAAAGAGTTAGGGTTTCTGTAAAAAGGAGGAGAGAGAAAAAATGTCGGACGAAGAGCACACCTTCGAATCAAAGGCCGATGCAGGTGCCTCCTTGACCTTCCCTCAGCAAGCTGGTACTGTCCGTAAGAACGGTTACCTCAACATCAAGAACCGCCCTTGCAAGGTCCAACTTTTTCTCTCTCCTCTTTTTTTTTCCACCGATTTTTGTTATTTTTAGGGTTTTTGTATTTGTTATTCTTCGATTTATTAGTTTTTGTGATATTTGATTGAAATTTGTATGTTTTCGATTATTTTTGTTGTTATTTTAGGGTTTTTCGATGTGTGAATCTTCGATTTGACGTTTGTGCTGATTTTTGTTAGGTTTTTCTGTGAAATGTTGATTATTATTGTTATGTTAGGGTTTTGACTTGGAAAAGAAGTGGATTTGTATGAATCTGTGGTGAATTAGGGTTTTAAGTTTGGATTTTTGGGGATTTTGATGTAAGTTGTGATGATTTTATTGACATACTGATCTGGAAATCGATTATTTTGGTTACGATTTCATTAGGTTATGATATTGGTGAATCGAATGGATTTTTGGTTTGATGTTTCGACTGGATTAATTGTTTGGATATGGTTCGGGTTTTTCCGGATTTTGTTTCGAGGTTTCGGTGTCCGATGGTGATAATTTGATATTTGGTTGAGGTTGTGACTGTAGTAATAGTTTTTGGATTCTGTTTGGGTTAGGTTTTCGAGGTTTTGGTGTCCGTTGTGATGGATCGATTCGATTTTTGGTTGTGGTTGTGTAACTGGAGTAGAATTTTGGGTTCCGTTTGGGTTACGCTGACTTTGTTTAATATTTGATTGGTGTGAATGGTGGTTAGATATACAAGTGTATGTAATTTTTGTGTCGGTTTCTGCTACAAATTTGTGGATTTGGTAGGGAATAATGGTTAAGAATCATTTAGTTTCGTTGTTGCTGTTTATGGTATGGTTTTGGAAGGAGAGGATATGATGGGTAATGAACTTTGGTTTTAATTTATCCCTAATTTGTTGGTGAAATGTGATGGTGAATAATGTGTGTAATGCAAATTTATCAAGTGCTAACAAAAGCAATGTTTTTCTTCCGGTTCTCGCTAAAGTGAACTACGTATTAGTAATTTGTGGAAGAACGTTGAGTAAACAAATTGTGAAAGGAAGTTTGGATGTTAAATGGAATGAAGTCTCTCACCTTTTGTTTTGTGGCTGTGGCAGGTTGTTGAAGTTTCCACTTCCAAGACTGGCAAGCACGGTCATGCTAAGTGTCACTTTGTTGCTATTGATATCTTCAACGGCAAGAAGCTTGAGGATATTGTCCCTTCTTCCCACAATTGTGACGTATGTTTTCTTCTTTGTCATTTTCCAGACTTTAGCTATGCTTATTATTGCATCCTCACCTGTTTTTGATGTTAAATGCCTTTTGTTGATGTTTTCCAGATCCCTCATGTGAACCGTACTGATTACCAGCTCATTGACATCACTGATGATGGCTTTGTAAGTTTCGACGTTGTGGTTTAGCTTCTAGCTGTGTGATGTCTATTTCCTGACACATGTAGTATCTCAGGTGAGCCTGTTGACTGACAATGGAGGAACCAAGGATGACTTGAAGCTGCCTGACGACGACAAGCTGGCTGAGCTGGTTTGTTTCGATACTGTGATATGTCTCTTGTTTTGATTAGTTCTGGATTTATGTCGTAGTTCCTGCTCAATGTCTTGTGCTTTCTAGTATTGGTGTAACTGTTCTTTTAAAAGAATCATAATGATTTGGGAGCCAATTAGTTGATTTACTTGAGATGGTATCATGGATATTTAATTCAAGCTACCATTTGCATCGACACACAGAACTTTTATCTATTTAGAGTGTGATTCTTCACTTGATTTGCGTAGTTCCAGATTTATGGCTTTAGTGTGAAATCATGTCCTGGGCTTTGTAGTGTTGGCTGTAACTCCTTTTTATGATAAGACTAATGGTTTGAGAGGCGATTAGTTTTACGTATTTAAAAGTTAATTTTGAACACTGATTTAAGGCCATCATTTTCATCAGCATGGGACTTAACTATTTGAGAGTGTATGTATGTGCTGCTTTCTTTGCTGTGTTACGTTTGTTGCTGCTTTCTCACACATTGTATTGCTAATACAACATCCTGATGTGCACCTAATGTTTATTCCTTTCTTCTTTGGGGAAAGGGGGTGGGTGGGTGAGGCCGTGAGGGTATGTTTCGAGAGACTTGAGTGTTATTTCTGAGCCTCTGAGGCAATGGAAACATCAATTTGATTATGACGTACTCTTCTACTTCCAGCTCATGTCTAATGTTCTTGAATGTCATCTGAAATTGTTTTAATAAAGACATGCAAATTTGTTTACGTGTTCACTGCACAGCATCTGATTTAAAAAATTCGTATCTTTGTGTGCCACAGATCAGGACTGGTTTCGCTGAGGGGAAAGACCTGATTCTGAGTGTTATGTCTGCCATGGGTGAGGAGCAAATTAACAGTGTCAAGGACATTGGAGGAGGAAAGTAGATGATCTTACATCTGTTGAAGCTGCAAGTCTTTATGACATGATATTATTATTCTAGCTTTACTGAGATTTATATGGGTTTGAGACTTTGCCAAATATGACTTTCTATCTTCCTCTTTGGGAGTGTTGTGTTATACTCCTTTTGGTTTACCCTTGTGTTTTCTGCTGTTATAGTTTAAATGTGCGCTACCTTGACGTTTATTTGTGTGTCGATGCCTTGCATGGTATTATGATACGGAAAAGGCGATATATTTCTGGGATGATTCTCAGATCTCTTCTGAGTTTTGACTGTGAATTAGGTCTTCTTGGCTTATATATCAGCTCGTGTCTACGGGCGGTTCCTACATTTTATTCCGAAATGTAGTGTTGGGCCTGTGGCTGATTGTAGGTGTGTCATCCGTGCATGTCCTAGATATACGCTTTGTATTTGCTTAAAGCCTACACCTTATACCAGCGTCTTTGATTATAACTTGGAGATGTCGGGGTGACATTTTGGACGCTGGTAGTGTAAATATGAATAGTGCAAGCTTACTCGAAAATTCAGTGTGTTGGTGATGGTAAAAAAAGTGTTGTTTGTGAGCTGTATAGAGTGCAGTGATTTGACTAGTTTTCCAATGTAAATTTCCCCAAGTGTTACGTATCATTTTTTTTCTGAGAAAATGGTACGTATCATTCGATGCATAAAGACCGGTAGGGCGGTAGATGCTTTGAAAAATGAGTGGTAAATTACCATTGCGACTGCAGACTACTAGCTGTGAGAGCGCTTTAGCATGTAAATTGTAAAGTACCGAAAGTTTTTATTGGCAATTCAGTAAGAGGGTTGTCTGAGGTGCTTAAGTTTTCCGGAATGTCGCAGACTACTAGCCATGAGAGCGCTGTATCCTCCCAGAAGGCCAGAATGTTGCATACCAATTACCTGAATTCCAATGTCGCCACAAAGGATAAGGAAACAAACTTGCTCAGTTGGGTAACAGAGCGCTGAATCATGCTCCCAAAATCAAGCTACAGAACATTGCTCACTGGTAAACTGGTAAGTGGTAACGGACGAATGAGTCCTCTTAAGGTCTCAACTAGTATTAGAAGGTTAGCAAACGAGTCAACGCAAAGCACAAGGGAGCCCATAAAAGTCGAGTTACATCCTGTGGATCAGCAGGTCGTGAGATGCAAAAACAGCGGACTGTCGTCACTTGGGTGGCTGGTACTCTTTAACATACAGTTGTGGTGTGTAGTGCAGCTCTCTATTTACTCTTGAAACGAATGGCCGTTCCCTGCCAGTCATCAGGAAGGTTATCCGTTACTTCTCCGTTCAAGGCCTTTAAGGAGTGATCTGTGGCCGCCTGCATCAAACAACATAACTCAGAAGAGGACTAGTTGTCCTTTGAAACAGAAGGTCAACAGGTTGCCCTGTAGCAAGCGAATCCTTTTGCATGTCCTAGCTGAAGCAAATTTTTAAACTGAGAGGCAGTGAAAAACTTCTACCTTACGGAGGAAGAGGAATGTTTGTACATTTCGCAGACAGAGTTAACTATCAATAAGAACCTCCTTTAAATTGAGATGAAGGGGAGATAATTCACCTTTACAATGTATACGTCGATACCAAGCTTTGCAATAGCTGCAGCTTCGTATATCTTGGTCACCATGCCTCCAGTTGTGTCATGAGCTGCTACCGTTATCTCAACTGTTGATCACGATATAAGAAAAATATTGCAACCGTGTCAGGTCTGTCTGTATTTTTTGAGTCGCATACTATATCTTCATAATCAAACAAGATTTTCCAAGTAATCTATAATATGGATGTATTCCTATGGTCCCTTGAGAAGAGGGAATCTGCAATTTCATGGCCACATGACATATTTCAAGCCAAGCTTTGTAAGAAATACTTATTGCACCAAAATTTGGATTAAGAGCTTGGTCATTGTCTGTCATCTTGTAACACAATCAAGATAGTCCCAGTTGAGGACTAAGGGACGCTCATAATTCATATTTCCGGGACTTCAAGGTAAGCCTTACCTTGCTTGCTCATAGTTTCAGGGGCAGGATCTATTACTCGCCAACTTCCATCTTCATCAACCGCTGTTACAAAGAGAAGTGTGTTAATTCAGCAAACTGTCAAAATAAACACAGGGGTTGATGAGTTGTATCATTTGGAGGTTATATGAAGTTTTCTGTAGCCTCCTCACCTATCTCACGTAACAATATCGCTTCAGGTTCTGATGGAGGACGATCATATACACCAAAAACATCAGTCTATAAGAAAAGTTGAATCGGATAAACAGGCCTGGTGGACACAGTTATACAATAGAGAAAACAATGCTGTGAACTCCAAAAAAAATAAAAAATGATGGCATATAGCAAAAGTGAATTTTGATAAGCATGCGAGATAATTAGCTCATGGAGGCCAAAAAAATTTCTTCGGCATATTGTCAACTATCTCATAAGAACTAAAGAGTGTGTGTCCACATTTAAATGTAGAGAGAGGCATTCAGCTCTCAGAACAGGTCCAAGTAAGCTACTGGCAATGCATTTATGGGCCTCAAGAACTTCATATGCCAGTATAAAAGCAGCATGGAACAACCAACCAGCCAATGAAAAAGGATACAAGAAAAACAACATATTCTGGCCTCAATGATTCTGCTAGATGTCGTATGATTACATCGCCACTCAAGATGGTGCATCCCTGTTGACATCAGTACAGGAGTATCAGCAGTTTACTCTAAGAAAAAAGCATAATAAGTAGATGAGCCGTGAAAAACCTGCAAGTGATCCAGCACTGCATCCCCATGCAAGACCTAAAGAAAAGAATATCTTAGTGTAAGACACAAAAATGTGATCCATAGACAAGATAAATTAACTATCATTAGGGAGTTACACAGCCCACAGAAACAGAAATGGCTAACACAACAACACCACCACCACCCCTCGAAGAAAAAAAAAAAAGGCAATCATTATGTAGCAGGACTCTGAACAGCACCACATAGAGATGTTTCCACATTCAGACTTGAGCACCACAATGCGGTATTACTTATGCCGTGTGATACAGGATTCTATAGAGTGGAAGTACAACATTGTGAAAGAAACTAGCACATACAGGGATGAAACCAGAGTCAATTGCTGTAGCTACAGTAGCAATGTCAGTTGTGGCAACCTGAAATTGCGAAACGATGCCGGATGAGAAGATCCCTAGAAAGGAGTTTATTTCATAATTATAATATCTGAAAAGGATTTTTTTTTTTTTAATTACATGTCACTTACATTTCTCTCACTTGTTGTCCATCCACTTGAAAATGGTGAGATTCCAACTGACGGGATACCCTCTGCAAGATGAGAAATCTTACTATCTATAGCCAATTAAACATTTACAAACTGAGATAAAACTTGGATGCACTGCTCTCCGTCACACTTTACAATTGAGTCTTTATGCTTACATGTGTGAGAATCTAGTCAGACCACATTCTAAATAGAAAGTAATATTCGTAGAGAATTCCAATATCCACAATTTCTTGGCCCAAAATGGCCTGACAACAAATTTGGCTCGAAGTTTTGTGGAAGCCCCTCGGAGTCATATTATGGGTTTAAGCAAAAAATTAGAGCCAAAAACATATGAGAAGCCCCAAAATCGGCAAAAAAGGAACTTTATCTTCAACGGCGACGTGTGGTAAAATGGACCTGGATTAGGTGCCCCTAGGGATCATGTAAAAGGGTTTTCGAAAGATATTAAAGCCAAAACCTATAGTAGGTTCAAAATTCGGCAAAAAAAGTACACACGCTAGCCCGAATGGCGTAAAAACCATCCATAACAGAGAAATCAGCCCTCATATTCGACAAGGGTGCTCTAAGTACATATTTTGACATGGGTATGACACTAAGATCCTTCATTTTAGGCAAAAAAAAAAACAAGCGGTTATTTCATAAAATAGCCGAGTCCGACACTTGGATCCATACCCGTGCCCGACACTTGTACCCGACTACCCGAGTCTGAGTAACATAGATGAGGGCTCATTTCTCTATACGGATGGGTATGACACTGAGATCCTTCATTTTTAAACGTAGACATTTTGACCATGAAATCAGCCCTCATATCCAAAAAAGGTGCTCCAAAGCTGTCAATGGTAAAATATTGGGAAAAAATGTCTACTTTTAAAAATGGTCAAAGTTGGCCAAATCTGAAGTATATTATCCACAGTTTTTGACCAAAATGGCCTAGGAACTAAAGCGGCTCAAACTCCAATATAATTTACTAGGGGTCGTATAATGGGTTTTAGCAAAATGTTAGAACCTAAAATCTATAGTAAATCCAAAATACGGCAAAAAAACGCACGGTAGACTTATTGGATGACATGTGCAAAAAGGCCTTTAAAACATCCCTAACAGTGGAACATACCCTCGTATCCGAAGGCTGTCCATGGCAGAGTTTTGAGAACATTTTCCTACTATAGAAGAAGTGCTCAAAATTGGCCAAAACATAAGTACATAATCCAGTTTTCGACCGAAATAACTCTTGAGAAAAAAATGGCTAAATGTTTTTGTAGAAGCCTCTAGGGTTCATATTATGGATAACAGCAATATATAAGAGCCAAAAACCTATGAAAAGTCCCAAAATTGGCAAGAAAACGCATGTTACCTTCATCAACGACGTCTGCCAAAAAAGGGCTTTAAGAACTTACCTAACAAGAGAACTAGCCCTCATATCCAACAAGAGTAGTCTAAAACTGTTGATGGTGAAGTTTCAAGAACATTTGTCAAATCTCAAAAAAGTTGTCAAAATTGGCAAACTTAAGTATATAATCCATGGTTTTTGGCCCAAAATGCCCGTGGAACAAGAATGGCTCAAATATTTAGGGAAGCACCTAGGGATCATATCATAGCTTTTGGCAAGATATTAGAGCCAAAAACCTATTGTAAGTTCCAAAATCAGCAAAAAATGCACGCTAGCTTCAATGGGTTACGTATGCCCGAGGCTTAAATAACTTCTCTAACATAAAAATAAAAAAAACCTCATAAGTTACTACAAGGCTGTCCATGGTAAATTTTGGAGGATTTTGTTTTTTAGTTTCCATAGAGTGGTCAAAATTGGCCAAAATCGAATAATATAAGCCACGAGTTTTGGGCCAAGATGGTTTGGGGATAAAAAAACGACTTACTTTACTTGTGGAAAACCCCATTAAGTAATGTAATGGGTTTTAACAAATTATTTTTAATTTTTTAGAGAGAAGGGTTTTATCAAAAACGGTTCACTTATTCTAAGTGGAGCCCTAGGGATCTCATTATGTGTTTTGGTGGGTTTTAGCAAAATATTAGAGCCAAAAATCTATGGTAAGTCTCTAAATCGCGGAAAAATGAACTGTAGCCTCGACGGCTGACATGCACAAAAGGCTTAGAAAAAAACTTCCCTTCCAGAACATGCCCCATCCAACAAAGGTGCTTCAAAGCTGTCCAGGTAAATTTTTGGGAAAAAATTGTCCACTTCTCAACAAGGTGGTCAAAGTTGGCCAAATCCGAAGTATAATCCACAATTTTTTGACAAAAAGTGGCCTAGGAACAAAAGCAGCTCAATCTAATATAAGTCACTGGGGGTCGTATAATGGTTTTAGCAAAATGTTAGAGCCAAAACCATTGTAAATCCCAAATACGTCAAAAACACACATTAGCTATATTGGATGACGTATGCTGAAGGGCCATAAAGATATCCCTAACAGTTCAACATACCTCATATCCAACAAGGGTATTCCAAGGTCGTACATGGTAAATTTACGTTATTACAAAAATTATAAATCCTAAGATAGTATAACATTTAAGATTACTCTCATAAACAGAGCAAAAGGAGATTTGGAAAGGACTGAATGGTATATATAAGAAAGATGACTTACTTAGGGATGAGCGGAAGGGATATTTTCTCCCAGAAATCTCAAGATGTAAGGTAAATTTGATATTCAGGAGAAAGGCAACAGATCATGGAAATATGGAATCCAGGCGAAGGCTAGACATCCACCAATATTTTATACTTATTAAGATTGAGTTGATAACTTTAAACCCCCAAACTCTAACAGCCAAGATGAATTTCATAAGCCACGTGAACAGTGAGAGAACCATATTTTATATCGAAATGTGTTGACAATAGGCGCACCACGCATGCAAGACAAGGTTTACTAAATGATTACAATTTTCCAAACTCCAAAGGTTTTGCCAATTCTTATGGAAAGATATAGACTAAAATCAATCAAGAAGCTGATTTGCGTAGGCTGAAGTAAGTTAAGAGTGAATGGTTAAAGGTAACAACAAAATTCAGGACATATTGTGACAGGACCATCTCAATCAACAGACTATGGATTGATTGTTATGCTTGAGGCACAGTCAATTTTTATATTCCTTATAACCTTGTACATACTTTCACTCAGATCTGACATACCTTGTGCGAGTGCCCTAACAATTTCCAAGTTTAGCGACGTGACCTGTAACAAAAGCAGCAAAAGAATAGATCTTGAACAATCATCCAAGTAAGTTCAGAGGACAGGAATGAGTCCGTAACTAGCAAAGCAAAGGTAAATGCTTTACATCAGTGCATAGTGATAGGCAAACTGAAGTTCCTTACTGAGATGCGGGTAGAAACAAAACCAGCTCTGACTAAAGAAGTATTCAGCCCTCCCTTATGCACGCTCGATTTACTGGCCTGGAAATGTCCAAATGAACCTACAACAATAGATAAAAGACCATAAGCTAACTTCTTGCACTTGGCAGCTTCAGGCATGAATATGGCCCAACAGTTACATAATGAGACACCAACATGATTACACGAACACACAATGAGTATGTCATGATCATGCTTCGAAACTTCATACTTTCTCTAATGAGAGCAATTGATGAATATCAGATGATAAATGATTGGACATGTTAAATGTTACTCAATACTAAGTATATCAATCGTGGTCCTAAACCCCTTATGTTTCGCTACTTAAGGATTCTTGCCCACCTCAAAATTCAGTATGAACCCAATCCATCCTCCTGTCAGTTCTCAAAGTTTACGGAAACAAAATCACTCATCCGCTGTGAATCACTCACCAGATTTTTAATCGCAAAATCATGGTACACAGACTGCGAAGCATAAAACCAAGAACGGCTAATCGGCTATTAAGGAATGATTTGTGTTCAATTTGACCAAAAGGTTGTTCATCCAGTGGTAACGATTGAGGTACTTCGTTCAATAGGTCAAGGTCCTAGTTGTATATCATAACATTGTATTTTCGTTCTCCAACCATGATTACAAGTTCATAACATAGCTAACTTAAGAACATTCACACAATGCAAATCAATCGGTTACCAAATAAAATCAACTAACCAGCTCCATGAACAACAATAAAGTTGCTAGAAACCTGCAAAGACTGATCTTCAATCTCATCCAAATTTACGGAAACATCCGATTTCCCAGGTCTTCTACTCCAATCCATCCCAACAACTTCACCAGACATCATTGCTTCCCTCAAGTGTGTCGATACCGCTCTGAGATTCTCATCATTGATCTTCTCGAATTCATTCTTGCAAGTTATAGCTGCACCCCCTAATATAATTTTCCAACAAGGCAAATTTTACCAAATACAAGTGAAACATTTCCCAGAATTCTACAAAAATCCATACTTTCTGCCTACAAATTGATCTTCCATGAACTTTAACCATCCCAATACCAACTACCCACATCATATTTCTTACAATCAAATGCAATTATCTCTAAAAATCTTAACTTTTTCATCAATTTGCTACTTTAGTGATCAATATTCATTTTATCAATAAGTGACAATACCCAAAAGCAAAGAAAAACATTACATCAAGGTAAAATCATAAATATGAGAAACTTATCAAACAAGTTTACAAGTAATAAATTGATGAAATGGGAGTGAAAATACTAACCCAGTTTAACAATGCAGCGGAGGGGTTTAGTTAAGGGAATCTGAGGTTGTTTCTCCATTGAATCTTTTCTGAGGTTTGACTCTTCACTGGTCTCTCCTTCAACTCTCACTCACAGTTTAATCATTTCCAGGGTCAAAAGGAATGTTTTCGAGGAAGGATACAACAATTACCGTGATTGGCAAACTTGCGAGTCACGGAAATAGAACCGTCATTTCACATATCGCATACTAACCAAGTTGTATCACCATTCACCATAAGCACACAACACCCACCTTCAATACTTATACTCCCTCTATTTCATTTATTTGTTTACGTCGAGTCGCGTTTTATGAGGGTAACCCAAATCTAACGTAAACAAATGAATGAAATGGAGGGAGTATCACAGATTCGTTCTAGATAGTCTATTTAAATCGAAGCAGTTCATACAACTTGCTTTTACGATTTAAAGAGAACTAATGTCCATCTTTTTGCAAGATGGGACAATAGTACAATACTTGGTCTCTAAAATTTGAAAGTAATTTTTACGCCTCTGTTAGAAATTGAATTCGTGACCTCTCATGTTCGGGGGAATCTTGTGAATGTTTGAAGTGGCATAGGCATTTATCTGACACTTATTGTGACGTGTAGACCCATTTATTTGGTAGAGTTATGAAAAGATTATCGCTATCTTTTAAATAGCTTGTGCTATAAATCCTATATCACCGAAATATTTTATGATATCGTAGAAATGAGCCCTGGTTTAAATAATCGCCACTTAGTAATCAAACTCATCAACAATAGTGAGCATTAGGCAAAACAATAAAGATGAAAATGTGATTAGCTAAATGTTGATATCAGTTCATGTTCTCGACAAACTACAGCGTGTTGATCTATCTAATCCAACGAGTCTCAAGGAGTTCATCATGCATGTTTTTTTATTAATAAAATCTGGGGCGGAGCTAGGATTTCATGAAAGGGGTTTCGATTTTTTTTTTTTTTTTTGAATAAAACATATAGTAATTGATTTTCGCTAAATTTATGTATACAGGGTAATGTAGAAAAAAAAAAATTAGGTCTTTTTTTTTTTTTTTGAGCCTCAGGTCTATTTAATATAGTTGAGATTATTTAAATCTAAGTCTCACACCGTAAAAAAAAAATTAAAATTAGAAGAAAATATCTCTTACTAAGCTTTATCAAAATAAATAAAATGTTTGCCGAATTAAATCACTGCTAAAACGTTGTCATAGTGGCAATATGGTTGAAAATTGAGAAGTGTAGCTTGAAACTCAGGTTCGAATCTTGGTGTTGTGAAGCCTTTTAGCTATTATGATGAGGCAAAAGAAAGAAACTTAATAATGGCTTGAGACCGATTCGAACCCAACTTAAAAATGGCTTGAGACCGATTCAAACCCGTGCCCTGTGAGAGCTATAGTAAAGTATATTGACCGCCACGACAACCCAAATCAGCTGACATTTTCTTACTACAAAAAATTGTGACATTTTCTTACTACAAAAAACTTGTATCTAAAACTTGAGGGGGTTCAACTGAACCTTTTGAACCCCCTGGCTCCGCCCCTGAATAAAATATTCATATAGTTCATGTTCTCGACAAACTACACATATTGACCTCTTTAATCAAACGAATCTCAAGGAGTCCATCATACATTTTTTTTTTTTTTTTACATTTTACCTAATTCATATTGTGATATTATGTTGCAATCATTCTATTCCGGAGCAATTCTACGGTACACGACGTGCACCGAAACGCACCATAATAAAATAGTTTTAAATTATTATTTATTTTTATGAAAATAAGTTATTAGAATTTAGTAATAATGAAATTAATTTTTTCATATTAATTTCACTCTCCTCCTTCTCCCCATCTTCCCCTCTCGCCGTCGTTAAGATCCCGCCGGCAACCACTACCGGTCAACAACCCGCCGGCAACCATAGCACTAGACTTACTCCGGCCATCTTCCACCCCTAGAGGTCCACCTTGTCGGCTCCGATCAGGCTAACAATGGCGGTTGGCGACTACAACCCACAACCGTCGCCTTCCTCTCCGCCCCCCAGCCCTCCCCCCCTCCCCCGGTCCGCGTCGCCTGCTAACGTCGGAGATTCATGTGTTGTTGAAGGAAAACGGGCGGCGCTCGACCACCAGTTAGTCGTGTATTTTTTTTTTCCCTTCCCTATGTGTATTAGTTTATATAAATAATAGTCTCTTATATAGCAAGTAGAAAGTTGTGGCCTACTGGGAAGATGTTTATGTACTCCACTCATGTCCTGGGTTCGAGCCTTATGAGTGCAGTATGTAGTTTTTTTTTTTTTCGTGGTAATTAGCGTGTTTTTTTTTTTCGTGGTAATTAGCGTGTTTTTTTTTTTCGGTGGATCAGTAGCTTTAGATAATACCCCAATAACATCTTTAGGGTTAATTAGGGTTACACTAACCATTCATTTCCACATCAATTGTTTTCCCAAAAAAATCAAATAATGGATTTTGATCTCAATTGCACTCCTACGAAGCAAGCTTCATCGACTATTAATGATGCTAACGAGAATACACCCGAGGTATGTCATCATTGTTACGAATCATTATGTGTTACTTTGTGTAATTTTTAGCTTTGTTGTAAATAAAATAATTTTATTGATGTAGAAAATTGTTGATGTGAAGTATTCAAGGGAGCAACAATTTGGTGACAAAGTAGACGTTCTTATTACTTCTGTTACAAACATTGAGAGATTACTTTTGTCTATGAATTATAATTTTGAAAAATTTCTCAAGGAATGCACTAGGCAAATTTCAAGTGATATTAGCGAAAATGAGGATGCTAAGACATTAGAGCGTGCAAATGAAAAGACGAATGTCTCTTCGGACGACAAAATTTGCAATTCACAGTTTAAAAGTGATATTTGTGATAGTAATAAAGGCAATAATGTAGAGACGAGCCTCAATGTCGAAACTTCTCCAAAATATCTTTGCAAGTCTCCTTTTATAAGATATGATC
This sequence comes from Spergularia marina, assembly GCA_963680865.1. Taxonomy (NCBI): domain Eukaryota; kingdom Viridiplantae; phylum Streptophyta; class Magnoliopsida; order Caryophyllales; family Caryophyllaceae; genus Spergularia; species Spergularia marina. The sequence goes on along the minus strand of OY804545.1, from coordinate 5,325,615 downwards.
CTAATAGTAAAGGTAGTACGACGGATTTAAACCTTAACGTGAAAAAAAAGTTAGATTTAAATAGTCATGAGATGAAAAGGAATTTACCTCCTCAACTCAGCAACGATGTCCTAAATTTTGATTATAGTGAATATAAACTCCCAGAACAATTGGTTACGCTCAAGGATACTCCAAATGTCAGTCGCACAACAAAAGAGTCAAAAAGACAATTTAAAAAATCAGTTGGTATCCGAAAGAATAGTGCAAAGACAAAATTGCCCAAACAACAAAACAATGTCAAACCTTCTTCCCAGTTGAGTACGAGTATAAGTATCCCAAATGCAACTCATCAGAATAGTCCTAAGATACTAACAACAGGCACGAGTATCCTAGATGCAACTCCTCAAAACATCACTAAGGTAACGGCAATGAGTACAAGTAAGTCAGATGCAACTCCCGAGGATATCCCTAAGGTACCTGAAACTCATAACTCTATTATAAAATTATTCACTCATAAATATATTATATATTATATACTTGTATTTATGTACAGGTTGACGCGAGTCCTGTAATTTCTGATGACGATGATGACTTATTAGAGCTGTTAAAGGTATCTACTATTAGTGTTTTTGTATGATTTGACGTAAATCTCCTAATTAACTGATAAATAATTTTGTTCGTAGGACAAGGAAAAATTTGGCTATTCAGATGACGAGAAAATAACATTGGATGACATTTTGTCAAATTTGACTTCTCATAATATGCCGGTACATGACTTACCCATTATATTGAAATTTGAAACAGTATAACAAGTTACATCACTAACTTTATGTTTGGTTTGAAGGTTCATAAGAAGGTATTACATGTTAAGAAGAAGGCTCGTGTTGAACCAATGTTGCATGAGGTTTACAAAAAATATTTGCCCCTCTTAAATGCAAATGAACGTGAGATTTGCGAAATTGCAGTCAATTTGCAAAGTGGTGAAACCATATATGAGGCACGTTCACATACCATGACGTGGTCAGATGGATCGACTGTTTTCCCAAGAAGATGGTTATCTAATTGGGTACCGAGCTTGTGACCTGTGATTTTTAACTTTGGTTTTATTATGGGCATTCAATAAGAGGGTGAAATCATAAGTGAGCTAACTTATATTTATGCAGTTGCTTGATACTTATATACACGATATGATTTTGCGAAAAGATGACCCAAAGCCAGATAAATTGTTCTTGCCCGTCGCGTTCCAGGTATTTCAAAACGTTTATTTATTTTTCAATTTCATGTAAACTTTTTTTATTTTTTTTCTAATCGGGTTGATATTTGCTCGACTAGAGTCGATTGCTTGACGAACTTGACGAAAAGTTGGCAATGAATAGAGCAATAACAAACTTTCATGAACATTTTGTGGATAAGTGTATGCCGAAGGACACTGGCTATGTTGAACAGGTATATCGGTATATGATGTTGTATACCACTAGTTTTTATCATGTTTTGATCGTGTCGAATATGATTATAAAAAAATTTCTAATTGTTTTATCTAGGTCTATGTTCCGTTAATTGACCATGGTGAAAGACATTGGTTCCTTCTAGTCGTGAATGTGGTGGAGCGGCGCAACTATATTTTGGACTCTTTGGGTTTTGATACCGGTCGCATCAACAAAGCTATAACTGTGGTACTTCTCCCCTCTGTAATAATGACATTTTGATTAGTTTTAACACTTGAAAATATTGTAAAGTTCTAATTATCAAATTGGCTCGAAAAGTTGGAGAATGCTTCTAAGTTCTACGTTGCGAACAATCACTCCAAACTGCGTCGACTATTTGAAGAAGCTAAGGACTTTCCTCTGGAAAAGTTTGAAACTCCTAGGCAACCTAACTTGTAGGTTATCTCATAATATTGCATTTCCCTTTATTTTCATATAGAAATATGTTATGTACTTGTATAAAATGATATTAATGTTTTCAATTACAGAGATGATTGTGGTATGTATGTATTGAAATATATGGAAGCCGCTGGAAAAAAAGATTGGAAGAAAGTCAAGTATACGGTAACACATGATGTTTTGGTTTTTTAAGATCCGATCTTTTAATTTTCTTGCTCTTGAGTTTTGAGAACAAAATGATATCTCATAATTTGTATTCTGTTGCAGAATGATCAAATGGGACTTGAACGTCTCAAGTATTTCGTGAGATTAATCACAAGTCCTTACAACAGAGAATCCTTCATTCAAAGGATACTTAAAGGCAACAAAAAAGTAACAAATCTTGAGAAGGTGAATACATCTTAGTACCAAATCTCGGGGAAGTGACTACGTTTTTTAGCACTACTTGTTGAAGATTCAATGTCTCAATCAATTATTCGTCTTTGGTGAACTAGATTTCTATACACATTTTACTAAGCATCAGGAAGTTGAATATTTCTTATGCCAACTTTTTTGTAACTTTAAAAAGCCACATTCGATATGTATTCGGAGGCGGAATTCCTTCTCTTTTAAGCAAAATCTTGCGAGATTGTTACTGTCGATTGTTACTGTCGAAATGTCTGATACTGTTATTTGCAAAGTTTGGATGAAGTCATAATCTAATGGTTACACCTACTAGCCACTTCGATAATTATTAAATAATGGATCTTCATAGAGCTTAGTAAATTCAACCTAGGATAATTGCGTGTACATTTGAGTTTGCAATGCTTGCTAAAGAATTTAAATTCGATGCAGACCCTGTTAGCTGACTATGTTACTTATCCAAAGTTGAATGGTTTAAGAAAACTGAACAGTGAGAAAAGGGGCACTACAAGAGATTAACGGGGCTATGAGAAGCCTTCGTATTAATTCTACCTTGACATATGCAGCATGCTTATACATGGATCACCTTGGAAGCTAAAACTCATAACCTTTCTTTTTGAAAAAATAAAGTTTGGCAAGCCTTGATACACTTTGCAATTCTATCCTTTTAAAAATGAAATTTGCGGAGCAAATGTGTTTGACCTCTCTGCTCTCGGAATTGCGATGAACCTTATCAATCAGTCAAACATGTTTTCTTAGTAAATACACAAGAAGGTCAAGAACCGATACAGCTTTCCCCAGTGGGCCATCAAACTTGCAATACAGAAGACCTAATTTTCAAGCTGGACATGAAATCTGACGTGGTATAGCTTGTTGAAAGTAACCACATATCACTTCACAAATCTGAGCTCCTCGTCATACAGGCTTAGAGCGAGCTACCTGTAATAAACTACCACTCCTTCTTTGGATTCCAATCGAAAATAGTAGGATCTTCGTCCATTTCCGCCAACTCATGGAAATACGAATTCTACACGTTACAAAAATTTAATATTAACCAACAACAACAATAACAACAATAACAGCATTAACAATAGTAACGATTACAATACCTCATTAACACTCCCTTGAGTGTAGGTATTGGGCATGTATCTATCAACTGGTGGAGCTTTCGGTGCACATTTGTTTTCCGTAGATACTTTTTTAGGATTTCTAGAATAACAGGGGGTTGATGTAGCTAGTCCAGATTTACCTTTTCTGGAGTGATGTCCTCGTCCATTTTCAACAACTTTAGGATCACCAATCCCAAGTGCTACATACTGCGGATTTTTCACTTTCTTGTCACTTCCAAATTTGAGACATAATTTTACAAATGTAGCTTTTACTTCACGAAAAGCCTCGAGAGATTGAGCAACTCCATGACAAATTCTTGGCCAAAACATAGAGAGGTCTGCATACCTAGCCATTATAATTGCTTCATCTCTTCCATCTAATTCCACAGTATTGGTTGGCCCCTCGTAATTGTCTATTGCATTTTTAGTCCATCTATTGAAAATACAACGCTCCGGTATTTTCTCAATGTTCGCATACTTCATCACAGCAAACATATGACGACATGGGCAACCTAATGATTCTAACTTCATACAACAACAAGACATATGACCATGAAGGTCGTGCCCCTATGATGATCACATGATTATAATTAATAATAATAATAATACGTACGTACGGATCAATGGATCATGAATTCATGATCATTTCGTCATCTTTGAGCAGCATAATCATTAATCATAAAGCATCAGATCATGCATATGGTCACCTTCATCGCTTTAATATTGTGAGTATTTGATTCAATTCCTAGCTAGAGATCATCATCACTGATGAGTTTATCATTTTTGTTTTCTACAAACCACAGTGGCGACTATGCCTCTGACCCTCTTCCATTAAAGATTGAAAGTAATCACACACCCCAAAAACATAGTACTATTGCTATAAACACAGCATACCCATAGATTAGATAGTTCTACCAAGATATAGATATACTATAATTATAGAATTACCTTTAGCTATGATGGTCGATGTCGAGCCGATTGCAGGCAGTGTCACAGTGTGTACAAGTAGGCGATCGGCGTTGGTGACTTGTGGTTGTAATGGAGGCGAGGAAGACTGAAATTAATGGTGATAATTGATTTGAGGAACTTTGTGGGAGGGAAGAGACGATAGGCGGCTGATCTTTCTTTCTTTTTTTTTTTTTTTCCTTTTTTTTTTTTTTTAGAGGAAAGTAGGTCAATTGAAAATTCAGAATTCCGCTCAAAATTCAAAATTTTGTATTTTCTCAAAAGTCTGAAATTTCAAAAAATTCCAAATAAAACGAAAACATTGAATGTTATTATTCAAAAAAAAAATTAGTTTCGCTTTCATTTTTCTTATAATGTGATCTTAATTTCCAATTGTAAATTCCGAGGTACCCGAAAAACTTAGGGCTCGTTATTCTTTTTAATTTTTATTTTAAAACTAGAAAAATTGGTTATCAGTCATTATAAGTTAGTCTTCTAACATGTTTTTCACTTCTATATGTAGATATGCCTATATGTCAAACAAAACTACCTAAAGTTTTTGCAAAAAAATGAGAAACGTTAAATACAAGGGGTTAAGTACGTATTATGTGATTCAAAAGATAAGCCAACAATAACAAAATCAAAAGAAGTTTCCAGGCATGTAAAAACAATACATAATGTTTTTATTTCATAATCGACCTTCCATTTTAACGAACTCCAATGTTTCATAAAGTTATAGGACGCTTTTGAGTTAGTGTCTCGTAGTATGAGATTAATGATATCATAGACTATACAATGATTGTAAAGAACTATACGGAATAAGTTAATGTGACATGATCTCATACAACATGTTTCAGAAATATCATTATACATGCTAATCATAGTATTTTCTACAAAGCGACCATGCAAGCAAAATGGTTTCTACAATTTCCATTGTTCGCCGTTTCAAATGTAAACGTCTATCATACTCACTAGTCACTACTACAAAATGTTAGTTTACAGTTTATTAGTAACCTCATGAATCGTTTAACTACAATAGAGTAATGTTTCTTATATAATAGAATATATCTATCATGTAAAAATTAAATAACTACTGACCCCCCGAAATGATTTCGCTTAAACGATAGCCATATGTAATACGAAGACCGCAAGCTAAGGTTGAAAAATATTTACTTCTAAAAAGGGGAAAAAGAATAAAGAAAACAAAAATACAACCAAACTCTTATTTGAACCTGCGATCTATATAATGAATTAGAGTATGTAATGGGCCAGGCCCCTGTAATTTAGGTTTTATATTATTTGTGGCCACATTTTATCACCAAGTATCAATTGCTCCAGTGGGTTGATATGCAAAACAACATACCTTTGGTCTCTGGTTCGATTCGTGCCCCCCCCATATCTTTTTGATTCGGTTGCCTGCCACACTTTACGACGCTCCGACACCGACTTCTCCAGCGACCGGCCATCTCCGACACCGGCGACCACCATCTTCCGGCAAGGCAAACATTGAATATTTTTTTCAGTTTTTGTTCATAAATTTATTATACAACATTTTCCTATTTTTCAATAAATTACAAAATTAATTTTTAAATATAAATAATTAAAAAATAGATGAACGGTGTAGATCATCTTCTAACATGATGTACGGTAGATATAACATTTGCTACGGTGCGTTGCGGTGTACGTCGTGTACCATAGAATTATTATTCTACTCCGTATCGTAAGTCAAGTGGAAATAATAACCTTCAAAAAAAGATAAAAGGAAATGAGATTTGGCCCAAATGGTTCACCAACCCACCACGGCACCACCACTCAAGTCACCAACCAGAATCATGGTAAATATTATTGTACATTAGCATCATGGTTATTATAACTTTGTACCCTAGGGTATCTTTCACCTAAGCTAGAGTTATGGCGCATATTACAACCACATTATAGTTTAGCAATTAAAAACACAAGGTTCAATTTTTCGTCAAGTATCAAACATCTTAATGTAATCGGATAAAAAAAAAATCAAGTTACTAGCTCAGTTGATAATAATAATAAGTATAGAGAGTAGACGCGCGCAACTGATACTCAACACATGAAAACTAACAAAACAACCCTCTTCGTTGGAAAGTTGTCCCTCGTTCATTTGTACGTAAACCAAATCACTCGAAACAAAAGCATAACATCAAAATGGGAAAAAGAACTCTAATTTGAAGCAAAGAAACTAGAATAAAAATCGTTCGTTTAACGAATATCTGTGCATCTAGATTCTAGACCACATAAAGACACTTGTTATTTATTTATACCCTCCGTCATAGCTCAAACGGCCTATCCCCAAAATACCCCAAGTGTTGATAAGGGTATACAAAGTAATCGGTTTATCAAAGTTTCAAAAAAATTATAAAGCTAATTAGATTAGAGTTTTCTCTAACTTGCTATGCAATTTTTTTAGAACTTTGATTAATCGAGTAGTGTATACACCCTTCCCAATATTAGATCGATTTTTACATGGGGCGTTTGAGATAGGACGGAGGGAGTATCTATTTTTCCTAATCAAGCTGATGCATAGCTTTGCGAGCTCCGAATGTTGAGTATGTACTCCAGGGTATAGATTTCAGTGATAAGTGATTAGTAAAAGAAGTTTTAAGAAGCAATAATTAGAAGATGGTCTGCACGAACTTGGTAAATGGAAGAAAAATGGGCAGATATATATCATTCAATATTCATGAGCAGAGACAGCTAATCATCGTGCTTCCTTTCAACCCATCAATCATATACATCACTCATTCACTCCATAATTAGGATTAATTAACTAACTTCTGCGTCACAACTTCAACCGTACCATTTCCCAAAATAGTACTCGACTAATCTTCATGAATTTGTGGTTACTTACCAGTTACCATATTCTAGTGTGTTTTTTTTGACAGAATTACCGTATTGTATTGTATATTCCAAAACTGTTTAAGTGAGACGATAATCATATTTGAGAAAAACATATCTACCACTACTTTGTACGGAGTAGTAATTTGCAAAAAGTTTCCACACCAGCCAATTACTTAATTTGAGCTTTGAGATAGACTATTACAGTCACTTTACACTGTTTAAGTTATTGTGAGACCGTTATATATCGCAGCAATAGTATATAACAAGCTAAGGTGGAACTTTAAGAAAGAGGACCACCTGTATATAATAATGAGCAAAAATTTATTACGAGTATGTCATGATGTGCAAGAAATTGGATGCACATCAAACAAGTGTCAAACCCACAATAAGGGGGTAGAGTGCAATTAAATACTGTGATGAATGAATATGCCACTTGATTATTGCCATTTTCGTTCAATCATACGGAGGAGTCATTCTCTCACTCTCTTCTATTATAGCCGCCTACCTTTATTTCTGTCTTTTTTCTACTCGCACTAAGTTGCACTCAAAACCAGCCAACGTTTAAACTGAGGCTACAGAAACTTCAAGCATTGCAAGTCAGGTTCTCTTCCTCTCATGTTGTAGCATGTTGCATGTAGATTGTAGAGTACAACAGAACACATACAAAGAAACGTAACATATTTTTGGACAGAGACAAAAAGGTAAAGACATGTCTCGTAATCATTTTTGTTGAGGCTGTTACGAGAAAGTCGTTTAAACGGTTTCGAATGACTTGTCATTAAAATACAATAGTTTAAAACTCGGCGTGAAAGATAGTAGAAAATATGAAACTGAAATGACAAAATGGTTAATTAAAACGTCATATCAAAGGTGAACAGTCAAAAGAGTAACTATCAAGATGATCTTGATTTTTTCGAACAAGAGAGGCTTGATGCTTTTGAATCCATTGTATTAATTTCACTGCCTACTCGCAGCGGCCGTGGGGTACTTCTTAAGTTGCTGCTTGCTTTCATACGATTGATCCGAGGTAGAATGCTTTTTTGCTTTAAAAAGTATTCAGGAATACACATTGAATTCTGAGATTACGCATTGAATTTCTGCTAGTCGATCCATAATAAAAAAAGTGTTTGTCATTGTTCCAGAAGAAATGTTTTTTTTAGGCTAAAAAAATGCAGTTGCTACAACGATAAGACTAACAAAAAGTATATCTTGACTACTGTTTCGTTCTTTCGTTCCTCTAACTCATTAAATAAATAGTTACGATTCTCTTTCGGGTTTACCGGTAGGCAAGCTCGGGGTCGTCTTTCGGCAAAGTCACCATCATATTTCATGCCTACCAGATCACGATATGATGGGGGTCTACATTTCAAATATTACTCCATCATAAAACAATTAATTTGAACATATACGTGTTCAATCTAAACACTTAACTCATGAATCATGAAGTTCTGTACTATACTTACTACGAGTATTTATAATTACTCCTGACTTCCGAGTAAATACTAAATGAGTAAATGTGATGGTGGACTTCCAAAAATATTAGTTATAGAGAGGACAAATATTTCTACTTTTAGACGTGGAGGACAAAAGATAACAGCTGCAGGAAAAAAGAGGAGAGAGAGAGAAAAGAGAAGGCGCTGTTTTCTTCATCTTCATCCGATCTGATTAAACATCAGTAATAATAATAATAATTCCTCATAAAATACTATCGTACTCGTTTTTTCTACCCAATCAATTAAATCTCCCCTTTTTCCCAAAAGCTTCTCTGTCACTCTACAATCAACAACAACAACAACGACAACATCGCACACAAATTTTTCTTCCAGTAAACAAACGAAAAGTTTCCTCACTTTCTCACTTTCCCTTTCATTTTTTTCGCACATATCCGGAAAAACAATTAATTATATAATTATAAAATCCCCATGGATTATTTTTATTAAAGTTTATATCTTTATTCATTTTTATTATTAATCTTATTATTATACAAAGTCAACAAATTTAAAGGAGGAGAAGAAAGAAAAAATTTATCTAGAAAAAAAAAATGGCGGAAAACGACACCGTCCCACCTACGAAGCCGCCGCCGTCAACGGCGGCGGCGACACGGCCGACGCTGACTCTGCCACCGCGGTCTGGGATCGAGGCGATGTTTACCGGGTCGGGTTTCGGGCTGAGCCCGGGCCCGATGACGTTAGTGTCGAATTTCTTCTCGGAGAATGATCCGGATTCCGATTGTCGGTCTTTCTCTCAGCTCTTAGCTGGGGCTATGAACTCTCCGCGTCCGCCGCCGCAGCAGGGCGGGGATGAGGCGGAGAACAACCGGTTTAGGCAGAACCGGCCCGCCGGGCTGGTGGTGGGTCAGACCGGGCAAGGGCAAGGGCAAGGGCAGGTTGGGGTTTTTATGATCCCACCTGGTTTGTCCCCTGGCCCACTTCTTGATTCTCCTGGACTGTTTCCTGGTCAGGTTTGTCTCCAAGTTTTCATCTTTTCTATTTTTTTTACTGTCTAGGCAACCTTGGTAAAAATCGGGTTCTGAGGGGGTCGAATGTGCGCAAGCCTTTTTCAAGTTTTTTTTTTTTTTTTTTTTGGGGGGGGGGGGGTTTTGTGTGAATGAGTGTTGTATTTGTTTTTGAGTTGGGAGTTGACCAAAAGAGTAAGACTTTTGGGGTTTGTAACTTTGCATAGGTGATGATTGTGTTTTATGATGAAATTTTGTGCATTTTCATCTTGGTTGAAGAATGAGTGTTGTATTGTTGAAGAATTACATAATTGTCTACAAAGCAATTTCATGGAAATTTGATTGGTGAATGATTATTATGATGTACAGAATTAAGAATTCGTGCTGGTTTTCGCCTTTTCGGTCATGTTGTTTTTGATAGCATTGTACTGGTCTAGATGTGCTTATTGCTTGTCAACTTTTCGGTTTTCGTCTTGCTACAAAGTAAAAGGATGAGATGTAGTACTAAGACTGAACACAAGTGTGGATGTTTTAACTGGAGACCAACTTCCCCTAAGAGCTGGCTTCGCTCCGTTATGTTTGCATAGAGCCAAGGCATTGCACCTGATTTCGTAACAGGAAGGGTATAGTAGCGCCGAGTCTGATAGATAAAACATAGTTTTGGAACATACTAGTCTTTCTAGGTGAAGTAGCTTCTTCTCCTTGCTAGTTGAATAAAGATTAGTTTGCTTGTCCTTCTCCCGATTCCAGATCCCATTTCGTTGAGGCTATATGGGGATAGAGGTTTGTTACTTTTCCCACTTGGAGAAGTCAGAAGTAGCAAGTTAGCTAAGTAGCATAATCCCATAGTGTAATAACTTGGTTTAGAAGTTAAAAATACTCCTTATTCTAATTTCAGATGTGTATGTAGGGTCCATTTGGGATGTCTCACCAGCAGGCGCTCGCTCAAGTTACAGCACAAGCTGCACAAGCTCAAGCTAATCTGCAATTGCAAGGAGGGTTTCAATCTTCATTTGGGGTTGGTCCTTCAGTGTCGGCGCCATTTCCAGGTTTTAATTCAGAGTCATCAATGCAGGAAAATATGATGTCTTCTGCACCCGAATCTAGAGACGTGAAGGAGCCATCACAATTCTCTGGTTCTGATCAGAGACCGCAAGTTTCTTCCATTGTTGTTGATAAGCCTGCTGATGATGGCTATAATTGGAGAAAATATGGGCAGAAACAAGTGAAAGGAAGTGAATTTCCTAGAAGTTACTACAAATGCACACACCCTAGCTGCCCTGTCAAGAAAAAGGTGGAACGGTCTCTTGATGGCCAGGTTACTGAGATAATCTACAAGGGCCAGCACAACCATGACAAACCACAAAAGCGTTCCAAAGATGGTGGTAATCATAGTAAGGACTCGGGAACTCAAGGGAACCTTGATTTTGCCGTGCAGCAACAGCCATTGGTCACGAATAACACAAGTGAAAACACAGCTTACTCCTCCAGAAGAGATCAAGAATCTAGCTTAGCTACAGAGGAGCATTTGTCTAGTGATGAGGAGGAAGTTGGCAATGATGGAACTAGAGAATCTGGTGGCTGTGAAGATGAACCTGAAGCCAAGAGAAGGTACTAATTTTAATCTTATTGAAGTCGTTTGTTCTCCGATTTCTGAATTCTCTGATGATACTGTGTATCTTGCTTGTACAGGAACACTGAAGTGAGGGTGTCTGAGCAACCTGCCTCTCATCGGACAGTAACAGAACCCAGGATTATTGTTCAAACTACCAGTGAAGTTGACCTTCTGGATGATGGTTATAGATGGCGCAAGTATGGGCAGAAAGTTGTTAAAGGAAATCCTTATCCAAGGCAAGTGACTTCCCTTTGGCTATCTCGAGGAATTTATTGATTATTGTTCATATGCTAAACTTAGAGTCTTGGAGATTAGTGTATAAATGCTGATACAGTGATACTATTCAATGCATATATGTGATTGTAGCTTGCGTGGTTTTGCATGCTAATTTGCCAGTTCTTGTGTCATGATATGCGATACTGTAATAGTTTATCATGTCTTTTTTTACAAATCTGCAAAATCTGTTTTTTAGCTGGGATGTAAATAGAAACAAGGTGCAGCACTCGTGTACCAGCTTAGTTTAAAATTTTGACTCCTTTTGTTTGGCGGGCAATTGCAATTCACCCCTTGCTGCTGCACTTAAAGTTTCCACAATCCTTCGAATTTTTGTTTGGCTGAGCTAGAGAATTCCGCAATCTAGCTGAAGTGACTATCAAAGGCATTGTCTATTGCTTGGGCCTTGGTAGCATATTACTGTCTCAGCTATGTTGTCATACTTTGTGGGATTTATGGCAGCATATCATGACTATGGGTGCAATCTATGTTACCCCGATATACCATTTACAGGTCTTCTCATGTAAGAGACACGACTGTTATCCAACATGACAGGACACTTCATTTTAGGCAGAAAAACTGAAAAGTTCAAATAGCCATGTCCGATAGACCACACTTAAACACACACACCCACACCCAACACTTGTAACCGAGTCTGAGTGACATTGGGTGCAATGCATTGCAATCATGCGGATTGACTCTGGTATGAACTATGAAATCTGGATGATGGTTGTAGATATTGTGTAGTAATATCTAGTGCTGATCACATGTTTCTAAGTTTGAACTAGGGGACAGTGAGGATAGAAAGTGAGGCAGTTGGTAACATTGAGAATCTCTCCTTTTGGAGCTGCTCACCTATCTATGGTAGTGATTATTATAATTTCATTAATCTGGAGTAGATGCTTTGGCTCTTCAGAAGGTTCAGGTGCTAGTGCAACTTCTGCAAGAATTGGTGACCATGTTATATGCGTTACAGTTATTGGTTTTACATTCACATGCTTAACTCGCTGTCTGCTCAATCGTAAGACCTGTTCATCTTACATCGGCGGAGGAAATGAGAAGCGTCAAATGTATTCTAGTCTAGGATAAACTTTCTGATTCCTGTTTGTGTCAGAACTTCAGTTCACCTTTCCCCTTGCTGCCCTTCACTCAATGTAGCCTAAGCTGGCTGGAAGTCTTCTTCTTTATTATTATCCTTTTGGAGAAGGTGGCATTATCATAGAATACAATAATTAAGATTTAAAAACCAGCAAGTTAGTTACAGCATGTCCTATTCCCTGGGTTCAAGTCTTCCCAAACATGAACTTGGGGGCAAAAACTGAATTATGCTCAAAATGCATTAAGATGTTAGGAGGAGGAGTTACAAAGTTTACAAAATGGTGTTCATACACAATTTCACATCCTTCCTCGCCACTTTCGCCAGCCTGTCCGCAATGCTGTCTCACTCTCGGTGAATGTAAGCTACATCAATAGTCAAGTTGACCTCCATGAGTCCTTGCACACATCATAAAAGATTTGCACTTTGTCTTTCATCTTGTGCTCGGAGGTAATGCCTTATATGACATATTTAGAGTCGTTAAGGATGATCATATGTCGTTAATCATTGATATTGAAGTCTATTGGTTGATGTTTTGGCCTAAATTAGATATCAGAGGCTTTGACTGTTTGCAGTAACACTCTTCTAGTAAATGTAGTGATTCTTCGTGGCAACGTATTATGGGTGGTATTTACTGCATTTTTTCGACATTTTGGAGAATAATCTGGAATCTTCATGATGATAATATTTGATGGTAGTGAGGCGGCACCATCTGCATTTCTCTTGTCATCGGCCTTAATGTGGAGTTGGTGTGAGGATATGTGATATGATATGCTAGATTGCTTCTTTAGGTCTTAATGGATGCCGCAGGTCATTCTTTTTGAGAAGTCGTTGGATTAAAAATTGGCAGAAAAAAATAAAATAACTGCAGAAAGATTGAGCTGATGTAATTAAGGAATTGGCTATCAAGGACTTTGAGGTATAGGTATTGTCAACAATAATAACAACTAAGCCTTATTCCCAAAATGATTTGGGGTCAGCTAAAATGAATTGTCATCTGTAACCGTCAAGTGCAAGCCATAAAAGTTAAAGATCTGTTTCAAACAAGTTTAAAAGATATTGAAAACCGTTTATCAAGAGTTTTAGAAATCCATCAAAAGAAAAGGAACGCAAATAAAACAAATGCGGAGTGTATATATATAGTATATAGTTATAAAACAAGTGAAAAAGGGTATAGGTATTGTCGAGAGAATTTTTTGTTTCATTGGCCCTTGAAGTAGCCTCGAAAACTTTCATTGCTAATGGCTTCAATGCTTCATCCAGCTTGCTTGGGGGATATATTATGAAATGGAACTGGCTTGATCATATAAGAATTCATGCAGTGTCCTTGTTTACAGACCTGGAGTCTGGAGACCATTTTAGTGATTGGCAAACTTCTGCGGCTTGTGCTGATAGTTAGGAAGCTAAACTTTTTTTTTCAAGCTTGATTAGCTACTGGCTAGTCTACTACCTGGAGATGATTGGGTGGTTGCCGATGTGGAACAAAGACCATTGTGCTGAGTTTTCTCTCTTTTAGTGAGCATGTAATCTACAGAGAAGCCAGTGTTTTTAACTTCTTTTGGTCATTACTCAAGGTGGGAAGTTTATCTCCAGTGCTTCCGGACCATGGGTGCTTCTGTTTATCATGTTGATATGTTCCTGGCTGTCAAGGAGCAGAGCACTAACTTATCTCTGCCATACCCAAAATGTGTTTTAGTCTCGCAGAATTGTGCTCATAAAAGATTTTAGGCTTGGACCAGAAAATTAATCTTCCTGTTATCAAAAGACCAAGCATACAGTAATCATCTTGGTTCTCTACTTTGGCTTGCATATTGTGTAAGAGCACATCCACGCAATGGTGCAACCAAGAATGTCCAGTGTCTTTGAGCATTTTGACTGTTTCTACAACTTCTAATTTCTAAGCCAACAAATTTTTCTCACCCCAGGACATTACGTTTCCCAACCTGTAGTAGATGTTGTGTGTTTTGTACCTTTTTTGGTCTATCCTAGAAACTATCCATGCTGATAGCAACATCTTTAACCCCAGTGCCATAAAAGCTCCCGCCATAAGGCGGGGTAAGGGGGGGTCGGATGCACGCAAGCCTTGCCCCTATTGAAACATAGAGAGGTTGTGCACGGATAACCCAAAATGAAAATTGCGTCGAGAATCGCACCGACTGACTGTTACTTCACAAAATAAGAAGCATAGACAGTTTTATGAGTCATTTTGCTTTATTCCATTATATCCCTAAAACCAAAGAATAAGTAGTCTTTGGCTCCATTGGAAATGGAAATAAACTATCCATGCTGATACTAGTCTATTATTTTTTGTGCAGGAGCTATTATAAATGTACTTATGCAGGATGCAACGTTCGCAAGCATGTAGAGCGTGCACCCACAGACCCTAAAGCGGTCGTCACGACTTATGAAGGAAAGCATAACCATGATGTTCCGGCTGCTAGAACGAGTAGCCATAATACAGCCAACAGTGCAGCACAGCTGAGACCTTACAGTTCTGGAGGCAATAATAACGCCTATGTGGGGAAGACAGATTTCACTCGTAATAATCAACCGCCTGTGGCACTATTACGGTTAAAAGAAGAAAGAATTACATAGAAGCAGGAGTCAGATGAAATGTTACCTGTCAGAATACACAAGTTGATGCCATTGTTTCATGCACTCTGTACTTTTGCTTAAATCAGTCCACGGAATTTGGCCTGAATTTTGTCCTGGCCTGTGAAACGTGGTTATACACAGGGAAGAACCAAGTATACAGGAAACAGAAGACATGCTTCGAATCGACAACACAGACAGGAAGGTTGTGTTGTATTCAACAGTTTCCTGGTGTTGTATGTACACTAGCATAGTAAAACGTATTGTTTTTGACATGTATTCTTTTGTATATGTAATACAAAGAATTGTTGTAACAATGTTCATTTCATTAGGATCACAAATTTGATTTCAAATAGCTGGCTCCCTTGTTACAGTGTCTTCAGCAATGTTCCTATGCTTTTATCACCCAAGTTGCTTTTTTATTTTCGACAATTCGAACTTATTGGAGCATAACATTGTACATTGTGTGTTTTTCTTTTCAACTATTTCAGGTAACCACCTGAAGTTGCTGTGCAGTGACTATTATTCAAAAGTTTTCAGAAGACGCGATTCCTGAGAGATTACAGGGCTTTGGTGGACGTAATATATAGAACCAGAGTTGCTGTTTAGTAGGGAGTTTGGTAGAACTCCATGGAGCTACAAGTGCCATGAAATCGCTGATCTGATTTATATTATTATTCAGCAAAGAATAAAATAGATAATAAGGTTCAAGATCACCCCTGCTTCAAAAATTTAGCATGATTGTTTACCCTGTAGATTTTTAACTAAGGCTTTTATGTTGCTGCGCGCTGATACTGTTCTGAGATCACTTGGTTCGTCAATGGCAGACTATCAATTATCATGCGTTCATGCTACTGCATTGCGCTGAAGAATGGCAAGGCCTGCTTCCGAGCTCTTGCTGTTAATGATAGCAATGCTACTTAAATATGGAGTGTCCTGACCTCAAATGCAGGATAACACAAGACGCAATGACACAGGGATCTGATCGAATAGAAGGACTGCTACAAAGATGGATATCGATTCCTAGGAAGGGTTGTAAGAAAAAAAATTCATTTCCTTATCTTCTGTCCCTTCTCTTTGGCTAGAAATACAATGAAGAATACAGATAACCAACTATACAAAGAATGTGTCGACTGTCTTTCATACTGTGAGTTCTGGATGTCTTCTCAGGAACCTCTTCCTCAGTTAATCATCGTTGAGTGTCATCAATGTGGGTATTTGGCCGTGATTTACAAAGTCGAGTTTGTTTAATCTCATGCAACACAGGACCTTCTCGGGAAGTTCCTCTTGCTTTTGAGCCTACACCCCAAACAACAAACAATGGCAAATTGTTGTTAACACCAAAACCAAGCAGAAAACTGAAGAATGTGCAAACTTTTCACAGGACATTTGATCAGAGGGTCTTAGAAATAGAACTGTACCTGAATAGTCAATCCTAGATCGAGGATTCCTAATTTCAAGCGTTCCCGTAGTGACTCCAAAGCTTTCCTGGATACGTAGCTGAATCGATGTACATCTATGTCGATTTCAAAGTAGTCAGGTCCCTGCATGAAAGAACAATAAGCAGATGAGTAGGCCAGAAATTTATCTTAGGAATACTGACAGTAGCACTGCTTCTCTGTTTCTGTTTTGCTAATTTTATTGAAATCTAGAGGATAACGAGACGTGGAGCTTTTTATCAGTTGAGGAAATATCGAGCACGAACCTTGAAGAATTCATGCTGAGGACGCGATAGAACAGGCTTATCCTTATAGGCATTGAGGAGTCTCTTCTCAGCAGAGCTCAACTGAAGATCCTCGGGATTTACCACCCCAGACAAGATTTTAAGTCTTTCTCGGAAAGGAACCATAGACTCCTTGCTGAACCCTTTGAGCTTTTCGGTTTCATTGTCCACTAGTTTCTGCATCAACAGTAGTTATAAAGGTGTCAGGCAAATCGTTTATGTCAACAAACAAAGCACTAATAACACGATAAATTCGATCAAAGATGACTACCTTGATAGTTTCTATGAAGTCTGAAGGAATGTTTTTGTCAATGTCGTCTGATAGCTTAAAATACAACACGATGCTTACACCTTCACCGTTACTCTCACCAAGGAACATCGAAGGAGCATATGCAGGCATCTGAAAATTGAAACAACAGCAATATCTTATAAGACGAATAAGTAATGCTAATGATCCTGCAGAGAAAATAAGAGTAACAAGCACAAACCTGTATGTTAACAATTAGCAGTGATGGTAATACTCCGTTCCCTTGAACAGAGGGAAGCTCAATGTGCTGAGCAATATGACTAATCTTTTGCGAACAAGCAAACAAATCAAGACCAATGGGAGTATAAGGACAGTAGCCTGGTGCAGGAGTCTTCTGTTTATCTCTGCACATCCAAATTCGCAACAATAGATAAGTCTTACTGACAATTCAAACGAAATTAAACATTTGAGAGGAGCATTCTGATCTATGTGAAATTGACAGGAGCGAGTTAAGGACTTACTTAAAGTAACTCTCACCACGAACCCTGAAAACCGAAGGACTAATGGCAGACCATGAACCTGCTTGTGCTGCCTTCTCGCCAGTAGCACAGGGAATCAAAAGTCCGGCTTGAGGACGTATCAAGTGTGAACCTGCCCATAGGCTTGACATATTGAGAAGTTTACCATCTAGCACGCACATGACCATAGACATGCGTACATCAGCATAAAGGAAATCATGCGTATACAACTTCGAAAAAAAATCAGCTACTTAGTACATATATACTAACCTCCTAACACGCTACTGAAGTCGTCATCAGACTCAGATTCTAATATGCTCACTGAATCAAACCATGCTTCTTCCTGACATATGCCTGCACATTCAGTAATGTCACTATAAGATACGAGTTAAAAACCAAACTGCGAATGACAATACTCAGAATTAGTTTACAGGAAGTTGAAAATACCATTTCCATCAACATGGTTCCAGTGAACCTGAGTGAGATGGAACGATCTGTTGGAAACTTCGGATCTTCTGCAGGTGGTCGTGCCACCCTTCTCGAAATCTATCTGAACAAATTCACTGACTGATATACGGCTTCCAGCATCACTGAGTCTCTTGATCGGAGCATCACAAATGGCCGTAGTCATTATCTTTCCACGACCCTTTCTAGACCTACGGGTATACTTCTTCCTGTGTGGAGCAACTCTCGAGTGTGAAGTCGAAACACAGCCACCCATTTTTGAACTCCTAAAGCTTATACAATACACCACCAAAATTCGCCAAAACTCAACAAAGGGACTCACGAGTTTTGCTCAGCTGGAAAAACTTGATGCCTAACCAAATCATGTGCATAATCAGCAAAACTTGTTAGCAAAGATATCATCTGATCGGAAATGCACAGAAAACTCAGGGTGTCAGTATAACAGGCTATCCCAAGTTTTTTTTTTTTTTTTTTTGTGATGCACCAAATTTATCGGTCCAAATTCAGCCCTTTACTATGTGTTGTGTGGCGCATCTAATTAAAAAACTAACTTCACCAAGGTTGAAACGTCGAAATCATCCATCAAATCAACTTAAAACAAAACATTCAGAACCCTTTATTTTTTGCGGATTCAAGTGAACAAAAATTGGTAAGAAAGCAACATGACAAACGACATGAATAATTGGAGAACCTCTTGTTTAAAGGAGTTTGGGCGTAAAAATCACTATAACAACAGAGCTTGCCAAAATCAGCATGCAGTTCAGGTTGCAAATTAAAGCTACGTGTACAACAGAACAATATCAACAAGACAACAACAAAACCATAGTCGCGAAATGATTTTGGGTCGGCTAACATAAACATCGATGATTGAACATAACTCCCCCGAACCTCCACATATAAACAGATTATGCAACACAAAACAAAACATCAATCTAACTACCTGTTTAGAATCAAATAACAGACGCACCAAACTTGTAGCTCACAATTTCATTTCTTCATTTCTTCACAAATGTGACCATACTTATATCTCTTTAAGCTCAGAAAATGCTCCTCTGATACATCATATTCATAAATAAACCAAATTGTCTGCCTTTATGATCTCTTATAGACATTGCCAGCAGAAAAAGATTATTATAAAAAATTAAATAACTGTAGAAAAAAGAACAAGTAGGGAAACAAAAAACAGTAGAAAAGAATCATACAGGAAGTAATGAAGTATTGGTGGTCCATTTTTATTCATTCTAAACATCATCATAAGTATTAGTGACTTTTGCACATAAATCAAGGGATTAAAATTGAATAAAAATTGATCATAAGATTCTTGCTCATAAATGTAAAACACAAAAAGATCAAACTCACCTCAAGAAAAATCAGTAAAACTTCATAGAAAAGCTTTTGCTTCTCAGGGTTGTTTCCTCACCAATGTGATTAACTTAATAAGCAACTTTTCCAACCAAGATATTGGTAATCTTTAGCTCATGTGATAAACACTTTACTTTTTGGCAATCCCTATAAAAATATATGAAATTTATGCAGTGAGTAAACTGTATTTAGACAATGTTTTGATAAACTCGATCAATAATATTAAAGAAATGGGGGCAAAATAGACTAAGAAGTTCTACCTTCAAGACTTTAAGCAAAGTCAATTGAACACATTTTGGACACTATTCACAAGCATATATACTCCTTAACTGTTTATAGATAATTAGAACCAACTTTGTAGCTTAAGCTAGGCAATCGTGTCTATCGACTCGAGTATAAAATTAAACCGAATGGTGCAAACCAGAAACTTTGCTTCTTAACTCGGAGTTATATCTTACGAGTTCTGTGATTGATATTTGATGATCATTCTAATGATTTGCATAGAACACTATTTATATCTAATAGTAGTTGCTAATGGAAAGATAAAGGGTACCAGAAAAATATAAGCAAAAGTTTCCCTGAATGTCACCATCACTACAAGTTAAAGGAAGACAAAGAATGTCCCAAAAAAAGAATTACATTTTATTCAAGTTTTTTTTATAGATGACCAACCAATAGAAATCTAAACCATCTTCAAAAGAGAGGCTCTTTGAAAAGATGTTGGTATTTTTCCTATAAAAATTTGCATGAGCCTATGATGTGTCAATTTGTGTATAGATTTAACAAGCTAGTGGAAGAAAAATAATATATTGGTCAGATGGAATTTATAATTTATGAAGAAGTATCACTGTCTAATTGATTAGTCTAGATATTTGATTAGAAAGGAATTAGTTATAAAACCATGGAATTATCAAGATAAGGATATGTAAACACAGTTTTCTTAACCATCTTCGTTGATTCGTCCAAATTTACTATGATTCTTCGCCAAAAAAAAAAAAGAGGTGAAAATTCTAAAAAGAAAAGCTGAAAAAGTAATCGTGATTTACGTCTAAGGTAATAGAATGACGTGTTTGTAAATTTAATTATGAAAAATTATTATGATAACTAACCTCCCTTCATTTCATTCATTTTCTTTATTTGAGGAAAAGAATTATACGTAATCAAATGAATGAATTAACATTGAGAAATAAACATGTAAACGTATCTTTAAAAACTTTGACAACAACAATAATCATCCTCATTACTCAATTATGTGCAACATATAAGCATGCACCTCTATTTATCCATTATTATATTATGACATACAATAATTACATGAATGTACTTTGATTAAATAAATATACAAATGAATAACGCAAATTAAACCTGAGATGAGAAAGAGAAGAAGAGATGAATTCCTGTCACAAATGCGTGGTGATTGGGGTAGTGAAAGCGCAAAAACACGCCCCAATTCACCACTGTTAAAATTCAGAATCCTCTCGACTTCTTTCTCTTTTTCTTAGTTTGTTTTATGCTTCCCCTCACAGTAATAAAATCCTCCCTCTGCCTTGTTGACGTCAAATGAAATTATTTAGACTTATCAGAGAGACAATTAAAAAAAAAAAAAAAAAAAAAAAGACAGATAGACAAATGTATCGATAGAGAGGGAAGTAAGGAAATGGTAAAAATAAAAATAAAGAGGTGTGTAAAAATGCATAAAATGGCCATCACCCTATCCGCCTTCTTCGCATCCCAGATACTTTTGCATGCCCCAATTTAGATAATTCATGCAATTTTAACAAATATATTCTTTGTTCTAACATTTACATTTGTTACTTGGGGTGTGTTTCGCCAGAATTTGGACTGTTTTCGGGTCCTATAAGTTGTTGTGAAAATTTGTTTACCAGCACTTTAGTGTAAATTTGTTTACCAAAAATAGAAGCTCGTACAGAATCTGCTTCTTAAAAACTGTTTGTCAGGAATAATTCTAAATAAGTTGGAGATTGGCCAAATAGACTACTTTTTTTTATGATGAAGCAAAATCAAGTTTTCTTTCGAGTTATCTGTTAATACTGCAGTATTCGGTTCTAATACATTTTTGCTACACTTATGACTTTAATTTATAAGTTATGATTGGTTGTACTTGTGGAGGGTTTATTTTCATGGGTTTAAATATGTTAACTCTCATTAAGAAATGTCTCCATCCAACGTATACACAATTGGAATCAATCAATTATTGTTATTAGATGAGATGATTAAAACCATTGAATTTTCGTAGAAGTACTACAGTACATCTTTATTATATCAATTTAAAGAAGCCCATTTACTTTATTATTATTTCAGAAGACAAATTCGTGAGCCGTTTAAGGATTGGTAAAGTGTTGGCAAAGGGAGCCGGATTCGGGCGCGTTTATGATTAACCCCAATTCTCAATTGAGTAATTCTAACGTCCTTGATAAGTAACATAAAGTAGCGTAATATATTTCATCTCAATTGTACATAATGTTAGAAATCTATGACACCATCCATTATTTTTAATTAGGTATATTTTATAAATTATATTGTAAATAACCACAAAAATAGAAAAAAAAAATTAGTTAACTGCAGTTATTTAAAAATAATTTGTTAGGGTGGTTTGCGGTACTTGTCGAGCACTCTAGAACTCCTCGAGTCTGACTCTACGAGATGTAAGAGTGAACAAAGAAGCTAAGGTAAAAATCAAATTTTAATTGAGCATTTAGACGGGCATAACTTAATCGTTAATCTTTGATTATGGAGTATACAGAAGTAGTCACTAATACAGAAATATGTACACTGTATTTGAATTTATGTTAACAATTGGAAGAGCGACATTTGAGTATTTAATTAAGCAGACAAAAGGGAATTATTGAACAAATTGTAGATGATGTTGATTTAAACGTGATGCACTGATGCTATATTGCTATTACAAGGTGGCCGGTAAGCAATCAAGAGTTCAAGACACATACAGTTTAATAGTTTATTCTAGCGGCAGAACCTTCCGAAAGAAGTTCAATTATTCTTGATTTCCCAGTGGTATATAATACTCGATCACAATCGATCGAGCTGCCAAATTTTAGTGGATTAAGTACTAATGCACCTGAAACATGAAAGATTAACGATTAAGTTAATGCTAAACCAACAAAGATTGCAACTATTCAAAAGTGTATTTTAGTAGCTAGATTGATTATTAGACTTAAAGGCCGGTATGTTTTGGCTACTACCAAACCTTCTTCCCCACAAAAAAAGAAAGTTCCAAGTGAAAAAAGTGTCATATGTACGGTTATCCTTATATCTTTCGAATAAAAAAAAAAACTTTAAATGCCTATAATGAGTTTATGTTGTCATATACGAAGTATTAGTGACTTTACGAACTTAAACATGTCATGTTTGAAACTGTATGTATGTATAGTACAAATATATAATCCCTGAATATGTAGAATACTAATCATATTTGTATAAGAAATTAAAGAATAAGAAAATCGGCAAATTATATCATACTCCCGGGAGTACAAGGAGTATGGTGGTACTTCTCACAATAGAAGAGTAGAGAACACACTTAAAATAATTTAATATATATTTATGTGTGGTTCTTACTCCTCTATTGTGAGGAGGACCACCATACTCATTGTACTCTCGGGAGCATAGTATAAGCATCGAAGAAAATCCCGCACAAGAGAGAAAAATTCAATATTTGTTAGTTAATGTAATGGTAATGGATTAGCTTTATCACCAAACTTATTCTAACACTTGCGTATGTTAAGTAGGAGCCGCTATTGAATGGGACATATACATTTTATGATGAGTGCGACATTTTAGCTACTTTTGTTAGCTATTTCATGCCTATATGGCTATATATATGATAAATTGATAATGATGGACAAGGCACTTGTATATTAATCATTCCCGTCGTCTCTTGAACTAGTCGAAGTTGAACGAAACCGGCCGTGTCTCAATTGTTGAATAATGCTAGAAAGAATACATTTACCAGTGAAATTATAACATATGTATATATCCGGCTTTTAAAATTGAACGAAATATGTCTATACTTTCTAAAAACACATATATCGTCCAATAAGTCTTAAAAGTGAGAAGAAGTAACGAGATAATTATTTGCTTAAAAGATAAAAGAAAAGAAATAAATGCTACCAAAGTCAGACGAGTTTAGATTTACCCGAATATTAAGTTTGTTGTCCATATTCGGCCTAATATCTATATATATTGACTTGTTTTCTCAATGAATTTGTAGTTAGACTATAGTCTTCAATAGATATTTTTCAATTTAGCTAAGAATGTTGACGCCTATTCAACTACGAATGTCCAAACGTACAATCGGAAATTCATGACACAAGAGTGTATATTGAACATATCTACTTTCTATTTTCTTAAAGAAGTTGTTGAAGGATTCCTCCAAGATCGGAATTAAATAAATGAGAAGTTGAGTAATAAATTGTAATGCAGAAGACACTTTCACAAGATAATACAAGTTTTGGTGCGTGGGAGTTGCATATTGCAAGGAAAAGGTCTCGGAAGGGCAATTAAAGACAGACTTAATTAAACTATGAAATGTGGTGATGGTGACCATAGATTCCTAAAATGATTTTATGCTTGAGAATTAGCTTAAGGTTCACAAAAATTTTCTATACTACTCCTTTGCAATTTTGTTTCATGTTATATATTTAAGAACATTACTTATTATTGCATAGATGAATCATTTTGATTTTGACTATCTATCATACGAAAACAACATTTTTCTTATTCTGTAGGAAAAAAAGAGTATGTAATATTATAATTGTTATCAACATCTTTTTTTTTTCAACATTGATCACGTAATCATCATCATGTCGATCCAAATTCCAAACTAGCATTACTCTAAATTTGTGTATGTATTGAATTAATGATGTGTTATTCTCACACATGTAATTGATATATATGCATGCTTATTAAAGTCTAATTGTCTAAAACGTTACCTTTCTAAGTTCTAGCTAACAATTAACTCAAAAAAAAAAAAAAAAAAAGTTCTAACCAACAACATTTGTTCAATAGTACTTTAAACATTTAGAATTTGCAAGGAAACAATTAACCAGTTTGAAATATGATTACACCAATCAAATATGCAGATCTACGCGAGAAGCAACTTCGATCCCTTAAACATCATACATTATATTTACCAATAATATATAATAGTATATTAGTCTGCAAAAACTACTACTACTCGAACTAACATTTCCTCATCATTAAAATGGCAATGTGATCGATCATAATTTCATAAACTATAATGTTTGTGCCACGTGGGACATGGAGAAAATCACTTTCTATACCAAAACAAAGCTTCTACTACATAGACTCACCAATCTAATAAGGTCTAATATGAATATCTATGTGTTGGGATCCTCTAGAGTTGCAAATCAACTCTATTTGTTAGAGTTTGGCTAAAAAGGCAAGAAGCATTTTTTTAACAATTTATTTGTGACCCTCAAAATTCTTTTTATTTTGTCTTATTACTTGTTTTGGTAAACTCTACCAACTCTACCAAATTCAAACTCTAGAGGATTCTCACCGAATATCTATAATGACCTTGAGGAAATATTGTTACATAAACTTGACGCGTCTGAACTTGTTAGAATGTGCGCCCTCAACAACCTCTTCCCTTGCCAACCCTCCTACCTACACACCCCAATCATTGGCCATAATCATCATTGAGTATTAGTCAACAAATCTAGTGCATGTTTCCTACGTGTATGTGTGCCTTGTGAGCTCGAACAAACAATCTACTCCTAAGTCCTACCTACAATATGTTTGCCAACTAAAACATATTAGAATAGCTAGCCTACTATAAAAATGTCGTAGAGTAATCTTATTGACTCGGGACATCTGTATAAGTGTATGAGGCTTTTGCTACTTAACCTTGGAGCAATAGTGTCAAAGAAATCGGTTGTTTCACATATTAAGTCCCGCTATAGCAACATCTTTAACCTCAAATATTTTAAAGGCTCCCCCCATAAGGCAGTGTAAGGGGGGGTCTGGATGCACGCAAGCCTTACCCCTATTGAAACATATAGAGAGGTTGCACACGGATGACCCAAAATGAAAATTGTTTCGAGAATCGCACCGACTGACTGCTACTTCACAAAATAAGAAGCACGGACAATTTTATGAGTCATTTTAGTTTATTAGTCTTTACACCGTGCTACGCACGGTTTTCGTTGATTGGGGTGTTTGATCTTATGCATAAATTAGTAAAATAGAGATATTACAATATTAGTTAGCGACTTCTTTAATCTTCGTCAAACCGCTTAATACTAATTCTTCTATTTATTACCTCACATTTTTGTTATTTCAATATTTATTCTCACCACGATTATGAATAATATCATATACCACGATTTATATCACACCCGTAAATTACAAAAATAGATAGATTAGTATCATAGTGATCAATATCCTCGTCCCTTCCCGTCTTCATTGAGTAGTGTGGATACAAGTGTCACAAAAAACAATTAGTGTGTTTGATTTTATACGTAAATCAGTGAAATACAGAGATTACGATAATACTCATCCTTGTCTTAGTTTTTCTCCAAACTGCAACATACCGATTCTCGTATTTTCCTCTCCACTTTTTGTTTTTTTAATATTTATTCTCATCACGATTATGAATAATATCATATACGACGATTTATGTCAAACCCCCTATAAATTATTTTGATATTTCATCTTATATATATATATTTATAATCTCAACATTAAATGCCTTTATATATAAGTTTGTTAACAAAATAATCAACAATTATCAATTGGCTTAGTGGTTGAAGTGTTTAAATGCAACGTTGAGGTCTCAGGTTCAGACCTTCATAGTCTCATTTTTGTGGGTGATGAGGTGGAATTGCTTGTGTAGCATGCACGTTTGCCTGTCACCTATGTGGCACGTGAGGTGGAGGATGACGTGTCGCGCCCACACGGTTTCCATCCAACTTTATATATATATATATATATATATATATATATATATATATATATATATATATATATATATATATATATATATATATATGTTGTTCCTATAGGAAATAGTCTTAGGTAGGAAATAAGAAGTTATCTGATCCATCCATCCAACCTAAATCTAATGGTTCATATTAATTATTAAACAAAAGAAAAAAATCTAACCCAAACTAATATCGTCTTCCGAAAAAAACCCAAACCAATATCACTCACATCTTTCTCTCTCCTCTCTTTCCCCCTTCCTTCTCTCTCCACGGCCTACCCCCTGCCACCACGCAACCGCCACCGTCACACTCCGACCACCGACATCGTCGGCGCCGATAGCAGCGGCCGACTCCACTCGAGACGGCGAGTCTTCGACGACCATCAGCGTCCTTCATCGATCATCACATCGCCGCGAATTCCTCCTTCTCTCTCCATCTTCTCGGTCACGTTTTTCTCAGATTTTGCCGTTGGAGCTTAATTCCGTCGCCGATATTCACCACTAGCAGTCTCCTGCCACCTTCGCGCATCTATCACCGCTGCCGTAGAGTGAAATGAAGGTATGAGGTTAGAAGATCGCGTATCTATTTTTTCTTTCGAGATGGTTAGAAGAGAGATTGGGCGGTGATGTTTGGTTCGACGGCGGCTGGTATGGTTTCCTTCCATCGTGGTGGTTCAGAAGGTGGTGAAGGCGGTGCTAGGGCGCCGAAAATGGAGGATTTCGACGAGAGAGAAACGCACGAGAGAGTAGAAATTGGGGATGGAGAGGCGGTGGAGATGTCGTGGGGGAGGGGGCTTATGATCGCCGGACGAGGGAGGTGGTTATGGTGGGCTTGGGCGTTGCTTTGGTGGTGATCAGTGGCGGTCGTGGTGGCGACTGGGGTTGTTTCGGTGGTGGTCGGGTTTGGGGAGGGGGGAGGGGAGGAAGAGAGAGAAAATCAGTTGGTTAAATTTGTTTTTTTTTTTTTTAGTTTTAATTGCATTAAATTGAGTGCATTTTTTCAAGGGAAATTTTGAGTGCATTTTGTTCAATTATAAGTGCATTTTACAATAATTAGTGCATTTTATAAGAATTAGTGTATTTTGTTAAGTTGTAAATGTATTTTCTAATAATAAGTGCATTTTGTTAAATTGAAGTGCATTTTATAAAAATATAAGTGTATTTTATAAGAATATAAAACGACAAAGTGCATTTTGTTTAATTAGAAGTGCATTTTGTAAATTAGAAATGCATTTTGTTAAATTGAAGTGCATTTTATAAATTTAAGTGTATTTATAAGAATAAAACTATATAGTGCATTTTGTTTAATTAGAAGTGCATTTTGTAAATTAGAAGTGCATTTTGTTAAATTGAAGTGCATTTTGTTAAATTAGAAGTGCATTTTATAAAACTAAAACGGCAAAGTGCATTTTGTTAAATTAGAAATGCATTTTGTTAAGTTGGAAGTGCATTTTATAAGACCAAGTGCATTTTGTTAAATTGGAAGTGCGTTTAATAAAAATAAGTGCACTTTGTTAAATTTGAAGTGCATTTTATAAAACCAAAATAGAAAAGTGCATTTTGTTAAATTTGAAGTGCATTTAACAAGAATAAGTGTTTTTTGTTAAATTAGAAGTGCATTTTACAAAACTAAAACGACAAAGTGCATTTCGTTAAATTAGAAGTGCGTTTGGTAAGAATAAGTGCATTTTTTTAAATTAGAAGTGCATTATTTAAGAAAAGTGTATTTTGTTAAATTTGAAGTGCATTGAATAAGAAAAGTGCATTTTGTTAAATTAAAAGTGCATTTTATAAGAATAAGTGCATCTTGTTAAATTAGAAGTGCATTTTATAAAACTAAAACGACAAAGTGCATTTTGTTAAATTAGAAGTGTATTTTATAAAAATAAGTGCATTTTATTAAATTAGAAGTGCATTTTATAAGACCAAGTGCATTT
This sequence comes from Spergularia marina, assembly GCA_963680865.1. Taxonomy (NCBI): domain Eukaryota; kingdom Viridiplantae; phylum Streptophyta; class Magnoliopsida; order Caryophyllales; family Caryophyllaceae; genus Spergularia; species Spergularia marina. Next base: position 5,297,164 of record OY804545.1, on the reverse strand, counting down.
TGTTAAATTAAAAGTGCATTTTATAAGAAAAGTGTATATTATTAAATTTGAAGGGCATTTGATAAGAAAATTGCATTTTGTTAAATTAGAAATGCATTTTCTAAAAATAAGTGCATTTTGTTAAAGTAGAAGTGCATTTTATAACAATAAATATTTTGTAATTAAAATTGCATTTTATAATAATATAAGTGACTTTTGTTGAACTAAAAGTACAATTTATAAGAATAGTGTCTTTTTGTTTAGATGTGTTATTGGTTTTGTAAGTTTCAATCGCAGATATTGATAATGCTATATAAGTACTTCTTACCTTCCTACCAATATATAACTTCCTACCGGATCGTGCCCCTATATATATATATATATATATATATATATATATATATATATATATATATATATATATATATATATATATATATATATATATATATATATATATGATTCCATTATATCCCAAAAACCAAAGAATAAGTAGTCTTTGACTCCATTGGAAATGGAAACTTAAGTCGGGTTATAGCCTGGCTCGAAAAATTGAAAGACCTCTATTTGATTGGTACAAAAATGCATATTCGATCAAAGCATAGCATCAATTCATCTAATAATGCATTGTAGAAAGACAGAGAAAAGGGACAAAGACACTATGAGATACTATATTTTTGGTGCATGATATTATTGTTGCATAACAGACTAGACAAATCAATGATGGTCAAATAAGTACTCCGTATATTAGAAAGTTAGAAACCCACCAACTTATGATGTGTAATGGGCTAAATGGTTTGCAGCTAAGATGATGAACAACAGTTTCCAAAGGGGCCCATACCTCTTCCACTCCGCATCCGTGGCACTATTTTGACCTACATTTCAGTTGTTGGTACTTGTCTTACGGTCGGTCTCATCAATCATTAGCCGTTTTGATTTGCATTATCTGGTTTAGTCTAAATTTAATGTTTAAACTAAGTAAAATTTCGGATTGAAATAAAAGACATGTGAATTCCGACAATGTTACGTCTCACTGTTTTAGTCTCGTGACAACTCTATCGAGTACGAGTATTCCGGAAATTGGAATACCAATCATTCGTTCTTTTGGAATTGGAACTTGCCATGTACTCAGCAGTAAGCAGTAGCATCAGTAGCTCCAGCACAAACTAAACGTTAGTTTAGTGTGTAGTCTTAACTGTATTCCACATTAGAATTTGGAGTAGCTAAAGGTTAGTAGAGTATGGACTCACAACTACTATAGAAAATACGATTGCTCACCTTAGAACAAAAACATTATTAAGAACAATAATTCTTCCATAAATGTGACCGTTCGGGTACTCGGGAGTTTATTATGTTCGCCAACTTCTCAAAAGTATCCTCTCAAAAAAAAAAAAAAAAACTTCTCAAATGTAGGCTATTTGGACTTTCTACGTATGACATTTAGTTAGAAGAAATGTCTTTATGAAGTCAAATAGTCTATGTGGAATTGGCATCGTGTTCGCATTAAAGATAGAAGGGTCGTAAACTCATAAGCACTAACCCAATAATTCCTTTATTCATCCGTACTAATTATAGGACCTGTTTAATTACATGTGTTTAGATATCTCAAATCCGACTCCCTAGCTATGTTTCTTACCCGGTTTGCCTCGTGTCGTCGTGTTTGTTGCCAAAGTAATGGCAAGCTTGTCCAATATTTGCATGAATAGGTCAAAGCGTGACATTTTTGTGTTTAATATCTGAATATGAACGTCATTAGATAATCATTTTTAGGTTTAAAAATCTATTAACAATATCCAATTCGTATTTGCTTCGTGTCGTGTTATTATTATAGGTAGATTTTTTTTTTTTTTTTTTTTTTTTGGAGGGGTATTATACTAATAACTTTTTTTTTTTTTTAGGCAAGGTATTATACTATTATCGGTACAAGATTGGCTCAATGTCGTACAATATTGCTGGGCTACTGGCAGGATGATCCAGTTGCGTCTAATGGGCCGATTTGCAGTCTAAGGAGCTGAAACGGCACACTCATATCTTGCTATTCCATTGGGCCGAAATGACAATACCCATTTGTAGAACTTTCATATACCGATTTCTTTCTTTCTGTGTTTTCATCCATATTCTTAATTTTTTTACAATTGGCTTAAAATGGAACACATATTTAGGAATCAGGAATGAAGAACAATTTTTTGAAATAGTGTTAAAAAATGTTAAATAAAACGGGTTGAGAAAAAAAATCATTAAAAAATGTGGGTGCATGTCACCTATAACTAAAACCGGCAGGATCCATGACAGTTTTATGACAAAAAAAAAACGATAACAGTTAAAACCGCCAAGTTTTACAGTTCACCATCTTTTTTTATTCTTTCTACCATTCGCAACTCATAACACCACCATGGTTGTTGGCGGTTTTATATATGGGTTGTCACTTGTCACCCCATTTTGTTATATAAGTTAGTTCTCAATCCATTTTTTTTAGAACTATTTTGAAAAATCTTTTTTCTTTCCTATATGTCTCTTTCATTTTGAAACCAAATGTAAAATATTAATAATATGGATGAAATGTACTCCATATTATTGGTGATTTTACTGTCCTTTGTTCGTGAGTTTAAAATCAAAACCGCTTCAATTGTATTGTTTAAACGTACATTATGCCTATAAAAATAATAATGTTTATTCAAAAGTGCGTCAGTTATACATTTACATTTCTTTTACTAAATTTCATATTCTAATTAATTTCCGTTCTTTACTAATTTACATTCGTCCCATATATGTACCGTAAACTAAGTTGAAATATATTACACTATATCGCCACATCGGAATGAAATAGTGGTAGTTATTCTTCAAATAAACAACCTGAGCTAAACAAATCTGAGGTAGAAAAAGACACCAATCCTCCAAAATCTAAATTAGTTAATCATTCGATTTAAGCATGAGACACAACATATTCTCACACCCAAGTTCCAATGGTTTGACTATTACTACAAATCAGTAGTATTATTATTAAAAAATTTTGCATAAAAAAAGATCCACTTATGAATTTCGTTCTAAAAATGCTTGTGTGTGAGTGAAGACTAAGTACAAAATGTCAATGTGTAAAATGTATGTCAGTGATAAACTGCGTTATTAAGTTTATAATATATGGAGTAGTCGTTATTTTCCTTTATTATCATTTACGTCAAATATTTCAAACCAAAACGTTGATTAGTATGATAACCTTAAAGAACGAAATGAGCAATAACAATTTTCTAATGCGTAAAAGAATCTGTAAGAGTGAAGTGTCGGGGGTTCGCAGTTGTAAAGGGCAAGGGGTCATAGAAGCTGAGCAAAGATCTGAACAGCTACATCCAAGACTTTCTGCTTGGAGACTCCAACTACCCAACAAATGAATCATTTATTAATGTATAATTGTATAGTTAGTGTTGAAATTACCAAAGTGTAGTAGGTAACTAACATTCACAAGGCCCATTTTTTGCTTTCTTCAAGGTGCTTGTTTTGTTTAGGGACTAGGGATAAGACAATACTCCTTTCTTTCATAATAATATTTTTGTTCTCCTTCGGTCTTTTTGTGAGTTAAGATACTCATGAACAATAAAATAAACATAAATTATTTGTCTGAGTTAATACGATTCTAAGGTTCTTGGCAAGTACCGCAAAATAGCATAATAATCTTCATTTCAACGTAATGCTATAAATCAATCTACACCATCCATTATTTTCAATTAAATGGTTTTGAGTTCAAGTCTTGGAAATACAACTTAGAGTTCATGAGTCGTGATGTATATTTTGTTGTCCTTTGCAATCGTCTTGCTTGTCTTGAATCCAAACAAAACTAAATAGTTCACATCTCATTTCCATTTTCCTTGCTTGCACATGAGAGATGACTCATTTTATTCACAATTATTCTTTGAGTTTCTTAAATTGTGAAAGAAAAAGTACAACTTGTGTGAAGGGTTTGATGAAGTATTTAGTTTGGGCCAATGATTGTTGCTTTCAAGTTCCCGTAGAGGCATTTTGAGGTGAAATTTCCTTACCATCCTCTTTCTTGACTTGGGATTGGGTCAGCATAAAAGTACCCTAATCAATAGGGGATCCAATTTCTCATTATTTTTCCTTTTTCAAATACACCTTAAACTCTAATTTTTCCTAATCAAAGTTATAAGCTATTACAAATAGCCTAATCAAAGTTATAAGCTATTACAATAGCCTATAATTTTTTAAAGGAACTTATGGTAGCTCACTTGATTGAGAAGTGAGCTACCACTCCCCCAACATGGAGGTTGGAGGTTCGATCCTTATCAACCACAACTTGTAAAGTTGGGGGGTTTCTTTGTAACGTGGGCCCTCTTGTGAGGTCCCCCTGCTAGGTTCATACCTGGTTTTCAACTGTTCAGTTGGGGTTCTTGTGAGATAGATCGCCTAAATAACCCCCTAACTGCACAGGGACTGAGCCTTTTCGGGGCCAATAAATTACCGAATCAAAAGAAAAAAAAAAGAAGCCTATAGTCTAGAAGATGGTATAGAACAAATGTTTTTCATTAACCATAAAATCAATGCATTTCGTAGTCCATAAAGGAAACCCTAGCCCTAACCATTGGAATATGGACACAAACCCATAAAACTCTATTAATTACACAATTACCTTCAACTTTAGAAGTTGAAAGCGAGACCAAACCACCAACTTATAAATCTATACAACAAATGTCATTCACTCAAATCGAATACTTTACCCATGTCATTAAATAACTTACGTCTGATCCGAATATATAATAGTAATTCAAATTAAGTTAAAAAAGAATAGAAAGAGATTAAATGATTGATAGACTAATGAGTTCAGTTTCCTTTCTTTGTAGCTTCAGTCACACACAAGATTTTTGGGGGAGAAGAGAAGAGGCAAAGGAAGGCAGGCAACATCAGCCAAAAAGTGAAAGAACCTTTTTACCCCTTTTTTTTTTCTTCTTCTTTGGTTTAATGTTGATAATTATTGGTCCTCACTCAACCTTCATACACAAAATATTTGATTTTGATCAAGTAATAATACAACCACCACACTCACTAAGTGACTACTAAGTACTCACTTCCTTCCCCCTCTTTACTCCACACTCTCTCTCTCCTCTCTCCTCTCTCCTCTGCTGCTACAGATCTCTAAGCCACATTGTCTGAATAAAGTAGCTCACAAGACACAAGAAATTTAATACCCCCTTCTTTTTTTTTCTTTTTTTTTCTCTATAAACTCTGGTTTTTAATCTCAAAAAAACCCACAAATTCTTCAACCCCCTTTTCCCACTCCAATTCCTCTCAAATCAAAGTAAAAAAAAAAAATGTGGGTTTTTAACCAGTCTAAATTTTGTCACTGTGAAAAAACAGTGATTTACTCCCACATTTCCCTTAAAATTAGGGATAGTTAGACCCTTCAAAATTAAATCTTTCTTTTTTAGGAGTATATTTTTTTTTTTGGCTTAATTTTGTTGGTAAAGTTCAGCATTGTAGAGTAAGAGAGAAGATGAGAAAGCATGGGTGGCAGCTTCCTTATCATCCACTCCAAGTAACCCACTTTAATTTCTCTCTCCTAATTTAATTAGTATTTGGGTAATTTATAATTTAATTGATTTTTTTTTTGTTAATTAATGTTGGAAGAATTTTTGTTTTGTTTGTGCAGGTGGTAGCTGTAGCAGTGTTTCTAGCACTGGGGTTTGCATTCTATGTTTTCTTTGCTCCTTTTGTTGCCAAAAAGAAGCTCTACCAGTATATAATTATGGGGGTTTATACTCCTCTTGTAAGTTACTCAACATTTTAATTTAATTAAAGTTCATATCTTTTTAGATTATGTTATGATTTTCTAAATTATGTGACTTAGCTTGTTGTTGGAAGTTTATTTGGGCATTGAATAAAGTTAAGATCTGGGTGTTTTGTGCATGTTTTTATGTGGTTCTTGTTTTTGTTCTTTAGGTTCTTATGGTTTAAAAGATTTCCCACTCAAATGGGTCACTTTCCTTTTCTGGGTTTGTGTTTGAAAAATTCCTTGCTTGTTCTTTTTGTCACCACACATTCTGAAAGCACCACTTTCTTTTTGATAAGATAGTGTTTGTTTTTATTTGTCTTGTAGCTTAAGTTGTTTCAAATTTACATTGGAATTATGATGTTTAATTGTTCCTTGGTGTTAGACTGGGTTTAGTTTTCTGACCTTCATAGAAATAACTGGTACCATTTCGACTTCCTCCGTTCTTGTTGTTTGGATATGTGAGAGGATTCCGAACCAAACATTAACTATCAAAGGGAACACAGATAATAATTTGGCAAACTATTCCGTAAAAGTAATACAATTGGGTATTGTTTGCTTCTTTCTCTTTGGGAATGGGTGGCCTTTCTCATACTTGCTGACTTGTTAGCTACAGAAGGTAGGCTTGAAATGCAATATGTTATAGGTGTAGAATCGATAAGCTATGTGATGATGTGGGGATGAGTTAGTTGCACGAGTTATCGTTACAATTAATATGGTTTCAATGCCTATGCACATTGGTCTTATCATGGAGTTACTTGAATGCAAACCTTCATTGAGTTATGTTGATATTGCTGTTAAGCTCGTTTCAATCTGGATCTTGATATTATCTGTTCTTGGGATTCTGGAAATTCATGTTAATCGTGTGAAGCTCGTTTTTGTCTCGTATATGTAAGCTTGACGCATTAAATCCTTGCACGTTCTCGTATCTCAAATAACTGTGGTTTCAGAGGATTAAGCAGTCATTACTGATATACCAGCTGCAACTACTGCTTTGAGTTCGAAGTGGTCTTGAAGTAGGCTTGTTATAATGCTTTTTTCTTTTTGCTTTTTTTCTTTTATCCCTCAGATAGTAGGGGCCTTCAGTCTGTATATCTGGTGTGCTGCAGCTGATCCAGCTGACCCAGGGGTTTTCAGATCTAAGAAATACCTTAAAACGCCGGGTAAAGGAGAACATACAAAAGCAAAGGACTTTAAACTTGGCGGAGAATCAATTTCATCCAAGCAAAATACAAATGTTGGGGGAAAGGGGGATAAGTCGCTTGATGGGGACTGCAAAAGCACAGATGTTAACACAGAAGACTTTGACGGCGAACATGAACATCATGTTAAGTCAGCCAATTGTTCATCTTGGTTCTGGGGAATATTGTTCTTTCCTTGTACTTTAGTCTGCTACTGCATCAGTCCATCTGAAGAATCTTCCCAGAGACACACAAGTGAAGATGGGATGTTTTATTGTAGTTTATGTGAAGTTGAGGTATACACCAATGCCAATGGCAAATATTCACTGAAAATATTGACCACTATTAAGATCAATTATGACATTGTCTCTGCTGTAGGTCTTCAAGTACAGCAAGCATTGTAGAGTTTGTGATAAATGTGTTGACAGTTTTGATCACCACTGCCGGGTATTTGTGACTACTGTTGCATTCTAATATTTGAGATTTTCCACTTTACCTTGACGGATAACACCTTTTCTCATCTACTAATGTTGGTATACTCGGTATTCAGTGGCTCAACAATTGTATAGGCAGAAGGAACTACAGGCAATTTTTCACCCTCATGGTTGTATCGCTTCTACTGGTAAGTAAATGTTCAATTGCTTGTATATAAGAAACATAAGGAGTTTTAACTACTTGGTTGAGCCTTCAGTTTTTTTTTTTTTTTTTTTTTGGGTGTGTGTGTGTGTGCGCAACCTAAGTGGTAGTATTTTTATTCATCAAAAAGGGAATAAAATACTTGGGTGATCTTTGTGACTTTATGTCTACCTTAACCTAACATCTGAAATTCTAGTTAGTTGCATATTGTTGTATGTTAACCTTGTCCTTCTTCTATTAGACCTATTCTATGTAGCTAGGGCTCCTGTGGTGCCTATCTTCAAAACATCAACACACAGTGACAGTGCATATTCATGCATTTCTGTAATAAGATTATTATTTGACGAGTGTAATGTACTATTTATTGGGCCGATTACAGTTAATTCTTCAATGGTCAACTGGAATCTTTGTCTTGGTTTGCTCTTTTCTCGAGAGGAAGAGATTCAATGTGGAGATCATTTCACAGCTAGGAAGCAGTTTCTCTATGGTGCCTTTTGTCATTGTTGTGGTTAGTGTCTCTCTCTCTCTCTCTGATGTTTTCTCATCTCAGTATGTGTCTTAGACTCCATCAGCGTTCTCACTTATGTTACTTCCAACACTTTTATGTGTCGGAAACACTTTGACACTCCATATTAGGCCAAAATATGAGGTTTATTTTGAAATGTACCCGCGCCAGAAACTTCTAGCTCAGTTTAAGTAACACAGATTCTCATGCTTGTAAAAAAGAAAAGGAAAAAAAAGTATCATATATTCTCTTTAACCTTACATCTAACGCGCTGTGTATATTTCTTTTGGAAATTACTTGGCGCCCATAACTCACTGACCGATTTGCTGAGTGTCTTACGGTTTCTTCAGGCTATGTGCACTCTTTTGGCTATGATAGCAACTCTGCCGCTGGTTCAGCTCTTTTTCTTCCACATTCTCCTTATCAAAAAGGTCAATGACAGTCTTTGCAAATTACTGATCTCTTGAACTTCTGATGGCTCTTGCAATTTAATAAAGCTTTTAACCATATGCTAGATGGTGTCATAGTTAGCAATCATAACTATTTCACCTTATGTTGAATCTATTTCTATTTTCCCTGAAAATGGGGTTTTCAGGGGTTAAGCACATATGACTATATTGTGGCTCTGAGAGAGCAGGAGCAACAAGAGGTTGGCGGTGGACAAAGTCCCCAGATGTCTCAAGTTAGCTCTCTTACTGGGCTAAGCAGCGCTAGTTCTTTCAACCAATTCCGACGGGGTGCATGGTGCACACCTCCAAGGCTGTTTCTTGAGGATCAGGTAACTTTCCTTAATCCACGTGTTTTAAAGATAGAGCTGTTCAAGTTTTGAAAATTGTGGACCTCACTCCTTACAATTAGCACCAGAGTGAAATTTAAAAGCTTTTCCAATTTTATTAAAGGGTTTTCTAGCTACTTGAGATATTAAAGTAGGCCAATATACAAAAAGTTACCTTCAATTATAACTTCTGTCCCATGCTGATTGCTGCATTGCCTGCTCTGTTTCCAGTTTGATGTAGTTCAACCAGACACGGCATCTGTTAGTTCTTATGGTAAGAAAACTTCCGTGGAGGAACCAATCAAGAAGAAGAATCCTGCAGTAAAGATCAGCCCATGGACTCTCGCACGCCTAAATGCAGATGAGGTTTCGAGGGCTGCCGCAGAGGCAAGAAAGAAATCCAAGATCCTGCAGCCTGTTGTAAGACGAGAAGGCCCAGTGAACCTGGATAGGGATAGCAGTTTTGGCAGCAGTGGCCGCAGATTGGTCTCGAGGCTGGACTACAATAGAAGACGGACAAGTAAACGCGTCCGACTACCCACAGATTTGGCCATCGAGCAGCTGGTGAACGTTCCTTCTAAAGCACCTAAAGCATCCAGCAGCTTGGCTCCCCTTCAACTAGAAGCAAGGAGTGCTTTTAGGACTAGCATGGCCATGTCGAGTGCAGGTAACATGGTGGGTTCATCTCCTGAAAGTAGCTTAGAATCTCCTGATGCTCATCCACTTCGTCTCTCGTCTTCTGGAGCTGAGGAATCAAGGCGGCTTACTGGCTTGCCAATGACTGGTGGAGCTGTGTTACCTGATATCCCTCTGTCAAGATCAACCAGCGACGGGTATGAAGCTTCCGGTGGAGAAGACAGTGATCAGGTTCCTTCAAGGCCTGTGGAAAGGGCAGTGAACTGGAGCAGCCTACTCTTCGGGGCAAACCCAGATGGAGGAGTCCGGAGTCTCAAGGCATCATCATCAACATATAGCCAAGGCAGCAACCAGAGACAGTTCTAAGAGAAATCATTGACTCATTTTGTAGGTCTAGAGGTCTTCTCTGTCATCCGGGTCAAATGCTGTAGTGCAGGCGAGAAAGTTGTTTACACTTTACAGAATGAAAAGGAAACGACTTGAAGATCCATGAGAAAAGCAACCTGGTGGATTATGTGTTCGTGTTCTTTGGAACCCTGTGCAGAATCTGAGCTCGCCAGAGATCACGACTTTTAGCTGCAGTTTGGAACCAATTGTTTGCACAGTGTACGCATTGACCTGCCTGTTTAGAATTTTGTTAGGCATGTTTAGGCAATTGTTTTATTTTACTGTGAACTTTTCTACTCTGGAAGTGTAACAGCCTGAAAATGTGAAAATAACATGAATTTGTCTATTGAAATCCTTGACTAATCCCTACTTCTCTGTTTGTTGCATTTCAAGGTGGATTTCGGGTTTAGATCGTCCAACGATTGGTTATTATAAGGCGTGTTTGTAATCCACGAGTTTGAATGAAGTATACAACATCCTCGAAATCTTAGAAGAACCTCGATACTGCATTCTTTTAGGACGTCTTGCCCAAAAGTTCTCCTTGCAGCATTGTTGCTTTGAAGGCGAAAGCTCATTTTCTAAAACACAAACCCCACAAGCCTTCAAGACCCACATAATATCCCAGCAAAGTACACACTTAAAAGGGACTCTAAAGCTTCACGACCAAGAATGAACATTCCTAATCATCAGATGCATGCTTTCACAGTATGCTCCAAAGTGGCCATCATTGTCCCCTCTGGTCCTTCTCCATCCTACTCTATAGTTGTCTTTTTTCTTTTTTCCCACCGCGTCTTCTACGTTATATCATTAGGGGATTAGACTCGGATACAGCTACTGAACTAGGTACCGAGAAAGGTCAAGAAAACTCTGTTCGTGGCTGTTAGAAATATGGCAGAACGAAGAGTGTGATTTCTCGATGGCAAGGATTCTGATATCAGCCTATAGTTAGGGAGTAAGAGGTCCAACAGTTTATAATTGGAAGGTCACCATCGATCAAGTTTCTGAAGTCATAGAGAGAAGTGACACGACTCTGGTATCGAAGTGAGGAGATCATAGCATGGTTTGGAAATGCGCATAATTGACGAACACATTAGCGTGAACCCAGCCCACAATTGACGATTCAAATACTCACTATTGTTCAGATGAGAGAAAATTTCCACTCTTTGCACAAACTAGCGCATATGTTACGCCCTCTAATTTCATATGAAGGCGAATAATGCCTTGTGTATTTTTCACATAAAAGTATCAGCACATCACACATTTCATTGTTTCAACTCCACAATTTCGTATTTACAGAACATGGATCAGCAATTCCATTAGATAAGCATACAATTATGTACATCAGACTCGTACACGACTGATCTGTCATGTATAGAGGAAAAAAGAAAAAGGTTTAGGCTAGATTATAGGAAGAAACACAGACACTTAGATCAGTTGATGCACTGGCACACTCAAGTACACAAGTTTCAACTGTACTTCTGCTGTCAGTCACAGAAGAAAGTAAGAGCATATGTCCGTTCACTCCTCCTATGCACAGCTTTGATGTGACAGCAAACTACATGAAGAAAGTAACGGCATATCTTTTCAGCAAACTAAATCCCAACCACCAAACTTATTTCATCTATCGCTTGGGCTTGAGTCCTGTAGAGGTCACCTGCATGACAATTTATTAGAGATGGACTAGACACACAAATATGAAAAAGAAATCGGAGATAGTGCATAATCTTAGCAAAAGCCAAAAAGTCTCATCAATTGTAGGTGAAGGGTTTAGAAATGGGAAGGGTGAAATCAGGGGGGCTATTCTAAAATCTCAGCCGGGATGGACGGCCAATGGAGTTCAAGATATAACAGATGCTCAGAGAAATTGAGCTAATACCGGATATGCCACGTCTCATTTTTGCTGGTTTGTCCGAATTTTACATGGTATCATGAGCAGCGTTCTGCAATCTGCCACTGATTAACAATTAAGGTAACTTGACAGTCATCCTACAGTCACCAATATATTTAAGAGCAACTTTCAACAAAAGCTGGGACTGTCATGGCATAATTCATAGTATCTTATATTTCTGGCAGAAACAAAGTGGTTGATCCCCATCTGTGTTAGCCCAGCTCAGGGTACCATGTAAAATTGGGAAATCAACAGCCTAACCAAAGAACTCATGTTCTAGTCGGGCCTCAATAACAACACATAAATACAAGTACATACGAGGCTGCTTTGTGCCAACAAGATTATAATCCTCATACCATATCTAATCTAGAAGTAGATAAACTTGAAACCAAGTATTTCCTAGAAGGATACTTACACGCAAACACTGAACGATTCCAGAAAAAAAAGCCACGGTAAATAGTCAATTTATGGCAATTTAAGTAGTGAGAAACATAATGGTTTGGCATACGATGACAAATGGTAGCCTCATATTGAATTTCGGTCAAAATCAGCCAAACTGAGATATATAATCCACGGCTTTTGGCCTAAAATGACACTGGAATAAATACGACTCAAAAATTTGGAGTAGCTCCTAGGGACCATAATATGTGTTGCGGCAAAATATTAAGAGTTAGAAACCTAAGATAGTGCCCCAAACCAGTCAAAAACACACGCTAGCCTAAACGGGTAAAGAAGGATGGAGAAGCTTAAAAGACCCCTCAAAAGGGAGAACCGCCATCTCAAATTCATCAAGAGCACTTTCAGGGGTATTTACAGTAATATTTCATGAAAATTGTGATTTTGATAATAGTGGCCAACATAGCTAAAATTGAGTAAAATCGAAGGCTATAATCCACGTTTTTTGGCCAAAAAAGGGTGTGGAACAAAAACGGCTCAAATTTTTGTGGCAACCTCTAGGGATAATATTATGGATTTTCTCTACATATTAGAGCCAAAAAGCTATGGCAAGTTCCAATAATTGGGAAAACAGTATACTAGCATACTGACGTGTGCCGAATGAGCTTAAAGAACTACCCAAACAGGGAAACCGACCCTCATATCAATTCAGGGCGATCAAAAGTTGTCCCTATTAATTTTTTTAGAACATTTGGTTACTTTTAGAAAGTGGTCAAAATCGGCCAAAACCAAATTTGCCCAAAATGGCTACAGAATAAAAATGACTCAATTAATTTTATCAACTCGTAAGGGGTCATATAATGAGTTTTGGCAAATCTTAGAGCTATAAAAATTAGGAATGATCGATGTCTCAAATCAACCAAAAACACACGCTAGCCTTAAGAGGTGACGGGAACGAGAGGGGATCAAAAGACCCTCAAATAGGAGAACCAGGTACTGAAATTCACCTAAAGCAGTCCCTAGATGTTTACGCCAATATTTTTAGATACTTCGAAAAAAGTGAACATCATGGTCAAAGTTGGAGAAAAGCGAAGGCAATTATCCATAATCTTTTCACCAAAATGGTGTTATAATAAAAACAACTCAACTTTTTGTGGAAACCACTAGGGGTAATATCGTAGGTTTTGTGAGTAATAGAGCCAACAACCAATGTAGGTTCCCAAAATTGTCATAAAACACATGTTACTCTCATTAGGCGAGGTGTGCCAAATGGGCTTGAAAAACTTCCTACATAGGGAAACCGGCCCTCATAACAAATGAGGCACTCAGTCCTGTTTGAAAACACTAGACTACTATAAAAAGAGGCGTTGAAATAGGCTAATACCCTAGTACGTAAACCACGAAATTTGGCCCAGAATGGCAACGGAACAAAAATGATTCAAATATATGTCGTAGCTCCTAGGGGTCATATTATGTGAAGGGTAGTATTACGTGTTGTGGAAAAATATTATAGCTACTCTATAACAATGCCCCAAATCAACCAAAAACATAAGCTATCCTTACAGGTCACCGGAGGCGAAGAGGTTCCAAAGATCCCCAAACGGGAGAAAAGGCCCCTCAGATTCATCGAGGGCACTTCCGGGGTATTTACAAAAAATGTTTTAAGTTGATTTAGATATTTTTAAAAAAGTGGCCGACATGGCCAATATTGGATAAATCCGAAGGCTATAATCCACGGTTTTTGGTCCAAAAAATCCCTAGAACAAAAATGGCTTAAATTATTGTGGAAGCCCTAGGAATATTATTATGGGTTTACTGAAAATATTTGAGCCAAAAACCTATATTAGGCCCCCAAAATTGGCAAAAAAACACACTAGCCTCATCGGGTGACATACGCCAATTGTGCTTAAAGAACTACCCAAATATAGGGACCGACCCTCATATCAAATATACACACCCAAAGGTTGTCCATTGAAAAGTTTTGAGAGCTTTTGGCTACTTTAAAAAAGGTGGTCAACATCAATTAAAACCACAGTATACAATCCACGGTTCTTGGCTTTAAATTGCAAAAGATAAAAAATTACTCAAACTTATGTAGGAAGGGGTCATATTTATTGCAGTGGCAAAAGACTAGAACCAAAAATCCATGATAATTGCCCAAATCAATTAAGAATATACGCTAACCTTAACGGGGGACGGGAGGCGGAAAGGTTTAAAAACTACCAAACGAGAATCGGCTCCTTAAATTCATAAAGGTCACCTCCACGGTGTCCATGGTAATTTTGCGAGAGCAGTTAGGTTGTTTATAAAATGGCCAAAACCATAGGTTTTTTTTTTTTGGGTACATTGATCCACTTATTTGTTACGCTTATATTGCAACGTGTAATCTGATCTAAAAACTTAATGGCCAGATTACATAAACCCATTCAGAACTGTGTCAAAACCTTAATGACGGATTTACTTAGGTAATCGAAACTCGAATGCATTCTCTTGGTCTCAACATCTTTTTTCTCTACCCCCTCTCTTACGTCTGTCTTCCTCCCTGTCCCCTTTCCTCTATCCCTTCCCTTAAGAGTTTCATTTGAACAAAGATGGTTAAATTATCTAAACAATTTCCCCTTTAGTTTAAATGCAATTCAATGCTGCAGCTTTGATTTTCATTAGCCATAATAATTGAGAAATAAGGTGATGGCCTAAAGTCAATGAAAATCATCGTTGCTGCAGCAAGCTGTTAAACAATAATGTTTTCAGGCACCTTTGTTGCTTTAACCCACCCCCCCTCCCCCCCCCCCCCCCCCACACCGGATTTTCTTTTTACCAATATCACGATTCTTCGATTACCCAAATGCATAATCCACCAACAAGCATTAGCAATGAAAGAACCGAAAATAGGGTTCTTAATAAGATGCCAACTCATTAATTATGGAACCCAATATTTAAGAACTAACTTAAACAATAGAAGGACTCTCTATTCTACTTCTTAAATTATTTTATTTAAATTTATGTTTCTTTCTCTCTTCTCATTTTCAGCACAAAAAAAAAAGAAAGAACGCTGTTCTTATAAGAACTCCCAACAATGGAAGAACTTGTCATTTTGAGTTCTTAAGAACTTGAGGCATAAGAACCACCATTGCAAATGCTAGAGCATTTGCAATGGTGGTTCTTGTACCTCAAGTTCTTAAATAAGAATCACGAATTGCAAGTTCATCCATTACGGAAGGTCTGAAATAAGAACCGACTTCTTATTTAAGAGTGTGTTCTTCCATTGTGGGTATAAGTTTATGCATTTGGTTTGCAAAAACATGAGGTGGCATTGGAAGGATTCATATTTGCTACTGCTTTAAGATATGTCATAAGGGTAAAGTGCTTCAACATACTTGCAATAACCAAAACACAATATTCAATCTTGTTTTAATTCTTTGGGCAAGATGTAACCTATATACCAAATGACTTAACGTATGACAAATTAATCATAAAGCTAATATAAAAGCACACAATACATAGGCAGAGAGCAGGAGAACTATACAATCCACTTAAGATGATTTGATTTCACAAACTCGCCATCTAACTTTAAACAATGCATTAACTCAACAACATAACACGAACTAAACATATCCTAAGGAAGAAAATAGCGCGCAATCAAAAGAATGGTGAGCATTGTAATGTCACTGACCTCTCAGGCCGATTCTTGCTCAGTGAACATAACACACAACATGAGGGACCTTCTTCTCATCAAAGGGCAAGCTAACATACTCAGCAGCAAACTCATGAGCAATCTCCCCAGCCAATTCCCCGTGCAACGCCTTACAATACATGTACAAGACAGTAATGGCAGCAATGCTATGCAACAGAAGCAAGGTCAAAACAGCAACGGTCACCACAATTCGCAAAACAAACTCCCAAGTGCTCCATCCATCACTCATAGAACCGGAATACTCGTCCGCCCCAGCAACCACACTAATCCAAAGCAACACTGCCCCGAAAACCCCGAAAAACGAGAACAACATCAGTGCCACCCATCTCATTCCTCTCAACAAACCCTTACTCCTAACCAAAGGCTCAAACCCCCATTTCCCCTCGACGACGACAATCACACCAGCAAGAGCCCAATTCAAACACACATTTAGCAACACAAACCCTAATAACACAACCCCAATTGAACAAACTCCAACAAAATAAGGTGAATCGTACGAAACTCTAACTTCCCCAACAATCAACTCAAGTCCCTTGATACCCAGATAGCCAAACATACCAAAAATAGCAACAATGACAAAAACAACAATCTGGGCAGTAATAAAAGTTGCTAAAAGGGGTAAAAATGACCTCACAAGGGACCTGATAGCGGGGAAAAGCTTGACGGGTCGGCCGTAGAAGCCATGGTAGGCGGAGGAGGTGACGGCGGCGACGGCGAGGAGAGAGAAAAAGAGGGTGAAGGAAGCGAAGAGGAGAGAGAAAGTAAGAGTCTTGGTGTTGTAGAGGTGGTGGAGGTAGCGGTGGAGGTGAAAAGGCGCAGTCTTGGAGGAGGAGAGAGAGAGGCGGAGGAGGGATTGGATGTGGTTGCTTGTAGAAGAAGTGAACGCGTGGAGGAGGGTGGGGGAGACGGTGAGGGAGAAAGAGAGTGGGAGGAGGAAGAGGACGGCGAGGGCTAAAAAGTGGCGAGAGTGAGCGTTAATTATACGCTTTGATTCTGTAAGAACTCCCCGTAAGTCTACCATTGATTGTGATGATGAGTTGTCCATTTTTGGTGGTGGTTGACGGCGGCGATCACGGTGATGGTGGTGGTGATTTTGGGAGAGAGGGCGGAAGTTGGAAATGATGAAAAGCTTCACGAAGAAAATTAGAAAAAGTGACGACAATGTCAAGGTGGATGTGGGAAGATGAGGTCTTTGTCTTTGGGTGAAGTGGTCGGACCTACAGTTGGCGTAAAGGTGGGGTTTAGATCTTATAAAACACTTATTAACAAATATTCGAAAAATTTTAAACCAAAAATTAACAAATGAAAAAGAACTGAGAAAGTCGTAATTAGGAGACAATCTTTGCCAAAAATTAGTGTGTTGCAACGGTGGAAACCTATAAGTACTCTAAAATGATGTCATGTTTTGAATTTTAGTGTTTAGGGTGAAGTGGCCGGGCCTACAATTGGCGTAAATTACTGAAAGAGCCAAGCCATATATGTTGGTCAACACGTGCTTTGTCAAGCTCACTGCGTATCTTCTTCTCCTCCTCCTTACTAAATTTACATTACATTACACATTACTATACACAGCCTCTTCTTCCCTTGTTTGCATTGCACAAAAACCCCAATTCATCACACTTTGCACAAAATGCCCTCCTTCTTCATGTGATTTCTCCCTCGGATTACCTCATGAGAATCATTTAAAGGTATCAACTTTTGCCCCAATTTCATGATTTTAAGGGGTTTTTAATACTACCCTGATCTATGATTGCCTTATAATTTTGATTATGCTGTGTTTTTTTTATTAAAGATCCAATCTTTAGGGTTTAATTCTGCTCAAAATTGGATTTTGTGAACTGGGGTTGTGCCAAAAAGGGGGGAAAATGGAAGGGGGTAATGGTAAATTTAGTATTGAGGAATTATCAGAGGAAGGATCTGGACATACCCAGATGGAAAATTCAATTGATTTGGGGGATTGTGATTATGAGTTTAGGTCTATGAGTGCATTGGAGATTTTGAGGGAAACTGTGAGAATTTTGAGGTTTAATTGTGCAGGATTTATGGCAATTGCAGCATTGTTAATTTGTCCTGTTTCTGCTGTTCAGTTATCAAATTTGTTAGTTGATCATACAGTTGTTAGGAGATTGAGTATAAGGTTGTTATTGATTGCTAGAACAAGTGGGTTGCCTTTAAATCCTGTTGTAAAGCAGTCCTGTCAGAGGTTTTCCGAAATGGCTGTTTCGACTGCTGTGTGTTTCCCTTTGTATGTTACATTGTCGCTTTTGTCGAAAGCTGCTGTTGTGTACTCTGTTGATTGCACTTACTCTAAGAAGCAGTTTGATGTGTCCAAGTTTTGTGTGATAGCTAAGAAGCTGTGGAGAAGGGTGGTTGTGACGTATGTTTGGGCGTGTATGGTGATTGTTGGGGTTGTTACTTTGTTCCTTGTGCTTCTTGTGGCCGTTTGCAATGCGTTCTTGATAATGGGGTTTGCTGTGGATTTGATTGTGTATCCGGGTATGGTTGTTGGGCTTGTGTTTTCAGTAGTCTTTGCAAATGCAATTATAGTTTGCAACATTGCAGTGGTGATCTCGGTTTTGGAGGATGCTTTGGGTCCTCAGGCATTATTGAGGTCTAGTGTTCTCATCAGAGGTCAGACTCAGGTGGGTCTTTTAATGTACCTCATGTCGACGATAGGGATGGCATTTGTGCAGGGTCTGTTTGAGCATAGAGTGAAGACATTGAGCTATGGGGACGGGTCCTCTAGAATATGGGAAGGTCCCCTTTTGGTACTTATGTATTCTTTTGTGGTGCTAATTGACTCTATGATGACAGCCGTCTTTTACTTTAGTTGCCGGTCTTTTAGTATGGAAGCAGCTAATGGGGAAGCTCAGCCTATACTGGAAATGGTTACTGCAAATCCAAAGCCTACCTCTGATCAGTGCGAGGATGCAGCAGCCTGAATGATTAATCTTTTTTGTGAGTTGTCCTGAGCCAATAGACAGTGGGATAGTCTGCTAAGACATCTACATGGTATCCTTGCATCTCAACTGGGAGATGTGGAAGGATGGATAGTGAAATGCTTATTGCGAATCTTATGAGGAAAAGTCCGGCAACTTTTGTAGAGTGCAAGGCCAGAGGTGATTATGAATATACAAAAAGCTTGAGCTTTTCTGGGGTTTTCTTCGACTTGTGAACATAGAGAATGCAAGTGCGTTAGGAAAAGCTGGTGCTGCTAATTGGTGACACATGGGTAAAGTTATGAAGCTACCATATTGTTGCTTCCTCTTTGATCGTACAATGTATGTGTTTATTCGCCTGCACAAATAATGCAACGAAAATTATAGTCATTTCCAGAATTTCGTACAATTGGCTACAATTACTACTGTGTTCTATGCCTGACTTCTAAACTATTGCCTTCACACACATTAGGATGCATCGTTGCTTACTTTGTAATTATATGAAAGTGTGTCTTCCAGAGGACAAGGGCAGCTGTTTCTGTAGGTCAAGGTTAATATCACATATACATCTCAGCCTTGACATGTTCGCTGTTATTGATGAAAGTTGCCATATAATAGCTTGCGATTGGAAATTTTAGAGGTACATTAGTGTTTATGTGGCAATCTGTATCTTTCCTAAAATATATGATGTTGGAATTTCTGTAGAATGAAGGGCCTCCTCTCTCTTCAATTGGTTTTTATACTAACCAGAAAATTTGAGATTGAGAAGCAAGCAGATTTTCTGTACAGCTACCCTTTCTTCAAATGCCAAAATATAACAGTAACTGATAACTGCTGTCATCATCCCTTTATTGCACATCTTAAATTAACTCTGTTGCTAGTTTTCTGAGTTTACAGAGTAGCTGTAACACACTTGTAATGCTTTTTTTTTTTTTTTTTTTTTTTTTTTTTTTTTTGAGTTTTGTATGGTGCTACTCCAATATTAGTGTTTTCACAGGCAAATCAATAGAATCTCACCAGGTGTTCAGGTAGGAAGGTCTTATCCAAGCGCAAGCATTGGTTAGAGGTCATCCTACTCGAGCACCTGCCACTGAGGTCATCCCAAGGTCTTACCTTTAAATTTACGAATAGGTTAAGATATGAGATATCCTACATGAGTTTGTCAGATCATGCTTTTGTTATCAAGAGACAAAGATATCCTTTTGCAGATGTTGCGACTTGCGAATAAGGTTGGTCGCTGCTTACATGTGTTCTTCACCCTCCCTGTCACTGTGGACAAACTGGTATGTTGCTTGTCTCACAGCTTTTACTGCAAGTCTTACTGTTTTCTGTTGAGCACTTAGCAAATAGGTTCTTCCTTCTCGTCTGCAATTGGGTATAGCGTGAATCTGACACTGGTAATTCATGAAGCAGATTTAATGCTCTATCTGGATAATAGCTTACTGGTATGTGTACTTGTTTGCACTTTGAACACTTTAAACCTCACAGTGATCTGGTATTTTCTTGGTGGAAGGTGATTAGATTAACTTGGCACCCATGATTGCTTTTGCCAGTAACGAATTTGGCGTTTTGGTCCGAGTTATGACTACGTGATTTGGTTCTAGTTAGGGCTTATGCGATTGGACTGCATTTTTCTGATTTGATTTGAATTGAACTGATCTGATCTGATCTGATTTGATTTGAATAAACTTGATTTGATTTGATTTGAACTGAATTAATTGATAAATTAACTGCAATTAGACGAATTAATAACTCGAAATAGCCTACATTCATTGATTGTTATTTGGATAATTCTGATTTGATTTGATTTGATTTGAATAAAACTGATTTGAATTGATTTGATTTAAATAAATCTGATCTGATTTGAAAACACTGTTGAATAAGTTGAATCGCACAGGACCTGAATCCGGTCAGCCATATGATTTGTTTCATTGACTTTGGCATCATCGTTCTCTCCGGGCGGAAAATTATTGTATACACCCGAGAGTACATACTCTCGTTTCTCGGGTTATGTACTTTAACATAGAGATTGATGTACTTTTACACTAATTTAATGCACTTTAAGTACAATTTTGTGTATTCTTTGTTAAACGGAGTAAATTTACTTAAACCATTTTTCGTATAGTTTTGCTAACATTTATAGTATTTGGAAGTATAAATGTGTAGAATAATACAAAGATGTACACAATCTTGAAGTACAAAGATGAAAATATCGATTATCAATTCAGTAGAGTCTCTTGATGGATGAATAATGCTTAATTAAATAGGTTAGAACCTTAAAATATCAATTTAAAGTTTTATTAATCTATCTTGATTGCAAATGACTAAAATTATACATAAATTCACAAAAATACATAAACTATCCATTAAAGTACATGAAAACCCGCTAAAGTACGTACAAGCAAATTTGGGAGTACATAGTCCCGAGCTTATGGTATACATGCCGCTCGGAACAACACCATTCATCTCACTTTCAAGCATTCTTGACTTTTTTTTTTTTTTTTTTTTTTTTCATATTGCAAACTATAATTGCATTTGCTAAGACTACTGAAAACACAAGCCCAACAACCATACCCGGATACACAATCAATAGACAGATAGAGGAACTAGTACCAGCGAGCAAAGATATAACCCAATTAGTTGCGTATGAGCAAAGCCTTTATTTGGGATCAAGATCCTCTGTAGTTATTTTTCCTAGAGTTCCCTGGAGTTTACCTGAAATGGAAAAATAAATTTATGAATGTCTTTTTTTAAATAAGGGAAAACACTACATGGTAGAGTGATGTTTCCAGAGAACTCCAGGAAAAATAACTCCAGAGGATCCGAATCCCTTTATTTGTTATAGGAGGAGCATATGAGAATTCCGTTTCTCACTAGCTAGCAGTGTTGAACACCTGTGTCACCAAAATCTATAAACACCATTCTCAAGCTCCACTCTTAATGAGGTATCCTTGTGAGTTGTGACAACTACTCTCAAGCAACACTCAGATGAAGTTTTAAGCGAATTATACAATAGTTTTCAACGAGTTGACAACCCCTTGATATTAATCCGATCCGTTTATTAAACGAGTCGACAACCCTTGACACTGATTCGACCCATTTGTTATCCTTAAAGCCTAAAGGACCATAGTACAAGACTACAAGCATTGGGAGTTCAAATCTCAAAGCAAAAACAATACGAAATTACGCACAGTGAGCCCGTAGTTAATTCTTTGGTCCGTGAAGGTTGGTATTGTCTTTGGCCCTTACGTACCTTTCCTGGATCCCGTGAATGGCCGTTTTGACTTGTTTTAGGGAAAGGTAAACATTTTAGGGTTGGTCCAAGAAAAGAAAAGCAATATAAAGGCAGAAGAGAGATAAACCGTATACTATACGCATAGAATCACAAGTTCGCTCAAAATCATGTCCAGAGAAACGTGTATACCACATGACCTGATAATTGAAATCCTTTCTAGATTGCCCTCTAAGTCATTGATACGATTCCGGTGTGTATGTAAATCATGGTGTGCCCTAAATCCCTAATCCATGATCGGCGTTTTCGAGATCTTCATGTTCATAACTTCAATCGTTCTGGTGCCTATTGGGTTGTTGGCGTCCAGCGTGACCATAAATGGCATGATACCCCACTTGAATATCGTGTTTTTGACGAAACCTTCTCTTCGCAGTGTTGTCACGATGAGTTTGTGTATGAGGAAAACAGCGATATTAATAGAGTCGAGTCATGTAAGGGCATGATATGTGTGAAGCATCACGATTACGCGTACCCGAAGCAAAGTATCAAGATGAGTTTGTGGAATCCTTCAATGAGAATACATAAGAAAATCGAGTTACTGACATCGACTGATATCTTCGTTGATTTGATCGGTTTTGGATTTTCGAGCAAGGATAATGATCATAAAGTTGTTGTATGTAATACTCGGATATGAAGACTGGATAGACGATCAAGAACAAATAAGCGTTCATGTCTATTCCGTAACCAACAATTCTTGGTCTGAAATTCAATCAAAGCCTACTACTTCTCGGGCGTGTACTTCCCATCCCGGTACTTATCTCAATACTATTGGATTTGTCATGCATCCGATGGGGTTGAGGGACTTCGAATCTTGTGCTACAATTTCAACAATGAAAAGTTTTGCGACTTTGAATTACCCTCTTGTGCTGGTTTTGAGAGGCGGCAGAGGCCTACTACTTTCGTCTTCAAGGATACGCTGGCTGTATGGGATCGACGCCTTTTCGGTCCAATTCAAAAATTCCTACAAGACGTGGAGCATACGATATGGATTATGAAAGACCATGGATGCTCAAAGTCTTGGACTTATTTACTTAAAAGTAGCGGTAAATAAGTACGACAAGGTCAATGTTGACAAACCATCATTGATGGCTTATGACCTCGATACTAAACAGGTAAAGGAACTAGCCCTAGGGCACCGAGATATAGTGGAATTATTAGTTGCGTATGAGCAAAGCCTGTTTTTATTATAGGAGCATGTGAGGATTCCGTTTTTCGGGATTTAATTTGTGTGATCGATGAAATCGGCGTCGATTGTATGGCAGGATTTCAAGGAGCGCGAAGGCAATGGCTTAAAATAAAGGGCAGGAGACACGGTTTCTTTCATATTTGATTTGGTAGAGAATGTCATATATATTATATCTAAAACTAGTTTATGATCCCGTGCCATGCACGGGGTTCTTAAATGTTTATTTGAATTAGTTCTAATAGAGCTATGTATATACTCCCTCATTTTAGTAATATGTGACATTTTCTTTTTCTTTTGAGGTGAGTTTTATTTTTTATTTAACAACAAAATAATTGGATTCATAGGGGCAAAATAAAGTTATTAGATTGGTAAATGTTCGCATTTAAGAGAAATAGAAAGGAAGTTATAAGTGATAAGGTATGAAAATCATAAAATAGGTAGTCTTACATTAGGCTTATGAACCCGTGTCATCTGAAATCTCTAGGGTCCCCTCGCCGTCATTAGGCTGTGTCACCTCACCGTTACCCACCTTGAGTATCCGGTATTAAATTTATTTAGGGTATGTATACAGTGTACATGCCATTTTCTTATTTTATAGTTTCCGAATAATGAAAAATGTCGTTTTTCATAAGAAAGAAGTAGAAGATTTTATTTTGTTTTTAAAAATTCAGCCATATATTATGCCAAAATTTCGGCTAGCTTTCTTTTACCTTAATTATTACGATCATGAGATTCTTCGATATATTATCTAGAATAAAAAAGATTTGATGATTTATATTAGGAACTAACATAGATTCGGCAATATCTCTTGCCAAAATTTTCGACCATAATTTTCCGTAATTATGCTATGACGGATTATTTAATTGTTAAATGTAGGTTATGATGTCATCATTGATATTCATTTGGACTGGTTATTTCCTTTTTATAATATGAGTTGTAAAAATATGCATGAATAGGTAAGTGAGAGGTCAATGGTTCAAATCCTCATTTACACATTTTTGGTTGATTTACCAATGAGTATACTGACATTGCTGAAATGGTGCTGACATGTCGATTGTTTATCAAGCTCATGCCACATCAGCTTTATGGCACGACTTTATTAAAAGATATAGATAGATAGATAGATTCTAAGGGGAAGTTTGGTATAATCTTTGCAATGGAAACAGAATGGAATGAGATTAGAGGTGGAGTGGTAACAAATTCCGTTACTTACCCCTAAGTTTGGTATAATCTATAAATGCAATCCTTTTGAGTCGAATTCAGCTCCAATTCGTAGTTTAACGCTTCGAGTGCACGAGAATATAGACCAGAAATTGCATACAGATAACATTAGCAATAAAGTCGATAAGAACCCATATGGATCGGAGTATATCCTGCGAATTCCCAGTTCGACTTGTTTTAGGGGAAGGTAAAAATTTAAAGTCGGAAAAGAAAAGCAATAATATAAAAGGCAGAAGAGAAAATTCACCCACAAATTCACAATCATGTCTAGAGATCATATACCACGTGAGTTGATCATTGGCATCGTTTCAAGATTGCCCACAAAATCCTTGCTACGATTCCGATGTGTATGTAAATAATGGTGTGCCCTAACCTATGATCCGAGTTTTCGAGAACTTCATATTCATAACTTCAATCATACTAATAATGCGGTCGCTCAATGGGTTGGCGTCCATGGTCCCTCCTTTAGGCAGTTGATATATCGTGTTTTTGACGAAACCTTCTCTTCGCAATGTCCTTTTCAGGGACACGACATGGGTTCGGATTGGTACAATGTAGTTGGGTCATGTAAGGGCTTGATATGTTTGTATCATGGCAGCAAGGTGAATCTGGAGAAGAAGCGGCTGTACAATGTCAAGATGAGTGTGTGGAATCCTTCAACAAGAAGACACAAGAAATTCGAGTTATTGGCATACAATTTTTGTGATGAATTGTTGGATATAATGCTAAGTTAGTGGGGTGTGTTAACTAGTTAGTGGGGGTTACTTTTTCCTCTTAGTATTCCCCTATTAATCCTATTAATGTGCCATTATATCACCCCACTAACACCATTATTTAGCCTTTAGTAGGGGAGGTTTTATCTCATGACCCCCTATTTGTTATGGCTATATAAATGGGTGTGGGAGAAACATTTTGTACACATCTTATATCCCTCCTCAAGGTTTCTCCATTATTCTGAGCATGCCCTTGAGAGTTCCAACTCCCCATGATTGAGCACACAACTTAGGGGAGTGCTGTGTGGCCTTGAGAACAACGTCCATGCGATTGTGCCGTGGTCGGGGCGAATTTCGTTTCTCATTCAATGATCATCGATCATGACACAGCGATTACAAATTCCTATTGTCTTATAATTCCGCCCCATACAATAACCAACCTATATTTTCCAACATGAATATCCCACTGGTCTTATGATAGGCTTTGGATATTCGAGCAAGAATAAAGATCACAGGGTTGTTATCGTACTGAAAGACTCGGAACACAATCAATACAATGTTCATGTCTGTTCTGTCACCAACAATTCTTGGTCCGAAATTCGATCAAAGCCTGCTAGTACTCCTTGGATAAGGGCATCCGTTAACAATAATACGTATCTCAATGGGGCGTACTATTGGATTTGTCAATTCGATGAGAGTAAGAGGTCGCGTATTATGTACTTTAATTTCGACGATAACAAGTTTTGCAACATTGATTTACCCTCGAATTCTAAAACGTCGAAGTTTAAGACTTTTGTTAAGATGACTATGCAGCTGATGTTTGGCACTTTCGTCTACAAAGATAATATGCTGGCTTTTTGGGAAGTTTATTACAACGAAAAGAATATATAACCTTAACTTGCAGCATACGATATGGATTATGAAAGACGATGGATGCTCAATGTCTTGGAGTTGTCTACTTAAAGTAGGGGTAAATAATTACGACAAGGTCCCTCGTTTTGATGATCGCAGAGTATTTGGTTCAACCACGGATGGCCGACGATTGTTGTATTGTGGGAATGATCACTTACGAGTGATGGCTTATGACCTCGAAACTGGACAGATAGAGGAAATTGTACAACCAAGCGAAAAGTTAGACTTAGTTGCATATGAACAAAGCCTATTTTGATCGTTAGTGGTGTGGATGAGTAGGGGCGAGACGGGTGTGCACCCACGACTCCCACTCAAAATGTTTCTAAAAACTGTTTGATTTTTATTGTTTAAACATATTAAATTCGACGTATTGGGCCCCATTTAGAAATTTCGCCCAGGGCTCCAAATTTTTTGAAAATTTCCCACACGGCACCGTTGATCATAGGAGCATACTTGTGTGTGAAGTAACGGACATTTTTTAGTAGGATGCTTTAGTCTTTGCGGAATTTTTTGAATTGTGATTGATAAAATCCCCTACATACCCTTTCTTGGCAAAGGAGACAATAGTAGGATTTCAAGGAGAATTTAGTGAAGTAGGGATCATGGAGGTCCCTGGGAGTCTGGGACCTCCTCCTTTGATGATAATTTTGTTATTTTGTCTCCGTCAGAGGGTGTAATAGATGTTAGCTACTTTTTTCCATTTTCGTCTTTGTACAAAAAAAAAAAAAGGAGCGCGAAGGTAATGGCTTGTATGAGCTTTAAATTAAACTACATTTGATTTGGTATTGTTATATACTCCATCCTATTCATTAACATCTTCACCCTTTTGTTTTGCCGTTTTGAGTGGTTATGTTAGGAGCTCTTTAATTTCTAGACCAAAAAAAAAAAATACCTTCTTGCCTTTAAATAAAGTGGAGTTGATAGAATGCAATGTAAAATAAAATATCTACTACTTTTTACCGTAAGTGAACACCTCATTGGACTGATAATTGGCTCCCAACATGGCTTGTTAAAACAACAATGCAAAAAGCAGACACATTTTAATGGCCTATGACCTCAGCTCATTGGGCCATTGGATCAAAAGGTTTAATGACCTATGACCTTGAAATTAAAGAATCTAAAGAATTACCAGCAACTGATGTTTCTACCTTAGTTTCATATCTGGAAAACCTAACGCTATTGATGGGACATTGTTTCTTCTAATATTATCAATTTTAGAGTTTGTTGGGTATTCCGGTTTTGATGATAACAAATATTGTTGCATGATTAAGGTTAGTAGTTTGGTTATTGTGCTTATTGAACTAACCTTATGATCTAACACTTGTTAAGTTGTTGAGTTCTTTATAAGAACAGGTTTCACCGACTATGGTGAGTCGAGTTTCAATGGAACAACTACAAGTGTCGTGCAACTACAAGAGACGTGAAGAACATATGGTTTAGTTGAGTATAGATCTCTTGTATTATCTTGATTGATGCACGGAACCAACTTTGCCTTAAGAAAATGAAGGAGGGAACAGAGCATGGAACATAGTCATAGACTAGCTCATAGTCTCTGTTCCATACACTGTTCCTATGCATTCAAGTTTTACAAATCTTTTATGCATACGTGATTTTGCAAGAAACCAATCTTTCATAAAGATTGTGATTTTGTCTCAAAATGATTTTGGTAAAAACGATTATCTCATATCTTACTAGTTTTGGGTATTATCTTTTAAAGAGATTTTCATATTGTTTTATAAGATATTTTTCCAAAATACTTTATTTAAGTTGGAAACTCTATCTTTTAGAATATCCTTTCCTAATCAGTTTTGAGACCTAATCTCTGTTATAAGTAGAACACAAATCACGTTGATTTATCAATGCACTGTACGTACCTTGAGATTAAAAACGTTTTGAGCTTAAACAGAATTTCATCAAGGCAAACAAAGTTCCTAGTGCGTCATCTTGATTTAGGGCTTACAGTATCTCTCCTAGCTTTCAAGAAGCATATTGAGATAACATCTTTTGTAATCTTTATTTTCTTAAGAGTGTTGCGGGTAGAGTCTCAATATTTGTGGTAGATATTTGGGTAAAGGTTCTTGTGGCAAGAACGTCAATTAGTTCTTGTGGTAAGAACGTGAATTGGTGCTTGTATTGCTCTTTTGATAATAGTGGATTATTGAAGATTAGGTTAGGGTGGACGTAGACCTTGAGGTAAGGTCGAACCACGGTAAATCTCTGTGTTGTGCGTATTGCATTACTTTTTTTTTACAGGGAACAGTCTCACATACACTGTTCCGTGTAGCATTCCTCTCACGTTTCTTTGTGTAGAGAACAGTCACACATACACTGTTCCATACACTGTTCTCTCCCATCTATATCTTCCATAAAGCGCGAAAAAGTTGCAGAATTCGGGTCTTTTACTCGAATTCCCTCAAACACTCTATTCACCCCCCCTCTAGAGTGTCCACTTGATACCATCAATTGGTATCAGAGCAAGTTTGCTCGAAAGGATAATATCCTAGAGTATGTTCATGGGATCTGTGAAGCAGGAGACGAAGGATTATAGTATTCTCACGCCGGCTCCATCAAATTACAAGAGCGACATGACGGAAGATGTAAGGGGTGATTATAGGTCA
Source organism: Spergularia marina (assembly GCA_963680865.1). Lineage (NCBI taxonomy): Eukaryota > Viridiplantae > Streptophyta > Magnoliopsida > Caryophyllales > Caryophyllaceae > Spergularia > Spergularia marina. The sequence goes on along the minus strand of OY804545.1, from coordinate 5,268,430 downwards.
GAGGCAGAACAATATGAGCGATATGCACCAAACGCAGGTATATGTGTTACTGCCTTCAATATGGAACAACGAAGGGAACAGTTCCTTCGAGAGCCTCACTTGTGCTTAATGGCAAGGCGTGAGGAGGAAGATGAAGATGAAGACGAAGACGACGATTGTCAGGTAAGTTTTCAATCTATCAAGTCTGACTTGCCTAGATTATCCAGGCATAAACTTGCTAAACTCATCATTATGATAATGGATGAATGTGTGGATATAGCTGGTACATGTCAGGACTTGAAAGAACAACTTCAAGATCAAATCACAAATAGAACTTTGCATGAAAAGAAAATTTCTTCACTTGAAAATAATTGCTCTGCTTTATGTGATGAAAATTCTTTGTTATTGAAAGATCTTGAAGAAAAGAGTGTTCAATTGTCTGTTATGCAAAAGAAACTTGATGAAAAGTCTAATCATGTCGTTGTTCCTAACATTGTTCCCATGTTTGAAGAATGTGAAAACAAAATACGTGGCTTAGAAAAGGAAATAGATGATCTCACATCAAAACCTATTCATGTGCATAATTCTGATGATTCTGTTCTCCTTGATGAAAATGTCTTACAAAGTTTTGAAATTGCCAAATCTGAGATTGAGTCTTTGACAACAAAGAATAAAGAACTTGTGAGTAAAATTGAAGTTCTTGAGAATTCTTTAAAGATTGTTAAACAACAGAATTATAAGTGGCTCTCTAGTCAGAAAGCTATCAATCTATTAGGCAGTTAATCTAGAAAACAAGGAAAGACAGGTATTGGCTATTTTGGTGTTGAGACCAGTTCAAGGAACAATGCACATACTACTCAGAGGAATAGCGTGCAGAAAAGGAAAAATCACTGGTATAATGGTTTTTCATATGCTGGCCCTGAGATCAGTGGAAGGAACAGTGCACACACCAGTCATAGGGACAATGCTCGTGCCCTCCACAGAAACACAATGAACAACTACAGGAGTGATGTTCACGACAATGCTGGTCCACAGACGACACGAAGGAACGAGCAATGGAACAATGCATGGACCAGTGACAGAAAGTGTTTCAATGACTACAAACAAGATACTAGAAGATGGAACAACCATTGGAACAATGCACAGACCAGTCACAGAAGGTGGTCCAAACAAGGTAAGTATATTTGCATGCCTGATTCCAATGTGCATTATTTGTCTAATGATTTTGAGATGTATGAATGCACAAAGCAGAGGAAAACATTTACAAGGAATGGTAAGGTAGTCAAGCAAGTATGGATTCGAAATGATTTCATTAATGCTATGACTAACTCCAAGGGACCCAAGTCTGTTTGGGTTCCTAAAACAAAGAACTAAGTTCCTTTTGCAGGCTAGGGTGGGAGTGGGCAACCGTTGGTACTTGTAAAGAGGTTGTTTGAAGCATATGACGCGTGATCCGACTTATTCCCCTCACTCACAGCCTTTGAAGGAGGGTGTGTGATTGTTGGTGACATCAAGCATGATATTATCACTGATGTAAGTAAGATTGGTAAGTCTTTCACACACTCGATTAGTGATTTGATTTGTTGAGTTTTGTTCCGTGTGTCAATTTTTGCATTATGCTATATTGTTCTCTATTCGTTCTTGAACAAAGCATATGGACATGTATCTCATTCTTTGTGACAATGTGAAAAATGAGTTTTGATGAGCTCTTGTTTGTGGCTAACTGAAAATCAACTTGTTGGTACTTTATTAAACTGTTACCTAGTGATAGGTTCAAGAAAATGAGAGTTGAACTTTGGTTGATTAACTTGAGATGTTTGTAAGCATACTTTGACCCCCAATGATTGACGAGAATTGGTTGTCTCCACTTGAGTTACACCAATGTCTTTTGTATGCATATATGATTGATCTTGTTAAATTTGCATTAGATGTACAAATATTAGTGAATTTGTTTGCAAGCTATGATATCAATTAACCTAAGTTGTCTTGGAAACAGCGTTGAGAACAGTCCTGAGAACAACTTTGGCCCCCTTGTTCCCTTTGTGTTTTTGATCCTAAACAAATTTGCTCTCATTTATGCCTTATCCATTTTTCATCCCTTGGTCCTACACCTGTTCCTATCCATGTTCCTAACAGTTCACTTGACTATACGTATATCCACTGTTCCTTCATCTGTTCCTAAGTTGTTTTGTGAATCGTCTAATCAAAGGTAGGAGGTTGGAAAGATACGTACAATTGCAATTGTGGAAAATTTTCTATAACCATGGGAAATCATGTTGAAGATACTCGGGATCGGAATATTCATTGGTTGGAAAGTTGTTGTATATTATGGTGAAAACTTGATTGCTCTACAAGGAGAGAATATTGAATCCAAAGAGGAGATACTCTTGATCTTATATGGTGATTTTGTTTGGAAAGTACTATCATGAAGATCTCGGTAAAAATCAGAAATCAAAAAAAAAAAAAAAAAAAAAAAAAGGAAAGGAAAAGAGGAAAACAGACTCCTAACCATAGACGGACTCTAAGACGTTTTTACATGAATAAAAGGGTTGCACCGTTTCATTTTCACAATCTCCAAAACTGCTACTGCTACTTGACACAAGCCCTGCCAAAAGAAGCAAATCTGCACCTGGTCCTAGCTCTGGTCCTAAACGTCGCTCAAATCAATTAGCGGCAAGGAAACGTTCGGCAAAACTTGCAGAAGCTGTGCCAACTGAAAATGATGAGGACGAAGATTCTCATAGCGCTGATGAAACTTTTGTGGAAACTTGTGAAAGACGATGATTCTTCTAGTGATGAGGAAGAAGAGCAAATATTGGCTTGGTCTCAGGGGGAACATCTTAATTTACATATGTTTGGAAGAGACGTCACTTGAAGTCTGAAATCTCTACAAAGCCAAGACAATTTCTACAACTGATACTGATGTTGCTACCCACGACAGACAACATTTATGGGCATTGTTGATAAGCCCACTGTTCAGTCATCTGTTCCTTACATTGTTCCAGCGTCTGTTTATGCTCCTGGTCCCATCACTGTTCCCAAGTTGTGAATTGATCGTGATAGACAATTAGTGAAGAATGAAGAAGAAATAAGGATGATTCTGAGGGGGAATATGGTTGATAAATTTCACAGAAGAGGCGATTGATCAATAATGATGCATTCATCACTGATTCCTTTGAGGGGGAACATCTTTACATGATTATCGAGGAGGCAAGCTCGATTCCTGAAATGTTAGAAGAGCAGGTGATTTATTTTGCTCTCTTTGTTGATTGAGTTGATGATCACACTTACTGCAATTCTGGCGGATGACTAATGTTGATGGTGGCTACTGCCATTCACGGTGTGCTTGATGTGACAAAATGAGGTTTGGAAAGCTAAATCTGTACTCGTTCCCAACTGTGTTCCTATGTTATACCGTCACTGTTCCCGCCACTGGTTCCATAAAATTGATGACTTTGCTCATTATGCACCTGACAATATTACCTTGTTCCCATAATTGTTCCCTCATCCGTTCCCATCATTGATCCTTTCTCCCTTTTCAATACCACAAACCCAGCCTTGAACATTTGTTGTTGTTCTCTCTTTTGCTGACTGTTTGATACACTCTCATGCTAACGCTGTTATGTTTTTGAGGATTTGTGACCTGGTTTTGGGTATTTATAGCTTATTAACAGTTTTGCTTGAGCTATTTGGTTTTCTATTGTCTACTAAACTTGGTTCAATTCGCATTTGTGGTGTTGGATTCGCATACTCACTTGTGCAGTCTTGACCTTTTTGATGGTGTCAAAAGGGGGAAAATTTGTGCAAACTTTCTATCTAGCTTATGATGACTAGAGTTCTTCTCGAGTTTTCGGCAGTTTAATTCAGTACCAAATTGTTGAGTTTCATGTTTGCTAATGACCATTGTCTACAATTATGTCTTTATACCTTGCTCACTAGAATGATTTTTGTGAAAGTTTGACACACATATTTGTCATCATCAAAAAGGGGGAATTTGGTGGGTATTCCGGTTTTGATGATAACAAATATTGTTGCATGATTAAGGTTAGTAGTTTGGTTATTGTGCTTATTGAACTAACCTTATGATCTAACACTTGTTAAGTTGTTGAGTTCTTTATAAGAACAGGTTTCACCGACTATGGTGAGTCGAGTTTCAATGGAACAACTACAAGTGTCGTGCAACTACAAGAGACGTGAAGAACATATGGTTTAGTTGAGTATAGATCTCTTGTATTATCTTGATTGATGCACGGAACCAACTTTGCCTTAAGAAAATGAAGGAGGGAACAGAGCATGGAACATAGTCATAGACTAGCTCATAGTCTCTGTTCCATACACTGTTCCTATGCATTCAAGTTTTACAAATCTTTTATGCATACGTGATTTTGCAAGAAACCAATCTTTCATAAAGATTGTGATTTTGTCTCAAAATGATTTTGGTAAAAACGATTATCTCATATCTTACTAGTTTTGGGTATTATCCTTTAAAGAGATTTTCATATTGTTTTATAAGATATTTTTCCAAAATACTTTATTTAAGTTGGAAACTCTATCTTTTAGAATATCCTTTTCTAATCAGTTTTGAGACCTAATCTCTGTTATAAGTAGAACACAAATCACGTTGATTTATCAATGCACTGTACGTACCTTGAGATTAAAAATGTTTTGAGCTTAAACAGAATTTCATCAAGGCAAACAAAGTTCCTAGTGCGTCATCTTGATTTAGGGCTTACAGTATCTCTCCTAGCTTTCAAGAAGCTTATTGAGATAACATCTTTTGTAATCTTTATTTTCTTAAGAGTGTTGCGGGTAGAGTCTCAATATCTGTGGTAGATATTTGGGTAAAGGTTCTTGTGGTAAGAACGTCAATTAGTTCTTGTGGTAAGAACGTGAATTGGTGCTTGTATTGCTCTTTTGATAATAGTGGATTATTGAAGATTAGGTTAGGGTGGACGTAGACCTTGAGGTAAGGTCGAACCACGGTAAATCTCTGTGTTGTGCGTATTGCATTACTTTTGTTTTACATGGAACAGTCTCACATACACTGTTCCGTGTAGCATTCCTCTCACGTTTCTTTGTGCAGAGAACAGTCACACATACACTGTTCCATACATTGTTCTCCACTACAAGAAATAAGCCAATTAGCGACCAATTATAGCAACCAATGGGAAATTGGTTGCAAATTTGTTACCAACTATCTTATGGTTGCTAATTAGCGACCAATGTTCAGTTAGTTGCTAATTAGCGACCAATGTTCAGTTAGTTGCTAAGTCGGTTGCAAACTAGCGACCAATTTTTCGTTGGTTGCGAAGTCGGTTGCTACGTTAGCAACCAATCCAAATTGGTTTCAAAACTGCAACCAAGTAACATTCGGTAGCAAAAGTCAGTTGCTAATCAACAACCAATAGAAATTGGTTTCAAAAGTGCACCGAAAAATAAATTGGTTGCAAATATTGATCGCTAATCAGCAACCAATTTGCGACCAATTAATATATATTCTTTTTTAATTAGGCCACAGTATATAGGTAGTAGTTAGGGTTTTTTTTTTTCATTCATTCTCACGCCTCTCTCTCACCCACTTTTTTTCTCTCTTCTCTCATTCATCATCTCTCTGCGACTCTCTTTCCATTTCTTCTCCATTCCTCCCATCTCATTCTTCCTCATCCTTCATCTCCTTTGTTCTTCTAACACTACAAGGCTCAATCATAGTTTTAATCAGTCGAGCATTCACATCAATAATTCGGCGTGTGAAAATAAAGACACAAATGGCTCGGCTAGATCTATAATCTCCTCTTACAGACGACCATATGATCATTGAAAAAGGTTAGATCTAGCTTTATATTAGTCATCATACTAACATAATTGGCATGCATCTTTATCTTTAAGCTCTGTTTTAATAGTTTTTATTTTGTTAAATGGATGGATATTTAATTTGTTGGTTTTTGTGGTATTGTGTTTTTAATTAGTGATTTTATCATTTCTGGTAAGCGTTATTCGCATTAATTTTGTTGATTAACTTTGGTCACTCTTTAATATGGTGTTTGTAGATCTATGCTGGTGTACAGATCTACATACATATTTGTTTCATTTAATTGTTTTCTTTACTTTATTTTTTCTGGGTACTTGATTTTTATACCGATTAGCCTTTTTTTTTTTGTGCAGGTGTAAATGAAGGTCGAATTTTCTTCGTGTGCGGCATAATGTGATTCGTCTGTATCATAGTATGTAGGGGAAGTTATGTAATTTTTGTAACTTATTGTATTGGTATATGGGGTTTTAAGTGTACTGGATTCAAGCATGGGAGTTTTAATGAAATGTTAGCCTTCAATGTTTAGTGTTTTAATTAAATATGTGCACCTTTAATCTAGTTAATGATGTCCTCTAAACCTATTTTAATTAGGTTTAGAGGACTTTTTTTTGGGAGCCTGGATTTCAGTTTGCGACCGATTATTGGTTGCTAATTTGAAACCGGAGCTACATTGGTTGCTAAAACAGTCGCTAATTTGAAACCGGGATATATTGGTTGCAAACTAGCAACTACTTAAATTCGTCGCAAGTTTGCAACCGTGTAGCAACCAATATGGATTGGTCGCAAATTAGCAACCAAATAGCGACCAAACAGAAGTTGCGACTAGGTGTTTAGCGACTGGTCAAAATCGGTCGCAACACGGACTTTGCGACCGATTTGCAACTGATTTTGCGGTCGCTAATCGACCTTTTTCTTGTAGTGCTCTCCCATTGTTATCTTCCATAAAGCGCGAAAAAGTTGCAGAATTCGGGTCTTTTACTCGAATTCCCTCAAACACTCTATTCACCCCCCCTCTAGAGTGTCCACTTGATACCATCAGAATTGTTGAAGTATTTTTGGAAACTCGAAAACTTTAGGGTACACTTGTAAAACATGGATACTATCTCAGAGCTACCGTGGAAAATTGCTCAATATTGTAAACGTTCTCACCACGTTTTCATCTCATCGGTTACACGTGCGTTAGTACGCAGCAGTAACAATCACCTCTAAACAAACTCAGAAAAGTCGCAACCTTCAATTTCCAAAATCATGCATGCATTCCGAATTAACAATGGAAACCGACCTCTTGTCGACTTACCAAAAAAATCCATTCACTCCAACTATATAAACAATCCCTTGTGAATCACATATTCTTCATACCTCAAATCATAGAAGTGTAAAGATGAAGGCTAAAAAAGGATGCATGGCGGTCCAAGTTGGCAAAGTAGAAGAAGGTGAAATATCTCGAAAGTTTGAGATACCAATAAGCTTCATATATCATCCTTCGTTTATGAGCTTGTTGGATGAAGCTCGTGAAGTTTACGGCTACCATGCTGAAGGACCAATCAAGCTGCCTTGCTCGGTCGACGATTTCCTCAATCTTCGAAGGCAAATCGAGGTGGAGAACTCCGGTGATCGGCAACATCGTGAGCACCAGCATGTTCGTCATACATTATCTTTTCGTTCTTGTCTAGTGAATTAGTAGTATAGTGAGGAGTAAAAAGTACGTACGTACTCACTAGTCACTCGTATGTAATAGTAGTTACTCATAAAGATGTATTAGAAGAGGTTTTTGTATAAATTTATGCCTCTCCAACATCTTTGGGTTAATTACTCTCTTGATATTGCATGGATCTTTTATTGTAACTATTGAAGCATATAAAAGAAAAACGGATTGATTTCGACATACGTGTGTTTTCTTGATCTTTTGTTAATTACACGCTAATAACTTTGATTTAATTAAATTCTCTTTTATTTGTATACCTTTAGTTTGTGGAACTCTTCAACAAGGACACATAAGCCGCTCGAGGTGTTAATGTGTTATCGACCCCTGAATGTTTGGGAGTATATTATGTATAACACAATTATTGTATCTCTACTCTCTACGCGATAATTCATGGCCCGAATTGAAAAGCTCATGAGCGAGATTGGCGACTCCCAAAAACTGGCTTCATGGTGGGATTTATTTCAATGTGTCTTTCCATTATTGTGTCGATCGATGCCCATGCGTTTGCTCATGTTATTTCGATATTTTTTTTTGTTTTTGTTTTTGGGAAACCAGACGTGGATTAGCAAAAAGAAACCGAGTTTGGGAGATTAAAAAAAACAAACCTTAAAAGAGATCAGAGGAAAGCAAGAAGATCTCCTAAAAAAGTGTCTAATTTGTAGTAAAAATAATCAAAGGCGCAGCATGTATACCATACTCTCGAGACTTTGTACTCCCAAATTTGCTTTTATGTACTTCAGCGGATTTTTAGTGTACTTTTGTAAGTTTTTCATGTACTTTAGTGGATATTTTATGTATTTTTGTGAATTCATGTATAGTTTTAGTCATTTGCAACCAATATAGATTAAGAAAACTTTGCATTGATATTTTAAGGTTCTAACCTATTTACGTAAGCATTTTTCACCCATTAAGAGACTCTAATGAATCGATAATCGATATTTTCATCTTTGTACTTCAAGATCGTGTAAATCTTTGTATTATTCCACATACTTATACTTCCAAATACTATAAATATTAGCAAAACTATACGAAAATGGTTTGATAATGAAATTTACACCGTTTTAACAAAAAATACACAAAATTGTACTTAAAGTACATTAAATTAGGGTAAAAGTATATCAATTTCTATGTTAAAGTACACGGCACGAGAAACGAGAGTACGTACTCTCGGGTGTACACAATAATTTATGTCAAAGGTGCAGTAAATTTTGTTGTATAATTTGGCAAATGATGGATTATAAGGAAACAGAGACAATTAAGGGTCCTAGATTTTGGAATTAAATCAATTCAAATTTCTTCTACTGATAGATCCGTAACAATGTTGATTTTACTACCAATATCATAATAACCCGTACAGAATCGACTCGTATTTGTCCATTTGACCCAATTCAAGTCTCCTGTTTTGTTCTATCTTGTTGTGCATCAAACAGAAGTTCATCATGGAAATAAGTAGTCGTAATATACCACATGACTTGATCATCCAAATCCTATCAAGATTACCTTCGAAATCTTTGTATCGATTCCGATGCGTATGCAAGTCATGTGTCCGAATCACCCGTACCCTTTTTCCTATCCCACTTTATGTCCCACTCTCTCTAGCTCTGCCACGTGTACTTGACAAAATTTAGGGAAACAACCCCAAATAGTTTACGTGCTCAATTGTTTTGTGAGACTCATGCGCTTAGCTGTACTATATATTGACTTTTAATTAGTTTTCATATCCATGACCCACCATCAATCAAGACTTTTTGCTTGGCTGGGACTTTAATTTATCCCGTCAAAAACAAAATTGAAGGCCATTGATACATTTCAGAAGGTAGGTACTGTAAAAAAAAAAAAAAAAAAAAAAAAAAAAAAAAAAAAAAGTAGGTGAAAATATCAAAATCTTGAGCACAATTTGCTCCAACATCAATTCAGCTTTGATCTGCTCTGACAATAATCCAAAATTCATTATCTCAGTTAGACGGTCAATTTCATCAGTACCAAGTTCTAATAGAAGCAGATCTAAACACGAATGTCACTAAGAAAGTCATGCCCACCCGCATAACAGAGATAATGTTAAAATCAGAGCTTATGTGATATCTTCTCATTCCATTTTTTTGTAATAGCCCGATTCATCATACGTCGCAACACAACCCAATAAGATGGGTAGTCACCCCTTAAGCCCGAATATCCTCACGTGGGCTTTAAAAGGTGAAGGCCTTGTTGGTAGTATGATGGTAGGAATCTATTATAAATTAATCATATGAGCCTTATTTTCCCAATGTGGGACAAACCAACTCCATAATCCACTTTCCAAATTCCGTAGTGTTACAAACTAACCCACTTAGAGAACGCAACGTCCCCGTCCAAGATCTCCCCCGCTAGACGGCTGGTCTGGGCCTCGCCCCAGCACCCAGTACGTGGTCGCATGGTTGCTCTGATACCATTTGTAATAACCCGATTCATCATACGTCGCAACACAACCCAATAAGATGGGTAGTCACCCCTTAAGCCCGAATATCCTCACGTGGGCTTTAAAAGGTGAAGGCCTTGTTGGTAGTATGATGGTAGGAATCTTTTATAAATTGATCATATGAGCCTTATTTTCCCAATGTGGGACAAACCAACTCCATAATCCACTTTCCAAATTCCATAGTGTTACAATATGTATATTCTTAGGTCGGGGTATCGCAAAAGACGATCTTGTACACATGAGAAGTGAAGACCAAATTAAAGTTCAACAAGACAATCCCGAAGTTCTAAATACATAAGGTAAGACAAACTGATTGGCTTTGTCTTCCACAAGACAATCTTGCAATGAATTACAGTTGATAATGGAAGAAATAATATGTGATTCATAACTAATGTGTTATCAAAATAATTGTTAACTGAGCATTAACTGAATTGAAAAGTAGATACAGCCAAAGCTCTGAAAAATTAGTCAAATAGTTCAAGTAAAATAATCTATAATTGTCTATGTAAATAGAATTAAAACTAAATTGAAATGGACTCCTAGCTTCTCCGAGTAGTCATTATACCCCTTTTTTGCTAGCTGGTGCTCTTGGTCCTGATAACAAAATTAGCAAGGATTAGATTAGAGGTTTTACGTTAGTCTAACATAAGATCTTATATATGCTCAGGATTACCTTGTTGTAGCTTCCCACAGGCTCAAAGTGTTCGTAAAATATATTTTCTGCTGCAACATAGTTCATGTTCAACAAGTCTAGGTAGCTAGACATTTGTTGGTTTGCCTTCAATGAATTAATAAAGAACATAAGCTGAAGGATTTGCAATGAATTTAAGATAATAGGACAAGTAAATGTATTTACATGGGCTTGTGGCAATATAGTTTCTGATGGTAGGAGCTCTTGACTTTGCAGAATTAAAAACAAAGTTTGTTATCTTCCTTTACAAAAAATAAAATAAGTGACAATTTTATACAAAATTTGTGATTAAAATTTGTACCTAATAAGGTTGGCATGTTATTGAGATTTCCTCTTTGTCCAAGGTTGATGCCTTTTGCTTGCCTCGGGCTCTTTTTCTTGCTGTCTCAAGAGCTCCTTTTAATCTCTTACTTGAAGTTCCGGTTTTTTTCTTCACTTTTAAACCCTTCACTGTAACATCCCCAAATTTTAGATAATTTTATAATACTATTTCGCTATTTATAATTATGATTTTCATAATAAAAAAATTTGAGTAGACTTATAGTTGTGCTATTTTCAAGTCGAGCTTTATAATCGGGGTTCAATATAGGCCCAAAATCTCACCCAATTCCTTATTAATCTACTAGAACAAAAAAAAAAAAAAAAAAGAGAAAAGAAATCTCTAATGCTACTCGTATATACCCTGCCTCCCCTTTTGTTTTACTAGCCACCCCATCATCATAAACAAGTACACACCATCACATACCGCCATTTTGATCATCTGATCACCATCATTTGACAACTCGTCATCACCATCATCATCATCGATCATCTAGCATCTATACCGATTAATGTCAGCTTTCAGATTTAAAACCCGAATTTGTTTATGGTCTGTTTTGAGAGCAATCTTTGAGCGGTTTCGTATCGATTTCGTATAGTTATAAGTTAGCACTATTTCTACTACTACTAAGATTGTTGCGATTGGTTTGATTGTTTTAATGTGATTATGTGCGAGGTTTATGTGTTGATATGATAAGGTGTATAATCTGTTGCATTAGAAATATATAGGTATTATTATTACAAGTTCTAATTAGTAAGGAGGTGGGTATTACGTTTAGTAATTCGAAAGGGGAAATAAGTGTGCTAGCTATATGTTGCGTCGGATGACTTTTCGGACAATTGTTAGGCAAATAATTATAAGGGAGGTCAGTTTCTACGCTTATGTTAGATTGATTTTGTACATCGGGCTTTGACTACAATCGGTGATTTGTTTTGGCTTTGAGCATAGTATGATGGAGAGTTTGCTTAAATTGAGTTGGTGCACTGTTAAGATTTGTGATTTGGTTTCGCATTCAGCCATGAGAATAATGTTATCGAGATTGAGAACAAGTTTAAGATTATGGTTTGTACTTTACTTGATTTGTCGCCTTTGTACTTGGTATGGGGCCGAGTAGCTTAGAGCTATACTCTAAGTGTTGAGCAGGGTTCACTGAACCTTCGACAGTATTATATTGAGATATCAGTTTAAGCTAAGTTTCGTTACTAAGAAAGAGCCCAGAGTGGCAAAGAGAAAAGGAAAAGATTCAGAGTTTGATACTGAGAATTGAGATAGAAGTATTGTCTTGCGGTTTGACCGCCAGTTCACTTGCCCCATTACTGAGACCTAGGATTGACAATGATAGTGTGGTACTGAGAAGAGATTGAATTGAGTTTTGAGAAGGTGTTCAGGTTACGAGAATTATGAGGATATGGGTGTTTTTATTATACGGTTGTGATTTTTATATCGAGGAGATTAGAGTGGAGTAGGTTATGAGATTTAGCAGGTTAGTCCTGAGGGAGTGTTTTACAATTTTTATGTGTTTTCTTATGTGCCCCCATATTATCCACATATTATAAAACCATGACTAGTATTATTATTCAGTTTATGTTATTCGTAGAGTAGTGTTGCTCAGCGAAATGCTGACGTGTTTCCTTCGGGCTACCTTGTCATGGGGGTAGGTCCTTGTTTTGAGTTTTACTTGCAGGTTTGAGTTAGGAGTACAGCTGAAGAGTCAAGTTTAGTTTTTAATTCGCTTCCGCATTTATAATTGTATTTTATAGGAGTTTTGTACATCTGTATCTCCGGCTTTGTATATTAACTTGTAATATCTCCGAATTTTGGCACAGTTTTGTATAATAAAATGAGTTTTAAATCAGCCGAAATTTGGGGTGTTACATTCACCCTCATCATTACACCTGTAGAATCCACAACATTTTCACCCCTCTCATGTGTCACGACATGACTTTCTTTGGCAGTGGCTTGATTGTCACATGTTTTTGAACAAAGCTGAATAAGTCCTTCTCGCACTCCTGCATATGTATCTTCCGAATCCGCTGCCATTGTAATTAAACGTGTAGACAAACGACATAAGTCTCTGTAACACCTCCCAATTATTATTTTAGGATCTTCATTGGGTATCACTCCAATAGTGCTTCTCATACTTCCTTTCTTGGCATTGATCGTCCATCTCTTAAGTAAGTACTTGTCAGGAATTTTGTTTACACCTCTATCCGATAATACCTTTAGAGCATGGCTACACAGTATGCCAGCAAACTCAAATTTTCTACAACCGCAAGAAATAGAAATAGTGTCTTCCGATGTGCTATAGGAGACAACATATCTATAGTGCTTCGCGTGCGGTTGGATAGTGTACCTCATTTTTTCTTCAGTCTTGTCACACTCAATGATGATGCAATCATATGCTTTGGATAACTCAAGCTGGAAGATTCTAAAAATTGTCGGTCTATAGACAGAGGCTGCGTGCTTCAAAATTTCTACTTGTAAAGGTAACACCACGATACTTTGGGTAGCATTGAAATCCGCTGTCCTCTCATCATTTCGGCGATCTCTAAGCAAACGTTCAAAATTTGAGAAAAATCTCCGCAAATCATGCCTATAGCTTACATAATGTTTGATGTGCTTATTCATACTTTCACTCCTTTGGGTTGTGATCATATCAACACAAAAAGTATCTCGTCCGTAAACCAATGCCCACTTCTCTTTAATGTTAATCATTCTCTTCAACCAATCATTAGATTCAAGATCATACTTGATAAGCATAGTATTCCAAGCATCTAAAAAATCATCCTCATGTTCATAATCATAAACACAAGAGCTGAAATCTCCTGTAAACTCTTTAAACTTCGAAAATACATGACTCAAATGATTGGAGGCATTCTGGAAGATGTGCCAAACACACAATCTATGATATGTATTGGGCCACTGAGAGGTCAATGCTTTTGCCATAGCAGCATCTTGATCCATGAGTATGGTTCTTGGTAAATTTCCATCCATAGCCTTAAAGAATGCATCAAATAGCCACTTAAAGGTCTCAGTAGTTTCATCATATAATAATGCAACACCGAAGATACATGTTTGCTTATGATGATTAACGCCAACAAATAATGCAATTGGTCGACCATCTTTATGTTTCCTATATGTAGTATCAAAGCAAACAACATCACCAAACTCCTGATAATCAGCCATCATTTTTGCGTCAGCCCAAAATATATTAGTAATCAAATCATTCTCATCAACTTGTATGGCGTAAAAGAAACTTGGGTCATCTAATTGTTTTTGCTGTAAGTACTCCAAAATACACCCGATTTCATGGCAATACTACACTTGGTGCGCAAGTGATTCTTATAATCAGTATGAGTATATCCGACATTTTCAATGCCTCCTGCTTCTTTAGCCAACAATTAGAACCCAAGCCTAGGAGCTATACCAGACGTATCAACCATTTCTATTTGAGCACCTTGAGCAAATGACCTTTTTCGTTGTGATATACATAGATGAGCCTTACTTGGAGTTGCCAAATTGGAGTTGTGGTTTGGAACGAATTTGACGATTTTATATTTGCTACTCTTACGACAGCTTATCTTGAGTTTGGCTGGATAGTGGCATCTTGTCTCTGGTCGATGATTTGTGGAAAGATTAGCTCGTTTGTCTAGACGACGTGCACCCTCACGTGAACAAACAAGTACTCTATCTAGTACTTTGTTATTGCTATTATGAGACTTGTGTTTCCGAATAGAAAACCCGACTTCTCGAGCATAAGCATTGTAGAATTCACAGACTACATTTTCATTTTCGAATTCTGTCCCTATCTTTGGTACCATCCCCGTAGATAATTTAGCATGTAGAGACTGTATATCTTCAATAGTGATTCCTGAGGGTGTAACAAAGTCATCTACATGTTCAAAGTCTAACCGTCTACGTGGTGGTGTATCTTGTAACGCATATTCTTCATCTTCCATGCGTGGTGGTGTATCCTGTAACGCATATTCTTCATCTTCCATGCGTGGTGGACGTATGTATGGATACTATGACATGTTAGGTTTCGGATGTGCAAACAACAATACTGATCACAAGGTTGTTGTCCTAATCAAATGCGTGAAAAGCAAGCAACACTACGTTTATGTCTACACTCTAAAGGCGAATTTGTGGTCAGAGAGTCGGTCCAAGCCCGATGGTGATTGGTCTCGTGGTTTTTCTTATGGGACTTATTTCAATGGGGCTTGCCATTTGGTAGGTACAATCTCTCAGACGTACTCAATTTTGTGCTTCGATTTTGAAGCTGAGATATTTCATACCATGGATATGCCGTCCGATTTTTGGGTGTATCATTCAAGTTTACATCAATTCGGGACATTTGTTTACAGGCGCATGCTCGCTTTATGGGATATTTGTATATTTCCTTGTGAATTTAGATTATGGGTTATGAAAGAGTACAAGAACTCGAAATCTTGGGTGATTTTGCAAAGAGTAGCGCCAATTGCCAGCAGCAGTAGCACCCCTTATTTCCACCCCTCTCGAATATTCGGTTCGGACATGGATGGTCGATTGTTGTATTATTCGGACCACTTTGACGGCGAGGTGATAGTTTATAACCTTAAAACTACACAGGTTGAGGAATTACAAACCAATGAAACGACCAATGTTTCAGATAAATCAAAATTGACCAACAATTACCAACTAGCTCCATATGAGGATAGCTTGTTTTTACTCTAGAAACAATAATACATGTTTCGTTTCATGTTATTACAAATCTAATTGAATAATTGTTATACAAGAAGTTGACAGTACATATGTATATTGTGTCGTCCATACATGTTATGGATAGTTACATACTAAGGCCCTGTTTGATAGGACTGCATCTTTCTGAACTGAACTGAACTGAAGTGATTTGAATGACTCTGAATTGATTTAGTCTGGTATGACCTGATCTGATCTGAATGTGTTGAAATTTTAATTGAATTTCAATGAATTAGTATCAAATATAGACCAAATACATTGATAGAAATTTGAACTTTTCTTATCTGATCTGATCTGATTTGAATAACTCTAATTTGATTTGATTTGAATGATTCTGAACTGATCTGAATACTAATTTTATTAAGTCCTATCAAACAGCGCCTAAGTCGTTGATAGCATTTCACACGTTACAATATCCGATTAACCACGTTGTTGCGTCATACATACTCTTATCAATTTTTTGATATTCATGTTATGAACAAAAAAAATCAGCACACTCCCAATTTATTCCTTTTTTTTGTGTGTGTGCGCGCGCGCACTTGTGCGGTTAAGTTGTGACAGAAAGCTAAGTGCCGGGTAAAATTCCTCTGTGTTAGTTGTACTTGAGCTTGTGGTGTTCCTCAAGCTAGACTAGGCAAAACTGATTTATACCCAAAACATGTGATTTGAATGACCTCGCCTGCACATCGACCCAAAACAAATGAAGTCACCAACTAGATTTGACTCGAAACCCAAAGTATTCTCATTTAATCTAAAACTAGTTTGCATGGCCGTGCCACGCTCGGGCTTGTCTATTTATAATGTTTATACTCGTTTTGTAAAAATGACAGCATGTTTTATCGTTGTTCTAATTTTACAGTACTATAATCAACTTTTATCCCCCGTCATATTTTATTATTATATAGTTTTACTCATTCATCGTATTATCATATTTCCACTTTTATGTCACCCATTTTACAGTTTCAATCCCATTATCTCGTCACATGTTACATTATGTCATTCTACTATTCCGTCACCCGTTATATCACATCATATTCAAATTTATTACCATAAATTAGCCAACCGCCATAATATTATCTCTTATATCTCATATTATAAACTAAATTACCATATTTATTATTTCCATAAATTAGCTAATATGATAATTTATTACTATATGTTAATCAATAATTGTATTTTAATACTATTTTTATGCTCTATCCAATTAATGTATGCCAAGTGTCAACTTAGGAAAGACTTGGTTTCAGGTTTTAATATATAGTATTAGATTGACCCAATAATATTAACTTGAAATAAACTGAACCGACGTATGAAATGACTCAATCACTCAAATCACAATTATCATTTCTCAATTAGTAGTCGACATACTTAAGAAACTTCAAGCTAAGAGACGTAATTATGACCAAATTACCAATTTACCGATTCAATCCAAACTTTATTTTAAAAACCACCCGAAATAACCCGATTTGGAACAATGGTAATCAAATTGATCTGATACAAAAATCCTCCGAAATTGAGCAAACCCGAACTGGAACAAAAACCGCATGTAGGCATGTATGCAAAAAGGCGAAACCCTAGCCCCCAGGGCCCCCACCGCCCAACCCGACGAGCATCGTGGAGGAGGAAGTCATGGTACTCAGCGGCCTCCTAGATGGTGGGCCCCCCTTTATGCGCACAAGGAACCACCCCCCACATTGGAAGGATGAAATTCCCACACTGCGGCAAGGTTTGAACCCGGGACGTTTGCAACCCCTTCACCATCCGAGTACCAACTGAGCTACACCCATGCGGGTGCATGTAGGCATGTAGCTATCAAGTAATATTATCGTTTTGAAATTGACCCGATCTGAAGTGACCCAAACGGACTCTGATTCCGACAACCCGTTTGCAAGGTTTAGCCCTAGTTGTGTATAACTCGTCCTCCATTATCTCCCGTTTCTTTCTTTCTTATTGATCATATCATCTGCGATCATCATGGGCCGCATACATAATAATTGTCATCATATTCACATACCAGAAGAGTTGATCATCAATATCCTTTCAAGATTACCCTCAGATTCATTGTTACGACTCCGATGCGTGTGCAGATCATGGCACGCTCTGATCACCCATGACCATGATTTTCACATGCTTCATCTACACAACTTCAATTCGACGAACAAAGCCTTTCGGCGATGGATTTGCCTCCAACAAAACCGCTCATGGCGCTCAACTCGTTCTAATCATGGCCAACTATTATACCAGGTTGATGAATCGTTTTCGTTTGTGAATAAAGTCAACGATTTTGGTTTTTACATGAATAAAGGCCGCTCGTGCAACGGATTGATATGTTACGCTAATCTTACGATATTTGATTTGTGGAATCCTTCTACAAGAATACTTAAGACGGTCGACTTACCAATTTTCGACTATTGTAGTTATTTCCACTATGATTTGTTCGGTTTTGGATTTTCAAACAACGATAGAAATCACAAGGTTGTCATAATCAGATCCACGAGGAAATACGATCGACGCTCTAAACACACGGCATACGTTCGTGTCTACTCTTTAATGACCAATTCTTGGTCCGACATTCGATCCAAGCCCGATGCTGCTTGGAAATGTTCCATGACCAATCGTCATGGGACTTATTCCAACGGTGCTTGCCATTGGCTGGCCGATAGCCAGTCGTCCTCGAGACGTCAAATTTTATGCTTCGATTTTGACGATGAAAATTTTCGATGCATGGATATCCCGTCTGATTATTGTGCAAATGATCATCATAAGTTGGAATTCTTTGTTTATAAAGACATGCTCGCTTTATGGGATCATTGTACATATGCTTGCTCTAGACTGCCTAGACATTCGACCGATAGAATATGGGTTATGAAAGAGTACGGGAACTCGATTTCTTGGGCCCCATTAATCACAATTTACAGCGTCGCTTTCAAGCCTCTCCATATATTCGGTTCAGCCAAAGATGGCCGATTACTGTATTCACGGTATGACGACGAATCATTGATGGCTTATGACATTGAAACTAGAAAGGTAGAGGAATTAGAAATGAACAATGTTCTGCAGTTAGTTCCGTATGATGATAGCCTGTTTTTACTCTGAGAAGATTACATATTTCGCTTAGTTTCGTTACAAATTATGTTATAAATTGTTATGTTACTTATATATGCAAAAACTTCATGCGATTATTACTCTTCCCTGATACTTGTAAATATGTAATGCTTGATTTCGGATTGTTTACTGGGATCTGATCTGTTCGGATTAATTACTGCTGGAGAATGATATTAATGACCGTAAGCAGCCTTGAGGAGCCGGGAAGATAACAACATGACTGATGTATGTTTGAATCAGATAGTTTTTATGTTATGATAAAGCACGATCGGGCCTGGGCCGCACCCGCACGAAGGAGAGAGAGTCCACGTCATAATCCCAAGAAGGTTCCATCCTAAAATCAATTGGCAATAGGTGGAGTAACTCCTTGGTTTATAAACATATCAAATCTCTCCTCTTTTTCCAATATGGGACACTCACAGGTGGAGCTCACTCTAACACTCCCCCTCACGTGTGAGTTCCCTTATTACTCAGCAGACTGGGCTTGGGGCTAAGCGGGGCTCTTCTAGCAATCTTCGGTTCCCACATCTCTTGCCCATTTGCGCAGACTGGACCTTCACAAGCTCATCGGGGCTCTTCTAACTCTCTTCGGTGGCATCGCAAACCGGAGTTGTCCTAGCTCTCTTCGGTTGCGTAAACTTGATCCATCTGCAACGGCCCAGTTCATCATCTAGAGTCCCAGGTCTTTAACCATGGGCTCTGATACCACTTATTGCGGCAAAGCAAAGCAAAACAGATTGGAAGAGATGAAGATTTTCATTAATTAAAATAACAGAAGTACAATCAACTTAAATAAAATTTGGAAACTTAAACTGACGCCTAAAAATAATCCCATGATCTTAGGCACTAAACCACTAACTAAAAAACATCCCACTACTTAGTTATTGACTTTTAAGAATACTCCAACAACCTAATACTTCAACTAAGTAAACAACAATCCTAAAATATAGAAGATATTTTGAATCAATTTTCAACAAGGTTTCGGTGTTCGCTCTTAGTTTTTTGGATGATCATAGGAGTTTATATGTACACGATAGCAAAATTGTCTATAGCATAATCAAGTGTGGTAAACTAAAGAGGACATGCCATAAAAAATATGATTGTGTAATAAATCTAACGTATTTGCAGTAAATTTATGACATTGTTAGTAAATTTATGGTTCAAAGTTCATACTCCCTCCTACCCAAAGAGATTTTCCTGTATGTCGATTCACTATGATTTTCCTCTTTTGAAACTTACCCGATATGGCAAATTTTTTTGACGTTTTTACCCTTACTAATTTTTCTGATTTTTCTTTAATCTTCTATTAGCCCACTAACAACTCCCTCCATCCACTAACAACATCCTCCAAAATCTAATTACCCCCACCCAAATCCAACCCAATAACAAAACCCAACCCAATTCAAACCCCATTTCATTTCTACCCCAAACCCAAACTCAATCCCTAATTTTTTAATTCTGATGATCAAAAACCCTAACTCCTTCTCTTGATCTTCGTCTCCCTCTCACTCCTCATTTATCTGATGAACTCAAAACCCTAACTCGCTCTCTCTCTCTCTTTGTCTCCCTCTCACTCTTCCTCTTCATTTCTCTGATGAACTCAAAACCCTAATCCCTCTATCTCTCTTCGTCTCCCTCTCAAGATCTTCAATTCTCTCTTCTCTCTTCTCACAAATCTACTCATATGTCTTCCTTCGACCTTTCTCTCTTTAGTTCTCATCCTCTCTTCGTCTCCTCACTATGATTAGATCTTGTTTCGACCTTTCGATCTGTAGATTTGACCCTCTCTTCTCTATTTCTCCCCTTTTTTACCATAAAAAATGGAGGATTCGTCATGGCCTTATCAATATTGGTCATTCGTTCCAGAGACACAACTGAAAGAAGAAGAAGAGAAGGAGATCTGCGATGGTCGACTCTTTGCCGGTACCTCTGACATTTCTGTCCTTGTTGACGACGAGTACTTCGATCGGGTTGATGGGTTGATCATCCTGGACTCTGTGGATGATACAGAGTCTATTGATACGAAGAAAAGGCGTAGAGAATCTGATGCGAAATGGAATTTAAGGGTTGAGATGTCTAAAGCCCAATATAAATGGGATCGTGAGTTGTCTGAAGAGAAAGCTCGGTGGGAACGATAGCATATTGCAATGATCATGAGCCATATGGGTTGTGGTATAATCTAAACCTTGTGTAATTAATTTTTTTTTGCTTGAATCTGTGATTGGGGTAATTGCATGTGCTTCGATCTGTTTTTTTTTTTTTTTTTTGTGATTTTTGGGCGTAATTAACCTTGATTCATTTTTTTTTTGGTCTTAAATATGTGTTTGGGGTAATTGCATATGCTTCGATCTGTTTATTTTTGTGATTTTTGGGCGTAATTAACCTTGATTCTTTTTTTTTTTTTTTTTTTGAATCTGTGATTGGGGTAATTGCATGTGTTTCGATCTTTTTTTTTTTGGGATTTTTGGGCGTAATTAATCTTGATTCATTTTGCTTATTGGTTGAATCTGTGATTGGGGTAATTTTTATGGCGTAAATCTCTGTTTTTTGTGATTTTTGGGCGTAATTAGCCTTGATTCATTTTGCTAATTGGTTGAATCTATGATTGGGGTAATTTCTTTTGCGTAAATATCTGTTTTTTGTGTCGTGATGGGTGTAATTAGCCTTGATACATTTTTTTTTATTGCTTGAATCTGTCATTGGGGTAATTTCTATTGCGTAGATCTCTCTTTTTTGTGATTTTTTGGCGTAATTGACCTTGATTCATTTTTATACTATTGATTTGTAGATGGAGGGAGTATGGGTTAATTGAGTTCTTGAGTGTAACTAGCAAGTCAGTGATAATTTTTGAGACTTGCATTGTAGTTACATTATTTTGACCTTATTTGCTACATTTACGAATTGATCGAAACCTCTTTGAAACTAGCCACCTACATGTGTAAATGGAGGCACTTTAGATGCCACCTGACACATGGTATGGAGGCTTGTGTTTAATAAGGCTCTTAATTCATAAGTGTAACTACAACTCTATGAGGAGTGTTATTTACATCTCAGAGTTGTTTGATTTTTTGGTTTGATTTTTTGGCTCAATTTAAATGCTTCAAATGATGATGATAGTACTAAAAACATAAACACATTGCGTTTGATATTAAACATAAAGGACTTGGGTTTATATTACATTCAAAATGTTTACAAAATTTATGTGTGATTTAAGTGTTTACAAACTAAACATGAGCATTCAAAATTATTTACTACTTAGTTTATGAATGAAACACAATCACACACTACATAC
The DNA here is from genome assembly GCA_963680865.1 of Spergularia marina. Taxonomy (NCBI): domain Eukaryota; kingdom Viridiplantae; phylum Streptophyta; class Magnoliopsida; order Caryophyllales; family Caryophyllaceae; genus Spergularia; species Spergularia marina. The sequence goes on along the minus strand of OY804545.1, from coordinate 5,246,338 downwards.
TGATTTAAGTCGTCATTGCATTTGGAAAATCAATACCAAGTTCTGCCATGATTTCCCCCAAATTGTTTGTTTTTCCGACAATGATCAAAGTTTGAATGCATTCTTTCACAACATCCTCACTTACGGTCAAATTTCTAGTGAGTAATCCTTACCTTTGTAGTACAGTCTTCTTTAGATGTGGTAGTGAGTAGTCATTGTGGGCACCTCTTTTCATGACCTCAGTCATGACACCTTGCAAACTTAGCCATACATTGTCTAATGTAGCCGGATCAAGGTCTTTAAAAGCTTGTTTCACATTCTTGATCAACTCGGATATTGTCTTCGATGGTTCTTTGTCTTGAAAAGATTGAATTGAGTTAAAGAAACCCAAGTCCAAAATGTTTAAATCAAGGCTTTGTGCTGGTTGTTGAGTCAATGTGATATTAAATCCGTCTGATGTTGCATGAGCCACAAAATCTTGATCGTCACCTCTTATGTGAGGAGGTGCATTGTCTTGTTGAATATGAATGTCTTTGCTTGCCCATGATGGCCATTTTGCTTTGATAACTGGAATAACTTTGTTGATGAGCATTGTCTTTGTCACAATTTTGTTGATATTCTCAATGGATTTCAAGACAATAGTACCTGCTGGCCTATGTATTGAGTTTCTGATTGCTGGTCTTTTAATAACAAAGGGCCAAATGCCAATTTTACCATCGAAAATGCACTCACCATCCGGTGCGTACCTCGGTCTTGCTACTGCTGCCATAAACATAACCTTAGGGATATACCTCTTGCTTTGTGTGCTTCTAACTGGTTCTTCTTCCCCCTGTGTAAGTATCATTCTTTGTTTGATCTTAGTCATAAAGAACCATTTCTCATCAATATGGAGATCATTATCTTGTGATCGAAACTTGATTGCATTTAGAAGTTGATCAAATAACAATATAGACATGATAAAGTTGAGACGAAGATACTTGTTGTCACTTGAGAACGACGACTTAATAGTATTAGTGTGCCACCCCAATTCTCCCTTTGTAATCCATCTTTGACATGTGGAATAACTTATGTCAATTGCAAATGATAGTCTCGTTATTGTGCATCTTTTCAATTGTGGAAGCAACTCGATAACTTGCATCGGTATAACTAGCTTATTCCTGCCTTTTTTGCCTTTGATTAAGCTATTCACATTGATTGGAAGACTCAAAGCTTTGTTTTGCTTGTTACGCCTTTGGAGATTTCCGATTGTTTTTGTTGTGACGTTATATTTTGCTGCAATCTCCTTTACTTTGCCACGATTGGGTTTCCCATTTTTGGAGTTCTCTAATAAAAAACAATGTATTTCAAGTCTTTGAGCATTGGTGAGATTCTTTTTGGCAGGTATACTTTGATTTCCCTTGTGATTCTCGAATAAAACTTGTGCTACTAACCTTGTGATTCCCTTGAATGCAAATAAGATAGGATGGAAGCCTCCTGTAGAAGAAGAAGAAGCAGCAGCAGCAGACCCCCACCACGCAGCAGACCACACCACGAGCAGACCAGAAGCAGTCCGAAACCGAGCAGGAGCAGCATCAGCAGCAACACCGAGCACGAGCACGAAAACGGAAATGAATCCTAGTTTTTTTTTTTTTTTTTTTTTTTTTTTTTATGGAAATGGAGTGATATTTTCTCCTTTCCTCTAAAATCTCAGATATTTTGTGTGAGATTTGTGTATGTAAAGTTGTGAATTAGGATATGTATAAGAATGGTTTATGAAGATCCACAATTAGTTTCAACATTTCTAAATGGAGTGATATTTTCTCCTTTCCTCTAAAACTCCTTTCGAAAGTGTTTCAACATTTCTACATGGTTCACAACGTTTTTGAAATGTTATGGCGCGCACAAGACGGTTACTGGATGACGATTCATGTTAGCCGAACGCAAATCATTTTGGGAATAAGACTTGAATGTTGTTAGTAAATTAAATTTATGAGATTGGTAGTAAAATCAACATTGTTACGGATCTATCTATAGAAAGAAATTTGAATTGATTTAATTCCAAGATCAAGGACCCTTAATTGGCTATCTATCTTTCCTTATAATCCATCATTTGTCAAATTATACAACAAAATTTACTACATTTTTAATTAATTTTACTACAAATTAGCCATAGACACTTTTTTTACTTGTCTATATATAGACTCCTAATATTCTCGTTGTTTTTTTAACGGTAAGTGGGGTCCCTCAGCTTGGGCTTCCTAGTGGCAGGATACAATGCAACTGATGATTAGGAGAGAGGTAAGGAGATCCTCCTTAAAAGAAGATGAGAATCGAACTCGGGTACCTAGTGTGGAAGGACAAAGCCTCTCCCACTAGGGTACCTAGGGTGTTCGTTCTGGGTTACATCTCTGTATTGTAGTTCTATTTTCTCGTTTGTTTTTATAGGTAACCGAGTACTAGTGCACAAGTCACCCTGTAATGTTTAGGAGGGTGTTACGTTTTAATTAAACAATAAACACGTACATATATAGATCAGCAAATTATTAGTAGCAGCAGCAAATTAAAAAGTGAACAGCAGAACAGACTAATGATATATATCGATAAACTCCTGTATATAGATCAGGACATCAAAAAGTGCAGGGCAGCAGCAAAAAAAACAAAGGATGATTATTCGAAAGCCCACTGATTCTCCCTCCTGACCTCGGCTTCCTCTTCAGGAGTATAGTCGTTCTTGATGTTGAATGTCTTCCTGATCTCTTCAGGTGTCTTCCCTTTCATCATGTCAGCCACAGTCTGACAAGTCAAGTCCAACAGGCTCTTGATGTTGAGATAATTAGCAGCCAAGATTAGATCGAAAAGGGTATTATGGTCTACTTTCACAAATTTAGCATCCCAACTCTTGAGTCATCAGCAGCAGATAGGTTGGTCGACTCGCCTGAACCCTCCTTGTTAGCAGTAGCGTGTTTCTTACAGTACTCGATCACCTTTGCCAGGATCGTGCCGGTTACATTCGGAAGCGGGATTGCGTTGTCAGCGCAGTCATCCTCAATCATGTGCTTGATTGTTTGAGATTCGACCGCCACTGATTCCTCCACCTCGAAATCCTCACCGTCGGATGATTTCAGAAAGATCTTTTTTGTTGTTTCGTCCGCCATTATTATTGTTGATGAGTAATAAAACCTAATATAAGTTTCTTTGTTCGAGCGAGAGAATTGTGAGAATTCTGTACTGTGGCTGCAAAGATAGTTGTTTATATAGTAAGCAGTAGAAATTCTAGAACTTTTCGGAAGGTGTTTTGGTTAAAAGTAATTCTTTGGTTGTTTTATTTTTGGTCGGTTTGCATTGGTAGATTTACCAAAACACTATGACAAAACATTCTTTCGACCTCAAAATTTTCGTCTTTCTGGATTCAATTTTATTTACTAGGGAACCCGAAAATTTCTAGAATAACCTTAACCAAGAGTAGATTACAACATGGTAAAAGTACAAATTTATCATGAAATTTCATTAGACAACGTAGTATACATATGTGTAGTACTTTTGTAAAAAATAAAACTAAAATAAAATAAGAAAGGATTCATATCAAATCACGCCTCGGGATAGCTAGCTAGTTGTATCTAAGGTGTGTTAAAAACTTGAACAACTTAATTAATAAACACTTGAGATACGACTTCTAAATTACCCGCTTCGATGCACGGGCTACCAAACTAGTCAAGATCAGATTCCAACGACCCGTTTGTCAAGTCTAACCCTAGTTGTATGAAAAGTCGCCCCCATCTCCCGGTTCGTTCCTGTTTCTCTTGTACGTCCAGAGAAATCTCCGAACAGAAAAATCAGCCTGTCTCTATCTCTCCGTTTTTGTCATCTGCAATTAATAGGGAAAATGGAAGGCGACGATATTACGAGATAATATCGAGAGATATTATGGAGTAATATGGTCAGCAATATTACCATACGAAGTTATGGTGATATCGTGCATATGTTAATATTGTTAATATGGTAAATTAGATTAACCTAGATTGTATTTAGGTAAATTGTATACCTTGGAGGTTAAGTTAGTACGAGTATATATACGATGTACAATTGATGAAATCAATGAGAGAAAACATGTACGATAGAGAAACCAGAGACGACTGAGAAACGTTTCGAATGAATTCCGCTGCGTGTGTTTCTCCCCATGAACTAGTTTCATGGTACCGACCGATCGACCCGAATTCCGTATATGGGGAGAAACACACGCAGCGGAATTCATTCGAAACGTTTCTCAGTCGTCTCTGGTTTCTCTATCGTACATGTTTTCTCTCATTGATTTCATCAATTGTACATCGTATATATACTCGTACTAACTTAACCTCCAAGGTATACAATTTACCTAAATACAATCTAGGTTAATCTAATTTACCATATTAACAATATTAACATATGCACGATATCACCATAACTTCGTATGGTAATATTGCTGACCATATTACTCCATAATATCTCTCGATATTATCTCGTAATATCGTCGCCTTCCATTTTCCCTATTAGCAATGGGCACGAACAATCATGACGTTCACATGCCACACTAGTTGATCATCAATATCCTTTCAAGACTACCCTCAGAGTCATTGTTACGACTCCGATGCGAGTTCAATCCAGCCTTTATATACGGTTCAACCACGAATGGTCCGATTACTGTATTCGCAAGATCGGGGTGGCGAATCACTGATGGCTTATGACATTGAAACTAAACAGGAAGAGGAATTAGTAACGAGCAATGTTGTGGTCTTAGTTCCAAACAAGGATAGTCTGTGTTTTACTCTGATAAGATTGCATGTTCGTTTTAATGTGTTTATTCCGTGTTACTCCCTCCCGTTCTGAATGATGTTTATGTTCCACCCACTTTCATTTTCCACTACATTTTAGCTCATACAAAAAATTTCGTGTTATTTCATCGTAGAACATTATATAGAACAGGAGGGAGTACAATAACTTACAAATTAGGATGATTGTTTTGCAAAACTTGTTTGCTACTGTCTACGGAGTAATTGTTTGTGGATAGATGTTCGAGATGGTGTGTCAGTGTGTGAACTAGCTAGCGATGATAAGCTCACTGTAATGTTTGTATAGAATCAATTCAAGAGGTGTCCGGGGTTCAATTCAATAGTTACCTGGAAGTCGGATCAGAGTGATCAGTACATAACAATGATGAAACTTTTTAGTGAAGCTGTTGCACACAAATTATTGTGCAACCCTTACTAATATATCAAAACTTCATCGAAAGACCAAAACTTGTTTATTTTTCGTGGTATGTAATGGCAACATGTAGATGATCTGACCCGTGGCGTTAATAACAATACTAATACCTCATACGGAGTACTACCCATCAATCATGATGGTCGTACTTAATCGATTGATTTATTTGCATAGAGTATATAATAATTTCAACTATTTTTACTTGGAACTAATTTTGCTGACCTTTTGTCCAAAAAAAAAAAAAAAAAAAATGTTGCTGAGAATGCTGACGTACTTGAACCAAGACAAAGTACAAAGATTAGGATCCAAAAGGTGACATCGTTGAATTCCACTTTCTTAGCCTGTTGAGCTGAAAGTTTGCACTAATAACATTCTTCATTTATAAGTTGGTAATTCTTGGGTGTAACAAAAGCCACCTAATGGATAAATTACACTTTTCTAACTTTGGTTCAACAACTAATTTAATTCCTCTCAAATTAAAGTTCACTTGCTACTCGTATAAATGTAAGGCCTCGATCATTAGCTATAACAAGTTTAAGGTAGGCTACATTATTTCTTGTAGCTAATCTATAATCATGCCAAGTTCTAAAATTCGCGACATGATCGAGCTCGATCTCGAGACTCGTGGTGCATTGCTAGAAGATGATCACAATGTATGGCAGATCACAATTCATCCTCTAAATGATGAGTATGGAACGGAATCATTCAAGGGTCGTGAGTTTTGGCATGCAAGACAGGCGTTTCTTAGAAGTTACCATTTTCGATCTCGTCGAGAAGAGAATAATAGCAAGAGATACAAGATCAAGAAATCAGTGAGGGAGTTCAGTGAGGTTGCCATGGAAATTTTATTGGATTATTGTCGTCGAAGCTTGGTGCGATTGAGAAAGTTTGGTGCTTATAAAAGTTATCGATTTAATTTTAGGTTCGCCCGCCCTCACTGTTTGTAAGGTGTTTTTATGTCATGAATCATTAAGGGTGTATCAAACCCAACAATTGATCATATTGTAGCCTTATATGTACATATACTCGATCATATATGTAACCAAGAGGGAGTACGTATGTAACTTGTAACTTGTAAATTGTAATGAAGGAATCAAAAGTTCAACGATCATTGGTGTACGGTATATTGTTCTAGTGTGAAATCATTCACAGCTTGAACAAGTGATACTGATTTCAATTCGGACAAAATTCAATATTTTGAGTTAACTAATGCGATAATGAGATGTACATGAAACTTGTAAAAAGTGATGGTATGTGAGTCTAGTCCAACGTACATGCTCCGTCATACCAATCTACAAGTTTCATGCAAGTATAGTGCTAATCCCCCACTGCCCCATATCTACGACTACGAGTACATCTAAAATTACTAGTTACCCGCTAACCATTACTAAAAAACGCTATACATCACATGTACCGTAGATATCCTTGAGTCCTGAGTTCATGATATTAATTATACGGAAAATTCACGTGGTGACCCTGAACTTTCCCAAATTGCACGTGGTGACCCAAGCTTTATCTTTGCGCACACGGTGACCCTGAACTATACACTTTGTGCACGTGATGACCCTATTTTCAAAATGCATTATAACGGTGTTAACTTTATCCATCATTAAGCTCTAATCCCCCCATTAACTAATTAGAATTATATTTTTACAATTATCTAATTCTAATAGACTAATACCAAAGTCCAAACCCAAATCCCTCCAATCCTCAGTCCCTCTCTCCTCTCCAAACAACAGCCCCTGCAACAACCCAAAATCACCGCTAAACACTCCCACCTTCCCGCGTCTTCTCCAATTGTACCACCCAAATCCGGATGCGTTGACCAAGAGTGGGGGCGACTGGCGAGGCGAGCAAAGCCGTTGATCCGTTACTGGCGGCGTTACAGGAGTCAAGGGTGGTGCTTGTTCAACAAGTTTTAAGCTTTCTCTCACCTCGTCATTCTTGTTGCGTTACAGGAATCTGGATAAGAGGATGAAGACGAGGCAGAAGAGGCGGGTTGTCAGCATCGGTGTCATTAAGTAATTGGCGTTGGCGTCATTCCCGGCAGGGTAATCGGCGCCGGTGATAGAGGATGGTTGTTGGGCTGGGGAGATGGGAGGAGAAAGAATTGGTGGGGATTAGTTTTGGGGGTTAAAGGTTATTAGTACAGAATTATCGATTGATGTTAATTAAATGAATTAATTAGAAATAAAGTTGCTTTCAACATTAATACTAACGGTGTTATAACAGTAAATCTGAAAATTTGAAAACAGGGTCACCACATGCACAAATTGCATAGTTCAGGGTCACCGTGTGCGCAAAGTTAAAATTTGGGTCACCACGTGCAATTTGGCAAAGTTTAGGGTCGCGACGTGAATTTTCCGTTAATTAGGCTATGTTTGGTATGCACAATAAGCTAGCTTATTTGGCCAAAGTAGCTTATTTGGCTAGTTTTTTAAGCTCTTTGACCGAATAAATTTGTTTGGTAACACCACTAGCTTAAATAATAAGCTAGCTTATTTAATAAGTTACCCCATGTAACTTATTTAAAATAAGCTAGCTTATCATAATTTTATTCCTAATTTACCCTCAATTAGTTGCTAAAATAAAATGAGATTAAAAATAAATAATGCATTTTTATGTAATTTTATATATATCAGCTCATATATCAGCTAATTCTGCCAAACACTCCTAATACTATCAGCTAAAAACTTTCAGCTATTATTTCAACTTTCAGCTACTATTTCAGCATTCAACTACTATTTCAGCGTTCAGCTACAATTTCAGCTAGTTTTACCAAACATAGCCTTATACTCCCTTTATTCGTCTATAAACTTCCTACTTTTTATTTTAGAATGTGCATCTTTAAACTTCTTAATTAGAATCTTTCCTTATTTGTACGTGTAAAGACCAAAATATCGCCAATTTATTTATTGAAAATGCAAGTGGGGCACATTCCTATGTTGTTATTTTTACACTAAGGCTATGTTTGGTATGCACAATAAGCTAGCTTATTCTGCCAGAGTAGCTTATTTGACTAGTTTTTAAGCTCGTTGACCAAATAAGTTGGTTTGGTAACACCACTAGCTTATTTAAGAAGTTACCCCATGTAACTTATTTAAAATAAGCTAGCTTATCATAATTTTATTCCTAATTTATCCTCAATTATTTACTAAAATAAAATGAGATTAAAAATAAATAATGCATTTCTATATAATTTTATATATAACAGCTCCTATATCAGCTAATTCTGCCAAACACTGCTAATACTATCAGCTAAAAACTTTGCAGCTATTATTTCAACTTTCAGCTACTATTTAAGCGTTCAGCTACTATTTCAGCTAGTTTTACCAAACATAGCCTAAGTGGACCCTAAACTCATTATTTACTTAATTTTTCTTAAAAACTGTGTTCCGACCCTACGCGTTTTTGTAACACCCCGGCTCATCGTTTGAGCCGAGAGTAGTCACCTATAGCAGCTTGTCAGGCTGTGGGCTGACCTCACAGACCAACACGGGTCCTTTCGGCGCATTTTGACCTCACTCATGCGCACCCTGGAAACTTCCCAAGAGGTCACTCATTCTGAAATTGCTCCCAGTCAAGCACGCTTAACTATGGAGTTCTTATCACATGGGATTGCTAAAAGGAAAGTCGATTTTGTTGGTATGATTAGCATTGTCAATCCTTTTAACCACCTCATATGAGCCCTTAATTTCTCATGAACCTTCTCTGAAACCCCTGAAATCTGGGGTATTACATTCACCCCCTCTTAAGAAAGCAACGTCCTCGTTGCGACTGGCAGTCAACCATAGTCTAGCTCCACGATCTTTCCCCCGCTAGGCTGCTAACCTGGGCTCTCCTGACCACAAGATCAACACGCGGTCGCAAGGTTGCTCTGATACCATTTGTAACACCCCGGCTCATCGTCTGAGCCGAAAGTAGTCACCTATGACAGCTTGCCAGGCTGTGGGCTGACCTCAAAGACCAACACGGGTCCTTTCGGCGCATTTTGATCTCACTCATGCGCACCCTGGGAAACTTTCCAGGAGGTCACCCATCCTGAAATTGCTCCCAGTCAAGCACGCTTAACTATGGAGTTCTTATCACATGAAATTCTTAAAAGGAAAGTCGACTTTATTGGTGTGAGTAGCATTGTCAATCATTTTAAGCACCTCATATGAGCCCCTAATTTCTCAGGAACCTTATCTGAAACCTCTGAAATTTGGGGTATTACATTTTTTGTAACACTACTGAATATGAAAAGTGGATTATGGAGTTGGTTTGTCCCACATTGGGAAATTAAGGCTCATATGATCAGTTTATAATAGTTTCCTACCATCATACTATCAATAAGGTCTTCATCTTTTAGATCGCGGAGAGGATATATGAGCCTAATAGGTGACTACCCATTTTATTGGGTTGTGTTATGACGTATGATGGATCGGGCTGTTACAGATGGTATCAGAGCAACCATGCGACCGCGTGCTGAGTGCTGGGGCGAGGCCCAGACCAGCCGTCTAGCGGGGGAGATCTTGGACTTGTGCTGATGTTGGTATGGTTTGGTTTAGGCGCAACGGGGACGTTGCGTTCTTTAAGAGGGGGAGTTTGTAACACTACTGAATATGAAAAGTGGATTATGGAGTTGGTTTGTCCCACATTGGGAAATTAAGGCTCATATGATCAGTTTATGATAGTTTCCTACCATCATACTACCAACAAGGTCTTCGCCTTTTAGATCGCGGAGAGGATATATGAGCCTAATAGGTTACTACCCGTCTTATTGGGTTGTGTTGTGACGTATGATGGATCGGGCTGTTATATTTTATAGGTAAACGAAATTAAAGGGAGTACTCCGTAGCTAGGAAGCACGGACACGTCATTCCAGTGTCGGAAACGGACACGGCACAACACGTGTTTGTCACGCCCAATAACTGTGTGTTCTTTTTATTTAATTTTAGGAAACAGACACAGTAGTTTTTAATTGGACACGAACCGAACACCGATCAGACACAGACCAGACACCTGACACGACACAACTACGTCGTTTTGACAAGTTTTTTTTTTTTTTAAAAAAACTATTTTTTCACTCTCCTATTCTAATTACAAGCAGATGATTCAACTACATGTCTTACTTCTATATATCTCCTTCTGCTTCCTATCTTCCTGCTCCGACCGGCTCTTCCACCTTCGACCGGTGCCGCCTCAACAGACTTCCTCCGACCAACGTCCACTAGCGGCCCACCTGCACCCGGCCGCACCAGCCCCACCTCTACCTACCTGTACATAGTACGCGTAATTGAATTTTTTTTTTTTTGCGTTCAAAGTAATTGTTAGTTTTGATTTTTTACCGTGTCCGTGTCCACTAATTTTCAAAGTGTCATTTCACATCTCCGTATCAGTATCATATCATGTACTCCCTCCGTCCCCCTTTAAACACCCTATTGTATTTTTCACTTGGATTAAGGTAGTTTTGTTTGTTTATTATTGTTGGAGATAATGGGTGGTTTGTTTATTATTGTTGGAGATAATGAGTTATTTGTTTATTATTGTTGGAGATAATGGGTGGTTTGTTTATTATTGTTGAAGATAGTGGGTGATTTATTTATTATTTTTAGAGATAATGAATTATTTGTTTATTATTTTTGGAGATAGGGGAGTGTAGATGTATGATGAAAACTTACCCCATTTAGTAAATTTTGAAATGAGGTGTTTAAATAAAGACACCCTAAAAAAGAAAGCGGGGTGTTTAAAGGGGTTCGGAGGGAGTATCTAAATCTGTATCGGAGCTCCGCAGTAGAAAATTAGAAATAGTGGGCACACCAAAACGCATTGAAGGTACTGTCATCTCCTAGACGTCCTGCATCTGATAATCTGATATGCTGAATGATACTAATCAATACGGAGTAGTACTATTCCATTCTTTTACAATATCTTATTCCTTGGGGAAAGTTCAAGCTGCAGAGCTATGACTCGTGACTTATGTAGTTATGAGCCTAATTTTATTATTTAATATAATATAATTTCTAATAAGTTTGACGAATCAACAGAAATCAGAGGGATTCAGGTTGTCCTATTGATAAGTAGCTTTCAGCTGCTTTGTCCACTTCATTCCCATTCTTCAAAATTTATTTCCCTTTGAATTCTTTACTACTCCTGCTAGCCTGCTAGTAATAATACTAGTATAATCCTAGTCTTCTGTTTGTGCTTTTTAAACAATTTAATGTGAAAAACAGTCCAAACACACTGCTAAGTGCTAACATGAATAATAAATACCCTGCATTGTATAGATAGTTATGGCAAATGTTGAAGGTATAAAATCTTTATAGGTGCTCAAATTAACCGTCTAAACTTTTGACTAAGTCGGTTGTCTAACAGCAAAAGTAATAAAAAGAATGGTTAATGTATTGTTGCGAATCCTAATGTATGGTTCGAGAATAGAAAGCGAAAGATCAAGATCTTTAGATTCTTAGAGCACATTTTAAGGTGACAAACTAACAATGACATAATTGAGAGAACATAATTATTATTGTTAAGTAAATTCATCATTATAACAATGAGCGAATCCTACAAGGGGTTACATGGTAATAAATCCAGAGTTAGTTAATCTAAATCCAGAGTTAGTTAATCTAAGCTTCTGAAGTTCTGATTGATATCTACAAACTTCATCATACATGCATTCAGGGCAACCAGAAGAAACTCAGCAATAGAACATTGAACTCTTTACATTGTCCCTAATTTTAGGCAGAGGAGTCGTCTTTACGGGACCAACTCGCGAAATTCTGGTAGAACTATCCTTGGACGAAAACAAGGATTCCGACTTCTCAAGGTACAATCTGCCTCTATATGCAGCAAGATGGGCATAATAAGCAGGGGGTACAATTGAAATCGGTTTGGTGCACCTAACAAATGTGAAACATAAGCTATAAACCAGCTTTTGGAACTCATCTGAACTGAACTTGCTTTCATCCCACAAGACATGGTAATGTGCAGGTCGGCTAGTTCCCTTGGCGCCCCAATGGCTGCAAAGATAGAAATCGAATTCCCGTGGATGAGTGATCACTGTATCCACGACTGTACCAGGAGGGACATTCTGATCAAAGAACTGCTGACAACGCGGATCATTTTCATCAGGGAACAACCGTGTATGGTGCCTCTTCTGAACAACAGCAAATGTAATCAGAGGTTTATAATCTGGGAATCTGTTACATCCTGCTCTTATTGATTGCAGCTCATCCTTCAGAACTTTGTAGAACTGAGTCTCGCTGACTCCATCTCGAAAGAAGATTATTCTGCAAGGAAAGCTCTTAACCTCTTGGTGAAACTCTGACAGAATTTCAGCAACCATTTCTCCAAGATCTTCGATGATCTCTTGGCGGTGCGTTTGGGACCGAATTCTTGAGACATACTTATTTGCTGCTGGCCAGTTCAGACTTCCAACAACAGCTGCAACACTAGGACTACAATCATCGAGTGGATGAGGATGAGTAACATCTGCTCCCATGAAGATTACAGGCTCATCGGGTCTAAGAAGACGAGGAATCTGAGAGGGCAATGAATTGAACAGTGCAACAGTGGATCCACCAACTTTGGCATTAATCTTAAGAGCCATATTTGCTAAGAATTGGGAACTCAACTTCTCAAGATTGGAGTATAAGCAGCACTGGCTTAAAACTCCAACTCGGGTTTCAGCAATTCTCTTCAAATCTGCATACCCTTTATGTTTCTTCTCCATTACGCACAGAAGTAGCTGTAGGTTGTTCGATGCAGCTCTTTTGATCTTACTCAGCTTGCTTTCTAACAAGGAAACATTATTAAGGACATGAATGGGCTCGAACTGTGGGGTAATGCTGGTGCATTTGTTAAGAAAAATGCCTAATTGCTCACACTTTACAGATAGCTGGCTTATGAATTTTGGAATGTGACCCTTCTGTTCAATGGTTCCACCAAAACTAATCAGCGCCCATTTCTCAATTCGTGTTCCTTCAACCACATGACCAGCCAAAAGGCTCCACTGGCGATCAGAACGAGAAGGAAGTACATTTCTTACAAACCCTCCATCCCCGAGCTTTAACTTTGGAGGCAGAAGAATTCTTCCACTCAATTGCGTCATTTCTCTAGAGACTTGTAGTTTAAACTCCTCCCCTTGATTGCCACTGAAACAAATTATACATTACATCACATTGCACATTTGCAACAAATAGCCACGGAAACTCTTGACAATAAGAACTACGTACCTTGTTGGTCCAACTGGTCCGTTCATGACCCCATTGATGATTTCTCTTCGTTCTCTTGGTCCTTGACTTCCCATCTTCATTATTCTTGCTGTTTGATCATCCGAGAGTTTACCAAGAAACTTCTGTCCATCACAAATCACGCAAAGCTCCATGGGGAGGTAGCACGGCTTACTCCTACTTATCTGTAAGCAAGGAAGATTTCTGTATTGTATCTCATAATCATACTGATCCTTGAAATAATCTAAAAGCTTCAGTTTGCTACCATCCCTGTCTTCAAACCAGAGCCTTTCAGTGATTTCCTCAGTCAAGCTATAAAACCGATATCTTTGAACTGTATCTCTATGAGAAACAAACAACCTAACATTCTTCAATTCCTTCTCAACTGCTTTCCTCTCCCTTGGTGTCAAACTTCGGTCTATCCTCTGAGGAAGATCTTGCAAAAACTTAAGCCGCTTTTGTAAATAGGGTATGACTCCAATACTCTCATGAAAGGCAGTCACAGAAAAGTCCACATTCAGAGCTAGGCCTTGTTGGGTTGGCCTAAGACTTTGGAAGAACCCTCTTAAACCAACAGCTCCTCCTCCTATTTCCTTAGCGCCTCCCATTGAGGTCGAATACAATGATCGGCCAGATGGAATGCATTTCTCATTAGGATTTTCCCTCAACACAACATCCAAAGCATGGAGATATTCTTGTGGAAGTGGCACCCATTCATCTCCATCTTTACTCAAGTACTTCCCCAAATCATTTCCATTCAATTTCGACACAAGATTAACACTGATCCTAAATAGCTTAGCCTTTCGCTCTACTTCTACTCGATCATTGCTCTCAAAACACGATTTACTTCTCGGAGTAACAGGCAGACTAACAAAGAATTCCAGCCTAGTTCCCTTAAATTCAACAGGACTATACAAATTCTTTCTACCATCAAAAGCAGCATTTGCACCACATAGCAAAGTTGAATTCTCCTCCATTAATTTCGTCTTAAGTAATCTAGCTACCTCCTTAGAAGGACTTGGTGACATTTCGACATTATAGTGGAAAATCGGCTGCAATTGATCGAATTTTACTCGAAAATGGTTGGCTAGGAGAGAAACAACCTGACCTTCCACTCCTCCAGAGTCTGGTCTCTTTGCAACTATTAATTCCTGGGTTGCAGTATCAGCACTAGAGTTCCTAATAGTTAGTGACTTAACTTGTTGCTGAAGCTCTTCATTAGCTGTTTGCATAAGTCATGGTTTTATCAGTACTTGAAAGTTGAAACTTATTACTACTCTAGTCAAAATGAGGACTTACATTATCATGATTGTGACCAATAACAACAATAACCCATTTTACTCGATAATTCTTTGAGTCGGCTCGGCTAACATGAATCGTCATCATACTTAACGAGGTTGTCATTAAGTAAAAACATACATTACTATTCTTGATTATCAAACTTAATTGAAGCCCATGCCATAAAAACAGGTAAAAGTAGTCGGACACTTCCAAGGATAAATATTTTTTTACACATTGAAAAGGGACACTACTTAATAAATTATTAAACAACCAACATCATAGGTAAACTAAAAAAAGTAAGAACAAAAAACATATAATGAAACAGTAGTGCAAAGTTCCACCACCATATCTATATTCAATCATTATTAAAATCTCCTAAAGCCATGCATCTTTTGATTCTTTTCACCTTTACTTAACAATCAAAATTATGTACTTACACTAAAAAAAAAAAACATCAATCTAAAAAGCTGAACCAACAACAAGAGCGGAAACCGTAATACAAAATGATTTGGGGTCGGCTAACACGAAACCTCGTTCCGAAACAAGAGAATAATAAACAGACAGTAGTGTTTAGTGTTTACCTTGGGAAACAGTCGAAGATGGGACCTTTATATCACCATGAGGTTTATTAGAAGGTTTATGAAAATGGGGTTTTCCCCTAAATCTCTGATTTTGTTGAACTGATGGTAATATTGGAGGAAGTGGAAGAATTCCTCTATTATTTTGCTGATTTTGGTGCTGAAAATTTTGGTTAAAATACCCAATAAATCTGTAAGTGTTATTATAATTATTACTATTATTATTACAGGGGTGCTGGTGCAAATGAAATGGGTTATAATGATAATTATTATAAGGAAGAATGGGATTATTATTGTATTGATAATGATGATTATTATTATTATTATTGTGATTAAATCTCTCTCTAAAACTCCCATTTTGAGGAACAAAGTTCCTATTTTTGTTGGAATGTTGTGTTTCTTCTTCCATTACTAAAAAAATTGTGAGTCTCAACTCTCAAGTTCTTGAGAAATAGAAAAATAGCATAAAGTTTTGATTTTTATGGGCAAATGAGTGAAAACTTAAAAAGGGTTTATATTTATTTATATAAATAAATAAAAAGTTTCAATAATAAAAACAGAACTGTTTAGAAAGAAAAAAAAGGGAGCAGAAGAGTGAAGAAGAAGGGATGCAGAGAAAGTGACTGGACTTGGGGAGAGTTAATATGGGAGTAGTAGAGTTCTTTGTGTCTTGTTCACAACTCACAAGGAAATATACTGAGGAGAGAGAAAATGAGAAGAAAGGGGGAAAAGGGGTAAAATGTCAAAGTGGAAGTATATGAGAATAAACTCTGTAGCACTTTTTCCCTTACATTTTGGCTTTTTGTGTGTTTATTATCAAGTCAAATGTTAATGGGAGTCTTGCACATAAAAGGATAGGGGAGTGGGAAAGTTGTAACAATGTCATTAGTAAAAGGGGAATGTAGGCTTCGTATGAACAGACAAATCAATCATATTATGTGAAAGGAAAGTTTGGGGTTTGAGAAAATGAACCATTGTGGTCGGGATGAACTTTGTGAGTAATTCCGAAAAATGTATGGTGTAAAGCGGTGTTACGCCATACCAGTATACCGCACCGGAAAATCAAACCCGTCTCTAGTTAAGAGACTAAGATAGTGAGTTTGGGGGTAATAGGGTAAAAGCGGGTTTATCTTTTGTGTGTCATAGTGTTGCACTGTGAAGTGTGTAGCACACGTGTAGTTTGGAGTAATAGTTTTTTGTGTAAATGCTGAACTGATGAGTAATGACTGACATTGCTTCATGAATGATAGAGGAACAGAAGGGACTATATTTACTGTTGGGGCCGGAGTTCCTGTTGTTTTAGCAATCTTCACTTGTACTTTGCAAATTTGCATCAATGCTCCTTATTCCTGTCCATCAATAATGCTTTATAGAGATCATTCATGTTGGGTGTCCTATGAATATCATGATTATTAACATTCTTCATTTATTCAATGTCAAGTACTTCATCCGCCTCACTCAATTGTTAATTTTTTTTTTCATGTTTGGTCATTCTACATATATTCTATATGATGTATGCTACTCAACACTCATACCAACACAAAGTGTGCTGAAATGACCCGTGTTAGTCGGTGGAGTCATCACACAGCCTGACAAGCTACCAAAGGGAGGAGCCAAGGGGGGCTTACCCCGGCTACGGCCTGCCCCAGGTTTGTGGAAAGTCTAAATTTTTTTGTGTATTTTTAGTATAAAACTAGTTAAAGTTTGGTAAATTGTAGTATTTGGCTCACCCCAACCTCGATAAATAAGTTTCGGCCGAGTTCAACTTTCGATCCTGGTTTCGCCACTGAAGCTACCATAGGTGAAACTTTCAGAGTGTTACACTTATGCTATTTTCTTTTAGATTACTTACCACTACTAAATTGCCAAAAGTCTCTCGAGAAAAACTTTTGGATACTAATAAATTACCATTTCCTATAGTTTCGACCAATCTAGAATCACCCAAAAGAAACAAAACCCAATCTTGGATATTAGAGAACCCGAAACATTCGATTCTCAAAATTTAATCCGATTGAAACCAAAGTTGCCGGGCAATAACACACTCACAGAAAAGATGAAGCTCGATTCCGAAAATGACTTGCATAAGAAACAACAAGTTTATATGTACTCTACTATAGAGTATATCATATTCGATTAGACTAGACGATTAGATTAAACCGAGCATGATTCCTCCAGTATCACTGTCGACGTACCAGAAGACTTGCTTCGCAATATCCTTTCGAGAGTACCTTCCAAGTCCCTGGTTCGATTCCAAGTCGTGTGCAAATCATGGTGTACTCTTATCAGACACGACGACTTCCGCACCCTTCATCACCACACCTTCAACTCAAACAAAGCTAATCGCCGTTGGTTTTGCCTGCACAATCGCGACTACGATAGTCGTCATCCTGCTAAGGAACCTTGCCTTTACGACGAGTCATTCACCACTGTAAACTGATATTTTTCGGGTTTGGGTTTACTCCACAGAGTAAAGACTAACGTTGTTGTTGTCAACAAACAACACGATGTTTACGTCTACTCCCTAAAGTCTGTTCCTTGGACCAGAGACGAGGATAAAGTACCCGAAAACATGACAGTTGATCTACAGCTGCTAGGCCGGCTACTGGTCCTTGGGGGAGGGAAATAGAAGTCGAGGCAGAGGGCAAACGGCTGTTCCACAATGGTTTTATTTATGATCCTAAGCATGAACAATGGAAGGAGTTACCAGCACGGTAGATTCGGTCTGTTGCCTCATACGACGAAAGCTTGCTTTTGCTAGTAACTTAAATACGAGTATACAACACATACTTATCTAGTAACTTAAAAATACATGCTTAACTATTCAGAATTCCTTAGCCATACAAGTATCTACTATGTACTTCACTATTCGGAAATCTTTTGTATGAATCCTTCTTCTCAACTTCAGTTACATGGCACACTTGTATTTTGCAGCAAACTACTGCTACTTGATAATTTGTATGGACAAATGTAAAAGTGCAATGGCAAACAAGCAACACCATTGCGAAACTCAGGAACTGCTACGAGATCCCCAACCATAATTTCACACAGTATATTGCGGCAGACAACATATGTTGAAAAAACAGGCAAGGTTGATTTCTGTATACCTCAAAAATCACTTCAGAGCATCCTTCCATGTCGAGACCGCCATAAGAATAAATCCACGGCACAATGCTGGTAAACTTGATGATCGTATATGCTATACAGCTAAAGCAGAAGAGAGAAGCGGATCTGTATGGTTATCAGAGTGATTGGGAGCTCTGAGACCATCAGAACCTGAGAACTGCTGTGGAGATAAAGCAGGATCCATATAGCTAGTAATCAGCTGATCAAAGAATTGGGGCATTTGGGGATCATTTGCGTCTTCTCTGTCCTTCCTTATCAGAGTCTGAAAACATGATACATTATTAGAAATCGTATGTGAAGACGAACAAAATTATTACCCATTCCCCAACAGAGGGGATACGGATGTGTGAAGGTCTAATAGTTAGGAAGAGTAAATATGTTTCCCTGCACAAGGTTTTTCCTCGACACCAAGACCTATACTCTACATCCAAGAAAAAGTTGAAAGAATCATGGACAAACTTTCACTTAAATCAGAAGCCATAGAGAAGCCAAATGTGAATAATTTGTTGCACGGTTCATAGACTAGTCCTGAAGCAGAGATGAACCGAAAATCTAAACTCAGGCAAATCTCAGCACCTCTTTTCGGAAGGAGTGAGCATCTGCCAAGTGCAAAGTTTACATATACCATTTCACCATATTTTCCAACTGAAGCAAAATTGGAAGGTATATCAGCTGGAATGTTGAAAGGTTAACCCCTTCATGAAGACATACATTACCACCTATAATAAAGTGGTCAGATCAACTTCTGAGGAATTGTGAAAGTTTTTTTTTTTTTTTTTTTTTTGTACAAGTTCCAGAGTGTTGATTCTAACTATAATGATCATAATGATATATGGCCATATGGGTTTACAAGTCATTGAAAAGATCAAGAAACAGAACATTGTGTGAGTCATTCTGATAAGTAACAGATTGCTACAGGTCGAACAACTAGAATCCATCCAGTTTAACAAAGTTAAATTAAATTCCAAAAAGTTCTTATTCTGAATATTAACATGGTGTAACACGGTTTGCATACCTCGGCAGAATAGGCAGTAAAATTCGGTAGGAAACGTTTCCTGCAGTATTCATTAAACAGAAGTGTCAATATTGGTAGAGGAAGTACTAATGTGGATGCCAACCGGAGCTTCTTCAGAGTTAAGATGCCTAGAGCAATAGCGTGCATCAACACCAGAGAAAATATCATGGAATTATGTACAATAGGCCAAAACTTCCCAGCAGTTTCGAACTTTGGGGCATATACATTTATAAGCTGCAACCAAAGAGAAAAAAACCAAAGTTAAATCAGGGTGACATATCAAAAAGATTAGAGGCAACGGGGCATCACCCGTTGTCAGAACAACATAACGCAAGGAGAAAAGCATGTATAAATTGGGACGGAAAGAGTTTAGCAAGCTATGAATAAAACATAAACAATTAGCGAGTACATCTGACTGGATCATGGATACACATTTTGCAGTCATCTGCAGCTGAAAAAATTACAGCTACATTTTCACATGGCAAGCATCTTCAATCCAACGTATGGTATATAATCACTCGTAGCTACTGTATGAACTAGCTTAATAATCACTTTCTTCAGCAGTTGGAGATTGACTACACCGGAAGATA
Organism: Spergularia marina; assembly: GCA_963680865.1. NCBI lineage: Eukaryota > Viridiplantae > Streptophyta > Magnoliopsida > Caryophyllales > Caryophyllaceae > Spergularia > Spergularia marina. The sequence continues at coordinate 5,226,342 of OY804545.1, read as the reverse complement.
AGTATTTAACCTGTTGGATTGTCAACTAACAGAACCTTTGCCTTATAAGCCATAGGACTTACCCATCCATTGCCCAATGTTTTTGGCCTTTTGGGATGAAACTCCTTTGGGCTAGTCAAGTAGACTGTCTCTCCTAAGAGTGGCAGCGGCCATAGTCCATCTTACGGAATTTTATTACAACAAATAAGAATTATGTTGGTTATATACTAAAACGTGAAGGACATAGAAAAGAATTCAAGTTATACCTGATTTTTAAAAATTATGTACGCAAGGCAGAAGTAGACCAACAAAAACGGCAACATCAAGGGGGCTAGGAAGAAATATGTTATCCCCAAAAGCCCAAAAAAAAGAATCTTGGGGATGTCCCTATGATAAAGAATATACGGAACTTTGAAGTCATCGGCATTTTTTTTAGAGCAGCAGCAGCACTTTTGAAATAAGCTTTGGATAAATTCAATAACACGGAAGAGATCTGATGAGGTGCTGGTCCATCCCAAGGTGACAACGTAAGCAATAAAGAAAGATGCCTAAAGAGAAACGAACAAAAACATTAGGAAGTCATAAACATAGATACTTGAAAGTATGAACATGACATGGCTCTTTATGGTGAAGAATTTCAACAAGCCTCATGGTGTTATTACCTGAGCCGGGACAGCAACTGCTAAACGTGATGGAATGTTTTTGAGATCAAGGAGATCAGTAAGCTGAGTAAAAATAGACCCAGATAGTGCATTTGCAAAAAAGACATTCCAAATGAAGAACCAAAGGAACTTGTCACATGCGCTTCTTTGTATCTCACTGTGAGAGACATGTCCTTGAATTGACGAAAGGAACTCCATTACAGGAGGTACCAATCTTAAAAACATCTGGAGGATTAGATTGGGAAGATATCCTGTGACAATTTGACTGATGTATTTCCTGTATGAACACAGACAGAACTTGTTAAATGAACAAGACGAAGGAAAAGACAGCCCTTATGGTTCTACGTAAAATCACAAGAGCAACCATGTATCCCAATTCACAAGCATCAGCTAAGACCTTTTTTTAAAAAAAAAGGGAAGAAGCTAAACATGAAACAGTCAATTTTTGAAAATAAAAATAAGACATCACAATCAGTTTCGCTTCTGAAAAAAACAGAACCCTAATTTAATGAGAATACAGCAAAGACTGATTTCTAGTTGAAATCATGTATCCAAATCAGGGGGCCACTCTCCTCACCTCCATTTCCTTCGACGTCCCGTTATCTTACAAGCTATGACTATGTGATACTTGGAATTTTTCATAGTTTAACAAGATCATCAATTGTAAAAATTATATTGATGACTAGTCAAGCCATCGAGTTAATACACTTACTTTGATAAAATACTTTGAAGGAAGGGGAACCAAACCTCCAGTTGAGACAGGTTCGTGAGACCTTGCACAAGCACAACTGGTAATATAAAAAGAACCGTCACAAGAATGTATGTCACTATGATCACCACTCTGGAAACCCATTTTTTCAAGAATGATGAATGGAAAATGGGCCAGTATACATCATTAGGATCTGGAGCTTGTTCCGTAATCCAATCCGTTGGCTTCTCAGATTGTTGCAAGTGTGAAACAACCGTAGCACCATAACGAGATCTGAAGAATACAAAAGCAGACCGAACTTCCTTCACAATTTTCAGAACACACAAGGGAAAACAAGTAATCAGTATGTAACACATCTTGAATTTAGTATCTCTATGGAGCACCAAACAAATTCACAAAAACAAGGTCAAATGTAGTCACGATAGTAAAGTGAAAGCAAAACCAGTTTAATTTCGGTGCCTTCTTTCATTAAAATTCACAGTAGATGTGCAATGCTGCATGCAGAATAATCTTGAAGCTAACGAACGATAATGCAGCCACCCTTGATATGTAATTCAGCCACTATCTATAAGTCTCTAAGGAAGGATTGTATCATTTGTAATTTTGTATCATGTAGGGGTGTAAACAAGCCGAACCAAGCCCGAGCTTTGGGTGTTCGGGCTCGGCTCGGTATTGCTATATCCGAGCTCGGGCTCGGCGAGCTCGCTAGACCCAAGCTCGGGTTTGGGCTAGTTAAAGCTCGGGCTCGGTTCAGGCACGGTCCCCAAGCTCGTTTTTTCTTAGGTTTCGGAATTATCAAAACATTTACTCGTAATAAATCAACGATATTTAATATGCAGTTTAGGGATCACAAAAAAAAAAAAAAAAAAAACAAGATGAAATGTCAAGAGATCATAAATTAGAATTCATTTTACTATTGGTTTCACAAAGAGAGAAGAAGCTTAATCTCACATCGGATACGTGTTATGGTATACTTAGTCGCTTGCTTTCCTAAGACATTTCAATGTTAATCTTAAATCTTCGGAATTTCATTTACTATCAACCTATAATCTTATATTCCTATAACAATAAAAAAATACAAAATATTTTTTTTAATGAAAAACGAGCTTGCGAGCTTTAACAAGCCGAGCACCATGGGGCTCGGGCTCGGCTCGTTTTGACTCGAGCTCGGCTCAGGCTCGGGCTCAAGCTCGGTCAATCCGAGCACGAGCCGAGCTTTGACCGAACCGAACCCGAGGGCTTGGCGAGTAAGCTTGGCTTGTTTACACCCCTATTTGTATGTCTTAAATGTAATTCAGGTCAATAATACAGATAAAGACATTACAGATTACAAGAGACATCAGAGGAAATTCAGCTGAGGTGCCAAACTAATAGTAACTTCGGACAAAGGCCCACGTATCCACAGTCAAACAAGTATATGAAACCATGTCAACTGAGCTATCCAAAGCTTGTTGCTCATTCAGCCTAAAAGGAAGAGTCTTGGTAAGAAATACCCTTATGTGTGCAAATAAAAAATCTGAGAAGAAACGCTTATGTTCAACAACCCTTACTCAAAGCCCTGAGAAGACAAGCATTGGCAACCTGTTCTGAGAAAAGTTCGACCAATGGCTCAGTTGCAATCTAAATGAACGTAAATGAAAACGAAGCCGAAGCTCGCCCATTAATGAGCTATGCGCCTATGCTTGAGAAGAGAAGGGCTCCGCTGTGCGACTTTGTGAACAAGTTTGTTTTTTGATTGTTTTCTAAACTCACTTAAATTCGAAAATAGCTTGAATGGAAACTTTTTCTACGGAGCTTTTTTCGAGAACATGTTTATCGAGAACTAACTTCATCATGCCATAAATATGATGCTCTTAAGACCAAACCCCTTGATCAATCCTCAAATAATGAGATCTGTAAACAAGGGAAGCTCAAGCATGGGAAGTCGGATGCTTGAGCCAAATCAAAAGGAAGACAGCTAAGAAAAAGCAGCTAAGCGCTGGGTGTGTAAATGTTTATTTCTAGAAATGAAAACTGTATAAATAAAGATACAAGAGTGAAGGATGAGAAATCCTCCAGAAATTTAGAGTAAAATAAAGGTTCCCTCAATTATGTTGCAAAATGAAGATAAAAAAAATCCTTAAAAGAACCAGCACGCTTAGCCCATAAGGACACAAACTAAATAATTCTACCCCAAAGGTAATCAAGAGGGTGAGGAACTCCTGGGAAGATGTGGGAATTTTTTTCCGGAAAAAGGCACCGAAGGCTTCCTTTCCTTACATGTACGGTTAACAGCAACAACAACAGCATTATCAACCAATGCCTCAAAGGCTCCCACCTTGGCGAACTAAGAGAGGGTGAGAGAGGTATGATGCAGCCTTAAGCCTATGTTGAAATGTTGAATTCATGAAGAGGCTGTTTATAGATGATCCAAAATGAAAGCTGCTTCTAGATGCATCAACAGATTGCTACTTAACAATATAAAAAGGACACAGTTTATCACAGGCAATGACGATAAACAGCAAAGAGGGGGAAAAAGGCACAGCTTTTTCATCAAAACATCTGTAGATCCCACTGTGAGAAGCTAATGTGTTTTAATCTTGTAAAGCAGATATCGTGTTAAGTGTAGGGGGCAAGCCTTCCCTTGTCATTTTTTTTACAAGAGGCTGCTCCTGGGACTTAAACTTGTGACCTATCTATCACACAGCAACAACTTTACAAACTTTACAAGTGCGCCAACGCTCCCCTTCAAAACAAAAATAAATAAATAAAAGAGAGAAAAATATAACATACTTGTCCAGTCAGGGATGCATGTGATTGTTCTGCTCTCATGTTATCCTCTAGATTCCCTGGCTTGAGATCAGCAATATCTTTGGGTAACTCGGATTGTAAATCCGTTGCTCTTTCATATGATTTCTTCATATCATTCAGAAAAGAAATACATGATTAATTTAGAACCCATATTAATATCCCAAATTCCTTTGACTTCTCATATTATGAGCATGCATTTAAGAAAGAATCTAAGTGACCCCTACACTGCCCCTTAATAAACATAGCATTCCAAATAGACTCTTAAGTGAAAGAATGATCTTACCACAAGATTCCAGAGCTTATTGGTACGATGAATCACCACATGGGACAAATAGGTAGAAGGATGATATTCCGTAAAAAAAGTGTCGACCGTCTCACTGATACTTTTCCCAGGAGTAGCAGGGATCCCACGAACCAATACTGTAAATTGATGTGGCTGAGGCTTTGACGAATAAAAGTATGCAACCCTCTTTGAACAAATGAAATCATATTCCTGCAAATAATGTTGGACATATTTGAATCTGACCAGCATATCATTGTTTCAAACAAGAAATGAATGGAGCATTAGTTCTTCTGCCATGCACACATAGGATATACACATGCATCGACCCCTAATAATCGGTAATCTAGCAAAAATGAGAAACTCATGACTAACAGAGGTAAACTGCAGAAACCTACTACTGCACAGTGACAGCATTATAAGTATCCAATTAGACAGGTTCTAGTCATTGTTTTCTTTTATGTACAGTATTTGAGTTTCCTAACAGTCCTCTTATGGAACTTCAGAAATTCTAGTTAGCTGGAAGAGTAAACTCTTGTTTGAGTTCTTTAACAGGCAAAATACACCTACTACACAGTGCTACATGTAGTTACAAGCAAGAATAAATCCATTCACATTCAGCAGTCTACCAAATACTCTCTTTTGAGTCAATCTTTAAAAACAGAATGAAGAACTATCATGCACACCAGAAACCATAAACATAAAAAATTCGAGTCCCCGCCCCAATATTGTAAGAGTGGAGCACCTTCCTCACTTTGGTTCATGAACCGTGTAATAATTTGCCGGTGGGAAAGTACCAAGGAGCTTTTGCTTTCAAAGTTCACATTCCATTTATGGTATATAGAAGCACTAGCCAAAAAACACTTACATGATAAAGAAGGTAGCAAACAAAGGCAGTAACCAGGTATACAGCTCCACAGTGTACCCATAGCCTGCCACAAAAACCAAATTTGTGTTTTAAGTAATCTTCTCAACGTAATTAGATCAAGATAAGAATCCTGTATTATAACAACTGACTAGACTGAGTACTCTATTCTTTTAAAATCAAGGAAAGTAGTTCTGTAAAGCAATTACCATTTTGAACCATTGTTCACATTAGAAATGGTAAACAAATCCAGGGTCACACTGGAGATGACAGTAATATCAAACGCCGAAACCTGAGTCCCTGAGGCATTTATCGGAAGAAGTACAAAAAGTCCGATAACCCCAGCGAACAGAAATACTTTCAAACTGCAAACAGATGTGGCAAGAAATTAGAAACTTTAAGAAAAGAAAGCACCTCTGATGAAACCTGAAAATGCAATCACTGGACCTGATTTAGTTGTACAATAAAGAAACATGCCAAAACTGTAACAAGAGGAGAATTCTTTTTATCTAATAATTGAAAGATTGTACCACTACTGAAAGGTAATAAACGGGCCACTACAGCCACACATATCAATTGGTTGCTTTAGATGCAACCCATTTCCCCCGTTTTTCCATCAGCCCAAGCTTTTTGAAAGATTCCTAGCAGGGTCTTGTTACAGGGGAATGCGCGGGTGCCAATGGAAGATATTAACTGGCCCAAGAAAGACATCTCATGTACCTCAACTAAGTGTAACTAAGACACTTTAAGGGATTGAATCCAAGTCTTACTTTCCTAATCATAAGCATGATGAAGACTGAAACGACAATCAGAATCCTTGTCAAGTGTTTAAAGAAACATGATGCATCTATATGTTATGGGTAATATATCAGGATTCTCCTGAGAACGTTTGCTTCACCTATGAATTTGTTTTATACAACAGGCCTCCATTTGAAAAACAGTCAATAAAGATATTCAGACTGAATTACCTGAAGGTGATAATCCGAATAAAAACTACAGCATCCAACCCCGAGGTGGATAATAACTCCTCTTCCGACAGTTTCCATGCTGCTCTTACCCATGCAGGGGAAGGTACAAGTCGTTGCAACAAATAATTGTTACGCTCAATCCCTTTTGCAGCCAATAATCGTGGCACATACACATAAAAATTTCCGGGCTGTTTCCTTAAAATAGAGTATAGTGCGAAGAATAATATACAAAGGCCAGAGTTTATTCCAACAGAGGTTAGAAGAGCAGACACAATCATTTCGGAGAGATATCAACAAAAATCCATAAACAGCCTGCAAAGATGAGACCGAACAGTTATTAGTGAAACATGGGGCTTTAGTTGAAAAGGGTTGCATAGAGAACTGATATTTTGTCAATGGTAGAACAACTGAAGATGCTCACTTAGATTCTTTCAATAATGAGAGAAAGCGATTAAAGAAGTCCTTTCTCACTCATATAACCATACGAAACATACTAAACTATAGATTCAAAATTAAGGGTATCATTTGGTAAGAGTTCATTAGAACCTCAACACACAGCTTTAGAAGTACATACAGTGGACGAGTATTAAGGAATTGCTAAAACCCACTTAAGATCTCAACACCTACTGCAGCTTAAAACATATGATGAACACACGAAATTTAGCCCTGAGATGTAAGCCCTTGCATTTCACATAGCTTCACTCTCAATCATTCAAATATATAACCTACAATGAATTCGTTAGTTCTGATCTAAGTAGGGAACAGTCCATTCATCATCATACTATGTCATTGTGTCTCTTCCAAACTTCCTTTCAGCATTCTTAGAAGATCTTCTCTAAGCTAAGGCCAGTGAGTCGAGATGCCCCGCCACTCCCATCTCTATCTTGAGCCGTAGTGGCATACCTCAATTATGGTTTCAAGTTTCAACTGTCAACTCACAACCCCAATCATTAATCTTCAAAAGCAGAACAGACTGTATTCACCCATTCATCAATTAACCTTATTATCAATCAATACCCCACTTCCTCGCACAAAATCAGGACGCAAATCGCCCTAGTTGCGTGACCTTCACATTTATACAAGCTACAAACTAGCTTGTAAGTTGTAACACAAGCATGAACAAGATCATAAATTGGTTACTAGTACAAAATTGATCATATCTTAAATGGAAAAATCACAGCTATACTCATGTCCAAGCACATCCACATTCAAGAAGTTTTGGTAAAACAATCTCTAATACAAAAACAACATTACCCCAGTGTCTCAAAGGCTCCTGCTTTTAACGAGGTAAGGAGAGTCGGACGTACGTAAACCTTAACCCCTACGTTCGAAACAATCATCAATAATTAATCGAAGAAAATAGATGAAAATTGTATAAAGTGATCATCTTTACAAAATCAAGTAAAAATCAACCAAAACCCATGATTATTATCACTCAACTATATGAAATGAAATCCCAATTAAAAACAAACCTGATTTCTGGGGTTCAACAGTTTGACCAAAAGGGTAAAATCTGAAGGGTCTGTTTGACTGAGTCAAAGGGTAAAAAGATTGAAGCTTTTATTTGTTGGAATGAAGTCCCAACAGTTTGGGGAAACTTGCAAGTTACAGGTGGTTCATGGGGTTGTTACTCTTGTTAGTTGATTTCCGTTATTTTTTTTTTTTTTCCGTCTTCTTTTTGCTTTAAACTTTTGCTACAACTGGCTTAATAAGTCGAATACATTTGGGGATTTTTTCATGTCATGATAGTAACGTTTGTTTGTTTTTCGTGAATCGATTGCAACGTTTTATGATGTTATGTGTAACGTCAACTCAATAATACAAGATCTTTCTTATTTTTTCTTTCTCTTCACCGATATATTTTTCGGACTTTGACGTATAAACGTAGAATAATTGTTATATTATTGAAAAAAGTTGTCTTTGTTAAATTGGGATCATACGGGGTATGTAATACTTCATTCTTTTAAAGGAGTAAACGTACCTTGTGTACTAAAAAATGGCAATATAGATCAACCACAAATATATAAGTTGTGTGGGAGAGTGTAATCTTTGAGTTGAGTATAAACAATCCCGTCAAATTAAAAAAAAAAAAAAAAACGGAGTATAAACAAACTAATAAGTAATAACGTATACGGAATATGTTGATTTCGAAAGAGATTCTAGAAGGTGTTTCATGAGAGGATTATTATCATAGACCTTAGCGTGACATTTCAACTACCAATTGTCAATCTGTCAGCTCATTAAGTTAAATCGCTACTCACTAATACATGGATAATTATAATTGTCGCAATGTAACATCATATTACTGAATCGATGATATCATTCAACAAAATATCTTTGATACTCATCGAAAACTGATTTCACTTCACATTTCTCAAAACTCGGAATATATGTTCTCGACATGATTTAGTAACTAGATTGACATTTAGCACAAAAAGAATCTCATACATAATGCAACTATACAACAGCACGAGTAATCATAAAACTCGACTCGACTCGACCCGACCCGACTCAACCCAACTCAAACGCGCTACGTGGTCTATCAAGAGACTAGAGAGTAGGACCCATTCAGCCGACGTCCCAAACTCCTTACCGACCTCGAAAGTGAACCACCAAATGTAACCAAAGATATCATCATCAATTTTTCGACATCTTTAGAACAAAAATGTCGTCACTAGGAGCTGGAAAAGGGTTTTTGGAGGTGGGGAAATTCGCGGTATACGTGGCAGTTCCGATCGTTCTCATGTACTCTTTCGCTAACAACACCAAGAATCTTCAGAAATTGGGCGGAGTATGTGTTTCTTCATCTATACTCCACTTCTAATTTATTTACCAATTTTAATTTTAGGGTTTTTCATGTCTTGTAAATTAAATTCTGGGTTTTACTGGGTTTTTCATTTTGTGTTGAGCTGATTATTTTAGCTGTGAATTGTTATTGCTATGTGATTCTGTTTGATTATATCTGATTTTACTACTGACCCAATCAAATTGGGGTTTTTTTTTTATTGGTAGATGATTAGTTTCATTGGAAAATTATAGAGGAGAAAGAGAGGGATTCCTAGGGTCATGGAAGTGGTTTCTTTTGCCTTTGATGTGTATGTTGATTGGGTTGAGTAATCAGGAAGATTGAGGTTGGATACTAAGGATGATGAATGTGGTTTCGGATCTTTTGGTGGAAATAGTAGACTAGTAGTACCAAAATTTGTTGATGAAAGGTTGTGACTTTGATGAGTATTCGTATCTCCGATGATGCTTTGTGTCATTTCCATTTTTAATCATCAGCGAACTAGACATACTCCAGCAAAAGAATGATACTCGAAAGAACTGTAAGTTATGTTGTTAAAGAGTAGTTGGGATTGGGATCTGGGATGGAGAAGTGTGAATCAAATCAATGTCTCTATCTCAGTAAGAGATTAGGCTAGGAAAGCGTTTCCAGGATATCGTGTCCTTGCTCTCCAGCTCGACTGTCCACAGCTGATAGTTTTGCAAGCTGCTAATAGATCTTGCATTGTTCTGATGAGTGGCATTCAGATAGTAAGAGTTTTGGCTTCCAATTTAAATCTGGAAATAGGGAAGGAGGGTGATATTATGTGTTTTACTGCGAACATTATGTAAATTGTAAATCATAGACTTAACTAAACCCTGGATGAAACTATGCGCTTAGGATCTGCCTCACAAATATGCTCTTTGAGCTGCGTACAAGTTCCCGCCAGGATGATTTTGGGACTATTGGCAAGATGGCCTCTTTTGCCTAAACTCAATAGAAACTTACCTTTCTCCGCCAGGGCAATGGAAGTGAAGCCATGATTAATCAAAGATCAAAAGGTAAAATGTGGAAGTAGATGCTCCCCTTCTGCTTGCCTGAGATTTTGGAGGGAGGCAATAGATGAAATGAACTTTCCCCTCCTGTGCACCAGGTTAATGGTACCCAGAAAAGGAAGTTTGAGTGCGCATTTGTGTGGTTTTGATTGGGGTCTCTGAGAAAGGGTGGATTATGGAGGGGAAATGGAAGCGAGAGAATTGCTGTCTCTGATGATCGCAATTAAGTATGCTTTGTTTTTACTTTTTAGATTCCGTGGTTAAAGCTAAGAACTGGAGAGTCATTTTTTTTTTTTCTTTTGTTCTTTATTTTTCTTTTTTTAACATCAAGGAAGTGCTTGCTTGGAAGTTGGAATAAAGCACTACTGGCAAAATGGCTATGGAGGCTGTATCAGAACTCTTAAGGGAATTTGGTGTGATTGGGGTAGAGCTTATCTTCTGCGCAATATTACCCTTAGCAATGTCGAACACAAAGTATCAGTTTTAGAGGAAATATTGGATATTTTCAGATCAAGAACATGAAACTGAGTGAATTGTCAATTGGATAAAATACTACGTGAGTGTAAGAATATGTGCTTGGCAAAATAATTAGGAAAATGGGGATATCATAGATAGTTTAAATTCCTAGGGGATTGTCTGCTTTCCTTTCTTCCCTTTGGATGAATAAAAAACCTTTCTTGCAGGAAAAAAAAAAAAATGATGGTTGAAAGTAAAGAGGGATGTTGTCAAGGCATTTTGAAAGAATTGCATGGGTTTGACCAGCGAGAGAAATATTTTTTTAGAATAGCTTCCAGGGTTCGAACTTGTTCATCCTGTTCTCATACTATTGAACTTTTTACATCTGAGGGGGGATAATGACATGAGAAAGTTATTATAAATTTGCGTCTTTTGCACTTTACTTCTGTTTGAGTGACTATTATGGTGAGGCTCCACCATCGAGTATGGTTTTGATGAATATGGAAATGAGTGGTAATAAGCTTGTAATACACAATAGTATATTACTGGAAAAAATGTTGTGGTTCAAGTATTTGCATCCTGTTTGGAGTAATTACTGGTTGTAGCTTGAGAAATTACCCTCTGGTACTATGCTACCCCTTCACAGCTCCTCTTCAATCTTGAACAAGAGCTACTCTACTCTTGTGTACCTTACTTGTCATTCGCAAGGGTTTTACGATTCTGCTTGGTGTATCTTCATTTTGCTGTAATCTTGTCCAGGATGAGTGTTGTTATCGTCTCTATTACACTATTTACAGACATTGCTGCTATTATAGCTACTAACAGTAACCATTGGTCAATGATTATCAGATCTGTTTGAAGTTATTAAAAGTGTAGTTGTATGCATAATCGAGATGGATATTGAATTTGTTTTCTTAAACTTGACTTATTAAAGCTTGGTTAGAAACCTGAGTGCATATTGAGCTTGTTTTATGACTCTGTCTTCTGCATTTTGTTTGTTCAGAATCATTTTCAACTATATGCTGTTTGTTCCTATATTGCATACCTTCCTAATCAAATTGATTTACTTGTGTGTAGCGTTCTTATATTGTGTACCCTCCTGAGGGACCAAGGCCTCCATCGCCAGAGGAAATCCGGGAGATGGCTCGAGAACTAGCTCGAAAGAGGGACAGTCAATGATCTCCTGGCAAAGGGGTTTTGAGCAACAAACTCACGATGCCGGTTTCCCCATGATGTACCACCTGTTGAACAAGCTGATACTTGCCTGCAAACGACTGTGATTGCCTTTTCCTCAATTGTTTCACCTCCAAGTACAATGTAATAATGAAATCAGTATGTACATCAGAATTTCAACCGACTTTTAATTCGAATATCTATGTTTTTCGCCTAGGCTTATAAGACGTTAAGTTATCAGACTTCTGATGGCAAATCATATTCCTTTATACTTGTTTTCGCAATTTTTTCTGCGGAGCGGGAAGATTGGTAAATGCCTTCATATTGTATATGACATTTGACTCCCAAGTCTATTTTAAGCCTTCCACTTCTCTTCTAAGTTTAATTATTATGAACATGAAATCGCTGATGGGAAATTTTTTGCCATCTTCTTAACTTTCATCAGCTCTCAGTTTCGAGTTTGAATTTTTGGAAGTGAACCCAACGGACACCAGATACGAGAATGCTTAACTAAAGGAAACGAAATTAAAACGCTAATGACCCATATCGGCCTGAACCCGAACCAAAGTTTGGCTCAACGTTCATCTGTAAGGTTGATATGTGATGTGGAAAAAATGTGAGCCTACGACTACTACGAGGGACCCCTGAAGAATGACCAAAGATATTTCTGAAACTGAAGTGATGGTGATACAAGATTTTTACAGAACAGGACACTCTTACTCCTGAAACAAGATTTGGCAGCATGCTCGCGATCAGCCCTGTTGAACTTTCCTGTCAAACTTTTTCAAGTCGAGAAAAAGGGCAAAACGCTATCCAAATCCAGTGATCCATCCTTCACTCAGCTTAAATATCTCCACATCTTGTAAATATATTGGCAAAAGAAGAAACCGTCGAGGATGGAGACTCCAGGGCTCTCAGAGGAATTCTCCGACTGGGAAGAGGTCCCAGAACCGTATGACTGCAAGCCGCCTTCATCTCCGCCAGACGCACAGCAGCTGGAGGTTGAACTTGTAATAAGGGAAAATTTCTACAGTGATGGGTCTTCTATCTTCCCACCAACAGAACATGAAGACTTGCCACTTATGCCTTCAGATTGTAAATCCTTACAAGAAGATACATTGTCGGTGTCATCGTTGCCAGTGGCAGTTCCTGTTTCAAACACAGACTGTCCAGCACAGCAACATATACGACAGGATTCAAAGCTTTCAGTAGTTGTACGTGACTTCAGGATCGGAATTTCTACAGTGGGTGGAAGGCTGTTGGAGATTTTTATTACAGGCTTCAGGTGCCAAACTAGCAACTGGAGACCGTGTTCTACAGTCATTCCTGCAGCTGCATTAGCAATAGCGTTATTTGCCTGCCTGAAGTTTCGGCAGTGGAGGAACCAGCTTCGGCTTCTGATCAAGGAGAAAGACCAGGTAAATATATGAATAACCTATGTGATTAAATACAGTTTGACAGCACTCTTAAAGAAAACTCAGTCATATGCTTGTAACCGGCACTTTCATAAGAGAGTTACTAATATTAGACTAACTCTGCTGCTACAGAGAATCAGCCAGCTCCTGAGTCAAATAGCTCACATGAATGAGATCTTGCCAGCACGACGAAAGGTTCCAATCTTGCGAATTAAATAGAAAGACATGAAGAAAACCAAAACCTCGTGCTTTGTTTAGAGACAAGTTGCAGTGCTCCATCATGCAATCTTCCAAGATTTCGTTCCTCCAGTACAGAAGAAGGTTCCCAGAGTATGAACGAAGATTTAAACGAGTCATTTCCACAATTTATATTATATAACAACAAAGATGCAAGAGTTTCCGCTGCAGTCTTCAAATCTTGGCAACCGAAATCTGCATTTTGCAAGAGAAGACAAGACCCATATGTGACGGTTTCGAGCACATAACGTTAATAATACTGTAATATAGAATATAGCTTCCATACCATACTACCAACACATAAGGCACAAGCATCTCCTTTCTGATTTTCTGGAGTTAATATATATTAATGCTTGCAAAATTCACTGTAGTAGTTCTCAAGGAAAGACAATGGAGTTTATTATTTTATGTACCATCTGGTTCACCAATTTTGCTGATACATTCCTACCTCAAAAAAACAAAATTACTGTACATTCTTTAACCACCTTTTCTACAGCTAAGTACGGAGTATGACATTAAACCTTATTGTACAGCTTTCTAGGCTAAAAAACCCCGAAGTGACGCCAGTGCGGCAGGAAAAGGAAATATGGATGAGGCTTGTATCTCCAGCAGCCTGCAAGGAAGTCTATAGCTAAATCGCCAAAACCGACAGGTAAACATTGAACTCAGCTATGACTATGGACCAATAAGCCATTTTCAAATCCCGGAACTGGTAAAGTTGTAAGGCCTAGGAGGTGACCTGCATTTCATGATTTTTCTTCTGCTCTTTCCCAAAATTATCCAAGTTGTAGGACTAGCACAAGTAACAAAAGGCATGTTCGAGGTTTCATCCTGAAACAAGTCTAATGCAGGCAGCATAAACATTTAGCTCCTTAAAAAGTCCTACGAGGCTAAGTTAAGACCAATATATCAAAAATGTTTTTCCAAACACCTAGGTACTTAGAGCTAAGCAAATGGAGAAAAACCAACTAGAGCGCAAAAGACATTTAACACATTGAGCAGACAACCTCAGGCCTCCACATATATGGTTATTCCTCCAGTCACCAAACCACCATACCCCAACCTGAAACAAGACAGGCGCACTGCCACAATATCGAAATTTTGACCCACTGCCACAATGCTAGAAAGAAATGTCAAACTGAACAAAAATTTATTCCCCACTAATAAAATCTGTCCAAAAATTTCACAGCAACAAGTCTATACTTAGTAATTTGAAGCCCCACTGCCACATTCAGATCATCATGCTAAAAAAGAACAAGCCATGCTCCAAGGCCCAGCGGCAAACAGGGGAACAATAGTCCATTCATGCACAGTCAGCTCAACACAATCAAAATGGATACAATTACACTTTACTATATGCAATTCAGGAAACCCATTTAACTGAACTAACTCTATATGGGCAAGAAGACTAACTATGACATCATATTGATGTTAAGCCATCTCAGATGCCTGAAGTTGTCGTGTGCTTAAACAAACATCTATAGATAAATAAGCCATCAGATAGAAAATGTAATTAACGGCACCCTCACATGTTATTTGAGTCTGATTCAACCATTCAGGTTCCTTACCTTTCTTCATAAGATACATTCAGGGAGCATTCCTAGCACAACTACATGAAGGGCACATTTGAAACTTAACCTAGAAACAAAGACTAACAATATGTGGAAGCGCAAACCAGCTCTACAGTCAGTGATACCTATTCCAAAGTTCCCCTGCAGCAGAAAGACATTAACAACATTCACCAGATATTGAACTGTGATGACCACTCAGTATACAGCATTTCAGTGTAATTATTAGCTCTTGCTATGAGAAGGACAAAGGAGGTCCTAGACTCTACCGAGGTTAGAAACACAGCCCACACAAAAACAAAAACAAAAAAAACTTGGGAGCTAATACTATGAATCAACCTTAAAAACATGACCATGTAACAAAACGCACCAGCTCACGAGATATAGAATGCATTGACAATTGCTTACAGTAGGAAAACAGCCTAATTCAACAAGCTATTATAAACTCTGACCCCAAGAGTCCAACATAAACAAGATTCCTAGCAAAAACTACGATAACAGCAAGCACGAGTAACGAACATAGAAGTTTTTACCCAAAATGAATCTTAACCTCCAAGTAATGCACAGCCATTGTCTGCAAAAAAAGGCAACGACAACCCTGCACTTTTTCAGAATCATTGCTAACACAGTAACCAGAAACAGCCTTCTTATAAGTCAGAAGATAAAATTTCATTTGTTTCTATAAAGAAAAAGTCACAGAAACTTGTAAAGCTAAAAGTAAATACTCCATAAGAAATTCCTGCAAACTGCTAAATTCATTTCTCGCAATATGAATACAATTTGGTAAAAGAATGAGAAGCTAAAAAAAAAAAAAATATCATCTCAAGACAAAACTATCAAGTTTGTGCAACACGTATTGCACGTGAGTACAAGGAGTAAATCATAAGGCACACACACATTCATATTCTCATCTAACCAGAGGAACTCCATTCCAGAGTCCAAAATAACCAGTGTGAGCATACCACATTACCGCGAATCAATCAAATAGCCTCCTCATACGAGAACCAGTCAAAACCGCGTTACAATTAGCAAAAACCAAGCAATGGTCACCTGGAAATGCCATTACCCATATACCCTCAATTCAAACCAAATTGCTCAGTCAATTATCACGATTTCACCTCACTCCCACTCCCACTCCCACCCCCACGCCGAATATCAAAGTGATCAACATAAACCAAAGGATTCGCAGTCTCGTTCCTCGACCTCTTAATCTTAGGACTCAACAATCCCCTATGCCTAAACCCATACAACTTAAGCACTTGATTATCCGCGAAGTTAAAAGCTCTTTCCATACTACTCAAACACTTCTCCACAGGGTAATCCCCGTAACTCCCACACGGTTTACATCCAACAAAATGCGTCACAAACGGCCACCTCTCGTCCCCTAACCCTGGGTGATACTTCTCCGCGTACTCCTCGTATTTATCCACTAACCCGGTCCAAAACCCGTGTAAGTAATACGAATTTTCTACATACACCTTCTCCATCCACCTCTCCTTCTGACTAATCAATAAGTATATCAATGCGGATTGATCATCCGCCTCGAAACCCGGCCTCCCGCTTAAATACTCGGTTAATACTTTCCCGGCCTCGTCCCTGGTGGGTCCCTTCGGACCCATTGGGGCCCACGTGTCAAGCAAATCAAGTGTCCACTGACAATTTCTAAACAACACACTACCAGTGTTTAAAGCAATCCAACTCTTTTTCTCGAATAACAAATCCGGGTACCCGTGGATTACCAGATTATGACCCGAATATTTTTCGACGGGTATTTCGAAAACCATATCGGTGAAAAGCGCGTCGCTGTCCATCCACCAGATCCACTCGATATCCGGGTGGGTCAACATCAGGCGACGGATTAACGGGAGTTTTGCCCAGTACCCGGATAAGTCTTTATCTAAGTGGGCCATGTTGTATGCCAGCTCAATCCCGTGGATTCTGCAGTAGTCAATCTTGTTCTTGACGCTTTTTAGTAGATAGTGATCCCCAATCGGGTTATCACACGGGTTCGGTGGTGACCCACTTACCAATAGCATCTTCGGCTTCTTCCCGGCGTTGTTGTTGTTGTCCACGTGTCGTGCAGCCATCCACTCTGCACGCTGCTGGTCCCAGTTAAGAATCTTCGGGCCGAACGTGAAGGTAACATTCGGGCTCATGAGTGGACCGTCATCGGGTTCAGACCCGTCGGATCGGATCTCGGCGATAACCCGACGGGCCTCTGCTTCGAGGTTGGCTTGCTCAGCGTCGGGCCCGTGGGTACCCAGATTAAGCCCGATTGTGCCCCGGAGAACAAGGATAGTTACGAACCCGCATAAAATGGTAATCTTTATGTTGTTGAATGTCTTGGCGATCTGCCTGCTCCGGGGGGGCCCACGTGAGCGGGAGGCGGAATTGGTGGTGGGTAACGTCGAACCACCACCACCTCCGCCGCCGCCGAGGGTACGTTTTTGGGCCGTGAAGCCCTCTTGGCCCATGATGAGATCTGTCTGTGGTTGTATGTATGTATGTAGTAAAGTGGTGGGGGGGGGGAGAGTGAGAGAGTGATGAGGAAGTAAGAGAGAGGAGAGAGGGAGCGTGAGTGTGAATATTAATGGGGAGATTTGGAGAAATTAATGTAAGAAAAATATTATTATGAGTAGTATGATGGATGTGTAATGTAAGATTTGGAAGGGAACGTGGGTGGGCTGTAAGAGAAAGGAAGTAGGGAGGCAGCACCGACGGTCCGATTGTCCGATTGTCTTAATACTATTTTTCTATGTCTTCTTCTACAAGATTTATTTATTAATAGATTGCTGAAATGATATGATGAGTAATCCCTAGGAGGGTTAAAACGGCGCGTTTGGTAAAGTGTAAATGAGAATATGAGCTTGTTAGTGAAGATCTTGGGTGTGTATAATTCCATCTGATCTGTAAAAGATAGTGTGTTTGGTAAATAGAAAGAATGAACGTATTGAGCCAGAGTGTTTAGTCCGGATTGAGTGGGTTGCGGTCTAGTCATCGGCGACAAGATCAACGTAATGGACCAGAGTGCTTGGATTTGCAATTATGTTGACGGTTTTATGTCCGGCAAAAGAGAATTGATCCACAACATGAACATATGCTTCAAATATAACAAGGGGCGTAAACTTGCAAGATGAATATCTGTACAGCAATTACAGGGTACTAGTATTATGCTCTAACTTCATATTTGTAAACTATCTAGAACGACAACAAGCAGAATTCATCCTTCACATTTTAACTCAAAACATTAGAGGTCCAACTTCCGCATATACCCAAACATCAGAAGAATCTGCGGAACATCGAGGCCTAGCCTACGAAAACTTCATCTTCAACGCCTACTTAAGAAGTTAAGAGACGGTAACAGAACTCACAGCTGATATGAAATCACTCTTCTGATAAACACACAGTTAGGCTCGGTAACCAATCAGCACAAGTTCATCTATCGGTTTCTGAAGGGATGTGAGAACGTAGAGGGATCTAGACTGAGAATGTGCATCGAGTTATCAACTATCAGAGGGTGCAGATTCAGTAGGATCTGCAGCTGTCACATCAGCTCCTGCAGCTGGGAACACTTCGGACTGCAAAGATGGAGAGATGTTGTTGACATGTAACCATGTCAATTCCCATAAACTATCACCGCCTAAAGCACTTCTCTGAGCTAGGACTCCCCTGTTCTTCATATCTACCAGGGTGTTTTTCAGGAGTTCTAGGACTAGTTCCTGGAGCTTCTCGCTCCTCTTTCCTCTAATCTTCACCTTCAAGTACTTTTCCATCCGGCTCAAAACTCCCAGCCAAAGTTTACAGAATGTTGTCAACTGGGAGAGATCATGGAGTAATTGCAGAAATACCTTGGAGAGGAGCTTCATGGAAATTAATAGTGTTCCTTCCATGTTACGGTAGTCCTTTTGAGAGTGTCCCTGGGCTATTTCAAGCAAGTCATCGAGCATTGTGAATATAACCATGTCAAAACACTGCAACCAGAGGCTGTGTGCAAGGCGGACCTCATCAATTTCAGTCAAGCACCTCTGCAATGACGAAAGAGCGTGGTTTCTGACTTCTTCTCTCTGATCCAAACATACTTTTCTTAGGGCTTGTACAAGTCTCAGCCACATCTCCCCAATATCCTGAGACATCTTAATGGCATCCTCATCCTTCACAGTTTCCTTAGTTTCATGAACCCACTTCACAAAAGAAGTAACAGAACCAGACATCAGATCTAAAGAGCGGATGGATCGGTCAGCTTGCCCAACACGAGACTCGGCAAACTGTCGAGCAGCATCTACACAGAGTATGAAATTAGATGGCAGCATGTGAGCTCCCTCGGACATGATAAACACCAACGCTTCAAACCCTGCTTCAGAAGCTTCAGGATGCCGCGCTGTGACTGATAGAAGTGAAGTAATGGTGCGCCAGCCCATCTGTGAACGGATATGAGTGGCATTTGCTTTAACCAGGCGAGTAACCTCCTGGGTTATCTGCTCACAGTAGGCATCGGCAACTCGAGCATCAAGCTTGAGCACTAACTGCAGTGATCTAAGGAGCTCATCAGCTAGATTCTCTTTATAAGGGAGCAGCCGCTGGCAAATCCTAAGAAGTCCAAACACAGCCTTCTCCACCAACGCACAGGGCATGACAGTGGACTGCACAATGTTTGCAATATGT
Organism: Spergularia marina; assembly: GCA_963680865.1. Lineage (NCBI taxonomy): Eukaryota > Viridiplantae > Streptophyta > Magnoliopsida > Caryophyllales > Caryophyllaceae > Spergularia > Spergularia marina. The sequence goes on along the minus strand of OY804545.1, from coordinate 5,206,759 downwards.
TCATAGACCCCCTGCCACAAGAGAACAATTCTATCACGGTTGTTTAATGTTATCGCAATAAGTAATTCAAGGCAGAATACTGCAGTATCTTCATCTTCTGGTGAGCCAGCTCCTTTCTGGGGACGACCAGCAGCCCATATTAGAGCTCGTGCAAGTTGCAGTAATGATTCAGCTTGAAGAAACTTGCTCTCCGTAAAGATACTATCAATATGACACTTCTGGATAGTCTGAAGTGTACGCTGATGAGCTGCAAGCTGTTGCTCAGTCGGTTGTGACCTTGGCTCATCAGTCTCAAGGGATAGCAGCTGGCTGAACCGGCCCATCAGTCCTGAGGACCTCCTAGGAGTACCCATAGATGGCAAATGAGCTGCAGATAGCGAGTTTGTCAGGGGCTTTCCATGTGCAGGATCAGCAGAGAGTTCCGAATCATCCGCAGCATCACTGGCCACGCGAGCAGGAAGAAGACCAAGTTTGTGCAGCCTCAAAATACAATCCAGGATATTTCTCCAGCCGGTGCGGATGTAATCACCATATCGATTTGCAATTGTAAAAACTGTAACAGTGGCCATCCTTGCTTTTGTGTCATCACCAAACGCCAAAACAGGCTCCTCAACAGAAGATGGGTTTAAAAGGGTTGTGAATTTGCAAAGAGAAACAACCAGATCATCCAGCACATCTTCAAGATGATGGCAGGCCGAAATCTTTGCAACAGCCAAAAAACCATCAATGCAAGTTCGATAGACTTCTTCATGCTCAGCATGATCAAATACCACAGAGATAGCAGCAATAGTTGGACCAGACATAATAGCAAACATATCATGATCCAGATAAGCCCTAGAATCTGCCACAATGTAAGGTGCACTCTTCTTGCATTTGTGCATCAGATCAATCCATCGGCTTGGATTCATCTCAGCAAAACCAGCAACCTGCTCTGGTGTGGTACGGATCTCATTTTTGCAGATAGAGTGGTACAACTCTAACAGATATTCCCGAGGGAGATCTTCACCTCCATTTATGCGTCGATTATTGCGGATGAAGTCTTCTTCTGACATCTTTTTCTTCACTTGTACATTGTGGAGATCTGTATTCAGCATTATAATCGAATATGCGAGTAAGAAAGCAGCATCTTTGTTGGCCAAGACATGTGATGATTGTTCATAGTATCTCTCTGAGAAAGCCTCCATCACTCTCTGAATCTTCTGTGATTCTCCCGGCAGTCTGAAAGTCTCCAGAAAAAGTCTTAAAGCAGTATCCAGATTCATATCCTGGAAATCAAAAGTCTGAGCAAACTCATGAAGAACCTGAACACAAAATTCATCGTGGTTTCCAAGAAAATCTCCCACAAGATTCTTATCTAACCCAGCCGTGTATCTGAAGAAACAAGCCACACTTTGTGGATCAAGCTTGTCTGGCAACAAGTGTGTCCCTTGAAGGAACTCTAATCCCTTTTTCGGGTCACGATTAAAGTGATCAGCACCGATCATCAACCTTCTCTTGATATATTTCCTACGGCGCACAAACGGAACCCAGTGATTAGGGTCACAATAGTTGTCGCATTTGACCATCCAAAATGGTGTATACACCTCAAGACTCACGGGAGCCTGCTCTAAGCCAAGAGATCCATTACCAATTCTTTCAGCCATCCCTTGAATAACTGCAATCAGCCCATCAAGAGCAAGAATGTGCATTGAAGACAATGGAGAATTTACAGGAAATGCACTCTTAGATAACAGATTAGCAAGATCTTCAAACACATTGCCGCAAGTTATGTCACAATCTAAGTTAGCATACATCTCTACCATGAATGTTTTTTGCCTGCAAAAGTCAACAAGGGCCTCCATTGCAACCTCTTGCTGCTGGTAAGAAGCCCCATATCTGCTCTGTGCGAGTCGTAAGATCACACAAGAAAAGAATGCCTCCAACTGTAGCTTCAGTTCCATACGCAGATGATGATATAGATTAAGTACAATGCTACAAACCATTGACAAAATCAGAGGACTTGGTGAGAGACCAAATAGCATCAGACTTCGGAAGAGCTCATCCTGTATCAGATGTAGTAAGCTTGGATGCTTCAGAAAAGAACTCCCACCCAACTCAATAGCAGAATTGATGAGACCCAAGGCGAAGAGAAGGGCATCTTCATCAATAGCCAAACCATTTGATCTAGGACCCATTCCAATGTGGTCAACGACATTCAGCAAAGAACACAGAAAATTAAAAATCTCAACCATGGAGGGTACACCATAAGGCTCTGTCATTACTTGATCATTCCCGTTACCAGAACCATTTTCATCCACCACACCAGCACCCACAGCCACAGAAACATTAGAGCCAAAGTTAGCAGTGGGCAACTGACCATCATATTCAGAGTTACCAATGCCATTATTGACTTGATTAACCGACGGATTGTACTCGTTATCCAGGCCACCAATCTGCATCAAAGTACAACAGTAACTTAATGGACGAAATATTGGTACTTCTGAATTTCATTCCAAATATCTAACAGCAATAGAAGTACAACATTGGCAGGTAGAATAAGAAATACCAACAAATGGAAATAGGATAAAGTAACGGAGATACCATCCACACACACACACACACAAAAAAAAAAAAAAAAAAGAACCTTAGCAAGGCAGCAAATGCTTGTTCCCTGAAAAAAGGATTATATGGCACAATCCACTTCCCACTAAACTAGGCGATAAGCAGAGAAAACTACGGTTAAAGCAGATAATCGCCACGGACTTGAACCATGCACGTAAGTGCTAGATAACATGTGACTGAGCATTTTTTTTTTTTAAAAAGGTGAGCCAGAGGATGACTCAAAAGCTAGCGCAAAAAAATGCAGAATTCAGCAAGGGAGTGGAAAGCTTAAAAGCCAGAGTGGTGGAAAGGCTGCTGCAGCATCAAGCAATTGAGCTAGGGCTTACATTGGGTAGTACAGTGAAAGAAGAATGTTTTAACGTGCTGAAGGATTTATTGGCTAATACAATAACATAGTGAATTAGTGATGAAGAAGATGTCAGATAAAATAAAACTATTTTACTTCTAGTTACACATGATATTGTAATAAAATACAGAAAGGTAGTAGTATAGTACTAGTATACTAACTGTGAAAATTTCCAGAGTGAAATGGTAAATGAAAGATTTGACCCCAATATGAAGTTGGAATACACTCCCCTATATACGGAAATGAAATGCACATCCACTGATTCAAGGTTAGCCAGCAGTAGCTCTTTTTCTGAATGATGATTAAAAAATCTAACCAAAGCTACAAGCTCCCAAAGTATCATTTAGATTACTTCTTAATTTCACAAAATATCTAGAAGCGACATAAGAGTTGTGAAAATTGTACGATAAGATGTATAATACCTCTGATTTCATGGAATAGCCGCCATTAACTAAAGTATGTTCTGAGCTCTGAACTTCAGGAAGATGAGAGAAGATACACCTCACAAGTTCACGCATTGTGTGAGCTGCCATTCTTTGCAACAATTCACCTTTTGTGGTAGCTTGATGCACTATCCGGAAACAAGTATTGACTATGGTGCAAACATGCTGATTACTCAAGACAACAGATGCTTTACTGTTCATGCAAGCCAGGAGAACTTGGAGAATCTTTGTCAGTACTACCTCTTCCGATGCAGGATCAGTCACCTCAAACCGACAACTTGTGACGGCATCAACCACCAAATGCATTGCATCTTCAACATTTGTGGTGTTCAAATCAACCACATCGAGAGTTAAAATTTTATACAGAGATGATAAAGCAACACTAGTAATGGGGGCACCGGTTTCATCCGATCGAATTACATCCAAAAATGGTTGCAGGTAGAGAACAGGATTAATATTGTGCCACTGTTGCTGCCACGTGAAAACTTGCTTGCGCAATGCCTTCAAAGACTGAATAAGAGAATGTTCTAATTGGTCATCCCCAGACATATATCGGCCTCCCCATCTCACATTCCTTCTCATGATAGCCAACACAGCCCCAATTTCTGAATTAATCATACATGATAGAGCAGCTTTATTAGACGGGGTAACTTCAGATTCCTCAGGTTCCTCTTCAATTGATTTTATAGCAGGTTGCATCTTTAGACGACCCATGTTGATAACTTGACTACTTTTGCAGACTTAAATACTGCCTGCCACGCACAGCCTCAATTGAGTTGTGGCTGTTAAAACCAACAAAGCGTAAGCAACTGCCCAAGCAAACCAATACACAGATATCCAACTATAGAAAGAAGAAGGCGGCATCCTACAGTTGAACGTGTATATTCTTTAAGAGAAATAACACATTTAATCCTGCATATGTACTACGGTACTATACCGGAAAGAATCCTATAACAAGTAAAAAAAAAAAAAAAAATTACATTTTAACTACTCCGTATGTGTTTTCTTGATTCAACATTTCCGAGAACAAAGATACTTTCTACGACTTAAAAACTACCACATATGTTTCTCATTGCAAAAAAACAACTCCCTATTGTTATAATGTTAATTTCACCATGATCCCTTGATATCATTACCCGACCTCCTTTTATTGTGTTGAGGTCTCAGCTTCGACTTACCCCCCCACCCCTCGAACTCCTCCTAAACTGCATATATTAGTGGATTAGGTCCCGATTTCAAGTCTCAATCCTCAACCTTACCAATTACACCTCATTACCAACTCATCACCCCCGCCCCCCGCGCAAAAGCAGCATTAACATTCAACAACCACCGTCTTACAAGTTACAAGCAGTTAATTCAAAATCCGACGGTTGCAATTACATGGATCTATTTTAGACCGAGATCAACGGTTCGGGTCAAGAATTAACACACATTTCGGAAAATGCGAAAAGATCTACTAATCAAAGTTTAATTCCGGCAATTCAACACTAATCAAAAACGATAATTAATGAAATACAGACTAATCACTATAATAATCTAAATCTTAGGTCAAGAAAATTAATAAATTACAATAATTTAGATAGATAAGTACCTATTAAGAATAATTCAAGCGAAAAAAATCCACAAAGCTATGGGTGAAGTTTAGCGAAAGCACCGCCGTATACGGCCGCCGTCTGCCGGAGTCCGATCGGGAAGCAACCACCTCCTGCGGTGGAACCGCCGTGAGAAAATCTTATCAATGAAATACAATACAATACAATACAGTTTCGAAGAGAGAGATAGAGAGTGGAATGAATCGTACCAGGTGAGATGAGAAGACGTGAAGGTGAAGCTTGATGAAGAGAGTAGGGTTTTAGAGAGAAGAGTCAACAGGTCTGGAAGAGTAGGGAGTTGGCGTTCCCGACGTGAAGGTGAAGCTTTTGATGGGAGGAATTTGTTTCCTCTTTTCTCTCTCTCTCTCTCTCTCTCTCTCTCCTCCTCCTCCTCTACTGGTTTAAGTGGTCAAGTTACTGACTTTCCGATTTCTCCCAACCCAATGCGCAAGTCATACTAGTTCACAGTGGCTGGAGGTAGGATCGAAAGTTACATTAGGGCGAAACTTAATTACTCATATCAGAGTTGAAGTGAGTTAAATACTACGATATACCTATTTTTAACTAGTTTTATAGTAAAAATACATAAAAAATTTCGACTTTCCTCAAACTTGAGATGGGCCGTATCAGGGGTAAGCCCCCTGGTTCCGCCCATGCTAGTTCATGAGGACTTTTGTTTTTTTTGGGAACAAAGTTTATGGGGAAGTTTGGCAAATTAGGGAATATGGATCATGTAGTAGGGAAATGGGGAAGTGAAATGGAGATGTGTAGAAGGGTAGATGATAGGGGTGAGTTCGGGGTTTTAGATCAGGGGTTAGTGGGACATGTTAATCAAAACAAGTAAACATTTTCGACATTTCTAAAATGTATATTGACTGAGAGTGAGACGTAAGTAAATGGGTTGTGAAAGGAAAATTAAAAATTATTCACAAGGTACACAATCTGGTATTCAAATGACCAATATGGTGTTTAAGAATTAAAAAGGGGAAAAATCTTAACAACGGAGAAGGTCGTAAAGTCGTTTGCAAAACAATTAAAGGAATTATTTTTTATAGAAAGCCAAACCATATCCTTTCGGACGACCACCTATACAATGTAAATGATATTCGTAATTCAATTTATATGGTTTTTTTTTTTTTTGTTACAATCAGTTTAGTTAAGTGTCTAGATGTGGAATTGATACTGCTTGAGCACCATTCTTACTCATTTACTTTCATGCAGAGAACTTTCGTCCTTCCAAACAAGGCTGAAGAGGCATGTCTTGGGGCGTTGGGGGATAAAAAGAAGAAAGACACAGCAATGATACACTGTGGGAATAGTTAATCAGTGTAATCCTTGATATATTATATGAGTCACTGAGATCGGATATGTACATACAAAGCGTGGGTTCAAGTGTTCAACTTACGCTCGGAATGTATATTCATCTGTATTTTGGCCGTATAGCCCTTTTGTCCATATAATCGCCTGATATTCTCATATACTAAGAGGTTGTTCTTTAGCAAGGTTGAAAAGTTTGTGAAGTACAATCGCCTCATATTCTCATATACTCAAAGGTGGTCTACAAGAGTTTCAATCTAGAGCTAACATTGACAATCCTAAACTCGGCACGACAGAAACAACTCGAATGTTTTTGAGAGAAATACGAACTCAACATGTCACGACTGACCCAAGTCCGACACGGTTTGACCAAAATATCGCATTTTGAGGCGATTTTTTCAAAAGACGTGAGTGAAAATCCGAGGGGTGATGCCAAATTGTATGCCGTAACACAACTAGACCTGGCAAACGGGTCATTCGGGTCGGGTCTGGGTCGGGTCTATTCGGGTCGGGTCATCTTTCGGCTCATTTATTTCGGGTCGGGTTCGGTTTGGATCGGGTCTAGTTCGGATGTGACAACTACGGGTCAAATTCGGGTCGGGTCGGGTCAAATTTGGATCGGGTCATTTCAAATTGTTCAAATCTGATAATATTAATGTCAGATTTCTTAAACTTTTGTCCAATACTATCTTAATTTGAAGTTTTACTGGTAATTTGAGTGATTAATGATGTGATATATCGAATCTAAGTCATTTTTTTTTCAACCGAATCATTAAAACATCTGGTTATTCGGGTCTGGGTCATTTCAATTCGGGTCATGTTCGGGTTGAGTCAATATCGGGTCAATCTGAATTCGGGTCATTTTCGGGTTCGGGTCGGGTCAATTCGGGTTTCGGGTTGAATTGATATTAGAATATCGGGTCAAGTTCGGATGTTCGGGTCAAGTAATTCTGGTCTGGGTCCGTTTTGCTATGTCTAAACACAACCCGTTAATCTAATATATATTATATATATATAAGATAGATTTTTGAAGAGCCGAGAGAGAGAGTCCAACAAAAGATAAATACTGAGAGAGTTTAAAAAATGAGAAATACCCACATTTTATTATTAACAAATCAAATGGACAATTATTAATAATCCACATAAAGAATCCTTATTTTCATGAGACTCTTTAATAAATGTGTCTTACACATTTAATTATTAACCATTTACACTATATTATAGAAACACAGTATGATTGATTATACAATTGGCTATGTGTATCAGAATTTCAATTTGAGATCCATTTATACATTTTCCGATAAGCAATGCTTAATGATTACAATCGACTTTATATACTATGTTTATTTTTTAAAAAAAGGTGTTTTGAAGAGTATAGGTAAGAAATGTTATTTGTACAATATAAACATGAACAATCTAGACAACTTTGTATTTTTTTTTTTAACTGATCAAGATTTTAAAATACATGTAAGCAATATCACAACAATTGCAATGAATTATTTTTATTTAAAATGATAGCATAATTGGTTATAAACATAAAAATCATTAAAAATGATATAATATTTGAACCGTGCAACGCAGTCCAACAAAAAGAGAAATACTGAGAGTTTAAAAAATGAGAAATACCCACATTTTATTATTAACAACTCACACAGACACTTATTAATAATCCACATGTAGAATCCTTATTTTCGTGAGATTCTTTCATAAATGTATCTAATAGATTTGCGACATAATCACTCATAACATTAGTCACGTGTATTAGAAAAATTAAAAACATATATCATTAGATTTGTTTCGAAATGTATCTCAATTTGAGATCCATTTACACATTTTTTCGATATGAAACAATTAAGTTATTGCGTGTACATTTAGTAGAGATTTGTTTTTTTCTTAGAAAGTTTAGGGAGAATCCAAAATAAGAGAAATGGTGAGAGAGTCCAAAGAATGAAAAATTCTCACAACATTTATTAACCGGAGTCCATACTTTCATAAAATTGTAATTCGAAAGTTATTTAAATGTGAAACGACATAATTAGTCCTAACTTTCATTTATACATATAACTCATCAAACCTATTTTGAAATTTAATCTAAAATGAGTTACATTTATACATATGTTTTGTATTAAACACCAGTCATCGAGCGAAAATTGGAAAAATGATATATTGTGTCTATTCCTAAGCTAAACTCAACAAACAAAAGAGAGAGTCCAACAAAAGGGAAATACTGAGAGAGTTTAAAATATGAGAAATACCTACATTTTATTATTAACTCACACGGATAATAGTTAATAATGCACATATAGAATTCTTATTTTCGTGAGACTCTTTCATAAATGTTTGTAATAGATTTGAGACATAATCACTCATAACATTGATTGCGTAGAAATTTTAAAAACATATATCATGAGATTTGTTTCTAAATGTATCTCAATTTGACATCCATTTACACATTTTTCCGATATAAAAGAGATATTTTTGAAGAGTATAGAGAGAGTCCATTTGAGAAATACTCAAAGAGTTTAGTGTACGGTGAAAGAGCAATAGAGAGAGTCCATCGTTTAAGAATTTAGTGTATGTTGAAAGAGCAATAGAGAGAGTCCATTATTTGAGAAATATTTAAAGAGTTTAGTGGGTGGTAAAAAGCAAAAAATGAGAGGATAAATTTAATTATTAACAATTCACACAAAGAATTTTTGAAGAATATAGAGATTTTAGTGTACGGTGAAATAACAAAAAATATTATTAACAATTCACAAAGAGATTCTCATTTTCGTTAAACTTTTACATAAAGCTATATTATGGAAACATGGTTTTTATTAAAAGAAGGGTTTTTTTATACAATAAATGTTGTTGTATAATTTAAAAATGGACAGTGTAGACAAATTTGTATATTTTTTTTGAATTGATCAAATTTTAAAAATACATGTAAGCGACATCACAACAATTGGTATGAATTATTTTAACTGAAATGATAGCATAGTTGGTTATAATGATAAAAATCATTAAAAATAATATAATATTTGAACCGTGCAACGCACGAGCTTAAAACTAGTAGCTTTTAAAAGTTACCATCTGCACAGTAAAAAGTCTCCATAAAATAACTGTCACAAGTACTCACAACCACAACGAAAGAAAGCAAAGCAAAAAGAAAGGCTTCTCTCTCAAGATTTCGACTTTGTCCACCTACCTGGGGAGCTCTGGTCCGCCATCAATAAATCAACGAACTCTTTCACCTTTCTCTCTTCTCACCGAACCCTAAATCCCCAAATCAATCTTATCAAATTCATCGAGGAGAGAGAAAATGAGTGAAGTTTTTGACGGTTACGAGCGCCAATACTGCGAGCTCTCCGCTAATCTCTCCAGAAAATGTTCCTCCACTTCTTCCCTCTCCGATCAAGGTACTCTTCTTCCTTTAGTTTTTATTTATTAATAATTGTTTTTTATTGGATTGTTTGATTATACATGCGATTATTGCTTTTTTTTTTTTTGTTTGATTCCTTACTTCGCGCGTTAATTTTTGTTGCTTAATTAGGGTTTTATTAGGTGATTAAGTGATTGTTTAGAGATTTTTCAAGGTTTTGATTTGAGGGGAATTTTGGGGAATTTTAATTGATGTATATAATCGTAAGCTAGAAGTTAGTCCCTTGCAAAATCGATCCCGGAATCATTTTGGTTTGCTTAATTTGAGTAAGGTTTTGGAAAGGGCGGGATCGGCGGTGGATAATAACGTTGTCGGGGTTGGAAGTTGGGTGGAAAGCTGTAGAACAGGCGTACACGAGTATACGTATTGATGGCGTAGCGCAAAATTGGTGATCCAAATGGAATACGGGGAGAAGGATAGTTTGGTGTGTAGATGTTATGGACTTATGGCTTGGTATAGAGTTTTTAAACAGTGGCTGAATTTGGGAAGTTTGATACACGGTATCTTAATTTCGGTATAAGATTTGGAGTGTTAGTTTGGAGATGTAGGAAATTGAATATGTTATGAGTTGATGACTTACGAGGGGTCATATGTGCTGAGCTTGAAAACCCAAAAGAGGTATAGTGGAGCTGGATCTAGCCGATTATATTTTCCTTCTCGGTTGCTTACTGGTTACATTACTGTTTGAGTTATGGTAATTGATTTATCGTGTTTCATGGTGGTGATTGATCTGTATTTGACAAGGAGACGGATACTTGCCATGGCTTTATTACCATTCATTATACTATCACTTCAATTTTCCTGCACATGGCTGATCGCCATTCCTGGGAGTAGCCTCTTGTCTAAAAAGTGACAAGGGAAGGCTTGCCCTCTATACACCCTTGTGGTAGGACCCTTCCCTGGACCCTCGCTTTGCGGGACGCCAATGTGCACCGGGCTGCCCTTTTATGGTTGATCGCCATTTCTTTTGATCGTTGTCCTTACTTAAGTGGCTTGGCTGCCTTATCAGTTGAAACTTTAGATGACTAGGTGAATGTGGGCCTTTTGATAAGTGTCTGTGATGTGCATATTCAATTGTCCCTCGAATATAAGATAGTTGCCTACTGTAGTGAATTTTGAAGTTTACATTCTTACAAGGGATGGAGATTATTGAATATGCTGTGTTGATTTAGATACCTGGATATGATTTGTGCACTTAGTGAGGTTGTTTTACCAGGACTTTCCCATGCTCAGTAGTGTGGGATTCGTATCAAGTGGTTGGTATGGGCATGACAAACTTTTCTTTGTATTCCTGGTATTGAGGATATTAAGTTGGTGAAAGTTTATAGAAATGTCTGATTATGGTGGTGGATATTTCTTGAACAACGGTGTGGCAAAGTTAACATGAGTGTCGTATTGCCAAAGTGGTGTGATCAATTAGGGATAATTATACTTTCTATAGTAAAATGATAACAGTACTTGCATGCTGGCTCTATTTTTTTATGTAACTTATTTATGGCGCGTAGACATATATTTAATGGGTAGGATTTAAGCGCCTACAATGCCCCCCAACCCCCTGGTTGGCGCATGGCTGACAATTCTATAGAGGTTAAATCTCCTGTTTCGAGTAACCAAAGTTTTATGTAGTATGCTCAACCATACAGCAAAGTCGTTCTTAACAGTGTCGAGTGCATTCTTCGCTGAGTGACCGGGTAAATTATATTGTGATGATTTTATTTATGATCTTTCTGATAGTGTCTTTTGGCGGCCTAAGGGTTTTAAGTTGAACATTCTATATATATAGAGGACAAAGCATCAGAAATGGTTTGATACATGAGAAAACCGTCAAATAATAATGAGGTTAAGAAATAGGATGCTCATTAGTCACCTTTTTACATTACTTACAGTGCCCTCGGCTTGTTCATGAAATTAGGTTAGACTTAAGCTCACCATGAAACTTTTTGTATTAAGTTATGCGTTATCTCTTAGCCTTCTCCCTAGGCCAAGTTAGATTTTCTGTTGTTGGTTGATGTTCTAACTGCCTTATTGGACTATCAGATTTGGCTTTGTCCGAAAGCTGCAGGAAATTTGAGGTCACAATAAATTTTCATGGGTCATTGCATATGGCAAAACAAATTGCAAGCGTTAATTTACTATTTGTGGGAGATTATATACTATCTCGTAACATTTGTCTTTATCTAAAATACCTTTTATGATATAGCTGCTGCTCCTTGGTCTTGAGATGCATGAATATGATGTGCACTAGATACTCTGAAAAAGATGGTTGGTTGTAGATTTGTAGGAATTTTAGTGGTATGTGTACTTTGTAGGATATGAGGTAAGTGTCAAATAATGCTCTCCCCCCTCCCTTTCCACTTCTAGGCCGTCTTCAGTTTTTGTGTACGAACCTGATATCTAATTATATGTTTACAGAGCAGAAAGAGCAACAGCTGAGTGAAATCAAGGCCAGCCTGGATGAGGCGGATATGTTGGTATTGTAATACAGTCTGCCTTTGGTTCATGGATTATCATAATTATGATGTTGTGGTGAGTCAATCTTTGCATTTTTTTTAGATCCGGAAAATGGACCTTGAAGCAAGGAGCTTGCAACCAAATGTGAAGGCTATGCTTCTTGCTAAGCTGAGGGAGTATAAGTCTGACTTGAATAATCTGAAAAGAGAGATGAAGAGAATCAGCTCACCGAGTTATGATCAGACTGCTCGCGAGGAGTTGTTGGAAGCTGGGATGGCGGATGGATACAAGGTAATGCTCGTAACTTCTAACTTAAGTATGGGTGACTAAACTTTCCTTGCTAATTTTGATGTGTAGCTGTTAAGCCTGTTATCCTATCAATTGATACACTATTTACCTTTGCTTTATAATCTTTTGAAAAGGAATTTGTGCTTTTCCTTGGCTGGTGTGGCCGAATTGTTGAATCACTTCTGATGTCACAGATTTGGTGTTTTGACAACTGATACATCAGTGTTGAATTTTTTGCATCATTTTACCTATTAGCTTCAACATCAGAAACTCTGTTCTATCTATTAAGCATAAGATTCACCCTTTTTGCTTCTGCTCTTGCACTGTCAGCAGTGCAGGATTACATTGCTGCATTGGTTTTACTGCTTCTTTGTGAAATTTTTAGTCTTTTCCTTGTTCTTCGAACGACGTGTCAAAAGTGACCAGGAGTGTTTGTGCTATGCAGACTTCTGAAGATCAGAGAGAAAGATTGACGTTTTCGACAGAAAGATTAGATCGGTCTAGTGATAGAATTCGGGAGAGTAGGAGAGCCATACTGGAGGCAGAGCAGACGGGTGGGGGCATTCTTGAAAATCTGCAACAGCAGCGTGAAACTCTGCTGCATTCCCATGCCAAGGTATCATTTCTGTATCTGCTCAATTTTGTGGGCTTTGCATTTATTTGTTCTCGTAGTTGCATCCCAAGGTGTTTGTGGGAAAAGCATGATGGCTGTAAGGTTAGATATAGTAACTATGGTCATGCACTCATGCTCATGATAGTAAGCAGCTACAGGGTCCCCAATAATAGAGTGGTTAGATTTAGTGATTACTAGCCCCTTTTCCTTGTTTTATCTATGGCATGAATTAAGTGCTTTAGAATTCAGATTAGCGGTCGTGGTTCATAGAATGGACACAAAATAACAACCGAGGAATATCGTCTTGATGACTAACCTAACCCATTTTGGATTTCAGCTTTACGAGGTAGACAATGCCATTGACAAAAGTAAGAAGATTTTGACAGCTATGTCACGAAGAATAAGCAAGAACAAATGGATTTTTGGCTCAGTCATTGGTGTTCTCCTCCTTGCAATCATTTTCATCATATATTTTAAGCTTACTCACTAGTACGCTGTTGATCCATACTCTTTATCAGTCTGATATTTGATTGAATGCCGAGGCAGTCCAGCAGAAACAGTAAAGAACCCCAGTCCTCAATTTGTAATACCATGTAAAATTAGCACAATTGTTGTTAACAACTTAACATGTATGTATATGAAAAACTATTTGCTTGAAATGTACAAATTATTAAAGTCTTTACTCCTGTCCTATGTTGGCAATGGGAGTTATGTCGGACCTTACATGGACGTTCTTCGCGTTGATACCGGACTTCAGGTACTGAAGTTCTGTCATGTATTCCACTAGATGGAGTATTTCAGTTCAGCTGTGTACCTCATCAGTATAACGGAAACCGAAAAACCATATTTTTCAAGGATTGAGCAATGTCGGATATTCCCTCCGTCCCAGCTCAAACGCTCCATATTTCATTTTGGGACGTCTCACCTCAAACACTCCATCTATTTTGGGACATATTTATCTTTCCTACTTTTATTAAATTATTACATCTTCTCTCACATTTTTATTAATTCTTACATTCTCTCTCTTCCTTTTTACTATATTAATTTTTCTTATTTTACTACAAAAACGCCTTAGGACATCTGAGCTGGGACGGAGGGAGTAGGTTCCAACTGGCCTGCTTAGCCTCATGTTCGTGTTAGATGCATTTTCCTCCGTAGTTTGGGTTTTGTGGTGTTATAGTCGAGTCGAGTAGTTGAACTTTTGTGTTCATCTTGTAAGTCGTAACTCGGAAGTTACCAGATGGGGTTGTTGAACGGAATTGCCTCACCGTCATCATCTTGAAATTGGTCTCCATTCTCCCAAGTCCAACCACCCTGGGCTCCACTAATATCAAAAATCAGAACAGAAAAAAAAAAAAAAAAAAAAAAAATCCCCGCCGCAAAAATATAAAAAATGTAAAACAAAAATTAAAAAAAAATCAAATTATTTCCTCAAAATTTCTGTCCAAATTTACTTTTCCAGAGAAGTGGGAGGCTGCCATGGATTCTCTGTCCTCAGTATCTCCATCAATCATGCTTCCACCACACGCCACCACTACTCCACCGCACCGCCGCCGCAGCACAACTCGTCTCCTCCACTCACACCACCGGAAACAGCCTCTTTCCTTCAATTTCACGCCTTCTAGAATCATCAGAAGAGGTGTTTGGGAAGTACGAGGTATATCAAATGAGGTTTCCGGCGGAGAATCGGACGGTGGAGATGAAGACGTGGAGGTGGAGAGAGCCTTACGATTGGACGGCACGATTCCCGGGAGTTCCGATGAGTTTGTTAAGCAAGTTTCTTCTCGTGCTTACGATATCCGACGTCACCTCCACCAGTCCCTTGACTCCTCCAGCTATGATGGTATACTTCCTCCCCCTCTTCCTGATTCTTTCTATTTTAGGTAGAGTCCGATGTACGCAACCTTAATTACCTTTGTGATCGAATTATAGAGACAATAGAGTGTTTATTTTACGGATGATCGTCTTAGCTCAATTTATCGTGTTGATTGTCTGTTACGTTACACAATGTGTATTTTCCAGTAATTGTCCTGTTAATTTGAATTAGTGAGTTATGTCTTCGATTTCGGAAATGATTATTATTTGAGGAATTGAGTTTTAGCATATAAAGGTTGATCCTTTTATGTAATGTTCCTGTTATAAAAGGGAAGGGTTACTAGGAGAAGTAGGTAGGTAGTCCAGAGTTGAAGGTTAATAATAGTTGGAGTATAATGTAAGCTTCTGTAGATTATGACTTTATGAGTGAGCAGCTTCCGTGGTGTATTAGATGAAGGGTTACTCGGACTAGGGATAAACTTGAGAGAGTGTATAGAGTAAGATGATTGTGAAAGGATAAACTTGAGAGAGGAAAGTAGTGATCTTAGAACTCCTGTAGTTTGATTCTTTGGTTTAGAGTGCGCTTCACTGTGTTATTGCTGGTGTTGAAGGGGAGCCTTGGCACACGGGTAAAGGTGTTGCCGTGTGATCGATAGGTCACGGGTTCAAGTCCTGGGAGCAGCCTCTTGTCAAATAAATTGACAAAGGAAGGCTTGCCCTCATTACACCCTTGTGGTGGGACCCTTCTCCGGACCCTCGCTTAGCGGGGACGCCAATGTGACTGGATGGTCTAGTTTATACTCGTTTCATTAGCATTTGGAAGATATAGCAAATATAATTATGCATACGGAGTGTTAGTCTTCTGTAGTTCTGTTCTGTTATGGATGTACTATGATACTTGCATTATTTTGATGGTTTGTTTGGAATGAATTATTTCTGTTCATCTGGGGTGTATGTGTATCATTAATACCGGCTCGCCAAGTCTAGTAAGTTAGAAAATCACTGAAACTGAAATTTTTCATCGGACTCTATTTTTATAAACCCTCATTTCAAGTGATGTTCTTTTTGGTATCTAGCTGACTTGCTTGTATGACCTAGAACACGCATTAGAGCTATAGCCTTGGGTCCGTGGATTCGTCAAGCTTGTGTGTGTTTTGCTCTAGTTGCTCAGGTATTAGCCTTCATTTCCTTGTTAGGCTAATACTTTTCTTAGGCAAAGGGTCACTAAACAGTGTCTGGAACTCTGGATATAAGGTTAGATTCTGTAGACTGGCTCCATGGTCTGATTTCAATATACTGTTTTTAACTATCATCATTCTGTTTAGATTTACATGATATGGCATCTGCTACGGAAAGGAATAGCTGTGATCTTGAGGAAAAATTTCGGGACAATTCAAGAGACTGGCATTTCACTTAGGAAACTGCTGTCTGAAATAGGATGGTGCTCGGATATTAAAGATAAACCTTGTGTTCATTGGTGCTAAAATCAAGTTCAAATACTCAGGCTTTTACATTCTAGGATCTTCTGTTTAACATTGTCCACTTGCCTATCGGAAATTCGGTAATTGTTTCGTTTCATAGATGTATATAAATTTCCTATTGGACAAAGGGTTATTATACATTTGGCCACAGCCCACAAAGTCACAGACAAGCTTTTGATGGGCAGAGTCTACAAACTTTTTGCCAGGATGTGAAATACTGCATTTGCCATGAGCTTATGATGGGTCTCCTCCTTATCATTTTATTCCTTTGTTTAGTTTGGATATGTTTTTGTTTGGAGTCAGTATTGCTTTGTCGTTGGGCTTCCTTTGTCCGGAGACTCTGTATATCTTGTTTGGAGGATGATGTTTCATGCTATTGTTGAATGAATTTCCCATTACACCTGTGTGAGGTTGCTGGTTTATTATGGAGTAAGATTTATAGTTCTGTGTGCCATTTGATATTTGTTCAATTGCCTACTTATGTGCATGAATTAACCGAGTATAAACATAACGCACGAGAAGGAATCAGGATAATGATAGGGAGCAACTGAGCAAGTTTTCATAAGAGGGAGTCATATGTTAGTAGCGTACTGCTGCTGACCGGGTCTGAATGTGCAATTTGTAGTAGTAAATCAGAAGTCAGAAGTGTGTTCTGGATGCACATCTTACTTTGTCAATTTCCATAGAAAATTTAGCTAATTTGAATTAGTATCTGTCATTTCTTTTTAAATTACCTAGTTTTTGTCTGATGGATACATGATCATGTTTACTTACGCCCCTGCAGTGTTGGATGCTAATCCATGGAGGGACATGTCAAAACCGGTGTATGTCCTCACGCAGAAGGAAAATCAACTATGCACAATGAAAACTCGGAGGAGTCACAGGTTTGATGGGGGCGTTTGGCCTTATTGTGTTCATCTTGAATTAACTCAGGTTTGTAAAGGAAATATGCACAAGTTTCTGCGCTGATGTTTGGATTTCTTGCTGCAGTGAAGTTGAAAACGAGCTCGGGTTGCTGTTCTCAAAGGGGCGGAAACGAGGCTCTGACTTTGGCAACCAGACTAAGCAATCTCGAAGTGGTAAAAAGTTTCAAATGGTTGTGGAGGATGTGAGAGAGGGAATACTTGTGAGTCAATTTTCCTTTCCTTCTAAGAATTGAGTCAACACTCTGATCTTAGGCCCTAGCAGGGACGACTTCACTTATTTTTCAGCAGTGTCTTACTTGGTTCCTGTCTGATTTGATTGATTTCTATTTAATTCAGGTATTTGAAGACCAGAATGATGCTGCGAGATACTGTGACCTTCTGCAGGGAGGGGGTCAAGGCTGCGAAGGCGTTGCAGAGATTGAAGCATCATATGTAAGACTAAAAGAGTCATGTCCAGTTCTGTAATCTTATCAGTGTCTGATTCTGCAGAACTAAACATTCATTCTTTGCAGGTCTTCGATCTTTGTCGAAATTCGAGAGCTCTGGCTGTTTTGTTTCGTAGAGGCGGGACTCCTCCTCAGCCTGATAGCCTTCAGCTTAAATTGAGAGCCCGCAAGCAGTCCCTTGAAGACTGATACGTTCCTCATAGTATAGTAGGAAATACGCCAAGGTTTCTGCAGAGGAATCTGATGCACAGGCATTGTATAGAAAAAAGTATACATAACCGAAAGCTAGCCATATATATATATGAAATCATTTGTACAGTGACTTACATCATCAAGTATAGATACATTTGGAAATCACATCACATTGTGTCGATTTATCAGATATGTTGGCCGTGCACGCCTGACCGGAGATCACCGCCTTGCTGTTCAGATCCTTGTAAAAAAGTATTTGTAGGAGTTCGTTGGAGTGTAGAAATCAACACCCGACTTAACCATATATATTGGATGACGATAGTTGGTTAATGTATAGCTTCTGTTTTTCCATTACCATATGAACTATCTAGTCCTAGTAACACCGATATCATTTAGTTCCGATGGCACACCCTCATCGAGAAATACTGTGCTGAAACGATCATATCTAGACCATTGATCCGAAAGAGCTTCAGATTTTATGATCATGTCCCAACTAGTGCCATTCTCTAAGTCATAGCATTTGAACCTTAATGACCCATAGTCTTCTATCTTCTCGATGACGATAGTCCCACGTACGACATCACAAGGAACACTAAAAGGGCAACTAATCTCACTAATACTCCATGTCACATTATTCGAACTCGCCGTGTGGTTTTCCATCGTAAATTTCCTCAACTTGTTGTCGTCCGGCTTATACAAAAACAGTGTAGGGCAACCTCTAAGAGTTGTGAGGTTGCATCCAATTCCCTTCATCGAAGACAAACCAACCAGCTTATCAATCTCGAAAACTCGAAATCGACCATGCTTCAAATCATAGGCAGCTAAGGTTGAGTAATCACCATTAGGATATCCCCAATCATCACAAGTATCACGGAGCCAATAAATCACTCCATCGATACAACAACCATCTTTCGTAGGGCCGCCACCTTCGCGAATTGCGGGTGGTACAAGCTCATTGTGTATCGACTCCCATGAGTTCGATGATAATGTAAGGTTTAGGATCTCATACTCGCAAATTCTTAGATTAATCAGCGTAACAATTCGCAACACTTTGTACTCTTGATTTGTTGCAATGAATCCCAAGAAACAACAATAGCTAATCATCGTCCGATCACCCCGACGAGGCGAAACTGCACTAATCCCACGAAGAGGGATGGCAATTTGAGCCCTAAGGCTAAAAAGAAACACAGGCCAGTCGTCGTGGGAATCAGTTTGGAGGCAGACGAGGCCATTACAAATATTAGAGATCGAGTACGTTCCTCGTCGAGGAAAAGGTACACAACACGCTTTCTTCACCATTGTCGCTTCTCTCACGTTATCACCCCCGTTATATTCAAAAGAGAACAAGTAGATGAGATCTTTTGCCTTCTTCGAACAGAGATAATGAGTAACGAAGAGGTAGAACTTATGGTTTGCATGGGCAAGAGAGTGGCGTAAATGGAAAGGTTTAATAGGATACAAATCATTCCATCGTTTCGATACGGACTTGATTGTCGCCAGAGATTCCAAGGGGAGCCATGACAAGATTTCGAGCTCTATATCTTCAGAAAATTTTGAGGATGGTAGAGACAATGTACAGCTCCTCTTCTCGTTGTGCTCCATGCTTTTTTATTTTATTTTTGTTTATTCCCAATTATTGCGTCTTGCGAAGATATGATTGATTGATTTCAAAGGGTAAATAGTAGTAATAATTTAGTGGCAGTGTCAGTATTGAAATTTGAATTGGGGAGGAACTTACTTATCAGAGTTGTGGTGGGCCAAATACTACAATTTATAAATTTTTTACTAGTTTTATAATAATAGATATATGCATAAAATTTCTCGATCTTTTGGAAACCTGAAAAGGGCCATAGCCAGGGTAAGTCCCCTCTTGGCTTTGCCCTATTCATTAGTAAATTATACTAGCTAGTATGGAGGATTGGATCCTAAACTAAGTAAATTATAACAATTGATGTCATTATAGTTTGGGAAATTTAACAAAATAACCCAGGCCACGTGGATCATATCTTCCTAAACAATTTTTTTTTCACAGCAATGCATTTGCGATGATTTTATGGTCATTGCCGCTAGTGGTAATCACCATAAAAGTATAGTATTTTATTAAAGGTAGTTATTTCAATTCAATATTTTAATTACATAGAAATCTTTTCTTTAGAATTAAAAAAACATTTATTATTCAATTTTTTAGGCTTTGTTTGTGATTAATTAGAGTACTACTTTCCCTCGAAAAAAATTAGGGTTATCCCGTCACGAACAAAAAAATTTAGGGGCAGTACATATTGAGGTGTTGTACATCACGTACAAGCACAGAAAATTGTACAGTAGAAGTTTGGGGCTGTAAAAACTAATGATTGACATGCATTCAAATAGCAGCCCCTAAGTAGGATTACTAGTTAGATGAGCCGCTAAGTAGGATTACTAGCTACTAGATGAGTTTTGTTTGGGAGTCACATGTTTCAAAAATAACTTCACACAAGCTCACGTTTGCCTCTTTGCTTTTTTTTTTTTTTTTTTTAACAAGATTAATTAATTGATCTAGTGAAGATCACTGAAGAATGATGGATGTCATTCTTAATGTGTGAATTTAGCCTAATTCTAATTTTCGAGAAGTTTAACCAATACCAAACATGTATTAAGTTTTACAATTTTTCATAATGTAAAGATGAGATATTTTATTTTTAAATTAATATAAGAAGATACCAAATTTTAACAAAATATTATATGCTATTTTTATATTAATATAGGAAAATATCAAATCATAATAAAATACTATATTCTTATGGTAATTACCACTAGTGGTAATGACCGTAGAATTTTCGATGCATTTGAGGTGAAATCACAAATGTAAATCTATCTGACTCCCTGTAAATATACTCGCTCGCCGATGATTATATGGTCATTACCGCTAGTAGTAATCACCATAAAAATATATTATTTTAGTAAGGGTAAATATTTCAGTGTAATATTTTAATTACATTGAAATCTTTTGTTTAGAATTAAAAATATATTTTTCTATTCTTTTTTTTTTTAGGCTTTGTTTGGGATTAATTAGGGTTACTACTTTCCCTTAAAAAAATTAGGGTTTTCCCATCCAAAAAAAAAAAAGTTAGCGGTGATCTCTAAGAACAAAAGGCTGCGTACGTGTGTGGTTGGGGCAGATGGTATTTAACTCTTGATTTACGATTTTACCCTTTTTCTCAATGTTTTATTAAGTTTGGCGCAAAATCTCAATTAATTTTCGCCTGACAAAAAATTAAATTTGTATATTGAAATTGAAATTTTGCGCCTAAAATGAAGATGAACGCTTTCAAAAACTCTAATGCATGTATAAGTACATCAATGCTTATACCATGCTCCCGGGAGCACAAGGAGCATGGTGGTCCTTCTCACAATGGAAGGGTAGAAACCACACTTTAAATAATTTAAAATCTATTCTTTTGTACTTTTGTTGTTGCAATAAAATTCTTTTGTAGGGGTCTGTCCTATATTCTTTTGTACTTTTGTTGTTGCAATAAAATTCTTACATTTCAGCAAAAAAAAAAAAAAATTTAAAATCTATTTAAGTGTGGTCCCTACTCCTCTATTGTAAGAATGACCACCATACTCCGTGTGCTCCCGGGAACATAGTATAATTTCCGTAAGTACATTACCAATATATATACTCCGTATAGTGACATTGGTGTAACGATTCATCAACCACTAATGCATGTAATCTTAATTAGTCACTCCTATATAGTGACATTGGTTTAGCGATTAATCAACCACTAATGCATGTTATCATAAGTACATTACCCGTTTATCACAACATACCGACACCGGAGTAGTTAAAAATAGGACAAGTTTCAATTACTCTTTTGAGTTCATTGTTCTTTACGTACATTTCGTAGTCAATGCTCATATAAAATAGTTAGTGTCTCAAGCGTGTCCAAATTCAAAAGTCCTCTATAAACCTGTAGAATTGTGTAATACATGTGATTTTGACTCATCTCAATTGGTTATAAAGAAAACAATTTATAATACCTCAACAGTCAACACATCATACATGCACAATATTATTGAAGTTATTGAAATAGTTATTATTAAAGTTGTATTAGGGAGATATAAAACTCCTACGTTAGTGAATTTCGTCAGGTAGTCTTACTAATCCTCAATATTAGATGTCATTTCGTCTGGTAAGTTGCTTGATATCGTGGGTAGAAGGTTACTTAAACTTTCTCATTTCATTGTAACATATACTCAAAAAAACAAAAAGTTAATCTAGTCTCAATAGAGGAATCGCCAAAACTAAAACAAATACAAAAAAGTGTAGAAGTTTGTAATATAAAAATTAATAATCAACAAGGGAGTTCGAGAAAAGCCATACAAAGATCAACAACTTAGTAGGGTTACTAAATGAGTTATATTTGGGAGGTCAGAGGTTCAAGTCTTAATATCATCATGTGTTTCTTTTTGTAAAAAATGGCAAAATTTAAAATAATTTGAAAGGGCTTATGTAGGGTTCGAACTCTATCACTAGACTGAAGATTGTCAAGCTTTACCACTGAACTAACTTGAGTGATATGCTTTAAATGAGAAATTCTAATTATATATCATATGGCAGCTGGAAAGCGTCTACTAGGGAAGATAGGGCTTCGTTCATGCAGAATTTGGGCCTTGTGTTTGTTTTAATAATTAATTAATTATTAGGAGTTGGCGGCTGATTTATCTTTTTTTTTTTTTTTTTCTTTAGATTGACGGCGATCATTTGTAACGTGAGAATTTAACCTAATTCTAATTTTAAGTTTGAACAATACCAAACATGGATTAAGTTTTACAATTTTTTATAATATAAATAGAAGATATTTTTATTTTTATAATAGTATAAGAAGATAACAAATCTTAATAAAATAATAGATTGTATTTTAAATTAATATTAGAAGATATCAAATCTAACTAAAATAATATATTTTTATGGTGATTACCACTAGTGGTAATGACCATAGAATTATCGCTCGCTTAGGGGCTGTTTAAGCTGTAAGTTTTCGAAAATTCTAGAGTCATTACCGCTAGTGGTAATAACCATAAAAATATAGTATTTTATTAAGATTTGATATCTTCTTATATAATTATGCAAATACCATATAATATTTTATTAAGATTGGTTATCTACTTATATTAATTTAAAAATAAAATATCATTTATTTATATTATTAAATATCTTAATATCTTCAAACCTAATACATGTTAAAAATTAGTTAAATTTGTCAAAAAAAAAATAGAATTAGGTTAAATAAAATCTTGCATGTTCCGTGATAAAAACTTTGCAAACAATCTGTAAGTGCATGGCTTGGTGATGAAGTATAATTCTGGATCCAAGGTTTGTGCTTAAAATTCTCGAATGCTATTTTGGACAATGATTGACAAACGGTTTGCATGGTAATTAACCTACTATGG
This sequence comes from Spergularia marina, assembly GCA_963680865.1. NCBI lineage: Eukaryota > Viridiplantae > Streptophyta > Magnoliopsida > Caryophyllales > Caryophyllaceae > Spergularia > Spergularia marina. The sequence goes on along the minus strand of OY804545.1, from coordinate 5,183,391 downwards.
GTTCCTTAATTTTTAGTGCTCTTATTTGTTCCGCACACGTACTGGGTCAAAGAGTCGAGGAGTGTTGGGTGATGGATCAACACATCACAGACTATGTTTGGTATGCACAATAAGCTAGCTTATTTGGCCAAAGTAGCTTATTTGACCAATTTTTTAAGCTCTTTGACCAAATGAGTTAGTTTGGTTACACCACTGGCTTAAATAATAAGCTAGCTTATTTAATAAGTTACCCCATGTAACTTATTTAAAATAAGCTGGCTTACCATAATTTTATTCCTGATTTACCCTTAATTATTTACTAAAATAAAATGAAATTAAAAATAAAGAGTGCATTTTTATGTAATTTTATATATATCAGCTCTTATATCAGCTAATTCTGCCAAACACTCCTAATACTTTTAGCTAAAAACTTTCAGCTATAATTGCAGCTATTATTTCAGCTTTCAACTACTATTTTAGCATTCAGCTACTATTTCAGCGTTCAGCTACTATTTCAGCTAGTTTTACCAAACATAGCCACAGTAGGATGATTCGAGATGATCATACTGAGTAGTAGGTACCCTTCTATTTGTGTCTATCTTGACCAAGGGGCAATTATTAGGAAAATGTGTCATCTTAATCAATGTTAAATTTTTCATAAGCAACAATCGTATCAAAGAACTCAAAATCTTCCATAGCTGAATCAACGAATGATGAAGAATGAAGAATGTACGCACTAAGAGCATCTTCAATGCTAAGTTTTTTCTTGTAGTTTGGCTTTGCAAGCTGATGATGTCATTTGCTTTCCCATTGTTTTACATTTTTAACTTGTAGCCTAGCAAGCCATGTTGCTCCACCAAGCAACATTGCTTAAGAATTAAAAAAAAAAAAAAAATCATTTCATACACATGAAAATAATAAAAAAAAAAAAAAAAATTGGGTCTCGCTCAAAACTACACTAGTTGTGGTTTCCTATTGTACAAAAACTATTGTAGTTTCATTTTGTCACCTCTCTCCTACATGACAAATGCAAACTACAAGGATTGTAGTTTGCCATTGGAGATGCTCTAATAAATACATTTATTAAGTAGTTACCCTGATTAATCCCAACCAAAACGTAAAAAAATGAATATAAAATCTATTTTTATTCCAAAGAAAATAATTTTTGTTCAATTAAAATATTGCATTGAAATATATAATTTTAATAAAATACTATAATTTTAAGGTGATTACCACTAACGGTAATGACCGTAGAATCATCGGTAAGTTTTAGGAAAATTTGCGTTATGGAATTTTGGTATAACTGTATGACATCGATATGTTTGGATAGAGAAGTTTTAGTAAATATTGTTTTTTCTCTGATCTATTATGCCTTTTAATTTAGAGAAACGATATTGTCACGGTCGGAATCAACTGATCCTCACTATTTTGTACATGCCAAGTCATTAAACTGCGCAGGTCTTGCTAGACACATTATCGAGATGAGTTGATTTCATGCCGTGGATTTGTACCTACCTATAATTTATTGGGTTTGGGTTGAGTCACTTTTGGATAGCACATTATCGGGTTAGGGTGGGGTCGAGTCGGGTTCGATTAATCATGATTCTACGGTCATTACCGTTAGTGATATTCACCATAAAAATATTTTATTTTATTGAAGGTAGATATTTCAATGCAATATTTTAATTGCATATAATTTTTTTTTTGTAAAGAAAAAATATATTTTAGTATTCATTTTTTTAGGCTTTGTTTGAGTGAACTTTTCAATGTTTCATCAATTTAAAACCATGTATATGTTCATCAAATCATCAACATATGGTGTTCATCAGATTTCTTTGAACCAAACTTTGTTGGTTGATGTTCTTCAGCAAGTTGTCAATATTCATCAATTTAGGGCTGCATAAGTGCATATTCATCAAATATAGGATTAAAATTAACATTTTCTCTCTCCTCCACTGCCGCTAGCCAACTCCCGCAACCATAGAACACCTTCATATCGCGCGGAACCACCAAGGCTCCATCACCACAGTCACCCATCTCCCTCCTAAGACCACCAATTTTATTTTTTTTGACATCAAGACCACCAATTTTAGATTGTACGAGTATTTAGTTACAAAAAAAACTTACTTTCCGGCTAATTTTTTTGTTTAGTTACCATTTTTTTTATTGAATAATTAATCAATCGATATAGTGGGAAATGACGATCTCTGTCATTCTTAATGTGAAAATTCAACTTAATTCTACTACTTGAAGTTTAACCAATACCAAACATGTAGTATGGTTTACTAATATAAATATAAGATGTTTTATTTTTAAATTAATATAAAAATATACCAAATTTTAATAAAATGCTAAATTCTATTCTTAAATCAATAATAGAAGATATCAAATTTTAATAAAATACTGTATTCTTATGGTAATTACCACTCGCGGTAATGACCGTAGAATTTTCGGTCAACGAATGGATCTGGTTGGGTCGGGTTTGCTACTAGTAGCCCTAACTGTACACATTAAAAGTCTAGAATATCTTTATTGGTAAAAGTCACATAGAGTATCTTTAGGGTGTAAGATTAGTATTGACGATGTCATTTAAACTCTCGATAGACACGTCAAGAGACCTTGGCTTCTGATTTCAAAAAAAAAAAAAAAAAAAAAAAAAAAAAAAAAAAAAAAAAAAAAAAAAAAAAAGACCTTGGCTTCTCTGTTTCCATGCCGTCCTTTATTTCAATCCATCTTAATCTCACAGCAATGCATTTTATGAGATGGTGGAATCACAAATGCAAATCTATTAAATATGTTTGACATTTTAAAAGCGTGAGTGATGGATCCAAATGTTCAATGTTGGATTACAAGTTGACAACTTCTTTGTTTTATAATAACTTCTTCAAAGTTGCAAGTACAAATCACATTAGATATGTATCCTCGTATCTACTCCGTAAATCTTATCTTTCCTCATTCCTATTGCGTATATATATATCAAACTCATTGGTTTACCTCCACCAAGCCGTCTATGTCTATTTGACTATTTCATGTCATAATTAAATTACTAGTACTCATATAAGATACTCCCTCCGTCCCAACTCAAACGCCCCTGGAAGTTTTTATAGTAAAATAAGAAAAATTGATATAGTAAGTTAAGTGGGGTAATATTAGGAAAATGAGGAGAGAGAATGTGAGGATTAATAAAAGTAGGAGAGATAAAGTGAGAGAGGATGTGATAATTTAATAAAAGTAGGAGAGAGAATTGTGTCCCAAAATAGATGGGGTGTTTGAACTGGGACGTCCCGAAATAGAATATGGGCGTTTGAGCTGGGACGGAGGGAGTAATCATATACATATATAAATCGGCCAAATAATAGGTTCAATCATACATAAAACACATTACCAACGAGCCCTAAACATGTCAACACCCGACGATCTTACATTACCAACACATAAAACGATTTTGATACCGAATGGTAGAGGTGGCCATTGGGCACTAGGAGCCCGGGCCCGCACTGGCCCGGCCCTGGTCAACGCACGGCACTACCTAGCCCGGGTTAGGTAGTGCTAGTGGTAATGCTCGATTTTTCGAGCACTAGCCCTGATCAAACCCGGTCAAAGCCCTGGTCAAACTCGATTTTTTTCCAGCCGAGTACTAGCCCCGCCCTGACCCTAGCCCAATCAAGCCCGGTCAAAGCATTGGCGGGCTAGTGCTAGTGCCCAGAAAATCGAGCCCTGACACTAGCCCGGGTGTATAGGGCTAGTGCTAATGCTCGATTTCCTGAGCACTAGCCCAGATGAGCCCGGCACTAGCCCGTGGCCAGCTCTACCTAACGGACCCTAAAAATGTCAACACCTGAAGATCTTATATTACCAACATAGAGAGTATATTCCCAATTTTACAAAAGTTCCAACTAATATTCGTCCACACATCCAATCCAACAACCATAAACTTGCCAAGAGTATCCATCAGTCCATCACACAATCTCCTTTTCACATATGCCCAAAAAATAAAATAATACATGGAGTACTCCGTATTTGACATAATAAAAAAAAATAAAAAAAAAAAAGAAAAAGGAAAAATCAAAGAAACAGAATAACGGACACAACACACACACATTTTCCACTCTCTTTCCTCCGCGCCTTCTTTCTCTCTCTCCTCTCCCACATCCCCCATTTTCACTCCTCACCAATCTCTAACTCTCAATTTATTCCATTTCTTTTTGATTTGATTTGATTTGATTGATTGTGGACCGTCGGATTCGCCGGAGATTGTGATTATGAGCGACGCGGGGGACAGCTCGTCGGAGAATTCTGCCAGAGACGGAACCTCTCCGGCGTCGGCGACGGCGGCGAGTGCGGCGTTGCCACCGCATGGAAAGGGGGGAGGAGGAGGTGAGAAGCAGAAGGAGAAGACGAGAGTGAGTAAGACGTCAGCGATTCTATGGCACGCGCATCAAAACGACGCTGTTGCTGTTCGGAAGCTTCTTGAGGAAGATCCGGCGTTAGTCAACGCTAGGGATTATGATAACCGTACTCCGCTCCACGTGGCGTCTCTCCATGGGTGGATTGATGTTGCTAAGTGCTTGATTGAGTTTGGCGCTGATGTCAACGCGCAAGATCGCTGGAGAAACACTGTAATTCTTCTTTCTCTTCCTTTGCAATTTTATCATATGATATAATTTATATGTGATGGAATTGATATAATTATAATGTTTTTTTTTTTTTTTTTTTTTTTTGGAAATTATTATAGTGTTTAATTGATTAATTGTATAGCTATGCATAATTACTAGAATTGGGGAAAATAAAGAGAGATTTGATTGCGATTTCGATTTCGATTACGACTGCGATTCGTGATCGTTTCTGCTGGATTGAATTTAGTAGGGTGCTAATTTTGATGTTCCTTTTATAGAAATATTGTTGTAGGAAGAAGGCTTAACATTTGAAAAGATTCGCTCTTTTTTCTCCGTCTTTTTGCTTTAAATGGAAGTGTGTATCTACTGAGGAGCAGCAGTGATGAACTTCATAGGTCATTATAATAAGGCGTATTTAATACACCATGAGCCTAATAGAGGATATATGACCTTTTGACAGTACTTTGAGCTGTGGGAAACATTTTAGACAAAATGTCGTCTTTATCTTGCTATGGAGATGACCGAGTTCTGGCATTTAAATAATTGTTATTTACTGCAACTCTTTGCCATACGTTGTGGAAAACATATGAAGGCAAACTTATTTAGTTGAGGCAAATGGGTTATAAGGCAGCTTGATCACTGTCACGTCTGTATTGAGTTTCTTGAGAGCGCGTGCCTTTTCTTTCCGCACATGAATAATGTGGTTAATATGAACTTCAAAGGTCATTATAATAAGGCATGGTTGATGCACAGTGTGGTTTAGGTTAGAATTTTTGAATGATTGGCTATAGCCTTTAATTGTCTTTCACATATTAAGCATAATAATGGTGTTCGTATTGTCCTTGCTTTTGGACTGTTTCCTTGAGAAGCTGGCTGGATTGTGATTGATGATGTTCTTTCATTATGTGACAGCCTCTAGCTGATTCAGAAGGAGCGAAAAAACACGGAATGATTGAGCTTTTAAAGACATACGGCGGTTTGTCTTATGTAAGTTTTCATTGATGGTAGCATTCCCCTTTGGTAACTTTGTTTCATTGTCTCTCGACTCTTAGTACACATGTTTCCAACATTTAAGTTGTGTATTGGTGGTTATTTCATTCAATGTGTCAGTCAATTATGTTTGTGATCTGCATTGATCAGGTGGGCCATGTTTCTTATGTTTTAATGAGTTTGTACATCTCCCAATTGGAGTTTCAGCAATTGGAGTGTGTGGCGGGTTTTCGTCTCCACTTTTTTAGGTTTATGGTAGCTTGTTTTGCTTGCATATGACTGGTCAATATGGTGATTCATGTTAGCCAACCCAAATTCATTTTGAGACTAAGGGCTTTGTTGTTAAAAGACATCAGTGGATTAGATTTTACCAAGAGACCTGATTACACAGTTGAACTCGTACGGTGAGTTGGAGATTGGTATGCATAAGTATCGCTAGAGGCATCAATGAACTGAGCTAATTTGATGTGTTCATTTGTGTTAGGCAGAGACTTGGGCTAGGTGTACCGTGTACACCAGTCATTGTTTTTGGATTATCAAAGCAAGGGTAGCTTATAAGATTTAGAGTATGATGAGCTTGTTTGATAAAGTGGTGCCAAATCTTATCACTTTCTTGAATGTGTCATATTGTCACCCATAAGAATGTGGTCTTGATTAAGCTGAACCTTCGTTATTCCTTTTAATGTCAAAGTACTATGATCCAGATGGTGAACTTCCTTTGAGTTATATTTGCTACCTAACTAGAACAAACACACATGTTGCCTGAGGCATGGCCTTAAACCGCAAATGTGTTCTGGAGTGTTGCTAAATTTAATAATCTTTGATAAGTTAGTGTACTTTTTGTGCGTGTTCTCTGAGACAATTGAATAACTTCTTTCTCTAGGGGCAAAATGGGAGCCATTTTGAACCACGAGCTGTGCCTCCTCCTCTGCCAAACAAATGTGACTGGGAGATTGACCCATCTGAGCTGGACTTTTCAAATTCGGCAATGATCGGAAAGGTAAGATGCTTATCCTCAGAATGTGTGCTTGGATAGGTATTTCTTTCTGAACTGTTCATTTTCTTTTACGTCTTACAGTGATGAGAATGGTTATGCATACGAGTTGAATGACTAAAATCTATCTGATAGCAAATATGCTAGGTGTCATCCAAAGTGAAAAAAAAAAGAACGGGACGGCCTTCTTTTGTGTGATTAGATACATGTGGGAAATAATACAATCTTCCAAATATCTGGTTATCTTTGCAGACTTTTATCTAATCATGTCATTTACTCAGTGCGCTTTGCTGTGTACGCTTCTGTGTGACTTTGTAATCCACGTCTAGACAGTTGCTCAGCTTTTTCGTTAAAAAATGGCTTTCATAGTATTCTAATGCTCGCAGGGCTCATTTGGTGAAATTTTGAAAGCCTACTGGCGGGGAACTCCAGTTGCAGTGAAGCGCATACTTCCATCTCTTTCAGATGATAAACTGGTTATGTAAGATCAACCTTTACACTCTTTCTGTAGTGCTATAACGCTATCAACTATACCTTTAAACATAGCATCTTTCCCATTAATGTTATGGCTTGGTTGTTTAATCTAATCGCACTATGACACTATCATGAGTCATGACGCTGCAATATGAAATAGTTGGAGTTTCTATGGCGTTGACTTTCTGACTGCAAGATTTAGTACTAACAAGTAACAATCGCTCAATTGTCTTTTTACGTCGAATTCAAATTTTATTTTACTTTGTATTTATATTAATATAATTGAGTATGCACTTTGCACTATGAGATTGAATATTCTCATGAGATCATGTGTAGCTTAAGTGGATATCTCTCTATCTTTTTGATCATCTTTCTTTTCGTTCACCAACAATAGGTGATGCTATAACCGGTAAAATTTCGTGAACATGTGCAAACTACCTGCTGATTGCTCTTACAACTTCTTCTTGTCCAGTCAGGATTTCAGGCATGAAGTCAATTTGCTGGTGAAACTTCGTCACCCTAACATTGTTCAATTCCTTGGAGCTGTTACAGAGAAGAAGCCTTTAATGTTGATTACTGAGTATCTACGAGGGGTATGACGATTGTATAGCTGAAATTTAGTTCTTTGTTCTCTCTCTGTCAAAGTTACTTGCATTGAGTAGAAATTTGACTGGTTTGAACACATTTGTTGTTCTTATAAGTATTTTTGCTGCTATGACAGGGTGATCTACATCAATACCTCAAGGAAAAGGGAGCTCTTGCTCCCACAACGGCAATTAATTTTGCAATGGATATCGCAAGGTATATTGGCGCCGCGTTGCTTTTTTTGCTTTATTTATTTATTTATATGTAATTATGTATACTATATCATGTTGGAGAATTCTGTTCAAACACTATAAAGTAGTACAAGTAGTTAGAGCCAAGCTTCTGCTAGCTACATTAAGCATCAGATGAAAGGTATTAGTAAGGAAAATATACAATGTTGGAGAATGAAAATATACCATGTTTCTTGTGTGTTGTCTTCACTAAGTTTTGAAAAATTGGTGGGTTTTTTTTGCTTCTTTGTCTGGGATTTTTTATTTTATTTATGCAAGGGTTAGAGTTTGTGATTCTTTGTGGCTGGCTCACAGAAAAATATTCAAGGATCGATGCATCTGAGAGAGAAAGAGAGGGAAAGAGAGAGAAGGGAGTTGGGGGGGGGGGGGGGGCTTGAGTTTGGTCGGCTGACACAGGCAAACTGCTCTAATCCCGACTTTTCTAAAAAGCTGATCCAATCTTTTCTCAAACAAACTCCTAAATCTATATGCCCCTGAGTGTCTGTAGAGGAAAGAAGAGAAGGGGAATGAAAGAAAGGTGTATCAGTAGCACAAGCATCATAGAAGGCTATGAAATTATTAAGGCTTTCAAGTAGTCTGCACGTGCTTATAGTTGAAAATCTCAAATGAGGTCAGGAAATTCTTGTTTCTGTAAGGTGTTCATCTTACTATTTTGTTGTTGTTTACTCCCCATACTACCTTGTCAAGGAGCCTTTGAGTATGTAGCTGTTTTTTTCCTCTGATGGATAGATCTCGACTCTGTAGTTTTATAGCACTAAACCTCATGGACTTTTCTCGTGCACAAACTACTGCATGCAGGTGTTCTGTATTTTACTTCTGAGGCGCATAGTACTCCCCTTAAATCAGGAAATTATTTTATTTTGCTTTTAAGGCGCATAGTCCCCCCCCCCCCCCCCGCCCCCTTGTCCACACATCTTCTTTGGACATTCTTCTCTGCAAGTCCCATTCCTATACATCAATAGCCCTAGTAAATCTTTATGAACATACAACGCTTAGTGTTGGAACTTGGAAGTGTGATGGCAATTGTAGCCTTATATTCATGGTTGGAGTTTTGGACATACTCAACTTCTATTTTCCTTTAACTTTGTATGCTTTGAACTGAAAAGTTTACCATTCGGCCGTCAGTCGGTCACATCTCACACTATGGCCTTGCCTGGTATGCAAGGAATGGTTAGAGGGGAACAAATTCATGGGTATTAATTAGTGGGGGATTGATTAGGGGTGTAAAAAATCCTTGATTTGCAAGTTTGATATACTAGCTTAATGATTACTTGGGTAATCAATGGAGAGAAGAAGAAAAAAGGAGAAGAAGAGGAGAGAGAAAAAGAAACATACCAGAGAAAGAAGATGAAGATGCGTAGAGGAGGGAGAAAGTATTTGGGCTTGGGGGAGGTAATGTATTCCAGGCCTTATTTTTTCCCCTCAATCCAAACCTGCAAAATGGGCCTGAATTATTACTCCTTTCTTTTCGGGCCCATTACTGCCAATCCAGGCAGGCTCTATAGCTTAATTTTAGTCAGGTTTCTGGTAAGGCGGGTAAAGGGTCCATCTAAGACTTCTATAGCTTGATTCAGTCCTGTTAGTAGATCACTGATACTTTTATAATTGTCCTATTAATGATTGGTTAGTCCAAAGATTCTTAAGTATACATATTTTTAATCATGATGTCTGGAGTTTGGGTACCTATTGTCAAGCTGTTAAAAGTCGGGGTAAGCCATTTGCTTGGTAAAACTAATGGAAGTGAAGGGCGTTGAATTGATTGATACGGAAAGTTTTTTATCTGTTCAAAGTGTACCTGACGAGAAGTAAATTAAGGTTTTTTGGCCAAAATCTAATATATATGAGTGTATATGATACATCAAATAAGTACTTTGAGCTCTTGGTTTGTGCACCGGTTATTTCCACCTTTTCTGGTATTGTTTTTATCTCCAACAGTTTCATTTGATCTACTTTTTGGTTGATCAACATAGTCTACTCTTGGCTATATCATTTGAGAATGGGATTGCCACATTCTGACTCTTTCTTTCACTGGATCTCTGTGAGTCAATGGTGAAGAACGAGGAGAATTAAAAAACTTGGCGTTCCTTGCTCTTCTCTCCTCCTGATTTTCGTCATTATTGTTATGCACTTGTGTGCTTTAGTGGAGAAACTTACTGCATATATTGGTCATTACCCCTCTTATGATAACTATGTGCCTGACTTTTGTTTTTGCAGAGGGATGGCGTATCTTCATAATGAGCCGAATGTCATCATCCACAGAGATTTGAAGCCAAGGTTAGTGCAGTGTTGTCTTTAATCTTTGTGTGTCTTAGTTAGATTTATTCAAATGAGTTTTAAAGGAGAAAAAGGCCCGGGGGGGGGGGGGGGGGGTAAAAGATATGCAACAACTTACCATGTCGCATGTAGCAGATGTATATGTTTGCAAGTGGTATTTACTTTGGGTCGATGTTTCTACTGCCCAGTTTACTCATATTATGCCTATCACCATATTATCAGGAATGTCCTTTTAGTAAACGCAAATGCAGACCACTTAAAAGTCGGAGACTTTGGACTTAGCAAACTCATCAGGGTTCAGCATGCTCATGATGTTTACAAAATGACTGGCGAAACTGGAAGCTGTGAGTGGTCATCTTACTTTTGAACTGAATTGGATCTTGTGCTTTACTTGTACTTGTCATGGTTGGACTCACTATTGTTTGTGAAAACAGATCGTTATATGGCTCCTGAAGTATTCAAGCATCGGAAATATGACAAAAAAGTTGATGTTTTTTCTTTTGCCATGATACTATACGAGGTGAGCTGATAATCTTGATTTCTAGTCGTCAGTGAGTCTTACCATACCGTTCCTCATTGTTTTGTAACTTCTCAGATGCTTGAAGGAGATCCTCCTATGTCGAGTTATGAACCATATGAAGCTGCAAAATATGTGGCAGAAGGTCATCGGCCTAATTTTAGATCCAAGGGATTTGTCCCTGAACTAAGAGAGTAAGTTGAATACTTTTTCCTAGATATTCGACATTGGTTTATTCATCGATGTGGTGCCACTTTCAGATTTATTTGTAAGTTTTACCCTATAATTGCCGATCTTCCTAGTGCACTGCATTAAGTTAGACAGCTACGAGGTGAACATATTGGTAGAAACTAGAAAGCTTATATGCTTGGCTGGCTGGATCCTGATTTTGTCTTATTGGATTAGATACCATTCAAGAATTTACATATCACCATATCACTTACTATGGGTGTTTTGCTAAATTGAGTTTAATTTTCGTTTTCATCTCTATTACAGGTTAACTGAACAGTGCTGGGCCGCTGACATGAACCACAGGCCTTCGTTCTTAGACATACTAAAGAGGCTTGAGAAAATAAAGGAACATCTTCCAACAGATCATCACTGGCACTTTTTTTCTGGATGAGGTGTTCTGCTTCACAAAGCTCATATCATAAGGATTGGCTAGTTTTGTATCATTGCTATTACACATCCACTGTGCAGATTCTTGCTCAAGGTATTGTTTCGAGTCTCTTGGCTCCTACTCTTCGTATATGAAAGATGTGGCAAATGTTTATTGTCTCCCATTATTTCAACAACATTGCTATTTGGATCCATAGCTAGGATAACAGATTCTGACCAACACGGCCTTGTACTAGGCTCGTACTTGAGAATCTGATTCAGATGTCCTCGTTCCTTGGGGACTTGGCCTGTGTCTCGTTTTTACTCAAATTTTGCAAGGCCCCCCCTCCCCTCCCCTCTCTTTTAAACTGTAAATTGCTTGTTCGGTTTCCGGTAGTTTTTCCTATCCTTGCTTTTCTTGCATTCCAATACCCTTTGTAAATGTAGTACCTGATATATTTGAAAAGAAATCATTCAAAGTTGTGAATGTGTCTCAAGCTATGCACATAATGCATCTGTAAGTTATTGCGTCTTTGATGCAGGTGAGATTGCAACATGTTACTTTAGTTATTATTGTTTCGCAAAAAAATCTAAATCGTATCATCTGACCAAAAACCTTCCAAAACACAAACTCAAGACTTTACCAAAACGTGCAAAGGTCATAAGAAGGCATAACCAAACAAATAAAGTTCGAACATGCAAATAAAGCATAATATGGAGGACGAAATTATGAAGTGCAGTACACCATCTCTACTATTCTCAAAACTCCCTGAAGATTTGAAACTCGAAATCCTTTCACGGCTGCCCTCGGAATCTTTGACGGCGATCAAGTCGGTGTCGAAACAATGGAATGATTTGCTTCCTATAAAACCCTTCCTTTTAGGCCACTTTCGCGCCCATGCGAACCCTAAACTCTACCTCTTTTCTTGTGGTGAATATCCGGAGGGGGGTGATCGCATGTACTTGCTTTCTTTTGAACCCCCGTGTGCCAACATGAAAAAGGTATGTGATGACGCGAAGGAAACGTTGGTGATGAGAGCGCGCCGTGTACCTTTGCCTCTACGAAGATCATACTCTCTGTCCAATATTTGCCATGGCCTCGTGTGCCTCTACTTTATTGATAACGATGAGTTTTATGTGCGTCTTTTTAGTGTAAGGACCCAAATAGCCATTCCTCTTCGTGGGATGACCGCAATTTCATCTGATGGTTGCAGCGGTAACTTATGTCGGAGGACTTTTAAATGTCTCTTGGGGTTCGATGCAACAAGTAACGAGTTCAAAGTGTTGCGAATTGTTATGGTGGATCACGATACAAGGTGTTCGAGTCTATGGGGGTTCGATGCAAGGAGCACGATGAGAAACTGCGAGTATGAGATTCTAAACCTTGGATCGTCATCCAACTCGTGGGAGCCGATAAAGCATGAGCTTGTCCCACTTACGATTCGCAAAGGTTGCCCTCATAGCTATACGGAGGTTAGTTGTGTCGATGGAGTGATTTATTGGCTCCATGCAAGTTACTATTGGAGATCTCGTGATACGTTCCCAACATTAGCTGCCTATGATTTGAAGCATGGTCGATTTCGAGCTGTCGAAATCGATAAGCTGGTTGGCTTGTCATCGATGAAGGGAATGACATGCTACCTCACAACTCTAAAAGGCTCCCCAACTCTGTTTTTGCATAAGCATGGAGACAACAAGATGAGGAAATTTACGATGGAAAACCATACGAGTTCAAATGCGACATGGAATATAAGTGAGATTTATTCGCCTTTTAGTTCTCCTTATCATTGGAATTTTCAAGGTGGAATCGTCTTAAAGAATATAGGATGGTTTGGGTCGTCCACGATAAGGTTCAAATGCTATGACTTAGAGAATGGTACTACTTGGGACATAGAATCTGAAACTCTTTTAGATATCTCCTGTAGCTCTAGATTTAGTACCGTGGTTTTCGATGAGTTGTGACATCGAGGTTGAGCTACTCTGGCGTTACTTAGCTTGTTCCTTAGAAGACGATGATGGCAAGTTGAACATAACATCGCCAAAATTCCAGGCCGAAACAATGGATTTGTTAATTCCAGCCTAAATTGTACTTACCTTATTTACCTTTTTTTTTTGCCTAAATTATTATTATTATTATTATTATTATTATTATTATATTCCTAATACAATACTCATTATACTAAAAATCCATAATATTTTACAAGAAATTGGTGGGGAGCCGAGATACGATCTGAGCCCCCACACCCTTTGCTATGGAAAAACCAATCCTAGTAAAAATAAAAGTTGCAGCCTGCGCCCCGATATCCTGCGTCCTGGAGAACAGCTGAATTCGCTTTAGCAGAGCAACAACTGAAGGCTCCAACTCCCCCAAAGAGGAGAAAGAGAAGGGGAGGAAGCCATAACCCAAAGCAGCGCACCTAGCCTCATACTTAGCACGCTTACGATTGGCCGCTTCCCGCACCGCCTTACCTGGTTCAAAATCCATCAATCCCGTCTGAGTCATGGGCGACGACCCAGTCAAATCGACGCAAACGTCGCGCCCTCGATCCCAAGAATAAAGCAGCATGTCTGCTGGGTGAAGTGGTCGGCCATCAGCACCAATCATACCAATGTCAACCTCCTTTCCAGCTGAGATCCCGGAACGATAACAGATGTCAACCAGCGTGTCACGAACAACATTATGCCGATGTTTGACGCCAACCAACCCCGTACACGAAACAGTATGATCTCCGAATATATCACCCACGAAGACCCGCGAGCAAGCAGAGCACGTGCGATCAATGGTGAATAAAGGCACCCCAAGACGGTAACAAAGCACGCAACGATAAGTACGACCATTCATGGTCTGACCCAACCCCGAAATAAGGACCACCCTAAGCCAATCGGAACTGTGTGCACCCTGCTGAGAATTCCACAAAGCCAACTGACGTGGTGTCAAGGAATAAACAGAACGATCATCCCGCATACTTAGCTTCCTTATTATTATTATTATTATTATTATTATTAGTGTGATATGGCATCCCGCATAACTTGTGTTATAGAAAATTGGTGAAGAAAGTGAACCGTGTGTCCTTGCCTAATATCCTACGAGCGTTTGGAGAGTATGCGGCGTCTAATAATTGCCATGGCCTCGTTTAATTTGCCTCCTTAATGATCTCTTATATGCAAATTGACGAGAATGACGAAAAGATAAGTATATCACCATGATCTGAAGATGGGAAACCACTTGAGTTCAAATGCAAGAAAATACTAGGAGTCGTCTATATGTATGTAGACAAATAATTAGAAAGTGTCTACATTAAGTTTGTAGTAAAAATAAAATGTAATCAAAATCACAACTGAAAAGAGCTGGGCATGCATGATATGGTCCTAAATAAGTCGATTTCTTCTTTTGACGTGAACATTTTTGTACCTGTTTCTCCACTATATCACAGGTTAAGTTCTTTTACTAGCTAAACCTGAGTAGTGAAAATCGATTCCGGAGTTTAAGGCCACTTTTTTATGATGAGTTAGAGGCGGTTACAGAGTTGTCATAGAGTGTGCAAGAGTGTAGATTAGTTATTGTGTACCTGTGTTATGTATATAAAGTTCACACTGTAAATTCATTTGTTTTAAGTTAATCAATACAAAGTATTTCTATTTTGTCTCTGAGTTTTACATACGGTTTTCTCTACAAATACTTAGCTTGTAGTTTACTCATCAATGGCGATATTCCACCATTGTTGTTGCTCACCTAAGCTCACTTTCACAGTCGTCCTCTCACTGTGCTGTCTTCTCCTCTGACCTTCCTCGCATATGTGATCTCGAAAGAAACGAAGGCAGCCATCGAGGCAGGATCGTCGAAGTCATGGAAGGTGTTAGATGACGAACAAGTACCGTATCGTATCCGACAAGGCTTTCCACCAAACATGAACAATAACGACTGTTGTTGCATCGATGGGGTTTTTTATTGGGTCCATCAGTGTGCCATGATGGTTGACTCTGATGAGCCGATACATCGCAAGGACATTATTAGTCTAGCTGCCTTCGATACGAGGAACAACAAATTTCGAACATTCGACGTGGATCAATCTTATACAGTTATACTCCTAGGTTTGTGATATGTTACTTCACATCTTTGAAAGGCTGTCCAACGTTGTATGTTAATTAGTGAGAGTGGCAAAAGTGTTTCAAAATTGAGCCTGAAAAACCACACGAGTTCGTATCCGAGATGGACAACTGATGTCAAGATTTCGTAATTTTGGGGTTCCGCGAGCTTTTGTGAGTGGCATTACCGTATTAGATGTTGATTACTTGTTCGCAGGGGCGAATTTAGGGGGTAGTCTGGGGTGCATTGGCTACCCCAAATTTCCCGAAAACATCAAAATATTGCCTAAAAAATTCCAAAAGAAATAGGAAAAAAATTTGAAAAAATTAATTTATACTAAAAGGGCTACCCCAAGTTTCTAAGGCTAGATTCGCCCCTCCTTATTCGGTTCATTTAGTTGTCGTGATGTTGAGAATGACACTACCTGGACCATACTACAACCTCATCATCATATGCGTTCATGATCACAATCATTTCTTCGACAATATGAAATTTTTGGAGCGGCTTGTTGTTAAAGTGTAAACAATTGTGGGTGCTCTAACCATCAGTCTAGACTTTTGGCTCAGTTGGTTATCTAACATGGTATCAGGGCCTTAGCGATCCTGAGGTCTCGAGTTCGAATCCTGGTAGCCCCCTCCTTTGTTGTGTTGGAGTCTCAATAAAAAGAGCTCAGTTTAAGTGTTGTGTTTGTGGGCCAGTGAATTACCCACGCTTCAAGCCCAAGTGAGCCTTTGCGTGAGGGGGCGTGTTGAAGTATTAAACCATTGTGGGTGCTCTAACCATCAGCCTAGACTTTTAGTTGGTTATCTAACACTTGTGAGTTGTGAAATCCAAACCTGAGGTCTACTTAGAGTTTCTACTGTATACAACCCCACTCATGTGTCTCAAAGGTGCCTATACGGCAAGGTACGACGGGCTCAGATGTACGCAAGCTTTGCCAGTGGTTGCTTACAAAAGATCCATAATTATTCTAATAATAATAACTACTCATCCATTATCCATAGTTGAGAATTGCACCAACCGACTTCATATTCCCAATACAAAAAGCGCATACAATTTAAAAAGCATGAGCAAAACCGACACGAATCTGAGATGAACATACACTGAGCATGATCAGATTCGACGCTATCGCGCTTCTGGGACTTTTGTAATGGAATCTGAAGGAACTGCACCCATCATTTCCATTGAAGTATAACCTTTGCTAGAACTCCCTGAATTCTTATCGATCTCCATTTTCGAGCACTCCTTCAGTCTCACGACGATTTCCCACATATCTGGCCTTTCTTTCTCATCTGTTTTAACACATGATCTCGCTAGTTCTGTTACCCCCCAAACAGAACTGTTATTCAAATCTTTCGGCAATCTCCGATCCAATATGCTTTCTATATTTGCTGCTTCGAATAACTTCTCAAAATATTCAACCAAATTAAACCCTATGCGTGGCGCTATGCCTGTGATTAGCTCTAGCAGGACAACCCCGAAGCTATAAACATCAGCTTTCGCGTTCAGCAGGCCAGTCGTATAGTACCTATCAGTGACGACATTTAATCTTCCTTAGAAAATTTCATGGGTCTTTTTGTTTGTTTTTCTAGAGTAAAAAAGCAATAGTAACAGGAAAACAGGACAGTATAACCGAGTAAATTAGGAGTTGGAAAACCAAGTAGATCAGAGTTGGAAAACACTTACTCAGGAGCAGTATAACCGTGGGTTCCTACGACTCGTGTTAGTAAAGTGGTAACATCTTCAGCCGGGAAGATCTTACTTAAACCAAAATCCGCAACTTTTGCTTGGAGTTCGCCATTTACCAGTTTCAGCAGTATATTGGCAGGTTTCACATCTCTGTGTACTATCTGGTCTTCACCATGATCGTGCAGGTACTGCAATCCTGCAACATTGATTCTATTAGTTAGAATCAGCTTTAATCATCGCAATCAAACCTGAACACAAATACATATATCTCAGAGTTCAGACCCTCAGCTGTGTCAGTAGCAATGCTTAGTCTCTCTGTCCAGCTTAGTGAACCTGCATTGTCTGATCATTCCGACAGAAAATTAGTCGTCTTGACCGAGAAGAGAACATGATTACATTCAGATATAATCGATTGTATATAACACATGATTTACCTGAAAAATGCGCTCTCAAGTCCCCCTTGTCCATGTACTCGTAAATCAGTGCCAATTTGGTTCCATCTTCGCAGTATCCAATCAAAGAAACTAAATTCTTGTGGGAAATTCTAACAAACACATTGATCTGCGCCAAATATTATTGTTCTGCTTCACCACCAGCTACATCACAGACTATATATATTTACAGGAATTAAGGTCAAAAAGACGCAAACCTCATTGCTAAATTGCTTTGGTGCATCTGCCTCACTGAGCACCTTGACAGCAACTTCTCTAGAGCCATCTGGTAACACACCGCGGTAAACTACTCCATATCCGCCTTTACCTAGTTCATATTCTTTCTCAAATCTGTTTGTCATTTGCTGGACCTGCGAGAAGGTGTACCTTGGCAATCCGTGCACCCTGTCTTCACCATTGCGCGGTTGCACTTTAGGGGAATTGTTTCCATTTTCATCAGAACTTCTTACTAGACACGCAATTGTATCAAAGGTTACAATCATGGATAATTTTTCGAGAATTCCAAGTGGCATGATTCAAATTGCATACAAAATATCAATTCAAAGGTTCAGGTTTACCTTTTGAACAGTGTCTCCATAACCGAGGGCCTCCAATTACAGCCAGTACAACGAGCACAACAGGTACCACGACAATGATGGCAATGTAGGTAGCTGACACATACAAATGATCATAGGAAACCAGTACATTAGAACTCTGGATAAGACTGATAACCAAACTTAGTTCGCTTAATAAATACACATGTTACTTACCTCGTAGGGGTGGTCGAGGCTGTGAAGGAGGGGGAAGTGGCACTGATGATCCAAACAAGTCGTATCTGATAAAGCAGCTTGGAAGAAGTACAATATTAGTGGACCATGTATCTCTTAGCCTGAGAGCGGCTTTCAGACATCTGAAACACGGGTCGCCAGTGATATCAGGAGTGCACTGAGCCAGGCCACGTAGTGTCTCAGAAGAAGAGAGATTAGCCTCGTTTGTGGCGAAACCTGGCAGGGTTCCGTTACTGTAAGCAGCCTGAAAGATGACAGCCTTCATTGTGGCATCAAATGTATTTTGATATGGTTTAAGATGATAATCGTTCAGAATACCAGATGCATTGTAGTAATAAGTAAAGGGAGTTTCCTCGTCCTTAGAGAAAATGTTGCGGTTGGCATATCGTAATGTGCATTCCTGAAACCAAACAATTCCTTCTTTTAAAGAACCGCACAGGGTTTTTATCTTCCTTGCTGCAGCCTGCACGCAGTCATGACAAGTTTCGGAATCAACATCACCACTGCAGTAATAAAGCGCGTAGACTTGGTCCTCGCCTGTGCCATTGTTGAAGTTAGAGAACCCAACCAGGGAGGCTTTGGCCGGTAGCTCAGTAAAAAGGGTGTAATTCAGATCTGCCTGAAATAGGCTTCCCTCACTGTAGGTGTCTTTCGTTGGACACTTGTAGTTGACGTAATGAGGAGTAGCCACTGAAGTCGCAGCCTGCGTACATACAAGCAGGCCAAGGATGAGTATCAGCGGTACCAATTTCCTGACCAACCAAGGCATATACATCATCTTAGCTCAATTCATAACTTCAGAAATGAGAATTTCTCTGTTTTCTGAATTCCAGCTGATCAGAAAATGTTTACTCACGATATCCCGACAAGTTTATACGCTAAACAGAACGAATCCTTCTCTGTATGCAGATCAAATAGCTTAAAATTTTCGGAATCAGTCGACGTGATGAGATGCTCATTGCAGAAAAGTTTATGGAGTACTCCACTTGATAATTTTTTTTTTAAGCACTTGCCCTTTGACATTCAATTTAAAATCTATTTATTATTGGTAAACACGATTATCGTCAGTCCTAAGCCAAGTCGTAATGACAGCTGAAAGAGAGTTGGCCGTGACATGACTTGAAAAAATAAACAACTCAATTTCTTCTGTTGACATCAAGTTTCCTGTACCTGTTTCTCCATTGAATCACAGGTAACTTTCTTTGACTAGCAAAACCCGAAAAACCCGGTTCGAGAGTTTAAAGCCCGTTAAATTTAGACAATCCTGTAGTAGACCTTTGAGGATGTTCACTAAGATCATTCAGGCGTCACCACAAAAACAATGTGTTATTTGGGTATCGAGCATCTCGTTTCAAAGAGAGTCAAACACAAATTCAGGTTAACCTAACCGAAAATTCAGGTTAACCTAACTGAATGTGCAGTTCGGTTTGGTGAACCGAAATGCAAACCCCAAGCATAAAACCCCATGAAAATTCAAACTTGACAAATTGAGAGCAGGATGTGTCCGGAAGACATGAACATATATCATCCCTTAAGAGACAAAGAGGTACTGTCGGAGATGTATCAGGGTACAGTCTGTAATTGATCTGAATGAGACCAGTAACACAGAATTTGGTAGAGAAAAGTCGTATGGAAAACATAAATTACGCTGATTGACTATTCAAAACATTCTGTTTTAACAGCAAGGGCTTGAGAATTATACAGAGATGAAGGTGAAAATTGTTACGAGGATGTTCTTGAATTTAAAGTAGCTTTTTCCTCTCAAAAAAGGTCTTTAAATGCCATACTTGCAAGCCCGCAACTGACAAGCACACGACGAGTGAAAGGAAACCCAACCAATACATTCTGGAATTGGTTGATCTGTTCAAAGCTTGCATCTCTTCTTCCCTGGAAACACCAATGACAATATTATACATTAGACAGAAGAAAATACATGTATTAGGGAGCTCAAGAAAAAAATATGGTAATGATGCCTCCTCATTCCAATATAAGAAGAGGAGGTAACTCACCTATCCCGAAGGTAGAACATTTCCTCGTGAATGTTGTTTACTGTATCCAACAGCTTCTTCAACTCTATTTCCATAATCTGGCCAAAAGAAACATATCTAATTTAGTCTCTTTCATTAAAACTAATTTCAATGGACTGAACTAAACCGAAGACTGTTATGTTAGAACCAAACTTCTTTATCTATGGCTTGCAATTATCAAGGTCACAAAATTTAATTCATCTACCATTCTTGCATCAAACATTGCCACCGTCAGATTAGTAAAGTCCACAGTTTTGAGGTGAACACACCCCATGATTTGGATTGGATGGATTCAGCAGCTAGAGACAAGACAAGTCACTGCTGGCAATCGCACCTTTCTCCTTTTAGAAAGGGGACTAGGGAGTGTATGGCTGGTAATGGTGTTACATGGGTTGAACTTGATCAATTGCTATTACATTCAAGATATTGTTGGAAGCATGTAATGAACATTGTTCTTAATCCCATCTAATCCTACAATACATTTCTTATATTTCCCAAGTTCTCCAACTTATTTGTACTAAAGAAGATTCAATACATGTAGTGAGCAATACCTCCAACCAAACATGCATCAAGTGATGTAATTAGCTACACACCTGTACTTGTCTATTTGTTTTCTCCCCTGCATTCTAGGAACCTCATGGCATTACACTAAAAACACAACCTAAGTTCATGTCAGCATGTGTAGCCTTTCCCAAGGGGGGCGGCTAGAACTAGACATATGCCACCATAAATAAGTACAGGCGAACTATACGCTACTTCATGAAGAGAAAACGCTTTGATGGGTTTGGTTCCAAAGCCATTATAACAACTGAAGAATCTCCAAGAATAACTAGAAACCACACCAGATTGCAGTTTATAAAAAAACAAAACATAAGCATCGGTCTAACAAACCCTCTTTCAGACATGGATCACTTGAAACGAAAGAGCCCTTAACCTTCTCAAATAATGAATACGAACCTACCTTCTCTTTCACCTATATAGTCCTATACTATAACATACCGCTTAGCTCTTAATACCCCTATCCTTTCAAGAAATTGGCACTTAAATCAGTAAAAAACTGTGAATACTACACAAGAAAAATGTTTGTATACTAACAAAAACCAACAAACTATAATATCCATATAGAACACATCTTTCGCATGGTGCAAAGATCACAATACTTCTCAGGAACAAAATCACTATATTCTCCCAACTTGGCCTACATTGTGACTTTGTGAGCTCTATGAGCCTTCACAACTTGAAATTATGAGATAACCACCTTCAATTACAAGAACGATTCCCAGATATATTTCAATCATCTCCATTAACACTGCAATGACAGTGTGTAAAGATACTAAGACCTTCAACAGGACTCAACCCAACCCAACCCATGATTATGGTGTCCACAAGCATTTTCACCAATTGAGCTCTCAAAACATTTGCCAAAGGTTAAAACTTGATAGCATTCAAATCTATCCCACAACAATTTCACTGCCAAATTCACGGGCCTGCTCGTGCACCTTACAACTCAATACTTGTATTGCTACTACCACTCGAAACCACTACTTACATACCGAAATGGCAATGATCATACTTCCCAAACCCACAACATTCGGCTACATTATCAACTAGGAAACCCCTAGTGGCTCCCTAACAAGTTATGTCGTATTTCACCAAATGTCGGACCCATTTCCTGATACTACCCCCAAACACTTACATCTCACGAAAGGTCAGATTTTCCGGACACGAATACCATAAAGGATCAGACTTTCAACACAAATGGAGTAACAAATTTAACCCAAAAAAAATCAAAACACCAAACTTTCAACACAGAAAACAAATTCAACCAAAAAAATATTCAAACCATCAGAATAACAAACAATTTATCCAACAAAAAGCAAAGGAACTTACATCAATGGAACCCTTTTTGGCAACACTGCCCCAATCCTTAGCAGCAACACCACTCTTCCAATCAAAATCAACCGTCACAGTCGCCGGCGGCTTTTGTTCCTCACTCCAAAAACACGCCATATAATCCCCGGCCTCAACCGCCGTAAACGCAAACTGCCCGGAGTCCACTTTATCCGACGAATGATAATTATTCCCGTATGCCGACGTCACCTACACACATTCAGTTCAAATTTCCCCCCAAATCAAAAATCAAACAATTCCCAGTATACTTCACCTTCACACCTCAAAATCAAACTTGAGCCAGAAATCTTAACAGCTCAAATCGCCCTACCATTGTCTAAATTCAGCTCCAAATCAAATAAAAACAAATTCAAAACAATAAAATAAAAAATCAGCTTCAATTTGCCCCCAAATCAAAAATTCCCACAATAATTAGCTCCAAATTAAAAAAATTAAGCATGACCCAGATAAATTAACAGCTTGAATCGTGCAAACATTGTATAAATTCACCTTCAAATTAAAGTAAATAAAAAAAAAATTTACCCGAACAGTGATTTTGTGGGAGTCGGGCAAAGGGTAACCTTCATGGGGATTAACGATATGATATTTACCGACGGTCATAGAATTACTCTTGATATCTTCAGAAATACATTTCGTGTGACCTGATTGTAGATCGAATCTTAACGATTGTGATAGCTGTATCTGTATGAACCCTAGAATTACCAAAATTGCGACTAATTTTGACGAAATCATAGCGGCGTTTTTTTATTATTATTATTCAGATTATTACGACGGAAATTTCTGGGGGTCTCTCCTCTCTCTTACAAGATTTTTGCGACGGAATCGCAGAGGATCTAGATTGGGGAGGAGAGAGAGAGAATTGAAAATGGAGGAAATTTTTTTTGGAGAAAAACAAAAAAAAAAAATGAAATAAAGAAAATGGTTTTTTTTTTTTAATATTTAAGAGGGAGAATGTGATTGGAAGTGGTGTGTTGGGAGGTGACGTGGAGTGTTTTTATTGGTTGAGATTACGTTTTTTTTGAGGGAAAGCTTGATACTTACTACTATGGGCTTTGACTTTGGGCAAATGGAGTGATTCCTAAATTTTTGACAAGGCCCAAATTTATCCAATCATAACGATATGGATTAAGAAAATTGTTGTCATAAATTTTGAATTTCGGGCCTCTTTGATAAGAAGGAAACGGAAGGAAAGGAAATGAGAGGAAAGAAAGGAAGAAAATTAGTGATTCCAATGTTTGGTTTAATAGGAAAAAAAAGGGATGGGAATTGGGTATTAACTTAGGGCCTGTTTGGTAGGAAGGAAACGGAATGAAAGGAAGGGAAGAGAAATAGAAGGAAAGAAAATTAGTAATTCCAATGTTTGGTTGATAGGAAGGAAATGACTGGAATTGTGCATTATTTTAAAAAAAATACGATGTTACCCATTTGTTTATAATGGAAGGAAATAAATTTTTCGGGGTAAAGTGGGTGATTTGCATTGTTTACAACAGTTTGTATTTATTTTATTTTATTTTTATCTAAATAAACAAAAGTTTTTTTTTTTTTTCACTTTCTTTTCCTTCCACTTCCCGTGCTACCAAACATTGGAAAGTTGAAAAAATTGATTTCCTTTCCTTTCCTTTCCTCCCGATTCCTTCCTACCAAACAGGTTGTTAATAAAATACAATATTACCCATTTGTTTATGTTGGAGAGAAATAAAATTTTTGGGTAAAATGGGTAATTTCTATGTTTTACAGCCTTTTATATTATATTTAATTTTTTTTTAACCTAAATAAAACAAATAAGTCTTTCCTTTCTTTTCCCTCCCTTTCCTTCCAATTTCCAGCTACCAAACACCGGAAAACTAAAAACGAGATTTCCTTTATTTTCCTTTCCATTCAATTCCTTCCTACCAAAGAGGTTGTAAAGATTAGTCTTGCCTCGAGTATATAAGTGAAAATACAACCCACTCTGTATAGGGTGTCCTTTTGTCATATGTCTACATTGGGTTTTTGGTGCTAACCGATTAAACAAACAATACACTTTTGAAACCAAAACACTAATTTTCTGGTTGACAAGTCGCAATAAATAAGTTTTGCAAACTTTTGTGTACTTGCCTCATGACTTACGAGTCATGTACGTTTTGTTATCTTTATTATAAAATGACATCTAGTTTTGATGAATGTGTGTATTATTGTGACAATACGAATGAAAAATACATCAAACATGCTAATGATAAAAAAAAACAACAATCAGTTCTAATATAGGCATACAACGAAAAATTCCATCTAATCTAGAATTAAAACGAATGTACATATGGAATCTGTAATCTACAACCACATTAACCATGTGGCATTATTAATCCGTCTTCCACTACAAACAAGCTTTTAAGCTTCGACCATAGAAACTGATTAAATTTCACGGAAACTTTATTTTAGACTTGTCCGTTTTTATGCTACCTAGGCAATTACCCTTGCGCCAGCCAAAAATTTCAGCCGCATTGTCGAACACAAACTTTTCAGCTTCACCATAAAGTCGTTTTGCTTCTTTGAACAAAGCAAGAGTCTCAACAAACGAGGGAGCCCTTCCGATCGTTGCAGATACAGTGTTTATAGTTTCAATAAGCTCTATATTATTCTGAAAATATTCCACTTGTTCTACGTACTCCATTGCCTGATCCAATATTGCTTCCACAACTTCTTTAGCTTGACCTTCACGCTTCGACAACACAACAATCTGGTGATTCAATGTCTCATATGCACGGGCTCTGAAGCAAGCACTGAGAATGTTACAAGCAGCCTCTTGGGTACCAGCAACTTCTCCAGCAAGTCTCGTTTGCTCCTCCACTTCTAAAAGTGCTTCTATGTGTGCTTCAAGTCTTTCCTTATCCGCTTTTTTACAAGCTTCTACACGTGCTAGAAAATCGTTGGCCATGCCCTAATTCTTTCTCTGCTTATTAGATTGGAAATTTGGGAAAATATTGAAGGTGAATTGATAAGCGCAATCTTTGTATATATAGTGGTTGGGCGTACTTCACAAGTTACCATATCTCATATAACCCGCTAGTAACTCGAAATACATAAGAGTAGGAAACAAAATAAGAAAAGAAGAATTATAATTATGTAGGAAAGTTTTCCCAAAATTATCCAAAGTGTCACTGAAAAAATAAAAAGAGCGCCGTTGCCGGGGATCGAACCCGGGTCACCCGCGTGACAGGCGGGAATACTTACCACTATACTACAACGACTTGCTTGCAAATATACATTCATTTTTTGTATATATCTAATAAGTGCGGATCTCCTGCATTTGTTTTTCTTAAAGTTTAATAAAAGTATTTTATTGTTGAATTTAAACAAAGATTTACTCTTTTGTACGTTTTAATGGTCCATGGATTACTTAATTATATTGAGATTCTCTTAGTTGAAGTTAGTGAGAGATTATGTTGAAGAATATCAGTTCTATTGATTGTCACAGGCTCACAACACATGTATTGTCTTATGTTAATGGATGCGTAAATTTAAAGAATGTAAATAATATTACCCATGTTGACGAAAGATGAGTTGAAAAAAAAAAAAAAAGATAAAAAGGATCCATACAAAAAATAAATAATGTTTTACCTCGTATGATCTATGAATTAGGTTCTTGATGAGAGGCTCGTCTCTGTTCCAATGGGATATGTTACAATCAAGATCACAAATGCGGTGCTCAGTACAAGAATGGTTGAGTGACACTCTATTTTTCTTGTGTTTTCGAGAGCCAACTCAACTAAACATCTAGACTGATAGTTTAATTTGAGACCCAATAATTGGGTTAATACCTTAACATTGTGATTTGAAGCCTGTTATTTTTCTTGTGTCTTACTTACGATTTTACATAGTTCACCTGAGCTCTTCGTTTCAAAAACATATTTTACATTAAGATTATTTAATTTATTTTCATGGAAGAACTCGATAAAACGCCAAACAACATTCACTAGAAGAGTTAAACTTACAATAAAAACGATCTAAAATACTACCAACAATCTTACATCCGAATAGATCAAGTAAACATCAGGTCGAGCACATTTCCTTGCTCATGAACACATATGTTCCACGAGAGCTTTTCGACGTCAAATCATCGTTACGAGTGGAGGAATAATAATGTGTAGCAATAGTAATTTGCTACGAGAGTACCTCACAAGTGTAGCATGAAGAATTTATAAATCTAGTATCTAGTACTCCGTCTGGACTATATATGGAGGTGAGTCGCTGACTGATCTGAAGTACAATTTCGGAGTAAATAATACAAGTTGAAGATCATGATTCAAGGCAGGTTGTTTTGCACTATAATTTTTAATCTTAAAGAGTATACATTTAACACTTGACAATAATCAATGTAATTATTACTACTCTTTATCTAACACCATTGGGGACTGCGTACTCATTACTACTACTCAATCACTTGACAAATACTCCACGTCTCCATGATTTCTTAATCTGTTTTTATGTTTTTGTTTTTGCCTCTTAATGTTCTTTATTAAACCTGTTTGTTGGTACTTGCATTGCCTATTCCGTCGTGGTTTGATGTATAGCTTCCCACGTAGCGCAAGGAAGAGAGTACAAACAAATTCTTAATAAAGTTTAATCCGACTGAATCCCAAAACTTATAATTCGGAATTAGAATCGGTATGACTGTATGAGTTTGTACCGAATAGATACACACGCCATCTAGTTGTTCACTATTCACTAAGCACTATAATCCTTCACAATGTACTTGGTACTTTCATAAGAATCTCGACATAAAACCGTCTTTTAGAAGACTTGCTCGACATATCTAAAACGACGACAATTAGCTAATTTTCCATTTTTACTCGTGGGGGAGCAAAGCCACATCATGATCCAAAAAGTGGTGAAAAAACGGAAATGTGACGGTTGGCAAACAGGTCAGGTGGGTCGAAGTGGGTGGAGTAAATCTCAAAATACAAATTCCATTTCTGTTCACATTTTTTTTTTTTTTTAATTTTAAAAAATTACCACTAAAAAGTTTCCAAATTCCAAGCAATATAAAAAAATAAAAAAATAAATAAATAAATTAGTCTCATATTAATAATTTTCTCTGCATTGTTTCTGTAATTTCTTACCTTCCTTCAAATTCTCTCTCCTCACGGTTTCTGTGCACATAATATCATTTCATTACCTTCACCAAATTTCCTCGATCCACATTCCAATCTTCATCTTCTTCCCCAATTTTCTAGGGTTTCCGCGCTCCCAATTTAATCCACATTTTTCCAGAAACAACCGCCAAAAATTAAACATCATTTTCCGGCATTGATTCCGGTAGCATAAAAAGAAGGAAGCGTAAAGGAGGTGTTATCGATGAATGGGGGATGAGGAGTAGGAGGAGGAGGAGGAGAAAGAGAGGGAATGGAAGGGAGATCGGACGGTGTACAGCAGCAGCAAGTTAGGTTCGACAAGATTCCGGCAATCGAACGGACTAGGTTGAAAGTTTGGTTTATTAGGGTTTGTTCTAGCATTTTATTATGGACTTGTGTTGTTCAGCTTGTCGCTGTCGGTGAACTTTGGCGTCCGAGGTTTATCGCCGGCATTTCGCATCGTTTGTCGCATGTTTCCCCTGTTCTCGCCGCCGATGTTCATCCACCGCCGCCGCCACCGCCACCGCCACCGCTTCTTCCGGCAAGTGAGTTTTTATGGACTGATATTTTTTTTATTATTATTATATCAATTAAAGTGTGTTCTAGAATCTAAGAAAAGTTCGAGTCTTTGATGAGACGGTGAGGTGAATTGACTTGGGAGTTGGGAATATTTGGGGGACCACCCGGTTCAGATATTTTTTTGGTTGGTTTGCGCCATCCGGTTTAGTCGGGTTCGGTTTCGGAGTAAAACGGGTTTTGTGTTGGGTATGGCCGTATGGGTACTGAGTGTGATATGAATGTGTGAAGTTTGGCTTCTTTATTACGCCTGCATGATCATTTATGGAGTTCTTATCAGTTCATGTGATGTTGGGGTTTGGTTGGATTCTATGTTTTTTTTTTTTTTTAACTGTGGTAATGGTAAAATTCGAGTTTTTAGGTTGCATGGATTATTCTTAGGTAATTTTAGTATCTTGGATGCAGACTGGTTTAATCAAAATGGAAAATGTGTGCTTTAATCGATATGGTTTTTTGGCGTAGTATTTGAATTTGCGAGTAAGAGTGAGGTTTAAGTTTGTAGTTGAAGTTGGATTTAGCTTGGCTTAGATAGTTTTGTATTTTTGGGTGGTAAAGATTGAATCTTTAGGTGGCTTGGTTTTCGAATTTCTAGTTTTGTTCATTGCTGATGGAGCCAAAGATTGATTGTGCTTTTAACTTGGGGATATAAGTGTCTTAACTCCTTGTGCATTTTTAGTTTTTTTTTTTTCGAGGTGTAGCAGAGGGCGGTCTGTTTTCTTTGGGGGTTTGCAGCGGGGAATGTAATGCTTATGGTGTTTAGTTTCATATGTGGTTTCCTTACTGGGGTGCAGACTCATGCTTTTTCCACGTATCTATTGGGGCGGGATGAATATATTAATCTCGCGGTGGTGTGTGGCTAAATATGTATGTGAGAGAGATCCTTAGTGTTTGTATGTAGCAGTAATTGAACTGGTGAATGAATTCTTAATGTTTTTGAGGTCAACAGGATCTTGCTTTCGGCTGAGTTATGAAACTAATGTATCCCAGAACTTGCACAGAAAGTGCTAGTGTTGGATATATTGACAGTTATTATTTTGTGGATCTATTGGACTGTTTGAGTAACAAAATTTAGAATATGGTGTGTTTTTGGTGTCTGGGTTTCTGTCAAATTGGCGGTAAGGACTGAAATTAATTATTTGATATGTAAGTTGGAGCAAGAAGAGTAAAAGCTTGGGTTATCTTTTCATTTCTCCATGGTCCTACGTCAAGTGCTGTTGTGATGACTGGTAATCATAATACGTCAACTACTTTGGAGAAGGCATGTCTAAAGAGATAACCATATACTTCAAAACCACTTGTTCTGAACTTTCTAGCTTATAGCTTTGAGTAAGAAAACAAAGCTATGAACAGTAGATTACATAAGGACAAGGGCGGGATTTAAATTTCTACCGGTCGGACACTGATTAGTTCCTGGTCGCTTTGGATTCTGAAAATACATCTTCGATCTCCTTTAAAGTTATACAAAGGCATTAACCTTCACTAAAAGTTTTAGACAGTTTTGAGTTCTACAGTTGAGGTGTTGAGTGTGCGGACTGTGCGCTC
The DNA here is from genome assembly GCA_963680865.1 of Spergularia marina. Lineage (NCBI taxonomy): Eukaryota > Viridiplantae > Streptophyta > Magnoliopsida > Caryophyllales > Caryophyllaceae > Spergularia > Spergularia marina. Next base: position 5,153,952 of record OY804545.1, on the reverse strand, counting down.
TGTAAATATCGAAATTTCTGGCATTATGAAAGCTCGTTTGCTATCTGTAAAGGGTATACTAGTTTTGATGTATGTCAAAAGGTAAGAAGGTTGACTGTTGTAGGTACGTGAAGAACCTTGAAAGGCTTGACCAATTGGCAAATGATTTCTACTGCAGGAAACTACACAAGTAGGGGCTTTCTGAGAGTAACATGCAACGGGGGATTGAATCAAATGCGTGCTGCGGTTGGTCTCGTGTTTAGTCTTCTGTAATTAGTCTGCATTGCTATGTTTTGGGAACTTACATTATTTTGCATTTCAGATATGTGACATGGTGACTGTAGCAAGGTTCTTAAACCTCACTTTAATCGTCCCGGAGCTTGATAAGTCATCATTCTGGGCAGATACAAGGTATTTTTATTTCTTAGGGTCTGATCGCATAGTATATGTTTGCTTTTGGTTTATTAATTTTGCTTGTATAGATGTCTAGCTCATAGTGATTTTTCTGCAGCGACTTCGATGACATCTTTGATGTGAAACATTTTATTGAATCCTTGAGGGATGAAGTTCGAATAGTCAAAAGGTTACCAAAAAGGTTCAACAGGAAGTATGGATCTCAAGAGCTGGTTATGCAACCAATCAGTTGGTCCACTGAGAAATACTATTTCGAACAGGTTTGTGTAAGTTTGTTTCTCTGGGCGTGAATGGAATTGCTGATCAAGTTCTGTAGATATGTATGAGAATGGAGAAGTTGTGTCTTCTTTACATTTTTGCTTTGGTTGACTTTGGGATGTGAATCCTTTTTAGTAATGGAATTCCGATATAATTCTTTTCCTTGTTTTTCTAGATGATTTTTTTGTTATATGTTTGACAAATGGATTGAAAGATCCTTTTTCTTTTTGCAAAATCAATGAAGAGCTTGATGACATACGACTTAGGGAATGTTATCTTCTCATGACTGCATGAGTGCCAACCGAACTACCGCCTAATATAAATTCCTAAATTGGGATAGATAACTCTGTGTTCTTTGGTTTTTGGGATATAATGGAGTAAAGCAAAATTTTGTGAAGTAGCTGTCAGTCAGTGCGAATTTTCATTTTGGGTCATCCGTGTTCAACCTCTCTATGTTCCAATAGGGGTAAGGCTTGCGTGCATCTGACCCCCCCTTACCCTTCTTATGGCGGGAGCCTTTAAGGCACTGGGGGTAAATATGTTGTTGTTGTTGTTGTTGTTGCGGGATAGATAACTCTGACTTCTGAATTAAAGATGTGAATTGGAATAATTTGGAACAGTTTTTTCTCATTAATTAGTTTTACAGTTTCACTAAATGAAATAAAGAATTAAGTTTTCGATAAAAGTTCCCTACTTCACTGGTTTTGGTTCAGTCTAGACATCGTAGCATTTGGAATTGCTTATCAGGCAAAAAATTATGGCAATTGGGATTCTCTATTCTTAGGACTTAAGAGCTGCCAAAGTGTTAGGATTGTCACTATGACAGTGGTTTGAAGAAGGGTCTTGCCGCTAGGAGATGATTGTCTTGTACGCTTTTGCTGGGGGACTGCTTGCTCTGCTCTGTGTCTACTCATCTTATGTCACATTTTAATATAATTATATTCTTATGAAAGTAAAATCTTCCCTTCCCCTTGAATTTCCACATCTTGCAAATTTTGTGCATTTCATTGCCTATTCCCTCCTTGGTAAGTAGATCTTCTCATGGGAATGAACTCTCCTTGTGCACATCTAATGGTTTTTTGAAAGTTCAATCTAACAAAGGAAATTACGTACGTAATAATAGTATTATCATATTCCTATACGTAAACCTTAGGTTCATGGGAAATTCTACTCTCGCATTAACCAAATAAGCACTTGGTTAATCCTTTCCTTGTTGTGTGTTGGTGTCATTATAATCAGGAAACCTACAAAACCAAGTGTCACTTGGTAGCATATGGTGCTGGTAGATTATGCTGAAACTTGGTTTAGGCTTGTAAGATATTTTGATATGGGATTTTGATACACACTTTTGATGAACTATTAGCCCTAACTAGGAGAGGACTCTGTTTCGCATTTCATAGAAATTCAGGAGTGTTCCAGTGTTAGCAGTTTTGCCTAATCATCACTGATATCTTAGTTACCCCTTGCACAAATAGATTCATCTCTGAAATTGTGTATCCTTGTTACCTATTTTTAAGATGACAGCCCGTTAATGATTTGAATTTTTACAAGAGACTTATTTGCTTTCAGTGGAGACTTTAAAATGCTTGGCCGTGTTGGTTTTTTGAATGTTCAATATACATCTCTCTTTGATTGCTCCTTTCTGGCCTTACGGGCATTATGCAGGTTTTGCCACTATTTGACAAGCATAAGGTCGTACATTTTAATAAAACGGATGCTCGTTTGGCGAACAATGGACTCCCTGTTGACTTTCAGAGACTCAGGTGCCGCGTGAATTTTGAGGCCCTAAAATTCACTCCTAAGATTGAGGCTCTGGGACTCAAATTGATTCGTGTACTTCAAGCTAAAGGGCCATTTATTGCTTTACATCTAAGATATGAGATGGACATGCTGGCTTTCTCTGGTTGTAACCATGGGTGCACTGAGGAGGAAGCTGAAGAGCTCAAGCGCATGAGGTTGGTATCGTTTAAATATTATTTTGTATTTATCACATATTTAGGGTTCTTTTAAGTATGCTTGGCTTTAGTCTTTTTCCTTCAGTTTACGATGTATTTGCCTGCTAGGACCTAGGAGTACCGTATAGTATAGCATTGTTACTGACTTCATGGTTTCTTATGCTAGAAACACCTTTTGACCCAAGAGCAGGGAAATTCCTGGATTAATCTCAGAAATACTCCTATAAGATATGAAATAAAAAACTAAGATGTGAGAAAAACCAAGAGATGTAGATCAACTATATTTTCTTACTTGACAGCAGCTGAGACGTATGATATCTTTGAAAGTTATAATTTGGCATAATGAAAGATAAGAGTATGCCCTCTTTGGACTTTAGTCTGTGCACTTAATCACTTATTGCTTTGATTTGTACTATAAAAAAAGAATGACCAATTATACACTTTCGTCTTAAAAAAAAAAATTACGAGTAGTGTTTTTGAGCCTATGACTTTTGGCAATGCTTATATCATGCTCCCGGGAGCACAAGGAGCATGGTAGTCCTCCTCACAATAGAGGAGTGGGGACCACACTTAAAATGAATTTCTACTTTTAAATTCATGGGCCTACTCCTTTATTGTGAGGAGTACCACCATGCTCCTTGTGCTCCTGGGAGCATGATATAATTTGCCGACTTTTGGCTTTGTTGTGCCGTAGATTTCGTACCTTCAACAATCTCATCTTGATTAGGTGTATAATATAGTATGAGTTTGTGCACTTTTTAGTTTTAGTTGAACAGCTAGTCCTGTGTCCACTTCCCTTTTTTTTTCTTTTCTTTTTTTGGATTAACATATTAATTTAACAGTGATTGCTTCTTTCCTGTCTTTAGGTATGCATATCCCTGGTGGAGGGACAAAGAGATAAAATCTGAGGAGAAGCGATCTCACGGTTTATGTCCTCTAACGCCGGAGGAGACAGCTTTAATTCTACGGGCACTGGGTTTTGATAACAGTACCCAGATATATATTGCCTCTGGAGAAATTTATGGTAGCGATAGAAGACTTTCAGCTCTACGGGCTGCATTTCCTTATACGGTGAGTGTTAATCAATAGTTGTTTATTCCTTCAATGCTTTCAACCTGAAGTTTCTTTGCTCGCTTTTTTTATATTGTTGAATGATTCTTCTGATACAGTGCTACTTTTGGCTTAAACTCTCTTGGTACGCTGATGTACATAACATGTACGGAAATCTCTGGCGAGCGTGTCTGATTTGGTGCAACTTGTACACCCATGTCACCCAATAAAGCCATTTTGAATGGTTAATCACTTAATTCATATGACTGGAATATTGGATTTTATGTGATTTACAATATATTGCTTGCTTCCTTGCTGCGAAGAGCGTTGACTCCCAACAATCTGTCATTGGATTTAAGATGTGTGTTTGTATAGGGTATAATAGCAATATCAGCAAGAGAATTTTTTTTTCAAGGTCAATATCTAAGAATTTTTGAAGTAATGGGATGTGTGGATGTCGTTGCTTGGGTTAAGGGATTATTTGGGAAGGAGATGCAACACATAGAATGATGATATCCCTTTGTTTTGGTCTGCATCTTACAGTAGTGTATACGTTTCTTGACTTAATACTGCCTACAAAAGAATTGTCTGATAAATATGTTAAGACTTAAGCATACTTCAGCGGAGCGACACTTGTATTGCCCGGCTCTTGAGTTGTAAAGGCTGCTTGTAATTAGTAACTGTGATTGCAGATGAAAAAGGATATGCTGCTTGATCCTGATGATTTACGGCAGTTTCGAAATCATTCTTCTCAAATGGCTGCCTTAGACTTTATGGTTTCTGTCGCAAGTAATGTTTTTGTACCAACTTACGATGGAAACATGGCAAGACTAGTTGAAGGTCACCGCAGGTAAACATGTTTTGACTGACAGGACTAGATTCCTGTCTTTTCTGCTTTTTTTTTTTTTCAACTTTTTTCTTTGTGTGTGTATCTTAATTTGGCTGATGTTGCCAGGTATCTTGATTTTAAGACTACCATTGTATTGGATCGGAAGAGGCTGGTTGAACTGGTAGATTTACACCAGAATGGGACAATTCCGTGGGATATTTTTGCTGTTGCTGTTAAGGAGGCTCATGTAAACAGATCCGGGCTACCAATTCCCAGGAAAGTTATCCCAGACAAGCCAAAGGAGGAAGATTATTTTTATGCCAATCCCCAGGAGTGCCTGTGCCGACATTCTAATTGCAGTGACTTGCAAATTGCGAGTAACACGAGTGTAGTGCATTGAGCTACGCAAATTTATATCGAGTTATGTAGCTTGGTCACTACTCTGAGCTAATTCTTTGAAAGCGGTGGGTTGGAAGCGATAATTGGTATGTCTAATTCATTCAAAGCATACTGTGGATGTCCGGAATAGCAGAACGTCTGCAAGCCTCTGAATAGTGAATACTGATGCAAACATCTCCTGCGGGTTCTTTAAACTGGCAGAGAGGAAACATATTTCTCTCTTTGCACACCAATCTTCATGCATTATGCCGACGTAAGTCTTTGCTTGAAGAAGAGTTGGTATCTCTCGTTATATCAGGATCAAGGAGATCGGCCAGCAGCATATACCTGGGTTCGATACTGACGACTCGACTTTTACCCATCCTCGGCTGTAATGACTGGTGAGTGATGGATGACAAGTAATTGCCCTCAAGAATGTAGCTATAGGTAGGTATAAAGCTAATCTATTCTGCAAAAGCAGTTGGATTTTTGTTTTTCCCTTTGCAAGTTTTAGCAGATCTCAGTTCCACATCTCCCCTAACTCTGTAAATTGCAAGTCAATTTCCACTTGAATCACACTCCCATACTAAATGTTTCTTGATTTCTTAATTGTAAGTGTTTTGGTTAATGTCTAAATATAGTACAGATAAGAATTACTTTGATCATCAACGAGACGAGCATCAGATGAACTTGATGATCTTTTTTAACTCCCAAGTTCAACCAGGCTAGTGTTTTAAGGTGTTGTATAACCTTGACAAAGGGGAATAGTTCAGTTTGAATTTCAAGTGGTTTTTAGCTCTGGTAGAGAGTCTTCTCCTACGTCTTCGCTTTACAAAGCTAGTCTTTACTCTAGACAAATTCTTGTGAGAGATGGTCTTATAATATTTACACCGTATGTGTTTGTTTTCAAGGTCAATTCGTATTATTACTGGCCTTTTAAGTGTTTTATTTTATTTTTTTATTGTTTTCTAAAGTAAAGAATTATGACAGGTTTTGTTTCGGAGAAGTTCAGGAGTACAGAAATTCCTGCTCCCGGGACTACGGAGTATCTAACAATTTTACTGGTAAAGATAGAAGTGTGGCGTAATAACAATACTACTCCGTGTTATTAATTAATTAATCCGAGTATACTTGAGATATATGGACAGTTATCGACTAACTTATTTCTACATAGTTCAATTCTGATTCGGGGGGGTACGTGAGAAAATATACACTGGACATCGCACTCTTAATCCAGAACACCGAATCATTTTAGGATTAAGACTTTGTCGTCTTTTTTTTTTTTTTTTTTATATTGTTGATGATATTGCTGTTGTATCACTATTGTCCGAACACCATAGTGATTCTACAATTTCTGTGCTATTCATCCTCCTAATTATAATGAAATTCACAGCTTTCTATTCCTAATTCTTGTAGTAATGGAATTTGCAGCAGCTCATTGAACAAAACTATAAATAGTCGATGAATTCCTCGAAGATTTTCATCAAACTCACCTTCATCAATATTCTCACACCATACTATTAGCGTAATCAGTCAGCATCTCATCATCATGGCGTTTCATGGTCGTCGTGCCAATGTCTGTCTCCTCTTGTTGATGTGTATGTTCGCGGCCTCCAATGCCTTACGGCTGTTTCCTCCAGCCCCCGCCCCTGCCCCCACCACCACCACCACCACCATCATCGACGACAATGGCGATCAAAAACTATCCGTCGATCATTCGATTGAATATCTATTCCAGTTCGGAGACTCTATTAGTGACACAGGCAACCTTGTCATTGAAAACCCGGTTATAGGCCGCCCTACGACAACTTCCCCTACGGCCAAAGCATCCATAGGGCTACCGGTCGTTGCTCTGACGGTCTGTTAATGATCGATCGTTTTGCAACCTTCTTTCACAAGGATTACCTAAACCCTTACCTCGATAAGGGAGCTGACTTTTCCCAAGGTGTCAACTTTGCTGTCGCTGGATCAACTGCCTTGGACACTGATGTCCTACAAAGTAAGGGTATCCTTTCACCTGTTACTCCTAGCTCATTAAGCGTGCAGTTAGATTGGTTCCTCGACCACCTCCAAAGCATGTGTGACACCGAGGATGAGTGTCGCGAAAAGGTTAAAAAATCCCTTGTCTTGATCGAGACGGGTGGCAACGACTACAACTACGCATTGCTTCAGAACAAGACCGTGTCTCAAGTTCGAGCCATGGTTCCTGAGGTGGTTCGAGCTATCACTAAAGCGGTCCACCAAGTTGTTTCTCTCGGTGCAACTAAGGTCTATATCCCCGGAAATTTCCCAATTGGGTGCTTGCCGATATACAAGGCTACTTTTGGAGATTTCGACTCGTTGGACGAGTTGGATTGTTTAGCTGGATTGAACGGATTCGCGAGGTACCACAACGAGTATCTTCAACGTGCCATTCGACAGCTTCAACAACAATACTCTAATGTGGCTATCGTCTATGGTGATTATTATTCGGCATTGAGTTCGATTATTGAGAATGCGGGTAGACTTGGTTTCGATCCAAGTGCATTCGGAGCTTGTTGTGGGTATGGTGGTGGCGAATATAATTTTGATCTAGCACACCTTTGTGGTACCCCTGGTGCTGAGGTTTGTGTCGATCCGAATCAGTCCATTAGTTGGGATGGTATCCATATGACCCAACATGCTTATAAGCTCATGTCTCAACCCTTGCTCCGGAAGCTTTATCAAGAGTTGAACAAGTTCGAAGTGATCACCTCTTAAGTCTCAACCAAAAAAAAAAAAAAATACTAAAAAAAGGGTTTAAATAGTCTTAGTTTACTGTTGTCCTAGATTATTATGTTTACTTGTCATTCAAAAAACAAAAAAAACAAAAAAAAAAAAAAAAGTGCGTCTTAGTATTTTAGTATTTGTCATTCATATTTATTTGGCTAGGAATAAAGTAGCTTTCAATTGATTGTATGTGTTCGTTTAAAGGTAATAAGAATATACAGTTTTATCTTAATATATTGTAGTCTAGTTTTGATGCAGTAATTTCTTAGTTTGTTTGATGATAATTTCATATACTAGTATATTGCAAGTTTTATCTGTGACTTTCTTCAGCTGATACTGATATAGCTGTAGAATCTATAGAAACGAACTGAACCTGTAAGGCTGTACTAGTAATTCGAATCAACAAAAGTCAATTTCCGATCTATTCTTGTTACAATTTACGTATGGGGAACAGATGAAGAGGGGCATTAATCAGATATGCAGAACATGACACTTTTTATTTTGTGAATCGGAAGATCAGGAGAAATTGGTAAAAGGCAGCCAGCAGGTCTACAGTGTTCAGTTAGTTTATGATGGCCATGAACAGGTCTGCAGCCAGCAGGATATCGTTTCCAGCAGTTGGAAATTAATTTTACATCTTTCATGTGTTCACTATGTTAAATCAGAAGACTTTTCAGGCACCCAACAATGATGATGTTTGACACACACATTACAGCTCAGTAATGATCTTTACATTGGTTTACAGCTTCAAATACACGTTACTGATCGTGTCTTATAAGTTATAACCACAAGAAGGAGACATGTTGCAGTGCTGTTCTGCAATTCTGTGAAGCAGCGGCTGAAATTGCTGTGGCTTCCAATATTGATATACAGAACTGAGCCAAGTTACCTAGGATGTCTAATGAAAATCAATTTAGCTCGCTTTCTTCAGAAACTGAGAAATCTTCTTCCTTAATTTCCGTCTGTAGCTGCATACTGAACATTGCTGTTCTGCTATACCTCGCCAATCCAGGGAAGCTTCTCTCCTTGTGCTCCGTTCAAACCTAGGTCCTTGAGCCTTCTCTCTTGGTAATATTCATAGGCAAACAACTCCGTCTCTCTTTCTTTGAAAAGGCCATCAATCTGCTGTAACACCTTCTTCTCCCCTAATCTGATCCCTACAGCAATTTTCCGCCTTTCATCTAGGTTACTATCTGCCAACAGCTTCTCATCCTGCCAAGCACAACCACCCTGACTTAATACATTGTCGAGGGAGTAAATAATAGCTGAACACCATGAGTGAAGAAATGGACAAGTCGACATTTACCTCTTCAATGGTAGTGCTATAGCCAGAAAGAGCGGCTTTGCAAGCACCACGGATCACCTGACAAATGAGCTCTTCATTGTCAGGGCTAAAAGGAAGTTCAAGATGCCCCCACACAGTGTTGATGAATATAGATTCTAAGATAAAGGCATCGGATCCTCCTAGCGCTAGCAGCCTCAGATATGGAAGCATTTTTGCAGGAAGAGGCTGGTCTAGAACAATATCAAAATATGCAGTTTCCCCTAAACCATTGGTTTCGGCTATGTCTAGCTTGTCTCCGAAGAATGGGTCTGATTCAGGTATCTCCAGTGTCAGAGTGTATGCATTTCGTTCTGACCTTGATTCTATAAACCCATAGTCTAAGGCCAGTTCTGCATTGCTTTTCCTCAAATCATACTGGATCAGAACCTGCACCAGGTTTTTTCAAGTTATTACGAGTAACAGATGAACTAATGAGACGGTTCTTAGTGTAATGATCACAAAGCTACCTGCTCACCAGCCTTCACTGGTACAGGATTCCTCAAGGAAAATAAGAGTTCCCTAGAGAAAAGACCAGCGCCTTTAACTTCAAATGCATAGTCTTCTTTTGTGATGCTCTGACTGTGATTAATCTGAAGCATCCAACATTCTGTCCTGTTAGCTCATCAGGCATAGCTTTCTTTTATATTCTTACTGATTAAAAACCATCAAACTTTTCTCTTAAATAGGCAATCAGAGGAGCCAAAAAGGCAGAATTGTTTTTACCAAGTCTGCTAACGGGATCAGAACAAGGCTTTGGCCCTGGAGCCGAGTGAATGCTCGTGATCTTAGCATACCAAATGCCCAAAAGAAGTCATCAATGGTTACATCGAAAGGGAAAAGTCTCTTGTTGGCCAAGATTACATCATCTACCAAATTTGCAAATTCGTTTGCTACCAAGTCCCTTACACCCAATGTCGTATTCAGCAGCTGGCAACCTGCAAGCAAGATGTGCCTGCAAAATGAGGGCTGGCATACACATACTACTAAAGTACTAATTCCCCGTATAAACCTTGAAAAAACATACTCCCTCCACTTCATTCAATTTTTTACGTTGGGCTTGGGTTGCCCTCACAAACAATTGAATAAAATAGAGGGAGTACATATTAATTCCCTCAGTTCCCTTGGATTCTTAACCTTACATTTCAATTATAAATGATAAAAAGGATTATTACCCTCGCGGAACTTGATATGAATAAAATGACCCCCTCCCCATTTTCGACCTCAACAATATACAAGATGAACTTAAGGTAAAACTGCTAACAAAAAGGAAAGAAGATGAACTAACCTTGAAGCTCAGACAGCTCCTCTTCTGACCTGCTCTGCAGAGCAACAACCAAGTCTTCATTTAGCACATTCACTTTATACCCATTGGATATTAACAGCCCACAATGCATTACATCCACAATTCTACATGGTAAACACCACCACACAATTGAAAATGTTCTTTAAGTTTTCGACATAGGGGTAAGACTTGCGTACATCCGATCCCCCTTATAAGGCGGGAGCTTTTGAGACACTGGGTAATGATACGATGTCGTTATGTTGCTCAGACGCGGCTCAATGTTCAAGTCATAATGTCCAATTCATCTATGATGAAAATAACAAAAAGTCTTAATTTTGACATAAAATGAACTAGGAGTACTACTATTACTATCGTTATAATATTCGGATGTTGAGTGTCCAACACGAATACTTGAAAAGGAAAATGAATACAACGAGCAGCTTAAACAGGATACTACAAAATAAAAATCAAGCAATAAAAACATACCAATAAATAGTTGAATTGGTGACTTCAGGTAAAATATCAATGTAAGGTTTCCAAGAAGATTCATCACCAAGCTTCTTCTCTCTAATCAAGAACAGAGCAACAGAAACCCAAGGCTTTAACCCATTACAAACCCGCCCAATATCAGAACTTGCAACAGTATCCGGGTTGATCCAAAACTTCTTGGGAACCTCCAAAACGACATCGTTTCTGGAAATATCTTTCTGAGCAACAAGTCCTAGGCCTTCTGAAACAATCCCAGGTTTTACAGGACACTTTGGGGAGACTATCCCTTTATCTGTAAGCCAACCCCAGAACTTTTGGACTTGTGGAGGTGGGTCTGTCTCCTGTGGCCTGAAACATTTGACAGAGATTGTTTTTCTGGGATTCAAAGATGGGAATTTGAAGGTGTTTTTTGGGTTTAATGTTGAGGTTGAAGATGGCTTGGGAGTGAGCAAAGTTGCCATTTTTTCAGTGGTGGATAAATGTAGCATATGTTGATGAGATAAGTTGATTGCATATGACAATTATCCCAACCATTTTTTGAAATAATGCTAAAAAAACAAATGTCAAATAAAACGGATTGGGAAAAAAAACATGTTTAACAAATTGAGGTGCACTTCACCCATGTATAAAACCGTTACGGACCGTGGCGGTTCTAAGACTTAGAATCTAATATATATATTTAAAAGCTAATAATTTAAAGCGCATTGATGGCGTCAGGAAGTCAAGAAATGCACAGAGAGAGTCCAATATTTGCAAAACTGTCACATTAAGAAATGCACATAGAGAGTCAAATGTTTGTAAAACTCTTACGTAATAATGTTATCAACATGAAACATGATATAAACTGTTATAATTTGGGCTACGTATACCAGAATATTACGATATGTGTATCATTAAGTTTGTTTCAAAATGTACTTCAATATAAGATCCAATTACACATACTTTTGAAAAGTTTAGTATGATTTTGGTTAAGATATGTCGATAAGTTTAAGGCTTTTGTAAATGCTTTAAAAAATAATAATACAAAAGAGTATTATTTAAAGATAAAGTAATACTCGATACAATAGTATACTCCGTAAGTGATTTAGTAAGATCTAAAGACATCTTAACTAATCAATATTTAATTGGTTATCATAATTTATTTAGTTTGAGATTAACTAATTAATAAAAAAAGAATATGAAAAAGTGTCTCGTGCAACACACGGGCTTTCCATCTAGTAGTAAAAAAAAATACAAAATTTGGGAACATTAAAACTGCCAAGGACCTTGACAATTTTACTATTCACAATTTTTTTTTAAGTCATAAAACCGCCAAGGTTCGTCTGGTTAATCATAGGTTCGTCTCTCCATCGGAACAACAAGGCTGTTATGCTCATTACTAAACTTGTTGAAGAGATGAAATATAACCAAGGTATATCTTTTTTATCAGAGGTTGAATCGACACAATATCGCCAAGGATTTTGGCGCTTTTTTTATATATGGGTGGCGTGCACCCCATATTGTTGAACAAGTTTTTTCTTCCACCTATTTTGTTTAACATTTTTTTTCGAGCACTATTTCGTTAAATCGATCCAATTCTCCACCTAATATAATATGTTACTCCTAGTAGAAATTTTTCGAGGTGTGCTATACAATTTACGGTGGAGTACACATTTACACGAAGATAGAGGAAATGACGGGGGGTTTCGCTAAAATCTATTTCCTTATACTCCTACCATAAAAGTATATATAAGTGAGAATGACTTATATTCTTTTATGGAGGGATTACTTTTTATGTTTAGGGTGCATCCAAATTTCTATTATAGTTGTCGGTATTTGACAATTAAGATGACGAAGAAATCGGGACCATAAAAAGGATAAGATAATTTCAACCATTTGATTTTTCTTAACCATGGTTAAAGAAAGTTCCTGTAATACACCATACCACACAGGATTACAAACTATAATACTTTTTTATGTATTCAAAAGAATTTTTATTTTCCGTAATTAATTTGATTTTGTCTATCAAATCTCATCCGAAATATTTGTTTTTTTGAAGGAAGTAGAAATTGATTACTTTAGGTTTTAGTTGGTAGGTTATACTCCTAAAGCGAGGTAAGTACTAGCACTTAACTCAAAATGGGAAGTGATTAGCAATAGTTGTTGAGTTATTTCAAATTAACCATTTATATAAAGAGATGCGGTGAGACTTCTTGTGTTGAGTTTTATCTAAACAAGGATAAAAGTTACGAGTAATTAAGATCATCAGTTGCGTTAAATTATTATACGCAAGTTTTTTAGTTCTCTTATGACGAGTATTTTGGATCCGTTGCTTTTTTTTTTTTTGTTGAACTTAATATGACCGATTCATCATCGACTATAAATAATCTTACTTTATTCGCGGTATTTGAAATCTTGAATCAAATTCAATTCCATGGATGCATAGCACTTTCTAGATAAGAACTCGTTACTCCTTCAAGTAATTTTTTTCCCTAATTCATGAACGTTATTGTTATTGTAATCTCAGAAAGAAGGTTGGACCGACGAAGAAGATATGATTCTCATCAAGTGGCATAATGAGCTTAGCAGGGACGGACCCAAGAATTCTGGTTCGTGGGGGCAAAAAAAATCCAACGTAATATTACAAATAGCAAAATGATAAAGATTGAATCTTTATTACCAAAAATCAAAACCAAATGCATAAAGAAGAGATGAGGAAAGACATATTGGACAGCTCACACTTGTACAACTCGTACACTTCAGCGACCCTTTCCCTTGACCTTGGATGCCTGCGTGGCAGCTGACACCGCAAATTGAACTTGAGACTGGGCTTGGTTTGTATCACAAAATAATTGTCATTGCTACATAGCATCAATCATAAAAACAAACTAAACAAAAAATAATCTTAAGAAGAAAATTACAATGAATCATCAATCAATAATAAGAAAGTGAGTATTTAGGGCTAGAAAATTACTTTGAAATTGTTTTGTTCGTTTTTTGTGTAAAAATATCAATTTGATCTCTCTAGCCTAGTGGTAAAATATAGTACTCCGTATGTGTAATGAATGGGAGGTCATGTGTTCAAATCCCGATATCTACTATTTTTTTCGGAAGCTCACGTGGGGTCAGTTGTTCCCCTCTGTCCCCACGTAAATCCGCCCCTGGAGCTTAGAGCATCCGTTACCATGTTGAGATTTTTCATTCATTCACATCTCTCTACGTACTTTCTCTCCTATCCCCATGTTTTTAATCAAACTTTCACTCATCTCCTATAACCATGAATGAAAATTTCATTCATCCAAAACCCCACCACACTTTCGCTCTCCTATTAAACTTTTAATTAATCAATATTTATTACAATTAGTATTAATATAATGGCATTAACGACTATTTAATCATGATTATCTATAGTTAAAAACCAAAATTTTGATTATTAATAAATATTTTTTTGACGTGGATTATTAATAAATAATTGAAATTAAATAAAATATAATTTATGCGGAAAAACAAAAGGACGAGGGGCAAATGAAGTCGTTTCTTTAATTTAAGTTTTGGCCATTTCGCTATTTATTTTTTGGGTTCAGTCACTCTGAAACAAAGTCGCTTTGTTCAAATAAGAGGAAAAACAACGTCGTTTAGCAATATATTTGGCAAAATCCGGCAAGAAAGAATTAAACAAAGTGGAGAAATTGGGGGAGTGGAGCCCACATGTGGTAGAGATTTTGGTGTAGAAACCATTCATCAGATGAATGAGTTTCATTTCATTCATCAATGAATGAATTTATTCACTGTAACAACAAAGCAAATATCATTCATCCCATGAGATTCCTCATGAATGAGAAATTCATTCATGATAAGGGATGCTCTTAGTAATCAATGGGCCGAGATAGCAAATTCCACATAGAGCCGAGAATTGTGTCAAAAATCATTGGAATTCAGTGAAGAGGAAGCTATTGAACACTAGGGGAGTAAGGAACAGAAGTGAACACCCATCCATATTATTAAAACCATAGTTAACTTCACAACCCGTCCAAGCACCTCAAAATCCACCGCTGCTAGTTTGCTACGGTTACAGTCGCTACCTAGCTCCCATGTCTCCGATGTGCAATCGACCTGGTCTGTGCAAGCTAGGGCAAGCTTCTTGAGGAAGCTTGTAATCGGTTATTGTAACAATAACCTTGGCAGCTTGCATGTATGAGTTTAATTCTTTAGAAAGAACAATTGATGTTAGATGAGTTTACATACATTTGGTTTATTATCTCTTAGCCTAATGGTAGTTGTTTACATTTGGTTTGGATATGTAAGAACAATCAAAGACGACAACCAAATGAAATGGAAGGGGTATACACCACCACCATTTCTACCATTTTTCACTTGTTTTAGTTTTTATTCCCCCCTTAATGTTTACTCTCAATCCAAGCATGCCCTTAAACGATCATTCTACTAATAAGTGGAGGAGGCCGCTAGTATATATAACGTAGCAATTCAAACCTAAGATCCTTTTTTAAGATACAATTTTGTCTATATATAACACAATCATCATTTGCGTTACATCACTACACGAAAGCTTTTAATTAACATTTTTGGATTCGTTACTATATATGTTTTGTTGAACTTAATTAATAATTATAAGAACTTGTTGCTTCTTCATTCAATTAAGCAATGTTTGCCCTAATTAATTTATTGGTGCAGTGAATTAAAGAGGAAGCTATTGATGAACACTGCAACTATAATCTTGTATGACTTCTTTAGACGGAACCATTATTGATACTGTTAAATGGGTTTAGTGATCGAATTTTAGTTCGTCTCTTAACTCTAATTATAGTTGTTTTCTTTTGGTTCGAATAGGTAAGAAGAATCAAAGACAACGTAATAATGAAAAGGAAGGGGTACGTATGTGTTTTCATGATCGAATTCGTGAGATTTCTTTCTAGCAATTAGAATCTTCAATGATTTTCTTTACTTCATTGTGTTCTCTATATCATACATTTTGCCTAAAACAAGCAAAGTTGTCAAGATAAAGTGCAACTCATATAAAACCGCATTCGATTTATATGTGAATCGGAAAAAAAGTGCAAATCATTTTCGGAAAAAAAAAAAACAAATGCAAAGGAAATTCTGTGACATTAACCATTAAGGCAAAAATAACACATTAGATAGCAAATTACATTGCCACTAGCTAGTAATTAAGTAGTAGATTTACTAAGGAAAAGATACTACTGTGACAAAATTAAATCATTATGGCAAAGTAAATTATAAATATACATGGTTTTAGGTATATCCAAAAATTACAAAGATTTGTTCTTGCAAAAATATGGTCTTTGAGAAATATGGTAAAAAAAAAATGTTTTATGGCCACTAGGGTAATTAACAAAGCACATATGAGTGAAGTAGTATATATAGAGGATTAATTTGGCCTCATTTTCTAATCAATTGACTTATAATTTTGTGTATTTTTTTAATTTGTTCGAAATTTGTATTCGCTAAGTAGAAGAAAAAAAAAACGACAATGGAGACAGGTGCAATTGTTGGGTTAACCGTGGGTGTAACTGTGTCGGTCCTACTGATTTGTTGGTTTTTGTACTGTTGCAAAAAGGAATACTACTCTTCACCAGAGAGGAAACAAGAAACTCAGCTAGCCAAGCGGTAGGATCCGATAACTTATCGGATGGGTCATTTAATTACTATCTTATATAGTTATATAGATTACTATAATCGTGTTTAATTAAATTAAATTAAACACGTAATAGGCTAATATGTTTAGTATGATATATTATTACTGGACGTTATAAATTATAATCTTAGAGAAATGGATTAATTTTCTTCTTGTTATGAGTATTCAATTATATATTTTTTTGTAGTATATGTGACTACGAAATTATTGCAAGTTTTTAGACCCTTCATACGTGCAAAAAGTTTATGTTGTTTAATCTTTTTGTATGGTTGCTCAGATATCATTTTAGCACTGACTCTAATTTAGCATCCACGAGACTACAACCATAACTTAAAAAGTAATTCATATGAGTATTATTTTATTTTTTTGGTTACAAGTAAAATTCGTGTTATCATGAATAGAATGCAACAATTTAAGTAGGGGCTACCTTTTTACTCCATCCTGTTATTAGGTTATTTACGTTTCATTTGAATTTAAAATTTAAATGAACATAAAAAACCTACTAAAACGCAAAAAATATCATCTTGTTTGGTCCCTACTTCACTTCTCTGGTATCAACCCTTGTTGATAGAAGACTAAATACTAGTTCACAAAGTGGTGAATTATTTCCCATATTACCAATTGATTAAGTTAAAGTCCCACCGGACTTGTGAGTTGATCTTCTATGAGGAGGTTGATATTGGCCCACAATGATATGGTATAAGAGCCTAAACTTTGGTCTTGGATTTCACATTCTGGTCCATGAACTTACTCTAGTTTGAAAGCTGGCGAATTTAATTGAGTTTTGACCCAAGGTGGGGGTTTGGCGAATTAACTTCACCTCAGGTATTAGAGCTTTGATGAATTTGGGAAATTGGATGGCAAGCTCTGAGCGTTAGCAAAGGTGTCAAAACGACAAAGAGAAAGGCTGAAAGGCACATCAACATGCTGATGTTGGATTACCTGTTCACCCCCAAATTTACCCTGTGTTCTCTGATACTTAAATGGCAGAAGTTGCGAGTTTCAGCCAAAGGAAGTCCCTCTAATTACCACAAAGTTCGCTTAAGATACCAAAGACAGCTGCTAGAATAGTGTGTTACGCTACTGTAAGGGAGATAAGTCTTCAATCCTTCTACTCAGTGGAGGAGGCAGTGTCAGAATTGAGTCTGAAGGTAATAGAGGGTGCCGGGGCTTCATACCGTATACTGGCAGGCCGCTTCTGAAAATAACCCTTACAACTTGTTTGGTAGAGAAGAATTGAACAGAAAGAATTGGAAGAAAAAGAAAGGAACGGAAAGGAAAAGAAGAGAAAGAAAAGGAACTACGGTTTCCTTTGTTTGGTTCACTTGTTAAAATTTTGGAGGAATTGGAAGAAAAGTGGGTGTTTTTATGTTGTAAATTGGCTTTCCGTCCAATTCCGCCCGTTTTGGGAGGGAAATGAAATGACAGTTTAATAAATGATCATTTCCATCCATTTCCTTTCCTTTCCTTTCACTTCCCATGTATCTTTATGAACCAAACGTAGGAAAGTTATAAAATATGTTTCTTTTCCTTTATTTTCCGTTCATTCCCTCTCTACCAAACATCCTATTAGTATCCTACGACATTGTGTATTAGCCATGCTTCACCGGTGACTTTAAGAAATCTCACAAATGTGTCTAGCAAGATACTTAATTTTACAAACAAGACTGGGATCCGAGACTGAACAGATTTCCAGTTAGTTACTGTGCGCAGACTTCTTACATTTAGAGCACAGAGCCACAAAGTTATTCTCCTGATTCCTGACATAGACAATGTCACATTGATGACATATTAAGATAAATTACGCCAATTCAATTTTCAATGGACGTAATTTAATCAAACAAGTTTAGCACTACAAGAGACGATATCCCTTGGTAGTTGACAGAAACCCAATCAGACTTCCTTTTCTTTTCTTTCAGTCGTTTTGTACTGACTCTACTGAGAGATCAGAGCTATAACTCAAGCAAAAGGCCATAGATATCCTGTCATTACTGAAACCCCGTGCAAGTTCTTACTAAGTTGTTCAAGGTTAAAGCCATAGATACATTTCACCAAAATATCTATTGTGAAGGTTAAAGTGCAACTCATATAACCGCAATCGAGAAGTGATGCCAAATTTGCCAATTGTTACAGGAAGCTTGTGCCTTTTATTTAACAGAGCAAATACCTAATTTTGGCACCTGAACTCGGGTTGATCAAAATGCAAGCGAAGCCTAACATACAGCTTGTTCTCTAACCACGCATAACAGCTGTTTGATATTCTAATCCTACACACAACATATTCAAGAACTCAACTTTATATCATCATTCTACAACAACAACCAAGCCTTACTCCAAAACAAATTTGGGGTCGGCTAACATGAATCATCATAGCTGTGTCAAAATATGGCATTCAAAGCACACAATTTCCACCAATTCAAAATATCTACAGTCAAGGTTACAGTGCAAGTGTGCAACTCACATAACCGCAATCGACAAGTGATGCCCGATTGTTACAGGAAGCTAGTACCTACTACACAACAGAGCACACACCTAATTTTGGCAACTGAACTCGGGTTGATCAAAATGCAAGCAAAGCCTAACATACTGCGTGTTCTCTAACTAGCGTTTTCTCTAACCAAGCCTAATAGCTGTTTCATAATCTAATCCTACCATAGCATTTTCAAGAACTCAGCTTATATCATCATCCAACAACCATGAAAAAAAGCTGTGTCAAAATATGGCATTCTAAGCACACAATTTCAAACGATTCAAAATCTTTAACTAAGCAACAAAGACAAACAAAATAGAGAAGCAAGTGAACACAATAACTGAAGTAACTGCCATTCCATGCTAAATCAGTATTCCATAGAAAGATACCACTACCACTGCCCTTCAAAATCGGGCGCAGAAAACCAAAGCTCTGATCAGGGCAAAAAGATTTGGGGTCAGCTAACATGAGTCGTCATAGCTGTGTCAAAATTTGGCATTCAAAGCACACTATTTCCACCAATTCAACATCTTTAACAGCTAACTAACAAACCCAAACAAAGTAGACAAGCAAGTGAACATAATAACTGAAGTAAAGTAATTGTCATTCCATGCTAAATCAGTATCCATAGAGAGACATCACTACCACTGCCCTCCAAAATCGGGCGCAGACAAACCGAAACTCTAATCAGGGCAAAAATAACATCTGCTTATTGATTAGCAGGAACTATACTATCATAGTTTATAAAAAGTACAAATTTCCATGTAACATAATATCATTGATCATATAACATCCGAATTATGAAACTTCACCCCCAATTTACCTCTTTTCCCAGCAATTGCTTCCTCCTACCTCAAAAAGCCGAAACCTTTACCCGAATCCCACAATTATATCACTCAATTATCAGCAAAGCACTCCCTAATCAACCCTGTTTTTCAACAGCAATCTCCACATTCTCCTCAACAGCCTTAGATCCAGCATTCACCTCCTCGCTCTTTTTCGCCGCCTCGCGCTCCAGTTCCTGCTTAACCTCCTCATTAGCAACCTCCTCAGCTTTCAGAATTGGCTGATAATATTCAGCATGAGCTTCCATACACTTTTTCAAATTACCAGTAACTTCAAAACATTTTTCAGCAATATCTTCCTTATTATCTTCACCTTCTTTAACACAATTCTCCCAATCAATAAACACATCTTTGCACCCACCTCCCTTCATAAACAAGCAAAACCCACATTCACCCTCTTCTTCTTCTTCTTCCTCCTGTTCACCCGCTACTCCACCTTTTTCTCCCTCCTCTTGACCCGATTTAGCTTGACCCGTTTCATCTGGGTTTTCGGGTTGGTGAGATGAATCTGGGTTTTGAGAATTAGGGGAAATTGGATCTGGGTTTTGATTATCTAGGGTTTTGGGATCTGGGATTTGGGAATTGGGGGAAATTGGGGACATTGTTGAGGAAGGTGGAGGAGGGTTTTGGGGGCTAGGGTTTTGGGGTGGTGTTGAATCTTGTGTTGAGAAAGAAGCTCCCATTTTATTCCAAAGTTCTGTTAAACCCTTGATAAACCCAGGAGAAAGTCAACAACAAGAATTATGAGTAGTTGAGGGTTGGGAGTTTGACCGTATTATGAGAATTATTTTGTGGTTTATATTATGAAGAAAATAATTATAAAGTTTATGGGAGTGGAGGTGGATTTATGTTAGGTTTTGCATATAAAAAAGGTGGCTTGGAGAACAATCCACCATTGAAAAAAAAGAAAAAAGTGTAGGTGATAAGCTTGTGTTAGGTGGTAGTGTGTCATATTAACTCTAATGGATATCACGTTGTTACCGTGTGATACTCCGTATCGTTTCAATATACATTTTGCAAATTCAACAAAGACTTGAGCAGCACCTCGGAAATCCGAATCTCCAATATGAGTTGAGTTAATTCAAGGGAAGACATTGTTTGTTTTGATTGGGGAAGTTGTTGAGAAACCATGGCGTAAATTAGAGTCGGCAGAAGTTGACACGACGCGATAATTTGATAAGAAGTTAATAATAAGTTAACGACCTTAGGTCAAGGTTTAAACGAATAGTTCGGTTAGCAGGTTGTTGAAACGAAGACAATTGGTGTCTGTTCAGAGTGTATATAATGGTTAGGAGTACATTGTATTCGTTACACCAGCTCAACCACAAATGAAAGTATAAACCGATTCTAACCTTCAGTATTATCACAAAGATGATACATTTACATTTACATTTACATATGGAGCTAATTTACAACCTTTTGACATGATTATTCTTATAACAGCAGCAATTGTGATCCAACTGATCAGTGCTTTTATAATGCATCAGTATGTAGATCCCCTGCTAAAGTGAAGTCATCATAGGATTGCTCAGTCATCTTTGTCTTCTGCCTCGTCGTTGTCATCGTCGTCGCTGTCAGCAGTCTGTTCATGATAGTTGAAAGGCAGCGGTACCGATCTGAAAGCTCTAAAATGACCTACATTGTTCAAGTGCTCATTCTCCAACCTGACGGGTCAAAATTCAGAAAATGTGTACAATTCTTTTATGTTACCAATTAAAAGTGGCTAATGAAGGCATCAGTGGTAATTACTAATTAGTAATTACAGGCAGACAGATATGTAAAGTACCTAAAGAAATTCCACATTCCACGACGTATAATCTCGAGACAGGGAATCGTGGTGGCGAAGGCAGCTCTACGCAGATCATGGACATTAAACTCTAAAACATACTGCAGCCAAGTAGCTCTTAGAAGAATGTTGATGACCTGTTAGACTGCTTTTGTTAAAAATAAAACAAACAAGCACAAGTATCATCAAGGTTTTGAGTCAGTCACATACAGTCACCGTACCATAGCAATGTAGTATACACTCTTGTGTGAAACTAGAAGCTTGTCCCTCAAGTAGAAGTTTTTGGAGTTTCGTCGTAGGAGACCCCAATCAACAACTAAATCCCAGTATGTATTATATGTCACAGCCATAGCTGAGCTGACCAGGGCCATTACCATCCAAGCTTCATCATTCTTGAGTCGATAAACTGTTCTTATAACAACAGCGATTATTGCCATAAGATACTTGAGTGCGTTGTACCCATGTATCCGATCTCCTTCTTGTCCCAACCGCCGAAGACACTACAAGTTGATGTGAAAATCATCATGGAGTTTTCAAACGATAGTATGTAGATACATTGCTTGGTTAGTAAACGTGCACCTGAAGACAACGGATCCAGTATGGAATGATAGCGATAACAAAGTAGAAAGCATTGTATACTCCATAGTCATGGCATACGCTTTGTCCTTTAGGGAATCCTGGTTGAGTACTATAGAAGCAAATGTAGAATTCAATACTCCTTATTGCCTGAACCTGAGCCGCAAACAATACATATGCGCGCGCGCTATGTTAATGTGTATTGTTAGAAGTTAGAACCAACCATAAACCATGGCAAAATATAAAACCTGGCTAGTTAGTTGGTCTGCCACGAAAAAATCTTGAAGCGTAACCTGGAATAAACATATAGGGGAGATTTACATAATTACATATTCAAGGCAAAGAAGAACTTAAATCAAATTAATGCACCACTACTAGCATCACAGTTTCCCTATAATACCTCATAAAAAGGAGCACATATGCCGCGGAACACACTTCTTATAAGAAAGAACCGACTTGAACGGAACATGATGTTCAAAGGACAAAACGCAATACAAAGAAACGCCTGCATCACAACGATAAGGAAATCATTTTGTTCTCGCTTTTAATCTTTTATGGTTGACAGACTTACATACAGATTACAGTGTAAGAATTAACTTAAAGTAGCTTCTTACCAAAGCCACTAGTAGGGGAATCAACTTAGCAATTAACTTCAAGTCTTTTACTCCAGTTGTCACATCAATAATCAAGTTAATATTTGCTAAGAAGCAACCAAGTGCCAGAACTGCAAGACCACTGCTCAAAAGAACCACTTCTCGGAAGCTCAATTCTGTTCCCTGCTTGAAATTGAAGATGAATGGATAGTTTACTCGATAGCGTCTCCATAAGAATGTGTCTACAGCATACATGAGCATATGCAGGACAATGAACAAGAATAAGCTGCAGTTGAATTAAAATTCCAGTCAGGGGCTGTCAATCATAAACCTGAAAGTCGTGAGCATGAAGTTGTTGATTTGATGAATATATTTTTTTTTTTTTGCCAAACTAATTAACTTGCCTGTAAAGTCCAAATATGTTAACCATGTAAAAGGAGCCTTGTCCTTTCATCATAATTTTCCTTGCTCGCACCATTAGAATAATGGCAACTAAAAGGGCTATTGCACAACCAGTAAAGAAGCCTGGAGAGAATATTGAGACGCGATAAACATCAGAAAAAAAAAAAAAAACATTCCTAAACCTATCACTTGGGTACATACGATGATCTTGAAATAGTTGTAGACGTGTTGTACACACCTGAAAAGAATGATACTCGATTTTTTTCTCTTCTTTTTCTTGGTCTCAGAGGTTTCATGCCTTTCTTTCGGTTTGCATTGTAGAAATGCTTGATCAACTTGTGTTCAACATTCTCCATGAGCTTCTCAACCTGTACTAGTGATAAAACAGAAACTTAAGCTTTACGAGAATCCAGAAAGCCTCTTTCTTCAATTTTTTCGTTCCATATGAAAATGAATTAAACTAAAATCTCTTTCAACCTTATTTTTATGTTTACTGTAAGAATAACATACACAAGAGATCAGAACAAACCTCATCAGAGCTGCCTAGGTACGATCTGTCCACGACTTTCATGTATGATTTTGCTGCGTACCTACATGTCGTCTAGAAACATTTTGCATCAGTTGACATTGGACATCAGCCCCTAGCCCTTATAGTGAACTAATGACACAAAACCATAATGTGGCGTATGACAGGAGGATCTAACCTTCTCATACTTCTTCATGATCTTGGCAAATGCTGAGAGGTTCGTAAAACTGCCATAAAATTAAAGCATATAATTGGTATTAGTAAGAAAGAACGAAACTTCACCGTCAAAAAAAAAAAAAAAAGAAAGAACGAAACTTCAACTAGTTAAACCACACCACTTGAAATATTATTATTCAGTTTATTACCTAAAGTTATTTATAAGCCGTAGCTTGTGATGGAATTCTGTTAAGGCAAGTTGAAGTTGTTGTTGAACACGTTTTAACTCTTGTTTGCTAAAACTTAACTCCTTGTCCTTGAAGTCTCTCAGAATGCCTTTCAAGGCTGATAATGGACCTTCAGGCGTCAAATTTATTGTTACACGATTAAGGACATTCAGTACATCAGGTTTATCATCATCTGCAGGGTTTCCATTTTCCCTGATAATCTCGCTGTTGTTTGGAGAAGCAGCTTCTGCATGCCACCAAAGAAATTCACAATCAAGCAAAGTCATAATTATAAACGAGAATCTTGGTGAATTACGAGAATTGAACCCATTCGCGACTGCCCTTAAGTTAATTACCATGAGTTGAGGCTGTCTTAGGACTAGATGTACTCCCTCTTAAGGGCTCCATCGGAATTGTTGATTTAGAAACACAAGTACCAGAGTTTTGCACCTTGAGTTTCAACGCAATGTAAGCGCTCATTTGCTTATTCAACTCAGTAGCTTCTTCCATAATTTCCTCAACCTTATCCTTGTAGAAGGCATTTACCTTGTTAAGCTCTGCATCTAGCATTCTAAAGAACTTCACCTCGTCCTCTCCACCTAATTCTTCGGATGGCAGGAGAAGTTTCGTTCTGTAGAATGTCCGGTTGCTGTCTCCGACAAAAGGACTCACTGCAATCACCTGTTCCTCAATATCCCCTGTAAGATGCTCACCCCTCGATTCTCCCTCTAACCCTCTAAGCGGACTGTTCATATATAGTTTCTGCTGTATGGGTCTTAGTGGCGTTTGTGGGGCATTTGGCGCTCTCAGGAGGCGAATTTCTCGCAGTATTGACTTCAGTCCTTTATAGTCCATATAAGCTTCTTCCCACTCCGGCACCATTTGCCTCTTAAAATCTTTTCCAAACTTCATATTTCACAATCAATCTTAGCTTCTCCAGCAAGGCCTCGCTCTGTCACTCTCAGATGTTACTGCTTTTGAGGAACTACAGCATATGAACAAGAAGCGTAAGCTTTATGATTTTATGGGATTTGGGAATGGGATGAAGATTACTAATTTACACTCAAAAAGGAAGATTAATTGCTAATGATGCATAAGACAGGATTACAGTAAAGTATGCAAAACCTAGCTAAGACGACGACGACAACAACAACTAAGTCATTTACTAAGCGCAAGGTACAGCTAATGATGTGGGTGTGGGAATAATTAAGAGGATTCGAACCCGGGACATGCCTAGACTGGTTGAGGCTAACCACTAGGCCAACTTATTCCAGTATTGAAAACATCAGTTTGCATGCCCGACCCGTGCCCAGACTCTATATTTATATTATTATACTCATTTTATTAAATTGTTAATTTATCTTTGCTATAATATTATTAACAACACTATTATTTTCCATAGATTAGCTTACCACCATAATCACCGTAAATTATATTATTTTTCATAAATTAGCTAATAATTTCCATATTACGTAATTACTCAGTGTTATCCAATTAATGAATGTCAAGTGTCCTTCTAGGAAAGACTTGGTTTCGGGTTTTAATAGATAGTATTAGATTAGATTAGATTAGATGACATTGTCATACAATACTAACTGCCCATAAGGCCATAATGATTTAGGGTCGGCTCACTAAGATTAGTGGTTCTCCCACACCCGATCCCTTCACACGCTCAAAACCCCAAAACTTTAGACTAAAAAACATTGAACAAAACTTGTAGCTGAATTCAGCCTTCCAACACTCATTTTGTGCCTCGAAACCACCAACAACGACAACACTACTCGTATGATCAGTCGATCAGATGTACGCAACCTTACCTCTCCCAAATTCCTACTAAATTACCAGAAGGACATTTTTGATCAGACATGCATGCATTAACATGTAAACTCTTATATTCTTAAAAGTCCAAAATTTAATTAAAACTTTAAAATGAAAAGTAAACTAACCAGAGGAGAGACTTGTGGGATAAGAATTGTCGTCCTTGATCGTAAAAATGGAGTGTTAGTGCATGTTTCGCCAATTTTGTTGCATTTTGCATGTCCAAATTAAACAAATTTGATTAATTTAAATAATGCTAAAAAAATAAAAAAATAAATTATCAATACGGGATCGGAGAAAAAACTTTCTCTCCTGTGGACCGACCGTTGATGATAGACTAATAAAAGCAGTGATAATATCTCTGCTAAATATATTGGCGGTAGAGATTAAAGATAAGAATGGAATATGGTACGTACAAAATACATAATACCGTGGCTAACACATCTTAGGACATGTGCAAGCACGCAGTTGTAAACGAAATAACCCAAATTTGTGCGTAACACCACCGTAACAAAATTACAGGAGCGCCGTTGCTACTGGTAGTAATTTCGGTTGTTCAAGCGCCAAAAGTTCATTTTCTTCCTTTGTCTTCTAATACCAACGAGTACATATATAGCCTAACATTTATATGATCTAACATTATTTACCGATGTTCCTAAATATAACAGCATGTCACCATTACAGCAGCAATTACTGCCATTATGCGACACTGTGGCAGCGATGAAGGACCGTGCAAACTTGATTGATACGATTCTCAAATTTAATCGGCAATTGAATGACATGATTTCCAAATAACGTGGGAGTGATTAACGACCTTGCATGTCAGGCACATACTGTCATTGTGATCGGACTGATTGCCGCGGCCAGCAGGCCCAGAACCATCTTCTTGCTCAACCTCATCATTGGCACTGCATTTAAATCCATCAGTCGCCTGCTAAAATGAATTTTGAGAATTGCTCAGTCAGTCATTCTTGTTTTCTGCGTCATCCTCGTCGTCGCTTTCAGGAGCCTGCTCATGGTAGTTGAATGGCAGCGGTAGCGATCTGAAAGCTCTATATCCACCCACATTGTTCAAGTGCTCATTCTCCAACCTGACAGCAGATAGAATCATGTCTGAGATGACACAAAATTGAGAGAATGTCTACAGATTCATGTTTCTGCATACCAGTTAAGAGTTACCATTTACCAATTGAAGCAGCAGTGATGTTTACAGGCAGACAAGAATGATATGCTGATGAGGGAGAGGGAAGAAAGTACCTGAAGAAATTCCACATGCCACGACGTACAATTTCGAGACAGGTAATTGTGGTGGAGAAAGCAGCTTTCCGCAGACCATGTACATTGAACTCTAAAACATACTGCAGCCAAGTAGCTCTCAGAACAACGTTGATGACCTGTGTTAGGAGTTCTTGTTAGTATAATGAAACAAGAAAGCACAGCGAGCGTGAGTATATATCAAGGTTTACAATCGATCACCATAGCAATGTAGTATACACTCTTGTGTGAAACCAAAAGCCTGTCCCTTAAGTAGAAGTTCTTAGAATTTCGTCGTAGGAGACCCCAGTCTACCACTAAATCCCAGTATGTGTTATATGCCACAGCCATTGCTGAAGTGACCAGGGCCGTCACCATCCAGGCTTTTCCCTTCTTGAGTTCATAAACTGTTCTTATAACAACAGCGATTATTGCCATAAGATACTTGAGTGCGTTGAATCCATGTATGCGATCTCCTTCTTGAACCAACCGGCGAAGACACTACAAGTTGATGTGAAAAATCATCAGTTTTCAGAAGAATAGATTGTGTAGTGAAGAAAAATGTGAAGAACTGCTTAGTAAATGTGCCTAGAGGATTGAAAGTACACCTGAAGACAACGGATCCAGTATGGAATGATAGCTATAACATAGTAGAAAGCATTGTATACTCCATAATCATGGCACATGCTCTGTCCTTTAGGGAAACCTGGTCGAATGTAGTAGCAAATGTAGAATTCGATAATCCTTATTGCCTGAACCTGAAGACAACACAATAGGCAGCAAAACCTCAGTAATGACCAAGTAAATGTGTAGGCTTATTACCTCAAAGCACTGGGAGATAAGAACCTGGCTAGTTAGTTGGTCTGCCAAGAAGAAATCTTGAAGTGTAACCTGGAAAGAACAGGGAGCGGAGATATGTAAGCCGATAGAAATCAATTGAGCCAAATTAATGTTGCTAGCATCAAAGTTTTCCTCCCTTACCTCATAAAAGGGAGCACATATGCTGCGGAACACACATTTTATAAAAAAGAACCGACTTGAACGAAACATGATATTGAAGGGACAAAACGCAATACAAAGAAACACCTGCATAACAATGATCACAAATTTCAGCTTTAAAGGAACCAAAGTCAGCTTAGCTTTTATGTTGACACGAAGTATAAGCCATTTCCTTACCAAAACCACTAGTAGGGGAATCAACTTGGCAATTAGTTTCAAGTCTGTAACTCCAGTTGTCACATCAATAATCAAGTTAAGATTTGCTAAAAAACTAGCAAGAGTCAGAACTGCAAGACTACTGCTCAGAAGAATCACTTCTCGGAAGCTCAATGCTGTTCCCTTCTTGAAATTAAAAATGAATGGGTAATTGACTCGATACCGTTTCCAAAAGAATATGTCTGCAGCATACATGAGCATATGCAGGACAATGTACAGGAATAAGCTGCAAATAAGTTAAAAAGATCAATGCCAGTCAGGGGCTTTCATCATAGAACTGGAGATTATGAACTTGTTACCAATGTGATAAGTAGTACATTATATCTATTAGTGAACAATAAAACTTTTCCAAACTAACTTGCCTGTAAAGTCCAAACATGTTATCCATATAAAAGGAACCTTCTCCTTTCATCATAACTTTCCTTGCTCGAACCATAAGAATAACAGCAATTACAAGGGCGATTGAACAACCAGAAAAGAAGCCTGGAAAATGAGAAGAGCATTAAAAACCCCAGAAACATCATACGTCACTTGGGTCCGATGATCTTGAAATTGTGTTCTACGCACCTGAAAAGA
Source organism: Spergularia marina (assembly GCA_963680865.1). NCBI lineage: Eukaryota > Viridiplantae > Streptophyta > Magnoliopsida > Caryophyllales > Caryophyllaceae > Spergularia > Spergularia marina. The sequence goes on along the minus strand of OY804545.1, from coordinate 5,125,149 downwards.
ATGTTACTCGGTGCTTTTCTCTTCTTTTTCTTGGTCTCAGAGGTTTCATGCCTTCCCTTCGGTTTGCATTGTAGAAGTGCTTGACAAATTTGTGTTCTACATTCTCCATGAGCTTTGCAACCTGTACCGGCGGTAAAAGAGAAACGGAGGCTCCATGAGACGTTCGTGTTATGAGAATTTAAGATGGTAAGGTGTTTCATACTGTGCATTATAAACACAGCAGAAACCGGCAACAACAGCAACATCATTACCCTAGCACCATAAAGCCTCCCGCCATAAGATGGGGTAACCACAGAAGCCTCTTTCTTCCATTCTTTTGTACCAGAGGGACAAGAATAACAAGAATAACATACATCAGAAAACATGTAAACTAAAACTGATAATAGATCAGGACATACCTCATCAGAGCTGCCTAAGAAAGATTTATCCACAATTTTCATGTACGCTCTTGCTGCGTACCTCGATGTCGCCTATATAAAAGCATTACATTAGTCGCAATAAACGTAAGTTCCTAGTTTTTAGTTAACTACTAACGCAAGACCAGAATGGCATGTTAATCTCTAGTCTGTCAATGTGGCATCAGGAGGATCTAACCTTCTCATACTTCTTCATGATCTTGGCAAATGCTGAGAGGTTCGTAAAACTGGCATACAGAAAGAATTTAAAGCACATGATTAATACTAGCAAGAACGAAACTGGAACTAATTACACTTGCAAAATTGAGGTGCAGATGATGTCCAGAATTTCAGATAACAGTAACCGATACTTGAAAGATCATTCACTGTATTAATTACCTATAGTGTTTTACAAGCCGAAGCTTCTGATAGAACTCTGTTATGGCAACTTCAAGTTGTTGTTGAACCACTTTTAACTCTTTCTTGCTAAAACTCAACTCCTTGTCCTTAAAATCTCTCAGAATGCCTCTCAAGGCCGATAATGGGCCTTCAAGTGTACTATTTATTGTTACACGATCAAGGACATTCATAACATCCGGTTTATCAGTTGCAGGGTTCACATTTTCCCTGCCAATCTCGCTGTTGTTTGGATAAGCTGATCCTGCACCAAAGCAATTCACAATTAAGCAAAGTTGTAAACCAGAATATTGGTAAATTACGAGATTGGGACCCATTAAGCTTGTTAGGAGTGACTGTGCTAGAGTTACCTTGAGTTGAGGCTCTGTTAGGACTAGGAGTAGTTCCTCTTAAGGGCTCCATAGCAATTGCTGGTTCAGACCCCTTAGTCCCAGAGTTTTGCACCTTGAGTTTCAATGCAAGATAAGCACTCATTTGCTTATTCAACTCGGCCGCTTCTTTCATAACTTCCTCCACCTTATCCCTGTAGAAGCCATTTACCTTATTAAGCTCCCCATCTAGCATTTTGAAGAAGTGCACCTCTTCCTCTCCTCCTAATTCTTCAGATGGCAGGAGAATCTTCGTTCTGTAGAATGTTCTATTGCTGTCTCCGAGAAAAGGACTGACCGCAATCACCTGTTCCTCAATATCCCCTTTGCGTTCCATACTCTTGGACTCTACCTCTAACCCTCTAAATGGACTGTACATATATAGTTTCTGCTGTATGGACCTAAGTGGCGTTTGTGGGGGTTTGGGGGCTCTCAAGAAGCGAATTTCTCGCAGTATTTTCTTCAGCCCATCGTAGTCCATATAGGCTTCTACCCACTCCGGCACCATCTGCCTCTTAAAATCTTTTCCAAACTTCATTTTTTTCGCAATCTATCTCCTCCAGCAACACCTACTCGACAACACCTCCCTCTGACTCTCAGATGTTACTTCTCATGAAACTACAATGAATGAACCAGAAGCCGAAACTTAATACATTTTTATAGTAATTGGGATTAAAATTTGGCCTTTTAAAAACCATTACTAAGCGCTAATGATGCAGGATACAGGACAACTTACGGAACCTAAGACATTATAAAATGCAGCAACTAACAGGATATTCCGAGAATACTCAACATTTTCAAGCAACTACACCTCATTATTGATTAAGAAGACAGATAAAAATCATTAGGTTGTCGTCTGATGACGCGATTACTTCTTAAACACATGTTTGTTAATCATAATCCAAAGTGACAAAAACCAAATAATGTTTTGGTCTTCACACGCTAGCTACCAACCTAGCTATTCCATTTTTAGAAACATGTCATTGACATGAGTATACTTGACCTTCTTCACAACATTACTAATTAAAGTAATCTTCAATCAATTTTCAATTAATTAATCTCCCTCACCAAAACCCTTTCACACTCCAAAACCCCAAAACTTCAGGCTAAAAACATTCAAACGAAACTTCTAGCTGAATTCAGCCCTCCGACACTCATTCTATGCATCGGTACCATCAACGACAACGACAACAACTACAACTACAACCACAAATATTCGTAAAATCGGATGTACGCAAACCTTACCCCTTCCCGATTTCGACTAGACGGACATAATCAAAATGACATGGAAGCATTGCATTGCATTGACATCTAAACCAAAATTCAATCAAAACTTGAACATCAAGCTAATTAAGAAACAAACACATCCAAAATTCTTAGAGCCATCACCATCGCACGACGCATATATATAAAATCCCGCCGTTAATTAGCTAACAAACAGATGATTAAATAATTTATTAAAACTTACGATTACTTAATTCACAATTATATAATCTGAAATTATTTCCAATAATCAACAAAACGTGCGAAGCACAAACACCGTATTATTCAACAAATTAAACAAAATCAAAATTAAAGCATAATTTATAATGAACGAGTTCAAATAATAATAAGATAAATTAAAATCGGAGGAGAGAGAAAACCTTATGAGATTATAATATATCGTCAATGGCGTAATGGAGAAGAATTAGTGCTGTTTTCCGCATTTGCATGTCCAATTTTCTCTCTCTCTCCTCTGAACTGTGAAGTTGTTAACAAAAGTAGTAATAAAATCTGTGCTAAATTCTGGCAGCACCAGATTACAGTGGTAGTGTGTTGGAGAAGTTAGTTAAAAAGTACACGTTATTATCAGGTGGTTTATAGACCACCGTAGTTACGGTGGGGGTGATTTATATACGGGTATGATTTATATTAGGACGCGGAGATTCGCCAAATGCGAGAGATGTAGACTTTTTATACTGCGGTTGACTCGGTTGCGTGTGATTTGTTTGTTTGTTTTTAATTACTTTCGCCCGATTAATTGGGAAAAGCTGGACTTTTTTATATTTTTTTTTTTCTTATATTTTGTGACGTTTTGCAAAAGTATGACGAGGAATGATGACAAATGTGAGCGTTACACGTCCCACTGACATGGTATTTCCTTAAAATTGTAGATTTATGTAGATAATGTTTTTTCGTTTCTTTATTTTTTTATTATTATTATAAAAGGTAAGCGGGAAAGAAGGGTAATAAGGTCCCATATTGTCAAGGAGACCCGGTGCCGTTTTCAATTTCTTTAATATCTTATGGAGATGCAGTATGTTTGTTCATAGAGTATTTGTAATTTGTTTTTAGTATGAGTTTCATTGTGTCAATCATATGACAAAGATTTAAAATAAACTCGGTTATATGGTTTTGTTCATAAAAATTGATACCTACAAGTTTATAATTATTGTATAGTTATTATTTTTTTCGTAATTTCAATTTTGTTTGTTAACACCACTACTACATGGAGTATATGCCCAAGCATCTTACCAGTATGTCCCCAATGATGCATTTGTGGACATTGGCACCAAGCCATTTCCATTTCATGATTATGAAAGACATATTGTTAATTACATACATGAATTGACTTTGATATAATTGTCAATACAAAGAACAATATACGAACATAAACATATTTTGTTAGTTTAATCTTTAAATGATCTAGTTGACATCAGTCAATTTACAACGAATAGATCTAATTGACATCAATCAATTCACAACGAATCGAGATTCCCCTAATAAAGTTGAAAAATAACTTTCAATGGAATCTACCCAATTAATCGAGATAAATTAGTGCACCCTTTTAATTCATGCACTGGTAAGTCTATGCAAGATCATAATTCTTTCTAAGCTACCACATATATAGTTGTATTCCCAGGTATGTATGCAAATAAAGTTGTCTCTCATCGATAGAATAAGGTTGTGTTTGGAATTCAAGATGATGCGTGTCCTGATAAATAGAGGAATGTACCAAACCGGTCAAAAAATGAAGTGAACTATTGAAGCTACCAGTGTGATTGATCAAACAAGTACCAAGGGCGTCCAAGAGGAGATGAGTTATAATTATGTCAGTCGATTAATCTCTCTATTGTCAATTGATTTTAAGATGAAGTTTTAAACTCTCAGTGGACATATAGACATTGCAGTATTGTACCATTCCCTGAGGGCCCATAGTTTGACTTGGCTTTGGGCATGTTTTGTACCAAGGTAGAGGATTGGGGATCCTTTGGACCCATTGGTAGCGCTATGAAATATGGGCTGAAACGGAGAAGGTGAGGGAAAAAATGAAGAGCATGGAAGCTCTGGTATGCAGATTCCTACGAAATTGATGCGAGTATGCATGGTTAATGCTTCATGATGTGATACACGTACATGTGGTCGATGTGGGTGCCGAACGAAAACATGTAATCGCCACACGTATGGCTCAATGTCATATTGTGTTTGTTAAATCATATCAAGGTCCAATAATAGCGCAATGGTCTAAGATACGATGTTCGATATTTGCATCAAGGGGGGTGTGGGTGACTTCACAGGAAGATTGTTAGGTGTGTATGCGTGTGTGGTTGTCCCGCATCACTCCTCCTTGGCGGCACACTCCTAACAAATGGTATCAAAGTCGATGCTCCAGTGGCATCGACACGCCAATTATGCAGCTTCGTTGGACCGAGTGATTTGGTGTGGTCTTCTCCCCGAAAAGTCACAAAGTTCTTGGACCAATGACGAGACCGAAATTCATCAATCTGGTTCATTTTTCGATCTTGACCGAAATTTGCTCTCTTATAGTCGAAGGGGAGTTGCGGCCACATACACTATTGAAAACATAACGATTTTTTGAAATAATGCTGAAAAAAACGTTAAACAAAATAGGTCGGAAAAAAAAAATTGTTCAATATAATGGGGGGCGTATTCGAAGTGTCTAATTGTCCCACATTAGGTTGAATAAGGTTGAGGAGTAGAGTTTATGATAAATGTTACTACTCCTCTCATTGCCAATCAATTTTGAGATGAAATCTACATGTGCTTTTGGGGTCATCTACCGCTCCTACATCTATAGGCCTACAGCCTTGTAGCCGGAGCTAAAAAGAACAGACATCAAACGTCGATGTCGTATGTAGTACGAAAACAAACACGCCATGACAATTGACACCAATGCGTGAAAAATAAGCCGCCGTGGGTCTAATTAGAATAAGAATCCTATAAATTACATACAAAGGATGCGTATGGGAGTAGGTTAAGAAATTAATGGTAGACAACTGAAATTTATACGACCGCAGACTGGTGTATATGGATCCAAAAATTAGGGAGTTGGTGTCCACAAATAGTTTAGAATAAATTTGAGGCAAATTGAGTACAAGTCAATGGTAAGATCTTGATGCCAAAACTCAAGAAACGTACTAAAAAAAATTAGTTGGATTCGTTTTAATCGAGAGCTTTTAAAACTTGGAGTTTAGCTACCTTCTAATTTCCAAATTGTTATTGTTTTCTCTCATTTGTACAAACTGTGAATCTTTTGATCTTTAATTTATTTGAAAGCTTCTTCAATTAGGGTTACTGAAAAGTTATTCCATAGAGATCGATTAGAATGTGAAAACACACGAAGGACTGTGATATTTAAAGTACCATAGTTGACTAGTAGTATCACAAAAATTATTCTGCGTAAATTTCTTTCGACTTAAATAGTTAGATTGTGTCTTATCTGATAGTAGAGCACGTAAATGAAAGTTTATAATTCCGAAAAAAATTGCACTATTAACTTGGGGGTTGCTATTCATCGCCCCAAATATTGTTTTTCATCGCCCCAAATATTCCCATGAAATACCAACTTTACCCATTTCATAAAATCCTTCCCCAAATGAAATACCCACTATATCCACAATAACTACCCACCCAAATTAGCCACCATCTTTACTCGTTCTCTCTCTCCTCGTTAGTCATTACCATATGCACCGTATTTTTTTTGTGTTGGGATCCTCTAGAGTTGCAAATCAACTCTATTTGGTAGAGTTTGCCTAAAAAAGCAAGAAGAAATTTTTAAACAATTTATTTGTGACCCTCAAAATTTTTTTTATTTTGTCTTATTACTTGTTTTGGTAAACTCTACCAACTCTACCAAATTCAAACTCTAGAAGATCCTCACCCTTTTTTTTTACTCACTCCCCTCTCCTCCATTAATCATTTCACTTGCCTCCATTACTCTCTCTGCTCCAATTCCATCACCAAACCTCCGTATTTTTGTTCCATAAAACACAGAATAAGAACAAAAACTTTGTCAATGACTAAGAATAAGCATTTTAGGTGGTTATTGTAATAATGGAGATAATTTAAGTTGGTGCATATGGATCATATAAAGATTTGATATATAATCTGGATTCGGTCTATTGGTAGTAGTTCATGGACATGGACGAAATTGGCGTGAGTTAATGTTTTATGAATTATTTGGTAATAGCAACTCTCTTTATTTGGTTGAATCCTTGTAGGAGTTAACCCAGAAAAATGATTGATTGAAAGTGGAATTATATTTGACCGTGTTGAATTTACGGCTGCACCACGCTTGAACCGTATGTTGAACACGACTTTACGTAGGTGGGGCCGTATTGGTAATACGGTTGGACGGGGTTGAGACCGTATTTTGAACCCGGTTGTATGCTCATGTTTGATGACTTATCTTTTCTGAGTGTGTAATGTGTGAGTGTGAGTGTAATCTCAACTTGGCGGGTGTTTATTTATGTATGTTCCCAATATCCGGACTGAGTATGCTTGATGGGAGTCTAAGTGTGCATGCTTTTCCGTGTCTATGTTCATGTTGTTTACTATATCCTGAGTGTGATTACTACGAATGTAGGTGCGTGTATTATGTAATTTGGAGGTTAAAGTTAAAGATTTTGGTGGATACGATGTTGATTACAAGGGGTTATTCATGACAAATGAAAGTTTCGCATCACTTGATGAAGGTTTTAATTCAATTGGGCAAATAACCAAAACTCCCGGTTTCTTTCTCATGAAGAGATTAAGAAAAGACGAAACGCGGATGAACCTTGGAACTATTATATATTTTGTAAAAATGGTCACAGAAATACATAATGTTACAACAAATACTCCCTCAGATTCTCTAATTTGCCACATTTTCCTTTTTTGGATGGTGCAATAGATTTGCACCATTTCTATTTATGTGTGGCACACTTTCACCAATTGTGCAATTGAACACCCTAACTTTTTATTGAGCAATTTACCACCCAAACTTTTCAATTCGTGCAATATCACACCTACCTGTATTTTTCAACTAATTTTCTATTCCCCCCCTAAATTCACAAAATATATAAAAAGAAGACATTTAATAATATTATAAAATAGCTTTAGCCGTAGATCAACATTACATATTTAAGTATAGAAATCATAAATTTTGTACATAAAATCATACAAATCGTATAACCTGATGTATAATATAAAAATAGTATTTTTGTATAGAAAAATATTTAAGTACAAAAATCGTAAATTTTACATAACAATCATACATTTAAGTATAAAAATCGTATTTTGGTATTTTTATTGTATAAGCTGCTGTATAATATACTTAAATGATTGTTTTTTTTTCATTTAAAAAAATGATTATTTTTTATATATTTTTGTGAATTTAGGAAAAATATTTATATTAAAAAATTGTTTGAAAAATAAGGTAGGTGTGAAATTGCACGAATTAAAAAGCTGAGGTGGTAAATTGCATTTTGGTCACTTTCGCCGTTTGTTTTATATGTTAAATAATATTTAGTACGTGACATTAATAATGATAAGAACTTCTTCGTTTTTCTAAAACAAATCTAAATGATATAAATAGGTAGCCCATGTATGACCCGAGCCAACAAACTAGTTTAATTAAGTATTTGTTTTAATATTGTGTATTTCGGCGACCCTTTTTGCAAAATATATAATGCCTTCAAGGTTCATCCGTGTCCCGTCTTTTCCTAGATTCCTTTATGAGAAAGAAACCGCGATTTTTGAACTATGTCATTCGCCTGATTGAAACCTTCATCAAGTGATATGAAACTTTCTTTAGTTATAAATAACTTTGTGTAATCAACACCATCTCTACCAAAAATTTTAACTTTAACCTCTAAATTACACAATAAATTTGCATCTTAATCGGATACACGTACACTCGGAGTAACCATACTCAGACATGACATCGTATAAAAAAAAACATAAACACAAAGACGCGGAAAGAAGCATAGACTCGCACTTCTATTAAACATACTCAGACCGATATTGGGAACCTACATAAGTAAACACCCACCAAATTGAAATTACACTCACACTCCCACATAACACACTCAGAATGAATAAATGATCAAATATAAGCATACAACCGGGTTCAAACACACGGTTTGAATCACGTCCAACCGTAAAACCAATACGGCTCCACCTGTATAAAGCCGTGTTCAACATGTTTCTTTATGTAATGACCCTCATGAAACATCAACCGTGTTTCCCGTGATGAGGATCATCTTTTTCTCGCTCCTTATTCTTCTTTCTCCCCGTATTTCCTACCTTCATCCTTTCTCTCTCCTCCATTTTCGATCTTCCTTCGACATTTGCTCCAATTTTTTGCCGTCCATTACACGCCTTGTTCGTCTCCGCCGCCCACCATTTTTCCGGCCACTGTCGGCGCCATTTTCGCCGCCGAACACAATTAATTTATGGATTTTAATTGAATAAGGTATGGATTTTAATGGTGTACGATTGGTTTTAATCAAAAATTGGTTCTAATTTTATGAGATCAAAATGTTTTTAGTGTTTTCTTATGGATCTTGGTTGATTTCAAGATCCATGAACATCAATTCTAATATCCATGAATTAGCAGGACAAGATCCATGAACTTTTTACTCAAAAATTGGTTTGATGTTTTGAGATTTTTTTCCGTTGAAATTACTTTGAATTGGTACCGGAAAGTAACCTCGGCGGCGGTGAAAAGTGGTGGCGCGAGCGGTGCTCGTGGTGGCTCGACAAAGATTCATGAACGACATTTTTAATGGGGAAATTAAAGGGAGGGGAAGAGAGTGGGTGAGGGTGAAATGGGAAATACATAAAAAGGAAGGACAAAACAAAATAAAACAAAACAGGGTTATTTTGGTCATGTCATATTTGGGGCGATAAATAAGCCCACCATTTGGGGGCGATAAATACTATTCCAGTTACTAAGTGTTGATGAATGGAGGATTTGCAGGATAGAAGTGGTCTTGTCCTATTACCTGTTACCCATTAAATCATGTGTAATATTGGTCTCCAAACAAATTGGTTTAAGAAACACAAAAATTATGGATCAACAATATAGCTACACGACGAATGTTATTTAGGGAATGAGTTGGGTGCTAAATTGAAAGTGATGGATCAGAATTGGGATGATATTTTCAATTTAGGAGGGAAAAACTTATGTTTGCACAAGCTTATCCTTTATAGAGCGAAATTAAATTATTCTAAAAATTATACTAGAGGTTAACTATGTATTAAATAAAAATGTTAATGTGGTTCCCAAATTTTAACGGCCACCTTTTTCACATTCATCTTAAGACTTTTTTCACTAATTTACATATAAAGATTCTATTTTTGTGTTGATATTCCTTTTATCTTTTATCAATTTATGAAGAGTTTAAAATAACCTAAACACATTTATATACCTGGTTGAAACTTACCTTTCATTTGTTTAAAGGTTTGTTCAACTATTCATTCACTTCGTCGGATTGCAAATATTATCACAACTAAAAAAACCTAAAAATATACTCCGTAAAATAAATGCAACAAAATTGGCTATCACCAATTCACCATCTTACTTCTATTTTTGGCGAGATCCATGATGCGATAGTAATAAAAACTAGAACACCCTACTCTCTGAAGCAACTCCTAAACAAAATCTCAAATGACTTAGTCAGCTACATAAGAATAACCTGTTTGGGTTCGTCCCAAGTTCGAATCATCATATCTCAAGCCCCACAGGCCGCACAATGTTAGCTGCTCCTAGAATAAGACACGTAATTCCACAACGAGATCAAATACACCAATAGCCTCTATCGTAACCCCTCAGTTAGATATGAACAACCTGTTTGGGGTCGTCCCATGTTTGAATCATCATATCTCCAACACCGCACGCCGCAACGTTTGAGATATGATAACTACCCACAAAATGCAAATTGAGTATACACCCATATGCTAGGTCATACAAGAGAATGATCAAGTACTAGGTATATTATATTACAAATTGGGTAATTGTTAATTTAAGTAAACCAGTACTAGGTTTGGGATGACAAGAACACAATGACCTAAAAAACATACTTAAACACCTACTTCACGACTTCACCCAATCAATTAGACAATAATAGAACCGACAGCAAGTGCTTATCACTTCACTGTTAGTCGTACCTACTTTCCAACCCAAGCAAACCCAAAAAAATTCATCTCTTGTAATAATAATCAAATTAATCACCTCACCCTCCAAAAAAAAAACAATGTATTGAGAAAATCCCAATTCAAAATCATTCAAAAATTATTGTGATTTGGTTAAAATTTTGAGACTTTATGATGGATTTTAAAGAGTTAAGGAAGAGATTATCACTACCAAAATCCCAAGATCTTGATTCAGACATAAATGGGTCTAGAGCTCAATCTGTCAATTCTTATGTATCTTTGAGTTTTATTGCAGCTAGTATTACCAAAACTTTTTCTGCCCTTTTGATCGTTTTGCCTGTTATTGTCATTTTTGCCCTCATTCATCGTAACCCAAATCCCTCTGATCGTGTTGTTTCCCCTTTTGCTGATGCTAGGGTTTTGGACCATAAACCCCCTTTCTTGTCCACTCATGATTCTCATCAAGGTATAAAGTTTTTATCTTTCTTCTCTTTGAAGTTTTGTTTTTGTGGGTTTGGATTGGTTTTTATGGAATGGGTAGTTGTTTTGTTACTGTTTTCATGTATATATTTTGAAATTGTTTGTTGATTTTGAATTTGTTGTGATTTCATTTTATCATGAGATATGGGGTTGATCGAGGATTAAGGTTGGTCTAGTGGTTAGGAACTCGACCTGCCCAGGGGTTGTACCGGCTTCTAATCCTCATATCCCCACCCCTGCAGCTAATGCTGCTCCTTTGTACCAAAAAAAAAAAATGAGATATGTGGTTCAGTACTGGTTATTTTGGTCATGAGTGTCGGGTTTCGAGGAAGTATGCAAATGGTGTAGTAATGTAGGAAATTTGTTGAATGTTGTTCTGTTTGTGTGTTAGTTCAATAATGTCTAGGAGCAGATCTTAGTGAAGGAGTGTAGTTTAATGTGAATTTGTTCGGTTTGTTGGTTGTGCGGTTTTCTCGTGTTTTATGAGGGTAAACTAAGCTAATAGACGAGGTACAATGTTGTTTCTATAATTACTCAGTTGCTTGCATATAGAATTTGTGTAAGTGGTACTCCAAAGTTTTACCCTTTAAGGTTATGTCCCAGAATCGACTTTAGGGTTCCTGTGATTGCGCTTGAATCTTGACAGGAACTTCAGGAAGAATTTTTTTATTTTTTTTATTTTTTTTACAATGGTGGTTGAGGATTCTGATAGGATTCCTGTGATCTGCTTTGATGACAATTTCATCTACTGTAGTTAATTTTGTTCATGCTATGGCGGTGCCTGGAACTGGCCGCGTCTACTTCTTAGCATTGTTCTCTGGTGGTTGAAGTTTAATTGTTCTTGTTGATGTAGTGTAGTTTGATGGAAAGTGTCCAGGCTGAACATTGTACCCTTATGGTTGCTATGTGATTAGACTACTCTGCGCTGGTTTGATTTTCCATGTTCGATCATAGAGGACAGTTATCATTCCTGCAAATTAGCTATAGATACCAGAATGTCTAAACATGCCATGTGTAAGCTGTCCACCTAATTGGTAATGCATCTAAATGTTTGAAAAAAAATAATCGGTGTTAGGCTTGGATGTTTCTGGCTGTGTTAAGATTTGTCAGATCTATGGATTACAGATTTTTTTGGTGTGGTTGGTTCTCATGTACTGTATTGTATATCTACTTGAGCACAATACATGATGCCGTTGTCAAGTGCACATGTTTCCGGAAACATTAGGAATTTTCTTTTTGAGAACAGAAGCAATCAAGTGAAAAGAGGTCTAGTGTTACGCAAGACCTGCTATGTTGCATTCGAGCATAATCTAATCTGTATTGTTTTCCTCAACTTCTTAGGGTCACTAAACGTTTCTCATGAACCTGTTCAAGTGCCTGATGCCAAGCTGCTCGGTGGACTTCTGGCCTCTGGGTTTGATGAAGCATCGTGTTTGAGCAGATACCAGTCTCATAGGTATAGGAAGGCTTCTTCTTTCAAGCCCTCTAGCTACCTTCTTTCTAAACTACGAAAGTATGAAGAGCTACACAGCCGCTGTGGGCCTGGTACACAGCCATACAAAGAGGCCCTGAAACAGTTGAAGTCTGGCAACACCACTGCTGCTCCTACAGAGTGCAAGTACGTCGTATGGATGGCATTCAGTGGCCTGGGAAATAGAATCTTGACATTGGCTGCAGCTTTTCTTTACAGTCTTCTCTCAAATCGGGTACTGCTAGTCGACCCGGGTACTGACATGACGGATCTTTTTTGTGAACCATTTCCAAATACCTCGTGGTTTTTACCTGGAGATTTCCCACTCAACCATCAATTCAAGGGTTTTAACCAAAATTCTCCCCAGTGCCATGGGTTTATGCTGAAAAACCATCTTCTAGATAATGCAGCGGAGTCAGTTCCACCATATCTATACCTTCATTTGGGGCATGATTATAACGACGAGGACAAACTTTTCTTCTGTGATCAAGATCAGGGTCTTCTTTCAAAAGTTCCATGGCTGATAATGAAGACTGACAACTATTTTGTCCCTTCTCTTTACTTGATTCAATCTTTTGAGCAGGAACTATACAAATTGTTCCCAGAAAAGGTAAGCATTTTCCACCATCTGGGTCGGTATCTTTTCCACCCTACAAACCAAGTTTGGGGATTGATCACGAGGTATTATGATGCATACTTGGCCAAAGCAGATGAAAGGATCGGTATCCAGATTAGAACATTTGAGACTGGACCAGGTCCATTCCAACACGTGAAGGACCAAATTCGTTCTTGTACATTGAAGGAGAAAATACTTCCAGATATTAGCAAGGATGATTCATTTTTCAGTTCATCAAGCGATCAAAAATCTATAGCTGTTCTCACAACATCCCTGAACGCGGGATACTATGAGACACTGAGAGCTCTGTATTGGGAGCATCCAACTGTTACCGGAGAGGTCGTTGGATTTTACCAGCCAAGCCACGAAGGGTACCAGCAGTCACAAAAGAAAATGCATAATAGGAAGGCATGGGCAGAAATGTATCTACTTAGTTTGAGTGACAAATTGGTGACAAGCGCATGGTCTACCTTCGGGTATGTGGCTCAAGGGCTTGGAGGTTTGAAACCATGGATTTTGCATAAACCGGAGGATGAGAAGACCCCGGATCCTCCGTGTGTCCGAGCCATGTCAATTGAGCCTTGTTTCCATGCACCTCCCTTCTGGGATTGCAAGGCGAAAACAGGTGTTGATACAGGCAATCTTGTACCTCACGTGACGCATTGTGAGGATATTAGTTGGGGTCTTAAGGTAATCGAGGGTCATGAGGCCACCGTGTAGATTGGATACATACTAATTACTAGCCATTTTTACATTATTTACTTAAATGAATTATTATTTTCATTGTAATTTTGATTGCCAGTCTCTTGCATTACTTTTAGTTCTTTCGTTACTTCTTGCAAAGATGCAATTCATAGGGTTCTTAAGGTAAATTTGGGCATGGTCGTTGAGAGACGAGTTGGGGGTATGAGACACCTGAAGGTTGGGTGGTCTGTTGAGATGTCCGAGTTTGCTGCTGGTAGGCTTGAGGTTTAATTGGTGCGTATTCTCAGCTATAAGTCGATGGTGCTGGAGGCCGAGTGAAAGAGCAATTAGACCTATTGCTCCGTGATGGCTGTTTTGTGTGAAGAGATGTTTTTTTTCTGATGTTTTACGCCTTATTCTCGTGTTTGTCGAGTTGGAAATTCCGTGGCTCATTCTATAGCTAGAGCCTAGAGCTCTTCCTCGTAATGGGAGGGAGCGAGTTTTTGTAAGCAATTTCCGATCCCCCTCCCAATGTATTCATTAGTTTAGAAGTACGGGGTACATGTTTTCATGGCACCACATTTTGCCTTAATGTCACGAATTCAAAGTTAATTTAGTAATCACGAGTTTTTTATGTTAAAAACTGGACTTTTTTTAGAATGTACAAGTAATTTGTGAGAAGGGGAGTTGGGACAAATTCGTTTATTAGCCGCACTGAATTAATTTCATCCCAAATCTCATTTAAAAGATAGCTCGATGGATCTTGAGTTACCGACTTGGTGATTATAGAATCGTCTTACATAAGTTTGCTCGGAAAATTGGTAATACGGAGTACTCCATAAGTGAAATAGTGAATGGGTTATTCGCCGCAAAGTAGTAACCCAGCTTCGGAACATCGAAACTGAATCTCATCAGTCTCCAACCGCAACAGTAACCAAAGTGAAAAACCTTGGAGAAGATACCAGTTTGAGGAGAGAGAAAAACGAAGGAATTGGAAAGATGTCGTACATGAAGGGCGACTTGCTAACCAAAACCAAGAGACTTGTCAAGGGTCTCGCTAAAAGAGAGCCAATTTGGCTCAAACCCATGGAAACGTTCGTTCCTTTTTCTCTTTTTCTTCACTTCTTATGGTTATAATTCAAGCATTTTAATGTCATTTTTGTATGATTTATTGGTTGTTTGATGCATTTCTTGATTGCCCATTTTATTAATTTCAGTATTTGTTTGCCAATTTGTTTGCTCAGTTGTATTGTCTGCTTAATTGTGAAGTTTTCTGCAATTTTTAGGTTAATTGGTTTTGTATCATTTCTGGGATTTTCTTGGTTCTTTATCTCTTGTTTGATGCTGATCACATTGATGGGTCATTTATTTTTGGCTTCCGCAAGACGGTTACAGATGACGATTCATGTTAGCCGACCTCAAATCATTTTGGGAATATGACTTGGTTGTTGTTGCCCCCCCCCCCCCCCCTTTTGCATTAATGGTTTAATCTTGGAGATTTAGATACTGCATTATTGTGGGGTTTGGAGGAAATGGAAATAAGTATCGAGTCGTGTTTGATCATCGAAGATTAAGCAAGATAAGTTGGGGATCTTTGCGGTGTGTTATGGACATGAAAGTTGAGCTGTCCAGGGATTATATGTGAAATGAGGAAGTGCTGAAACTCGTTGAAAATGTTTAAAGAGGATTCAGGATCGATAGATTATCTTGGTGTAGTGTCATAGTGCGGAGTGTCGATGAGTCGTTTAGTATTCAAGAATTGTCCTGACATGAGACTGTGATCTGAATGTAAACCCTGGTGTGTTACAGTAATTGGAATGATGTCAGTCGAAAGCTTCTGGTCTCTCTGAAATTGAGTCCTGTTGTTAGTGTCGTATAAGATGCAGACCCCATGTGTTAATTATATGCACTGTGACCCTCTGAGTTCAGCATAAGTGTTTCATGTTCATTCTGAAGACTGGTTGACGTCTTGGGGTGTTGATATTGTACTCGTAATTTCAGATTTCCAAAATGAAATCTGAAAATGTCAAATGACATCTGTGTGTGGCTGTTAGTTGTCCTTTGCCAGTGGACTGTGATGGAGTCTGGTTTTGGTACAGTTGGTAAATACGAGAACTATTGCTTTTGAGAATTGCCTTATGGGTCTGATGCTCTCCTTCAAATATTCGTGTTCTGCGTGTCTGAAGATTTATTCAACTCCCATTTTTCTTACCCATCTATGATATGGTGCTCTAGAGTGATCGTGAACTTGTGTGGTAATCCTTTTATTTGATACATTACTTATCCAGTTAACTGTGAGTCTATGATACCTATATGTTTCCTCTTATAAAATTTGTGGAGTTATAAAAAAAAATTCATAGATTTTTTTTCCTACTCTAGAAGGAAGTAATTGAGGGCTCACAGAAAGACTAAATTACTAAATGGCATATTGTTGATGTATTATAAGTTATTTGTTCGAATGCCCAATCTGTCATCTAGGCCTACTCAGCTGAGCTATTGTGAAGTAACATATATAAATTATGTTTGCCTTTTGATTCTTTGATCTGTGAGCTTTTTTTTAAAGCAATTTACCCATATTGAGTTTTGGCATGAGACCGTTGAATATTTGATCTACTCATTTATATTTACGAATATCATCTATAGTCCATATATGTGATGTCTCTTCATTGTGGTGTTTAGGGCCCCACCTGCTGTGTTCCCTCGATCCGATGGAAAAGTCAAGGTGATCAGCCTTCCAGAGGATGTTTATATCACAAAATTCTATCAAAAACATCCGGAATCAAAATATGAAGATCCTATTAAGTATGTCTTGTTTTAGGTTCTTTCATCTTCTCATACTGTCTACTCTTCTAGCAAAACTGCCTTATAAATAAAAAAGAGAGAGAAGTTGATGTAAGCCAAGAATCCTAAGCACCCTAAACACTCAAAAACAAATGAATACACTGCACAATTTTATGAAATGATTCTTTATGATAGACTTCAGTCTAAACTTGCAAGCAAACAACAAGCAACTAAATGAACGTTTGAAAAAACAGAACTATTAGAAGTCCTTTTTTATTTTAAAATGGTTTTACAATGATAATTTCGAATGACGAAACTAGTAAGGGATACAAACGTAACCTGATGTGAAAAGTCTAGGGTTAATTGGACCATTAACGTGTTGTCAACCACTAAAGTGCTAATCTTAGTCCAGGTAATATATAATCAACACAATCTAAACTACCTAAACCACAGAAAGATTTTAGCAGACTCTGGAATTATGATTCAAGCTTTGCCTTTGTATTTTGTATGAGTTCAATAGAGCTGATTGCTGTCATAAAATTAAGGCTGTATTTGATAGAGAATGTGAAACCCTAAGCTTACAACAGCTTTTTAAAATAAAGCGAGAAAAGTGCTTATGGTGGATTCTGAAGAAGTGAGGAAAGCTCAAACATGCTGAGTACAGAAGTGGCAAGCTGCTGAAAAACCATTCCTCTGTATGCTGATACTTCCCCATTTGTCTTATCATGATTTCCTATCCCCCGTTGAGTTTCAGATGTGTCCTTGACTTGCTTTGATATTCAAAAGTTCAGCCAGACAATGACTTCACAAATCGGAACATGGAAGTACAAAAAATGTGAAAACTGATTTGACTTCGAGTAATCCTAGTAATTAGGGCCTGACTAAGAAGACTAAGATCTCAGTGGTTTGATCATCCTCTTTTGCATTTACTTGCAACTGAGGACTCCTTATCTTCTAATGCTCTAATAATATTTATAGTTCTGTTAGAAACTAAGAAGAATAGGGCCTTGGTGCTTTGATCTGTTAGTTCCTTAAGATGATAACCGTTATCCTTGTGCTCTTACTGGTAAATGCCACATTGCATCTTCACACCAAACTTCAGTGAAGCTTGGTAACATTCAAGTGACAAAAACATTAACTTGGTTTGATACCTTATAATGACGAGGCTGCATGAAACTTGTTGGACCATGTAAGCAGACATTATAAAAACCCCTGATGGATAGTATACATTTAGATATTCCATTCTCCGCAACCATAAAGCAAATACAGTTGAGTCAAAAGCCACAGTTTGATGTCTCCAAAAGGGCAGTCTTTTGAAATTGGCTAACTTTTCACTGGTCATATTGTTAGAGAATCTTATGTTTTGCAACTTTTCAAACAATGCTTCTAAAATGTCTATCGTGGTTGTTGTTGCCGGATCGTCTTAACTTATTTCTCAAAATGATGAACATATGTGTGATGAGCATAGAACCGACTGAGTGTGGTTTCCCAGTCTCCAAGTTGTCTTCTTTTGGTTTGGGGAAGCAAATGTGAAAAGCTTGCGCAAACCTAGTCTCTTTGTGTTTCTTGATATAATCAACTCCCTTTGGCTCCTTTTTAACCTCTCATATTTATTTGGATTCTATGAACGGATTTGGAGTATTCAGAGAATCAGGTTTTGCACTCAAATCTCCACCCGTTCAGGGCTTCAGGTTGTAAGAAACAATCAAAGTTCCTTCATTTTCTTCTTCTTTTAGTTTCTTAAAGTGTCAAAACTTTTCCATTCTTTTCGGTACAATAAATTTCAATTGAATCATCTTTATTGTTTGTCTTCAACTTCCCCCTTCTTCCTCACACTTTTTTTTTTTTTTTTTTTTTTTTTTTGATGTGTGAAGTTCGTCATCTTTTTTCTACTTATTGCTGCCTTCCCTGTGGGACTTTCCGTAGGATAATGATATTTCATAAACTTTGTCAAACTAGTGAAGGTATGATCTAGGTCCTCTTAAAGTAAATGGGCCCCTTTTGGTTCCTCACTATTTACTACTCGTAATGATTTGATGAGAAGTTAGATCAAAAGTCACTAAGTACTCTCAAATCCCATGTCCCCTTCGTTGCTCTCTGAGAATATTGTTGATCCTTGGGACTTCTAATGATTCTGAGTTAGGAAGGGGTTGCCACCAGCAGCTTTATGGTACTGTGTTCTGACCTTTATCATGCTTTTCTGCATGTACTCTTGAAAACATATGCAAGATCCAGCACAATAGTAAAATATGCAACAGATAACAAACATTTATCTAGTTATGTTTTCGTTGTGATTCTGGAAAGGATAAATAAGTAGCATATTCTTTTATTTTGAAAAGAGTGAAGGAGTAGCAACTTTCCTGTGCTCTCAGGCTTAGCTGCTTGAAATGCAATCATGTCTTCAAGTTTTTATTTTTGTTTTCTTCTCAGAAGTCTTCTCTGGTCTGGTCTTGTCTCATGAAATACTCGGAAAACTTTCGCATGAAATGATAAACAAGACTGCAAAATAGTAAAGCACAAAAGCATTTATGGATGAAGGTGTAGCTTTCCTTGTGTGTAGGAATGTGGGATAGTTATCTTAGACAGAAGCAATTGATCCTGTTTGGGTAATAAATCTGTTATGATCTTCCATGCCCTGTTACCCGTTGTTAGTTTATAGTTTCGATGCTGCTATTCAGTCATTGTTGAATATTTCAACTGGCTGCTCTGTGGTAGTTTAGCATAGGTTAACCAATAGCTCTTCTGTAGTAAAGTAATTCTGTCGTATTCGTATATCTGGGTCAGGGCTTTTTGAGAGTGCTCAGTGTGTATGAAATGTGAAGCAAATATGTTAAATCAAATTGATTGACTGAAAAGCTAATCAATAAATTTGCCCAAATCTCTTTGGTATTAGTGGGGGTATATTAGAGTTATTCCCATAGCTCCACCCCAGAACTTTTTATGATTTAGTATTCCCTTCAATTTTTTTTTTCTTTTTATGTTTTAAAAACCCAAGTATGTAATCGTCCTAATGTTCAACTATCTTAGATGGTATTAATTGATGTTTGGGCTGAAAAAATAAACCTAGTACCCCTGCTACCATTAGTAAATTCCATGGTTTACCGTCTATCTGATTTGTGATCCTTTTTGAGCAGGCTAAACAGTTTCCATCCTGTTCCAGCACGTATTTTTGCTTCACGCGTCCTTGAGTTGAAGGAGCAGGGAGTGAGGGAGGAGGAAGCTATCGCTGTGGCTGATGTATGGGAATCTGTATCCATGCTATCTGAATTCCAGTTTCATGCCTCACTGCTATTATCTTCATAACTATACTTGAAACCCACTGAGACTTTTTTATTTGTCTCCAGATGGAATATCGAGCAGAGAGAAAGACGAAAAAACAAGCATACACTCGTTTGAAGCAAATATCGCGTGTTTTAGACAAAAAACCTTCTCCTAATCCTTATCCCAGTGCCATCAAGGAGATACAGGCAGAGGAGAGACCATACGTCCGTGAACGTTTCTTCGATCCTCAGATACTAGATTTGGTGAATAAGATTAAAGAGGAAAAGGCTGCTGAGATGCAAGAAAGGTTTGGAGGGCAGGACAGGTTTGGAAGGCAGGACAGGTCTAGAGGGCCGGGCATGTCTGGAGGCCAGGATAGGTTAGTAGGGCAAAAAAGGTTTGGAGGCCAGGACAGGTTTGTAGGTCAGGGCATGTCTGGAGGACAGGGCATGTTTGGCGGCCAGAACCAGCGAGGCCAGGGCATGTTTGGAGGCCAGGACAGATTTGGAGGGCAGGGCATGTTTGGAGGCCAGGACAGGTTAGGAAGGCAGGATATGTTCGGAGGCCAGGATAGGCTTGGAGGCCAAGACGGGAATGGGGTTCAAGTTGGGAACGGAGGCCAAGACAATATCAGAGGCCAGGGCAGGTTTTGAGGCCTAGATAGCTTGGGTGGCCAGCAAAGGTTTTAATTATTTGCCGAGCAACTGGATTTTCACAAGAGCAACCTAAGTTATCTATGACAACGAGTAATGAGTTTTATACTTTCAGATTCGTTCAGTTAGTCTGCATTTGGCACTCTCTTTGGTGCATGATTTGCTTTCATTGTACTGAGAACTTGCTAATTATATGGAACTGTTCTCATCTTGTAGTTGAGAAGATGTACAATTTTGATATAAATGGAAAGCCGAAACACTCGGCTTACCATCCTTTATTTCTTTCTGCCTCTTTCTTTTGCTAATCAATTATTTTTTATTTTTTAAATAAACTAATAGCAATGACAATATCTGTTTGGTTGATCTACAATTGTTCCAGGAGGAGCTCTTTGTTTTCTGAAAGAACAAATTTAATCTAAGTCTTTACTTTTGATGATTGTTTAAGATGTATTGCTTGTCTACTTCTTCGGTTTCTTTAGGTCATTTGTGTTTTGTTTGAATTTTGAACGTAAACAACGCAACATGTGCATTATCGAACGGAAGCGCTTGTGAAGAATTATGTCTGAGGCTCTGAGCAACAATGTAAGGACCAAAATCTTCATATCTGACTGCTTTACTATGAACCACTTACAGTTGCAGCAACAACTCTAACAAGTGATGTGTCACAATTTTTGTGGCTCTTCATCTGTACAAATATCCTGTCACAAATTTCTTCAACTCCCCTTTCTCCAAATTACCTGCACCCTGAAAACATCATGAACACCATGAAAATCACCAATTTCTCAGCATTTCCCGTCACTCAAAAAGACATCCCAAAAACATCAGACTTTTTTGCCAGTTTCAGCAACAACAATGTTTTCTGTTCAACCTATGTTGTTGCCAAGTCCTTAAACCTTGGAAAGAAAAACCTTACAATCTTCCTCTCTCACTGCTCTAGTAAACCCACCACTGACACTGATGATAACACAGCAGAAACCATTCACACTGACCCACAAATCGATCAAACAGTTCACAGTTCCGAGCGCCCCTCAGTTTCGAATCCTACACCAGTTTCTAAAGGGTTAGTATTTGATTTAGGCCAAAGTGGAAGTTGGGATAGCATTGAGGTTGGTTCCCCTGTAGTGAAGAGATTCTTGAGTGACGACCAAGAGAGGTGGTATTTGTGGTACTATGGAAGGTCTGAGAAGAACCCGGGTTCTGTCGGGCTGGCGGTTTCAAGCAATGGGGTGCACTGGCAGAGAGGAGAGGAGGCTGTCAGCTCGAGTTCCGGAACTGGGATGATCATGACCTGTGGTTCAGACTGGTGGGCATTTGATACAATGAGCATTAGACCTGCAGAGGTAATGATCATGTCTAGCAATAAAGTTAGAATTGATTCTGCTGTTTATTGGATGTATTACACTGGTTATAGTAGTTCTGAAGAAGTTGAATTACCACAAGATTTCGCGGTACAGTATCGTTTGTCTTTTCAAAATGCTGCTGAAAAAAACTATGGAAGGGTTTTCAGATCTTTGCCAGGGCTAGCAATGAGTCAAGATGGGAGAAATTGGGCTCGAATCGAGGGAGATCATCACAGTGGAGCCTTATTTGATGTAGGAGCAAATGGAGAATGGGATTCATTGTTTATTGCTTCTCCACATGTTGTTTTTCACAGCAAGGGGGACTTAAGAATGTATTATCACTCATTTGATACCGAATGTGGGAAGTTCGCAGTCGGGTTAGCAAGATCAAGAGACGGGATTAAATGGTTGAAGTTAGGGAAAGTGATGGAAGCCGGGCCAAATGAAGGATGTTTCGATGAAATGGGAGTTATCAATGCTTGTGTCGTAAGAGAGAAGAAAGATGGGAGGTATCTGATGGCATATGAAGGTGTTGCTAAAAACAGGATGAGAAGCGTTGGGTTAGCTGTTTCTGATGATGGTTTAAAGGATTGGAGACGGATGAATGATGAGCCGGTCCTGAAGGTGTCCTCGGACAATAATGGATGGGATAGTCAGGGAGTTGGATCCCCTTCCTTGGTTCAAATGGAAGGAGATGAAGATCAGTGGAGACTTTATTATACAGGTGTTGGGCTAGATGGTCGCGCAGGAATTGGATTGGCTGTTTCCCAAGGAAATGATATCAGAAGTTTCAGGAGATGGGCAGGTTTTCACCTGTAATTAAATTGGTAGATTGATTCTTGTTCTGACTTGTATCTGTACCTGCCTACCTGGTTTAGAGGTGTAAATTATCTAAATTTGCTAATTTGACAGGGCTTCACAGTATTACATATTGCGAAATGCCAAGGGTCTAATGATTAGACTGTTCACGGTATTATTGAAACTTTTTTCATTTTCTGAGATGCGAAAATCTGGCATTCAGAAGGCTCCAGAAACGCAGCTACCCGGTTAACCCTTAGAAAAATTGACCTAGATAACCCTGATAACTGTGAACAAAGTCAAGACCTTCATAATAATAAAGTATGTAGCGAGAATATTTTTTGGCATAAACCCCCGTTAGATTTCTTCAAATTAAATTTCGATGGTTCGAAACTTAGTAATGGACAGTCGTCTTTAGGTTATGCTATTCGAAATAGTAATGGAACACCATTAATCTTTAGGGCCAAAGCTTGTGGCTCTACAAGTATTCTTTTTGCCGAAGCTTTAGCTTTGAAAGAAGGTTTGAAAGCGGCTATTTTCTTAGGCATTAAAAATATTATAATCGAGGGCGATAATCTTTGCGTGATTAACTCAGTTCGTCGTTCCTGGAAGGTTTCTTGGGAAATCTCCAATCTAATTGAAGATATTTTAGTGGATCTTTCCTCCTTTCACAAAGTAGAGATTTCTCACTGCTTTCGTAAGGCCAATAAAGTCGCAGACTTTATGGCCAATTTGGGGCACTCATGCCCGTCTCTTACACGTTGGTTTGAGAGTCCGTCTGACTCTCTTTCTTCCCTCATCCGAAAGGATGAGTTAGATTGGTCTTACACTCGCGGATCAACCTAGGTTTACTTTCCTTAATCAAAAAAAAAAAAAAAAAAAAAAAAAAAAAAAAAGAAACGCAGCTACTCAATTACAGCAGTTGAGATGCATCAGAAATCAGAACAATTATCAAATCTCATACGTGCCACAAACTTTTTTCAGAAAGCTTTTGAATGACTCAAATACTCAACTTATATCAAGATGATGCTTCTCGGGACAGTATCTAGGATGTGAGCAAATAGTGGCCATGGTTTTGCCGTTGCACTAATCGGCATTAGAGCTGAACGAAAACTGTGACAGGTCAAGCTGAAATACATTGAACAACACAGGATCAGACAAAAAATCGATTTATTCAAGTGAGAACATACTCCCCATCAGAGGATTCACCAGTTTCATCAGAGATTAGACAGTTAGCTCTTCATGCATAAACTAAAATGACTAAAGGACTGACAACTGTTTGTCCCTTAGAAGCAATGAAGCATTGTCTCATGATTTATACCAGTGTAGCATTAACCAGGGTACTCCTCTACTCATCAAGTCAGATGAAAACGCCACCAGTCCACCATCAACGCCATTACTCACCCAAATCCCCAACAACACTGGAAAAGCGCAAATGAAGCGGGAGACCAGCTTTAACCCAGTTGCAAACATTCTGTTAGCAAAAACACTGATCTATACTCCAATATCTATATGAAATACTGATCTTGAGAGGACATTTGGAGTACGAAAAATATGTCCAAGACCCCGAATGGTAAAAGTAATGCCAGCATCTGAAAATGCCCCCGTCAGAAGGAAGAAAATCCGGCAAGTTGCCTAAATTTTTCATAAGAGACCCAAAATACAAACTGCCAAGGACCAAGCCTAGCCCATGTAGGAAAGAATCCTTTCCATAATGCCCTTGCTCCTTCAAGTTTAACTGTCTTCACCAAACAATCCCAAGAATTTTTGTACATCATTTTACCTTCTTTGTTTGCTGCCTGACTCATCATTCTTGTTTTTACTACATCGGCAGGACAGCTCAATGTAGTAGCTGAAAGACCTGACAAAATAGAAGCTAGTGTATGAGCGTATATGTTATCATCCGCTATCTGATTTCTGATTACAAAACGCTTGGCGTGATCATAGCATGCCAGCTCCCCCATATTTACTAAAAATGCTCTTTGCACATTTGGGAAAACCCCTCTCCAAAGTCCTCGAATTCCCTCTGCATAGATGATCTTATTTAGCGCATCAACGGGGCCATAGTATCTGGGCTGCAGACCCTGGCTGACCAGGCGACCATCCGCTTGCATTCTGACTTTCACTAAATCAGCTGGACTTGCCACAACCTGCAAAACTAAGAAATGAGCAGAGATGTTGATATTGGTACCATGAAATAACAAATATGATAAATCTAGACAGCAAAGGTGATAGTATAATAAAAACCTCAACTTCCGAGCCTTTGACCTGGACATATATGGACAGTTGAGGATCTTATTTGGGAAAATTACTCTGTTCAGAATCTTTTTAGATTGCTATATCTTGTACATGGGAAAGTCTAAGCTTATGGCTAATGCTTTGCTACGACAACTAAGAAGGTAGGACCGTAGGAGTGTGGGGGTTGACACCCGCTACCAGAAGAGAAAAAAAAAAAAAAACAAAGTTCCAGTATGGAATCAGGAACACAGATGCAATACCGCATCATTATGAATTATAGCAGTCAAAAGAATCCTTGAGATCCTGAGAAGAGGGGATGACTACATCAATACTGGACGTGCCCGAGCAGTGGAGTAATAGCGCCCCATTGGAATTTAGATGACACAAACATAGCTTAACAACCGAACTATTGTTAACCTTCAGTCCTTTTCTCTGCTCGAGAATGCGGATTACGTGAACCAAATGTACTCCTGTCTCATCCCTCTGTTGCTTTAGACAGGAAGATGGAAGATTTCAATGAGGTAATAACAACGACGACCATCCTATGCATATTACGCGAGCCAAGTATACTTCTATCTCATTCCCTGTTGCGCTAGACAGGAAGATAGAAGAATCACAGAGGGAATAACAACAACAGCCATCCTAAACACTTAAAAACACAATTTTTTGAGTTGTGAGTTCTGTCTATAGAGTCTAGACTTATATGATGGACACAGGACAAAGGCATCACATGTCCAACCGTAACCAGCACAACAGATAACTTTGGAAATCCCTTCTCTAAATATATCCTATAAATTCTAATGAACAAGCAGACTTGCCGGTTTAGTAATTTCTAGATCTGATACATTTACATATCAATGTCGTAGGAAAGAACCTTCTACCTCAAGATATTATCGATGTATCATTTCACAAACAACTTCCACAGAGATGCATATGACCAAAAAGGACGTAGTTTCGATATATAACTTGCATGTTCTCACCAAATTCTCTTCTCTCTAAGCTCAAAATGAACTAAAGTAGCTATGACATTTAAAACAAAATCCGAACCACAACCATGTTATAAGGGGATGTTTGGTAGAGAGGGTGTAGTGTAATCACCATTACCACCCCTCTCGGACAATAATAACAAAGAAATTACGAGAGATAGAGGATAGTTGTAATCACAAACCAAAAGATGATGCACTCCCATTATATCAAGTCATGTAATGGTGATTGTTATGTAAAAACTGTGTCATTACCATTACATTAACTCAAGTAATTAAACTCATCCACCATCATGATAGCATCCTCCCTCCTCATTCTCTAACCATTTCGAACTTAAATGATCCCGTTACCTTACAACGAAATGGGACAAAAAAAGAGATAAACCAAAGCTTCTGATACACCTCCACCTTAACTTCCCCTTTCGAAACTAGCCAATAATATGATATCGAAATTGATAGAACTCATCATCCAATCCATTCCAAACCCATAAACAAACCCCATTTCTCTATCCAAATACCACAAACTTTCCTCTCAAGTGTATCAATAACACAAAACACCAATTCTTAAGTTAACTTTACTTATACATAAAATCAAATGACATTATCACAAGGCAAGTATAACTATACCTAACCCATATAGCAAATCAATAACACTCAAATATCCCAAATTTTAGTTGAGAATACAGCTTGATCAATCCAAAGAACCAAGCTTTAGTATAAACAAAGCATTAAAATCGTATTTCTAAATCATATCCACACAAAAATCCCAAATAGAAAAAATCACACAAATCAATCATTACAACAACAACATTGCTCCAGTGCCTCAAAGGCTCTGCTAATGGCGCGGTAAGGGGGTCGGATATACGCAAGCCATACCCCTATGTCGAAAACATATACTCAAATCAATCAGAAGTACAACAAATAATAACAAAGAGGCGTAAAGTTTACAACTTTATACCTGAGCAATAACACCAGATAAGCCACCAACAAGGGCTTTCGAGGAAAGAGAAAAATCCCCATTAGGGTTAGAAAGAAGAAGGGAATTTCTCAAATGCTCATAACCCACAATTCTAATAGGAGTATAAAAGAGGTGGCGTATAATAGCAGGGGATAAACCTTGGTATAAACCCCAAAACCCTTGATTTTTCACAATGTTGAGTGCCACTTTGAAAGATGAAGTTGAAGAGGGGTTGAGTTGGAGCCTTGTCTTTGTTATGTCAATGGGGAATGTCGCAGTTTCAGCCACCATTGCTGATAGAGATGCTACCATGATCTTCTTGTATGTGGGTTCTTGGGGTTGGCTTGATTTCATTGTAACTTCCTGAACAATTTTTAGTCTGTCCAAAAGTTGTCACTCAATTGGTTTCATTTTGTAATTTGTTGCCCAAATGAGGAGATCTTTGATGCAATGGGGACAAAAGTCTTAAATTGTGTGCGTAATTAATTTAAAGTCACATCCGATTTTATTATCTTTATTTATTCTCTTTATCTGTTATTCCGTTAGTATGTAGATTGTTGTTATATCTCGCTTGACTCTTTTAAGACATACGGTGTAGTGTATTAGTGACATAGCAGTATTAGGCTTAAAAGAGTGTTACGAGTGAAGTAGAAAATTTTAACTCGTCTAAATGTTTTTTTTTTTTTTTTTGAACAAAACTCGTCTAAATATTGGGTTCTAAATATAACTTTTTGGTGTTTTCCATCTTGTTTGATAACGTGATTAACTGATTCTTTTTTTTATAATTGATTTTCTTTAGCTTCTGGCTATAATACATTCTCTTTATCCATTTTTTTCTTAATCTCCTGGTGACTACTGACTACTGACTACTAGTACTCCATATACTTAGGGAAAAAAATCGGTAAAACATACTATTACGACGTTGCCTCAAGTTCCCATGCCATGACCAAAAAGCAAGATGTTTGGTAAGCAACAACAAACACTCTATTACTAAGTATTAACATATAAAGTTCAATACCGTCAAAAAAAACATATAAAGTTCAAACTTTTATCAGGAGAGTCTTACATAAAACGTTCCCTTTAAAATAACTAACAACCGCACTCAATCTAACCATCATTATTCTCAGCCAAAAAAAAAAAAAAAATCTAACCATCATTATTAATTAGATTACTACGTATTGTTCTATTTGTCTAATAATAATTCGAGTCAACTTTTAACAAGTTAAATTTCCGTTGCCATTTAAATTTTGATCTAAGTTAGGTCAGGCTCATTGTCATCACTTATCAGTCATCTCTGCTAGTACTACAGTTGAACTGGCGCCAAATCTTCAAAAGGAAGCTCCCCCCACTCTACTCCGGCAACTACACTACCCCCATTCTCTTGAAACCCTAATCAATTTTTTCAAACTCTTCTAATTGAAGTTTCCCCAAATTCAATCAATCCCATAAATCAAATCATTTCAAATTCCATTTTTCAATTCTAGGGTTTTGTACACTTTCAAATCCCCCAAATTGGACTCGATTTCCTCACAATTAGGTACCAAAAATGGGCTCAATTTCAACATTGGAGTGCAATCTAAGTGCCCTTGATTCTCTCTCATCGGACTCCATTGACGAAATCCTCGAAAACTGGAACAATTTCTGCTCAACCACGGCAACTCTATTGACTGGAAACGGCGGCGTTTCAATTGGAAGGGAGTTTGTGCCGCTGGTGCATTCGCTTTGTAGTTTCAGCCTTCGGTCTCTCGTCGAAGATCACTTCTTTGAGTCTCTTGAGGTTGTCCTACAATCCTCTCTTTTGCCCCAAAGTTTGCACCTTTTTGTATGTTATTATGATTTTATTGTTTTTGGGTTATTCTGTTGGTTAAAGTGTAGTTTGATGATTGCAGGTGAATTTAGAAGAAAAGGGTGTAGCGCGATTTTGGCAGCATTTTGATGGTTACCTTGATAGCTCTATGTTGATGGTGTGTATCAGAATTCACCCTTTTTTATGCTTTGGTGTAATATATGTTTGTTAGTTTACAAGTTAGGGCCATTTAAACTATGAAAATGTTCGGAAATGGTTTCGCTACTAGGGAGAAGTGATCACTTAAATGTTGTAAAAACAACATTGTCTACACAATGGACATTCTGAGCCTTGTGCTATAAGCTTTAAGGTACAATTTTGTTACCTAAATGTGTGTGCACTCAGCTTGATTGATTTGTTCTAGATGTTATTTCGAATATGCATCCCTCTATGTCTAATTTACTTTGGGTATATGTGTGTAAACCTCTTTTATTTGTTGTCACACTGTACATCTCGACCTCCTGAGTTGCAGACAGGATATAATGAGTGATTGTTTAGTTTTGCATAGGTTTCTGATTCGTGATTTTTGAAGAACAGCGTATTTGATCAAGCATTTCTTATGCTTGGTTTCATAAAAAGTTTTTTTTTTTTTTTTCTTTTTCTGAATATTGTAAGAGTCCTATGTGCTCTTCATTTACTGGAAGGTTAGATCTATTTGCTTATTATTTTCAATTGCAGAATAAAGAGAACGAAATCGGGCAAGTTTTGTGTAAAGCGCTAAAGGAGATATCACTAGAAAAGCAGTACCAAGAGAGAGCTCTTTCAATGCTTGTTCATAGTCTTCAATCTCATAGGGATAGCATGCCGGACAGAAAAAGCAGTTCAAATGAAAGAGACTATCTTTTTTCAAAATATCAATTAATGGTGTCTTCTGTTCTCATGGCTTCACTTCCTCGTCTTTTTCCTGGTGAGTGTTTCTTTGCCTGTCGATTTAATTGTGAACATTTCAGTGACATCTTGTTAGTAGGACACTTTGAATGACTGTGCGGTGTGAATAATGTCACATTTGTTATACCAGTGATAATAGGTTCTTAATAACATTGTTTCTTTTAATTTGTTTGTTCGAAAACTGTAACTTAGGCTGAGTTCAGCCCTCTTTCATGAGGGTCATTTATTGGAGAATGTCCAAGTGTTTAAAATAGCTGACTTGAAGTCCCTAGTTTTTGTGCCGCTGTCTAATAATTTGTTGTTTTTGAAGCAATCCTACACCAATTTTTCAAAGGGAAATTGGAAGAGCTAAGCAGTTTTATGGATGGGGGCTGTGAGAATGAGGAAGAACTGCATGATAAAGGAAATATGGATTTGGATGAAAGATTCAAACTTAGCTACGAGGCAGGTGAGATGGATATTGATGAACATTACCAGTTGAAGAAACTGTCTGAGAACAGTTTGTTAGTCAAGAATATTGGACGAGTTGTTCAAGACTTAAGAAGCCTTGGATTTACATCTGTGACCGAGGATGCATATGCATCTGCTATCTTTTTGCTGTTGAAGGTATGCATTTGTCATTGTTGGCAGTAATTCTCAGATTTGCTTGTGACCTTGTGTCAACCCCCGTAAGTTAGGAAGCTTTACATCATGACCCAAGGAGGCAAGAAGAATATATGATTGTCTAGATATAAGATACTACTCTCTCTGCCCGATTTAAACACCCCGCGGGCCCCTTTTCGCAGGGAATAAAAACAAATAACATCTTTACCCCAGCGTCTTAAAGGCTCCCTCCATAAGGCGGGGTAAGGGGGGGGGGGGGTGGGATGCGCGCAAGCCTTCCCCCTATTGAAACATAGAGAGGTTGCGCAAGGATGACTCAAAATGAAAATTGCTTCGAAAACCGCACTCACTGATGCTACTTCACAATATAAGAAGCACATACAGTTTTATAAGCCATTTTGCTTTATTCCATTATATCCCAAAGGAAAAGAATAATTAGTCTTTGGCTCCATTGGAAATGGAAATTCGCGGGGAATAAAAACAACAGATAAAAAAAATGTAAACTTGTAAAGTAGTGGTGGTGGAAGAAAATTGAGGATTAATAAAGTGTAGGACGGAGAATGTGAGGATTAGAAAAGGGTAGGAGAAAGAATGTGACAGAGGATGTAAAGATTAGCAAAAAGTAGGAGAGAGACGATGTCCCAAAAATAGATGGGAATCATGGGATGTTTACATCGGGACGTCCAAATAAGAAAAGCGGGGTGTTTAAATCGGGACAGAGGGAGTATTTTGAAATAAACAAAGTCCCATAATTGATGAATATCTTAGCTCCAATGTCTTTGTATGCTTTAGGAAGTACATAGAGTGATCCATATTACACTAAATTTTATGGCTGCTCTAATTTTGGAGCCTTAAAATGTAACTTTTGTATGCATTAAAGAAGGACCCCATCTTACCCCTATTAGCTCATAATCCGGCCTTACAATGGTAAAATACTGATCTCTAATAAGGCTGACTCTACTACTGTTTGCCTTTGATCCTGTGCTCATGTCCCCCCTCCCGCCACAACTATTGCGTTAAATTGCAATATTATGACTAGGACCTATCTAAACAAAGCCGCAAACAGAAGGTTATGACCTTAGTAGATGATTAGTAGCATCCAGCTTGAATGCAAAGCATCCTGATTGTGTGATACCTTGGATCTATATTCCATTTTTCTGACCTGGGGGTGGGGGTATCATGATAGCTACTAAAACACTTACTCCAGCTCTGTATTATCTGAAGCGCTTTATGTTGTATGAAATTTAGGGGCCGTTTGGTTACATGAAGGGGAAAGGAAAGGAAACAAGAAAGGGAAAGAAAGAGAAAGGAATTGAAACCCTCCTAATTACCCCATGTGTTTGGTTTGGTGTAAATATAAAGGAATCAAAGTCACTCCCACCACCAACAAGTCAACAACACCCACCCCACATCTGCAAATCAATATTTTCTCTCTCTTTAAAGCTTAAAACTCCACCTTATCAATGTTATTATCACCACCAATGGAGGTCCCAACCTCCTTTTATGTCACATCCGCACCTCTAAAATCCGATCAATTATCTCTCCTATCAACACCATCGCAGAGATCTCGCCACATCACCGCATGTGCTCCCTCTTTAAACAAGTCGCCGCACTTGCCGGCGTCCCCAACAACGGTGGGATCTTCTGCAGCGGTGGTCTAATTAGAGCGGTGGTGGCTAGGGTTGTTGGAGGTGAAAACACTTGATGGGGAGGGTTGAGAGGTGAAACCCGATATGGGGTAATCCAAATCCCTGGGGGATGGAGGGAATGAGAGTAGAGGGATTTGGGGAAATCCATACCAGGAAAGTGGGGATAGGAAATGAGCAATATAAGCAAACAAACAGTCACAAAGGGAATGAGGGGTTTGAATTCCCTTTCACTTTCTTGAAGCCCCCAACCAAACAGTCCCTCGACCAAACAGCCCCTTACTGTAATACTACTCTAGTTTTGTGTTATGTGAAGCTTTTTATGGGCAAACAATGTTGGCTGATCTTTATCTTATCTGGGAAGCGTTATGAATTTTCTGATTGAATTAGAATATGTTTAGCAAAATTTTAGCTTCCTTCTGAGTTGTGGACTTGTGGTACATTGGATTGGTGCCAAATTTCTTGTCTTTTTCCACAGGGAAAAGACACTTTTGATTTTTTTTTCATTGATTGGGGGGGGGGGGGGGGTTGTTTTTCTAACTTGTTTGTGGACTAAAGTTTGGTACAAAGAACCTACCTTGCTCCTTTGCTTCTTTCCGCTTTATTAGTACTCTGTCCATTCCATTAGAGTCTTCCGATTTTCTTTTTGGCTATTTAATCCAATTCTTCCCATCCCCTTTTTTTGGCAAGTTTTGTGATCCCAATTCTCATTTCATCCAGTCACACTCGTACAACACTTATTCTACCCTGCCCTTTCCACTTGCTTTGGACTTGCCTATGTTTTTGGTCCAAAGGAAATGGGAAGAATTAGGTGATGTGGAGGGTATATTCCTATCTAAAATGACTAAAAGTATACTCCAGCTAGCCCTTGTACCAACTAAATTTTGGAATGCGCAAATCTACACTAAATGAGTAAAGGAGGCATAAATCTCACCCTCTTCTTTGACATCATTTTTTATAATTTTTGTAAGACTGATGCCTTGGCGTCTGTATCAAACTCGCAATTTCCGGGGTTGACTGGAATTTGGACCCTAGAGCCTAGTCCTGTGTTAAGCTTCTCCTTCCCTGAACTCCTTACTCAGTACCAAAGAAGTTACACTATTGGCCTCATCGCCCCCCATTTTTTTCCTGTAATTTCAGAGAGACTCCTTTATCCTTATTCAATTTTTTAAAACACGTCAGAAGTCATCTCGTTCCTGAAAGCCGTCATTCAGATTTAATTGCTAATTGTGATTTCCGTTGGTATGTTGCTGATCTGTTCTGCTTCAATTTCAGGACAAAGTTGAAGAGTTAGCTGGTGATGATTACAGGACTTCTGTTTTGGACTCCATTAAAGTTTGGATTCAGGTAGCTCCCATCCTACAGCTGCATTGCTGCTTCCTTCTGCCCCTATAACCATTTAATCTTCAAAGAGGAATATTAGCTCTTTGCTAATGAACTTTAGACCGTAAACTTATGCATCTCACCTTTCTACTTTCTTTCATTTGTTACACATAGTTTTATAGTGTATCACCATTATGATTTCATTAAGAAGCTTTATATTTATTTTCCAATCTAGTTTAATAGTCCATCACAGTTATGTTATGAACCTGTTAAGCATGAATATCAATGCATTTTGAATTTACTGTTGTGGTTATTCCTATCATATTGTTCTCTTTTCATATCTCATCTTGAGTTTTGTGACTTCCAAACTTATTAAGCCAAATCTATGGTAACAATAATCATTGTCTTCCCATTAGACAATGTGATAATGTTTGATATTTGGTGATATCATTTTCACAGGCAGTACCTTTTCAGTTCTTGCATGCTCTCCTTACCTATCTTGGCGACTCTGTCTGCCCTGATAGCCCATCTTCTGGTCTCAAGTCACCTTTGGCTTCACGTCCATCATCACTCTATCCTGGACTTGACACCCCATCCGAAAGTCTCATTAGATGGAAGTTGCGGTTGGAGTATTATGCTTATGAGACATTGCAAGATCTGAGGATAGCTAAATTGTTTGATATAATTGTGGATTATCCTGATAGGTGACAGTTTTCTACTTCTGTAATTGTTTATGTTTCACACTCTTGTGGGTTGTTTATTTAGCGTGTGAAGGTAATACTGGGTTCTTTGTGATGCCACATACATTGTCATGGATTCCATGTCTGTCAATCTGTCATCCGTACGGCATAGGAATTTAGAATTTCAATAACCAGTGTACACCTGACGAACTGAAGGCTGTTTGAATATCTGATTATATGATCCAGTCATGTCTGTTCGAAGAAACTAGAATCTGTCTGCTGATAACAGTTTGTTATTGCAATTTCTGTTTTCAGTTAAGATGAAAATAGAAATTGGTACAATCTGGACAGAGGGTTGCCAGACTAGAGTCCATAGATCTAATTTGTTTATCTTTTCTTTTTAGGAAAAAAGGACTCCGTTCATTACACCTAAACAGCTTTGTGTTTAGGACTGCAGATGTAAATTTTTGTTGTCTTCTTTGCATCTAGTTTATCTGTTCCCAAAAGAAAAGTAATTTTTATCTGGCATTTGACTGAGGTTATGCATTGTTGTTCTAATGTTGCAGCTCTCCAGCAATTGAAGACTTGAAACAGTGTCTTGATTACACTGGGCAACAGTCAAAGTTGGTGGAGTCCTTCATATCTGCTTTAAAGTACCGCTTACTGACTGCTGGAGCATCAACAAATGATATTTTACACCAATATGTTTCAACAATAAAAGCACTTAGGACAATTGACCCAACAGGTATATTCCTTGAAGCTGTTGGGGAACCTATACGTGAATACTTGAAGGGAAGGAAAGACACCATAAAATGCATTGTGACCATGCTCACTGATGGGAGTGGTGGTGGTGCTAGTGCTGGCTCTGCTGGGGACAGCCTCCTTGAAGAACTAAATAGAGATGAAGAAAATCAAGAGAACATTGATCTTGACGATGATTTTAATGTCGATGACAAGCAAGCATGGCTCAGTGCTCAACGGTATGTTCTATGAGTGGATGTTTTTCCATTTGTTTTTTCTCGTAGGGTTTCCCTCTGCAAGTTTTTGGCCAATAAGATAGCACTTCGTAAAAAGATAACAAGTTGGTTACTTGTAGAATTTACGTTTGAGTTGATAGTGTAGAATTCTCAGTTAGGATAGTGGAGCAGCATGGTTATGCTGTCTCCCATCTGCTAGGACAGCTTCAGAGTTCCCCCACCCTCCTACTAACAAACTTACCTAGGCAAAAAAAAAAAAGGGAAAAGAAGCGTTACAGTTGGGATGGAGCTGCCACAGTGTTTAGGTTAATGGTGGTATCTTGGTACTGAGCGCTAAAATTTCCTCATCAAGTCTTGTAGGATAATGTCAGAAGTTCCCGTTAAAAAAAAAATGGCGGAGAATTTGATGTCAGAATTCAATAGTATTAGAAGTTTGCAGCATTATTGGCAAGGCTCATAGAATTTAGATTCATGTATACAAATTTAAGGAGTAGCTTCTTGTGTGATCGCTTTTTCTGGAAGTGAGAACGTTTGGGTCCAGACGTTCAGTATTAGGATGTCAATAAGTTCTGTGCAAATCATTGGCCCGCAACTTCCTCTGTTTATTGATCAAAGTAGAATTGAGCGGTTTGAGCCTTTATTTTGGTTGTAAAAGGAGAAGAAAAACCATCAGTTGGCAATTACCTTGATAAGTGATAATCATCTTGTTGACATTTTTTGCTCGAAACCAAAATGCAGAACACATATTTATCATCAGTTACAGATATGTTCAAACTAAGTACTTATCCGTTGTACCCCTTTCCTCTGTCCTGTCATCTTTTATATAACTGAGAGACTGTTCCAGCTGGGAGCCAGATCCTGTTGAGGCAGATCCTTTAAAAGGCGGCAGGAGTAGGAGGAAGGTTGACATGCTTGGGATGATTGTTGGGATAATTGGGTCAAAGGATCAGCTGGTTAATGAATACCGTGTTGTGCTGGCCGAAAAACTTCTGAACAAATCTGACTATGACATTGATGCAGAGATACGAACACTGGAACTCCTGAAGGTAACTTCTTGATCCTTGATTAAAGGCAACATACATGATTGATTATTGATTTATTCACATTCAGATTGCAACTTTTGCATGCCCGTGCTGATTTTTGCTTTTTCTGTCCTGCCAGATACATTTTGGGGAAAGTAGCATGCAGAAGTGTGAGATTATGCTTAATGATTTGATAGACTCAAAAAGAAATAACAGCAATATAAAGGCAACTTTACCCAAGTCATCTGAAGCAGGTTTGCTCAACTTTTAATGTCCAGGTTGCTGCTCAAGATTTTGGAAGATGCTCTATGATTAATCTGCTGCTATTGCTTTGCAGGAAGTGGAGGAGGGGACTCTAAGCTATCTCTTGAGGCTCTTGATGCTACAATCATATCATCAAATTTCTGGCCCCCAATCCAGGTATGTCTCTTTGCTTCAAATCCTATTGTCCTAATTATAAATGACTGAGACTTGAGAGTGATCTTTGATGGGTTAAAGTTAAAGATGAGATTGCGTCAACACATACCGTATTTTCATTCTTTGATAGTACTTTGAGATCAAAAGATCGTTGTTGGGTCATTTCTGATAAGCCTCTTATGACCATTCAATATTCTTACTGTGCTGTATGGCGTTCGTTTGTCATGCTCTTGTTGAGTTGTTTAATTTGCTTGTTGCTGGCCTTAGTATTTCCTCTCTCTTGAAATTACATTCTGACATCACCCTGATGAGGCTGGAGTTTAGGATCTCGGTGATCCTCATGTATATAGCATCGCAATTGCCTCTGCAAAAATAGACTGTTTTCAAATGATTTGTAGCAAAGAAATTTTTGACAGATTTCCGACATGATTGATAGATAATGAGCAAAATCTGACACCAAATTCCAGCCACTGTTAACTTATCTGGTAACTGTTTAGAGGAGAACTTTTATCAAGTTCTTGAGTTGTGTGAGATATAGTGACTGTCCGGTATTCTGAAGGGTCCTCTTTTGTCTCTTATATGAATAATATTATGTTTCTTAGTTATCCGTGCAAATCTAATAGTGGCCATTGGGATTCAATGAGAAGTGTCTTTTCGATTACTTTTCAATGACATAGCTCATACTATCAAATGCATAGTAGTAAACTAGTACTTATGCATCATAATTGGAAAGTTAGGAATACTGCTCGCTAAAGCCATGTGAAGGAGTCCAGCAGATTGGTATCCTGTGCCATTAAAAACTTTGAGAGCAGAATTCGTTCTTTTTACCACTTGTGATTTTTGTTTTTCCGTCCATCACCCACTTAACACAATATTGCAATCTCATAACAGGATGAGCCTGTTAATGTACCTGGGTCTGTAGATGAGCTTCTATCTGATTATGCAAAAAGATTCCATGAAATTAAAACACCTCGCAAGCTGGTATGGAAAAAGAATCTCGGTGTTGTCAAGGTTAGTCACTTGTCAGTTGTTTCATATATATTTCTATGTTCTACTATCTACTATTTGTCTGGCTTATGTCTTTCTTACACTTATGGTACATCTGTATTCTGCTCAATTACAGCTCGAATTGCAATTTGAAGATAGAGCAGTCCAATTTTCTGTCTCTCCACTGCTTGCAGCAGTAGTTATGCAATTTCAGGACCAAACTCGGTATGGGTCGGAGCGTTTCATTTCTTCATTGCATAATTACATACATCTTTGACACCTTGTGCTCATTTAGTGTTAAACTTTTTTTTAATGGCCATTTTTTGTTAGTTGGACATCCAAAGATCTTGCATCTGCTGTCGGCATACCAATTGACATACTAAACCGGAAGATACAATTTTGGGTCAGCAAGGTGAGATTTTTCAGGGGCAAACGATCTGTTATTTACCTTACCAAATTAGTTGTGCTTTATTGTAAGTTTACTTCTCTCTGTTGTCAAACCATCATTCCAACTGTATGTTGTTCAGATGTATCAAAATGATTGTCTGTTTGTTATAGTAATCCTCCTCCTTTATCACATAATGTTCTCCCGATGTTCTCACTAATATCAACATTTGCTGCCATTTGGGACCAAGATAGCTATCATAGTGGTTGGGAATTACTCCACTTCAAAGCTCTGTAGTCTTCTTCGTTCTTCCTTTCTTTTTTTTTTAGTCTTGCAGTTAACCATTATAGTACACATTTTAACCAAAATTGTTACATCTGCTGTTTGGTGAACAAAACTTTCACCAAAAATTCGACGCTTTTTTAATCGATTGGTGTGCTGACATGTTATTGAACTGCATAATGCCACACTTACATTTACACCATCTTACACAATCATTTCTTTTTTAAATGACAATCTGAATGCTACAAGTTTAAATTTTTTCTTTGATAAACGTGTACTTTTTGTAAATGTAAATTTTGAATTGTGAAGAAGCTAAGGTGGTTTTTAGTATAATCCTTGTTGCGACTGTTAAGGTGCAGAAAGTATTCCTCTTTGATATATTCATCCGTATATCTATGCATCACTGCATATAGACATTTGGAAGCAATAGAATGATAGGTTACTATTTTGCTTAATAAGAAAAAATGCATTATGTGCTATATAGTGAAGTCTCTTTTTTTTTCCCTTCTCTCTTCCAGGGGATCATTGCAGAATCAGTCAGTGAAGAGACTGACAACCCCATATATTCTCTTGTCGAAGGGGCTCACTCCAATGGAAGTGGTAATGATGAACTTCTCATGGGTGATGAAGATGGAAACACCTCGGTGGCGTCTGTTGAGGATCAACTTCGCAAAGAAATGACTGTTTATGAGGTATGTGATAATGGAGACATGTGCGCCTGTGGGGTGTAGTTTATCCTACTTTGGTAAAGTCTTTGTTTGGTACACATCCAGCCCATCATACTATTGTCCATTTTTGGTAGTCTGAGATTTTAATTCAACTAATCGAATCTTGTCAATGCCTGTTTAAAACTGAAGTTCTGGTAGAAAGTACGTGAAATCACAATCGACTGTAGATAAGTGTTGTACAACGCCTAGAGGGGGGATGTTTTCATAAAGAAGAAATGGAATCTCATCATATTCTGATTTCTTCGTCGTATGCTCATGCTGAGATTGCTTGATTTACGTGATTACTAGGACAACCCAAATGACTTAGCAGGTTTTGGTGTGATCCATTTGACTTCTGTTCTGGATGAAGGGGTGAGTATTTCTACTCATGGGTGTGATTGGTTATGAAAGAGGCTTAGAACATGACTGGCAGTTCTGTACTTCTGTTGTCCGCTTGTAGGGCGAAGCCTGTAGGGCATCTGCTGAATTATCTGTTCATAGTTCAGTTAGTCTATGGATGTACTCTTGAGTGAGTAGAAATTAGCCAAGTCAGAGAAAGCTGTGTTTGGTCATATATATCCTTCTGAAATGTCCCAGACAGCACTTTTTTAGGTCAGGGGAGCAATGCATTCTTACAAAGCTTTATTAGTTTTTGAGAACTTTAGTAATGCAGCCTATGCATCGGGCATGGTAATGTTTCATGCAAAATCACTGTCTTCTCGGTCATTTTAAAAATTCAATAGGGAGTGGAGGGAAAAGTCTGACAGAAGTACAAGACCATAGGAACAAATGAACAATATATCAAGATGGACTACTTGAGACTTGCACTTCTGAGTGTCTGGATGTTGTTGTGAATTATATACATGGTGTAGTTTGCTAGAACATATACGCTATAATGTTTGAGAATTCAAAGACATACAGGTTTAGGCGTAAATACTTCATTGCCTTTTTGACTTGTTGCAGAAATTTATCACTGGAATGCTTACAAATTTTGGGAGCATGGCATTGGATCGGATACACAACACTTTAAAGGTGAAAATGATTATGGAAGTCTCAATAATCTGTACCGATGGTCATTTCATGTCCAAAAACTCATACCAAGAAACATTTGTTGCAGATGTTCTGTACAGCTGATCCTACATATGATAAATCACTTCAACAGTTGCAAAGCTTCTTGAATGGTCTTGTTTCAGAAGAGAAGTTGGAACTAAGGGATGGCATGTATGTTTTAAAGAAATGATAAACTTCTCACATACAAATCTAAAGTACATGATGCATGGTGAACCAATAGACGGGTAAGACAAATAATATTGTGTATTTTTAAATTTATAACTTTGCAACTTCCAAAGTTCAGGTTTTTTCTAACCATGGTCGGTCTAGTGCATAACAATTAGGTTTTTGACATGGAGGTCACTAGCTAAATTCATCAGTAGGGTACTCGGGAGAAGGGATCTCTACCCTTACCCACCCACTTCCTCCAAGGGCCTTGCCTGATGAAGCTGGGCTGGGCGGACTCAAATGTGCCTGACCCCAACAGACGGTAAAAATTAAAAAAAACAGATGTTCATGGTTTTTCCCTGTAACAGGTGAAAGTTATCACTACGTGAGGCTTCATGGTATGTTTGGGAATGCCAAATAGCTGTCGGATCTATCAAGCCACCATCATAAACTGTTCCCTGACCACTGATGAGCTGCAAAATCTTTGAAGCGTGCGCAATGGTGGAAGGAGTAAAAGAACACTGTTAGGTCAAGGATAATTCGGTGCCAAGCACAAACGGCAGCCTCCTTTAACTGTTCCCGCCATGATGGGCATGATGAACTTCCAGTTAACATTTCTCCAATGTAGAGATTACGATGTTTTGGTACCCTAGTTTCGTGTAATTTTTGGCTCAGGAAGGTGGTGACCGTCAAATGTATATGAAGGTTTCGCGTTATGCGCAGTCCCTTCTTCAGTCCTAATAGTAGAACTCTGGAAATACAGAGACTTGAAATATAGTTCAAGTTGTATGAAACTCGCATATGAAATTGAAGCCGAAGAAGTCCACTCGTTTATATGCATTAGACATTGTGCACACCCCGACTCTTTTATATTTTTAATGTGCATACAATGGTATTGTATAAACTAGTGAGCAATACCCAAAGTTATATCTTTTTGTAAATCGTATCACAGCCACAAGTATGCAAAACAACATGAGATACTGAATTCGAACATAACACCTAACGTATAAAATTATAGAGCGATTCTCTAGTCCTAAACTATGTCACTCGTCAAATCGTAAAAAAACGAGTTCGAATGTAGAATAAAAACACCAAACAATCAGCAAAATAATCAAAAACGACCAAAAGTAGCCGTTACGCAAACAGAGGGAAATATTAAAAACAGGTTTCCCAAGATGACCGTTACATTCATCTGCACTTTCAACGTTCCAAAATCCCAAATATAACACATAGAAAAAACACACCCAAAAAATTTAGGATAGTAAGAAATTTTCCAATCCACCAAAAATGATAGTGAAAGAACAGCAACAAGATCACTCAGAAACAGAAGAAGAGGCAACAATGCAACAACTCAGATCAAAAGCCACAGAGTATCTTCTCAGAGAAGATTGGAGTGAATCAATCCAAGCATACACCCAATTCATCTCTCTGTGTCACCAACAAATCTCCAACAACACCCATCAAGAATCCAACCCGGACCGCATTTTGAAACACCGTAAATCCCTCTGCTTAGCCCTCTCGAATCGAGCGGAAGCCCGATTCAGATTAAAGGAATATGAGGAAGCATTGAAAGATTGTGAGGAGTCCCTTCAACTTGACGCTTCCCATTATAAGACTTTGGTGTGTAAAGGTAAGATCTTGCTCAGTCTGAACAATTATTCTTTGGGTTTAGATTGTTTTAAGCTGGCAAAAAATTGTGATGATGGGAATATAGAGATGTTGAGTAGCTTGATGGAGAAGTCTAAGAAGCTTGATTATTTGTCAAGAACTGGTAATTTTGATGTTTCTGATTGGGTTACAAGTGGGTTTTCAGGGAAAAGTCCTGATCTTGGTGAATTTGTGGGTTGTGTTGAGATTAAAAAGTCTGAAATTTGTGGGAGAGGTTTGTTTTCTACCAAGAATTTTGATGTTGGTAGTTTAATTTTGGTTACTAAAGCAGTTGCTACTGAAAGATGCATTTTGCCTGGTAAACGTAATGGTGAAGATTTGGGCGAAAATGCGCAATTAATGATGTGGAAAAACTTCATTGATAAGGTTAACGAATCAGCAATCAAGTGTGGTAAAACTCGGCATTTGATTAGTAAGTTATCGATTGGCGAAAATGAGGATGATCTTGATGTCCCGGATGTTAATCTATTCAAGCCTGAAACTTTTTCAGGAAGTTTTCCAAATGAGGGTATTGAAATGGACAAGATTTTGAGCATATTGGATGTGAATTCGCTTGTTGAAGACGCTATTTCAGGCAAGGTTTTAGGCCGAAACAGTGACTATTATGGTGTAGGGTTGTGGCTGTTGCCATCTTTTATCAATCACTCTTGTTGTCCAAATGTAAGGAGGTTGCACATTGGTGATTATGTGGTTGTTCTTGCTTCTAGAGAAATTAAGGCAGGGGAAGAGATCACATTTGCTTACTATGATGTCCTTTGTCCATTGAGTAAGCGAAAAGAGATGGCGAAATCATGGGGTTTTCAATGCAGGTGCAAGAGGTGTAAGTGTGAAGATCAATTACAAAGCAAGCCAGAGATTCATGAGGTCGAGTTAGGCCTCGAGAGAGAAGTGGATGTTGGGTGCACCATTTTTCGACTAGAAGAGTGTATGAGAAGGTTTGTTGTGAGAGGTAAAGAGAAAGGTTACTTAAGAGCATCATTTTGGAAAGCAATTTCGGAGGGTTATCAGTCAGAGAAGACTGTAAGGAGGTGGGGGAGGAAGATACCGGCATTGGAGCCGATAATTGACAGCTTGGTTGAAGCTGTTGGGAGTGATGAGAGGGTGATGAAGGTGCTTGTAAGGAAGATGAAGAAATGTGGAGGTGGGTTTGGAGAAATGGAGAGGGCTATTAAGTTGGGAAGAGGTGTTTATGGTAAAGTTGTGAAGAAACAAGCTTTGAGAATTTTACTAGAACTTGGTGCTCATGAATAAAAAATAAAAAAAAATAAAAAATAAAAAGCTACTAGCTTAGTAGCATTTCTTTGATTCATCTTTTGGTTATCTTTTTCTTGAAAATTCGAGTTGTAAAATTGAGTTAATTTTATGATTAAGTAAGTTCCGAGTTTTTCGAGTGTATCATTTAGACATTGTGCAATATGTTTGTGGCAGTCAATTCAATCGATCAATTGTTCCAAATCGTAATGTTAAGATTAAGATTGAGCTACAAGTGATATACGTAAGAAGTTAAAGTTTGTTTATATCTTGACTCAGTTAGCTTGCAAAAAAAATCGGAAAAAATTGACGTTTTGGAGATCTTGGGCTTTTATTACCCTCAGTTCTTAATTGGGTTGGTCCATATCACAATTTTTTATCTCAGTTAACTGTCAATTCAACCGATCAATTGTACTAATTCGCCAAGTTATGTTAAGAGTAAGATGTTGGAAGTTCGATTCCATCTTGACTGGTAATTAATTTGGTACAAAAAGTTTAGAAGAAAAATGGCGTTTGGAGATATTGGGCCTTCATCACCCTCGGTTCTTAATCGGGCTGGCCCATATCATAAGTCTAGATTTTTTGGAGCAAACCAATCTTGTTTACCAATCTACATCACGGATTTCTAACCAAACATAACCAACTTTTAAGAGACTTCCTTTTCCAATGAATGCAACATTTCCACAAATCAATAATATACGAGTCAAGATGCGCATGAACAAGCAAACTCAAATGCTATTTGTGTTCCAACGGTAATTCAAAGTTATGGTGCCATGAAAATATGGTGATCGGTAATTGATCTATTAACGACAAATTTTGCCTATTGATCAACATTATATAATTAAATCTGAATGCAATAATTGCACTCAAAAGTATCTCGACCACTATACTTTAACGGTTTAACCATTTAAAGTCATACTTTCAAATTAGTTAGATAACATGACCTAACTTATAACACAGAAATTTGTCTTTTTATGCCAGATCATGAAAAAAAAGTCCACTTCTATCATGAAATATTTTTTTTTGTAATATACGAGTAGTTCGTTTATGCCATGGACTTTTATGGTGGTGATTGTCAAATTCAACTTGTAATAATATTGTACGTGGAAAAATAACTGTCTTGTAGGATACGGACAAAAACAGGTGGCGTCAAGTGGAAGTTGCCAACTAATCCTCGTAATTACGTGAAAGCTCGAGGTTTAAACTTTAACCTAAGACTTGGAATCTGACGGCTCTGATTCACAGAATATCCGTCTTGCATTTTAAGATTTTTACTTTGCCACGTCTTACAT
This sequence comes from Spergularia marina, assembly GCA_963680865.1. Lineage (NCBI taxonomy): Eukaryota > Viridiplantae > Streptophyta > Magnoliopsida > Caryophyllales > Caryophyllaceae > Spergularia > Spergularia marina. Next base: position 5,081,097 of record OY804545.1, on the reverse strand, counting down.
CTTCTTTTTTATCCTAATCTAACAGTCTAATACATGGACGTCACATTAACACGTGCCCTCTAAGTTACTATGAATATATTACTTAATATTGTATTATGTTGGTTTGATTGTCCAATAATAAAGCTCATAGATGACGTGTTTAGATAAAAGCCTCTAGATTCTTGATTCCCTAAATTCATTAGTACGGTATATGCTACACGTGTGTACTCGTATTCTCAAATTCTTTACATTTAATTTAAAAAATCAGGAAAACATGAAAGGAGTACACAAAATCGCTTTTGTACTTTATTTATATCGTACTAGTTTGACTCGAGTAATCAAATAGACTGCTCTATCTCGCATTGCATAAGAGAGAAAGTCATTTTGTAGGAATGGAGGGAGTATGTTATATATATGTAGCAAATGCTATTGAATCGAACAAAAATGGAATATGTGGCAAGTTCGAAAAAAATAGGTTGCAAGCTAGCTAGTGTGAAACCGAAGACAAGTATTTTTGTCAGTCCTAACTCCATTTTCGATCAAAATGGATTTTGACTTTGTATACACCACGATGTAACACAATGCTACTACAAATAAACATTTTCATTGATTGGTAATTATTATGAATATGTACGTGTAAATTGAACTTGGCACAAATTGGTTCGGTTCTTGAAAGAAGGTGAAGAAATGGCAAAAACTCTATTTTCAGGTGTGTGTTATTGAAGAGGGAAGTTACTTGTGATCTAATCAACCTATGGAAGTAATTGATAGTAACACTTTGCATGAGCTTGACACACACCATTGTTTTACCACATTTCTTTTTTGGTTAGAATTAAGTTGTCTTTTGTGGATGAAAAGGAAATTATGGTTTTTTTAATGAAAACTTGCTGTAGAGTATGAAAAAGTACTATATTATTCTCCTTACGCAATTGACTTATGGAATTATGATTGTACAAGCTAAACGAGATGTACATGGATAATGTGAAAACGTGAAAACTGTTTTCCAGTTTTATGGGAAACGAGGCATACATACCGGTTATTATACTTAATATTACTCGTGTCTTTACCTATACGAGGACTATTTAATGATGTGCAAAATTAAACAATCAAACGTATCTACATTTCGATGAAAAATGTGCAACCTAAATAGAGTAAAAGTGTCATTACTACATACTACTACGATCTTAATTATGGTACAGGTTACATTTACAGTATTACTATTTAATTGGTTGTGTGACTATAATAATGTGTTTTAATAGGTATAACATTGTATTTTGATCCCTCCTTAATAAGTGAAACACACTTATACGTACAAGCCTATATTATCAATTGTTAACGTATATTTGATGTAAATTTCTCACATATATATGGACCAAAATTAAACTAAATGTCAACATATAAAACGAGCGAAATTAATCATGCATCCAACTTTCGATTTCGATTTTCGATGTTTACTTAATCTAATGTTAGGTGATCTAATTCGTGGCTCACTGGTCATCAGCGCATGCACTGCCTTAAAGTAGGACAAAAGTAGTTTTTTTTTTTAAATAAAATAAAATAAATAAATAAATAAAAAGACATTACTATTACGCCGTTGTAGGCCGGCCGGTAAAGCGAACCACACTCATCAACTCATCATCATTGCAAACATAGCATACCCCATATTACATAAAAATTATCATTTCGAATATATGGATCATCATCTTGATTCTTAATACTATATAGGGTTAATTATTTGGTTAAGAATTTAAGGTTGATGCATGCATTTAAGCATTTTGATGTAATGTTGTTTGGATACATGCAATAGTTATCTATTCGGATGTGGTAAATTATTTCCATGTTTATTATTATAAGATCTTTGTTCATTATCCTTGTTTAACTTGATCCATAATCATGTTAAAAACTAACAATGCAAAAGAAAAGAAAAAATAGTTTAGCGATCTCCGATACTCCATGGTCTCCATTTATTTCATCGGATTTCTTATATTTGTTTGAATAATTATGAAAGGAGAAAAATTAAATGTCACTACTACGAGATACACTAGATAGAGCAAAACAAACACAGAGTAACAAATTTTTCAAAGATGAAGAGATACACACGATTCATAATTAGTTATTCTATGAGTGCGAGTTTTTGTAACTATATCACGTACAATATTATATCACCTACGCCCATTCTATTGCATTTTATATTAGAAAACATTAAACCAAACACTAACACTACAGAAAAAGGCACCAGCTATATGATGAGTATCTTTCTAGAACTAATAATTTCATGTCTTTTACTCACCTTATTGCTTGTTGATTGTAGCTAGCTAGTCATGCATGTCATGCATGTTACTTAGGTTGTAGGCTTTCCCAAAAATGCACTATAGGCAACATGGATTCATGTCCCCTTGAGAAGGGCAGGACACAATTAAGAGCAGCATGCATGTGAAGTTACGTAAGCATATTACATTTATGTGGATAAACAACACAGTAAATAAAAAACAATGATGAGTGTAAAAATGACTTAGCTTAGCTTAGCTTGGAATTAAGTGAAACATATCATTGGTGTGAATCTGTGTGACTATCTTTTCTCCTCCTTTTTTTTTTAGTAGTAACTTATTGGTCGCAATTATTTGGTATCCTACATTTTTGTATTGTTTCACTTACAAGGTTATGACCTTATCCACTTTTCTCCACCTACTTAAACACTTGAATTGATCACTATTAGCTATTACAAACATGCTTGTAATATAAGTTGTAAATTAATAGCCTTCATTCCTTGATGCATGCATGCATCATCCACATTCCACCCCGCCCCAATCATATATTCATAAAGATCTTATCTCGTTATACGTGTCACTCTAATAAAAATTTCGGCCAATTCACTTTATAAATAAACTTATTAACAAATATGTTGATTATTATTAATAAACGGCAATATATATGTACTGCATGAGTTGAAAGAGATGCAAGACAATTAAAGATTAGGTGGAAAAACTATTTTCCGTTATCCCATTTTTATTACTTTTCGCGTGTACAACTACGTCTCGGAAACTCCATATGAGTTTAATCTTATTATTAGTCCCCTCTCACTAAAATATATCTAAAAGGTAGTAACAAGTCATCCTTTGGGCACTGGGGATAGATCATAGATGCATTACATGCATATAGAGCTAAAAGTTAAAAGCATTGAAATTATTTTTAGAACTTTCAAGCAAGGTTTGAACAAGATATAGTTGAAAGAGCCATAAGCTCATAGCCATTGGCCGTACTTATTATTATTGATTACTATAATACTTAGTATACGATTCTATTCTAGAAAGTGACAATTGTATTATCCGTCTCATCTCTAATGACTGCTCATTACCTGGCCTACTGTATATATTTTAATAATCAGAATGTAATAATAAATAAGCGGTTAACTTTTTGTCAAAAAAAAAAAAAAAAACAGTTAACTTTATTATCTTATTATCATATACAATATGTAATGTTACAATATAATCGTACGGACGATGAGAATAGTTCCTCATCTTAATTATCTTATTATCATATACAATATTCCTCTTTGTCATAGAGTTTATCAAGATTAATTGGTAGTACTATATAATTATCGATCAACAACATAATTGGAAGCTAATGACTCATTATTTGTCCTCATGTGTATGTGTACTTGCACAGTTGCAATATAAACAATATGTTATTTGCATATATATGTCATGTAATCAGTTAATCCGCTTAGCTTGCCTGATGATGTTAACTGATTTTAGGTCGCAAGTGCCAATATTGCGCGTGCCAATGTGAAAGCCAAGACTTTCTTATGCACTTTTATTTTATTGAATGGTTCATGCATAGAGCAATGTACTACTTGCTCGGTTGCTCCCTTTTCCATTACATAGGCTTCTTTGATCAAGAAGCACCAAATATTACCTGAAACACGAATCTATTCATTTCTTCTCATTTTTACGGTTGATTCAAATTACTCTCATCACAATTTTAAACAAAAAGTAAATAACTCAATGAAATAGTTAGTGGCCGGAAGTAACTTTGAAATGTAAGTGAAATTATCGTATAACTGATCTTCAGAGTTCAAGCTCGAAATGACCTTTCTAAGGTAAGAAGAAGGTTGAAATCAAAATCAAGCTTATTATCATTTGAATAAAATGGTTTCGACAGTGTATATCAACACCACTCTATTACTCCTCGATTCTCTGATCTTAAGAACGATAAAAATGAGGCAAAACTCGAATGCCACAACGTCCATAGGAATTGTTCAAACACATTGAATTATCTACACAAATATATATAATAAGGTTAAAGGTGCCTAATTATCCACTAGCTAGATATAGTATTATATATCATGTTAACCTACTCTTGCAAGTATAGATTAACTTCATCATCCTAGGAATATAGTTGCAAGTCAAAAAAACCCAATCAAAATGACGTACTCTCCCTTTATTTTTATTTTTATTTTGTTTTATTTTCTTCCATAATTTTCCACAACTTCCACTACAAGACAAGAAAGCTTCCCCCATAAAATCCCCTAACCACAGCTTGCAAAACATTTCAAACACCCATTTCTTCTTTCCCCCCCTTAACCATAAGGAAGAAAAACAAGACTTTCCTTTGTATTCTCCCTCATTTTATTTATTGAAAATAAACTCTTATGCTATGTATACCTCAATAATAATGGAGGGTAAAAATAGTCCCAACAATAATCTTCCTCCTGGTTTTAGATTCCACCCTACGGATGAAGAACTTATCGTACACTACCTTAAGAATCAAGCTATGTCTCGACCGTGCCCGGTTTCGATCATCCCTGAAGTTGATATCTACAAGTTTGATCCATGGCAATTACCTGGTTAGTACATATATACATACAATTCTTTTAGCATAAGATCAATTTTTACGTTATTTGATAATATTTCATTTAATTATAACCTTACGTAAGGTTTTTTTATGATTATTGGATTATGAATTTATGACCTTTATACGCTTTGTTGGTCCACGTAACTTTTGTGTGTAGATAAGGCAGAATTTGGGGAGAATGAATGGTATTTTTTTACCCCACGAGATAGAAAGTACCCGAATGGGATCCGACCCAACCGCGCCACGGTGTCGGGTTATTGGAAGGCTACGGGTACGGATAAAGCCATTTATAGTGGAGCTAAGTATGTTGGTATTAAGAAGGCTCTTGTGTTTTACAAAGGGAGACCACCAAAGGGTACTAAGACTGATTGGATCATGCATGAGTATCGTCTCACAGAAGCTAAACACCAACCCGTTAAGCAACATGGATCCATGCGGGTAGGTCTCTTGCAATAATATTCAGTACCACTATACTCACATATAATTTTACGTCATTTTTCAGTGTATATACAAGATAGAAATCTATACGACAGCTACGATTTATCAACTGTTAACGAATTTTCGTTGTGATTGCAGTTAGATGATTGGGTACTATGTAGAATTTACAAGAAGAGAAGTGTGGTAAGGACAGAGGAGAAAGCAGAGGATTCAACATCATCTCAAGCACAACTAAGCTTTGGAGGAACAAGTGACATTTCTAGCAATGATCAACAACAACAACAACAACAACAACAACAACAACAACAACAACAACAACAACAACAACAAACAACAACAACCAAATTTCCAAGGACCCATTCATTGTCATACCTCTTGGATTTGGACTATTTGGGTCCGATTGCCCACCTACTAAACGATAGCACATATGGGTCAAACTTTGATATCCAAACAAGTATGGGCAACAATCATAATAATAGTGTATATGACCCGAATGTGGGTCCATACCCGAATATTGGATTAAGTTGCCAACAGACATATGGGAACCCATCTTACAAATAGTTGGATTATTTAGGGAAAATTTGTCCTCTAATTATTAGGAGGGTAGCTTGTGAAATAGCATTATACGACGGTCCAAATTGTAAATATAAATGATTTGTTTCTTTTTTAAAACATTCCTGCTCTTTATCAGAAGACACGATTTGTAGAGCTAGCTTGGTAGTATTTAGTTGTAACTAATTAATATTGATAGGATTTTAATTAATTACTTCAGTGTAATTATGCACTTTTTAAGCTAAGATATTAACATTTGGTACCTTTATATTTCACCATGGGTTATGGAATCATACGTCCGAAATTGTATAGAAGCTTTTTATCTACTCCCTCCATTTCATTAGGTTCTTTGCATTTGGTTTGAATTCCTCTCACATATTCAAACCAGAGGAATTCAAACCAAATGCAAAGAACCTAATAAAATGGAGGGAGTATGTTGTTTGACATTTATTTAGGTAGCTATAGTAATGTTGTTATAAAGGGTTGATTCGTACTCGAAGAATCATGTAGGTAGGACATAAAATGTTAAATAACAAGCTCGAATTCTGGATAGATCAGATGGTATCGTTGCAAAAATGTTACGATATCATTATCGTAAGTAGTTGTAACGTGATCGGGCATTTGGAATGAATAATTGCTTGAACAGTTCATTTGAAAGTACAATTACTATCAGGCAGATCGATCAACTATTCACCATCGTACTAGCTAGGCTAGGTATAAGTTGAAATTGAAAACGATCCGATCAGTTTCCAGCAGCATGTAGAGAGCTATAGATAATTCTTCGAGGTTCCTTAGGATATATCTACGTGACAATTTATGTACTCCCTCCGTCCCAACTCAAACGTCCTGGGCGATATTTGTAGTGGAATAAGAAAAATTGATAAAATAAATTGAGTGGGGGTAATATTAAGAAAAAGGAGGAGAGATAATGTGAAGAATAATAAAAGTAGGAGAGATAATGTGAGAAAGGATGTGATAATTTAATAAAAGTAGGACAGGGAAATATGTCCCAAAATAAATGGGGTGTTTAATGTGGGACGTCTCAAAATGGAATATAGGGTTGAGCTGGAGGGGGGGGGGAGTACATGTTTGTCTTAAAAGTACTTAGCCACTACTTAGCCAATAGCCATATTTTTGTCCCTTCACCTCAACGACATGACTTATATCCTTTCATTTCATGACACAGTCTACTTATTGTTTTGGTCGATATGATACTATTACGGAGGAATATTCTGAACATATATACATTATTCACTGAGGCCGTGTCTTGGCCGGTTGTTGAGCGATCTCCCATGAGATAAGGTAGTAGGATTTACTAATTGTTATTTGAATAATTCTGATTAAATTTATTATTGGTTATTATCTGAATAATTATGCTTTGAATGAACCTATTTTGATTTGATTTGAAATTTTGAATGAACGACGACGTAAACCTAAATTCAAGATGAATCAAAACGAACTTGGAGCCTTAATCCTTACAACGTATATTTCACTCAAATTCCCCTTTTATTCGCTTCATACTTATGATATATATGTCGAGAATAATCAAACGTCATCTTGTTGATCGATATAAACCTATGAATTATTAATCCGTATTATCGTGTAAGCTAAGATTAAGTTAAATATGGTCGCTTAGCTCCAAACATGCATATTAATATAAAATAAAGAATCACCATGACATATATCACATTGGAATCTAATCAAATCCCTACTAAACATAGTTAAATACTTTAATTAATGTTGATCTAGTTAATTTTATTTACGTGTATTCATTGCATGCTAATTAAATTAGTTTATCCAGAGAAGAATGACCAAATGAAATAAAAATGACACCTTTCATTTCCACTTCAGGCAAAGCTTTTTCGGGACCACGACATTACTAGCATTTTCCTAACTCAGGTATGTCGTAATGTTCATGGCTAGTTCAAGATGATGACTAACATGCCTTAAGTTTTACTCTTATCAGCATATTTTGACTACGCTTTCTCATTGGAACAGCAAATCATTTCCTGTGAAAGTAACCCATGCATATTTGTATAGTATCTTTTCTTAGCTAGCTACTCCGCCGTCGTTGGTATAGACTCTCTTATTCATGAATGTCAGCTAATTTAGTCGTCAATAATGCATGTATTACTCACTCACGATTCAGGTTCAGAATCTGTATACGTCCACATATATTATTATTGTGATCATCAGTAAGGACAAATGATCAATATTATCATATTGAACGATCCGAGAAGATAGTTTAATTAATTAGTTGGGTACCTAATCCAACAAAGTATCTTATATTATTGCAAAAGTTTAAGGATGAGCGTACTATTTCTTCTTTCAAATATGTAGGATTAATGATACTAATGAAAGATAGGGACATGCGACTTTAGAATTTGGATGATTATGCATGCTTAGCTCCAAAAAATTTGGTACACTGCATATGCTATTGGTTTGAGAATGACATGGCAAAATATTGACAAATCACAGCCACACAAAGGATATGTTTGAGCCGCCAATTCTATTGAACCAGTCAAGTGTGATAACTCCACCATGACAAAAAGGTTTTTGTAGTTTTGTCAGATAATAATATTACTATGAGTTGAAAAAACAAAATGTGATTGTGTGATCAATTATCATGTTTGTAATGGTTGAATAGTTGGGTTGCAGTAGTGTTATGATCAAGTTTTAGATACGTACTTATCAAAGGGTTTGTTGAGGTTGATCAAATTTCCGTCCTACAGATTAATGTAAATGGAATTTATTAGTCCATCGCCATATATAATATATTACTACTTGAAATTAAAGGTACTTTATTTACTTTAATTTCTTTGTTCCATCTGACCTTCAAGTATTTGTCTAAAATTGTATATACTTGTTAAAATTTAACCCGCTATACATATTGAAATCTTTTATATCCAAATTATAATCTTTGTAATACAAATTTGAATTCTCTAAATTTTTTTGATACCACAATGTCCTAGGACTACTATCGGACAAGTATAGAAGTATCAGAAGAATATATCAGACCGCAGCCAGCCGTGATCAAAATATCATATATAACTGTGAATTACTAACAACTTCAATGACATGTATGTATTGTACATCTAACACATTAATTAGACTTGTAACATTTTACGTACTTTTAAATAATATAATCATTTACACGTGACTAGCTATGCACAAACACGTCACAATATTTAGGTCAAGAACACATAAACCATGAACCATTCTTCATGGTTTCTCTTTCTATATGCACGTAAAGACTGCTGAACAAAATATAGCTAACTCATTTACTTTGCACACTCATGAAACTACCCACATATCTACCAACTTCTTTCTTCTTCTACACACATCATAAAAAAAAAAAAAAAAAAAAAAAAAAAAAAAAAAAAAACCCTCATGATAAATTCTCCCAAACAACACAAAACTAAATCCCCTTCATATATCATGAAAATTCTATAATTAAAAGAACAAATAAATTTAGTACATCCTTTTTGAATATTTTGACTTTTTATCATAAAAAATCAACTAGAAAATGGGAGAAAATTCAACACCCACAAATTCAAATTCATATTGTAATAACATGGGATTGTTGGTATTAGCATGGTGCATGGGCCTATCATGGGTAATGATACACAGGTGGGCCCAAAGAAACAAGGTGGGCCCGAAAACATGGCCCATGATAGGGGCAGCAGTAGAGCAACTAAGAAGTTACGATAAGATGCATGATTGGCTTGTTGGCTATTTGGCCCGGTCCAAAACTGTGGTGGTCCCCATGCCTTTTACTACCTACACGTATATTGCTGATCCTGCTAATGTTGAGCATGTTCTTAAGACTAACTTTGCCAATTATCCCAAGGTTAATTTTCAACTTCTTTTTGATTTTATCTAGTCATGTCTCTTTTGTTATTAGTTCCGCCTTTTGGCTTCTCATTGATTTGTTATAAAAGTCATGATTCGATCATTTGATGTTAATGTCTCTAGGTGATATTTATCTATGTTGTCTGGTTAATTGGTTCAAATGATATGTGTAAGGAAACTGATATACGTAGTTCGATATTGGAATTGCTATTTGCTGATAATTCGAGTTAACAGGTGGTGTGTGTCAGTGTGTGTGTTTAATTGCATATTTGTATTTAGCAAATTTAATTTGTGTACTAAATAAAAGCGATCTTGAATTTGACATTTTGTCAATCGTAGTCGAATTCTGAAGAAATTAAACGATTCCATAAATAGAATTTGGCATACGTTTAGTAGTACTGCACTACTACTGCTGGCTGGTCCATATATTGGTCCTGATTGGTTGGTGACATTTATACGCAGTCCTTTGAATAAATCCAATATACGATTTATGAAAAAATTAAATCATCACAAAGTTTCAAATATTGATATCAAATGAATTTAGTTATCCGTTATGTAAATACTTCATGTCACCAATAGATCCAAACTTTTAACCAGTAAGCCATCTCATTAAATTATTTGCGTGAAACAAATTTTAAGTGATAGTATATTTTTTATTGTGTAAAACCTACTGATATTAGATTTCTAATGGACATGGTGGGTGAAATAAAGGGTGTGACATACCAATCGTACATGGAGGTTCTACTAGGAAATGGAATTTTCAACGCAGATGGTGAAAGTTGGAGAAAACAAAGAAAAACTGCAAGCTTTGAGTTTGCATCAAAGAATTTGAGAGACTTCAGCACTGTTGTCTTTAGAGAGTATAGCTTGAAGCTCTCTATGATCTTAAGCAAGGCTTCTTTCGAGCATCAACCCGTAGACATGCAGGTAGGCTAAAAACTTGTGTGAGATGGTCTCAAGGTTATTAAACTAATTGACGTTCCATGTGGGTTTTTAGTTGTTGCGCGATTTTGAGTACATTTTGTGTCCATGTTTATGTAGGAATTGTTAATGAGGATGACATTGGACTCAATATGCAAGGTTGGATTTGGTGTGGAAATTGGAACATTGGCACCTAATTTGCCAGAAAATGTCTTTGCTAGGGCTTTTGACACAGCAAATATCATTGTTACACTAAGATTTATTGATCCACTTTGGAAAATTAAGAAATTTTTGAACGTTGGATCGGAGGCTTTGCTTAACGAAAGCATAAAAATCATAGATGATTTCACTTACTCAGTCATCCGAAAGAGAAAAGCCGAAATCGAAGAAGCTAAGAGAGATTGTAACAACATCAAGGTAAAACTACACAAACATGAAGACTTATACGTGAAATTTTTTCGTGATATGGGTTCATCCAAAAGTTAATGTTTGCGTAATTGTATTAGACAAGCACCATTATAGTCATGATAATACTGATGTGTTTTGTGAAAATTTCAGATGAAAAATGACATATTATCAAGGTTTTTAGAGTTGGGAGAGGATCCAGAGAACAACACAACAGAAAAAAGCCTAAGAGATGTAGTCCTAAATTTCGTGATCGCGGGCCGAGACACCACAGCAACAACCCTCTCATGGGCTATATACATGATCATGACTCATGACCATGTCGCCGAGAAGGTGTACTCAGAGCTTAAGACCCTTGAAGAAGAGAGAGCCATTGAAGAAAATGTGTCTTTGGTTGAGTTTGATACAGAGGACCCTGTCTCTTTTAACAAAAGAGTGTCACAATTTGGAGAACTTTTAACGTACGATTCCTTGGCTAAACTTTACTATTTGCATGCTGTTATCACTGAGACACTCAGATTATATCCTGCAGTCCCTCAGGTAAGATTTTTATTTGACAAAAACATGTTTTACTACGCATTTATTTGACACCACTAACGCGCATTATTACTTTATGTCCTGGAGAAAAACGACTAACGGGAAAGAATGACGCTACAGGGAGTACATTATAATGCGACTAGTCATATCTCCTATGTTATAATATACTCCCCACACCTACACATAAATGTAGAAATATCTATACCAAACTTGAATAGTACTAGATTAAACCAATCATATGAACATAAATGAGGGTTTTTTCTTTTTTTTTTTTTTTTTTGGGTCAAAAATGAAGGATCCAAAGGGAATTCTAGAGGATGATGTGTTACCAGATGGAACAAAAGTGAAAGCAGGAGGGATGGTGACTTATGTCCCATACTCTATGGGTAGGATGGAGTACAATTGGGGCCCTGATGCTGCTTCTTTTAAACCTGAAAGATGGCTCAAAGATGGCTTCTTCCAAAATGCATCTCCTTTCAAATTTACTGCCTTTCAGGTATTTTCTTCCACAGTAAACATACAAGTTTCACTTCATAGGAAAGGCCTAAAGCCTTAACTCAGTTATTGACGGGAATCTTTGAGACACTAAAGTAATGTTACGTGACCTGTAATTGTTGATGTTACAGGCAGGGCCAAGGATATGTCTAGGAAAGGACTCGGCATATTTGCAAATGAAGATGGCATTGGCTATTTTGTGTAGATTCTACAAGTTCGAGCTGGTGCCAGGGCACCCTGTCAAGTACAGGATGATGACTATTCTGTCTATGGCTCATGGACTTAAGCTTACAATTTCGCCTCGTACTTAACTCTAATTAACAGTAAATTTCACTTAATCTTTCTTGTAACATGCAAAGATCATTGAAGCTTATCAGTAAAAGCTAGTTGTATCACTTGTATGGCACAACCCAAAGTTTGGACTTGAAGTCCTCTAAAACAAAGTGTAGTACATTAGTACATATAACCTTTGTATCACGCATTTACGCTTCACCGATTTGCATATGTAGGATCAGAGTTCGAAACTTGTCTGCATAGAAAAACACCCAACAAGAAAATTCCTACTTTTCATTGGGCTTCAAGCATTGGGCTACTCCACAAGATAGTCCAAGCTAAAGAAAACAAAAGGACCAATTCATAGCCCATAGACTAAATTGTATTATTACTAAACTAGAAGACAAAGGCTTGAATCAAAAATCTAATTGGCCTACAAAAATCACATGACCAACAAAATGAAATTGAACCCACAAGTTTTTCTTATCCAAAGCACACAAATACTTGAAACCAGAAAAAAAAAAAAAAAAAAAAACTGCACTCATGTTATCCTGAAACCATGACCACCATCCTTAATCCCACACTCACATTACTTCAAACCAAGATCACCAAAACACCAAACTGCAAACACCATACTCAATCAACCCAAGCATCACTCTCCGATGATAAAACCCGAACATTTCGACGTAAGTTTTTGCTCTCAACGTTACTTGGAGGGCTAGGCGCTAGTACGACTGGATTGCCACTTAAGGCACAAGCTGAGGACTTGAAATGGGGCACAAGGTCATTCTTGTGGGAGCATTTTTTCGAGCCCGGGTTATCGCCCGAGGACGCGGTTGCTAGGATAAAGAACACTTCCGAGGGGTTACATAGTCTAAGGCATATGTTGGACACCATGTCATGGAGGTACGTCATATTTTACATTAGGCTAAAACAAGCTTATTTGAAGCAGGATATGAAGAGTGCTATGGCTTTGGTTCCTGATGCTCGAAGAAATGACTATGTTACTGCTGCTAATGACTTGGTTGATAACATGGGTGAGGTAAGTTTTTACAAAATCCTTCTATTAGTCTAATACATTCAGTTTCCTTGGTTTTTTTTTTTTTTTTGGGTTATTAGGAGTCGATTTTCGACTCATTTCTTAGTTTACGTCACTTGGAAACAACCTTTTTGTGACTTCAACATAGACGGGAGCCTTTATATAAGAACTTGTGGTAGTTGTTTAATTAATAGACATTTTGGTAGAAGTGACCAATAACCATAGACTTGTTGGTAGTTAAGAGCAATTGCAATTTAGTTAAATTAGGATAGCTTGTACAAATTATTATCTTTATTAAGTTCAAAACTCGAATGCATAGATTGGTGCGACAAGCACCATGATACAACTAGTATGGTATTTGGTTACTAGTTTAGTTACGCATGGTAAGGTAACATTCCGTGTTAGAGTGGATGAACTGTCTCAACATCCAAGTCATTGTTCGAACCTTGTCTTAATATTAATTACTTTTAATCCAAAATTAACATATGAATGTTGTGTCTTTGCAGTTTGATTACTATGTTCGGACTCCGAAAGTATACGAGTCGTACGTATTCTACGAGAAGACATTGAAATCAATAGACAATCTCGTAGCATTCCTGGCATAAATTCAGTAAAAAAAAAAAAAAAAAAAACAGAGGACTCTGTTTCAACTTTGGTATATATGTCGTCCATTAAATGTTGTATTATTATGCATTAGACAAACTGTGCCGTATTATTATGTTCAGCCGATGTTTTCACGTAGACTGAGCCCTCTTAAACTAATTACGTACTAAAGACTAAACAAATGGACAAAAGAATCGCGCCAATGATATATAGGCTACCATTTTCTTGTTTAATGAATTCATGTTGGAATAAGGATCCTTCTATTTTGTTTCAGGATATATTCATAATTACACTGCAATCGCACAAATATAAACATTGAAACCAAATCACAAAAAAAAAGAGAAGGATGTAAAAGACAGATACACACACTGTTACAACGAACAAAAAACACACAATTGTTGGACTAAACAAGCCACATTTTAAGGCCATGGTCCTAAAATATTTCACTCGAAAGCGTATATAACACAATTCATATGTAATGCATCAACGACGAGAGATAGCAACGGCTGAAAAAAGGATGAGTAGTATGAACAACACTATAGCGACGAAGGAGCCGATCAAAGAGCCAGATGTGCGCTCACAGAAGCTGTTAAACTGTTGACAAATCGCGAACCAGTTGGCCGAGGTGTTTCCTTTGTGTGCCAGGTACACGATTGCTGCTGCCGCGGATGCTGCAGCCGTCAATAGACCCAATGCAGCCTACACAAAACACATTAACTTGGTGTAAAAGTTGCCTGTTTTTTTTTTTTAAAGTGACGTTACATTTCATCTGGATTGAAGTATTATTACACGTGAAGTAGTAGTAGTTTACATACCGTGTCAAGGATGACTAAGAGAATGCGGGTGCCCTTAGCTCCACTTCTTATGATATGCACAATAGAGAGTGCAAGAGAAAGCACAATGTATCCTGTCACTATGGAGTTCGCAATCACGAAAAATCTGTACAAAATTCAACATATCAGTGTCTAACAATCTTCTAGTAAACGTTTGTATAACTTAAAAAGTCGAAAATTGATCGAGTCTTACGTGAATGTAGGAAGATCATCATACTCGGCTCTAAACCGGATAAATTGTGTGAAGAAAGGAAGAGTTTCATTAGTTGTTCCCATGGCTATGGCACTAGCTAGGGTGGAAAGACCCGCAACAACCCGAAACACGAAATCGAGGATGGACAGCCCTCGGTTTGCATTACCACCACCAGCTCCAAAAGCAGCCTTAGAGGTCTCACCACCTTCAATTCCTCCCTTCATTTTGCTTTTCTTTTAGTATACAAAAACCGTTGTCGTTTTCGAGTTAATCTAGCCTTAATCAAGCTCTTGGGCACTAATTACTTGGTAAATGTAGAGATTTTGTTGCTTGATGAATGATATGATATGAGATTTAATTGGTATATATACTAAGAACTTTCAACCAAAAAAAAAAAAAAAAAAAAAAATAGAAATGAGATTAATGGGTTGGATAGAAGGAACGAAGTGGAATTGGTGATTGGTAAGACTAAAGTCAAATTAACGTGTAGTTGAAGCTTACATAATCAAAGTTTCATACTCACTAAAGCTATGGTAGAGCCATTTTTTAAGCTTACATGGCTTCTTTCTACCTGCTTTGCAAATTCTTCTTCTATGAAGTTTAGGTATGATATGGTGTTTTTGGTAAGTTCATCAAGTGTTTTGGATTATGTAGCAAATTCCTTCTGTCTTTGAGAAAATTAAAAGAATACGATGATTACGTCAATCTGCCTTCTACTCCCTTAGATTGATATCGTTTGAATGAATGATTAGCCTTACAAAATAACTACAATACTTTACGTAATATTCGATCACACGACTTTTTATAACTCCACCGAAATCAAACAATGAGTAGTGACACACACATACGTGACCTAATTAGTGTTACCTAGTGTCGTTGCAATAATAATGTATTCGTCACAACCAACTGTTTAATTAGCGAATCAATATGAAGACGAGTTATAGTCTTATGAAGCTGAGAAAACCTAGAGATCTGCTCTTGCCAGAAATGCACGTGGTTAGCACCGGCAGATCCGGCAGATTATTAGTAATGCAGAACTATATGGTGTATTATAAATAATACTCCTACATTAGGTTTCGAAAACACACAATACTAGGTTTTCGCAACGCCGAAAACAAGATTCAAGATCAATGTCTAAGCTACTCTTTGTCAAACCCACATTCTTCTTTGCTCTGATGATAAGTTTTCTGTTAAGCTGATCATCGTCTTTCTCTGAAAATCGAAAAACTCGAGAAAGAAGCGAAGAGAATGGTGCCAGGGTATGCCAAAGAAGAGCTTAGGCATTAGTCTTTACTCTTGTATGTAACTTGGTCTTTTGAGCAGGGTCTGCTTCTGGGTGTTGGTTGATGAAGCCGAGTCAGGTTCGTTCTGCAATCTACGAACTAGGGTATGGTGATATAATTATACTGTATCGTTAGAGCGTTATGACGAATAAAATGAGCTACACAAATATGTAAAGAAAACAGTCGTACGTAAAATAGAAGATTCAAGCAACACTGGTAAGATCTTCAGATTTGAAAAGAAGTAAATCACATAGATCAGCAATAAAGCACAAACATCCTTTCTGTCTTATATTCAAGCATGCATGGCATGTATCTGTAGGCTGCAGTGACAGCCTTGGTAGCTCGCTAACAATACATCATGTCATACATACGATTCAGTCAGAGTTTATGAACTAATCTCGAGTTTCTTTTGAAGCAGGATGAACAGATAGTATTATTATCAGTACCAGACTTGCACAAATGCTAGCTTTCCTTTCATTCTGTAATCCAAAGAAAAAAAAAATATGTTCGAGGTTGATTTAGATGTTTAGCGATATCAGCTCTAATCAGTTGAAACAGCATTATCACTCTTGCCATCTTCTTCTGTGGAATCATGATGGTCAGCTGGGCCATTGGATCCATCTGTGGGAAAAAACAGGTTCATGAATATGTGATAAAATTTAATACCGAGTACTAACTATCCTCTCCAAACTGACCAAAACTAGACAGAGTACCTTCATCATCAGTTGGAGCATAAGCAGAGCGCCTTGAACGAGCTTGGTGATGCGGAGTTGGCTGAGGATGTAAAAGGGAACATGAGTCATGCATGTAGAGCTATCAAAGACTAATAAAAACTTTTAGGAGGCACTCATAGCTACAGTCAGACAGTTAAGGACTTGGTGCAGCTACGGCCAGTGACAAGCAATGACGCTGGACTTCAGAACAACGTAAAGGTTTGCTTTGAAACCAGAGGTGAGCTAAAACAAAAGGCGTAACTGTATCAACTTCTAGAATAAGTCAAACTCAATAACCAAAGCCAACTGCACTGCCAAAGTACATAAAATTTGCTCTTAATTGCCACTTCCAATTTTTGAGAGCCTCACTGATAAAGATATATGAGCACACATTGGTCTGGAAGCCGTATATAATTAGTCACTTCAGTTGAGGAATGCAACCTACAGAGTGTACTACACTAGGTACAGGCTAATCTCCCATATTAGGTTGGATGAATCCTATTAATTACAACTGTCGGGGGTAATACTAGAAGGACTGCGCGTCTGCCCTTATTAGGGATGAAACTTGAAAGTGCTATACCGCTTGTCTAAGTACCAGATCCAAAACCAAGAAGACATCAAGTATGAAACTGCATCATGTGTTAGGATGCTGAGACCTACATTTCCTTAAGTACCACATCATGCATCATACAGATTCCAGGAAATACGTGTAAGAAATTCATAGTGCAGAAGAAACTATTTGAAGTATACAAAATCACTAACCTGCAACTTTGGGCGAAGTGCCTCTAGCGGTCCTTTGGGTTTCTGAGCTCCCTGCTGCTCAGATATGAGCCGGAACAAGAACATTAAGATTCAAAAGGAAATAGATAGACGTCGCCTAATAGGCTAATACGATAATCAGAAATGTAACTTTATGTACCTTGCCCAATGCCCAATCCGCGGAATCAAAAAATGCATGTTCATGATCCTGCAAGCATATGTGATGGTGTTATTGTTTACAGCTTTACAAAACCGTTGCAGATTTACAGTGACTACTTGGATGGGACATAACACATAAGTAATGGGCTCTTGCCTTTGAAATCAGTGGCTTCTTCTTGGGTATAAGTCCTCCATACTTTTTCTTGATCATTTCTTCCTGAGAAAAGCCAAGCTTTGAATAAATTCAAGACAAAAGGTTGAAACAAGAGGGAGGCTACTGAAGCAAGAAGCTAAAACGAAGACCAGGAAGAAGAGGGGAAAAAGGAGAGTCTAAACAATCAGAATCTAAATACTGTAACTGTGACAAGATCAACATATACTGTAGTAGCAGGATCAAACCTAGAGTCTATTAGCGACTTCAAGCTATGTAAACACCATTACCTGACATCCCAATGTTCCATTCTTCTCTTTCCCCATCTTACTCCCTAATTTCTCACAAAATCTCTTTTAACTAGTCACCGAGAAAGAAAAGAAGAATTCGCGCAATAAAATATGATTCAGCCAGACATCCTTGTAATAGCAGCAACTCATTATGGAAGACTCATTCTAGATCAGCATGAATAGAACTTTTAGGGTCGAAATTGTATGTATTGCAAACTGATACCAGATTCACAGGGGAACCGAACACTACTGATTACGCAATTGAACTATCTTTGAATCTCATCAGCAACTATTGAATACATAAAATTGTTATACCTCCTGTTGTGCAGAAGGCATTTGATAATCCTCTTTCTTCTCAACATTTCCCTTCTCTTCACCTTGATGCTCAATTTCCATTTCGTCTTGTGGATCACTACCAACCGGAGCCTGCTCTTTGGTTTCTTCGTCACTAGGACCCGACATGTTTCAACTGTGTACACGAAATAAACATCAAAACAGTTGGAATCAATAAAGAAGCGAACTTTATGCAGCACAATATCATTCAAAAAATAGGTACCATACACACTGAGTATGATTTTACCTTTTTTACAACATAACCTCAATAATCTCTACATAATCATCTTTTAGCTCAAGTTTTGTGCTCAAATTTAAGAGAACGATTCGATGCAACCACTTTCCTAAACTTCTGATAATTTAGATAGCAAAAACGATCAGATTTCCACACATCAAATGCAACTCTACAGCTATGAATTGAGAAAGCAAACATTATTCCAATCACGCAATCAGTCATTATCATACACGCTACTAAATTGTTGACTTCTTCTTGAAGACACTTCCCACACATTGAAAATGCACAGGACTACAATACTACAGGTCAACACGTCTACATCATCCACAATTAAACTATAGGTTTGACGAGAACTGGGTAAAACTAAAACGTGATACATGGCTAGGATTCCATGGTTTCAGGGAGAAATTAAGAATTTTAAGTCAAAACCCGACTAAAATCGTAGAACGATCTTACCCAAAATTTACTGTCGATGAGTTTAAAAATCCGTGTCAAATCTTACTCCCTCCGTTCAAATCTAATCTACCTGTAATCTTACCTAAACTAACAAAGAATATTATTATGAATTCAACATTTTTAATATAAAAATCTAAATCGAGCACATGAAACTACACCAGCTATGCAGCTAGTCCTAAAGAGTAACGCTATCACGTATATTCAAACCAAACGTTAACTTCAACGTATAAGAAAATTCAATGCCCACAAAAACTGATCATACGATCAGAACTGACGAAATTAACACGCTCATCAAGGACCCACAAAAATAAGACAATAAAAATGGAAAATAAAAAGAACCCATTAGAAAGAAAGGATTAGATTACCGAAAAGGGATAATGGGATGCCGAAATTTCGATGAAGAAAGTGGAAGCTTAAGAAGTACGCTAAACGCGAGAACCTAAAGGAAGATCGAAAAGAAGTTAATAATAATAATTAAAATTTAGAGAAAGAATAAATGGGGGCGGAAAAACCCAGGGAATATGAGTGGATGATTACCTGATCGGATTGCTGAGGAGATAGAGAGAGAGATGTCAGAAAAAGGGATGGGAAGTGGCAGAAGATCAGAAGAATGAGAAAGAGAGAGAGATTTGTGTTTTTATGTTTTTTTTAGTTTTTACAAACGAAATGCTAATTTGGCGTTTTGTGTGTCGAGTACATAATTTTTTACTACTACAACTACTATTACTATAGTTCTTGATTTTATTTCGCAGATTGGATTTAATTGAATTAGGGGAGAAATGCAAATAAGGTCCATTGGGCTTTGATCGATCTTAATGGGTTACTAAAAATCATTTTGGAAGGGTGATGATAACGTTATGGTGTGAATAAATTGAATTATAAAACTGCGCGGATGTATAACTTGATATGTGCAAAAGAGCGCAAATTAGTTCATTCATGTTGTGGTGTTAAGTTAAGACTACCTTTTTGGAAATAAGGTATGTCAAATGTGTTCGAAGCGGTCGGGTTTCAATAACTTTGAGTTTGTATAGGGGATCTACGCTCTAGTAGGGGAGAGCAAAACTCGGTCCAGAACCAAAAACCGGATTCGATCAAGCAGTTCGATCTCAGTCCGGACCGGGTGAAATTTGGTCTCTCGGTCCACATTTTTTTGGAGAAATTCAGTTCGGTCCAATGGACCGAAACGGACCGAGTGAGATCCGGTCCGGTCCAAAAAAAAATCGGGTCGCTTAGACTATATGATGTGGCGAAAAAATTGAAATTATTGAACGCTATTTTAGCGGTGTTGACAAACTAAGTCAATTGAAACTCGTACATGATACAAACATGTGAAACCTAAAGATCAAAGTTGACCTAATGATTAGGAAATCAACTTGTGTAGAAGATATCGTGAATTAAAATTCTCGTATCCAAAACCTCACAACATAGACTATCTTTCGTAGTTTCTACCAAAACGAACATACGAAACCCGATCTTGTTCAATTGTCTAGCAAGAGAGCCGAGTCGGAGCAT
Organism: Spergularia marina; assembly: GCA_963680865.1. Classification (NCBI taxonomy): domain Eukaryota; kingdom Viridiplantae; phylum Streptophyta; class Magnoliopsida; order Caryophyllales; family Caryophyllaceae; genus Spergularia; species Spergularia marina. Next base: position 5,060,232 of record OY804545.1, on the reverse strand, counting down.
AACCTTATCGAAATCGTAGATACAATCTCGGCATATACCTCCTACAGTGTTACATACTCAAAAGTCATACGGAGTATCAAACATGTATTTCCCATCATTGACTTTTCTTTTCGTTTCCTAAACCAAAGTCTTCTCTTCAGCAGTTTCATTCGTGACTAATCCGCCAACAGAAATCCCAGAAATGAACATTTCAACTTTATCTTCAACCTTAAGTTTCCTCCCGAAACCCCTCAAATTTTCTACCAATATAATTTTCAAAGTTGACGTCTATAAGAAGCTCCGTTTGTGTCACGCACAATTAGAAGAGACCAACCCGAAAGGCCTTATATATCGGTCATCACCACGATTATGCAAATGTGGTAGACGACATTTATTGGCTTCAACAATTTCGAGCACGTTGCTAATTTCTTTCCCTTCTTTTGCCTTAGACTCAAATTACACACCTTCCAATTCCATGGTAATATTACATTATTACTTTTCATTCATATATGTTCATGTCCAATTGTACTGTTTTGTGTTTGTGCAATCCCGGTAGCACAAGGAGTATGGTGGTCCTTCTCACAATAGAGGAGTAGGGACCACACTTAAAATAATTTAAAATCTATTTAAGTGTGGTCTCTACTCATCTATTGTGAGAAGGACCACCATACTCCTTGTGCTCTTGGGAGCATGGTATAATTTGCGGTGTTTGTGGGCCAGTGAATTAACCACGCTTCAAGCCCAAGTGGGCCTTTGCGTGAGGGGGCGTGTTGAAGTATAAAACCATTATGGATGCCCTAACCATCAGTCTAGACTTTTGGCTCAGTTGCTTATCTAACAATAAGCATGGTTAAGTACGTGTATACGTGCATACGTTTGTGTATGTGACATGTTATTAAGTGTCGGAAGATGAATGTTTAGAGCTACAATGTATAATTTTTGTGGTCGACATGTACCATTATTTATGTGCTACTTATACCAAAATCACTCATATTGTTGTTGATATTGTCAATAAATTAAGAATGGTTAATTGATGAATACAGGAAATGATAAACAAAATCCGCCCTCCAAGGGCGGATTGGTACGAGGAATTATTTGCCTGGGTCATGAGCAAGTTTACCAAAGGATATGAATCTGAGGTTAGTCGTTGTTAAGTTGAGGCTCGTTTGTATAAAAACGCGTTGTATGTTGGTTCATTAACATGGTATCAGAGCCTGAATGTTTGATTGTTCGTGTGAGAAAAGTTTATATTTGGCTGCCTAGTTCATATCATGTTGCTGATTTACTGTGTGTTTGTGTCAAATTCTGTGACCTGGTAAAGGTTGCCAAGTACAAGATTGATCTGTTCAGTCAACTGAAGGGACAAGCGAAAGAAATATTGGAGCTTGGGATTGGAACAGGTCCTAATCTGAAATACTATGCCAGCAGCGACAGTGGTGTACGCGTTACTGGTGTTGATCCTAACACAAAGATGGAGAAGTATGCTAGGGAAGCAGCAGAAGCAGCAGGTCTCCCAGCAGCAGATTTTGAATTTGTGCATGCTGTATGTAGCTCTCTTTGTTGTTTCTGCTTAAATTCTGTCTTACAGATATGGCTAGTTTACACTAACTCGATAATTAAGTGGGACTGAGACGAGGACACCAGTAGGAATTGTATAAATGACGCTCAGTTTTTGCTGTTCTATTTGGTTAGATCATGTAATCTGCTCAGACATTATACCAGGCTGCTGTCATTTCAGGTGGGAGAGATTTTGCCAGTGAAAGACGCTTCTGTTGATGCCGTCATTGGAACACTAGTTCTATGTTCTGTTAAAGATGTTGATAGGACTCTTCAAGGTACCAGCAATCTTACATTGAAAACTCTTTTATACTTGCGTTTACACATAAATGTGCTTCATAAGAAGAATATTAGGTATGTAGACAGGAATCCGCCCCAAAAAGAAACAGCTGTATAGCTGTAAAATGTTGTGATTGAACTTGTAACTCATTAGACATATCGACAACAAACTTTCGTAGTTTCTGTCTTCTTTAGGAATTAGTCCTGCCAACTCGATTGATGCGCTCCATTGGGTGAATTTCTGCTCACCAGGTAGATTCAGATTCACACAACCAACAAACATTTACATAATCAAACTACACAGGGTAGTGGATTCTTTCCAAAGTGGCCAAAATGGAAAATATGCTGGTGAAACATGTGTTTGTCCCATAATAATTCGGTATCAGAAATTAGACTGGTCATTTTTCGATACTTCAATTGTACGCTGTCACATCCTCACATACTACTGATCTCATTCATGAAGTAGATATGCAGCTGACATTTGATTAGATTAAGCAGGAGACAATGTCGGTCTTATATGATTGATACTTCTTGTTATCCTTGTACGCGCCTAGCTCTACCCACAGTTGTTATTTTTAGATTGAAAACATACTCACTGACCAAATTTTTCCTGATGTTTTCCATCAACTTCAGAGGTGAAAAGGGTGCTCAAACCAGGAGGACTGTACGTGTTTGTCGAACATGTAGGAGCAGAGGGTATGTACCAATCTATCTAGCTTGCTCCCTAGAAGCAGAAATTTTGTGCTAGACTTATATTAAGATTAAGTTTTTTTTCTGGATGACAGACGGAACATTTCTCAGACTCGCGCAGAACATTTTTAACCCATTGCAACAGCTGATAGGTGATAATTGTCACCTGACTAGGGAATCAGGGAAGTACATAGCTGAAGCTGGCTTTTCAGAAGTCATTAGCAGCGTGGCTTCCATTCCAAAAGCCTTCTTAGTAAATCCTCAGGTCTATGGTATAGCTCGTAAGTGATCGATTCGACAAGAACAGGAGCTCACACTGTCATATATACTCTTTAAGTGCATACTGTACATAAATACATGATTTATCTCACCACAAATTCTGGTACCTGTACTGTGGGAATTAGAATGTGGTTTCAAATTTCAAACTGTTGGTTTTTTATTCTTTAAGGATGTAAATGTTTCGCCAGAGCTAGAGAATGTGTGTTTGATAGAGAATGGTTTCCATGTGCTGATAATATGTTATCTAAAAATGACAGATAAAGGTCAGATTAGAAGGGACTGTTACCTTTAGTTGCTTCTTTTGGTACACCACAAAGGAACAAACTAAAAGGACTAGATGCACAGACAGTAGGCACATAACAACATTCGTTATAGATTTTTTCAAAGGACTATATGCTCACGAGCACACAGATTTTAACAGGTAGTGACCGCATGTTCACAAATCATACCTCATACGAAATGTCGAAATGACTATGATCGACAAGAGCGAAGGCGGGATTTAATTGGACGTATTATTCAAGTTTTTTGAAAACTTATAAACCTTGTGTATGTAGTCTTAAAAGACCAAAAATAAGAGAATTTGTATTATGTAACATCTCGATATATCCTGATTTTATATACAAATACAAGTGTGCATATTACGAGCACACACATAAATCGCACAAAATGCTCAAAATCTTACAATTAGTAATCCCTAAATTCCCATACTGTTTTATTACAATGTTGACATTTTAATTAATCTTTGTGGTTGACGAACAATGTTTGTCTGGAATTTTGTCTTTGTTTTGCTAGAATAAGGAATAATATTTGTTAGTGGAGTTGTTAGCTCATTATCTTATGCAGGATTTCATATGATAAAGTTAGCAACCCTAATTTCTTATACACTAGAAGCCTAGAACATCATACAATACTACAAATGAGTTGTAATGGACATTTTTGTATGGTTTGTGAGAACGATAATTCAACAACTATACTAACACTAGTTGACATCAACAAAGTATTATACACTAGAATAATAATATGATCATAGAGGTCAAAGTATAAAAGGGGTATAAAAGCATGTCAAAATTGCTAAATAGAGACATTCTTAATTGTTATGCTAGTATTTAGTCACCAACCACAATTAATATCAATGGACAGTGTGTTCTTAAACAAGTAGATTGAGAGTATTTTTCATGCTCAAATGAGAATGAACTAATATAAATAGTAGTTTTTCGGCCGCTATTAGGTGCATGATCAATTATTGTAGAGGCAATCGATATGTGTATTGAATAATATGACTTTTCCAAACAAGATATTTGAAGAGTAGGAATACTTTAGTCTATAAATTCATTAGTATTTTGTAATATTCATTTGGTCATTCCTAACGAGTAATGACACTCAAGTTTTGGATTACCTGAATGATCGAATGAGTCACATTCATTTTGCTCGTACGAGTATATGTTTCTTTTGATGTGATTTGCATCATATATACAAAATATCATGTATTCAGATAAAAAAGATTCATCTAATACAAGCGAAAACTATAGATCTATATATTGTTAGGAATTCGGGTCGATCGGTCGGTACCATGAAACTAGTCCATGGGGAGAAACACACGCAGCGGAATTCATTCAAAACGTTTCTCAGTCGTCTTTGTTTTCTCGTGTTTCTCAATATCTGGTTTCTCAATCGTACATGTTTCTCATTGATTTCATCAATATTACAACGTATATATAGTAACTACAATTCACCGTCTTAACCTACAAGTAATACATCTTTCCTAAATACAGCCTACCATAAATGTACTTCATACATATTCACAATATCTATGATATTCACGATATATACGATATTACCATAACTTCGTATATGGAAATATATTGCTAACCATATTACTCCATAATATTTCTCGATATTATCTCGTAATATCGTCACCTACCGTATTTCCTATTATATATACTCTGTATAACGTCATTTCATTCATAACCCTCAAATTTGAAATCGACAAAGAAAGAGTAAATCAGAATCATCAAAAAGACAAAGATAAAGCTAATCACACTGAGAAAAAAAAAAAAAAAAAAAGTAAAGAGATAAAGTAAGAGAGTTCATGGAAAGCAGAGAACCAAACTCACCTCTCACTTAACATCAAAGTGTGTCACTGTGTTTGCAAACAAACAAACAAAATGTCAATTAAACTAATCAGAAACGTTTCTAACTTTCCGACAAATTAGGGTTTTTTTCTGTTAGGCTACAAAATTCCCCCTTAACAATCTTCTCTTACAATCTTTATTCTGATCAATCATATCATTTCTCCAATGGGATAATCTTCTGCAAGAAGTTTTCAGGTACCCTTCTTAAGTTTCAATCTTTTTTCGTTTTTTTTTTAATGTCACCTCCAGCAACTTGAATTTTGCTCAAATTCATGTTTGATTTTAATGTTTTTGATGTTGAAATAGTTGTTCACTGTGTTAATTTAAGTGGGTTTGCTTTAATTTTTAGCTGCTTTTTATCTTTTGTTCCATTTGCTGCTTGAATCCAGTCAAAAAGATTGAAACTTTTAGTGTTTTAGGTAGTGAATGGTTTAATGGGTGTGGGTGGAGAACATTGGTTGTGACTTCTTTGTTAAGCTAGTGGAGTTGAGAGTTGATGAAATAGTGAATGGCAACTTGGAAAATTTTCAAAAAAAATGGTGAGTGTGAGATAGTGGATTCTAAAGTGTTGGGAATTCCACAACTTGCCTCGGATGTAATAGGATTAATTTGAATGGTTTATGTTGGATTGGAATCTCGAAAGCTACTGTGAACTGGGGCTCGCGTCTAGAGCGAGTTAAGGGGGGTTAGATGTATCAAATCCTGTGCATTTACGAAGAGGTTTCCATTGTTGGGTATTGATGGTAGGAGCTGAAGCCTGAAATATTGGGGGGGTTTTCAACCTCCAAGTTTCCATTGGGTCTCTAATCGTCTTGAGAGCTAGAAGTTATCAGCTTTTCAGTGGTTGTTAGGTTCTGTGTGTGCTTGTTGCTGAATTTGACTGGAGGGCGACACATTATGAAGGGTCAGTTGTGTGGGACTTCTTATCCCGCCAAGTATTATGTCACTCGTAGATATAACTTATACCTTGCAAGCGTTGCGCACCACTGTGAATTTGAAAAGCATTAATCATGAGATTTGACTAACTTAGGGACTATATGGTATTTTATTGATGTAATATATTGTAGTGTCCTTTGCCTTCTGATCTCTATGGTTATCAAGGGTTTACAAACACACACTCTGCGTTTGTATGAAGAGTACACTTACCATAGTGTGAATGTTAATGAGCGGCAAAAGTTGTGTGGTGAGGTTTACATAGACTTGTTCCTCATCCGGGTTTGAGCCTTTCTATCAATTGTGTTTTTATCCCCTAAATTTTAAGCCTCGGTTGAGGCACGATTTTAGTTATAAAATATTCAGTGTAGTATTGTTGTCTTTTTGTTACTTATCAAGAAAACAGAAATTGGTGTCTTTTTGTTGAATCTGGCATTCAACAATCGGTACCAAGGACTACAATTCACGAGCTTTTTCACCTTTTTAAACATACAGAAACAATGATGGGACTGTCTATGACCTCTATGTGCAAATTATGTTGCTGAAGAAATGCCCATCATGTCATTCAGTTACTTGGCTTACTTCCCATGTTATAGTGTTGACATCCTGAGATCATCTTTAATATTCATTTTGTTGTGAAAATTAGATAGCAGCAGAGATTGGCTGAATGAAGACTAAGAAGTAGATACTAGGTCTGTGTGCATTGATGCTGTAACTGAGGAATGTTGCATCTGCTTTAGCTGGTATTACCTGTGCCGTGATTCCGTGAAGATCAGAGCAAAGGGACTCAATTTTTCTTGGCTTCACAAAACATAGCTAAAACGGGGTCCCTCTGTTGTGTGGCCGCTAGGCCACATGGATCTAATGCGACAAGCAGCGAGTGGACTATGGGTCCTCAAGAGCCATATTGGAGAACTAACACAAGCTTCTCACCACCACCCCCAAGATGGGATTATCGCTTCCAATCGGAAGGGAACCAAGGGATACAGTATGGTTCCAATGAAAGCATTCAACTGTTTGGGTCGACATCAACGAACAGCAAAGAAAGCAGGAGTTGGATGAGAGGGGGTTATCACCCAACTCACCAATCTACTTCTGAGGGTGGCGGCCTGTATTGTAGTAGTCCTTCTGACACATCCCTCATCCAACCCTGGACACCTCCACCAACACAAAGACTTAATGTGGATGATTTTGAGACTTCTGCTAAGAGAGGTCTGTATTTCTTGCTTACAGTATTGATCTCTTGTTCTGCCAAAAAAATTGATCCATATCCGTTGATGTGATATACATCGTGTTTGGAAATTGAGATTCAATTCTGGTTTGCAGTTTGTGTTTTACTTATCCTTTAATAGCACCAGTTTAACGGTAATATTAAACAAGTCTTCCAGCAATCTTTTCAAGTGTGTGCTGTAAATTGAGAAGATTGACGAATTGAGTGTTTGATTTCAATGGAGCCAAAGACTAACTATTCTTTGGCTTTGGGTTATTATGGAATAAAGGGAAATGGCTCAAATACTGTCTGCGCTTCTTGTGTTGTGAAGTAGCAGTCAGTCCATGCGTTACTTGAAACAAATTTTATTTTGGGTCATCCGTACGCACTCTCTCTACTCTTCAACGTAGGGGTATGACTTGTGTACATCCGAACTCCCTCCCCTACCCCACCGTATGGTGGCAGCCGAGGCACTGGGATAACTTTGGAATTGCAAAGTGGCTTTCTTGATTGGTAGTATCCACAGTTGAGCTCATTCCCACATGCCACTCTCAGGAATTCAGTTCCATTTAATAAAGTAAAATTGATTTGGCACTTGGTGAATGTTGTTCTTGGGTAAGACACCTATCATATTAGAGAACCCACTACCGGGGGGGGGGGGGTTATATCAGTGTCTTTATTGTGCTGTTACAAGTCTGTGAGTAAATTGTGGTGTGTTCTTGGATAGAAAGGATCTGATGATATTCTTGTACGCCACAATACTTCAAGTTCCGCTTTCAAAATTGTTTGTATAAGTGGAGTCAAGTGCTTCACCGTCATCAGCACTTCACTTTTCTTCTTTTTTCAGATAAGATCTCTCATGATAGCTTGATAATTAACCCTCTAACTTTACTTTTATATACTAACCATCACCCCTGTGATATCTTTTTGTACTTGAGAGTCAGCCCTTCGGTGTCCTTGATAAACATCCTATGTTACTACTGAGAAAGAAAAAAATGTGGTTAAATCGGTTACTAATGTGCTTTGATTTCTGTCAATATTCATCTTGAAACCCCCTTCTTCACTTGCATGAGGAAATTTTGGTTGTATTTAGATACTGATTAGTGCAATTCAACCTTCGAATTGATTATTTCCGAGTTTTTATATTAGTGCATTGTAAGTTGACTGGAGCATCTTCTTACCGCTTCTTTAAACATATAGGTGCAGTATCAGGGCCTTTATACTTCACACCCACAATGGAGGTAACTTCACTACCTTTGCTTCATGTTTGCATCTGCAAAGCTAGGTTTTTTACTTGTAAAATAACCATTTCTCTCCTTGAAGGGTACATCCATGGTGCCAGATGGTAGAGGATCTACTTCATCTCGCTCAGATTGTAGTGAGTTTGAGCATTCTGGGAAGCTACACCTTTCAACTCCTCGCAACTTTCCTAGTCGACGGTCGTTTATGTCTAAACCTATTCATCCTCTATCCTTTCCGGTTCAGCCTCCTATGGTAGAACCTGCGGCTGGTTTAGGTGCTGGGTTCTTAGAGTATGACTCTACCACTCCTCAGAGAGACACCCATCGCCTAAGCAGTGGCAGCAGCAGCATTGATTTGGCCGATATATCTGAGCAATTTGAGGCTGATTATCTTAGTAAATTATCTAATCCCTGTGATGGGATTAAATGTGGAGTATGTGATAGGTTGCTTTCTCAAAGATCACCTTGGAGTTCTAGACGTATAGTTAGAAGTGGAGACATGCCAGTGACAGGAGTCCTCTCCTGCCGCCACGTTTTCCATGCAGAATGCCTGGAACAGACAACTCCAAAGTCACATAGAAGTGATCCTCCTTGTCCCATCTGTGCTAAAGTGGACGGAGAAAATTCCCCTGAGCAGGGTCTCTTTCCCAGGATGCGCAGTAGCCTCCCGAGGCTTAGGGCTTTTAGCGAAGAGGGATCGTCCAGATCTTGGGGCTGTACTCAAGTTGGTGATTGTGTTGAAGGGGCTATACATACTCCTCATAAAGGTAGTATGTTACTCCTGAACCGTAACAAGATCAAGAAAAGCCTCTCTCTAAAGAGTAACACAGGCAAAGATTTCCCGGGCAAACCAAAGAAAACTGGATCATATCCATTGAGCTTTTTTGGTGGGAGATTTGTTGATCATGGAGGTGGCTGCTCTAAGACATCAGCTGGTCCTAGCATGAAGAAGTGACAACCACAAAGGTATTAATTCTTTCCTGTAATTGTGACGTTTTGTCAGTCTGGCAACTGCTTAGATGAATCAGGTAGGAAGGCTAGCCGATGTCTGGAATAGTATTGGTGTGATAACTTGAAACATAGATGTAAAAATATGTAGCTTCTTTAACCTGAACCTTTGAGTCACATTCCGTAGACATATCCCACTTGAGGTTAACAAAATATGCTTATTGGGTATTTGCCGTATTGCATCTGGTTCAGAGATGGTCTTGGCAACTTTCTTGTGCTTATTTTCAAGGCAGTCTAAAATCCTGCTTGCAGCGGTAATTTTCCTTTCCCATATGCATGTCGGTAATAGACACTTTTACAATTATTGTTCTCGTTTTTAGTTTGATGGTCAAGCTGGCTGATTCTGGGACTAAGGCTTTGTCGTTTTTGTTGTTTTTTTGGTCGAATGGACTGTTTTATTTGGGCTATGTAAGCTCGTATCACTTGCGCCCTTCTATGGTCATCCACCCTCTTTTCCGTCGTATTTAAACGTCGTTCTTTCCTGAGATACCCTCTTAGCTAGAGAGGTGACTCGTATGGGACATGTCATGGTAGACAGTATAAGAGGTTAACATGTCGAATGTCTACAGACGTAAATTTGGCTACCCTTACCACGAATGGTCCCTATTTTCGTACTCTCGATTCCGACGGATATCTTACAAAACATCGACATAAAAATGAAAAGAAGCAAACTGTTTAGGAAGTCATAAGTGCTTTCGTTACAATTAAGTTTAGGCGCTTATTATGCCTTAAGCATTAGACATATAGCCTTCATTCTTCATGTGAGAGGTCAATGTCTGAGTTTTGATTGAATATCCATGTCCCCAACTAAGTTTCATGTTGTTAAACATTGTTCGATTTCTTGTCAAAGGTCGATTTCAAACTATTCTATTGATTACTACTAATTTATACCTTTTAGAGTTGTCATGGGCCAATATCGGCCCCTTCGTGGAAGACTAGCTTACAAGTTGGTGGAGTTCCATTCTAAAACCAATTGACAATAAGAGGAGTAACCCACCACCTTATAAATCAGTCATCAGTCCTCTATTTCTCCAATGTGAGATATTATCTCACATCTTACATGTAGGTCGTTGTCACTCCAACAATACTTCCATTATAGCATTCAAATATTGCCACTTTTGCAAGTTTTCAAGTACGACCTAATGATCTTTTTTCTCGTACAACATTGATCCCTAACAAGTGTATTGTTTGCCAATTTATTCTTCCATTATGGCATTCAAATGGCAAATTATATCGATCTCTCGGAGGGACGAGTAGTAGTAAATCCGTAACCTTCAACGAGAACGGTAACCACACTCGTAAGTCGTAAGTGATAAGTCGTACCCCTAACAGCTATTCTCATTGCCGTCTCGGTCATTCACAACTCACATTTACCTCTCAAACATCATTGTATACCCTACAAATCATGTGCAAATGGCAATGCGAAAGAGCGAGCACCAAGCAGTCGCAAACATTGTACTCTGAAGAAGGCCCTAGTTGAAGTTTTGTGGGTGGACAGGACACCCTTCTCTTTCCCATTTAATTTTACTCGTCTTTGGTTAAAACCATTGATGCTATATTTTGGTTTGTGTTTGGGCCCAACTTCGACAAATGTCATTTTCTTCTCCCATGTGCCTCAACAAGATCAAAATGTATTCCAATTGAAAAACATGCCGCTTGATATCGACTATTCGTTTCTGTACCTTCACTAGAGTTAAATTTTTTCTTGGCAGAAAAATTAACTCACTCCAACGTTATAATTAGATCGCGTTAAAGGTAATACGACTTATGAATCGATAACACGAATATGAATTTTGAAAACTCGTGTAGTGATGAAAGAACAGTGTATTGATTGTCTCGTTTCATGTTTTAAATGTCTCACTTGAACTTTTTACACAAAGTAAGCATACTCATGTTGTACGTCTCAAAGTCTCAGTGTGTAAGGTACTACAATATTATTTGGAAATTGATTGTTGAACGTTCGCCTTATAAGAAATTAAGATGTCATATGCATTACGGCAGAAAGTATAAAATAGATTAGTCATGTTGTTTTTAGTTCTTTACATTTGATTTAAAAATCTTTTACTTTCTGCTGAACGTGAATAACCTAAAAATCAGAGGGAATACACCATCTACTTCAAGGTTATAGACTTATAGATCACAAATAAAGGATAAATAGATGGATTTGCCGTTTCCATATAGATGAAGTTGGAAGTTGTCTACTACTCCCTCCGTCACAACTCAAACGCTCCATGTAAAAACCGATCTCATATTGGGAATTGTGTACAGACTACTCGGTTAATCAAAGTTCCAAAAAAATTGCATGCCAAGTTAGAGAAAACTCTAATCTACTTTGCTATATAATTTTTTTTTAAACTTTGATAAACCGATTAGTGTGTCCACTATTCTTAACACACGGATATTTTGGGGATAGGGCATTTGAGCTAAGATGGAGGGTGTACAACATTGCCTTATCTTGCACGTATGCCCCAATAAATGGTTAAAAGGGAGAATATATGGTAGCGTGGTGCTAGAAGTACAAAGTAGCTTATGTAATACTAGTTGCAACTTATCTGAATCTTAACATTATTATCAGGTAGTTAAGGGAGGAGTCCTACACGAAGGAAACCTAGTTTGACTATGCAAAATTGACAATGATCAATTATGTTAACATCAGTTTTATTTTTATTTTCTTTTCCTCTAGTGCTAGATTAAAGCAACAAAAACATCAATTCATAAGATATGAATATCAATTTACATGGATTACTTGTCCAATCCATTTCATAATCGAATAGACCACTTCCTATAACCTCTAACCCTCTAAACATGGATGTTTTTTTATTATTATTATTTTACTACTGTTGCCACAACCAAAATGTTTACATCTCGATTTAGATTAGAAAATGTACTGATTACCAATTGGATTGTGCAACTTACTAATTTTGTAAGTAAGCCTTGATCGAATGGTAGTATAGTTGAAGTTATTACCGATGGTATCAGGCGGACACTCTAGAGGGGGGGTGAATAGAGTGTTTGAGAGAATTTGAGTAAACGACCCGAATCCGACAACTTTTTCGCACTTTATAGATAATAGGCAGGGGAACAATATACGGGAGCAGTGTATGTGTGACTGTTCTCTACACAAAGTAACGATGAGATGAATGCTACACGAAACAGTGTATGTGGAACTGTTCCCTATAATATGGAAATAATGCAGTACGCAGATAACACAGAGATTTACCGTGGTTCGACCTTACCTCAAGGTCTACGTCCACCCTAACCTAATCTTCAATAATCCACTCTCATCAAAAGAGTAATACAAGCACCAATTCACGTTCTTACCACAAGAACTAATTGACGTTCTTACCACAAGAACATCTACCCAAATATCTACCACAGATATTGAGACTCTACCCGCAACACTCTTAAGAAAACTAAGATTACAAAAGAATAGTTATCTCGATAAGCTTCTCGAAAGCCAGGAGAGATACTATAAGCCCTAAATCAAGATGACGCACTAGGAACTTTGTTTGCCTTGATGAAAATTTGTTTAAGCTCAAAACGTTTTAATCTCAAGGTGCGTCCCTAAAACAACGTGATTTGTGTTCTTCTTATAACAGTGGTTATGTCTCAAAAACTGATTAAGAAAAGATATTACAAAAGATAGAGTTTCCAACCTTTGGAAAATATCTATAAAACCAATATGAAAATCTCTTTAAAAGATAATACCCGAACATAGTAAGATATGAGATAATCGTTTTTACCAAAATCATTTTGAGACAAAATCATAATCTTTATAAACGATTTTTTTTCTTGCAAAATCACGTACGAATAAAGATTTGTAAAACTTGAAATGCATTGGAACAGTGTATGGAACAAAGGCTATGAGCTAGTCTGTGACTCTGTTCCATGCTCTGTTCCCACCTTTGTTTTCTTAAGGCAAAGTTAGTTCCGTGCATCAACCAAGATTAGTACAAGAGATCTATACTCGACAACTAGATAATCTTGACGTCTCTTGTAGTTGCACCATACTTGTAGTTGTTCCATTGAAACTCAACTCACCATCGTCGGTCAAACCTGTTCTTATAAAGAACTCAACAACTTAACAAGTGTTAGATCATGAGGTTAGTTCCATAAGCGCAATGACCTAAACTACTAACCTTAATCATGCAACAATATTTGTTATCATCAAAACCGGAAACCCAACAATTACCAAAAGATAGGTGTAACTACTAATGATAAAGTATCAATACCACTGGTCTAAAGTCAGGCTCAGTCTAGTGAAGGGGTTGTTCCGCCAAAAAATGAAGGTTATGAGTTCAACTTCTAGCGATAAACCTTGTTTTCTTGAGTTGTAAATGCAGATCAGAATGTAATACGGAGTACTCCATATAATATACGCGTGGAATATGGAGAACTACCAGTCTACCACATACTCGTAGTATGCAAATCAGGCGGGCATTGTTGAAAGATCGCAATCTCAATATGTAGTGACTGGTGAGGTCACTGAGGTGTGCTATGCAACAGTATCTAATGAGAGAGCTTGAGATGTGGGTTCAATAAATTGTTAAAGCGTAAGCTGAAAGCTCCGCTTTACATGCGCAACTCCAACAAATCCCCATGTAATTTCAATTTTGTGGTCTTTAAATTTAACCATGTTAGCTCCATGTGAATGTAGGGCCCCGTCTACAAAAATGCCTCTCCCCTCCCTAGCTCAATATTCCCCTTCGCGTAGTATATTTCGATTGTGATAATATATTCATATCTCCGTGAAATTTGACTCAGAAACAAGAAATGCGAGGTTTTATGTGACGATAATAGAATATATTAATGTAAAATAATATCGTGTTATTTCAAATCTATGACTAATAATTTGATTTTTAAGATGGTTATGCGAAAGAACGGTTTCACCGAGTAGCTCAAAATGACCATGGGTTTTGAGCATAGATCACGACATTGTGCCTTTATACTTTTATAGCTATTTATACATGTAATAATTCAATCCAATGATTAATACTAATATAACTGAAGTTTAATGTCGGGATTACACAAATGCATCCAAATTGAAGCAACAAAACAAAGTAATGGCCATAAAAAAAAAAATGTAATGGAAACCTCGTTAGGAGAGTGGTCTAAACTTTCCTAGTATTGGCACATTAGCATTCGATTTGAAAAAATGGAAGGAAAAGTTTGGCTTTTATTTTAGAACAGGAAATTATATAGCTTTTTTCATGAAACATGGTCCAATATATAATCTCTTTGCTTATGATTTTATGAATTATGATGTTGGCATTTGATTCATTATGTTGCATTTTCATCGTCACTTTATTCCAGTGGGAAGTTTTCTTTCTAGTCATATATTTGTCATTATAGGTCATGCTTAGCACACTGTATACGTTATACTCGTATGTAGTATATACAATTATAGATATTGCGGTGAAAATATGTTGAGGCGGTTTTTGTAAGAGATAATACACATACATTAAATTCGTTAACTATAGTCTACGGACTACGGTGCATAGACTCCCCTAAACTTGCTTTTACGTACAGTCATTGCATGAAAGCAAATATCGTTCTTATATACTTTCGGCTCAGAGTTTGTCGTTATTTATTTGAAATTTCATCACCCAATTTACCTGTAATAAACCCCCTTTCACCAATACACTGAGCGTAGGGACTAACCGGGGTTGTCAATTCTCATATGCTCTTTTCGATTGCATAAACACCATCCAATTGCACGCTAGAGCAATTTAATTCCTTGAGTCCCATATTTTCAACACGAGCTCTGATACCATGTTAAATCACAATTGGGCTTGCTCCGCACCCCTACGGAGGGGATAGAGTCAACTTCATAAATTTTTAGGACGTTTTTATACTAAAACCATTTTATTTGGCAACATGAATACTATCTAGTTGGTTTATATACTAATCAACTATCTTCTCTTTCTTAAATATTGGACACTTATATGTGGAGCCCACTTTAAGCCGGGTGCTCTATTTCGAAACCCGGGCTATTTCTCATCAGTCATCACCCCTGTCTAGCAACTCCAAGTGTCGGTCATTGAAGCTAAGGCCATCTGGTTGGGAATTAAATCACGGTCAACTGCATGGAAGAAAAAAGAGTGAGCTATAAGCTGCAGTTCAGAAGTGAGAGTGAGTGGTTAATTTAGGACAGTGAATCTCGTGAAACAGTGAAAGATGTGAAGAAACACAAAAGTGCACCAAATCTTGTAAAAGGCAGCGACACATGTTGACGCTCCAGATTTCAGAGTGCCATGATTCATGCTGCCCAATTCAACACCGAAAAAAAGCAGACGATTCTTCTGCCTCGTCATTTGCTTGCTTTTACTACTCTAGGATCTGCCCAACCACACTCCCCCTCACAGTCACAGGTGGTTATTGGCCGTTAAACCTTTACAGTGGATCTTCTGTCGTACTTTATGACTTATTTCATGTGGCACGCTAATGGAAAATAAGGATTTCACGATTTTAATCGTGAACGAGATGTCAGATGTCATCGATTTCTAAATGCATTATCAAACGTAAAGGATATGTGGGTGGGCAAGAACTCAAATTGGTATTCTGAATAAATTCTCCGTATGATTTTAGATTATTTTTCGTAAGACCTTTGTGAGTGTCCTTTTATAAAATAAAATAAGTGCTAGCTAGTATTTTTTTTTTCCCAGAAGAAAAACTCTCATCGAAAAAGAAAATCAGAACAATATAACCGAAAATGATAAAACAAAAGAAGTAAATAACACGTACTCCGTACACCCATAAACTCCAAATTTATATTCTCAACACAATTACTAGCACAATCTTCCTCTCCCCATGCCATTTGACTAATCGTCAAACAAATTTCTCAAGAGTTGCACTTAAAAAATTTGCAACCTGAATAATCATCACAAGTACACATTGGGAAACCAACGAACTTTACACCATATCCTTACACTAGATATATAATAACCTTGGTTAAACTTAAAAAACTACATATTCCATCCAACTTAAAGAACTTTTCCTTGTTTCATTTTATAGTTTTGAGGTGTCATGTTGGAGTCTATTTTTAGACCAAATAAATAGTTCACTTGCTCTAAAAATTAGTAAATATTATATCATATTATGCATTGCATTCTACCAACTCTACTTAATTATAAGGCAAACGAATTTTTCATTAGGTTTAAAACTAATACTTAGCAACTAAATTTTTTTTTTTTTTTATTTGAATCGGATGGATGGAGTAAGTCATAAGTCTTTCTTCTGACTAGCACAATCTCCCGCGCGTTTGACCACATAATTTTATCAACCACTTGTAGTAAATCTGTTACTATCGCGCGCCAAATCATACAAACCTGCGTAACAACCTTAAATCTCCGAGATTTCCGTTCCTATAATTTCGCTAAAATCTTTTCATCAGTATCACTTACACATTATTTTATTCATCTAATCAACTTCTATTAAGCCGGCAGCTGCACTAACCAAATAACTTCTCTTTAGAGAGACTGATATGACCGAGTTTGATTTAAAATTCGGGTTAAGTAATTTGGGTCGGATATTCAGGTGTAGATCAGTTATGCCAAGTCTAATGTAGGATACTAAAAATCGCGAGAAAAGAAAAGTTAATAATTTAAAAGAGCCTAATTGTACTTTGTATATTTGCCTACAGCTGTAAGATTTTTGTTACAGTGACACAGTTACATAAGACTGTTTACCTCAACTGAGATGAAAGATGGAGTAGTCACATGTGTTGTCGTTCCTATAGCATGCCACCTCAGCCTCTTATTCTGATTCCAGACTTTACACCATAGAAATTATATTTAAATCGTGATGTCATAAATTTGATGCTCATTGGGCCATAATTAATAAAATTAATTAAAGAGGGACGGAGCTTAATTGCTTTACTTTTTGCTCAATTATGAGTAATTAATGGTTTAAAATAATTATCGTACAAAAGATGGTCTGATACTATCGTTTTTGTTCCGGTGTAGCTTTAATTAGCCTGATTAACGGACAAGCTACATGAAGAGAGGCTTAGAGACTCTATATTAGTGGTCGTTTGGTTGCCTCTCAAAATTATGAGGATTCACAATTTCCATGAATTAATTTTTTTTTAGTTGTTTGGTTGCCTAAAATCATGGGAATTGAGAAATCATGTGAATTTCAAATTCCTATAAAATGAAGGAATTTGCTAACCTAGCCCCCCTTGATAATTGACAATTCCTACATGCAACCAAACAATTTTGAGAAATTTATGTGAATTTCTACAACGTGGAAAGTGGAACTTCATGTGCATTTTGAATTCCCGTATGCAACCAAACGACCACTAGTTGAGTTATAGGTGTGTTAACATACTACTCATATAAGTACGCAATTATATACAAGTGTCCATTCAAATGACACGTAAATGTGCATGCGAGTAAAATAGAATTGGCTTAGCTCTTGATCCTCGAAGAACTAAATTCATCCCAACAATAGCTAAGCATTGCTGCTTTTACGAAAATTGGCTTTAATTAGGGATAAAATCCAATTGCAATAGTGAATATCCTATATCTCAAAAAGTAAGAACGGGATGTAATTACATATAGTGGTGAAGTATTAATTAGAGACGGCGAAAATTGGTAATACCTACCTGTCCTTGTAAGGACCTAAATAGAACACGAATAATTTCTTGGTATCTCTAATTATCCCGAATTTTTCTTAGACAATGAAATGCTTGGATGAATTAAACTAACTACATACCACATTTCGTGGTACCATGTACTAGTAATACTATTTTTGTGCTTCATTTCTATGCGAAAGCAATAAATAGGAGAGAAATAATGGGGGGAAAAAAATAGAGATTAAATTCTTTTGCAATAGGGAAATATGGGATTTATTATGGTCAAATTTCTGTTCTGCATTTAAAGTATTTTCACCAGACAAAGAAATAAGTAATAAATTCTTGTTTTCCCCTGGGCCAGTGCTGTGTTTAATTAAGGTTAGTTTGAACATTCTCATACAGAGCATGGAGAAGAGAGGCAAAGGAGCACTACATTTGTCAGTTGCAAATGCTGAACATAAATCTGTTCGTTTGTCGGGGATGCCGGATACGTTACATTTTTGCTGGTGAAACTTCTTAAATGATCACCTCTTCTCAACCTCCAAACGACGTTGAAATTTCTTTAAAAATACAAAAGAAATTACTAGTACCATTGTAAAGGTTTCCGCTATAACGGGGTTTAATTTGGATATACTCGTATCGCATTTTGATATCAAGGTTGGTTTAATAGTTTGAAAAACTGCATCGTGTGAGTTGGAGATGTGAATTGTAGGTTAGTTGTAAATGATCCAATAATTAGAAAATGGAGTTGAATGTTATATGTGTTTAAATTTAGACGTGAGTATTAAAGTTAGAAATTTAGTAGTTTAGTACCACTTAAAGTCGATAAACTTGAAATGACTCGAAAAAGCTAACACCATACCAAAAGAAGAGCCGAACACAGACAAACCAACCCGATTGTATAATGGCTAACCATCACGTGATAAAACTCGATGACACATGAGACATGACTGACTAACTTATAATTATGAAATTACGAAATATAACCTGAAAATCAAATATTTAATTGACGGTCCTCAAAGTATATTTTTTAACTCAAAACTCGAATTAAATCTATACTCCGTATGTCTATAGACTATAGTATATGTCTCTTGATAAACCGACTCAAACCCGACTCGATCAAAGGCAAAACCAACAGAGATAGAGTAGCGGGGATATGGGAAAAGCAAAGGAGAGAAAAGGGGACGAAAAGTGGGAAAAGATTAATTGCGGCAAATGGTCGTTGGAGTGCTGCGCCTGCATGTGCCCTTGGCAGTTACTACTCATTTCTTAACCTCACGAGTGAGCGCCACCTCTCTCACTCTCTCTCCTCAGCTTGCTAAATTAAACCACTTAAATTTACTGTAATGTCCCTACTTTACCTTTTTAATGCCTTTAAAACCACACGCTTTCTTCCCTACAAACCACTTCACCATGCATACTCACTACTCAGTCACTGCTGAGTACTGACTTACTCTACTCAGTGGCTGTAAGAAACATTTTGACCACTTTTTCTTGTTCAAATATGCTTACCGCCTAAATTTCACGCACCCAGCTGTAATTAATCTCACTAGGTTAAGTTTTTAGATTAATTGAACTAGAAACCTGATTTAAGATGACAAAAGTAGAAATGATAAGTTAATAGATGATTATTTATGCGAGTCGAGATCTCTATAAGTAGATGAAATAACACGCGCAAGTCAACCTCTTTCACAAAAACTATTTAATTGATCTTCGTAGTTTAACATTAAACTTTGTGATGCATTGAATGAAAAAAAAAAAAAAAAAAGACCTAGCTTGGAGTATACTCCCTCCTGTTCCTTTTTCCCCTCACTTTCGAAACAACTTTTGAGTTGCTATGCTCAGAAAGTTAGAACTACTTTTAAATCAAATGACGGTTCTGTTTACCTTAAAACAATCAAGCGGAGCGGAGTTGATAGAGTGAAATGCAAAATAGAATATATACTACTTTTTACACTAAATGAACGGTTCATTTGGTATAAAAGTTGCTCCCAAGTTCCAACATGAGTAGTCAAAGACTGCTTTCAAATATGAGAAAAACAGTGAACAAGAAAGTATACTATAGACTAATACGGATGACTAATCTAACCACCAAAGTTAGCATTTCAACTTTGAGATTCATATATAATCAAATTCTCGATACTACGACTAGTTACATGAGTTAATCCACCGTACCAATATTTTTACCGTTGTATATTTAACACGAACACGAATTATCATCGGCTTGACCCTGTTGTGGTACTAGTAGTAGATATGGTCCCATCATGACCCCAATTTGCGCATGTCACAACTTATGTAGTATTTCTCTCTTGTGAGTTGTGACTTACGCTACGTAGGGTGACCCTACAACCCAACCTTGGAGTCTATTTATTCCCCCCTTCCTCCCTCCCCATTCTCCTCAAACTCAACTTCCTCATTTCCACACTTTCTTCACTTATTGTTTTGGAGGGGAAGAGTCCACATTTATTTTCTCCTACAAAATGTAAATATTCCTTCCTTCTTTCTCACTACTCTTTTTATATAACCAAATAAAAACAACATGATTTCCAAATGTGGTAACTTGATTAATTGTAACTTTATTTTTAATTAATTTGCTTTGTAAATATTGCAGGAAAATGGCATTGCATGGAATTTTCTTAGTGGGTTTTCTCGCATTGTTCTCGTTTGCTGATGCTTACGGCCGCGGTGGTGGCGGAGGTTGGGTTAATGCTCACGCTACTTTTTACGGCGGCGGTGATGCCTCTGGCACCATGGGTAATTTTCTCACGTTTCACCTCTTTTTTTTTACTCTTGTTGCATGAAAGAGTCACCTGTAACTGTTAGGCTGTACAGTAAGTCTGTACGTAACTAACCAACTAACTAATAACCACTTTTGCCCAACTGTAAGTGAAATGGTAATAATTAGTCGAACCATGGCTAATTTCGTAATTTTAAGTACTTACCTAAATTTAACTTAATTAACCACTTATAATATAATATTATTTAAAGCACGTACCTATCATTTACTCGTTATTTTTATAATTAATTAGCTCGTTATAAGCGGGAGCCTTTTATCGCAATTATATTATGTACGTATAAGTAAAAAAAATTGGTTAGTGATGTGTTTGGGTAAAAATATATATATAGGTGGAGCATGTGGATATGGGAACCTGTATAGTGAAGGATACGGTACAAACACAGCAGCGTTAAGCACAGCAATGTTTAACAACGGGTTATCATGCGGGTCATGCTACGAGATCCGGTGCGCTAGCGACCCGAAATGGTGTCTACCCGGGTCAATTGTGGTGACTGCCACTAATTTCTGCCCACCAAACAATGCCTTGCCAAACAATGCTGGAGGCTGGTGTAACCCTCCTCAACATCACTTTGATCTCTCTCAACCCGTATTCCAACACATTGCGCAATACCGTGCTGGAATCGTCCCTGTTGCTTACCGAAGGTAATCAATTTTCCGTAAATATAAAACCGTCTTACTTTAACTTATTCTTTTTTTTTTCTTGTTATTATTGATGTTACTGATTTTTTTGCTAGTGGTTGGTGTGGGTCGTCATGTCACATGTGGCATTGTATTGTATTGTGTGTACTTTTTGTAGTACAAATGAGGATGAGCTTTTTCGAAGTTTGAGACTAATTTTAATTTTTTTTAATGTTATGGTGCTCTAATTCTCCATTAGTAATGTTTATATTTAGTTTTAATTAGCAAGAAAAGGTTGATTTGATTGTGCCATTGTACCAATTTATTGAAGTTAGTTGGTTAGTAAAGACTAAAGTAGCCCTTTGGAAGATTAATGAGATTTTTGTGTGATAATTATATGCATGAACACATTTCTTATCCCCATTGACTCATAAAATGTTTATAGAATGCACAAGTCTCCATCAGTCGATATATTTGCTACCGAAATTCACTATCATGGTCGATTTTTTACACTCCTTTTTGCGAAACAAGTACGGATAATTTTGTGTTCGCATGTGACGATGTTTGGGTGGATGTTAAATCACAATTGATTTATTTTTGTTGAAAGGGATGTATTAAGGAAATAAGGGTGAAGGTGCATTTTTTTTATTTTTTTTTACCGTGGATGGTGAAAAATTAACTCTTTTTTTATGGTTAAATTTGTTTTGTAGGGTATCTTGTAGAAGAAGGGGAGGAATAAGGTTCACAATCAACGGACACTCATACTTCAACTTGGTTTTGATCACCAACGTTGGCGGCGCCGGGGACGTGCACGGAGTTGCTATCAAAGGTTCAAGAACAAGGTGGCAGGCAATGTCAAGGAACTGGGGGCAAAATTGGCAAAGCAACTCTTATCTCAACGGGCAGGCTCTCTCTTTTAAGGTCACCACTAGTGATGGCCGTTCTGTTGTGTCCTTCAATGCTGCCCCTCGTTCCTGGTCCTTCGGGCAGACCTTCAGTGGTGCCCAATTCCGCTGAAAATGACCTTTATGCCCTTTTACTACTTATATATGGAGTATTAATATTACTATATGGTGAATCTGGTTAGTATATATAGTTACTTTTAGGGGGGTGAATTGGGAAAAGAGGCTTATTTTAGAGGCTTCTTTATTTCTTGTACCCTTGCTTTTTTTGGGGTACCCTTAAATTGTGAGAGGGGAGTACCTAGTTTGTTTTAACTGTTTTGAGTGTGAAATTTTACCTCTTTTCTGTTGTAAGGCAGAAAGGGGGAGGGTAAGAATTTGGCAGAGGTGAAAAATTACCACCCGCCTAATAGTAGTAGTATTTAGCATCTTGTTTTTAATAGTTTGCTAGTACTATTTTAAGTAGGTAAGGATATGATGCTCTACTATATTTGGATTAGAAGCATAATCAAGCTATATATGTAAGTACGTTTGTGTAAGGTGTGGTTATGGAGTATGATTGCAAATTGTAAACTCCCCCTATTTTCAATGCTAATGAGAAGTTATCTTGCTTATATGTTGTAAATTTGTCCGACTTTAGATCACGCCTAATAAGTTCACATCAATTCAGTTATTTTCAACATTTTAAAATTTCATTTCAAATAAGTTTCAATTTCGATTCATTTCAATTCATGCATCAAAGATGATCTCGCTTGTATGTTGTAAATTTGTTCGAGTTTCGTTCATGCGAAGTGAATTCAACATTCTTCAATTTTGATTCATTTCAACATTCTTCAATTCTGATACATTTCAACATTCTTCAATTTGGATTCATTTATGTTCATGCATCGAATATGATCAATACTCGGATTCCTACTCATTTCAGTTCATGCATCGAACATGACCGACAGTCGAATATCTAGTCGCTCACTAAGACCCCGTATGTAAGTTTATCACATGATAGAGCTTCTATATTAATTAGCACAAACACATGAGTTCATGTGGTCTTTATTTATGACATTACACACTAAAACAGCAATTGACAAAGTATGAAATTTTAGGTTGGTGCAAAAAGCATTAGACCAATTAATTGTACCCTAAAAGTAGCAATACATGATATATTGGGCCACAAAACAAACCCACTTAAACACTGTGTATGTTCTAAGGCAAGACAACCATTTGTGCTACGTAACATGCAACTCCTAACTTTGCTATTGTCCCTTAATTTGTCGGTGTTTGTACTGAAAAAGACTGCATTTAATCTTCAGTGTCCTTTGTGTATTTTTCTTCTTGCCCGAACTGTCGACAACAACCCTTCTCCATATCTAATGCTTTAATGACACAATCTTTTTTCATGATTTTATCTTTTGTGGTTTAGTTGAAGTTTCCCGTTATTAGCGAACCATCTAGTGATATTCTTAAACCGGCTTTCGACACTCACGCATTGCAAGATTTCTTACATTTGTTGTCGCCTTAATTTTAGTTTAACGAGTTTGTGACTTTGTGAGAATGGAGCACCATTTTGGTGTATCAATATGTAGTGTAAAAATTAAAGTCAAATATGTAGCGTAAAACTACTCCATATAACCATTCCTTCATTCTTCTACTCCCTCCGTTTCTTTTGTTTCTTTACGTTTCGTTTGAATATGTGAGAGGAATTCAAACGAAACGTAAAGAAACAAAAGAAACGGAGGGGGTAATTTGTTAACGTTTGGGTAACCCTAAAGCTCGTGTTGTAATTGTAGAGTTACCATACTATGAGAACACGAAACACCCTATATAGTACTCTAGTCGCTTTCGGTATCTCATACAAACCAAGTAATGGCAAGTATCCAATGTTAAAATGAAGGAATGGCATACTATCACCCAAGGCCCAAGTGATCATAACTAGTTTTTGGTCTATTCTCTTTGAATGGTCCGCTTGAAACTTAGGGTTTATGGTGGCCTAGTGGACATATGCCATATCTTATCAACTTATCATCATCATCATTTTCAGATTCTTTTTTCATCATCTTCTTTCAATTCCTTTGCTTTGGAGCTTGGTTGTGGAAAAAGAGTATTTTTTTTTTGAAAGCAAAAAGAGTAGTCTATTGGGATAAGTTTTGAATTTTAGTCATTTATTACAAATTTATGTCGCTATAATAACTTCTTGATAAGTAATTTAATTTAGTGGTTAATAGTATGACAATGTTTTATATGAGACAGTTACTGTGAGACCACTTTACTTGATCAATACGTTATCAGTTTAACAATATTAGTGGCTTTTGTATTGCTTTTAGTAATGGTTTAGTGTACAACTATTCACATTGGTTGTGATTTAAACGAGTCACTAAAAGAAATATAATGGTCACTAAAATTGTAAATGAGGCCATTATGAAGCGAATATGATGGTCTCACAATAAGACCGTCTCATACAAGACTTACTATTTAATTTTCTTTTTTTAATTTGTACCCCTTTGATTTCATTGAGCCATTTACATACGGCTTCAAATAAGTGAAAGAATTCAACAAGAAGAAACAAAAACGTGATATTTTCATTTTAATTGGAGTGAGTATTTATCGATGAGTTTTTCCAAAGGCAATAAACGTGACATGACATTGCAATTTGGTTTTCTCTCCAATTTTTGCAACTCCAACAAAAGACTAGACTTATTTGACTCTCGTTACATTTCTCAAAGTGAAGATAATCAAGCTTATACCAATTCGGTAATTTGGCCCTCGCAAAGACGTCCTCGTATATTGTATCATGGGCTTCAAAGCCTTATAGTTTTTGGGTTGACCCTATTTGGGCTTCACAGACCGGGCCCCATTTACGAGGGGATTACAACTAACAAGTGACTCATCCTAACGGCTATACCTCCATCGTCCAGTCCTACTGATTTCCGATCAAATTCAGAGGTAAGATAACTCACTCGTGTCCCGTGATTATATTATTGGTTTGAATATGCGAGAGGAATTTCGACTAAACATAATTAGCTTCTTCATTAAGTTTGTGTATATAGTGTGCTAAATTAGAGTGGGATTTTTCTAATTATTGTCACTGGTTGGTTAATGCTATTCTGAGAGATGAAATGAATTATGATTATATCAAGATAATGTTGGTGACCCTTTTTTCCGATTGTTGATTTGAAAAAGTTTGATTGTTTCATAGTTTGAGTGGTGTAAATGTTGGAGATGTTGTTTAATTTGCGATATTTGGTGGGAATTTGTTTCAATAGGGGTAAGACTTGCGTACATCAGAGTATCAGACCCTCCCTTATCCCGCCTTATGGCGGACGCCTTTAAGGCGCTGGGGCAAAGATGTTGTTGTCGGTGGTGGGAATTTGGAAATTGGATTTCTGATTGGTTACCGGGACTATATACTTTTGTGTTGTTGGGTGTTTGATGTAATATATGGGTTTAATTTTGCGAAATTCCTGAAGAAAATAGAAAATCTGATTAGTGGCAAAGACTATATACTTGATGTTCATAGATGCTAAATTTGCGAAACCCCTAGAAGAATGTAGAATTTCTGATGAATGCCCGAGAGGGTATAGTTTGCATTAGGGTGTTGATATGATGACAGATGTTGTTTGGTTTGCAAAAAAACCCGAAAGAGCTTGAAAGTTATGGTACTCTTAGTTGAGCCAAGATGTGTGTGCTAAGTTTTCTTATACACTGTAGAAGGTAGAAATGACTGATACTGTGGTCTCATATTCTTGGAGTATGTTTTCGCGGAAATTGGTGTAACGGCCTATACTCTTGATGGAATGTATACGGAGTTTGTTGAGGTGATGATGAAGCATTTCTTATTGACAGATTTTAGATGGCAACAACAGTGCTGCTGGCTCCTTGTAGTTGTACCAATGTATCACAATCGACAGAAGCGTGGAAACAAAGAAGACCAAGAATACAACATTTACCTCGAACCATCTCTCTAAAATCTCACCTTGCTTTCTCTTCTTCTTCTTCTTCACCTATGTATTATTCTTGTGAATCTCGTCATCTGCCATGTGGATTACCACCTTCTCTGCCACACCGTCCAAGTCATCACATTGTGGCTTGTATCTCCTCCTCAACTTCGCCCCAATCTACTTTCGTCAATTCCACAAAGCTCTACATTAGTGGTAAGTGGTTTATCTTCCTGATTTGGGTTGTCTGTTTATTTGTTACAGAGATTTGGACTTGTGGCTTATCTGTCTCCTTTCGTTGCCTGTGTTGGTCGGTAGTTGTTTAAACTGAATTCAGGAGTATGGCAGCAACTGAATTGAATTGGAGACACCTCAGCAACTATGTAACTTTAATTCAGAAGGAACATCATAAGACATTGTAATCATTGCAGCAATCATGGTTAGGGGATTACATAGAAAACAGCCGACTATGTTGCAGAATCGTGATAGGAAACTCCTTAAAACATCCAGCAGGCTTAGAAAAGCCGACTAACTAATTTTTGGGAATGAAATCCATTAGACATTACAATAATTGGCCATAGGAAAGGCCTTGATTGCATGCCACTGATTACATAGCATGTTGGAAGACAATTGAATAGAAATAAAGGATTTTGCCAAGGCTATGCAAGATTTTTTTACTTGGGCCAATGTGTTGGGAGTTTTTCTCAGCAATAGGTTTTGAAATCCTTGGTTTTGTGTTGGGGCGAAAACATGCATTTGACTTTGATCTCTTTTCTAATTTGATATATGGTCTCCAGTTATAGTTACTGAAAGATACTGTGGCTGGCTAATCTAGGCTACTGCATGCAGGTCTTTCATTTCGAACCACAAAGGAAAGTTTGCGAAATGCTTTTGAACCATTTGGCCAACTTGAAGAAGGTGGATACACAGATATGGGCAATTTACCTATTTTAATATGCAGCATTTTGGCTGTCATCTGTTAGTGACTCCAATCTTATCCCCAAGCCTTGTTTACTATGCTTTTTGCAGTTAACCTCGTGATGGATAAAATAGCAAACAGACCCAGGGGCTTTGCTTTTATTTCCTATGCAACTGAAGAGGAGTCTACAAAAGCTATCGAAGGAATGCACGGAAAGGTACCTTCTTATATAACTTACACTAATACAAACTTACAGGATAATTGGCCAGTTCCCAAGTTCATATTTGTAAGGTGTTTTCGCTGATTGGTTTTGGGCTTTGGCACCTTCTTGAGAGGGGAATGGCCAAAAGTACCTTTGTCATTTGATCCTATCTGATTTCCTTACTATTGGTTTGGTATTGTTGCAATGCCATATTGAGTTGTAGAGACACACCATTCCCTTTTCGGATTGCTTATGGTTTTCTAATTAACCTCCTCGTTTTGATATCTCTTTAACGAACTCTGTAGACTGTAGGCTTTGCTTTTATCAACTGTACTGTCCTCCTTTGGCTTGTATCTTTAATCTTTCTAGAATTTTGCTCTGTCCACCCATCAGACCACCTGATATCCATCCCCTGATCCCCACAGATAACTTTGCTTCCTCAGACTGTCCCGTTTTACTTTTGAGAAGCCTGAAAAGCTGTTATTGGCCAAGCATGAAAAATCGTCTGTTGGGAACTAGGTGATGAAACTTAGAATCTAGACAGCTTCTGATCTTTAAGCTTATGACACTACTGTAGATTATAACACTGGCATGATTATAGTCTGCAGGAAAGAGTAGCTATTCTGCCTCAATTCGCCTGTTTATAATTGTGTATGAAAGAGCAGCTATTCTGCCTCAATTTGCCTGTTTTCATTCCGATGGGAAGCCATGGCTCTTGTGTCTTTCATCTGTCAGGAATGATCAATTTAACGAGCAAAACACTGAATTTTACATCTGTCACTTTCAGTTTCTTGATGGGAGGGTGATCTTCGTTGAAGTGGCAAAACCAAGGCCTGAGGTCCGCAAGAACAGTCAGATGCCAAGAGGATCACAACGCTAAGTAATGCGGTTATCAGTCATGCAGGTGAATTTCACTGCTTAGATTCAGGGAGATCAGATATGCAGCAGCCGCCTGTTTTGTTACAAGCAATGTAATGAAAGCATTTTCTACCAGAACACCAAACAGAGCATTTCTGATGGAAGGAATAACAATCAGGAGGAATCGGAGAACTACTACTGTGTATCAGTGTATGAAGAGTTGTATACAAATGAGGTATTTCATTGTTATGTAGCTGTCATGTGTTGTATGCAATAATTGCGACAATCAGATGTTACGAATTGGTTCTTCTGTAAACTCACAATCCATCTGATCTATTAAAAAATGTTTCATACAATCTTCAAGATTTCTTTATTGACTTGTTGTTACAATGGAATGTGATGGACATGGCGTCACTGCATACGAGAGCAGAAACCTGGTCATCCCAAAGAAACACAGTAGTCAGGTAATGCAACTTTAAATTTTTTGAGTAGTTTGAAACTTATACATCAGCAGAGTGTTGCACTGTCACTATTCTCACTATTACCTTGGATTCTTTCATAATAATGAGAAGATGCTTTCGTTGATTTAACCAGAATATCTTAATGAAATGGCTCTAATGCAGTCTTTTTTAATATTATCGGTATGTGTTTAAGCATTAGACCTTTCATCAGTTCACAGTTCACTGATAATGAGCTACTCATCCCAACAGTTTCGATTCGAGGTAAGCAGTACAAGGCTAAGTGCAATGTTTACAAATTCTAGTCCAATAAACAAAATTAAAGTTTAAGAAACTAATTAGTACTTGACCAATTAGATTATTTAAGCAGAACAGCAAAGATAAAAGCTAAACAGCTCAACAACTCTTTGCTATATAAATTGACAGTTTGTGTAGGAATTAGAAGTAGCAACGTATTGTTTTCCTACCAAAAAAAATAAAAAATGGAGTTGGAGAACAAGTATAGGTCATTTATATATGGAGAAGGTGAGAAGAATACAACATGGGTGCATGGTGGTCCTCCTAACTTTGATGTTGTTGACGAGCTTTTTGAAGAAGGCAGGACTCAGGTTTCATTCTTACTTACGCTTACTTCTTTACTCGTCTCGAGTTTGGTTTGAGCCTGACAGTAGATATCAGTCTGGAGAGCTCACACTTACATACCCTTCTGTTTTGTGATTGCTAGGTATGGTTACCGGGTTCCCTAGAAGAGAAAGTGCAGAGACTTGTTAAGACAATGGAGATGGAATTATTCCACAAGGCAGATCCTAAAGATTATAAAGCAATTGATGCATCAAGGTTTACTTTTGTGGTTAATGGTAAACTTATCTTACTCCTGACTTTTCTAACATATACTAGTATTATGCTCTTGTTTGTGTTCACTTGTTACTTGTGCTATTACAAACTTGTGTTTGCTGTAAAACTAAATTTTAACGCGCACTGTACATTTAAAGTACAGTGTATGGTCTCACCATAAGGTTATGATTAGCGAGCTGAAAAAGTATGTTAAAATGGCCTCATCATGATTTTTTTTAAGGGTTCATCATTAACCTAGTGTTAGAAGTTCTGATATTATATTTTATCATATGAACTCAAATACTGATTTTCATTTCTGCTCAATTTGATTGTATATGATCCTTGATGTGAAGGGAGAAAGGCTCTAACACCGGCGGAAGTACGCAAACTTGGAGGTGGATACAATGGATTCCTACAGACGTCCCTGCCTGAGGAGATGCGTTTGTATGACCCAGCAAAGGAGACAATGGAGTCGGCTCATAAGATCTTTACGACGACATTTCCTCGAGGATTCGCCTTTGAGGTCCTACAGGTCTACTCTGGTCCTCCTGTGATCGCGTACAAGTTCAGGCATTGGGCGTATATGGAAGGTCCATTCAAAGGGTATCGTCCAACAGGAGAGCTGGTGGAGTTTTTCGGAGTGGCTATCTTTGAGGTGAGCTACAAAATCTATATATGTCAGGAAATGCATTTGGATAAATTGAATTGCTACCCACCTATTGTAGATAAAAAAAAAAATTATGGCTTACACTAAATGACAATGCTCGTGTTATAGGTGGACGAGCAGATGAGGGTCATCAAAGTCGAGTTCTTTTATGATCGGGGTGAGCTGCTTGGTTCTCTCATGAAGGGTGGCAGGGACGATTCTTGCTCTTCAGTTGACATTCAGGTGGCCGGCTGCCCTTTTCTAGGGAATGCAGGAACGAAAAACTGAATACAAGTGACATTTCGTAACTATTGGAGGATATAAGATCACGGGATACTATTGACAGACGATGTCACTGGTTTAGTTAAGTAAGTTCCGAATATATCAATGTAGTAAAAAGTACGCAACAATAGTGTGTGACAAGCAAATGTTATAAATTGCTTCTATAAACTTACAATAATCCCCCTGATCTATTGAAAATGTTTCGTAAAATGTTTTGACTTATCTTTGTTACGACTTACGATAGAATGTGATGGCGTCACTGCATACGAGAGAATGCACTTGTGATCATATAATGTAATTGTAATCATATAGACCGACGTATGGTCGTGGTTTTATGAACATGTGATCAGATAATGTAATTGTATAGTTTTGTGTACAACAAAGGACAAAAGCTATGAAACTTATGTTATACATCATCTCTTGGAATCTTTCACAACACAAGACGCTCTTGTTTGTTTAAACCACAATCTCTCAATCAGATTGAAATTGCCGCGAGATTTCTTAATGTTCTCAATCAATATGTGTTTAAGCATTAGACTTTTCATAATTATCGCCAATTTGGCTACTCGTCCCAACATTTCTAATGTACTGTTGATCGAAGAAAAAAAGTAACACTCTAAATTTTAAACCTTTGGATCGGAGAGAGTCTACTGTACTCACTTCTTCCCAGCTCAAACGCCTCATGTAAAAAACGATATCATATTGGGAAGGGTGTATGCACTACTCGGATAATCAAACTTCCGAAAAAATTGCATGGCAAGTTAGAGAAAATTCTAATCTAATTCGCTATATATTTTTTTTGAAACTTTTATAAACCGATAGGATGTACACCCTTCTCAACACGGAGGGTATTTTAAGGATGAGGCATTTGAGTTGGGATAGAGGGTGTATACAATAACAATTTAGACGTCCTTGTAAGATAATGATAATACTCTAATAATCGACTTGTTTATTATTGAAAACATTATGAGAATTTATAGTACAGACAATAAGCAAGTTCATCACCCCTAACCTAATGTACCTTGTAGGTACAATGTACATATTAATTACATACTCCGAATTCACCCTATCGTCTACATTCATCCTCTATCAGTCCTTTTGAACTTTTGATAATTTTATCAATAAAACATCATGCTCACATAGCCATCAGCCGCCCCTGAGAAAGTTCAAGTTCTAACTTCTAAAGTTTAAGAAACTATCTTGTACATTACAACTCTTTTTTTCAACCGATATATAGATGTACTCTACAATATATTTAACTAGTTTAAAATCCGTGTGTTGCACGATTACATTAAAAATATTATATAGTATATACACACTATCAATTACCGAAATTATTATGGGATAGCTAAACAATGTTTAATTTAAGGTCATAACTACATTTTAGAATTTTTTTAATTATGACCAAGAAAGAAAGATAAACGTCATAAAAGTCAACAAAACTTTGCTATATAAATGGTCAGTTTATGTGTAGGAACTAGGAAGCACCAATTTATTGTTTGCCCACAAATTAAATACAAAAAAAAAAAAAAAAAAAAAAAAATACGATGGAGTTGGAAGACAAGTATAGGTCATTTATGTATGGAGAAGGTGAGAAGAATACAACATGGGTGCATGGTGCTCCTCCTAACTTTGATGCTGTTGACAAGCTCTTTGAAGAGGGCAGGACTAAGGTTTCCTTCTTACTTACGCTTACTTCTTCACTCGTCTCGAGTTTGGTTTAAGTCTAACAGTAGACATGATATATGAAATTTGACGTGTGACAAATTATCCTTGTATTTTGTACGTGATTGCTAGGTATGGGTACCGGGTTCGCTAGAAGAGAAAGTGCAAAGACTTGTTAAGACAATGGAGATGGAAGTTTTTCATAAGGCCAATCCTAAAGACTATAAAGCAATTGATGCGTCAAGGTTTACTTTTGCGGTTAATGGTAATAAGGTCTTACTCTTGCTATGCTCTTGTTAATTGTTATGTATTCATTTGTTACGTGTCGTACAACTAAACTACGACATGTATATGGTATAAACGTTGGTCTCATTGTAAGGTAATGGTTAGAGATGTCGATAGGATTAGCCGATTAGGATATTTTCTCGTAAGAACTCAAATACTAGTTTTATTAATTTTATCAAGAAAAATAATTTATATGATCCTTGATGTGAAGGGAGAAAGCCCTTAACACCGGTGGAATTAGGGAAGCTTGGAGGTGGATACAATGGATTCCTGCAAACATCCTTGCCTGAGGAAATGCGTCTGTACGACTCAGAAAAGGAGACAATGGAGTCAGCTCATAAGATCTTTACAACAACATTCCCTCGAGGATTTGCCTTCGAGATTCTACAGGTCTACTCTGGTCCTCCTGTGATCGCGTACAAGTTCAGGCATTGGG
This sequence comes from Spergularia marina, assembly GCA_963680865.1. NCBI lineage: Eukaryota > Viridiplantae > Streptophyta > Magnoliopsida > Caryophyllales > Caryophyllaceae > Spergularia > Spergularia marina. Next base: position 5,027,518 of record OY804545.1, on the reverse strand, counting down.
CGCATATGGAAGGTCCGTTCAAAGGGTATCCCCCAACCGGAGAGCTGGTGGAGCTTTTAGGGATTGGTGTCTTTGAGGTGAGATACAAAAACTATGGCATTCACTGTTATGACAATCTGGCTTACATTCCTATATCAGAAATGGTACTTACAACAATGTTGGTGCAAATAGGTGGACGAGCAGATGAGAATATTCAAAGTCGAGTTCTTTTATGATCGAGGAGAGCTGCTTGGTCCTCTCATGAAGGGTGGCAAGGACGGTTCTGGCTCATCAGACGACATGCAGGTGGGCTGCCCTTTTCTAGGGAATGCAGGAAAGAAAAACTGAGTACATTCAACATATCAAAACCAGTCTAACAGAAAATAAAACCCTGTTCAAGGGGTATTCTCAGTTTTTATTGCACAACTTGATTTCTTAATCTGTAAACAGCAGTCATTCACACTGCACTGTTTTCCAGCCCAGTTTAGTGAACTGCTTGCTGATGAGTTAGCAGCTTAACTAGCTGCTTATAATAGTCACATCAGTCATAACTCATAAGAGAATCGGTATGTAATTGGCTATTCTAGCCTTGCCTATATATTTGCTATAGTGTTGATTTATCTACTACTCGTAATACAGAAGTGCTGTAGGTTGGGAGTTCTTCAACCTAAGCCATATTGAACCTATATTGGGACATCAATGTGACCCTAACTGAGTATTATGTATAGTTATAGAAGTATGCAAGAGTAGAAAGTTCGTCAAGCATGATGGTTAAGAGCATTGTCGAAAAACAGGTGACTGGAATCTCTGGTCATCCTCTCGTAAATTGTTGGTAAAGCAGGAGCAGGAACTGTCGATTTCTGCAAAGTAACAAAATCGTAACATCTATTGTTATGTGTGGAAATTATGAGCTATCTTAAGCATGTAACAGGAAAAAAACCTATGTATCGAAAATCTCATGTCATTCAAGAATATAACTCAATCTCGAGATTTTTATATCGACCCCTATGGCAACTCCAACAATTTTGACTCACGAGTGAAGGAGAGAAAAAATGGCGAACAGAAAATATACCTGGTAACTGAGATAATAGCCAAATGCAGAATCAGCAGGAGACTCAATTGGTAGGTGATTGTCAACGCCAGACCATGGCAGAGTCGGCTGATAATTTCCACTGACATCATAAGCAGGATTGTTAAATTGTTGATCCATAGCCAGCATACCCTGGAAATTATTGACACCCTGAATATTGAGGGCATGTTGCATATATGGATACTGCCCACCAAACTGAAGTCCCTGAAAAGCATCCTGGCCGACATTGTCTGTCGCACTAAGTTGGCCAGGACTATTTTCCTCTGACTTGCTACCTGCGCTGAGGCATCCAAAATTGCTCCCTGAAGTGGATCCTGTACAGCTTTCCATTTCCCTGGGAGGTGTAGAGTTGTAGACCAAAGAATACATTTCGGTTATTATTTGCAAAAAGAACTGGCATCATTTAGTTTGGTTCAAATGATTTAAAGTTACAGGGTATTTTCCTAGACCTCATTTCCATTGTCAATGGAGTCGAAGGCTCACTATCCTTTGACTCTGGGTTAAAGGGCAGCCCGGTGGACATTGGCGTCCCCGCAAGGCGAGGGTCCGGGGAAGGGTCCTACCACAACATACCATAAAGGGGTGAGCATCGGTCCAGGACCGTACCGGACCGAATCCTCAAATATGGGGGTCCCAAGACCGGACCAATACTCATTCGGACGGTCCGGTCCAAGGAGTGGAACGAATGGCAAAAAACCCACGTTTTGGTGGACCGAGGACCAGACCGAAAGTATCAACCAAATTGATCACTAGCCATCACGTATTACGCTCATGACCCTCATTCCTCACAAAAAGTCCACTAACAATTGAAAAAATTTAGAGTAAAAAAACATTTTAGCCTATACATAATCAACATCCTGCAAAATCTTGAGATCATAATATACCATCAAGGAAATTAAAAAAGACATGAAACCTATCTCGACGGAAGTGAAAACCTTTTAACCAAAAGCAGTTCCTTCTAGTTCCTTCCGAAGAGCTTATGAATCCAGTTTAAATTGCAGCATACAAGAGCTTCTTATCATATTGTAGCCCTCTTCTCACCACTAGTGTAGTAATTAGTTCTAAGAATATTATGCAAGAACTTTTACAAGTTGGATGTAAAACATGTCAGACCACATACTGACCTTTGAGTAGAAAATTTTGGCTCTGAAGTCAGAACAGCATTTGGAATATCATCACTTGAGGCCCATAGCAGATGCTGAAGCTGTTGCTCACTCACATTAAAGGGTAACTGCATACGGTTTTTTATTTGAATGCAATCAGAAGTAAAGTGCAATAGAAACGAAAACTTGGTACGTAAATTTGAGGTCTTTACCTCAGTATAGCTTTCCAGGGACACACGTTGTCGCTTTTGAAAGTTTTCCTACAAATGCATAAAATGTCAGAACATTGACCTCTAAGATACTCTGTATTGGTGAAGTAACTACCAATATGTTAAGTGTATATTTTTATGGTTATAGATGTCAAACCAAAGAAGTAGTTGGATGAGGGCACCAGAAGACATCAGTCGTAGCTGTCAGGGAAGGGGAGGGTGTGAGAATCGAGATGACGAGGGTAAATTATGGGAATTTGGGTCACAGTCACAGTTCTATCTGGTTTTAAAGAAAAAAATCAAACCTTACCCTACCTATGCAGGAGCCAATTCAGTAGCAATGGCAAAAAGAGGGAAATGGAAGGGAACTAACACATCCAAAGGTATAAATAAAGCCTTTCTGGACCTTCATTGTTGGGGGGATTAATCCCCAATTTCAGATTCTCTATTTCACTATTCCATTTATGCTGTCTAGGATTAAGTCTGTGCAGTAGCTGGTCTAGATACCTTGCCTGATGGATCCATCAGCTTTAGATTCATTATGTCGAGGAGACAAGCAATATTTGTGGTCAGAAGCTTCATTGCTTGAAATATAAGAAGGCAACTATAATTTGACATCGAAGATTAATGGTGGGCAGTTGTTAATGAGCATCCAGATGAAAAGTGGGCAATTCTCAGTGGACGAAAGACTATTATTTTAGGGTCCTCTATGCTTCGTCATTCCATGAGGGTGAACTTCCTAGAGAGTATTATCAAAGTTTATGTCAACTTCATTTCACTTCATTTCGATCAGTACCTTTTTATACCCTACAATTTGTCACATTGTATCCAGACAAACTACAACCAGTAGAATGTCCAAGGTGCAGAAGAGAATGCCCTTAGTATAATCTATAGATGAGACAGTTCTTAGCAGGAGATGAGATACCTTCGCCTTCTGAACTTGGTCAAGTGATTTCTGAAGTGAATCCTCCATTTGCATCACAAGTTCCAAATCGCTCACTTTATCAGGGTTTGTCCAGTATCTAAAGAAAAAGTTAGGGTCAAATGTAATCAGGATAGGCTTAAGACGGAAAAAGGACAAAATATCAGAAGGATTGTCGACAAAGCATAACTGCGAAAGAGATTTAAAGGGGCCACATCCTACCTTAGACGTTCATGGATTGCTGCAAGTCGTGTTTGAGCACTGGCAGCCTGGTCAGTCAGATCCTGCAGGACAGAAATTTACTAACAAACCATTCCCACTTCAAATAGAATCATTGACAGACTTATTCACAGATAACCTTTTGAGTACCTGCGATCCATGCATACCTTAACTGTTGGAGTACTGGCAAAGTCAAAAGCAAAACAAAAAACCGCAAAAGAATTAATTGTGTGTACATCACTGCAAGATTGTAGGACTTTTGAAGCGGTGAATTAAGTTATCAAAATCACATACCTAGTACCAATAAAATCCTGTATATTCACATCATGGTCCGACTTCTTCTTATATGTTTTCTTCAATGCCTAGACTTTCGAACAGGAAACATAAAATTCTTAACCAGATAAATCGATAGCTGCACATATACTTGAAAAATCAACAACTGGAACATGGCTGGATGACAAGCTTACTTCAAGGCCTTCCAGCTTTCTGTTTCCAGTCAAGAGGGAGAAAAAAAGAGAGCCAAATCAGTATCTGAATAACTCGAATTATCTTCTAATGGATTTGATATTCGGATTCAATTTCTTTGAAATTAGTATAAGCTTTTAAAACTAGAAAATTTGGTTTGCTCAATTTCAATTCAGATAGCTAAATTACAAGTGACTAAATTTAAGTGACCTATAAGCCACAACTCATAACAACTCTTTGACATCCAATGTTGGAATCTAAAACCCACGTAAAGTGAAACCAAACAGATGCTCAATGATCACAATTAAATGACTTAATATAAGGGGCAAAACATACTTTTTTGTCCTTTCATGCGGAGGCAGCTGATTGTACTTTGCAATGACCTCCTCAATGCTGCGACAAAAACAAACAAAAAATTAGCTTAGATCTTCCATTAATGGTTCGATGACAGCTTTCGGACCGTTGAAACACAAACAATCAGTAGTATTGCCAGTGGCTTACTCAGTCTCATTAAACAATTTTAAAATCAGGGCATTTTCATGTATTTACTTGTTCATTTTTAAGAACATAAACGTTAGAAACAAATGTGGAAGCAACAGAAGACAGCAGGTCCTCAGTTTTAAACTATTACAATGATCTCCAAATCTGTGAAATATCGTTATTTACTAGCTGATTCACCTATGCTAGTAAGAGTGTAAGACCAATGCGACATTTGAGAAGGTCAGACAACCGGACCCATCACACCAAAATTGTTCAAGAATCAAGCCAACAGAGGAGTTATATATCGTATAGATAATTCAATACCTCTCACAACACTAGAATAAATTGCAAGTGCATGATAAGAATAGTTTTCTGGAATAACTAATGGTCACTTGAAAGAATTCAATTACGAGTAACTACAAAATGAGGAAGCTGTACACATTACCCCTTTGATCCAGTACAAACAGATGGTTTGCCTCCTGGAGAGAACATGACAAGAGCAAGGTCTATGTCGCATAGTGTAGCTAATTCATCAGCCTTTTTCAGAATTCCATGTTTCCTTTTTGAATAAGTGGCTTGACGCCCGCTTGAGTTCTCTAGTTTCTTTATATCTAGCTTAACCCTTCCCATCCTGCACATTACCATGTTATATCACTGTCAAGTTCCAACAACTATACTTCAAGTTCAGCATGCAATTGGTCATAAATCAAAAAGAGAAAATTGGGGCAAACATATATCAACAATTCCGAGATGTATATACAAAGAATGGTCTCCAGTCCACTTTAGCGCCTTTAAACAACATTTTTCTTGTTGCAATTCCAGTACTAAGTTTTCTACAGTGTGACTAGAAAGGTCTTAACTTTCAAGCCAGACAACCACCTATCAGCAAACACTGAGGCTCCCGCCCTAGTCAGAAGCCTCGTTATCGAGTCCTATGACACTTAGATCCTTCAATCCAACCTAACTACCCGACTTCCAATCCTAAGGCATCCATACAATCCCAAACAACAGAAGCAAGGAATAATGATCTACACTCGGTAGAACGAATACATCTGATCTCTAAGTACTCTACGAACGTTAAATTCAACCTAAAGTACTAATCTTTTGTACCACTCATAATTGCAACGTGAAGGATGATCCACTATCATAGGGTTTATACATACCATCTTACCTCTAATGCTTAAGGTTCTACTAGTCTTCACTGCAAAGAGGTATATGTATCAGCATAATATGATATTTTTCGCCTTTTCGGAAGCACCCAACATTATTACTTCTACTTCCTAGGTCATCCACCCCAAAAATAAAATCAAACTAGGGATGACTTCAATTCAAAATTGCCAATCATACCACAATTTCTTTATCTATATCCTCAACACAATACATTAAATTGAAAACCCACATGGTAAATTAAAATATACATGCAAAAAAATGTTACAGGCAAACATCATCATGCAGATCATAATCAAACAAAAAGGTGCAATCTTGAACATAAAGATACAAACTTTACCATACCCCAAATCATATAATTGAACCAACAACAACAATTCATATATGAAGAGTAAAGGAGAAGCTGGAAGAAATGAAAGTATACCCAGAGAAGGAAACCAAAAAACTTGAATCAGAGAAGCATAAAAGATGCAAAAAAGATAAAAACAGACATCCGATCGAAAATTAAATGAGAAGACATAGTAATTAGGGAGGAATTAAAGATTAATATAGGTAATCCCTGAAGAGAGAGAGAGAGAATGATGAATCAGAAGATGAGAAAGAGAAGGGTTTACATGGAGAGGGAGGATGGGTTCAGCTACAAATTCGGTCTTACAGAAAGAGCGGGAGAATCGGGGGATTCTTTGCTTTTTTTTTTTTTTTTTTTTTTTTTTTGTTTTTGTGACTTTTCTGGTGCGCAAATTTTCTGCTCTTTTTCTTACCAGCATTGCTTTCTAACCACCTCCTACAAGTTACCCACCCCTCTCATTTTTGAACACCAACAAACAAACATTGAGATTGTGTTATATGACTTGTATGAGTTGTATCTATGCTTTGTCATCTGATGGTAGATTTTGGGTTCAGGTAAATTTTCGGGCGTGGTGAAATGTTTGAAAAATACTCATATCAAGATAATATTTAATTCAGTTTTGTGAATATAACCGTGCTAATGAACTAACGGTAACAATCGGAATTGTCGGAATGTAATATTTGTGTAGTTGAATTGCACTTTGTACCGTAAAGACGCGATCACATAAACTAGAATACCACAATAAGAATGAAACATGTCATCATGTTTATGTTATTGGTTTTAATTTTGATCGGAATGTTCTTGTTGTTGCTATTTACCTATTAGATTATACTCGCAAATAGAAATCTTATACCCATCTGACCATTCTTCTATTCCATATTTTAATTAGAAAAAGGCTCTAATGTATTATTATCCACTCCATTTCGTAATAATTTTGTAAAAAATAAACACGAATCGAAAACCTGCAATAATAAAACTACGGAATCATTCATGTCAACACCAATTTATTTCAATTTACAACAAATGATTCAACCGGAATAAATCGGTTCCCAGTCATACAAGACCGCAATACCCACAATCTCGCACAAATAAAGGAAACTCATGCATTGTATTACTATCCGGGATAAATTCTTAGACGTTCTAATCAGACTCATAAAAAAACACGCTACTTTCATATTATAAAAATATTTATATTATTTTTTAAAAAAAAAAAAAAAGTTGACTAAAGTGACCACCAAAGTAAAACTCAAACTACTCCACACTCGCTCAAAAAAGAGTCAAAAGCATTTCCCATATGAATAATCAAAGTCAAATATGAACCCAATCCTCTCCCTCCTCACCCACCTCTCCCAACCACCACTCCTCACTCCTCACTCTCTCTCCACCGCAACAACCACCCCAACCGACACCGGCCTCCAATTCCGTAACAAAATACTCTACCTAGAATCCCTCAATATAAACTCTCTAAAAGCCGTCACGCTAAACCCAACCCTCCGCTCCTCCCCACTAAACACCGTCATCGCCGTCGAAGAAACCCTAACCACCGCGTTCGGCCTCCAACGCTCCTCCCTCGGCCGCATTCTCGACATGTTTCCGCAACTCCTCACCGCCTCCCCCGACGCCACCCTCCTCCCCGTCTCCCGCTTCCTTCTCGACGACGTCGTTCTCCCTTTCTCTCACCTCTCACGCGCCGTCGTCCGGTGCCCGCGCCTCCTCGTCTCCGACGTCTCCGCTCAGCTCCGGCCGACGCTCCTCTTTCTCCGTAACCGTCTTCGCTTTCGGAGTATCACCGCCCACACCACCGTCTTACTCGTTTCTAGCGTCAACGACACGCTGATTCCGAAGCTTGATTTTCTGCGGAAGTTAGGGTTTGAGGAGGAGGAGGTGGTGAATATGGTGCAGCGGTCGCCGGCGTTGCTTACTTACAGCATTGATAAGAACCTTACGCCGAAAATTGACTACTTTTTGGGGGAAATGAAGGGGGATTTGGGGGAGATTAGGAGGTTTCCGCAGTACTTTTCGTTTAGCTTAGACGGGAAGATTAAACCGCGGCATAGGTTGTTGGTAGAGCACGGGTTTTCGATGTCGTTGCAGGATATGTTGAGGGTTAGTGATGGGGAATTCAATGTGCAGTTGCTTGAGATGAGGTTGCATCTTTCTCCTCGCTGTAAGTCGCAGTCGTTGTAAGTTGAGCTCTTCTTTTAACTGTAAATTCGCGTTTTTGATAGGCAAATGTGTTAGATTTTTAGTGTTGTTTTTGTTCTAAGTTGGTTATATGATGTTGATTTTTAAGTTGTTTTGGTAGAGAAATGTATATTTGTTGAATTGTTATTAGTGTAAGATATTTGCAATGAGAAAAAAATGATTATATGAATGAATTATTGGTGAATTGATCATAGTTCTAATGCTTTGTTGGAATAAAGCAACCAACTTTAGTTTTTTCGAGTGATGATTATTTCTTATTAGTTGATTAGTTCTTTGGTTTGTTAATGCGAGTTGAAAAGAAAGGAAAGGAAAGGCAAGAGGATGTTAAGAAAAGGTAGAGTAGAGTAGAGAAGAGAAGAGGATTGGTTATGTATCTAGTAATTTAGAGGAATGTGGAAGTAAATGCGAGGATTGTGTAGTGAACTACGGAGTATCTTTCTACAATCTACCCAAACCCTTGCCGATTTGGCACTTGAAGGGAACAATCAAAGTAAAAACTGATAACCTTAGATAGAAAGCTCATTATTAGACGGCTACCAAGTTACTATTATTCTTTCTTTTTCAGAGCGGAACTCTGTAATGGTTGACTATCCGGAAACTGTAGGGCGAGAGAACCCTTGCTTCCTAGTGGGGAATTGAATGGTATTCGATCAATTAGGTAACCCCGGGTACGAGATCCAAGGTCACACCTTCGCGTCCCAAGGACTTTTTATGTATTGCATTTCTCTTACAGACTAACTGTATTATGGTCATAACTAGTAGTAGCTTTGCTACGTCTGGTAATAAAACGTTCCTCCTAAATCCTACACAATTGTTAAAACCAAACATGGGAAAGAAAATACATGGTAAAGTTTGAGAACGTTTGGCTACATTAATAAAAAACGCCCAAAATGGCCGAAATTGGTCAAAGTTGAAACGGCTCAAACTTTTGGAAGCCCCTAGACGTAGTATAATGGGTTCCACCAAAACATTAGAGCCAAAATGGTAGGTTCCCAAAATTAGCCAAAAAAAAACGAAGGGGTATAAAGATCTCTACCAACGTGGTAATCGGCCCCCATGTCCATCTAGGGCACTCCAATGCCGTCCATGGTTAAGTTTTGAGAACATTTGGCCACTACTAAAAAAGGTGTCTAATATTGGCTAGACTGAAGTATGTAATCCACGTTTTTTGACCCGAAATGGACTCGGAACATAAACAGCTCAAATTTTTGTGGGGGCTTCTAAGGGTCATATTATGTGTTTTTGCATGGTATTAGGGCTAAACACCGACAACTGGTGCTCCTGTGCAAAAACTGTCAGTAACCTGAACAGGAGACACGAGGCGAGGAGATTAAAAGATCCTAAGCTGTGTAATGCTTAGTTTAAGGAGGCGCAAGGCGCACCGAGGCACTGGTGGGCCATTGCGATGAGGCGCGAGGCGTGAGGCGAAGGCGCACGCCTCATGTAGACGAGGCGCACACATTTAGCAAACAAAATTCTATTATTCAAAACCATATTTTGCAGAAAATAACCCCTTTTTTGGTATTTAAAGAGGGCCAATGGGTAAAGAAGTACAAACAAGGGATTAAGGGGCAAAGGGAAGGGTAGAAATAAGGTTACAAGAGAAAGAAAATTCGAAATTGCACAGTTGTGCGCCTCAGAGCCTGCGCCTCGGGTGCGCCTCAAGCTTCTGAGGCGATCTCGCCTATGCCTAGGCGCGCTTTTTTAAACTATGGTGTGATGGGCCTTCACACGGGGGGATGGACTCTCATATTCATTAAGGGCTTTCCCAAGGAATATAAGGCAATGTTTTAAGAATATCTTGTTACTTTGAAAAAGTGGCTAAAAATTGGACAATATTTTTTTGCCTAATAAAGACCAAGAACAAAAACGGCTCAAATTTTGTGGAAGCTTCTTGGGCCTAATTTTATTGGTTTTAGCAAACATATTTCGAGCCACAAAATTTATGATCGTTTGCCAAAATCAACAAAAAGCGGATGTTTGCCTCAAAGGGTTATGTGTGCGGTGTGCTAAATGAGCTTAAGGAATTTCTCAAATAGATGACTGATGAGTAAGCCTTGACAACCAAGAAGGCCATTGCAAGGCTTTCCATGGTAAAAAAGTTTATAACCTTTGGCACTTTAAAAAAAGTGATCAAAATTGGCCAAAATCGAAGTATATAATCACTGGTTTTAGCCCGAAATTGCGGCATATAAAAAAAGGCTCAAATTTTTGTGGAAGCCCGTATAGGTAGTATCATGGATATTAGCCAAATTTTAGAGCCAAAAACATCCCCAAGTTGGTTAAAAAACTCACGTTAGCTACAGTAGTTGACGTGTGGTAAAGGGGCTTAACCAACTTCCCTAACAGAAGATTCTGTCCTCATTACCAGGAAAGGCACTCCAAGTTTGTTCATGGCAAAGTTTTAAGAACATTTGGCTACTTAAAATGTGATCGAAATTGCCCAAGATTGAAATACAGAATCCAGGGCTCAAATTTTTGTCGAAGCCCCTAGACTTCATTGTATGGGTTTTAGTGGAATATTAGAGCCAAAAACCTATGGTAAGTCCTAAATGTCCCCATAAAATTTGCTCATTAGCTTCTAAGAACTTCCCTAATAGAGTAGCCTGCACTCATATCAAGCCAAGGCACTCCAAAGTTACCCATGGTAAAGTTTTGAGAATATTTGGATGCTTGAAACAAAGTGGTAAAATTTTTGTCAAAAGCGTCGTATAGAATCCACGATTTTTGCCAAAGTGGCTCTGGAACAAAAACGGCTCAAATGTTTGTGGAAGCCCCTCGAGATAATATTATGGGGTTTAGCAAAATATTAGAGCTAAAAACCTATGGTGTGTCTCAAATTGGCATAAAGCGCACCCCAATCTCACTGGGCAAGAGTGTTAGAGGGGCTTAAAGAACTTACCTAACAGAAGAACCTGTCCTCATATCCCAACAAGGGCACTCCAAAGTTGATCTTGGTAAAGTTTTAAGATCATTTGGCTACTTTTAAAAAAGTGTTCTATATTGGCCAAAACCGTAGTATATAATCCATGGTTTTTTTTTGGTGAAAATGGCCCCATGATTAAACTAGATTAAAATTTTGTGGAATCTCCTACAGGCAGTTTTATGGTGTCTAGCAAAATGTTAGAGCCAAAAACCTTTGGTAGATCCTAAAATCGGCAAAAAAACCAACGCTAGCCTCAAACGGTGACTAGTAGTAAAGGTAGGGCCGAGCATCGGTCCAAAACCGTTCCAACGAACGAATGCTCGGAAAACATGGACCGAAGATCGGACCAAGATAAATTTGGCCCCGCACCGGACCGAAAAGACCCACTCCACCTCACATCGAATCTTTGTACTGATATATAAAAGAAGATTAATAACCAGATACCAAAATCAACACTTTCCCAATGCCGAATTAAAACAAAAGAATCAAATCATCATACTCGTATGTTCATCAAAATAAAATCTTTCCAACAACAAAACCACACCCAAAAGAATAAAATACCCAAAAATTTAAACATTGTTGGGCAGATGAATATTAACCATCAATTTTTAACAAGAGGTGTGTTGTTTTTGACAAGTTGGCAGCCTGGGTGTCACTAGTGTAAATAAAAAGGTCTTAAACTGAACATAATAATTGTCATGACCCCAAGGCCATCTCATAGTTTTCATCTATTTGTGTATTCGAGTATATCCTTAGCAGTTCTCTAATGGCCGTCGACGGTGGCTCTCTAGTGATTGTCATTGTTGGGGAGATGAATCTTAACCTTCCACCTTTAACAAGAGGTGGGTTGTTTTTGACAAACTGACACTCCATTGTCACTAATGTAAATAAAAAGGACGTAAACTGAACATAATAATTGTCATGAGCCCAAGGCTAATGAGTCATGACTATAGTGCAGTGTACATATTTTCATTTAAATAGAAAAGCTAATTACCTTAACTTGTGTAATGAACTACAGTGGTGAGATGGGAGGGAGTAACCTCTGTTTCTGCATTAGATGGCCATCTTTTGTGGCAAACTTTTGGGTTGTAATTAGACAGGAGTGTTGGACTTGTTATTTGTATTCTTGGGGAACTTTTAGTTTAGCTAGTTAGTTTTGTGATGGCTGAGGATTAAGGAATAAAAGGTTCTTTGTCAGAGTCCTTGTTGATATGTTTATGTATGTTACTCAGATATGGTTGGAAGTGCTGGACATGGGTACGTGTAGGAGTGTCTGACACAGCTATTTTAAGAAGAAAAAAACTTGATTTTTTGGACTAAAAATTGGGGAGTGTCTAGGTGCCATGTCGTGTCGGGCGCGTGTCTTGTCTGACACACGGCACGGCAGGTATATGAATTGTTGAAGTAACATAGTTTGTTTGTTGAGATCGGAATCATAGAATCTTGGCACTAGGAATGGGGGCTTTGTCTTCTGGTTTATAGGGGTATTTTATTGTTTGTATGCTAGTATTGACAATGAAGCCACTTCTTGCTCATTAGGTTTCAAAATCCAATTGTTGAAGGAGGCCAAAGTTGTCTTTGAGTTCACAGAGGTGACCTTCGTCAAGCTAACCAACTATAGGCTCTATAGCTTGAGAAGGGTGGGGGGTTGTCATTCGTTTTTTAGTTCGTTGTACTAGATACTACTTTTTGCTTAAGCTTCGTTGGCTTCGCGTGGTTTCAGTGAGTGAGTTAAGCGATTATGTGGAAGAAAACGATAATTTTTGTAGTATTGTAGCAACTATTAGAAGGGGCGAACTAAGAAATTAAAAATCAGCATGTCCCCTACCAATAATCTTTGAAGAAAAAGTTAGCATCATGTCACTTGTTCCTTTCGAAAATACTGAACCATATCCTAGGAGATGAAACTAAACGTGAAATTTTTGACAGGAGTTTATGGCAAGAAGGATAGACGCGAAATTATTCTACTTTCACATTCTAGTACTTCTGGAATGAACTGTATAATTTTTGCATGTCTTTCCAGCCCATTTTATTTGGATATACCTTGCATTATGTGGTATATAGGGATGTTTTTGCCCATATCACCCTCAGAGGATAGCCTGGTTTTCCTTCTATTTGCTAAAGATGGGATGATAGATTAAGCGTTACGCATGCCTGTTTACTATGGAGTCTGAGAATGGCCTGAGTGTTGCTTGTGGTCTATCCTAAGTTTGGGCAGTCTGAAAGTTCTAGTAGTCTTCTATGCCGGGATGCACTATGGGATGGAGTCCGGAACCCGTGAGGTAGTTATTGTGAGAATTGGCGTAGTCTCTTTTGGTTGGCGCATTTGCCTGCACAATGACTCTGCCAGTGTGTGTTGTTATGGAAAAGCAACTCCTTATGTTTGGATCAACTATGTATCCTGTTTAAATGGTGGTGTTTGACAGCAGAGTGTATTGATATGAACTAATGTATTTGCTGGCACAAAGAGCCTGCCCGTATGCGTACTTCTGAAAAAAGAAGACATAAACAACTCCTTGAGTTTGCTCCATATTCTGCTGAAATGGTGAGTGTTAATCTGTTAGACAGCGGATTATGTTGGTATGAGCTGATGTTTGGGGATTGCAAGTACTATACAGGTAGATTCTCCGGCTAAGATGAACGATGCTCTTATGATTAGTGTGGTATCTCCGTCCGGTCAGTTACTAGGGCAAACTAGTGGTAAGAACATGTTTGCGTAATTTTCTTCTGTTTCAAGGCAGTCCTAGTTCAATGATGGATTTCTAATAAGAATTGGTTGTTTTTGGGATGGTGTTTGTGTTTGTTTGGGTGACAGATTTGTTGAAATGTTATGCACTCATTTCTATCCAGGCGCATCGTTTTCTAAGGTCATTATCGTCATTACTGTCCTGGGTCACGTTGCATTGCTTGAGTCAAGATCCTTACCTCCTACCAAACATTCTAATACAGTGTTTTTAATTTTATTCTTATGGTCCATAGAGGTTCAAAGTCCATGCTATTGGTGTAAGTTTGATTAGTGCGTAATTACTGTGTGCAGAAACAACACAAATTTTATATACTTTTTGATAGAACGCACACAAATTAGAAAATCATAAGAAACCGTAAAGACTATTAGATAAATCTAATTTGTGTTATGTGTCAACCAAGCAACACCGCCTTTTTCGTCGTTAGCACTGAACCCCACTTGGTGCAGCTGTAAACGAGACTTTCCGAAAAAAACTTATTTTTGTGTTTTGTGTTAATCAAACAACACCGCCCTTTCGTTGTTAGCACTTAATGCAAATGTAGATGGAGGTGGGACTTTGAAAAGTCTTGGTGTCGGAGGAACTCACTTAATAAGCAAGTGTTGTGATTTGTCTTTATAAACTAAGGAAGGCCAAATATTGGTGTTCTTGTCCCCTGTAGATTACTCGAGCAGGAAAACCAATCAAACAATAGTTGCACCAAACACATCCTTAATAAGTTGTATCGTATGTACAAAGAAATTATGAGATGTGTAGACTATTGAAGCATGAGACAAAATGGTCACCCTGTAGAGCCCAATAGTCTTACAACAGTTGCAGTTGGTGTGTTTGGTCCAAACAAATTGTAGGTCCAATCATATTTCATGCTGTCTTTTTTACTTGTATTATTTTTAGTCTTATGGCCCTCTAATTTATAGGGCAGTCTGCCCTATCCTACAGTTCTAAGGCCAGTACCAGTGTACGGACTTTTGGAGGTGCAAGTTAACCCAACTTGCAAAATATGTAGAAACCTTTGTCATCATTATTAGGGTAGCCCAGTCCGTGCAACAATAATAGTTGAATATGATAGAGTGTTATTGGGCGGTATTAACTTCGAGATTTTTTCGAGTTGTTATTTAAGTGTTAGAAAATATAATGTAAAACTAGATATCACTATGGTTATTGAATACTGAACCATTGGATAGTTACCGAGTTTTGAGGAGAAACCGTTTGATGGTCTATTATTAGAGTAAAATGTTACTTCATGAGACGAGTTAGTTTGGTTCATCTATGATTAACCGGAGTAGTTATCCCGTAACTCCAAAGTTAATTTCTTCGCGCCTAATGAGAGGAGCTTCAAGTATTTTACAAGAGGACCTGTGGTAATTGATCTTGTGAGTTGTGAGTGTAAGTAAATTAGATAAATAATGTACCCAATATTATTGTTCAACTAGCCAAGTACCAGCTATGGTTAGCAAGTACAACCGAGCGATTCAGAACCCTTTTCTTGGGGTCAAACATGTAAGGACTCAGGAACAGTTTCCTATAGCCAGCCATTGCTGTTATCTTAGCATTCGTGCAGGAGTTTTTTGGCATGTTATGAAGGCCTAAGCCCTCACTTCAGTTGCTTCGAGCTTGAGTCAGATGATGCTCATGTAGGTAGCGAATTCCTCATCTCTTATGGGCTTGAACTATGGTTAATGTTCTCGTTCATGACGACAGTGGGTTCGTTCAGGACTAGAGGTTTTGAGTCGAGTTCATAACTTCATATCGACTTTTTGATAGTGTCCTATAAGGCTATAATGTGATTTTGGAACCTTTTGTCAGTGGATATAAAGGGGAACTTAAACTTAACGCATTATAAATGGCAATTACCTTATTGAATCTCAGGGGAAGAAGAGAGACACATAAAGATGAAAATAATTGTTGTATTAGAAGGTTATGTTGAGGTAATGTCAGAAAGGACCGTGAACCGTTGGGCCTGCTTTCATTGTTTGAAGCAGCAAGTAAGCAGAAGAGTAGGGGGTGGGTCTTTTGCACGTGGGAGTGGTACAATATGCTGTCTTTTGGTTTGCCTTAATTGAACTTAATAACAAAGACGCGACTATTTTCATATCCCTAATAGACGAGTGACTAGTTTGTGAGTTATGAGCCTTTCTTCAACGGTGAATTTTCTTTAGTTGTGCTGATGGTCTTTTTGTTTGATTTCTGTGAGAGGAGGTGTGTAGCGTAAGCGTAGTCATTTAGGGTGTGAGATTAGCCGCAAAATACATAGAGCAAGGGGAGGAACAAGGAAGTGCAGAAGACTGGAGTAAATGTTATGAAATTAGAAGGTCTGAGACTGTGCCTTCTTAAGTTGTTTCCCTACCCTACGAAAAGGAAATCTCACCCCTGAATCGAAGGCTGTCCTTTTCCCCTTAGGCTGCAATGCTCAACACAGTTAAATAACTTCTTACATCTTATATGAAACTGTACAAGCTTGTAGTACACCTCCCATTTTTAGCCTTCTATTATCTTTGGCTGTCGGAGATCTGATTTTTACACTCCCTACACTATAGAGAGGGGGGCTCTTTGCGCTCTACGGCTGCATAAGTTGCAAGGTTATTTTTATACGGAGTACTCGTTGTGAGAGAGCGAGGATATCCTACATTGGAAGATGTGACTCGCAAAAGGGATTCTAAAAACCTCTACGTACTCGTGTTACTGATTGTGCTTTTGTAAGACGGGTTTGATTCCCGATACTTTAAAAAGACGCTTTCTCTTTTCTGGTTCACAGCTTGGCTGGCTTTTCAGTGCCTACAATTATTCCCAAGATCAATTTTCTTAGCAAACCACGGTGTTTCAGAAGTAACCCTTTCTTCACTATCCCATTTAGTTTAGATTCGAACCAGCTATGACTACATAAGGGCATAAGGCGAATAGACTTTCCCTCGTAAGTTGGCGAATGATTCTTGTACAGTATGAAATCTCATAAACATTAAAAGCTACAAATTTTATTTCAGGATACTGGTCTTGTAGGACGATTTCGAATATCTGAAACAGGATTAATGCACTATCCCAGTTTCTTGATATGAGGTTGAGGAGAGCTGTTTAACTGAATCACTGGCAATTGCATCATCAGTTTGCTGCTACTTAAAAGAGTAACTGTAGTAGGTTACTATTCTTAACTGTGGGCATATAGGGTTATGTGTATCTTATTATTGACTTGTTAACATCTATCACAAATTATTAAAAACCATCTTCATTATTTTTGCTATTTCTAGTATAGTAAATGCCAATGAATTGCATTACTTTTAAGCATGAATTGCATCACTGATCTCACTGCATCAGTAAGAAAAGAAAAGAAAAAAAGAGAAGATCAGATCAAAATCAGACTCAGATGATGATTTTACTGACAGTTACTGTTAAACTTGTTTATTTTTACAGTCTTTTAACTGTTACCTTTATTGTCTAAATGTAGATAAGTAATTTAGGTTGGTACATCCCTTGTTTTGTGCACCCCTTAAATATTCCACAAAGCTGCCCAAGACAACCCTCCATGTGTCCTTATTGTCCTTTTCCTGAGAAATTGGATGAATTTATCACTGTATTGGCCTATGCTTAAGTGATTTTCTGAACACTGTTATGTTGATAAAATTACATCATAGAAGCCTGGATCTTACGTGCACATCTTTGATCACGCACATTGTTAGCCTGATGAGTTATGATACACATTCTAAGAAACAGTTTTGGTTAAGACTGTCGTGCATAAGTTAAGTTATGGTAATACGATATGAGATATTGAGGCTATGAAACGAGTTTTCATGTTGTAACTAAAAATACTCTCTCGAGCTATTGATTTTCTTTGCGTCTTAAGTAGGGAAATAATGAGTTGAGCTTGCTCTTGTGATAAGTAACTCAGAGATTAGCTCGGTCCTTGGACACTACTTGAGCCATCAGTGATCGATTCCCATTGACCACATTCGGATTACCGGGCCTCTAGTCATAGGACCCTTGAGCCCTCATAATATGTGCATTGGCATTATATGTTACTTCGACAATGTCCTTTGTTTATTGTCCTTTTGGAGTTTTGGGTTAGGAAAGGTAGTACTTCTTCTATGCAGAGTCTAGGGGGGTACGTAAGGCCATAATAATGAAGTAAATTGTTCTTCACACTTCTAAATTCTAGTATGTATCCTTTTCTACATCCTTTTCTTGGCAGCCATGCGCTTATCCTTTTCAGACCGACTGGTTTTCTGAAACTTGCCATCTCTGGTTCTTTTTTATGCGGTAAACAGAGTCATTTTCAGGCTTTCAAATGTATGTGGCTTCCAACTTATAAGTCACCTATGCAATATCGATGTAGATTGGTTTCGAATTTTAATTGTGAAAATCGCCATCCTTGCCACCTAATCTGAATTTTCATTGATGTAAATCGATTTTGAGTTAACACTACCTTCCGATCGAAGATCTTAATTACCATCTAAGCTAGTTGATACGTGCGATGCATATAGCATGCACTTAGCTCTTACCTCCCTGTAATTAATTGCAGACACTACTGTCTCTGGTGCAGGTGCTTGTAAGTTGTAACTTGTAAGTATGCAGTTATTTGTTTTCTAAGAAATCAAGCTTTATAAATGAGGTTGCTGGTAGTTATTTTTACATAACTTCTAGTAAACAAATGGTTCCTTCTTGTTTAGGTGGTTCATTTACGTGTCTAAACCCTATACACATAGCTAGGTTCAGCTGTACCTTATGCTGAGTTATTAACCCCTGATCTTTAAATGAATAGCCACTAGGTAGTAAGTGGTCATATAGACTATTACTCTAATTTGTACTCCCAACTTTTGCCTGAAATCATCTCATAGTACACAATGTGTGTGATATGTTCGTTTTGCGAAAACATTACCAACGAATTAAGAATACGACATCTTCTATACTGAAACATTAATCAAGTTCATCAGATGCTAATGGAGTGTCAGGTAGTCATATCGACATATAGGCCAACCAAGACTAGTCGCTATTTGTGATGTTAAATCACAAACAGAGCGACATGTAATAGCTGTACTCATACATGAACAAGATGGAACAAGGAAGGCAAACAAGATAATAGGATATGGGGGGGGGGGGTGTCACATACTTTGCCTAAGTATGGTCCCCTTAAAAACAAGGGTAGTATTAATTGGGAAGACTAAGAGATCTCACATGGTATTGGCTAAGAAGATTTTGTTTCTAGTTGAAAATGTCATAGATTTTGTCCATGAGACAAGACTCATAAGAGTAACTGACTTTCATATGCTTAGCTTCAATATCATGTTTGATGCAAAGGAAACCATGTCAATTCATGTTCATTTTTGTTGCCTAAAATTCTAGCCATAATGTATTATGTTTGTTATTTATGCTTAGCAATATTTAGACCCACTCTTTTTTTTTTATATCTAATGTGATACATATTTTGCCCCCATGCAGTTGGTTGGGTTTGGGTTAAATGAAACAAAGGTGAGCCCTTAAAACAGAATATTATGGGCTGGGCCCACTCCACACACTTGTGGGCCACTCATATATTCTGTATGACCTCCTTATTTTCTTTGTCATTCATTTTTCTTTATTTAAAAAAAAAAAAAAAAAAAAAAAAAAAAAAAAAAAAAAAAAAACTTTGTCTTAGTTTTTTTGGTTGATTTAGGCCAAGATTGGTTTGTGAGGTATCATTCCAAATGCATGCTCTTCCATGTTAAGCGACCAAATAACCAACCCTTTTGATAACCAGCCCTTTTGATCATCTCATTTGCACATGAGCATTTGTTTCTGCCTTTTTTTTTACGGAAAAGATCGGAAAATTCATTAAGAATCCGAAATGTCCAACATTATAATATATAAATACTATATGCATAGGTCTCTCCTCAACCCACACCTTTTCAACATAAAAACGAAACTATATCTTGGTCTATTACTCAACTTTTCATCTTAGATAATGTGAAAAATAAGTTTGTATCTAGAGTAGAGTGAATGTTACTCCGTCCTCTAATTAGAATACTCTCCTTGTTTGGTTATATAAAAGTGCTCTCGTGTAAACGGGTAAAATAATAAGCTACATTCAACATGTCAACCATAACCCTCGTGATTAGACAAATTCAATTCAGCTCAAGTATTTCATAAAAAGAGAATACGACTTACTCAATCTCAATTTCATCTAATTCGAAACTTGCAAGTTCATCAATTTTGTTAGTTCCTTAAAATCGGCTAAATTATCATTAATCGGAGATGAGTAACTTGGTTAAACTGTGAAGTAGCAAACAGTTTTTTTCGTACACAAGCGATCGATAAGGTGGGCAAGAAAGTCCCTGTAGAATTGTCGAAATGTGAGATTATTGTTAGTGTACGTAGTGATAGGCAGATGAGTTACCAGAAAAAGACTTGTTTCTACAAGCAAACCAAAGAGAAGACAATACTAGTTGGCCTACTAATTTGGGAAGTATATGTCAGGTTGGAAATTACACTTAAATAACTAATTAAAAAAGTTTTGATTATGCATGCAGTTTACCTACACTTATGCAGTTATAATGTTATATGCCTCCTTTAATAAGTCCTTAGCTCCTGTATATATACTACCTCCATTTATTTGGCTAAGAATTCCAATGTCTAAAAGTTAGGCATGTTTTCTAAAGTATCTATCTGTTAAACTAAAAATCAAACCACCGTTTTTAAACATGAGGATTATACCGATACATCTTGCACTCTTCATTCTGAATTGTTAATGTTTGATTTTACATAAATGAATGACAAATTCAAACTTGGTGTTTACAATCTAAAGAAACAGATGGTGTATATTAATCTCGTCAAAATCGACAGTGAATATATATATTGTATATTAGTTTGCATGAATGCATGGTCATGCATCTAGAGCATATTGTTTATAGGCGCATGCTAATTGAATATGTGGCAACCGTGACAATGAATAACGGAAACACAAATAGAATGTCCCTCTCATATTACGGATTTTAACTAAATCCTGAAAACATGGCAATTAGTCTCATTCATTCCATCAATATTACACCAACTTTGTGAAATTTGATTCAATGCATTTTAAGAACTTATTCAACGAACTGTTACTTGCCAAAGGTTGGAATGAAGTGCGTGGTCGATTATTCAAACGGTTAACTATATATCTTGCATCTAAAAATCAGCCATATTTTAAGGTATGTGAAATTCATTGCTTGGTCTTATCAGCTGAAATGAGTCAATTGCGAAAAGTATGATGTCCTCTCTCGCAATATCATATGACGCTTTAATCTCTTTTTGTACAAACTAGCTAATACCTACATACTCATGAATTACACCGAATTCAAATTGGAAAGAATTATGAATTACCCCCAATTTAGATTTTATATAATCCTTCTTTAATTAATTTTACCTCAAGACAGACATGCATGGGAAATTGTTCACACACAAATACACAATATATATGATGAAAGAAAAATATTCTCATTCACCAAAAGCCAAATACATCTCTCTCTCTCTCTCCCCCTCGCATCTTCTTACTTTTATTCTCGTTACATTTGAAATTATAATATAAATGACAAAACAATGTAGCTATTCCCCTTGTGAAAATTTCTCAAAATTATGCTACACACTATATAGTAGTACAGTGAAGCTCTTGTTTGTTTCGCTCGTATGAACTTTTTCCTATGTATCTGCCTTTTTGGTTACATCTTACATGGGATGATGGAAATTTAATGGACAAAATACATGATCTCATATACTTTGTAATATCGTATTAACATGTCCTTTTCACCCTTTATTTGTTTTGGACGGTCATATAACTAACTTAATGCATTTTTTTTTTAAATTGTTCTCATCATCATCATTACTCCTTCTATTGGTTTTCTCCAATTGGACGTATATTATTTATTTGGAGATTAATTGTTCTAGTGACGAAAATATCTCTACAATGATGATAAACCTAGGAAGATCTTTCATCGACAATGACTCCATGCTTAAGATTGAATTCGGGGAAGTTTTTTTTTTTTACTGATAGTGATTTTATTTTTGAGATTGTATTTTTTTTACAGATGGCTATCGGATTAATTAGTTTGCATGATGCCTTGCTTCGAGAAGGATATCACTGTTATATATTGACCAGTCTCCAAATTTATAAATGATTTACCTCTGTAATTTAGAAGAAACTCCACTTTTGTTATTACTTCGAACGTTGATAAAGTCAAGGGAATCTGGCTATATATGTAAGTCCAAAGTAGCTTTTCTAATATGCATATATTCTCTATAAAGAAACTTTTGGAATCGTTTTGAATAGTGTTTGCATTAGAAAGATAAAGTTATTTTATCCAGCCTCAAGGCCCTCAACCCTTCCTAAATGCAGTGCGGATCATCTATAGCATAGGTAATGCAGCTCTACACAAAAATAACTATGGACAAAGTAGGATCCAAATGACGAATAATCACGGCAAGACAATTTTGGTATTAATATGGGCAAGTTCAATTAAATGATGATATACTTGGCATTAAAAGCCAAGTTCTTGCACATTCCCAATGTGAATCTGTGAATGATCATAGCATGACATCATGTAGAAAATGCAAAATGTTCGTACAAATAGTCTATAATATTCTAGAATTAGTACATTTGGAGTATTATAGTTGTGGTACGTGTACAATAAAATTTGTACTATGTATTGTATCATATTATGTCTAGGTTTGACATAATAGTAGCATTCTGACTTTGTATATAACATTTCATATTAAGTGATATAATACTATACTGTGTGAATTACGAGTCCAGTAAAAACAGATGCTCATACAGTGAAGCAAAGTTTTATTACTTCTAGCCATTTTTTTCCTTGGTGGTTGACGTTATATATTCAAACTAAATGAAGGTATATATCCTTATTTAGACGGTGTAAATAATCCTTGTAGGATGAAATGTAAATGGAGTGAATTCTTTAGATATACTAGTCACTACATTATCTTATCGATCGGATAAAAGAGTACGAGAATCGAAGACGCAACATGTAACTCAAAGATCGAGTACGTATACTTATTTGCGGATACCCAAAGGTCTTTTGAGATGAACATTACAAAGTTAAAAAGGCAGAGGCATTAAGAATTTACCTTCCCTATTTTTTTACCCTTCGCCCCAGGAAAGGTAAGAACAGTAGTAAGGGAGAATAAGAAAGCAGAGGAAGACATTCCTTAGATGGAAATATACCATCATCCTTTTAACTGGTTTTTATAGGATGATTTTTTGGGAATATGCAATTGCAGGATGTGTTCTGTTCCACCTTCTTATTACCCAGTGATTGGACTCATCAATGGACGTTATATTATGTATCTTTGATATTTCTCGAGAATTATTAATTGCATGTTTAACTGGAAGAAAACAGTACCTCTAATTAAGGCTCTAATTCAAACGACACGTAACGTTATCTTTAGAAATATACACTTTCTTTTAACATATTAATCTTAGCAATATCGAATTTTTCTTCAGACCTTTATCACAGTAATTCGGTAAAAACGTATCAATAAGTAATGTTATATTTCGTCTGAGTCGGACCAGTATACTAATACATTTGCACACATACATGGAGTACATCATATTTTCATGCAATAGTGATTAAAACAGTTTGGAAGTGAGACTGTTTGTATATGTCCTCTTTCATGTATTTGTATGGAGTCAGTGCAAGTGCACGTGCACTTGAAATTAACAGCAAAATAGGTTTTCTTGTGTTTCTTGAATTGAGGTTTTCTCTTTTCTTCTTTGTTCATTGCCTTTTCTTTCCTTTTCTTTGCAATTCTTGAGATTGCATGTCTACGTCCGTACGCTTTTCAACGTTCCCAAACTTTCTTTTTTGTTTTTTTTTTTGTTTTTTGGCTATTTATATTCTCATTTGGGTTATTTAGGTTGTAAAATCTTAAATTAAAATCAAGAGTATCACTATTGCTTTTCCCCTTTAAGAAAATGATACTTTTAGGTTAGTCTGCTTTGTTTTGTAATTTGTTTAGGTAAAATGATGATGAATTATTCTAGCTAGGGAGAGAGATCTCAAAGTAGGAATAAAGATGATGAATACTACTAATTGGATTAAAGGTATGTTATTCACCATGTTACCTATGCTAAAGCTAGCTTCCGAAATGTTTCCTAACCACGCACTAAAAAAAAACCAATTTAGAGTCGATCTCAAAAGCATTCTGATTTTTATCAAAGTTTATAAAACAAATTTGTATAACTGAAGTTCTTAATTAGTGGAGTTTGATTTTAAACTTCATCTTAGCTAAGAACAAGAGAAATCGAGACAGACATACATATGCAATTTAGATACTTAAAGTAGAGTTAAGAGCAAGTATCGGAAGTTCGACCTTTATTCAAACAAAACACATAGATTTTGGCTTTGTTGAGAAATAAATTGACATATGAAGAACTTCAACAAACAAAAAAAAAAAAAAAAAAAAAAATGTTCAACCATTGCTAATACTAGTTTGAAGAGAAACACTCACATCAGTTTGTTATATTATTTGCAGCTTTAAGTCTCCCAAATAATAAATACAAGTTTTTGCCATTTTGTCTGGTCTAGGGAACTCTTAATGCTCTTGATCTCATCTCACTGTCAAGGCTGTTATCTCCTTATCTTCTTACTAGACAGAGAGTTGGTTGACTCAGATTTTGGGATAAGTTTCTATTAATTGGTAATGCACTAGCCATAGCAACATGTATGCCTAATTAAGCATAAATTTTCATAACTAATTGCCACATTATATTACCTTATATTGTTAACATTGTAATTTGAATTCTTTCCATAATCAAACAGAACACTAACGATCCAAAAGAACGGAGACAATGTATCACAATTTTGATGAGCTAGGTAGGATAATATGGAGTAGAAATGAGGTAAATTCCTTTGTAACTGTGACAATTTATGGCCATTATAGAAGGGTGGTTGATGGGTCTACTTCAGGTGCCAACTTTCCAGTCTCAAGAGCTAGGGAGACACAATAGAGATAGAGTGGTAAAGAGAAAGAGAGAGAGAGAGAGAGTTGATTGATTGAGATGGTGAGCCAAAGAAGCTAAGGCTATTAACTAATGATGACAGAAGTCTGGTATAAATGGCCTCATACATCTCAATAATTTTATTTTTATTTTCTCCTCTTGACAAGAAAGGCCTCTTGATTGTACTACATGCATTACCTCTCTTTGGAGTTTGGATTACCAAAAGCCATTGCATTCTTGTTCTTGTTAATGATGAGTGAGACGAGTTATAATCATCCATAACTTTGGTCCCCAACTTTTCGCCTGAAAATTATGATTCGCTACGATATGACAAAATCTAATCTAATATGGTCCGAATTAAATTGAATTACTACAAGAATAATGTGATCAGTGTTAACTAGTCTTATCTAAATCCTTTGAAAGAATAAGTTTACTAGCTAGAAGCCTAGAAGTCTAGAGCATGAAATTGTGTTTTTAAGTTCAACCATTCCCTTTAAAAATAATCGGCCTACACGATATCACTAACTTTAATTTAGAAAATTATACGCAGTAAGTGATTTGTGTACGGGATCGTGGGGTTTGATTACCTATCGATTCTTTTAGTTTAGATTGATTTATTTAGTTTAACTTCACTCAAAAATTTCTTTCGTATGCATGCGAGTGAAAAGACATGAAAATGTACGTTCATATCGCATTATTTGTGTCAAAAGTAAGTACAAAAGCGTTGAAAAGCCTATCTAAACTTTTCGCCATATTGCATTATTAGTTCGTTAAATTACATGAAATTATATCTGATTTATTTCAATCAGGTTGTATTGCGTTAAGTCCACTGTAATTAAGATTAGCCCAAACCAAAACAACTAACTCCCATGATTTTATTCTTCTAAGTTTCTACGTAATCACATTACTAAAAATCCTCACACTTCAACTTTGATTAATGTTTTCTTAGACTTCATTACTCAAACAGTAGTAACTCCACACAAAAAAAAAAAAAAAAAAAAAAAAAAAAAAAAAAAAAAAAAGTCAAATCGCACGAATAAAAATAAGTCATTCCACCAATAAGCAACGTCAAATAACTTTCACATTCACACACGTGTGGTTGTGGTGAGGACCGTTTTGCCTAACTTTAGAACAAAAAAAATAGTAGAAAATGAATTAAAAATAAGAGAAATAGTCAGACCTAATCTAAACTAGAATTTAGTGAAGCTTATTAGTTACTACACACGTTCATTCCTTTCTTGTGGTTGGTCATCAATGCTCTCATACGAGAACATGAGTATGGTTTGACTCATGATCAAAATTTTTTTTTTTTTTATTTACTTGTTGGAACTTCAAATTTGGTATATCATCTTTTTCTGTTATAAAGTTGTTAGCTTATTAGTACTCCAACCGTTTAGATCAACTTATAACCAACCATACACTCTACTTCAAGTTAACTTTGGTCTAATTTTTAGTTTCACAAGGTCAATGCAACATATTTAAGAAGCCAATTCAAAGAGATAAAAAAAACTGATGAAATTATTGGGAAGTGGTATTTCCAACTACATTCCAAAACTAGTCCATATACGTACAGACGTACTAAAGTAGTGTAACTCATCCTATGTATGTAGTACGTTCCTTTTTTTTTTAATGATGTATATGTAAGACACAGAAAGACCTACGAACTTAGTAATATCAATTTATTTTAAGTTGGACCGAACACAATAACTATCTAGGTACGTAATTGCAAATGCAGCGTCTAAAGTCTAAACTGAAGGTTATATACGACATAAACTGATTGCAATATTGTTTATCAAAGTAGTTTTGAAATTCAGTATCACCTAATAATACAAGTCCCGTTCCTTCTTATTTACCTTGTTTATCAAAATATTTTCGAAACTTAGTATCACCCGACAATACAAGTCCCGTTCCTTCTTATTTACCACAAGGTGAAATTGTTGGTGTTATATATCTTGGAGATTGGAATTTACATTACATCAAATAAAAGTCATCAGTCAGCAGGGTGCTTAACAACTTGGAATCAGGAGTATTTATTTAACCCCCGAGAGAGAGACAAGCAAAGTGTAGAAAGGAAAGAAAGCCTGTTGTAGGTTTCTTTTAGAAACACTTTTGCCATTTTCAAGTGTTTTCATCTCAACATTCATATCTCAAAATCTCTCATAACATCATAACTTCCTCCCATCTCATTTTTTTTCTTTTTCACTTTGGCTAAACTTGTCAATCATTTCTTGTCAAAACTTCAAATCTCTCCCTCTCTCCTCTCTCATAAACTTTGCAACAACATTCAAGAAAGAAGATGACTTTGTAATAGTTTTTCTCTTCTATTTTTCTACAAGCAAGAAAGAAGTTTGTCAGAAAACAAATGAAGGCATGGCCAACATGTGTTGTTGCTGATAAGCATAACAATACTCTTTCTGATTTTTTTTGCTCTTAATTAACTTCTCTTATATTGTTACTATTTCCATACTTTTTATATATCTTCCTCTTAATATTACATATTATTCATCTTCTTCACCATTTCCATGTCTATGAGTATTTTTCCAGATTTGACCTCCCTATCCTTGAACAAACCCAACTTTTTTGGGACAGTACCCTCTTCAGAAGAGTCCATAATGAACAGGAATTTTCCCTTTAGGGGCACTTTCATGAATAATATTGAGGGTAAAGGGTGTGATTTTAGAGATGGGTTTGTTGAGAATCATGGGGTTTTAAGCATGGATCTTAATGCTAGTTGCAAAGATGAAAACTTTATTAGTGAGAGTAATAATATTAATAATAGTAATAATAATGATCATATTCTTGGTAGTATTAGTTGTAGAAATAATATCATTAGTGATAATAAAATGGCGGGTTCTTCTAAAGAATACACCACCAAGGTGTGTGCTAGAGGCCACTGGAGGCCTGCTGAGGATAACAAACTCAAGGAACTTGTTGCTATCTATGGCCCTCAGAATTGGAACCTCATTGCTGAGAAATTGGAAGGAAGATCAGGTAACTACATACTACATACCCTTTCTATTTTTTATTTATTTTTTATTTTTATTTTATTTTTTTTGTCTTTACGACTCGTGTTAGTGACATATATAACTATTGATTGAGCCTGAACCATCAGTTTCGACTTTTGGTTATCGAGATGTTTACTAGTAATGATTATTTATTAACAAGTGTAAGAAATGTTTGTTTGGTGTGTGAAGGCAAGAGTTGCAGATTGAGGTGGTTCAACCAGTTAGACCCAAGGATAAACAGGAGGGCATTCACAGAAGAGGAAGAGGATAGACTAATGCAAGCACATAGAGTGTATGGCAACAAATGGGCTATGATTGCAAGGTTGTTTCCTGGAAGAACTGACAATGCTGTCAAAAATCATTGGCATGTCATCATGGCTAGAAAATATAGGGAGCAATCTAGTGCTTTTAGGAGAAGGAGAACTCTTCTTGTTCAAAATCATTCATCTCTTTTTCCTCCTCATCATAATAATATTAACATCAATAGTAATCATATTAATGATAATAATAACAATATTAATAATGATAACCCTAGAAGATCATCATCATCTTCATCTTCTTTTTCTATGGAGGAGGAAAATTATCCAAGTTCTAGAGAGAAGAATATTAATGGAGATATGAATGATCATCATTGTTCCTCTTTGCATTTTGGACAAACTTTCCTAAGCAATAACAATGGATTTTCTGCTCATCACCAACCGCATTTGGAGTTCTTCTCAGGTGTGTAATCAGTGAATATTGATCACTTTTTTTTTTTTTCAATCTTTGCTTTTACTTTTTGTTCTTTGTGTGTACTTTTGTGTACCTTGATGTATGTACCATGAAGAAATCTAATACTAAAGTCAGGTGTGTTAGATATTGTGGAGATAATGGATTAGTTTCCGAAAAGATTTGTGCATATATATACAAAAACGCATGTTCGATTCTTAAGAATATTAGTTGTCTTAAAATAATTTTCGAACATATATGATAGTAAATGACGGTTTTCCGATGATAGTTTATGGTAGTCGACATTCCACACCACCCCTGCAACTTTCTTGTTAATCCGAGTTGTTATTACTTCGTATTATAGTTTGTCTTGAAGGTATATGACATCTTCTGTTAGAGTTGATGCTGTCTACTCTAATTTTACTTGGTCTATGCATGCTTAGGAAAACCAAGAGAATAAGAGATTTGCTGATCTCATGTCTAATGCATTCATTAGCTCTTTTCCACTTGGGATTTGAACAACTTTTCTTTTATACTCTCTTTTTGTTGCATTCCTTTCTCTCTCTATTATGTCATTATTATATTATAATTCATTTTCATTTTATAACTATGTTTTTTTTATTATATTTGTTGGGCAGGTCCAAATAGCCATAACATGATGAGCATGTTCAGTCCAAGCAGCTGTTTGGATAGGCCAATGCAACACCAATACCAGCCCATGTACTGCTACTACTACAACAACACTAGCAAGTTTCTTCCACCACCACCACCACCATTTCCTCCCCAATCAGACCCTTACTCCCTCTCCTCGTCGTCTCTATCGAATGCAGACGGAGGCAGCAGATCGGAGGAGAACTCGACTTCGCCACAACAACCAATCCCACCACCATTCATAGACTTTCTTGGTGTTGGTGCCACATGATGATCAAGTCCTCTAGTAATACTAGAACTAAAAAGTAGAATGATGTAAAAGAAAAAAGAAAAAAAAAAATTAATCACTCAATTTGATATGCAATGTATGTGGGGGTGTTTTGGGAATTAACTGAGATACTATTAATGGCAAAAAAGAAGTGCTTTTCTTGTATCAGTTAAACATGACAGTTCATAATATATCATCATGGCATCTCAAACTTGACATCTTTCACTTTCATTTCCCCCACACCTCTTATTTCTTTCATTTTCATGTAATTATTTTTAATACATCTAATGCCACCTAGGAGTGAGATTCATAAAGAAACCATCCTTGTCTATGTATGTTTCCTTGAGATACACATGTTGATGGAAGCTGTTGTTTCTGAGGAGGACCATTGGTCCAAATGAGGTTTTTCTGTTAAGTTTTAATCAAGGCTCTTGTGTTGGAAAAGTGTAACTGATTTGAGATGTGATCACTTCTTCCTTCCCTAGGTAGAAGCCTAGAAAGGTAGCTAGTACATAAACTTCAAATTTATCAAGGAGATGGTAGTCCAAATCATAAGACATGATCATAAATCATAGTGATGATGAGGCAATCAAAATGAAACAAAATAATGTGTGTTGTTTTTATGAAAAATGGATGTTAGCATTTCATGATTTGAGTTCTACATTATCTAGATGTAACACAACTGTTTGAAACGCTTTTACATTCTGATTGATGAAGTTCTAAATAATTCGTAATCCTATGTTCTTGTTGACTCGATTTTTGACCCAATACAGTAGTATTATTGATGAAACGCATAAGTAGTTTAAAATAAGGCGTGTAACATCCATTTTCCGAAATATGCCTAATCGATCTTGTTAGTCTTGTGATTACAATATGTCATGTGCTGATATGTAACCCTCACAAACCCCGTGGTGAACAATTGAATAAAATGCAGGGAGTATTCATAGACCGAGCCAAAAGGGTGGGAATCGAACCAGAGATTACTCTGCTACAGTTTTTCCTAAGTAGAGATAGGTGCATGATGGTTACATATGACCATATTCTTACAGTCTTACCTCAGCGGAATCTTATCGAAGTTCAAAAGGGTAAATGCAGCATATATATGCATGAGCGATTAGGGTCTAATTAAGCAGACGCAGGTAGTAGCTTTATTTCAACACACAAGTTTTTTGCAATCATTTCCGGTTTTAGTTTTTAGTATAGAATTCGAAGTTTAGAAAATGCGTCCTCGTTTTCAATTTTGAATCGCAAGTCTGATCCATTAGAACATTCACGGACTCTCATATATCGATCTAGGTATGTGGCAATGCAATTATGCTCGAATGACCATCAAAACTATATAACATTGCCTCAATGTACCTTTTATTGATATATTACTTATTATAAATGATAACATTGCCTCAATTATATGAATGTTAAAATAGCCATGTCAGCATAGAGATTTTGCTTCATTGAGATCCCATATACACTACCAGCTAGGATGAATAACCACATTAGGATCAGATTTTGTCATAAGCTAGCACAACTACTTTTTTTTTTTTTTTTTTTTCAAGTGAAAGCTAGCACAACTACTAACCTTGTTGAATAGCCTCGTCAACCCCATGATCACATAAAAAACACTATGTCTAACTTTAAGCTTATTCTTATACTTCTATACTCAAAACACAATCTTGTTATAAAAGTCTATACAAACACGTTTTTCATAAGAAAAAAATATACGTGAAAAAGCAACCCATTTCTATGCAATACCTTAGCACATTGTGGTGTAACTATCCAAATCACACTTCATATTCATCACCTTTTACTTTGTACACCAAAATTTTGCCAATCTACCAAAATCATTTAGTCAGTAGAAGGGTTAATTTTTACATGTGAAGCTGGGCCAACCAAACAGGAAGCTGTTAAGAGGAATAAGGGAAAAGTAACACATACACTTCCACACTTAATGAACTTTTGCCTAGAACTCTTTGCATTTAATTATCAAAGACAATAAAATTGCAGGCCCATTGATGAATATACAGGCCCAACTTGGGTTTTCAAGAATTTTTTGCACAAATAAACCTGGAAAAAGAGCCAAACATAAGCAGCCAAACAAAGTCTTAAGTTTATTTGATGATATCACCATACATAACTATTATGGTGAAAAATCTTGGTTCTTTTACTGTGATGTTGCCAAAGCGCTAAATTTCAGGTTGTCCTTGAGAATTTATTAAGTTCTAAAGGTATGTATGCACACGTTTGCTCTCACTATTGATTGACCAAAAGTGTGGTTCAAGACATTTGACCTAATTAACATCTATGTATAGTCATGACCAAACTTAGAAGCCTCCCTCAAAATTTAAGGAGGTTAGGGTCCGTTCGGTATCACTGCCGTTTTCAGTTTTTGATTTTTTTTTGCGTAAAAGATTTAGCTAAATAAGTTGCAAAAATTAATTTAAACTGTATGTTTCTATAATCTAATACTATATATTAAAACCTGAAACCAAGTCTTTTATAGGAGGACACTTGGCATACATTAATTAGATAGCACTAAGTAATTACATGATATGGTAATTATTAGCTAATTTATGGAAAACAATATAATTGATGATTATGGTGATAAGCTAATTTATGGAAAATAATAGTGTTACTAATAAAATTATAACAAAGATAAACTGACAATTTCATAAAATAAGTATCTATCTATCTAGTTCTACTAAAACAGAAGCCACTAGGACACGTGGCATTCTGTGGCTAAATAATTTCCCGCTCAAAAGCTCCAAGATATTTTCGGTTTGCTGCAAACTAACTCTCACCCTAATATTGCCTATAGTTTAGGAATAAAATATTAAATTTCTAATATTGCTCAAACAAACTCCTTATATTTCTCCTTCAGCCTGCTACAACAAATTGTGTTGTTTCTCAACAAAAAAAAAAAAAAATCGCCAACCACTATAATATGCTGTCCTCTAAAAAAAATTGGATAAAAAATGATATCCTGGCCTTCATCAGGTATGATTATTACTTCCTCTTGCCTATGAATATGATATGATCCCTTATAATTTTATACAATCGAGGGTGGATGTCGATAAACTTATTGGGTAGTTCTAGCGAATCTAGGTTGACCATAAATTTGAGTATTACTGTATTAGTGTATGTTGATGCTTGGTATTATGTTCATTGATTGATTTTCTAAATACATACATTCCTATATCACATGGTACATTCCTCCATAAGAATTATGATGAGTTGCGTTACATAATTTCATGAGTTGTTGTACAGGTTAAATTTGTATGTCAAATTGTTCTCATAGCTACTATATTTATGGCTTTTGCTGATTGCATCATTAGCATTTGCTTCTTTTACGAGATATAATATTGAGTTGCTAAACCATTTTTTTTTTTTTTTTTAAAATTGTTGCAAAACCATTCTTTAGTAAGTCTACGGCTCTTTTTTAGCCATTACTCCATATACAATTTGATACTATCACTCACATCAAAAGCCTACGACTCCTATGATTTACACTGTATTTTTTGGGGTGGTGTATGTTTCACACTTAATAGTGGCACAATTTGATAGCTACTATATTTATGGCTTTTGCTGATTGCATCATTAGCATTTTCTTCTTTTACGAGATATATTATTGAGTTGCTAAACCATTCTTTTTTTTTTTTTTTAAAAATTGTTGCAAAACCATTCTTCAGTAAGTCTACGGCTCTTTTTTAGCCATTACTCCATATACAATTTGATACTATCACTCACATCAAAACCCTACGACTCCTATGATTTACACTGCATTTTTTGGGGTGGTGTATGTTTCACACTTATACCATTACATAGATTTGGACCTATATTTAGACAATGGTGTGCGTGTTTTGCTCGAGCTATTCAATTTTTTTTTAACATGAGATGATTTGAACTTGGGTTACTAAATAAGTTCTCAGCAACAAATAATATATAATTTTATTAAATATATTGCTAAATATCTCCGTGCAACGCACGGGTGTTACGCTAGTAACAATATAGATATATAGCCCGGGCGTGAGCCGGGCATGCAAACTAGTAGTCATATAGAAACTGAAAACTGAAAACCACTTTTTCTGATTTTTGAAAACGGGAGATTTTCAAAAAAACAGAAAACGATACCAAATAGGCCCTTAGTTTTTAGAGAAATTCCCTTAAGATGTACGTTTTTGCCTTGTTTTGGTACAAATGATGACACAAGCTTCACGCACACTGCTGGTTTAATGTGAATGCATATCACTTATAGCTAGGATCCGTTCGGAAAAAATAGCTATAGCCGCAGCGATATCAGTACAATCACGGACTTCAACGACTTATTAGTTTCCAGGTAGAATGTACTCCGTAGTATTGACTATAAAGCATGTAACTTTTGCGTAAAAGCACCTACAATTTCACGAAGTGTAGGTCCTACTTCTAAGATTTACGTTTACTTTCCTGAAAACAAGCGCAATGTTGTTTTCGGGGATGAATAAAACACTTGTATAGTTGTGCAAATACTCTCGTACTCCCTCAATTTCATTCATTTGTTTACGTTGAGTTTGAATTTCACTCACAAAATCCGGTCCGACATAAACAAATGAATGAAATGGAGGGAGTACTACAAATCTACTCCTGATTAACGATGTGCGATGCATGTATTATAGATAATGTACTAACTGCGATCGCCCCTGGCCCCTGAGGAAAAGAAATCGATCAATGTAAATAATAACGATAGATCGTGTCTTGTTGTCAAAAAAAAAAAAAAAAAACGATAGATCGTGTCATATAGACTTTATTACTTTAAGCAAAGGAGTGACCTAGAGTGACAAGTATTAAAGTACGGAGTATATGGTGAGGCTTCACTCGTACAGGTCAAAATGAAAGCAGGAGTACTCAAACTAAAGTCTGGGAATGGTCTTTCTGCTGGCATTATTTAGGGTGGCAACTGCCCTGTTTTACGGAGTATAATTCTTTGTCAGTTTTATTGTTGAATTTACGTGTGGTGTATAGATGAAGTTTTCTTATACTAAAGTTATGATATTATCAACGTTGTAATTCGGACCACCGTACATTAAAGGTACAAATCACAACGTTTATCAGTTTTGGTACAAGTTTGGTGTTCTTTATTTGTTTATTTTCATGCCAATTGAATAAAAAAGAACTTGTATAAAGGTAAAAAGCACAACGCTTATTAACGTCTATCAACATTCCACTCATTGAAAGGTAATTGAAACTCATTTAACAAACAGACAGTTGCGAGGTCTGAAGCTAATTAATTATGTTTTACGAGTACTTCATTTTTGAATAAAATGTTAAATTATTCTTTTAGAATCCATACTTGTGAGCGAAATCAATGAACCGAATATACCTCGGAAAATCACAGAAAATCTAGCTACCAAACTAATGTTATGACCATTGTACAGCTAACAAGTTTGTATGCAACGATAACACCAACAGTCCATCGTAGTGAACTTAAGTACGTAGTACATATGTAGTTGAGATTCCATAGGAACTAATTATTATAAGTGGCGTTTATGATCAAAGACATGTCTCCATAAGCTTGATGAAATCATTGAAGTCTAACAATCCATCTCCATTACTATCAAAACCCTTAATCATCAACATACACCTCTCAACATCCGAACCTTCTTTGACAAGCCCCAAATCACACAACACTCTGCCCAACTCAACAGCATCAACAAACCCATCTCTGTTACTATCAAACACCTTAAACGCTTCCCAAATTTCCTCCAAACTTGGCTCCTCCTGCACAAAAATACCTTCAAACACACCCTCATTAAAGTTTTCCTCGTCGCCCTCAGCCTCGATTTTGTTGCACATTCGCCATCTTCCGACCACCATGTTAATCTCGTCGACCGTAACATTAAGCACTTGTGATTTATCAGTAAAATGTGGTCTTACATTAGTAATACTAGTAGTAGTAGTAATAGTAGTAGTAGTGCTAATTTTGGAGTAACCAAGGATTAAGGTGGATAACTTGGTAAATAAGGCTGGTGCGAATGACCTAATGGGTTTTAATTGGTCAAGAAAATGCATGATTTCCTTAGCAATTACAATGGAAATGAAATTATTATCCACCATTTTACGACAAAATATTAGTAGACTAATAAGCTTAATATATAAGGATATGTGTTGTGTATTATATTTCACATATATATGACAAAGTCTAGCAAAGTACAAGTCAAGTATATATTATATCTTAGCGTATGGAGATTGGAGTATATATATAGTGTAGCAAGTCGGTACGTGAATATTTTCCGCGAAGTTGCGGCGATGCAACTTAGAAACACTAGATGACTTAATTAACATGCATAGAACGAAGCATGTCTGCATGTCGACGGCGAATACAACCGGCTTTACTTTAGTAGTTCTTAGAAAGTTATTATGGCTGATGTTTACTGCTATTTAGTAGTATCCAATAATGTGTTAGATAATAATAACGAAATATGGGTCGGTTTCACACTCGTAAGATACAGATAACCCACTTTACATATTTTTGGGATATTGAGTAATGGATGCAACTATG
This sequence comes from Spergularia marina, assembly GCA_963680865.1. Lineage (NCBI taxonomy): Eukaryota > Viridiplantae > Streptophyta > Magnoliopsida > Caryophyllales > Caryophyllaceae > Spergularia > Spergularia marina. Next base: position 4,991,545 of record OY804545.1, on the reverse strand, counting down.
CATGTTGTTACTCATACAACTCGTTGATTGATTATTATTTTAGAGTGTTCGTTTCCGACATTCAAATTGTTGTTTAAATTTAATTCTAATGAGAAATGGCTTAAAAAACCACGGAATTATTGGACAATACGTACGCAGTACTCCCATAGTGGCATATACGTTACTTTCAAAGAAGTTTGTTGATAAAGACGTTTAGACGTTCGTTTTCACAAGTCTTGGTCAAGTACTCAGGTCAACTAAGTGTGGACTAACTACGAGTTAGGAGCTCCGTGAAAGACTTGAGATTAGTGGACTCGATAAACATTCGGAGCGGTCCAGAACCCGACATGGATTTGGGCTAGGCGTGATTCAAGTTGTCGAGCCGCTCGAATAGTGTGGATCATTGGACAGCCCACCAAGCAACTAAAAACGGGCCGGGTCTCACAACCTGATGCCTGTGTTTTATGATTCATTTAGATTTATGGACATTGAACAACATTTACTTACTAGGTACCCAAAGATATCTCGGGTCATGCTTGTGAAAAGCGAAAATTGAAAGGTGTTAAAGCTTTATAACTTAATCATGTCCACATACAGTACTCTACTTCTATGATGTTAAGGTATTAAACCAATTATTGATTCTCAATTATTCAGATTAGACTTTTAGTTGAGATGATTCTCTAACATAGTATAGAGTGCATTATCTCCACGAGTTCAACCCCAAAGGACATTCGCGTGAGGGGGTGTGTTAATATATCAAACCAATTATTGAGTCTCAACCATCTGTCTAGACTTTTGGTTGAGATGGTTCTCCAACATATATATGACTCTATAAGTGTCCCTCCATGGCTCCATTTATTGGATTTTCTAAAGTTTTAATTGGAAATTATGAGAGAACTTTCGAATAAAAGTTTGACATTTCACGCTAGAAATTCCATAATTCGAGACAAATCTTGATTATTAAGTACTCTCTAGTATGCTAGACTCTTGTTCAATGTACTCGTATATAAATTTTCCTCAATTTCATCTTATTTACATCAAAATGTGTACAGTTAAGTAGTGTCATTTTTAGTTCCGTATGGAAAAAGCATAGGAAATAAAGTGACATCGTTAGAGCTCGTAAAGCAATAAAGAGAGAAAGAACCACAAGTAAAACTTGTTATAATACGTTTTCACAACTAATATTGTTTGGTGTGAGTATAAGTACAATCAACTAGGGTTTTGGTTCTCATGTATTACATACTAAAAGGACCATATCGAGATATGTCTAGCCAATAAATTAATTTCTAATACTTAGAAAATCGATTTTTCATACAGTTAGCGTGAGATACTCCCTGCGTAAATATTTGCACTTTTAATAAAGAGTAATGAATATGGGAGTGATTTGGGAGGGGATAGTACAGTGATTGCCCTCCTGGTTTTTTAATGGCCCATATTGGTCATCACCGAGTGATTTATCCTGAAGTGATACACTTGCGTGTTGATGGTGCTTCGTATGCTTCTTCTCGAAAATAAAGCGGGATTTGGATGGGCAGCTTATACGGTTGATCGTGGTACTTGCCTTGAGAGGGAAAGCTTGCGCGGTTATGCAAGTTCGGCCTTACTTACAGAATTCAAAGCCGTTTCTCTAATTTTTACAATGGAGTATACAGCCTGGTTTTCAATCAGTGCTAGTTTTGTCAGACTCGTATAATTTGATTGCTCTACTTCGGGGCAGTACTACCATGGACATCTTGTGCAAATGGGAACTGGATCAAGTCCGAGACTTGGGTAGACAACTACATCATTGTGTTGTCATGAAAATTGATAGAAAAGAGGTCACAACAGCGCATCTGTTAACTATTCGTGCTAGGAAGTCTCTTTTATTCTAATTTCGTATTTATTCTTGTTTTTTTACTATTATTTTAAACGTTGTCAAAAAAAAAAAAAATGAGAGTGCGTCTTGAATTTTATAGGGCGGTAATTGAACAAGAATATGCCCTTTTTTGGCCTTTATCGAGTCAAATTCGAGCTTATCCAAACTTAAGTTTTAGGGCCTACAAAGCACCTTTCACTCTTTATTTGTTGTACAATGATATTTTGTCCATGAATCAAATTAATGGAACATGGAAATTAAGATGCAAAACAGCTGGGACATCTGCTGTATTGCCACTCAACTCCAACGAAAAACCACCTTTTGATTTGCTACTTTGATTGGCTTACGATTTTTCTTATTTTCCTACGTTTTTTCGTTGCTTCTCGTTTCAATTTTCGGAAATTTCTTATCTTAGTTTTCTGACATTTTTCTAGATCTACCCTTTGAGATCAATCTTTTTCGTAGAAAAGGGCGGAGTCCTTTTGGTTTTTTTGTTTGCAAATCTTGTGACTCATATTAAACTCTCTTGGGCTAGTTACAACCTTACATATCGATTTATTTTGCTTTCGAGTTTTGACACGCCTCGATTTAAAAACACTGTAGATTTATGGAATTCCCTAAACAGTTTATGTTGTTTTAATTGTACAAATCAAAATGTACTTACAAAGTTACACTCTTCATAAGAAAAAACAAAAGATCTATTGGTAAGAAATACTCCCTCCGATTCAAAGAGATTTTCCCGTTTCCTTTTGCAATTTTGAGTTGACATGTTAGAGACTATTTCTAGACCAAATGAAACCCTCGTTTGCCTTAAAATCAAGTAACCTTGGTAGAATACAATGCAGAATGAAATATCTACTAATTTTTACAGCAAGTGAAAGATTCATTTGATTTAAAAATAGCTCCCAACATGACATCTCCAAAACTGTAAAAAGAAACAGGAAAATCTCTTTGAATGTGAGGGAGTAAGTACTAAAGTTTTTATATAAATAGTTGGTCTCACATAGTCACATTACAATAAGATAATGATATACATGTGTCACATTTCCTTAGTTTTTGTGTCCCTTCTCCTATACTGTTTGGCTGAATTCTTTTTGTAGCTTCCTAAGTTGATTTTGTACAGTACACACCGCTTATAACCTACTGTATGTGTGATACATTTACAATCTCAGAAAAGAGCAAAGCAAAGGAGGCAGACCAATAGGTCACAATGTCATGATATGAATTCTAATATGATCAACACTCACCTAAATCCTCGGACGTGATTTTTACGCTCCATAGGAAAAAAAAGAAGGGTATTTACACATCCTATTACGAGATTACATATCTCATTGCTCCTCTCGCAATCAGGAGATTAAAAATTAACTATGGCCGCGTAAAAATCATTTCCCTTAAATCCTTAATTCTCCTACCCCCTCAATGATTGCTTCCTCCACTGACTTGTGGCGCACCTTAGTGGAATCCTGAATATGATTACCAATAATTTCCACTGACTTTTCTTAATATCAGGTCACAACACCTAGATAGATCAGTGTCATGTAAACTCCCACATTTCACTGATCTGTGATAAGATGAAATCTTCTTGCTTTGGCATTGGCCGGTACAGTATATGTAACTGTCATCACTGCGCGGTTTCATGAAATGTTAAAGACCTTGAGAATGCAACAGGATTGAGTTCTAAAGCCATGGATGATGCTACACCACTAGGATGACTGCTCTCATGTTGGACATTACCCTGAAATTGTCCGAAAAAACCTCCTTTCGCGATTGGAGCAGTAGCATGATGACTGTTTTTGATCTGTAACGTATTCCAAATCGAGCTGTTGGCAGCTTCAATAGGATCAGAAACGTTTAATGTCTTTGGAACAACAATTCTAACATTTTCGGATTTATTCTCCCCTGTAGCTTGTTTGTTGCCGGAGCCTGATGGGCCGAAAAGTAACATAGTACCATCCCTAGCATGTTTCCTTGTTGTAGAAGTATTCGGACTAAGAGTTGTGGAAGATCGATCATTGTGAATAGTCGATTTGGATTGCGAGTTCCTATCATCTTCTGTATTGCAAGGCCATTGAGGTGGTGAAGTTGAGTAAAATGACACAGGAAACCCTGGTTGCCAAGGCACAGGACTCATAGTATAAGGTCTCGGAAATCCTTGAAAACAAGGCACTTGTGGGGGTAAACCCTGAGGCATAACCCCATTTCTCCCCTTATCTAAGAAGATTGAATTGGCATTCGCGTTTTCCTGCCCATAAGACTTATAGGAGGACCTCCATTCAGAAGCTCCGGGAACCACTAGATGGCGTAGCTGAGAAGCCGAAGAATTCTTGCTCTTACGCCTACCAGCACCCACAGGAACGTTCCTCATGGTACCACCAGCTGTCCAGTAACGCTGACAGTCCTTACAGAAGTGCCGCGGCTGGTTGACATTGTAGTTGTTGAAGTAACAAAATTTTGTGGTCATGCTGTTACACCTAGGGCAAGGCAGGATCTTGTCAGGTTTTTTAAGAGTTTTTTGGTCTTGTGGATTAGTACTACTTGTTTGGTCACTCACATCTTTGTTATGAGAGTCTTGGGATGAACACTCTTTATCACTAAAGGCGCTTTTAGCGTCTTCAGTGATGGTCGAATTACTTCCCTTCTTGCTTCGAGGAGGCTCAATATCCTTTGATTTTTCGCTTGAAGGCTTCTGAACATTGAAATAAATTGAACATCAATAACTGAACAAGCTAAGTCATAAAATACAAATTAAAGAGGGTGTCTAAATCATAAGCTATATTGTTACTATTATGAACAACAAGATCATATAGTAAAAATGTAATAATTTTTATTGTCTAGATACATTAAATACGCTACTTTTTATCAGAGCGATATCTATCCGGAATTAATTGATTCAAAGGTGATATCTAACGAGTAAACCTAAAACCCAATATAACATGTACCTCAATTTTAACCACTACGTCAATATTGTATTGGTATAATGAAGTAACCTATAAGAACATCACTGACGACATAACAAAATTTGTACAGTTGAGTTATAAGTTGAAGGGATGCACATCCAAATGAATAAAAGCTAGATCATATGATTGCTTATCCATTTTTGTACAAGCAAAATTCTGAGCTATAAAATTCATGTCCTTGAAAAGACTCGTGCTTTCATGATGTACGAAAAAATGCCGTTTTCTAGAAACTACATTATTTCTCCATTTTGTTAGACACCAAAATTACATGCAAACTTCTTCACAATCCTCATACAAAAGTTAGCTTTGTGTCATGGAAATCGTACAAGTTTAATGTCAGAGAAACTTCAGTTCCCCGGCCTCATTTTTAACTACTCCCTCCGTCCAGCTCAAACGCCTCGGGCGCTATTTATAGTGGAATAAGAAAAATTGATATAATAAGTTGAGTGGAGTAATTTTAGGAGAAAAAAAAGGGAGAGAGAATGTGGGAATTAATAAAAGTAGGAGATATAATGTTTGAGAGAATGTGATAATTTAATAAAACTAGGAGAGAGAAATATGTCCTAAAATAGATGGGGTGTTTCAGATGGGACGTCCCAAAATAGAATATGGGGCGTTTGAGCTGGGATGGAGGGAGTAACAAGTTAAATGAGTAGCGTACAAATCCTAAAATACTCGAAATTTGGGATCGTACAGCTGTACGAGTACAACTTACGGACTAAAGGTGAATAATAAGCTACCCACATGAGAAATTGATCAAATTTAAGCAAACTAAGAAATACCCATTTCAAATTCCATGGATTTAACAAATGGGTAGTTCATAGAATTCCATATAATATACTCCTACATAAGAAATTAATAGCTTTAATAAATTAGTAATAGTAAACATACCTCAAGCTGTGCTCTGTTTTCACCCTGTTTTGAGTTATCACTAGAACTTGTGCATTCATAATCACAATCATTATCAGCATAATCATCAGTATTATCTCTTGAATCCATATTTTTATTAATAGGATTTAACTGAATATTCTTACCAAAAAGCCTCAAACCAGAATCTTTCATGTCTGACATTTTATGGACACTAAGAAAAACAACTATATTTGCTCAAACTTTGTTGATATAACAAAATTAATTGTTTGAGAAAAATACAAGTGTCTATGTATATCTTTCTCTATGTAGGTGAGTAAAGATGATGAGAAAATTTTGGGAAGGAAGGGAGATGGGGTATATGAAGGGTGAATGACAAGTCATCAAAGGAAGTGGAGAAGAGATGAGAGCCACAAATTAAATGTGGGGGTGAGTTAGGACTAAAAATCTTTCAAATGCTTTAGGATTTAAGTTTTTGATTCCACACCCTTGTTTGTTGACAAAGATAGCATGAGAAAGTGCTACTTGTCTTTCTCTTTTTTGTGCCCATGTCAGCAATCTTTTTTATTTCTTTTTGGTGATTTTTTTTCTCAACCTTAACCTTTCCCTCCCTCTATTTTTCCTCTAATATTTCTTTAGTTTTTGTTGTCTGTCCTTTCTCATGTGCCCTTATCCTTACTTCCTTGTTCTTTTTTTTTTGACGGGGATTTCCTTGTTCAATCATATGACATAGTGAATTTTCTTTGTAGGATAGATTACATATATGATTATAAAAATTATGACCTACGTTATTTGGAAATCTCATAAACTCACTATAATTCGTAATAATAACTTGCTTACAATAACCTTGGGGTAAATCCCTATTTATACTATTATAAGACTTGACCCTTACGAAACTTATCTCGTAACATATTCCTAAACACATATTCTACTATATATCGTATTCCTAAACACATAATATTCCTTAACCCGAAATTCTCTGGAATATTCCATAATCCTATATTACCCCCCTCAAACTCATGGTAATTTGACTAAAATTACAATGAGTTTGCCAAAACGATAAGGAAACAAAATAACTCCGTCGAGATCTTCAAAGCCAGCACGTCGATTGTCGTCATCGCAAAACACCATTCTTTTCGAACTCACTTGATCGTCACCCAAAGAACACCACGAATCGCAAATAATCAACTTCACCACTAAACGCCATATACAAGGGAACCATGAATCACCATGGTCTCACAAATCATGAAGCGACCATTATCAGCTTCATCTAAAAAGAACCAAAAATAAATACCATAAATAAACATGGTCTCAAAACGCGAAGTCGTCATATCAACTTCACCTAAAAATATCAGACATTACTGGTAGTGGCACTCCCTCATTCCTTGATCGGCCTAAAATCACACAAAATCCACCAAAATCTCTTCTCACCCAAAAACTAAACACCATAAATTAGTATGGTCATCAAAGAAGTTTCTCCGGAAGTGTTCTCGAGTAGGACGTACATCATCATCCTCAAAAGCCAAAAAGATGAAATCAAACAAACACCATGATCATAAGTCATCCGAACACACATCAGCCAACCCAAATCCATGATATTGTGCCACGTACCAAATTCAAGAACTACAAAGAAACAACGACGCAACGGCAAACTCTAATAATCTTCATAATACCAATAATACCAATAATACCAAAATCTCGATCAACCGCAAACATCTCGATCAACAACTCAAATAGCAAACGGAGAGGGGGCTTTATTTAAACAAATAAAATCGAATATAATACTCTTAAAATAACAATAGTAATACTCGTAAATCGAATAACAAAACCCTAAAATACTAGACCACGAACTTAACTCCGGCGAATAACGAAATCCCGCCGGCAGGCATTATCGATCACATGCCCACCGGCAGGTAGCGGAAGCAATCTTCGAGAGTCATCTAGGAAAGAGGCTCTGATATTTTTCTAGTCTGTATTGATTTCAGCAACGACTATCGTAATTTACAGTTGATAGTGGGAAGCTGATAGTGTCACTTATTAACCATCAAACTAACCGTATATATATCATCATTAATGAAACTCAACACGAAATCTCAAGGTCATTTAAAGATCATCCTTTATAGTTTTAAATTTTGCGACCTATATGAGACTTTAAACTCCAATTATAAGGCTTTGGGTCTCAATAATTTACTTTTCAATATTGTTTAGGTCAAATACAATCCTTCATTGGTTCGTTTTGTTTCTATACGCAATTCAAGATTGAGTTTGTCAAGCTCGGCAGATCTGCAGCACTGCGCCCTATAGGAATAAGAGGATAATATTCTCACTTGGGACCTTCTTGAGCCCGGCCCCTTCTTCATAGGGCATTTGCACTTACAAGCTCGGGAAAGTTCCTGCGTACACATGGGTATATGCATCATATTCCACCTTGTGTATCTTTATTTAGAAAATGATTTTTCTTCCTCCTATGTACTTTACATAAATTTTGTGCATTTTTGCTAGAATTGTGCAATTCGTATACAATATTTACGGGAGTACAAGAAGCATGGTGGTCATTCTCACAATAAAAAAGTAATGATCACACTTAATAATAAATTTTCATTGTTTATTTCATGGTCCCACCTTTTTATTGTTAGTGGGAGTATCATGATCCTTATGCTCCCGGGAGCACGGTATAATTTACCAGACTTGTGTAAATTTACATGTCAGATCATATTATTTTGGCATTATTGTTGCCTACATTTATAAAGTTAGGAACTACAATCATTTACAAAATTATAAAAATACATAATGATGAACAGAAAACAGTATTATGGAATCATTGAAGTCATGTACCAAAGTAATAATGCTTGTAAAAACATATGAAAGAACCTTAAAATAAAAAAAAAAAAAAAAATAATCAAGCTTTTTCTGGTCATGTAAGGACAAGTAAAATTTCTTGGATTATATTTGGTAAAATTAGCTTAAATAGTAGTTAGAAGCTGGAATAGTAACAGTAGGTAGCTGTGTAGCAAATTAAATTAGGATTATTCGGAAGTAAAAGTAGCTGAAATTATAGTGATAGTTATGAAATGACATAAAAACATATAACCATAAATCATCAGAATAAACTATGGCAATTTAGGAATGTAAAGTTTTAAAGGTAGCTTAGAAAAAATAGGCTACCGTATGCACTCTATCATTTGAGTTAGCTAAATAAGTTGGTATTACTCAATGGTATACCATGCTTCCCGGGAGCATAGGAAGCATGTTGGTCATTCTTATAATATAGGGCTAGGGACCACACTTAAAATAATAAAAAAAATTAGCTAAGTGTGGTCTCTACTCCTTTATTGTGAGAAGGGTCTTCGTGCTTATGTGGTGCCGGGAGCATGGTATACTACCACACCAACTTATTTGTCAAACTGATGAAAGAGCTAGTCAAATTAGCTAAATTGTCCACTAAAGCTACTTAAATAGCGTACCAAATATAGCGTTGCACTTGGCAAATTATACCATGTTCGTGGGAGTAGAATGAGTATGGTTGTCTTTCTCACAATAGAGAAGTAGGGACCACACTTAATTAATTTAAATGTGATCCCTACTCCTCTATTGTGAGAAAGACTGTCATCCTCATTGTACTCTCGAAAGCATGATATAAACATCGGTTACACTTAATTTAACCAGGTTACAATCGCAACCATTAGACAAAATTCTCTTAGCAGACTAGCTAAGTAGCTATCATTTTCTTCCTGTGTACTCCTCCCGATTAAGTACAACTTTTTTTACCCTGTGCAAAAGTTTAAAATATTTTTCCTTTCATGATCGAAAAAGATTAACCAAAACTTTGCTTCCTGCCAGCTAGTTGGGTACTTGACATGTCTACCATCAACCTCAACCACAAGCTACTAATAATTTTTTTAAATTATCTAATATCACACTTTATGATTTTCCCACTCAAAAAAGAAATTTCTCATACCCAGTAGAAATTACAGGGATTCTATTTGTATTGGATAATAGCTATTTAAAAAGAACACACGACTAAATCGTACAAATCCATTATAGTTTATATTTGATTGATAAAGCAAACAGAGGAAATGCAACAAATAACCAATAAAAATCAGCTAATTAAGCTAACTGACCCTAATCAAAGTTAGGCAGAAAGATGAGTTTAGGCAGAACATAAACATCATTAGTCAGTTGATTAAATACTGCATGTTATGTGATTAAGAATGTCTTTGTCATATTAGCTTTTTCATGATATCTTGTGGTTTCTAAGAGGTGTTGGAGTTAACATCTCCCACGTGCCCAATGCTTCTTTGCTTCAATATCAGGGTACTACCAAAAAAGTAAATCTATCTATAGTTTGAGGCAGAGATATATTTCTCCAGTTGTTTTATATTATTTCCGATTATACTTGAATACGGGAAATAAATTCAAAACAACAAAAAAAAAGAGGCTAAAATTAAAAGTAAAATATTGTCCCTGAAAAATTCTACAATCTAATATATATATATATATATATATATATATATATATATATATATATATATATATATATATATATATATATATATATATAAAAGAGAGATTTTTGAAGAGACGAGAGAGAGTCCAACAAAAGATAAATACTGAGAGAGTTTAAAAAATGAGAAATACCCACATTTTATTATTAACAAATCAAATGGACAATTATTAATAATCTACATAAAGAATCCTTATTTTCGTGATACTCTTCAATAAATGAGTCTTACACATTTAATTATTAACCATTCACACTATATTATAGAAACACGGTATGATTGATTATACAATTGGCTATGTGTATCAGAAACTTTTGAAACATATATTATTTTATGTGATTTAAAATGACTTTCAATTTGAGATCCATTTATACATTTTCCGATAAGCAATGTTTAATGATTACAATCGACTTTATATACTATATTTATTTAAAAAAAAAAAAAAGGTGTTTTGAAGAGTATAGGCAAGAAATGTTATTTGTACAATTTAAACATGAACAATCTAGACAACTTTGTATTTTTTTTTAACTGATTAAGATTTTAAAATACATGTAAGCAATATCACAACAATTGCAATGAATTATTTTTATTTAAATGATAACATAATTGGTTATAAACATAAAAATCATTAAAAATGATATAATATTTGAACCGTGCAATGCAGTCCAACAAAAAGAGAAATACTGAGAGTTTAAAAAATGAGAAATACCCACATTTTATTATTAACAACTCACACGGACACTTATTAATAATCCACATGTAGAATCCTTATTTTCGTAAGAATCTTTCATAAATGTATCTAATAGATTTGCGACATAATCACTCATAACATTAGTCACGTGTATTAGAAAAATTAAAAACATATATCATTAGATTTGTTTCAAAATGTATCTCAATTTGAGATCCAGTTACACATTTTTTCGATATGAAACAATTAAGTTACTGCGTGTACATTTAGTAGAGATTTGTTTTTTTCTTAAAAAGTTTAGGGAAAATCCAAAATAAGAGAAATGGTGAGAGAGTCCAAAGAATGAAAAATTCTCACAACATTTATTAACCAGAGTCCATACTTTCATAAAATTGTAATTCGAAAGTTATTTAAATGTGAAACGACATAATTAGTCCTAACTTTCATTTATACATATAACTCATCAAACCTATTTCGAAATTTAATCTAAAATGAGTTCCATTTATACATATGTTTTGTATTAAACACTAGTCATCGAGCGAAAATTGGAAAAATGATATATTGTGTCTATTCCTAAGCTAAACTCAACAAACAAAAGAGAGAGTCCAACAAAAGGGAAATACTGAGAGAGTTTAAAATATGAGAAATACCTACATTTTATTATTAACTCACACGGATAATAATTAATAATGCACATATAGAATCCTTATTTTCGTGAGACTATTTCATAAATGTTTGTAATAGATTTGAGACATAATCACTCATAACATTGGTTGCGTAGAAAATTTAAAAACATATATCATGAGATTTGTTTCTAAATGTATCTCAATTTGACATCCATTTACACATTTTTCTGATATAAAAGAGAGATTTTTGAAGAGTATAGAGAGAGTCCATTTGAGAAATACTCAAAGAGTTTAGTGTACGGTGAAAGAGCAATAGAGATAGTCCATCGTTTGAGAATTTAGTATATGTTGAAAGAGCAATAGAAAGAGTCCATTATTTGAGAAATACTTAAAGAATTTAGTGGGTGGTAAAAGAGCAAAAAATGAGAGGATAAATTTAATTATTAACAATTCACACAAAGAATTTTTGAAGAATATAAAGATTTTAGTGTACGGTGAAAGAACAAAAAATATTATTAACAATTCACAAAGAGATTCCCATTTTCGTTAAACTTTTACATAAAGCTATATTATGGAAACATGGTTTTTATTAAAAGAAGGGTTTTTTTATACAATAAATGTTGTTGTATAATTTAAAAATGGACAGTGTAGACATATTTGTATATTTTTTTTGAATTGATCAAATTTTAAAAATACATGTAAGTGACATCACAACAATTGGTATGAATTATTTTAACTAAAATGATAGCATAGTTGGTTATAATGATAAAAATCATTAAAAATAATATAATATTTGAACCGTGCAACGCACGGGCTTAAAACCAGTAATAATTATAAATTAAAAAAAAAAAACTGTGAATCGTAACATCATTTTTTTTTTGCACATTATTGGATATTTCATATTTGATGAACTTTGTGAAAAATTGTGTGCCTTTTCGAATCTTTACGTACATTAAAATTGTTTTGAAAACTTTGCTCCATACTCTTTAATTCGTAAGCATGATCGATCAACAATCGTTTTGAATACTACTCCTACAATCCTACTAAATTAAAAAGACCCAATTGCCTTAAAATCAAGTGAACTTGGTAGAATGCAATGTTGAATAGATTATAAACTAATTTTTACAATAAACGAACGATTCCTTTAAGGTTGATACATAAATAATACTTGTTGATTTGGTTTAAAACTATACATGTTGTTGCAATTTTCTACATTGATGTGCAATGGTTTCCAAACTATAACGTTTTATTATTTATTTTCAATGATTTTATTATGGCGTTGAGACGCATATCGAAATCTCTTCTTCTAGGATATAACAATACTTATCATTTGATAAACTATAAGAGATCAATAGACTATCTCGTGTATGTATGTCAAGGTGTATTAACAAGCAGCATTCAATAGAGGCCAGGGTATTTATTTATGCATGATTGTCTTACAAAATTATCATAGTTTTTAGGATTTTGACTTTTATGTGATGCATTTTAGTCTTGTATGTATTTTTGATAATTTAGGTACTCGTTTTAGATGTCAAATGACGAACTATTTTGAATAAATTTTCTCTTTAAAACAACTATAAATATACATATAGCGAATATACAAAGAAGATAAAAGATTAGTTCGTTTGAGAAATACGTACGTCACAATCTAAGGAAATTTACACGATTGTACAAAAAAGGTAAATCAAATGAGGAAAAATGACTGTATTTTATAAATCCCCAAGTCTCATATGAGACCGTCTCACGTGAAACCACCACATTGAAATTAAATAATTATATTTTATATTTCAAATTTGTGTGTGTTTATGAATTAAAGTACACAATCCGAAAAGCATATTTAAAATGATAAAGAGTTCAACCTAAAAAAAATTGAAAGAGTTGGAATTTTTCTCCAGAAATGAGTAGAACAAAAAACTCCAAAGTTGTGAGATGCCATGCATTATATGGCTATGTTCTCTTTAAACACTTGATCAAATTTTGATATCATCAATTTGTTGAAATTTCAAGTACTTCAAGGTGAACTATTGCAAGAACTGCACAAAATTCTCAGAATTTTACGAGATTTGATTATGTATGTTATAATTTATTAAATTCAATTTAAACAACAAAAAACTCCTAAGTTGTGAGATGCCATGCATTATATGGCTTGTTCGGTATCACTGTCGTTTTCAGGTTTTTTTTTTTTTTTTTTTTTTTTTTTTTGCAAAAAATATTTGGCTAAATGAGTTACAAAATTAACTTAAATTGTTTGTTCTTATAGTAGTCATACCCAAAATGAAAACTGAAAACCACTTTTCTAGGGCTTGTTTGGTATCGTTTTCTGTTTTCTGTTTTTTTGAAAACCAAAGTACCGTTTTTGAAAACCAGAAAAAGTGGTTTTTAGATTTCAGTTGTCCGTTTTATTTTCTGTATGACTATTATAGAAACATACAGTTTAAATTAATTTTTGCAACTTATTTAGCTAAATTTTTTACGCAAAGAAACCAAAAACTGAAAACGGTAGTGATACCGAACGGGCCCCTAATTTCCAAAAACAGGACTTTGATTTTCAAAAACACAGAAAACGATAATACCAAACCGCCCTTGTCCTCTAAAAAATAAAAACATAATTATGGAAAATTGAAGTGTTCAATACGAGTAGAACCTTAATCTTTATAAACACCACTAGAATATCATAGGTTATGACTTAAGGATATCGTAAAGCCAAAAGTCACAACAAAGTTAGGCATTCATGATTCACATCAATATAATGTCCACAAGTTACTCGTGGGACGATTAAATGACACTGAGATAGCAAAATTAAAACCACCAACATTTAGATTTTTAATACCAAACTAAATTGGATTATGCCAGAAACATTATGCATTGAATTACGTCATCATACTACAAATTAATGGACGTCACAAGACTGACATAAAACTTGTGATGTCTGAAAATCTACATGTATACATGTTAGTTTTGTACGGATACCAAACCATGCACAAGCGTAGCAAACTCAATATTAGCATGATATCTTAGGATTAAGTCTTAATCTTACTTTGTATGTGAATACTAGCCAAATGAAAACTAATTTTTGTATTGCATTAATTGGACTAGTTTTATAAAGCCTAAACAATGTACGAATTTTCACGAAAGAGTTACATTTATCGCGAAATTTATTTTATAGGCAAACTCATCATACTTTTATTTGTAAATGTTCACAAATGTACGTGTAGCTTTAACCAACAAATTAGGGGAGAGCAGGAACTCGGTCCGAACCGAACTGGACCGGACCGAACCGAGGGCGATTCGGTCCGGTCCTCGGTCCACAATTTTCTGAGTCTCGGTCCTCGACCGATACTCAGCCCTACAACAAATGTGATTATATGATTAGTCCATCTATCGAACGCAAGAATTTGTCACCATAAATTGAATTAAACGTCTGCCATGAACAATAAGCGTACGTCTTAAGAGTCTTACTAAAGATATTACTCTCGGGTCAATTAACCCACTTTTGCAAACTCTTTGTTGGTCTACTGCCCCATCGTCAAGTACTCAAAGTTGTATGTTTACCTCATAGAATTATATATAGATATTATTCCGTATCATTTTACTTTATTATTAGACGTTCTAATAACAAAGCCTACATTCAGATTTCAGGTCCTCAACATTTCACATTTTGGAGTGGGTCGTCAAGAAATCATGCGATTACTGGACTAGGCTTTAGACGTGACCAACTGACCAACACCACAAGTCCATGAATAAAATGGGTTAGGTTCTTTTGGCCCAAATACTAGCAGAAGCATATATGGCTTTTTGGGCAATTTGCCTTATCCAATTATCTTCTCCAGCCCAATAGGCAAAATTATGTGTATGATATCACTGTCGTTTTTAATTTTCGGTTTTTTTTTTTTTTTTTTGAAGGGGAACGCTGATCAATTCAATTAGGTAACAACGGCCACGAAATCTGAAGCCGCCAAGACAAGTACAAGAGGTGGGCCACTATCGACCCACACACGGGAAGAATAATTTATAGGTCCCAGATGAGCTACTGCATGAGCTACCCTATTACCACTACGACGAACATGATTAAACAAACAAGAATTAAAATTCCTCGAAAAACGAAAAACATCTAAAGCTATTAAACCAAAATAGGTGGAATCGAACTTCTGCTTCTTGAGTGCCTGAATCAACTTAAGCGAATCAGATTCCAAGATCACGTTCTCTACACCTTGTTGCCATGCGATCCGTAGACCAAACTCCGCCGCTTTAGCTTCTGCAATCTTCGCCTCCCATCTATCTCGCACCTGTTTACAGCCAACACCTAAGATATAACCTTCCTCTCCCCTAACAACCACACCCAAACCTGACCCACTCTCTCCTAACAAGCCCCCATCGGTGTTAATTTTAACCACCCCATGCGGGGATGGTTTCCAAACGGCTTCACCGCATCCACTCGCTCCCACTCTAGTCTTCCGTCTCATCTCACCTACTGCCTCCGTATAGGCTGTGAGGTAAGTGCTCGCCCTTTCAAACACCCTATCCTCATCTACCTGCTCCTTTCCATGCACAATCTCATTCCGCCAAAACCAAATAGACCACGCCACCGTGAACCATAGTCGCTCCTCCCATCTATCCTCCCCTTTCCTCCACCTATCCACCAAGTCTCAGCCTGACCTACAACCCTCCCAGTCATCAACATCGACCCCCGCCCGTTCCCACACACCTCGAACTGCCGGACAGGAAACAATAGCATGAGCATCATCCTCGACCCTAATCCCACATCTGGGGCACGTAACATCAGCCTCCGTAATACGCCGTTGAATATTGACTCTCGTAAGGAGAGCCTTCTTGCACCACCTCCACGCAAACGCCCGCACCTTCGGTGGCAATGACAACTTCCATATTCCTTTCCACCAGCTCCCCCTCATCCCTCCCCCACTATTCCCCTCCCCACCCCCCACTAACTTACTCCGCTCCCTGGCAAAATGGTATCCAGTTTTCACTGTATACTCACCACACTTACTGTAGCCCCACACCAACCTGTCACCCCCCTCATAAGATGTGATAGGAATTTTCATAATTTTCTCCACCTTAAAATTTAAGACATATTCTCTAATTACGTTCTCCTTCCACATCCTAAGCTTCGGGTCAATCCACTCTCCTATGCTCATGTCCAACTCTCCGCGTCGAGGTGAGATCAGTTTGAAAGTTGGCCTCATCAGAGTCCAGCGATCACTCCACACCCTGATCGATCTACCATCTCCCACTAACCAGCGACACCCCTCCTCTAACATACCCCTCACACCGACGATACTTCTCCATGCATAACTTGGATGGTACCCAACAGTGGCCGAAAAAAAAGAACAATTTGGTAAATAACGTCCTTTTAAAAGTTGACATACCAGTGTATTCGGATTAGATAAAATACGTCAGGCTTGCTTCATGAGCATGGCGTCATTGAACGCCTCGATATGTCGAAATCCCATACCTCCGTCATCCTTGGACTGACAAAGTTTCTCCCACGCTACCCAGTGAATTTTCCGCTCCCCATCTTTCGCACCCCACCAAAAGCGAGCAATCAAAGAATTAATTTCCTTACAAAGGTTCCCCGGAATTTTGAAAAGTCCCATATGGTAGGTAGGAATCGCTTGGGCCACAGCCTTGATTAGGATTTCTCTACCTACGAAGGACACTAAACTCCGTTTCCACCCCTGAAGCTTTTTCCAGATTCTCGCCTTAATGAGACCAAAGGCTGCCCTCCTACTTCGCCCCACCGTTCCTGGCAAGCCAAGGTACCTCTGGTGACAATCCACTAGTCGAGCCTCCAGCAAATTCGCCAAACGATTTCTCTCCACTGGTCCCACATTTGCACTGAAAGATACATCAGATTTTTGCAAATTAACTCTCTGCCCTGATCACCTCCCGAACCGCGATTACATCCGTCGTGCGCGCGCGACAGAAGATGATACGGTCGTCCGCGAAAAAAGATGTGAAACCACCGGAGCTCTCCTACATGTACGAACCCCATAGAGTGCCTTCCTCCTAACAGCCTTAGCAATCAGACCCGAAAAAGCTTCCGCACACAAAATGAATAAGTATGGGGATATTGGATCACCTTGTCTCAAACCCCGCTGTAGCGAGAATTACTCCGTCGGTTCGCCATTTATTAATACAACTGAGCTAACCAACGAAATACACCTCGTTATCAAGCTGCGCCACTTTGCACAAAACCCCATTTTCTCCATTACCGCTCTTAGGAAACACCACTCAACCCTATCATACGCCTTGCTCATGTCCAACTTGTAACCTAAGTAACCCACGTCCCCATTGTGATGTGTTTTCATGTAATGAAAAATTTCAAAAGCAATTAGAGCATTATCAGTAATGAGCCTACCCGGAGTGAAAACACTCTCTGAATTGGAGATCAATCCGGGTAGAATCACCTTCAGTCTATTAGCAACGACTTTGGATACTAGCTTATACAACACATTACACAAACTGATTGGCCGAAGTTTTCGGTTTTTTGCTTAAAGATATTTAGTTAAATCAGTTACAAAATTGAATTTAAAGTGTTTGGTTTTATAATAGTCATATAGAAAATGAAAACTGACAATTGAGAAATGCAGACCACTTTTTCGGATTTTGAAATCGGGACTTTGGTTTAAAAAAAAATAGCACAGAAAACGATATCAAACACGGCATAACCTTTTCTCCAAAATGAATCCATTTCAATTTTTATGTTACCTACGACAGCCAGAAGGCTCCGCTCTGGTCGATCTATGATCACCTTTAGTCATAACGCAGTGAATCGAGATACTATTAAGTTGACACGTGATTCAGTCAGTGTTAGGGGTTCATATGACAAAGAAGTTATGCGTAATTATGCCGATCTCAAATCCGACATAAACAGTCTTGCTAGTACAAAAATATGAATGTGCTCTTTTGAAGTTTAACCAAAACAAATTTGCCTAAGATGGTGGACCTGGTAGGCTAAAGAAGTGTTCTTCTCTACCCACCCTATAAAATCCCAAGCTAAAAGCCTACAAGGGAGATTTCTCACCACATACTACTCTGCCTACCCAATAAAGAGCTCTAGTCGACTGTCTATGTGAGAGTTAAAGTGATTGGAAATGTTGAATACTTCTACTAGTATTTATACAGTAGGGTATTTATACATAGCTTGTAGTGTGAAGGCTTGAGATCTTACAACTAATACTAAGTATCTGGAGACTGAGTTCTTCCCTGAGCACTTGAGGAAACAAAAAAAGGCTGAGTTCGAGGAATTCAATTCAAACAGAGAAGATGAGTATTAGAGAATTCCATGAAAAGTTCATAGACTTGAGCCGATTTGGTGGAGACCTCGTAGCCACGGATGAAGCACAAGTCAACCGATACATGGAGAAGCTTCACTGGAAGGTTAAGGGCTGGTTTGTTGGGGAGGAGTTTCCGACGGTCAAAGCGCTGTATGCTAAAGCTAATAATACTGAAAGGATGGTAGCTAAGATGGAATCGGACCTCGGACTAAAAAGGAAGGACAGCCCTCTCGATCTCCTGGAGATATCTAACAAGAAGGGAAATTTTGGAGGAAATAGAGGAAGGGCTCAATCAGCCAACACGGGAAACTCAAACTACAAAGGTTATCAGCCAAACAAAGCTAGGAGCCTAGGGAATGAGCAAACCAATAAGTGTAAAAGATGTGACCGAGTCCACCCAGGAACAAATTGTAATGGGGATAATATCACATGCTTCCATTGCCGAAAGCCTGGGCATAAGGCAAACGACTACTATTCAAGACTTGCGGGAAAGCCGCCGGTGCCGGCTACGACAGCTTCAACTACACCCTTTAGGTTCCAAGGTCAGAAAGCACAGAGCAACTATGTTGGGTCTAGCAACACTTATAAGAATCTGATCCCGGCAAAAGGGAATACTAATGTCACTCCTGCAAAGCCAACTGGGTCCGTTAATGCAGTGAATCAAAGTAAGAGGACCGCAGGACAGCTATATGTAATGAATCAGGAGGAGGCCAAAAACACTGATGTAGTCTCTGGTAATTTCCTTGTCAATTCTGTTGTTGCACATGTTTTATTTGATAGCGGTGCTTCCCATTCTTTTATTGTTGCTAAGTTTGTTGAGAAATGTGGTCTTAAGTCTAGTTTAATTGTGGATTTTGACTTCTCTATGCCTACTGGAGTGAATGTCAATTGTAAGAGCATGTTTAAGGATGTTCCAGTAGTAATTGGAGGTCATGAGTTCAAAACCGACTTAGTGGAATTTCCTTTACCTTATTTTGATGTCATCTTGGGAATGGACTGGATGGGCAAGTACAAGACAAGGCTAGACTGTTGGTTGGGGAAAATATCATTGAAGGGATCTAAGGATGTAAGAGTTTCTTATCGTGTGAGTTTAAAGGGACCAAAAATCAAACTGATTTCGGTAATGAACCTAAAGAAACAGATCTCTAGAGGGAACCCGTTATTCTTATGTCACGTGCGGGATACTAGTGTAGAGTACTCTGACTTGAGTGATGTGCCAATAGTGAAGGATTTTGAGGATGTCTTCCCAGAGGAGATTCCTGGGATGCCGCCAAAAAGGGAAGTTGAGTTCAAGATACAGTTAGTTCCTGGAACTGATCCTATTGCTAAAACACCCTATAGAATGGCACGTGCAGAGATGCAAGAACTTAAGAAGCAGTTGGATGAACTTGTGGAGAAAGGGTATGTAAAACCTAGTGTGTCATCTTGGGGCGCACCTGTATTATTCGTGCGAAAGAAGGATGGAAGTATGAGACTATGTATCGACTACCGTGAACTCAACAATGTAACGGTCAAGAATAGATATCCCTTACCTAGAATTGACGATCTATTTGACCAATTAAAGGGCGCAAGTGTGTTCTCTAAGATTGACCTGAGATCAGGATACTACCAACTTAAGGTGGCAGAGGAGTATGTTCCCAAAACAGCGTTCTCCACTAGGTATGGCCATTATGAGTTCACTGTGATGCCGTTTGGGTTGACAAACGCACCTGCTGTGTTTATGGATTTGATGAACCGAACATTTAGGCCTTACTTGGACAAGTTTGTGGTGGTTTTCATTGACGACATCCTAATTTATTCGAAGAATGAGGAAGAGCACAAAGAGCACTTGAGGATTGTACTAGAAATATTGAGGGAAAAGAAACTGTATGGTAAATTTTCGAAGTGCGAGTTTTGGTTGGATAGGGTTGCATTCCTGGGTCATATCATTTCTAAGGAGGGAGTAGCTGTTGATCCTTCCAAGATTAAAGCAGTCAAAGACTGGCCTACACCCAAGAGTGTAACTGAAATTAGGAGTTTTTTGGGACTTGCTGGCTATTATAGGAGGTTCGTTAAGGACTTTTCAAAGATAGCTAAACCCATGACAACACTGATGAAGAAAGCAACCAAGTTTAAATGGGATGACTCTTGTGAGGGAGCCTTTCAAACCTTGAAAACTAGGTTGACGTCTGCACCAGTTTTAGCACTGCCAGATGAGAACATTCTATATGAGGTTTACACGGATGTTTCAAAGAATGGTCTGGGTTGTGTCCTTATCCAGAACCGAAGAGTAATTGTCTATGCGTCTAGGCAACTCAAGAGTTATGAGGAGAACTACCCAACACACGACTTGGAGCTAGCTACTGTGGTATTTGCTTTGAAACTATGGAGGCATTACCTGTTTGGAGTAACATTTAGGTATTCTCTGATCATAAAAGCCTCAAGTACATATTCACTCAAAAGGAGCTTAACATGAGGCAGAGGAGATGGCTAGAACTTATTAAGGACTATGACATGGAGATTCAATACCACGAGGGTAAGGCCAACGTGGTGGCGGATGCTCTTAGTAGGAAGTCCTTGCACAGTATTCAAATGGTAGTACAATGACAGAAACTGAGAGATGAATTTCTAAACTTTGGGATCCAGCTATCGGAACATGGGGTCACTACGTTTCAAAATGATCTTTTAGGGGAGATTAAGGAACTTCAGGGTTCGGATGAGTACCTCAAAGGGAGGTTGGAGAAAGATGGCGAATTATTCAAGAAGACTGGAGATGGTGTGATTCGCTTTCAGAGTCGGGTATGTGTTCCCAGCAATGTTCAACTGAGAGAAAAGATACTAACAGAGGCTCATACTACTTTATACTCAGTACATCCTGGAGGAGATAAGATGTACCAAGATCTGAAACGAGTGTTCTGGTGGTCTGGGATGAAGAACGACATAGCCGAATTCGTAGCTAAGTGCCTAGTTTGTCAGAAGGTAAAAAGTGAACACAAGAGACCGCAAGGCAAGCTACAACCACTGCCAGTGGCGAAGTGGAAGTGGAGTTCGATATCTATGGATTTTATCGCTGGTTTACCCAGGACACCTAAGGGAAATAACATGATTTGGGTGATCGTAGATAGACTGACGAAGAGTGCTCACTTCATACCCATGAAAGACACTTGGAAGAAGAAACAACTAGCCAATACTTACATACATCACGTTCTGAGACTACATGGCGTCCCAGATGAAATTGTTTCAGATCGCGATGCGTGGTTTGTGTCTAGGTTTTGGTCAAAGTTACAAGAAGCCTTGGGCACAAGACTTCTAAAGAGCACTGCATTTCACCCAACTACTGATGGACAAACTGAAAGAACAAATCAGACGTTGGAAGATATGCTCCGAGCTTGTGCTCTATAGTTTCAAGGAGGATGGGAAGACAAGTTGGATCTAATTGAGTTCTCTTATAATAATAGCTATCAAGCGTCAATCAAAATGACACATTATGAGGCGTTATATGGGAGGAAGTGTAGGAGTCCGATTTGTTGGAACGACATCAGTGAGACTGTAGTATTGGGGCTTGACTATATCCAAGAGATGACTGATCAAGTAAAGCTAATCAAAGATAGACTCAAGGCAGCTCAGAACAGACAAAAGAGTTACGTCGACAAGACTCGTAGCCATACCGAGTTCGAGAAGGATGACATGGTGTTGTTAAGAGTATCTCCTACTAAAGGAGTAATGAGGTTTGGCAAGAAGGGGAAGTCGAGCCCGAGGTTTATTGGGCCATACAAAATATTGGAACGAATTGGTGAAGTGGCCTATCGACTGGACTTACCTGCGAAGTTGGACCAAGTGCATAACGTGTTCCACGTGTCCCAGCTGCGAAAGTATGTTAGTGATCCATCTCATGTGCTCGACCCAGAAACGATCGAGTTGGATGAGACAATGACCTACGAGAAAGCACCTTTGAAAATTTTAGATACCAAAACAAGAAAGACCCGGCGTAACGAGACCAACATGGTCAAGGTACTGTGGTGTAACAACAACGTTGAAGAGGCCACTTGGGAGGTTGAGTCCGCCATGCGCGAGAAGTACCCCCACCTATTCGACTAAGGTACTTTTGGTTCGGGACGAACCTTTCTTTTAAGGGGGATGAGAACCTCGTGCGTTCCTTCTTCCGTGTTTGATGTACTGTATAAATTTCTAAATGTGCTTAATTCACTTATAAATGTGTGCGCGCTATCTCAGAAATGCATTGATGATGTATTTCTTCCTAAACACAACTCCTTGTGTGGGAGCGCATTGATGATGCACTCTCCCTTTTATGTTACTGTACCCTTACATTCTTACTCCTCGCCTTTACTTATTCCATGTGTACCTTTGTGTACACCCCGCCTAAATCAGTAAGTTTGAGAGTTTGATGTGGGACACCGACCGAGAAATGCGTGGTTATACGTAAGTCTGTGTTACCTTAGAGGAGGAACCTAAATCTTCGGGACGAAGATTTGTTTTAAGGAGGGAAGTTTGTAACACCCCGTAAATTTCGGGATTATTATTTAATTAGGGTGTTACGTTTTGTGACTCATTTTAAAGTGTAGTTTCTACCGTGGGATTTAGGTATATTTACCGTTTTGGGTCACTTTCCTAATCGGGCAGTTAATTGGCAAAATTACCAAAATACCCTTACTTATTTTCCCTCATCTCACACTAAATAAAAAAAAAGGAGAAAACCCTTCCCCCCTTCAAAGTCACGTACGCAGAAGAGGAGAAAAGGAGAAAGAAAGAGAAAGAGAGAAGAAGAGAAAGAAGGAGAAAGAGAAGAGCAGCGGCAGCCACCGCCCCCACCGTGCGCCGCCGCCGTGCACCACCACCGTCAGCCACCACCCACGCCTCCCCCCTTTCCACCCACTTGGTCCTTGATCAAGTGTAGTAAGATTCTCACCCCTTTTTCCTCATAAATTTGATTAGGGCTTTTTGAATTCATGTTTAATTGATGATGTAAAGCATGAATATGATTATGGTATTGTGATTGGTGTTGTGTTCGTTGTTGTTTGAGGATTTAAAGCATGAGATTATGAAGTTATGAAATTAGGGTTTATAAATTAGGGTTTTTGTGTTTGATGATGATTTTATGGTTAAAATTGCATGGAATCTGAAAGGGTAGCTTATTATGATATGGGTAACATGTAGTATAAATTTGGGAAGGTTTCATAATGATTTGATTGAATTAAATGGTTTCTGTCCAGATCTGATTTTGCCTTGTTTTGGGCGTTATTGTTGATATTTTAAGGATTTAAATGATTGAAAACGTTGCTAGCATGTTGGTGGAGGTGTGGTGAAAGTTTGGTGCGATTTGGGGTTCGTTTGGTTATCCTATGATCATATTTGTTTTGGGGTTGTCTTGTGGGACGTGTGGAGTATGGATTATAATTATAGTAAGTCACTTGAGGTTAGCTACCTTGTAATTTGTAGTAATTCCGTTGTGTTCGACAATTGTTTAGGCGGTGTTTTTGAGGAAGTACCTTTCGTGGACTTTTGACTCCATTGCTAGAGTTGTTGAGTGTTAAAGGTAAGAACGTTGATCTCATAAGCTTAAGCTTCATTCCGTATCTTGATAATCTTTCACGTCCATCCTTATTTCGACTCATTGCTCATTTTCTCTATTTTGACTATCTTTTGATTATTGATATCGACTCGCTATTTTGATCATCGATTGAGCTCCTATTGATTTCCTACATTGGCTATCTTGTTGATCATCTATTGATATTCTTGTTTCGGCTTTGGTCGTTTATAAATCAAGCTACTATGCGCGAATAACGTACCTAAAACGGATTAAAGATGTGTGTGTGTGTGTATATATATATATATATTATAACAATACGTACGTTATGAGGTTTAAACCACCTAGAGCGATTAACCTCTGATCAAGGTATATGTAGTTAGGCCGGAGATCAGCTACCGGTCTCCTAAATGACTTCCTCTTAGGGACTGTGCGTCCTACCGTCCCCCTAGGAGGGGTGTGCACACTCGGGTCTTTAGGATCGTTTTATTCTCGATGCTCTAGTGTTGGGTCGGCTTGGGGTATGACCCTTGCGCAATAATTTATATAAAGAATGTTAATAAGATTATTGTGGTGATGAACACCCCGTTCGCGCTCTACACGACCCGTGTTCTAAGCACTCGAGTCGTGCCCATTTCTTCGTTGTCTTGATTTCTTGGTGTAGTTTGTTCAGTTATTTGTAGCTATGCGCCATTTTAAGGCGCGTATCTTCCTTTTGTTTTGTTGCTCTCTTCTCTTACTCAGCCTGTGCTGACGTTATTTCTGTTTGGGTTTGTCCCTACCCTATTTTGGGGCCTGTGTCATTGTTATAATGACGCAGTTGACAGGTCTTGAAGGTGGTTGCTTGTCTACCTGAAGGTCAATGCATGACATGGGGAATTTTAAAATAATTCGTCAAACGTTTGGATTTTTAAGAACGATTGTAATTTATTTCTTCCGGTTTGATTTTGGATTGTAAACTTAGCTACAAGTCTTCCGCTGACCATTGTTGTTTCTTTCAGAAGTTTGCTTTAACAAGCCTTGTCGTTGACTTTCCTCTGATACCATTTGTAACACCCCGGCTCATCGCCTGAGCCGAGAGTAGTCACCTATGGCAGCTTGTCAGGCTGTGGGCTGACCTCATAGACCAACACGGGTCCTTCCGGCGCACTTTGACCTCACTCGTGCGCACCCTGGGAAACTTCCCAGGAGGTCATCCATCCTGAAATTACTCCAAGTCAAGCACGCTTAACTTTGGAGTTCTTATCACATGGGCTTCCTAAAAGGAAAGTCGACTTTGTTGGTATGAGTAGCACTATCATTCCTTTTAAGCACCTCATATGAGCCCTTAATCTTTCAGGGATCTCCTCTGAAATCCGGGGTATTACAAGAACCTAGGAAAATCATATAAAATAATTACAAAAGAGGTAAAGATATATATCCTAGGAATTATAGTTAACGTAAATAGCTAATACGGAGTATACAATAATGAAGATATTATATGGGAATAATATACATAATTAGAATATTATGTAGGATTTGTATCCTTATCAGTCTACAGTCTATGCATGATCAAATAATCATCAACATAACATTTGCTGAGAGTTACCATGAAAACTAGTCAGAAACAGTTCAAGATTTATCAAGATGAAACAAGTCAAAACATTGTCAACGAAATTTCAATGTACCAAAAATTTACTTTTTTCATATATATATATATATATATATATATATATATAGAAATGCAAAACTAAAGCGAATCACGTATTCAACAAGAAAAACTCAAAAACGACGATGGATAATATTTCACAATTTTTCTCTTATCTTATGTATTCTGAGTCTGTGACCATCTGTGTTGAGGCTACCGAGAAGCATGTCGAGCAAGGTCACTCGCTTATACTAAGTAACTACGGAGTAAGTAACTAGCTAGCTAGATGACAAATTAATAAGTAGCTAGCTAGTTATGGGTCTATAGAAAACATGCGATGGAGCCATGGAGGTAACAGACTAGCATGTGATGATCGATGAGTTTTTCACCCGAAGAATTAAATAACTCGTGAATTTGATCAATAGGTTGACCTTAATTAATTATTAACAATTCATATGTACGGCTAGCTAATCCTATATTCTTCCATAAGGATAACATCGCAATAGCTTTACGCTTTACTTCATCACTAATTCACTATATGTCTACTATCAATGTATTAGAGACTCGAACTTCTTTGTATAGCATTGCCATATTGTAAGAGATACGGAGTAAAGATCTATACTCTATAGGTTATTATATCGATGTCAATTCGGGAGTAATTGAGTGCAACGACACTAAGCTAGGTAGCAGCTGTAACTTACACAGGTAAATGATTCCATGATAACAACACCATAAGAATCTTTTCCTTAACTTTTTGATGGCGTGAATTTGAAATTTAAGCTATTGAAATCAGAATTTGTAATCATTTTCACATGTAAATTGTGTTGACGAATAAACTGAGAGCTGACACCCGATGGGCTAAAAATGGATTGTCAAAAGCTATATATCCCACTAACCATTGTGGGATCAACATTCAAGTACATCAATGTTTGACATTTTTTAAAAACATAATTGATAATAACTTCCACTACGAGATCAAACATCATACAAGTCCACATTGTTCACATAACTTACCAATAAATAGAATATTAGTAATGATGTATATGATCCATTTGATTGAAGATTTTGAACCCACACACACCAAAAAAAAAAAAAGATTCCATATGATCAGAAGGCATAGCCACAAAGTGCGCAACGATAGATGGATTGGGACAGACATAACACCTAGAGACGTTTGGTGATAAACCTCCAAACAATTCACACACTTTCTGATTTTTTTTTACTTTTGAGTGTAGTGTGCAAGATACCCATAATGACACCAAAAATTATACGAGTATAGTGCTACCTAAGCTTGCTCTATATATATGTGGAATGTACATCTTTACTTATTTGTGCACAACATATCTCTCTTAACTTATTTAGCTTGCGAAAATGTCGTCGCGTTCGCTTTATCTATTAGTTGTCTTATTACTGGCTTGCTCGTTCTTTGTATCACTACATGCAATCCCCATGTCAAGTAAGATCACATATCGATCACTAATTATTTAACCCAAATAAATTTCGCTCTTTTAATGTGTCGTAATTCGGTTATCAATCTTTGTTATATTTGCCTCAAAATTTGCAGGAGGGCTTAACAAGCTCCCAACAAAAAGTGGAGAAATTTTGGTTTCACAAGGCATGAAGAACCAGGTATTTATGCGTACACATCTATATACATACATCGTAACCACTATGTTAAACTTTGAGGTTCTTCTTTTCCATATTCTTAACGTACTTCGTAGAACTACACTTAGAACAAGTTTTTGCAACCCTAAATTTCAAATCTTAACGTCATCCTTTACTTATTACACACTATATATATGTATATATATATATATATATTCCTTGTCTTGACGGTGTTCTATTTTGTGTGTCGTAACAGAATCAAATTAAAGCAGAAGATATTAATATAGGAGATGATATCGATGTTATTGAAGGGAGGATGGAAATTGAGAAAAATGATTATGGACCGACAACATCAAATCCTGTCCACACACCAAGGCCACCACGTACATGATACTTACGTATCAAATCAAGTAATAACGTTTATATATACGATGTCTCTGTAATAAAACCATAGAACTTTATAATCTCGGATAAATAGGCTTGTTTTGGGCAAGTTAGAACTTGGCAGACAACCAGTGCAAAGCTTGGTTGGTTTCCCTTGCTAGGGTTATTAAACCGTAATGTATATCTATTCCGTCCCTTCGATATCTTAGATTGTTAACATTTTGTTCGTAGTTTTCAAACATATTTAGATCAAATGTTAACAATCTAAAAGAATTAAGGAAACGGAGTATCCATAGCGAAACACTATGTATATGTGACTTAACACATGGTTTGTATAACTATAATGATGTCTCTGGTATCAACTTGTACGTTAAATTAGCTTTTAATCTTATGATCAAGTGTATGGCTGGTTAGCTAAACTATGGGCGAGGCAGTTTATTATTTAGTTTGTTAAGCTACCGATCACATTATTGTTATATCAAGGACTGTCATCTTTACTTGTTGTAACGGGTTAAGGCTAAGATTTGCATATTATTAATTATGCGGGGATGTCCTACTTAAACAAGCGAGCTACATCATACGTAATTTTCATCAGTAACTCTTCTCCCCACCGCTTCACCTCCTCCGTGTAATTTTCAACCGTCCCAAGCTAGACGTCTTTCAACTGTTTCAAGCTGTTCGTCTGCCAGGTTTTAATTGGCGCGTTGAAGGCGGCTGTTATGAAGTCGGAGAGACATTTCGTTGTTCTTTGTCTTCCTATTTATAATGCTTTTCTTCTTCTTAGACGGAGGTGGTCATTGTTTAGGTATTTGTTTGTGCAAGAAGGTTGTTGCTTGATTTTTTTTTTTTTTTTTTTTTTTTGAAGACGTTTGTTTCATTTTTGGGTAGCGTTTTAATGAATTTTCTCTTCTTGTTGGTTCTGTAGGGATCAATCCATCAATTCATTTGAAGAAGCTCGGGGTTGGGTCATGATAATTGAGGTAGTTTATTGTGTTTGGAGTAACGTATTTTCGATCCTGATGTCGAAGTTTGTGTTTTATAGTTATCTATCAAATTGTTAATTTTTTTAATTTTTGTTGTATTGGTAAAGTGATAACAGGTCCAATTGTTGAATGAAACGGAGCTTCTTTGTAATTGTGCAATTTCAAAGTAAGCTGAAACAATCTTCTTTATATCTTTGAGTTTAAGTTTAAGTTTTATGTTGACTGTGACATTTCGCATCTCTCATTTTAGATTGCCTCACATTTGGTAGCTTGATTATGAACCGGGTTGCGTACAAAGTGGTGAGTTTTCTGATTTTGCCCTTCGCATATCGCCATCATTTTTTTCGCCAGTGAGTTTCTCTCTCAATCTAGAGTTTTAATCACTGTTAATTTCAACCCACCAAAGTCCAGCTGATTTGCTAAGACTTTCCACCATCTGTGAAGAATATAATCAAGAAATTTTAAAACAACTACCTAGAAGATGAGAAATTGCCAAATAAGATGAAGAAAATAAGGTTGATTGAAGAAATTGAGAAAAAGCTTTAGAGTAGCGTCAGAGAGAAGAAAAGGGTAAGAGACAGATTTGGAGATTTGGGGATTAACAGAGAAAGGTCTCACCTTTTTGTCAATGGAAAATAATGCTCATATTTTTCAATTATTATTAATAAATAAAGTAAGAAGAGGTTGTAAACTTTGCTTCTAAAAAGATGATGCGTGTGGAGGCAGGTGTTTTTATTATGGCTACCAAGCTAGGCATGATGAGTTTCTTTGAGGAGAACGGGACTGTGGTGTCACTGTGATAGGTTTTAAGGAAGGGAATATAGTGACTCGGGTTAAGACGGAGAAGTCAACTGATGGGTGTGTTCAAGTGGGGTACGAGAGGCTGATTTTGAGAAGCCCCAAGGTAAACAAATTAATAGATAGCATTGAAAGTGTTAATTGACAAAGAGAACAAACACTTTCACAAAACAAAACACTTACAGTGCGGAAACATTTTTCAGACATAGCAAATGTTACCCATTGATTCCCTAATTGGTACCATTGGAAAGCTTGCTTCTTGCCCAATTCCATTATCTGTACATTGAGATAATAGCCCACAAAGTTCTTAACTGAAAACTGATGTTCTTCATTATTTCCACCCTGACAGCCTGATTCAAACTAAAAGTTCAATTTATTGAGAGATATTTTAATCATAATTCCAAAACCATGACTTAGATTGATCTCTTACCTTTCCGAAAAGGTATGGCACATAAAAAATGAGATTCGTTTGAACCTCCTAAGAGGTTCTCAAAACTGAGTGCGCAACCTGAAATTTCCCAACTGCAGAATTGCCCTTTTCGGACTTGGCTTTTGTTTTGGGATTTGATTATGCATCATTAATTTTTATTTCTCCCAAGGATTACACATTCATAATCAACCTGAATTGGTCGAGGATCTATACAAGATGCATTTCCCAAACAGATTTTATTCACTATCATTTCTACATACTTTGATATGCCAAATAAGTCACTCCGATCAGACTTTAGTCACAGCCATTCTACTTTGATATGCCACAAAGAGGCACCATACAGAATTGTTAGAGGAACCCATCAGTTCTTGAATCTAGGTAAATTGCTCTTTTTAAAAAAAAAAATTGCATTTCTGAATTTGTTACCGTTGAAGACAGATTTATCATTTGTATGTGTGCTGTTTGAAGGCTAATTGTTGGTTTAATTTATGGAACTGTGTTTTGATTGGACTGTGATCGACTGACTTTTGTGACGTTATGTTAATCTGTTCAATAATGCTTTATTCTGGCTTGCTTTGTTGCAAAGGAGTGTATGTATTGCCATGGTCAGAGGACGACATAGAACTTATATGTATATGCTTCATAAGAAATTAAAGCTCCAACGTGTAATCCTTTAAACTGTGACTAAAGTATTCAAACACTTAAAGTCTCGAGGCTTTGAATTTTTAAGTGAAGTAGTATATTAAAAATGTATACAGTATTCATAATGTCTTTTAAATATTCTTTCTATAACACACAAAAAAAAAAAAAAAAACCAAACTATTTCCCAATTTGAACCTAACTATTTCAATTGTCATTGTAGACCATGGACCAGGAGCAAAAAGAAATCCCCATAAGTTTTACGACTTTGTTGTCCGATATTTTGAGTGCTTTGAATTTACCAGAGCCTCTTTTCCAACAACACTTTAATAAGGTGAACGGTTGCTACACAACATATATAAGAATAACACCCCAAAAGGATGGGCCGAGCATAAAAATAAAGGGGAAAACTAGGAAAGATTTAAAGTTTGCTACACAAACTTCTGTCATGTTTGCTATAGAAAAGCTCAAAGAATTCCACTCTTTTGAAGTTGTTTACTACAATTTAGGAGCTTTTCGTAAAGAGCGTAAGAAAAGGAGAACAACGGTTATTGCAAAGGTTCATGAAGAAACAGTTTGTAAAATCTTCAAGGAAGCTTTGGATGAAGTTAGTGTACAATACCAAAAGCTGCGAGCTGAGTTAGAGGAAATTAAAAAGGCGAAACAGTAGATTTTTTCTCAACCTTACCAATATGTAATTTAGTTCCATTTAGAAATTACAATAAATAGTATTGCTTCTTCATATTGGTGTAATTTGAATTAACGTATTCCACGAATACATTGCGTATTAAATATATTAGTATTTCTGTTCAACTTTCATCTATTTTTGGTAGGACATTGCAATTTTTGGGTTTATGACGAGGTGCATTTGTTGGCCTAAACTAAGTATCAAGTGATGCAAAGAACTAAATGTGTTAAAACTTGAATTTTTTTCACATAAATGTATATAGTGAAGGGAAATTAATTTTTTAATTAAAGTTAAGCCTCTGGAAGCAACATAAGGATGATTTTGCTTCCTTTCAATGGGTGCCATGTTTCCTGCTTTTAATCTGCACCTGTTTATTGCACTATTTTGTTGCCGTCTAATTAATTCAAATTACAATAGTTTACTTATAAGAGTCGCTGTGTCTAGAAATAATTTGGATAAGGTTAACTGCCAAGGTGCAACTTTTGGACGATCAGATAGACGATCAGGAAGGGTGAGTTCACAAAGATGCATGTATAAGATTGGAAGCAACACAGTAATGATTTTGCTTTCTGAGATAATCATTAATTGTAGGATCATGCAGTCGTTTATTGCACTATTTTGTTGCCTTCTAATTAATTGAAATTAAGTACATTTGGGAGAAGATAATGTTGGTGCGTATAATAGTCGTAGTGCCTTGGAATTTATCTGAACAAGTTTAGCTGCGAAGGTTCAACTTTTGGGGGACCAGACAGAAGAGCTGGAAAGGTGAGTTCATGGAGATGGATTGTAGTTCAAATTATAAGATTTTTATTTTGTTCACAGTCAAAAACATTGAACCTGCTATTATCTATTGCGACTTATTTTTGGATGTTTATAGATCCCGGAAATTTACCACATGAATTCATTTCCTTCCCGGGATATCTATTTCCTATAGGAATTTAATTCCTATGCTATCCTAATATTTTAATTTATTAACCTTTTTAGTCGGCATGAAGCAAAAATGTCAATGGACTATTTCTAAAAAGCTAAGGAACAACCAAGTTGAATCACATGTGATCAAAAAGCAGCGAGTAGTATCATTAAGGAAACAAATTGAGAGGCCTAAAAAAACTATATATTCTTTTTTTTTTTTTTTTTTTTGGGCAAAGCTAAATATCTTTTTAATCACACAAAAAGCTAATTATTGAGCACGATGATAAAAATTAAACCACTAATAATACGTAATGACTTATATATACCAAAAGGCAAAAGTTACAATGACAACTCCCAGTTGGAACGAGGACTTGAATTTTACCGAACTCCCAACTAATCCCAAGTTAATATTAATTTCGAAGTAAGTACACACCCTAAGTCAACCCATTTCACTTGATGCATAGTATCACAATGTCACTACGCCAAATATTGATATAACACCGGTATCTATGACACCGGAAATAAAAAATCGGTGTTGGAAATATATAGGACACCGGTTGTTAGTCAATCGGTGTAATATGTATTTAAAAAAAAAAAATTCCATTATAATTCGAAAGAAAAGAAAATAAAATAAAATAAACTAACAAAAACATAAGACACCGTCAATTAGTTCAATTAATGATGATAATGCATGTCATGCATACTTCAGTTTGGAATTCATTTCTATAGATTTAAAATTACAGTTCAATCTAAAAATCGTCTATTTTAATAATACATACGAGTAATTAATAGATAATTATAACACTGATCTTGACTCCCTTTTAGATTAACCCATGGTTGGTTTGAAAAGGGAAATATATACGTGTACATGAAATATGTGTAGTTTAGTTACTAGTTACTTAGGGCCCGTTCGATATCACTGCCGTTTTCAGTTTTTGATTTTTTTGCGTAAAAAGTTTTGTTAAATAAGTTACAAAATTAACTTTAAATTGTTTGGTACTATAATAGTCATATAGAAAATAAAAACTGACAACTGACAACTGAAAACCACTTTTTCTGGTTTTCAAAAATGGGACTTTAGTTTTAAGAAAAACAGAAAACTGAAAACAAAAAATGATATCAAACGAACTCTTAGTTAATAGTTAGCTATTCTAACTAGTGAGTGGGAAGATGAGAAGTGGAGTAGTGGATATGAAGTGTGAAGGCACTTTGGTTTGTTGCCGTGATCATCACTTCTCTAATCTGCCTTTGTGTGTATGTACAGTGTACTACATACAGTACTTATTTGTTGCCAAATCCACGAAAAATATACTAGTATATAAGTTGCTCCATTAGCTAAGTTTTCATGACCAGGTTGCACGCGGATTCACTTTGTTTTGGTATTGTCGCCTAATTTCTCTACTCCATATCCCACCGTGGATATATATATATGGGTGGTATACTATCAGTACGATGTTGACGATTTACCCGCTTTAATGGTTTTTATTGTGTATGAAAAATCAAGCAATCACTACTCCTTTCGTTCGCCTTTAAACTTTCTACTTTCTATCATGGGTATTTATCTTTAAATTTTCTATTTATAATCTTTCCTTATTTGTACATGTAAAAATCAAAACACCTCTACTTTATTAATATGTTTATTGAAAATGCAAATGAGACATATCCCTATATGTGTTGTAATTTTACACCAGGTGGACCCTAAATCTCATTCTTAGTTCCATTTTTTTTAAAAACTGTGTTCCTACCCTACGTATTTTATAGGCGAATGAGTAGAGGGAGTATTCCTTTATGTTTCATTTGTTCTCCCAAAATCTTTTTATCCTTATGTTTATAATGTAATAGAATGAAATTACTAAAAAAATGTGAAAAGTGAGAGGGAGCACTAGGACACACATGGGAGAGATTGTAATTGATTACCCATGATGTAATGATAATTACATGGTTTGATTAAGTTGAACAAAGATAATTGCCTTATTAATTCAATGAATCAAACAATGTAATGATAGTTACATGAGCATATAAAAATTGCTCAATTTTTTTTTTTTTTTTTTTTTTTTTGTGGGAGCTCATAGAAATCATTTTTCACGTGTTGACAAAACAGCAAAGTTCAAATATTATGGTAGGTGCCCAAGATCAGGCAAAAAAACGAACACTAGCCTTGATGGGTGGCGTGTACCAAAGAACATAATATAAAACACCACACACATTTGGGTGTTAGAAACCGGCGTATTATATATAACCATCATTTTTATACATGTGTGATGTGCATCCCATTTTATTGAAAAAGTTTTTTCAACTAATGCTATAGGGGTGAGGATTTATACCCTGGACTCCCCTAAGCAAAATTGATGTTTGAACTCCTAAGCTAACCTTGATGCCCAACCAATTTTTTTTTTTGTGCGTAATTTAAAATAAAATTAAAGGGCCTAGAATGAACTATGGGCTGATATTATAAAACGGCCCAAGTCTTACAATCCGAAGCCACACGAGTCCAGTAGCCCACTAACTCAGCGCTGTTTAAGATTTACGGGTCCTTCCCAAACCCGTCCGTTTTTTTTTTCTCACAAACTTTCAGAATGATTACAATCACAAAGAAAAAGAGTCAAAGATTCAAGTCGTTTTCTTCATGAATTCCACGTTCGTTTGTTCATTATTCTCGCCATTGGCCTGAATTTCTAAGGTAATTCCTATTTCGTATATGAGAATAAATTATCTTATTTCTTCCGTTCCACTAAATTGTTAATATGAGCGACTATTTAAAACTAGCGCACCGTAAAATTAAAATTTATAATGTTTGTAGAAGATTGATGTGTTAAATTAATTAATCTCTATTAGAGTATGATAAAGATTATACATGTCAGTAGAGAATAATATTGTTTAGGTATAAATATTCTATTTATGTAAACATATTATTCTCACGATATTTATGTAAACTAATTTGTGTGGGTAGACTAGAATATAAATTGCGGAAAAAGTGAAGCGGCTGAAGGTGGACGAAAACATACCAGCCGGAGATGGAAGAATAAAGGACATCCCCGGCCGAAAGCAAGTGCACGATGGGAGGGCTCTTTTGTTTGTGTTTTCCCAATCGTTCTATGGTACACCGGGGGTACCATCCTTTTTGTACCCCCGGCCCATATAATCAACTCAACCCAATAGAAATGCTAGTCCATTAACATAAATCAACCCAACCAAATTAAAAACAAAAAGAAACAATAACTCACAGTCTCTCTCCTCCCCTCTCCCCCACGGCTCCACCCACAACCCCGATAATCCCCGCCCCGTCCTGACGTCGGCATAACCAACCACCACGACCACCGGACCCAACACCATCATCAACACGGGCTTGAGTCGCCAAACCCAGACCCCACCCTGCAACGCCACCACCCATCTTCTCTGTAATACCCCGGATTTCAGAGGAGATCCCTGAAAGATTAAGGGCTCATATGAGGTGCTTAAAAGGAATGATAGTGCTACTCATACCAACAAAGTCGACTTTCCTTTTAGGAAGCCCATGTGATAAGAACTCCAAAGTTAAGCGTGCTTGACTGGGAGTAATTTCAGGATGGGGGACCTCCTGGGAAGTTTCCCAGGGTGCGCACGAGTGAGGTCAAAGTGCGCCGGAAGGACCCGTGTTGGTCTGTGAGGTCAGCCCACAGCCTGGCAAGCTGCCATAGGTGACTACTCTCGGCTCAGGCGATGAGTCGGGGTGTTACATTGTCCTCCGCCATTTTCTGGTTTCTTTTCCTTCTCTCACCTCGTTTTTATTCTTCTCCGGCGACAAACATGGATTTTGGGTGGTTATGAGAAGTCGGGAAATCGACGGCAACCTAACGCAGCGCCGGTAACCACATATAATGGCCGCGAGGAAGAAGGGTCGATTAAGGGGCTAGGTAACTTCAAGAGGTGTCGTTCACGATGCCGGCGGACTCGATAATAGCCGGCAGTGGTATTGTTGGCGTCGAAATGGGCGAAGGTGGTGATTCGTATGGCGGGAAGCCAGCGACTTCGTGGTGGTTGGTTGTTGGGGGTAAAGGAGGGAGTGGGGATAGGAAAGAGAGGGAAATGGCTTAAATTTTTTTCTTTTTGATGGAGAATTGATTATGCATAAATCATTTCTTAACATAATCAGATCACTAGGGAACAAATTTCAATCATTTTCTAACATAATTAGATCATTATGAAACAAAATACTTATTATGGGACAAAATATAGATCATTTTAAAACATAATCAGATCATTACATAACATTATCTGATTTTTTCCCCCTAAAATTCTTTGTTTTGTTTTAAAATGATCAGTTTTTGTTTTAAAATGACTTGTTTTTTCAAAACATTAGTCATTTTTTCCAAAACGATAACCATTCATTTCTGAACAATCATTCTTCATTTTAGCACAATCACAACAAAATCATTCATTTAAGAACACAAACGATTCATCCAAAACAAGAACCATTCATTTCAAAACACAAACGATCCATCCAAAACAAAAACGAGTCGCATGGGGTTTCGGGATGAGAGAGAAAAGATCCCCCTCCCTTTTTTTTATTGTTACAATGTTTTATCATTTTATAATAAGACTAAATCATTTTATAACAAAATTAGGTCATTATAGAACA
This sequence comes from Spergularia marina, assembly GCA_963680865.1. NCBI lineage: Eukaryota > Viridiplantae > Streptophyta > Magnoliopsida > Caryophyllales > Caryophyllaceae > Spergularia > Spergularia marina. The sequence goes on along the minus strand of OY804545.1, from coordinate 4,954,568 downwards.
ATAGCTTGTTAACAAAAATCATACATTCCATAACAAAAAGTAACCATTTTGAAACAAAAAACAACCATTCCAGAACAAAAACTAATCATTTCAGAACAAAAGTCACCATTCTAGGACAAAAATAACCTAGAACAGAAATCATTCATTCCAGACAAAAACTAATAATTCCAAAACAAAAGTCATACATTTCAGAACAAAAAGTAACCATTTTGAAACAAATCTAATTACGTTATGTAATTATTTGTTTATGTTCCCCCATAATTTATTTATGTTTTGTTTTGGAATGAATGGTTTTTGTTCTGCAATGAATGATTTTTGTTCTAGAATGATTGACTTTTGTTTTGGAATGGTTAATTTTTGTTTTGGAATGATTGTTTTTTGTTTCAAAATTGTTACTTTTTGTTCTATAATGGTTGTTTTGGAATGAATGATTTTTGTTATAGAATGAATGGTTACTGTCCTAAAATGACTTGTTTTTGTTCTGGAATGAACGATTTTTGTCCTGAAATGGATTGTTTTTGTTCTGTAATGATATTTTATGTTTTTTTAGTGATTTAGTTTGTTCTATAATGATCTATTTATGTTGCAAAAATTCTTTATTTTTGTTCTAATAGGACTTGTGTTCTAAAATGATCCGTTTTTGTTCTAAGATGTCATTAATAATGACGGATAATGATAGGTTATAGGTTAATAATGATTTAACTTTTGTGTTATAATTGGTTTTTGTGCATAAATGAATGATTTTTGTTCTAAAATGAATGATTTTTGTGCTGAAATGAATTTTTTATGTTCTTAATGAATGGTTTTTGTTCTGAAATGAATGGTTACTGTTCTGGAATGAATGGTTACTGTTCTAGAATGAATGGTTATTGTTCTGTAATAAATAGTTTTTGTTCTAGAATGAATGATTTTTGTTCTGAAATGAATATTGTTTGTTCTAGAATGAATGGTTTTTGTTCTGAAATGGTATTTGTTCTAGAATGAATGACTATTGTTCTGAAATGGGTAGTTTTTGTTCTGGAATGAATGGTTAATGTTTTGGAATGAATGGGTATTGTTCTAGAATGAATAGTTAATGTTCTGGAATGAATGATTACTCTTCTGGAATGAATGATTTTTGTTTTGAAATGAATGGTTTTTGTTCTGAAATGAATGGTTTGTGTTTTGGAATGAATTGTTTTTGTCTTGAAATGAATGTTTTTTGTTCTGAATTAATTTTTTTTTGTGCTGTAATGAATGGTTATTGTTCTGGAATGAATGATTTTTGTTTTGAAATGAATAGTTACTGTTCTAGAATGAATGATTTTTTTTTTCTTGTTGTGTAATGAATGATATTTGTCTTAAAATGATCTGTTGTTGTTATAGAATGATAATGGGGGACGATATTGGAGTTGTTGTATCGGAATAGTGGCAGAATAAGGTCGTCGGAGATCGGTGGTGCTATTGGTGTCTCCGGTCCTATTTGACGGGGTGGTTCGTGTAGTACGTGGTGGCTTGGGGCCCCGGGAAGGTGGGGGAAGGAGAATGGAATATATATAATAAATAAGTGAAAACAAAAAGTCTATAACTAAAATAGATCATTATAAAACGAAAGCATGTCATTATAGAACAGAAACGGATCATTACAATACAGAAGAAGAAAAAAAAAACATTATATATAAAAAATAATTCATGACATAACAAAAATAAATCATTTAAAAACATAATTACATCATTATTAAACAAAAATCTATCATTAGAAAACAAGAAAAAATCATCTCAAAACATAAACCATTCATTTTAAAACGGTAATCATTCATTCCAAAACAAAAATCATTCATTTCAAAACAGAAATAATTCATTCCATAATAGTTTCCATTCATTCCAGAACAGTAATCATTCATTTCAGAACAATAACCCCCATTTTTTCAGTACAAAAACATTCATTCCAAAACAAAAACGTAACATTCTAGAACAAAACTCATTCATTCCAAAACAAAAATCATTCATTCTAGAATAGTAACTATTCATTTCATAACAAAAATCATTCATTCTAGAACAAAAAACATTCATTCCCCGACATTAAGTATTCATTCTAAAACAAAGACCATTCATTGTAGAACCGAAACCATTCATTCCAGAACAAAAATCATTCATTTCAGGACAAAAACAATTCATTCTAGAACAAAAACCATTCATTTATTTTGTAAAGATTTGTTTTAATGAATGGGTTTTGTTTCGGCATTCATTCCAGAACATTAACTATTCATTTCATAACAAAAATCATTCATTTCATGACAAAAAACATTCATTCCAGGACAATAAGTATTCACTCTAAAACAAAGACCATTCATTTTAGGACGATAAATATTCATTCTAAAACAAAAACCGTTAATTTTAGAACAATAACCATTCCTTTAAAGACAAAACTCATTCATTTCAGGACAAAAACAATTCATTCTAGAACAAAAACCATTCATTTATTTTGTAAAGATGAATGATTTTTGTTTAGGAATATTTTTGTCTTGGGATGGTTAGTTTTTGTTCTGAGATGAATGATTTTTGTCTAGGAATGGTTGGTTTTTGTCCTAGGATGGTTATTTTTTGTTCTGGGATGGTTAGTTTTTGTCCTATAATGGTTGCCTTTTGTTCTGGAATGAACGACTTTTGTTTCGGGATGGTTAGTTTTTGTTCCGAGGTGAATGATTTTTGTCTAGGAATTGTTGGTTTTTGTAGGATGGCTATTTTTTGTTTTGGGATAGTTAGTTTTTGTCTTAGAATGGTTGTCTTTTGTGCTGGAATGAACTAGTTTTGTTTCGGGATTGTTAGTTTTTGTTCTGGATGAATGATTTTTGTCTAGGAATGGTTGGTTTTTGTAACACTACAGAATATGGAAAGTGGTTTATGGAGTGGTTTATGGAGTTGGTTTGTCCCACATTGGAAAACTAAAGCTCACATGATAAGTTTATAATAGATTCCTACCATCATGCTACAAACAAGGCCTTCACCTTTTAGAGCCCAAGCGAGGATTTATGGGCTTATTGGTAACTTCCCATCTTATTGGGTTGTGTTGCGACGGACGGTGGATCGGGCTGTTACAGATGGTATCAGAGCAAGCCTGCGACCACGTGCTGGGTGCTGGGGCGAGGACCAGATCAGCCGTCTAGCGGGGGAGATCTTGGACCTGTGTTGATGTTGGTATGGTTTGGCCGAGGCGCAACGGGGACGTTGCGTTCTCTAAGTGGGGGAGTTTTTAACACTACGAAATTTGGAAAGTGGTTTATGGAGTTGGTTTGTCCCACATTGGAAAACTAAAGCTCACATGATCAGTTTATAATAGATTCCTACCATCATACTACAAACAAGGCCTTCACCTTTTAGAGCTCAAGCGAGGATTTATGGGCTTATTGGTGACTTCCCATCCTATTGGGTTGTGTTGCGACAGACGGTGGATCGGGCTGTTACAATTTTTGTCCTAGGATAATTAGTTTTCGTTATGAGATAGTTGTTTTTTGTCCTAGAATGGTTGCCTTTTGTTCTGGAATGAATGACTTTTGTTCAAGATGGTTAGTTTTTGTTCTGAGATGAATGGATTTTGTCTAGGAATAGTTGGTTTTTGTCCTAAGATGGTTATTTTTTGTTCTGGGATGATTAGTTTTTGTCCTGGAATGATTGTTTTTTGTTCTGGATTGAATGACTTTTGTTTCGGGATGGTTAGTTTTTGTTTAGGAATGAATGATTTTTGTCTAAAAATGGTTGGTTTAAGTCCTAGGATAATTAGTTTATGTTTTATAATGATCCGTTTATGTTTTATAATGACCAAATTTTGTTTTATAATGATTTATCTATTATTCTATTTATGCATCTATTAAGACATCAAATTAATCATTTTTATACTAAAAATGATCATTATAGCACAACATTTGATCATTATTAGATTTTTTTTTCCCCACTTCTCTCATGTTGAACCATCATCTTCAATGCCAACCACCACCGCCGGCCATCGCCTTTCACCAACATATCAGCACCCCATGAAACACCCTCCTCCAGCGACCCCCAGCCCTTTACCCCTACACCACCGCCTCCCTATTCTTCTTCCTCTATTTTTTTGTCATTCTCTCTCCTTGATGCCCTCATGCACTCCCTTCCCCTTAACTCCATTCCCCCTCCCCCTCATCAGCTGCTACATATACTCACTTGATCGCTACCCCCATTTTAGTGGCCATCGTGGCGTACGTTTGCCGGAAAAATAGAACATGTGAGTAGAGAAATAAAGGAGATAAAGAAAATGAGGGAGAAAGAGAAGGTGGCGTCGATAGTAGATGGCGCGGGTTTGGTTACCGGCGTCGATACGTCCGACCGATGAGGTTGCTAGGGTTGGAGGCGGTGGTGCAGTGGTGGGCTGAGGTGGGTCGGGGAGGGTGAAGGGGAGGAGAGAGAAAATGGTGGTTGAGTTTTTATTTTTTTTATTTATTTATGGATTTCTGACGTATGGTTTGATATTGAATTGATGTTGGACCTTTCTCACAATTGGACTGGACTTTTACAATAACAACTGGATTTTATCAAGAGGAGGCCCAGGGGGTACCTTCCTCTTGGTACCCCGGGGGTAGGGTAGTATTTGCAGTGTTTTCCTAAGACCTTTTCCCGTCTGATACCATGTAAACAATTTAGGATTACCACACAATAGGTAAAATATAGGTTACGTGATATAGTGTGAACCATAATATAAACACTAACCTAAAATATCTTGAGAATAATATGTTTACATAAATAGAATATTTATACCTAAACAATATTATTCTCTACTGACCTATATAATCTTTTGGGGAAATTTTCCAATATACCCCTAAGGTTCTCGAAATTTTCAGGTATACCCCTCAGGTTATCGAGCTCTCCAGCGTGCCCCTAAGGTTTGCAAAATCGTGTTTTTTTTTGTGTTTTTTCACTAACGGCATGTAACATCGTTAACACATATGTATTTATTTGAAATAATTTCTCATTTTTATCACATTAATAACTAAAACAAAACCAAAAATTCAAAAATCAATAAACCCACCCTTTTTTTCTCTCTCCTCTCCATTTCCCCTCTCCTCCCCACCACCAAGCACCACCTTCCCACGGTGGCCACAAGTACGGACCACCAACAACCACAACGACACCACCACCCCCGGACATGCCCCATTCCGGCGACCACACGCCGACCATCATGCCCAAGCCCCGACCTCCGTTCCTCCTTGTCCACGCTTCTTTCTCTATCCCTCCAACCTCCCTTTTACACCTTCCTCACCTTCATCCTTGCTCCACCACCCCTCCATCATGGTCCACGTCTACCTACATACGTCGCAGGAGACCTCCAATGTTGTCATATAAGAAGGAAAATGAGGAGAGAGCAAGTTGTGAAAGTAAATAAAATGGTGGAGATATGTGACCGTGGAGGCCAAAAGAGGCGCGGGTGGTGGTCGATCATAGCCCACGTGGGGTCGGCATAGGGTCGCCGGTGGTGTGGTGGTGGTCGCCGGAGCCCTGGTGGTGGTGTGTGTTGGAGGTGGTGGTGGATTAGGTGGTTAGGGGTTGTGGAGGAGGGAGGTGGGAGGAGAGGAAAGAGAATATGGGTTGAGTATTTTTTTATTTTTATTTTCTTTTGTTTTAATTGATGAGATTAAGAGTCAATCTGAGTTAAAATAGTTAAGGGCACTAGATAGCTAATAGTGTTACATGCCGTTAGTGAAAAACACAAAAAAAAACATGATTTTGCAAATCTCAAGGGAACGCTGTAGAGCTTGGTAACCTGAGAGGTATACCTGAAAATTTCGGGAACCTTAAGGGTATATTGAAAAATTTCCCTAATCTTTATTTTATACTCCACAGTCTGATATTATCAGATAAATCTTTTATCTTTTCTGCTTATTAGTTTGTAACAACTTTGAATCTTCTTTTTTAACATGCCTTACAAGTTACAAGTAATGCTTTCTATCAGTTGTTGATTAATGTGATACGACTATTTCTTTTTAAGGAGTCTCTTGAACTTTTTCGATTGCTTGTAATGCAGGGAAGGTGTCTTCTTCCTTATTCATGAAGATTTTCTAAAATGTAAATAGTATATATCATTTACATTCCTCGTCAAAGTGAAATTTAAAACCCGAGGACTGTGAATCTAGTAGTAAAAATATCATGGAATTTAAGTATCACCCTCACATATTCTATGGAGCCCCATGCAGACAGTGGTGAAAACCTGAACTATAAAGATAATAGTAATTTCCAAATTTTACCATCAATAATCCACTATTATTGATTTTCTTTGAAGAAAATGGACATCACTATATGTATATATGCTCCATTGATAAAATGTCATTTTCCTTGAAAAGATTAGTTATCAAAGTGGTTCTGTAGGCAGCCCAATTATTGAATGCCTAAGTTCAAACTTCTTAAACACTTCACCATTCATCTTCATGTCATTTCGTTTTCCTTTGCTTGTCAAATTGGTGATAACCAATCACGTCACCACACTCACTATGGACACGTCTAATTATAAAATCCATCTTTTAAGGTGAAAGGGTGGGAACTAACTGCATCAATATTGATGTAAACGAGTTTAAAATCATGGTAATCATCTTGAATTACATGTTTCAAAACGCATGATGACGTGTGGTCTATTCAATCAAGTTAAATTTAAAGTCAATTCAAAAACTTATCATAAACAGTAAAACAGGGCTCAAACTCAACACCTAATTTAATTTTTTGACAAGTATATCAACTAATGTTAAATATGCAAAAAAATCGATACGACGAAAGAGAAAGAATGTGGCAACTTTGACAAGGTGATAGAGAGACATGCACGCTGTGTAGTAGTATGAGTGTATGTGACATAAAGATTGTGGTCTTCTGTTAAGAGGGAACAGTACGTGCAAATGTGCAATAAACTTGATTGGGTTTTTTGTCGTAGATTATGATAGAGAGTTGGTGGGATTATTAGTCATACTCATAAAACTGTGCTAAGTTCTCTTGTTGATAAGACTCGGGCAAAAAAAGTGGCATATTTCAGGAATCTTTGAACCACCATCCAATATAACCCACATTGTTGGAGGGTCTTTCTCTGTTTTTACTTGCCCTTTCTCTTTGTGTTTTCTGGCATCCAGCCTATATTTTGTCAGAAACTATGTTATGCTATACTTTAGCTGGTAAATTATTGATCTTTTTTTTTTTTTTTTTTTTTGCTGTGAGAATTGTAGCTTTTTCAGAGAGCTGAAACAACTGTATATGCATAAAATTGAAGCTTAATTAGCTCACGTTTTTCGGCTGGAAATCGACATAGCACCAACCAACAATATAATACAAACCGGATATGAAATTAGCGGATAAATATTGTGATTAATCGACCTAGCTGGTTGACTCAACATGATTACTGAAATGGGTTAGGTTAGTGTCAAGAGTTTTACAACATGTTTTTCCTGGCGCGAAAATGAGCTTAGATTAGGGTTCACGGGGTAGAACTAGAGGAATCGATTTCAAAAACAGAAATTTGAAAATGCTATTCCTGGAGTATCACGTAGAAACAAGAAGTAATGCTTGCTACCTTGTCACACACTAATCAAATTCTAATAATCAAATTATATTAGGGAATAATAATGTATATTTGCACTGATTCTTATATGTCTGAAATTAAAATGTAGGGCCTGTGACAAAGAAATGATATTCTGTCATGTAATGGTGCTAGGTATTATGTACAGACTTATGGGGCAAATTATATTCCCTTTGGCATGCTGACTAACCTTTCAGAGAATTGCATATTCTGCATCATTCTACAAAATAAAAATCTGGAATTCGAATATAAACAGCTGAAAATTCTATTGCAGAATGAATGCTGAAAACTACATGTACAAATAAACTTGGAATTGTGAACAAACACACCGGGAATCTAGCTGATTGCTCTTGTTCAAATGCTATGCAGCTTTACGCTACAAGTTCACTTTGACACTGCTGATACAATACTTCATACTCGAGTCGGGTGCAATGTCATGTTTGTGTGCATTTGAGCATTTTACATGGGTTTTAGTGTTCTACCCTAATTTGGATTCATTAAATACGAATTGGTTTGCCATTTGTGTACGTATTTGCGTTTAACTTAGCAATAACGTTATGTTGCACGTGTCAATCACAAACTGACGTGAAGCGGTTTATATGTACACAAATATTCCTTGTAAATTTGCACAATATAGTGGGTAGCAAACCTCGCAGAAATTTATCGTCTGCCCTTTTGTTAAAGAATGGTCACTGTGCTGCTATGCTAACTATTTATGCTGTGCTTCCCATACAGTGAACTTTGAACAAAGCAGACATTTTGACTTTGCTAAAACCTGGAACAGTAAAGTTGATTGGGAAATGGTGACATCTTGCTCACATCATTTTCACCACATTAAACATTAGTTTCACTTTTAATTTTGTTACATTAACTTGCAGGAACTAAAATGTACAGTAAAAGCTTTTGATGAAGTGATGCTGATTTTTAGTTATTTTTTTTCAGCCTTCTTTTTCTGATTCCAGAGACCACAAATATTATTCTTTTTAGCTTTATAATCCAACAATCTTCTTCAAAAGAGGTCCCTACAGAATAATATTTTGATGGGTAAGCCCACCTTTGTTGGGAACTTTTGATTCAAAGGACCTTCATCTATATTTAGGCTCTTTAGTCTTTATTTGGGCATCATCCTAGAATCTCTCCCTCCTTTACCTAAAATTATTATGTGTGTGAGAGAGAATATGTTAAAGCAATAAAAGTGCTCTAAAGTACAGCTGCTATTTAAAGAGAAATGCACATCAATGAGACATCTATTTTGTCATGGAATTTCATCCCATAAATGGATTCCTTACTTAAATCCCAATGGATTCGTCATTCGACGGATCAGTGTAAAGATCGTGTACACACTACTTATCGAGTGAGGTTTTAGAAAAATCAGATTCCGACATCCTATATGATACGTACACTTTAAGGGATAGATGCACAAACATTGCACTATAGAAGAAGATAGGAAAATAAAGTTAGCTCATTCGACCACCAAAAACTTGTTATTGACTATCATTTGGTAAAAATTTGCAATAATTCATCCATGCATGTCAAAGTTTTGTGGACCAAATTAGTTGGGATCCCAAGGTGAAAGTCATTGTATTCTTTGAGCAAGCAAACCCATTACCCTCTATATATTGTGCCTTCCTTTTCCTCTTTAGGCTTTAGTTGTTGAATCTCTTTTGTCAATTGATGTAACCTTATATCTAATCGTTTTTCCTTTTGCATTAAAAAAAATAATTAAAAATTAACTAGAACATGTAAATGTATGGCACTAAGATAACAAGTGCTTTGAAATTTAATCATTAAATTCCGATTCCTTGCTATACGAAACCCAAGAAATCTAAAGGAAGATCAATCTTTGATCAAATTGACTTTTGGGATATGTTGTTCGCCATTTTTATTTTTTCTACTTTTGCTTTGTGATCAATCTTTTGTCTTCCCAGGGTTCAGCTTGTTTGATCAAGATATGGTTTATTACAAGGTCAAGAACTACTAGTTCATTTTCTCTACATTTGTGTACACTTTTATCTCTTTCATGATCTTTATTGTGTTCCATTCTGTCGATGACAAGTTTAGTCATTTCACGTTGATTAGTTAATATGGGTGTTTATAAGTCAATTTAAGTTTAAAAGTATCACCACTAGTTCTATATACTTTGGTTTAAGGTCATAACATTTCTAATATTTGAGGTCCGGTTGAGTCAAGTCCACACTCAAATTAAATTGTCCCACCTTTTGCCCTTCTGTTCCGGGTTTGGAATGGATGGGCCACCCGGCTCCAACCCTATCTAGTCAAGTTTTGCCCTTGATCGGGTTGAAACCCATGCTGCCGCAAGAGACTAAGGCTAATATTAGAGTCCCGTATTTTAGTATTCAAACATATAAATTGAAATTGAAGCGATACAGAAAACACCTACGTGAATACTGGTGATGAATAATTTCTTACTCATAGCACTGGAACCTTTTTGCATGTCTATTTAGCCTACAATTCCATAAGATAAATTTGCCGATTGCTCACCTATCTAGATTGCATTAATATATAGACACCATGATTGACAAAAATCTGTGCCATGATTGCATGTACAAGTATGAGATATTCTTAAGTATATTGGTAATTTAGTTTAGTACCGTAAAAGCAATATACAATTGTAGTTATCGTTAAGGAATATTAAACAGGGAAAGTAGATTATTGAAGAGAGAACTTTTATGGAGAAACTAATGATTATGAAACATCAACTAAACTTGGAGCTGAAGAACAGAACATTTAGCTGCCAGAGTGCCAGTACATCTTGTGCCTATTATTCTGGCAAGTAAGAAATTAAAATACCTATTTGTAGCACATGTTCATTGCAGACAACTGAGCCAAGTAATTATGGTTGAGAACGGACACAATACGTTACAGGCGTACAATAAGATATTTGACGGATTACTTAGAATGTACATGATAATTACTGACTCTATAATAACCCAATGCTTATATTATGCTCCCAGGAATACAAGGAGCATGGTGGTCCTTCTCACAATAGAGGAGTAGGAACCACACTTTAAATAATATAAAATCTATTTAAATGTGGTCTCTACTCCTCTATTTTGAGAAGGACCACCATGCTCTTTATGCTCCCGGGAGCATGGTATAATTTGCGATAATAACCGGTTCATTTTTGTATATTATGAGCATATAGTGTGAGTTGGGAACCCTTACATACATCATGGCAAATGTAACATGCACCACGACTTTATACCATTATGTAGAAATATACACTCATAATACACATGTCACATTGTTACAGAAAACCATACTCCGTATATATCAGCCTAAATTAATATGATTTTCACTTACTTACAACGGTCTTACCTAGTATTTCTAGTAGCATATGAAATGTAGTATATTTTATCTCAAGTTCTACCCAAAAGTTTTGATCTTTACACCCCAAATCTCTTATTATAGGTTGTAGTCTATACTAAGGTCAATCATAAAATATCACTCTCAAACATATTGAAGGTGTTGATTTGATCCTTGCTTTGTTTTAGTTGATGATGATGACTCATACTCTATTAGGGGTGGCCTTAAAATCTATAATTAGATTCTTTGATTCCCCCACCTCTACAAGGAACAAAAAGAATCTGACAATTCCCATCAAAAGAAAGAAAAATATGAGGCAAAAATGAAAAGATAATATACACACCCTATATGAGTTGAAAGAAAAATTAGAGGTTGAAACAGATAAATAATCCCAATTATATATCCACAATTCCACATACATGCTCCTATAGTCTTGTATATGACATTTGTACCCATTATTTATTATGGTAGGGTTAACCTAATTCCTATGAGGAATCATAAAGATTAGAGAGAAGAAATGGGGAAACAAGAAGATAAAACCAAAGGCTACACTTTTGGTTCTTTTATTTCTCTCCTTTTGAGAATCAATATATGTTGAATTGTGTTTTTTCTCTTCTTGGTATGAAGATTCTCTCTAATACTCTTTCAAGTCAAAGGAGAGGAAAAAATGAAATACCATTGTATTGTATTTAAGATTGTATGAACATATTCTATAGTATAAAATGACTCGAAATTTATCACCTTACCATATTAAAATCAAAGATACGGTAAAAAAATGTTTCTAGTACAAATTAGAGAAATTCCGGAGAAGGATTTATTTTCTTTGTATCTAGGCACCTTTGTAGGCTTATTTCGCGAAATACCACCTTACTACACATTACTCCCTACTTTTTGTGTACAAGCACACAATGTTTGAACTAATTGAACTAAGTTAGGCACAATGGTAAGTTAATTTACTTTATCCAATCCACTTCTTGCTCATGTAATAAGCACTATTGCACCACTCTTATTTCTTATAAATTAAGTGAAAATGTGATTGATCATCAAAATCACTTATGTGGTAGCTAACAGATATATGGTGTCATATGGTGAAAATGAACACGTCATCACTATTAAGTGATACGTAGTACACATGATTGAAATTCGAGCATAGGTATATAAGGTGTTAATCGATAAAAACTCGGAAAATTGAGGGAAGTATTATTAGGTGATAAAAAAAAAAGGGGAGGGTAATAAAGAGTAAAGAGAGACCACCCCAGCTCATGGGCATATATTCCTTTGACAACCCCACATAAAATGTTTCCAGATATGGAGTGAGAAGATAGGACAAAGGCAACCAACTCCCCCTCATCAGATTTTATATAAAATGATCCACATCTCCTGCATTACTTGATCAGAGCTGTATGGGTCAGATTTAGCTCATCTTTCTCTTGTATACCCCAAAAAACCCACAACAAAAGTACTCAAATTTATACCATTTTTTTGCTGCCTTCTGTTTTTCTTCAACCTGACATTCCTTTGCAGAAGAAAAAACTGATATATGGATCATCAGAATGTTCAAAGTAGTCAAGATATGAACTTGGTTTTATCTACTGATGCAAAACCCAGGCTGAAGTGGACTCCTGAACTGCATCAGAGATTTGTTGACGCGGCGAATCACCTTGGTGGTCCTGACAGTAATGCTTCTGAATCCTATTCAATTCTGTTTCTTGACAGCAATGTCTGGTGGTAGTCTGATGCTGATGTTTTCTTTTTTCTGTACTGTTTACTGTTTCCTGCAGAGGCGACGCCGAAGAGTCTGATGAGGATGATGGGTATTCCTGGCCTCACTTTGTACCATCTAAAGAGTCATTTACAGGTTATTTTTTAATGACAGTGATTCTGTCATTTCACAGTCAGGTTCTGTCATGTGTAGTTCTGTATGTATGTTACCAGTTACTCCCTCGATTTCGTTCATTTCTTTACGTTAGTCAAATTATACCCGGGAAGCTAAAAACATAAGGAAACATACGAATTGGAGGGAATAGTTGTTTAGATAAGAGATTGTAATCTGAAGTATGTGAAATTTTCTTGTTTGCAGAAATACAGGCTTGGAAAAAACCAGCAATCGCAAATCAGCAGGGATTCGAAGCGATCGGATACAGTTGATTGTGAAGAGAGTTGCAGTATGAATGAGCTTAATCTTTTCTGCGAGGGAAATGAAGTGAATGATGCGCCTGAAGAACAGATACAAGAGTAAGAGTTTAGCATTATGTATTTAGCATTCCTGTATTTCGATGTCAGAGTTCTGCAGGATGCCAGGTTGTCAGAAGAAGGATTTCCATCTGTTTGTGAATTCTGATTAATCCTGATTATGTCCTGCAGGAATGGCCATATTGCTGATACTATACAAATGCAGATGGAGGTGCAAAGAAAACTTCATGAGCAAATTGAGGTAACAAAACTGGCATTATGCGAAAGAACTATCTCAACCAAAAGTCTAGTCTTAGCGTAATTGATTTTGGATCAGTCAAATAGTTTTCAAAACTGAGAGGAAAAGTAAACATGAAGTTTCTGATCACAGGTACAAAGACATTTGCAGCTGCGGATTGAGGCACAAGGAAAGTATTTACAGAAAGTGTTAAAGAAAGCACATGAAACAATTTCAGGCTACAATTGCTCAGCAGATGGTGTAGAACATGCAAAAGCAGAACTTTCACAATTAGTCTCAATGGTTAGCACCCCATCATTCTCTGAAATCACAGAAACAACAGACTTGTCCCTAGACAATCTCGACCAAAAGTTTAAGCTGAGGCGTACAGGATGCTCAGTCGAGAGTTCCGTGACCTCATCAGAAAGCTCAGACAAAATCGATGATGAGAGAGACACCGCGAAAATCAGCCACGAATCCGGCCCGTTCATTCTCCCATTGCTAGACAAGCCTATACCAAGAGGCTTAAGTTCAAAGAAGAGGAGTAGAAGCACAATTTGTGAGGGTAATTTTGTCAAGCAAAAATGTAGCAAGAAATCAAAAGGAGCTTGTATAGATGAGATGGGACCTGGGTTGACAAAGTTTGGGCTTTTGGAGACATTTGATCTTAATAGCCAATGTGAGCTTGACTTAGATTTAGGTCCAAAGCAGCCAATAATAGACTTGAATTCAAAGGTTCACATTTGAGGGGACCAACATTACATTTAGCTTAGTTATGTGCAAGAATTTGTTAATTAAGGATTGTTTTAGGAGACAATGTTGTTTATAAACCCTATATTGTTTTAATATGTTTTGGACTTCTCTCCTAACTTTTTAGGGAGTATATTCTCATAAAAAAGGAGGTACATTTGTAATGTAATATGTGTAGATAAATACCAATCACTTGGTTCGCTTATCTTCTTTCTCTTTACCGTTCTAACTTTGTTTCTGAGTGATCAATAACAGGTTAAGCAGCACAGTTCCTGAAAACTGGATGTTGATACAAAAGTCGTCCAATGGAATGTGATGCAATGTGATGATAGTGTGATGTTAGGAAAGAACGAAGTTTCAATTAGTGTCCATCGAGTTTTGAAAAAAAGGGGTCACGAGGGCAATGTTGTAGCTAACGCATTAAGTATCCATCCTGGAGTAATAAGTAGGCTAATAATAGCATCATTGGAAGCATAGAAATGCTGTAATTAGTTAGACCTTTCTAGCTAACGGAACTATATATCAATGAACAACCATGATGATCAACAACAATGTGATCTAGTAATAATGTTAGGTAAGACCAATTCCTTTTCACTGAGTAACCACTTAGGAGCCAAAGCTAAGTAATTAACAGCATGCAATTATAACAAACTAAAGCAAGCAACATAATGACTTATCCAACTAAAAGAACACTCTTAGGTATAATTGCTCCAAACATGCGCAAATTACTCTAACCATAAAATTTCTGGCACTATGATTATTCTTGGACCAATTCCAACATCTTAAATTGATACTTTTGTTTCCTAATCCTCGTAAAATCATAGATATGGAGTTCCAACAAGCTAGATTTTGGTTTCTTATTACAACTTTTATTTCACTCATCTTCTCATGTTCTTCATCTACTACTAATCCTTCATGCGACGAAGGTGAGCATTTTTACTAAATCAGAATATTCCGCTGATGGTTGAGACTCAATCAATGGTTTCGCGTATTATAATAAAATTGCGTGCGAATGTATGTATAATACATAGTTTTCAACAATGCAGGACT
This sequence comes from Spergularia marina, assembly GCA_963680865.1. NCBI lineage: Eukaryota > Viridiplantae > Streptophyta > Magnoliopsida > Caryophyllales > Caryophyllaceae > Spergularia > Spergularia marina. The sequence goes on along the minus strand of OY804545.1, from coordinate 4,939,470 downwards.
TGAAGCAAAACAACCCTACATGACTTCAAATGTGACAGAAGTAGAAGGTAAGTCCTTTGATTATATCATCATTGGCGGAGGAGCAAGCGGCTGCGCGTTAGCTGCCACGCTCTCCGACAAGTTCTCAGTTCTTGTGGTAGAGCGTGGCGGGTCTCCCTACGGAAACCCGTCGATTTTGGAGCGTACAAAGTTCGGTTATCCATTGCTCCAAACAAATAAGTACACTTCCGCAGCACAAGAGTTTGTTTCATTAGACGGAGTTGTTAATTACAGAGGAAGAGTATTAGGAGGATCCACTTCTATAAATAGTGGATTTTATAGTAGGGCTAGTTGTGAATTTGTTAAGAAAATGGGTTGGGATGAGAAACTTGTACAACAAGCTTATGAATGGATAGAATCTAAGCTTGTATTTCCGCCGATGTTAAGTCCATGGCAATCTGTTGTTATGGATGGTCTCTTAGAAGCAGGGGTTTTGCCTTTCAATGGTTACACTTTGGATCATGTTCAAGGGACTAAGATGAGTGGTACACTCTTTGATGTGTTTGGGAGGAGGCATACTGCTGCAGATCTTCTTTTAGGAGGAAATGTTCGGAATATTGTGGTCTTGTTGAATGCGACAGTGAGCAAGATCAAGTTCGAAAAGACTGGTAAGTCCGTAGATCAGTTAGATCAACTGGTAAAGTTATTTAAAAGTTTTCTTTATCGTTTCTTGGATTATGATGCAGGGGATAAACCTAGGGCTTATGGAGTTAAATTCGTCAAGAGTGAAGGAAGCACAAATCATTCCTACAATGTATACCTAAAGAAGAATGAGAATTCAAGCATAAAGGGTGAAGTTATACTATCAGCAGGAGCCCTAAGTAGCCCTCAGCTACTCATGCTAAGTGGCATTGGACCGTCAAGTCACCTACGAAAATTCGAAATTCCTGTTATGGCTAACATAGATGATGTTGGAAAAAAAATGCAAGATAACCCAGCCATTTCCCTTCTAGTAGACTCTAAGCCGAAATGGAGGATTCCTGATACACCACAGGTAACAGGAATAACCGAAAACTACAAGATCATAATCGAGTCTCTTATTGCACCCGTTAGCTACAACGTAACAAGGGTGTCCATTGCTGGTAAGCTAGCATTCCCTGCATCGAAGGGCGAGCTGAAGCTCAATAACAAGGACCCTAGGGAAAATCCCCTAGTGAAGTTCAACTATCTAGCCGAAAAAGAAGACATGGATGCTTGTGTGAGAATACACGAATTGGTGGGACGAGTATCCATGACCAAGTGGTTGAGTATGTACTTAGGCGAGGAGCGTAACAGCTTCGAGAAAATGGGTGAAGAAGAGAGTAGAGAGTACTGCAAGAAGAATGTAAGTACATTCTACCATTATCATGGAGGGTGTGTGGTTGGGTCAGTTGTTGATAAGGACTACAAGGTTCATGGAGTGAAGGGTTTAAGGGTTATTGATGGGTCAACTTTGGTAGAGTCCCCTGGGACTAACCCAATGGCTACTTTGATGATGCTAGGTAGATACCAAGGTTTGAAGATCATTGAGAAAAGAATGGGATCTTCATCTTAATTAGTTTGTCAAATTTGTGAAAATTTTGACCATTTTGTGTCTCTGTGTTGGTTTTTTTTGGGATGATTGATTGTGTTGTTTGTCACATGAATGGGAATGACCAACTAAGTGGTCTTGATTGAATGGGCTTATCCAACACGCTCTATGCATATTTCGAACATGTACATGTGAATATTGTGATTATGTCTGATTGTTGGTAGGTTTAAAGCTTCTGCTCATCCGAAATACTGAGTATGAAGTATCGACCCTAGCTCTCACTCATGAGCTGAGCTTGTACCTTCAACCCAACCCTAGCTGGACCTCGGGTCCATAGGTTCAACCCCATTTTATCGGTCCTTAAAAGTTTGCCATCCAAAAGACAGGTACTTATCCACAGGTTAGGTACTTATCCACAGGTTAGCTCTTCAACACATTTCAACACTTAAATTAACAATTTTTTTGTAGATTGACTCTTGCTCATCTGATATTGTAAACTAAAATTAGTTGTTGTAACCAAATTTTTTCAATCGTAAAAATTATCCTACGTTTTCAGAACACGACTAACATTTGCATAAGTAACAATGCGTAAAAGAACATCAAATTGATGTTTAAACTTCAAAGTTCAAAGAAATAACCATTCACCTACGAAAGAATTAACAAAAACCAAACAAAAAACCTATTGATCTTGCCATTCAAACTTGAACAATCTTATTTCTCTTCCTAATAATCTAAATCATGTACAATCATATCTAAAAATGTACTCTGACTTTCGGACCTTCCTACACAAGCTTTCACCTTCCACAACTCTTACCCTCAAATCCAATTCCTCAACTCTCTATCTCATCAGACTCATTCTCCACCGTCTGATCCTCACCCTCTGATCGATCATCATCATCATCATCATCAGAATCGTCATCAGCACGTCTCCTCCTCCCATCATCCCTCCTAACAGAAAAACTGACCCAAATCTGCCTATCAACCCTAACACTAACACCATCTTCACCACTTTCCCTCCCCTCCTTATCATCAACATCAACAGGCATCTTATACCGACACACAGGACACGACCCATGAATCTTAAGCCACTTCTCTATACATTTCTCATGAAACCCATGCTGACACGGCATCTTCTTCAAGAAGCTTCCAACACCAAACTCCTCCAAACATATCACACACTCACCTCCCTCACCCTCCTCCCCTTCCCTAATCTCGACACGTGGCATCGCCTCCACCGACGCCTTCGACGCCGGCGGCTGCCCACCTTTACCGCGAACCAGAGAATCAATCTCATCTAACCCTGTTCCTTCAATCACCACCATACCTTGTGTTACTGGGTTTATCAGTATGATCCTCTCTCGCCGAGTTGACTCATCTGGGCTCCAACGATTTCCCGAGTTCTCATCTGGGTCGGTGCCCGATTCACCTGATTCGACCCGAGTCTCATCTGGGTCGGATCCGGCAAAACCTAAGATAAATGGGATAAAATGTGAAAGATCTCTGTTCCTTGAGTTTATTATCCTCTCTAAAAGTGACTGTGCCGCCTCTGTTGCGGCTGTTGCTTCTGATTGAGACGCCATTGGAGAGAAGAGAGAGAAAATCTGAGAAACTTGATGAAGAATTTGAGATTTTTGGAGTGTATTATGATATGGTGAAGAGGATGAAATTGGGTTTTTTTTTTTTTTTTTTGTATGTGTTGAATAGAATGTGGTAGAAGGATCTGGAATGTCTTCGCATGTGTGTATTAACTCTGAAGGTTCACTGAAGTGTATAATTCCTTTTTTTTTTTTTTTTTTTGGGTAGGTTTATGTTTATCCGTACTGAATGAAAATAAAATAAAAATGAGGGCAGGAGATATTTTGACTTTGGACAAATCAGGTGTTGACATGTTGGAATTTGTTTTTTTGAATTGTATTCGTTCGAAGTTTTGGGGGTTGCGTATTGGACACGTGGAATTGGGAGGGGATTGAATACGGGTTGAAAAAAACGGGTCAAGTTTTTGGGAAATTGGGTTTGGGAAGGCATGTTTGGAAACTTGTAGTCTTGTAGATATGCTCATTTAATTTGCTGCGTTGGGAAGAAAGGTCATCGGATTGGGGAAAGTGTTTTGATGACGCTTCCCTTCTCAAATGCCCATGGTAAGTCTAGAATCAGGTTGGCTTTGCCTTTGTTGGCAATCCACTGAATTTAGGCCATGATTGGGGTTGGAGTACTACCCAACACAATCGGGGAGCCTGATCGAAAGTTGTACTGGGAAACTTTTTTATTAGAGTTGGGGTACGATTTACCAATTTTTAACTAGTTTAATAGTAAAAGAACACAAAAAAAATTCGACTTTCCACAAATCTAGGGCGGGCCGTAGCCGGGGTAAGCCCCCCCACCCACCCAACCGTAAACATTTTTCGTTAGGACATTTATTCTTATGCTTCAAAATTTGTAAAAGAAAGTTAGAAGAGACGAGTTCTTCCATCCTTATGTATTTTCAAATGAATCGATTAATATGTACTTTGTATTCGCCCTATAAGCGAGTATAGAGAAAAATAAACACATAATCATTTACGTCCCAAACAAAAAACTTCTCCGATTGAATATACGTTCTTAAATACGAGGCCTCGGTTTCGCAGTTATTAGTTAACAATCCATCCCTCTCAAAATATATTAATCCAAAACAAATTATGTTTTGTTGTCCAAGACCCAAAGTTATCTACCGAAAAAAAAAAAAGACCCCAATTTATGAAATACTTCTTGCATAAATAAATATATGACATTTTCAGATTACGAGGTGAAACATTGACTTGCGATTTTAAGGAGAAATACATATTAAAAAATTATGAAACATATATCGTTGGAGTCGTATCGAAAAATCATTTCACGTAACTATAGTTTAATAATTTTTACTAATGTACCTTATGAAATATTGACGGATAAAGGGGACGCTTCGAAATGTGAGAAAATCCTATATAATTTTATGGAGGGAGTTCCGAGGGTAATTGGGCGCGTCTTGCCGTTTTGAGCAGGTAATACCGTTAAATACTTGGCGCGAAACTGTTAATCAAAACATACGGAAGATTAAAAATTAAGAACAAGTAAACAACTCAAAGTTTTACCGTGAAATTATTCAGCTGAAAGGTATGTAATTAACTAATTACTACTTAATAATCACATTTTTGCAAGCTCTTAATTAGCTCTTTGCCATTGCATTTTATTTGAGAAAAAAGAGAGAAAATTTCGTGAAATCCACAAAATTCGTAGTACCCATTGAAAAATTTCTTAATTTATGAGTTGGGTAATGTAATTTGAACATTAATTTCCACCATTTTACTGCAAAATCGTTGTTTTTGCGGCGTGCACACCACCTGCTTGTGAAAATTCCTCAAAGAAAGAATTGACTATTATTAGTTGATTTGGTTGATTGTCTTATACTCTTTGGTTGCAGAGTTGGTAGAGTTGATGAATGGTGTGAGATAATTGTTAATTTGAAGTTATTCGGCCCGAAAAATATTCGACATTTCGTATGGCTCTTGTGAATATCAGACCGTTTCAAAATGTGAATGTTTGTTCATTCAATAAGACGTATATAGTGCCGTTGAGGCTTCACTTCCTTCCACTACAAAAGAAAGGTAAGTGAGAGCGAAAGTTTTCGGGGGTTGTTTATGTCTGTTTTGTGAAAGTTTATGATGTTATAGGAGCTGCAGGAATCGGAGGTATCGTGGTGACATTTGCTTATTGGGTTGATTTGTTTGTAGGTCTTTCTTGGAGGCCGTTGGTTGTTGAGGCAAAGATGAGGAAAAGGGCGAATACTAGGACCGAAAATCCCAAAATCCTAAATAGAAGATTTCGGAAAAAGGTATTTGATAAGTCTTCTTTTCAGTGTTTTATAGCATTCTGCATAAGAAATCCTGGTATATATTCTTGCACTTTGTAGTTTATGTTTGAAGTTAAATGTGGTTCACAAACTAAAAGTTTCTGAAGCAATGAATTTTGGAGCAGTAAAACTTATAAAGATCAAATCTTTGTTTTTGTCAGTACAATGGTACGCCAAGCAAGCCAAGGCTTTCAGTATTCTGTTCTGATAAACAGCTGTATGCAATGCTTGTTGATGATGAGAATAAGAAGTGTTTATTTAACGGAAGTACTCTGCAGAAATCTCTCCGGATTGATCCTGATATGAGCGCAGCGGTAAAAATTCCCTGCTTTGACTTTAACTCTGTAAGACTGAAAAAATATGGGGTTTCTTCTTTTTTGCGGAATTGAAAATTATTGATTTCGCAAATCACTTCTCAAGTTACAAACCTTTCTTAAATCTACGAATATATTTTTTTTTTCCTTTTTTGTAGGAAGTCGCAAAAGCAGTTGGAGAAGAACTGGTGAAAGCAGCAGTGAAGCTCGACATCAATGAAATATCATCTTATGATCGCAATGGCTTTGCTGTTGGTGAAAGGATCAGTGCTTTTGAAATTGCCATTTCTGAACATGGTTTCTTGCCCCGATAGACAGTATGTTCTTTTAACTTGCACTTAGGCTTGTTCTAATTTGATTCTTGAGACATTATAGCTTTGTACAGTACGTGTGCTTCTTTACAGCCGCTTGGGCATTAACATTTCATGGACCTTCATCTTTATATGCTTATGTTTTTAGCCATATGCTCCTCATATCACTGTCATTGCACTTTTATGATTTCTATTACAATGAAGCTTAAAAACAATGTGTTGGGGCACATAAATCAGACATTCAGATTTCAGACCTCGACATCGAACATCAGATGGCTAGATGTTAGGGTAGAGAAAGAATCAGGGAGGACAGTTTTTTTTTTTTTCTTTTTCAACTGCAAAGCAGTTTTTATTGATCATCTTTTACAGTCAGTTTTACAGTTTGGAATTGGTTTTTCAAATGTTAATTACAAATTTGGCCTTTAGATTGTATGAACCAAAAAGGGTGATTAAAAAGGTTAAAATTGGAAAAACAAATGTTCAATTATCATCCAAAATCCCTCTTAAATCAAAACGTGAACATTCTCATATTCTTGCAGTAACTTTTTCCAACCGCGGTAAAACTTTCCTTGATCAAACTCCTCCAAAAAAAAAAAAAAACTAACAAATGGAACAAACTGAACAACCAGAAGTTGGGATCAGAATCTACACCGCATCCCCCTCCTTGAACCCAACCAAACTCCCCCCATCTTCAGTACCGCCTCCTTCCTCCGAACCAGCCCCACAACCGGGCCCTACAGGTGTTCGGAAAAGGCGAGCAGTGGTTGCGAAAGGGGTGCAAACAACCCTCTCAAAGACATCCATGCTTGCCCATTTCCTCCCTACAGGAACCCTCCTAACCTTTGAGATGGTTTTGCCTTCAATTTACGGTGTTGGACAATGCACAACAGTAACCACCACCATGACTATAATCCTCCTCATATTATGTGCACTTTCATGCTTCTTCTTCCACTTCACTGACAGTTTCCGTGCACCAGATGGGAAAGTGTACTACGGTTTCGTTACTCGTAAGGGTTTGGCGGTCTTCAAGTCTGGTTTGGATGTTGAAGTGCCTAAGGAAGACAAGTATAAGGTGCATTTTACTGATTTTGTGCACGCAATGATGTCGGTTTTGGTGTTCGTGGCAATCGCTTTTTCGGACCACCGTGTTACCAACTGTCTTCTGCCTGGTCATGCCAAGGAAATGGAGGAAGCCATGGAGAGTTTTCCTCTCATGGTTGGACTTGTTTGCAGTTGTCTCTTCCTTGTCTTTCCTAAAGCCCGTTTTGGTTTAGGATGCATGGCTACCTAGAAATAACTCCTTGTGTTACACTATGTCTGTTTGTTCTCGTCATTTATGTTTCTTTTTCAGTAGAATGTTGCTTTTTAACATGTACTATGTACGTTTCTGTTGTTGATTAGTCTGTTCAAACAGTGAGACAAAGTTATACTGTATTTATCAGTGATTGTATCGTTATAACGATGATATGCAGTGTGCTCATAATGTACCTGTACCTCTTGCGGAAGTTGTATGTTGAATTTTTTGTTATGAAGATCCAGGACTGAGGTTCAGACAGAGATTTTCGCAATTTCTCTGCTGTCAAAACTCATAATAATCATGTTACAGGGTGCAGAAAATTAAGCAGCATCAGAGAGAAAACAGGCAGGGAAAATTTTCCATATATTGGACATTGTTGAAGCAGCCTGATCTAGTCTCTACTTTATACAAGGCTAATCTCTCTCTCTCTCTCTCTCTCTCTCGCATAAACTATCATATGGCGTAAGACTGGAAATGGCGGACCTGATAAAGTGGTCGCCTCGCCCTCACGAAGTGATGGGGAAAAAAGAATATGGTGACCCCTATATATGCAAGCCTAAGAACCCGTATTAATTACTAGCTAAACCTACAACTATGCAAGATGTATGGGTCAAATCACATCTAGTCAATCGGTATGTTGATGCTACTGCTGCTACGAAAAATCTACGCTTCACCTACTTCCATCTCCACAACAAAAGGCTCGTTTTGTATCTTGAAGTTTTTGCCACAAACACAGCAAGTCTCTTGGACTTTGATAATGAGCAACGACATAACCATCCCTGCAACCTTCATTATATACCCTTTGTTCGTTCTCGTACCTGATATCAAGCCCACCCTTTTTCATGTCTGCAATCCAGATGCCCATAGCTACATCTTCCAACTTAAACATCTGACATTTTAAAAGATGCAGAGAGAAGCTTTTTAGCGGGGTGATTAAATATTAAAGGATAGTAGATCTGTTAGTTTGATATAGAGCAGATGCACTTAAATTTTAACAGCCACGGTTACCTTCAAGTTCCCACTACGGTGTTTCTCAGCAACAGCACTTGCAATGTCATGCGAAACAACATATCCAGGACCATGTGCCCAAGGGGGATAAGTATCTTCACCCCATTCCTTCATGATCGCACCACAATAAGATAAGTCAGCTTTGAGTCATCGACAATCTGTTCTGTTTTACTAGCGGAACACAGCACCAATTGCATAATTCCAAATGAAAATGCATAAAGTGAACTAAACAGGTGTTGGGAACAGCAATATCACATCTTATCTTAGGGCGTGTCTTGTCCAGATAAAATGCGCATGCAAGAAACAAATACGAGTATGAGATTTATGTTTTCACCTACACCACCCTTTGTTAAGTTTATGCCGCAGATGGTACACTAAGTCACTCATATATTGAACCGTTCTATTTGGTGGATTATGTCTTTGACAAGTTTCAGGTGCTCCTGTACTCGAGGAATCCGTCTACATGGCAGTTTTTTTTTTTTCTTTTTGATAAGTACTTTCTCAATTCCATTGAATCTGTAACCAATTCCTTATTTTTCCACTTGTTCTCTTATCACTAAAGCCAATCTAGTTGCCACATAAGAGGGAAGAGGGTTTCTATAAGGCAATTAATCCCTTCGGGGTTGTGGTGCGGAATAGCAGTTGGTAATAGAACTAGTACTCAATAGCAGAAGGAAAGACAAGTTCCATTACACGGAATACTCGCTTCTGAAAGTTATTGATAGGGGTCACAGTATAGTGGGATATAGACTAGAGACATTTGAGATTGCACTCTGAGCAAATGAAGACAACTAAATATGTACTCCCTCCATTTTTTTTGGTTCTTTACGTTTGATTTGAATCTGTGAGAGGAATTCACACCAAACGTAAAGAACCAAAAAAAATGGAGGGAGAACAACAGTGGCAATAGAACTTATCAGGGGATCTATTTATTACCTCAGTGCTAATAAACCATTTGCTGTCAGGACTCCGATGAGGTTCTGACTCCGAGTTAATGAGGCCATAAAGCACCCCATGGGTCACATTGATCCTGTTCATTGAAGCTATCACTTCATCAACACGAACAAAAGCATCATCATCGGTCTTCATAACATAGTTTGCCGAAACAATGTGCGTCTGTGTAATGGAGTCAACAAAGAGATAAATTAGTGTCATATGGAGGAAAAATATAATTTACCAAGACACTGCGGCAAAAAGAAATTACGAATATATATTTGCAAATATACTAAAGTCGTCATACATTGCGGTACAAACCATTGAACAATCTTTGCTTTTTGTAACACACAAGAGGAAATTCGAAATCCATAGGCTTTACACGCAAACGAAAAACATACAAGCGAATGAGCAAGAATGCTATGTGACTCAGACTCTTTTGGAATTGACAGTGTCCAGCTAAATCAAAAAAATAAAAATAAAATAAATAAGAAAACCTTCATTTTTGGCCTAAAATAGAGCGTTTCAACGCTCAAGTGTCTATTGTTGTGCAAAATAGCTGAAGTATAGAAATAACATAGAGCAAGATAATTTCCATTGTTGGCCAAGCAAAAATGCTCACTACTGTGTAAAGCTTTATGTCCTGTAACTTGGTAAAATTTGCGCATCATTTCAACAGGGAAGCTCCTAGTGGCTGTTCTGAAGGAGACAATACTTTTCTGACTCTCTGAGCTAGCAGTGAAACATGTTCAATCGGAAATTAAATACCTTTTTCCCGAGAAATGAAAGGTATAAGTTAACAGAACATTACCCCAAAAACACAGATGGCTACAGTCTTCCACGTAATCAGGCTGTAATAATCAACAAATGGCATAAGCTGCACGTCCCCATATGTCCGAGCCTCGTTCCACAGCTCTTCATTTACTCTATGGTTTTTATGCTGAGAGGAAATCACCATCATAAGTAACAGCCAGCATATAAGTTTGTTCAGAGATTAGAACATGACGGCAGATAGAAGCTTTTCTTCATAATACAGGCAACTGCATAGACAGATTACCAGATTCGGTCTTGCTAGGGTCCTGTATCAGTAGAGCATAAGCTTACTAAGAAACTAAATGACTGACACTCACCAAACCAACGAAAAAACGTACGGCAACTGCACCAGAGCGCACTTGAGGATACTGCATCCATGTCCTTCTAACAGCCATCCTACGCTTAAAGTTATTTGCAGTAGAGAAAACCCCAATGAAAAGGTCTAATGGTTTTCCGCGCTGAATGGGAACAGCTTTAAGAAATTCTAGATCACGAACATGTTCTAGATCCTCAGATGTGGGAAGACCACTCGCAAGGATAGAAATTAGTTGCACATCTCCAGATATTTTTACTTCACCGATGAGCCATGGTTCTAGTGTCTGAGCAACCACAGAGAGCCAGATGATAATAATTAGGTGCCATTTCCATTACCTTATAAAGAGAGACTCTAAGAAGAATTTCAAAACATACCTCGCGATAAGCAAATGAAGTAATGTGCTTCCCATCAACGGTCATCTGTATCCCTTCTGATCCGACCCGAAGTGTTGCAACAAATGGATAACGCTGTTTAAAAGGGAAGTACCGTCTTGTCTTAAATTCATCATGACCCAAAGCAGAGTTGTTTGAGCCATTCCCATGAGCAAACGCCTTTAGTGTCATATTTACATCCTTTCCCACAATTCCATTACACTGGTCTAGCTCATCCACTGTCCAATTAAAATTAAAGATTTAGGTAATTTGATGCAGAAAGCTACACTGTAGAAATAAGATATCTTCCTAAGATTACACTGTAAAAGCAATGTTCAACCCATTAGCCGAAGCATGTAAAGAATTACTTAATTCATACTCTTTTGCTGACGTAAGCGGAGTTCTTGTCCGTACACAATGAAAAATCAGTAAACAAATAGACAGGCTTTTTGCCAAAGAGTAGTCATATTGAGATTATTCAAGATCAAAGTTAATTTAAAGACCAGGGGGAGTAATTGTATACATGTATGCCATAACAAAACCATAAATAGGGGGAAAAAAAAAAAGCAAGCGTAAAAGGAAAGGTGAAATACCTTTCTTGTTCTCATCAGGCTCAGGAGATGGGCAACGCTCCTCGTCTCCCCAATCATGTGCAGCAGTCCAGGTATTTTGAACGATAACTGGATCCTCTGTTAACTGATCTCCATGAAGCCTAACATTGTAGTGTAGAATAATGGGTGGTTCTGGCTCTCCGGGGATATGTTCCCCAGTTAAGTCAATCCGAAAGTTACCTAGAAGCCCATTCGGGGTACCAATAATTGTAATGGAAGAGCCTTGTGTCAAACCACAGGGGACAAGTAGCCTAAACTCGCTGTCATTCAGCTCCTTGGCATTCATCTGATTAAGATAGTGAGGACATTGCTTCTCTTTCGCACTACCAGAACTATTATCATTTACATGAAGTTTTTCCTCCTCAATGACAGTCATTAGGCCATTCCAGGCATATGAAGCTTCCTTGATGGCTTCTAACGCATTTGGCAAAGGTTGAGAGTGATTGATCAAGTGCTTCAGCTGGTTCCAAGTGAGCAGAGAATTCTGCTCTTCCTTTGTCAGGTTCCTTTGAGCATAAAGGCTGGAAAGTAGGGTATCCACAGGAATTACTTCAGTAGTATTTTGAACTGGTATCTGGACATCAGCTGGAGCAGTAGACCGCACCCATTCTAAAGGATTAGTCTTGACCCATTCTAACGGATTAGTTGTATTAAACGTAAGGGAACTAGCCAAACTCTGGCCAAAGGGGTTTTGTGTGGTGGCATATCGTAGCACCAGTAACATAAAAACGGAAGCCACAATGACCCCACCATACCACTTCTTCATTCCTTTCATCACTAATTCAGAAAAGAAACAGTCAAACCGTTTCTTCAGCAGAGTGAAGCCTCCATGTGAAGGACATGCAACCTCAAGTTCACAACGACGATAAGCTAGAACCACGAGACATCATACAAGCAGAGCACAGAAATGGGTCTTTATAGGGCAGGAAGATTCAGGTCTTGGAACACAGTCACAGAATCATCATTACAACGATTTGACAGAAGTTATCTTCACAATACCAAGATACAATATAACTGACAATGTCACCTCAACCCATATCCTGGAAACCAAATCAATAGACGAAAAGGTTACTTAACACAACAACCTTTCAATTTTAATGTCCCACCTATAGTTTACAAACTTAAACCCTACAATAGACATTAAGATCCAGTGATCCATGAGCAAAGCGCACATCTAACAAACGCCCACACAACATAAAGAACCACATAAACACCAATTCGCAATATCAAACTAACATCAAACAGAAGACGAACAAAAATGCAATTCAGTCCTGCACTAATCGAGGGACACCAATGAGGTAAACATTTTGGGATGCAGACCAGTAGTCAGACCTAAATATTCTCGAGAATCTAATCATCTTTGGTGCGATTTGAATTGTCCGAGGAATACATACTACTAGCCGAGGTAGTACATTCTAAAATTCCGATTTTGATGTCTGCTAAGATGGCCAATTTACACTTCCACCGGTATTCCTAGCTACACATCAAGCATTACCAATCATACAACACAATAAACAGAACCAATCAATCACCAGCACAGCAGAAACATACATAATTACCACTCAAAACCCATCAATTAAACCCTAGAACACAGCCGAAAACCCGAAAACGGACAAATTCTCCAATGCCTTTCAACTAAGAGGCAAGCATTTCCTCCAAAAAAGCACAGTAATTTCAGCATTCAACCACTGTAAACAAAATTAACCATCCGCCGACATAACCCATTTTTCTACCACCAGAAGAATTTTCTCCCCAAAGTTCAAAGAACCCATCTTTGGCAAAGATCACAGATTAATTAAACATGCTTAAAATCAAGTATAAAGTAGCAGGGCAGATCCAAAAAACACAACATTGAACCTCAATTAGCATAAAAATATGAAGAAGAAAAAAAACTGCACCAAATTCCTAAGAAACTGACAACATTCATAGTAAAAACATCAACTGTAACTTGTAATTAAAGCTTGAAATTTAAGTTAAACAGAAGCTTAGGAAGTTACCCTTTTGATGAGCAGACAAAGATTGTGAGTATGCAGGAGAGAGAAAGAGGGGAGAGAGAGAGAGAGAGCAGCGTTTGTTGGGATCTTATAATAATAATAATAATAATAATAATAATAATGGTGTCTGTTTGAATATTACGAGTAGACTCCAAGTCTTTGCTTAAACGGGATGACTTTGAAGATGAAGAAAAACTTGCGCAAGAATTTTCTAGTTTGAGTAATGAAATTAGAACAAGTGTAATCTTGACTCAATGTTGAGTTATTAGGAATGAGTTTTTCGATTGAAACGTCCCTGACATGTTCAATGCTTGTGTCTTGTCAATGATGTTGTTAGGGGTAGATTTTCATTGACTCGGTTTTTTTTTCTTTTTTTGCGAGTGGATGATTTTTAATGTTGATTGAGTTAGTAAAGAGAACCAAATGTTTCATTAAAATGGATTAATGATCCCGTAAAAAAGAAAAATTGGTTGAAAAGATAGATATGATATTGCAAAATCCAAGAGATTTTAGTAATAAGTTATTTGTTGATATACTTCCTGTATTACCCTATATATTATGATAAATTCGAATTCCTTCTTAGTTTGCCCTTGTCTAGTCTATAAAAGACTTCCTCAAGATGTGCTTAGAATCATAAAAAAACGAGTAACACTATGTTTGGTAGTCCAGTAGAAGGTAGCATTCCGTGTTTTGACTCAGTCAAATAACTACTAAGACTACCGAACCAAATAGATCCTAAGACCTCAGCTTCGCTCATTTCTTTAGTTTCCTTATACTTGATTTAAATAACCACTCTAAAAAATCTAATGGGATAAATAAATAAATAAATATATATATATATATATATATATATATATATATATATATATATATATATATATATATATATATATATATATATATTAATGCTTATAAGTTATAACATGCTCCCGGGAGCTTGAAAAACATGATGGTCCTTCTAATAATAAATGAATAAGGACACATGTAAAAAGATTCTTCATTTTCTATTTCATGCCCCCCATAGCCCCAACTCTTTATTGGGAATATGAGCACCCATGCTTCTCAAGCTCACAGGAACATGTTATAATTTGGTAAAAAACTGATATATTTTAATGTGACAAAGAAATATATTTTTAATAATTATTCACAAGGTTAGGTATATGGTCTCATGCCTTAATTTTCATCTTAATCATTAAACCAAAATTTGCTCCGTTTTAACAATGTAAAATGTGTGTATTAGTGATGACGACTAATGTGTATCCATATTGTGACTTCTGACTTGTGAGTATACTAAGTACTAAGGTTCTTTTGTATTTGCATATTTTTTTCATAGCTTTTGTACATTTCTTGACATGGGTTACTAAATTGATCGGTTCGCAAGTTTAAATGATGCTTGCATTACAAATAAAAAAATAATAATAAAAAGTTTAAGAGATGTTTGCTCTGTTATTTTCCTTGACGAATGAGATCGAATCAATTATTGTTAGTAGTGTAGCCTAGTATTACCCAGAGAAATGGAGAATTGTAGACGTCCTTGACTTGACGTCATCGTCGTTGTCCCTCGTTAAATTATACTCCGTATTGTTGGAATCAGATTATCGAAGGGGCCTCTCAAATTCAAATTTCAAAATGACCACCATATTGGTTCCAAATAAAGTTGGAAATTTCCACAAAAAGAAAAATGAGAAAACAAAAAAAAAAAAAAAAAAAAATATATATATATAGGGGGCCTATCCAGTGAGAAGTGATAATTTGGTGAGAAATAAGAAGTAATCTCAGCCATTGATTTCGCATAACTGCAGTAACTAAACTGCATAACTCCAGTCGTAACTCCACTAACTAAAACTCTTAACTCCAGTCACTTAACTCTATTAACTAAATTGCGTAACTCCAGTAAACTAACTTCATAAAGTAAATTGTCTAATTTGAGTATCATTATTAACTCCACCAAATCCAACGAAAATTCATTAACTCTAACGTAACTCCACTAACCAAAACACGTAACTCCAACACAATTTCCTTTAATAATAAAACACGTAACTCTAATAACTCCACTACCTAAATCACGTAACTCCGACTTAACTCCATCAACTAAAACACATAACTTCAACTTAATTTCATCAAATAAAACACGTAACTCTAATAACTCCACTACCTAAATCACGTAACTCCGACTTAATTCCATCAACTAAAACACATAACTCCAACTTAATTTAATCAAATAAAACACGTAACTCTAATAACTCCACTACCTAAAACACGTAACTCTAATAACTTCACTACCTAAATCACGTAACTCCGACTTAACTCTATCAACTAAAATACATAACTCCAACTTAATTTCATCAAATAAAACACGAAACTCTAATAACTCCACTACCTAAATCACGTAACTCCGAATTAACTCCATCAACTAAAACACATAACTCCAACTTAATTTCATCAAATAAAACACGTAACTCTAATAACTCCACTATCTAAAACACGTAACTCTAATAACTCCACTACCTAAATCACGTAACTCCGACTTAACTCCATCAACTAAAATACATAACTCCAACTTAATTTCATCAAATAAAACACGTAACTCTAATAACTCCACAACCTAAATCACATAACTCCGAATTAACTCCATCAACTAAAACACGTAACTCTAACAATTATCAACAATTATCACGAATAACTCAAAAAACTTTACTAACTAAAAGACGTAACTCCAATAACTCTACTAACTAAAACACGTAACTTCAAGCTAATTCTACCCATTAAATTACGTAACCAAAAAAAAAATTAAAGAAAACTAAAACAAAATTGACAAAATAAGCCCCGATCTTCACCATTTTCTCTCCTCCCACACCACCAACCTCCACCCTCCCCTGCCACTGCCCCGCCTTTCCCCCGCCGGCCACCACCCCTGCAGTCGCCCTAGAATAGTACAGCTACCACCGCCAAATCAGCGCTACCCCCTCCAACAACTTCCTCCACCATCTCCGCCCTCTTATTTCGCCTCTCTCTCTCTCACCTCACCGCCCTTTCATTTCCGTCCACGGAGGCGAAAACGAGAGGATGCGAAGTCAATCTGTGCGGAAAAGAGAGGTGAGGCTGGTGATATGTTGATCGCCGGTGGTTATCAATGTCGGCGGCCAGATTTGGAAAAAAGAGAGCGAAAAGAAGGAGAGAGAAGGCGTTGCACGTCGCGTGGTGAAGACCGACGTAGGTCGAGGATGGCCGACGAAGAACCGCCATGGTTAGTGCAGTCGGCCGGTGGCATCGAAGCCGGCAATGGCTGTCTCGCGGCGGCCAGATCTGGAAAAACGAGCGCGAAGAGAAGGCGGTTTTCGCAGCCAAATGGTGCTCGACGGAGGAGACTGATGCAGGACGAAGCCTCGCGGTGGTCCGACGAGTATTCCGGTGGTTTCGTAATCGGCAATGGCTGGCATCAGTGTGTCCACCGACGGCGGCGATGTGGTGGTGCGGGTGTTAGAGCCGAGGAGAGAGTGGGAGGGGGGAGAGGGAGGAGAGAGAAAATGTGAGTGATTTGGGGATTTAGGTGTATTTTTAGTTTTAATTTTCTTTTATTTCTGTTTTTAATGTGGGTCATTAGATTAAGTGAGATGGATGGCTGAGATTACTTCTCACTTCTCACGAAACTAATACTTCTCATTTGATAGATTTCCTATATATATATATATATATATATATATATATATATATATATATATATCTGGCAAATGCACGTGATGTCCCTGAGTTTTGACGTTTTGCACATGGTGTCCCTGCTTTTGAAACTTACTACTCTGTGGTGTCCCTCAGTTTTACACAACCCGACACATGGTGTCCCTGGGTCTAACTCTGTTAACAGAGTTCCGTTAAGTGATGATGTGGACGTCATTAGTGGTTTGCAGGAAAATAATTAGTGTTGTTAATTTATATTTTAAAAATAAAAAAGAAATAAAAAAATCGGAAAAATAGTCGTTACAATATATTCAATGTAAAGCAGGGACACCATTTGCATTAAATTGGAAAAATCGGGGACACCACATACACAAATTGTAAAACTGGGAGACACCATGTGCACAAAAGTGTAAAACTCAGGAACACCATGTGCACTGTGTTTTTCACCAATAGCATAATTTTGGGGAAAAAAAATCGAAAAATCAATATTCGAAATTATTTTTAGAAAAATCAATATCTGAATTTTTTTTGAATTTTTAGAGATTTTTTTCTTTTATTTATTTTTTATTATTATTTTTTTATTAAATATAATTAACAACACTAATTATTTTTCCGCCAACCACTAATGACGTCCACGTCATCACTTAACGGAAATCTGTTTACAGAGTTAGACCCAGGGACACCATGTGCCGGGTTGTGTAAAGCCGAGGGACACCACAGAGTAGTAGTTTCAAAAGTAGGAACACCATGTGCAAAACGTCAAAACTCAGAGACTCCACGTGCATTTACTGTTATATCTTTACTTGTCAATTTACTGAAATCTTCTATCATAAAAGTTTTATAAATCATTCTCCACTTCTCGTATTATAGTAGTCCTAGTAGAGCACTTTTCAAATGGAAGACCGAATGATTAAACTATGTTTTGTTGCAAAGAAATACAGTAGTCTAAAAGAAATCAAAAATTGTTGGCTTCTCGCTTTCTTTTGTTGGTACCTTTGCTAAATCAAACTAACGGCAGACACGCTTTTTTTTTAGTGTTTTTTTCTGGGGTACAGAGCTTGCTTTTAGCTACGATGTCCTAATTGAATCACCGTCAACTTCTAGTCATTTACATGGCTTAAAAAGTACTTCATGTAACACGTACATAAACATATTCTCCGTACCAATACTTGTAGTCCGATTTCATTATCTTAATTAAAACCTTATGGTTTGATCATTTGGGACTTTGGGTGAAATGATATCGCATATGATATCTCTAGAGAACTTGGTATCTGAGGATTGAATTCTTACAAGAAAAAGCCTCTTAAAGGATTGTTATTGTCACGGTGTCACCCTCCAATAATACAACATTTTCAAAGTTTAGACTAGGCCCGTTTAGTATATATTCGAGATTTAGTATTTGTCGAATTTGATGCATGCCTCATTTTTAATTTCATATGGTTTTATCACGTAATGCTAAAATAAAAAAAATTGTATATGTATCTGTGCATCCAAGTGTTGCATATATTTGACGAAGATAAATTGGAAATAGAGGCCAGGTGTTTGTAAAGAAGAGACAAGTTATTTCATCTTTGATGAGAATTGGTTGGTCCAGGTGAAATTACTATCACTTCTTATCCACATACAAGAGATAATATAATAACTAATATGTGTGAGACAAAGCATAAGTTGTATAATTAATCAACAAAATAAAGGTCACTAGTATGATTTTTTTTTTTTTTTTTGCAATTCTATGCATAAAGCCAAGTAGTTTGAAATGTGCGACAATCTTAATTAATTTTTTCTTAGAATGAAGGGAATTGGATGCTAGGGGCACAATCTCCCTGAGGAATACTAGGGCATTTGATCAAATTGCTCCCGGAGTTATCCGCGCAAAGTGTTACTTGCCAAATCTGGCTGTTTCCTTGCGAATTGTGGTTACAAGCGATCCACGGTTCAAGCCCAAACGCGTTAGTGATAGCTTGCTTGATTGAGCTAAGTTGGTAGAACTGGTTGTTGGGAGTAATGCCGGCATTCGTAAGGACTTGAAGGAGGTTCACTTTGTTCTTAAGGTTTATAGCAGCCCGAAGGTAAGCCATTTCGTCCAAAGTAGAGCATGTTCCGTGCTTATTCCACTCGTGTAGCCAAAATTTTCTCCCAATTTGTGGGCATGTGCAAGTAGGCCACGCCGCATTTAGTCCATCCTCTATGGGCTTAAGCTGCACAAGTAGGATGTATATACACGGTCAATAAAGTTGATTTCGGGTGAGCTTTTTAAATACGGAGTATACATTAAATTAAATATGAAATTTTAATCATAAGTGTACTGCGTATTGACTTGACATACATGTTACACCTTCGTATAAAAAGAGTGGATCGGATTAACAAAAAAATTAAAGGGCAACGAATAAAGTGATTATTAGTTTATTACCGGATCTACGTCAAAACTGGAGCCACTACAACTTGTGGGAAAACTACCGTCGCTGTTATAAGGCCAAAGTCCAAAAACCGTAAAATCAGCTGGAGGTTTCCCGTCTGGCGGATAGCAACATGGTGTACCTTGTTGGTTACAATATGAACCTAGCCACTGTAAAATTGAAATACATCATTTGTCATCTTGAAATAATTTATCACATATTAATAAACATTAATAAATAAAAATCGTCACTTTAACGCAACAATAATAAAGCTCACATTTTGTATAAAGTAGAATGCCTGGAAATTGCCATTAGAAACGTCGTTGCTAAGAACAAACAATGACAAATTCAAGACCAGAAGAAGCGTAGCAAAGATCGAGCTCTCCCATTTCGCCGCCATTGCTTCTTTTTTCTTTTTCTTTTTGTGCTCTCTTAATAATGTTGGGAGCTAGCTAGGTATTATATATAGATCTTGTATATGTGTGCAAGAAGCTAGCATATATGCATTCCCCTTCAATTGTGGTCACATTCCCATGCACAAATAGAGAAAACAATCAAACAAATTTGGTAATAAATAGTTTTTGATCCATTGTGATTTTCCAGATTATTTGCTCAAGTAAGAAATGCTCAAATTTAGAAGATAGGGTATGAATGAGTAGATAAATCCTCCCTCAATAGTTCTTTTAAGCCAAGATATCAAAATTCAATCACTTTGCTAATCTCATTCTATTTTTACTTGATTTTCCAATTTTTTTTATAAAGATATATTATTGGTATTATTAGGAATGAGATCATACAATGTTATGGAAATATATTATTTTTGGAAAGGACCAAATTACAATTACAATAATCTACGAATTGAAACAGATCATATGTCCCATTTATTTTGCTTTTGAAAAACAACAAATTGCTAAAATCTCATTCACATCTGGACACAAAAATGGGACAAAGGATCTACTCTCGTGACATTGTAGTAATTTTATAATCAATTACCATGAATATTCAATCCCTACGGTCATCTTTTTCTACAAAAAGGAAGTTAAATTATCAAGTGTCTTGCCTATGAGCTTGCATCTAAAGTTTATACTACTTGAGTATCAAGGACTCAAGGTTGACCTAAACGTCTACTTGTCTGGGGTTGTACACTTGTACAAGGTTCGAATCTTCATATTCTCAACCTCGCTGCCGTTTAGTTGCTCCTATTTACAAAAGAAAAAAAAAGTTCATATTGGGCTGCTCTAGCCTGTTTAATGGGCCATTAGCCCATGAGACTCTAGCCCATCCATTTAGAAGGAAGTCCAATTCACTTTCATCACTTGTATGTTATCTTGTTGGTGAAATTATATATGTTTGGATAAAGCTCATTTCTAAATGTGAGGGGTTAGGCATTGGGCACACTCAATCAACAAAATAAGTACTTCCTTCTGTTCTATATGATATTCCATAATGAAATAGCACGGAATGTTTTGTAGGAAGTAAGATATGGTGGAAAATGAAAGTGGGTGGGTCATAAACCATTAGGACCACAAAAAACATTACGAATAAGGAGAATAGAAGATCATTTAAAACTGACTAAAAAAAGAAAACAGGAACATCATTCAGAACTGGAGGGAGTAGTTCATTTATATAATATCGACTAGCATTACACAAATTGAGTGTGTGACACTCCTATATAGGAGACTTTGCAAAAAATAATCATACATATATGTAGACGTAGTTAAGGCTTTTTACAAGCAGATCTTAGTAGGAAGGGAACACGATGTGGTTGGCACATGAGCCGCGACCTCTAGGAATGTAAGGGCAATTGATGAGTTTGGTTCCACTTGCATCAGTGCACACTGTGACCTCCCAAATCTGGCTCTTCCCTTGAGCATTATGGTTACAAGTGACCCATGGGTGAAATCCAATACCGCGAGCAAGGGCTTTCTTGATCGACTTGAGAGGGTATGCCCGGTTGTCAGGCCTTATACCGGCTCTGGCGAGGGCTTGGAGGACGTTTACTCGGCCCTTAAGGTAGAGGGCGGCCTTGAAGTAGTCAAGTTCACTGAGGAAGGACTTTGTGCACGTACCGTGCTTGTTCCATTCATGCACCCAAAACTTCCTTCCTATAAGTGGGCATGTGAAGGTAGCCCATGACTTTTGTAGACTTTTTTCAATAGGCTTAATCTGCATTTTTATACAAATTAAAGAGTCAAAAGGTATTCAGTTTTCTTGGTCCTATAATTTCACTCAAATACATTACGGAACGATCAAATCAAATGTTACATTAGTTTAATTTGAATTCATCACATATTTGTGGCGAAATGATAGTTACTCTCGTAATGAAACCATTATCCATGCATTTAGCTTAGTTATGTTTCGTGCGTGGTCGTTTATCGATTGTAATGATGTTGGTAGTTTCATAATTAATGGATTGGACTCATTGGAGATTTTGAGGTACGTAACAATAACGTATGAATGAAGAATGAAATTGAAAGAGGTTTTACCAGACCAACGTCAAAGTTGCCTCCGCCACAGTTGTAGGGAAAGCTACCATCATTGTAGTAAGGCCAAAGTCCATTAATTGTGAAATCACCTGCTGGTTTCCCTGTGTCTGGGTAGCAACATCTTGTCCCTTGCTGGTTGCAATATGATGCTAACCACTGTATTTCACGTATAAATATTTCGACCGTTACACATGTACAATGTATATATATGGATGAAATAACAATAATAGTTAGAATAACGTAAACGATATATACTACGTGCATTTGGTTTGAACTTATCTCATATATTGAAATTAAACATTTTGAATTATCATTATCGAAACAGAGGGACATTTTATTAAATTAAAAACGCACCTGTTGTACAAAGTAGAATGCGCGAAACCCACCACGAGCATCGTTTGCTAGAGCAACCGTAGAGAAACTTAGCACAATGGCTATTGTTATTAACAATGTCGAGCCAGCAACTTGTTTCACCATTTTGCAAATTTTGTATGTAATAAAAGGCAATATGTTGAGTTTGTGTAAAATGTCTTTCTCACAACTCACTTATATAGTGGACGTAGCATAGGTTACGATACTCTATCCTCGCCATTAATAAAGACTATCTAATACAAAAAAAAAAAACTAAAATAAAAGTTATTTAAAAATTTAAAACATTTGACAAAACAAATATGAAAGCATTAGGGGAAGTAAACTACTAATCAATTATGTCATGATCCCTAAACTATATTAGCCATTGAATTTTGGGGTGTCAAACTGCATACACCGTACCGTACTAATCAAGGATTATTGGCTTTGTTTTATTTTTAATCTCTAAGTACTATATTAAGTGATCTAATAATAATTTCAATTTTTTCTTGACATGACAAAAAAATTTTTATTAGTCTTATTGATACATAGGAACATACTCTATATTACACATTTACACATAATTTGTAAGAATCTTTACACATGATTTTTTTTTGTGTACGATATACTCTGTCCTAGAGGTGATCATACCTAATTTCCACCTAAGAAATGAAATTCCATCGATCAAATTAATACTCTCTAGATCTCCTACCCAAAATGATCTATCCCTTTAATTTTGCTGTCTTGAGTGGCCATATTGGGCCTATTTCTAGACCAAATGAACAACTCAATTGCCATAAAATCAAGTGTGTAAGTGTAATAATTTTTACAGCAAGCGAACAATTCATTTGGTCTAAAAGTAACCTCCAACATGGCTATATAAAACAGGGAAAAGGAATATCATAGTGGGTAGAAGGGAATGATTTGAATATCTCTCGTATATTGAAGAAACGCGTAGTGTAAATTATAAGTGAAACGAAGTTATACATTGACAGGGGTTAAGAGTTGGAATAGCGTATGGTTGACTTGTGATAGATCGTTGCGGCCATGTTACTGATATTGAGGCCTGCTTATAACGTAAACATGGAATTATGCGTAGATCACGGTCATTTCACATGAAGTTCTCCGTATAATTACCGTACAGGGGGGCGTACATGTGTTTGTCTGACTTGAGCTACAAGTTGTTGTGCAAGTTGTTTGATAAGCAAAAATGTGGGCAACGACCTAATAGCCTTTCATTTCCTCTTTCCCAATAACTTGAGTACTTATTAACCAATTGATCGTACGCCTAATACCTGGGGCTGAGCCAGCCCGTACCATTCCTGGTTTTAGTTAGCGAGTTTGTCTACATACATACGACATTGATTATAATTAATAAAAGGTTCAATTAATTATTTCAAAATTGGATGATAATTAAGTTATGAGTTACGATTCACGTTGTTGAGGCATATTTTCCGGTATGTGTGCAAAAAGTGTTGCATATTGGTAGAATAAGAGTCAAGTAATCAGATGAGTTTATTGATTGAACTGCTCGTCTGATTATCAATTGGTTTTAAGATGAAAAATGTATCATTTGAATCTTTTAGGGTATTCATACACCTTTCAAAGTGTTGCACGTTGCCGATGAGCCTGTTGGAGGTTGCTTTTTCAGAGACTAGGAGTTCATCTCCTATTTTGATCGAAGGCTTAGGACCTCATATTTACTCGGCCGGTTTGATGAACACGTCGGAGTCTTAAGGGACCCTAAGTTGGTGTATGTGTCCTTCCATAATAGTGCGTTATCTTTATACCTGTTGAGTAATATATATGAGTATATTTAATACACTATGTTCGTGGATTCACATAAATCGATAAAAGTTGGCTGGCTAGAGTTTGACTTTATTGTCATATGACGGTGGTAATTTCATGATGTCTTTCGGTCACACCTATAAAGATAGTTTTTCCCAAGAACATTATAACTGGATTAGATACTACAATATAATAATAAAACCCTAATGTTTTAATTAGTTAATAATAAACTGGTTATATTGGAACTCGGGTCGAGCAAATTAGGTTGTTACTAATTACGAGTATTTGATAAATGAGTAACAAGTAATTTAATATTCTCTTTAATATAACAAAATGAAGATTTTTTTAATAAATTAATTAGTAATTCACTTTTTGTACCATTTTGTTATAGATTGTTACAAAATGACAATTACCTAACTAAATTATAAAGAGTTGTAATTTTAGCTCAAATTAAATGATGTAATTAATAATTAATATAATGATATAATAATCAATAACTGTCAAATATTTAAATGTATAAATTATACTTAATTGTAATTTTTGGGACCTCAAAAAAATTGTAACATTTGGATGTTTAGGGGTTTTGTTATTAAGGGTATATTGGTAATTATTATTATCATGACTATATATAGTGGCTTTGATAGTCAAATTGATCTAACACATCATCTTTACACATTCACAAGACAATTTCAGAGAGAGAAAATTTGAGAAAATCTTCAAGTTTCTTCCTCTTCAATTCGGCCCAAGGGAAGGAAATTCACCCTTTGTTTTTCCTTCTGAATGTCTTCAAAAACATAATCTAAATCATAATCTAATCCTAATTTATTTTTAGCTAAATTGTTAGCTAATTATATAAGGTGTTAGGGTTGTTTTCTCACCAAAATTCTAGCTAAATAGGTGATCGTGGAGGGCTATAAGCTACTTTGGTGTATCTCTTGGATTTTTGGAGTTGAGGAGATTTTCAAAGTTGGAAATTACTCAAAATTTTAAGGTGGGGAGGATCATCATTTTTGCAGCTCAAGAACCTTCAATTTGAAGGTATATATGGTCATAAACCGAATTTATCAAGGTATAAAGGAGTTTTAGTTTTTTACTGCCTTCTTTTAGTTAACATGCAACGTTAGCTAAATATCTTTAGCTATTTAGCTAAAATTAATTAGGGTATTTGAATGACCAATTGGAGGAGCCTAACTAGAAGGTAATACTAATTGTGAAGCCGATAATGTGGCAGTCCACAACACACCCTACTATCTGGAATCCTATGCCCCACCATCTGGCTCACTATGTGCACAAAAAATTTGGAGTGACCCTTGGGAAAAAAAACGTTGCTCACCTCAGCTTGGCAATCTTGCTTTGTTGAGCAAGCAACTTCATATAGGTAATTTTTTTTTTTTCCATTACAAGTTGACCGCCCAATTCTCGGTACAAGAAATGAAAGCTTGATGACCTAGCTACCTATGCATCTAAAAATATGCTTAGAATTGGAGGAAATTTCAGTTCAAACTTATTTGAGTTTATTTCAATGACATGATAACTCCGATTAGAGTAGAAAATTCCGTTTATCATTGTACTCCGTAGTTGCCTTTAGTGGAGACCATTTGAATGTTCCCTATTTGCGACTAGTGCATGTATAGCGGGGGCCTTCCATGTCAAAATTTGGAATCAATCACCGTAGAGGAGGCGGGCAAAAAAAAAATGAAACAAAATTGTTCCAGCCCTCCAGTGTAATGCTTCTTGACTTCTTGTACAAGCTAACTAGTCGAGTTAATTGGGAAGATCAAAAATTCAAAATTGTGAAATCAGAAAAAGAAATAAAAATATTTATGATGCTACCCAGGATCGAACTGGGGACCTTCTGCGTGTAAAGCAGACGTGATAACCACTACACCATAGCATCTTTGTTGTACAAATTTTCCACATTATTTATATATCCCTTTTAGTAAAAAGTAGTGAAAAAATAACGGGTGTTGGACATTTGGGCACGTTGAGCTCAATAATCAATACTCGATCTCTCCGATTCGAAAATATTTTTATGTTTGTTTTTGCAATTTTGAGTTGTCGTGTTAGGGATTAATTTTAGACCAAATGAAAAACCCCGTTTGCCTTAAAATCAAGTAGAGGCCAGGTGGTAGACTGCAATGAAGAATGCAATATTACTAATTTTTGCAGCAAGTGAACGATTCATTTGGTCTAAAAATACACCCCAACATGCACCTCAAAACTGCAAAATGAAACAGGACAATCTCTTTGAATGAGAGAGACGAAAGGAGTATATCTACATATGCATGACTGTCGTTGATTAGTAATTGATATGCATGAGATCAGATGATTGAACTTCGACTACATACTCCACAAACGAGTTTATGTAATATGCTATAGTCTCATGATTAAATTATACGAGACGTTGTGAAAAATCATACTAGTACGTACATAATAATATATAGTACTAGTTACTAAGGCTTTCTATTACAAGCTGAGCTTATTAATTAGTAGGAAGGGAATAAGATATGGGTGGCACATGAGTTACGACCTCTAGGAATGTAAGGGCAATCGATGAGTTTGGTTCCAGTTGCATCGACACACAGAGTGACCTGCCAAATCTGGCTAGAACCTTGAGCATTATGGTTACAAGTAATCCATGGGTGAAACCCGAAGGCGAGAAAGATGGCTTTCTTGACTGACTTGAGAGGGTATGTCCGGTTGTCGGGACTAATTCCGGCTTTGGCGAGGGCTTGGAGGATGTTGAGCCGGTTCTTAAGGTCTAGGGCAGCATTGAAGTAGTCAAGTTCGCCGAGGAAGGACTTTGTGCACGTACCGTGCTTGTTCCATTCATGCACCCAAAACTTCCTTCCTATAAGTGGGCATGTGAAGGTAGCCCATTCCTTTTGTAAACTTCCCTCTATGGGCTTAATCTGCAAATTTCACAAAGATTATACAATTAATTGGTGGGCCGGTACCAATATAAGAGATATTTGGGCTGATTACTCGATTTAGCCTAATATTGGTTGTAATGCTTCAACGAAAATACTAGGAGTCTATATGTAAACGAGTGCAAAGAGGTTAATTATTAGCACTTACGAGAGCAACGTCAAAGTTGCCTCCACCGCAGTTGTAGCGAAAGCTACCATCATTGTAGTAAGGCCAAAGTCCATCAATTGTGAAATCACCTGCTGGTTTTCCTGTGTCTGGGTAGCAACACTTTTGCGCTACCTGGTTACAATATGATCCTAACCACTGCATTCACGTATAATTGCCGATTATTAATTCGAAATTTTCGTTAATTAAAATAGAAAATATTATAGAACTAATTTGATAAAAAAAAAAAAAAAAAAAAAAAAAAACGGACCTGTTGTACAAAGTAGAATGCGCGAAAACCACCATTATCGTCGTCTGCTAAAGCAACCTTAGAGAAACTTAGCACAAAAATAGCAAGTGTTATTAACAATGTTGAGCCTACTTGTTTCACCATTTTGTATCTAATAAAATGTACTGTATGTGTGACAGTGTGAGTGTGTGTTTATGCCAATTGTATTCGTCAACTCACATATATATAGCAGGGTACGTATTCGAGAAAAATGCCAACTATTTCTCTTTGATCATAGATTCATTAATTATTCTTATTGCTTTGTTTACAATTATAACTTTTTTTGTTAATATCGCACCGACGATTATGATTTATGCATCAAATGAAGCATATTAGCACTAATTAAAGCTGTGTATTGTATCTTATAGGCGACGACACAACTTATGACAAGCCAGGGTTTAATAGTTGAAAATGAGTAAATAGGCCATGTTACTGATATAGAGAGCTACTTATAACGTAAACATGGAAGCATGCATAATTCACGCTAATTTCACATGAACTTCTTCGTATAATTAACCGTACATGTGATCTTCGCATGTTATTGATAAGACAAAATGTGCGCAACCTTGTTTCGTTGCGTTTCTTCTTCCTGATTTTTTTTTTTCTTCTCTTTTTTATTTTGAAGATGTTTATGAAGTCTCTTCTATGTAATGAGGTTATATATATACTTATATGTAAATGATGTAATGTATCATCACTCTTGGTTTAAAACTAGCATGTATATATTTCTACATTATTACGCACCACTGCACCAGTGTTACATACTACAGTGAATTTGATGAAACTTAAGGCTTGTTCGGTATCACTGTCATTTTCAGTTTTTGTTTTTTTGCGTAATATATTTAGTTAAATGAGTTACAAAATTAACTTTCAATTGTTGGTTCTCATAGTAGTCATACAGAAAATGAAAACTGAAAACTATTTTGTCTGGTTTTCAAAAACGGGGACTTTGATTTTCAAAAAAACTGAAAACTGAAAATAGAAAACAATACCAAACAGACCCTTAGGGCCCGTTCGGTATTACTGCCGTTTTCAGTTTTTGGTTTTTTTGCGTAAAATTTTTTGTTAAATAAGTTGCAAAAATTAATTTAAACTGTATGTTTTTATAATAGTCATACAGAAAATGAAAACTGACAACTGAAAACCACTTTTCCTGGTTTTCAAAAACAGGACTTTGGTTTTCAAAAAAACTGAAAACTGAAAACAGAAAACGATATCAAACAGGCTCTAACTTTCCAATTTGAGTTAATTACTTTCCAATTTGAGTTATTTGACCCGCAAAGGAAACAAATTGTACCTACCGTTGCGAAAATTTACCATTTATGAAAAGAGTACGATTTTGAACCAGTTATTAATTACTTTATTAGGTAAAAACATTTTTTTTTTATCCCGGATCAGTAATTTAGTACTTTAGAGTGGATCAAAAATTTAAAACAAGCCTGAACTTAGAAAAAAAAAAAAAGCTGAAAAAATGATGCTACCCAGGATCGAACTGGGGACCTTCTGCGTGTAAAGCAGACGTGATAACCACTACACCATAGCATCTTTGTTGCACTAATTACCATTTCTAAAATAACATAATATGCGTTCAACTTTAAGTAACTTAGATTATGCACATTAGCAAAAACCACAAAGCTCTATCGTCGTCGAACTTTATATGATATGAATTGAAATTTTGATTAATTTTGTGATGATTAATATCGTAAATATTTTTTTCTTGTTAAAACTATTATTTGTTTTTGTTTTCTTTTTTACTTTTTAAGGTTCATTATTGCAAAATTATAATTACATGAGTTAGTACGGTCAAAATACATTAAAAATATATTTTCAAGGAGTAATAATATACCTGGCGACCTTGAATATAACATTGTAGTATTGGGTTTCTCCGAGTGCAAATGTGTAAGCTTAGTAGTCATTCTTAATAAGTTCTGTATATGCTAAGTTATTAAACTGAATTAAAGTTATCATATTATAACCTAATCTGTCTCTAAGGAACGTGTGGCATTATATTGGTAATTATTATGTTAAGCGGTATTATACAAATAGATTAACTTAACATAAACATCAAAGATGCTATGGTGTAGTGGTTATCACGTCTGCTTTACACGCAGAAGGTCCCCAGTTCGATCCTGGGTAGCATCATTTTCACGATTTCCTCAATTTTGTATTTTTTTTTTTTCATTTCTGTCAATATATATGTACAATTGTGTTGTTGAAGCATCGCCGTTGCAGTTTACGTTTGTTCGTTTTGGCTCATTTTAACTTTAGGTGTCAAAGAGTAGCTTATAAATTAATTAAGGTTTCGGACAATCGGACAAAATGATCTTATCATATTAAGAAATGAAGAAAAAAATCGATTTATTTAAGGTATTTACGTACATAAGATGATAAGAAGTTTTATATTTCGAAGTTACAAAATGCAAAGCGTAAACTTCGAAAGCTTTTTATGTCTTGCCGCATAGCCATGTTCGAGCACGAAATTTTCAAAGGCCAATGCCTTTTTTTGGCCACTAGCTAGTAGCTAAACTAAGCAATACTCCATGCCGTGGATTTTTGGGTAAAAATGATCTTAACCATGTGAGTTTGACAAAATTTGTTTAATTTGCGTACTTACTTTTTTTTAACATACTATGATTATCATTTGAATAATATTTTGTAGATCATCTTGTCTGAAATTATCTTATTTGTATAAAATTAATTTCCTTCATTTTAAAGGCCACCACATCAGTGGATACAAAAAAAGAAATCATGGTCGAAAATTCAAAAGAGCCACACTTATTATCTCAAATGAAATTCAATTTTTTTTTAATCACCTAAAAATCTTATTGTATAATTAAGTTTGGGTTTTTAACGTATCCTTGAGGCCTATAGCTAGTTTATGATTCGTGTGAAACTATTTTCAGTATATTCAATTCATAATTAATAATTAGTTGAATTTTTAGATTTAAAACAAACAAAACTAGACTAGAATCATCTGAAAAGTCATACGAGATCGTATATGACCAATTGACCATACAAGTCGATATTGTACATTTCAAGATCGACGTAATTGTCATTGATTGTCAACCAAATAATTAAACAAGCACAAACCAATTGGCAAGATTCTCACCCAAACATAATAGGGTTGATCTGCTAAGCTCCATAAATAATTCATCAATGCAAATCAAATGTGGACAGACGTACTGATAGAATGCAAATTAAAATACTACATTCGATCAGAAATGAACTAATTAAGCCACTAGTTAATTAATTAATTAGTAAGACGGAAATCTGATTCTTGAGCCACAAGCATTGCGACCTCTCGGAAGATACGGGCACTTAATGAGCTTGCGTCCAGTTCTGTCAAAACACATTGTGATCTGCCAAATCTGGCTGTTGCCCTGTGAGTCCGTGTTACATGATACGAACGGGTGCTTCCCAAACGCCCGTGCAACGGCCCGTTTCACGGCCTTGAGCGGGTACATCTGGTTGTTGGGTTTGATCCTGGCTCGAGCCAGGGCTTGTAGTATGTTGACCCGGCTCTTGAGTTTTAGGGCTGTGTTGAAGTATTGGAGTTCACCGAAGACGGATTTTGTGCATGTTCCGTGCTTATTCCACTCGTGTACCCAAAACTTTCTTCCTATTTGTGGGCATGTGAATGTTGGCCATGCTTTCTCAAGACTCTTCTCCATTGGTTTCAGCTGTATGTAATTAACATAACAGAACGTTTTCTAATCAGTACAATTACCTAGTATTCCTTTCGTCTCTTTGATTCTTAACATTTTGTTTCAATATATAAATATAAGATAATGATAGTGAAAACGAGAATTGTGACATCTAGTTAGTACTACGTACAGTTAACGTTGAACCGAACATTGTCCAATACTAAGTGTATATATATGTAAGACGAAAAATAATGACAAATAAACGTACCCGAGCTTCATCAAAATTGTCATTGCCGCAATTGTATGGGAAGTTACCGTTGCTGTAAGGCCAAAGGCCGTAGATAGTAAAATCTGGTCGAGGCTTTCCTGCTACTGGATAGCAACATTTCGTCCCTTTCTGAGTACAGTACGATCCAAGCCACTGCATGCAAGTACATTATAGTACGTCAATATCATATTCGCATGAATATAGTCCTTTTTATTTATACATACATATGTACTGTTATTACAAACGTTTAAACGATGCAGTAGCAAATGAAAAAAACGGATCGTCTCTATATACCAATGTTAAAATGTTAAATATTAAAATTTGTAATTAAATTAGTAAAGACATAAGCATTTATCATTCAAACAAATCACGTACCTGTTGGACAAAGTACAAGGAGTTAAACCCACTGCCCATGGCAACCCCTGAGAAGCACAACACCATTACAAGCTTCAACAACACTGAATCCTCCATTTTCGCCATCGCCGACTTCTCCTCCCTTTCTTCCCTTCTCTGTATGTATAGCCCACTCAGTAATTGTGCTGGTTAAGCTTAGATTGAATAAAATGGGTGAATAATCTCCTCCCCATTATATAGTGTGTGGAAAGGTAGTTGAGGCTCACCCTTACATCCTTTAATAATAGTTGTATTAGTTTATTATTCATGAAACTATGTTATGTTGAAAGTTCTCGGAAAATAAAAAATCATGCAGTTTTAAACTTTTGATTGATCAGCTAAAATGGGACTCCATTATTCTAGGGAAATTAAGTGTTATACATTACGAGTATTATTTAACCCTGACTCGAAGTAAATGAAATCAGGCTAAAAGACTACTTAAAATTAAGAGTCAATAGACTGAATATCTTTTCACATACAATAAGAAGATTATCTGACAGGCCAAGCAAGCTTAATTAGATTATAACGTTCGTCTGTGAAACTGCTACAAAAACAGGCAATAGCATAAGAAATCCGTACTAATAAAACTTTGTACATTATAAAGTACTTTAACTACTTTTGTTGTGTATGAACTTAATTAAGGGACATACGGAGTACGTATAACATGGGAGCTTACTTTACAGTACATCTAACCACATGGTTGACTTATTGAGAGTATACCACATGCTATTGATAATATGAAGAATAACTTAAAGCGTAACCTCGAAGCATACAATAAGGGCTTTTCCACATGAAGTAGCATGGACGTATCATTGAATTAATCTCAAGTAATACATCAACATGTAATATACGTGAAAAGCGATACATTTTGCCGCTCTTTACATGTAACATTACGGGCATTTGTCATTTAAATTCCTTAAAGTAAGAAAAGAAAAAGTCTAAAGATAATTCTAAGGTCCTTAATAAGTACCGCAAATTAAAGCACCTTAACAACCTTCATCTCAGCCGTCCATCATTTTAAAAATCAATCTATACCATCCATTATTTTTAATTAGGTATATTTTATAAATTATATTGTAAATAACAAAAAAAAATAGCAAAAAATGATTAATTGCATTTATTTAATCTTTTATGCTTATATATACATTGTACAAACTATATCTAATATAATTTGATATATTTTTACTTTTAGAAAGATTTATTAAGTTATTTAGAAATGATTTCTTATGGTGCTTCACGGTATTTGTGGAGCACCCTAAAACTCCTCTTTTAATAAAAGTCGCATCGAAATTAAATCAACAGAAAGCTTAATCATCCTAACGAAATGGATGGGTGTAATTTGTACGAAAAAAAAATGGATGGGTGTAATTTGTACGAAAAAAAAATGGATGGGTGTAATTTGTACGAAAAAAAAATGGATGGGTGTAATCAAGTTGGTATTGACCAAATTTATGAGGTCTTGACCAAATTTATGAGGTCTTGACCAATGGAGCTACATTTTTTCCAATGGAGATTTACAAACAGTGGACATGTGGTGGGCACTAGTCTTTGCAATTTGTGTTTATATGTAAATAAATGCATAATTAATCCACCGTACTCCGTACACAGTTCACATGACACACCTGGTATCAAGGGCGCTGTACTACTTCATGGAGCCCCAAGCTCTGGCTACATCAACGCTTTCTACCACTCTTTAACTCTTAAGCGTGAAGCTTTTTAACTGGGCAAAATTTTAACTTATAATAAGTTATCTTAATTACTTTGAAACAACTTCGCAATATTCAACCTCTTTGGAGATATTGGATTTGTGTTTACGTACGATTACGGTTACGGATACTTAGTTTACATCTATATCTTTTAATAAAGTCGTGCCAATAAGCTGATAACGTCATCAGTATGGTCATCGGTAGATCAAACAAAAATGTGTCTATCAGGATTTGAACCCTTGACATCTCACTTACATATTTATCACATTACCAGTGTGTTAACCGTTATTTCATGCATATTTCTATAAGTTCATTCTATAAAAATGTAAGAACCAATCCAAATAAAATATACACGGAATCAAATAATAAAAATTATAATAACAAGGCATATTCCGAATTTAAACGAAATCAAATAATTTAAATTATATTTAATGCCTAAATTAAATAATGGCAACAAATTATTTTAGCCTGTAATATATAAAAACGGAATCAAATCATGTAAATTAGCAAAAATGAGAATAAAATGTGTATTATTCCATTTTCAAACTCGGTATTTTGAGAAAAAATAAGATGATTTGATCTACAGTCCTAAAATAATGTTGACCTACCTAGCTATGATTTCGTGTATACTTAAACGAAATCGCTATGTTTAGAAAATAGTGGGAAAGAAAATATTTCAGAAAGGATTTTGGGGTTTTATATAAATGTGAAATATTTTTTTTTTGCCATAACAATTTGTTTCCTAACGTGCCCACTATTTTAATTATATATACATGATCTAAGCTACCATTGACCACAATATTTATTTGCTCGGAAAATCAGTCAATATACACTATAAAATCACGCCATCAAGGGAACGGCTCATGATTGATCATTGCATTGTAATCCAAGAACCGAGTGTTCAACCTATTTACTTAACCTTTTTTTTTTTGTTAAGAGTCTCTAAATGTATTGGTTCTACGGGTGATGGCGACAATAAATTTCACAAAAATTTATTGACTGTATTATAGATATCTTTTTTTTTTTTTTTATTAATAGTTTTTAACGAGTGGGTATTATTATATACTTCACCGTATGTATCAAGTCTATCAACACAATACATGTACGACATGTTTTATGATCTTATTCAAATGGACACAGTTTGTACCACCTTCATAATCAATTGTCTTATTTGATCAGGGAGTATAATAATAATAACCGTAATTTTACGGTGAGACCTTCTCATCGTATGAGACCGTCTCACAAAAGAATTTGTATAATAACAATAGACATGCAATTAATGAGTTAATTATGAAGTTTTAGACACTTCCGGCTTAACTTCTTTTCGATGCAATATTCATACTCTCAATAGTATCACTGCTATATATGGCACACTGGCACAACAACGTAAATTATTCCGTATTGAACGATATCTTTTTTGCAGCCCCGCCCTTAATGCATGCAATGTAATTGTCTACGGTTTCATACTTTCATGCATGTGGTGATTTTAGATCAATGGGTTTTTAAATCAGTTTGACTTTTTTCCTTTGGGAAATACATGGAAATTTGTTTACCATGGCCTATCGGACAAACATGAGAGAAATGTCTAATTAATCGCCAATTAGTTATTTACCTATATTTTGAATTATTATGAATTGTGAATTATTATATTAATTTTGAATTATGTAATGCCATACACAGTATATAATCCTAAAACGAGGGAGTATATACATAACACTATTATAACTATTTCACATAAACATTTAAGAACCTCTTGCATGGCATGGGTTCATAAGCTAGTTCTCATTAATAATAGAGTGGTATTTATATCACAATACATCGTTACAAGATTGGGCTTAACCCTAGCCGCCCTGAATATCTCATTGGATCTTATTTCCTAACTAGCGGAATATATTTTTCCGACATATCTTATTTACTTGGTTGGGAATATACAATTTCCAAACATACACTCTAAGATACTCCTATTAACTGTTATAATGAAAGTAATCGTGGATTCGTGGTTGCAACTAATTGTTGCGCGTCTAATCATAATGATCTAGGAGTATAACAATCGAAATTACTGGGCTATATTATCATTTAGCATGACATTTGATAGCTCTGGTGGCTTTTCAATCTACATACTCCTAATTTAAAAGATTTTTCGCGTTCAGTTTGAAAATGCATAGGGGCAATTTCTCTCAACCTAATACAACAATGTCATCGGACTATAGTACCTTCACAAGATCCTTCGGTCTTTGTGATAAGAGAGTACTCATAACAACGACTGAAATAGCTCATTTCGAGTACTTAATATGGGCCGCGTTTGGGATGAGATAACGTTGCACCACCAGGATGTCATTCCGTCATATCAATAGGGGTGTTAAAAAAAAACGAACCGCGGTCAACCGAATCGAATAATTGAAAATCGCATATTTTTTCGGTTCAGTTAACCGAACTGAAAAAAAATTTGGTTATTCGGTTCAGTTTCGGTTCGGTGTTTTGGAAGTTCGGTTAACCAAAATCGTACCGGTTTTTTATTTTTTTATTTTTTATTTTAAAATGTATGTAGCGGTTCGGTTAACCGCAATAACCGACCAATTTTCGGTTCGGTTCTGGTTCGGGTTGTGGGCAAACCGAAATTTCGGTTAATCGAAAAATTCGGTTCGGTTTCGGTTCGAATTTTATCCGAACCGAATTTCGGTTAACCGAACTTTCGGTTCGGTTCGGTTAACCGAAATGAACAACCCTACGTGTTAGTAGGTGAAGCTAAGCCTACAAAGTACAGTAGAAGTTGTCCTACCTCAGGGTGTGTTTGGCAAAACTTCTAAAGTGTTTTTGGGTTCTAGAAACTGAAAACTGGTCAAACACCCAAAAGTGAGAAACTGTTTCCGGTTTCTAAGAAGCAAGTCTATCGTAAATTTGGATCTGCTCGTCCAGAAACTGTTTCTGAGAAGTAGTTCTGGAGAAGTTGTAACTCGTGCCTTTGCATCATTTCAAATCTGAATGCCTGGCAGAGCAGTATATATTATTGAACTAGTGATGCAATTAGATCTGCAGCATGAATGTACGTAGCAGTTAACAACCATAACTTCATACGGTGTTGCTTATAGATATAATAGAAGCAACATTTAGTTAAATACACCAAATGTAACACTAAAATTGCAAAGCTAGATGTAGCTAGCGTTTCTCTAACAATCATAAACCACATCTAACTACATTGAGTCCTCTGGTCTAGAAAGACGGGAACTTGATGCTAGCGCCACAGGCACCGCGACCCTTAGGAAGGAAGGGGCAATTTTGGAGCTTGGTGCCACTTTTATCCACACACATTGACACCTGCCAGATCTGGCTGTTCCCTTGCGCGTTGTGGTTACAATCGACCCAAGGGTGGAATCCGGTAGCACGAGCTATAGCATTCTTTACGGCCTTAAGAGAGTAAAACTGGTTGTTGGGTCTAATTCCAGCTTTCTCAAGGGCTTGAAGAAGGTTGATCTTGTACTTGAGGTTTAGTGCTGCCTGGAAGTAAGGAATTTCGGCTAGGACTGATTTCGAGCATGATCCGTGTTTGTTCCACTCGTGCACCCAGAACTTCCTCCCTATGTCAGGGCATGTAGTTGATGGCCACTCTTTCCTAAGCCTGTCTTGCATTGGCTTAATCTGCATCAAACATTTCAGTAAAGCGTCAATAACGACATACAGTCGAAAGTGTACAATTTATGATACGAGTATGTCACTAAACTATACGCATTTCAAAATTTGTGAATTAGCAGTCTGTCGAGAGTCGATATAGTTTTCGATTATGCAACATTATTTTTACCTATACTGTACTGACTACAGACATTAGTTAAAACAGATGATTAACAATGTTACTATGTCAGCGACTTAAACCGGAAGGTATGAGGACCCACGAGATATATGCGAAGTACTCGTACATAATTCATGACTATATGTCTGCCACGATCTGATTATAATTGCGATTTATTACTGTTGTCTAATAATTAAACTGACAAAGAAAATCCAAGATTTGCACCGACACTTCTCATTATATATGCTGAGATAGTGATCAGAGGGCAATACCAAGTCAGGTCTAACGTTGGAGACTTCAATAATTTTCAGGTCGAGATACTACTTTAGAGGTTAGACAGTGGTTGGCCTGACTCGTTAATAGTGCTATTATGTTACGCTTTTTAAGTTTAAGCTCATTCGAGTCGAGTTTTGACCTATTAAATAGTTGTTCCCCCACGGCCACCGCATCATTATCATTTTTTTAGGCTTCGGAAAAACTTTGTATATCTGCTTATATACGAACTACTACTCTTACACAATATTGTCTAATACGGATTATACTTGTATACTCCGTAACTCCTTTCGAAACGAGTTGTGAAGTTGTAATTGTCTTGTTGACTACATTTACTATTTTACCCCTATATTAACAGTGTTCAAGGTCCCTCTGTTCCTATCAGGAGGATTGGTGTGGAAAGTTGAAAACTAATGTAAAATAAAGTGAAATCTTTAAAACAAAGGCACATTAGACAAAACAGTACTGTTCAAACGTTCCCAAATGTCAATGTTCTGTATTCTATCATTTGACCATGCCTCCGAATGTTACTCACTTCAAATATTAACACTACTGTCTAGTAAATCGTCAAAAACACGACAATGATAACAACAAAGTCTGTCTATAAAGAATTAAAATAATCGATTAACATGAACCGTTGTATGAAACCATGTAACGAGCCGAAAACAAAAGGGATTAAAGTAGTGAGAAATGTACCAAAGCTTCATCAAAGTTTCCACCGCCACAATTGTAGGGGAAGCTACCATCATTGTAGTAAGGCCAAAGTCCATAAATAGTGAAATCAGCAGCTGGTTTTCCTGTTACTGGGTAACAACATCTTTCACCATTTTGATCACAGTAAGATCCTAACCACTGCATCCACATTTTAACCCATTAATTAATTAATTAATTACCGTGTCAACTTACAAATTACTGATCATCAGAAAAACAACAGTAGTCAAGAAAAATGTATAAAACGTACCTGCTGCACAAAGTAGAACAAGTGGAAATCACCACTATTGTTGGCAAAAGCAACAACAGTAAAACTGAGAAGTAAACTAAGCTTCACCAACAAGGAACAACCCCATTTCGCCATTTTTAATGATTTTTTTGAGATCTAGGATATATTTATAAATGTATAAGTGGAAAGGGGTTGGGAAGATGAGGTTACTTTATATAGAGAGGAGATGTGGATAATATGGTCAATTGGTCAATGTGAAAGACTTAAAGAGGACCCATCTTTAATTCCCAGCTTTTTTGGGTTAGTAGTACCAGTAAACTGTCCTGATGTAAGTGCACATGGTACGATTGATTGCTTCAACTGTACTCTTTGGCATCGTATGGTGTTTACTGCACGCCTCGTGATTTTTTTAGTGGCTCCTCACGACTTTTCCATTGCACTTTGTAATTCGATTTGATTAGGATACGGGATACCGTTGAGGTATTGGATAGAGTCGGTAAAATCAGTACGATAGATGAAAGAATATTTGAAATTCGAATATTTAGTTCGATTATAGGAATGATTGTCACGATGTAAAATGGGTTACATTTAGATTAACATCTTTGAATAAGAAACCGACCCAACTTAGAATACTCCGTAGATATTGACGTTCCCCACTTGTTTGAGGGAATGACGGTCACAAACAAACGAATCTACGTGAATGTAAATGGGTCGCATTGGGGTAGAGGTGATCATGGGCCGGGCCGGGTTTGGGTCGGGCTTAGGGTAAAAAAAGTAGACCCGATGTGCGGGTCGGGCCGTGCTTTTCTTTCGGCCTAATTGGTCGGCCCAAGCCCGGCACATTCGGGCCAAAGCCGGGCTCGTTCGGGCTTTTTTTTTTTAAAAAAATACGTATTACCTAATTAATACGTTTTTTTTTATCACTTTACACATTAATCAATATATATATTATTAAAGCAGGCTTTTTTCGAGCTCCCATAACGATTGGAACATTCTAGAATGTCCGTATTTTCTATATTATGTATTAAAAAATTCTAATTAAATCGTATATATGGTAAGTGACCAAGGAATTGAATGTGAATCGTACATCTTAATCTATATTAAGTTCACAACATGAAATTGGGTGTACCTATACCCGAGTGTCTACAAGAGCGTACAGTTCTCTATCCTCCTCTTTAGATTATTACTAATCAAAAATAATTCTTACAAGATTTATAGTAAAATATTAGAATTATTGGGATAAAGTTTCACGTAAACTAAGGTTAGTCGTAAGAGAACATCAATATTGTAAGCGTTTCGATTAGCTCCGACATTGACCTAATAGTTTCCTTTATTTAAGTATTTTTAGTTAGTTACCATTTCGTGCATCTCAGAACATCTCTTTAGCTATTCTTGTAAATTCTACACTCTCCATTGACAACATTAACCATTATACACCATTAAACAAATGTTTAATCTTATTTTGCAAGGTCTACACTACTACTGTAAGGGGAAATATAATGATACATTTACACAAGGAACTTTAAGTAACATATCATATCGTAACATATTTTTCTCTTAAATTCCACTATAGAACTACACACATCTTTTAACAATATAGTTATGTATCTTAATATTACAATTAAGAATAATATTGACGGTTTTATATATGGATCGGAGGACGTGCATACCATTTTGTTTGATAGTTACGGTTTAACCCCATTTTGTTCAATATTTTTTTTAAACAATACTTTGGAAAACTGTCCATACACGTGAGTCTCTATCAAATCATAAATTTAGTTTGTATGTAGGAAGTGGTTATATGCATGCTCTTTTTATTTATGTCCCTTAATTTAGTATATTATGAATCTAACACCATATTTTTGTTTATTAATATCACCACACATTGTGTGTGTTTATCAAACATAGATATTAGTAATAAAAATAAGGTCAAAGGTAGTTTTTTGTTGGGAAAAAATACATAAAACGTAGTACGTTATAAGAAAAAACATATGTTAGGTAGTATCTATTTGTCCCCTTTTAAAAGGTATTTGATCGAATTCGCATGTTTGTGTTCATGGAATCCATAATGTTTGATTTTCGTGACCATGATACTCATTTGCTAAATTCTTAAGAAATGTTTGCATTAAGAGTCAAATTATGAAGTTAGTATCTATCATTGCACCAATGAAGCATTTAAAGTGAAAACAATGTGAAATTAGAGTTTAGTACTTTGAAAAACAATATTGAAAACATGATTCACAAAAATGAAACGTCAAACATATACACAAACACGAAAACGTAAAAACCATGAAAAATAAAACCACATGGGTACCGTGTGAATGTTCATAAGGCTTAATTTAATATAGTATTTTTGGAAAAAACTTTAACTTAGTTCTAATTTATTAGAATGTGCTAATTTAAAATAATACAATTAAATATGAATATTATATTTTAGATTATATTATTTGTTTTTTTTTTCCATTATGTGTCTGAACGGCGAAAATTATATATGGTACATATTATACACAAACGTGAAAATGTGAAAATTAGGTGAAAATTAGAAAAACAAGGGTCTCATGTGAATGTTTCTAAGTAATAATGTCTTTTTTTTTAAGAGGTTAAATAATAATCTTTAAGGTAGGGCTTTTGAAGTAAAGTATAGTCGCAATGACATTAAAGGGTGTTGGTTTGAGAGTATAAGTTTTCAATTTTGTATAATGAGGTTCATTTATTGAAAATAGTTGTCTACACAATTTAAATAAAATGCAGTAATAGTTCCTATATAAGGATCAAATATATATCGTTTCAACTCTATCATCATTAAGAGACCCGTGCAACGCACGGGCTTACATCTAGTATTATCTACTACTTGCATATTTAATTTAATAATAAATTATTACATATTTTTAAAGAGGTTTTTGATGTTATTTTCATAATTTACAATATTTTATTTCATTAATAGTAATATTTTTATTATTTTAATATGCTTTATTTATTAGATTTAGCCTAATTTTGGCGAAAGTGGTTTATAAGCCCCATATGTTTGTCTCTACGTGAAATCAACCCCCACAAGTTTTGATTAGAGCAATCAACCCCCATAACTTTCTCATTGTGTGAAATCAAACCATCCGTCAATTTATCACATAAAAATCCAATATCTCATCAATTTCTCACATAAAAATCCAATATCTCGTCAATTTCTCACCTACAACTAATAATATTTTCTTAGTCCAATCAAGTAAATATTATCAAAAAAAAAAATATTTTTATACATCTAATATACATAACATTATTATCTGTAATAATTGTTAAAAATATACAGAGTACATGGTAGATGATAGAATTCAACGTATTATACAACTGACATGGAGTAATAATTATTTTGGAACCATTTTTGTGTAAATTAAATTCTTATTGTTATATATTGAATATCTCATTTGAGATATAAATTGAATTTCTCATGTGAGAAATTGACCAACATAATTAGAAAGTTGTGGGGGTAGATTGCTCCAATCAAAACTTGTGGGGGTTGATTTCACGTAGAGGCAAACGTATGGAGCTCATAAACCACTTTCGCCGTACTTTAATTACCAAATTCGTCATAATTCGACATCATTTACACTAGTTTACATAACTTAGGTTATAATTCTCCTTAAGGTTGTCTAATTCTCCTCAAGGTTGAGAAGGAGAGAGCCGGGCCTTCTTGAGGAGGATGTCTAATTCTCCTTAAGTTGTTTATGAATTCTTGTATTTCTCATGTTAAGCGAGTGATAAGTCCTTATTTAGCATAGTTATATAGGACTTTACAATGCTATAATTGCTATATTTGCCCCCATTTATACTTGATTTACAATCATTTTATTCCCATTTTTATTACCATTAGTTGATACATTCACAAACCATTTCGACCATAGCACAGCTGACTTCAACTCTTTAGACGACCTTGATATTATTCATACCTTTTTGAGACCGACCCGTTAGCTATAACTATCCGTACGCTTGCGATTAAATAAACACATA
This sequence comes from Spergularia marina, assembly GCA_963680865.1. Classification (NCBI taxonomy): domain Eukaryota; kingdom Viridiplantae; phylum Streptophyta; class Magnoliopsida; order Caryophyllales; family Caryophyllaceae; genus Spergularia; species Spergularia marina. Next base: position 4,897,021 of record OY804545.1, on the reverse strand, counting down.
ACAGCGAGACGAGAATTGGGTTGCACATAGTGTTGCTCGTTTTTGTGGTAGTGTGGGTGATCGTATTGTAATTATTTCTATAAGGAGTTGACGCATTAATGCATATATTGAGATCAAATTTGTGCCAAATGCCTCTGTGAAGTTCACAGAGACAGGAAACAGAGGATATCATGCAAGATAACATGGGGGGTGGGGACGTGGGGTGCATAGCATACGGGGCAACCCACATGAAATTTGAAGGAAGTGCACATGTAATTGATATCCTGAAATGTGTGCAATGTCTCTTTTTGGCTTCTACGCTTTCATATCACTTTCTAATTCTCCTCTTATTATTTGATCGCAATTACTAATTACTATATTTATAGCTTGTTTGGTAGAGAGCAATTGAACGGAAAAAAAATGAAAGGAAGAGAAATGAACGGAAAAAAAAGAAGAGAAAGGAAGGGAACTACGAGTTCCTTTATTTGGTTCACTTACTAAAATTTTGGAGGAATTGCAAGAAAAGTGAGTGATTTTATGTTGTAAATTGGCTTTCCGTGCAATTCCGTCCGTTTTGGGAGGGAAAGGAAATGACAGTTTATTGAAGGATCATTTCCTTTTTTTCCACTTCCCATGTATCTTTATAAACCAAACGTAGGAAAGTTGTAAAATCTATTTCTTTTTTTTCCTTTCCGCCCATTTCCTCTCTACCAAACATGCGGTTAAACTTATTCTATATTCAACGTAATTATTGATTGAAACGTGATCAAGGCAGTTGGTCCATTATTATTCGTGAAACGAGGATCGATATTATTCTTTGATTAGTATATCAGACTATATAGTACGGAGTATGTATCATCACCGACCAATTACGTATCCGATTTCCTCAATTAGCTCCACTCTCACGTAAGACTATGACCACCACATCAATTTTCATCAATCTATAGTACATGTGGGGGTGACATGATTGATAAATCTGCATCCTATAAACCACTACTTGTACATGGTGTAAGTGTAACCGATGTCCGATGTATCGATCCGTTTCCGCATTTAGAGTCCCACAATCACCTCAATCTCGTATTTGATTTTTAAGTTTCCTATGATTACGCAGACACTTTAATGAGAGTGGATTAAATTATGCGGGTCCAAAGAGGTCTCCTATGAAATAGGGACTACTAATTGCTCGAGACTAATTGTTACGCACAAGCCCCACCCGTAATATTTTGTAGCAACATTTTCAAATAATCGATTCATTCCATATTAAGCGAGGTTCTCCTCAAATAGTCGATAAGATCTCATATTTTGGTTCAAGTGAGAATCTCACTTCAATTGGTAGATAAGTTCTTGACATTTGCTATTGGAGCACACGTTGAATAACTCCGATCATGTTATTACTTTTTAGGGATGTCTTGATAATATCTTAACAATCTAATACTATCTAATACTATATGTTAAAACGTGAAATCAAATCTTTTTTAGAAGGACACTTGACATTCATTAATCGAATAGTACTAAGTAATTACATAATATGAAAATTATTAGCTAACTTATGGAAAATAATATAATTATGGTGATTATGGTGCTAAACTAATTTATGAAAAATTATAATGTTGCTAATAATAAATATTATAACAAAGAAAAACTAGCAATTCTATAAAATGTATATAGCCCGGATGCTGGTCAGGCATGCAAACTGGTGTTACTTTTATTCTTGTTTTGTTTTTTTGTAGTTGGTCTAATTTGTTTATATGTGGGCCAAGCCAAGCCCATTTTCAGGTTGGCCTTTTTCAAACCCGGCTCAAATAATGTGAGCTAATTCGGGCCCGACTTAAGTTGGTGAGTGTTGAGATTGCATGAAGATAACATAATTGCTAAACGCAATATTTTTTTTACTAACGTAACCTGGTAAACTACCCATTATGTCCCCATTTTTCCCAAAATAACACAAATACCCCAAATCACATATTGTCCTTCACCTTCGTCATCAAATGAATGATGATTTATCACCATCATCATCATTTCCACATGCAAATCCTCCCCTTGATAATCAACAACCTTCCCCAATTTCACGACACAGTTTGATTTCTACGTCGAAAGACAGTATACGAAAATCATGCACGACATTTAAACTACAACATTGCATCATCATTTGGATTTGATGATCATTGCAGAATGTCACCATAAACCCAGAAAAAAAAAAAAAAAACAAGGAAATTTTTTTTTTAAAAAAAAGACACCTACTCTAGATCTATGCACCCGAAAATACATTAAGAAGACAAATTATTCTTCAATTCTTTGGCCGCTTTTTCCTCTCACCGACGCCCACCGTTCTACTTTCCTCCCTCCTCTTCATGTATTGGTTCTCAATCCAGTCTCTGTCCTCCTTTTTTTTTTTTTTTTCTTTCTTCCCTTGTTTGATTGGGAAAATTGAAAAAAAAAGGCTACGCTAGTATTAAGGGTAATATTGGAAAAAAAATGAAAAAAATAGGTTACGCTAGTATTTTTCGGGTTACGTTTAGCAACACCCGAAGATAATGGAGTTTATTGGGCTTGTTAGGTACTAGACTTTGGACAATTGGGCTGGCTAAATGGCTTGTAAATTTGCCCAATCATTGGGCCCGTCTGACGAGGTTAACAATTTTATTGTTCTTTATAAAATTGTTTCAAAGGCTTATCGATGCCCATTCCTTTTTTGATGATTTCCAGTAGAGAAAGCCTAAGCCGGTGTGGATTGAAAGGAAGTTGGGGGTGAACATAGATACTGCCACCTATCCGGAGTGTTGGAAATAAAGCAATGTTTTTAAAAAAAAAAAAAAAAAATTCCGGGATTCCAAGTGACATGATTCCTTTAAAAGCGAAAGTTTAATGATCGAATTTTTTTTCCCTTACTAGCTAGATTCTTCTTTCTCGGAATCGAGATTTTGTTACACGTTTTTTTTTTAATTGACGGATTTTCTCTTGAGCTCGAGCATGATGGGGGAAACTTACGGAATTAAAAGGGCATAAAAGAGAGTTTGACATACGTAGTGATGATATACAAAGATTTTGAGACGGTTTATTATTTCCTTTGAAATTTGACAAATCCAAATGCCAAATCAAAATTACCAACAAGCCCCCTCATAAACTTTGACACTTACACTAACAATGCAAACGAGTTACAAATTCAACCTAATTAATCGGCCATTGACACTATGGATAGTAATGCCGTGGACCTAACATTACAAAGCAAATTAAAAACAGAAAGATGGAGCATAGCCAGCTTTATTGCTCCTGGCATAAGTAACGACTAACGACATTTCTAATTTCACCAGTAAGTTTTGAGTAAGATAGTCTTTCTCAACTTTCACATTGAGAAACACTCATTCTTCACCTACAGACCCGTCTTACTGTTAGGAATTCGGGTCGGTCGGTCGGTACCATGAAACTAGTTCATGGGGAGAAACATAACACAGCGGAATTTATCAGACACGATTCATGTTTCGTGTTTCTCATTGATTTCATCAATTGTACAACGTATATATAGTAGCTACAATTCACCGTCTTAACCTACAAGTAATACAATATATATGATATTCACAATATATACGATATTACCATAATTTCGTATATGGTAATATATTGTTGACCATATTACTCCATAATATCTCTCGATATTATCTCGTAATATCGTCACCTTCCGTTTTCCCTATTACTTACCCAAGTTTTCGCTTTTCAAGCTAAGCTTGGATGAGTTTGATGAGGGATTCCTCACCAAAATAACCCTTACTAACCTTCGAAGACATAGCTGCAGGGCAAGCATCCCTTACGACGGAGAGGGTGAGAGGTGGCTTATCGGCGAGCCACTGCTGAATGCCGAAGTTCTGGTGGCTGCATAGCAATTGTGGCGCGGCCGTGTTGACCTCCAGGAAGTCAACATACCATTCAGGGTGAGCACCAGAGTTGTCATGGCTCAACTCCATCTTGCAGACATCCAATTTGGAAGGGAAACATGAGGCTTTGATAGCAGACATGTCCAAATTACCTGGCTGATGAAAGTAGACAAGACCTTTTCCCATAACTCCGAAATATGCAAGGTCTTGTATTTCCACACCATACCCTAGTCTGTCGTAAAGCTTAAGGTACCATACCCTAGTCTGTCGTAAAGCTTAAGGTTCACCTTGGCATTTGTCCCGCCAGAGTTCACATGGTTCGTCTTCAAGTACAAAGTGTGCAAGCAATTATCCTGCAATCAATCGTACTACAAACTAACCATAAACATTTTTTTTATTTGTTAACATATAGACTCCTATTATTTTTGTTGGTTATTTTTACTACAAAGTACAAGTTAACCATAGGCATTTTTTTTATTTGTTAGACTCCTAGTATTTTTGTAACATTGATCTAGCGAAAGAGCCGAATGTTGGGTTTCCTATTCTATTCGAATTCACTTGATTGTATGTGGGCATATATAGCTAGTCTATCTTCTTATCATTGTACATGGGCCAAATCCTCGGCCTAGTATGCTTCTTTGGTTAGGAGACTTTTGACCCACTTTGTTTGTCGATCAAGCCCAAATCTTGGAGAGTTTTACGAATGTGCATGTCCTTTAAATTCCACATTTTTGCATTAAAAAAAAAAAAAAAAAAAACACAAAAAAACCTACACCTTTCCTTTTTTTCAAACACTGACAATTTGTTTAAAAATATGAGATAGCTCGTCTAATTATTTTGTCTCATCTTTTAAAGTGGAGATCATATTATTATCTCTTATAATAATTAAGCAATAACGCGTGTCAACGTGAATCTAATTCAAGCATCCTAAGACATTCGATTTCAAAACAAAAAATAATTCATAAATAGAGAGTTACAACAATAATAATAATAAGAACTAACATTGTTCCTGAAATAATGATCAACGAGTTAACAATATTTTGGGTCCCGGTACAGCTAAATGGACCTTAATATACCCAAGCAAAGGTTACTTAGAATTTGGCAAACTGGACCCTAGAGTCACAATTGCCATGAGGAAGCACAGGACATTCAATGAAGTCCTTGCCATTTGAGTCGACGCAAACATAGACTTGGTAAATCTGGCTATTACCCTCGGCATCTCGGTTACATTCGATCCACGGGTAAAACCCGATCTCATTCTTCATCGCTTCCTTGACGTCCTCAGCATTGTAGAATTGGTCGTTTGGTTCAATGTCGGAATTTTTGAGTGCTTGAAATAAGTTAGCTTTTTCCTTAAGGTCGAGGGCGGCCTGGAAGTAGTCACGTTGGTTTGCAAAGATTGATTCAGCGCAAGTTCCGTGCTTGTTCCACTCATGAGCCCAAAACTTTGGTCCAATGTTTGGGCATGTAAAGGATGGCCACTCTGCTGTTAGCTTGCTTTCGAACTCCTTATCCAGCTGCATAGAACACGATATATTAAGACTACACATTTTGCAAGTGATCCTTAACTTCACCATCACTATTTCACATCATTAGTACCAACATTATTATTGTTCATTCGATCTTATAAATGAAGGGCTTAATAATAATTAATCGTCGTGAAATAGTGATACATACCCAAATCAACTTAACCAATACCTAATTACCTAAATTCCCAAAATCGTTAAGATCAAGTTATGGACCGACGAGTACACCTTAGCTTGTTCCAAATCTTTAACTCTTTTGCGGCTTTTATCACAAGTTCGGCTCTTTTTTAGTGATCAAGGAGTATACGTAAAGAAGACTGGATATTTATCTGGTACGTGTGAATGGCATGTATGCGCATACATCTTATATGTGCCTATTATTCCTTGGATTAGGTCGTAAGATTGTAAGAATTTGAAAAATATAAAACATAAAAGAATTGAATTCAGTGCACTACCCTTAACATCTATTAGACGAGTTTGACATACTCCGTATATGCTTATTGTTAGACGAATAATAAACGTATAGAACTATCGAATAATAAACCTTATTATCCATTTCGGTTTTCAAGAAACCTTGAAAATCAATATGCTAGTCCGTACAAAACTATCACAAGCACGTACGTATGTACCTGAGATTCATCAAAAGAATTGCTGGTGTCACAGTTGGAAGGGTATCCACCATCGTTGTAATTAGGCCAAAGCCCATGAATGTGAAAATCTGTTGTTGGCTTCCCCGTATTTGGGTAACAACATTTATGCCCTTTTGTGTCACAGTATGCTCCTGGCCACTGCATTTTAATTCATTATCAACCATGCTTATCACTTACGCAAACCAAAAAGTCGAACTCAAAAAGACTTAAAACAAGCAAGTAGATAACACGTGATTTAACCATCTGCTTAACTTGGGATAATACTCCATTATTCATTGTAAATGCAATTAATGTTATTGGAACGCATGACGACAAGAGGTTTAATTTGACATTATTCTACGTGATCCTACTTAGCTCAAATCGACTAATAATTATATTATTTGATGGAACGCAGATTTTAAGGTAGTACCAAGGGGAAATACCAAAAATTACCTACCTGTTGGACAAAGTAGAAGAAATCAAAATCAGAAGTATGATGATGTGGTTTTTTACTCTTAGAAAAAGCCTGCCCACATAAACATAGAACTAGCATAAGCTTGATCACCATCGAACTGCTTACTTTTCCCATGATTATTCTCTATGTTTTCTTGAAATATAATGTTTACAAATTATATTATTGCTATATATAATTGATCGATTAACGGTCCAATTTATAAGTTAGGCTTGAGAGTTTGCTTGACGTAATGTCTCACATGATCTGTGGAAGGCGTATTCTTAAGCGAGGTTCTTATAAGGAGTATGTTTCTAACTTATTATATAACGAAAGTAAATCGTACGTAATATTTAATTTCAATTGATTGGTTTACGTGTTCATACTTCATTAAAATCCTTAATCAAATCCTGATCGAATTAGTCGTTAATCTGTTATATATGCTGTTTCCTAGAACTAATCGCACAATTATTACTCAAACTTCAACATTTAACTGTTTGATCATGCAAGTTAATTTTGTAGCTTAGAAAGTAGAGTAGGATTAATATGAGACGTGGTAGGTCATGTATGTTGGATTAAGATTACATGAAACGACGTTATCGTGATTAGAGATTATAGATGATAATTAGGAGCATATTCCATAGCTTCTAGAATTATTGATGAATATCAAATAAATTAAAGTCCGTTAAATAAATCGATATGAGACGTAGCAGTTAATGTGAGTTGCATTTCTCCGTCCCTATTATATATTGACCTTAACGCTTTATCTAACCATAGTTATAACTTATAAGTAATAAAAAAGCTACGCGGGTACCTAACTAAGTAAGCCCTTAAGGTCATTGTATTTGTTAGAAGTAAGTTTGGAAACTTTGTTGCTTCGAAGAAAATGATGTTTGTAATCGGAAAAGTGGCATGATATGACTCGCAAAAGGAACTAAACTTGTTTTGTCGCTTTAAGTTGTTGGCACTTGGCACCAAAACTTTCCATGTTGTTGTCGTGACTCGTGAAGTTTCATACTTGTTTCACTTGCTCCATATGTTGGTGTTTGGAAGCTTAAAGTTTAAGCATTGTTGAGGCTTGGCAATCCCTCTAAATTCTTTTTGTTTGTTTGTTTTGTTTCAAATGCTGACAATTACCGTAGAATCTGTTTTCTTTGGGCGACACATTTTTTCATTAAATGATACATTGATACTCTATCTATCCCACTCTTCTCCTCTTGTTAATTCTACATCGTATGTAAAAGAATTTAATTTAAAAGCAAATGGGGAGAAATTGACGATTTGGAGAGAGTACTTGGGAATGAAATTGAATCGTTGAATTGAGCTTGTTTTTATTTCATAAGTGTTTAATTAACTTGTTGGCTTCTTAAAAAAAATACGAAAATTTTAATATACAACAGTGTGTTATAATAAAGAGACGGTACAAAAATAATACTGGCCATGCATAGTCATAAAATGCAGACCCTTATTGTCCACGCACGTATGTATAGACCCTTAGCATCATTTTCGAATCTAATGAGAATAATCCTAGTAACAGATCAATAGATCATTAGATTGATCGACAAGTTAATCAGAAGGAAGGGAACTCGATTCTAGAGGGACAATTGCTACGAGGGAAAACAGGGCATTCAATAAGATTGGAGCCAGTTGTATCAACACAAAAAGTGATTTGATATAATTGGCTAGTTTTTGCTGAATCCTTGTTGCATTGAATCCCAGGTGTGAACCCAATGGCCTCTTTTAAGGCATCCTCAATATCACCCAACGAATACATTTCTTCATTATCTGGATTAATTCCTGCACATTTCCATATTTCATTCGAAATAAAACATCATAACAACTACTGTCTCGTGATAATATTCACTAAAAGCTCGATATATGGTGGTTAACGCTCAGTCAATGGTTTTTATATTACGTACTTTAAGATCAGAGTTGGAAGCTAAGTTAGAAGTTGGAATTGAACACGAAATGTATGTTGAAAATTAACCAAGATCAGAATGATTTATTACTAACCTGCATCTGTAAGTGCCTTAAGAATGTTAACTTGATCTTGAAGATTAAGAGCAGTTTGGAAGTAGGCATGTTGGTCTAGGACAGATTCAGAACAAGTGCCATGCTTTTCCCATTCGTGCGACCAAAATTTTATACCGCTGTTGCTAGGGCATGCCAATGTTGGCCATTTCTTCTGCATTCTTTCCAACAAGTCTGATACCTACACATACATTTATATGCATTTAGTCCACAAATGATCTCTCGAGGCATATAATATAATAATAATGGTTAAGATGAAGTTACTAAATAAACGCGTAACTATTCTTCGCACATTAAACTCAAAAAATGATACAAGAAGTTACCTCAGATTCATTGAAAAGGCTGTCAGGATCGCAATTTCTAGGGTAAGATCCATCGTTATAGTTTGGCCAAAGTCCATGAATACTAAAGTCTGCCTCTGGCTTTCCTGTGGTTGGGTAACAACAGGCCCTCTTTGTATCACAGTAAGATCCTGGCCACTGCAAATTAATAACCCTCAATTAAAGTTGGTCATTTCATTTTTTTTTTCTTAGCAACGTAATTATTGCGGGAAAAAAATTACGTATCCGGGGGTCCAGTTGTACGAAGAAGAAGAAATCGAAATCTTGAGATAATGTTGGAGCTACACAAAGAACTAATTGCATGGCCAAGAAGATCAAATGGACTGTTTTCATTGTATAATTTATTTTTTATTTGTTTTGCTCTAACGATTGTCTCGACTTGTGTTAATTTTATTGTATAGCATATCGTATAGTCGTCATTTATAAGGACCAGTGAAAGAGATTCTCGTTGACAAAATATGATCCGGATTGATATCTTATTAGGAAAGTGATTTACGTAAATATTGTAAATATCGTTTGTTTCCTTATGTAAGTAGGAAAGTGCACTTGGGTGATTTATGAGAGATTACAGTGCGGCGTTATTACGTCTATTCTACGAAGAAGAGGGTGATTACAGCGACGCATTCGAGCGTCTATTTTACGAAGAAGACGCAGTAGGTGGCAGCGATCTCTGTCGCTTATTTTCTGAAGAGCATCACGCAATGGGAGATAAGGTAACCCCCTTTACAGTTTTTGGTAACGAAAACCCTGGCATTCCCATCACCAATGTCGTTTTTCGTGGTGATAATTATGATGAGTGGGCACGCGCGATACGAATCTCGCTTCGTGCCAAGAACAAGTTCGGCTTTGTTGATGGGACAATCACTCAACCTGCGGCGGGTTCCGATGATCTTGCACGGTGGTGGCAGAATAATGCACTAGTCGTGGCTTGGATTTTCGCTACAATTGACGGAGAGTTGCGCAAATCCATTACTTATCGCGAGGTAGCTAAAGAACTTTGGGATGATCTTCAAGGTCAGTTTTCTGTGGGTAATGGTGCACGCCTTTACCAAATTAAGTCTGATATAATTGCTTGTCGTCAATCCCCTACTGAATCCATCATGGTGTTTTATGGTCGATTGAAGAAGCTGTGGGATGATTTAAATTCTTGCTTTCAATTTCCTGTTTGCACATGTTCGGGCTGCACTTGCAATATTAACAAGAAATTGCGCACCATCCGTGATAATGAGTGTTTGTATGATCTTTTGATGGGTCTTGACAATCGTTACTCTTCCATTCGCTCTCAAATTCTGGGCACGGAACCTTTACCGGAACCTCGCCTCGTTTATAATCGTCTTGTTCAGGAAGAGGGTGTATTTAATTTTGCTACGAAACACGATGTCCCGACCCCAGAGGCCGTAGCTTTCGTCGCTCAAGCACCATCCTCTGTTTCTCCTAGCGTGAAGGGTGGTTCGGGTGATGATAAGACGTCTGGTGGTAGTAGCGGTAGTGGGATTTCGGGTGGTGGTGCGGCGCTGGGAAACCGAAGCACGATCGAGTGCTATAATTGTGGAAAGAAGGGACATATTGCCCGCAATTGTCGCTCCGGTGACAGAGGTCGTTGGCAGTCCTATGATGGCCGGAATTACTCCGGGGGTCGCGGTGATAATTATTCTGGCGATGGATATGGTCGTGGCAGAGGACGTGGAGGCGGCAGCAGCTATCGTGGGGGTCGTTCTTCGGCCTTCTCAGGCGTGGCTCGCGCTTCAGGGGGGGAGTCTCACCCTCCAAATAGAGGAGATTTAAGCCATCTTAATGAACAAGAGTGGTCCGAGCTAGTTGATTTGTGGCATGATCGTAAGTCCGATCGTCTCAGTGGTAAGTCTTTAATTACGTCATGGATTATTGACACAGGTGCTTCTCGTCATATGACCAGTCGTCTCGAAGTGTTGAGTAATCTCGTTGCTATGGATCCTTCTCCGATTACGCTTCCCAATGGTGACGTTACTATGGCAACTAAAGTGGGAAATGCGGTACTTGGTGACAAATTGATTTTGCGGGGTGTATTATATGCACCTAAATTAAATTGTGACCTGATTTCGGTCTCTTGCTTGGTTAATGACTCCAATTTTACGATACAATTCACTAATAATTTGTGCATATTTCAGGACCGTATTTCGAGGACGGTGATTGGACTGGGTGAGCAGCAAGATGGCCTATACTATTTACGCATTACTAAGCCTTTACAAGCCAATAAAGTCACGACGGAAGCATCTGCGGAATTGTGGCATCGACGTCTGGGGCATCCGTCATCGACAGTAGTTAGGTCTCTTCCTTACATTTCTCGCAAGAATTGTGATACATTAGATAATCATATTTGTGATGTGTGTGTCCGAGCTAAACAAACTCGTGAAACGTTTCCTCTAAGCAATAATCAGGCCTTTGAGCCTTTTGAATTAATTCATATTGATTTGTGGGGTGCCTATTCGGTAAAAGCAAGTTGTGGGTCTCAGTATTTTTTAACGATTGTGGATGACTTCTCACGTTGTGTGTGGACATATTTGTTGCGTTTTAAGAGTGATGTAGCTCGAATTTTCAAGAATTTTTTGGCCTTGGTGGAGCGTCAATTTTCTAGACAGGTTAAACGGATTCGTAGTGATAATGGCAAGGAGTTTACATGTCTCAAATCTTATTTTGATGAACATGGTATTTTGTTTGATACTTCCATGGTAGATACCCCTCAACAGAATGCTCGGGTTGAGCGAAAACATCGTCATATTTTAAATGTTGCTCGAGCCCTTATGTTTCAAGCCGGTTTACCTGTTAAGTTTTGGGGTGAGTGTGTTTCTGCTGCGGTTCATTTGATTAATCGTACCCCTGCTAAGTTGTTACGTTGGCAAACTCCCTTTGAGGTCTTGTATGGACGTTCCCCCGCTTATTCCCATCTACGCGTGTTTGGTTGTTTGTGTTATGGAAAGACTCTGAATCGTTCCCGCGACAAGTTTGCTAGTCGTAGTCGGCGTTGTGTCTTTCTTGGGTATCCGTATGGTAAGAAGGGTTGGCGATTGTATGATTTAGAGACTAATGAGTTCTTTGATTCTCGCGATGTGATCTTTGACGAGAGCGTTTTTCCTTTCCGTGCTGCTTCGCCATCCCCGCACACTCGCGTGGTCTCCCCCATTCCTTTTGATGACGTTGTGTGTACGCCGCCTACACCTGATCCCGTCGACCCGGTTGCTGACTCGGATACACCTCCCGCGGCTGCTTCCGGTCCCGGTTCCTCCTCGGCTGGCGAACCCAATTCTGGGTCTCCTTCCCGTGAATCTTCGAATGTCCCCGAAGCCGAGTTGGAAATGGGTCGCGGGAAACGCGCTAAATTCGAGAATGTTCGGTTAAAAGGCTATGTTACTAATGCGATTAAAGCTGCGTATAGTCCATCGCCCACTCGTCCCTCATCTTCCTCAGGTACGTGTTATCCTCTTGCACATTTTGTTGGTTATGAGCGTTTTTCTCCTGCCCATCGATGCTTTCTTGCAGCTGTTAGTCGTGGGGTGGAACCTACTCACTTTGGAGAGGCTATGCGTGATCAGCGGTGGCGCAAGGCCATGGCGGAAGAGGTTTCCGCGTTGGAACGTAACAACACTTGGACTGTTTCGGCTCTTCCTCCTGGTAAGAAAGCTATTGATTGTAAGTGGCTTTATCGTATCAAGTATAAGTCTGATGGTTCTGTTGAGCGCTATAAAGCACGATTGGTCATTCGGGGTGATCGTCAGACTGAGGGTGTTGATTACACTGAGACTTTTGCCCCTACTGTTAAGATGGGTACAGTTCGTACATTGTTGGCCGTGGCCGCGATTCGCAATTGGGAGTTACATCAGATGGATGTGCATAATGCATTTTTGCACGGTGATTTGGATGAGGAGGTTTATATGCGCTTTCCTCCGGGTTTTGATAAGGCTGTTCCTGGTAAGGTCTGTCGTTTACGTAAGTCGTTGTATGGTTTGAAGCAAGCTCCTCGTTGTTGGTACGCCAAGCTTGCTTCTGCTTTGACAACCTATGGTTTTAGTCAATGTGTCTCTGATCATTCTTTGTTTTCTTATGTTCGGAATGGTGTTCGGCTTCACATTTTGGTCTATGTTGATGATTTGGTCATTTCGGGCAACGATTCCGCCGCCATAGCTCGCTTTAAGAAGTATTTGGGTGATTGTTTTCACATGAAGGATCTCGGCCCGCTTAAGTATTTTTTGGGTATTGAAATCGCTCGTAGTAAGGATGGTCTGTTTTTGTCTCAGCGTAAGTACACTCTCGACATTTTGGAAGAGTCGGGCCTGCTCGGTTGTCGTCCGTCCTCGGTTCCTATAGAACCGAATCATCGGTTATCTGCTTCTTCGGGAACGCTTCTTGCTGATCCTCTTCCGTACCGTCGTCTTGTAGGTCGTTTGGTTTATTTGGCGCATACTCGTCCTGAGTTGAATTATTGTATTAATTTGTTGGCTCAATTCCTGAGTTCTCCTCGTGATGCTCATTGGGATGCAGCTTTACGAGTTGTTCGTTACCTCAAAGATGATCCTGGTCGTGGTATCCTGTTGCGCTCTGATTCTTCCTTGGGTCTTGAAGCTTACTGTGATGCTGATTGGGCTAGTTGTCCTGAGAGTCGTCGGTCGTTGACTGCTTATGTTATTTTCCTTGGTGGGTCTCCCATTTCCTATCGTACTAAGAAACAGGTTACTGTGTCGCATTCCTCTGCCGAGGCCGAGTACCGGTCTATGTCTTCGGCCACTCGTGAGATTAAGTGGTTACGTCAAATTTTGACTGTTTTGGGTGTTGATGTTACATCTCCAGTCCCGCTTCGTTGTGATAATCAGGCTGCTCTTCATATTGCGCGCAATCCTGTGTTTCATGAACGCACTAAGCATATCGAGATTGATTGTCACTCAGTTCGTGACGCTGTTCAGGATGGTCTTATTGCTCCTAGCTATGTTCCTACTACTCAGCAGCTTGCCGACATTCTTACTAAGGCTTTGGGCAAGAGTGCTTTTGATGCTCTGTTGTCCAAGTTGGGCATTTCATCCTTACATGCTCCAACTTGAGGGGGGGTATTAGGAAAGTGATTTACGTAAATATTGTAAATATCGTTTGTTTCCTTATGTAAGTAGGAAAGTTAGATGTCTTGCTCTCCAAGACAACTATTGTATAAATAGGATCCTAAAATTGTGAATAATAGATCGAGAGATTCCAGAGAATATCGAAAGGGTTATTCTTCTATTATATCTTGATCCCCTCCATTTACGCACATGTTCACTTGAAACATCGAATTCTCAATAAACAATATTGCGCGTCTTTACAATATATAACATAAGCGAGCAGCAAATGACACATATGAAGGAAGCGGATATTGTGGCTTATAATTTTTTTTCTTCAAATCATCAATCGTGTATACAAAGCGTATCTGATCTTACTTGGCCGATGCCCACATATACTCAGCTACTCTGGCTTCGTACGAGACGTGTTATATAATGAAATAGATACTGATATGATGTCCGAGAGATCATGAACAAAAAATCTTCGTAATCTTTTTATTCTAATGCAAAGTGCCAACTGTTTGCTAATACAAATCCAAGATTGGTGGATTATAGTCATATGGTGTTCAGATAGCTACAGAATAGTTTATTATTGAATAATTACCCATAATTAATCATGGATGCTAGCTTTTACAGTACGCTAGCTAGTTGATCGTACTAAACTTTGGCTTTTGGTGTAATGTAAGTTGAACTGGCCACGTTTGCTATATGTGCAGTTTGGCTATTTTTCAATGAAATGTTATCATTTTCCATTAAAAAAAATTAACGTTTTTCAAATCCATATATTATCATCAAGATTAACCACCGCTATATCAAACTGATCTGATTAAAGTAGAGTAATGTTAAGTTCTGATAAAATATAGAGGAAAATAAGATATTGGATGATATCCGATATATTGATGTTGTGTATCAATGACTTGGGGGTGAATCCTTTATTCATACAAATAGATGAATTGGACGTTAAGACGTTAGACTAACCCTAGATCTATAACACGATTATACTCTTACTATAACTAACATATTCCAAACAGTTACATTACTAATACAATATATTTTCCTAATGTTTGATATATTCCAACACTCCCTCGCAATCGGAATGGCAGTAACACGGACGATTCGATTGGACTGGATAATAACAACGCCTTGAATAATGACGTCGTCGAAAGAAGAAAAACAACCGGGCAAGCACGAAGTCATCAATAAGAAAAACGCCTAATACTGTTGATAGGCTGAAATGCGGGACTACCTACTGCAATTTCGCTAGTTAGGGGCCGGTGACAAAAACGAATGACTCGGCTGGAAGACGACCACACAGTTGAAAACGTGTTAATTGCTCCACGTGATGACGACGAACGACAAAAAAGGTGAATGACGACTATTATATTGCACTGATCCTGGCATAACATGACCGTGGCGATAAGCTGGTGATGCACCACAAATCAAGAACAAAAAAAGAAGTCAATAAGATGGCGTGCAAGGAAACTAGCAGGGTGTGACTAGGAAATTAAATCGGCTATTTGACAACTTTGCCGACGATATACGAAGATAAAACTGATTTTACATAATTGTGTTGGTAATTAACGACATGATGATGAATGACCTCAAGAGAAGATTGAAGACAATAATTTATTGAAGATACTTGTGTTTGGGGTTATGGTAGTGCAAGACCACGGCAAAAAAAGACATGATTTTTTTCTTTGCATGAAATTGACGACAAACGGAAGAATTGTTGATTATCGACTAGATATCCCGCCGGTGGGCTAGATTAAATCACCCACCGGCCGGAGCTGAAGCGAAATTTGAAGAGTCCTCAGGAAATAGGCTCTGATACCATGATAAAAGATATTGGATAATATTCGATATATTGATGTTGTGTATCAATGACTTGGGGGTGAATCCTCTATTTATACAAATAGATGATTTGGACGTTAAGACGTTAGACTAACCCTAGATCTATAACACGATTATACTCTTACCATAACTAACATATTCCAAACACTGACATTTGTAATATAATATATTCTCCTAATCTTTGATATATTCCAACAAGTTCCAACACTGTGCTGTACTGAGTATGTATTATTACTGCGTGTAAAAAGTACAAACTAAAGTGAGCTCAAAAAGAGCAAAAACAATGTATTAAACAGGGTAACTTGAGTACTGAATTTATAATTAAACTTGATTAGAAGGAAGGAAATTCGATTCTAGAAGGACAGCCGCTACGTGGGAAAATCGGGCATTTAATAAGATCCGACCCATTTGTATCAACACAAAAGTAAACTTGATATAATTGGCTACTTCGTGCTGTGTCTTTGTTGCATTGAATTGCTGGTGTGAACCCAACTGCTTTTTTAATCGCATCCTCAATAGCACCCAATGAGTACATTTTTCCATCTGGCTTAATTCCTACGCAATCATTTCACCCAATACATCGATTAGATTTGAGTGATGCGTCCATAAGAAACAAATACATGTATAGAAACGACGTTGAACACGAACAAGTGTTACAATTACCTGCATTTGTAAGTGCTTGGAGAAGGTTAACTTGACTTTGAAGCTTAAGAGCAGTTTGGAAGTAGGCACGTTGATCAAGGTTCGATTCGGAGCAAGTGCCATGTTTCTCCCATTCATGTGTCCAAAAGTTTATGCCGTCGTTGCTAGGGCAAGCCAATGTTGGCCATTTGCTCTGCATTGTGCTCAGTAAATCTGAAATCTGATTATTACACAAATCATCCATTAATATATAATCAACATATGAAATGTTAACGTAACATATACTCTATTAGAGTATAATATACGTCACGTTAATAATCTAAAAGAACGAATATTTATATATAACAAATATAAGTACCTGAGTTTGATCGAAAGGGGTGTTGGAATCACAGTTGGAAGGGTAAGTTCCATCATTGTAATTAGGCCATAGACCATGAATCCCAAAGTCTGCTTCTGGCTTACCTGTAGTAGGATAACAGCAACTCTTCTGCGTATCACAGTAAGCTCCTGGCCACTGCAATTAAAACCTGATTTTCGTTACACATCACGTTACTATGTACGTGGACGTCTAAACAATGACAAAATATTCATTACTTAACGGCAAATGAAATTACAGCCCGCTACTCAATTTCGATACCACAAGTTGCGACTAGTCAAATACTAGCTAGCCAGCTAGGGATGAAATGAGAATCGAAATAAAAATGATCAAACCTGTTGAACAAAGTAAAAGAAATCAAAATCTTGACAGAATGCCGGGACTACACAAAGAAATAACTGAGCTGCTAAGATGAAATAAACTGATTTCATTTTTTTTTTTTTTTTTTCTAATTGTATTGAATGGTTTATCATTATTTTGAGCAGTGTCAAGTCTCTATTTATAAGGACCATATATAGAGTTCTTTATTCACAAAAATTGTGATGTGGATAGATAATTTTGTTCTATGTATACTTTGTCCATATAATTTTTTAGTATCTACCTTTATTTCATCATTTTATTCGACTACATTGTCAAAGTTTTGGTCCTAGTGCATTTAAATTAGAAAGAAAAAAAAATGCAAGCTTTCTTGTCCTTGTGTCTTTGTATTAATAAATGGTATATTCGGGCATATCATTCTAACTCCACATATCTTAGCTACCAAAGCTAGCTAAAGGACAATATAATTAACCCTCCAAATTCAGGGTTTAGCTCTTACCACCCTTATTTTACGAAGATAAACGAAATGATCTTTTGTTAGGTTACTGTTTAGTTTTCGACCGTTCAGTTAGGGTTTCCATGCAATAGAATCAATTATAAGCTCTACGAAAGCACAGGATACGAGCCATTTGAAACCGATAACGTGTAAAAATAACACCAAAAATAACTATATGGCATAAATTGTAATGCAAGTATAACATGTCATGAGTCATGATGCCCATAATAACAACTTAACGAGTAAATATAACATACAAGTGTGTTGGTTTCTTATCTATTGTTGATGGACGGACCAAACAACCCACCAATTATTTTTGGTATGGGCAGATTAGCCAGTGGGCTAGTTGAGCGCATATGGACGGGTCAAGTAATTCAGTTTAAACTATGAAATCACCAAGTTGGGTTGAATCCTACGTATTGGGTCAAGAACACTATTACACAACCAAAGGTCTAGTTGGTGAAGTTTGTTTGCTGGTAGTTCTTAACTTCTTGCCCCGTCCACATGGTCAAGTTCGGGCGTCCGTGTTTCACCACATCTCTTTTTGTCAAACCCGATTCATCTAAATTATCGTGTTTCTAAATTACAACCGATCTCGTTATAATTTTGTGTTGTGTGAATTCGATTGGGCATCTACGCATTGGAATGAATAAATAATTTATATACTACCAATATAACGAGATCGGTTGGGAATCAAACGGAGATTAATACAAGCGCAATGTATGTCACCATTAACCAACATGGATCCATAAATGCTTAATTTGCATGTTACAATGCTGTCAATGCAAGTTCTAAATGATGAGTAAATAAAGAAATTACAGGTCCAGTAATAAATTGTGCAACAAAAAATTAAAAAGAAGGAAATTCGATCTGAGAACCACATTTGCCATGAGGAAAAACAGGGCATTCAATAAGATTAGCACCAGTGTTATCAACACAAAGGTAGACTTGGTAAAGCTGACTGTTCCCTGATGTATCAACGTTGCACTCAATAAAAGGTGTGTACCCTGCACCTTCTTTTATGGCATCCTTGATGCTCTCTAGGGTATAAGTTTCTCCATTAGGCTTAATCCCTGCACCCAATCAAAATCAAAATACGAAAACCACGAGTTAGTTATCCTATAGACTATATTCTCGACTTTCTAGATACGTAAGCAAGTGAATAATTGTAACAGAATAATGTGTCTTGTGTGTGACGATTAGGAATGTACCTGCACTAGTAAGTGATTGGAGTAGGTTAACTTGGTTTTTGAGATCAAGTGCAGTTTGGAAGTAAGCCTGTTGGTCGAGTACTGATTCGGAACAAGTCCCATGTTTCTCCCATTCGTGTGTCCAAAAGTTTATGCCGTCGTTGCTTGGGCAAGCTAATGTTGGCCATTCTGATTGCATTCTTTTCAATAGACTAGATATCTGTTTCAATGTTTAATCACATCAGTCATCAGTATTGTAATTAGAAAAACCAACACTTAATACGAATTCGGTGGAAATTAAATCGAAGAGTTTAAGATTAAATAACGACGACAATTTGATTAACAAATGACGATTAAAACACAAATTTTAATAAAAAAAGAAGTGATTGTAGGTCATTTAGACTAGACTTTCTACTCTACACGGGTCAAACTAAATAAAGGCCCACTCTAATAATAATGGGCCTAGTGGGCTCATTAATCAATATGTGGGCCATCAAATTTGCAAGCCCATGAAAGATTTTCGTACAACTATAAATGGAAACTAATTTGCATATCCGACCCGCATCCAGGCTGTATATTTATATTGTTATACTCATTTTATAAATTTTTCAGCTTGTCTTTGTTATAATATTTTTTTTTGTTATATTTGTTATAATATTATTAGTAACACTATTATTTTCCATAAATTAGCTTACCATTATAATCACCATAAATTATATTAATTTCCATAAATTAGCATCACCATAAATTATATTATTTTCCATAAATTAGCTAATAATTTCCATATTATGTAATTACTTAGTGTTATCCAATTAATGAATACCAAGTGTCCTCCTATAAAAGACTTGGTTTCAGGTTTTAATATATAATAACTAGTTTGCATGCCCGTGCCACGCCCGGGCTTGTCTATTTATAATGTTTATACTCGTTTTGTAAAAAAGACAGCATGTTTTATCGTTGTTCTAATTTTACAATGAAGGGTAGTAGGGTACTATAATCAACTTTTGTCCCCCGTCATATTTTATAATTATATATTTTTACTCACTCATCGTATTATCATATTTCCACTTTTATGTCACCCATTTTACAGTTTCAATCCCATTATCTCGTCACATGTTACATTATGTCATTCTACTATTATTCCGTCACCCGTTATATCACATCATATTCAAATTTATTACCATAAATTAGCCAACCACCATAATATTATCTCTTATATCTCATGTTATAACCTAAATTACCATATTTATTATTTCCATAAGTTAGCTAATATTAATACTATTTTTATGCTCTATCCAATTAATGTATGCTCTATCCAATTAATTTATTACCATAAATTAGCCAACCACCATAATACTATCTCTTATATCTCATGTTACAAACTAAATTACCATATTTATTATTTCCATAAATTAGCTAATATGATAATTTATTACCATATGTTAATCAAGAATTGTATTTTAAAACTATTTTTATGCTCTATCCAATTAATGTATGCCAAGTGTCAACCTAGGAAAGACTTGGTTTCAGGTTTTAATATATAGTATATTAGATAATATAGTATTAGATTAGATATAGCTTTGACATCAGTGATTTGTCTTTCATATACGGAAATATCTTTGTCATAAAATGACAATTTCATATCAGGAAAATATAAATCTTGGACAAAAAAAAAAATGGTGCACATATAGGATAAAAATGGAAAAGAAATCTTTGTTATAAATTCACGTGTTTAGTATCTCCACCGATATGATTGCGTGAATCGACTCATTTTAGCTAATTCCAAATTTCGTACACGAGAAATATATCGTTAATTTTATTAAGAAAAGTTACCTGAGTTTGATCAAAAGGGGTGTTAGAAT
This sequence comes from Spergularia marina, assembly GCA_963680865.1. Taxonomy (NCBI): domain Eukaryota; kingdom Viridiplantae; phylum Streptophyta; class Magnoliopsida; order Caryophyllales; family Caryophyllaceae; genus Spergularia; species Spergularia marina. The sequence goes on along the minus strand of OY804545.1, from coordinate 4,876,400 downwards.
CACAGTTGGAAGGGTAAGTTCCATCATTGTAATTCGGCCATAGACCATGAATCCCAAAATCTGCTGCTGGCTTCCCTGTAGTAGGATAACAGCAACTCTTCTGTGTATCACAGTATGAACCTGGCCACTGCATGCATATGCAACACCATATATAAGCATCCATATTCAGTCAAAGGTCGAAAGTTTATAGAATTTAAACCATGGGTTGGTTAAACTTTTCAATTCAAATAAAACCATAGGTTAAAATTATATACATATCATCATCTTATTGCATGCAGACATGCAGTAGATAGATAGATCATTTCACCTATATATATACCTGTTGAACAAAGTAGAAGAAATCAAAATCCTGCGCAAATGCTGATACTACAAACATCAATTGTACCACCAAACCTATGGAAAAACTCTTCATTTTTTTTTTCTCTCTCTAGGTTCTCTTGGTTTCTTTGGAATTGGTAATGATTTTAATGAAATGGGTATTATATGGCCCTTTTAATTATATAAGCAAAAATTTTATAATTTTTTGGAGTGCAAAATAAATTAATTTAGGAATATTATAATTTGCAAGAATATACGAATCTGGATATGATATCCATTTTACCTAAAAATGTGTTCATATTTAAGGACGGTGCATTGATGAATATGTCCACATTGAAAGTATGCAAAAGAGTGGAATTATTACATGATCTAGAGTGATAATTGGCGTGTATAAACTATAGTGTAACGTATAAGATTAAGGTAGTGTAACACCAATGATTGGAACCTTGGACGTTTCGTTTTCATCGTCGAACTATAAATGGACATATGTCAAGTCACCATGTCGGCAACATTAATCGTCTTCTCTAGGTTATAATTTGGTTCACTACTACTCGTGTGTAAACTCGGAACGTTAGTTGACTTCGTAGTATGTACACAAGTCTATTTCTATGGTCTTATAGACATTGACATCGATCTCTAGTCCTCGAGAGATCACTACGTCCAAGGAACAATGACGTTTTCAATAAGTGCTATCTATACCAGGCGATCAGTTTGTGTTTTGGATTTTGATTCTTGTGAATGAAGCACCCAATGTTTTATGTAATCTATTAATTGATTAAGTTGATTTTGATTCCATACCTCGAAAAAAAGCGCACAACGAACCTGATTAATTAGTGTATGGATCAACGGAGTATATATTATTACTGAAGTCACGTACAATGGAGGATGTTTGAACCTTTTACGCGTGTGATTAGCATCAACGAGCGAGGCTCTTATCTGTGTGTAAACTTGAATTGAAATCGGCGATTGTAGCAATTTCACCCCAAGGGTTTGATCAATTGTGCAATTGAACCCCTTACGTTTTAATTATTAGGGGCAATTTAGCCCCAGATGTTTGATAATTTATTCAATTAACCCTAATACTAAATTTCAACCTAATTATTGACATTTAAAAATAATTAAAACAACGTTCTTATCTAAATACATCCTAAAATTCATCCTTAATAAATTTTAATTACATGGAATCTCTACGAATACGTACAAAGCTTATTCGCTCTGTTTTCGAATGTTGTCTCCCCTCTCGTGTACCCCTATGCGGCTATGCCCCTCTTCATGTTTTTTCTTTCCTAAGACAACCAATCCTTATTATCTACCCATGATAAAATAAATAAATAAATAAATAAAAAAAAGTGAATTCAAAGTACCTAAATTTGAGCAACATAAAATTGATTTTCAAGGACGAAGAGGAAGCTCATGATAATCAAGTCTCATGATCAAGTACCTAAATTTGACCAACATAAAATTCCGTCTTCTTCTATTTTATCTTCTTTACTTGTGGTCTCGGAGTGATTGGGAAGAAATTTAGTATTTGGGATTATCTAGTTTGGAGAACAATACAAGTGACAAAGGCCGTAAGAAAGATCTAAAGAACATTAAGCTGATTTTTTTTTGAATCAGATTAAGTTGAACTCTTTTTAGTTAATTATTACATTTAACCACATGTGTTTGATTTTTTAGGGCTTAATATAATGTATTTAAGATTTATCTAGGATGTATTTTAGAATGTATTTAGTTAAATATGTTTTTAAATTATTTTTAAATGTCAATAATTGGGTTGAAATTTAGCATTAGGGTTAATTGCACAAATCATCAAACATATGAGGCTAAATTGCTCCCAATAAAACGTAAGGGGCTCAATTGCACAATTGAGCAAACCCTTGGGGTGCAATCGCTACAATCGCCAATTGAAATCTTCTTATGAATTATGATATTATGAATTATGATGAAAATATATCATACATATTGACTCGCGAAAAATAAATTGTATAAGCAATAATATAGCAAAGGAATAGAGATTTCATGATGCATGTGACCTTTACTTTGGATTATTTAATTATTCTTAGTTTGAAAGCCGATAACAAGTATGTAAAATAGAGTATATGTAAGATAAAACTAGTTTTGTGTGAGACGGTCTTACCACAAGTTATTGTAAGACCAACACACACAAATTAGAAATACAAAATATAATTAATTTATTTTCAGTGTGGTGGTCTCACGTGAGACGGTCTCATATGAGACTTGGGGTATTAACATTAACAATACGAGGAACATAGCGAAAACTAATACTCCGAGCCAGGACACAGTAAATTTGATTTGGTGCAAATAAGTAACCAAATGGCCAAATCAGAAGGCAGGGAATTTGATGTGGTCAGGATCACATTTGGAACGAGGAAAGAGAACGGGTGAGGGAGGACACTCGATGGGTTGCAAGCGTTTGTCAAGGCAAGACGCGAGCCAATAAAGCTGTGTGATATTGCCAGACTCATCAAAATTGCACTCTATGTGAGGAACCTGACCTATCCCATTTTTTACCGCTTGCTCAATACTCTTCCTGCTGTAACTTTTCTCGTTTGGCTCGATTCCTACACAATCAAAACCAGTAATACATAAAGCGGCATCACATATTAAAGGTCTAATGTTTAGTTAGACGTGCAATAATTAATAAGCGTTCGTTCAAGTTCTAACTTCTAAGTAAGAACTCGAATATATCCCATTAAGCTAAGGTTTCAGAATGAAAACTAACTTACCAACATGTTTAAGTGATTGGAGAAGATTAAGTTGAGTTTTCAAGTTAAGAACAGATTGGAAGAAAGTATGTTGATCATGAAAGATGGATTCACAGCATGTCCCGTGTTTTTCCCATTCATGTTTCCAAAGCCCTGTACCATTGTCGCTTGGGCACACCAAAGTTGGCCATTCTGCCCGCATTCTCCCTAATAAGTCCGACACCTGTCACAAGACGCGATAATACAAGATGATGGCCTCGAGATCTCAAGTTCGACTAGACACGTTTACCCATACTTGAAAAGTAGGAAGTGAAGCGTACCAGTGATTGATCATACGGTCGTGAATGGTCGCAAAAGGCTGGATAGGTTCCATTATTATAATAGGGCAAAAGCCCATGGATTGTAAAGTCCGCTTGTGGCTTCCCTGTGGGTGGAAAGCAGCAACCATTCTCTGTTCGGCAGTGCGATCCTGGCCACTGCAAAACCGATCCATAATTGTCAAAAAATCATTCCGTACAAATGTACAATAATCACACCATTTGACATTTATACGAGTTTTAATAACCTGTATGTAACTAATTTTTGCATTAGAGTATAAATCTAAAAAGGTATTATTAAGCTCCGCCAACTCGTCAAGGCAAGAACTTTTTTATATTGAAACAAAAATTTGCCCCATCCTAGTAGATGAACGAGTTTGCGTCCGTGTACGTACCTCTTGGATAAACAAGAAGTAATCAAAATTCTGAGCGAATGTTGAAAGTACTAGTAGAGTTTGTAGTGCCAAAATACTGGCTAAGATCAAGTACGAGTACTTGGAATTCATGATTCTCACTCTCGTTAACTTTTTATGTTTTACAATTTTACTACGTACTCCTTGGCATCTCTGATCAGTTGGACTTCTTATATATAGAGGAAATGTGATTTTGTTACTTGTTAGTGAAGCTAGCTAGCTAACTAATTCATCTCGAATCTACCTAATGGAATATATATGTGACCGTACTTGGTATATTTGTGCTAAAATTTCTACACCTGATTTACTGCCAAACAAGATTATGTCACTACCCTTTTTTGTGAATAAATTTCAATAAAAGAATGGATTACAGTGACATCGTGGGAAATTACGAATGTTGCGTATGGGATTTCAAGAGGTGAAAATACTTGATGTTTAATGTATAGACACTTCCGGTAGTCTAATGTGACAAGAATCCGTTATTCCTAGCTCATGGTTTCCTTTTTTTTTTTTTTTGGACAAACATCTACTCCTTCCATTTCATTCAATCGTTTATGTTCGACTTAGGTTCCTCTCACAAAACCCAGTCCAACGTAAACAATTGAATGATCCACAGAACTACTCGTATAAAGGAGCGTTGATCATCGATCCAAGAGCAAGCCATAACAACAACATTACCCCGAATGCCTTTATTAAAGACTCCCGCATATGGAGAAGTAAGGAGAAGTTGAATATACGTACTAGTTATTAATTGCTTAACAATGACCCGTAATAAAGATTTCATCAAAAATTTCACCGACTCATTACTACTCCCTCCATTTTATTAGGTTATTTACATTTAGTTTGAATATGTGAGAGAAATTCAAACAAAATGCAAATAATCTAATGAAATGGAGAGAGTACTTCATAATATAATCCGTGATAAGAGCAGAGCAATCTGAATAACAACCCGCAATCTATTGGGTACGAGTTTGGCGTGGACAGATGACCTGGCTTGGTACATTGCCTTTTGGGCCCCAGACGATATCGGTCCAATTACTCAAGTAAAGTGAGCTAGAAGTAATTGAATAGGAACAAGAAAACGGTGTCGTATAAGGGGGAGAATCACAGTGAGGCTCACGCCTCCTGGATCATCATAATAATAACAAACATGAAAGAGAGAGGAGAGAGGAGAGAGAAAGAGGTAAGTGTTAAATTTTCACCTCGTGAGCAGCGCTACATCATGAATGAATGTGAGAGATTCTCACTACGACCATAATAAGTTAATAACAAAACGTTGAATTTGGGTTTAGCTTCAGATTTACAAGTACTACTTTCCATCATTTTTCTTCTCCTTTATTAAAAATGGAAGTAGTGAGTGAGAGAAGAGTGAAAGAGAAGGAACATATTAATTACTAAAAATCTTAAAAACAACTGAGATGCGCTCTGCTTTCTCACTACCCCCGGATTTTTTCAAACATCAACATCATCAACAACAATGCCCGACGATTCTTCTCTTTCTGTCTCCTCCTCCAAGGTTTTGATCTCTTTTTTCCCTTTCCTTCTTTTATATTTTTCGGCTTTTGCGATTGTGAGACCGTCTTATACAAGACTTTGTCGTATTGGTTTTCTGGGTTTGTTATTAATCTTTGTCAACATAGCATTTATGCATGTCTATATCTTTCTCCGATCCTATGAATCTGACCCTTCTATCTATATCAGCTTTGGATTTAATTAATTAATTAATCTGTTTCATTAATTACTATATATTAAGTAATTAATCATCTATTAGAACAAGATTAATGTCCTATTGTTGTTGATCATGATGTTGTTGCTCTATTTTTTTTTATCAAAGTTATGATCTTTTTGGGTTTTTCTTATCAAAGTTGTATTCTTTTTGTGTTTTCCCCAAAACCCTTTTCAAATCTTCATTGTCTTGATATAAGTATAGGATGAATTATGACAATTTTAGATGACGATTCATGTTAGCCGAACCCGAATCATTTCGAGATAAATGGTGGTTGAATGGTGTATAAATCTATTTATGTATGTATCAGTGTTGTAATGCCTGGGTAGCTCTTGTCTCTCAGTCGCAGGACATAGTGGTGGTGCCGAAAAAGTCGCCGCTCCTCCTCAGGCTGGTCCTCTTAGTGTTTGCAGTCCTATGTGGTCTTCTTGTTTGTTTTGTGTGCCTCAACCAGTTTAACTCGGCCGCCACTGCCACTGCTGCCGCCTTCCTGAATGTCCAAGTCAGCGATACCCCGTGTACTAAACCTGTTCTGGAACCATGGGAGGTTCCTTATGTGCATTTTCCTAAACCTGTTACTTATGCTAGGTTTGTGCTCTTACTTTGTTTGGGACTCGTTTGTGTCGTGGTTGTTGGTTACCTGCCTTTCAGCGATGTTTTCTTGTCCCGTGTCTTGTCAGGGCTGAATGTGCTTGCCACCCTGTCCGATACTTTGTCATCTTGTCCACGCAGAGATCTGGTAGTGGTTGGTTTGAGACTTTGCTGAATAGTCACATGAATGTTAGTTCCAATGGCGAGATTTTCTCTGTCAAGCCTCGAAGGGCTAATGCTTCCACTATTATTGAGACTCTTGACAAGGTTTACAATCTCGATATGTTCACCAGTGCTTCCAAGAATGAATGTACGGCTGCTGTTGGCTTGAAATGGATGCTCAATCAAGTGAGTCCTTTTCATGTTCTCTTTTCTTTACTCTTTAAATTGTGCCCTTAATATATCATCCTTTATTTTGTTCTGTTAAAGTTTTCTTTTTATACAATCATTCACTTGCCATTGAAAGTTATTGTCCTGCCCTGCTTCATGAATTAGAATCTTCGTTTTGAGTGAAATGCTTAACTCAATGGTTGTGGTCGGATCATCATTGTTGCCTAAGTAGCCAGCATGGAAACTTAGAATTTACTTTAAAGTTGAGTGAGACTGGGAACTTGATGTGTTCTGTGTCAGGTTGTTCCTTCTCTTCTCCCTAGTTGTTAACATGGGATGAGAATCACCGATCACGATCTTCGAATTTGGAATTTTGGAAGTACACCACATATAAAGCAGCTTAACTTGTTATACACTGAACATTAGATGGTCTTACTGGCTCTCAGCCTCTCAAGAGGATCTTGTCTTTCTCTTGCAATTCAATGAACTTTCTCTAATTGCTGTTTTTCATTTTGTATAAGGTCCTAACAGTAACTCTTAGATAATAAGAGTAGTAATTGGCTCGGAGAAATCTCAGCCCTCGTTTTAGTTGAGGAAAGGTTCCAATTACCCTTTTTTGTTTCTCATTTCTTGTTTAGAAGTCAAAAGGTCTCTATGTTTTCGCGTCTGCTATAGAGGACTATAGGCTATAGTAGGCTGGTATATGTTTCACTGATCTTGGTGTGTTGCAACTTCAGCTGTCGTGGTTGGCCATTGTCATCTACTTCTTGCATGAGAAAGAAACAAAACTAGAACGAAAATATGTTCACTGGTTACCTTTTACAGCTGCTTGTAATCATAGGAAGTGGTTGCTTTATTCTACAAGACACAAATTGAAGCTAGTAGGTTAACATGCACATCCATAATTTGCTGTTTCGGGGAAATTACATCTTGATCCTTATCAAACTGTGATACATATCAGAATTCTAGATTTCAAGCTGATCTTGTTTTTGAAAGGATGACATTTTGTTTGATAATATACAAACTTCAAGCGTGGGGTGCGTCTTCCTTATTTCCTCAAGACTTGATGGAGAGTTCAGATTTGCTACTTAATGGATTAATGATACTCTGACACTTCAATTATCTGCCGTGTCGCATGTCGGGAGACGACACGCGTCCGACACGACACCTAGACACGTCATTTTAGGCAGAAAAAATCAAGTTTTTTTCCGTAAAGTAGCCGTATCAGACACTCCGACACGTATCCACCTCCGGCACTTCCAGCCGTGTCTGAGTAACATGGGGTCTTATTGTGATGTAGGAGTCGAACTATGTTTCGACGTTATTTCGAGTTCGGGACATTTGAAAATGGTCTCTTTTGTGCTTCCAACTTAAGGGAAGGTCAGACTGTGTACCTCCAAAACCCCTGCTTTGCCGCAGGCGGGAATCAGGAGCCTTTGTGGCGGGGTACTGTTGTATATCGTTGCCCATGGTATGATATAGCTGAATGGAGGAAGATTTTTCTGGATTTTTGCTCTAATGACTTGCAAGAACTTTACAATCATCGTAATCTTGCTCTTTGTCGTATTGGCTCATTTGTGACATGCTTATCGGGATGTCAGCATCCTGAGTACATTATAATTTTATGAGTTTATGTTCTATGGAGCAATTTAATCTAGACCACAGCATTTGTATTAGGCTTCTCTTGTCTCCTATATCATATGAATCATCTTTTTGTTTCCTTTTTAATCAAACATAAACTGGTAAAGAAAAAAAAACAACTATTGATTTTATGCCTTATCTGGATATCTTCTTCCTATGTTTTCTAAGGAGGGGTAGTGCTGTGTACGTCCGAGTATCCGTTCGCTGTACCTTGCCATAGGCGGGTGCCATTCTGGGACTAGAGTTATATTTGAGTTTTGTGCCTTCCCTTCCAAGGTTTGTGTCGGTTCTAACAGTAAACGAGGCAAATTATGAAATACATCCCTTATGAGTTGGTGCTGTCACTTATGGCTTGATCTTCGCCTTCGGCTTATGGAGATATGTTGGTGTAGGGCTTAATGCAGCATCATGAAGAAATACTGGACTATTTTACTTCTAAAGGGGTTTCGGTGATTTTCCTCTTCAGAAGAAATTTGTTACGTCGCATGATATCAATACTTGCAAACACATTCGACCGTGATTTTAAGTTGTTAAATGGCACACATAAATCTCATGTCCATTCTCCTCATGAGGTATGTAATTTCTTTTTTGAGGGGCAACTAGTTTTATAGGCAGCCATAGGCATCCTTTTGCTGAATGAGTAATTTCTTTTTTTGGGTGATGGTCGAGCACTTATTAGATTCTATGGTGTCTATTTCAGGCTGAAATACTTGCAAGTTATAAACCTGTTGTAAATGCCACAACTTTGATACCAGAACTAAAACAAGTCCAAAACACAGCAGCCAAAGCTTTAGGATACTTCAATAGTACAAGGCACATAATGCTTTACTACGAGGATGTATTGCAGAACCGCACGGTATGTCTCCTACTCTGGTACACAGTATGTACGGGTTTGGTTCTACTTTGGTACACGTAGTATGTACTGGTGATCGTCCTATATTGTCTTCTGTGAAACCTTACATATGATAATCTCTTGTTATTACCTGTTGCAGAAATTATTAGATGTTCAAGATTTCCTGAGGGTCCCAAGAATGAACCTAACTAGCAGACAAGTGAAGATACACAAAGGATCTTTGTCTGAACAAGTAGCGAATTGGAATGATATTCAAAGGACTCTCAATGGGACCAAGTTTGAAAGTTTTCTTAATGGTGATTATAGATTATAGAACCAGTGCATCTACAAGTGTATATAGCGCTTCTGTTTTTTTGGGTCGCTCATAATTCGATGCACCCTCGGTTCTCTGGGTGGGTGATCATTCTCACCCCTGGGCAAATTTTGGTAGCTGACTTTTGCGCTTGTTGGATCTTGGGGAGGTCTTTTTGCTTTTTCGTTTTTTCCGGTGATTAGAGTTATTCATTCTTTCCTACCATACAAGGTGTGTTTTCTCCTTGGCTTGAGCTTAGAAAGCAGTAGTGATAGCTTAGGATGGTGGTAGCAAGCAGTGTAATGAAAGCAATTTCAATTCTAATGTTGGCTTAGAGCTTTCAAAGTGGATTACTCCATATTTATCAGAAAGGTTGATGTTCATTCTCTAGATTTAGAGTTCAAATGATGAGTTTTGCATCACAAGGAGTATGTTTTATTTATCTCTGAAAAGGTAAGTGGGACTCTCGGGTTGGGCTTCCTAATGCCACAGATCAAACCCGAACCCATGGGAGAGTTGGGAGGTATGAGGATTACTCCTCCGGTCCTCCCACAGAAACGAGAATCGGACACTCGTCTCCAAGGTGGAAGGACGAAGCATTCACCACTATGCTACGGGGGGATCCTTATTCCTCACCCATTTATGTATGCTGCTTCCGCATTTGAGAATTGAGATATGAGCACATTCGTTATTTCAAACCATCTTCTTCATCAATTATATCTTCCGTTTTTGTTATATAAAACTTTACGGAAAAATAACTCTCGACAAAACCAAACATTTTCCTACAATGGAATTTGTTGATAAATTAACTCATAGCTCTTTCCATCCACAAAAAATCCGAGTATAGTACGAGTAATATTTAACATATCAATTCGATAATGAAACACAAATAAATGTTTCTAAAAAACGCACAAATTCAAAATTATAAAATAATTTAATAGAAGGAAAGTTTAATTGCAAATCTTGGTAAATTATACAATTTTCTCCGGTCTATCCCACATCGGAGATCCCTAAAAAAGCAGATCGGAAAAACCAGGAGTAGTAAGAGAGAGAGAGAGAGAGAGAGAGAGAGAGAGAGAGAGGGGAAAATCAGGCGCAATTAAAGGCTCAATTTTTAATTCTCTCTCTTCTCACAAACCCTAATTTTTTCCCCAAATTTCGTTCCTCCTTTTCAAATTTGATCCTAAATAAATGTGCATCCAGATTCTCTCTCCTCTTTGATGCGTCGCCCAAATGCTCCTTCTCCCAAACCCGAACCCGAATCAAGCTCCGACGACCCGGATCATCATCCCAAAATGCAACCCCTTTCAATCAAATCCCTCCAATTTTCCAAACAAACCCCTAATTCACGCTTCTCCAAAACCCTAAAACCCACCTCAAGATCCAATCTTTTACCCTTTTTATTATTCTCCGTATCTTTCACTATAATATTATACCTCTTTTTTGTATTTTCCCGCCAAATTTTCGGCGGAGCGCGGGAAAGGTTAGCGGTGATCATCGACGCGGGGAGCACAGGCACGCGGGCGCACGTGTTTAGGTATGGGGTTGGAAATGGAGGTGTGCCCAGGTTTGATTTTGGGGAGAATGGGCATTGGTCAATGCGGGTCAATCCCGGGTTGTCGGCTTTCGAGGGTGATCCGGTACGGGCGGGCGGGTCGTTGGTGGAGCTTATCGAGTTTGCGAAAGCGAAAGTGGGGAAGGAAGCTTGGGGTGTGACTGAGGTTAGGTTGATGGCTACTGCTGGGTTGAGGTTGCTTGATGAGGAAGCCAGGGAATTGATCTTGGAGGATTGTAGGAGAGTGCTTCGGGTTTCCGGGTTTAAGTTTCGTGATAATTGGGCTGAGGTTATCACAGGTATATGATCGTTTAGTCGAATTTCGAGTTATAATTTAATATGATGTTGTATGATTGTGATGTATGTTGTAAGTTAGTATAATGTGGTCTGATTATGATCTTGTATTTGCAATGCTGATAGATATATATTTCAATTGAGTATCAGTCGGAAAGATCGATTTATGCTCTCGTATTAGAAGGGGTTTGAATGTGTTTATTGAGGATTACAACTTAGAAGTCAGCTTTGTGAATTCGAAACAGTTTAAGTGAGCTCAGATTAGTTCAGTTTAGCAAAATTGAGCGGGAATGAACGGACTGAAACATATTTTTTAGGGATCGATGTAGCTTGAGAAAAGGCCCTGAGGTCGGTGTTGATGGAGTTGTGAGCTAATTAGTATGTTTACGTTGACACATTTTCGTTTATATGCGATACAATGAGGGATTGAGGGTCATGGGTGCTTCCCTTGATAGTAGGAAGGGTCTAACTGCTTTACCTATACCCCTTACCTTTTGAAAAGAAAAAATTACGAGGGTCATATATGTAGAGGAAGAACAGTAAAAGTGTTATCTTTCCCTCGGCCACACACCCTTAGAGGAGGAGATTGAATGACAAGATGTGAGATTTTTTGTTAAGAGGATAATAATTCTAAATAGGTTGGAGTACCCCTTTCCAAGTCTGTTACTTTCACAATAGGACTTCTTTGCGTGGGCTTTTCCTGCTGTAACTTGTCGTATGCAAATGTCGATCCATAAGAAGTTCATTTTCTGTCAATCGCATTTGAATAGGCTCACTGATGTGTAGGTGCTTTCTGGTAATGCCTTGGCATATCTGTGTTTTTCTTTGTTTAATAAAATAAAAAATGTCTATGTTACTGCATGTTAGCTCCTTATCTACTCCATTTGTGATGGCTCCAGGTGCTGATGAAGGTTTATATGCTTGGGTGGTGGCCAATTTTGCACTTGGCACACTTGGAAGCGACCCTCAACAAACAACTGGAATTATTGAGCTTGGTGGGGCCTCTGCTCAGGTTAGTTGTTGGTGTTTCTCTCAATTCTGTGAGTTGATGACGCGAATACGTGGAAGCCTTAGTTGTCGATCGGACTCCACTTGGTGGAATTGATAATGTAGCTGCGGAAATAGAACTCTTTTTGTATATTTCTTGTGTTTATGTGTTTGGGAAATAAAGAAAGCAGTTTTAGAAACATATGATGAACAAGCTAGACTACCTCGCCTAGTTTTTTCCCTTTCTTCTTCCTTTAACCCTGCCTTTCTTGTGTAATAGAATTGTGTTGGAATTTAGAGAGAGATGTAGTTAAGGCCCTGAGGATTGCAGATTCTAGAAACGTGAAGTGAGTGTTAAATGGAAGCTTAGGGATACTAAGGGTCTAAATCGATGACTGTTTATGAGACGTCGGGGCCTAAAATCTCACATTTGTTCTTTCCAATTTTGGCATATATATCTTACCTTTCGTATGCACTAGGTGCCTAGGATTTAAAATTCGGCATAAAATAGTACCAAGTAATGAATTAAAATCAGCCCAATGAGCTATTCGAATCTGAGTTTCCTAAGTCTGGGCTTGGCTCAGACTTCTTGAATAATCGACTAGATTTCGACGGCTGTTTAGCTGGCTGTGTCATTTACAGCCTTACCCATGGCCAGGCTCGAAGCCTGTTTGCACCAAGATTGACCTTGTGCCTGCATTTGAACCTAAAGTTTATATTGGAAAAATAGAAGATAATAATAGCTACTTGACTACTTCCTGATGTGATCAATGTTTGGTCAATAATCCTCACCTTGCAAAATCGTCAGAACATTGTTATGAGATCCGCTTCTTCAGCTCAGTTACTTAGTTCGTTCTTTGGATTAGTTATGGCTTCCTCTATTAGGACAAACATTTAAGTTTTGGTGTGAAAACTCTTACCTTTAGGTTCTTGATATGCCAATGAGATGAAATGTTAATTTATCACTTGCAGGTAACCTTTGTTTCAAGTGAGCCATTGCCCTCCGAGTTCTCCCGCACCCTCAAATATGGAAATTCAACTTACAATCTCTATAGCAATAGTTTGCTTCACTTTGGTCAGGTAGCTTTCTTTGTATATACATACTTCTTTAATTCTGCATTATTATTAAGAAACTTTCTGAAAGTATACCAGAAGGGGCCACTGATGTTGATCTTTGAAGCAGATTTTACTTTTAAAATCATGCATTGATGCAGTCGGAACTCATGAGTTGCAATGCATCATGTGTATGTAATTATTCTCTGGAATATTACCGTTTCGTGTAACTTGTTCTTGTGGCTTACCTTGGCTAAATGAGGCTTGTTTTTTCATTGGTACTGTATTCGGTTTTTGTGCTAGTATGTAGTATCTTTTCATTGTGTATGTTAAACTTGTGAAGCAAGATTTGTGTATTAGAGACCACCAAGCATTTATTGGCTTTACTTGAGAGTTGTCCTATTATCATTGTTTTCAAGTTGGTGATGCCTTTCACATGAAAAGCGAAAATTTCTTTTGCCTGCGCATTCTTTTTTTAAAGTTGTGCCACAAATAGTCCAGATTTGAAATTTCGTGAATCCTTCTTTATATTAATCATAGTCTCACTGCATCACTGATACCTTTTTATCCGATAAAATTGACAAATCTGTCTGCTATTGCTTGTGGCTTTCATCGAGTATCTATGCCAAGTTTATATCAGTTGCCAACTCTTGTTTTGTGTACATATGTTTTAGGAATGTATATTTTTTACTTTCGGATCAATGATGGACCTAGGAACAGCTAACAGTGACGTGACTTCTTGGCTGTCTCTCACAATTTTTTTCTGCTGCAGAATGTGGCTTTTGATTCTCTCAAGGGCTTGCTTGCTTCAAACGGCGCTAAATTGTGTAAGTGATTTTTACTCAAGTTGTAATTTCTAATTGAGATTTGTTCAGCCGTTTAATACAATTATGATTTTTTCGAGTTGGCTATTAGTTTTTCTGATATGAATCAAAACTGAATCAACTTGTTGCTTTATATTGCTCACCTTATCATAATTGACTGATGACTAACTAAACCTTTTGTCTTACGGTCAAATACTCCGTAGTTGATTTGTAGCTTCATCTTTATTCTACACGTATTTCCTCGAATAATATAGGACATGATCTGTAATTCTGTATGCCTACTGCGTTCTTATCCTTTGGGTTTTTGGCTTCTATGAATTATGCAGCTGATGCTGTGAACACGTATTTAGGGGGTTTGCCTTTCTTTTCCCGAGTGTGTTGTCCTTTTTTTCAAGATGCTAATGTAAATGCTACGGCTGACGTTTTTTCTCCCCTCTCTTTGAACAGCTAAGAAATCTATCAAGGAATTGACTGTTGACCCCTGTACCCCCAAGGGATATGCTCAGAACACCAACTTACTTAACTTAGCTTCTGATTCTTTGGCCTATAAATATTCATCTGCTTTTCATGCTACCGGTAACTTCTCCGAGTGCAGAGCTGCTGCCTTGACACTGTTACAAAGAGGCAAAGGTAATAACTTCTTTCCATATATCTCCTCTTTCTTTAGCTGGAGAATTTGCCTAAACTGAGTTAAATTCATTCCAGAGGGTTGCATGTATCATCACTGCAGTTTGGGAGCTACATTTATGCCTAAGCTGAAAGGAAGATTCTTGGCAACTGAAAATTTTTACCACACCTCACAGGTTTGTTTTTTGTCCACAATGGGTAGATGACTGTCGTCATGACAGATTTGCACCATGAAACTACCACTTACTGTATTATCATACTTTTTCAGTTTTTTGGCCTGACTCCGAAGTCACTTCTCTCTGATCTGATGATGGCGGGTCAACAATTTTGTGAAGATGATTGGACAAATATTAGAAAGAAACACTCATCGCATGAAGAGGAAGATCTCTTAAATTACTGCTTTTCATCAGCTTATATTGTGGCGCTTCTACATGATAGCCTTGGCATTGCCCTGGATGATGGAAGGTAACTTTGCTTCTGGCTGGTTATTTCAATTATTTGTGAACCTATATTGCTATTGTAGTAGGTAGATTTCCCTACCTCGCACCCAAGTCCCTTTGTGTGGTAAAAACTTCTGTGTTGAAAGTTAATGTTTTTTTATTTTTTATTCTGAGTTTCAAGCATATCCTTGGAAAGTGTTTTTGCATGAACCGCGATATTGTATAGGGGTCGGGCTCTTGTAGTTTGTAATTGCATTCTCCATTCCTAACTATGGGAACTTCTTGTATAGGATTGGATGCACCAACCAGGTGGAGAACATCCCTCTTGATTGGGCATTGGGTGCTTTCATTCTACAAACAACAGACGCCGCTGCTGCAGAAAATCGTAGATGGGTTCCCTTGTTATTTGGTGATGACTATGCTAAACTTTATTTGCTTGTCGGTGCTGCTGTTTTGTTGTTCTGTGTGGGATGTTATATCTCTCATTGGAGGAAACCATACTTCAAAACCATATATGACCTTGAGAAAGGACGGTACATTGTGACTCGAATTAGGAGATGATGTTCATAGTCTTGCTTTCAAAGATTCAAACCTTGCGGTGTCTACTGCAGAACAGGGTGAAGGAGCCGTGTGCTCAAGTGCGTCATTCAATTCCTATGCATGTTGCAGCCGTGCAGGGGCTCTACAGGACATCGATTGTGTTCCATGGAGGTATATTTACAGCTTTGATGGTGCAGATGATCGACCCAAGTCAAATCTGAAGGAATTTTCCACACTCCCTCATAGTCCTGTCTATACATTATTAGTTCTCGGTGTAAATTTAGTGAGAGCTGAGTTCCCGGCATGCAGAAATGGCATACAGAAGTCTAGTTTATACAAAAATTGTGTAATTCGGCTGGTCCTAGGACATCACATGGTAAGTCATATAGTACTAGAGATTGTGAGACATTGTCCTACTGGTATCCCATTGTGTATCTTGTTTATTCTTGAAAGATCTATAAATTATAATACACGCATTAATTCTTCTTCTAAAGTGTATTTAGCAAGTCTCATTGTTCCTTATATTCATGGAGTACATGCCATTTCCAGAAGTGGACAGGTCTTGGCGATTCCTACTATGCTCACAGTCACACCAAAACAAAACTGTTATCCGTAGCTTGTTATCCGTGTTTTGTCTAGTTCAGAAACAAATGCAATCCAAATCGAAAATTGATTAATCCCGAACCTTCAAACGAAACACTGTTTTGGACACGGACAGTAGTAAACCTTAGTACCACCGTACTCATAATTTGTTTACACTCTTTCCATTTTCTTTGATTCAATTACATTTCGAATGAAGTGAGTGAATTTCAAACCGAACATAAAAAAAAAAAAAAACCTAACCAATGGAGTAGTTTCAATTCTGGAAAATCCCACTATAATTTCTCTAGTAAATAGGTTTGGATAAAAACTTTCAAATCATTGTATCACCCTATAACGCCTCATCAAGTCCGCTAATTCGCTAAAAGTAAATAATTCCGAGATATATTCATGAAACTAACATTATCATTGTGTTAGAGCCACATATATGTAATATGTTGCACCCCACTTCTTCAATCATTCAATTCATCTTCATCTGATCTTTATCAAAATCTCATCTCCTTCAAAAGCAGAACAAATCGAAGAAGACCATAAGAAAACCATCATATATTTATATCAAAATGTCTAGCAATGATTTCACTATGGTGTACCCAGCTTCGGATACACCCAACCACACCATAACTCTTCCATCCCTAGACACTATTTTACGCTTACCTTATTCCCACACTCCTCTTCTTTACGTCTATACTAATAAAAATGTGAATAATCACTCCAAATTATTTGACGCAAATGTCTTAAAATCGTCTCTAAGCAAAGTTTTAGTACCCTTTTATCCACTGGCAGGAAGGTTACGCTGTAACGCGAAAAATAACCATCTTGAAATCGTGTGCAATAATATGGGGGTGTTATACGTCGAGGCCAAGACAACACAAGTAGTAGATGATTTCGGAGATTTTACACCTAGTCACGCGCTTCGAGACGTGGCATTTCCGGCTGCGTTGGATTACTCTAAGGGTTTGTCGTCGTTCCCAATAGTTATGGTGCAAGTCACGCGGTTTAGATGTGGTGGTGTAACGCTTGGGCTTATGTTGCACCATAGTGTCCAAGATGGGTTTTCCACGGCTCATTTTGTTAACTCGTGGTCAAGGTTGGTTCGAGGGTTTGAGCTTGATGTCTTGCCGGTTCATGATCGGGTTAGGTGGGTCGGTCCACGTCAGCCGCCACTGGTCAAGTTTCGGCATTTAGAGTATGAGCCACCTTTGTCCACTCTGGGGTACTCAGGTAATATTACATTTTCTCTTTATTGTTATCTTTTGTTTAGGGCAACCATATGTTCAGGGCATAAAACACGCCAACATCTCTCAGGCGCTTGTGTCGCATGCATGCATGTGGTGCACGTTCCTGAGAGATGTTGTCGTGGTCGTGGGGCAGTTGTTTTGTATTGTGGCATTATCATTTCTCTTTCTAAAATTATACGTGCGTTTATAAGCTAGAACGAGCGGTGATAATGTTTAGAAGGAAGTATATAGTGCTTTAATTGGTCACGCACCTATAGGGAGTCACTCATAAAGTCATAAGTTTGTCGGTCAACCAATTCGGATAGTACCTAAGGTATAATGTATGTTATAATGGTTGTATACAAATTAACATGTTTCAAACACGTAATGATCTACTAGTCTACAACAGCACGGTATGTAGTGTGTCGGTGACATTAAAGAGAATGAGACATTTACTACATTCTGGTTTCAATCTATTAAACATTCTAATGGCCATGATATATGCCCAAAATCACCAGGAAACTACAAATCAAGCAAGAATACAACCACGACATGCAAGCTATTCAAGTTTTCCAAAGAACAAGTAACCATTTTGAAGCAAAACGCAGTGTCCCAACAAGTGAAACACAAACTAAGTACGTACTCAGTAGTAGCCGCACATGTATGGCGGTGCGTGTGCAAGGCACGCGAGCTACCGTACGATCAAGAGGTTCGACTCTATATACCGACACATGGACGGCCGAGATTGACGGACCCAACTCTTCCGCAAGGGTATTTTGGGAATGTCCTATTTCGTGGTGTGTGCATAGCAAAAGCAGGTGATGTCACAAGGAAGCCACTATGGTACGCCGCAAGTAACGTTCAAGGGGCAGTAACAAGGATGGATAATGAGTACTTAAGATCCGCAATTGATTATTTAGCGTTAAACCCCGGATTAACTTCGCTTAATCCGAGTTTAACTTGGATTCAACAAGAAAGTAGTCCTAATCTTTCAATTAATTCTTGGATGGGCATACCATTTAGTGAAGCGAATTTCGGGTCGGGTGGACCGTCGTGGGTACGTCTAGGTGGAGTTGGATTTGAAGGCCAAACCCTTATCATGCCAAGTACAAATGGAGATGGTAGCTTAATAGTGTCTATTAACCTCTCTACTGCCCACATGAGACTCTTCAAGAATTGCATTTATGATTTTGTCAAAATGCATGCATCTCTTTAACAAATGTAATTGAGAAACTCCGACGATTTGTGTAATCAAACTCGATTTGAATTAAGAGTTGATCGAGTAATAAAAATTTACGATAAATTCACAAATTGTTTCGAAACTCCTACCAAATTCTTGTGACTTATTTTTTATAATTTATTATATTATAATAATAAATAATCAAATCAGAAATCACAATCATTTAAATTTCACATAATTTGGTGATTTATATTTATATAATAGTTTGTTCATACGATGAATAATTGAATAGTGAGTACGGATTTTGGTAAGCGAATATAGAGGTAATAAAAACCAGGCCCCAAAAAGATCATGACTTTAACAATATGATATCTTATTTATTTTCTTCCAATTATTTCCAATATAACCTGCCTAAATTAGTATAATTCTCCTACTATAAAAGCCTATTGTATTATGTGTTTCACCTGTGAAGTTTAACAAGGTCAAAAATCGCATCCGAAATGACCAAATTAGGGAGTACGTCTTTCATATTATTAATCCTAATAGTATTGTCTCTTTCCCAAGGTAGGTCAAATGACTTCAGAGTTTTTTTTTTTTTTTTTTTTTTTTTGAACCTTTTTATTGTAATTATTTCTTGCCGGCTAACCATTTTTTCCGACTATTTGACATGTTATCGAATGCAAGTCAAGTATAGTTAAATGTTTCCTCGTAGAATTGTAGAGAGGTTTAATAGTTTTTTTTTTATGTAATTATATGTATTCAGCGAGGTTGAGGTTAATGTTTCTAATTTTGTTTTTTTTTTTTTCATTCATATGGAACAGATGGGGCAAAGATGAGAGTTGAAGCACAAAAGTATAGTTGTGGCGCAAATTTCCTGTTGCATACCATATGCAATGAGGGAGCTTGCGACACAAAATGCAAAAGTGAACTTAAAGCCATGAGTGGTTATTGTTCTCCCAGTAATCCTAACCCCACAGATAATAACTATTGCGTATGTGTTTGTTAAGAGGTTCACATTCATTTCACGTACAATTCAATACGGATAATTCTTAAGCGCCTAAATCTCAATCAAGGCTCTGCCATTAGTCGATCGGATGGTGATAAACCCCAAATTTCCTATTATTTTCACCTTAATTAATTAGTTATTATGTAGTATTATTGCAATAACCCATTTCCACTTCCTTGAGATTTGCGAGATCTACGTGGAGGATTTGATTCAATAATTTTGTCATGGTGTCGAGATGGATGCCGAATTCTTTTCTACTGGCTAGGTGATCTGCTCATCCTTTTGACAAAATTCAAGAGATCGGGACAAGCTATTTCAAGAAGTAGCATTATTATAGAGCGCATTTGGACCACGCGATTATTTAATATCATAAGTTTTGGAGTTTTGTGTTTTATTTGATGTTAGGCTTGTATTTTGATAATTTTGGCACTCATTAAGTCATTATAGATGATATATGACGAATCATTATGAATGAATTTCTCTTCCTTCGAACAAAGTAAAAAATAAGTTCACATATTCTAATCTAACATTAGAGTTCAGAAAACACAAATAATAGTTTAAATTGAATAAACATGCCCCCTAGGAGCTTTCGTTTACCAGCACCATAGTCGCGACCCACCACCCCCAAATCACGAAGCGGGCTCATCGGGAGATTATTGCGGTTGAAGTTTAGGTTTTGGGTGAGAGGTGGGGGTGGAGAGAGCACAATCCCGTCTGAGAGCACAACTGATGATCTTCTCCCTCTAAACCACAAGTGGCCAAATCAATACCGCAACAATAATTAAAAGGAAAAATTTCTAAATCCTACCTTTTATATACCAAATCTTCTAAATTCCTACCTTATTTTTCAAAATTTTCTAACTCCTACCTTATAAAACACTTTCTTATCATTATCCTACCAAACTCCTACTCCGGCAGCTTTGACTCGGTTTTCCGGCATTGACCTTTCTCTTATTCCATTTCCCCTCCAATTTGGGGCGATTCCCTTGCAATTCATTCGATTTTTTCCGTTTTTCCTCCAATTTCTCCCCTCATTTTCATCTTCTCTCTCCTATCTCCCACATTATATCACATTGCACTCCCTTTAGTATTACCGATAATGACGGATTGGGATCAATTAGTACTACCTATCAAGTATCAAAACACAACTACTCTAAAAGGGTATGTTAAGGCTTTTTTTTACTTTCAATTTCACGTTGATTGTATTTAGTTTGTCAATTTAGAATCAATGGTATTGTAATTAAATCCGAAGTGTCGTGCGAAATGCAGCAAGTATGGAACAATTGCACTTCATTCCTTTAGTTGAAGGGGAGTATGAGCATATTGTGCACTCTAACATTGCAAAATGAAGCATAGGAGAGAGAAGATGAAAATGAGGGGAGAAATTGGAGGGAAAACGGAAAAAATCGAATGAATTGCAAGGGAATCGCCCCAAATTGGAGGGGAAATGAAATCAGAGAAATGTCAATGCCGGAAAACCGAGTCAAAGCCGCCGTAGTAGGAGTTTGGTAGGAGAATGATAAAAAAAGTGTTTTATAAGGTAGGAGTTAGAAAATTTTGAAAAATAAGGTAGGAATTTGGAAGATTTGGTATATAAAAGGTAGGATTTGGAAATTTTTCCTAATTAAAACTTAACATTATTCACTAATATCCCATTCGATATTAAAAATCCAAAAAGTTGGTGACCATCGATAATCGAAATCCAACTCTAGACACAACCACAACCACCACCACCACATATGTGAGGTGTGACTTAGGGAGTGTGACATGCGCTCGACATACTTTGGTAGTTGCCTAGTTGGTATCGTTAGCTACATCGCAATTTAATGTGGTCGATCTCATGTCAAGTAACTCCTACTAGTTGGGAGTAGAGATTAGTTTCGATAAAATAGGGAAACAGAACATAAACGGGTGTGTTTCACTTAGATCTTTTTCACTTTGCGTTTATTATTTCTGTGTCGTCAACAATACGCGGTGGTGGTGGGCGGCTACCTTTGTGTGTTCATGTCCTGTCTTCCTCTCTTTTCTCTCTCCTCTCTCTTCTTGTTAAACGTAAAGATTACAATCAAATCAAATTACATTTCTCTCCCAATTCTCATACAAAATCAACAGTAAGAATTCGTCCGATCCGCTGTTTTCCCCCCTTTCTCAGCGTGATCTCGGATTTGTCTCCTCCCAAATTAATCTTCAATATTCTATGTATTTCCTTAATTAAATTTCTGGGTTTTTTGTTCTTGTAATTACCCACATTCTAGATTTTTCTGGGTCTTGTTCAAATTTTTTGTAATTACCCACGTTTTTAATAGCATAACATTTGTTAATTTCTTTGTGAAAAATCAAAAAAATTGGGGGAAAGCTTGTATTAGAAGAATAAAAATTCAGATGGGGGAGCATCTGGTGTTGCATATGGACCGCTTGGAACAACCCAAGACGACGGGGGCGGTGTCGGCGGCGACGTCGAGTTCGGAGGAGAGAGATTATGTGAATAGAGAGGTGGAGATGGAGATGGAGGAGAGAGAAGATGAGCCGTTGATAGGAGGTGGGGAATGCCGCATTTGTCAGGAGGAAGATTATGTTTCCTCCTTGGAAGTTCCTTGTGCTTGTAGTGGTAGCTTGAAGGTGAATTCTCCCTTTTTTTCTAAACTTTATTATTGATATTCAATTGAATGTAATTATTTCAATTTGTGGATGATAAAGTTGTTATCTTGCTTAGATTGTTATGAATTTGGTTCGTTGAGCATGATTGTATTTTGGATAATTTGTAAATTTAGGTGTTAAATTTTATCAATGTAGTAGCTGTTATTAGGTATAAATGGAATGGAAAATGGGGTTTGAAAGATTTCTGCTTTAGCTCGTTTTCGTGTGATTAAGGGTGTTGTAGAAGGTTTGTGATCTTGATTGAGATTTCGGAATTAGAAAAGGATTGTTTTAGTATGAGATAAAGTTTATCTGATTATGGTATTTATATTGTGTGTAATATGTGATGTTTGCATGTAATCAACCTTGTAATGTATTGGAGTAATGGGATATTTTTAGTTCGAATTCCTAAATGGGTTTGGTTTGATAACTTGTGTCCATGATATGGTAATTACACGCGGTTTACATAAACAATCACCATTATATGAGTCAATGTAGTGGGTCCCCTCACTTGTAATGGTGATTAAAACATTTCTCCCTAATATTCCCACTAATTTTGTGCTAAATGGGTTGTAATGGTGATTACATTACGCTATTCCCTATGAAATTTGCCCTAAATGTGAAAGATAAGCCTTAAAGACTTGTTAGTTTGTTTGTGAAAATAATGATGTCTTAGAAATCTGCCATTTTGAGGCTGAGTTTTGTGGTGAGGTCTTGCGTGCAAGGTTGAGGCCTGTTCAAAATTTTATGTGGAGTGTTAAGGAAAGTATTCTACCAATGGCTCACAACATTGAGTCTTGATTCGACTTGGCTTTTGGCTTTTGCGTAGGCAAAAGTAAAGCAGTTGCAATCAGAGTGACCATATGGATGGCAAATCTAGTATCTGCATAAGGTGGTTCACTTTTGTTTGCTCGATGCTTTTAGTAGAGTTTCAAGTTCATGAAGTAAGGTTGTGTGTAAATTCATGTAGCTAGTATAAAGACTAGTGTCTACTGTCTTTTAGTGTGCAGGACTATGGGTGTTTGAGTCTTGAGTGTATTGAAGCTGTCTCATACTTCCTGAAGTTTAACTAGTGTTATTAATGACAAAGAGAAACTGTAAAGCTAGATGCTTGTTATAAAATAGCAACTCACTGCTTAGCCTATATAATGTACTGTCATTAAGCTTGAACCTTCGTAAAACATTATTATGCTGTGCCTTTTGGATATGGCAGTCAGCTTCTTTCAGAATATCGCTTATTTCTCATCAGTTATGAGTTGTTTTTTTTTTTTTTTTTTTTTTTTTTTTTTTTTTTGCACACCGAAAGGATGCTGATTTGATATGTTCTCCTTCTTTCTTTTGTATAGTATGCTCACAGAAAGTGTGTTCAACGCTGGTGCAATGAGAAAGGGGACATATTATGTGAAATTTGCCACCAGGTATGGCAAAACTCCTTCGTTTTGGTTGTCTACTTGTCTTGCTGCATTGATCTGAAATCTTGACTGCATGGCCTGGTTGAAATGTGTTCACATTGAGATTAGTACTACCAAAACCTTGTGCCCTAGGGAAAGTAAATTGTTCTTAGATCAAGTATCAAGTGTGAAACTACAATACTTTCCTGCTTTGTACCTTGGTCGTGATTTTCGGCAAAATCTTATAGAAAGTTATTCCCTTTATAATCAGTTGACAAGCTATGTCCGACGATTTGATGTGAATGGGTGTGTGTGTATGTGTTACAGAGGGGGGTGGAGGGGAGCTGATTTGTATTGCTAGCAAGTTGGAAGGGGCCTAATCCAATAGGAAGTGGTACCTGGGTAGTAAGAAATGAGAAGTGATCTAAGCCATTAGATTAGAGAGGATAAAGGTGCACGGAAACTTCTAATGGGGCAGCGATGAAGGAAAGTGGGCTGCGGAACTTCCATCGCGACACTTCTCCAAGGGGTGTGGGACTGGGGAAGGAGCGGGGAAAGGAGAGAGAAAGAGATTGTGAGGGAGCTTCGTGGGGGGAGTTAGACGAGGGGTCGGGGGAACTGGTGATGCTGGGGGAGTCGCCGGCGACGGGCTGTTGTAATGAAGGTGTTGTCGGCGATGACGGTGGTACATGGTGTGGCCTTGGTGGCGGCCAGGCGGTGGTTCTGGCTGGAGAGAGAAAGGGAGGGGAAAGGGAAGAGAGAAAATGTATGGTGGGGGTTTATTTTCCTTTTTCTTAATTTGGCTAATTGTGAGCCTTTAGATTTGAATAGATCGAAGGCTGTGATTCGCTCTGACTACTTATCTAAGAGGTGCTTCTTATATGATCACCCTCCCAAATTTGAAATTATCTACAATTTAAATGGCGGTCTTACCTAAGGCTTGGTCGTTGTTGTTAAATGGCGGTCTTACCTAAGGTCCAGCTGCTGGTACGTTTTTGAAGTAATAACCAAAGCTCAATTGTTGGAATTCGTAAATGTTTGCCAGATTAACCTCCCGAGATGAGTATTACACTATTACCTCAGTCATATGAATAAATAAAAGCAATTGACACTGTTGAATTAGGTTAGCATTGCACATCTACAGAAAGTATGGTACTTGTCTTTGAAATTCAGAAATATCTCTATTGCTAAGATCATGCCCCGTAGATCATTTTACGTTTATATTTGGCATTGTCTATTTCATTCTCCTAGTTTCAAGGGACTCCCACCTCCCAATTCTTTATCCAGCCAAAGAAATGAGTCTCATGATTTTTCGTTGTAAGCTGTTCTGATGCACCTGTAGCAACAACTGATTTCTGTCTGAAAAAAGACATTGTGGGTTATTTTTTTTCTCGTTTCTTGTTTTCTGCCTCTTCTGATGGTGCTTCCTGAAATGATACAGCCTTACCAACCGGGTTACACAGCTCCACCCCCACCACCACCTCATCCTGAAGATGCTGCAATTGATATTGGGTGAGTTAATAGTTCTGTATGGTGGTTGTTAGCAACAGTAACAAGTTTACTATTCATGTGCAATTCTCCATCATTTGCATCTATCTATTTTAGAAAATTAGAGTCATAGACTCATAGTGAATTAGAAAAAAGACGGGTAAGGCTGGTGCTCATTGGCTTTCCCCAAGGCAAGAGTGTTTAAGAATAACTCATGCCTGATGATTGCTTTTTGGCATTCTGTAGCGGAGGCTGGACTATATCTGGTACCCCGTTGGACTTGCATGATCCTCGTCTGTTGGCGATTGCGGAGGCAGAGCGCCAGTTTTTGGAGGCAGAGTATGATGACTATGCGGCTAGTAGTGCTAGTGGAGCTGCTTTCTGCCGTTCAGCGGCATTAATTGTAAGCCTTCAAGCCTGTGTTTTTTGTCTAAGTCGTCAGGAGAAACAAATGTTGACTTTACCAATGTGGTCTTGTATTCATCTTTCTGTGCCTTTGAGCAGTAGCACCATTCTAGGTTTTGGTTCACTTATATTTGAACTTTCCTCTTTGTTAACTTTTCTTTTTGTTGGCAGTTGATGGCTCTTCTGCTTCTACGGCATGCTTGGACTGTTCCGGATGCTGATGGTGAAGATGATATGTCTGCCTTTTTCTCTGTAAGCAGATATCAATTTCTATAGATTGTGTCATGTGTTCCTATGTTCGTGTTGATGCTCAAATTGAAATTACGAATTTTTGCAAATGCAGCTTTTCTTGTTAAGGGCAGCTGGGTTTCTCTTGCCCTGTTACATAATGGCCTGGGCAATCAGTATCTTGCAGCGTAGAAGGCAACGGCAGGTAGACTTTCTGTGTTTCTTTATTGCCTGATGTCCACCTCTCATTGGTTAATTTCCATTTCCAATGGAGCCAAAGACTAATTATTCTTTGGTTTTTAGGATATAATGGAATAAAGCAAAATGGCTCATAAAATTGTTTGTGCTTCTTATTTTGTGAAGTAGCAGTCAGTCGGTGCGATTCTTGAAGCAATTTTCATTTTGGATCATCCGTGCGCAGCCTCTCTATGTTTCAATAGGGGTAAGGCTTGCGTGCATCCGACCCCCCTTACCCCGCCTTATGGCGGGAGCCTTTAAGGCACTGGAGATAAAGATGTTGATTTGATTTGTCCACCTTTCATTGGTTACCCATGTGTTCTAATTTCAGGGTTTATCATAGTCAATCATAAGCAGCCAGACTTCCTATGTTCTTCAACGTAGGAGTAAGGCTTGGTTACATTCGACCCCCCTTACCTTGCCACAAGCGAGAGCCTTTGAGGCATTTTTATGATGTGAGATGCTATTTTTGCATGCTTGAATATTTTCTTTCCTTTTCTCTAGGAATTAGCGTGTGGTTACGGATGTTTAAACCATTTTTAGCTTCTACCACTCTGGAGCTTTGATCGGTTGATCAAATAATTTTCATGATTACACCAATCGAGGGTGTTTTTTGAGCTTAAAAAGTACCCTTTGTGATGCTGATAAGACTGAGACGTAAGTCACGACTCACGAGTATCACCCCTCATTGTTTTAGTATGGAATGAAAATTGTATTAAGACTTGCACCATTTAGATGAAGATTTATAGATTAGGTGATTTCAGTTAACTGACTGGCTGAGAATTATGTATCTCTTTAGGAGGCTGCAGCATTGGCAGCTACTCAGGTTGCTTTTGTACTTCAGTCAGGCCAACGAAGAGGTCTACAGTTTACAATTGCTCCACGTTCTCCAGTATCCGCGACCCAAGAACCCGTTTGATGCATTACTTGATTCCATCCTTGGGAAGGAAATATAGGTGGCTTCATCTTCTACTTACACAATAGTCTTGTCTTGATTTCCTCACTTTCGAATTTATTCCATCTTCTTACATGATTGAGTATGGCCAGTGTTTCTGTAATCTGTTGGCTATGTATATAAAAGGTGTTCTCGTCATTTCTCCAAAGTGTTGAAAGTTGTTCTCGTCGTTTCTTTCAAGTGTTGTTTCCATTTTTCTCCAAGGCTGTCTCACTGCCGTGTTACTTTTATATTCTTTGTTGTGCTACAGCATTCCAAAGATACGTTGATCGACTTGGGTCCATTTGACTATAAGGCACAAATATCAATACAACGAGGGGAGCGGTTTTAAAACTACGACCTGATGTGCCCTAATCTCCGAATTTCATACGAGTCATTTTAGAAGAGTTTTCAATGGACCGAATGACACTTGACATGTTCCGAGACACACTTCTCTCGTGTCCCTGTCCCTCAACGATCTAAGCATTAGCTGAATTTTTAACCTGAACGTGGGAAGAGTTTGAAAATTCAACCCCATCACTAGACACTAATCGTTCTATTATGTTCCGTTCTCTTTGCTTTGAGATCCTTCAAACGATGTGAACAAACTGAACTGAACTCGAACTGAATTGAACATGTACATTGAATTAGCGCTAACTTGCATTTTGTCGATGGCGGCTGGTAAATGTAGTTCTTTACGTTCAAACTAAAGTAGCAAGAAAAAACTGACCTTTAAGACCACCCTTGAGAATCAATAAAGAAAAAGACGATCCAATATTTATAATTTTGCTTAAATCAGATTGTAATCTTTGGCTAAGAAGTGCAGAGGATCATGGCAAACTCATATCCCAAGAATTTAACAACTTTAATTAAAGCAAAAAAAGGGTATCTAATAAGTACTACTACTACTCTCAAGTCTTAAAATAGTACCTAAACACCGTACAAGATCTCCAAAAGGACCCTTCTTTAGGAACCATTGAACAACCAAGGGACAGTTGCTTAATGGAGAGGTTATCTACAAATTGCAATGAAACCACTTACCATTATAGGGCTATGTGAGTTTCTACTTTCTCGGCTATGCGGTAGCCTTTTCAAGACATTGGGATAATGACGTTGTATAATCTGTCGATAATAGTTAGTTTAGCATTTAAAGTGAAGAACTTAGGCATTCAAGTTGCGAGTTTATCACGGTCTATGCAAACCGAGTGACCACACTTACTTGATGGTTTTAATCTTGTCAGAACGATCTACATTGATGCCATGAGCTATTGTGCCTTTTCCCATAACCAGCCTGGGTTGGATTTAATTGCCATCTCCGAGCAAGGGCTGCCTCACTACAAAGATTCGGAGCAAAGTTGGGAAAAAGAACACCCCTTCATTTATACTGAATCCAAGGTAACTAGATACATAGTTTGATTTCGGTCATTTTGGTATGAATTTCACCATAGATGTTTTACAGATATGCATCAAAATGACTGGTTTTGAATTGTATGGGTCGCCGCAAAAATGCCAAGGTCACAAACAGTTTACCTCAGTAACGAACGGACCACCCCACTCCAAATGAAAGTTGCATCTTTGAGTGCTCCAAGCTTTTAAAAGTTTTGTGCTGAAGATTACATGAAACAATCAAATATCAGAAAGCATCCATCCAATACCCCCCCTCTTTTTTCACTTTGATGGTGAGATAAAGAAAAGTAAGAGAATCAGCACATCACAACAACATCTCAGCAAAAGGTTCTATAATCAGGACTGTGACCAGTCACTCATTAAAAAAAATTACGGCACAATTAGATATTAGTCGCTTCATTCTCGAAAAAGCATCAAAATTTATGCTTTAGAATGTTCTCAGTCGCATGTGAAATTACGATTAGCACTTAACACAGGAACAAAGAAGAGGAGTTCAAAGGAAAAGTAGGTCTCCATGGATAAATCAGAAAATTATATAAACGAAAATAAAGATAAAGAGGGAGAGAGAGGAAGTGGGTCTGTCAAACATAAGATTGAGGAATGAAGAGTTTAAACAGGAAGATAGACCAAGAAAAGCATAAAGAAACACATTTAGCACAAGAAACCAGGGACCAAGTATTCATTTTTGAAGCATAGATTTAAGAGCTTGGAATTCTAAAGTGAGAAGGAGCAGATCTTAGTGGCCTAAAGCAGAAGTTGTGTTTTTTAAGGGGGCTGTTACATAACCCAATCTTTTTTTCCCAGCAATATATTCTTTACATGCCATTGATACTGTAGCAATTTAGTAGTGCTGGATGGCTCATGGTATGTCTGCACACTCACTTAACTTGCAAATTAACTTTCCTTAACAACAAAGGAACGGCAAAGCGACAAATTTGACCCTCTCCGATAACTCACTTAACTAAAAAACGAGGAGCAGGAATCGGGAAACTATAAGGAAATATGGCTAACTAGGTTCTCAAAGTACAGTTCCAATCATAAGTTTTGAAGATAATCTGGGAAAGCATGACCAATGACTAAGAAGCAGACCACAATCCTATAAAATTGAGTACACGTAAGCGCGACTTGCTGACTTGGCAGCAAGGCAGGGGAACACCAAAGAACTTTATGTCTGGTCACTCAAACATAAAAAGCCAGGCAAATGATAGGGATGTCAGGATACAGATGAAAAAGATACTTGGCTTCCCTAGGGTGTTGTTCCAAGCCCTTTATTCATCCTATTTAGATTCTTCTATAACAGCCTTAATTTGCATACATTACCAGTCCAATTTTCGGGTGAATCTTAAACTTCTTGTGGCTGTTTTGGGTCCCTCTGCTTTATGCTTTAAAGCATTCTCTATATCTTGCAACAGATATAAGAACTTCTATCTACAGGAATGGTGTCACAACATTAGAGAAATAACTAAGCTCAGAACTTTGCTAGTTCCCTCATTTGCTCCCAACTCCTAAGCAACAGTAGGAGCCACATATTCTTGTTTCTGTTCTGAGGGTTTAGTAACAGAATTATGGTTCTCAGTACCCACAAAGCACTCATCCTTCTATTTTGTATCGGGCTTCTAGCAATAAAACCAGATAGAGTTTGCAGTCTAAGAAGGGAAAGCATGGTCGTTGAACGAAAAAAAGGGGACCTACAACTGGTATCAAGCAGTCGTGTCCTGCATGAAGCTTCCAAGCAAGACTTCAACAAAAATAAAGGATCAGTCCCAACGAACAAGAAATTTGATCCCAACCAATCAAGTGAAAGAAGAGTACGAAGAGGGTCGAATCCTATCCACAACAGATCAACGGGAGTGTAACTTAGCTCTTCCAACTTCAGCTAAAACAAGTTCACATAGGGAGCTAAGGCGAGATGGAACAATCAGTGAACGGTTGAAGGCCTGTAGTGAATGAGTTATAAAAGGTTTCATGCCGCTTGATAGGTGATTTTTTGGTTGTTTGGAGGTTCTTTCAGAACAATCTGTACAGTTGAAGCCAGTGAGAGATGAACAGCTGAATCAACCGAGCAAACAAATGGTAAATCCTGTCTCTCCAGTTGATATCTAACCGATATCTAATATATGAGAAGTGAGTACAGTTATCATGATGTTGTCAGCTCTCACCAAGAAAATATATATTGCTTTTAATACATTTTGATTCATTTTGGTTGAATGTTCAAAATTTGCTTGCATGGGAAAGAGTTCCTTCTTATTAATATGATTCAATTGATTTTCGAGCAATCCTGAACAATGGTTAATGTTTTTACATATTTGATTGAAGGAAGAAAAAATCGTCTGAAGTATTTCAATATTTCTAATTGGTCCACAATGTTCTAAAATTTTATGGCATACCCAACATGGTTACCAGATGATTATTCATGTTAGCCGACCCCAATCGTTTTGGGAATAAGGCTTGGTTGTTGTTGTTGTTGTTGTCCATGTTGGGGTGTCAACCCAAGTCCCACATTGAAAAAACAAGGAAAGTTCCACCTCCACACTAATAGTATGAGGCATTTTGGGTAAGATTGACCCACTTTCCAAAACCGTGAGGGCTTGTCTCCCAGCCCAAAGCGGGCAATATCATACTAATTGTGGAGCCGGTGGTTTGGCAGTCCACAACAAGTGGTATCAGAGCCATGGTTTAAAGAAACCCGTGGTGGCAAAGTGGACTGGTGTTTGTGGGCATTCCCCCTCGGTAACACCTCGCGACTGTGTGTCTCCGTATAATAAACGGAAGGAGGTCCGACCATGAATTGGGCCTTGGTTTGAGGGGAGGATTGTTGGGGTGTCAACCCAAGTCCCACATTGAAAAATTAAGGACTAGAATCCTTGTTTATAAGTTCCACCTCCACGCTATATAGTATGAGGCCTTTTGGGTAAGATTGACCCACTTTCCAAAAACCGTGAGGGCTTGTCTCCCATACCAAAGCAGACAGTATCATACTAATTGTGGAGCCGGTGGTAAACATGTTTGAACCCAAATACCCAATACTAAATACTCTGGGTGCTACTCTAATTTGCTTGCGCCTAGACTTGATTTCTAGTTTTCTACCCCCTTTCTCCATTAAGAAGGGGTGATACAGGGCACTAGGGCAGACTAGATTGAGAACTTGAGATGATATTTGGCACTCTTTTTTTTTTTCTGGAAGAGAGAATCAGTTCAGCATGCAGGACAAAAGAGTGATGTGAACTTGAGAGATGTAGAATAGCTCATAGACAGGCTTTGCATCTTTTACGAACATATGCTAAGCCAAATGGAGGAAGCATCTTTTGATTGTTTAAAAGGATGACACCTAATTCATAAAGAGAGTATCTAGCCCCAAGCTTCTAAGTTAGCCTATCGTATTTCACTTGTGCGAATAGCTTCTCCTGTCATAGGTCCTTTTCTTAAACCAATTTACCTTGGTTAAGATAATATAAGCACAAATGTTAAAGGGCTTCGTGATAGAAACTCAGATGCTTAGTTGATCCCACAAAGATATCAATATCATACAAATGGGATAATCTCCAATCAGATGTGACTGAGTAACCTCGTATATTTTTGCCTAAAAGAGACCAATTCTGAGATGAAGAACTGTATTGACAAGCAATAGGTAATCAGATAGTTTGACACTCATCCGAGGAAAGCATTGGTTGGAAAGGGAAAATTATGGACATTTTCCAACAACCAAGAAAGAAGCAGAAACTAAATGGCCATGATTAAATGAGACAGACCGTGGCGCGATGAAGTAGGTGAATAAAGTGTGGGATAATTAGTTGAGAATCCCAAAGCATATTCGTGGAAAGAAAGATGTTGGGATTGGGAAAAGAATGGACAGGCAAAGAAATAACAGTAAAGGTCAGAAGAAAAAAAACACAGCATGGGAACTAATGGCTGTTGCGGCTAGCATAACTTATCTTACATTTTGTTGAAGGACTCAGCTGCAGAGCACAAGGTTGACAGAATAGGTGTGTATTTGCAAGCAAGGAAATTGCTATAGGTTTTGGGTGATATACGAGAACCATTCTGTACCCTAGAGATCATACAGGCTTAACCATTTGAGCCACAATTTTACATCCTTATATTCCATGGTATCATCATAACTCTGAAACATGCATCTAAATCATCCTCACATTTTGGCATACTCAAAAGTATATATAGATTTCAAGAGATTCAAGGGGAGCTCGGCTGGTGAATACCCCTCTCCCCCCCCCCCTCTACTGGAAGGGGTTTCCCTCCCATTCCCTAACGACAACACATGAATGGTGCGATATATAATCCAGGCCACACTGGGGGGTTAGGCAAAGACATCTTACATGCTCGGAGCGTAAAAAAGGAAACTTCAAAACCGATAATCACTCCAATTAAAAACACAATGACCAACCACACAACCAAATTGCATCCCCATCTCATCTCACAACACACAAATACACAATGAACCAAGATCAAGCATTACCTTCTTAAAACAGCTAAGATAGAGAAATCAATACAAGAACAAGAACAAGAGGTTAAAAACTTTCAACCAGTAGCAATGCTAATCACCCTTTTTGTCGCAAATAAATAAGAAACGGAAAAGAAAAATGTATGAAGAACAAGAGGGGGCCATTAAAAGGAGGTTAATTTTGTAGCTTTTAAAGCCAATGGTCCATGAGAATAATTCCAATGACACCATTACAATTACATTACCCTCAGAAAACAACATAACCAACCAGAAAACCCCCACAATCAACATGATCCAAATTTTTACCATAAATTCACACACTCATACAGGAAAAGAGTCAATCCGAAAGTTCAGGAAATCTACTATGGCAATTATATGTATAGGAGTGCTTAATGTGGCCATAATAGGGCGTCACCGAGTGATAACTCGATTTCGACAAATACTTAATCCCAATGTCACTATCTCAATTCTCAATTGGTTATAGGCAGAGTATCCCACTAATGACTAAACTAACAAAACAAAACCACATTTTGCTCACGCTAATTCTTTGATTTGGGTCAACTTATTACCTATGGAAGTAGAGTGTAGTTTCCCTTCAAATTACATAGAATCTGACATATACCCATCAACTAAAACATCAATTACTACATAATACATCAACTAAACAAGGCAATTAGGCTTAATTGGCAATGAATTTGCTCATAAATTAGTATCTAAAATATATATAAAGGTGCAAACTTTGATGATTAACTAAACCAGAACTGAAATTAATTGGCATACCTGAGCACTGAGAAGTTGAATTTTAATGGATTGAGCAAAATTTGCTGCAGATTTTGCAGAAATTGTGTTGGGTACAGTCGTACAGACTACACTACAGTGGTGTTGCTGAACAAAGTGCTGCGTTTCGAGGTCTGTTTCTTCATGCACTGCGTTTTGGTTGGGACCCAATTCGTGGAATTTTTTTTTTTTTTTTTTTTTTTTTTTTTGGGTACGAAGGAGGAGCTGCAGGATGAGAATTCGAACCCGAGACAATCTCATACTCCGTATAAATTAATCTTTAACCACTAGATGAACGTTGATTCTCATATGGGATAATTTGATGGTCACAAGAGTGATGTGAATGTTGGCGTGAATTGTAGTTCTTGTAATTTCCTCTTCCGTAGCAGTAGTTTCGGGGTCGGTTCCTTTACGTACTGCGTTTTGTTTGAAACCCAACTCGTGGCCTCGTGGGTTCTTCATTGTGTTCTTTCCTTGGGTATGATACAAAGAATTAGCGTCAACCTCACGGTTAGGACCTCAATCTTTTTCGAGGTTATCTCGAATTCTAAATCTCGTACCCTTCTCAATGACCGTGGCAATACCAGCTCCCCTACGTGCAAAAAGGAAATGACATGGGCTGGACTTAAAATAATTTTTTTTGTAATCTGACTAATGGGCTTAATGGTATCACAGTGCCACAATGGCCCACACTACTCTCGAGCCCATCTGTGTTCTTCTAGCCCAAAGATTGGTGAGTCGCAACCCGCGAATGTTTAAAGAGCGAAACTTCTCGTAATGGTAAAATGGCTTAGCCTTACGTTCATATCTTCCCCAACTCTTGATACACGAGATATGTGAATCTCGTGATAACTCGATTAAGTGTTTATTGGTACGCAAATGAGATGTTATATGTAATGATATTTCCCGAATTTTCTAACTTTCAGACTCAAGTGCCTTTACCAGCCTCACGTTGATCTCATTTAGTTAAGTTTGAGTTTGATCATTCAAAAAACGACAATCGTTGTTGTTAATCTTATCAACTGAACTAGCTGACATAATAAAGTCTATCATCTTGCCTATAATTATGTCTTACTCTTCAATTAAAACACATCAGTCTAGAACTTATAGCTCCACGATCTTCATTATTACTAATAACGACGTGTAGACCTTGATATATTGCTTGATGATCAACCGTGAACTTCTTTCGGAAGATTTGGGCATGCATTTAGATTTTAAAATTGCTTCCCTTTGCGTCGATGGTCAAATATGTAGGGTCTGAATTAAACGGATGAAATTAATTAATCAAGCATATTAGATAGATGACGTCGATTTGTCATCGAGCTTATTGACAAGCTTAGTGGTAAGATCAAAACAAAGATTTAATGACAGCTAAATTACGGAACAGTGAAATGTATTCCACGAGACTTATAAACGTATTTGATCATGCACATCTATTTCCGATAAATTATTTAATGAATTTTTTAGTCAATTAGTATATATTTCGGTTGCCCGACTCTAGTTGACATTTAGCTAATCATACATTGTATTTTTTTTTTTTTCTTTTCTTTCGGAGATTAGTTAAAATCTAATCATTGCCTTCATGTCTTCATACATCTTTAATTTGTTCATGAGCTACATTATAGGAGTAGATTTATAGTCCATTTGCATGCTTGGGATAATGTAGTCTACTCTTATAAATATTAATTAGTCCCCGACGATCTGATATGACTGCATCTTATTAGAACGTGTCAAAAGTTAACGTTACATTTCATCCCGAGTACAAAAATGTGGTACCCAGTCCCAAGTGTCACTAATAATACACCCTACAAGCCTACGAGCATAGACAATGGGTAGAATCTTGTAACCAGGCCTTAAGATCAAAGGGCACTGATGAAGTTTCCTTTGTTACTAGTCAAAAAAAATCTGTCTTTAATTTCTTACTCACTCATATCACGCGTGGCGTTTGCACAGTACCAAAAACTGTCAGAAATTTGCTCTCAATTCATTGATTAATTTGCAAATTTTATGAAAATTTTCATCTTTGCTACTGTACTTGCTTGCTGCTGCTGCTGCTACCTAGCTACTCATCACGACTTAGGCTTGAGTGCTTGACTAAACAAAATAAAGTGCGTGATTTCATCGTTTTTCAGTAGATTGATCGATCGATTATACTTGAAGACAACAGATAATTCGGCAGCTCATTTTGATCCACGCATCCTATTAGAATGATAAGATACACTATTTTAGAATCTTATAAACTCAATATTATTTCGTAATAACTTGCTTACAATAACCTTGGAATAAACCCCTATTTATACTATTACAAGACTTGACCCTTACGAAACCTATCTCGTAACATATTCCTAAACACATATTCTACTATATATCGTAAACCTAAACACATAATATTCCTTAACCCGAAATTCTCTAAAATATTCCATAATCCTCTATTACATACCTGTCTCATGCCCGTTTACATGCATTCTACAAGGCCGAAAGTGAGGTAGATATGCATGCGTTGATTTGTCCATTCTAAATATTATGCGTATACTTGAATTCAAAATTGAAACCAAGAATATACATAGATAATAATCCAGTTACTTCAATTTCATAATAATTGTTCGTATCAACAGACCTAGATTTAATGGGGACGGGGACGAGGACGAGGACGAGCATGGGAATAAAAATAAAAAAGGTGGTCCAAATCATAAAGTTGCACCTATGCTTAAAACAACGGATAGATAGATTCTACGGTTACTTTTATAAACAATTTCGTTGCGACATTCTTCACTCTTCCACAACCTCGGAATCAATTAATTAATAATGATCTTCAACTCCTTAAGCAACCAATTAGATTATCTTAAACCAAAGATTAATTAATTAAAATTAAACATAATAATTAATTAGATTAAGTAGGTGCGATATTAACTTCGTTGAACCGACAGCTTAGCTTCTAAAATTCGAGGTTATTAGTTTCCAACAGCCGCACTTTATTAGGTTAGTGTCTCGTTTGTCTATTATAGCTAGTGCGTGGTGGTCCACTTCGTCACCGCCAAATCTAGTACTACAACAGGCCTTATATTAGCCAGCTGCTACATAAACTAGGGTTACTATTAATATTAAGATAATGATCATATTATTATGTGGTCTTGCCTTCTAAACTTACTTCCAACTCTTTCACTACTCCCGTAGTTCGAGCAAAACGTTAACAACCCGATTTATCTGAAGAAACAGAGATAGTATTTCATTATTTCGTTTAAATTAATGGATGAACACAGAATAGTCTGATCTTTGGGTTGGATCGGACTAATAACAAATGTATCATTATATACGGATAATTATCAAGATAGAAGTGTTTTATCGTATGAAATCACGTCAATTGTTAAGTTGACTGTATACATACCATTTGGGTAATTGGGAACAAAAGTTTGATCTTTGAAGACTTAAACAGTTAAAGTTCATTACTACTATACCAAAGAGACAAATGAACATGGATGGGGAGAGTAGTAGAGTACTTATATGTAGCACTGTTCACTGTTGTACATTAGTATTAGTAGTCACTTAGCAAGTCAAGGCAGCAGGCTGGCTTGTCAGACAAATTAATTTTGAAGTACTGTTTTGCTCACGACTGTTTTGATATCATTTTCAGAAACAAATTCAAAATTGTTCTAATTCAAAGTTACAGATTAATAATATAAGTGGCATGCTAATATCTTCAATAACATTCATGGAAACGAGTACTTTATAGTATTATCATCATTGTAATCTTAATCTTAATCTTAATCTTAATATATTTATAAACGAAGCTTTTTTCGTGGGCATTGAAGAGGTCTAGAGCCTTTCGAATTTTCTTAGAGCTTCTTGTGAATAAGGAATTAATTTATGTTATGGAATTGTTGTTATACCATATGTAAGTTTATGGTAATCATGTATAAAATTCATATATTTTACTTATGGAAATGTAGTATACCATATGTAGGTTTATGGTAATTTTGAAAAAAAAATCATCAATATAAAAGTTTCCTTTTTAAGTTATAATAAGATAATAAGTCAAACCTACATTTTAATGTAAGAGAAAACTATACGACATTTTCTACATTTTGGTAAAATATAAGAACCAAATACTTTTTTTAAAATGCGTCTACAGTTAATGAAATTTTAATACAGTTTTTGGTGAATAAAAGGTCCGTTTATAAGTTCATTTAGTGTAGAAGTGACCCCAACATGGATAGTCAAAAGCAACAAACAAAACAGAAAATTATAAAAAGATCGAAGAGAGTATATGGCAATTAATCATGAAATGGTAAGATCGAAGAATTTTCAAACGAAAATTATTTAGTCAGCTACCTTAATGTAATCTTGAGTTTTGATAATTTTAATACATGGTCCTAGGAAATATAATATTCGATTTATAAATAATAACTATTGAAGAAACAAACAATTATAGGTATTTTATGGAGGTCTAGACATGTCATCATCGAGCCATAATATTGAAAATGATAATATAAGATCTTTAACTGACTAATAACTATAAGTAAATTCTTGATTAACAAACATTTGCAAAGTGCGTGTACACATATTCGAGTAGTCATAAAACTATTTATCACAAACCTAGAATTACCTTTCATTGCTAACATGGCCACATAAGCAAAGTCATTGGTACGAATCACAGTTTTTAATCTTGAAAATTTGTAATGTACAACGTGCAAGCATTATTGCAAATATAAAATTTAGAGTCATTGATTCAACAAAACAATATATAAGATGACTTAAAAGAAACATACAATTAAGATAATATATTCTTTTTCTTCGGTTTTGTAAGTCATCATATAATGTTATTTGGATTTATTTAAATTTATTAAACTTGCACTAAAATTATTAGATTTGAACTAAAATAAATTCATTTGGAATCAATTTTTTTACTAGATTCATTATAGTTACAACATCTTACTCTCGTGAGACGAATATGTTAAAAAGAATAAGTTGATTCATACAAAATCTTACTAACATCAAGTGTAATAAGCTTAGAAATCGGTATACAATATAGGGAACCAAGTCGAAACTAAAATTTATTGTATTCAGTACTTCTATCTTAATTACTATAGCACAACATTTGTCAATTTGTTATTTAGGTTTGTTAATGTGAAATGAGTAAATGTATATATCTTGCATAATTTGTGTTCAGTTTTGTTTAGTATTGATATATTTATATTTTTGTCATGAGACATAAACACGTAAAACGATAAAATTAAAGTTGGTTGAAGTAGGTAATTGAAGGAAATGGTTTTGTTTGAAGAAAGTTAATTAATTAGCTAAAACATCAATGTCATGTAAATATACAATGTGAGAACTTTAAAAAATGAATTAATCAATAGTTCTAGATAAATGGTAACTTTATTATTTCGTTATTATCTTAAAAAAATCTTTATTTAACTACAATAATTATAATGATTTCGGTAATGAAAGTGCTTATATAATATAAAATAATGTTAATGTCACCGTTAGTTATATGTAAATTTATAAGGCAAATAGCCTAAAAATATTAGAGAATTCTTTTAGAAGAACATTTCAACTTTACTGCCAATGTAATTAAATAGAATGTACTCATGCGGTCCTAATCCTGTGATAACAGTTACAAGGGGATGAAAATGTTATCTTATATACGAGTATTGTAAATCGATTTTACAAGTTAGTGAGCCACTCGAAGTACATGAAATGGATTTTCTCTCATTTACGAGTATTGAGTTTCTTCATTTGTAATACAAATCCACTTAATAGATCAATTTCACAAATATATATGTATACAAATACAATATATGGATCGTCTATAACCTACCACAAGAGCTTGTGATACATGCATTTAGCTCTCATATATAGTCTCATGGAGTAATGGCCTTATATATGAAATTTACCACAGCAAACTTAATTAAAACTTGAAAAAAAAAAAAAAACTAGATAACAGCTACCTTAGGAATTATTATCGTAGTTTGTCTGTAAAACGTAACCGGCCTACATGCAATCACATCTATGATCTATTGTGACAGTTTTTCATTAGTTGGAAGAAAGTGAGGCATTATTGTCCCCTTAAGTTATCATATGACGAGGGGTGTCGTCGGCCCTCTTCCAAATCTTAGTCCGTCCACTTGGGTATTTTAGTCAGATGTTCACAAAATACCATGCTAACCATGCAACGAGTAATTGTTAAGCATGAATCATTTACAAAGACGTAACCTTCACGCGGACTTTATAGCTGTATTATGTCCAGGCAGGATCACATTTTGATACATATCTGAGATTTCACAAATTAAAACATTATTACGAGCTTTGATAGCCCAATAGCACCTATTGGACAATTTCGTCCAATAGGGCGCTAGAAGACAAAACTGTCTCAAAATATATTACCCATCTACCCTCCCAATTACCCACCTTCTTCTCTAACCTTCTCACCTGCAATTCTGCAAACCTCCTCCATGGCCAAGCACTTGGCACACCCAGGCCTACCACCTTCACCATTGCAAATCTGTCACCATCAACGGCCACCCATTCCGGCCGGATCTCAAAACCCCACATAATAACACAAACTTTACCCATCAAGCTCACTCAACCCAAAAACCTCGTTCAACCATCTCTCCCTCGTCCTGCTAAACCACTCATCGTTTCCGACGATGATAGCTCCGGCAAGATCCCGACAACCATATTCAGCTCCACATATTCAATTTCCAAACACCTATATATCATTCCGTTTTCACCATATACCATCTTAATCGCCAAAAACACTAAACCCAAACCCAATAACAATAGTTGTCGACCACATCACCGGCTTCGCCGGCGAAACATAACGACACCCTATGTCGAGTGGGGTGTGGTGAACCCTTTTGGGCCTTGATTGAGGTTGCCGAAAAAAGTTTTATGGTTGGCTTTTCCGGCGCCGTTACCGCGGCACCGGAAATGCCAACTCTAAAACCTTTTCCGGTGATTGTGCGTGGGGGCAACAATGGTGATGGAATGAATGAGTCCGAGGGACTTAACGACGCAACTTAGTTGGGAGCCTTAGGGGAAGTTGTAATTTGTGGGCGGTAGTGGGTTTAGAGATGCGGAATAGGTGGTGGGTGTCATGGTTGGTCTGGGTGTTGTGTCGTGGATCTGGATAATAATGGTTAAATGTATGAAGATGGGTGGGAGAAGGAAGAAGAAGGATAGTTGAGGAAGGAGTTGTTGTCTTTCTTGTCCTCTAGTGCTCCTATTGGACGATTAGTCCAATAGGTGCTATTGGGTAAGCATTACCCCATTAT
Source organism: Spergularia marina (assembly GCA_963680865.1). Taxonomy (NCBI): domain Eukaryota; kingdom Viridiplantae; phylum Streptophyta; class Magnoliopsida; order Caryophyllales; family Caryophyllaceae; genus Spergularia; species Spergularia marina. The sequence continues at coordinate 4,835,636 of OY804545.1, read as the reverse complement.
TACATTATATTCTCAGAGGAAATCTAGCCAAATGCGTGATGTTCGACCTCATTAGTCATTCAGAATCTTTACCTTTCTCATCCGGCCTGATTTTTTTCTCGTTAAAACACAAATACACAATTACCAAATTTTCCAAAAAAAAAAAAAAAAAACGCTTCTAATTGACTGCACGCGCGGCTACACCCATAAGTAGGAGAATCTGTCAAGTTTGTCATAGATCGACTATAGTAATTGGTCGGTTAATCAGTTTCATAAGCATGTTTTAGTGAGTGATTCTAGAATAATCGCCGGTTATCCCCGGTTACAATAAAATTTAACCATGGTTAAGTATAACACTAATACTTTTAAATATGTTATCTGATACTCCGTATTTACCATCTAATCATACTAGCACAACTGGGTGGGCTGTGCATTATTTAGCAATTGACCAAGGTTCAAACCTTATTAGCTTTACTTTTTTTTGTTACTAAAATGTTAAAATTGTGTCTCTTTTTTTTTTTTTCATTCCCCCTTATTCGATTTTTTTTTTTTTTTTATTTACTAGTTTGGGCTTGGGCCGTTTGGCTGAAATATGTGTCGCCCATTATCACCCAATCTTTGATACTTTCTCTTATTTGATATTTCACGAAACTTTTAGTGGAAATTCAATTCTCAAATTTTACTTTTGAATTTTTATGAATTTTTCTAAGTTTCGGAATTTAAAAAACACTCAGTACTAAATTTGGTTGAATTTTTGTATGATATTATTACCTACGTAAAAGTTGTACCTGTTTACTTTCAGTAAGTCTTGTGTGAGACGGTCTCACACTAACTTATTGTGAGACCATCTTTCTTTATATAAATGGTGACCTCTTTTACATTCTTAGTAACCATTATATTTCTTTTAGTGATCGTTTTATTTTAATGTAAGATTAGAATGCCCCATATAAAATGAGTAAATGAGTTATTTCATAAGTTATGCCTAATTTTATATTTTGTGACCTTTTTAAATCACAACTTATGCGGTTAAATCGTAAACTAACAAGATCACAAAAAACAGTATAATAGTCACGATCAATGTTAAACGGTTCACTTTTTAAAAAATTAAATCCGTCTCACAATAAATTATCGTGAGACCGTCTCATATGAGACTTGTTGTTTTACTTTCAGTTTGTTAGTTCTACTTCGTTAATTTATTTTTAAATGGAACTTGAGTTTAAATTGGTGTTTTTAGTACAAGCTATAGAAATGTATTAGCAATCCTATCTTTATATATAGTTCAAATTCAAATTGTTGTAAATCTTTTTGTCTCCAAAAGCAAAGTTGCATACTCAATCTTTGTAATACGACTAATAAATTTTTTGCCAGTCAAATATAAGCGATGCGTAAGTTCTAAAAATTATGATAATAACCTCTTCTATTGGTGATACTCATATAACATAAGATGCATAAAATTAGCTTATGCTTACACTAGTAACTTTTACGAATGTATATAATTTTTTGTTTTTGTATGTACAAAGTATAGATAGCATAAAACTTCAACCTTGAATTAAACATTTAGGACAAAAGTAGGATCAACTACCTATTTACAAGTACACTATCCATCTAAGTTCATACATATATATCATAACCAAAATACCCCTATGCTGAGAAAGGTGTATACACTGGTCGGTTGATTAGAGTTCCAAGTAATTACATAGCGATTTAGATAACAATCTTAGCGGAAATTGTACAAAATTTCTCTGAAACTTTGAATAATGGATTTTTTGAATAACAATCGGTCAACTTTTAAAAGGGCCATAAAACTCAATTCAAACCAAATAAAAATAAAATGTCATAATTCTGCATGATTTAGCCCAACAAAAATTAAAATGCTGATTAATTGTATCGAACCCACGACCTCAATCTCCAAGAGATGGGGTGAGTGGGTGACCAACTGACCATACTTCAGCTACTTGAGCTAAATTCTTATCATTACGGAGTATATCTGATCTTTATTGAAAGTGTTTAAGTTTATCTAACAAAAAACAGAAAAAGGCACCATCGTCTTCCTTTAATTTTGTTACTATCAAATTGCCATGGACAACACGACTTCCCCAGGCCACCGACACTACTCACGTCCCGCGCTACCGCCCAATAGGTCGTCGGAGGGGTCGGCATCAACCCATGTTTGAGGTCGGCGTCGATCGCCGTCTCATCGAGTGTAATACCCCGGATTTCAGAGGAGATCCCTAAGATATTAAGGGCTCATATGAGGTGCTTAAGAGGATTGATAGTGCTACTTATACCAACAAAGTCGACTTTCCTTTTATGAATCACATGTGATAAGAACTCTACAGTTAAGCGTGCTTGACTGGGAGTAATTTCAGGATGGGTGACCTCCTGGGAAGTTTCCCAGGGTGCGCACGAGTGAGGTCAAAGTACGCCGTAAGGACCCGTGTTGGTCTGTGAGGTCAGCCCACAGCCTGGCAAGCTGCCATAGGTGACTACTCTCGGCTCAGGCGATGAGCCAGGGTGTTACAAATGGTATCAGAGCAACCCTGCAACCGCGTGTTGATCATGTGGTCAGGAGAGCCCAGGTCAGCAGCCTAGCGGGGAAAAGATCCTGGAGCTATACTATGGTTGGCTGCCAGTCGCAACGAGGACGTTGCTTTCTTAAGAGGGGGTGAATGTAATACCCCGGATTTCAGAGGAGATCCCTAACTAAGATATTAAGGGCTCATATGAGGTGATTAAGAGGATTGATAGTGCTACTCATACCAACAAAGTCGACTTTCCTTTTAGGAATCTCATGTGATAAGAACTCCACAGTTAAGCGTGCTTGACTGGGAGTAATTTCAGGATGGGTGACCTCCTGGGAAGTTTCCCAGGGTGCGCACGAGTGAGGTCAAAGTGCGCCGTAAGGACCCGTGTTGGTTTGTGAGGTCAGCCCACAGCCTGGCAAGCTGCCATAGGTGACTACTCTCGGCTCAGGCGATGAGCCAGGGTGTTACATCGAGAGGGTGGGTTTCTGCCGCCGAAAACGGTGACGGTGGTTAGTGTTGGTGGGTACAGGACTGCAGGGTGCGATAACGGTGGGTTTGGTCGCTTGCGTGACTTGCGTCGCTCTATTTCCTGACAGCCACCATGCATCCACCACCGTATATATATAGACCATGTTTGCCGGCTGTAAATATTATTGGGGTAGCATGACATATTAATGGTGGATTGAAAGGAAAAGTTAAATAAATAAAAATTAAATTATTTAGATCCTATGCGGTGAGGGTGCATCGTAAAAATATAAGTTAACCATGGGTTAAATTGATTTGATGGTTCAGATCATTCTATTGTTAATTAATGGTTGAGATTAAGTTTATTTTGGTAACCGGCGATAACCGTCGGTTATTCTAGAATTTTTGATGTTTTAGTACATTGGCTCATAAGCTAGTTCATTATAAGTTTATAGCCCAAATATAGTTAATTTTATCCTAAAATTCCACTTGAATTAGTTGACTATGCATCAATATACACTAGTTAATTAGTGTATGTTTTCATGATTAATTATATTTAAGTTATACTATTATGGACTCCCTCCATTAATATCCAAATGGCTCATTGACTTTCCAGTTTTTTAATTACCATGTTGTGAGTCACATATCAACCAAATGAATGACTCGTTTGCTATAAATTTAAGGGGAATCGAGATAGTACATTGCATAATAGAGTATTTGCTAATTTTTACATTAAGTGGACATTTCATTTGATCTAGAGGTGCACCCAAATATGATCCGTCAAAAACTGAAAAAAAAAAAAAATGGGGCGTTTGGATTTGAATGGAGGGATTATCAATTTAGTTTGACATATATATTTTTAAAACATGCAAGTTAAGAAAAGAAATGTAAATTCAATTAAATTTTTCGTTTTACCAAAAAAAATAAAAATAGATCCAATGGTATTCACAATTGTTCTCAAGAAAGTTATATCTCGATATACAAAGTCGCGAACTTAAATTTACCATTCAAATTTTGATCAAAATAGGAATCACATCAACGATACGTAACACTATCTTATCCCGTTTCATTTATTGAACATGATAAATATCAAGTGAAAATTATGACGATACTTCATTAGATTTGATTCGGTATTTGTCATTTTTCTGTGTGCATCTATTATTATCTCAAATAAGTAATATCACGCGATAAATAAATAACGAATTGATTTCGGTAATTAGAATAAGTGGTAAGATATAAAAAAGATTACGATCTCTGGATATTGTCTTGGAAAACTACTTATGATGAGCTAATAAATCTAAGTCTATTTTTCATAATCAGTTTCTTTAAAAACTGTTTTTTGAAAAAATAGAGAGTGCTTGTGTAATAACCCACTTTTTAATAATAATAATAATAATAATAATAATAATAATAATAATAATAATAATAATAATAATAATAATAAAAAGTTGTCATGGGAATTGTAGGGCATTTAATGCCTAGAAGGTTGATAATTGTCCTTTTTGCAGGGGGAAACCAAGTTACCTTTGGTAAATTGGTGTACCCTCGGGAGAAAACTGGTTTTTTTTTCCGCCTATAAATAGCTCCATCTCTACTCAGTTGTTCGACGCAAATCAACACACAAGTGTTGTACTGAGTGAATTAAACTGAAGTGGTTCAGACCATAAGCACACCACATATAAAGTAAGTTCCGAGTATTATAAGATTTCGTAAAAATAATTTACGAAATAAGTAGTTGTTACATACGTGCGAAAAGTGACATCTTCTTAGCGAGTCTCAGTCGAAATAGTCATCGTCACTTAACGTAGCCAAGGTATAACTCTTAAACTGTTATGAAATTATTATCGTTAGACAATGCCGTTAATAGTTTCGTACACGTTTTCGATAATTGATTAACCTTGTGGCAAATAGTTATTACGGTGCAAATAATTCGGTGGAATTACCCCATTTTGTGAACGTCACCGTATTAACAACTAACCCAAGAATAAAATGTGTTGGTGGTAAATAGTAGCTCCATGATTATAAAGTAAATCGGCGGAATTACCCCAGTGGTGAAAATAATTTTAGAGTGAATGATTTCCACTAAAGGACGATAAATAGTAAATTAACAATTTGACTAGATAATCGCCACTTTTAGAATTCGGACGTCGTTGGACCCTTGGACAGTTAATTATCAAATAAATGACAACATGATTACTTTGCCAATATAACCTTAAATAAATAACTTACGCGACTTTATTTACTTAGAACGAGAGAACGCACAGAGTAGTATCGCGGTGGTTGGAATTCAGGTAAGGGAATGATTTAGCTTATACTATTATTTTTGTATACTTTAATGCTTATTTTTAAAGAGGATCGAGTACTGCAAACTCTGATTATTTTCTGAACTACTTTGGTTTTGTGGGTTAGTTTTATGTTCTGGCTAACTTTGAAACGAGGATATCCGTCTGGCCCTACCAAGGGAGTAAACTGGCACTGACTGAGAACTTATGAACTAACCAGAACTACACTACACACTACCGGAATTATTTATACTTATACAAATTATTATTGTTTTACTATTTTAGCAACTGCTTGATCCGGTTGAGTCGGAAACTGTCTTTTACTGGGCTGTCGAGCTCACCCTTTCAATACTAAATTCTTTTCAGGAAATCAGTACTAGCTGGAGGTGGAATTTGAGTAAGCTACCCAAGTCGTCTTGTAAGATAAGTAATGGCCTTAGTAATCGTTTGTACTATAGTATTCGTATGTATAATATTGTGTAATATATGTTGTGTACCTTCGACTTTTGAGGAATAAGAATGTCTTAGCCTACTTTTCGTAGGTTGCCGTCTGTTATGTTCCAATGATGGTTTTGGGGCGTGACAGTTTGGTGCTTGTGTTTTTAGAGAAACAGAAACATCAATTTGGTGCTACTGTTTTTTAGGGTCAATATGTAAAGAAAGGATTTTATTAAATAGTTTCTAACATCTACAAAACTCTATGTTTGGCAAAGTTTATAGTTTTAAAGACTAAAAGCACTTTGAAAAGCTAAGCTAAACATATACAAAATCGGTTTCGCTTATTAGAAATTTATGTGTGGCACTTTTTTTTTTAAAATCAAATATATAAAAAAAAAAAACGGAGTAATAATAATAGACTTAAATGAAAACCCTACAAACTCACCCATCCCTTGATTCTACGTATTTTAGTTCACAAGATGCCATTTAATACATAAGGCTATCTTAATAGGACCACGTACAAAAATAAAGAGGTACATAAGAAAAAAGGGATGTACATAGAATACTTGGAAGGGTATGTATTAGAATTTAGTAGTTGGGATTTTTAAAACGATTGATCAAATTGCATGCCACTAGTCATAAATCCTTACTCAAGAAGATTATGATCCAACTCGTTCTTTTCAAACTACATGTTTTGGCTTACACTAAGAAAACTTAAGATAGCTTATGTCAAACTTAATTGTATTTGTTTGAGCTAACCTCATTTTGTTGAACACTAGAATAGAACTACAAACTACAAAGCTCGTGGAACATTCTTAAAAGGGGAAACTTTATTATGTAACCAAAATGGACTTAAAATCTAATTCATAATAATCAAATATGATGATTTTGTCAAAATAGTAATTAATATGTTTGTCAAATCCGAAATTGGTGAATCAAATTGTCTTATGAGCAAGTTAGATATAAAACGATATTAAAACTTACTAATGTATCATCTCATTTGACATATGTACGTTTTATCAATATAATATCGATTTTATTCATCAAACAAGCTGGTTACTGTACATTATATAAAGTATTCGCCTTTTACGGCCAACCTAATTGAATGTCGTGTATGTTATATCACTTTTGCCCAATCTTTCAACCGAAATGTTTGTTAGATTAAATTTTGAGACTGATCATCGGTTTAATTTACATACAAATGCTTTTAAAACTTGAATCTTAATCATTATGGTACCATCAATGGCATTACCCAAATTAGCTCCATACTCTCCACATAACAATACAATAACCCAACCTACACCATACATTCTCTTCATCGTCATGATTACATTACACAAAGACGGACAAAGCCTTTGAAATATAAGCAAGTAGCTCAAAGAAGTTTAACCAAACTCGAAAGAAAGAAGGGGATTAACCAAATCTTACGAATCAAATTATGCCTCGTAGTGGGGTTCATGTGCCCTCCCATACTCCCCTTTCGCCACGTAGCCTTATTACCCTTACAAAATCATCCCTCCCCTTAACACAATTTTTTCACTTAAATTCCAACATCACCCCTCCCTCCCCTTCCTCATATTTATTTCTTCCCCACTTATTTCTTTACCCCACACTTTCTCCCCCCCAAAACAACACTTTTCTTCTCATAACATAATTTTAAACATAAGCATTATTCTAAATTCTTTCTCTAAATCTTCATAAATTATACTACATACCAAAGTATAAAAACTATATAGTATATCATAATCATAATAGTCCACATTATTGTGTACAATTATGGCTATTGAAATGGAAATGGAGATGGATTTAGGTAACCCGGCGATGACTAGAACCCGAACACCCGATTCCGATACCGATACTCCACCACGAAGCACCCCAACAAAGCGTCTACACTACTCCAACGACAGGCACGCGCCGGGTGTTTCTTACAAGGAGTGCATGAAGAACCACGCGGCAACTATTGGTGGCCACGCGCTTGATGGTTGCTGTGAGTTCATGCCTGGCCCCACCTTCAACCCTTTGGACCCCACTTCCCTCAAGTGTGGCGCGTGTGGCTGCCACCGCAACTTCCACCGCCGTGACCCGGATGACCCTGCCCCACTCAACCACCACCCTACACCGGCGCGTAGAGCTCACTCTCCCCCATCCGCTTCTCAGCTACTCCTATCACTCAGCCAGAGCCCGTCTGGACCGTCCGATGAGGTGAATCCGACGGCTGTCAGCTTAGGAGGCGGCGGTGGTGGGGGAGGGGGAGGGGGAGTGCTGGTTGGTTACAATGGAGGGCAAAATGGGAATTTCAGCAGTAGTAGCAGCAGGAAGAGGTTTCGGACCAAGTTTAGTCAAGAACAAAAGGAGAAAATGTACGAGTTTTCGGAGAAAATAGGGTGGAAATTAAAGAAAGGCGAAGAGAAACTAATTGAAGAGTTTGTCAAGGAAATCGGTGTTGGTCGGACTGTTTTTAAGGTTTGGATGCACAACAACAAACACACTTCCTCTTCCTCCACCTCCAAAACCCGAGGCGACCACAACAAACTTATTGAAGAAGCTAATGTCGTTGCTCCGACAACAACAACAACAACAACAACAACTGGTAATTATGTGCAACAACTCCAACTCCAACAACAACATAGTACGAGCAACGGGAGTAAGAGTGGAAGTAGTAGTGGTCATGTTGGGAATTGTGGAGCAAGTGTTGTTGTTGATCATGTTAATCATAGTAGTGTTAATAATCATCATCATCATCATAATCGCCAGTTTAATTTTGCTAATGGAGGTGGACAAGAGGCTGCACAAGCGCAATGATCAAGTTTAATTAATTAGATGATAAATTAAATTAAATGTCTTAATTAATCATGGTATTAGTGAGGAGGATTATTCTTTTCTGATTAATTAAGGTAGTCAATTAATTAAACTTTATGATTATTAGTTTGTTATTAATTTGAAATTTGTACTACTTTACTAACCTAAGAATTTTGGGTTTCCATGTATCAAATGTATGAGAATGAATATTATCGAGATGAAATGATGGGAAAAATGTAAAGAAAAATCTTGGGATCGGATTTTTATTTATGTCAGATAATGGATCGTCATTATTGTTATTTGTATTATGTTTTTTAGTGCAATGTTCATATAGGGTCAGTTGTTGGTTCGACATGTTTGGTACTTGTATTATGTACGCCAATGTCATAACATGTAGACGAACAAATTAAATAAACAAATAATTATTGCATGGTTCTCCAATATAACCCCACTTTTTTTTTTTTTTTGTTTCGTTAATGATGTTTATTTGCTCTTAATTAATTAGAACTATACTTTGATTACTCTTTCGGATCAAGCTTTCGCGTCAATAAAAGGTTTTGGGTTCGAGCAATGTAGTTGCGTTTCTTGCCCTCGATGAGGATGACTAGATGAGGGCGGAATAATTTGAAATTCGAGATTGCGAAATTGGGAAATCTTGTACTCCGTATGTAGTTGGGGAAGAGGTGGAATGTAATTATTGTGCGTGAGAGATGAAGAGAGGAAGTAGTTGTGGTTAGAAAAGGGTCGTACTTAAGGCACTAGTGCACAAATTTGCACAAGTGACTTCATCTGAGACAGCAACAGTGTTCTTTACTGGGCTTTCACTTTCTAAAGTTCCGTTGTATACTCTTCTCAGTAAATTTTACGCTATCATTACGACTTAACAGTTCACAACCATGTGCTACTAGTTCGACTAATGTCAAGAATCTTTCAGACCCTTACGAAAATTACACAAAAAGATTGATATATAGTATAAAGTGAAAAAATTGAAATAATGGACAAAAAGAAAATGGAGAACAAAATAATTACAAACGCGAAGTTTATATTAATTCCCGTTTGATACTCGCTCAAAAGTTATAACCTTGATTATCACCACATTTGAAGTAGTCTAGATTAAATCAGTGATGATGAATCAAATGACATAAACTTTTAGTAAGACGATTAATATAACTAAGGTAATTAGAGGAAATTTCGACTTTTCACCGACGTTACAACTTACAAGTACATGCGTAAGTATATCAGAATTGGGCTTATAATTTTAAAATGATGACTATGATACCCTTTTGTTAACTATTATTATCCAGGATGTGTTGTGGTCGCTCTAATGTTATGATTACGACATTAAACATTGGCTACAAAAGAACATTGAATAGTTCCCTATATTCTTTAATTGTACGTATCGATTTCTTATTCTCATACTTAAACTAAGATTAATAATTTACTAATACGAATATTACCAAAGTTTGATCATCGTACTCTCAAAAAATTGGTATAAACTCTCGGTTTTTATAGCGACTTTTTAAGTACGGAGTACTACAATTAGACTATCTAATCCATTCTGATTGTTTAAGAGAAGTTACGATGTCCCTTGAGCCCTCGATTGTAGCATTCTTTGACTTCACAATATGAAGAGAGAGTAAACAATTAGCATAATCTTGGATTGGATAAGTTAATGGAATCTCAATGATTAGTTGATATTATCTAAACTTATGAAAGAAGATAATAAACAAGAGAAGTACGTAATCTTAATTTAGCTCTAATTGTGAACCACAACCTTTTTAACTTGTTTATACTTACTACTTTTATTGGTGCACTAACATCAAATTGGCCTTGATTTACACTTTATTCCTATATTCAGTGTGCGAGTGAAAAACCCATCTTATGACCTTATCTTATCAACTCATCCCCAAAGTTTGGTCCCCAAATAAAATTCAAAATTTATAATGGGCTTTGATTTTAGCTTTATTATCTCATCATGCAATATTATATGCTCTATCAGTACATATTATTGTCCGCCCCCCATTTTGTTTTTATTATCGGATAAAAAAAAAGGACAATTTAGGTTAAAACATTAATTAACAACCACGAACACAAATTGCATATCTAAAATCCCGTATAATTCAATTCTATATTTCTAATCCAATTCGATCGCCATTAAACTTTGACTAGATTGACTAAATCAATAAGACGTCGAAGTTTTGACTTTTACATCATATAAGATAACATATATACAACTACTTTCGAGAAAACCGTAATAATGGTATTCCCAAATTGTTAAGGCACGTCGTTTGCAAGGGGGGCTTTGTCAGTTTTGCATTAAACTTAGGGGCAAAAACAAATGCTAACAATCCTAGACATCTTCACTCATTTTCATCTTCTTAGGTCATCATATAAGGCTGAACAATAATGACTATGGCAGAGGAGTAGTTGCATCTTCTCTTGTTTTATATTTATTGTATAATTACAAAGTTAAATAATTTTGTGTCATAACACCATAAATGAATAAATAAAAAGCCGTATATCATTTAGTAAGGTGGAAAAATGTTTTGGCATGTTGTTACAAATGTTGTATGGTCCATATTATTTAAGGCTAAGCTACCCATTTTATCTTGTTAACGGATCATATCTTCTTTTGACCCTCTTCATCATGTGCCCTTATGACAACTTGCAGTATGTTATGTACCCCCTACTTACCTTAGTTTCCCCACCCTTTTTTTTTCTAATTTTCTTCTTGAATTATTTATTAAATGTCTTCATGCAAAATTGCGAGTGAAACACCTCCCCTTCAATGTTTTGGTCTTGTTAATATCATTACTACTCCTAGTCCTATCGTTTCTTTAGCTGCTTTACCTTTGTTACGTCAGGTTTGAAATTCGAATTTCGACTTTTCGGATGTAATTTTTAAACCTAAAATACTAGCTTAGATAAATTGTGGGACATTTAGAATTAGTGACAGGGTTCCCGTAATTAGATTAATTACTGATTTAGATTCACTGGAATTATTTTTTCATAAATTTTTTTGTAGAATTTACTATAAATGAAAAATATGATTGAAAATGTATTTATGAAAATAAGAGATAAATATATATGATAGAGTTAATTTTTCATTTTAAGCAAACTCTATCATGTACAATTATTTTTCAAATTTAGGGGTTTTCAATTAATTAATTACATCCCATTTTCGCTATTTTTATTTTATTCTGTAATTATTCGTAAGTGTATGTTTCATACTTTGTTGTCATTTACCATTTACCAACAGTCGAGTAAGACAGAGACATTTTACTAGAATAAAGTGTATGGTATTGCATCTAATTTCGTGAAGCCCTTTGATACCATACTTTTTAAGTAATTAACAAATGAAACTTGTAATTAGAAAGGCTACAAATAGTGATTAGTATGAGCTAAGCATCAAAAGTGCAACCAGAATTCGGATTTTAATATGTTATCTAAAGAGGTATGGTATGAGTGACTATCTCTAACCTTAGAAGCCAAGCAGTCTTTCTTTATTTAGAAAGGGTTAAGCGACTAACACGCTCCTATTTTTGGTTGGTCATTAAGTCGGTAACCTTTATCTGCTTGCCTTTCCCCCAACTAGTAACTAACTATTTGCATATGATTAATCTGTTTTTCTAGATCGATAATCATTGGTAATGACTTAATGCGCATAATTTAACTAATTCAAGATTTTTAGCTAGTGTTGGCTTGTCACATCATTATGGTGCGTCGGCATATCCTAAGGTGATAGTTTGCGTGTTGGTGCAATGCGTAAAACTCTTTTATGGATTTGTCCTCTTTTTACCAAGTTCGTAATTTCTCTCGTCCCGACGAAATATAAAACTAAAACACGATATGTATTTTAAGGTGACAAATTAATAAGTTCAGGGTACTATAAGAGAGATGGAGACAAATAGTCAACTTTACGATCAAACTCGACTCGATTTTGAACCAATAGTGAAGCTAAAGTTAAACTATATTGGGCCGTGATTTTGGTTTTCATGGTGGGCTTTTTTTGCCAGGCTGAGGATACAAACTTGTGGGACAAAAATGGAGATTATGAATTTTGATTTGGTGTTGTATTAGCTTCATTAGGAATTTTGAAGCAGCGCACACAGGCATCAATGTTCTTCTCTATAGAGCTAAATCTCCTCTCCAGACACAACATACTATAATGCATAACACGAGCATCGACTTGTGCAACTTTTGCACAGGCTCGTAGCAGAATGTAATAATCAGTATGGGCTACATAAGTGTAGGAACCATCACCAGCAGCCTTTCGCCGGTAGTGTAGATAACCCTGTTGCTTAATTTTTACTCTAGGCGGGATGTAACAGAACCGATGTTCTTCCATGTCGATTTTCATATGCTGGAGGGATGTGCCTCTCAAATTTTGAGATGATTCTACTTTCTGCTTAGTTGCTGAAGTTTCATGTGCTTGTGAGTCTCGAAGACTGCTGTCGCTGGTTTGTCTGCACTCAGGGCTGCTTTCTTGGAACATAGATCCAATGCTATTGGCAGAGAGAGAGAGAGACCGCGGGTTCTTCAGGACTGTGGCTGTTGTTTTCCTTTGATCTGCCGTATTGTTTGTCAACATCCCTTGACCTTTTCTCATGCAAGCCAGATTTTAACTTCTCAGATGCTTCTACACACTGCACAAAACAAACTCACATCAGATTATCAGAAGCAAACTTCACCAGCATAATCCCAAGCATTCAGCGAGGCTAGTACATCAATCTTTTTTTCTTTTTTGAGGGTCGGCTACTTGACTAAGGACCAAAAATGAGGGGAAAACGAGGCTTTGTAGTCGGTCGTTTGTAACTGATGTAATAGCCAAAATACATGTTTCACTTCAATAGACTTGCCAAGTTACTACATCAGAATTTGCAGCTTGGATCTCCACATCACCCAACCAGCCCAAACAACTACTGGTAGAACTTGTAAAATCTAAATTAATAGGCATGATGCTGAATCCAGGAACAGATTAGCTGCTACAAAATCTCTAGGCACAGTGAGTTCCAACACATAGTTTTACCAGAGGTAGCTAATCCCACCCTTTAAGGAAAACTTTATACTATGCTAAGAGGGTGATTCTCTTGTAATCCAGGGCATTTTCCGCATCAATCTTATTGTGTTACCCGCTTGCTCGCTTTTGACTTAGTTAACAATAGCAGTAACACAACATAATGTTCGGTTCATGCATTTGGGCAGGGAAAAGTCTTGTTAACCCTCTAAGAGAATTCATATGCAACCGGAAACAGTATTGACATGCCCTAGTCTTAACCCAGTTTCTTGTTTGGGTACCAACATGTAGTTTTCCTACTTGATAAGAACCATTATACAGAAAGGATAGTAACTGTTGTATTACAGCCTGTTCATTGAGCGTAACCAAGTATGCGAAAAATAACATTTATTACTACAAAAAACTGAGCACGGCCAAAAATAGAAAGACTGAGCACGGCAATTCACGCATATACTCCTCGACAACTTTAAATATCAGTTGGGCACAAGGAACAGTTTGTCTAGTGAAAGACCTCCTATCAAACGGGTTCGTAACTTGCGTAAGATTTGGTTGGGTGTCTAGTTTAGATCAGAGGCATACTCATTCCAATGCATATTTATGGCTGCAATCCATATCGGCATATCTTGGTTGAAATGAACTAAACTTGCCCAAACATCACTTTGGCTATTATATCATGCATGATGATGACAAACATGGAATAGATTGCATAGGTTCAGTGAGGAGGAAACCAAGCCAACTCTGAAGCTGTAATCCTGATATCAATCCACTTATATTTCAACAAAAAAGAAGTTTTGCTCTAGAGTATAAGATCAAATTAGTGATGAAGGAAGCTAAAATTGAGAAATTCCACCAAAAGCACAGAAAGCAGAAGCTCAAATGCAGTTTCTTTGGATCATACCAGATCAGATCTATGTTTAACCCTACATCATCACTCTAATGCATAATATCAGATCAGATCAATGTTTAACCTAATTCATTGCTGAGGGCTCAAACAAGGGACTTGTCTTCCCCTAGCCTCCCCTCCCGTTCCCTAGCCACTCTCCCCTGCCCTCAGTTTCTTTATATCCAGACAAACTGTAGGTGTCCAAGTACGACTGCAATGGAAGCTGGCGTCAAGTTAGCCTATTCTTAATTAATACACTAGACATCTGAAGCTCAATAAACAAGTTTACTCGGGTATTTTAAAACTGCAATCCAGCAAGGTTGTTCGGTTAAACGTTTGAAAGAGGCTCCAATCAAGACTACTTTACCTCTCGATTCTTCTGATAGAATTCCCATAGCTCTTCTATAAGACCAGGCTCCTTGTACACTGGCTCTAATCCAGCAAACACCACATCCTTTGCAATACTGAAGATATGTAGGCAGATCCTTGCAATACTCTGTCAAATAGAAAGTAGAAACTTAATCAGCGAAAATGAGATATAGCCATTGCACTAATAAGAAAAACGACTAACTATATGCTTTTACAAAGCCTATTCCCAATAGACATTAGCTATTTGAGGGGGAAAAGCTCTCAGTAAATTACCATATCTATTATTTAGGTCATCATATTTCTTCTCGAGGTTTCGTAAAAGCTCTGCACAATCAGACTCAAATATGTGAACAGAAGACAAGGTTTCTTCAGGGTCTACCTCCATAGTTGGAGAGGTAGACATTGCTTCTGCATCATCCTTAGTATTATATTCATTGGAACCTGCTGTACAGTCATCCACAGCAGTTGGAGCAGATAGGGTCATTTCCCACTTGCCAAACCCATTTATATTGTAAAGAATCCTTATAGCCACAATCAACACTGACATCACACAAACATGAGTAGGAAGCCTCAACTTGTTTGCTGACAACCACAATTCAGGGGGCATCGCCCACTCCTGTATGCGACATGCATATGGAAGTATCTTCTGAACAGGAAGGGACAGCTGCTTCAAAAAACGGGAAGCTATCGAATAAAAGTTGACTGGAGGCAAATTCAGGCCAATATAGTGAGCTATGGATGCTGACATTGCCTCTAACTTCTGTAAGGAGACAGCTTGGAGAGGCCTAAACATATAATTTGCTTTCAATGGCCATATGATGGAAGTACGTCGACAGCTTCTCTCGATTTCTTTAATTGATTTCTCAATCTTAGGGAAATCACCAAAATAGGGAAGCTTGCCTTCAACAGCCCACCTCATTATGTCACTAGGAAGCACTGCTTCCCTAGCAATATGACAGGCCAAATATGAAATGGCTAATGAAGATGATAAGGGTATCTTATTTTTCAACGACTTGAACCAAATCATTGAAACACGTTCCCCATAAATATTTCAAGGCTCATCTTTAAATTTTGCATCGCTTCCTACTCGGCATTTTTTCTCCTCTGTAAACAAACAAAAAAGTGTAGGTAAGAAAGTGGCCTTCAAAATTAGCAGTGCATTGTTAAGAACAATTAATCACTGTTGTTGAAAGAATAAACAATTTATAAACGTAGCAGAGAACTAATTTATTCCACCAAAAAAAAAAAAAAATAGAGAGCTGATTTCTCTTGGCATAAGTGAAGAGATTTTGTCAAAGGAAATCAGCTCTATTATTAGTTTCCGTGAAAATAAAAAAAGTCAATTCTTCATTGGCTACATTAGTCGCATTTGCCATAGAGCTATTGAAAACACATCACACTAGTCATTCACACTTGAAAAGGCCGAAAATACAAGTGAATGGCAATCTTAGTTTAAAAAAGCACCTGGGATCGCCTCAGAAGCTTGAGGCGCACAAGTGTGCATGAGGCCACCTGAGGCGCACCGAGGCACACGCGAGACGCACAACTGTGCAATTTCGAATTTTCTCTCTCTTGTAACCTTATTTCTACCCTTCCCTTTGCCCCTTAATCCCTTGTTTATACTTCTTTACCCATTGGCCCTCTTTAAATACCAAAAAAAGGGTTATTTTTTGCAAAATATGGTTTTGAATAATAGAATTTTGTTCGCTAAATGAGTGCGCCTCGTGTTCATGAGGCATGCGGCTTCGCCTCGTGCCTTGCGCCTCATCGCAACGGCCCCCCAGCGCCTCGGCGAGTTGGTGCGCCTCCTTAAACTAAGATGGCAATCACATATCCCCACGTTTAAAATCTCTATGTTTATAAAGCTGCAAATGATGATGCCTGGACTCCCACTTACCTAATCTATTGTCGGATACTGTTCTAAAAATTTCAAGAATCAGTGTGTCTGACATGGGATAAGAAGTATTACCTGCTAAGCAGGCAGCATAAACAATCCAATGTGAGTTCAAATTCATCCCCAAAACTCAGTCCCAGGCCCCAAGCACTGAGAGCTGGATTCTCAGTTGATGACCACATTGCAATAATTTTACACTCCCACTGAAATCTTGGTGCTAACATATTAATGCTTGATTTTCAGGAATTAATTGTACTTGAGCTGAATCGATTTGAGGATCGTTTGGTCTATGAAGGAAGGGTGAGAAAGATAACTTGAGCTGAATGATGTGAGTTCGGTCATACCTTCTACAAGCCACACTGAGGAGGCATTGGATGAATTTTCCTATGCCATATACAGCTGGTCTGCAACAAAATACTTCAATCAGAACAATATTTGTATTTATGTGATGGTTTCAGAGTGAACCTAACATTATATGAGGTGGTAGTTGTCGAATGCAGGCACAGAACCGAGGATTCAGAGGCCATGGCAAGAGACAAATACGATAGAATTGCTTGAAAGGTTTTTTTTTCACTTAGAAAGCAACTTCTACGCATTGTTAATTCTTTCTAAAACTACCGAGGCCAGTTCCAATAGAGAGGATCTTCTGAAATACATACTAACAATTCTTCTGGTAGTGTAAAAGTTTACAAAACTCTTCCAATCAAGCAAAACCAAACCAAATGCAATCGAAGATTGCGAAAGACGGTCCAACCAACAACCATTCTAATCAGGGTCAACAAAAACAAACCTCAAAACTCATCAAAGATTGTATCTTTATACAATTCTAATCACACAAACTCGACACCGATTACCCCCCAATGCCTCAAACGCTCCCGCCTATGGTGACGTTAGGATAATATCGGATGCACGTAAGTTTTACCCTACGTTAAAAACATGAAACATACAGTAAAAAACAAAAAGAACACATCTTTCACTTCCTAACACAATCAATCAAACAAACAAACAAACCAAACCAAACCCAAAAACATTCCTATTCCAGTAATTATTATTCACTAATAATCAAAGCATAAATTAAACTTTTTTTTTTTTTTTTTACCTTGAGTCTCAGACTCGTTAATAACATCATAAGGCCAATGATCAGCAAAAAATCCTTTTGGCGGCGACAAACAAACCTCAACCAAACTTGACCCGCAATCCCACAAACAATGGGATTAACATTAACTTCCTCGACAAGCTTCTCACATTGGTACTGAATCAGTAGTTGAACACCCAGAACATACCTCATTCGAACACTCTTACAATAATCATCTTCGTTAAAGGTTACACCTTTAGGAACATCTCTGAAGTCGGTGGGCTCCCTGGGCCCCAGGTGGTCAGCATCGTCCGGCTTGGGTTTAACGACGGGGATGGGTCGAGTATGGGCTTTCTTGTAGGTTGCGCCGCCGCCCTTGTCGACGAAATCCTCGTCGGCGACAACGCTGTCGACTCGGGAGTTGCAGTTGTTGCAGTAGAAACCGCGGTATCTCTCGCAGAAGTGGCAATCTTGTACGCCACAGTTTGTGCATAATAGTTGACTCGTGTCTGTGTTCGCCATTGTCTCCCACACTCCGAAGACAGTTTTCGCGGGAGGAGTTATAAATTGGGTTCGGTTATTTGTGTGTTAGTCGATCTCAAATTCAGTTTCGGTTGTACGGCGAAGTTGCTTTACTGTTGGTAAGAAGCACCTAATATTGATGGTGTCGGGATATGAGGTTTCGAACGCGGAACAACTTTTAGTCCGGGAGTGGAAACATGTGTTTTTCTGCGGGGAAGGAGTCATTGGATAAATAATAGGAAATACGGAAGGTGACGATATTATGAGATAATATCGAGAGATATTATGAGTAATATGGTCAGCAATATATCACTATATACGAAGTTATGGTAATATCGTATATATCGTAGATATTGTGAATATGTACGAAGTACATTTATGGTAGGTTGTATTTAGGAAAGATGTATTACTTGTGGGTTAAGACAGTGAATTGTAACTACTATATATACGTTGTAATATTGATAAAATCAATGAGAGAAACATGTATGATTGAGAAACCAGAGACGACTGAGAAACGTTTCGAATGAATTCCGCTGCGTGTGTTTCTCCCCATGGACTAGTTTCATGGTACCGACTGACCCGAATTCCTAACAATAAAAACACATGTGGTTTATCTTATAGATGCCGTATCGCTTTTATTAATGAATGAACAATATTTTCCCAAAAAAAATAAAAAAAATTGATTGAAGCGAGCTATGTTTTAAGTTGTGTGTAAATTTCACTTTGAGCAGGGTTGTCGTGCTCGACTATAGTGTACTTGGAGTCGCTTTTAAGTTTCAATTGTCTTTGTTGTTATTGCCGTCTCATTTGTTCACTTAACCTAAATGGATAAGTGACCACTTATCAATCCAATTATCATCTTACAATAGCGGTAATTTGGTGTGTCGTATGGGGTCGTAACAATGAAGTTACCGAATAAGCTGTGGAGTACATAACACTAATAGTATTTCGAACGACAATCTCACTGCTTTTGTCTTGGCTATGTCTCTAGACAGCTTAATGATCGGACTCATAACATAGCGAAAAAATGCGTACTGTTTTACGCCATTTTCGTTTTGGCTTTAAAAAAAAATCATTTTCCACTCCAAAGGTACAATATAGAAAACGTGGCTCCAATTTGACAATAGATGAGTTGATTAGGAAGAAGATGATGTTGAAATTATTTTATTTTTTTTGACGGACAAAAAAGAAATTTTATTGGGTTGTTGACATTGGCGAAAGCCCTTTGGAACTGAGGAGTCCTTTGATTTAAGATCAGTCCATAAGATTGGGCCAACCCAAAAGGTAGATGGACAAACCTGGGCCCAATAATGAAATGACGGACATATATACAAGTTTAAAATATTATAGTTATTACGGAGTATCAAATTTCAGTCCAAATAGACTCATCAAGGTGTCAAGTTTGACTTGGTTGAAACTTGAATCTAGACTCAAACTCAAATTGAGAATTTTTTTTCGAAATAGGGCTCAAAAAATAAATATTGAACAAAATGGGTTGGATTGAAAAATGTTCAATCTTATGGGGTGCACGTCACCCCATTTCAAGTTCGGGACAAAACCGCCAGTGCCCCTGCCGGTTTTAAGTGTCTTGAACAGTAGCTATGAGGTTGTAAGTGATACTTTGCCTAGGGTAAAACCGCCATGGGGGGTGGTGGTTTCAATTTTTTTTTTTTTTTTTTTTTGGATTGACGTTATATCGGGGTGATATTTTGGCCAAGGGTGAAACCGCCATGGGGGGTGGCGGTTTCACTTAAGTGAAACCGCCACCCCCCATGGAGGTTTCACGCTCGGCCAAAATATGGGTGAAACCTCCATGGGGGGTGGCGGTTTCACTTAAGTGAAACCGCCACCCTCCATGGCGGTTTCACCTCGGCCAAAATATCACCCACTCGATTTGTATACTCATTTTTGTGAAAAAACCGCCATGGAGGGTGGCGATTTCTCTTCACTTAAAACCGCCAGAGGCACTGGCGGTTTTGTCCCGGACCTGAAATGGGGTGACGTGCATCCCATAAGATTGAACATTTTTCAATCCAACCCATTTTATTTAATATTTATTTTTTGAGCCCTATTTCGAAAAAAAATTCTCAAATTGACCGTCCAATGAATCTTCCATATGCGTGTACCTTAACCCTTGACATTTGTTCAGTGAGATTTTTTTTTTTTTTGCATTCTTGATTATTCTTCAAAACATTTCCGTCTTTTTTTCCATTTTTAGTTTCTTTATAAGGCATGATTAACGTTGTGTAGTACGGAGTATGAGACCGTTGTACAACAACATTTTATGGAGTAATTTAATACCACTGCGCCATGTATAGTTTGTTTGTTAGTTAACATCATTTAAATGACAAGTTAAGAGATGTTTGTGCGTATTTTCTTTATAATAGAAGACAAATAAAGCTTATAAAGGCATGCGCCTTTGAGAAGGGCTGAAAAGCACAATTTCAAAGGACGCACTAGATCGTCATTTGATATAACAACTCAATTAATTAGAGATATAATCGCAAGAAAACATAAGACATTTACTCTTTCGTGTGCCCAAAATGATAAGTGGTTAGTATTCGACTCGTTCGAATTAGCAAGAGCCATCAAGGTTTTGTCGGTTGATTTAACAAGCCAATGACATCCTACCAAATTTTTGTTACTCTCTCTTTGTTCCTTTTTTTGTGAAAGTCTCATTTCCATAGGAATTCAGTGTAAAATCCAAAAATCGAAACTACTAATCTTATTGTGTAACTTCGTAGGTTGTTTATAAACCGAGTAGGAATTTAACTAATCTAAATAATCATCTAATAATCAGAACTGGTCTACTTCGACCGATCCATTTACTTTTCCACTCTGGTTGGCTCGTTCGCCATTCGGAATGTGCACCCCCTACTCGTGGTACACGTTAATTATCAGAATCTATCTATTTTGCTATGTCATTTAGATGAAGTCGATTAATTGGCAAGCACGTACCAAATCTGCTTAAAAGTGGATGTACCTCAGACTCCACTAATTGCGTGTAATCCAAGTTGGAAGACGATGCAGTTTCCACCCAAATCGCACCATATAATATAGCTACTATGTCATGTACTCCGGCCTAATAAATTGGTTATGTACGTGACTTTCTGTGTGGACTTTTACCAATGTCAACCGCAAATATATATGTAAAGTGATTTTGACGATGACCTTGTTTAATTTACTTTCACGATCACGATAAATATACGAACGTTGTTTACTGACCAACATTTTGATTCAACAAGTATATGTCAAAGTCTACGAGCGGCCTACTGAATACGAAATTTTTAACTAATTAAAGTAGATTTTATAACAAAAATTAAAATTAATTTATAATAAAAAAAAACTTACGCTACTAACTTATGAGTGAAAGAAATCGTCGCTGCTTAAACTCGTTTTTATTATATGTACATACTCCTTACTTGTATGATTCGATGGACCACTTATATATGGGCTATAATACAAAATTTGTTACTTTGTACGTAGCTTGGAGGTACTCTTACGATTAAACTATGGCGTGTAGTGGAGCTGTGGAGACATATACCAAGAATTCAAGATATAAAACGTCGCCGTACATGCAATGCATGAATATTGTCATATTGAGCTATAAAGGGTCACACTCTAATGTGTCATGAAGTGATCCGATCGATTAATAAAGCACTCACTAAGTCACTAACTAGGTAAAAGACAAATTTTGTGCAATTCACTCGACCTGATAAAGCCTTATTTATGGATTATTAACTCAAGTTAGTGAGTTACTAAGATATACAATTCGACATATATATACACACTTCACAATCGACCTGTTACTGTGGGTTGTTCTAGAATTCAAATGCGCATGCTCCTACCTCAAAGCAAATGGTGTTTCTGTGTACCAAAAAAAAAAAAATATTGTCGTAAATAGCTATGCTCAATATTAAATCATGAAATCTGATCTTGTTGTTAATCATGCATTCTAGTTCTGCTTTATTATTTGTTAATCGTGCAATAATCTATTAATGAGCCATTACCACGAAACTGCATGGCTAAGATTGTCATCTCCCCTACCTACATCATGTCCGAACCAGATTGAACACAAAGAGAATCAAATCAGACATAAAAACTTAAAAAAGGTACATCTTAATTTGGTCGATCAATGAAGATATTTGGTGATTCTTGTTAAAGGAAATGTGTACATGGTTGTTAGTCAACACCTTAAGTAGCAGTTACGAACTTACGGAGTATATATATTTCTCTTATATACTTTTAAAAAAATGATTAACAACATTTAAAAAATGATTTGCAGTTTTTATTTCATAGGCACAATTTTTTATTGTGAGTGGGAGCACCATGATCCTTGTGCTCGTAGGAGCATGGTATAATTTACTTAGTTCTAACATAAGATATTTAAAACATCGTATAAATAATTCTCGATATATTTAAATACGTTAAAATGTAGTGTATCAATAATGACTGAGCCACAACCATTGTATCCTTTTGGATGAAATTCTTACGTGCTACATATCTTTTCATTACGCCACCTTCCGTGAATTTCTAACGGCTTTTTTTTTTCCGGTACGCCTCCTTCTGTGAATTTCGAACGCCTATTATCCGTCGACCTTTAAGTATAGGCTTAATCAATTACTTGTAAACTAATTAAAAACATGTGCTAGTAATCTAATCTGCATCAAAGTAGCTAATAATTTTACTCCAACTCCTTAGTTCTACGTACTAAACTATTGATTATAAGTTATAACCCATAATTTGGGTCGATCATTTATTCAAATCGTGGAGCAAGTCAAAAAGAAAGGTCTTCATCTTAGTTCCTACAACAACACAAAAACTTTGTTTTTAGGCCAAAAAGATTGCTAGATTCGCCCCACCACCGACCCTTTTTTCAAACCCCCACCTTCCAAGCCCTACGAAGGCCAATTCCAAGCACACCTTACATCACTCTTGAGTTGACTCTATTAACTTGTCATGCAGGGGGAAAAGACAATAATCCCACGACTACGATTCTACTAATGTTATATTCTATACTGAAAAAAATGATTAGTTCAGTTCAGACTACATTAGATAGATCGTATTAAATCATTTCTGTTGAAGAGAATAGAACCAACGTTATTTTGGTGTACAAGAACGGATTGATGACATAAGTACACTAAGCTACGCTCTCAATAGCCGCCAATCATTTTGTCATATATAGAGATTTAATTAAGTGACACATTTTGGTGAATTTCAACGAAAAATGTCTATTTTACTTAGAGAAAATATTTACCATGTTGTGCTCGAAACATTACCTACATGGATACATTTAATAACCAATTTGAATAAAGGGAATGTTAGAGGATACTAACATAGAAGGAATTGATATTATAGAAGTTAATCTTCAAATTAAGAACTCGCGCATACAGAATTCACTAAGAGACTGCGTTATGCGTACACTTGACACCACTTTCTCCATTGAAAGATGTTATATCCTATCTTCCCATAAATTATTTACGTGTCTCTAGGATATATAGAGCAAAAACGTTAACAATACAATAGAACCCGATGGAGCAATAGATTATGCAAATTAAATGTTTGGGAAGAAACCTAATAAAGAAGAAAACTCACCAATGATGGGAAAGAGCCAAAGAGGTTCTCCCTCCACTTTTGTTTTTTTTTGTTTTTTCAGTCCTAGAAAACCAAACACTGCCTTGTATTTATGTCCCTCTTTAACTGTTTGTTTGGGGGAAGAAATCTTTCATTTTCACTAAAGTATTGTGTCCATCACACTTCCCATAATCTCGGCGAATTATGTCTTACCATATTTCCCCTACATTTTCTGCTCTTTTCTCGCTATATTTTTCCTGCGTAAACCTATGATCAACTCACTCTACTTTTTACCTTTCTCTTTGCTTAATAATAATCATAACATGGATAATTTTTTTAATCCTAGGTTGATTCAAACTATGGAAAAAACCCACAATTTTAATGGGTTTATACTCTAAAACCCCCCACTTTCTTCTTGTTGAAGTTTCGTTCTTTGAAATCTTTTTTTGCAGGACAAAAAAAATATGTTCTTTTTAGTGAATTCGTTTTGGGTGTCTCTTTGGAGCTACATTCTTCATTTGTTCAGCCTTTTTTCGAGGTACTTTCTCAGGTAAATTTGTGATCTTTTTTTGTTTGTTGTAATTCATGATTTTCGTCTGCCAATAAATGTGTTAATTGTGTGTTTGTGGTGTTTATTTTGCAGGTTTTCTGTTGAGAAAATTGTGGAGAATGGGTCTGATGAAAGTGATGATCATGGTGTGAAGCGTGAGGAAGAAGATAAGGGTTTGGAACAAATTGAGGAAAAGGAGTTGCCCATGTTGAATTCCGAGGTGGGAAATGTTTGCAGTGCTAATACTACAAGTAAGTATCAGTTTTATGGTGGGAATAGTGTGTGTGCATTCATAGAAGAGCCTCAAACTGTGAACTTTACTGTTCATGAAATGTTTGTGATTTCCCCAAAACAAGGTTTGATTGAGAAAATTGATTCATTTGTCGAGGGCGATTTTCGGGGTTTTTCTGTTGATGTGAATGGTAATTCAGTTAATTGTGGTGATTCTGAGGAATCCAAATTAATTGATAATGCTATCTGTGATGAGTTGAGTGTAGAAGAAGAGATTGTTGAACGGGGAGAAACAGAGAACTCTGTTAGTGATTGTAGGGGTGGTGGGAACATTTTGGTGCATAATGACTGTCATGATTTGTTCAGCAGTGAGGAAGAGGTTGTTGAACGGGGCGAAACAGAGGATTCTGTTTCTAATACTAGGGGTGATGACCATTTTATGGTACACAATGATTGTGGCAATTTGTTGAGTAAAGAAGAAGATGTTGTTAAGGTTGAACATGGTGAGGCAGAAATGTCTGTTTCTGATTTGAATAGGGATGATCATTTATTGGTACATAGTGATCATGAATGTGATGATTTGTTGCCTAGAGAAGAAGGCGAGACAGAAGTGTTTGTT
This sequence comes from Spergularia marina, assembly GCA_963680865.1. Lineage (NCBI taxonomy): Eukaryota > Viridiplantae > Streptophyta > Magnoliopsida > Caryophyllales > Caryophyllaceae > Spergularia > Spergularia marina. The sequence goes on along the minus strand of OY804545.1, from coordinate 4,810,414 downwards.
TCCGATCATTTATTGGTATGTAATGATCATGATTGTGATGATTTCTCGACTAGAGAAGAAGAGATGGTTGAGCATGACATTGTAGAGGAACCGGCTGTTGGTGACCTTAGTCACGAACAGCAATATGCTTTAAGTATAAGCCAAGATGATCAGTCTGAGAAAGAAGAGATTGTTTCCTTAGAAGATGAAAATGTTGAGAAGGTTCATGTTTCGGATCAAGTTCATTCATCTATAGCAAACAGCAATGATTTTTGGTCTGCTATTCATAAATATGATTGTGTCTTAGGTGATTATGATGAGTTTGATTCTGATTCTTATTCTGATGAGAGTCCGAGTTATAAGATCACAGTGAAGCCTGAAACTCTCCTTGGTGTGGGTGATAAGAGGGTGGATTATGATGAATATAGTTCAGGTTCATCAAGTAATTCTTCGTTTGATCGAAATAATGTACACTTAGATGATGTTAGCAGCGTGGAAAGTGAGCACGAGGAAGCTGATTCTTCATTCATTGAACTAGAACCTCATACATATAATTCAAGTGTCCACACTGAACAGCATATACTTAGTGATGGTGAGTTTTCGGATTCTGAAGACGAGCTTGATCAGGAAAGCTCAAATCTTGATGACTTGAGAGGGATAGATTCTAGGGGAAGTTGTGAGGAAGGAGATGTTCAAATGGGAAATGATGTGTTGTTGGAGCAAAAGGAATTGATCCGGCAAATGAAAAAGGAAATGAGGCAGCTCAAGATTAGTGGACTTCCCACTATATTAGAGGAATCTGAGTCTCCTAGAGTTGAAGATGATTTGAGGCCATTGCGGATAGATGGAAGAATCGGGCATAAAGATCGTATGGACGAAATCCAAATTTTCTACAAGAGGTACTTTGACAAGATGAGGAAATTGGACATTTTGAGTCAACAAACCATGTATGCAATTGGTAAGCTATCATTTCACAGTCTTCTTAACATTAATTACTTTGATCTGGTTGCTGATTATATTCTTGCCTAGTAGGAGTATTCATTATCTTGTAGTGGTGATTTTGGACTGCATTAAGCTCATAATTCATCAGGTTGACCACTGTTATGAATATGGAAAAGTGTTCTGGTCTAGGCTAGCATTAATATTTTGATTAGTCCAATCTTCAACAAAAAATTTATGTCTACGGTGTCGCCCATTGTATGATTTTTAGGTATAGGATTCATAATCTACCTCACATCACGGTACATGAAGTCGACATTGTCTGTTGATGCTATCTTAATTTCCATCAGTAACCATGCATTCTAGGTAGGTAGGAATTAGGAAATGCTTTATTTGTACAAAACAAACTTTTGATCGAGGATTTAAGTGTTTCCTCATATGAAGGTGCAGAGTGCAGACCGGTCTTGTTTTCATTTTTCTGAGTGTAAGGTCAGTCCAAACCTTAACAAACAGTGATTAGGTAGGCTTAGTTTCTTCTGGTGTTACTAAACTAAATTACGGGTTCTGATCTCTAAGAGAAGGCGGTCAAGTTCATTAATACTCGCGTTTTCCAGCTGCAACTTTACTTTTTTACTAGATAGCATGCTACCTTAACTGTTATTTCACAGAATCACAGGAAGGTGTAAACTTTATAGGGCGTTAGGTACTCAATTTGCAATATATGCTTTCTTGCTGCCTATCATTTCTGTGGACAAGATTTCTATATCTAAAGAACGACCGAAAAATCATCAAATAATCTAATCTCATGTGAAATGCCGACCCATCTGGGATACTGTCCTTTTGTATGATTCAAAGCTATTAATTCATATTAATATTGTTTAGTCCCACCAGAAAATCATGTACAAATATTTTTATCCTCTCAATTTCTTTTAAGAGAAGTATCACATTAAAGTGTCTACATCTTTCTTTTTCTTCCACCAACTTTTCCTCATCAAAGTGGGTTTGTAAAGGTTTTTCACTACCATCTGTCTGCTCTTTCAGCCATGTATGTCATTTTTTTGTTAGCAGTCGATTTTCATAGACTTAATGTGATCCTGCCAATCTTTTCTTTCCTCCTTAAAAAAACTGTGATATCAACCCGGCCTATTAAATCTCTTTCATAGGACTGATTTGTCTATGTGGTTTTATGACAGTACGGAGGCCTTATGATTCTTGTGCCTTGTTACATCTTTTTGATCAATTACTGTGTTTATGCCGTAATATGCATGCAGAATGTTCAAGTTTTTTTTAATCTCTCTTGACATGGTAAATTACATAAATTTACCGTGACTGATACTGTAAATAAAGTCGAACTCTTTAAAATCAACAGACTAATAAGCTTATGAAGTTGGCGCTGTTGGCCTGTTACTGTATTCATTATGATATAATGCATCAGGTAACAGTTGTAATAGAAAGACTCAAGTTGGATGAATGTCAGAATTAATGTATGATGAGCTAATTGTCCTGTATTGGAACATTGAGGTGGATGTCACATGATCATATGTTTAGTGGGGTTACTACCCCTATTATTTGTTGGTTTTGAGATCGAATGTCACTGGACTTATGGACACGAGTTTGTAATCCTTTGATGTCACCTCTAACAATAAGATTTTTGATAATTACTATCAGATATAGTTAAAAGATTTGGTAAAATACTTCAGCGAACAGTTAACTCTTCGCTGCTTCTGCTAAGCATTAAGAACCCGACAGATCTGACTAAAATTTTAAGACTACCCATACTTGCAAAAAAACTAGTCTTAGAAATTTCGTCAGTTCTGCCCTCAGTTCATCCTTCAGTCCTCTTGTGTGCAACCTCTGACCTGTATGGGTGTACTTACATGCCTGCCTATTATAGATTTTTGTTTCTAGTAATCTAGTATCACAAATTATAGTTTACTGTAAGCTGCAGGATTTTGTATGCTGTATTTGCTGTGTGATATCAAAGCAATCTGTGTTCTGTTGTTCTTGGTACCTCTGATTACTGAATATGGAAAAATTATGTTTCTGAAGTAATTGAATGTTCTGTGGCTTTGTGTAGGTCTTCTCCATTTGAAGAGCCAAGATCAGTTGGCCTTGAACAAAAAAGTGTCAGTTCCTGTGATCAAGTCGCTCCTGGCGCAAAACTTTTGGTCTCACAAGTTAAGAAAGCATGAAGCTGACCCTGTACAGAAATTGATCCGGGATTTGCGAAGGGAATTAGAACTAGTGTATGTTGGTCAGGTTTGTCTGTCATGGGAGATTCTGAAATGGCATTACTGTAAAGTTGAGGAGCTAGAAGCTCAGGATCCTGATGGCTTTCGTCAGTACAACCAAGTTGCTGGTGAATTTCAGAAATTTCAAGTACTCTTGCAGAGGTTCACTGAGAACGAGCCCTTCAATCAAGGCCCTCGAGTTCAGCTCTATCTTAAGAGTCGATGTGGTAACTCGAATCTTCTTCAAGTTCCCTTGATCAAAGGTAACTTATGCTCCGAATCAAAAGTTCTATCAAGTTATGTAAGAAATGTTAGCACAGTTCTAACATGTAAAATTTGTCTCATTTGCCCTGCAGACGATCCAAGGACCGAATGGAGAGAAGATGGAGAGGGTGCTATTTCAATCAGTATGCTCAAGGAAGTACTTGGGGCATCAATGCGCTCATTTTGGGATTTTCTTCACGCTGATAAAGATGAAGTTCACGGAATTTCTTTGATGAGTCTTCATGGAGTCCACGTCGATCTCCAGGATCCCTCAGATACTGATCTTGTAACAGAAATTCGCTCAAGCCTACAGAAGGTTAGTCTATCTATCTGGAATTGTCATATGCCATATAGGCCTACTTGTATATTTCACGATTCCAATTTTCATTATGGTCCGAAATTTTTGTACTTGTAGAAGGAGAAGAGGCTTAAGGACCTAGTAAGAAGTGGGAACTGCTTAGTAAGGAAGTTCCAAAAGCATCAAGATCAGAGGCTAAGTCATGAGATGTTCCTTGCACAGGTGGAACTCCGGCTGGTCTCGAGGGTGCTGAGTATGTCGAAACTGACAACCGATCAACTTTTATGGTGCCATAAGAAGATGAACAAAACAAATATCATTGGTAGGAAAGTCTATATAGAATCTTCATTTTTACTCTTTCCTTGTTAATAATAATGGGGAGTCTTACTCCCCTCTTATAGGTATAGATGCACTAATTTGTATGATTACTAGTATAGTCTATAGGAAGCTTTGCTCAACTTGCAAAGAACAGGACATCTAATACGAATGTACAGACTACACAAAATAAAACTTTGCTATATACACATCTTGTACCAAGGATGCTTTAACGATTCCTTGGATACAATTTTGCTGCTTAATTTACGTATACTTTTCTACAAATAACAAGGTAATTAGCCACCAAGATGTTGGTCGCATCTTGATGTAGATGAGCATGAGCACCATTATTACATCTGTTACTTGTAGAGCGGCAAGAAGTTACAATAACCTAAGACTCCACAAATTTAACGAGTTAGATAAACTTTTACACAATGCATAGATACGACATAGTTCCTCATTGTACCAGATAAATCAAGAGTTTTCATGCTAGTTTCCTCTTCTAAATGTCATTCCATGCACGTACATTGTCAGTAGTGACAAACACGAGCTTATTAGGAACTATGATTAATCTCTTCCTTAATCGTAGTTATGAATGGTTCGGACAGCTATTTACTTATTTAGACCAGCCGTCCGCCCAAAACAAAAGGGATGAGCTAACTTAGGAACGGTTTTGGGTCAAGATTGTGGCGAAAATAGAAACCGGCCTATTACATCTTGTCTAAAAAATGACCAGATAATTTAACCTCCATCTTTAAATTTCGACTTCACCCAAACCCGACCCGAGATGACTTAGGACCGGTTTGGGGTCAAGCTTGTGGCGAAAATAGAAACCAGCCTATTACATCTTGTCTCAGACATGACCAGATAATTTAACCTCCATCTTTAACTTTCGACTTCACCCAAACCCGACTCGAGCTGACTCGACTCATAATCACTCTTATTTATCTACTCCCACAAAACTCATCCTTATACTTCGCAATGTAAAAAGCCCAAACTTCAAACACACACAAAGCCCACCCTTCACAAGACACCACAAAACAAAACCTCCGGATCTATATAATCTGGTCAAACCCTAACCTCATCCGGGTCATAGCATAACAGCCGTCAGATCTAGGGCTTTTTACACACAACATCTCCTTTATAAACACAGCCTCCAAACCTCACCAAAAACCCTTTTTCTTCCGCCTTCTTCCTCACAAATTTTCCCAGGAAAAAAAAGAGAGAGAGAGAGAGAAAATGGTGCAGAGACTCACTTACCGCAAGCGTCACAGCTACGCCACCAAATCTAACAAGCACCGCATCGTCAAAACCCCTGGTAAATTTTAATCCCCCTTTTTTTTTACCGTCTCATTTTTGTTGTTTTATTTGTTATTGTTATTCATCTTTTAGATTGATTTTAATGGTTAATTTTTCTGGGTTGTGTTTAATTAATTTAATCAGGTGGTAAGCTTGTGTATCAATCCTTGAAGAAGACTGCAAGCGGCCCCAAATGCCCTGTTACTGGCAAGAGAATTCAAGGGGTAATTGTTTTTCACCTTTTCCTCTTTTTTTTGGGGTTAAAAAAAATCTTATGATTTGATTTGGCTTATTTTTTATGTGTAGATTGTTTATATTGATTATACATTGATGATTGCATCTGAGTTTAGTGTACGATTGATGTGAATTGGTTGTTAAAGATTGAATCTTTATGTGTTGCTTTGTGTTTTCTGTTTGGTTTTTGGTTGAGTAAAGAAGAATTTAGCGTTATGTTCGAAATGTAGTTGATTGATATGTGATATGTAAATCATATTAGTTGAAATCCTTCATTGAAATGTTGTTGTGATGGAAATTGTTGTAATTTGATGATGTTTATTCGAAAGAGATGATCTTTTGCTTTATTACTGCGTTTCGGCTTTCGTAGATTGAATGGGAAGCTTCATTGAGGTGAAACATAAAAGCTTTTAACTGTTGAGTTGTGTGAATTGTTTTTTTTTTTTTTTTTGTGCGTTTAGTTATTTGGTGATGCCCAATGATGGTTTTCATATGTGGCTGACAAATGTGGTTGTATTCGTCACTAGTTTTTCTTTGCGCCGCTACTTGGGTTCCGATTGTAAGTGTTAAACTTACAACATCATCACCACCACCATTTCCTTGTCCACTACTACTACTACTACTACTAGTACTACTAAGATTACTACTGCTTTGTGCTGCTGCTGCTGCTACTACTACTCTTGTTATTATAATTACCAGTAGCTGGTGCAGAAAACACCAGCGATGGATCCTACATGCTTACAGCCACAAGTGATTGTTAAAATCTTATGATATCTGAGGGCATTTGTTATTCTTTGCAAGTTCTTAGGTTGAAACCTATTTTCACGATAAGTGGTGCTTGTTGATGCTGCTAAATGTGCTTGTGTGTTGAACAGTGTTGCCCCTTGATACTTTGCTTTCATTCTGCTAATTTAGATCTTATGTTAGCAGAGCATTAGCATACTGTTCTGAGTAAATTTTTCGTGTAATGGAACTTGTCCTGCATTAGTTGCAATTTTTAGCGTGAACTGAAATTTTTTGGCATGACCTTTTTTTAAAAAAAAAAAAAAAGAATTGCCCCTGCTCCTGTTCTTGAATATGCATGAATGGTTTTGATGGAGAACTATATGGCAAGGTAATCAAATTTATGGTGGACAGAATCTGTCTTCATTCTACTGTTCAAATTTGTTGTTTGCAATCTTTTGAATCTTCTTAAAGACTGTGTTTGTGGAAATACACCGTTTTTGCCCAATGATGGATAACTATACATTGAGCAGCTGCATTGTCATCAGTCACCATTAGCCTTTTCTTACCATTTCTGCTTGCTCGCTTTTCTCTCTCTCTCTCTCTATCTATCTATCTATCTATCCCTTCCTTCTCTCGCCCTCTTCTTTCTATCTCTCCATCTCTTTGTGGTCATGGTGTTAAAAGGCTTTTGGTCATTGTTCTTTGCTCAAGCTGTGGATGATCATTAAAAGCTATGAGATCTGAGGGCTTTAATAATTCTTGTCCATAAAAGTTTTTCCTTGTTTTTTCTCCTTGTGTCTCTAAATGATGAAACTGCAAACTCTTCCCCCTCCCTCTATATGAAAATCTACTTATAATTGTGTGTTTTTTTTAGAGGGATTTAATGATTCACTGTCTTTTTAGAGATTTCGTTCTTAGTATTTGTGCTGTTTTCTTTATTTCTCTGGTACATCATAAAGGTAACATTGTATGAGATATGAATTGGTTTATTCTTGAGTTGTAGAAATGTTTGCCATTGTCCTGTTAATTTCTGAACTTTGGTTTGTCTGAGTTTTTTTTCTTCTTTTTGATTGCTTAACATGTTTCCACTACTTATTTATAACTTGGTCCTAGCAATCTTAAACTTTAATGGCCTCAAGTCATTTTTGGGGATAAGGTGTGGTGGTGGTTGTTTGACCAAGAGACTGTAATCTGCTTCAACAAGTCTTATTGTGTCCATCACTTGCAAAGTATACATGATTATTCTGCTAACTGTCTCTATTTGGCAGATCCCACACTTGAGACCAACTGAGTACAAGAGGTCCAGATTGCCCAGGAACAGGAGGACTGTGAACCGTCCCTATGGTGGAGTTCTATCCGGTGGTGCTGTAAGGGAGAGGTATGTGTGCTCTACTTGTCAGTTTGACAAGATTGTTAACCTTTCTGAGTCATTTTTGGAAGCGGCATAGCCTGTTGTGCTTTTGAGCAACTGAGAATGTCCTGTGTTTGTGATCTGGACAACAGTCTTTAATACTGAATGCGTTTTCTTCGAATTTGGCAGGATCATTAGAGCATTTCTGATTGAAGAGCAAAAGATTGTCAAGAAGGTTTTGAAGATCCAAAAGACCAAGGAAAAGACTGCTGGAAAGAGTTGAACAGATTAGCCATCAATTTATATATTAGATGGTAAATTTTGATGTTCTAATGGAGCAAACTAGTGATCTGAGATATTGACATTTGGATGTGTATTTTAAAGCTGAGCTCTTGCAGCCTAGTTTAGTGGAAGTTAATCTTTGTCGACAATGCAGTACTGGTTTTTGTTCCTTCCGATTACATTTTCGTGGTTGATATCAGATACACCTGGAATTAATTGCTGTTCTATATGAGATCATTCGTTTGCTTATATCTCCTTTTCGTTGGCTGATTAGTATTGAAGCTTGAGGCGAATAGCTGAAATAATGCACTGCGTTCTGCTAAAGCTTAGTGATTTCATCCCGAGCGCCTCTACCGTTTCCTGCATTGGCTTTTACTCGTGACCCTTTTTGGTTCTGTGGTTTATTGTTAAGCTTGGTAATGTTTGTGACTGGTTTTCTGTTCATTTTGCGCGTCTCTCGTTTTAAGCTTATGGTCATTCCCATTTTCATGAACTCTTGCTCGTATGTTTTACCCAATTGTGTCGAAAATTGCCTGTTTGGTAAGTACTTGCAGTTCCTAACCTCACAAAGAAAACTCGTTGTAGAGCTATTTTTCACTCGTAGTTCCAAAGGTAAAATGGTTCGTATATTCCTTGTAAAACCGGTGTTCGTGTTCTAGAGTAGAGTTGATCTCATTTTTCACAACAGTGTGCATGCAAGTGTTACTACAACATTGTTACATTGCCTTTACATTTCGCATAAATTTTACGTTGAATGATCTACTGTTTTACCGTAGAATGTAATCTAACTGATGCGATTGTTTCAACTACAATGCAATTGTTGTGTTTCGCAATTTTTATATCTAAAGAATACCCTGGTCGCTATACTGTCTGATCTCTCGTAAAGTCAACCATCTCCAAACAGACATGATGGGCATTATTGCACCATGTTCTATTTTCTTCCTCCTCTGCCTGTACTCTTCTCAAACACTCAACTTTGCCACCCGTAAAACCACCGTTCTCGACATCAATGGCCGCCCTCTCCGTGCCAACGCAAAGTACTACATGGTACCGTCAGACCCCGGCCGAGGTGGTGGTCTAACAATGACCCCTAGAAACAGCACGTCACCGTGCCCACTCTACGTAACGCAGCACATGGAAGAAATCTACCCTGGTTTACCTGTTTGGTTCCTGCCTTCAAAGAGGAATGACTACTACCTATATCCCTCTACTGATTACAATATCCTCTTCAATGCTGTCAACAGATGCTTGCAGTCAGCAGTGTGGCAGCTGATCCAAGAAAACGCCACGAGAAGGCGGTATGTGGTGACCGGGGGAGCTATAGGACATCCAGGGGAGAAAACCATGTACAGTTGGTTTCAAATAGAGAAGTCCGGGACCGAAAAATACGAGTATAAGATCATGTTTTGTCCGAGCGTTTGTCCATCCTGTATGCTGAGGTGTGGCCATTTGGGTGTCTTTGTTGAGGACGGCAAATTGTTGCTGGGCGTTACAGGCCGCGCTCTTTTGTTTATGTTCAAGAAAGCTTAGATCATCAGAACATTATGTTAGTACAGAGTCGTAAAGTCCACGATTTGTAGTTTTGGATTTGGGAGTTCAGGTATGAACTTTACTTAAATCATAAATGGTCTCCATCGTGCCTATAATTGACGAAAAGCCGAGTTTTGGATTAGAAATGGAAATCGAAATCTTTCCTTTGTGATCAGATTCATGGTTATTCATTGCAATAATGTGTTGAATGTAAGAAGTGTTCTGTTGTCTGAGATTGATCAGCTCATATATGAGGATTATTGTAGCAGGCATTCCTGTTAAATGTCAAAACAAACTTTATCTTTGACGGTCAACCTGCATCATTAGATTTCATTGTGAAAATCGTCCACAGGTACAGTTGCGGAGGGTGATCCTCTAACCAGATTATCTCCTCAGCAAACGTTCTACTTAGTTGGGCAAGCTCATGGGCAGGCTTGTTTCCTTCCGTACAAACATGGGAAAAGGTAATAGAGCTAAAATTACAAGCTAGTGACAAAATTTTAGAAACTAGCATACCGAAGCTCGACCTATCCACACATTTTCTACGGAGTTTCGTAATCAACAACCGGAGGCAATCCGATTCCAAAATTATATAGTGGAACCCCGCATCACGTGCCAACTCTAGGCCGTATCTTGCTGCACATGCTTCACCTTCAGCGGCATCATCTCATTGTCCAAAACTTGTCGACTAGTACACATCAAACAAACTCGTAAAAAGTCGACTGAGAAGACATACATTTTATGCTCGATTTTGGAGTTACAGGTCGCTTATCTACGTCAAACTTGGCAATTCAACATATTGGCCAACCAAATCTGTATACGAGACTGATATGTTGCTGACACAATTTAAGCACATTGATCATCTTCTACAATTTTGCAAAATTAAGCAATTGGATTATGGGTCCTTGTACATCTAATACAGTAGTATATAGGACCTTTTCTTGTGCTTTTGTGGACTGATTTCTTCTGCCTAAAAAAACAAAACCTGATTTTGCGTAAGTCTTACATTTTAGCTCGCTCAAATGACTAAACGTCATGCAGTAGCTCATTCAAAAGGGGCTCATTATAACGAAGCATTAATAACAACTTAAGATATTCCATAGATAAGATCGTTTGAACGTGGGTTGGGGCAGGCTAGTTTGAATATTGTTGGGAAATCGACTAACATGTTGCCTTCGTTTTTTTCTTAGTGTTAATGTTTAATTATACTCCGTAATTCATTTCACATCGACATGAAATGTCAACTCTTTAGGAAGATGATGATATATGTATACATATACAATTATACAAATGTACTAATAATAGAATCCAATCCGCTTATCAAAAACATTTTGACATTTTGTATATATTTAATTTGATGGTCAAAAACTCACAAGGCACACACCAAAATTAAATGGATTTGTAGACCTCTAACATTGTCCGTTTGGCTATTAATATCCGTAACTACAATACTAGGGGACAATTAAAGACCTCTTCTTACATATACTCGTGATCGATACTCCATATATCTAATGTATTCGGAATCAAGTAGACATTAAAGACCTCTTCTTACATATGAAAATACAATATAACAATTTTTTTTTTTTTTTTTTTTCTCTCTTAATCATTGGCCCAAAAATTGTTTGATTGACGACTTAGATGTATAAACACAACCGTGTAACTTATGCGCCGCAAAATTGCTTGCGGATCTTCCAACCTATTTTGTATCTCCGTGTATATCTGTTTCAATGTTAATGACATCGTCCTGACTCTATTCGTATACTCTCTATAATACATACTCCAAAATGAAATAAAAGATCCGCTTTGATTGAAGCGAACCCACGATCACTGTCGGTCTACAAATGAATTATACGGAGTACTCCATATATAATATGTTTTTCATTTTTTGGGTGTGAGACAACACACATACGTACATGTAATAGTACATTGATTATGACTTTGACCAAAGCATTCCTTTCCAGAGAGGGGCGAATTTAGGGGGTAAGTTGGAGTGCACCGGCTACCTTAAATTTTCCGAAAACGTCAAAATATTGTCTAAAAAAAATCCAAAAAAATAGGAAAAAAATAATTTATACCAAAAGGGCTACTCCAAATTTCTAGGGCTAGATTCGCCCCTGTTTCCAGATTTGTACTCTCATGCCTCAAATCTCATCTATAAATAGACCTTTCATCATCATTATCATCATCTTCATTTCCCTCATACTCAACAAAGTCAACAATAAACAAAAAAAAAAAAAAAGTCCACAAAAATGAATCACATCCTCCTTTCAACAGCCACCGTCCTCCTCCTCCTATCCCTCTCTCCCCCCACCACCACCGCCGCAACAAACGCCGTCCTAGACATCTCCGGCCACCCACTCAAGGCAGACACAGAGTACTACATCCTCCCTGTAATCCGCGGCCGAGGCGGCGGCCTAACAATGTCACCCAAAAACAGCACAGCACCATGTCCTCTATACGCTGCACAAGAAAACCTTGAAGTTTCCAATGGCAAACCTGTAAAACTCTACCCTGTCAACTACCCTACTAAAAAAAGTGTCACTCTCTCCACTGACCTTAACTTCATCTTCGCCGCCTTCGCCACTGGCTGCAGGCAGTCCACGGGGTGGCAGCTTACACTGGACGAGCCGTCCGGAAGACGTCTCGTCGGGTTAGGAGTAGTTACTGCCGCCCCGGGTCCGGGTTCGGTTAGCAACTGGTTTAAGTTAGAGAAAGCTGAGAGTGGGAAGTATGATTATTATAAGATAGTTTTTTGTCCAAGTGTTTGTAATTTTTGTAAGGTGTTGTGTGGTGATGTTGGTGTTTTTGTTGGGGATGATGGGAAGAGGTTGTTGGGTTTTAGTGGCCAACCTCTTTTGGTTATGTTCAAGAAAGCTTAACCTTTACACATCATTATTTGATGGAATTAGTCATTTTGTTGTAATGGTAATTCTCTATGTATTGAGTCTTAAAAATGTAATAATAAGTGCTTCACTTGAGTTGCCAAGGAAATGAAAGGATATGTATGTATATAAGTTCTTGGTAAGACGGTCTCATATTGACTTATGATCGAGCTTGTTATTACTACAATACTTACTAAGGTAAGATTGAGTAATAGTGACAGGATCGTCGATTAGTTTTAACTTTAAAGATGGATGATATGTTATTACAAATTTTAAAACTCAATCTTTTAAAACTTGAAGCTTGCATCTTAAAAGGATTTGAAACTACGGCATTGGGTTTTGGAGACCCACATTTTGCCGAACTAAACTAAGGGCGGTTTTCTTACCCACAATAGAAAAAACGGTAAAGAAAAGGATTCATTTTGTAACCCAATACTACACCTTGTAACATATTTGTGATGTTGTGAACTTAAGTATTATCTCAAGCATCAAAAGAAAGATTTTGAAGTGCGATGTTAAGAGTAAATAAATGATTCACACTGTTTAACTATGAATTAAGATCGCCTAATATCCTCTCTAATTTTGTAAGTCACTAAGTCGGGTCTTCTTGGACTTGTACTGTATCTGCGTAATAGTAGTAATAGAAGTTATTATAGTTGGATGTAACAATTTTACCTCTTTGAAAAATGAAAAAAATTGGGGTTTGTTGTGGATTTTAGTTTGGACTAGGTGAGGAATCGGAGTAACAAGTTGTGCCCAAACTGATCGAGGTCAGGTTAAATGTCCACTTAGCCCAATTATGTCGACTTGTGCCATAAGTTAAGGTCTAGTGGGCTTCCTAGGTGCGCTGAGATATGATGATGAAATGGGAGCACCTCGAGCACATACCTACTAGGCTCGAAATGGCGGATATTCCGATACCATATGGGGTCAAAAATCGTGAATTACTTGCATTCTTAAAGTATCTTTGTTGGATATGAAGGTTTTATTAGGGAAGCATTTTAAACCCATTCGATACATGTGACCTATTGAGGCTAACGTGACCGATTTTGGGACTCACCATAAATTTTTGGTCCTAATATTTGGATAGAATTTTTTTTTTTTTTTTTTTTTTTTTGAAATCTATGCATATATATTACGATAAAAAAAACGGACAAAAAGTCCGCAGCTGCTACATCAAGGAGTCCTGCCGGACCTCCAAGAACCCAAACTTGGCACGAGTAATCAACAGGCGACACATGAGCAATGTAATGAGCTGCTTGATTACCGCCCCGCCTAATATGAAAGACACCTATAGACTCAAAAGCACTAAACAACTCGACTAACTCTTTACAAATATTGCCTAAATACGTTAAAGGCATGACTCTACGCTTTAGTAAAGAAACAACTTGCATACAATCAGACTCAATCACAAGATTCCTATACCCATGTTGGTGAGCCATCCGTAAACCAAAACAGATGGCTTTGGCTTCCAATACAACAGGTTCCCATCCCTCACGCAAATGCTGGCAGCCTGCAAGAACAACTTCACCCTGGCTACCCCTTAAAACAATGCCCAAACCGCAACCCCTGTCTCCAAAAAGAGCCCCGTCGACATTTAACTTCCACACTCCCGCCATTGGTGGACACCACTGATCACTACTCCCACTATTCTGCAACGCCTTCTCTTCAAACAACGCATTCGCCTCCATATACGCACACCAAAAACTAGATGCCCCTGCTACAACACTCCAAGCTGCACGACTCTGTTTCCCGTGGACAACAGCATTTCTTTCATTCCACAGAGCCCAGGCCACCAGAAAGACCTTTCCCCTCCATTCATCTCCCCTATTATCCTGTAAAATCAGCATAACCCAGTCCCGCATGCAGCTACTGGCACCCCACTCCTCGGTCGCTTGAATACCAAGTTCCTCCCACACTAGACTTACTTCTGGGCAAAAGAGGATAGCGTGCAAGTCTGTTTCAACAGCTTCGTTACAGCGAGCACAAGTGGGTTCAAATTCCTTAATACGAACCTGCAAATTCACACCACTAGAAAGAGCCATACTACAAGCTCTCCAAAGAAAAGATCTCACCTTCGGAGGTAATTTAAGTTTCCAAAGATGCTTCCAAAATTTACTCAAGTTATCTGAGCTAGAGCTCGCACCTCCTGCAAACAAATCATCTCTCCACCTAATGAAATGATAGCCCGTCTTAACCGAGTAAACACCATCATCTGCGAAATGCCAAGCAAGCTTGTCCTCAGAGAATATGCTAATTGGTAGTCGCAGAATGTCGTCAGCTTCGAAAGGCAGAAGTCTGCTCCGTACAACATCTGCTCGCCACCTCCCGCTATCAGCATCAATCCAGTCACTCACAAGCTCTTCCTCATTCGAACTCACTGGGGAAATAAGTCGGAAAGAGGGAGGGTTCATAGACCAGTTGTCTTTCCAAGCCCGCACCTTCTTTCCGTCACCAATAATCCATCTGCACCCGAGTTTCAGAATCTCTTGACCCTCTCGTACACTACGCCATATATAACTCGGATGATGCCCCAAATCCGCATTGAAGAAGTCACTAGTAGGATAGTACCTTGCTTTAATTAGACGAGCAACTAGCGAGTTAGGATACTCCATAAGACGCCAACCTTGTTTAGCAAGCATTGATGTGTTGAAAGACGACAAGTGACGAAACCCAAGACCTCCCTCACCTTTCGTCTTGCATAATTTATCCCAAGCCACCCAGTAAATTTTACGTTTTTCCTCGCCAAAGCCCCACCAAAATCTCGCCAAATCCATCTCAATGTCATGACTTAAAGAGGACGGAAATTTGAAGAGTCCCATATGGTAGGTAGGGATCGATTGGCCTACGGCCTTTATCAAGACCTCTCTACCCGCAAATGACAACAACCTCTCTTTCCATCCCTTTACTTTCTGCCAAATTCTTTCTCGGATAGTTGAGAAAATGGCAGTCTTATTGCGCCCCACCATAGCTGGCAGACCAAGATATTTTCCAGGCTCACTGACATTACGTGCACCCAAAATACCAGTAAGCTCCGAGCGTGTGTCGTGAGTAACATTGGCACTATAATAGGTCTCCGTCTTTTGCATATTAAGTCTCTGCCCTGAAGCATTTTGGTACTCCTCCAGAATTTGTTTCACTGTGGTCACACTGGAAACATCAGCCTTACAGAAAATAATAGCGTCATTTGCAAAAAACAGATGCGAAATCCGCGGAGCCCTTCTGCAAATCTGCACCCCTGTCAACGCTTTCCTTTGAACCTCCCTCGTGAGTAGTCTAGAAAAAGCTTCTGCACAAATAATGAAAAGAAAAGGTGATATTGGATCACCTTGTCGGAGACCCCGTCTCGGAGATAAAGCTCTCGTCGGGGCACCGTTAATGAGAGGCGACGACGAAACAGTGGAAATACACCTCATTATCATAGTTACCCACCCATCACAAAACCCCATCTTGCGCATCACACTTTGTAGGAAACACCACTCGACCCTATCATACGCTTTACTCATGTCGAGTTTTAATGCCATAACCCCGTTTGCTCCATAATTGTGAGATTTCATGTAATGAAAAATCTCAAAAGCTATCATAGCATTGTCAGAGATTAATCTATTAGGGACAAAGGCACTTTGCTCTTCTGAAATTATCTCCCCAAGTAAAGGCTTGAGCCGGTTAGCTAGGACTTTTGACGCCAACTTGTAAACTACGTTACACAATGAAATGGGCCTGAAGTCCACCATCGTACTAGGATTTTTGTTCTTGGGAATCAGGGCCATGTGTGTGGAATTAAGTGAAGCCATGTTGACACGTCCAGTAATGCAATCAATCATCAGCTGAGAGATATCGGAGCCAATCACGTCCCAGTAGTGCTGGTAAAATTTTGCGTTGAAGCCATCAGGACCAGGGACTTTATTCGGGTGCATCTATGTCAAGGCATCGTACACCTCTTCCTTCTTGAAAGATCTCATCAGGAGCTCATTCATCTCTAAAGTGACATTCGATCTCACCCCACTAATTACCTCCTCCACACCCAAACAATGCTCTGCTGCAAAAAGAGTATGAAAATACTGCCAAGCAACTTCCCCGATCGCATCATCACCCTCTACCCATTCCCCGCTGCTATCTTTGACCTTTTCTATGTGATTTCTTCTTTTCCGACAAGACGCTTTTGTATGGAAGAACTTAGTACTTTGATCACCTTCGGCTAGGTTTGTAACCCGAGATCGCTGCCTCCAATAAGCTTCCTCCATCATCAGTAACTCATCGAGCTTATTACAAACCTGACGTCTCTCATCCACCACCTCCGCAGTAGGCGCAAGGGAATCAAGAAACATGATGCGTTTTCTTGTATCCTCAATTTTCTTTCTCAAAACACCAAATTCAGCTACACTCCATTCCAACAGCGCCCGCGAACAGAACTCCAGCTTCCGCAAAACGCGGTCCTCGGCCTCCTGGAAAACAGTGGTGGCCCAGGCATCCTTAATTACCCTTGCACAGTTTTCTGACATAGTCCACATGTTTTCGAAACGAAAACGATGCTTCTTTCTACGCCTTGGGGAAGAGTACTTCGTCAACATTATTGGATTGTGATCAGATTTATCACGATCCAAATTTTTCAGAATAAGAAGCGGGTTTTCAGCAATCCATGAGGTAGAAGCTAGAGCTCGATCAAGTCTCTCCTTAATACTATCGTCCCCACTTTGTTTGTTCCACCAAGTAAAACATTCCCCCATATAACCAATGTCTTTCAGTCCACAGTCGTCTACAGCGTTACGGAAGGCATCCATAACTCTCTGCTCCCTCAAAACACCCCCCTCCTTTTCATGCTCATAGAAAATCTCATTAAAGTCTCCTATAACTAACCAAGGAAGATCAGAAACATCCTTTAAGCCCCGCAACAAATCCCACGAATCCTTATCAGCCCAACCATAGAAACCAGTTAGCCTCCATTGACTCTCATTAAACAGCCCTTCTACCACAACATCAAGATGATGAAACGTAGAAGACAGGTAAGAAATAGTAATATCCCCTTGCCATAAAATAGCAAGACCACCAGAACGACCCACTGGGTCAACATATAGACCTTGAAAAACTTCTAGACGATTTACTAGCAACTCCATCTCATCCCCTCGCAATTTTGTTTCAATCAGAACAACAACATCAGGGTGCTCCCCCCTTAGCAACTTTTTCAATCGCACAACTGCCGGGTCGTTGCCTAACCCTCGGCAATTGTAATATAAGAGTTTCATGGCGAGCGGCGGGGCTGCTCAGCAGCCTCCGCCTGAGCATCAGTAAAACAGACGCTAGTTTCAAATATCCACCGACCTAGAGACTTGAGTCCTATATTGCTAATCATTTTTTCTAGTCCGGAATGAACAGGCTAAAATGAAGAGCAATATTTGGATAGAATTATAATATGACCTTAGAGACATTTTCCTAAAAAATTTACATGGTTGCTAAACACAACTATTTTTTACTAACGTACCCTGGTAAAATCCCCATTATATCCCAACTTTTTCTAAAATAACACAAATACAGTAGATCATTATTGAAGGGAAGATCATCAACGAAAGTAAAAAGATTAATGTCTCTTGAACACGAATCGTTGCGTATTAAGGAAGAATTGGTTTTTTCGAAGGAAGGTTCTGCTCGTGTGATGCTTCATTTGACCAATTCTTATAAATCTCGTTTTTTTTGTGTTTCAATATGTGTTTCTATGGGTGAAATTGTTAAGTTTTTTTGTATAGGGTTTGATTAATTCTTTTGATTTAATTGTGTAATTAGTTAAATATTGATTCTTTTTTTGTATTGGGTTTATTAATTATGTAATTAGTTGATTGAGTTTTTAGTTTTTCAATTGTGTAATTCGTTAAAGAACACTCCTACAGATCCATGGCAAAGGTACGAAATCTTTAGCCTCATGCATCTACAAGCAATATTCTGAAACTCGTGTTGCTGGCTTGCTGCCCTTTCCTTTTAGACATAAAAAGCTCAACTCATATTTGTCCTCTCAATTGCGAGGCTTTACAATTAGTTTAAGAGGTAACTGCTGCTCTTGGCAATATTCTTGTATTGGCCAATCAAACTTCCCTGTTATCTAATTCCCGGGAAGTTGGAACTACAGACAAATAATCTTGGCAAATGGGAGCCTGCTAATTTGAACATTAAGCGTGAAGATTACGGTATGATACTGGAGATGTTATAGATGCAGAATTCAGTGAAAGCAATTGAGGAAACTGGCTCATTTTCCTGAAAGGAGTGTTATAGGTTAACTATGAGAAGTTGTAGGGAGAGGATATCATTAAGGGTAAGATTGGAAGAAAATTGAAAAAAAATAAGTTACGCTAATATTATGTAGGTTACGTTTAGCAACACCCAAAATTTAAGTCATTCTTTTTCTTATAAGTAAATTTGGGTTAGAGACGATGGATTGTTTTAAAGGTTTCTGTTACACTAAAAAAATCAAACCGATTCAGACCAGATCAACATATTCAGCAGAACAAGTCGCGACTTCCACATCAAGATTCATATGGAGTAATCAGTAACTTGAATTTTAAGGTCTGTTAGTATGACCCAATAACACAAAGGGTTTGGATAGACCGGGGTCCAGGCCTCCAGGGGTACATAGTAAGTTTGAATACCGGCAAATTGGCAATGCACTCTATTATTTTCTTTGAAATGCTGGCACTAAGCCCAGGCCCACCTATTTTTTGGATCGTAACTTCGCTAGCTGCTAACCTAAGCTTTTGTAGGTCACAATAATAATTCAACTATTCTGACTTAAACTCTGTTTGATACTCCGTTGAATTTAAAAAACAGTAATTCGGAATGATTCAAATTATATCATACTATACTAGAATTGTACAGATAATAATAACTGAGTTTTGTCTATTTATTGTATTAATCCATCTATATTATGCTAAATTTTCCAACAAATTAATATCAGATCATATTCATTCAAATCATTTAAGGTCGGAAGTACTCAAATCATACGGAGTATATCATCACATTAAAGAGATACAATCCCATCAAACATGGTATTACTTCTTAATATACACAAATCTACATTCTACAATATACGGTGCAGATATACCAAAGTAATCCAAGCTCAATTCATAATTGTGATGATAATCCATATATGAATATGAGAATATGGATACCATGCTCATTTACGTAATATAAATTTTGAGAATCTCTCGTATTCTTTTTGAAACTAGGCTTAGTATTGGAATCGTTATTTTTAACTTTCAGATTTTTATGAGCGTGATGATTATGAATTATCATCAATAAAGTCCCTAATAATGTTTACTAGTTTAAAGCCCGTGCGTTGCACGGTGACATTAACAATATATATTATATTATACAGGTATTTTCCATTACTGAAATCATTATAATTATTATAGTTAAATAAAGCTTTTTTAAGGTAATAACGAAATAAAGTTACCATTTATTTTAAACGATTGATTAATTCATTTTTTACAGTTCTCACACTGTATACTTACATGACATTAATGTTTTAACTAATTAATTAACTTTTTTAATAGAACTATTTACTTCCATTACCTACTTTAACCAACCTTTTATCGTTTTACGTGTTTATGTCTCATGACAAAAGTATAAAAATGTCAATACTAAACAAAACTAAACACAAATTATGCAAGATATATACAATTATTTCACATCAACAAACCTAAATAACAAATTGACAAATATTGTGCTATAATGATTAAGATAGAGGTACCGAATACAATAAGTTTCAGTTTCGAATTTGTTCCCTATATTGTATACCGATTTCTAAGCTTATTACACTTGATGTTAGTAAGATTTTGCATAATTCAACTTATTCTTTTTAACATATTGGTATCACGAGAGTAAGATGTTGTAACTAAATGAACTTATAAACAGACTTTTTATTCACAAAAAACTACTCGTATACTAAAATTTCATTAACTGTAGACACATTTTAAAAAAAACATTTGGTTCTTATATTTTACCAAAATGTAGAAAATGTCGTATAGTTTTCTCTTGTATTAAAATGTAGGTTTGACTTATTATCTTACCATAACTTAAAAAAGAAACTTTTATACTGATGGATTTTTTCAAAATTACCATAGACCTACATATGGTAAACTACATTTCCATAAGTAAAATATATGAATTTTATACATGATTACCATAAACTCACATATGGTATAACAACAATTGCATAACATAAATTAATTCCTTATTCACCAAAAGCTCTAACAAAATTCGAAAGGCTCTAGACCTCTTCAATGCCCACGAAAAAAGCTTCGTTTATAAATATACTAGATTAAAGCACGTGCGTTGCACGGTTATATTAAAAATATTATATGTTATATACGCACTATCCATTACCGAAATCATTATGATATAGTTAAAAAAAATTAATTTAAGCTCATAACTATCCCTATGTTAATATATAGAATATATTTGTAATTCGAGTATTATATATTTTAGGACTGTGCATAATTTTTTTTTGAAGCTCTAGAAGAATTCCATTTGTGTTGTGGGGTTTTTCCCATTTCCAGACGCATTCAATAAAAAAAAAAGTTGAATTTCTAAAAAGATTACATTAAGGTGACCGACCTAATAATTTTGGCTGATAGCAATAGTTTTAGTGCAAAGAGACCTACTCATCCAAATTAATTTCTTCCATTAAGGCATAACTCACCTAATTAAATTTAGTTATTTTTCTAATTAATTTAGAACACTTGACATCTGAAGTATGCAAATCAGATTAAACAACTTCTGATTTAATCATACAGCTTCATGCCAGATCATGCAGAATCGAAATAACCAAGAGATAATAATTTTTCATGCAAATAACCTCAAACTAAGGTTCTCTAATTAATTACAATTCTTTTTAATCAATTTAGATCAATTAACATCTGAAATGTTCATTTCACATCAAATAATTTCTCATTTAATCAAATTTTTTATCAAATCATACAGGCTCTAAATGACTAAGACATAATCAATTTTCATGCAAATAACCACAAGCTAAGGTAGGCTGATGTTCTCTTAAATTAACCATTTTACAACAAAATATTTTTGACAGTAATTTATCGAGATGCGTTGATGTAAAATGCAATAAAAAAAAAAATGCAAATGATGACAATTATAGAAAATTTTCAAAAATAATAATATGAAAAAAAGGGACAATGATGATGACGCTATATTTTATATATACAACATTTGCTCTTCAAAAATATGTTTCAATATCATTTCATTTTTGGAGGTGAGTCATTAAAATGAAAAAAAAAAAATATATTAAAATAGAAAGCCAATAACTACAAAACTATATTATTATGAAAGTAGATACCAACCAAATGAGTATAACTTTAAGTACATAAGTCATTTTTTTTTTTTCGCGAAATCAATCGCCAATACCTTATCTCGCAAAATGAAATCGTCATACATTTTGTTTTTATGGCTATGATAAGTCCTTATATTGCATAATTAGGACTTTACGGTGCAATAATTGCTATATTTGACCCATTTACACTCGATTATCAAATATTTCACATCCTTGGTATAGTTGTTGGTTTTTGAGTTTTTCAGGACATATAAAGGAAGTTTTGGAGTATTACACGCAATGCCAACTTTGGAGCTCAATATCTGCCAAAACACTTTGAATTTTGAAGTGAAACCAATAGGAGGTGAAAGATTATGGTCTTAGCTTTCTAAAAAGTGGCCAGACGCCTTAATCCGATAACTAATGAAGAAATTATAGGCGTTTGAAGTTGGACTATCGGAGCAGTTTTACACGACTCGTGCCAGAATTGCACGACTCGTGCATAAACACGAATTGGCCGCTGATCCGGGCACGACTGGTGCACTGTGTTGCATGACTCGTGTAAATGCACGAGTTGATTTTTTCCGGATTTTTCTTTATTCTAATTTTGGGGGTTTATTTCCTATTTTCTTTTAGGAAATTATAACTTAACCTCCTATTTATTTATACCTAGTTGAACCCTTGTACAATCTATCTAATTTCATTATTTTATGCATCCAACTTTATTTCAGGATTCAAGCATTTTTGTACCAGATTCGGAATTTTATTTTCTTTATTATCCAGAGTATTATTCAGACCATCACAGTATTGCAATTCTTTCTCTACACTTCTTTAATTATGTTTTTCAATTCAATTATTATTGTTGTTGTTAATTTGGATATGTGTGAGTAGTCTTTTTTTAGGGTTTGGTCGAACTCTAACATGCTAGTACTATGATTTAATCCGTAAATTTGCAAGTCTTTAGATTCATATAATTAGGGCTTATTATGGCTAGGTTTAATTACCAACTTGAGTTTGATTATTGTTGTCTAATTTATATACTTGTTGTTGCGATTAGATTTATACTAATTTATGCTTGTTGAGTGCTAAACGGAGGTTATAAACGACATGCAGTTGCGATTCTTGTTTAGTGATTAGCCCTCTAATATTGATTAGGACCGTTTCATCACGAAAGTGGGTTGTTAGGACTAATTGGGAAATTTATGCGTTCTTAATGCTTTTATTGCATGATCATTTCAGTACGAAAGTAGGACTTAGGATTGTAATTAGAAAGTCTATGATAGCCTCGCTCGGATAAGTAGTAGTTGTGTTGCATAATCCCCCCCTAATCTATGTTTTAATGACTTGCAATATGTTTTATTATCGTAGTTGATGCATGTTAGTGGGGATATCTACGGCCTAGGCTTTTAGTTGATTGCATTAATACACCAATACATTTAAATTCTTATGAGTTTTAGTTGATAGAATCTCCAACCATTTCGACCATAACGTACCTGACTTCAATTATGTAGACGATTTAGACATTTTTCACACCTCCTTGAGATCAACCCGTTAGCTACAATAACCCGTTCGCTTGCGGTTAAATAAACACGTAACTGGCTAAAATAAACTCAAATTTGGAATTTCATCTTTTCTTAACTTATAAGAATTTTTTTTTTGTATTATCTCACCATTCATAATTACCATATATACTTGAATATATGGAATTATTATCTTCCCTTACTTATAAAGGAATTTTTTTTATTCACCAAAAACTATAATAGGGTGACTTATAGTTATTAGTATTAGTATCTCAACTTTGAATGTCATCATTTGTTGCTTATATGTACCAAAATGTAAAAAAATGTTATATTAGACTTTTGACTTATGAAATATTATTTTACCATAACATATACAAATAATTTCATGATTATGAAAATGTCATATCTTCATGGATACCATAAGCTTATTTTCATGATTACCATAAGCTTATGTATGGTATACTACATTTACATAACTAATATATGAATTTTGTACATGATTACCATAAACTTACATATGATATAACAACAATTCCATAACATAAATTAATTCCTTATTCACCATATTTCATAACATAAATTAATTCCTTATTCACCAGAAGCTCTAAGAAAATACGAAAGGCTCTAGAGCTCTTCAATGCCCCCGAAAAAAGCTTCGTTTATAAATATATTAAGATTAAGATTATGATTAAGATTAAGATTAAGATTTACTTAAAAAAAAAAGTAAGAAAAAAAAAAGCTTATTCTACTTGATGGTGATTCCAACATCACTCTTGCTATCTAGCTAGTTGCTTTCCTGAATTTAATTTTGTAGATATTTTCTTTTGTTTTGTAATCTTTTGTGTGATTTAGACCCAACTACCAAGTTGTATAATTGTAGTAATTACTCAGAGACTCAAGAGTAGCCATGGCTAAGGCGATGAATTTGCGGTTTGATATTTGTTAAATCACGATCGGGTCTTGGCAATATACGCACGGAGGAGAGAAAGTCCGTGTCATAAATCTAAGGAGATTCTATCCTAAAACCAATTGGTAATAGGTGGAGTAACTCTTTCGTTTATGAAAATATCACATTTACGCAGACTGGACCTTCACAAGCTCACCATGACTCTTTTAGCTCTCTTCAGTAGCATCGCTCACCGGGGCTCTCCTAGCTGATCTCTTCGGTTGCGTAAACTTGGACACTTGGTACATCTGCAACGACCGAGTTTAATTCCATGAGTCCCAGGTCTTCAACCTTGAGCTCCGATACAAGTTAAACAACGAACGCCCTCGGCCGCACCCGTATGGAGGAGAGAGAGTACACTTTATAAATCCAAGAAGGTTCCATCATAAAACCAATTAACAATTGGAGTAACTCCTTGGTTTATAATAAAAAATTTCACCTCTCTTCTCTTTTTTTAATATGGGACACTCACAAGTGGAGCTCGATCGCTTTAACACACCCATCACCCGTGAGTTCCTCTTTTACTAGCAGACTAGGCTTAGAGACTAACTGGGGCCAGGGGCGAAGACAGGGGTGGGCTGGTGGGTGCCTGACACCTACAATCCATCGTCCCGCCCCACAGTTTTCCTAAGTTTGGCCCCTATAAATGTATACAATTCTTTCCATTTACTATCAGCTAAGTATTGCCAGCCTAGTGGGAGAGAAGGAAAGAAGTGTTAGCTTATGTCAAGGGTTCAATTCCAAGTACTTTTACTTATTTGAATTTTTTTTCCTCTTTCACTATTCCTAGTGTTAGCAATTGTTGATAAGGTTTGTTCCAAGAAAGTTTAGTTTAGACTCTATAATTGATGATTTTGCTCAAAATAAAGATAGCAGAGTACGTTTTAAATAGTTTTCCTTTATGTATATGACAATATCGTTATTAGCTAATGAATTTTTGTTTCGGCCCCCATAACTCCAAAATCCTGGCTTCGCCCCTGACTGGGGCTCTTTTAGCTCTGAATTGAACTTGAAATCTCAGGATCGATGAGGCTATGATACTATTTTAGATAACCAAATGAGCCAAAAGTGTAGACTGATGGTTAGGACACCCGCAATAATTTTATACTTCCACAATATTTTACCCAATTCAAATGTTTTATAAAATACTAAATGCTACTTCAAATGCTCCTAAAAATGTACAACCAAACATGTTAAATAACATTTTAATGGAGTAAAAACGCTAAATGTTTCCTTAGCTTATATCGGACTACCAAACATAAGTTTTTACCAATGGTCAATTTTAAGCCCAGATTGTTCTCCCTCGCTCGCAAGTATGTACGCACAACTTTCTATTTGTTTGATGCTCAAACAATTCACATCTACAACTTAATTGAGAATCTAGGGTGCTTTTCGTTGAACAAGCTAAGCTACGACGATTGACATATTTTCCAAATTATGAAAGGAGTACTATTTTCGCAAAATTACCCAAAGTTGAATAATTTTTAAGTACACATTATCATATTAAAGAAAATCCAAATTACTAGTCAATGTTTGCTACTCTGTATGTCAATCACGAACATTATACTTCTGAGCTAGATCGAACAGATCAGACCAAGTGATTAATTAAGAAAATTAAGTAAATAATCAACGACAAGAACCTTCGTTCATCATAAAAACTAGCTAGTGAGATGAATCATGATGATCAACTAGATAGTTTTTATTCCTCTTCTTATTTGCAGTCCAACAAGGATAGCTTGACAAAAGCTTGACAAATTTAATTAAAGTGCCAATATTGCCATAAACCCATAATGGACGGATTCAAGCTAAGTGCATTCAACAACCGAAATGATCTGACATATAGAGGACATTATGCATTTATAACATTATACAAAGTATAGTATAATACTCCGTACTAATCATTTTGGATATTATAGCTAAAAAAAAGGCCGGCCGTGTCTTAATGCCTCACATTGACAAATTAAAAGCGATATTTTCAATGTGATGTACCTTCCGTTTGATAGATTTGAATATATGAGTAGAACTCAAATCAGACTTTAAAAAAAAATCTATGAAAGGGGAAGAATGATGAGGAATTGTGCTTAGAAATGTTAATTTTAAAAAGTCATTGGCAAAATTGTGTAATAATATTGACTAGCTAGGCTAAAAAATTAGATTTTTCGTAGTGTTTATAGATAGTCTATCAAAATTTAATTTATTAGCTTGTAAAAAATGTGTTCATACTTTAGATAAGTTGTAAAAGTTTCTAATTTTTTTCTTAAAAATGAATTGATGAGTCTTCAATCCCATGAAGTATGTAAATTACTATCTCACTTTAGCTATTGGTTCTCTCTTGACCTAAAAAAAAAAGGTACTATATTTTTTCTCTTACAGCCAAACAACCTTTATGTAAATTAGATAAATAAATAATACTCCGTATAATGCTTCATTATCTACCACATCAAATGAATTACAGTAAAATCTTTATAAAGATAAACCGAAGCCTTAATTTATTTATTCAATTTTTTTAAAGTGTCGCTATTTCATACCATAATATAAATTTTTACGCATGAAATATATATATATATATATATATACGAGAATGGCCTCAAAAATGAAAAACATAGACTATGTGAAAATGTTTTCTTACATAAAAAAAACATGTGATTATCCTTTTATACATTTCCTAAATGGGTACAAAAAGAGAACAAATAAATATGCACAAATTATCAAGTATTATTGAAGTATATATGCATCCGAAGACAAACCATGGAATTTCAAACTAACAAACTAAGTAAGAGTGTAACAATTTTTACCATAGCTTTGCTTATTGGAATGGAGTCAATTGGTCCTTGTTCAAAGTCACCTCTTGAGAAAAACAACTAATAAGTGCGATAATGCAATGTGCTTGTAAAATCATTACATATTTATGGTACAGAATCGACCTTATTTGACTTCCACGACCATGACCTCACCCAATATCTGATGATTTGACTTTGAATCTTGCTCATCACCCAGATTTTAAAAACATTAGACATTTTCCATTTTTCAATACATTATTTTTATCTTCAACTACAAGCTAATTGAGGAACTAGTATTTGAATACTAGGTTAAGACTAAAATGGGCTCCGAGATAATCCGGGACCCACATACTATAGGAATTTCGAGTATAAATAGGCTGAGTGCCACATTCTGCATGGCATCCCATCTCAAAGCTTTCATTTCAACGTAAGAGTAAGATAGAGAATACTTGAGCTTACTGAAATTTTTTGAGCATCCAAAACTTGGATCATTTCATCTTCTCACTCTCTCATAGATACATACATTGAATTCATCTCTCTTACAAGCTAAGCAGACATGGGTTCAGGTGGTAATGCGATTTCAGAAAGATCAGCAACTTATTATAACAAACCTCCATTTACAATTAACCAAATCAGAAAAGCCATTCCACCCCACTGCTTTGAACGCTCTTTGTTGCGCTCATTATCTTACCTTCTTCATGACCTAACCATTGCCTATGTTCTTTACTATGTCGCCGACAATTATCTAGATCTCTTACCTAAGCCCCTCTCTTACATAGCTTGGGCTACCTATTGGCTTGCCCAAGGCTCTATTATGTTTGGTCTTTGGGTCTTAGGTCACGAAAGTGCACATAACGCTTTCAGTGATTACAAGTGGCTCGATGATTTTGTTGGCCTAATCATTTACTCTTCCTTACTCGTTCCATATTACTCCTTTAAAACGAGCCACAAAGGGCATCACGCTCACACCGGCTCCTTAGAAGATGAGGAAGTCTTTGTCCCAAGAAAGAAAGAAAACATTCAGTGGTACTTTAGCAAGTACTTGAACAACCCGTTCGGTAGGGCTATTACACTCCTAATCACACTAACCCTAGGGTGGCCTTTGTACCTTATGTTTAATGCATCGGGTAAACAATACGAGAGATTTGCTAGCCATTATGATCCATTTGGACCCATCCACAAAAAGAGCCTCCAAGTATTCATCTCTGATGCTGGCGTGTTCGTGACTCTTTATGGGGTATACCGTTATGCTATTGCTCAAGGGTTTGTGCATATGATACGTATATATGGTATTCCTTTGGTCGTAGTGAACATGTTTGTGGTGCTCGTTACGTACCTTCACCATACACATGCTTCAGTACCTTATTATGACTCGACTGAGTGGAACTGGCTCAGAGGCGCCTTGTCTACCATAGACCGTGACTATGGAACCGTCATGAACAAGGTCTTCCACCATTGCACGGATGCTCATGTGATTCACCATCTCTTTGCTTCCATGCCCCATTACAATGCCCGAGAGGCGACCGAGGCTATTAAGCCGATTTTGGGAGCCTACTACCACACAGACAACACTCCTTTCCACAAGGCATTGTGGAGGGAAGCCAAAGAATGTCTTTACATGGCGGCAGATAAACATGAGGAGCACAAAGGCGTGTGGTGGTACTCGAACAAACTTTAAGCAGCTCAAAATATTGCTTAAAAACATTTTTTGATTGTGGTGTTTATTTATCTCTTTAAAGCTAAGACTTCATTTTTGCTCATCATATACTCTTTTGGAGTTTAAGATCGAGTTCAATTCACAGTGATTTGTCTAGGAGAATAACCTAGTACGGTGTAACATACAAAAGTTCAATAGTAGTGTGATCATTGTATCTCCATTTACTTCCAAATTTATATACACAAGTATCTTGATCGATGTAAAAGTTAATTAATAGTCGAACGCTCTACACTTTAAAATGTTCTACATATGTTAATCTGTTTTAGTGTGTTCCCTGTTATAAGTTTATACCCAATTAACTAATTAATAGGGTAATATCCTACTACCCTAGAACTTCAATTAATCCCACTACTATTATGATCTCTTCGGTCTTTGATGAAGTTTTAACTTTTGGTTATATGAGAAATTCGAATAAAATATTCGTCATTTAAGGGAACGGAAGGAGTAAGTTTAATTGGAGATTTCATTATGATGTTTTTGATTATGTTTGAATCAATGAAAAAAGGGATGCTTGACATGTATTGAATGTATATGCAAACTTCCGATGCTTGATCAATCGAAATTTAGGGACAAATTATTGGGGGATAATGAAAATTGAAAATGTACATCATATAACCATGCAAAGATATTCCCGCGACTAGCTGCCTAGTTGGTGGTGTGAAAGAGGAGAGAAAGTTCTAATTCAGAAGTCTAATGAGCTTCCATTCTAAACTAATTGCCAATATAATAGGAGGAGTAACTCCGTGGTCTACAATGTATATAACTTTTTTTTTTTATTCCAATATAGGACACACACGTGTACGTGGAGCTCAAATGGGCGCGCACTTTCAACACATGGTGATTAAAATTCGATATCATAGGATGACCCAATTTCATTTTCCACGGTAAATCGACCAAGAAGTAAAGAAAAGAACTTAAATCCGTTGGTTTCAATTAAGGAGGCGAGAGTCTATGGTTCCACTTCTACGCCTCAGTAGTATTGACTTCATAGGTCCTTTTATATGCGCATTGCTGATGGTCAAGTGTCGACCTTTGAAGAAAATCGGAGTCTATCGAATAGAAAATTTCTTGCGTATTATAAATGAAATTAAAGCACATACTCTTACAAAAGGGTACAACGAATCAAATCTAATAATAAAAAAAAAATAACATACAATGATTTAAAAGCCAACCTCAAACATTCAAGCAATGCAATATCTTCTGTAATTAGCTTTTCCTAAATCTCTAGCATTGTATCTAGGGTTCACACTTAGATTCTCTTATTGTAACTATGTATAAATTAAATACCGATCGTAATCCTCTGTTTTATTCAATGAAACTATACGTTTCCGAATTCGTCATAGTTATCATTTTCCAATTGTAAGCTTTGATGAGCGAGTCTCTAATAAGTTTTCACTATTTAGTTCTAAAAAATATATACGCATGATCTATACCATAAGCTATAGCTAATATTCCATATTTACGAAAGATACGTTTCTTGGGAAACTAGTCTTTCCTTATCACGCCCCCGCAAGATGGACGGTCTGAAAGTGAGGCCAATCTTGGAGAGTAAACAAGAAAGCCGGTCTTTGGGTAGAGGCTTGGTGAGTAGGTCAGCAAGCTGGTCATTTCCACTGATATGTTGCACACGAAGCTGCTGAATGTGAACAAGTTTACGAACAAAATGAAATACAATTGCCAAGTGCTTCATAGGAGAGTGAAAAACGAGGTTAGCGGCATAATGAGTAGCACCAAGGTTGTCACAATAGACAGTGGGAGTCGTGGTAGAAGCAAGACCAAGCTCAGAGAGAAGTGATTGGAGCCACACGAGCTCGGCAGTAGTAGAAGCAACAACACGAAACTCAGCTTCGGTAGAGGAGCGCGCAAGAGCACGTTGTTTCTTGGAGCTCCTGGAGATCGGATTGCGACCAAGGTAGACGATAAAACCAGTGGTCGAGACATAATCATCTTTATCACCAGCCCAATCCGCATCAGTTGAAGAGGACTATGACGATGGAATTGAATGCCGTAGTGCATAGTGCCATGGAGATATCGAAGAAGTCGTTTGAGAGCAGTCCAATGATCCTCACGCGGGGACTGCATATACTGAGATAGACGATTAACAGCAAAAGCAACATCTGGTCGAGTTAGGGAGAGATATAGCAAGCTGCCCACAATAGCTCGATAATCCGTCGAATTAGATATAGGAAGGCCATAATTGCTCGTAAGAGCCGGATGAGTGACCATAGGGGTGGACATGGGTTTGGCATCAGCCATATTGTATTTGGATAACAAATCAAATATATACTTTGATTGGTTGAGGAATAAACCAGATACAGTAGGTACCACCTCAACACCAAGAAACGATAGTGGACCAAGGTCCTTGAGTGAAAATCGAGTTGACAAAGTATCTGTAACACCCTGGCTCATTACCTGAGTCGAGAGTAGTCACCTATGGCAGCTTGCCAGCTGTGGGCTGACCTCACAGACCAACACAGGTCCTTTCGGCGCACTTTGACCTCACTCGTGCGCACCCTGGGAAACTTCCTAGGAGGTCACCCATCATGAAATTACTCACAGTTAAGCACGCTTAACAGTGGAGTTCTTATCACATGAGATTCCTAAAATGTTGGAAGTGCCCATTTATACTCCACATGTGAGTGTCCCACATTGGAAATGAGGAGAGAAATTCTCTAGTTTATAAATCAAGGAGTTACTCCTCTTATTGCCAATTGGTTTTAGGATGGAACCTTCTTGGTTTATAAAGTGGGTTTTCTCTCTCCTCATTTGGGTGTGGCCAGGCCCGTTTGCGTTTTCACATAAAAGGAAAGTCGACTTTGTTGGTATGAGTAGCACTATCATATGAGCCCTTAATCTCTTATGAACTTCCTCTGAAATTTGGGGTATTACACTAGTGTAAATGGTGGTTTTTGATAATACCCCAAATTTCAGGGGAAGTTCATAAGAGATTAAGGGCTCATATGAGTGCTTAAAGGGATTGATAGTGCTACTCATACCAACAAAGTCGACTTTCCTTTTAGGAATCCCATGTGATAAGAACTCCACAGTTAAGCGTGCTTGACTGGGAGTAATTGTAACAACCCTAAATTTTCGACAGTTTTAAATAAGAAAATTAAGGACCGTTATGCCGCCGTGGACTACCAAGTCAACGACAAGGCTTATTAAATCGAAATTCGTAAAAGAAACAACAAAATGTTAGCGGAAGACTTATAGCTAAGTTTACAAACCGAAATCAAACCAAATGAAATAAATTACAACCGTACATAAAATCCAAATGTATGACGAAATTATTGTGGAAAATCTCATGCCATGCAGTCGAAATCCAAGCAGACAAGCAATCACCTTGAAGTCCTGTCAACTACGCCATCGAGAATGACGTAGGCCCCAAAATAGGGTAGGGAACAAACCCAAACATAGAGAACGTCAGCACAGGCTGAGTAAGAAAATAAACATCAAAAGAGTAAGATACGCGCCTTAATGGCGCGTAGCTGACAAGAATTCGACAGAACGAGAGGCATGACTCGCGTGCTTAAAGCACGAGTCGTGTAGAGCGCGCATGGTGGTATACATCACCACATTAATCTTATTTAGCATTCTTTATATAATTTATTACGCAAGGGTCCTACCCCATGCCGATCCAACACTAGAGCATCGAGAATAAGACGATCCTAAAGACCCGAGTGTGCACACCCCTCCTAGGGGGACGGTAGGACGCACAGTCCCTAAGAGGAAGTCATTTAGGAGACCGGTAGCTGACCTCCGGCCTAGCTACATATACCTTGATCAGAGGCTAATCGCTCTAGGTGGTTTAAACATCACAATACATGTATAGTTGTATATATTTAGATACATCTTTAATCCGTCTTAAGTACGTTATTCGCGCATAGTAGCTTGATTTATAAATGGCCAAAGCCGGAACAAGAATATCAATAGATGATCAACAAGATAGTCAATGTAGGGAATCAATAGATGCTCAATAGATGGTCAAAATAGAGAATCGATATCAATAGTGAAAAGATAGTCAAAATAGCGGATATGAGCAATGAATCGAAACAAGGATGAACGTAAAAGATTACCATGATACGAAATGAAGCTCAAGCTTATGAGGGTCAACGTTCTTACCTTTCAACGCTATCAGACAAGATTACGAACTAAACCTCCTTGAATCAACAACATAGGTACCCAATCAATCACAAACTCAAACGATAATCTCCTAATTCACAAGGTGTATCCATAAGTCATAATTTTCACAATTAACACTAATCTATAATGAATCCAAAAGGAGACAGTAGTAAATAAACATGAATAACGTCTACTCCGACATCGGATGACCACCAAATTTGAGTATGTCATAAAAGGTTATGTCAGGAACGTGCCCTCCAAATTTTGCTCACAAACTCCAAGCGGATCAACGGGAATCAATCTCACACTGAACCATAAACATGAATTAGGGTTTACTTACGAATTCTGATATAACTTTTGATACACAAATATAGGCCTTACCAAATTTGTATATGTTGTCATAACTAGAGTTAGGAACATCTCAACAAAATCTGGTCCCAAAATACCTTAGGAGTCAATGAGAATCATCAAAATACCGAGAGGGAAGAACAGTTCTCGGTAGATAGACACAACTCCACTAAAACACCTCTACAGAGAGCATACGGTATAATCTTTGAACAATCTACATGTTGATGGATTCGTATCAAAAACACGGTTCTAATACCACAAACCACGTCTTAATCAAAGGTCGTATGTGAGATTTGTGTGTGTTTGAAGTTGACACAGTTGTGCTAAAATCTTATGCGGGTGGAGGCTAAGAGAATGAGAGAGATGGAGAAGAGGGGGGGGGGGGGGGGAAATGACTGTCAAAGGGGAGCTAGGGTTTTCTTTATTTTTCATAAATGGGTATTAGGGTAGACTCGAGTTTGGACCTAGCTAATTTGATGGGTTGCGTGATCCACAAACCCGATCCAAATCCGAATGACTAACGAATCCTCTTGTGTAATTCTATAATCAGAAATCCTATAATAATTCATTCAAATTCCAATCAAACCTTAATAAAACCCTCAATTACATTATAAAACGTAACACCCTTAATTATTTAACTTCCCAAAAATACGGGGTGTTACAGTAATTTCAGGATGGGTGACCTCCTGGGAAGTTTCCCAGGGTGCGCACGAGTGAGGTCAAAGTGCGCCGGAAGGACCCGTGTTGGTCAGTGAGGTCAACCCACAGCCTGGCAAGCTGTCATAGGTGACTACTCTTGGCTCAGGCGATGATGCGGGGTGTTACAGTATCAATAAAAGAGTGAATAAGAGTCGGGGAGGGACCAGTGACGATAATATCGTCAACATAAACAAGGAGATAAAGAGTTGCAGAATTTTGAGTATAGTAAAAAAGGGAGGAATCAGAGACAGAGTTGCGGAGGCCAAACGAGAGCAAAAATAATTTGAGCTCAGTGTACCAAGCACGAGGGGCCTGTTTAAGGCCATAGATAGCTTTGGTGAGTCTACAAACGTGGTGAGGAAACGAGGGATCCTTGAATCCAGTAGGTTAGGCCATGTAGACGGTGTCGTGGAGGGTGCCTTGAAGGAAGGCGTTATTTATATCAAGCTGTCGAAGAGACCAATTACGAGTTACAGCAAGGGAAAGTATTAAGCGCACAGCAGTGGGTTTGATGACAGGGCTAAATGTGTCGGAATAGTCAAGGCCGGGACGTTGGTGAAAACCTTTGGCGATAAGGCGAGCCTTGTAGTGATCGATTGTACCATCAGGTTTGTATTTTATGCGAAACACCCATTTTATTCCGATAATGTTTTGTGAGGGAGAAGCTGGAACGAGGGTCCATGTATGGTTGTGAGTAAGGGCGTCAAACTTGGCCTGCATAGCTTGACGCTAGACGAGATCTTTTAAAGCCATAGAGGCAGACGTGTGAGGCGGGGGAAGGATAGTAGCAGAGGAGGGTGATAAGAGGAAAGTAGAGTTATACTTAGGGTTGGGTTTGATGATGTTATTTTGTAGGCGAGTGGTCATGGTGGGACGAGGGGGCGGAGGAGGGGGAGGTGGTGGTGGTGTTGAAGAAGGAGAGGGTGAGGGAGGTGGGGTCGAAACAGGGGAGTGCTCAGGGAAATTGATGTGGATGGCGGTGAATTGGGTGTCGGCTGGAGAACGGGGAGAGCAAGCATGCACCAAGAATCGGGGTTAGGGAGTACATGAGGAGGAGAGGAGGTGAGACGGGAGTATGGAAAATCCGTTTCGACAAAAGGGACATGGCGAGAGGTGTACAGGCGAAGAGTGACAGGGTCTATGCAATGGTAAGCACTTTGGGTGGAGGAATAACCCACGAAAATGCAAGGAGTAGAGCGAGGGTCAAGCTTATGCGTGGTATAGGGACGGAGCCAGGGATAACAAAGACATCCGAAACTGCGGAGTTTGTTATAGTTAGGAGGAGTTTGAAAGAGTTTGAGAAACGGTGAAGCATTAGACAATGTGGGTGTGGGTAGGCGATTAATGAGATAGGTGGCGGTGGCAAAAGCATGCGCCCAATAAGAGAGTGGAAGGCTGGCGTGAGAGAGTAAGGCAAGGCCAGTCTCAACGATATGACGATGACGTCGTTCAGCATACCCATTATGTTCGGGTGTATGGGGAATGGAGGTGAGATGACCGATACCATGGTCAAGAAGAGACGGAGTGAGCTTGAGATACTCACCACCATTGTCAAGAAGAATTGTTTGATTGGTGTGTTGAAGTACTTTTCAACAAGAGCTCGAAAACGAGATAAAGTAGCAAAGGTGTCGGACTTGCGTTTGAGGGGATAAAACCATATGTATTTGGTAAAGTGGTCCACGAAAATCACGTAATATTTGTAATTTTCATGGGAGTAAACAGGAGAAGTCCAGACATCGCTAAAAGTTAAATCAAGAGGAGCAGATAAGTGTAATGTAGAGTGGGAAAAGGAGAGCTTATGGCTTTTATTAATTAAGCAGGAATTACAGTAAGATGTCTGAGAAGCAAAAATAGGAATTGATTACTAAGAGCTAATAGTACATAAAATCTTAAAGGAGGGGTGACCAAGCCGATGATGCCACGAGATGAAATTCGACTTGACACTAGATAATAGCCGAGGTAAGGGTGCCGGCTACCATTGATATGTGCCGAAGCTAGGTGGTCCTTGATGGAGGACTTGGCTCGTCCGAGGTTCCTTAACACAAAAAGAATACAGTAAGAATTCAATAGAGAGGTTATTATCTTTACAAAATTGAGAGACTGAAAGAATGTTTTGAGAGATGGACGGAACACAAAGAACATTATTGAAAACAAGAGTATGTGCAGGAGTAGTAATAGAGAAGGAACCTATGTGAGTAATAGGTAGGACCGAGCCATCACCTATGATAAGTTCATCGGAACCGTCATAGGGAACATGGAGGGAAAGATTGGACAAGTCATTAGTGATATGATGACTTGCGCCACTGTTGATGAGCCATTGATTGGCAGAGGGAGGAGCGATATGAGCTGCGTGAGCCTGAGGCTGATAACCTGTGGCACGCTGACGAGGAGCCCGGTGCGTAAAAGTGACAGTAGGGTAAAGGCGTCTGAATTCATTACAGTGTGCAACAAAATGACCTTGTATATTGCAATATTGGCACTTGCCGAAGTAGGGCTTAGGTGAGGTGTTGGAGGTAGTGGGTGTAATACCCCGGATTTCAGAGGAGATCCCTAAGAGATTAAGGGCTCATATGAGTTGCTTAAAGGGATTGATAGTGCTACTCATACCAACAAAGTCGACTTTCCTTTTAGGAAGCCCATGTGATAAGAACTCCAAAGTTAAGCGTGCTTGAATGGGAGTAATTTCAGGATGGGTGACCTCCTGGGAAGTTTCCTAGGGTGCGCACGAGTGAGGTCAAAGTGCGCCGGAAGGACCCGTGTTGGTCTGTGAGGTCAGCCCACAGCCTGGCAAGCTGCCATAGGTGACTAATCTCGGCTCAGGCGATGAGCCGGGGTGTTACAAATGGTATCAGAGCAACCCTGCGACTGCGTGTTGATCTTGTGGTCAGGAGAGCCCAGGTCAGCAGCCTAGCGGGGGCAAGATCCTGAAGCTAGATTATGGTTGGCTGCCAGTCGCAACGAGGACGTTGCTTTCTTAAGAGGGGGTGAATGTAATACCCCGGATTTCAGAGGAGATCCCTAAGAGATTAAGGGCTCATATGAGTTGCTTAAAGGGATTGATAGTGCTACTCATACCAACAAAGTCGACTTTCCTTTTAGGAAGCCCATGTGATAAGAACTCCAAAGTTAAGCGTGCTTGACTGGGAGTAATTTCAGGATGGGTGACCTCTTGGGAAGTTTCCCAGGGTGCGCACGAGTGAGGTCAAAGTGCGCCGGAAGGACCCGTATTGGTCTGTGAGGTCAGCCCACAGCCTGGCAAGCTGCCATAGGTGACTAATCTCGGCTCAGGCGATGAGCCGGGGTGTTACAGTGGGAGTAGCCATGGGAGTGGAAGGAAGGTTAGGGTAGGAAGTGCAAGGAGAGCGTTGGGTGTTGGTCCGGTAAGCAGCGTGGACAGCAGCCGGATTCAGAGGATCCGTGGGTGGGTCAGTTTTGTAGGTAAGTTCAAAGTTGAGGAGTTTTTCGTGGAGTTCTTCGAAGGTGATTTTCTTGTCACGACCATTGACAGTGTCAATGACCACCTTGTTGGTAGAATAATCTAACCCATTGAGGATTTTGGCGATGATGTCCTCATCATCCATGGGTTTCCCCAAGGCGGCGAGGCGATCGGTGCATGATTTGATGGAGTTCATGTAATCAGTCACAGATTGATTGGTTTTGACAATATTGCGAAGAGAGGCTTTGATTTGGAGGATATGGCCACGGGAGGGATTAGCATAGGTCCTGGCTAGAGTTTGCCATATGTCAGCCGAGGTGAGAGCATGACAGACTAAGGAGGAGACAGAGGCTGACAGAGTGCCGAGGAGGGCTCCATAAAGGAGTTGATCTTGGCGAGTCCAGGTGATGAAGGCCGGATGTGGCTTCTCATCACCATCAATGGTCAGAGTTTTGGGCGGAGCAGGGTGGGTGCCATCCACAAAGTGAAAGAGTTGATAGCCAAGAAGGATAGACCGAACCTGAGGTAGCCAGGAGGTGGTATAGTTTGTGGCAGTGAGTTTGGTGACATTCGGGAATTGGATGAGAGTGATTAGGTGAGAGGGATCATTGGGATTGGGGAGGGCGTGAGGAACAACACTGTTGTTGGGGTTAGGAAAGGTGTTGTTGGAGTTGTCGACAACCATGGCGAGGGGGAAGAGGGTTTTTGGGAGGGTGAAAAAGAATTTGGGGAGGATGAGGAAAAAGCAGGATCAATTGCTCAATACCATGAAGAATGTGAGTGTGTTTGAGACGAAGAGTTTTATTGAATAAAACAGAGGATTACAATCGGTATCTATACATAGTTGCAATAAGAGAATCTAAGTGTGAACCCTAGATACAATGCTAGAGATTTAGGAAAAGCTAATTACAGAAGATATGTAAAAAATATATACGCTAGATCTAAACCATAAGGTATAGCTAATATTCCATATTTACGAAAAACATTTCTTGGGAAACTAGTCTTTCCTTATCATAGAGATGTAAATTTTGCGTAAAAAGTACCAAAGAGAACTCTGATTTTTTTTTTTTAATTACAAAATAACATAAATTTTGCGATGACTGATAATTATCTCAATTTGACCGTGCCAAACCCTAACTGTTGGCCCTAATTGTTTTTGCTGTGTATACATAAAAGCATTGTACACACGCATGTTAATTAGCAAATGAAGTAAGTACGACACTTTTAGTCCAAAAAGGGTAGCGTGACAATGGACTGTTTCAAGATCCTACTTAGAGTAATACATGCACAAGCAAATGACTAAATGACTAAATGAGTACAGGACACCTAGGAAGCACGGACACGCCTGTCCAGTGCCGTGTCTGTGTCCGACACCGTGTCGGACACCGACACGCGTCGGACACGGTACGACACGTGTCCGACACGCCCAAAAACCGTGTCCGGTTTTTTTATTTAATTTTAGGACACAGACACGGTTTTTTTTAATTGGACACGAACCGGACACCGACCAGACACCAACCAGACACCCGACACGACACAAAACTACGTCGTTTTGACAAGTTTTTAAAAAAAAAAACTTTTTTTTCTCTCTCCTATTCTAATTACACTAGGAGATAGTTCAACTACATGTCTTACTTCTTTGTCTCTTTTTGTTTCCCATCTTCTTGCTCCGGCTGACTCTTCTACCTTCGATCGACGCTGCCTCAGGAGACCTCCTCCGACCGACGTCCACTAGCGGCCCCATTGTTACAGCCCAACCTGCACCCGACCGCACTAGTCCTACCTCTACCTACCCGCGAACAGTACGTGTAATTGAAAAAATATGCATTCAAAATACATATTAATTTTTGTTTTTTGCCGTGTCCGTGTCCGTTATTTTTCAAAGTGCCGTGTCACGTATCCGTGTCGGTGTCCGTGTCCGTGTCCGAGTCCGTATCGGTGCTACCTAGCAGGACACAACAAATAATACAGTTACGCAACTTAGTGTTATAATAAGAGCTTGTATATATAATTAGTGCTTTAATGATTAACTAATAGTATAAAACAACAAAAGAAATGTTTTCCTAGGATAGTTATATATACTCCCTCCATTTTATTAGGTTCTTTGCATTTGATTTGAATATGTGAGAGAAATTCAAACCAAATGCAAAGAACCTAATGAAATAGAGGGGTATATATATATATATCACATGGTCCACAAGATTATACAACCTACTAATACGTACCTTTATGTTATTCTATGATTAGCTGGTGTGATAGTTCAACAAATGTACTTTGAACAATTTCATTTGATGACATTAAATCACGTACATGTATGTACAACCTCCGGGCCCTCCACAAAATTATGTACGAGTTATTTTTTTTTCGGTAACCAGGGTACAAAAGAAATGGAGCAGGTCACTTTTCTAGGGAGGGTGTCCTAATTATATATGAGAGTTATAAATATTGACTATTGAAAAGTCTCCTTTTTCCATCATTGTGTTACAAGCTCAATTAGTAAAAATTACAGAAACATAAATATCTAAATAATTTGTCAATAGGAATCCAACCGTAAGCTTTTTGTTTTTATATATATGATTTCATTTATTTCACTAAAGTTGAAGGTCAAATAATCCCCATCGTGAGATATGAGAAAGACATATTAACATTTAGGAGCTGAGGTAGGAATGTATTTACAATTGTACGTTAGTTGTTATCGACATAGTATTACATCTTGAGACGACAAACCATTTTCATATTTTAATTATACCCAATTATTGTTGGCTATATATGTAACACCCCGGCTCATCGTCTGAGCCGAGAGTAGTCACCTATGGCAGCTTGCCAGGGTGTGGGCTGACCTCACAGACCAACACGGGTCCTTCCACCGCATTTTGACCTCACTCATGCGCACCCTGAGAAACTTCATAGGAAGTCACCCATCCTGAAATTGCTCCCAGTTAACTGTGGAGTTCTTATCACATGAGATTTCTAAAAGGAAAGTCGACTTTGTTGGTATGAATAGCACTATCAATCCTTTTAAGCACCTCATATGAGCCCTTAATCTCTCAGGGATCTCCTCTGAAATTCGGGGTATTACATTCACCCCCTCTTAAGAAAGCAACGTCCTCGTTGCGACTGGCAGCCAACCATAGTCTAGCTCCAGGATCTTTCCCCCGCTAGGCTGCTGACCTGGACTAACCTGACCACAAGACCAACACGCGGTCGCAGGGTTGCTCTGATACCATTTGTAACACCCTGGCTCATCTTCTGAGCCGAGAGTAGTCACCTATGACAGCTTGCCAGGCTGTGAGCTGACCTCACAAACCAACACGGGTCCTTCCGGCGCATTTTGACCTCACTCATGCCCACCCTGAGAAACTTCCCAGGAGGTCACCCATCCTGAAATTGCTCCCAGTCAAGCACGCTTAACTGTGGAGTTCTTATCACATGAGATTCCTAAAAGGAAAGTCGACTTTGTTGGTATGAATAGCACTATCAATCCTTTTAAGCACCTCATATGAGCCCTTAATCTCTCAGGGATCTCCTCTGAAATTCGGGGTATTACAATATATACTGCGGGGATGGGAAATGGGGATATGAGGATTTGAACCTGAGACAACCCCCAAGTGTCGAGTTGGTAACCGCTAGGTCAATCTTGATTTTCATATAGATATGTATGTTGTGTATATGTAAAAGGTTGTCACAAATTACTTAGGTGTTTTAAAGTACTACAATGACAAGGAAATGACATATTAGGTTAGTATGATCGAATCGCGGATAAAAAAGTGAATCGATTTTATTACAACATTTTTGGTCTCAATTATCTTAGGGTAAAAAGTCAGTTTTGGGCTATCTTAAAAGTGAAACTTTTAGATCAAGATTTCATAAATTCTGACTATTACAAACAAAGAGGTTTAATTTAATTTGACCTAGAGTAACAAAGTTGCCTTAGTATGTATTGATATTTGTGTTTTCTTTTTTTTTCAATTTAGAATTTTTCTGTTATCATTCAAGTTTTACTAGATGCTTAGAAAATTATCCGTACTATATAAAATAATAACTTTTATTACTCCATATGGTTCAATTCGTTTAAGGACAAGTTCATGGCGTGGATCTAAGTAAAAGTTTCTACTCGACGATATTTGTACACATGAGAAAAAGA
Source organism: Spergularia marina (assembly GCA_963680865.1). Taxonomy (NCBI): domain Eukaryota; kingdom Viridiplantae; phylum Streptophyta; class Magnoliopsida; order Caryophyllales; family Caryophyllaceae; genus Spergularia; species Spergularia marina. The sequence goes on along the minus strand of OY804545.1, from coordinate 4,769,062 downwards.
CGAATTAAGGATATTTGTTATTCCTAAGACATATTATCATTCAAAGTCGTCGTCCATTAAGTTTGTCATTATTTTCTTAGACTTTCCACTTTGTTACACCATTGGTCCATTGCAGTGCGCTACATTATCTAATTTTCGATCCCATCTCGTGGGCCCACGGCCCACCTTGGACTTTTGAATGGGAGAGTATAAATACCTTCGAGTGTCTTCCTTTGCATGGCATCCCAATCTCAAGCAATAACAACACAATTTGCAACATTTGAACTACAAACATAGCATATAATCTGAAACTTCAACATTATTTGTGAAGTTAAAGAATTAAGCTATGGGTTCAGGTGGAAATGCGATATCAGAAAGACCAGCAACTTATTATCAAAAACCACCATTCACGATCAACGAACTTAGAAAAGCCATCCCACCTCATTGCTTTCAACGTTCTTTGTTACGCTCCTTATCCTATCTTGTTCATGACTTAACCATTGCCTTTATTCTTTACTATGTTGCTAACAATTACTTAGACCTCTTGTCTAAACCCTTCTCTTACATAGCTTGGGCTACCTATTGGTTTGCCCAAGGTTCTATTATGTTTGGTCTTTGGGTTTTAGGACACGAAAGTGCGCATAACGCCTTTAGTGATTACAAATGGCTCGATGATATCTTCGGCCTAGTCATTTATTCATCATTGCTCGTTCCATATTACACCTTCAAAACTAGCCACAAAGGGCATCACGCTCACACTGGCTCCTTAGAAAATGAGGAAGTCTTTGTCCCAAGAAAGAAGGAAAACATTCAATGGTACTTTAGCAAGTACTTTAACAACCCACCCGGTAGGGCTATTACCCTCCTCATTACCCTAACCCTTGGGTGGCCTTTGTACCTTCTATTCAATGCGTCGGGTAAGAAATACGAGCGGTTTGCTAGCCATTATGATCCATACGGTCCCATTCACAAAAAGAGCCTTCAAGTTTTCATCTCAGATGTTGGCGTGTTCGTGACTCTTTATGGGATATACCGGTTTGCAATTGCTTATGGGTTTGTACAAATGATACGCATATATGGCGTTCCTTTGATCGTGGTAAACATGTTTGTCGTGTTGGTTACATATCTTCACCACACACATGCTTCAGTACCTTATTATGACTCGACTGAGTGGAACTGGCTAAGGGGTGCCCTTTCCACGATAGACCGTGACTATGGAACCGTCATGAACAAGATCTTTCACCATTGCACAGACGCTCATGTGATACACCATCTCTTCGCTTCCATGCCCCATTACAACGCCCGAGAGGCAACCGAGGCAATTAAGCCGATTTTGGGAGCCTACTACCAGACCGACAACACTCCGTTCTACAAGGCCTTGTGGAGGGAAGCTAAAGAATGTCTTTACATGGCGGAAGATACACAAGAGCAGCACAAAGGCGTGTGGTGGTACTCTAACAAACTTTAAGCAACTTCGATCGAATGATGTGTGCTTAAATACATTTTTTGATGGTGTTTATTTATCTCTTGTAAAGGCTTCATTTTTGCTCATCATATACTCTTTTGGAGTTTAAGATTGAGCTAGTTCACGTTGATCAGTCTAGGAGCAGCATAATACGGTGTAACATACAAAAAATCAAATGCAGATAATTCCAATCTCTATACATACACAAGTGGATATATTTCTTGATCGATGTTTTCTATATGTCCAAAAGTTAACAATCAAGCAATCGAACGCTCGACACTTTAAACGTTCATAACGGTTTTTTAAGGTACAAAATTTGAGGCCACAAAATCCAAAATCACAGGTGAGCTATGGGCCATTATCGACTCAAACTCGTGTTACTGAATCAGTAGAACTCATGCGCTAGGCAACGTGTGTCGCTTTGTTTTCCAACCTACTAACATGACTAAAGACACAACAAACGTTGATAACAGATTAATATGTTATAATGTCTGTTTTAAATTTATAACCAGCTAAGGTAACATCCTAGAAATTCTAATCGGACGATTATAATCGCTTCGATCTTTTGAAATGTCAACTTTTTATTTCATTGTGTGAGAAAAATTCGAATAAACATTATCATCGATCAACTGTAGCGGAATGTATATGTCTGGAGACTTTATTATTAATATTTTATGGATAATGCTAGAGGTCTACAGTATAGACACCCAAAAGTGTATGCGATTAGCAATAATTTTACTACACTATTAAAATTTTACTACTCATACAATTAATTTTACTACCTGAATTTTTCATTACAATTAATTTTACTACTCCGATATCAATTTTACTACTACTAACTCAATTTTACAATATAGACAAATTAATTGTGTTTACACCAATTTGCATATTTTATTATGTTAAAAATCAATGAAGAGATGCTGGCAGCATGAGTATGGAGGATCAGAGGATGAAATGTGTTTTGAAATTATTTGAAATTATATGTAAAGCGTCGCTTTTTTTGAATCGATCAATTGAAATTTAGAGAGATATCTAAATATTCATGGCCGGTGGTATCTAAATTCAATACCATACGAACACACAATTATTTCATTTTCGATGGTAAATCGACCAAGAAGTATATAAATTAAAAGTTCTTAATTAAATCCTAAGGTTCAACAAAGCTGGAGAAGTAGTCTATATGCATGAGTCAACTTCCATGCGCATGTTTATGGTCAAGTGTCAACCTTTTAAAGATAATCGGAGTGTATTGACCGGACAATTTCTTGCGTATTATAACTGAAATTATAGTACACACACTAACAATAGGGTACAACAAATCTAATAAAAAGTTAAATTACAATGAATCAAATTAAATAAACGCCAACCTCAGTCATACAAGTAATTCAATGTATGAGGCTATGGGCCAATTATTTTAAACTTAAAAAAAGATTGATTTCGAAAATGATTTGTAGTATAAAAAACTCAGTCATTAAAGTTGGAGAAACAATAACTCGTGCAAATTTAAAAAGGCGCTTATAAGGTGTACTAGCCACCCAGACGTCGCCAAATGTGAAATGCAAACGGGCCTGGCCACACCCGAAGAAGGGGAGAGAAAGCCTATTTTATAAACCAAGAAGGATTCATGCTAAAATCAATTGACAATAGATCGAGTAACTCCTTTATTTATAGCTTCCTCTTATATATTTATACAACAACAACATCCAAGCCTTATTACCAAAATGATTTGGGGTCAGCTAACATGAATCGTCGTCTAGTAACCCTCTTATGCGCGCCATAACACCAAATGATTCCTCTTATTTATAAACAAGATAATTTATTTCCTCATTTTCAATATGGGACACTTACATGTGGATTATAAATAGGCAATTATAACACCAAAGCATGGAATTTTACGTAAAAAGTACCAAAGAAAAGTAGGATATAGTTGATTCTATCACCACAAGTAACGACCCAACCCTAATTATTGCTGGTCCGTGAACGAGATGTATTGTTATTGTTGCGTACGGACTACGGTGTAAACAAGAATATTAATTTGAGAATGAAAAAATCCTTCTGTTTCTTTCAATTTTTTTTTTCCTTTACTTTTGTTTAATTTTGTACTAAGACTGTGGAGATGAGAGAGATCAGTGTTTAATAGCACAAAGCTTAGTGGGGGTAACACACTAACAAGTACTCCTTATACAGTATGTCATTCACATGGAATTAGACCTGATCTCCAGTTAAGCTTATTCTTGGCGGTAGGAAACTCAAGCTAGAGGACCCAACTTAATTACCTTTAAGAAAAACACGTATATAATTTACAAGCCAAAATGTGTACTGAATTGAAATATATACGCACTACATACGTATTATATAAAATAACTCTTATAGTCCTATTATCATTGTCATCCTGTAAATATTTTGTTTTTTAAGATAATTCTGATAAAAAGAAAAATTTACTGGGATTTTTCCTATCAATTTGACATGTTGACTACTACAAAGGAGCAAAAGATTAATTAATGATCACCACAATTGTTGTGTCCAAGTCTCTAAGACATACTGTCATTCAAAGTCGTCGTCCATAATACTTCATTTTAATTAAGTTTGTCATTATTCTAATTTCCTAGACTTTCCACTTTGATACACCGTTGCATTTCGCTACTTTTTCTAATTTTCAATCCCATCTTGTGGGCCCACGACCCACCTTGGTCCTATGAACTGGAGGTATAAATACGTAGTGTCTTTCTTTGCATGGCATCTCAATCTCAAGCAATAATAACAACACATTTTAACACAATTTGCAACATTTGAACTATAAACATAGCATATAATCTGAAACTTCAACATTATTTGTGAAGTTAAAGAATTAAGCTATGGGTTCAGGTGGAAATGCGATATCAGAAAGACCAGCAACTTATTATCAAAAACCACCATTCACGATCAACGAACTTAGAAAAGCCATCCCACCTCATTGCTTTCAACGTTCTTTGTTACGCTCCTTATCCTATCTTGTTCATGACTTAACCATTGCCTTTATTCTTTACTATGTTGCTAACAATTACTTAGACCTCTTGTCTAAACCCTTCTCTTACATAGCTTGGGCTACCTATTGGTTTGCCCAAGGCTCTATTATGTTTGGTCTTTGGGTTTTAGGACACGAAAGTGCGCATAACGCCTTTAGTGATTACAAATGGCTCGATGATATCTTCGGCCTAGTCATTTATTCATCATTGCTCGTTCCATATTACACCTTCAAAACTAGCCACAAAGGGCATCACGCTCACACTGGCTCCTTAGAAAATGAGGAAGTGTTTGTCCCAAGAAAGAAGGAAAACATTCAATGGTACTTTAGCAAGTACTTTAACAACCCACCCGGTAGGGCTATTACCCTCCTCATTACCCTAACCCTTGGGTGGCCTTTGTACCTTCTATTCAATGCGTCGGGTAAGAAATACGAGCGGTTTGCTAGCCATTATGATCCATACGGTCCCATTCACAAAAAGAGCCTTCAAGTTTTCATCTCAGATGTTGGCGTGTTCGTGACTCTTTATGGGATATACCGGTTTGCAATTGCTTATGGGTTTGTACAAATGATACGCATATATGGCGTTCCTTTGATCGTGGTAAACATGTTTGTCGTGTTGGTTACATATCTTCACCACACACATGCTTCAGTACCTTATTATGACTCGACTGAGTGGAACTGGCTAAGGGGTGCCCTTTCCACGATAGACCGTGACTATGGAACCGTCATGAACAAGATCTTTCACCATTGCACAGACGCTCATGTGATACACCATCTCTTCGCTTCCATGCCCCATTACAACGCCCGAGAGGCAACCGAGGCAATTAAGCCGATTTTGGGAGCCTACTACCAGACCGACAACACTCCGTTCTACAAGGCCTTGTGGAGGGAAGCTAAAGAATGTCTTTACATGGCGGAAGATACACAAGAGCAGCACAAAGGCGTGTGGTGGTACTCTAACAAACTTTGAGCGGTAAACAAAATGAATGACATTTTTTTTTTTATCAAAAGGAGGTAAATACACAATTGCACAAAAAATATTTAGATACTTCTACATCACAATTAATTTTGTTATAGCCTTCGCTAGACCTTGTTTTGCTCGTCTTATACATTCTCCTTCGGAGTTTGCATGAGATCGAGTTGTGAGGGATGTTGGTGAACTAGTGAACTACCCTTTGTTATTAACTTGTTATTTGATTTAATTACTTTGATCGTTTTAACGTGTACCGCTCGGATCCGATTGTAACAAATTAAACAATCTTTGAAACCAAAATGGAGTACATCATTGAAGAAATTAAAGTTTGTTTATTATATTTTATCTCTAATATATTACATAGTTGTGATGTTTACGTTTGTCGAAATATAACGAATTTGTTGAAACTGAAGGAAAAGTTGATAGAATTCTAGAATAGGATGAAGTCTATTTTTAACGACCAAATAGATTGCATCACACAGCTCTTGACGTCGAAGGTCTTCTAATTTTGAATAATAGATAAATTTGTATGTGATGATGAATTACTCCCAAAGTTTGGACTTCATGGTCGCGCCGAAAATGACGTCTCATCATGCAATTTTATACTTGGACATACTCCATGTAAGTTTGTTAAATCAAGCAATAATAATACTAGCTCGATGAGCTTGTTTAGTTTAAGAAGGAATATTACAGGAAAGAAATATATCACAACCGTTGTATATATTTTACTGTAAGGCTATATTCAAAAGAAAAGGGACTTCTATCCTTCTAATATATAGAAAACAACCCGAGGGTAACATACGAGAACCTCGTGGCCTGGGTGAACTAAAATCTATCCATAAAATTCCACAATAAAAACTAGGCAAAAATGCAAATTATCAGAGGTCTATTATTACATAACAATTTCAAGCAACAGCCCGAGCAACTAGCTAATGGCTGTGCCTTTTTTTTTTTTTTTTTTTTTTTTTTTTTTACAACGTCTAAACGAGGAAAGAAAAGATAACCTAAATACAAATTACATCAAAAGTGACCTCATATATAATTAATTAATTATATATATATATATATATATATATATATATATATATATATATATATATATATTATGGAGTAACACGCAGTCATGCACCCTATATCTTAACATTTATATAACTATATTTTGATTTTAAAAAAAAAAAGAATTTAGGAGGAATATAATTTTGAGTGAGAAATAATATTATGCTATCATCTAATAATGTATGAGGTATTATGAGACATTCAATATATATGCATCAAACATATTTGTAACGACCTTTGTCAACCATATTACGACTTTTTTTTTTTTGTTGAAATGTAAGAAATTCGGACAAATTAAATTTCTTGCATAGACATTATTTCATGTTACATTTAGCCTCTATTCAATCATACCCTACAAGGCGGCCTACATCTTACTGCTCGTAAGTATAACAACTTTACCTCAAACATGTACATCAGTAGTACATGCATTCATGCGGAATCACAATACTATTAGGAAAGTGATTTATGTAAATATCGTAAATATCGTTTGTTTCCTTATGTAAGTAGGAAAGTTAGATGTCTTGCTCTCCAAGACAACTATTGTATAAATAGGATCCTAAATTGTGAATAATACATCATGAAATTCCAGAGAATATAGAAAGGGTTATTCTTCTATTATGGTATCAGGGGACTTGGGTGATTTATGAGAGATTACAGTGCGGCGTTATTACGTCTATACTACGAAGAAGAGGGTGATTACAGCGACGCATTCGAGCGTCTATTTTACGAAGAAGAAGAAGTAGGCGGCGACGATCTCTGTCGCTTATTTTCTGAAAAGCATCACGCAATGTGAGATAAGGTAACTCCCTTTACAGTTTTTGGTAACGAAAACCCTGGCATTCACTACGTCAAATTTGGGCTTCTAGAACCAGCGTAAGAGAACGAAATTTTGAAAAACCGATCTCTTATATATAAGAGAACGGTTGCGCTAAAAACAGTTCTAAAAGATCATTTTTAGAGAAAAAAAGGAAATACAAAATACATACCTACGAGAACGGTTCTGTTAAAAACCGTTCTGAAAGGGTGGGTTAAAAGAAAACCTAAAGCTTTTAGAACGGTTCTCAAAGAAACCGTTCTCTTTGATCAATCTAAGAGAACTGTTATTGCTAATAACCGTTCTAATAGTCTCATTGAAAAAAAAAAAAACCATACTCTTGTTATTTCTGCCCTACTCTCTAGGTGATAGCACTCTCTCTCTTTCATTAGAGTCGTAAGACTCGTACTTCTCTCTTCTTCCTTCAAAAAAACTTAGCTCTCTCTCCTCTCACAATGTAATTCACGAATTATATTCATTTTATTTTTCCCTATATATTGAATTAATTTTAATTACGGATTCAAATTTCAACGAGTTTGATTTCGATTTGGGTATCAGATCAAACAATCGTTGATTTTGGCATTCGTTTTACTTGTATTCAAGCTCAACAACAATGTCGACCCACCAGCCCGCGCCGACTCAACCCGACTTCAATCGGATCCTCCGGCGACCTCTTCAATGGGAAAGGAAGAAAACTATCTTGGTTGTAAATGATTTTGGGTCCAAATTACTTATTAAGCTCGAGTTGTGGATGTGTGGTGGTAGGTGCAAGACATTGAATCTATTTTATTAAAGTGTGATTTTGGTCATGGTAAGGTTAAGGAAATTGGTCTGAGTTGATGATGTTTACTCATGGGAGTAAGTTGGTTGAATATAAGCGTATCTCGTGATAAAAACATTGTTTATTTACTTAGAGTGCCCTGGCGCTTGTACTGCAATAACTTGGGATATTAATGGCAGGATGTTATGGTTCTGTCAATGGGCCAAAGAATGTTTATTGGAATGTATTGGGTAAAACGAGTACGAACGAATAAAAATTTCTTGGGTTCTGAATAAGCTGGTTGGAATTGTTGAATAAAGAACTGTACTCTATGATGTTCGTTGATCAAACACGTAATATACGAGGGAAGTGGGAAACTAGAACGTGTTTCACATGGTTCGAAAGGATGTGTGAGGAAGGTTGGCAAGGAGACAACAAATTAAAGGAATACTAAGAATGACCTGAAAGATAATTAAGAGAACCACTCATGAGGTAAAGTTAATGCTAGTTGCTTGACAAGATTGATTCGTGGTATACATTTGTAAGAATGGAGTCCTTTGGATCAAAAAGAGTAACGGCTACGCCGAGTGACTAAGGCAAACGAGTATGACTACATCTTGATGTGTTCTTAGTGCGACTAAGTGTCTTCGACATTACACTAAGGACTTTTCTAGGATTAGAAAATTTGTGGCCATCTACACCAAATGAAAAGAAGACTTCGTTTACGCGGATTGACAGGTGCGTAGAATTATTCTAGTTACGAAGTAATACAGATCAGATAAGTACGGTTGTATTCAAGTGACCTAATAAGTGAGAGGAAAATGCTCTACTGGAGATATTCTTGTTGATATATATGGTCATCGATCGGGGAAAACCACAATTTTAGTACGGGTTCAGTCGAGGAAATTCAAAATATAACATTCTATGGGATTAGTTGAATGCATTGATAATTATGTGATGACAAGTTTCAAGGTCAAATGTCCATATAAGGAGTTTGACTGAAAGTCGTAGCGTCGGACAACGCTAGTTGCTAACATGGGAGGTTAATTGCTTGATGTATGGTCTTCTAGTCCATCAAATGGAGGATAGAACTCTACAATGCCTTATGTGTGATGTAAGAAGAGGTTCTACCTGTTAAGAAGAGACGGTATATACGTGATGTCAAGGTGTGATTATGGTGAATTGTTATTGATAATCAATTACTACGGAGATGAAAATGAAGGCTAAAGGTTTGCGAAATCTAATGTATACTCGCAATGACACTACCAAGGATGATGAATTGAATGTTTGAGATATAGATCGACAAAGTCAAGTCATTCTGTTGAAGTATGCGAATTCATTGAAGCAAAATATGATAGAAAAAAAAAAAATTGGATAGCTACATGGATGCATTGAATAGTAAGGGTACGCAAGTTCAATTATCGTGAGTTGAGGATCCAGATACAAATCATAGAGTGATCTCGACACCTATTGGTATATTGAGGAATACGGTGCATAGGAAATGAGAACGCTCCAACAAGGGTTGACATGTGAAATGTAAATGAAAAGGTTTGGAGTACAGAAGATCACACTAAAACTCTTTGGTTGTAATGAAAGTGTTTAAAGGATGATAAATGGTTACGAGTTAGAATCGCCTATGGTTGATTTGAGGGCGAGAGAGACAATATGGAATACTGCGCCAAAACCTTGAGGTGCATTACCAAGGTGCGAAAATACAAGTGAAAAGTGGCATTGACGATAAGAAAGTTATCCCATGTCTGAACTACATATTTTGGTTCGAGGACGAACCTTTTCTTTAAGGAGGATGAGAACCCCGTGCGTTCCTCCTGCGCCCTAAGTTATAAGACTTATGTTCCTTTTGTGATTACATGATAAAGCATGTTTACCTAATTGGTGCACTTATGGTGCACACGTACTTATTTGGTGCATTGCAGTTGTACACGTAATTTTGTTTGTGCATTAACATTGCACATGTAATATTATTCGGCATCACTTCGTATCAATATTTAAATTTAATATAATTGCGCGATATTCCTTCCTGAAATGCATTGATGGTACATTTCTAGCTAAACACGACTCTCTTGTGAGGAAGTGCATTGATGGTGCACTTTCTCCTTCCCTTACTGCAATATCTTTGAACCATTACTTCTCATATCTTTTCTTGCGTTACTTTTCACCTGTGTTGGAAGTTGTGGATGTTAGTTGCCTAATGTAGAACGTTGTGCGGAAACTCTTTAAGGAGGGACTTAAATCTTCGGGACGAAGATTTGTTTTAAGGAGGGAAGTCTGTAACACCCCGTATTTTTGGTAAGTTAAATAATTAAGGGTGTTACGTTTTATAATGTAATTGAGGGTTTTATTAAGGTTTAATTGGAATTCGATTGAGTTATTATGGGATTTCTGATTATAGAATTACACAAGAGGATTTGTTAGCCATTCGGATTTGGATCGGGTTTGTGGATCACGCAACCCATCAAATTAGCTAGGTCCAAACCCGAGTCCACCCTAATACCCATTTATGAAAAAAATAAAGAAAACCCTAGCTTCCCTTGACAGTCATTCGGCCCCCTCTTCTACATCTCTCTCATTCTCTTACCTCCACCCGCATAAGATTTCAGCACAACTGTGTCAACTTCAAATACACACAACTCTCAAATACAACCTTTGATTAAGACGTGGTTTATGGCGTTAGAACCGTGTTTTCGATACAAATCCATAGACATATAGATCGTGCCAATATTCCATAGGATGCTCCCTGTAGAGGTGTTTTAGTGGAGCTGTGTCTATTTACCCGAGAACTGTTCAGCTCCCTCGGTATCTTGACGATTCCCATTGACTCATAAATTATTTTGGGACGAGATTTTATGGAGATGTTCCTAACTCTAGTTGTAACAACATATCCAAAATTGGTAAGCCCTGTATTTGTATATCAAAAGTTATATCATAATTCGTGGGTAAACCCTAATTCGTGTCTATGGTTCAGTTTGAGGTTGATTCCCGTTGATCCGCTTGGAGTTTGTGGACGAAATTTGGAGGGGACGTTCCTGACATAACCTTTTATGACATACTCAAATTTGGTGGTCATCCGATGTCGGAGGTAGACGTTATTCATGTTTATTTACTACTGTCTCCTTTTGGATTCGTGTTAGATTGATGTTAATTGTGAGAATTATGACTTATGGATTCACCTTGTGAGTTAGGGGATTATCTTTTGAGTTGTGAGATTGCATTGGGGGTATTGGGTCAAGTTGATACAACACAAAAGTAATTCTTGTTGGTTATTGTGTAACTTAGATTGTGGATTCAAAGAGATGACCTTTGTGGACTTTGAGAAGTGTAACTAGAGGAAACTTGCCAATTGAAGGTAAGAACGTTGACCCTCATAAGCTTGAGCTTCATCTCATATCATGAGAATCCTTCACGTTCATCTTTGTTTCGATTCTTTGCTCATATTCTCTATTTTGATTATCTATCGCCTATTGATATCAATTATCTATTGTGATCACCTTTTGAGCATCTATGTTGATTCCTACATTGATTATTGTTATTGATCATCTATTGATATTCTTGTTCCGGCTTTGGCCGTTTATAAATCAAGCTACTATGCGCGAATAACGTACTTAAGACGGATTAAAGATGTATCTATTTATACATATATAACTATACGTGTGTTATGATGTTTAAACCACCTAGAGCGATTAACCTCTGATCAAGGTATATGTAGCTAGGCCGGAGATCAGCTACCGGTCTCCTAAATGACTTCCTCTTAGGGACTGTGCGTCCTACCGTCCCCCTAGGAGGGGTGTGCACACTCGGGTCTTTAGGATCGTTTTATTCTCGATGCTCTAGTGTTGGATCGGCTTGGAGTAGGACCCTTGCGCAAATAAATTACTTAAAGGAAGATAAACAAAGATTATTGTGGTGATGAATACCACGTGCGCGCTCTACACGACTCGTGTCTTGGGTACACGAGCCGTGTCCGTTGTTACATTGTATTTTCGAGCTCACTGACTTGAGCACGACTCGTGCCAAGCCCCGTTTCAGGCTCTTACCTCCTTTGCGTAGCTTTGTCTATTCTTTGTTAGCTACGCGCCAGTAAGGTGCGTATCTTAATTCTTTTGTATCGCTTAAATGTCTTACTCAGCCTGTGCTGACGTTCTTTGTCTTGGGTTGTGTCCCTACCCTATTCTGGGGCCTGTGTCATCCTTTTGGTGGCGCAGTTGACAGGTTTGCAGATTGAGATGCATTGTATGGTTGAAGCGTCATTGCATGTTGGGCGTTTTGATGAGTCGTCACATATTTGCATTGGGGAGGATTTGTAGTTTATCTTTTGGTTTAATTCCCGATTTGTAGATTCAGCTAGAAGTCTTCCGCTGTCATTTGTTCTTCTTGTTTTAAATTAGCCTTGCCGTTGACTTGGCAGTCAATGGCGGCATAACAATCCTTTATTTTTGTATTTAAAGATAGCGAAAATTCAGGGTTGTTACACATTCGAGCGTCTATTTTACGAAGAAGAAGAAGTAGGCGGCGGTGATCTCTGTCGCTTATTTTCTGAAGAGCATCACGCAATGGGAGATAAGGTAACTCCCTTTACAATTTTTGGTAATGAAAACCCTGGCATTCCCATCACCAATGTCGTTTTTTGTGGTGATAATTATGATGAGTGGGCACGCGCGATACGAATCTCGCTTCGTGCCAAGAACAAGTTCGGCTTTGTTGATGGGACAATCACTCAACCTGCGGCGGGTTCCAATGATCTTGCACGGTGGTGGCAGAATAATGCACTAGTCGTGGCTTGGATTTTCGCTACAATTGACGGAGAATTGCTCAAATCCATTACTTATCGCGAGGTAGCTAAAGAACTTTGGGATGATCTTCAAGGTCAGTTTTCTGTGGGTAATGGCGCACGCCTTTACCAAATTAAGTCTGATATAATTGCTTGTCGTCAATCTCCTACTGAATCCATCATGGTGTTTTATGGTCGATTGAAGAAGTTGTGGGATGATTTAAATTCTTGCTTTCAATTTCATGTTTGCACATGTTCGGGCTGCACTCGCAATATGAACAAGAAATTGAGCACCATCCGTGACAATGAGTGTTTGTATGATCTTTTGATGGGTCTTGACAATCGTTACTCTTCCATTCGCTCTCAAATTCTGGGCACGGAACCTTTACCGGAACCTCGCCTCGTTTATAATCGTCTTGTTCAGGAAGAGGGTGTATTTAATGTTGCTACGAAACAAGATGTCCCGACCCCAGAGGCCGTAGCTTTCGTCGTTCAAGCACCATCCTCTGTTTCTCCTAGCGTGAAGGGTGGTTCGGGTGATGATAAGACGTCTGGTGGTAGTAGCGGTAGTGGGGTTTCGGGTGGTGGTGCGGCGCCGGGAAACCAAAGCACGATCGAGTGCTATAATTGTGGAAAGAAGGGACGTATTGCCCGCAATTGTCGCTCCGGTGACAGAAGTCGTTCTAATTAAGAAAGTCATTTTTGTTGTTTTCTTTTTGTGTTTTTTTACCCGAAATAATAGCCACTATTGTTGAAGAAATTAAAGCCATGAAATATTCATTTTTTTCCCCATAATAAACATATAATAGTAGACCGCTCTTGTACTACTACTTCGTTTACCTTGACTCTGAAAAAATGATGATGAGGAGCAGACCGGACAATAAAAAAAATACAAAACTAACGCACCATGAAAGTTTCGCGAATTACATCAAGAACATTTGGCCAGGAATTATTATTACACAGTAATCCTATGATCAATCAGTATGCATGAGTTTCAACAAAGGAGGCGAGAGTCTTACTCTTTTGGTGACTCTTTAGCATATTGAATTACAACATAAAATTGACATATACTGTAGTAGATTATTCGAGAATTGATTTCATAAGTCGTTCTTTTTTTGTGGTACTGTTTTTGGCCAAGGTTCTAGCTAGCTAGTCCGGTGAATAAATGAAAATGGGTCGAGCTAATTAACTACCTGATCGAGTATATCATCTATTTCACTCGATGTTTTACTTTGTATGTTTTATTAAATTTTTTAATCAAATTAAATAAACTTGTTAAAATTATTTTGGGCGAGCAAAATTGATGAATTGTCACGTGAACCACTACACGTAATGGGCATAAAGTGAAACCTAGATTAAAGTAAAATCCGCTTTCGTTTCAAAATGATCAATAATATGAGCCACCAACTCGTTACCATTTTAACCAAAACGACGTATCCATTCATATATACAAACTCTCTAGTTTCTATGTAATGACCAATGTAGGGGGAAAAAATCCGACGGTACTAATTAAGTAGGTTGTAAATAATAGAGTATTAGGGTACAATTGTAAATTGTCACACTGTTTATAGTATATATATAGACGCCAGGCACCCTAGAAGGGTACTGTTTTCCGCACATTCATATGGTATCGAGTCACAAGATCCGGACCTTGTGAAACCCTAAATAATTAGGGTTTCGATAAACCCTAATTATTTTTCTTCAACTTTACATTAGCTTTTCGCACATTCATAGTAAAATGGATTGGGTACGTCCATCAGATCATTATTCCAATGGAGAATTAATGGTCCACATTCAAAATCAACTCCTGAGAATGATGAAAGTTGTTAACATTAATTTTCTCACGTCAGTTTGTCACATCCCAACATTAACATAACATAATAATCTGAAAATTAAACGAAAGGATCGGAGTATTCCATATAAAAATGATTGGAACATCGATATTTTGCTGACATTCAATTTCGACTTGATTTGACCTTAATTTCACGACTTCGACCAAATAACTTAAGAAAATGACTATTGACCTTAAATTTATAGTGCGTGCATAGCACTCTGAATTATTATGCTTACTTGTGTAGTAGGTTGACTTTGACTAAATTCTGAAATCTGACATGTATATAATTATGGGACCCACATACACCTGGGGGAGGAGGACGAGGAACTAAGACTGTGGTTTTTCTGGTTTTTAAATTATGTTGGTATTTTCTGTTTATTTTTAAACCTCAACCATGTTTAATCTTTTCTTTGCATTTATTTGTAACAAATTTCACCCCAAGATACAACACGTACAACAAGCTTTATAAAAAAGAAGAAATTTGTGACATAGTATTGCTAGTAACGAATTCCACCCCTAGTTATAATTAGATATCTTACATTTAATATGAATACATGAAAAAAAATTAGACTAATCGTAAATATGATGTTAACGGAGAAGGAGATGAATTATCATTGATCAAGTGATCATAAAGTGGTTCTCTGTCTGACTAACCATAGACTTTCTTACACAGATGTTGTGTCAATCTCTCAATTAAGTAGTGTTATTGAAAAATTTGTCATGAAGCACTAATCAACTAAGTCAAGAGAAGTAAAGGGACATTAGTTAAATAACTATAGTACTTAATAGCTAATGGAAAAGTCTAAAACCCCTAACCATGATGATAATGCTTAATGCATGCAACTCGCACTTAGGCTCCTTTATTTTTTAAAGAAAAACACGATGCTATGTATCTTGCCTTAGAAGAATTTCTTGCACCAGAAATATCTAATGTTTGTAATATAATTGTCTTTTCCTCACACTACTTAGACTTCTAATGTCAGAACTATTAAAATTAATTAATAAGAAAGGAATAAAGTTTTGCGAACTCTTTTTCGGTGTTAATACAATAGTCTATATAATAATATTAATAGGCTAACATAAAAAGTTCACTAATCCTACGTGGCGCTTGGGGAGAATTTTAGGTCAATTTTTTAATTCTAAAAAAGTCATGTAAGCATTATAAGTACATGAAAAGTCTTAATTTTATGAAATAAATATATCATTAATATGACACTGTATTATACGAGTGGTTGAATTTCAAAGTGACTTTTCATCTTACTTTTGACATAAGTTTTATTTATGTGATAATCCGTATTTTTCTGGGTTTTATTCTAATGGAGATTATGAGTTTTGATTTTAATTAAAGGTTTAATTAACATAAAAGTATTTTACTCAATTATTAATTATTTTCCTAACTAATTGTATTTATGAAATTACTTCATATTGTAAAGTATATCAAAGTTATATTTTTCATACTCTATATGATTTGAAAATACAAAAAATTTAGATTTCAAAAGCTAAATTAAATTACTAATTATAATATTTTACCAAAATGCCCTTAATTAAACTTATCACTCTCCATTATTAGTGGTTAAACCTACTTCTAATCCTAGTTGCACGCCTCAACACACAAAAAAAAAAAAAAAAGAGGAGAAACAGAGAAGGTGACCTTCGGTCTCCTCCATCTCCACCATCCCTTCTTGTTTGCCAGCCAACCAGCCATCCGGCCACAACCCACACTGACGCCGCCCGTCGGCCTCCTTCCTGGGCCGCTGTTCTCTTTCCTCGCGCGCACCCATCTTCTCCGCCCCCCTCTGTTCACCCGCGCGCGCGTCTGGCCAATCTCGGCCGGATTTTCGGCTGCTCCGACGACGTTTTCTGGCACATTTCGACACCCTCTTTCTTCCCTTTCTCCCATCGATACTTGGTATCAATTTGGTACAATTCTTATTCTTAAATCTCATGTTTCGATTTTTAAACCTAATTATGCATTTTAATTCAAATTTCTGAAAATCAATATGTTTTGATGATTTATAATGTTATATAAATGTTATATTGTGATTCATAATTCATTTCTAGGGTTCATATAAGATGGGTATTTTTGTTTGTGATGTTTTGGTGGAGTTTATGATAAATTGGAGAAAAAATTATATGTTCTTATGTAGGGAGCTTGTAGTTGTGTTGGTGTTTGTTATTGTGGTTATTTGTCGATAAGTTGAGATCATTGGGTTTGATTTGGTAAGTAGGGAAGATTTAATTTAGAGTTAAGATGGTTTGAACGTAGAGATTGAGTTATAAAATTGTTGGTTTTGGCTAATTTGAGTGTGTGTGAGTTGTGGGCAAATATGAGTAATGATTAAGGAGTGCTTGAAGGTTGATTAGAGGTGGAAATTAGAGGATTAAGGTCTGGTTGTTTTGTGTAGATGATGTGTACAAAGAGATTAGTATGAGAATATGGTGTAAAAGTGTTTCTATTAGTGTATAGTCGAAGTTGGTTGAAATTGGTATCGTTTGAATGTCGTTTGGGTATGTTTTGAAGCATGTTAAGAGTTATTCATTGATTAAATGTATGGATACTAAAACGAATAGTATAGAGTTTAGAAGTTTCATAAATGGTGTTGGAACATATGAATGTTTGTTGGTTAGATTGCGAAGTTATGGCGCTCTCTCGATGTATGTGTTTGCCCTTTTAAGTACGATGCATAGTAGATGTCAATGCATATCATAAGCATATTCATAAACACACTCTATGAGCATAACTGATTTAAATGCATATCATATATTCATGTAGAGTCCGAGTTTGTAGAGGAGCAATTTTAGGACTTGCTGAGCTACCATGAGACTATTTTTGCTGATCAAGGTAAGAAGATTTCTTATCTCCTTTAAAAGTATCTATATACGATTTGTTAATCCAAGTGATTTATGATCGTTTGGTAAAGAATGTTTGCTAAGTAGAGAACTGTAGAGCCAAAAGTTTTGTCGATGAATTTAATTCGAGCTTGTGTTGCATCTTTGCCAAACTATTCGAGAAATGATTAAGATAGTTACATAAGGAATTTCTTATTTGGCGTTAACTTTGTTGAGGGAGTTAACAGGAGTGTTGGGTGACCGTAATGGTCTGTTTGATTATTTGTGCACAATGTTATATATAGATGGGGTGGATTGATCCTCCACCCTGAACCTTTATCTCCTCCCCTTGGGAATAGGTTCCTAGGGAGATGCATGCATTCGGGAGTACTGGTTTGAGAAGACGACCATGTACTGAAGGAAAAAAAAAAACAGTTTGAATAAGAAGTAAAGAAGTGTTAAATTTCTAATTTGAAATGTTGGTTTTCTTTTACCTTCGTTTGTTTTGTAAGCATGTTATTTGGTTTGAAATGCTCTTATTACTTTAAGAAATTGAGAAGAATAATTGTATTCCAATATTTTTACTACCTTTGTTTCGTTGAGCATTACAAGGATTAAAAGTGTCATTGTCTTATATAATTGAATAAAACTCTTCCAACAATGTTTTCTAGATAAGAGACTGCTTACTCAACCCGTTTGGTTGACGTTTTCTACTTTTAGTCTTGCAGGTTGGTAGTTGATTTCCTTCCGGGTTTTTCAAGGGCAAGAGAGACGATCACCATTTAATTTATGAATCTTTACTCGGCTCATTTCTTTTTTCTTTTTTTTGGGTTTCGCTTCAGAACTCTATTAAGTTTTTTGAGGAGTATTTTGGTTATACAATTATGTAATAAGATTTAAATTTGTATTCGGGATTTGTAGATCACTAGTATGTTTTCCCTTTTGCCTTAACGATTCATTTAGGAGTCGATCGTGTCGGTAACACTCCCAATTATTCGTGTTCTTCAATTAATAGTTATATTTTCTAAAATCCCAGGAAATTGGGGGTGTTACAATTTATTTATGTTTACTTTAAATTAAGGATAAATTGAAAGTCTTTTATTTAATTTAATATTAAACATGGTGACTCTTGACTATTGGTTTGCCAAATTTGTCG
Source organism: Spergularia marina (assembly GCA_963680865.1). Lineage (NCBI taxonomy): Eukaryota > Viridiplantae > Streptophyta > Magnoliopsida > Caryophyllales > Caryophyllaceae > Spergularia > Spergularia marina. The sequence goes on along the minus strand of OY804545.1, from coordinate 4,750,403 downwards.
GTTACATGTTAATTTGAATTACTATATATATCTTGGTTGTTTGCTTAATTTTGATGACAAACACATGCATTGCGTAATACGTTTTTGAGAGCGAGAAACATAGTTAGGGGAAGAAAGATATTTATAAAGTTGTAGAAATAGTGTTCCTATAGAGTTTGTATTTGTACTACTATCTAAGTATTTATTGGTTCTCAATTAGATTGTAAATTTCAATTTTTTATATTCTAAAAACGCTATTATATTGGAGTTTGATCGTGTTGGTCACTTCTTATTTTGTTTGTAGTTGATTAGCTAAGTGTGATTTTAATTTTTTGGGTTTGCAATTTACAATAATGCAATCACTCACTGTTGATTATAAAGAACCATGACAAATTCAAATGGAAATTCGCAAATGCTCTCCTTATACAACAACATCAATGGATGTTAGTATATTAATTTTACTTATTGTTGTTGTTACTTCTCAATATTGTTTGATTTTCTTTCAAAATCAAATCATTCAATGACTAACGACAAATGTTTTAATTAACATATCTTAATTAAATTAAAAAAAACTACAATTTGGGATCACGTGCTCAGATGACGGTTTTTTGAGGAAGATGATGAGTTGTGGGAGTTGCATGAATTGGTGGAGGTTTTGTGGGAGATTCGTTGTTATGAGGGAAAGTGGAGTGCAGACACAAAAAGTAAGTAGGGAGGAGAAAAAAAATCATTGGTAAAGAAATTGAACTGAATTTAAAAAGAGATAATTGGTGGCTTTGTCCGACGCGTCGAGTAGCCAAGAGTACATCGGGGGGGAGTAAAGGCAGTGAGAATATATGTGATTTCTATATACTAAGAGGACAAGAGATTCATTTGGGGGAAGTAGATATTGGACACTAAAAAATGAAAATCAGACTTACAAACAAATAGAGTATGATAGAGACTTTGTGCCCTACAAAAGAACGCATGCCCGTAAACATAATTTTATGGGGCAAATACAATTCGTTTATGAATTTTATAATTATTCCCCCATTAACTAATATAGAGATAGTTGAACTAAAATGATTTCATATATGGTGAGTCATTCATTATTCTGTGATCTGATATTATGTTTTGATTATTAATACGACTAAGTTAATTAACACTTATTTTCCAAAGAAAAAGAGCATTCCATATTTGGTCATCTACCTAGAATGATAACACACACAAAATAGACTTATATTTTGGAATGAGGATCCTCAGTCTTATTTTGTGCTCTACTCCATATATCTTTCCAATAAGAAGTTTGAAAATTCATTATTTTAAAAGTTTAATAAATTCATTTTTCTTTTTAAGATAAATGATATTTTACAAATATGAAGAGAGAGGTGCATGGAATGAGACAAGAATCATGGACAAAGGATACACACTCCTCAATTTGGACCTTTGGATTGTATATACATCGACAATTGGTTGAAAGCATTTATATAGAAAGAGAGATGGTTGTTCTTCTTCTACTGTTTTAAAGAAAGTTTGTCATGGATAATCACCCAAATATATTGATAATGAACACTATAGTTTCGCACAAATTGTATTATAATCGACGTTGACTCTCATCGCCATGTCCGAAAATTCCCATTCAGTTTTCCTTAAGTTTTAGAGTAATTCGTGGGATATGTATTATATTTTTTTTTTCTAATAAGACGCTAATCACTCATAAATTTTAGCAGTCCCGTGAATTTACAGGGGCAAAAACTAGTTATGAATTGAATAGTCATCACTGACTCCTCCAAAAGGGTTAAACGACGACCTGGCCTATTAAACATACTACATACAAATACATCACATGACGTATGATTGATTATTACACAGCTTCAATCAAGTTATTGTATTCCATCTCATTGAAGAAAAGAAGTTAAATAAAAATATTTACTTTGTAAAAGAACCGTCTTAACTGAAAGTTTATATTATTAGGTAGTTATATATGTTTAGCTTGAAGTTGTAGTTGAATGTATGTAGATGAGTGAAGCTATACCAACAGGCCACGAGGTGAGTAAAATGTCAAATGAAGTGTCTTCGATCCATTAAATTAGTACCACGTTTTCATGCTCTTAAGTTACGTCTTTTCAATTCCATAACAATCTCCAAATTAACTAATATAAGTATGTGCTGGAATTGAAGAATTCTTGCTTGACTTGAGTATTTGACCACATGCTTTTTTAAATTAAAGTAAATTATCATCATATGTAGTATGTATTCATGCATGCCGAGATTGCGCACGGGTAAAATATACCCAAAAGAACGAATATCTTCATAAGATTGAAGGGATATCTTTAACTAAATCTAAGGGTAATTATTTATTTTCTCCCCGAACTATATACGAGTTAATTGATCTTAAGCATTGAGAATGCATTTCGTCCAAAAAATAGTTTGAGATGAGCTTTAAACTTACCTTGAGAGCACGAACAACATCGACAATACATTGATGTTTTCATTCATCAATAATCCGCTCATATATCGGTGTAGGGTACATCATCAAGGAACTTAACTTCATACGATAATTTATTCTAAAAGTTATTGTATCCTATCCTATATCTCTATATAAAGTTGGACGCTCTGATAAAGTTGCTTAATAGAAAACAAGTAATTCCATGTTCGGCGATCTAACTTATGTTCACACTCTATATATCAAATGACATTGAAAATCGTGCATATTCTAATTATCTTAGAGAAAATGCATGAATTTGGAGTCAAAGAACACTAATAAACATGAACTAAAATAAATGTAATAAGTTAATAATCAAATTAAATGTGTATGCATTCTCCGAGGGTAAAAGTACACGGGTTCACGTTGTGGTCTTGGTAATCATATGCACTCTATGATTGTAATTGAGTCTACCGTCTTAAGTGTGAAGACAATACATACGTGTTCAAATTGTGATATACATTACCACTATTATAATAGTATTAAATGAGTTTTAACACTATATTCGTAGTTAAGTATATGCATATATTAAGGTCGTGAATACAATAAATAAGGGAACTTTTAATTTTCTCAATACTCCATGTTCGTGCGAAGCACAAGATACTTCCTAGTATAGCCTATTTGTTGGTGGTCGTCTTGCAGCGTCAAATTGTGATAATTGATGTATTTTCGTTCTTATATAGTTACATCATTGGAGAGTATTTTTTTTTAATCGTCGTGATAAGAGTAATTGTGCGTGATTTTCTTTTTGACAGGAAGGATTGATCAATGTATAGTTGATTTAAACTCGATGTCAACAATTCTTGTAATACTACCTAATTTTCCGAGGTCGTTATTGCTTTCGCACTGTATGTTGGCACTTAGGCAGTGATCGATGACCCAAAATATTTCCAACTTACTTCTGCAATATTTTTTTCATTGATTTGCTGGATTAACTTGTTATAGCTTTTACGGCACACTGAATGTTGGTCAAACCTATGGAAGAAAATGACCCTGTTGGTATTGGTCTATACTATGCCGTTTTTGACGTGAAGAATAAGATGAAATTGTTGAATGGACTTTAATTTGGAGCGCGCTGCTTTGTATCCGAAAAAAGTAATCATAAGGATATTAAGTGAATTGGGGTAAGACAGGAACTAATTATTTGAGAATCCATGAGATATGAAGATATACTTGTTTGTTTTTTTTTTTTTTTTTTTTTTTCATTTGTTAATATTTTATTGGATCATCTTAGGAGTCTATATGTAGACAATAAAAAAATTATCTATTACATAATTAAGTGTGATAAATTAAAGATTGCAAGTACTAAATAATATGCTTGTCCAGTAAATTTAAGATGTTTGCAGTAAATTATGAAACTGACGGTAAAATTAACATTGTTACGAATCTATCAATAGCAAAGAAATTTTAATTGATTTAATTCTCAAATCAAGGACTCTTGATTGTCTCTTTTTCCTTATAATCCAACATTTACAAAATTATGCAACAAAATTTAATGCACATTTGATTAATTTTATTACAAACAAAACATAGACACTTTTTTATTTGTCTACATATATAGATTCCTAGTATTTTTGTATTTTATATGAATTTCTTTCATATATTAAACTAAATTAAATACTAAGGAGTAATAGATATTAAAAATTAGGAGGGACTATATTAATTAATTCATGGTTAATGATTAAGTACAACTTTTACAAGTATGTAGTGTTTCACATGTGATCGATATCGAACTTTGATCTACGAGAGAAATGAAAGTAATAGAGATGAATGCCCAAAGTTTCGGCAGAAGTTATACCTATTTGTATTGTTGCGAAGGGATCTCATTTACTCCGTTTAGATAAGTTTCTTCGAAACAAATTGTTTAGGCAAAACACTATCTGTTTTTTTTTTTTTTTTTTCAACCATTGACAACCCCAAACAAAAAGCAAAAAATGTACGAGTATGTAGTTTAAAAAAAAATGTAATATATATGTAAGATTGATTTACCACAATCGTCGGCATTACTGAACTAGAGTATGTATTAAAACTTTAGTATTATTACGGTAACTTAAGATTGATTATTCTACTTAGAAATAGAAAATAGAAATTACTTCTCGTACCTAGTAATTTGTCAATATACACGAACATGTCAATTGTCAATCATTTACATCATCTTCAAAATAGGCTAGAACACATTTTGCAAATAAAAACCCTATGTGATGGTCAAATACATCTGGGCTTTGTTTGACCAAACTTTGGGCGATTATTATTGTCTGTTTGCTCAAAGACAAATACAAACAAAAAGTGCACTTACTTGACCATCACTGATAATGTCTGACGACCCACAATATAATACATGGTTCTAGTCTAATAAAGTTAGCCTTTTTTTTCCCTCCCTGGTGATGACTTATTCAAGATTTTTAAGTATTACGTACGGTACACCCGCTGTATTTGGTACAATTCGTAAAGACTGAGTAATTTTTATTTTTTACTCCTTACATTTCAATTATATTCAAGTTATAAATTTTAACCCCAGGCTGACCACTTAATTTATTTCATTTTCGATACTTTGATACTTTTAGATCTAGTTTGGTTGAGATTTGTAAACTGTAATTAAGGTGGATTTTATCCTAAAGTCTTCTTAAATGGGGAGGATATGATGAGAAGGACCTAACTCGATAATATGACCAATATAAAGTACTTTGACTGTGAATCTGAGATTATGTAACTACTCTCTCCGTCCAAATCAATTCTTTACCCTTTCCATTATAAGTCGTCTCAATGAATTCCTTACTTTTCTATTATTGGGTCATTTGTAGCTTACAAAATGACAATTTTATCCTCACTTAATGACCTCAATGTGTTTTTTTGCTTACAAATGACCATTTTATCCTCATTTTACCGACTTCCCATGTGCTTTTTAATTGTTTACTTGTTTCTCTCTCCTCTCCTTGGCCTTTGTGCAAAACACAAAGGTATATAAGGAAATGATCGGGACGGTGAAAATATTAGAAAGTATTGTATGGAGTATAACAACTAACATTCGGATTAGCTACCTAACTAATTAAAATGCCCCAACATAGACGAAAAAAATTTGAGATCTATTGCCATTGATCGAGGACCTTAACAATTTGTCAATTTGCTTCCCGTTCAATCGACATCGCTACTACTCGTAGTAGACGAATATTCCAACGAAAATTGTAGAGAATCCCACTACATATCTAAGTAAAAGATTGATTGCTGTAAAATACGTACATAATCAAAATGTAGAATTATTAGATCAAACAATACATACTAATGTTCAGAAAATACAACACAAAAAAAGTTGTTGGTAAAACATGCTAATTCTCAAATATTGAAGTGACAGAATCTTAATAAACCCGAATCTATCATTCGATAATAAAAAAAATCCACCTCGCAGATGCAACGGTCAATTGGTCATCATTCAAAGTCTTCACTTGATAAAAACTAAAGAAATGGTTCTATGTAAGATAATTGCACTATATTTTTCACACAATTCGACCTAATATGACTTTCTACGAATTGCCCATCATAGAGTATTAGACATTATGGGGGCGGGCCCTACCTTGTTGGAAGACACATCCACAAGTATAAATACTCAATTTTCATGGCTTTAAAACTCAAACTACACAACTTCTTCTCAAACATTTTATTTCTACGTAAGATCCACTCTAAACAAAGTAACAAACATTCATCGTTTGTTATCTCTTGCAAATTTAACAATTATGGGTGCAGGCGGAAATGCAATTGGAAATGCGTTTCCAGAAAGAGCAACTATTTACGAAAAACCACCATTTACAATCAACCAAATTAGAAAAGCCATTCCACCTCATTGTTTTCAACGATCTTTATTACGATCCTTCTCTTACCTTGTCCATGACTTGACATATGCCTTTGTTCTTTACTATATAGCCAACAATTATTTGGACCTCTTGCCTAAACCCCTCTCTTACATAGCTTGGGCTACCTATTGGATTGCCCAGGGCTCTATCATGTTTGGTCTTTGGGTCTTAGGTCACGAAAGTGCACATAACGCTTTCAGTGATTATAAATGGCTCGACGATCTCATCGGTCTAATCATTTATTCCTCGTTACTTGTCCCATATTACACCTTCCAAACAAGCCACAAAGGGCATCATGCTCACACTGGCTCCTTAGACGATGAGGAAGTCTATGTCCCAAGAAAGAAGGAAAACATTCAATGGTACTTTAGCAAGTACTTTAACAACCCACCTGGTCGGGCTATTACTCTCCTCATTACCCTAACCCTTGGTTGGCCTTTATACCTTCTATTTAATGCCTCGGGTAAGAAATACGAACGTTTTGCTAGCCATTATGATCCATTTGGACCTATTCACAAAAAGAGCCTCCAAGTATTCATATCAGATGCTGGCGTGTTCATTACTCTTTATGGAGTATACCAATATGCTATGGCTGAAGGGTTTGTACAAATGATACGTATATATGGGATTCCTTTGGTCGTAGTAAACATGTTTGTCGTGTTGGTTACATATCTTCACCATACACATGTTTCAGTACCCTATTATGACTCTACGGAGTGGAATTGGCTAAGGGGCGCCTTGTCTACCATAGACCGCGATTATGGAACATTCATGAACAAGATCTTTCACCATTGCACAGACGCTCATGTGATTCACCATCTTTTCGCTTCCATGCCCCATTACAATGCTCGAGAAGCAACCGAGGCCATTAAGCCGATTTTGGGAGCTTACTATCACTCAGACAACACTCCATTTTACAAGGCATTGTGGAGGGAAGCCAAAGAATGTCTTTACATGGCGGAAGATACACAAGAGCAACACAAAGGCGTGTGGTGGTTCTCGAACAAACTTTAAGCGCTAAACACTCACATACATTCTTTAATTAATTCCTGTGTCATGGCTTAATTTTTACTCATCATTGTAATCCTGTATGAGTTGAAAACTAGGTGTTATTTGTTTAATTGTTTTGAGTTTAAAAGCTTATTATTCTTGGTTTAACTTGAACCAAACAAGAGCTTAATTACCCTTTGTAAAAAAAAAAAAACGACCTTTATACAACCTGAATACGTTATATATTATACACATTACACACGCACCTAAATAAGTAATTCTTATTGTATATTGTTGATGAGAGGAACAAATGGAGTAGATTTGAACTTTATATTTTAATTCCGTATATACACACGGTAAACTTAAGTTCAACAAATATAATATGTACCCAATTTTTTTTATTTTTTCACTGCTCTCTAATGTTGAATGTTAGTTTAACTTCTTATGTAATCGAATCAAATGAACTAATAGATAATTATTCTTATAATCCAACTAGACTACTAGAGTTACGTCGCTGCTTCTCTTGATGCTTGAGCTGATGTCGGGTTTTCTAATAGGTCAAATAATGGTCACACTACGTCAAATTTGGGCTTCCAAAACTAGCATAAGAGAACGGAATTTTGTAAAACCGATCTCTATTTTATATGAAAACGGGTCCGTTAAAAACCGTTCTAAAAGATGATTTGCGAAAAAAGGAAAATAAAAATAAAATGTCTAAGAGAACGGTTTCAGTAAAAACCGTTCTAAAAGACCCTTTTAGAACGGTTTTCAGGAAAACAGTTCTAAAAGGTTCACCTTTTAGAACGGTTTTTCTAAAAACCGTTCTAAAAGATCATGGTTTTTTTTTTAAAACATAAATCATAAAGAGCTTTCGCCTTGCTTTGTAATCTCCGCCTCCGCCTCCTCATTCTCAGTTTCTCTTTCCTTCCACATCTCTCTTCTTTCCATCTGTAACTGATTCTCCTCTTTTTTTTCCTCTCTTCTCTTCTAATCGTCCACAAATTCTCGTCGACCTCCAGCGGTAGACGTGCTGCGAGTGCCTCACTCCGACAAGATCTGGTCTTGCTGCCTCGAAGAATCGTGCTTTGGCGACCTTTTCATCACCTTCTCCAGCCGGCAAACACGTGTAACAACCCTAAATTTTGACCAACTATAAATAGAAATAAATTTAGAATTGTCACGCCGCAATTGACTACCAAGTCAATTGCTAGGCTAGAAATTCAACAACAATTAACAAACGGAAATAAAACAGCGGAAGTCTAAAAAAAAAGATGTCGAGCTATAGTTCTCAAAACGAAATCCAAATTACATAATTAAAACGAAATGAAGTCTGAGATAAAACAAAGTCTTTCGAAAACCCCCAACATGATCAGCTTTGTAAACATGCAGCCATATCATCAAGACCTGTCAACTATGCCATCGAAGATTGGCATAGGCCCCAGAACACGGTAGGGACGAACCAGAAAACAGAACGTCAGCACAGGCTGAGTAAGAAATAACAAGTATAAAGAACAAATAAGATACGCGCCTTGAGGCGCGTAGCTAACAAGAACGAATTGACGTTATAGCATAGGAATATCAATAGCAACAGAGTGCATTATCAAAAGAGCATCGCCGCTCAATAAATATGTATATATATATATATATATATATATCGTTTTGTCATATTTTCGGCCAGGGTCCTACCCCATAGCCCCACTTAACGAACTTTGTTCGAGCTAGAGTTGTAATTATCGCCCTAATAATCCCGAGTGTGCACACCCCTCACAAGACAGGCCGGTAGGACGAGCTCCCATCCAGGAGGAAGACTATTAGGAAGTCGGCAGCTAACCCGACCCTACGTACCTTGATCAGAGGTATATCAACGATGATCGGCCGAGCCGAATACATCGTACTCTAGGTGGAGTCATTTATATTCTTTCATCCGTTTTATATACGTTATTCAAAAATGCATTATTTGACGATTCAAATTATAATGATCGTAATCAATAGATACTTTAAGCCAAACAAAAACACAAGCAACAAGCAAAACACACCACTCGGCCGAATGGCCGAGTGGTGGTCTCGGCTAGAGGCCGAAGGGCCGAGGAAGGCAAGAGGGCCGAAGGGCAAGAGGGCCGAAGGGCCGTGGGGAGTGTGGTGGTCGAAAGACCGCAAACGAACATTGATAAGATGAACGGAAAAATATGCTCAATGATATAATTAGGTACAAGCGAAACGGATAATGAGAATGAACGTATAAAACAAGAATATATGATGATCAAGCAAGCGTATCAAACAAGATAATGGTCGATGAGAGATTTGTGATCAACGTTCTTACCTTACTAGCGAAATCACAAGATCAACCCAAGACTTTAGAACGGTACTTCCTCGAACACACAACCTAAAATCAACCAACAATACACCAATTACTAACCATCACCCTACTAGTGCATCCAAGGCACTCTAACTTTGGATTTCAACATTCAAACGACCTCTAAACAACACCAAATTCGCACAACACCCTCCCAAGTATACTAACAACATTAATCCATCTATAAATCACCATAATAACAACTTAAACATCCAAATTAAGCAAAATTCAGAAATGGGCAGAAAACAGTCTCATCAATTAAAACCTCATGCAACATTCCCAAATCAAAACCATGGTTTACCCATCTCATAACAAGCATCCCCTCCAAATCTCACATAATTCCACCCATGAAATCACCCCCAAACAACCATGAACCCTAATTTCAAAAGCCCTAATATAGAAACCAATATTTCATGCACCAAAACCACAATTAAGCATGGATAGGATTAATCAAAGTCATTCCCACAATTAAAATCATAATCATACTACAAAAGGCATAAGATTAAGGAAGCCCTAATCTGAAAATTATGAGGGAGAGAGGTTAAACTTACAACTCTTGGTGTAAAAACCAAGAGAGAGGGCAAAGGGGGGTCGGCGGTGGTGCGCAGGTGGCGGCGACGGCGGTCGGCGGCTAGGGCAGCGGCGCTCTCCTTCTTCTCTTCTCCTTCTTCTCTTCTTCTCTTCACGTCTCTTTTTTTTTTTTCTTTTCTTTCTTGCTGCAGCCGTGAGTGAGTGAGGGGGAGGGTTTTGGGTTTTTATTTTATTTTTTGTAGAAAATAGGAAGGGTTTAGTAAGGGTATTTCGGTAATTTCGTCCAACAGTTGCCCAATTAGGAAAGCGTCTCTAAACGGAAGGTATACCCTAATTTCCAAAATAGATTTTCACGCCCTTAAAACAAGATTCTCCCAATACTTTGCACAATTCAAGTAACCCAAAAATTTGGGGTGTTACAATCTTCCCCCCTTAAACAAAGATTCGTCCCGAATCTTTAAACCCATCCTTCAAAAGACACGCTCTTAACTAATAACATTGATCACAGGGTAGAATGAGTACTTGGAAAAATGTAATATAAGATCATAAGATCATGCTCGAGGGAAAACAATAGAAGGGTAATTGAATGAGAATTAAAATGAGTTGGAAATACTGTACTCGAGGTACGAAGCAACAAAGCACATGAAAGAAGAATCGGCAAACATATGAATCAAAACACACATAAATCACATCAAACAAACGCTTAGAAACAAAACAAAGCGCGCGAGGCTCTCATCCCCCTTAAAATAAAGGTTCGACCCGAACCGAATATACCTTAAGTAAACAGATGAGGGTACTTCTCACGCATAACCGACTCCACTTCCCAGGTTGCTTCCTCAACGTTGTTATTACACCACAGAACTTTCACCATCTGTGTCTCAGCTCGTCGGGTTTTGCGCACCTTAGTGTCCAAGATTTTCAATGGTGCTTCTTCATAAGTCATGGTTTCATCTAATTCGATGGTTTCTGGATTGAGTACATGTGACGGATCACTAACGTATCGTCTGAGTTGGGAAACGTGAAACACGTTGTGAACCTTTTCGAGGTTTGCTGGCAAGTCTAACTCATAAGCGACCTCACCAACCCGTTTGGTCACCCTGTAGGGTCCAATGAACTTAGGACTCAGTTTCCCTTTCTTCCCGAACCTCATTACACCCCTGGTAGGTGACACTCGGAGTAGCACCATGTCGCCCTCATTAAACTCAATTTGACTGCGAGTCTTATCGGCATAGCTCTTTTGTCTGTCCTGCGCAGCCTTTAGTCTCTCCTGGATTAGTTTGACTTGGTCGGTCATCTGCTGGATGTAATCTAGACCCAAAACCATCGTTTCACTGATGTCATTCCAACAGATTGGACTCCTGCACTTCCTACCATATAGTGCCTCGTATGGGGCCATCTTGATTGAGGCTTGATAGCTGTTGTTGTAGGAGAATTCTATCAGATCCAGCTTATCCTCCCAACCACCTTGGTATTGTAAAGCACAGGCTCTTAACATATCTTCCAAGGTCTGATTTGTCCTCTCTGTTTGACCATCAGTTGCGGGGTGGAATGCGGTACTCATTAAGAGTTTTGTTCCCAAGGCTTCTTGTAACTTTTTCCAGAAACGGGAGACAAAATGTGCATCGCGATCGGAGACGATCTCCTTTGGAGTACCATGAATTCTCAACACATGATGTATATAGGCATCAGCTAACTGTTTCTTTTTCCACGTGTCTTTCATTGGTATAAAATGTGCACATTTCGTCAACCTGTCCACTATTACCCAAATCATGTTGTTGCCTTTAGTTGTTCGAGGTAATCCAGCAATGAAGTCCATGGATATGGAACTCCATTTCCACTCTGGTACTGGTAAGGGTTGCAATTTTCCTTGAGGTCTCTTGTGTTCACTTTTAACCTTTTGGCAAACTAAATACCTAGACACAAAATTAGCCACATCCTTCTTCATTCCTGACCACCAGAATACTCTCCTCAAATCCTGGTACATCTTATCTCCACCTGGATGTACTGAGTATTTGCTTGCATGAGCCTCTATTAGGATTCTATCCCTCAATGTGGCGTTGTTTGGTAAGCAGACCCGATCCTGAAATCGAATTATCCCATCTTCACATCTTCTGAACAATGCAGGTTCTTTCGCTACCTTTTCTATCAGCAGCTTGTCAGTCTCCTGCAATTCTTTGATCTCCTCAAAGACATCATTTTCAATCGCGGTTGTCCCCGTGGTTGCTCCTGGTTCTATCAACTGAACTCCGAAATTGAGAAACTCATTCCTTAGTCTTTGTCTTTGAACAACCAATTGGACCGAATGTAGAGACTTCCTGCTCAGTGCATCTGCTACAACATTTGCTTTCCCTTCATGATACTGTATCTCCATGTCGTAATCTTTGATCAGTTCTAACCACCTCCTTTGACGCATGTTTAACTCTTTCTGGGTGAAAATGTACTTTAAACTCTTATGGTCAGAGAAAATCTTGAATGTAACCCCAAACAGATAGTGTCTCCACAGTTTTAGTGCAAAAATCACGGCTGCTAGCTCCAAATCATGGGTCGGGTAGTTTTCCTCATAATTTTTGAGTTGCCTAGACGCATAGGCGATTACTCTCCTGTTCTGCATTAGTACACATCCTAAACCATTCTTTGAAGCATCGGTGTACACCTCGTAGGGTATGTTCTCATCAGGTAGAGCTAACACTGGCGCCGTGGTTAACCGTTCCTTTAGAGTTTGAAAGGCTTTCTCACAAGTCTCATCCCATTTATACTTTGTAGTCTTCTTCATCAACGTCGTCATTGGTTTAGCAATCTTAGAGAAATCCTTCACAAATCTCCTGTAGTAACCTGTTAGTCCCAAAAAGCTTCTAATCTCTGTTACGTTCTTTGGGGTAGGCCAATCCTTTACCGCTTTGACCTTAGCTGGGTCTACTGCAACTCCGTCCTTGGATATTACGTGTCCCAAAAAGGCTACCTTATTCAACCAGAATTCACACTTCGAGAATTTACCGTATAGTTGCTTTTCTCTCAAAATCTCCAATACGATCCTCAAGTGATTCTTATGCTCCTCTTCAGTCTTGGAGTAAATCAGAATATCATCAATAAACACTACCACAAACTTATCCAAGTAAGGTCTGAAGGTGCGATTCATGAGATCCATGAACACTGCAGGCGCGTTTGTTAACCCAAATGGCATTACCGTGAACTCATAGTGTCCATATCTAGTTGAAAATGCGGTCTTTGGTACATCTTCTTCAGCTACCTTCAATTGATAATACCCCGACCTCAAGTCGATCTTTGAGAACACACTTGCGTCCTTAAGCTGGTCAAATAAGTCATCTATCCTGGGTAAGGGGTATCTGTTTTTGATGGTGACATTATTCAGTTCACGATAATCGATACATAGCCTCATTGTGCCATCCTTCTTCCTTACAAATAAGACCGGGGCTCCCCAAGGTGACACACTTGGCCTGACATATCCCTTTTCCACCAATTCATCTAGTTGCTTTTTCAGCTCCTGCATTTCCACCGGGGCCATCCGGTAAGGTGACTTAGCAATCGGACCCGTTCCAGGTACTAACTCAATTTTGAACTCAACTTCTCTTTTGGGTGGCATCCCCGGAATCTCCTCAGGGAAAACATCAGAATAGTCACTCACAACAGGGACATCGTCCATCTCTGGGTATTCTACCCTAGTGTCTCGCACATGACATAAGAATAGAGGTTCTCCCTTATTTATCTGCTTCTTCAGATTCATGGCAGACACAAACTTTATTCTTGGTCTTTTTGGAAGTATGCGATAAGTCACATGGGTGTTTTTCTGTCCCCGAAGTGAAATCTTTCCTATCCAACAATCTATTCTCGCTTTATACCTACCCATCCAATCCATTCCCAATATTACATCAAAATGGGTTAGGGGAAAAGTTATTAAATCAGATTTGAACTCATGTCCACAAATCACTACAGGCACGTCTTTAAACTGACTCTTACATGCAATACTAGACCCATCAGGCATTGAAAACTCAAAGTTTACCGTTGAACTATCATTAAGTCCACATTTCTCAACAATCTTATCAGCAATAAACGAGTGGGATGCACCACTATCAAATAGAACATTTGCAAGTACTGAGTTAACAGGGAATTTACCCGATACGACATCAGCGTTTTCATTCTCTTCTGGATTCATGACATACAGCTGTCCAGTGGCTTTCTTAGTTGGGGCGGCCACACTGGCCGATCCCGCTTGCTTAGCTGGTGCTGTATAGGTTGTTCCCCTAGTTGGTGCCGGATTCTTGTAAGTGTTATTCGAACCCGCATAGCCACTTTGGGCCTTGAAATTCTGGAATCGATTGGGCGCCACTGAGTAGCTGCCAGACGCTACAGGCGCTTTTCCAGCCATCTTGGAGTAGCACACATTAGCCTTATGCCCAAGCTTTCCGCAATGGAAGCATGTGACCCTATCACCATTGCACGTCTTCCCGGGATGCTTATTGCCACACTTGTTGCAAGGCCTCTCGATCTCAAAGCTCTGGCTTTGAGCTCTGTTGTGGAAAACATTCTTGTAGTTCGACTTCCCAGTCCCAGCAGACTGCGCTTTTCCTTTGAAATCCCCAAAATTTCCCTTCTTATTGGGTATGTTTACCAAATCAAAGGGCGTCTCCTTTCTCTTTCCCCCGAGTTCCATGCTTATTGTTTCCATATTCTGCTCTGCTGTTGTGGCTCTTTCATAAACATCCTTTACAGTATGGAATCGCTCAGAGGCAAACCATCCCTTAATACTCCAAAGTAGTTTCTTTCTAAAGCTGGCGGCTCTAGAAGACTCAGTAGGCGTGACACTCTCAGCAAACCTATTCAAGTCCTCAAACTTATCATGGAATTCCTTCACAGACATGCCCTCAGTTTGTTGAAATGCCTCAAATTCCGCCACCTTCTGTTCCTTCAAGTGCTCCGGAAAGAACTCTTTCTCTAAGAGGTATTTGAAAACTTTCCAATCTCTAAACCTCTCAATAACAGACCCATCAGCTTTCTCTTCCAGCACCGGTTTGTAAAATTCCTCCTGAATTTTCATCCACCATCTTCCAGCTACCTCCTTAAGGTAAAATGCAGCAACTTTTACCTTCAGATTGTCAGGAACTCCAACAGCAGAGAAGATTCTCTCCATATCCTCGATCCAGTCAAGTAGGATACTCGGTTCTCCTCTCCCAGTAAAATTGTCGGGCCGTTTCTTCTGTACAGCATCCGACATCTTAGCTAACAGCATTTCATTATCTCCGCCTCCATTAGCGGCATTAATCCCATTGCCGTCGTTTGCAGCATTGTTTGCAGCATTATTGGCAGCATTATTAGCAGCATTATTGGCAGCAATATTAGCAGCGTTAATCTGTGCTATCTGCTGCATAGTTTCAACCATCACTTGCTGCTGCTGTGCCATTTGTGCCAGAATAGCTGTCACATCTGGACTGTTGTTTCGCACCATTTTCTATAAGGCAATAACGGTTGAATCAGGCGTAACCAACTCCATAACAGATTCATTCAGGCATTATCAAGCATAAGTCACTACATTTCAGTCTAGACATAAACAATAAATCGCATAGCCAGCGAATCATGATGGCAACTCAGTTCAGAAGTGTAAGTATATCGGAATCAACATTCGTCTATTCGTCTCGCCCGAGTTTAACTTTTCGGAGTTTTTTTTTTTTTTTTTTTTTCTTTTTTTTTTTTTTTCGTTTTTTTTTTTTTGAATCTCGTCTTGTGTTACTGTAGCACGCGTCGTGCTAGGATCAGAAACGTCGGACACACGAATGTTCGAGAACAGTGATATCAACACACAGTATAAAATCAACTAGCATTTAATTTGCAACGTGCTTTTGAAACAATCGAAATAACATAATGGTATTGGGGTATTGTCCCCGATCTAAAGCACTTGAACAATGAAAACTTGACAAAGTATGATATGATGTTTAATGCTAACATTTAATAATAAAACATAATCGACGTCTAATTAATAACCAGGCCTTATGCCTTTATTTATAAGTCTCTATACTAATTCTTCAAGCTTAGCCACTCGGGTCATAATCCTCATCATTAGGGACTTCCCCTCCATCATCTTGATCCGAGTCGCTCAACTCCTCATCCGAACTAATCACAATGACCTCCGTGTCACTAGTCCCAATGGTATCGTCCTCCTCTTCACTCGTGGGAACTTCCTCGGGCTCCTCCTCCGTGTCCACTGGTGCATCCACTCCAATAGGTGAGGACGGGGGATTAGGAGAATGGTGATATTCCTCAACTTTAACTCTCTTCTGACTCGATTGGCCAGGCGTTTCGTGTCCCTGTAGCTGAACCTTCCTCCCTTTCATCACATAAGCTTCACGAGGTTCCGGGGTAGGGTTACCATTATCAGGGTTCGAGGGTACAGGGGGTATGTATATTTGGAAATTTTCAGGTATTTGCACAGGGCTAAGGGATATCTCATACTCCCACTCCAGAATTACCTCCAACCTGTCAAGATCTATCACTCTGCCTGATCTGTCCCTTAAGTATTGTGAACTCCCTGTGAGACAAGCATAGTAGGCATTCCTTTCTAGCCTCGCTCGAACCTCCTCCCAACGAGGATGTATCCTCAGGTTGACCAATGTCACAAAGACTTGGACCTCGGGTCTAATTGCCCATGGAAATCTTTCGGCTGCCTTAGTCAGTTTTGCCCTCATCCTGGTGACGAACTCTTCTACAGACTCACCAATTCTCATACGGTCCTGGAAGGTCTCAGATGAAAAAGCTATATGATCCGGTATCGTCCATGGACCAACAATTGACCTTACACCAGATGGTCCGAACTCCCAAACATATGTTCCCGTGCCTGCCATTCTGTCAGTATACCAGAGAGAACTCCAAGTGCATTAGTACCCAATTCGTATACGCATACCACAAAATCCGCAGGTCAAAACCATTAGTGTAAACTTCTTCTCTAGTTTCACATAGCAGTTAGCACATAGCATGCGAATGAATGCACCCATCCCCTGTCCAGTTTGTAAATCATTTAAAACAAGTTTTGAAAACCTTTATAGACTCGACGAATCAGAACCTATCGCTCTGATACCAACTGTAACAACCCTAAATTTTGACCAACTATAAATAGAAATAAATTTAGAATTGTCACGCCGCAATTGACTACCAAGTCAATTGCTAGGCTAGAAATTCAACAACAATTAACAAACGGAAATAAAACAGCGGAAGTCTAAAAAAAAAGATGTCGAGCTATAGTTCTCAAAACGAAATCCAAATTACATAATTAAAACGAAATGAAGTCTGAGATAAAACAAAGTCTTTCGAAAACCCCCAACATGATCAGCTTTGTAAACATGCAGCCATATCATCAAGACCTGTCAACTATGCCATCGAAGATTGGCATAGGCCCCAGAACACGGTAGGGACGAACCAGAAAACAGAACGTCAGCACAGGCTGAGTAAGAAATAACAAGTATAAAGAACAAATAAGATACGCGCCTTGAGGCGCGTAGCTAACAAGAACGAATTGACGTTATAGCATAGGAATATCAATAGCAACAGAGTGCATTATCAAAAGAGCATCGCCGCTCAATAAATATGTATATATATATATATATATATATATATCGTTTTGTCATATTTTCGGCCAGGGTCCTACCCCATAGCCCCACTTAACGAACTTTGTTCGAGCTAGAGTTGTAATTATCGCCCTAATAATCCCGAGTGTGCACACCCCTCACAAGACAGGCCGGTAGGACGAGCTCCCATCCAGGAGGAAGACTATTAGGAAGTCGGCAGCTAACCCGACCCTACGTACCTTGATCAGAGGTATATCAACGATGATCGGCCGAGCCGAATACATCGTACTCTAGGTGGAGTCATTTATATTCTTTCATCCGTTTTATATACGTTATTCAAAAATGCATTATTTGACGATTCAAATTATAATGATCGTAATCAATAGATACTTTAAGCCAAACAAAAACACAAGCAACAAGCAAAACACACCACTCGGCCGAATGGCCGAGTGGTGGTCTCGGCTAGAGGCCGAAGGGCCGAGGAAGGCAAGAGGGCCGAAGGGCAAGAGGGCCGAAGGGCCGTGGGGAGTGTGGTGGTCGAAAGACCGCAAACGAACATTGATAAGATGAACGGAAAAATATGCTCAATGATATAATTAGGTACAAGCGAAACGGATAATGAGAATGAACGTATAAAACAAGAATATATGATGATCAATCAAGCGTATCAAACAAGATAATGGTCGATGAGAGATTTGTGATCAACGTTCTTACCTTACTAGCGAAATCACAAGATCAACCCAAGACTTTAGAACGGTACTTCCTCGAACACACAACCTAAAATCAACCAACAATACACCAATTACTAACCATCACCCTACTAGTGCATCCAAGGCACTCTAACTTTGGATTTCAACATTCAAACGACCTCTAAACAACACCAAATTCGCACAACACCCTCCCAAGTATACTAACAACATTAATCCATCTATAAATCACCATAATAACAACTTAAACATCCAAATTAAGCAAAATTCAGAAATGGGCAGAAAACAGTCTCATCAATTAAAACCTCATGCAACATTCCCAAATCAAAACCATGGTTTACCCATCTCATAACAAGCATCCCCTCCAAATCTCACATAATTCCACCCATGAAATCACCCCCAAACAACCATGAACCCTAATTTCAAAAGCCCTAATATAGAAACCAATATTTCATGCACCAAAACCACAATTAAGCATGGATAGGATTAATCAAAGTCATTCCCACAATTAAAATCATAATCATACTACAAAAGGCATAAGATTAAGGAAGCCCTAATCTGAAAATTATGAGGGAGAGAGGTTAAACTTACAACTCTTGGTGTAAAAACCAAGAGAGAGGGCAAAGGGGGGTCGGCGGTGGTGCGCAGGTGGCGGCGACGGCGGTCGGCGGCTAGGGCAGCGGCGCTCTCCTTCTTCTCTTCTCCTTCTTCTCTTCTTCTCTTCACGTCTCTTTTTTTTTTTTCTTTTCTTTCTTGCTGCAGCCGTGAGTGAGTGAGGGGGAGGGTTTTGGGTTTTTATTTTATTTTTTGTAGAAAATAGGAAGGGTTTAGTAAGGGTATTTCGGTAATTTCGTCCAACAGTTGCCCAATTAGGAAAGCGTCTCTAAACGGAAGGTATACCCTAATTTCCAAAATAGATTTTCACGCCCTTAAAACAAGATTCTCCCAATACTTTGCACAATTCAAGTAACCCAAAAATTTGGGGTGTTACAA
Organism: Spergularia marina; assembly: GCA_963680865.1. Classification (NCBI taxonomy): domain Eukaryota; kingdom Viridiplantae; phylum Streptophyta; class Magnoliopsida; order Caryophyllales; family Caryophyllaceae; genus Spergularia; species Spergularia marina. The sequence goes on along the minus strand of OY804545.1, from coordinate 4,730,970 downwards.
CACGTCTTCGTATGGCTAGGGTTCGTCAGCCTCTTTGCCGGTAACTTTTTACATTTTTGATATATTGTTTGTGATTAAGTCATGTATAATCTAGTTTTTCAGATCTACTTTTTATAAGATATAAGATCTCATTTTTAGATTTCATTTGTCAATTATATGTTTTTTAAAATTTGTTTTTTTAATTCACTTTGTGTACTGATATTTGTTTTTATTTTTTGTGGTTAGAATGATAATGCAAAGGAAGTTGATGAACAAAGGCCCAGATTTATGAAGATGATGCCGTCAAAATTTACGTGAAAAATAGTGTTAGGTTAATCGATTTGTTAGTTTTTTTTTTTTTTGGTAATTCTGTAATTTTACGGTGAACCCAGATTTTATCAAAGTATTGGAGGTATTTTGAGTGTTAGTTTTGTTATTGTTGTTGTTGTTGTTGATGATGATGTTGTTGTTGTTGCTGCTGATCAGGGGTTGGGGATCGTGGATAGGGAAAGCTGAAAATTTTGAAAAAAAAAAAAAATTTAAAAAAAAAAAAAATTGGTACATATCAGAACGGTTTTGCTCAAAACCGTTCTGTAAGGCATCAACTTATTAGAACGGTTTTGCTTATAACCGTTCTTAAAGATCTTTGAGAACGGTTGTGTACAAAACCGTTCTCATACCCTTTAAGAACGGTTCCAACCGTTCTCTTAGCCTTTAAGTACCGTCGTCTAGAGAACGGTTCTACAACCGTTCTACTTAGCTTTAGAGGAACCGTTCTTGAAGGTCATTTTTAACGTAGTGTCAAATGATCCCTTCTCATCAAGTACATTTCGATATAATTATTTCTCTCTTACGAACGTAATCAGGTTTTTTTTTTTATTATTAGAATATTGACATGAAACTAATAAGAAAGTATTGAAGTTACGTATTTAGTATTATTTCTCTCATCAAGCTCTGGACTGCCAATCTGCCATGCTAATAAGAAAGAAGTTACGTATTTAGTATTCTCTTTACTAATAGAGTAAATTGTACCCTTATACTCTATTATTTACTTCTTTAGATCTGAGACTATTGAAGTAAAAATTAAATTCAAAGTAAATATAATATGCAAATAGATGGGAAAAAAAAATGCGGGCCGGAAAACCGATCGATTACATTAAAACTACAATGTAAGAACTGAGAGGAATAAAGTTGATCTAATAATTAATTAGGAACTCGACCTGCCTAGTTACGTTAGTTGTCACGACTTCAAATCCTCATATAGTCATATCCCCACCCCTCTACTCCTTTATTCCAAAAAAAAAAAAAAAAAAAAAAAAATGTAAATACTCGTGAGCTAGGGCGAAAATGTCTAAAGGGAAAGTCTACCCAAAACATTTATATGAATTTATATATGAAGTCAAAATATAACAGCATTCTACTCATTTAGTTAATTATTCATAGTTTAGTGTCCGATTAATCCCTAACTTATTATGAACTTGTCGAGCCGAAGAAAGAAGGAAAGCACTAAGTACTTTAGCCTTAATTAAAAATATATGTTACTCAAAATATATACTATAAGATTCTGATGACTGGATCAATTTGGAACCTCCGACCCCCAATGTTCACACAGACGACATGCATGCTTTGTTTATTGTTGTTATCCCCAAGAAATGGCGGGCAGTCAAGTTCTCCAACTCGATCATTTGCCAAAGATCCGACCAATTCTAATAACCACATAGATGAAGAAGCCACGACAATTCGAAGAAAAAGACTTACTATCACGTAACAGTATACATATTGGTACAAAAAATAGACATAAATTAAAATCAGATTGTCTAATACTGATGTGGAGTATGTCACATTATCATTACAACATCGATGTTGGCAGTGATATTTGGCGACTCTAATAAATTTATTTGTACTTAGTTGGTGGTAAATTAAAATTCCGTTGCACATCATATCTTACATTTATAAGGGCATGTGTAGGACTTATCCTTGCTATTTTACTACAGTATAATTTATATTACCAATTTAGCACCTAACAAAGCATTATTCAACAACGACTGTATTAACTATAATGATATGTCGGAGTCCATTAATATCAAATTTCCATGAGAAAAGCAAATTATTAGAGGTCTACACCGTAGACATAATTAATTTGTCTACCATATAAAATGAATTTAGCAGTAGTAAAATTGGGATCAGAGTAGTAAAATTAATTTGTAATGAAATATTCAGATAGTAAAATCAATTGTGTTCGTAGTAAAATTATTTGTGTGAGTAGTAAATTTTTTATAGTGTAATAAAATTATTGATAATAGTAAACACTTTCAAGTGTCTATATTATATACTTGTAGCATTGTCCGAACGAGAAAGCAACCTTGACCTTACATGCCCCACCCAGTCAAGTGGATTTAAGTACGCAAAATAGACATTTATACTGTCTTATGTAGGCGAGGTACATCATCAAGATACTAAAAATAGCAAGTATGAATTTCTCTTATTGTAATCGGTCGCAATCGTTAAGGTTCCAATGATGCGGCACATATTTTCACTCGTATTGGTTTTTCTATATGCAAGGGTGTGGAAGCCCACATTGTTTCACAGCTCCCTACCAACTTCTTGTAATCTATTTTTATAATTCATATATCAGTAAATCGATATCATATGATACAATGAAAACCATATTATTATTACTCGATTCTCAAATTTTACGGTAACTTTTTACCGTGGTACAGCCTTGGCGGATCACCTCAAACTCACATACAGGATTAGAAATATAACGAGCAAAAATGCAAAATTAACCCTAGTAAATAAGAAATCAGAACGTACAAAAAAAAGTGCGGGAAATTTTGTTCATAGTAACTAGCCTAAAGTTTGTTCGAGTACCACCACACGCCTTTGTGTTGCTCTTGTTTATCTTCCGCCATATATAGACATTCTTTGGCTTCCCTCCACAAAGCCTTGTAGAAAGGAGTGTTGTCTGACTGGTAGTAAGCTCCCAAAATCGGCTTAATAGCCTCGGTGGCTTCTCGGGCATTGTAATGGGGCATAGAAGCAAAGAGATGGTGAATCACATGAGCATCCGTGCAATGGTGGAAGACCTTGTTCATGACGGTTCCATAGTCACGGTCTATGGTAGACAAGCCGCCTCTGAGCCAGTTCCACTCAGTCGAGTCATAATAAGGTACTGAAGCATGTGTATGGTGAAGGTACGTAACGAGCACCACAAACATGTTCACTACGACCAAAGGAATACCATATATACGTATCATATGCACAAACCCTTGAGCAATAGCATAACGGTATACCCCATAAAGAGTCACGAACACGCCAGCATCAGAGATGAATACTTGGAGGCTCTTTTTGTGGATGGGTCCAAATGGATCATAATGGCTAGCAAATCTCTCGTATTGTTTACCCGATGCATTAAACATAAGGTACAAAGGCCACCCTAGGGTTAGTGTGATTAGGAGTGTAATAGCCCTACCGAACGGGTTGTTCAAGTACTTGCTAAAGTACCACTGAATGTTTTCTTTCTTTCTTGGGACAAAGACTTCCTCATCTTCTAAGGAGCCGGTGTGAGCGTGATGCCCTTTGTGGCTCGTTTTAAAGGAGTAATATGGAACGAGTAAGGAAGAGTAAATGATTAGGCCAACAAAATCATCGAGCCACTTGTAATCACTGAAAGCGTTATGTGCACTTTCGTGACCTAAGACCCAAAGACCAAACATAATAGAGCCTTGGGCAAGCCAATAGGTAGCCCAAGCTATGTAAGAGAGGGGCTTAGGTAAGAGATCTAGATAATTGTCGGCGACATAGTAAAGAACATAGGCAATGGTTAGGTCATGAAGAAGATAGGAGAAAGATCGTAGCAAAGAGCGATGAAAGCAATGTGGTGGAATCGCTTTTCTAATTTGGTTAATCGTAAATGGTGGTTTTTCGTAATAAGTTGTTCTTTTTGTAACTGCTTGTTCTGAAACTGTTCTTTCTAATACTGCTCTTCCGCCGGCACCCATTGTTTCTTTAATTTATATTATCACCTGATCAAACCAAAAATTGATACAAAATATGAGCATTCATTTTCATTATATAATTTGCATAATTAATTAGTGGATTTAAGCGAGCTATATTATTGTTCTATACTTTTTATAACACTTCACACCATCATCATATGCATGGCTATCTCAGTTAATATATACATAGTATATATGTATGGATTAGGAGATGAAATGTTTTTTACGAGCAAATACATACTAAAAGTCTAAAATCGAAAATCTTAAATACAGATGATGACTATATTATGCTATGCTTATCAATTAATTAGCATTAGTAAAAAATATATGTATGTCATGCACAATTGATAAACTTTATTTATGAGAAGTAGTAATAGAAATGTGACTGATCTAGCTACCTGAACGACAAAAGACGAAGGACGTGCGGTCCGAATCTTAGTATGCTAAGGAATTGTTGGGGTGCTGTATATCTCTTTGAGAGAATTTCAATGTTGGTGTGTGTAATATGAGATTTAGTTTGAATGCCATGCAAAGTTTGCCCTCGACTATTTATAGGAGTCTTCTACTCATGTTTCCCTCTCCAAATGGCCCCACAACACATGTCGTCACAATTGGTATAACACACAACTATGCAAAATTATATTCTACATACAGACTACGTATACCGAGCATGAGTAGTTTTTATATAAAAGATTTTAATGATTAGTAAACTTTTGAGGACTAATGATATATTGTACGTACGCTGGTATATTATTAATTTACTGTTTTGATGGGTCATAACTCGCATTCCTTAAATTTAAGTGAATCCGATAGCATGCAATGTAGAATAAAATGTATATTAATTTTTACAACAAGTAAATATTCATTATTTGGTTTAGATTTAGCCCCTAACATGATCAGTCAAAACAGCTAAACAAAATAGGAAGATATATATCTTTGGATAGGAAGGAGTATACTGTTTTTGATAATATTACTTAATGATTGTTAAAATTAATGACTTGTATATTATGCTCGGTAACAACCATTATTGGCATTATTGCTCAATAATTAAATCATTACTAGTTTCTCATCAGAATGTATTCTCCAAAAGAGAACCAAACAATAAAAGGGTTTCACAACTAGTAGTACTATACTCATATGTTTCTATTTTATACAAACTATTCTATTTCTTGTTCATGTATGTACACTTGAATTAATTATGGGGGGAAATTGAATGTTCAAAATTTTCATGCTAAAAGAGACAAACATAATGCTATAATTAAATGTTCCATCTACCTGACCAACGGAATTCGATGCAGGACTAAGTAATAAGAATAGCAAGTAGACTTTGTATAAATTTAATTAATTATTGTTAGAGTTACACTGGCCAATTTTTTCATTTATTCAAGCTTTAAGAGACGACTTTGAAACCAAGACCGATTGACCAGATTGCAATCAGCCTGGTCAAGTTATCTATAATTAAGATCGTATTCTAAATAGTTAGATAGTTCCGATAGAGCCATTGAGGTGTATGTTAGTGTTAACCCATAAAAATCTCATCAATAAAATTCACCCGCTACTATACGACTGCATTACAATAATAGGGATTGAAAATTATTAGACTTAAAATTACTTGAGGTCCATTAATGTGATTTTCGTTATATAAAGCTGTCCTATGTGAGTATAAAAACACTTATCACGAGATGACGAGAACACAATATAACAGGAAAAAAAAAAAAACAATGCAACTTATGAAGTATATTACTTTTAGAAGAAAAAAAAAAGATAAGCAAGAAAAATTTAGTATAATATTTCACATCCATTTAAATTCTTTTTAACTCAACAAATATAAATGTTGAACTTAAAATTTTGCAATCTGAATGTTAATGACATACCAAAAAGGTAAAACATGCATTACCGAACATACATGAATCAATCGTACTATATGTCCTATAATTAGAAGGCTATAAGCAGTGGCGGACCCAGACTTCTAATTGACCCCAAAACATACTACTTAGGTCCGCCCATGGCTATAAGTCTATAACTATAAGAGTACTAAGTGCCTTGTTTTGCCTTTGCAAAAAAAAAAAAAAAGTATAATTGCATTGCGTTTGCAAAGTAATAATTTGAATTGTTATGTACATAATAAATTTCTCGGAAAATTCACGTGGTACTCTCGAACTTTGACTGATTGCACATGGTACCCAACTTAGCAAATTTGTGCATATGGTACCCTTGAGGTTAGTACTTTGTGCACATGGTACCCTAATACTAACTTCCGTTAGATTTTCTAGTTAAGTGATGATGTATTAGTTAGTTGTTAGGTAATTAGTTGATTAAAGTTATTAATTAATAAAATCAAAAAATTAAAAAAAAAAATCAAAATTTTAGACTTTTTAAAACAAATCCAAAAAATATTTTCATGAAAACAAAAATCCAAAAAAATTGGGTTTTTTTTTATAGAAATACGGAGTATAACTTTCCTTAAAAAAAATTATAATTTGTGCACATGGTACCCTTCAGGTTACCACTTTGTGCACACGGTACCCTTGAAATCAAACATTTTGCACATGGTACCCCTAAGATTTCAGTTTTAAAAAAAAAATTGAAATAAAAAGTTTTGAAGTAAAAAACTGTGGAAAAAAAAATCAAATTTTCTAAAAATTTATTATATTTTCTATTAAAAATATTAATTACATAATTTAATTAACTGATTAAATCACAACTAACCGACACATCATCACTTAACGGAAAAATCTAACGGAAGTTAATATTTGGGTACCATGTGCACAAAGTAGTAAGTTCAAGGGTACTATATGCACAAACTTGCCAAGTTGGGTACCATGTGCAATCAGTCAAAATTCGAGGGTACCACGTGAATTTTTCGTAAATTTCTACTAGAAACATGATGTCAAATTATTGATTTTTGAGAACATATGTAAATTCCCATCACGCATCTGCTATAAACAATGCGGATTACCTGTCCCATTTTCCTGTCGCACTCCGATTTATGTACCCTACCAATTATATGCTAGCGTTTTTTATATCTTTCCAAAATATATCAAAAAAATATTATCTTTAAAATATAAAACAATGAAATGGTAGCATATAATTGATAGGGTACAAGGAGTGGGACAGGAAGATGGAACAGATGATTCGCATTGTGCTATAAAGGTTTTATTTTGGTCAATAAAAGGAGAAGAGGTTAATTAATCATATATGCATATATATCGATTGCAAGTTAATTAAAATGAAAATATGAATATTTGGTTTCCTATATATTAGTTTAACGAAGGCCAGGTATGCTTGATTCATTATGAATCTTTCTTGTATTGTTAATTCATAAGAAAATGTCTTATCAAATTTCATACAATCCATTTTAGTTTGATTACAATAATTTGTTTTACAAATTTTTATAACGCTCACACCATCCAAAACAACAATTCTAAAGTCCTTAACAAGTACAACAAAATACCATAATATGTTTCATCTAAACCGTACATAATGTTAGAAATCAATCTACATCATCCATTATTTTTAATTAGTTATATTTTATAAATTATGTTATAAATAACCATAAAATAGACGAAAAAATAAAGTTTTATGCTTACGTATACATGGTACAAACTATATCTGATATAATTCATAATTATTTACTTTTACAAAAATTAATTAAGTTATTTAAAAATAATTTATTATGTTATTTTGCGGTATTTGCCGAACACCCTAAAACTCATCCAAAAGGGATGACAGGTAACATAAGTGAAAACTGTAGTGTAAATTGAACATAAGTTAATGTCAACTCAAACTCAAACTAATTGTAGTGATTTGAGCCGATTAATTAATTTTAGTAATAATTTATCGGTCTCACATCACAACATTGTCTTCTCATTCGAAAGATTACTAGGTTAGTACTCCCTCCGATTCTTTAAATTTGTCCCATTTTATTTCGACACAAAATCTAATGGTAGTATGTAGGGTAGCCTTGGTTTTTTACATTATAGGGCATTTGCCATATGCAGTCGGGTTTCCCCAACCTTTAATAAAGGGTAAAATGGACTTATGTCTATACAATCACACAAAAATATAAATTGGGTAAATTTATTGCACCATCCTAAAAAAAGGAAATGGGACAAATCTAAATAATTGGATGCAACACAAGCTAAGGGATTTGAAACACAACATGCATGTACTCCGTATGTGTACTTGCCTAATCGTTACATAAACCGACCAACTAGCCACCGTCATTTACTCATTCATCACATAGGTTTAATCGTTGGACCTTATGACTCTGACCGTTTTGTTTTACCAGATTTTGAACTTTGAAGATGATGAACATGGTTATGAACATGGTTGAGTGTTGACGAAGTTGTATGTAACACACTAAAATATGTTGATCGTAATTGAGCTCATCATTCGAATTTTTTCACGTGCGAAATACTTTTGCAATAAATATTTATCCATTGGTTTTTTAATGTTACATTTCTCATAGTGTTTGTAGTGGTCAAAACAGTTTTTCACGTATTTGATCAAGTCTAAAATTAGCTAAGACATTGTGTTATTTTGGAATAGCATTACTTTTATACTTGTACAATAGTTGTATGTCAATGGAATCAATGAAGAACAACGAAAGAATAGGAGGTGGTATAATTATTAATATGTAATGTCATTGTGGACATTGTTACCAAGAAAGAAAATGGCAAACACGCCACAAAGAATAATGTTAACTTTCTAGCTATATTAAATTTCGATTTATGTCCATAAAATGTGGCTTGTTTTACGCTAGCCGCCACAAACCTACCGCAACTCCGCCTACCGGCCAAAAATCATCTTCATAATGCCTTACTTTTGTTGAGTCTAATAGACCCTTTCTGTTTTTATTTGGAAAATAACCTATTTTCAATATACGATATGATCATCAACCATTCTAGGTTTTTGAACTTTTGTCATAGATTACAAATACCTCATAAAATTCCAAAACCCAAAATGCTAGATCAGAGTAGTTTAATTTGTAAGCACTTAAAAACAAAAACAAAAATTGAGGCAAAATTATGTGTGACGATATCACAGACAATTTTGCTATCGTAATTCAACTTTCCGTCAAATTTTTGTAGCGTGCATGCAAACTAATATTACTAACACCCACTGAAATGGAGCGAGTATATGTTACCACCACGGCACCACTGCTTGAATTTTACTAAATAGTCTCAACTAATAATCAACAATAAACCTTGTTGCAACTTGTAGGACTAGTGTTAGTATTGTAGTGGTAATACTATTGTAATAGTACAAGTAGTAACATGCAACAGTCAATAAAGTACTCCTTTGCGTCATTTACATACTAAGTTCAGTTGGGCTCTCGCCATCTTTGTGGAACCCCCTTCCTTCCTCGTACGTACGTATTTTTTTTTGCGTCAATTGCGTAAGATTATTGCTTCTTTTTTTTTCTTTTTTTTTTTTTTTTGTTAGTTGCTCTACCAGTATTGTTCATCGATTATCTGCTCCAAAAACAGCTAGATTCAATCCTCGGCATGCACCTAACTAGTAGTGATAGACGAGTTTCTCCTAGCACGGAGAGTTTTCTCCATGGGAACGTTTGTCTAGTTTTAGAAATTTGGTCAAAAATGCCCGAAACAGCTCTGTTTTTTTTTTTTTCTTCCAAAATGGCGCCAAAACAAAAACTCTTGAGTTTCATGCAATAGTTTGTAAGTGTTATGTATAATTATGTCTTTTTTTTAAATAAAAAAATATGAGGGGTAAAAATCCAATTCTAGGTACCTAAATCGGCGAAATATGTTTTGTTGCCTTAACGGATGACGTGTAGTGCAATTGGTATAAATACTTTTCAAACAGAGAAACCGACTTTTTCATCCTTAATGTGGAATTTAAAGCAATTCGTGGGAATTGTTGGAACGTTTGTCGACTTTCAGAAAAAATTTGTTATAAATGCCAAAAACTAAAGGATAATCCACGGTTTATAGCCAAAAATGGCTACGAAACAAAAACTGCTCATATTCTTCCAATAGTTCCTAGTTGTCATATGATGAGGTTTTACAAATCCGAGGAGTAAAACCTATTCTAGTACCTAAATCAACGAAATACGTTTGGTTGTCTTGACGGAAGGATGTAATCCACGGTTTTTGACAAAAATTGACTCCACACTAAAATCGCTCGGAATTCTTCCAATAGTTCCTAAGTGTCATATAATGATGCTTTTCAACATTATGAGGGGGTAATAAGCAATTCTAAGGAACTAATGAGCGAAATATGTTTGGTAGCCTTGTTTAAAACTAGTCAAACAGAGGAACCAACTTTCACATACACTAGTTTGATGGCCCGTGCAACGCCCGGGCTATTTATGTTTAAATGTTAAAATTGTATATACATAATTTTTATCTAAGACTTTTAATCTCATTTCAAACACCCGTGGGATATTTGTAATGCAATTAGATGAAAGTCGCCATTAAAAACCTTAAAGTCATGTTTCGAACACCCGTGGGATATTTGTAATGTAATTAGATAGTCACCTTTAAAGACCTAAAATCATGTTTCGAACACCCGTGGGATATTTGTAATGTAATAAGATGAAAAGTTACATTTCAAAATCTAAAATCTTATTTCGAACACCCGTAGGATATTCGTAATGTAATTACATGGAAAATCACCTTCCAAAACCGAAAACCACATTTTGAACACCCGTGAGATATTTGTAATGTAATTAGAGGAAAAGTCACATTTCAAAAGCTAAAATCCCATTTTGAAACACCCGTGGGATATATGGTCAAATTGTCATAAATCAACTAATTACTATATTACATAACTATTTTCCATAAATCAAGTAATAATTATTAGAATAATATCACCATATAGTAATACTTACCATATCCTATTTTGGATAAATTTTATTTACAATATAATAATATTATTATATACCACGTGTCAGCGTGGGAATTGAGCGGGTTCAGGATTACATATATATATTAGATAACGGGAATTCAAAAAATTATATTGTTCTTTTGACCGAAGTATAAACAGTCCTTGCCAAATGCCACCAATATTGTTTCATAGAAGGCGGCCCATCGAAAGCGTAAACTGGACCCCTATTGTAAGATTGCTTAGTGGGCTTCTGAAGTGGAATTCAGATGGGCTAATCCACAAGCTGCTCACATCCTCACAACCCATCATCCGAAGCACAGAAGGCCCATAGTTCAAACAATACAGAGAAGAGAGGTCTTCTTGTATTCGATCTTGCTTAAATTGGAAATGGGTCAATATATAGTGTTAAATGTTGTGAGACTGTTGGACAAAAAATTGATCGTGCAATGATTTATGGTACTAATAAAATTTGTAATGGATACACTTAAGACCTGAAGTTCTGCGCCCGCTACGCCATGAATTTGTACTTGATTCACTTGATAACAAGTCTATATGCTGGTCTAGTAGCATTGCTAGCTGTGAAAACACAAACGGGTATGGCCACATCTAAAGGAGGAGAGAGAAATGTCACTTTATAAACGAAAAAAGTTTCATCCTAAAACTAATTGGCAATAGGTAGAGTAACTCCTTGATATATAAACTAGATAATTTTTCTCCTCATTTTCAATGTGGGACACTCGCATGTGGAGTGTAAATGATCACTTCAACACTTGCTTACACCATTAAAAAAAAAAAAACGGTACGACAATGTGGATTGTACAAGTTCATATGACGATTACAACGTTTTATTATTTCATGCATGAAATGTTTACACACACACTCCTCCAATGTTTACATTCGATTCCACATACATAAGCATTTGACACGGTTATTCGGGCCGATCGATTACTCGTGGAAGAGTGTACAAGGCCCATCAAAGTTTCAACGAAGCTCATATATGGGCTGGTTTATAGAAGAAACTTGGATTTGGTATTTTATGAGGCCTGCGGCAGTGCGGCCTATCATGCTTTCCTTTGCTTGATTGAGAATGGATGGGAGAGGATGGTTGAAAAGAATGAGAAAGACTAGAAGTTGGAAATAATCTTAAAAGCAAGCCCCATATCCAATGAAGGTACTTGGATCCAAATTTAAATTGTCCTATTTATATGGGGGTTTTGAGAACATTTGACTACTTTTAAACGGTCATTATAATTGGTTAAAACCGAAAGCTATATTTCGCGTTTTTAGCCCAAAGTGATCAAACTTGTGGCCACTCCACCAGTCGTGGCCCCATAGCAAAAATGGCTAAAATACTTGTGAGATTCCATATATGTAAGATTATGACTTTTCACAAAAAAATTGAATTTTTATTATAAGTTACTGTAGGCTAAAAATCATGAGTTTATTAACACCCCCGTACGTGTACTTTAATACATGTAGATGTGCATGAGCAAGAGTTTCATAAACTTACATAACAATATGTCAATATTATATTCCCACACGACTATTATCATGATCATGAAGCGTTTACACGCATACTCCTTCAATAACAATAGGACTTTCTTATTAGCAAAAGATAGAGAATGACTATCCACACTACCTCCGTGTCTTCCGGTACTCCCACTAACAATATTATATCTCAAAGATAATTCATATAGTGGGAGTAATAAAAGACTAGTATGAAGTGTCAATATTCAGTTCCCTTGGCAAAAACACACAAAAATAAAAACGCAAAAGCATCAAACTTCAACAACAAGCAAATAAAAATTACAATCAAGCTTTGACAAACACAACATAAAGAGGATCACCACTAGCAACACCCAACAAAATCTCACCATTTTCCTGTTGTTCAGACAAAACAGTCATATCATTATCCCCAGTCACTATCTTATACCCAGCACTCGACTCATCACTTTCCAACTTAAACAAGCCATCCTTAGCACCCGCTTCAAGCACAACCAACGAACTCGCCGCGTCAACCGACCACGAGGTCGTGTACGCTCGGCGACACAATGGCTGAGGGCTGAGAAACTTGAACGCGACGTTAACGTTGGAAGAGAGACGTACATTTCGGTCTGCGAATTGACTTTGAGGGCTGAACGTAACGGGAATGCCCAACCCTTCAGTTGACCGTGCTACTATAAAGTCAGGACACGTTACCGAACCCTGGTTGAACATGGTTATCCCACCACCGTCGATCGTTGACATGTAGTAATATGATCCGGCTACTAAGGTGTCCCCTTCCGAGTCTACGGCGTTTTCGGCCGTGGCGGTTGGCGGTGAGAGGAAGAGGAATGCTAGGAGGACTAAGGTGGTTGTTGTCGTTGAGATTACAAGGTTTGCCATTTTTGTTACGTTTGATTTTTCTTGTAAAATAATAAATTGGTAGTTTTTCTTGTTGTTTTTTATATGTGTTGTTGTTTATAAAGTTGTGTATTTATAGGGGAACAAAATTATGAAGGTTGAATTTGCGTACGTAGGTAGGCCGAGGCGTGGCTGCTGGTATATAAACGAAAGAGCTAATTGTAATATTGTATACCTTCTATTACGTAATTAAATAGACCGATGTTAATAGAGGTCTTCATTATATTTGCATACGTAGATAGCGTGGCTGCTAGCTTGTACATATGTCAATCAATTATTAAATGCGGTGTAGAACAAGTCTTATATATACGTCGTGGCAGTAGAGTTAAGTTAAACTTAGTGAAATAAATTTTGCGTCAAGAAATAATTAATTGGTTTAGAAGTTGAATTAATTAGTGAAATTAGTTGTACATATATACAGTATTAACTATTTGTTGTACTCAATGTTTTCTTTAAAACAATCTTACATCATCACAAAAAAAAAAAAAAAGTGCTATATATGACGTTAAAATGATAGCCAAGACTAAACATTATGGTCATTACCGCCTGTGGTAATCACCATAACAAAATGATATTTTAATACGATTGTATATTACAGTAATATTGTATTGAATTTTTTAATTAAGGTAAAATATTTTTATAGAATACAAAATACAATTTAAATATTTATTTTTTTGTGTTGTGTTTGGAATTTAATTGGGCAAAGTAACATGACTTTGCATAATCTAATACGCCCCAAATCTAAATTGTCCTCTTTTCCATCCAAACCCATATTACGTGCGTATAATCACCGTTATCAATTTTATTGATGCTTGACGACCATGGACTAGAGTACCAATCATATAGTATCAAGCCTTGTTTTACATATGAACGACTCCTTTAAAATAGTGATGATACAATATGTCGTTCAATCCCCAAGCTTCAGTACTACTAACCAACGTGCTATATATTATCTTAAAAGCAATATTTTCTTGTTCGTTTGAATGTGAAAATCTCTTAAAAGAAATGGTAAATGTACCCAAATGCTAGACGAGCAAACCAAAAATAGTGATGAAGATGATTGAACAAGGTTTAACCATGGTCTATGGAGACTTCTAGTCATCATTAGATTGTAATCCATGGCAGCCGTGGGCAGGGGGAAGGGAAGGGGGAGTCTAAGGATTTTGTTATTTTTTTAAAAATTTAATTAGGTATAGTTTTGTGGGAGTCTAACTGAAGTAGTACCAAACATAACCTTGGTATAATAATTTTCTATCACATAAATTTTAGATATTCAATTTATATATTAATAAAAGAAAATAACAAACTCAATTAAAATATCATTTTGTTATGGTGATTACCACAGGCGGTAATGACAATAGAATCATCGGCACATTAGCCATCCATCTGGCATTTGACTAGTTAATGGATATACTCCCTCCTTAAAATATGTCTTTTTTACATTTTGAGACACTTTTTTGCCTCGATATTTGTCAAAATATAAAGGCAAAAATTATGAAGTTATAAAACTGTGAAAGTATATTTCACAACGAATCTAATGTATAATTTTTATAATTTTTGACAAAATATTTTTTTACGAAATTAAAAGTCAAAATTTGTCTCGTAACTTGTAAACGTCATATACATTAAAATAAAGAGAATATTAATTACCTTGTTAGAACGTAACTGAGTCAGCACTATAAAAAAAATGGATTATGATAAGAGCAAGGAGATCACATGTTACATGTATACGTAGATGTGTAGATGATGGCTGGCTGCTATTCGTTGAAGACTTTCAAAGTTCCGTATATCTTGTAGTACAATAGTACATGATCAAGATTCAAGAACATGATTTGGTTGGCAAGTTGTGCTTATCTTTAAGTAATTATCCCAGTGATCTAGTCAATCGTGTTTACGATGATCAAATTTTGTACAAAATCTTTGACAATCTTATAATATATATTTTAACGTTTAATTATATTCTATCATGTATGTGTTTTTCTCAATCACGTTTGATTTGAATTTTATATCACTCGCTAATGTAAGAAATCTTATAAAAAAAAAAGGACGGAGTGCCTTAATTTGTGACCAACGTATTGATTTTGAATAAGAGTTGTTCGATATCGAGATAGATGCAAACGGTGTTGGAACATGTATGAACTTGTCTTACATTGGAAAAACAAGTGAGATGTTGTTAGCCATATAAACAAGAGGGTTACTCCTCCTATTGTCAATTAGTTTTAGGATGGAACCCCACTTGGACGTATAGGCTAGGGTTTGACTCCCCCATTTTAATCTCTCCTCCCTTAACAAGTGGTATCAGAGCCCAAGATTCAGCCACGGTCGAATTTATCGATTTTTGGGATGTGTAGAAGTTGATAAACACAACATTTCTAGTAGACAAAAGAACTACCCGTAGAAAAAGTGCCTAGAAAAGGAATACATAAAGAAATGAAGTGACAAGCAAGGACTGTTGAAAGACTCGAACATTTGTTAATAGTGTTAAGTAGAAGTGTATCCAATACAAAGCTATACATGCTTCTGATATACAGTTAGATAATAAAATCACAATTAAAGCAGGGAATATGTTCTTGAAGGTAGCCTACGGAAGAAGTTAACAGCTCTGAATGGGAGCTTGCTCCTGAACTGTGGGGGGCGTAGGATATAACATACAGACCCAAGGAAGATTGCTCTCAAAGGAATAATAAAGAAGAAAAATGCGGCAACAACGCAAAATCCCATGAACAATGCGGTAGCTCTACGATCCCTCCAGTTTACGAGTGATTGCAGCCTCTCTAAGTGACCTACAAAGTCCCCGAACATTGTCTGCACTCTGCTCGCAATAGGTCTCATTCTGTTGTATCGAAACCTCAAGGCGACAATGTCATTGCAGGCTGTGGGATCTGTCCTGCTGTCAAATTCCTCTTCCAAGTCTGGTGGAAGAATTTGATCGAGACAGGTTAGTCTGCAATCAATGTGAGGCGGGGTTTTTGGGCGCGTTCTGTAGTTCCAAGCCCCGAGTACTACGAGACTGGTACAGATGCCAGGAATGATGACCTGTGGGAAAAAGACTAGAAAGATTAGAATCAATTGCACCAGTACAGTTAACCAAGACGTTTTCCAGCTGCAAATTTCATCTGTCACCGTTTTTATACTGTACAGACTAGACACAATTACATCATTGAACCTCCGATTGCAGGCTAATGCTTTTCTTACACTGAAAAGCTGAGAGCCAGAATCATCGAGCAAATACTCGACTACCTCCTTTCTTAAAGGTGGATCTGATGCACCTAAGCTACCACATATGTGTCTAATAGCTTGGATCCTCAAGTTTGCTTGCTGTCGTAAACTTAGAGGGTGGATGTAATGCATTATCGGAAGGATAGGTAAAGTGTATAATTGAAGCAAGTTAAACGAGGAAGTGGTGCAATAACTGAACCTATATGTTATCAGAAGGTCTCCTGTCTTCTGTAAACCCTGAGGCTGCATGACTAGAAGCGGGTGAGAGTACGCGTAAATTTTACCAGCCTCGAGTGTGGACACAGGAATCCTTATGATCCCCATCCCTGCATCCAGTTTCTGTCCCTGATAATTATCGAAAACCCCGATTGTCAGTACAGTACAAGGATCAAAAACATCCCAAGTGTATTGTTCATTCCACTTAGGTTCAAAGTTGTTCATTACTGTCCTAGTCCTCCCCCATTTTTTCCCATATTTCGCCACACAGTAGTACGAACCTGGCATTCCTGTTTCAGCTCTCATCTTCATACTTTTAGCATTCAGAATCCCCAATTCCAGGCTACCAAGTCGCGGATTCCATAATCGTCTGTCAGCTGGCCGGGTATCACTAATGCACGAAGCAGCCTCGTAAGCAACATTGTACCCAACCTCCTTAGACACCCTCAACAGGATTTGACCAGTCGATACCCTTGTATTATTACTGTCATCAGCACCCTGTACTACACACAGAGCATGCCATCTCGGCTCAACAGGCGCATCAGTTGGCCTACTATGCACTACTGACAGAGGAATTTTACATACCCCGATCACCTCATCTGTGTTCCCAACCCTTTCTTCTACTGTTAATAACACTGCATCACTGTCACTGTCCTTATCAGCCACAACAAACATCAAATCCTCGTGCCAGATTGCATCACCGCGATTCCTGACAACAGAATTCCTGGTCCTGTCTACGCCACACTTGGTCCTAACCCTGACAAAAACATCTGATGTCTTATTCCTATCCAGGCTCCTAACCTGCATTACATTCACCCTGACGTAATAAAGTTTAGGTAAATTGTATGTTATTCCCCTAGTATCACCTACACCCTGCGAATGCCAGGCATTATGGAACTCCTTATCGGCCTGAGTTCCGACCCAAACAGCCAACATCAGCTCTCCCCGCGGAATAATCCCACCATTATAGACATCTTCCAAAACATACCATTGTGGGGCCAAGGGGCTATCAGGAGGAACCCTCTTCGGGATATTATCGACCACAAACGACACTTTACCCTTAACTCCATTTCCCTCAGAAGCCGAGTTGTTGCTTATCACACACACTTCAATAGTAGAGACCTGTACACGTTCTCTCGGGATCGCAAAGGTGCGATTCCACTCCACCTGTTGAGGAGCTCGTACACTGTAGTTTCCCAGCCTTACTTCGACAAATGGATCATATTCAGAATGATGACTGTCGTCGCCATACAGATCTTTAGCTTTCACTATCTTGATGTACAAGTAATTCATCTCCTCTACCATGTCAAATCCTCCTACATGCCTGTTATTAGTACTAGAGCCTAGCCTAGGATATATCGGCCGTGGCATTGCTGCTACCTGTGGAATAATCTGCATTCTTCTTGTTGTTACATAAAGCTGCATAACAATAATAATCACAGTGAGTTAGACGACTCTGAGTGCTGATTACTAAAATTTTGTCGAAAATTATCCGGGTTCCTCATGGTTGATTGAATCACGTGCCAACTCAACCAAGTAGTCCCGACAACTAGTCGAGTAGCATTGCTGTACACAAGATCATGTACGTATCAACGTATGCGTTACGTTACTTACTCCATGTTCAATCTAAATCGTCAATTTTGATTGGCACACATGAATTATTAAACTTAAAATTAAAATTGTTAGAAATAAAAGAACTTTAGCAAACCAAATTAAATTAACATTGTCATAAGACAGAATAAACAACACCCAGGTGAAGAATTAAATAAAAATAAACTGACCTTATCATCAACAAATTTGGTGGACGAATTATGAAGAACTTGGCTATTTTGCTTTCAAAGTTAATCAGAGTAACAACAACAATGATATACGCAAATTATAGATGCCAAAAAAGGAAAGTATTTTTCACAAAGTGGATTTAAATGGAAAGTGGTAAAGAGTGATCATCACATTGGAAAGTCTTAATTCGGGTAAGTTGCAGTTGGCCATAATTTTTTTTTTTTTTTTTTTTTTTTTAACTTTTTCCAGTTTTGGTTTGTCTTTTTGTTGAAATCGACGGTAGATAGATATAGGATCGTAATATTTTACACAACGGGGAATTTATATGTATAACCCCCAAGTCTCATATGAGACCGTCCCACGTGAGACCAACACACTGAAATAATAAATAATTATATTTATATTTCAGTTTTGTGTGTATTGGTCTCACAATAACTTACTGATGCATAACACATTGATTATAGGATGTATCAATTCTCGAAATGGGACGTATCATAGACTCATAGTTGATGACAATTGTAGCATATTTCTAGTTTCTACTAAACAACATGATGTAGCGCATCGATCATTGAAAATTTGAAAAGTATTACGTGAGAATTCCAGCACATACAAGCAATTGTTTCAATTCGAACTTTCGAATAGTCCTGGCATTTGCAGTGGCTCTCGGAGAATTTCTAACGATTCGCCTATTAATTAAGATTCGATTTCCACCTCCTTAAGTTAGTGATCGAAAATTTAAAATTTTCTTATAAATTTGCATCATTATACGCAGTATCAGTGGTGTGGATGAGCATGGGTGAGATGGGCGCGCGTTCGCCCAGAGTCCCCACTCAAAATTCAGGGCCCCCACTTAAAATGTTGCAAAGAACTGTTTGATTTTTAGAGTGTAAACATATTAAATCCGACTTATTGGGGCCCCATTTAGGAATTTCGCTCAGAGCCCCAATTTTTTTGAAGATTTCCCAGACGGCCCTGCACAACATTAACTTCATCGAGGCAAAAGTTCACAAAAAAAAAAAAAAAAAAATTTGCCGCAAATCTATGCTTCTCTACCACCAATTCATTATCATAACGAATGAAATCAAACTACTTCCTCTGTTTCATTGTATTCTTTATGTTTGGTTTGACTATAAAATAAATTTAAACCAAACGTAAAGAATTGAAGGAAACATGAGTATCTATCTAAGCTGCGTTGGTACATCTCATCTATCAAGACCAAGGAGACAAAACCTAATGTAACAAATCATATTGTTCTAGATCTGATCTACCTAAGCTATTGGTCATCTCTCAAACATATGTTAATTCCTAATTAAAAGAACAAGGTCATGCATATAAATGGCTTAAGAAGTTAGAAAAGAGCCCTAGTTCACTACTATGACAAAGGCGCACAATCCCACACCATGTTGCCGGATGATGATTTCCACGTCTCCGGTGGCAGAACCAACGGCAAAAACCCGGCAATCGGAAACGACCCGACCGTCTGATTCGTTCCACCACTTAGATGATGATAATCTTCACCATGTAGCAAATTATTCAAATTGCCCATTAGGGCACTTTGAAAATCATGATAATCTTCTAAATTAAATTGAAAATCATGATCATCTCCACCAACACTAACATGCTCCAAATCACTTTGTGACAACATGGATGAAGAAATTAGGTCATGATCATGAAATTGCCCATTGATAATACTAGGCAATGTTCCACCAAATTCGTTGATGTGACAATCATCATCACTAGGCTTACTAAAACTGCCTTGCATAGATGACACATTTAACAACATCGACGAGATGTCGATGCTCGATTTGGACTGTTCATATGGCTCCTCGAGCTGAGGCAAAATGTAGCTAGGAGGAAGGTCTAACAAGGGTGGAATGTTAAGGAATTGTTGATCAAAAATTGGTTTGTTTTCGACGTCGTTAGTTGTAGTAGGGTAGATGGGCTTAAAGGTTGGGAGGATATGATCTAAGAATGAGAAATTGTTATGTGATTGTAAAATGTCGTTAAATTCACTAATGTTGCTAAAGTTTTCTTGCATGGGAGAAGTAGTAGTTGTCCTACTACTTGTTTTTGTTACGTTTGGTGGAGTGAAGTTAGAGGAATTGTTACTGTGGCAATTATTACTTCGGTTAATTGAAGGGGATACCCAAGAGTTGGAGACTGTCCTTGGAGTTACTGGGGTAGTTTTCTTGAATATCCTGCATATAGCCCATGAATCCTGCATGATTATCAGAAAAACAATGTCGATCCTTAGCTTCATTTACGTGTAAAGCAGAAATAATGTTTTTGTACAGCTCGATGGTATGAAATTAAAATTGACCGTAATATATATACCGACATACTAACTTTTTTTTTTTTTTACCAACAAATATTGTTTATTGTGTGCAATGTGCGAGAGTTCGAGACTTTAATTTAAAATGATATAGAAGTATAGAACCTATTCAATTTTAATGAAGCTTAGTGTTATATATGGATATCCGGCGTAGGATAATTGCTCAAATAAGTTTTTTCTATTATTGAGTCAAGAAGAGTACAAGACATATAAGTTAATAGTTCAAATACTAAAAAAAAAAAAATTCATTGTTCAAACATGCATCGACAACTTGGTAGAAATTTTTGTTGCCTTCTTTTCTTGGTTTCTGTTTCATTCAAGTTTTCTATCCTACTAGATGTTGGTAACGGTCATTATTGTCAACTCCTAAGTTTTTCCTTGATCTCGGTACATGTAGTAGTGGTTTCTTATCTTTTTTAAGCTTGTTAATTGTAATCTTCTATATTACGCAAGAAATCTTTGGTGAGATCAAATAGTAACCACTACTGATGTGCATCATTTAATCACAAATTCAAGTTGAATATCTTTTTAAGTATGATTTCAGAGATAAAATGAACTCATTATATTTATTTGAATACCAGTACTTGCTCGAAAATTGTCTAGCTAGTCTTTTTTATATATATCTTAACTTTATATTCAAGATGAACACTAAAACATGCGGCATATATACGATCAACCAACCAAAAAGATTTAAACAAGATGATAAACTACAAAAAAAAATAGAGATGAAGCCATGCATTAGATGATAAAAATGGACTTACATTTGCAGGAATAGTTTTATCAATGGATTTCTTATTAGAAGGGATTATAGTGTCACAAAGAGAAGGAAGCCGAAACTCGTGCATCATCCAATCAGTCTTAACTCCTTTGGCTGCTCTACCTTTGTAGAACACCAGTGACTTCTTCAACCCTATGCATTTGTTTCCCTCCGTCGAGTATATCGGCCGGTCCGTTCCGGTTGCTTTCCAAAACCCTGCTCCGGTCACTCTATTTGGCCGCGTACTATTTCTGTATTTTCTGTCCCTTGGTACAAAAAAGTACCATTCTTTCTCCCCGGCACTTGCAAATTCTGCATGCAAATTAACTATAATTAGTCATCTTTTATCATTTTTTTTTTTTTTTTTGCCAAAAAGAATATATATTGACATAGATGAGTTTTGAAATCAAAGTAGATCTGATCTAGCTAGGGTTTCATTTTCTTATTTCCTTTTTTATCACTTTTTTTCGATAGGAAGAACACGAATGGCCATGCATGCATATATATACATATAAGGTGAACTAAGATCTTACTTGGAAGGTCCCAAGGATCATATTTATAGATATCAAGTTGCTTGATGAGCTCAATAGAAAGAGGACGTTGTTGAATCTTCCTCTTCAAGTAAAACCCTACAAGTTCTTCATCAGTAGGATGAAATCGAAAACCCGGTAGCATAACTTCATCTACTACCTTTTGTTCGCCTTCATTTTTCGCTTCCATTATTATTTCCCTAAAAACTCTAATAATATAAATTACTTAGCCTCTGTCACTGTACTATATATTACTCAACAATTATTATTAAAAGTCTGGTAAAAAAAATTGAAGAACTTAGAGAGAATTTGAAGTAGTCCTAAATCCTAATAACTTAGCTTAGGTTGTTTGGTGATATGAAATAATGAAGAAAGTTTGCAAAAGAATGAAGAGCAGAAGTAGATGCTGGCTTATAAGGGAGCTGCCCCCGAAGGATCAGCCGCCTTTTCGGGTGACTTCCATGGTGTTTTATAATGTTAATCTTTCAATAATTTTTTGTTAGTTCATTCTTGCAACAATTACCAAGAAACCGACTTAAGTCAAGCAAGTATAGGTAAAATCTTGGTAATTATATATGCTTTATTAAAACTCTTTACAATTGGACTCTTGAATCATACATTACTGATCTTTTTACATATAATGTACGAGTAGATTTTAGTATTAAGTAGTGGTAGCAGTATGGTGATACACATAGTCTTACATGTATAATGCATGCATGAGCTCTCACACAATGTAATATGACGAGTAAAATTGGCGTAATGATTTTTAAAATACCTTACGTTTTAGATTTATTTAAGTTAAACAACAAATCGGTGTGGTCGATTCTGGGTTCGAACAAATTGAGCTAATTCATATGTTAGGGTCAACTAAGAGTCTAAGACCATTTAGCTACACTTTCTCTATTTTGTTTGATTATTGAGATAAAATCTCGTGCAAATTATAAATATGAGTTTTCGAGTCGGAATGTTTGAAGTCTTCGTATCTAGTTTTCCAAAGCTAAATACCGCGTACTTACAACAACTATATAGGTTATCAATATATAAACGAGTTTTGAATCTCCACCATCGTCATCCATTATATTCGTAAATAGAGCAAGTCATAATGCTAAGATCAATAACCACTATTCAAATATTTCTAATGTTTCTCAACAAGGAAAAATGGAATCTCAAGATGTGTGATGGATACAAGCAAATCAGCAGCTCCTTGGGATAATCAGAAGTAAAGAGTAGTGTATCTAAATTTGCTCTAAATTTCAGGTGACAGTTTTTCTTACACAATTAAGATTGCATCTAGACAAAGCAAGCTTTAGGCATAAATAAATTATTTTTTGGGGGTACGTGTGACAGTATTAGAGTTCGTAGACTTTAAGATACAAGAATCCAAAATCATTAATCTTATTACTTTTAAGTTCCAATCAGATTATAATGCTCAGATATTAATATTGCTAATTTAATTGTCTTTTTCACCTAATTAGCTATGTAATAAGATACAAAATTCTCAAGATCCGATAATGCCATTTCTATTCCATTCTTCTACAGCTTCTATTCTACTGACTTGTCAGATTGACCACTACTTCTACTATATTATCTGTCCAATATATCAGATTTACGACCCAAAAAATTTAAATTAAGAGGTCAGACTTATTTGCTTTATTGATCTCTTAGTTACTACATAATTAAAGCTTCACAATAAAATATTGTATTTTGGTAGTTCATATATAATAGCATCGATGCCAGCTTGTTAGGGCATTGCATGCAATAATAATACTAGCTACATATATATGCTTGCCAAAGACATGTTTACCCTTCGGGCATTCTTATCCACGTAGTT
Organism: Spergularia marina; assembly: GCA_963680865.1. Lineage (NCBI taxonomy): Eukaryota > Viridiplantae > Streptophyta > Magnoliopsida > Caryophyllales > Caryophyllaceae > Spergularia > Spergularia marina. The sequence continues at coordinate 4,707,071 of OY804545.1, read as the reverse complement.
TTCGTATTTCATTTCCACACATTGGGGTTAAAACTTACACTTCACATTATTAGCTTAGAGTTCAAATCCTCATATTCTCTCAAAAAATTACTCGTCGATATTCGAGTAAGCTTACTTCAATCAAGCAACGATGATTGGTGACCGGCCTAAAGTTTTCTATGAGTGACAAGTTGGGGATAATATAGGCGCCATACTCATCATCTTTAAGCTATTATAGACATAAGTTGCACATATATAGAATTAACAATTGGGTGAATACATTAATTTTTTTTGAAGTTTATTTGTTAATTATCCAGCTTTTTTTTTTTCTTTTTGGTTTATCGGTTGGCTTGAGGCCTTGACGTTTAAGCATCCTCACCAGTTCTTCAAATTAAATAACACATCTCATCTGCAGAATATTTTGCGGCATTACCTAAAACTTACACATTAGTATGGGATCAGGCCCTAACTGTCGTGTTATGCTACCTTTCTATTAAGGTATTAAGTCAATTATTAAACCTCAACCATCAAGTTAAACTTTTGGTTGAGTGTAGTTTTCGGTATTGAAAGCCAAAATAGATTAGACCACGATAGATAGCAAATAATATAATGTAGCCATTTGGTGTAATCCTTGCACTCTAATTTATCGTGAAACAATCAAATGGTGACCTGAAGTTGTTTATAAGTGACAGTTTTTCTACAATCAGTTGCACATTCGATTAACCTATTAATAACAAGTTGTACACCACAAAATTATGTAGACATTCGAGCAACTAGTGCTGTATAAAATGACGATACAACGATATATATGTAGCTAGTATTATTATTGCATGCATATATATGTAGCTAGTATATACTCAAACTCGAAATTTATTGACTCCCATCTTGCCTATTAGGCCAACTTTACTGTAAATTCATCTATCACATCTTGCCAATGCTTGTGAACTTATACTATGTGAACTGACTAGGATAAGTCAACTTGTACCTACCTTATTTGGGACTTTGAAAATGAGCCCAGAATTTTAAAGCATGGGATACCTCATTTTTGCCATCGATAATGTCACTTAACCCACATCATTACCAAACAATAATAGTACACTTAAGTTTGAAATTTTAAGACAAAAGCCATACTAATAATTAATCAAGTTTGAAATTTAGGGAAATGCACTTCAAATTGCTCAACAATCACATTTATTTCATAAATACTTCCAACTTTTTATAGTTATATGAGACTTTTGCAAAGTAATAAACAAATACCCAATGGGTTGGCACCAAATGTTGTATTGCACCCAAACAAGGCCTTATTAAAATGTGGGTAGTGAACCCGATTTGAGTCAAACGGAGCCAAACGTGGGAAGTCCCAAGTGAAGAAACCCCCAAAAATCTGAGCCCCTCGTTTGGAGCCCATTTTATTTTGTCCGGTTCGTAAAAATCCCTTGGGTTTGGTGCACCCAAGCGTGCAACCGAAGTTTAAAATATTAGGGTCAAACTCTTGAAATCCAAGCTTGTTCCTTCCATTTTCAACCTCCATGCAATTCTTCCACATTTTTTTTACCTAAAGTCCAAATTACTGTATGTCCAAGTCCACTTTACCTCTTTTAATCCTTTGTTGAGGAAGTCTACTTAAAATTATATATGAATTTTACTTTGAGGAGGTCGATAGGGTAGAGAAACGGAATACAAATAAATAGTCTTGTATAGAACAGTTTTCAATTGCTTAATGTAAATATATATGTGCTCATTTGACTATAAATTGATTTTTCTTAAATCAAACAACTCGCTTCGGAATCAAAGTTAGCCATATTTTATATCACATTGACCCTTATGCATTGTGAATGACTCATTTATCACATCTCTAAGCCTTAGTAGGACTGATTTACACATTTTATTTTATACATTTGTGATTGTGATCAAATTTCTATTGACATATATTAAACAAAACAAAACAAAAAACTCTACGAGAGCTTAACCAAATCAAAAATATCGATCATGCACCCAGCAATAAGTAATTTTTACTATTTAATTTTTATTTTCGAAAAGGTAAGTAACAGGAAAAACAACCATTAGGAGAACCTTCTATTGAGCAGTAAGTAATTAAGTATATAGCAAGAGACATGAAGTAGACAACAAGGTGTGAAATTGGTGGTAAAGACAAATATGTAGGCATTAAAATTTAGAGTATGAGTGTGTAAATTAATAAAAAGCCTTGACCAATTTGGTTATATATAGTGGAGATCGAAAGGTCAAAATATAGTTACACAAGAAGCATAAATTTTACCAACCCTTGGTTAATGGTAAATAAGTTAGGTTATAATCTCACTCACTATGTACTTTCAACTTTGACCTTTTTTTACCTCGTTCCTTGTAGAGTTAGTATATGAAATTGCTTTGCTATGGTACTACGTACACTTGAAGTAAACAATGCTGAAAACTGTGTATTTTGGTTATCAATGCAAGTCAGCGAGTGGAATCCTAAGCTAAATCAATACAGATGTTAGAATAGTAGATTTAAATGAATCGAAAGTTGCAAAGAAAGCCGAAAAGTGAAAACTGAGTGTCATTCCTATTTCATTCCGTATCAAATTAAGGCAGGGTTATTCGGTATCACGTAGTCCGATCGAGCTCGAGCAATCAGAATACAATTGAGAAATGATGATGAACGAAAGAAGTGTAAATCTAGTATGGGAATTACATAATTACAGTTACCAAATTAATAATGACACAATCAAACTTTCTGTACACATCTTCTGATTTTGTACTTATATTACTGAAACAGTTCATTGACATCATAGCCTTCCTGCTTCTTCCGGGCAACATAGCGACGTAACTGCAGAAGTATTCACACATAAGCTTCATTACTCAGGAACTGTACATGCATTCACTTCTAGCACTAAAATTACGCCAGTCTTAAAAAATACTACTCTTGCCTATGGCTAGGTAAGGAGGTTCCGATGTATGCAACCTTACCTCTATGTTGAGAGCATATAGCCTTAAAGATCGTTATGAAAAGTGCATCATAAAGTCATAAGCAATGAAGTTTACGACATAAGCAAAGAAAAGTTTCTAACATAGTGAAGGTACAAAGTACAAACTAAGAGGTTTTATGCCATAATTTGCGTAAAGATGGTAATAAGAATAAGAAAAGTGACCTTATATACAACAGGGATGTAGATGATTTACCTTGTAAAGGGTATCAAGCAGAAAAGTAATGTTCCAGGCAGAATGAATTATGAGGGGAGTCAGTAGATTGCGATTTTGAGCGTAAGAAAATCCTGAAACGATACCTGCAGAGATCACTCGAAACAAGTACAGGTTGAACAAAACTCGGACACAGGAGGTGTAAGAATAATAGTTGCAGTTGAACAAGAAAATTTACCAAAACACAAAATTGAAAGTTGTTCAGATGAGAGGCCAATCGAAAAGATCTGGGAGAGTTCTCGCAGACTCATATGAGCAAGCGCGAATACAGCAGCACTAATCATCACAGCAACTGGTGTTGGTAACCTGCAATTCAGGAAAACAGTGAATATTTGCAGGTCCTACTGAAAATAACATTGAATGAAAGCTTTTTATCTTGTTAATTGTACATACCATTTGGTCATAGAAGCCATAATAAATCCCCGGAACATATATTCTTCGACTAATGGAGCAAGCACAGCAGTGGCTACGAGCAAGCAGATTAGGCTGAAAATGTATATCGTAAAATTTAATAAACACCATGATCAGACACCACAAATCCATCAAAGAACGCAAGCATTATTGTCAACCAGTAAGTCACTGTCATTTTAGAAGGAACGAGTACAGGGGGACTTCCTCACCGAACTCTTAGGGATCCAGTTATCGGAAATAGGAGAGCCATGGTATGATCAGTCTGAAACCAAATACGAAAATGTTATCATTAGTCTGAAACTAGGGTACACCCCCTAAAGTACTCGAGATAGTGAAAGTGTACAAGTTTCATGTATTCTGACCTGTGTATCCTGAGATGCTGTTTGAGCAGAAAAGTAGTCCATTGCGACTGATATCCTTGTCTTGGCAGCAAAGCCACAGATAAGACCAACAACAGCCCACAACAGCCATCCTTCTTGAAGATTGAATGGTACCTTTAAATCTGTTTAGTCAGTTGACAGTGCAACAAAATTGTAGTGTTCTTCAAACAGCATCAACAGAACAAAAAATATTATCATACAAAAATCCTGAGATATCAGTCTCCAGCAAATCGAATGTTCTGTGCATTTCCAAACAGAAATTCTGAGAGATCAGCCTCCAGGAAATCGATTCCATGATCACACCAAAAACGACGAAAGAAAAGAGCAATTATCCCAATAGAAAAGTTCCTCAGGAAGTGGCCGATAGTTTTTGATCAAACAAAAAAGCATTCCTAACTCAGCTGTAGCATCCAAACTGTCAAAAAAATTCCGAAACAGTCCAATTAAAAGATCTGATGCTGATAACAGATGATTAAAGAAAGTACAGCAATTACCAAAATCCATCATCATTACATTTACTTTAACAACGCTAGTTTGGCACCTTCCTCCCAGCGTAACTCCTGAAGTCCAAGAAACTGCCCTGCTTTCTGCAACACCACCAGCATCGCGATACTACTGCCAGCATCCAGCACAGTAAAAACAAGAACATGTTATGCCCTTCGTATTAAGTACTACTGTACTAGTATCAAGATTCAAGAAAGGAGTAAAAAAGATAACGTGATGCAGAAATTAAACCTCATTTCAGTAATCACAAACGTCAACCAAACCGTATTATATGACCAAGGCACACTCCAGCGCTTCATAATTCTCCATTTCTCCCCGTATCTGACCTGTATTGTACATGTTGGCATGTTGCAGATTACTGTCAGCATTCAGCAGAAACAGCAGTAGTTGAAAAAATAATTCAAGAAAGTAACTTGATCAAAATAATTGAAGGATTTGCATGTATAAACATGCAATATCATTGTAACTTGTAAGAACTGTCCCCCATAAACCCGAAAAGAGACCAAGAGCGTGCAATCATGCAAAACGTAGAACAAAATCGGAGTAGAAAGAATTCTTTGCAAATTACCATGGAATAAACAAGAAATAGGAGCACTAGCAGGAAGGTAAAGATGAACACAAGAAGAGCTATCTTATGAATCTTCATGATTGAGAACAACAATTGCGTTTGTCTCTCTATGGGGTTAGTTATAGAGTTAGTTAGGAAGTTAGTTATAGAGTTAGTTAGGAAACAGAATAGAGAACAGGTGGCATCTGAAGGAGATTGGCTATACCTCCGTTTTGTGTTATATATACTAGAGATCAGATTGAGTCTATCCCCGTGCATGTCAAAGGCCGATTTTCGACTGAGGCCGTTGTGTTCACAACCCAGCATGACTATAGACCAGATTCGGGGAGCATCGAGAAAACTTAGCTGTTCTGTTTACAGTCTTACTTTTCGAGCGAGCCACTAGCTTCTGAATTCTTAAATTGGAGCTTCTTTGTTTGAGTTTTGACACAAGTGGGGGAATTTTGTTCAAACTCGATCTCTGTAGCAGTCTTGTGGACATTGTGTGTTTTGAAGGAATTCAGGTCGGGCTCATCAGTGCATACACTGATACAAGTAACAGTTGCTTGAACTGGATAACCGTAACTATATATCACATGAAAATTCAGAATCTATTGTATCACTTGCACAGCCAATATGATTTGTAGCTCCAATGCCCCCTTTATAAAGTCACCTATATCGACAAAATCTATTACGTTATCATACACATATTACACCTAACCACAGCTAAATGACCAAAAACCGTGGTAGATTGAAGATTCCATGCTCAGCTACTAGCAGAAGTGTATAGCAGCTAATGTATTCCTATTGAGACGCCTGCAACAGTTCCTTGATATCGTAGCCCTGAATCTGCAGTAGAAAAAATACGTGTGAAGATTGCAGCATATCTTTGAAGGTCAGAATTCAGAACTTAAGAAGTGTCTTGAAGCGCCTCCTTGAGAATGCACTTGCTTTCTGAATGATAATAGAAAGTTGGACATTCCTGCTAATTCTAAAAATGCTCTTCTATAACCAGCAATGCAATAAACTAAACCAAATTCACCTCGAAATTCAACTTCAAGCACCAGAAATCTATAGGTTTTTTTAAGTTCAAGGAAGATAATGAAATGTTTGCTTAGTAGTCCAACGATGATCCCACGACCTTCATACAAAGATAATCCCAAGTTTTGTCCAAGTAACAAAATTCCAATTTTCACAGAGCCATTTTTACTTCGATTGAATTTGTGAAGCTCGACCTTCCCCAATTTACAACTACCAATATAGTAACTAGTGCTCAGAGGCTGGATAAAAAACAGTTTTGCTACTCACTTAAATCCAGAATAATAAGATACCAAGACCACCCAATTTTATAAACTTCAACATTCTTTTTCCACTTCATAGCTAAACTTGTACACAAGTTTAGGCTGACAAGTGACAACCAATAGTTCTGTAAGCGCATATCACACAAAAATGACGTTATATGCAAGACTATATGCATTACATGGAGTACTCAATAAAAGTGATCAAACAAACAGCTAAAATGGGGGACACAAGATGTACCTGTAGAAAAGTAAGGAGCAGAATGACACCAGAATTCCAGAAAGCATGAATTGTTATGGGAGTCAATAAATTTCGAGTTTGAGCATATGATAATCCCAAAGCAACACCTGGACAGCAATTCGAGCAAAGTCATATGTTTGTTTTACAGTCGTAGAACAATCAGCATCTGTGGGCTAAAACAATTTCAATATTTGTAAAGAACGCATCAGATGCCCAACTCATCACTCATCAGTGGATGCCAGCTTTGTCTATTTTCCAAAACTACCACTAGCAAATCGTAAACAATCAAATTTTCCCTATTTTGAGTATGTACAAATTGAATTGCCATTCTGAATATATAAACTGAGGCCCTCCATGTGTGCAGTACAAACTACAAAGCAATAAAGCTAGTAGAAGCCTGTAGAACACAATGGGCTTTCCTATGTTTGAAACTGTCATAAACAGAAACCTACCAAATGGTATAAGATCAGTCTCACTATATCAAGATACAACGAGACACATATACATTTAAACACGTTTACTCTCAGGGCCTGTGATAAGGGGAGTTTGGACTTTGACTTTATTAGATTGGGTAAATAGATAAACAAAGGTTATACGGGTCTAGGGAACTGAACATGGTCTGGACACTGACGTTTATAAGATATTTTATGTCAGAAATTGACATTCAAAATGAGAATGAGACGGAGGAAATACCAAGAACAAACAATTGAGGAAATTCTCCAGGAGCTAAATGAGCAAGAGCAAATACAGCGGCACTTATAACCACAGCAACTGGTGTAGGTACCCTGTCAACCAAAACGAGAAAGCTAATTACAACACCATGTTTGAACAGTGCCAAAATAATTATATTGCAGTCAAGCAAAAGAATTCTTATAGATACTAGGTTCTCCAGTGGTTTCTTGTCTTTTGCCGTTCTCTTTCTGCTCTGTCACCAGTTGCCTTAATAACTCTCGTGGTTGGGTTTATCTATACATCAGTAGCTGATAAACCAAGAGTTGACAGGTACAACAACAACATCTTTAACCCCAGTGCCTCAAAGGCTCCCACCATAAGGCGGGGTAAGGGGGGTCGGATGCACGCAAGTCTTACCCCTATTGAAACATAGAGAGGCTGCGCACGGATGACCCAAAATGAAAATTGCTTCAAGAATCGCACTGGCTGACTGTTACTTCACAAAATAAGAAGCACAGATAGTTTTATGAGCCATTTTGCTTTATTCCATTATATCCCAAAAACCAAAGAATAATTAGTCTTTGGCTCCATTGGAAATGGAAACGAAACCAAGAGTTGACAGGTCTTACTAAAAAAAACAAATAAGAGAGGTGGTGTAGAGTCAGTCATCACTTAACCTCCCATTGCACACACAGGTTTTACTTCTTTCTGAGAAGTAAAACATCAAATAAAGGACACCAAGGAGGTGACATCTTACACACAGAATTCACCATTTTCTTCAAGTGCTAAATGTAACAAATAGGTAATACATATAATTGAAATACTAAAGACACACAACCAATAGTATATCTGCAGAAATTAGTCCAGTTGAGTATACCATTTGGTCATGGATGCCATGAAGAACCCTCGAAACACAGTTTCTTCAAGAACCGGAGCAAGGACACCAGTGATCCCTAATAAGCAGACTGTGCTGAAAACAATAAGGAAGAATGTATTACCACATCGATAAAACAACAAGAATATTGAACATTAATAAAAAAAAAACCATAAGTATTTTGTGAAAGAAGCCTCGTCAAACTAAACCAAAAATCAATAGAACATAGCGAAAACTCCCTAATGCGTGATTACAAATGAATATCAATCTTGCTTCCACAGCCACTCTCAAGGACAGTAAAAGAATGAAAAATGGTGAACGTTGTAGTAGTTTACCTCACAGTCGATGATCCAATCAATGGAAGCAACCGAACCAGAGCATCAGTCTGAAATCAATCACAATCGGATAAGCACTTTTATCGAAATAAAAACAAGTTAGATATGGCCATCAAAGCTCATAACTAAACACTAAAACATAGATTAAGCATGCACAAGGCAACAACTGAAGGATGCAGACCAAATTATATAATTTTAAATTGTCAGGTAGTCGACTAAACATATCAATACATACCAGATTAAGTAAAATAAAAAAGAAAAGAAAAAAATTTAAAACCCTTCTGGCGATGAGAATTACATACACCTTAAGTTTTTCTTACTAATGTCACCACTTTCTTAGGTTCATGCAGCAATTTAGTTGGGAGTCAAGATATCCAAATAATTCAAACCTCTCTCTCTGGGCTCTCGCTTCTAAAGTAGGACAAGGCCACTCCTGTCAAGAGAATGGCTCCAAGTGCCCCAACAAGACCAATCCCAGCCCACAGCAGCCATCCTTTTTGTAGATTGAAAGGTTCTCTCGGATCTGACAACATTCATTCATGTCAATCTCTGATAGATTCATAAATAAAGGGACATCTTGCTGTCATATAAATAAAAACTTGGTCAAGCAAAGTCTTCACTCTTTATCAAAAAAGAAGAAGAAGAACTTCAGTTTAGGCTAAAAACAATAGCTTTTCAACATATGGTCTTTCCTTTTCTTCAGAATTTAAAAACTCTTTCCTTTGATTCACATAGAAAATCTTACGACAAAATAAAAAGGAGTTAAGACTTTAATGGTATATTGGGCAAGAAACAGAAAAATCACCAGCAAGCAAAAGAAAAAAAAAAAGACATCAGGAACTAGTAAATATAGATAAAAGTAGCAAAAGAAGTACCATATCTATACAAGTCATCGGGAAGTGGCTTAAAAGACTTGGTAAGACTGAAAAGGACAGCTAACACAGCTGCTGTGGTTAAGCTGCGCAAGATGAAATGTGTAAAGTGGTTAGCAGGAAAACCAAAACGAAAATATTTAGCGACGATATTAGGATTTAGGGAGCCCACCAGATGCAGTTCAAGATTTTGATTTTATTAGTTTCGAAATATAGGGTTGTGATTAATTAAGGAGGCTAGAATGTTGTCATTTCTGGATTACAAATTATAGTTCATAACAACGGAATTCATAATTTGCTGAGTTATGTTCAAACTTCTTAGTCACCAAAAAATTGTAATCATACGTCTTTTACTTTAACGAGAAGCAAACTGCAAATACCATGTTCCTCTTCTAATCTGTTGCATTCACTCTGCACTTCCAGCCCGAAAATAGATTACTTACTACTTACTAGCTTAATGACGCAACATGGTGGACTAAACTGTTTCTAAAGGACCTATTGAATCTCTCTTGTTATCTCCATTTCTTACAAGAAGAAAAAAGGAAGGCAAACTTCTCAATTACACACAAGACCACCCACCATAGGAAACAAGATTGACCAACATTTGTCATGAAAATCACGCTACCGTACTCTTACCTTTGATCCACAAAGAGAAGTTCTGCCTTCTCATCCAATGTCAGCTTTGTAACATCAAGTCCAAGATATGGCACTGATTGAGTCTCAATCAAACCTGTCAGCACAAAACTGCCTGGAAAAACATTAGCAACGCTTTTTTTTCTCATTCAGCTGCCTGAGTTTTAAATCGTATCAAAATCAAAACAGAAACAAATATGTATGAGTATGTCAGAGTCAAGAATAGCCACGTGAGACTAATATCAACAACCAAAATAGGTTAAACTAACTCCTCCGCTCAAGTCCATTGATACCTTCCTTCTAGTAGCAGACTAGCGGTATTCTTTTTCCTTCCTCCACACTCGAAAGATTAGTGGCAACTTATGGTAACTACAATGACTTAGGTCTATGACCAAGATGATCAACTGCCTTGGTTCAAAGCTCCAACAAATAAAATCTCCCAGACATAATATTATACTTAAAGGTCCAATAATCTGATATTCCCTTCGACACTCACAAGTCACAGTCCACTGTATTCTAACCTCTAAGGGCCTAATCATATAAGTTCACATTCGGAACACGTAGATAAATGGAAGAAAACAACCTTAATCCACAAGCAAGAGACGTAAGAGAAATCGTTTGCCATGGCCATGGGACATCCCAGCGCTTAAGAATTGGCCAATCTAGTCCACCTCCCTGTCCATCACAACATACAGACATTGATTCTCCTTATCAAATTAAAATCCAGCCTCAATTGACGTTCTATCGTAAAACCAATTTCCAATTCTAATTCTCAATCACATTTTCTCTTATAGAACACAACCCGCATTCTTCATACCACAAATCAAATAACCCACATTGTCCAACTTTCTACCACATGTCACCACTCACCACAACAACAACAACAACATCTTTACCCCAGTGCCTTAAAGGCTCCTGCCATAAGGCGGGGTAAGGGTCGGATGCACGCAAGTCTTCCCCCTATTGAAACATAGAGAGGATGCGCACGGACGACCCAAAATGAAAAATGCTTCGAGAATCGCATCGACCGACTGCTACTTCACAAAATGACGCAAAATTGAGACATAAATTGGCCACTAAATATACCCCTAAACATAATTAAAGCAACAAAATCTTATTATATCAAGCTAAATTACATGACAATGCGCCAAACCCACAAATTCACTACCCAAATTCTTCAAGAATTCACTAATCGGAACCACAAAAGATGCAAAATTTTGACATCAAATTATTAGTAGAAACCCTAGCAGAATACACACCCAACAAAAAAAAAAAAAAAACAAAGAATCATTCAATCAAATCAAATTAAGTAATAAAAGACAATAAAGTTACAATTTTATGGTACCTTCTGTTGAGGGTTTCCCCCAGAATCATTTCTGGAATTACAACACCGGAAATTTGATGAGAAACTTCTTCTACAAGAATCCAACTTTGAAGTGGGATTATAAACAGGATTTCTCAAAAGTTGAGAGCTTTGAAGATGAGAATTGGAGGGAATGTGGGATATGAAGAAACCCATGTGTTTATTCATTGAAATTGAAGCAGAATTTAACATGTGATGATTGATAAAGTTGCTGCAACAAAGTGTTGGCGCCATTGTTGTTGAGTTTGTAAAATATCTGAGTGAGATAAAAAAAAAAATATATGCAGGTTTTAGTACTGGGATTCACTGATCACTGAAGAGTGAAGTTGAAGATAAGGGGTGATGATGATTTTCCAATGAAGTGGGCTTTATTACGATGAATTTTATGAAGGCCCATGTGTGTTTGAGGCCTTAGATAGTGTGGAACATTTGCTTTGGATCGAACCATCGAAACTCGATTTTGTACCCGAAAAAAGAGTGATTAAAATTGGTCGAAACCGTCGTGTAGAGGTGTACTCGAGTCCGATACTTATGAATTATGATCGAGTCGAGTAGGGGAGTAGGGGCATGTTGATGGTGTACGTGTATTCCCTCCGATCCTATTTAAACTTCAACATTCCTTTTTACGCACTTTGTATGAAAAATTAATATATAATTCTTAATTATTAATTTAATAAATAAATTTAAAAGTTAATTACACCAACATTTTCCGGAAAATTTTAACATACCCCCGAGGCTACCTCATCTCCTTGTACCTCTGCTTTTTGGGGTGGGGCCCATGATAAGAATAATAAGAAAAATAAAATTAAAAATAAAATAGTTAAATAAAACTAAAATATGAGAGTGAGGGTACAAGGAACTGTCGTACCCTCGGGGGGTACCATATAACGATTGTCATCTTCCTCTTGCCTCCCTAATCACTCCCTCAACAAAAGAATAAATAAACATAGGAGTAATATTTTTGAAATGGGAAGAATAAAGAAGAAACCCCAAAATAGAAGCTATGAAATTTAAAAAGCACTAGAGAAAAACGAATACTCTCTCTGTCCCAGCTCAAACGCCCCATGCGTTTTTTGTAGTGAAATAAGAAAATTTGATATAATAAGTTGAGTTGGGTAATATTAGGAAAAATGAGGAGAGAGAATGTGGGGATTAGTAAAAGTAGTAGAAATAATGTGAGAGAGAATGTGATAGTTTAATAAAAGTAGAAGAGAGAAATATATCCCAAAATAGATGGGGTGCTTGAGATGGGACGTCCCAAAATGGAATATGGGGCGTTTGAGATGAGACGGAGGGAGTAAAACTTATTTGATTGAGCTATTACTCTCCCAACTTGAAAGTTTAGGGTTCAATTCTTGTGTTGTCTCGATTTGAGGGAATGTTTACATATTGTAGTGTTAGGCCTCCTTTTGGGGACTCATAACAATTGATTAAAAGTGTAGTACGTCTTGATGCACATGTTAGTATGTTACTCATATACTCCAGAATTTGGGATCGTGACTTCCCTATGGAGAGTCTCTTAATCTCAGATAATTACTATTAGTGTGTAGACACATCACAAAGACTATAGATTGGCAAATTTGTTCTCATTTGGTTGTAGACTACAAATGTGAGCGTCTCGAAAGGTATAGTTTACTCTTACCATAATTGCCATTAGTGTACTTTAGTAATAAGTATCTTGAAAGCTATTGTTTACGTACTATAATAATTGGTATCAGTATACTTTAATGACTTGACATTTTAAATGAAACATAAAACTCCCCATTTGTTACTAGAGACATCATTTTAGGTAATATATATCCTTACCAAATATTGCACAAAAATATAAGTGCACCTATGGTTAAACTAAAGTACAAAACAACACTCATTTCCTCTATGTAACTTTACTCAATGCACCCTCTTTACCAATTTTGTAGCTTTCTCCCCATTCATACCAATCACTGGCTAGCCATTTCGAAGATCAAATTTTAGATAAGCTATAGACTTGTTCAAGTCTTGACACCAAATAAAGATATTTCTCGTTCTTAAAACTTATTTCAAACCTATAAATTTTATAATTTATTCCCCACGTTCGTTAGAACAACACCATAATATAATAAGACTCATTAATTCGAGATTTCAATTTAAAAGTCGGAATGCTTACATCTGAACACTAACCGTCCTGCCTCATTTTATTGGGACAAAGGTTAGTCTTAGCTAAAGACCAACACCACTTCACTCCACTGGTTCACTTGGTAGTTACCTAGTAGGGAGTCTAGGGACTTGGGGACTGGTACCTTCTCCAGATAGAATGCATCACACATTACAAAATCCTAAATTAAGTAAGTACTCCGTAATTAGCCAAACCAATAAACCATTCAATTAACTAAAAACTTAGGGCATGTTTGGTATCGTTTTCTGTTTTCTGTTTTTTTTAAAACCAAAGTCCCGTTTTGAAAACCAGAAAATGTGGTTTTCAGTTTTCAGTTTTCAGTTGTTAGTTTTCATTTTCAATATGACTATTATAGAACCAAACAATTTAAAGTTAATTTTGTAACGTATTTAACTAAATTTTTTACGCAAAAAAACCAAAAGCTGAAAACTGCAATGATACTGTACGGTCCCTAATAATTTGGTATTACTAAATGAATATCCACCTAAATCTCAACCACCGACTAATTTTTATATCCACTTTATTCTTTATAAAATTCTAATGTCATTGAAAAAAATCATCATCATCATATAGAGAGAATCATGGGTTCCACCTAGGTTGAATAATAAATAATAATAGTAAAAAACCAAACAAATCTAAATGTCTCATGACTCCTGTCTCCCACTGTTGATCTCGATGCCCGCCATCTTTTCTCATCTCTCCTGCATTCTCCACCGTCCGATCAACATTTTCTAATCCGTGTAGGACCCACTGAAAAAACATCAGATCCACCATAAGATTAATTTAATATCATTTTATTCAGCAGATATCTTGTGTTATACTACTCCAAATATTATTAATTACACTCACACTGCCTTGTTTGTTTGTTTTTTTTTTTTTTTTTTTTTCTGCAGCAGCTCACTGCTACTTAATTACAAATCACAGAGAATTTAATCAGAAAAAAAAAAGTTGGGATTTTTACACAGAAAACAAAATAATTAGATTAAAGTTTCAATCTTTTTGAGATTTTTCTTATTTTTATTGTTTAATTTTTCTTTGGGTTGATCTCTGAAAAAAGGGGGAAAAAAGGAGAAGTCGCAGTAAAATTTTGACAGAGTCTGCAAATTGTTAGATCGTGTTCTCCAGTTATTTCATGATTTTGGTAAGTCTTTAATTTTGACTTTTTTTACTGTATTTCTATTTTGGGAATTCAATTATTATCTTTTGTTGGGGTTTTGGGGTTCTAACCTAATCTCGAGGTTTATTATTGAAAAGTAATTGGATTTAGATTTACATTGTGAGTAGTAATCTTGAAGTGGGTTGGTTACTAATTTGAGTTTTAATTTGTATTTAAGTTTTTTTTTTCTTTTTAAATATCTGTGATTGATCTTGATCTGGTGGTTTTTAGCTGTGATTAGCAAATTAGAAGTGGGATTTAGTTACATTTGCTGTAATTAAGATTGTTATGGTAAAAAAGCTTGGAAATTGATGATTATTTCAGTTTTCTTACGGTGGGATTTATAATTGTTGTAAGTAATGGGTAAAAATGGTAAGATTTCTTGGGTGTGGTCGTGTGGAGGTGGTAAAGAAGCTCTCTTTGAGTAGTTTTGGGTGTGGATCCTGCTATTTTTGGGGTTTGGGACGGTTTCGGATGTACGCATACTTTACCCCTAACGAATCGAGACTTGTGGAGAGATGGTTTCGAAATTTACTGCTTTGTGTGGTTGAAGTGCAACATTGTTGTTTTTAAGAGCATTGTTTTGGGTTTCGTTTTGAATATATGTCGAAAAAGTTGCAGTTGCCTGAATGTTGGTTTGTTTGTTTGTTTGTTTGTTTTCTTGATGTTTTGTTCCTTGTGGGTACTTTTTGGGGGTTTTGTGATACAACTCTGTGCAAATGTGACAGGGGCGCAATGGCGAAGCAAAATCCTGGTGAAAGTAGGACGAGGAGTTCTTTATCGATAGTTATTGTGGTTGGTTTGTGTGGATTCTTCTATTTGTTGGGGGCATGGCAAAGAAGTGGGTTCGGGAAGGGAGATAGTATAGCTATGGAGATCACCAATAGCGGGGCTGACTGTGCAGTCCTGTCAAACTTGAGTTTTGAGACTCATCATGGGGGAGAGATTAAGACTGATGTTTCTTCTGTGAATGAAAAAGGGTTTGAACCGTGCAAGGCTAAGTATACGGATTACACTCCTTGCCAAGATCAAAGGCGTGCAATGATGTTTCCTAGAGAAAACATGAACTATAGAGAGAGGCATTGCCCTCCTGAAGAAGAGAAGTTGCACTGCCTCATCCCTGCACCAAAAGGATACGTTACCCCTTTTCCGTGGCCAAAGAGTCGTGACTATGTACCATATGCAAATGCTCCTTACAAAGCCTTGACAGTGGAAAAGGCTATTCAAAACTGGATCCAATATGAAGGAAATGTGTTTAGGTTCCCTGGTGGTGGAACACAATTTCCTCAAGGAGCTGATAAATATATTGATCAGCTTGCTTCTGTGATACCAATGAAGAATGGCACTGTTAGAACAGCTTTGGACACTGGTTGTGGGGTAAGTTGAGAACTTCTCTATCTAATTCTTCTTTCGCTTTGCTTTACTCCCTTAATATTGTATGTTAGGAGCACTGACTTGTATTCAATTCTTTTATAGTAGCACTGACTTATACTGCTATGTTAGGTTGCGAGTTGGGGTGCATACCTTTGGAGCAGAAATGTAATTGCAATGTCATTTGCACCTAGAGACTCTCATGAGGCGCAGGTTCAATTTGCTCTTGAAAGGGGAGTGCCTGCTGTCATTGGTGTTCTTGGAACAATCAAATTGCCATATCCATCCAATGCCTTTGACATGGCACACTGTTCTCGTTGCTTAATCCCTTGGGGAGCAAATGGTGAGATTTGGGACTGAAGTGAATGCTTTCTCTTTACCTAATTTATAAGCTCTTTTTCCTTATATCCAATTGTAATTACATCAACCAAGGTCATGATAGAGTACTCTTGAATTGAAAGAATAGTCTGTTTGAGCGATTTCTATGGAATTTTTGGAGTTCGTCCTATTTCTGTCTGTGCCTGCCATAGCTTATGGAGTATCCTTTGGGTATCGCCATTTTCAGGTGGAGTTGCTATGATGGAAGTAGATCGTGTTTTAAGACCAGGTGGCTACTGGGTACTTTCTGGTCCTCCTATTAACTGGAAGACTAATTTCAAAGCATGGCAGCGTACTAAGGATGATCTGAAGGAAGAGCAAGACAACATCGAAAAGGTTGCTAAACTCCTTTGTTGGGAGAAAAGGCACGAGAAGGGAGAGATTGCTATTTGGCAAAAAAGTAGAGATGCTGAATCATGTCGCAGCAGACAAGAGCGGTCTCAGGCTACCATGTGCAAGACTACTAACCCTGACGATGTCTGGTATGGCTCTCCTCTAAAATTTTGTCCTCTTAATCGCGTCTTGAGCTTCTCTATCTAATTTTATGGTCCTGTTTTGTGATTTTGTCCTTGGAAGTTTGTGTTGGTCTGATTCTTTCATCAGGAAATGTTCGGTTTAAGAATTAAGTAAATGCATCAGTGACTGTGAAGGCAGTAGACACATTTATTTCCATTGCCATGGTAGTCTGGGAAGTCCTAGGCACCGAGCGTGTTGGATAGTGTTTTAGCTTTCAGATGGCTAATAACTGACAATAATCTTTATATACTTGATTTCTGTAATTATTTTCTTTCTCAAAGGCTCCTTTGCAAGAGCTTTCATTTAGATTTGAAATGGGGGTGAGTTACATATCTGACACATCTGATAAACATACTCCCTCCTGCTCTCAATGATCTTCCCATTTGTTTTGCAGTTTTTGACTAACCATATTGAGACTTGTATATAGACCAAATGAAAAACCCGTTTGAGTTAAAATTAAGTGAAATTTGTAGAATGCACTGCAGAATAAAAGATGTGTTAATTTTTACACCAAGTAAACATTTCATTTGATCTATGTGTGGCCTCTTAATATGGCTAGTCAAAAACTGCAAAACAAAGGGGAAGATCATTCAGAACAGGAGGGAGTGTACAAGTTGCAAATAACTCTCAAAAGATTGATCCTTTGAAGCTTCTATGACGATTTATTTTTTTGTGCGCCAATCCATGACGAGTTCAAGTTGTGTTAAATGGATTCTGATGTAGTATGCTTCACAAGCTTTCGTATTACAAATTGATGTATGATTTCACTTGCTGAGTTGATTTTTCTAAATCTTGTACCTCGTCAGAATAACTTTGTCAATGCCAATTATATCGGGAACCTTAGCTTTCTTAGTTGTACATTGGAGGCTAGTGCTGCTTTTATAGCTAGTGATGTCATCTCTTGCTTTATTTCTTATAGGTACAAGAAATTGGAGTCATGTATTACCCCATACCCAAGTGATGGTGCTGGTGAGCAGCTGAAGCCATTCCCTGAAAGGCTGTATGCAGTTCCTCCTAGGGTAGCTAGTGGATCTGTTCCCGGAGTCACTGTTGATTCATACTCCAAGGATAGTTCTTTGTGGAAGAAACACGTGAAGGCTTACAAAAGAATCAATAGCCTACTTGATACTGGCAGATACCGTAATATTATGGATATGAATGCCGGGTTGGGAGGATTCGCTGCTGCAATTCAATCATCAAAATTATGGGTCATGAATGTCGTGCCTACTATAGCAGAGAAGAATACCTTGGGTGTTGTATATGAGCGAGGATTGACTGGCATCTACCATGACTGGTAAGAGATATTTACCTCATACTAGTATTGTATTATGGCAGAATTCTGGTTTTCGTAAAAACTCGACTGCTTACAGAGGAGATGCTACTGCAGCCTTGATATTTGCGTTTGACCTCATCCCTTTTATTGCAGGTGTGAGGCTTTCTCTACATACCCAAGAACATACGACCTAATACATGCCAATGGACTTTTCAGCTTATACAAGAACAAGTAAGTGGTCTTACCGCAAGTATATGGACATTTTGAAGCCAGAGAATTCGCATCCTTCTGAGTTCTGAATACTTTTTATACGTGATCATAGTTTTAATGGCTTTCTTCTGTGGATCTACGAGACTTTTCATACTTTTTTTTTTGTGGACATTATACTTGTATGTTTTATTCGATAGGCTTGACTTCTATCTTTGTTATTCACAAGTTATATCTGGTGACTGCAGATGTAACTTTGAAGACATTCTTTTGGAGATGGACCGTATCTTGCGTCCAGAAGGTGCAGTCATAATTCGGGATGAGGTAGATGTGCTCGTAAAAGTGAAAAAGATAGTAGCTGGGATGAGGTGGGACACAAGAATGGTGGATCATGAGGATGGTCCTCTGGTTCCTGAGAAGGTTCTTGTTGCCGTGAAGCAATACTGGACCCTTGGAGGTAACAGTACATCCACACAATGATTGCTGAAGAAAATGAAAATATTCCCGAGCCCCATCATTTCCTTCGACATCTCAGTAACAGCATCACACGTCGTGCATTGACACTCTAGTCGTGGATCCAATCACCACCTACTGTGCTGCTTGCTGAATGTGTGGCTGTAACGCTGGGATTTTAGCCAGTAATTTCTTGTGACCACTGTGCTAGATAGCTCAGTACGTGTTTTCAACCCGAGCCTGCCTTAATCTCTTAGCTTAAGCCATAGTCCATATAGTATAGTACCCCTCAGAATTTGCTGATTCTAAACACTTATGTTGCAGTTTTGTGAGTCTTCGTATCTACTCCATTTATTCATCTCTGGCGCTCTGCATATTCCTCCCCCCACCCCCAAAGGGAATCAAAAACTTGTAGAGAAAGGGATAGCTCTCTGAATTCCACGAAATTTGTATATTTTTTCACCCCTGTTCCACAGAAAAAGGTGTAAAAGATATATCCTGGTGGGAGAGGGTTTGAGAATAGTCGTTCCATGAAAGAAAACTTCCGACCTAGATATCCTTATAACAGGTGGTGTTTTACGGGATATTACATTCTCGAGACTGATTTTGTTTTACTTTTCTTTGCGTGCTTGTTTACGCTAAGAACAGTCATCCGTACAACGACTAGGAACAGCCCCTTGTGTCAAATTTCTGAAAGGAGAACCACAGCAATTATGGGACATGAAGAAGCCAGCAAAGCTTCGGATATACTCTTCAATCTTCATGCACAATCATACAAATCTGTCTCGTAAGTTTGGCAATCCGACACATTGCATTTATTGTTCTTTCTCTCCTTTCTCTCTCTCTTCACAAGGCTTCCATACACACACAGTATGGAGAGAGAGGCTAGGAGGCCCTCCTTATCATCAATTCTCACTTGCGAACTCAAACTGGTGCTCGTTATAGTACTAGAGTCTTCGTTTTGGTACAGTTATGACGACAAGACCTTGGTCCCGAAATTTATAACACGGGAATCCAACCATGCCTCTGAATAGACTCTAAGTTCCAAGTTGGGTGAGTACGGAGTAGGATGGGCGACCTTAGAGTGAAATTGAAACGACCATCACAAAGAAGTTGTATTGATTTAGCATGTCATATCCAAATAACCATTAAAACAACGAGACTTTAGTAGAGATAGCCATCACTCCATCAGTTTCCGTAGGTACTTAACATCTTTATTTAAATTTATTTTACGAATACATATTTAAGTCACACGTAAACAACTTAAAAGAAGGAAGAGATTATATAGGCAGGAAGAGAAAGCAACAATGCGAGCAAATCCTTTCTGTCCGTCAGAAGTTGCGCATCAGAAACCTGAGACGGTAAATACAAAATCTTATTGTGTTCCTGTCTCTGTGTGTCCTGAACCTGGTGTCATTTCCTGCAGGTGAAACATCCCCATGTTGTATAGACATGCAGAAAATGGTCAAATAACACATAAAACAAGTACTAAAACAGGTGCTGTCGAAATTCCTTTGTGACTGATTCAAATTATTGAGATCTCATGAAACAAATCATTTTTTCTGTACAGTACATTTTCATAGCATAAAAGAGGCCCTCTCCTAGGCTGTTACTCATTGCTCCCAAGTACACATGCCCCACATCTTTGTCTTTGGGTATCAACATTTTTTTTGGTTTACGATTGGACCTGTATTATCCACTTATATTGATCCGAAGCCATAATTTTGATTTGGTGAATAAATAAGTAGTCACGGTTTATCATTGAGCCATGTTCGGGCTCTGAATTGATTCAATCTAAACTCGTATTTTACCTTACCTGATCCATTCGACTAGTCCACAAATAAAATCTCAACAATGGGAGTAAAAAGGTAGTACCAAACAACCTAAAAAGAATAACCATCGGAAAAGTGGTATGGTTCATTTAGTTTGTTTTAGCTCAAATGTTGCACAAATCCAAGGGTTAATAGTTGTGCACATTATCAAATGATAACATCGCAAGAATTATCGAGTCAGAGGTTTCATTTTCAACTTTGGATGTATAATATTATTATTTGGACTTCAAAAAGTTATAAAATGATAGCATCTATGTATTATAAAATGATACGGAGTAGTATTTAAAAGGTTATAAAATGATAGTATCTCTGTATTGTCAACACTACTTCAATTACAGAGGACGAGACTCGCCCACGTATTTTTAAGACCTCTCTTAATTATAGTCCTATTCGATCTTTCGAAATCAACTAATAATTAAACCCACATATTTCGGAGGAGTACATCAAAGCATACCAATTGCCAAAGAAGAAAGCCGCCGTAATATGGAGGAAGACATGGGTGTTTGTTTGGTAGCCAAGTTAAGTCATAATATTGTCCAAACAAGTCACATTTAAGAATTAAGCAGAGACCACAACTAGTACAAGACGCATAACTGCTTCCTGTCCTATAAATTCGTTACGTGTCTTAGTTGATATTAATTGTTGAGTAAACCCATCAGAAGGCTATAGGTAAAGTTTTTATTCCGGTTGTCGAAGCTATAGCTCTTAGGGAAGGCATTAAAATGATTAAAATTTTAAAGATTAAAAATGTTATTGTGGAAGGTGACAATTTAATGGTTATAAATGCAATGAAAGATCCAAATTCCATTCCTTGGCAAATTGAAATGATTTTAGCAGATTCTAAGCGCGATTTAATTGACTGTGATAGGGTCATTTTTGCTCATTGTTCTCGCGTTCTCAATGGGGTTGCAGATTTCTTGCCTAACTTAGGTTACCGTCAATCTGTATTTACCTCTTCTGCTGATGGTTTTCCCCATCATGCTTTTCTTGTCCTTCTTCGTAAGGACAATCTAGGGTGGAGTTCTCGTTTTCAACGAGAACCCCCCTAGTTACTCTCTTTCCTTCTCAAAAAAAATAAAAAATAAAAAATATAAAAAAACCATCAGAAAACCAAACAAAAATTTCAAAATCAAAGACTTCAATTTCAATTAATTTGATCTGATTAAAATTACAAACTAATTAATTCTCCGTTCAATCATAGGTAGATCAGAGGTTCCAAATTCGAAGTTTGAGAATAACAAGTGAATATGTAAAATTCATTATAAATTAAAAGTCATCGAAATAACTATCTTGCGAATGAGCATCACTACTTGGCTAGGATTCGGTGTAAGTTCCATGGTGTAAAACAAAATAATAATCTCCCATTCAGTTTTACACCACATAATCTAACCATTTGATGTCACTTGTATCATTAAATCGTAAAATTCACACAACTTGATTGTTATTGGCTAACTTCACTATTGGAATTTTTGTGAACGTTCTATACGTGTGATGGTCCAAATCAGCCCCCTAGGCTAACATCATTTCATCCAATTTTTGGTTGTCACACCACACATTTATCCTTCATCATTTATGTGAGAAAGATACAGATGCCTTATATATGGTTTCTTCATTATCATTTATGTGAGAAAAATACACGAGGCCAGTTGTTTTTTGGATTTTGTATAGTATATGATTTTACATCCAATATTAATGACTACGTTTACATTTACCATAGATTTTGTGTCCCATGCCAATCTTCTACAACAATGTGAGCTTGCAATTGACACTAGACATTAAGACGTCGGAGAAAAACAAGTAAGACGATTTTACGATAAGATGATGATCTCTGACTCTCAGAGAACCATTCCATGTTATAGGTAGAGTTTTAAGACATCAAATCTCACTCCAAGTATATAAAACGCTCATTCGATCATATATATATAACTTCTAAACTCGTGCAAAAACAGGCATACCAGTATCGCTAAATCATCTTATACAAGTTTTTGTGCTAATTTGTTTCGTGTTAAATCTCAATCATCTATACCTTTTTAAGGGCTACATGGCCTTAATGTTTAGTCTCTTTCAGACACTTTGTAGGCATCTGCCTTTAGCATACTCATGTGTTTTATTTATATAATCATACAAATTCTTCTTTTTGTATAGTCATTTTCTACTAACCATAAATCTTCTATCTTCATCACCCAAAAGAAGACTCATCTAAAACACGACTTTTGTACATGGCTTCATCAAGATCATCTTCAAACACAAGCCTACCACCTTCTTGGCTCTCCGAAAGCAACAGCACCAGCCTCCGCGACGCCTCCTTCTCGTCGTACCTAAACAGCGCCGAGGAGACGTACATCCGAAGCCTTGTCAACACACCCCAAGACCTCAACTATCATCATCCTAGGCCGAAAATGGTAGATGATGGAGAAATTGACGTCTTTAGAGCTGATAAGTACTTCAACGGTGTAATAGACCAAGAAAGTAACACTATTACTACAAAACATCAGCGACAAGCTAGCAGAAGTCACACTGATAAGGTCATTGCAAGCCTCTCGAGGCTGAAGTTACAGCCTCGAACTCCGAGTATTCACTCGGAGTCGAGCTGGAACAGCCAAAGTGCGCTGTTAAGACGTGTGCACAGGAATCCCTCTAAAAGTAACAGCAGCAGTAACAGCAGCAGCAGGGAAAAGAAATCTTCATCTAATTTCTTATCGTGTTATTGTTGTGATAAGAAATCTGTTGATATTGAAAACCAAGATCATGATGATTTCAGCAGCAATAATAATCATGGTACGTATGATGATAGAGGAATTACAAGAACAATCAAGACGAGTTTCGACACTGCAGAGATCACTCGATTGAACAAACTAAGGCTAGACAGTGCTAATCTGTTCGCGTACCCAGTGTCCTCAGAACCTCTTACGACAGTTGTGAACAAGACTCAGGATCAGGCTCAGGCGCAGACTCGGACTCAGTCAGAACTAAGCAGCATGCAGTCGTGGGACGCAATACCGAGATCAGTGGAAGACATCAACACATCCGGACCTCCAAGTGAGGCTAATTATTACAAGGACACTGACAGTGAAGCGAGCTCAGACTTGTTTGAGATCGAATGCCTGTCATACACACCGGCTAACCCAGTGGTGGCTAAAGGATCGAGACGTGTATCTGACGATTGTGCAACCCCAACAACAGCGTACGCACCTAGTGAGGCAAGTATAGATTGGAGTGTTGTTACAGCTAGTGCAGCTGATTTTTCGGCTGTTTCAGATTCGGAGGATCAGCGGTCTGTACTGACTTCTGTAACACGCAGCAGAATGGGTCCAAAACCAATCTCATCATCTGTGAAGATGGCCACAAACAAGGGTGCGCAGAAGACGCGGTCTGCAGGCGGCATTCTTGCAGGGTGTAAGAGTCAGAAAGCTGTCAGAGTAGCTGAAGACGATGTTTACAGAAGTCCAGTCAAGAGGAAATCTCGGAGTCAGAGGGTACACAGGTTCTCAGATTCTTACAATCCTGTTACCAGGTTTCAGACTGAGGCTAAGTTGTCTGCAGGAAATGGTCCTAGACAATCAAAGAACATTTCCAGAAATAGTTGTGATCTTCTGTACATTTGATACTCTTTTTACGAGTAAGTTTGTCATGTAGTAGCATGAGATTATTAAGCAGCATACTAGTAAATTGTATGTAATTTTCAAGTCTTAAATAATCTGTTGATTTTTCGATATCAATTTCAGATTAGACCAATGTAAATGATCATCTCAACAAAAAATCGTCTAAGTTAAAAAATGTTTGAGACTTAACTAACGACTTGGTCGCTATTAGTCCTCGCTAATACATTCCCCCATGTAACGTCTATTAGTTTTTTAACCGTGGACTTAACGCGTGTTTGGGGAAATTAAGTAAGAACTCTTAAGAACCAAAATTTTAAACTAACGGGTTCACATTAGTAGTAAGGATTGTCGCGGTAACCATTATTAGTTATTACCACTACCGAAGACTGAGTTACATGCATGTCGAGTCTAATTAACAAAGTCGATAAAAGACCATACCTGCCTACTCGTGACAGCTTGTTTGAAAACAAGGACGGTACTATACCTCTTTAAGACTATATAAGGCTAGCAAAATGCCCATAACTACATATTTCGTAACATATAAGTGTTGAAACAGAAATTTGTCCAGTTGATGGACAATTCAAGCTGATATAATGCTGCATGTGCATGCCATGTAATTCTGGAGCTGCTACATATATTCTTGACGTATTTCTAGATTGGTTCGTCCGTCTGTCATTACAAACGCGTGGTTGTCGTTTGAGTAAAGTGGCTATTAATCTGCCGTATGTAGTTGATGTCACCAGATGTCAAGATATTATCATTTCCTGATCTTCAACTTGTTTTTGCTTAGATGAGAACTTATTCTTAAAAATAGCAGGAATACAGATCTTACAAATCGAAAGTCTCTTTGATATGCGACTAGACGGTGTTAAATTGCACAATTGATAAAAGTGTTAGATGCTAGATCGCCAAAAAGCAATAAAGGTACCTTTGACAAGTAATTGACGTTCTGATCGTATGAGGCGGCCTATTGTCTAACTTTGGAGTAGAGCGTTCATCCACTGCCTTGAATAGCAGGGTAGGACCCTACTCAGTATGCCGATGGGTCAAATGGGCTTGGTCCATGCCAAGAAAAGTTTCGGGTTAAGAATGAAATAGATGGTCACAGGCTAACAACAATACTGGCCCCCTGTCAGCCCAGCCGGCCTAGACCTATGCGGCTTGACCGTCATTGGTGGAAATGTTGGGTTGTGCTCGGTTTGTGGTCCAAGCGCGGCCAGGCCATTGGCCACTAGGGCTGTTCATTTCGGTTAACCGAACCGAACCGAAAATTCGGTTCGGATAAAATTCGAACCGAAACCGAACCGAATTTTTCAGTTAACCGAATTTTCGGTTTGCCCTTATCTTGAACCGAAACCGAACCAAAAACCGAATATAAGTCGATTATTTTGGTTAACCGAACCGCCACATACAATTTTTTATTTTTTTTTCAAAAAATAAAAAATTGGTACGATTTCGGTTAACTGAAACTCCAAAACACCGAACCGAAACCGAACCGAATAAACGAATTTTTTTTCGGTTCGGTTAACCGAATCGAAAAAATTTGCGGTGCGGTTAACCGAACCGAAAAAATGTGCAGTTTTTGGTTAACCGCGGTTCGGTTTTTTCAGAACACCCCTATTGGCCACCTCTTGCGACAATTACAAGTGTTGCTTACATCTACAAATCTGCAATGATCTTGTGTTTTATATTTTGACGAAGATCTACACATACAAATTAAATGACATAAGATGAGATTTCACGTTATTTTCAAACAATATATATTCGAGGAATGTAACACCGAAAATTTCACAGTAAAAATATACGTTTAACTGCATAATTCTGATACAAATTAAGCAACAGTGCTACACCCAGTAAAGAACACTAAACTGAAACTGGTTATCTTAGGTTCTCCGCTCCACCGAACAAAATGTTGCTGGATGCCTATGATGAACTCAAAAGTTCTTCCCAAATTTACATCTCAACACTTGTAAACCAGATGTTGATATCAGCACTCGGGTCTCTACATAAGAGCTGTCGCAATAGCCACACAAAACTTGGACATAACATCGATATATATAAACACTGCAAAAGTTCTGGGACTAGCGATAGTGGTACATGGTTCACATACAGAGGCGCTGGCTATCTAATTCAAGTTCAGGGCATTAGTCATCCTTCCACTCTTTTGTTGGTCTGGCCTCGAACCCACCACCTTCTCTGTGCTCTAGTGAATAAGGCATGTAAGTCCCAAGAATTTTATCCCACATAACAAAGAATGGCTGCGAGAAGTTGTATTTGCTGCCATAAAGCTGATGGTGCACATCATGATATGCAGTATTATTCGTGAAGAAGGCATGGAAGAGGTTCCCCGGTAGCCACAGGCCGCAATGATCGTCTACTGTTTTGATTGTTGCAAAGGAAAAGAAGAAAATGGAAGTCCGTGGGGACATACCAGAAATAAGAAAGGACAACGCTCCCCCAACTGTATCGAGGATGAGACCCTCCAAGGGATGGTTGTAAAGGGCCCCAAATGCATAAGGCACTACAAGCCGGTGATGCTGGGAATGGACATGCCGGTACAAGAATTTGTTATGATGCATGTACCTATGCATAAAATATTGCCAGGTATCCAAGACCACCATGGCAATAAGAAATTGACGGGCAAGGACCAACATAGATGTTTTCTGCTCGCTTAAGGTCTCAACAGAATTCCCTGTCACCTACATACAAACATTTTTTTCAGCAAGAAAGCACTGGCCAACCAAATATAGCACCTAACATGCTAGAGTGCGACACTATTGACGAAAGTGATGGGGTGAGAGGAGCAACATTTGCCAGATCAAAAAACTGTAAACATTGCACTCTATTCAGCTTTAAGAACCAAGGCAAAGCTGTGGATTGATCAAAATACATTTCATAACCCGGGGGGGGGGGGGGGGGAGGGGGGAGATTAGCATGCATAATTTACTCTTACAAAGAACTAGCTCATCGTTTTCATTTCCTATGGCCAAAGAGCTATTATTCTTTGGCTTTGGGATATAATGGAATAAAGCAAAATGGCTCAAAAAACTGTCTATGCTTCTTATATTGTGAAGTAGCAGTCAATCAGTACGATCCTCGAATCAATTTCATTTTGGGTTATGCGTGCGCAGTCTCTCTATGTTTCAATAGGGGTAAGTCTCGCGTACATGCGACCCCCCCCCCCCCCTTTTTCCTTTACCTCGCCTTATGGCAGGAGCTTTTAAGGCGCTGGGGTAATGATGATGTAAAGAACTAGCTCATTATGGAAGCAACACAATCATTACTATACAATAGAAACTCAGCTAAGAACAAGCTCCACAATAGAAAAACCTCTTATAAAACCAAGTTCAATCACCCCAACAAGTTGACAAAGAATGCTAAAGCAACAAAGGAAGATGATCACTTGTCCAAAAATATACTAATTTTGAACACTGAATGAAATGCACATGCACAAGTATCAGCAAAACAATAAGCAATTGTAAGACACACTAATAACATGACCGACACAAGTTGCAACACCGATACATTAGCTTCACAAAACCCCAAAACAAAAAAAAACAAAAAAAAAAAAAAAAAAAAAAAGGAAAAGAAACTTCACAAGGTCGTTACTAGCTACCGGCTATCAGAAGCAGCTGTTGAAAAAAAAGTTACAGCGGCGGGCAATGTCTCTCAATCAAGCCAAGGAGTTTACCATCTTCAGCCCTTCCATTTGCTTATGTTGTAATTCTATTTGCAACATTAATTGTCAACTCGCTTTCTACAATAAATCAATTCGATACTTACCATCTATTTTGATCACAGGTAAAGAAAAGAAAAAAAAAAAAAAAACCTCTTCAGATTGAGTTCTTTAATCTAAAATGATGTGTTTACTCAGAATAGGGTACGCAAATTTACATCTTCTCACTGAAGAGGAAGAGAAACAGCAGGAGAAGAATAGTCAATGCAGGTAAATGAAAAAAATACAAAAGCAGAGGCTGTATTGATCTATCCTAAGCCCACCAAACTTGCTGTGAATAATCACTAACCATTTTCATAGTTAAAATTAAAATTTCAAAGTTCAAGTCTCTAATTCTTGGTCCCAAGCTTATAAAGAAGGGAAGCATAGCAAAAGTGTGAAAGCTCTCTCCCAACATTTGCAAGACTAGGCAAAAACAGCTCGGTGAGTCGGGTAAAGTTAAACAGTGGGTCTTAGTTTAAAAAAGCGCGCCTGAGACGCGCCTAGGCGCAGCTGCAATCGCCTCAGAAGCGCACCGAGGCGCACTGAGGCGCACTGAAGCGCACGCGAGGCGCACAAGTGTGCAATTTTCAATTTCTTTCTCTTGTAACCTTATTTATACACTTCCCTTTGCCCCTTAATCCCTTGTTTATACTTATTCACCCATTGTCCCTCTTTAATACCAAAAAAAAGGTTTTTTTTTTTCAAAATATGGTTTCGTAAAATATAATTTTATTCGCTAAATGAGTGCGCCTCGTGTGCGTGAGGCGTGCGCCTTCGCCTTGCGCCTCGCGCCTCATCGCAACGGCCCCCCAGCGCCTCGGTGCGCCTCGCGCCTCCTTAAACTAAGCAGTGGGTCAAATCAAACTCCAGTATCTTGTTAGGGCTTCAGCTTAAAAAGCATGTTCATAAATCATGACATGTTGCTCAACACCAAATGTGGGTGGGGAGTCTGGGGTCTTTAAGTAGGGACTCCGCCATCAGGCAGATATTTCATATATTTACAAGTGAGCCTTTCATCTCACTAAACAAGCATGAATACATGATATAAATCCTTATTTGGGATTCAGGAAAATATTTTTAAGGTATGGGGACTCGGATGTATGCAGTACCCCTTGGTTAAAAACCACTAAGCGGCTTGAAATCCTGATAGGGAAGACAAAACCATACTTCACTCAGATTGTGAAGTGGTTGTGGATGGCATAACCAAGAAACAACATCCCTTGGATAGAATTGGCAATATTAGTTTGAGGGAACTTGCAAGCACACTTCATGTGAATGTGGTTCACAAGAGACGTCATAGAAAACAAACACATTGCGAAACAAGCTAGAGGAAAACTTCTACAAGAGCTTAGGAAGAATTTGGAACTGATTGAGTTTGGTTTTCATGGAGACGCTGGTGTTGCAGCGCACTTTGATGGAGAAATAATTCTCCTTCCTCTATTAGAAGATGTAATAGACTCTACTTAGGTCTTCTGCTTTCGTCTATGTACCAAAAAAAGATAACATAAATCCTATGAAATACGATGTGACTTATAACTTCCATATGCATGAAGCCCAAATTAATATTCTCTTACTTGCACTTCTTATATACAGGAATACAATACACAACAACAACACAAAAAAAAAAAAAAAAAAAAAAAAAAAAAAAAAAAAAAAACCTTCGATCAACATGATATTCCCCTCAGTATTCAGTCACACAATCATACTTAACAAGAACACCACAACACCCAACCTTCTGTAGTTCAACAAGCTTCTCTAATTCAATGATCCTATTTTCCATGCTCACCTTTCAACCAAATATGATAGCTAACAAAATTCCAAGAGAATGTAAGGTTCAGATATTCTGGTGCCGTCCAAACACGTCTAGTTTTCCAGAATGTGAGGCTCAGATATTCGAATCTTTGACAATCTCACATAGAAAAAAAAAAAAAAAAAAAGACAGTTGCTTGTGCTAGTACAGACAATGTCCAGTGGACTACTTACTACGCTAGCACCACTTATCTTATCCTCAAATAGCAACTGCTCCTAGTGACTTTCCCATATTCGCCTTCACCCAGCCACTTAGCCAGCCAATACATATTAGTTAATCTCACTCAATCGATTGCAGCAAGGAGACAACCCCGAGTCTCATAATCTTCATCAAATCTCGACTTGAAATTATAAGTTATATATCCTAATATTCTTTTGCAAGACAGATGAAATACATTATGTACTTCGGCTTTTACCAAAGACAATCCATTTTCAGAAAAGCTTTACTTGACAAGTATAACAACACCATCTAGTCATAAAATTCTTTTTCCATACAGAGTTTACACATTAAAACACTCGTTAAGTCACAACTCACAACCCAATCTTCTACAACACGAATCATAACTACAACCCAACTACAGTTGAAGGTCTTAAAGCAAATTCCACAATTCACACAGACATTAAAAATGACTGAAAACCCCCTTAAAAGTTGCAACAAACTTTTAACAAACCATTCTACAAGCTCAAAAGGTCCAAACAAGCACAAAGATGGTAACTTTCTCATCCAACTACACTATATATTCCATATAACACATAATCAACACTCATAAGGTAAAATCTCTACACCTTTACATCAGTAAAATCAATATTTTTTACCACACAACTCTAAAATTTTACCACACACCTCAAAATTAAACCAAAACAAGCAACACCCAGATCAAATTAAAGCTAAATGTTCACAAATACAAAAAAAAAACAAAAAAGAAAAAAAAAAGAGAGAAATTAGGGAGACATACCGCAAAAAGAATAAGAGCAACAATAGCTTGAACAAATTGTTGAAGAAGAACACCCTTAACAACAGCAGATTTAGGTACCAAATTCTTCTCATCTTCATCTTTTCTAGAATGTAATCGATAATTATCAAAAGAACCCAACAAAATATAAATCCCAGAATATGCCCAATACACAACTATTGGTGCAAATGTCCCCAATATTTCATCTGACACCATCTTCTTCTTCCCCAAATTATATAAAAAAAACTATAGCTTAAAATTTGATTACTAATAATCAAATAATACTAATAATTGCCCTCCCCAAAATTAAAATGTGCATCACCCAAATTAAAATTCCAACTAGCTAATAAAATCCCAAATCAAAAAATCAATTATTTTTCTTAAAATTGTATGATCTAGACCCAGAAAATTGAAGCTGGATCAGATGATTTGGAAGAAGAATAAAGGGTTAAGAAGGGCAAGAAAGGGGACAATTATTAAGGGGGAGAGAGAGAGAGAGAGAGAGAGAGAGAGAAAAGTCAAGAGAGAAAGTGAAGTAATAAGATATGAAATTAAATCATATCATATGATATAATAAGATGATTGCATTAATGTAATAATATTAGCTGGGGGGGTTGGTCCAATTTTTTCTAGGGTTTATAATACGAGTAGTAGTAATTGAAATTGAAATAATAATGGTGAATGAATGAAATCAAAGGGGAGAAAAGTCATGGGGTTGTGTTTTGGGAGGAGAGAGAAACGTGAGACTGACTCTTCTGAAAGAGAGGAGATATTTGTGTTCTGGAAACTGTGGATGGAACAATATGAACCACATCAGTGTTTTTGCGAAACATTTCGAACAACCCAACCGTATGTTTTGGATTTCTTGTTGTTTTGGGCTTGATTTATTTGACTCGCCTTTTTTTTTTTTTTTTATTGATATTCTTCTGGATGATTTTGACTTGGATTGATGTTTTGCCTTGATGAAAAATCTTTGATTGTGAGAAGGGGTGGCAAATGGGTCGTCAGGTTGGTTTCGGGTCCGGTTATGGCCTGGTCGGTTCGTATTAGGTCGGGTCATACCGGGTCAGATGATCCTTTGGGTCTGTTTCGGGTTGGGTCGAGTCGGTTTTGGGTCGGATCGGGTCGGTTTCGAGTCGGGTCACAATCAGTTTTAGTTACCGATGGTCATTTATGGACGTTAGTTCAATTTTTGGCTTTACCAGCCGGGTTATTGTTGGGTAACAGGAGGTCGGTTTGGTTACGGGTCGGGTCATCATTGGGTTGTGTTGGTTCGGGTCGGGTCCTATCGGGTTTGGTTGCTCACAATTTCAGGTCTCGGGTCAACGAATCGAGTCGGGTCGGATTTGCCAGCCCTAATTGTGAGATTGTGTTGTTGTACACATAATCTTATATGAGGCGACCTTATAAATGTGGATGCGATGTAAAATTGTTTAGTGGAGACTTAGCTCGTGGTTTGTGACTTTGTTTGATGTTTACAACTTTTACGAGTCCTTGCTAAAAGATTATAATTGGATTGGGTAATGAACGTTTGTTACATTTTCTTTTTTTAGGCCTTTGTGTTACCTTGTTGATCCAATTATAAACGTAAATACACTAAATAGATGTACATGGATGTAAGGTGCCTTATGTATGAGCGTTGCACATGGTTGAGTTAGTACTTAGTAGTTAGTGGGAGACTCAACCTTCTGAACTACGGAGTATTAGAGGTTTTGAGTTCAAGTTTCAGCCCTAGTACAGCTTTGTCACCCTTTGTGATCTTATCCAACCCAAACCCATATTAAAGCTAACGGTGAAACCCAAGATAAACATTGAACTAAATAATCCGTCGAGCAAAGGGTGGGGTAAAAAAAATAGAGAAATTACTGTACATGTAATAATCTGAGATCAGTTAGATTTTTTTTTTTTTCCTTTTTGGTGGTGAGATCAGTTAGATAAAAAAATAATAATAACAATCACATTAGAACATTCCCAGATCTACATGCTGGCAGCAATAATATAGCACTAGTAAGTAGTAATCAAGCTTTTTCAGGTAAACTGTGAGCTGTTGTACTTGTTGATTTGGCAGTTGGCAATTTGGCATATGCATAATCCTGTAACTTTCTCTACTGAAATTAAGTACTCCTAAATCCTAACAGAAGAATGGAAGCTACTCCTAATAATTAGCACACTGATTACTACAAAAAAAAAAAAAAAAAAAAAATTGTTAGTAACATTAAGAATCTAGCACATGCAAATGATGAATTTGTGCTCAGAAGAAAAACCTTATCTAGAACCCGAAAAAAAAATAGAGGCACCAGAGAAGCTCATGTATATATTCACTGGCAAATGATCTTACAATCTCATGTCAGTGAATGTAAGACAAATATTTTTTGTGCTTTGCCACAGGAAAACTTTTGATAGAGCAAGAAGGCGGTATGGCACATGAGTACCACCCTAAGGTGCACAATCGCTTTCCTTTTACAAATCATACAACGTTTGTTGGTGATCATGAGTCATGAAAAAGACTCCTCTTTGTGCTTCTGAACATCTGACATGAGCAAGTTTGGTTGAAAAGTTTTGTACATTGGACGAGAACAGACCTAGTCTTAAGTGAGCTCCAAATCCTGGGGATCTCGGGTGACTGTAGGAAAGCTCAACTTGGCTTGCTTAGTACGCTTTGTAGAAACTGAAAGAGAATATACACTTCAACATTTAGAAGCAGAAATGGCATTCACAAGGAACCAAATTGTCTATTAGAGCCACCAACATTATGATTGCATCAGAATGTTTCATCAGGAATCATACCAGTCTTATCCTTGTCCTTTCCAATTGATGATATGACATTCGATTTCCAGCCCTCGTAAGCATGTTTCTCCGTTTGCTTACGTTTCTTGTAGCTGGAAGACTGCACACAGAGGCATTGACACTATCAGCACCTTCCCATCATAAATTTCCTCTATTCTTTCAGGCTAAGCATAAAGATTTTACTTCTAGTAATGATAGATTAGTAGATCACAAATGCTTGAGCTGCGCATCTTTAGATGGTTAGAATTACATTATTATTACTTATTCAGGATTCAGTATTCGGTATGCACCAGGTTCCTAGGCAATGTTCTATTGTTCACAGATTCAGATCACAACATTGCTAAATTTCATCAGATTGATCTTTTTTTTTTTTCCAACTAATTCAAGAATGCTAAGCATCATCAGACCGACTTATACACTTGACATATGGTGTAGATAGATTCGACTGCATCTTTGCTTTGGAGTTCAACCTCGATGTAAGAATGAAAGATAACTGACTCCACAAAATCCAGTTATCGTACAATTAAGATGAAAGTCGGGATCAATCGGCATCTTCAGCTCAAGTCATAAGCAGCAAATCGTAGTAGACAAGATGATCAAGGTGATATGTCTACAGGTGATGAGATTATGCTACAACATGTCCTTGAATTTAAAGAACCCAGGACAATGTTATACGGAGTCTGAACTATGAAGTTAACAACATGAGTTATACACACATCACTGGCATTGCTGACTTGACTAGGCAGTATCTATAGCTAGCAAGAAGGACCAAGACAAGCTAAGGTTTTATGTGGCACAATCAAAGTTTGTCTCCACACATACCTCTTTTTCCTCCTCAGAGATGTAACCACCGTCCTCGTAACTTCTTTTCTCAGGAAAAACATCCAAAAGTTCTGCACATGAGATAAAGTGATAAACCCATCAGAAGATATTTTCATTTCATTCTATATGTCCTCAGTCTAGATGTAAGAGAATAAGCATTACCTCTGTTCCCTTTCACTTCTTTGGGATCTTTCTTTTCATTCGACACTCCAAAAACATCATGACAAAGGTCCTTCATCGAATTGGAAACCTACAGATGAATCTCCACTATAAACATCCCTAACAGGTGAATATAAACTAGAAGAAGTGAAGCATTCCATTGACAGAAACTGCTTACACTGGTAAATTCTGCTTCTGAAGCCCCACAAAGTTCAATCAACTTAACTTTGTCAGCCTTAAGCTGTAGAAGCAAACCACAAAACAATCACCAAAAAGGAACCATGACTTACATAGTAACATTTACACATATCTCAAAATTTGAGCACACACCTTGTGCTTTTTAGCACATAAATAAAATGCTACACCAAGAAACACAGGTCGACTGAAATCAGTGCTACCACGTCTGCTAGCCGGGAGAGAAGCAAAGAACCTATCTTTATAACTGCAAATCAGCAAATTATCCGATTAGACTTCCAAATGATGCATTATAAGACTATTCCAACCCCATGCTAGTCACTGAACACAAGTATACAACTAAAACAAGACTCAAACATGAACTACTATCCAGGCTAAATGTAGTCGTGTACCTCGCATATTTCACTCACCTTTATACAATTACACCTATTAAGGTATAACAAGAAAGATACACTACCAAGTACTCGAACCAACAACACCTTCCATAGAGGCAATTCTACAAGCAGTAGACAGGCATTGCGAAACAGACAACCAATTCCAAAGTAGATCAAAATTAACAAAAAAAAAAAAAAAAAAAAAAAAATTCAATCTTTAGTAATCACATTAAACTTAAAACATACAATTTCAATCCCTCAATCGTAATTGGAATGATTCAAACACGTCTAAACCGAACCCGTGCCCAACTACATCCACCAAGACATCACAAGAAATAAACCCTTAACCAATACAACAATCCAACAACACCATCCACAGAGAGAAATCTACAAGCAGTAGACGGGCATTTCCGATACAAACAACCAATTCGGGAAAGCGAATACTTACAGTTTCAATCCTTTCTTAACAATTGGAATGATCCTAACACATCCAAATTGAATGGCCAATTCTCTAATATCCAAGTTATTCCTACAAAAACACAACTTGTTTCAACATCTAATTCCCTCGAAAAAATCGAATCGAATCGAAAAAAACAAAACAAATCCACAATCCAAGAAATACCCACTTGACATCAAGGATATTCTGTAACGAATTGAATGATCTGGTATACGCTTTCTCCGACATCCCACTAATTCTTATCGCAATTTGTCGATCAAATATTTCTTCATATCTACATTATTATACCCAAAATTCAACAAATACCCAATTCAATTAACAATCCAATTGACCTAATTACATCATTCAATTGAAAAATAATTAAAAGTAGAAATTAAAATTAACTCACTTGTTGGCGGCGATTTCTAAGCAGATGATGGCCTTACAAATCTCACCCTGAAAATTGGGGGAAAATAAAATTAATAAAGGGGGGATTTGAGATTTTAATTATAAATTAAAAATTGAAAAGAGGGGGAAAAATTATTACGACGCCGATGGCGGAAGAGTCGAACTTGACGTCGGAAAGGCGGCGGAATTCGGCGGCTTTTCGGACAACGGGCTTGTTGTCGGCGAGACCGAGCTTCTTGGCGACTTCGGTGATGTCCATCTACTTATAGTTTACGGATTCAAGAGGAGAGAGAGAGGGAGAGAGAAAGGGGATGAATTTATAGGGGGAAATTATGGCGGGAAAGTTTGAAAATTTGAGCGCGTTACATTTTCGCGGTAAATTCATTTGTTAACTCAACCGGAGCCCGGAGGTGGGCCTAACTTTTTTTTACCGGTAATAATACATGATTGCTAAATGGACAAAAAGTGGTAGGTTTTGAGGTGTGGGGCCATAGTCGTCGGAAATTGAGTGGACCCAAACAGCGTTTCATAGAAAGGGTATCTTAGAACGATGATATGTTTTGACAATTAAAAATTTAATACATAGTTACTTACCATTACAAATTAATACAGAGTATAAAACTAGCTTTTAACCCCGTGAATACACAGAACTGTAAAGTGTGAACAATCCATTTTTTGGTTCATGAGTAATTACTTACTTGATTACAACATCAATACGATATGAATACGTACCCAAGAATATAACTATCATTTTCACTCCAAAGTTGAAGGAAATGAAGGTGAAACTTCTCAACATGATGAATGAAGAATAAGTGAATAGCGGTTGTTGATTTCTATAAACGAATTCTGACCATTAAATAGTTCGACTATATGAATTATTAAAGTTAATTTTTTTCTCTCATCTTCCCCTTTGTCTCCCCACCCCAGAAATCACCGTTTTGACCCAATCAAACTTCCACCTAACCGTCTCCCAACACCATCGCTCAGACTGCCAAATACCCAAACCCAACCCGACCCGTCATTACCCGAACCCAGAACCCGCCTGCCCAACCTGTTTGACAGGTCTAACCATACAGTCAGTATGGACTATCAATACTCCATCTGTTCGCCTATAATAAAGAATGAGTTTTATGGTCCACTTTGTGTAAATTTACAACATACGGGTATGACTCACTTGCATTTCCAGTAAACAAATAAATAAAGTAGGCGTATTTTAGCCTTTACGAGTACAAATAAGGAAATATTCTAAGTAAAAAGTTTAAAAATGAACTCCTTAATAGAAAGTAGGAAGTTTATAAACGAAGGGATGAACATTTCATCCTCATTGTTAAGTCTATTTGTCCTGGTCATTCTTCTCACAAACCCCTTTTCACGCTCATCTGATCTGTCTCAACTCTCGAGTCTCCTTGATCAGCACCAATGCCGACCGCATCTAAAGCACCAGTATATCATCACAAGGACAGTAGGACACTCACACCTGATTTCCTGATGCACGGACAACCCCGACCTCGTAGCTGAAAATTAAAGGCAAATGAACAAATCTGGTTGATACAAGATTAAGCACATGCCACTCTTCTTGAGATTAAAAAGAATATAAGTACACCATGCGTGGAGAAATGCAACATAACAAGAGTCCAGAAGTACCATTAGAATCAAGAAATATCACAACTTTCTATAGATTTAACAAGATTGATCATCTGATCCCCCCTTACTCCACCTTATGGCGGGAGCCGCCTTTAAGACATTGGGGTTAAAGAATAAAGATGTTGTTGATCATCAAGAGTTCAAGACTAATCAAATGTCGACGATAATGTTGCACTGTGTGCCTATAAA
Source organism: Spergularia marina (assembly GCA_963680865.1). NCBI lineage: Eukaryota > Viridiplantae > Streptophyta > Magnoliopsida > Caryophyllales > Caryophyllaceae > Spergularia > Spergularia marina. The sequence goes on along the minus strand of OY804545.1, from coordinate 4,669,330 downwards.
CTAGGGTGCACAAAAACGGAGATTTATTTGAACACCAGCTTGATATGAAAAAAAAAAAAAAAAAAAAAAAAAACAGGTGTACCTTCTTATCAAAGTAAATAAAAAAAAAAATAAGGCCATACCTTGGTTGTTTTTTTGGCTACTTTCATATTTCTCCTCAGACTTCATCCTTTTTAAGGGTGATACCTTGGACTCATCAGACCAAATGACTGCTAATTCACAAAATTAGAAGCACAGACATTTTTATGAGACATTTTGCTTTATTCCATTATCTCTCAAAGCCAACGAATAATTAGTCTTTGGCTCCATTGAAAATGGAAAGATCATCGTTGTAGTTGTATAAAAAAAGAAAATGGAAAGATTCATCCTTGTTGTTAAGACCATTTGTGCTCATCATCCTTCTCCGTAAACACCCCGTTTTTCACGCGAGAACCTCATCGTCATCTCTCCTTAGCTTCCTTGGGCAATGTCAACCTTATCTAAAGCACCATATATCATCTCAAGGACACTGGACACTCACACCCGAATTCCTTATGCATTGACAACCCCGGCGTCGTTGCTGAACACAAAAGGAAAAAAGCTGGTTAATACAATGAAAATGAACTTGCCATTCTTGAGTTAAGTACCAAATCAGGACCCGAACTCTTCTGAATTGTTGAAATCAGGACCTTGTAACTATTTTGGCCCAAATCAGGACCTCAATCCAATTGGACGTTAAATTGCTAACGGCGTTAGATGCGCTGGCAAACAAGAAGGACCCAAACTTTGCCTTTGGTCCACTGATTCAGCTCACACACCCTCCATCTCTCTTCTCTCTCCTCCTCCACGGCTCCACCACCACCTCCATTATCTGTTCATCACCTTTACCGGAATCTTTTTTTTCTCCCACATCAAAATCATCCCTAACACTTATAATCTAACTACTTACCTCAATTTAATCATCAAATCCTTAAAAAACCAAGTAGCATTCAACCATATCAAAATCAAGCACCATTTTATAAAGAAATTTCTCATTTTCATAGGATAAATTCCAAAAATAAAATCAAACCCAGAAAATTCTAATTTTTTGTTCCAGAAAACAGTAAGATCACGAACCCAGAAAGTTATAATTCTTTTTAAGATTACCAACCCAGAATTCAAGATCACCAACTCAGAAATTTCATTCTAAACCCCCCCAATATTCGAAATTTTAATGTGCAAATTTTGAAATCTCATAAAAATACCCTGTATATTCCTCAAATCGAAATACCATGATGAGTAATTTCTTTTAGAAGGATAATTTTTTTTTTTAAATCTCATAAGTGAGTAGAAGGAGATAATACCATATAAATCCATGCCATCATCGGAATCTCAAAGCAGAAAAGATGAATACCATGAAAAAGCTTTGCAACAGTATTTTCCCCAACCTATTTTTTTCCGATCATGCCCCCATTTCGCCCATCATCTGCACCCAATACCCACCACCACCACAATACCCTCCTCATGAAAAAGTTCGGTTTTTTTTTTTTTTTTTTTGGAAAAAAGCACACTAATGAGAAGAATAGAGATCAGAGTGGAAGGAATTTGATGATTTATTTGACAAGAAGTTGATTAGTTTGGTGGAAAAAAGTTTCCGGGGTGATGGTTGGAGATGGAGGAGAGAGACTGAGGGAGGAAGAAGAAAAAAAAGGCGTTAAAGTCAATTTGGCCGATAAGACAAAGTTCGGGTCCTTCCTTTCTATCGCCAGCTCAACAAACGTTGTTAGCAATTTAACGTCCAATTGGGGTGAGGTCCTGATTTGGGCCAAAATACTTATGAGGCCCTGATTTCAACAATTCGGAAGAGTTCGGGTCCTGATTTGGTACTTAACTCTGCCATTCTTCTAGAGAACAAACAAGTTGAAAGTACACCATTGGTAGAGAAATGTAACAAAATCAGGATTACCATTGGAACCAAGTTAGATCACAAAGTAGTTAATTTAACAAGATTGATTATCATTATCAAGGCTATTCAAATGTAGATGATAACATTGCACCGCGCCACCGTGTGCACAACTACAAGTCAGGGTGCACAACCAAGTTGAACACCAACTGATATAAAAAGGTGATTCCTTCTTATCAAAGCCAAAAAACAAAAGAGGTTATATATATACCTTGTTTGCTGTTTTTTCTGACATTTCATATTCCCCTTCTGACTTCCTCTTTAATAACAGTGATGCCTTGAAGTTGTCCCTACAATGGATGAGCAGAAGCATAAATGATATGGAGAAGAAAAAAGCTATCCACAGCAGGTAGTAGTCAAATCGATGAAAATTCGAGTTAAATGAAGGTATTTGATGTTGTCTACTTATGATCTACTCGCATACAAGAAACTGAAGAAAAAATTATGTAATCAAAATCAACAAGGTGAAGTTGGTATTACCGTTCTTGAAGAGTTTTGAAAAAGCTTAAGCATGGCTCGAATGGTGAGACACAAATACCATCAACGTGATTGCTGTACTCTTGCTCATTTGTGTCAGTAGTTATCGATTCTATGGTGTCCTTGGTTAGATCATAAGCAAGAATAGAAGCTTTCACAAGAAGGAATACAACAGGTGCATTGGGATGGAAAGTGAGTACCATAGCACGAGCATCGGCATTAAGAACATGTTTGCCAAGGTGCTGAAAAGCCACTGGCTTACATAATTGGCGGGTATTGCTGATCTCAAATAACAACTTCCATTGCCACATATTAGCTTGAGTAGATACAGCTTTCCAAATCCAAAGTCCAGTAGCATTATGAGCAGATAGATATAGACTTTTCTCACATTCCCATATTCTTTTATTTGCATTGCAATCTTCTTCCGAACGCACAACTAGTGGCAAAGGAAAAGAGTACTGCTTCATCCAAGGATAACAACACACGAAGACTGTTGCTACACCGTAACCGATGTCTGTCAGGATAAATATAGATCTAACTTCTTTTTTACAAATGATAACACAATTCCTCAAGGACCAAGTTGTGTGGTAGAAATCTGTGTCCAACTCCATTTTAAATTTTCTCCACACACAAACAGAATTTAGGTAGGACTCCACAACTTGCAACTCGAGGCAGAATCTGACCACCATGAAGTAACACCGGCGTGCTCCCAAGCCAGAGGTGTACTTAATAAGCATACCAGTCTTCTCCTCCTCCTTGTGATGTTTGAAACCAACACGTTTGATGAATTTGGACTTGGGTACGTCTTCGGATTTATTAGTAGCTGGATTGTGTACTAAACAAGTACCATCAGAACGAGTGACAAGAAGTAACCCTCCATGGTAGACAAACTCCCTCCGAGGGTTACAGGGGCTACTTAAGTTTAATGGCGAAAAATCAAAGACCGAGTCCGCCAGCAATCCCTTCTCATAGCCACTACTAACAACAAGACCATGATCAGATGAGTCGAGAATTATATTTCTTCTCTTGCCGGTTCTCACACATAGATAGCTCAGATGAGCTGTGTCGTCTGAACTAAAGGTCGAAATTAACAAACCACACAGAGGTACAGAAAGGTTTGGGGTTTTTCTTCTAGACATCTTGATATGGTCGACGATTACCCTCCACGACTTACACACAGATTGACTTCTGAACAGAGCCTTGAACGGTAGTCGAGAAATAATCTCATGCCACATTTCAATTGGCAAATAATCGCCCTTTATTTGTTTTCCTTTAAGTTTTCTCACCTGGTCATTCTCACCTTTGATAGTCACCATAATTATAGATAAAAATCAGCAACTATCCCTAGTTTCTCTAGTCCTGCACCCAAATATCAAACTTCTTAATTACGCAAACCTTTCCTCACACATCTATTCCTTTGGGGCACATCAAAGCTCTTAATTACCTCTATTCCTTTTCACATTATTATTTCCTCTCAAAATCACATTAGGAAACCAAACCAACCAAACAAGCAAACAGCCGGACGATAAACTAAATTATGAATGACATGATCAAGATATACTATAAAGTTTCCATCTTTATTGATCCTCAACTAAACATTAACTTTATCATGCAATAGGATAATCAACAGTTATAACAAAGGTTAAAACTTTACGGTGAAAATCAGCCAAACATATAAAAAAAAAAGATAAAGAGAAGGGGTAAAAATTAACATACCTGCAGAAGTTTTTATCTTATGGTGGGAGTGAAAGACCTTCTTCTTCCTCACCTTCGACTTTGAGGATAATTTACAAAATAATAATTCAATTACTATATATATATATATATATATATATATATATAGAGTATATATATATATGCATGGAAATTTGATGCTTGGTTTACCATAGGATAAAACTTTACTAATTCAATTAGGAAAATGAGAGAGGAGAGTATATATATCAAAAAAAACAAAAAAAAAAAAAAAAAAAAAAAAAAAACAAACTGGGTTTAGAAATCCCCAATCTGTTTCAGATCTTCATCCTTGGAAAAATCCCAATAGAATTTAGGAAGATTTAACATAATTTATTACACAGGAAGTGCTGCCATGCTCATTTTTATTCTGATAGAGATAGACAAGAGAGAGGAGAGACGTAGGGCTGGCAAACCCGACCCGGCCCGATTCATTGACTCAAGAATCTGACCCGAAATTGTGATCAACCAAATCCAACAAGACCCGACCCGACACAACCCGACTATGACCCGACCCGTAACCGACCCGACCTCCTGTTATCCACCCGACAATGACCCGACTAGTAATGCCAAAAATTGAAATAACATTCATAAATGACCATCAGTAACTAAAACCGATTGTGACCCGACTCGAAACCGACCCGATCTGGCACAAAATTTCCTCGATAGAACCGACCTAAAACTGACCCGACCCAACCCAAAACCGACCCGAAAGATCATCTGACCCGACCCGCCATAACCCGACCTGAAAGTCGGAACCGACCCGACGAGTCATTTGACACACGAAGTGAGAGATAGGAGAGACGGAATGTTTTTTTTTTTTTTTCCTAGAGGAGAAACAGTAGTACTTCGTAGTTTTGATGAGAACATGCTCCACTTCTGTGATCTCAAGATACGAGTATTGATTTTTACGATCCTTATTTTGGAAGAGTTATGAGAACTCGAGAAGTGTACTCATATAAAAGAGTTTAAAAAACGTCATATCAATGTTTGGTATGCATGTAGTTTTGGCCATATTGGGCAAAAAGTACGAGGATTGAACGAGTCTAGATTCCTTTTGTTATTTAAAATTCGATGATCACGATTCCAAAAGAAGCATACTCCGTTATGGGTTATGTTTTGGCCTTTTGGGTATAAGAGTATAGGACTTCCAAAGCGGGGGGAGGGGGGTCGGATTATCTAGTAAAACCGTGCTTCTGATTTGGAAAAGGACCGAGAGCGGGAGTTTAAGCTTAATTGAAAAGGGAATACCCGATAAAGAAGGAAATAAAACGTGCTCCGTATCTAATATCGTAACTTTAGGACTTACAACTGGACTATCTCTTAATAAATCTCATAAATAATACGAGTTATACATGCGGAGTACATACACATTCCAAAATCTTGTTATTCTTGTTGGGTGTTTAATTTGGTAGGATTTAAGCAATGTGCGTGAAGTCCCTGAGCAGGAGGTTGGTTTTTTGGATAATGATTTCACCCTTTTTATTGGTTTTAAGAGTATTGTTTCTGTTATTGAAAGTTGGGTTTGAATAAGTAAAGTGATTCTGAATTTGGGTTGATTTGGGTTCTTAATGTAGGAAGCTTTTGCTGATCCTAATCGAGATGAAAGTATCATAATTGTACTACTGGACTGGGAAAAATCCCTGTGGATGTTATTTGGATTAATGATATGTGCATCCCGAAATGGTAAATGAACTCAGTTTGGACTAAGTTCTGTCAAAATCCTGTAAATGTATCCAGATGCTGAGTAATGGCAGTGTAGTCGAGATACATTTAATAATATGTTTCATATGCAGGGGTGGTTATTGAGCAGTCAGGAGTTTTTTAGGCTTCTGGATTGTGCTATCAAAGCTCTCCTGCTGTTGTAACCACTAACCAGCGCTGTTTGCCAAATTGGTATTTTATCTTTCAGTTCTACTAGTTGATTGAATGTGGATAAGACTATATTATCCTGCTCACAAAGCAATCTTGGACGGCAATATAGTCGGGTTCTGTACACAGTCCTGATATTTTGAGTGATTGGTTGCGCATATCATTGTTCCACTGATTTTGGTTATAGATTTGTCATTCTAGTTTCTGGATGTTATAACCTGGCGAGTGGCGACCTCTTCTGTGCTACTTACTAATATAGTTGTGTTCATTAATAACCTAAGCCCTTGGTGTTGTATAGAGTCAGTCAAAATGGTTTGTTAATTCAATTTTAACTGTGGTAAATCTTATGATTTTAGCCCACTTAGTGAATGCGCTGGTACAGTTGGTCCTGGAGTCGCCACACCTGGATGTACGTCGATGGCCGAAGTTGTTAAGCTTTTTGTTAGAGAAAATATGTAAATCCTTATACTATGTTCAATCTTGAAACCAAATTGCACACAAAAGGTTAGTGAAAATTAATTAACCAAATAATTATGTAAATTGAGATCATTAATCAAGGAAAAAGCAAGAATAATCCGAGCCCAACGAATACACGTTGTGTCCTTAAGACGTTATTGCCCCCTCTACGGTACTCAAGGTTCATGGGCATACGTCTCCCAGGATAGAACGGATTGCGTCCTTACCATAAGTAGTACTCCAATATAGTAAGGCTCCGGCGAACTCAACATGTACTTGTACAGTTGTACTCAATACCGACGATACGGACAAGGGAGACAAAATGACACATATACATGACTTTAGACACTTAATCAACATTTACCCAAATTGATTCTATCACATAAATGACCCACATAAACACCTTTATATAGGCAATGAAGGGACACGAAGTGAAAAGGTAAGAACGAAACAATGTATCTATTCATGATGAATTGAGACATCTTTTCGGAAAATTAAGTGAATTTGGACAACCGTCAAGGTACAATGTATTGTGAATTTCTCATTCATAAATTAATATTATTTTATTAAATAAAATTTCCAACACTTTTTTGTTTCTAGCTTCAAAGTAAACGATTGGAGTCTTTTTTCCCTCTGTTTTCTGAAGAATACATGGTCGAACCTTTTACTAGGCTTCAAGTGCAGCAGTATACTCAAATGAGAGCACAAAAAACTGTGTAATACAGCGTATGTAGAAAGCAAGTACTCCTAGTGTCCAATGGTGTAATCATAATGGAAATTATTGAGAGGTTTGGACTTTTGGGGAGGGATTGTATAAATTATTTGGAAGAGGACGGAGTATTTGAAATCTCGATGGATATGGATATTTGGCTTTGCTATTTAGCTACTACTCCCTATATACAGATGTAAAAATGCTACTTTTCATTCTAGAAAGACCAAAACATTTGGATTAAATATAATGTTACCTTTGTAAAAATAAGTTTGTTATTTTGGGCTCATGAAATTATGGTTTGTTGAATAGTATTTATCGTGTAGTAATTGTAATCTGTTCCGTTGTTTGCATGATGGATAGGAGTAATCTGTTCCGTTGTTTGCACGATTGATATGAGTTTTTGAGTATAAGGTGTTGCTTTTACGACGGTGGACTGTTTTGTTACTATGTAGCTTGGATAATAACCAGATTACCAACAAGACTTGACGTAATTGGACCCTAATATCAGTATGGCTCAAATAACTTGACCTGATTAATCAGTACTTTTTGATCACGATTGGTTAGATTCTGGGTAACAAGATTTTGATCACGGAGAGCGATTGGCTTAGTGATTGGATACAGTTATTCTAAGTTTCTAATTTGTTGGTCTAGAAATCGAACCTCTTCAGAGGCGAATCTCAGCGCTTTTACTACTTGTTCTGTTACAAACTTACAATGCAATAACTGGCAATCTTCACCAATAAGCCAGGCGGTTACATTAATTAACTTCATCTGGCAGTTGACTAAAATAACTACCTTGACTAACTAACAAGCTAGACTGCTGCTCGGTGTTCTGGTGTTCAGCTCCTGAGCTTTGCGTTGCAGGCTTGCAGCTTTATCCTATTGTCAAGCTGCTCTTGTGGAGTAATACTTTGCATTATCTGATAATTTACAAAAAGCCTCCATACAACAAAAATTTTGGTCCTTAATTTAAAAGGTGTTTTTATGTTGCATTTGTTTCCTTTTTTTAATTGTTTTCTTTTTATTAAATAATATTATACATCCATAGTCTCTGATAAAAAAAATAATGCTCCATACATGCCTCATGAGTGACGTGAATTTTCTTTTCTTCTTAGAACTACATTGAGAGATTGAGTAGAGAATTTTGCTATCTGTTCAAACACTCTCGAGTTACAATCCACCACATCGAATTTTATTTTCTAGCTCCGCCCTAGACATGCATGGATGGCATGCAGTTGTCTGAGGAAGGGACTACGAGGATTTGAACTTGAGACCGCAGAATCGTGACTCTGATACCATGTCACCGAACAATCTCAACCACATGCAATATGTCTACACTGATGGTTTGACCAGAATAACCGTCGTTCATCGCGGGTCACACTAAAATTTAACCATGGTCAGAGATTAAATTTTATAACCATATTAGCCAAGAGTTACATATCAACTAGTTATTTTAGCTTAATTGGGTTGGCATTTACAATAGTCGCAAAATGACTAGGGCTCAAGCCCCTTGACTATTTCATAGTTTTCCTTCAATTTTAATTCACTAGCGTAACACCCGTGCGTTGCACGGAGATATTTAGCAATAAATTTGATAAAATTATACTCTGTATATTGTTTGTTGTTTCAGAACTTATTTACAAACCCAAGTTCAAATCGCCTCATGCTAAAAACAATTGTATAGCTTAGTGATCATGTATTTGTATCCAATAAAGTCTGATAAAAACCAAAGAATTTCGACGGTGGGAATACTCAAACAAAAAGGTCTCTTGAGTTTGTAAAGATGATAGCATGCCTTACACGATCATTTTATCAATATTGTTAAACCAATTCTACAGAGTAATTATTTTTGGAGTTTATCCTTTAAGCCTCGATAAATGATTAATTATGCGCAGCTTACCTCTATGTGATCGATCAAAGCACAAGGTCTTCAGCTGCACAAACATTCATTCATTCATTTGAGAAATGAGAAAAAAATTAAAAGTATAATAGGGAACGGAGAAATAGCAAGTTACCTTGGAGGATCAAGGAGTTGAACTCAGAAATAAGGTCTCCACAAGAAATCTTGTATTCCCTAGCTTAGGCAGTTAGCCTGCTCAAACTATATCAACTAACTCCTTTGATATGATTATGAATACATAAAAAATATTCAAGGTCTCCAGCCGTTGATGGTAAATTCGTCAACCGGAAAGTCTGAGGAAGATCAGAGGATGGTTATTCAACCAGAATTGGAAGTGGGGGACTTCCTTGATCATTCCATTTGCTCAGGTTTATGATCAGCCTAGAACTACCCAAATTTATCGACATGCAGCCTCGATTGAATAAAATTATTAGGGATCATATCATATTCATAGGATCATACCTGATGAAGGCCATATCTTTTATCACCAAGACCCCCATTACAGCGAAGATCTAATGGTTTTGAGAGGAGTAAATAACATCATAGTATAGTGAGTGTCGATTTGTTTTTCTTTTTTTTTTGAGAAAATATCAAAATAACAACACAATTTGTTGCAGTAGAGTAGGCTGAAGGCAGGAGCATGATATAATTTTGAAGTAGGGCGGTATAGGAGGAGCAATATCAGGAATTTGTTTGAGCAGTATCAGGAATTCAATATTATACTCCTAAACTATAGGCAATATTAGGGGGAGAATTAATTTTGAGCTTTTGAACCGAAAATATCTTTGAGCTTTTGAACGGGAAATTATTTAGCCAAAGAATACCACGTGTCCTAGTGGCTTCTGTTTTAGTAGAACTATATAGATAGATAGATTTGGGTTTTGGCTGCCTTTTAAGTTTTACCTGGAAAAGAAAGGCGGGACGAACTTGATTGGATGAAATTTTCACCAAAATCTTCAAATAAATAAAAAAGGAAAAGTAAACTTCTTTTATTAAAATCTTTACAAAAACCACTTGAGTTTTCAAACTTTTCTTAAAATGATTGATTTTCAAACTTTAAAAGGACGTCAATTTTCAAATGTCTTTATTGTAGTATGTGTAACAACATAACAGGCAACTTTATATTTATATAAGTTCGATTTTTTAAGCTCTATTACAACAAGTTATTAAACATGTTAGCGATCGATCTTATGTGAGTTTGTCATCATTATAAACTTATAGTTCTAGTAGTTTCAAATTAGTGCAAGTCGTTCTTTGTCTCTGAAAACAAAAACGCGGATCCAATCAATATAATTTTACCAATTTGTAAAATTTATAATCGCGAATTGTATAATATAAATGAATATTCAGGATTTCAAACTTTACAATTTTAATTTTCTTAGCTTATATCTAAAGAAAAGCCGTCAAATGCGTCAATAGCGTTAGTTGTACCTTGTCTACAACAATTCTACCCAAACCATGTATACCTTGATTCACATATTGAATGATTACCTCAGGGCCGTCTCGCTGATCTAGGGGGCCCTGTGCGAAGCTATACATTGAGGCCCCTACAAACTTTTGTGAATAAAAAATTTCTACTCAATTTTGTAATACATACTAGTTTACCATTCTGACTACGAACGAATTAACTCTTATTTGTAATTTTTGCAAAGAGAATAAAAAAGTGGTATAGGTGATAGACTTAAGGTAAGTGCATATTAAAGTTACAATATTGGATTTTGAAATAATACCAATATTTTTATTGTACATTTTAACTAAAATAACACGTGACATGGGAGATGAATGATGATCTAACTGAATCAGGTGAACATTGTCGTGGTTTAAAACACAACTTTTAATATAGTGTGTAAGATATTCATACAATAAATTTTTAAAAAATTTAATTTGTAATGCGAAAATAGTCGAAATATTTGACTATATCCATTTAGGGGAGAGGAACTAATTTTTTTTTTTATTGGGAAATGATTAGATAAAATAGGAGAGAGAGTTGGGGGACTGGAATTAAGACGGAAAGAAGTTAAGGAAAAGCTAACTGAAAAACGAACGCAGATTTCTACGTAGCAAAAAAAAGAAAACTAAAAATATCTCCAACAGAAGAGCAAGGGGATTTTAACTCAAGTGGCCAAGCTGGACATGCATATGATCTATCATTGGGCCAAGCACCTATATGCAATGTTTTACATGATTGTTAAACATAACTTTTATTTTTTTACTAACGTAACCTGTACAAATAACTATAATACTCTCATATTTCTCAAAATTATAAATTATAGCCCAAGTTCTTATTCATCACATTAATTTTGTACTTCTTCCCTATCATGTTATAATGTCATAAAATTTCATCAGATCATCCTTTATTTTTACTCATCATGTGTGTTGATCTTCAAACTTCATATCACGTCTTGCCTTTTCACTTGTTTCTTCTTCCTTTGACCTAATTTTAAAAAAGATAAAAAGTCTCCAATTGACTTGATTTTTTCCGAAAGAATTCCAATATGCATTTTTGCACGAGTTGATTGAACACATTGATTGAATTTGTTAAATTCAAGATGATGTATAAGTGTATAACTCATTAGAGTACGTTACTTTGAAATTCATTAGTGTAGGTTACTTTAAAATTTGTGGTGAGGAAAGATCATTTAGGTAAAGAAGGGAAAAAAAATAGGTTACGTTATATAATTTTTAGGTTGCGTTTTAATGCATGGAGTAGTATAAGTATGATTTGGGCCCTTAGAAGTTAGACGGGCCTGACTAGCCTTTTTCTATCTCAATTGAGCTTAATGGTCTTTAGAATGCTTCCCAATCCCTCTATTCCGACAATTATCATTTTTAAAATTTCCTAAAATTATATTCAAGTGATCAAGATAGTACAATATAAAATATACATACTCTTTGAGTTTTATTATTGAAATCAACTAATTCAACATGCAACATTACTTAGACCAAAATATTTGCAATTGAGGTGTTTATGAAAATGAGAAATATGTTAATACAAGGTTACAAGGTCGTCTTTTTCATATATGTGCGTCGATTAACACTTAGTAAGGTAGTATTACCAGATACAATTTGAAATCCAACAAAATTAAATAAACTTGAAAAGTTGAAGAACATAATACAAGTAAATAAGAAATGAAAATTAGGCCAAAAAAAAAAAAGCTCTATTAATGCTCGAACCACAAACACCCAGTTGACAATATACATTTTAACCGCTTACATTAAACTTCTGCTTACAACATTCTATAAGTTTGTAAATATAAATACTAAAAACATAAAAATATGAAGCCACCGTCATGCACGAACCATGGTTAGATCCTAGAATAATACGGAGTATGGACTACGGAGTATGTTTTATCTCATTTCAACCTTGTTCCACTATTAGTCATTACAAAAACAAACTCGGAGCGGCTATAAATTGTATCATAAAACTCATCCTCCTCTTGTATGTGGGACCCATTCCCTATAGTATATATACGTCTCCTTCGAGGCAAATTTGCAATTCACCACTTCACTTCATCCCACACTTCTTCTTAACAAACAAACTTCTCCCACAAGCTTGATTCACCTCTCTTCTTTTTACGAAATTCTCCCATTATCTTCTCCTACAAGCTTTGTCAATTAGTATTTAGTAGGTTGTCCTCTAATTTAATCTATGCAAATTTCAAGTAGTTCGTATCAACATTTTCTTACTGATCGTAATTTTTGAAGGTTTTTTTTTTTTTGTTTATGCCAAATTGTGGTTGTAATTGCTACATTTTTTTCTGATTTTGTTTACTTGATGAGGCGGATGTTGTGTTAGAAGCTTGATTCACAAGATTCTCCAAGCTTTGATGTGACTTTTTTGATAATTTTTAAAGCTTTTTTTTGGCCAAATTATGGTCGAAAATCGCTACGATATGTTTTCCGATGATTTTATTGGCTTGATGAGGAAGTTTTGTTTGGTGTTTGCTGGTTTCGGGCATATTTCAAGTAGTTGCATCATAATTTTTGAAGCTTTTTTTTTTTTTTGGGCCAAATTATGGTCGAAACTGGTACAAAATGTTTTCCGATGATTTTATTGACTTGACGAGGAAGTTTTGTTTGGTGTTTGCTGATTTCAGGAATGGATTTGATTGACTTTGATGAACCAGTTGCTCCAAGGAGACTTCGTTTCAAGCCAAAGGTGCAGAAAAAGTCGAGCAAGAAGGCGCCGAAACGTCCAGCGGAAGAGCGTGAGAAAGCTGAGAAGGAGCGAAAGGAGATGGAGGAAATGGAGGCGAAGAAGAAGGAGGAGATGGAATCTGAGAAAGCAAGGGAAGTATTTGGAACGGAGATGAGTGAGTTTGAATATCACCATTGTCATGACGACGAGGCTGAGGGGAATGGAGATGATGAATCTTTTGATGATGGTTATTACAGGGGTTCTGACTCTGACAAGGAGGCGAGCAGTTAGGTCGAGTAGTATGATGGGGTGATGAAGCACGCGTCCGGCTCCCATGAAGTTCTAATTAAACTCCACAGTGTGAAGTTTCTCTAATCTCAGCCCTTCCTTTTTATCAAGGGCCACAAAACATCCACCTCAATAAAATAATAAAGATATTAAATGAAACTCCAACCAGAAAAATCAGACAATGGCCCACCAAAAGCCCCCATTAACCCATTGTAGCTTATCACTTGATTCACTTCTAACATTCTACCCAAAAACGCAAACATTTTCTAATTGTTCTTCCTCCTGTATCTCCATTCTCCTCTCTCCTCATTTTCTCTTCAAACTTCACCAATTATTTTTTTATATTGTTTTTAAGTTCTAAATTTCAATTAATTTTTTATTTGTCTGGTTGGTGGGTTTTTTTAAGATCGCTAACCTCGTCTTTCGAAAATGCAATTTGTAGGGGGATTGGGAAGACTTGGGTTTGGTGATTTACCGGGTTCAGCTTCCAGATTGTTGTTATGGAGTATATTTATGAAGGTATACATATCTCATCTCATACTTAATTAATATGGATGATTTTGTTTAGTAGGAACTGGGAAGTGAATTGTCTTACTTAATCAATATCAATAATCCAGTGGCTTTGATTAAATGATTTTCTCATTGGTCTTTGATGGTTGTTTTTAAGAATTCCCCTCTGAAATACACTAATTCATGCAAGTAGTATTCATTTTATAGTTTATGTTAATCACCATGCAAAGATGTGAAGTTTTCCAACAAATAACCACTTCATTCTTAGCCTATTAGCTCAATCAGGGAAGAGCGGTGTGTACATCACAATTGTGTAGGTTCAACTCCTACATAGGCGAAATCCCAATCTCAAAATCATGTTAATTTGACGCTGCAAAATTTTCTACTGGACCTTCAACTTGGAACAAGCTTTAGAACATACCAAAATTTCAGCCTTTCGTATCATCCTACCAACACACCACTAAGAGGAATTAAAGACCTACAATAATGAAACAAGAGTAATCACCACTTAGAATATGTCAGTTAAGATGAATATATGTATTGTACCCAAATTTTTTTATGTGTACCATACCAAACCAGTTAGTGTTGTATGGGTGACCAAACACTGTTTCGGAAATAAGGTCTTGAAGAGCTTGTGAATTCAAGTCCTACAGCAATATCAAAACAGTTGGAAGTTAAACACCTAAATTCCAATCAGACATACATACTCGATTTAGGATTTACCTCGGATTGGAAGGTGTTTGCCTCTGAAAAATTGGAACAATATTCCAAATTGTTGTTACACTCTTCACGATTTCCAAGTTGTTGGAGATTTACAGTTTGCTAAACCAAATAAACAAAATTATTCAAGAGGGGAATTGGACAATTGGCAAATATGTTAGTTCAGATTTAAGATCAAACATGATTATAATGGTACCTCTACCAAGACATGATGTTGATTTGGTTCTTCATTTTCCTTGTGTTGGTGATTTTGTTTCCGCTTCTTATTCCTGCATTTTGTTTGAGTTTGTTGGTTTTCTACATTTGGAGTCACATGTAGTCTACACTCCTTTCGAAACTTTTCTGTCCAACTTTTTCTTCTCCTACCTCCCTTTCCTCTGACCTTTTTCTTCAAAGTGATCTTGTTTAGATCGTACTTTTGTATAGTGCTTTGTTCAACCACACTATTTAGATTTGGCAATGTTGAAGTAGGTTTACTCATATCATTCAATCTTGACAATTTTTTATCAACTTCAAGAATCGCACTATCGAGTCTACTTTCCAACACCAAGGTCACCTCTTCAAAATTAGCAGGCTACTTTGATGAACTTTCGACATAAGTTTCTATATCTTTGTGTAGCATCAAGTTTAGTATCTTCTAAAATAGCCCTCCCACTCTTATCTTGTATAGTTCCACTTCGTGCTTCTCTTGTCCATCGTTTCAGAATATACTTCTCTGGGATCACTTTAATGTTCATGGTATCGAGAACTTTAAGTGCATGAGCACATAATATACCCAATCTTTCAAACATCTTACAGCTACATGAAACTATTTGAGTAGCTGAATCACCAAACACTTGGTATTTAATATCCACATCAGAATGATTCTCGGGGTTGGAAATTGCAACTCTATATTGATTTGTCAGTTGGCCCTCAAGAGGAGGTTTAATATAAGCTGCAGTTGACCATTCATACTCATCTTGGAAAGCTTCAAATACTTTTGGGGTATAAATTTGACCAGCTTGCCTAAGTAATGGATTCCTCTTCAACTTAATTCTTGGCAGCTTTTCACGTGATTCGAATTCTGAGCTCACCTCATTTCGACGCTTTTGCTTGATGACCCTCTCAAAATGGTGGAAAAATCGTGTGATGTCCATGTTGTATTGTAGATAATCTTTCAAGTCCTTGTTAAAACTCTCACTTAATTGAGTGCTACGCATACCTAGTGAAAATACATTCGTCATGTAACATTCCGCCCACTTTTTCTTTAATGCGTAGATACTATCGAGCCAACTACTCTTTTTCACTTTCCCACGTAATGCAGTAAAAGCTTCTTCAAAGTCGGCCTCTTTGTCGTAGTTGTACATGCAAGCTTTAAAATCTCCAAGAACATTTGACCCATCATGTAGTAAGCGTTTTGTTGCATTTTGCATGATGTGCCAAGTGCACAGCCCATGCTAAGTATCGGGGAGCACATTTGCTATAGCCTTTCCCATGGCTATGTCTTGATCCGTGAAGATAGTTTTCGGGTGCTTTTTGTCATGTGTTGCTAAAAATGTTTCAAATAACCAATTGAAAGATTCAACTGTTTCATCATATAAAAGTGCAACACCAAAAACAACCAATTCTCTAAAATGGTTAAAGCCGACAAATACCGCAAGAGGTCGATTTTCTTTGTTTGTACCAAACGTAGTATCAAGAGCTACAACATCTCCAAATGTAGCATAGTCTATCAACATTTTTGCATCTGCCCAAAAGATATTCGTTATCTGTTCTTCGTTATCTAACTGGATTGAATATTGAAATGACGGATTCTCAACTGTTTGTGAATGAAAGTATCTTAACAAACAGCCAGCTTCTCCATACATTAAACTCTTCTGGCGCTTGGTACGTAGATAATTCTTGTGATCCCGATATGTGTACCCAAGACTAGATGAACCTCCCGCATGTGAAGCATTTAGTTCATGGGCTTCTCGAAGTCTTACTCCAGCCGCATCCGCAAGTTCAATCTCAGCAGCTTGGGCATCAGATATAGCTCTTTGTGTGGACATTAAGTGAGTAGTTCCCGGCAAATGCATAATATGATTGTGTTCGGATACAAAATCCTGCACTACATATTTTCCCTTTACTTTGTCCAAAGAAAATCCCATACGTGCTAAACAACCTGTTCTTGTCTCGGCTCGAGGATTTGTTACCAAGTGTTCCTGCTTGTTTGCCTTACGAAATCCTTCTTTGGAACAAACAAATCTTCTTGACGTCACTACACCATTTTTATCCTTATTCTCGTATTGTTTGCGGACATTAAAACCCATTCTTCCTCCATATGTTTTCCAAAAGTTCCATGCGTCCAAAACCGTATCGAATTCCATATTTATTCGAGGAATCCAATCGCATGATGTTTCGCCACTAGTATTAATCACACTTAAATCGTTCATAACTCTATCAACACAATTCACAGATATTTCATTTAGCAATGTCAATAAAAATCATGAATTACGGATGTCAATAAAATTCACAAGTATGGATAAAACAAACAAATAGTTGATAAACTAACATTGATTTAAAAAAATAGCAATAGCACAAACTAAGTAAAATAAAAACAATACAATATACCTACAATGGAATGGTAAATGGTTGGTATCCCTTTAAGATTTGTAATCTGCTACGAAAATCATAGTGAGATAATTTGCTTTTCAATTGTTTCTCTTGGCCCCCTTTTTTGTTTAATTTTTGTTGGTTGATGATAGAAGAGTGTTCTGGAAGATTGTTTTGGGAGGGAAAATGCTAAAAATTTTGGAGGGAAACGTAGAATGGGTTGTGGCCTTGTGGGGGCCTTTAGTGGGCCATCTTTTTTGTTTATTTAGCTGGAAGATTTTATTTGTTTTATATTTTCATTACTTTGGTGAGGTGGATGTTTTGTAGCCCTAGATAGAAAAGGAAGGGTTGAGATTAGAGCAACTCCATGCCATGGAGTTTGGTAACAACTTCATGGGAGCCGAATGAAGCACTGGGATCAGACGGTTTGAGTGTGATGGGCCGGGCTTGGCTTAGTTGGTAAATGTTAATTGTCCTATGGTAAATGGTAATAGTAAATTGGTAATGATAGTTGATAATGTTGGTTAATGTTAGATAATTGTAGTAGAAATCGTGAATTACACTTGTTTTGTAATTTGGAGTGAGTTGATATTAATGAAGTAAAATTTGTGATTATGGTATCACTCTTTTTGTTCGTACTCAAATTATGTCGTCTTTCTAAATGTTCCGAAAATATCGCCATCTTTGTTGTTATACTCGATTTGACTCAACTTAAAACGACCCCATAAGATGACGTTTGAAAGTAAAGTCAAGTTATGTTGTCTTTCTAAATGTTCGGAAAATGTACCAAATAATATCGCTCCAACAGAATTGTGTCACTTGGGGAGTTGGGGAAGGTTTCTGGAGGTGTGCGTCGCAATTCCGATTCTTCGCATCTACGCTTTCGCCAACAACTCATATAATCAGAAACTGGGCGGAGTATGTTCTCCATCTTATCTTCTTCTACTAATTAATTTTTAAGTTTTTACCTTTATTTTTTATGTCTTGTTAATTCAAATTTTGGGTGGATTGGGTTTTGTAATTTTGTATTGAGCTGTTAAATTTGAATTGTTTCATGCATCGAATCACAGCTCTGTAAGAGATTAGGCAATCTGATGAGCGGCATTCAGATAGTAGTTGTTTTGACTTCCAGATAATCTGCAAATAAGGAAAGGTTTTTACTGCAAACAGTAGGTAAATTATAATTTGGTAGACTTAACCAAACCCAGTAAACAATTTAAGGACAGCCTCTTTCTCTTAAAACTGAATAAGAACTTATAAACGATGAAAGGTAAAATGTCGAAAACGATGTCCCCCTGCGGCCTGCCCAAGGTTTTGGATGAAGGCGGGGAATGAACTGAATTTTTACGCCTTGTGCATCAGATTAATGGTAGCCAAAAGGGAAAGTGTGAGCGCGCGTGTGTCGGTGTTGAAGGGGTCCTGGAGAAAGGGTAGACTATAAAGGTGAAGTGAAAACTGAGGAAATTGCTGTATCTGTGTTAGCCTTGGCATTTTCATTGCCGAAATGAATTTCAGGTGCTATGTTGATAAGGTTTCTGATGATCGCGTTCAACCATGTTTTGTATTTGGTTTCCATGGTTAAAGCTAAGAACTCGGAAGTCAAAGCTAAACTGAAAGCAAAGGGGAGGTCGTCAAGCCATCTAGAGAGGATTACACGGGCTTCACCATTGAGATATATATATATCCCTCCCTAGAAAAGCCTCCAGGATCTGAACATTAGTTATTCTGTTCTCATACTGGATATATTAGTTGACGTTTTAATTTTCAATTATTCCACTGGTAGTCTTATTCGAAGGCTTGATCATTGAGATATATCCCACCCTTGTATACATTTGTTTTTCGAATGCAGTTGTTCAGTCAACATTGTATTACTGAGTTTGATCTGATTACTGAAAATGGCACAAAATGCATGCACTGAGCGCCCTTTGTTTGGTTGTGCAATATCAATGACTCTCTCTCTCGCAGGTTCCAGGTCAGCCACCTCGATCCCTGCCCCTGCACTTAGCTGTTTGCAATCTGTGGAAATTCATGTTTCCTTTTTTGTTGGGTGTTTTTGTGTAAAATTTAAGCAATGTACTCGAAGTCCCTGATCACCTGGTTGGTCTCATTTGGACGTCTACAAAATTTGGGATCCTGGTTCAACCCTTTTTTTTTTGGGTGAATTGGTTTGTTAAGTGATATGTTTCTGAATTTGGGTTGATGTGGGCATGTGTGTCTGTGTGTGATTCTAGGAGGCTTTTGCTGACCCTAGTAGAGATGAAAGTTATATAATTGAACTACTGGACTTCAAAAATGATGTTGCGAATGAGACGAGTGCTGTATGGTTCCTTCAAGACCTTTGGCTAGGAAACAGGATGCCGAAGGCAGCATGGTAACTTGTCCGTGTTTGGTTTTGTTCTTTCCTTTGATTGCATTTTGAATCTGCACTTGTGTGATTATTTCTTGAATGTTCAAGTTGAACATCGATTTCGAGTAGTGAAGTTAGAGCTGTATGGGTTGAGGTAAATCTCTGTGAAATTGCTGGTTCTTTTTTAGAATGGGACCTAGGTCAGAACTCTCTGGTATATATGGACAGATATCAGATATTATTGGAATGTTTAACTGTCGGTCTATATTAGAACAGACTTAAAAGCATAGAGAAGCTGCAGAACATACTAGGGATATTATCAACGAAGTTATTTTCATCTATATCAAGTACAAACAGTAGCATTTCCTAAAGAAGAAACAAAGTCCAAATCATCTGTTTGGCCAGTCCTTAGAGAACTACCCCCTATATTGAAGACTGTAAGATTTGGTAACTTCTGAAAAGAAGGAAGTCCTCGGAGAATGTTTGACTGCAGTTGGTTTATTCGTAGATTTGAGAGATTAGATATTGAAGTAGGAATAACTAATTGACCTATTTTGGGCTATGCTAAAGTGCTCAAGAAGCGGAAGGGTGGCACCTATATCTGAAGCTAAGGGGGGCTTCCTTCTAGACTATTCAGACTTAAGTCTAGATCTTTCAGTTGCGGGAGGTTGAAGATAGAGAGTGGGACTACTCTAGACAAGTTGTTCTTAGCGGAAATGAGAGATCTCAGATTTTTCAGTCTGCCAAGACTGTCTGGGATACTTCCAACCAAGTTGTTATTGTTGTTGCGAGTGTGGAGAGATGTGATATAGGTGCTGCAAAAGGGATGAAGGGATGTTCCCTGTCAAATATTTATTCATAAAAGACAGGAGCAGCAGGTTTAGCAAGGACAACATCATTTGGGATGCTTCCTTTATTTTTATTTTTATTTTTTTTTTTATTTTTTTTTTACGGGAGGGGATGCTTCCTAGAGTTCCTACCAACTTGTTATTGCAGCATTCAGCTCAATCAGGCTAGAACAACCTGATATATTCGGTGGAATCTCCCCTCGAAATAATATTGTTGAAAAGCTAGTGCTGCAGTCTGCGCACATGAGGAGGGATTGAGGGATTGTTCCACCATAGCTATTATGGTGTATTTTGCAATTTTTGATATCTCAGAAAGCTCAAGCTGCCTAAATATGGAGAGAGAGTGAGAACCTGAAAGTTTCAAGGATCCGAGGTCTAATGCTGCCACCCTCTGTTGTTTAAGGCTACAGGTGACTCCATTCCACTTACAGAAGTGCAGGGAGTCATTCCAGGAGCTCATTTCCCAAGAGGATTACTGATTCTCACCTTGATTTCAAGCAAGGTCTGTCTATGTGTTCAGTTATCCATTGCTGTACGGAATTGAAGACGCAACAAGAACATGACTGTGCAAATAAAACTTATGATCGAGTTTTCTGAGGAATGAAACATATCTGACGTTAGTCTGCAACAAAGGTACAAGGATCCAGATGTTTTTAGTTATTTACCAATAACTCAACCCAAAAGCATATACAAAGTCATACGGTGTACATGTTGAAGTCTGAAGATTTACATATTAGAATAATCTAAGTGATTAGCGTGCATGAGGTTGAATTGATAGCTTATGAAATTTGAATCTATGCGTTTTACGTTTTTGATGAATTTTATGAATAAGGTACTTGGTGGAGAGTGGTTACTTGTTGCTGTTGATTTGAGCATCAGTAGCTCAATTATTGCAGCCAGTGTAGAGGAACGGTAAAGAGAGTTTGAAGAATTCTTTGTATAGTGATAACTGCAGTTTAGTTGTTCAGTTTCGATTACTTCTGTTCAATTTGGACTAACTGAGTTCGAGGTTCTTAATGAGAACTCTGAATATTTGCTGGAGTTTGTGAGGATTTGGTATACGGATATTGCTGGAATGCGCTTTGGGCAAGTGCTCTGTTTAGAGCAATCAAAATATGGCAAATTCAGGAGGCTTTTAAAGCATTCCAATTATTATTCTCAGTGTTTGGTGTACCTACTGTACATTGGAAAAAGTAGTACGGAGTAGCTATAATCGGAGGGTACAAATTCAGTTTTGTGGGAAACGTATATCTCTGGTTTAATACTCTCATATGGTAGGAATGAAGTGATTGAATATCTTATAACTGCTACTGTAATCCGCAGAGGCGCAGATTATGCTCATTTTTGGATGCCTATACTGTTTCATTTTTGGTTGTGAACGTTGGTGTTATTTTTGCCTCTCGAGTCTGCTTTTTGTCTATTATCTGTAGTCTACTAGCTCAACTGGTAGAGCGCCCGTCTAATAGACGGAGGGTGTAGGTTCGAATCCTACGCAGACTAGATGTTTAGTTGAGGCTTGAATGTGTATACTTGATAGAGTTGGACCCTGATAGCGAGAATTTTTGCAACATGGGAATCGTATGATCATATGAAGTGATGTGGTTATATATTGTAGAATCTTGGAGGAATGTAACACCCCTCTTCAGTGCATGTTGCACATACAAATCAAAACTCAATGTCACTGCCATCTACCTCCTCTAACCTCTTACGAGTGAAAGGGTAGAAATCAGCTCCATGCTTACGGAAATGTTGGAAACCTACATTTGAAACCTGCTGCTTCTTCAAATCAGCAATGACACAACCAGGGGAATTGTAGGAAGATGTCTCAGTTGGTTCAAACAGGTCGCGGGAGCGTTTTAAATCTAAGATTGGAACTGCAACAAATAACAAGGAAAAGGCAGAGAAGAAGCAGTCGAAAGCAGCCCTGGCCACCTATGCTTTGACATACACAAGTGAGCAGCTCAATTTTAAAAAATAAAGATGCGTTTTAAGACTTTGGGGGGTGTCTACGGTGGATCAATCCTAGTCCAAGTTATCAGCCTTGTCCGAGGGTCTAACCTAGATTAAAGTTTTCAAGAATTTGGTAGCCGACAGAAAACACCAGGGACTAAACTGCAAAAGTCGAAACGGTGATTAGGCACTATTCACCTAATCACGGTGATTGGCCTAGACAACCTGATACGACCCCCATCTCATTCTCGAAAGATGACATAAACAAGTTACACTTGACATACAACAATTAATATCAAGACATACGGGTTACTTACGGATCAACACGCGGGTAGACCCAGGCACCCAGCATAACTCCCAACTCTCACGAGATATAGACGGACAAAAATAAGCACGCGAGCACAAAAGATAGTAAGGGTAAGCTGTTTCCAAATTGGTTTTATGTTTAAATTCTCCCTCTTTCAATTAAAACATACGAACACAGAAATCTTAGCTGTTGACTAGACGTCTTTTTGCGGACTATACCGGTATTCAGGTATATCTATGAATCTATCCAATTTGCGTCTTAAGGAAGTTGGCACTAATGTTTTGATCACCGCGAGCCCATGCTCTTAGCAGGCTCTTAAGTATGTTTGTACAAGGGCATGAGTGACGCCCAATTAAGCAACGAAGAAAAATCATCTATAACTATGATACAGATCAATCGGATAGAATTTGTTCCAGCCTTCTGGGTTAACAGAGAAATCTCATATTCTCATTCTAGACGAGATCACATTTAAAGGAGACCACATGATGAAGGAACTAAAAATTAATGTGGTACATTAAGGGAGAGTAAAACCAAATGCTCAGCCAGTTCAATCAGAAGTCGCGTCTACTTGAATCTAACTCTCATATATGACTAAAAATCCCTCAATTTTTTTGCACGGTCACTTTTGTATGGATAGATAAGGTTACACTTTGCTGTCGAGTTCAGTGGAATCTGCTCCATTCTTTTGCTGCTTAGGCAATGAAGGACTCCGACGTTCTTTCCCACCAGGCTTTGAGGACGCATTGCCGTACCATATCATCCCTAGTACAGCTATGATCATGCCCACAACCACATGCAAGTTCAGACCCTCTTTTCCAAAGAAAATAAAACCCAGGATCAAAACAAGAATCGTCTTCATATGGCCAAGTACTTGGAAGGATACCGCCGTGAATCTGCCAATGCAGATGAACTGGCTCAGGTTCGTTCCAATTGCAATTGTGCATGAAAGGATTATGAAGAACTGTGAAGACAGAGCAAAACATTAGTGGCTATTGCTTGCAGCAGAGAATATGATATAGGAGGCAAAGCAATGACATGAAAAGACAGACGACAATATTTATCTATGCCAACAAAACATCAATTGATTACACTAAGTCAAAAAAGAAGAAATTTAGATTAGAGGTAGCATTTGCACACCAATCAACATGACAGAAAAAAGATGATACCACATTTAGACGTGGAGAAAAAAGTTAAAAACAATGAAAGCAAGAAACTAAAACACGAGTGTTACAAGGCTGAAACCCTTGCCACAGTGCTCCAAGAAAATAGTTTGTCAAAATGATGAAAGCGCAAGCACAAAAATCTCAATGGCAGAAGAATCAAACCAAGCCTTTTACAGAATAAAGCAACAAGTGATAAATGCAGAAAAACATGGCAAAGCAAGCATGTTCGGAAAAAAAATAGAGTCCTCACCACAGACGGTGAAGTGTAGTTGAATGCATCGATCCTTTTGCCAGTCAGCCAATAATCAAGGAAAGGGCCCACTGTAAGCAGCGACGCAGCCTGCACTGGTGCAGTGTGACCCAGCAAGTTGAAAGAGCTAAGTGAATATTTCTTCGGTAGATGATGTACATACTGCAATACAAAGAAACAGAGAAGCTAAGAAATCCAATAATAACACACTGCCCAAGGTCGACAACAGCGTGATTCAGAGAAAAGACTTTGTGCATCCTAGTTCTAACATACAATCATTACGACACAAGGATGTGAGTTGTTTGATATTGTACATGGCCAGCAGAGAGTATGTAAAGAAGGGATCACTAACACAAGTTCAACTAGAGCTAGACTGAGGATTAAGGTGGAGTATCTAAAAGGAAAGAAGCAAAAAGATACCTCAATTTCTGTGTGTGGTTTATGTAAAAATGGAGCCAAATGCTCCAGTCAAGCACTTGTCTCAGAATTGTAGCATTAAATGTTGCTTCATAATAATGAGGGAATGATCAGTTTTGTAATTGCCCTTCTATCTATATAACAATGCTTTCAATATCTTCCTATGATAGTTCTTTGTTGCCTATCCCCAAGAAAATGACAGATAAAATGTCACCATTGATAATGTGTTCATAGAATATTTTTTAGAACACTCATGTTTCCTGTAAATTTGAAAACCAAAAGGACATCAAGGTTTGACTGTCACGCGAAGATAGTCCAACTTGTCAAAACATAGGGATGAAAAGTTCTGATTTAAAGTGCTGATATAAATGTTGGTTGACTCTTCAAGTTATTCCATTTCACTTTCAAGTATGATCAAAGTTAGAAATAAACCTGCTTTTCAGCCCTGCTAGTCATCACCTCGCCAGACAGGCTCTCATGAACTTCCTCTTAATTACCCTTCTAACCAAAGTTTGCAATCAAGAGATAAATCATCACATGGGCCAAACAGTCACTCTACATTTTCAGTAAGCAGAAAGTCAACATGTTTACCTAAATAAAAATTTCCTCGACAGCCACATGTATAGCTTTTCTAAAAGCTCATTAAATGGAGTATAATATGTTGTTTGGTTAATATCAAGCCATCATTGGCAGAAAGAAGATATAATGAGGCAAAATCCTCTATCCAGTTTTCTTAGATCTGATGAGCCAGGAGCAATTAAGAAGAACCACTTGAGTTTTTATTATTTTGTTTTGTTTTGAAATACACTTCGGCTTTTCAATGATAAGTACGTATAATATGTATGATTGTAAATCCTGAGAATCAGAGACAAAAAGTCATCTATAATTAGAGTTCTTGCTTCTAGTTTCTCCATTTGGCGTAGTTTCAATGAACGAATATAACCCTAGACCCCTACTTCCAGTAAAACGACAAAGCTTCATGCAATGGAAAGAGCTCCACTATACAGTTATGAAGACAGCGCGATACACTAGCCGCCCCTCTACTTACCGAACCAAACTCTCAGTATGAAATTCTTTGGTGGGTAACCACCAAAATAAAGTCACCATCTCATCAGAGACAGAGATATTACAGTACAAGAAAGTAAATGCACAACACGTTTCATAACACATTTGGGAGACAGGCTAGGAAAAAGCTCTTGGCTATGCATCAAGACTGGTAAAACCTAAGAAATAGCATAGGACTTCTTTTTTGCTACGTTTCATTTTCACCCAGGGAAACTTTGAAATCACATTAAAAATTATTCATTTGCATATGTGGCCATTACGTACTCAAACCAGCTGTGCTGCATATAAAGCTTAACATCCACAAAGTCCATAGTTTTTTTTTCCTACTGAAGATGCACTATTTCTCCTTATACCAAGGTCGCTTACTACTACAGCCATTACCAGCGTGTTTAGGTAAGAAAGTTAGGGAGGGGGAGAAGCAGTGGTGTTTAGATGGCGGAAAAAGAATGATGATCATGAGCTAAAGGAATTTGATTTTTCGCTCAATTTAACCCCAATGCCACGTCTTACAATTACAAACCCCAGACATTTCGGGAGCTGATTTTATCTATACAAAAGAAGAAAAAAAAAATACTGTCCAGGAATTGTTTTGCCGTTTACAAAATTACCCTCACTTACGAATGTATCTCAGATAAGTCTTTGTGTCTGACAAGTCACAACCCAAAACTACGATCCGCAAGACACATGAATATTTACTACTAATCTCCACACATGTGTTCGAATTTTACACACTAAACACTATTCCCCCCACTTTTTAGGTAAAAGAAATGTAGGTCCCATTGTGCACATTAAAAAAGTTGACAACTAAAGCCTTATACTCCGTAGTAAACTAGCACTGAACTTCCATAAACAAATACTCCATAAATATAATTTTTGAAAATTATAAGAGTTTCTATGTTTTCCTGAAAAAAAATGACATCAAACAAATTGACCTGAAACACAATTAGATCAGCTAGGCCGTCGTAAGAGAGTAATCATACGTCCTTAATAGTTTCTTCTCATTATTTATTATCATTGGAAGGCTTCTCCTTTACTCCCCTCCTCCCAACTACCACAACCATATAAACTGATCACTGAAGTTAAAGGCCAATTAAACAGAGCAGTGTGCAACAGTCGAAAACTGTATAAGCATGTGTTATACACACACAATCAAACAGTTTCCTGAATCTAGAATCTAAAAGTAGTGCTAAGATAGATGGATTGTAATGACATTAAAAACTTACATATTGCTGTAGAGAAGTGCTCCAAACAGCGATGAAAGCAGCGATAAAACCTTTAGTATTTACACTGACATCAGTAACTGTGCATACACCAACACCTACAAGAACAAGTCCTATACTGAGCTTTGTGTCTCTAGAGTATCGAACTTTGTCAAGCACAATCTCCAACAGGCAAGATACAGGTATCATACTCAACTTCGCAATCTGAGAAAGAGGAAAAGTTCTTGAATCTTAATCTAATGCAATAAGCTAGGCAGTAAGAGAACCAAGAACTGAAAAGCAATAAATTTTACCTGATAGAACCCAACAGAGTTCCACATAAGGCTAACATTCATGCCAACAATTGAAAAGTTTGCGAATATGACAAACTTCAGCAGATCCAGCAATGGTAAATGAGAGGGTTGAATAAATCCCAGCCACTTTAGCACAAGAGTCATTACGGTGGTGAAAGCGAAGTGCAAACCAGTCAGCGTAGTAGCTGCAAAAATGTAAGGGCAGTAAGATGTCTGCTATTGTGTTTCTAAAAGGAAACTAAGAACAATTCACAAGGAAAATTTAGGAGCCTGTTTTCAATCCACACCATTCAGCAAATATCCAACAGATGAGGTACTAAAATACTTGAGCCGTGAAGAGAAGGGCAAATGAAAAACATGTCAACACTGGTCAAGTGGATACCCTGACATTTTCACCTTTCAAAAACCAAATTTCTCAAAGCAAAAAGTGAGCCTACTAATATCAATCGTTTAATCTCTCTTCTGAAGTTCTGAGTATGTCTTAGGATTGCAAAATTGATATCCTTGGATGTTTAAGTGTAGGAAAGTTAATGAGCACGAAAGCAGTATGTAAGAAGGCAGCATGTCAGGACTCAGGATAAGATATCATCCACAGCTTCTAATAACGCAGACTAATATCGATCTGTCTCCATGTAACATTTAAACATTGAATAGCAGAACAACAGCGTTCTCATCTCTAAGTTGCCATCAAGTGTCTTTTTAGCTTAATGTTGAGTGGTACCCCTTGTATTGAAGTGTATATTTGAACATGAGCGCACTAAAACTTCTAGATTTGCATATATAACAAGAATCCATCAGAGAGTTACCAAAGCTAAAGCCATATGACGCCATCAAAGCTTTATTGACGATAATAATTCCAACTGAGGTGACGACATTGAACATCCAAGCAGAAGCATCAACAGCTGCTTTCTTCTCTGCCTTTGAAGCTGGAGCCATGTCTCTTTAACTTTGTACACGAAAATAGTCACCTCCAAAAATTTCTCAATCAATTAACGCCACTTCTCGTATATGCATGACCATCAACTTTATACAGTTTGCCTGCAAATAATACCCCAAATTTATTCCAAGCATAAAACCCCTAAAAATATAAAATTGAGTAAACGTATAGCACATGGATAGATTATTATATTATAATCACCAAATTGCAATTCTGAGGTCTAACAATAAGAAGGATAAAAAATGGAGCTTTTGCGACCTATACATGTCAAGCAAAACTACATCTCAGCCGGACGCCAATTACAGATGCAGCTAATTTTGCAGCAGTCCTCCCTGAACTTGCAAATGAAATGCTAGAAGCGTGACTGTTGATCCTGATAAACCCAAACCTAATTACACTAGTAAATCCTAGCAACACACATATCTATACCTAGAGGTGAGCTGAAATCAGATGTAGCAAGACAGTCTAGGGAAGGTTCTCTAGGAGAACTCCAATGTAAACAGTCCTTATCAGTTAATCTACAGGGAAACTTTCGAGTTTGGCTTCATGTGAATCATCTATCTCGAAACCCTTTGAAGCACTAGTTTAGTTTACTCCACTATAATCGAAACCTAAAACATTTACCAAAAATTAACACACATCAAAACAACATCAACATAATAAAGATTAGTTATGCTGTATTCAACATTTATCACAACGATCACCACAAAATAAAGCTTCACTGTTACACATCATTTTGACGCCCTTCATAACCCAGCGAATTCGAGAGGTATAAAGATCATACGCATCATTCACCAATTGAAATTTGCAACAATACCCTTTAAAATTAACAATTTCACTAAAATAATAGCATGATAATCAACCATACAAAACTAAGCTTAAAACCCTGAAAACCCAGATAAACACCTTGATCCAAGCAAAAGCTGAGACAAATGAACTGAAATTACAGACTAAACTTCACAAACAAGTTTCACAAACCCCCATTTTTGTTCAATCGAAACTACTAATAACTTCAATTATACTAAATACGGTCAAAAAGATCATAACTTTACATCATAATTGCACAATTAAATCAGAGTTTTACTAACTGAAACCATTAAATTGAAGGAAAAGAACATACCTTTTAACTCAATTGCAGCCTACTGTAGATCTATGGCAGAATTTTTTTTTCCCAAATGGGTGAAATCCACAGCAATGTGAAGTTGAGTGAAGATAAAGTTTCGATCTTTTGGGTATTTAATACTCGAATTGAATGATTGATCTTGAAATTCTACATGTAAATTGGGGGTATAATAAGAATTAAGAAGGTGGGGAAGGAAGACAGTGAAGAGGTATTGGAGGGGAGAGAGAGTGAGGAATTCTTTTTGTGTTTTTTGGGGAAGGTGAGCGTGATCTGTGTGAAGATGGTATTAGCTTTGTCCCCCTCGTAATCTGATACGACTCGAGACTAGGGATGGCAATGGGTACAGGACCCGACCCAGACCCGCTGGACCCGACCCGTCTGGGTCGAGTCTGGGTCCATTTTTTGAAGACCCGGTGGATATGGGTCGGACCCAGACCCGTAAATTTATGTGTGAGTCGGATATGGATCTCTTATATGAGACCCTGACCCATAGACCCGCAGACCCGGACATTTATATTTTAAAAAAAAAAAAAACAAAAAAAAACAAAAAAAACCCCTAATATCTCACGAAGTCAGGCTTGCCGCTTGCTTCCATTTTCTCTTTCTATTTTCTCTGATCTCCGCCCAGCTTCTTCGCGTCACCGACGAGGCGACTACAATCCGGCCAGCTTCTTCGTCTTCAGGTACGACTCGTACGAGTTTGAAGCTTCGTTCGAACTTTTGTTGTTTAATTTATTGTTATATTCTTAAGATTATTGTGGTTGATTGAATGATTGTTGATAAGATCTAATTTCATGCAATACTATTGATTCTTCCCCAAATTTTCGTCATTCTTCACTTATACGCTTCGTATTAAACCCTACCTTCGAATATCATTTCTTCAAATCAATCTAATTCAATCAAAACCCCTAATTTCTCACTCCTATTCACTCTCTCACTCCAATTTTTCGAACTTATTCGAATTCGGATTTTTTTTTTCTGAGCTGAATTCGTTGAATCTGCAGCTCAGTGGACTGGTTTTTGAGCTGAAAATTTTGAATAATCATGAAAAGGTTCGATCGTATGAAATGAAGATGTTGATGGCATTGCAATTGGATATAAGGAAGAGGAAGGACCATGAGAAATTGAGAAGTTTCAATCATATGAACTATAAACTTGTAACAATGAGACTTTGAACTTGTAATGTAAACTTTGTTGTTTGTTTGAGATGGTTGTAAAATTTGGTTGTACACTTGTTGACCTCGTAATTATGGCGCTTTAACGATTACCAACCACATCGGGACGAAAATATCAACAATTTAGGCGCATTACCCATCTGGACCCAGACCCGGTCCATATCCGCTGGGTCCTGACGGATCCGGGTCTGGATCTACAAATTCTGGACCCGGTGGGTCTGGATCTGGATCTGGGTCTGCCATAAATAAGTGGGTCTGGATCTGGATCCTAGCAGACCCGACCCATTGCCATCCCTACTCGAGACTAAACACATGATAATATGTGTGTTTTTACGGATTTGAATGCTAGCTTGTCAAACGAGGTGAAACCGTTCTGAATGTAGGACTTATGGTCAATCTAAGGACTAGGGTGTGCTAGTGCCATGATTGAACGGTTTTTGAAAATTCGCACATGACAGTCTTCGTTCATAATATTGGTCAAATAGTAATAATTTCTACTTGTAGTTAAGATTGGAAAAGTTTGAGCTCGATAAATTTCAAATGGACCTCAACATTTACAGGTTTGTCAAAAAGATCGAGTTAAGCTAACCTCTAAAAATTACGAGTTCAAGAGCAAGGTTAAAGTTTGGTTGCTCGACTCGACTCGACTCGCCTCGATGACCCCTAGTTGCGTAATACATACTAGTCCGTGTATCGCCGGCCGAACACATTCAAAAAGTGGGAAGTTCACCAGAACTTGAAGCGCTCTCTCTCTCTCTCTCTGCCTGAACTCCTTGTCTTTCTTACCGCAAACAATGGCCACAGAACTTGAAGAACTGCTGGGCTTCCTTTCATCCCCTTCTCTTACAGTACGTATCTCTCACTCTACCTTTTTTTTTTTGGGTTCAATCAATGTTGTTTTGTTTATCAAAATAGTCATATATTTGGTGGGAATATGGGGGCGGATATTTCATTGGTATGGTACCTTATTGCAAATTAATTGGCCCAAATTATTCGGTAACAATAGTACCAATTTGGGCAGCTGAAATTATAGTACCAGATGTTTTTGACATTTGATTATTATGTTGTATTAGAAATTAGGGTAGATAGAGCAGTAGTAGTAGAATGCCCCTGGTGCGAAAGCCTCGAGAGCAGGGGGCGAATACGCCTTTCGTTCTGCCCCGATGCTGAGATGAAATGTTGGCATGTTTAGAAATGTGAAAATTGATGCAGTGAGTAGTCTATAGAGGGATTATTTAGTGTTCTGGTGAGTGATGATGTAAAAAGAAAAGAACTTGAAAGTTGGGAGGAGAAGAAGAATTTCGGGAGGTGAAAGTTGTATGGAGAAGAAGCATGAAGCTTTCTCTATTGAAGTACCTACTATATGGGTGGGCGCAGCGTCAAAATTTGTGTGCTTGATTTGACTAGTCAGGTGATGCAACCGGAATTGAGTTGTATTCTACTGGGAGAATTGAAGCTATGCAAAGTGTGACCTTTTGTTTGTGCAAGATTCGATTATAATTATATTGGTGTAGTGTGCCCCTGCCCGTTTTCAGTTCACAGTGGATTGCTGGCATAGCTGTGAGCCTGTTATCTTGGTGGAAAGTAGGAAAT
The DNA here is from genome assembly GCA_963680865.1 of Spergularia marina. Classification (NCBI taxonomy): domain Eukaryota; kingdom Viridiplantae; phylum Streptophyta; class Magnoliopsida; order Caryophyllales; family Caryophyllaceae; genus Spergularia; species Spergularia marina. The sequence goes on along the minus strand of OY804545.1, from coordinate 4,637,343 downwards.
CTTACGAGAACCTGTGAAAGGTGAGCTTGTGATAGAATTATCTTAGGATGGAAGGCGTAAGAGTTTCTAGGACTTCATATTCAATGAAGTCTTATTTTGACATGGCTTGAGTAATATTGGTGCAGATAGAGTGAAGCTCGGTTAAGTAGTTCATCTTTGAGTTGATCCATATGTTACTGAAATCAACTACTACATTGAGATTGGTGTCTTCGTTTTCTAACCTTCCCTCTCCTTGTCTGTATTGTGTGCCTGTGTGGATTGTTGATATCGTTAGCTATTCAAAGTAGCTAACATGTTCAGATAGTTTGATGACTTTGATCAAGCATGCCCATTGTTTTTTATTTTTGGGTTTATCTAGTGCTGCTTTTCGGTATACTTTTACTGTTGTGTGCTCATAATTGCTGTACAATACATTCAGCTAAAGAGTGGAGCAGTAAACATTGTTCGGGGATTGACTGGATCTGAAGACAGTATACAATCCCTTGCTAAATATTCTAAAATCCTGCTGACCAAACTATCCAATCTTCTGGGTGATCCCAAGGTGATTTAAAATCTCTCCTTTGTCCTCTCTACGTATTTTTTTGTTCCTCCAAATATTTGTTTGCCTATACTGTAATAAAGTGCTATTACCAAAATGATGCTAATGAGTGCTGACACTGACAGAGAGACTAATGGCAGCTTGTGGCATATTATGTTGAAAACTGAAGTACTGACCGAAATGCAGAAAATTGGGCATTACTCTAACACCTTCCTGGGGATGATTGCGTGCTCAAACAAATGTGGTAGATTATATGTGGCCTCTCTGATGTGCAAGTTTTTGGGTGGCTTTTGTGTCATGATGTTATAAATTCTTTACGAGTAAAAGGGAATGGTAGATACCATGGCTTAAAAACTGTAGTAGTGTACTTTCGATTAGCTTTCACTAAGGTTTATATGTATTTATATTTATAAATTCCTGTTTAATGGTCCCTCTTCATTATATTGCTAGTGATCTATTAGTACGCTTTCTTGTCATATGGAGAAAACCTTAAAAAAACATGTTTATGTAAACAATGGTGTTCCAGAGAGACTGGTTCTTGCTTCTTTTGTCATTCATCCTCTTCTTCCCATCTCCTAACTGTACCTTATGCAGGAAGTATCAGAGCCTGCTGCGGAGTCTCTTATAAATTTATCCCAGAACTCGGATCTGGCAGGGGAAATGATATCTTTAGGACTTGTGGCTACAGCCATGAACCTGTTATATAAGCCAGAGTCTGCTATCAAGAAATTGCTTGTCATGCTTTTGGTTAACCTGACTCAGCTGGATGCCGGTATTTCTTCCATACTGCAGGTGCTTTAAGTAGATTCTGTCTTTCCAAATACTAGTTATCATCTCATGTTTCTTTAGAACTTTTTATTTTTCAAAGGCAGCAGAACTAAGAAATTGCTGATGTTTCTTGGCCCTTGTATGTAGACCCTCCTTGTTTGTGTGCCTATGCTTTGTACAGAATAGGTTGGATAAGTTCCTATCCTTGACCTTGGTGGGGATTCTCATTATCGTTTCCTCCTTTCTGCATCATGCTGAAAATGGCTAGTTGTTCATAGTTAAAAAAATTATTTTATATTCTTAGATGACCTCCTTGAATCACCAACTGTGTTAACCTGTGGCAAGCTACGAAAACCACCAGACTACAAGTATAGTCTAAAGAATGATGCGCCCGTACAAGAATTTTGCTCTAACCAAACAAACCAGAACACTGTTGGGCGGCACATCCCCATAATTTCATCTTTTGCTACCATCATATTCTAGAACTAGTATAATACCCGTGCTATGCACGGAAATGTGTAGTCAAAAGTTTTAATATCGTAACGTGCGGCAACACGTCTAGCTTAACTTTGTCTTAGTAAAACCGATTTATATTGTTGGCGTTCGAAACGTAGTTATATACCCGAATCTATTTGCCGACTCAAGATATCAAGGACTTCTTTTTAAAAAAAAAAAAAAAAAACTGAATAGCTTAGCTATCATGTATACGTACGACTTTATTTGCACTTGATAAAATGCAATCTCATCAAAGTGTGTGTGCGTGAATGTATCTCTAAGTATGAATATTAGTAAGGGAACATTTGTATCATGGCATATTTATTTACCAACTCAAAATTTCAGTGACTTTACAATTCCATGACTTAGAAATAGAGATGAAATTTGCATTAGAAGATTACACAAATAAATAAGAACACAAAAAGAAAAGAATAGTGACCTTTAGTTATCTCTATTTGAGCGAGTCTTTAGCCATTGAAATGGTTAATCACTACATCAGTGAGTAAGAGGACAAAATTTGATTGTAAAGTAGATAAAGAAGAGCAAAATTTTGGGATATACTCCGTATATATATTTGGTTGAAATGGTCTCATAAATTTAGCGTAGAAAATTATTAGGAACATATTAAAGTTTTTTTTTTTTTTTTTTGTTAATAGAAGGCCCTAGCTATTAGCTGCTTTTTCATTATTAACTTAGAGTTGTTAGAATTTGCGGCACATCCCCATAATTTCATCTTTTGCTACCATCATATTCTAGAATTTAATGCGAATTAAAACAACCTGAACTCTGGGACACTACCACTGCTCATCAGAAATGCCTAACTACTTACGATACAAATGTTATCTCGGTGAAGGAAGAGAGTGGAGCAGTTTGTCAATTCTTCCAGCACATGACACACATAAGGCTAAGAGTCTTATTAGGCCTCCGTCGCTGGAGAATGTCAATACTGTTGATTCCCTCGTGAAAACCTTCATAAAATACTTACGGCTGAAGGCCCCTCAAGTATTGGCATTCCGCTACGAGAACTGATAATTTGTTTCATTCTTTATGTTCATTTAATATCAATTTTACTGATTGTTCTGGCCTTCAGATTGACGAGGAATTGCATGGACTTTATGTGGGGCAGCTTGTCAGATCATTTTGTAGAACCCCTGATGAAAGACAAGGTATACATCTGCGCTTGTTTGCATATGATGAATTCAGTATTGTGGAATTTTCTAGAACTTATACTCCTTATTTCAATTTTTAACCTGCTAAGTACTAGTATAGTAAAAACCTTCCAAGTTCTACAGTTGGCCGGAAGTCTCAGAATACTGCAAAAACAATCAGGATTTGGTGTTTGTTAATTTTCACGTGCCTTAATGCATCACAATAATGCTTGGTCTGTTGCATTGTGGCTTTCTTCTTATCACTTCTTCCTAGACTGATGATACGTTTCTGTAGACTTACATTTGTGAACCTTCATGTCTGTTGATGTTCTAGGTGATCCTTTTGAGCATGTTGGTTCTATTCTTGTCAACATCTCAAAAAAAGAAGCAGGAAGGGAGTTTTTGTTGGATCCCAAACGTGGTCTTCTAAAGCGTATAATTATGCAATTTGACTCACCAAGTTTAATACGGAAGAGGGGAGTATGTAACTGAAACTTGCCAATTTTATATATTTGTTCAGGACTCGTGCACTCTTGTGGTGGACACTATATATCGCCATGTTTTCGTTTCATTTGCCAGTGTTTCCTCTTACAGAAGAAAGCTATTTTTTTCTCATTCTAGCCTAGTAAGTAATAATATTTGAGGTTACATATTCAGATTTGGTTACTGTCTGCCTTGGACATAGTCACATCTTCATGTAGTAGACATATTTGAAGTCATAAATTAATAGATGGGGCTCATGATGTACTGCCATATTGCACGAAAAGGTAAAGGGAACCAGAACGTGGAAGCACATCTGTTAGAAATCAACTTGATTTGCTAACAAAGTAATCATAGATATTTTTTACCTCCTGGAGACCTGGGACCTGGAACCTTTTTAGCGTGTAATTTACATCACGTAAATTAAAGTTGATCGAGGCATTTTCAAGAATGCAATTTTGGTATTTCCGGGGAGTCGCTTGTTAGTCATTTTAAGATAGGATTTCCCTAGCTTCTTCACATAGTTGGAATGTGAGACATCATGAGTGTTTCCTTGCATCATTGTGTCTTTTATGCTTGTTGTGAAAAGCAAAAGATCTAGGATATGGGAAGGCTTCAGTTTGCGCCATGTAATTGTGCTGCTATTTTTTTATTGAAATGTGAATTTGTCAACACATGCTATTACTCCCATACGGGAGGGGACAACCAATATTATGTGAGGCTTGCTTATTTCAGTTTGGTGATCTTATTGTCTATTACAGCAGAAAGTGGTCATGAATTCCCTATTCGATATGTTTATCGCATTACGGCTATGATTAAGGTTGTAACCTCTTGGTTTCCAGGTCGCAGGAACTATTCGTAATTGCTGCTTTGATGCTGAAGCTCAGTTGCCCAACATACTTTTAACATCAGAGTTTCTCTGGCCAGCTTTGCTTTTGCCAGTAGCTGGTAACAAGGTATTGTTTTGGTTCTCCTCGGTTTCTGCTTGTATGCTATGAGGCGTTTGACAATTATGCAAATTTTTTTTGGGTTGGGGGGGGGGGGGGGGTGGGGTGGGAGACTGCTTGTCTAGAGCATGTTAGCCAACCTTAAATCATGGGGTAAGGGAAAGCTACTTTCTACAGAGAGACCATATCGCAGCTTATGCTTGATTGTACTTTGCTCTTCACATCTTTGACTGCAGGTTTACAGTCAGGAGGACACATCCAAGATGCCGACTGAACTTGCAAGTGCCCTATCAATTGAACGTGAAGCAGTCACAGATACTGAAGTCCGTGTACAAGCCCTGGAAGCAATTTACTTGATCGTATTACAGGTAAATTATGCATTACCTTTTCTCGTGGCTGATCTTTTTTCCTAATAAGTAATGAAGGATATCTATACAATGGTTCCTGTTAGCCGCCCCGAAAGCATATTGAAACTTAGGCTTTGTTTGTTGTTGTTTCTGTTGGTGGTGTAACTAATAGAGAATATCAGCTACTTGGGGAGTGGGGGGAGGTGACTCCCATAGTGCCATGTACAAAAATGTCCCCTCGTACAAAACGGCAGCTAAATGGTCCTCGTATTGTTCACTTTTAAACAGTTTGACTATGACTGTTAACTCAATATATTAGATGCGACACTAGATGTTTTTGATGAGCTCTTCTCCAGGAGTCTATAATGTGGAAAAATAAAGTAATTTTGGGGGTTTGCTTGGTTTGAGGGTAGTGTTTGAAACAAAGGGGGGAGGGGGGAGGTAGTGTTGAATATAGAAAGAAGGGGTGGTTCTGAACTATGAACTAATTTGGAGGGTAATGTATTACCCTAAAGGAAGGTTTTGGTCCATGACCAGTATCCCCTTAATGCAAGCAAGCCCTCGTCTATGCTACGAGAAGTACAGATCTGAATATAGGTTGCTTTGACTTCATTAGACCGATCTCTTCTAAAGGAAAGGCCATCTTACTTAGAACAGAATTTGTAATTGAGAATGCCCAGCCCAGACAATATCAGTCGATAATATTTATCATGCCGGAGCAGACTAGTGGGATTGTTTGTAATTGTTAGAGTTGCCACACCTGTGAAGCCTTTGTCAAATTTCGCTGAGATCAGGGGATTCCTGACATTAGAATGAACAGCCTCTCAGAGTGGAGCAAGTACAGAAACATCCAACGAGAGGATTCGCCACAAAGAGGATCTTGTTTACATACTATATTGCCGCAACACTACCATTGCATTTGTCAGCAGTAAGCCTTGTAAGTTGTAACATATAGCAAATAGGAGCTTCTAGGTTCTAGTGTTGATTAGCACAATCCTACTGTGGAGAATATCCAAGTCATTCCAATCTTCAAGCAGTTATTCTTCCATGTCCATAGCTTTGTGTCTGTGCTACTCGAGCATTTCTCGACCTTAACTAATATCTATAGCTCTATACTTTGCATGTATTTTTCTCCATAAAAGCTGGATGTGATTATCGGTTGTATAAGTCTCTATCCAGAATATGATGTGTGGATCATGAAAGATTATAGCCTTTGAATGATAAAACTTACACAAGATCAACAATTGTCTTGCAGGAGGGTGGTCGAAGAGCCTTTTGGTCGATTAATGGTCCACGGATACTACAGGTCGGGTATGAAAGCGAAGAAGATCCAATTGTAATGGGAGCCTATGAGAGAGCTGGCGCTGTGGTACTTGCTTTCTTTCTGAATTCATTTCTTTCTTTAGTATGCCTTTAATTTGCATTTCGACCTACATTGCCTAATCTTCCACGGTTTTTTCAGTTGGTCGAAACCAGTGGCATGGAATAATATCCTGCGACATCAACAAAGTTAGATCCTTCAGCTCGCCGTTCAACTCGTTGCCTTCATCGGGATGATTCTTCAGCTACATGAGACGGTACAAATTTGAAGGAGTGTGTTTACAGGAAATGTTATACTGTATTTGAGTTTCTTCATGGTAGAAGTAAAATAGTTGTCTAATGTGAGCTACACTCCGACACCGTGGGACTTCCGCTTCGCTGTGTGAGAACGTTACATCCAATATTTGGAAGTAGTATATGTTAATTTCACAAAAAGTTGTCCCGAGTTTCAAATACTCGTTAATTGGAGAAACTTTTATGTGCAAATAGCGCAATACTCACAAAGTCCGTCTCTCTCTCATACCCCAAACATTTATCGTCGGTTGATGACATAAATCCTGCTTATTATTCCACTTGTCAAACGAGCCGTAAGTTTCACTCTTTCTCTCAACTCTGAAACAATGTCAGAGAGCAGCTAGTTTCCACGGCGAGGAGCTTCTGTTCACTCCCACCGTAAAAAAAATCAAATTTGCAGGTGGCTCGGTAAATTTCGACTCGTTTGAGTTTTTGGGTATCTCTCAATTTGCAATTTTTGGTTGTTTTTTCACTGAATTTTGATTGTCGAAAACTTTTCCAGCTATCGAGGGATTAATTAAGGTTTATTTTGTTCAGTATTAGTAGGAATGACTTGATTAAGGCAATAATCTTAGTTGATAGAAAACTTTATACCTTATAATCTGATCATATCACTCGTCCATAATTTTATTCATAACGTCAAACATTCTGTCTCTCTTGTCTATCACTTCACGTGTATCTCTTGTCTATCTCTATCAGAATACCATTACATTGCCGCAACACTACCATTGCATTTGTCAGCAGTAAGCCTTGCCGCAACACTACCATTATTACATTGCCCAAGGAAGCTATAAGGAGAGATGACGAGGTTCTCGCGTGAAAAACGGGGTGTTTACAGAGAAGGATGATGAGCACAAATGGTCTTAACAAGAAGGATGAATATTTTAATTTTTTTTTTTTATACAACTACAACGATGAATCTTTCCATTTTCAATGGAGCCAAAAACTAATTATTCTTTGGCATTGAGAGATAATGGAATAAAGCAAAATTTCTCATAAAACTGTCTTTGCTTCTAATTGTGTGAATTAGCAGTCATTTTGTCTGATGAGTCAAGGTATCACCCTTAAAAAGGATGAAGTCCGAGGAGATATATGAAAGTAGCCAAAAAAAAAACAACCAAGGTATGGCCTTATTTTTATTTTTATTTTTTTATTTACTTTGAATATTTTTTTTTTTATTTACAATGGACTTGCTCTAGTGTCCTACGTTCTTGTTGTAATAATTTTCGTGGCTCGCTTAGAATATCCAATGATACGTGCTGGAATAATATGTGGTCTCTAAGCTTCGACACATGCATGCTTGCATGATTAGTCGCAAAAAAGTGAACAAATAAAATTTGAGCAATATGTACTCATCTTAGTTTATGATCTTGCCAAAGTCCACTCCATACGATGGAGATTTGCGCCGTAATTAGTCCTTGTCTCTTTAGCGTAGGATTAGTACATGTACAGATCATCATCTTCATCAAACAATTATTGTAGTATTGTTATACGACTAACCTTAGTAGAATGACTTCCTATTGATACTTGGCTAACTAATCCCATAAGGAGAAGATCACTTGATCTTACCTTCTTACAAATTTAGACAATTGATTAAGAGAGTTGATTAACCCATAAGAATGAAACTAAATATAAGTGAACTGATTAGCCCATAACAGTTCAACTGTTCAAATGTCACAAAGTTGCCATTGAACTCCTACTGTGAGTGAAATCGAATATCTAATACTTATCGATTAGATGATATTTATCTTGAGGGCGCCATAAAACACAACTTATACTTTGCAATAAAAAGACTTGTGTCGTCAAATTTTTTGTACAATGTTTATGCATGGTTGAGTCTTTTTATACTAAATTTTAGTTAGACTAATAATTGGATAACATGGACTTTCTCTCGTCGTAAGAAAAATAGATAGATTTATACGGATTATTATGGAAGACCTACTATATATATAAAATTGGTAAAAGAAAAATTAAACAAAAAGAAAAAAGAAAAAAAAAACAATACTTACATGCACGTTAATGCACATGCATTCCTGAGTAAATCAATACATATGAATGATTATGGAAAATATAGGTAGTAACAACACTTCTCGACCTAATAGCATTGTAGTATAACTTCTCCTGGAAAATATAGGTAGTAACAACACTTTTCGACCTAATAGCATTGTAGTATAACTTCTCCTAAGCTAGAGATTCTACAATCTTTACAATCACACATCTTCTAAACTTCTAAAGTTTTCCAATTTTCCATAACTTGGACTCTCTCACAACACAAAAAAATTAAATCGAATTTTTTGGTTGCTCCGTGACACGGACTTTAGGTTTAAACTCTAATTTAATATTTTAATTTACCCTTTAAAAAAATTATTTACTATTTGATCTCGTTGACAAAAAAATTAATTGGTATATATATACTTGTTAAAGTCAAATACAATTTGTAACAATGAATATTGAAGCTAGTGACGATATTGATATTGATGCCAGTGACTATGATGAATGCGCTAACTACGAATATGATGCCGAAAATTGACCATTAGCTAAATACTACTACTATTACTATTCTCCAATTATCTATTATCTAATGCAAATAATTTTTTGTTTCTACTAATTATACTCCTACTCCTACTATACTACTACTACTACTAATATACTACTACCACTACCACAACTACTACGACGACTACTACAATAATAGTAAAGCAAAAAAAACAACATAAAAAAATACAAAACAAAAAAATAATATTTATTTAAACAAAACAACGCACTCTCCTAACCTTATACAAATTCTCAATTTTAACTTTACCTAAATTTCTACAATCCTATAATTGTTGGACTCTCTCTGTGAGCTCCAAAACCTCAACTTTCGACGTAGGCCCCTGAAAAATCCATCCTTTATTATTATGTACTAGTTTGATGGCCCGTGCAACGCCCGGGCTGTTTATGTTTAAATGTTAGAATTATGTAAATGAAATATTTATCTAAAATCTAAAATCTCATTTCAAACACCCGTGAGATATTTGTAATGTAATTAGATAGATGGAAAGTCACCTTTCAAAACCTAAAATCGCGTTTCGAACACTGTGGGATATTTGTAATGTAATTAGATGGAAAATTACCTTTCAAAATCTAAAATCTCATCTCCAACACCCATAAGATATTCGTAATGTAATTAGATGGAAAATCACTTTTCAAAACCTAAAATCTCATTTCGAACACCCGTGAGATATTCGAATATAATTAGAGGAAAAGTCGCATTTCAAAAAGGCAAAGTCCCATTTTGAAACACCCGTGGGATGTTTGATCAAATTGACATAAATTAAGTAATTACTATACTACATAACTATTTTCCATAAATCAAGTAATAATGTTATTTAATTAAAATAATATCACCATATAGTATCTACTTACTATATCCTATTTTGGATAAACTTTATTACAATATAATAATATTATTATTTGCCACGTGTCAGTCAGGGAATTGAGCGGGTTCAGGATTACATATATATAGGCTATGTTTGGTAAAACTAGCTGAAATAGTAGCTGAACGCTGAAATAATAGCTGAACGCTGAAATAGTAGCTGAAAGCTGAAATAATAGCTGCAATAATAGCTGAAAGTTTTTAGCTAAAATATTAAGACTGTTTGGCAAAATTAGCTGATATAGGAGCTGATATATATAAAATTACATAAAAATGCATTATTTATTTTTTATTTTATTTTATTTTAATAAATAATTGAGGGTAAATTAGGAATAAAATTATAATAAGCTAGCTTATTTTAAACAAGTTACATGGGGTAACTTATTAAATAAGCTAGCTTATTATTTAAGCTAGTGGAGTTAACAAACCAACTTATTTGGTTAAATAGCTTAAAAAGCTAGTCAAATAAGCTATTTTGACCAAATAAGCTAGCTTATTATGCATACCAAACATAGCCATATTAGATTGATTGATTAGATTTGCAACTCTAGAGGATCTCAACAAGTAATAAATTATGTTAAATATTCCTAATTTCTATTGGGGTTTTTCCAAGGATGAAGATCTCAAACAGATTGGGGATTTCTAAATCCAGTTTTTCCTAATTGAATTAGTAAAGTTTTATACTATGGTAAACCAAGCATCAAATTTCCATGCATATATATGTATATATATAGTAATTGAATTATTATTTGTAATTTATTCTCAAAGTCAAAGGTGAGGAAGAAGAAGATCTTTCACTCCCAGCATAAAAATAACAACTTCTGCAGGTGTGTTAATTTTTACCCCTCTCTTTTTTTTATTTTTTTTTATATGTTTGGCTGATTTTCACCGTAAAGTTTTAACCTTTGTTATAACTGTTGATTATCCTATTGCATGATAAAGTTAATGTTTAGTTGAGTATCAATAAAGATGGAAACTTTACAGTATATCTTGATCATGTCATTCATAATTTAGTTTATTGTCCGGCTGTTTGCTTGTTTGGTTTGGTTTCCTAATGTGATTTTGAGAGGAAATAATTATGTGAAAAGGAATAGAGGTAACTAAGAGCTTTGATGTGCCCCAAAGGAATAGATGTATGAGGAAAGGTTGGCGTAATTAAGAAGTTAGATTTTTGGGTGCAGGAATACAGAAACTAGGGGGTACGTAATTGCTGTTTTGATCAATAATTATGGTGGCTAAAAAGGATGACAATGGTGAGGTGAGAAAATGTAAAGGAAAACGAATAAAACGCCCATATTTGCCAAAAGAAATGTATTTTAGCATGAGATTATTTCTCGACTACCATTCAAGGCTCTGTTCAGAAGTCAATTTGTGCGCAAGTCGTGGAGGAGAATTGTCCGCCCTATCATAAGAGGTTTTAAAAACCGTTCTCTGTGTGGCTTGTTAACCTTAACCTTGAGTTCAGACGACATAGCTCATCTGAGTTATCTTTGTGTGAACCAACAAGAGAACTAATATAGTTCTTGACTCATCTGATCATAGTCTTGTTGTTAGTACTTTAGTAGTGGCTATGAGAAGGGATTGCTGGCGGACTCGGTCTTTGATTTTTCGCCATTAAACTTAAGTAACCCCTGTAACCCTCGGAGTGAGTTTGTCATTCATAGAGGGTTACTTCTTGTCACTCGTTCTGATGGTACTTGTTTAGTACACAATCCAGCTACTAATAAATCCGAAGACGTACCCAAGTCCAAATTCATCAAACGTGTTGGTTTCAAACATCACAAGGAGGAGGAGAAGACTGGTATGCTTATTAAGTACACCTCTGGCTTGGGACGCCAATGTGACTTTTTGGTGGTTAGATTCTGCCTGAAGTTTCGATTTGCAGACGTGTACTCAAATTTAGATTGTAAATGGGTACGGCTTAATTTGAAGTTGGGCAGAAATTTATACCGCACTACTTGGTCGTTGAAGAATTATGTTGCCATGAGGATAAATAATGTCACACATCTATTTATCCTCGCAGACATCGATAAATGTGTAGTAATAAAGTTGAAGCATGAACATCTTCGGACGGATCAGTATTATTTTTTTCTGCCATCACTTGTGAGTTTGGTTGGTTCCCATACAAATAACAGGTTATAGGGATGTGAGAACAGCCTGTATCTCTCTACTTACCGTACTACTGGACTTTGGATTTGGAAAGCTGTATATACTCAAGTTGATACGTGGAAATGGAAGTTGTTGTTTGATATCAGCAAGAACAGACAATTATGTAAGCCAGTGGCTTTTCAGCACCTTGGCAAACATATTCTTGATGCCGATGCTCGTGTTATGGTACTTGCTACCCATCCGAATGCACCCGTCGTTTTCTTTCGAGTCAAGGATTCTATTCTTGCTTATGATCTAACCAAGGACACCATAGAATGGAAAACTGAGAAGACAAATGATCAAGAGCAGAATCATGTGGATGGTGTTGTTGTCTCACCATTCCAGCCGTGCTTAAGCTTCTTCGATACTCTTAAAGATCGGTAATACTTCACTTTGTTGATTTTAATTACATTTCGACTCAACATTATATTGTTTTTCAATCAAACAAACAAGTGAGTACTTGGTTAAATATCATGAAATTTGTATCATATGATTCGATGCTAAAAATAGAAGGGGCAAAGTCCCAATTGTTACTGATTTCGAAAAGTTAGTACGACTTAGACCCGATCTTTAAAAAAAAATCGAGAGAGAAGTCGTGAACAATGTGTCACTTTCATACAACTTAAAGCAAACTGTTTCATTCATCAATTTCCATACTAATGACATATACTCCAGTGCCTGATTAATGAAACATTAAAAAGCCTACAGTAAAACTTGTACTACACACTACACAGTAATATCATAAGCCTCACGGCTGCTTTTTGTTGGTAATCAATCCTCCTCCTCCAGCCTCGCGCGCTCTTCCTCATATTTCATCTCCCTGATTACCCTCTCCGCCCGACGCTCAGCCGCGACCGCGAGTTCCTCGTCGGTGTGCAATGGCTCCTCTTCCTCCACCACTCGCGGAGTCACTTAATGAAGTCCTCCGTTTATTTCGGAGATACGGGTCTGCCGCTGCGAGAGTCCAAAACTGGAATTGGCACAATATCGCGAAGTCGCCACCTTTGCTCAATTTGCTTCAGACCTTGTTGCTGCGACTCAGGCATTACTCAATAGAGGTGCAAGGCTTACAGAAGTACCGAAACAACAATATGCACCACTTCCAATTGAAAAAAACAATTTATAGTCATTTACGTAGCTGTTAATGGATTTGTGATCGAATGCCACTAGATAAAATTGCTCAATATGAGAGAATTGAATCATTTTAAATGGAATTGGATCTCCTAGAGTTGAAAATAAACTCTACCATGTAGAGTTTACTTAATAAGGTAAGAATTAATTGTTTTGCATTTTTTTTGTGCATTCCAAGATTCTCTTCCTTTTGTCTTATTACTAATTTTAGCAAACTCTACCAATAAATAACTCTAGGGGATCCTCACATATTTTAAATAGGGTAACCCAGAATTATTACAACCACTAAAGGGCAGCTTAACTAATGAAAATAAAAAGAAAGTAGGTGTATTCTTAAAAGAATGCGCTTTGATAATATGAACATGAAGATGCATTTTATAGTTAAGGCGTACCTTTCTTCTTTTATTGTTGAAAAATTCCTTAAATATTCTCCCTTTAATTCTAGAGTTATAAAGGGGCTCCTCACCCAATTTAGAGTTTTGATACCCCTTATGTTTATGTTCCTTTGGGGGGTGTTTCTTTACAGGTTGGCCTTTGGCCTCTGCTGCCGTAGCCTCCTCCACCACCAAACTGTCTCCTGATGACTGTTAGAAATTAGTTTAATTTCTTTAATATTAATTGGTTAATAATGTTTCTGTTGAGTCCTAGAGTTTAGGAAGTTGTTTAACGTTAAGGTGTTTGAGGTTGTTACTAGATGTTACTCCATGATTTCCAGGTTATTAGGGGTCCATAGGCTTATGCCGTTAGTGGCGTTTATGGTCCTATTTTATTGGTTTAGGTTGTTATGTATTTGGCTTTATAAGCCCCAATTCCTAATGATAATTTGAGAGCTTTCCCAGAAATATTTCCTCTGTTTTACTGTCATTAGTGTAACAGTGGTATCAGAGCGAGGTTGAGTGAGTTTAAACACAATGGGAAAAGAAACTAATTTTGTGCAAGCTGCCATTCCTCGCTTTGATGGTTATTACGACCATTGGAGCATGCTAATGGAGAATTTCCTTCGCTCAAAGGAATATTGGAATGTTGTCGAGTCTGGTATTCAAGAACCAGCACAAGGCGTCACTCTTTCAGATTCTCAAAAATCTGAACTCGAAGCCCGAAGGCTAAAGGATCTTAAAGCGAAAAATTATCTCTTCCAGGCAATTGAACGTTCCATCTTGGAGACTATTCTTTACAAAGATACCTCCAAGGATATATGGGATTCAATGAAGAAGAAATATCAAGGCTCCACGAGGGTGAAGCGGGCACAGCTTCAAGCCTTGAGGAAAGATTTCGAAACTCTCGCAATGAAAGAAGGTGAATCTGTTACCAGCTATATCGGAAGAACTATGGAAGTTTGTAACAAGATGCGATTCCATGGTGAGAAGATCACTGATGTCACTATAGTGGAGAAAATTTTGCGTTCAATGACGGAAGAATTCAACTATGTCGTGTGCTCTATCGAAGAGTCCAACGACATAGATGAGTTATCCCTTGATGATCTTCAGAGCTCTTTGTTTATTCATGAGCAGAAGATGAATAGAAGTTCAACAGGAGAAGAACAAGCGTTGAAGGCATCTACCCATACCCGTTTTAACAATTACAGAGGAAAAGGTAAAGGTAGAGGTCAAGGTCATGGAATGGGAAATCATGGGAATTGAGACAACAGCAACAAAAGTTTCAAAGGTCAGCAAGATCAAGGCAGAGGCAAAGGACGAAATTATGATAAATCAAAGGTAGAGTGTTACCGATGTCATAGGTATGGTCATTATGCTTCTGAATGCTATACTAAGTTGCGTACTGACAATAAGAATTTGGAAAATTCAAGTGCTAATTTTGTTGAAAAAGAAGTTGAAACACTGTTGATGGCTGTTCAAGAAGAAAAAAAGACGGAGTCAGATATTTGGTATGTCGATACAGGATGTAGCAACCATATGTGTGGAAGTAAGTCTTCTTTCTCTTACTTGAACGAAAGTTTTCATTCTACTGTCAGTTTTGGGGATTGTTCCACTGTAAGTGTGATGGGAAAAGGTGATATAAGGATTAAAACCAAAAATGGGTTTGTGGAAACAATTGCTAACGTGCTGTATGTTCCGGACTTAAAGACTAATCTATTGAGTGCTGGTCAACTGCAAGAGAAAGGCTATACTATCACCATACAAAAGGGTGTTTGTGAAATATATGAGCCTCGTAGAGGTGCCATAGCTGTAATACCTATGAGTTCAAATAGGTTATTTCCACTGAAAATTGAAAGCATTCAATCATCATTAATTGCCAAAGTAAAAGATCCTTCATGGCTTTGGCATTTTCGCTATGGACACTTAAATTTTGGTGGATTGAGGACCCTCCAGCAAAAGAATATGGTGACAGGTCTTCCGCAAATTACTATTCCAACACAAGTCTGTGAAGAATGTGTAGTGAGCAAACATCATCGTGCTCCGTTTCCGAAAGGTAAATCGTGGAGAGCAAAAGATGTCTTAGGGCTGGTTCACTCAGATATTTGTGGCCCTATAAAACCAGTCTCCAATGGAGGTAAGAGATATATACTCACCTTTACCGATGATTTTTCCAGAAAATCATGGGTTTATTTTTTGCATAAGAAGTCCGAAGCATTTTCTTCATTCCAGTACTTTAAAGCCATGGTTGAGAATGAAACAGGAAAGAAAATTAAAACTCTCCGAACAGATCGTGGTGGTGAGTATTGCTCGAAAGAATTCAAAGTTTTCTGCAGAAAACATGGGATTCGAAGGGAGTTGACGGCTGCATATACACCACAGCAAAACGGTGTATCAGAGAGGAAAAACAGAACCATTCTCAACATGGTGCGAAGCCTGTTGAAAAGAGGCAAAGTTCCGAAGACATACTGGCCAGAAGCAGTTAATTGGGGTGTACATGTTTTGAACAGAAGTCCTACATTTTCTGTTAAAAATATGACACCTGAAGAAGCATGGAACGGAAGACGACCTGATGTGGACTATTTCAGGGTATTTGGGTGCATTGCATATGCACATGTTCCTGATGTAAAAAGGACGAAGCTGGATGACAAGAGTGAGAAGTGCATATTCCTTGGTCTTACTGAAGCATCGAAAGCGTACAAACTTTACAATCCTCTGATGAAGAAGATTGTGATTAGTAGAGATGTTATCTTTGATGAAGAAAACACTTGGAATTGGAGTGAAAATGAGTTTGACCCACTCATTTTTGACGGAGAAATTGAAGAAGAGGAGGAGGAGCCTCCACTTGAGAATGTGCCAGAAGTAAGTGTGGAAACACCGCCCACACCAGAACGTAATTCGGAACCTGTAACAGGAAATACTGATGATGCAGCAGCGTCTAACACACAATGTGATGCAGCAACGGCTACCACACATCGTACTCGGAAAAGGCCAGCATGGATGCATGACTTTGAAGTTACTGGTATTCCAGAGGAGGACGATCCAGTCACTCATTTCGCACTATTTTCAGATTGTGATCCTACAAAATTTGAAGATGCAGTGAAAGACAAAAGGTGGCAGAAAGCTATGGATGCAGAAATAGCAGCCATTGAGAAAAATAATACTTGGGAGCTTACTCTTCTTCCTGAAGGACAGAAGACAATTGGCGTGAAATGGGTATACAAGACAAAGCTGAAAGAGAATGGAGAAGTCGACAAGTACAAAGCACGCCTAGTAGCCAAAGGATACGCACAAGAATACGGCGTTGATTATACAGAAGTTTTTGCCCCAGTTGCTAGGCATGATACAATACGGTTAATTGCGGCATTAGCATCGTGAAACTCATGGCCTATATTCCAGTTAGACGTAAAGTCAGCATTCCTGCACGGAGACTTACAAGAGGAGGTATTTATATGGACTGAAATAAGCACCTAGAGCTTGGTATAGTCGTATAGATGCTTATTTTTTGAAGGAAGGGTTTACCAGGTGTCCATATGAGCATACTCTTTACACAAAAGTTAAGAATGGAGGCAAAATGCTAATTGTGTGCTTATATGTAGATGATCTAATATATACGGGGAATGACAAGGGCATGTTTGAGAATTTTAAACTCTCAATGATGAATGAGTTTGATATGTCTGACTTAGGGATGATGCATTATTTCTTGGGGATTGAAGTTGTTCAATCATCAGGTGGAATCTTTCTTTGTCAAAAGAAATATGTGCAGGACATTCTTAAACGGTTTGGTATGGCAAACTGTAATTTCGTCACTACGCCAGCGGAAAGAGGATCGAAACTTGTGAAAAATTCTCCAGGGGCAGAAGTTAATAGTACTCTGTACAAACAAATTGTCGGAAGTTTGATGTATTTGACAGCAACTAGGCCTGACATTATGCAAGCTGTTAGCATGATCAGTAGGTACATGGAGAGGCCAAAGGAGACGCATCTCCTTGCTGCAAAAAGAATCCTCCGTTATTTGCAAGGCACTACAGATTATGGATTGTTCTACAAAAAGGGTGAACAATTAGAGCTCTTTGGTTTTTGTGATAGTGATTATGCTGGAGATTTAGATGACAGGAAAAGTACCACTGGCTATGCTTTTGTCCTAGGGTCAGCAGCTGTTTCATGGTGTTCCAAGAAGCAGCCAATTGTTACTTTGTCGACTACAGAAGCCGAGTTTGTAGCCGCTGCAACGAGTGCAAGTCAAGCGATATGGTTGCGGAATATTCTTCAAGAACTTCAGTTTAAGCAAACAAAATCGACTCAAATTTTTTGTGATAATAGCTCCGCAATCAAGCTTTCACGAAATCCGGTATTTCATGGCAAGTGCAAGCACATAGATGTCAGATTTCATTTCCTCCGAGACCTAGCAAAGGAAGGGGTTATTGATCTTGTATTTTGCAAAAGTCATGATCAAGTGGCTGACATTTTCACCAAGTCTTCTGTCAAATTGGACAGTTTCGAGAAGTTCCGCAAGTTGCTTGGAGTGTGCAGCATGAAGGAAGTAAACTGAACATTGCAATGTTTCAGTTTAAGGGAGGGTGTTAGAAATTAGTTTAATTTCTTTAATATTAATTGGTTAATAATGTTTCTGTTGAGTCCTAGAGTTTAGGAAGTTGTTTAACGTTAAGGTGTTTGAGGTTGTTACTAGATGTTACTCCATGATTTCCAGGTTATTAGGGGTCCATAGGCTTATGCCGTTAGTGGCGTTTATGGTCCTATTTTATTGGTTTAGGTTGTTATGTATTTGGCTTTATAAGCCCCAATTCCTAATGATAATTTGAGAGCTTTCCCAGAAATATTTCCTCTGTTTTACTGTCATTAGTGTAACAGTGGTATCAGAGCGAGGTTGAGTGAGTTTAAACACAATGGGAAAAGAAACTAATTTTGTGCAAGCTGCCATTCCTCGCTTTGATGGTTATTACGACCATTGGAGCATGCTAATGGAGAATTTCCTTCGCTCAAAGGAATATTGGAATGTTGTCGAGTCTGGTATTCAAGAACCAGCACAAGGCGTCACTCTTTCAGATTCTCAAAAATCTGAACTCGAAGCCCGAAGGCTAAAGGATCTTAAAGCGAAAAATTATCTCTTCCAGGCAATTGAACGTTCCATCTTGGAGACTATTCTTTACAAAGATACCTCCAAGGATATATGGGATTCAATGAAGAAGAAATATCAAGGCTCCACGAGGGTGAAGCGGGCACAGCTTCAAGCCTTGAGGAAAGATTTCGAAACTCTCGCAATGAAAGAAGGTGAATCTGTTACCAGCTATATCGGAAGAACTATGGAAGTTTGTAACAAGATGCGATTCCATGGTGAGAAGATCACTGATGTCACTATAGTGGAGAAAATTTTGCGTTCAATGACGGAAGAATTCAACTATGTCGTGTGCTCTATCGAAGAGTCCAACGACATAGATGAGTTATCCCTTGATGATCTTCAGAGCTCTTTGTTTATTCATGAGCAGAAGATGAATAGAAGTTCAACAGGAGAAGAACAAGCGTTGAAGGCATCTACCCATACCCGTTTTAACAATTACAGAGGAAAAGGTAAAGGTAGAGGTCAAGGTCATGGAATGGGAAATCATGGGAATTGAGACAACAGCAACAAAAGTTTCAAAGGTCAGCAAGATCAAGGCAGAGGCAAAGGACGAAATTATGATAAATCAAAGGTAGAGTGTTACCGATGTCATAGGTATGGTCATTATGCTTCTGAATGCTATACTAAGTTGCGTACTGACAATAAGAATTTGGAAAATTCAAGTGCTAATTTTGTTGAAAAAGAAGTTGAAACACTGTTGATGGCTGTTCAAGAAGAAAAAAAGACGGAGTCAGATATTTGGTATGTCGATACAGGATGTAGCAACCATATGTGTGGAAGTAAGTCTTCTTTCTCTTACTTGAACGAAAGTTTTCATTCTACTGTCAGTTTTGGGGATTGTTCCACTGTAAGTGTGATGGGAAAAGGTGATATAAGGATTAAAACCAAAAATGGGTTTGTGGAAACAATTGCTAACGTGCTGTATGTTCCGGACTTAAAGACTAATCTATTGAGTGCTGGTCAACTGCAAGAGAAAGGCTATACTATCACCATACAAAAGGGTGTTTGTGAAATATATGAGCCTCGTAGAGGTGCCATAGCTGTAATACCTATGAGTTCAAATAGGTTATTTCCACTGAAAATTGAAAGCATTCAATCATCATTAATTGCCAAAGTAAAAGATCCTTCATGGCTTTGGCATTTTCGCTATGGACACTTAAATTTTGGTGGATTGAGGACCCTCCAGCAAAAGAATATGGTGACAGGTCTTCCGCAAATTACTATTCCAACACAAGTCTGTGAAGAATGTGTAGTGAGCAAACATCATCGTGCTCCGTTTCCGAAAGGTAAATCGTGGAGAGCAAAAGATGTCTTAGGGCTGGTTCACTCAGATATTTGTGGCCCTATAAAACCAGTCTCCAATGGAGGTAAGAGATATATACTCACCTTTACCGATGATTTTTCCAGAAAATCATGGGTTTATTTTTTGCATAAGAAGTCCGAAGCATTTTCTTCATTCCAGTACTTTAAAGCCATGGTTGAGAATGAAACAGGAAAGAAAATTAAAACTCTCCGAACAGATCGTGGTGGTGAGTATTGCTCGAAAGAATTCAAAGTTTTCTGCAGAAAACATGGGATTCGAAGGGAGTTGACGGCTGCATATACACCACAGCAAAACGGTGTATCAGAGAGGAAAAACAGAACCATTCTCAACATGGTGCGAAGCCTGTTGAAAAGAGGCAAAGTTCCGAAGACATACTGGCCAGAAGCAGTTAATTGGGGTGTACATGTTTTGAACAGAAGTCCTACATTTTCTGTTAAAAATATGACACCTGAAGAAGCATGGAACGGAAGACGACCTGATGTGGACTATTTCAGGGTATTTGGGTGCATTGCATATGCACATGTTCCTGATGTAAAAAGGACGAAGCTGGATGACAAGAGTGAGAAGTGCATATTCCTTGGTCTTACTGAAGCATCGAAAGCGTACAAACTTTACAATCCTCTGATGAAGAAGATTGTGATTAGTAGAGATGTTATCTTTGATGAAGAAAACACTTGGAATTGGAGTGAAAATGAGTTTGACCCACTCATTTTTGACGGAGAAATTGAAGAAGAGGAGGAGGAGCCTCCACTTGAGAATGTGCCAGAAGTAAGTGTGGAAACACCGCCCACACCAGAACGTAATTCGGAACCTGTAACAGGAAATACTGATGATGCAGCAGCGTCTAACACACAATGTGATGCAGCAACGGCTACCACACATCGTACTCGGAAAAGGCCAGCATGGATGCATGACTTTGAAGTTACTGGTATTCCAGAGGAGGACGATCCAGTCACTCATTTCGCACTATTTTCAGATTGTGATCCTACAAAATTTGAAGATGCAGTGAAAGACAAAAGGTGGCAGAAAGCTATGGATGCAGAAATAGCAGCCATTGAGAAAAATAATACTTGGGAGCTTACTCTTCTTCCTGAAGGACAGAAGACAATTGGCGTGAAATGGGTATACAAGACAAAGCTGAAAGAGAATGGAGAAGTCGACAAGTACAAAGCACGCCTAGTAGCCAAAGGATACGCACAAGAATACGGCGTTGATTATACAGAAGTTTTTGCCCCAGTTGCTAGGCATGATACAATACGGTTAATTGCGGCATTAGCATCGTGAAACTCATGGCCTATATTCCAGTTAGACGTAAAGTCAGCATTCCTGCACGGAGACTTACAAGAGGAGGTATTTATATGGACTGAAATAAGCACCTAGAGCTTGGTATAGTCGTATAGATGCTTATTTTTTGAAGGAAGGGTTTACCAGGTGTCCATATGAGCATACTCTTTACACAAAAGTTAAGAATGGAGGCAAAATGCTAATTGTGTGCTTATATGTAGATGATCTAATATATACGGGGAATGACAAGGGCATGTTTGAGAATTTTAAACTCTCAATGATGAATGAGTTTGATATGTCTGACTTAGGGATGATGCATTATTTCTTGGGGATTGAAGTTGTTCAATCATCAGGTGGAATCTTTCTTTGTCAAAAGAAATATGTGCAGGACATTCTTAAACGGTTTGGTATGGCAAACTGTAATTTCGTCACTACGCCAGCGGAAAGAGGATCGAAACTTGTGAAAAATTCTCCAGGGGCAGAAGTTAATAGTACTCTGTACAAACAAATTGTCGGAAGTTTGATGTATTTGACAGCAACTAGGCCTGACATTATGCAAGCTGTTAGCATGATCAGTAGGTACATGGAGAGGCCAAAGGAGACGCATCTCCTTGCTGCAAAAAGAATCCTCCGTTATTTGCAAGGCACTACAGATTATGGATTGTTCTACAAAAAGGGTGAACAATTAGAGCTCTTTGGTTTTTGTGATAGTGATTATGCTGGAGATTTAGATGACAGGAAAAGTACCACTGGCTATGCTTTTGTCCTAGGGTCAGCAGCTGTTTCATGGTGTTCCAAGAAGCAGCCAATTGTTACTTTGTCGACTACAGAAGCCGAGTTTGTAGCCGCTGCAACGAGTGCAAGTCAAGCGATATGGTTGCGGAATATTCTTCAAGAACTTCAGTTTAAGCAAACAAAATCGACTCAAATTTTTTGTGATAATAGCTCCGCAATCAAGCTTTCACGAAATCCGGTATTTCATGGCAAGTGCAAGCACATAGATGTCAGATTTCATTTCCTCCGAGACCTAGCAAAGGAAGGGGTTATTGATCTTGTATTTTGCAAAAGTCATGATCAAGTGGCTGACATTTTCACCAAGTCTTCTGTCAAATTGGACAGTTTCGAGAAGTTCCGCAAGTTGCTTGGAGTGTGCAGCATGAAGGAAGTAAACTGAACATTGCAATGTTTCAGTTTAAGGGAGGGTGTTAGAAATTAGTTTAATTTCTTTAATATTAATTGGTTAATAATGTTTCTGTTGAGTCCTAGAGTTTAGGAAGTTGTTTAACGTTAAGGTGTTTGAGGTTGTTACTAGATGTTACTCCATGATTTCCAGGTTATTAGGGGTCCATAGGCTTATGCCGTTAGTGGCGTTTATGGTCCTATTTTATTGGTTTAGGTTGTTATGTATTTGGCTTTATAAGCCCCAATTCCTAATGATAATTTGAGAGCTTTCCCAGAAATATTTCCTCTGTTTTACTGTCATTAGTGTAACAGTGGTATCAGAGCGAGGTTGAGTGAGTTTAAACACAATGGGAAAAGAAACTAATTTTGTGCAAGCTGCCATTCCTCGCTTTGATGGTTATTACGACCATTGGAGCATGCTAATGGAGAATTTCCTTCGCTCAAAGGAATATTGGAATGTTGTCGAGTCTGGTATTCAAGAACCAGCACAAGGCGTCACTCTTTCAGATTCTCAAAAATCTGAACTCGAAGCCCGAAGGCTAAAGGATCTTAAAGCGAAAAATTATCTCTTCCAGGCAATTGAACGTTCCATCTTGGAGACTATTCTTTACAAAGATACCTCCAAGGATATATGGGATTCAATGAAGAAGAAATATCAAGGCTCCACGAGGGTGAAGCGGGCACAGCTTCAAGCCTTGAGGAAAGATTTCGAAACTCTCGCAATGAAAGAAGGTGAATCTGTTACCAGCTATATCGGAAGAACTATGGAAGTTTGTAACAAGATGCGATTCCATGGTGAGAAGATCACTGATGTCACTATAGTGGAGAAAATTTTGCGTTCAATGACGGAAGAATTCAACTATGTCGTGTGCTCTATCGAAGAGTCCAACGACATAGATGAGTTATCCCTTGATGATCTTCAGAGCTCTTTGTTTATTCATGAGCAGAAGATGAATAGAAGTTCAACAGGAGAAGAACAAGCGTTGAAGGCATCTACCCATACCCGTTTTAACAATTACAGAGGAAAAGGTAAAGGTAGAGGTCAAGGTCATGGAATGGGAAATCATGGGAATTGAGACAACAGCAACAAAAGTTTCAAAGGTCAGCAAGATCAAGGCAGAGGCAAAGGACGAAATTATGATAAATCAAAGGTAGAGTGTTACCGATGTCATAGGTATGGTCATTATGCTTCTGAATGCTATACTAAGTTGCGTACTGACAATAAGAATTTGGAAAATTCAAGTGCTAATTTTGTTGAAAAAGAAGTTGAAACACTGTTGATGGCTGTTCAAGAAGAAAAAAAGACGGAGTCAGATATTTGGTATGTCGATACAGGATGTAGCAACCATATGTGTGGAAGTAAGTCTTCTTTCTCTTACTTGAACGAAAGTTTTCATTCTACTGTCAGTTTTGGGGATTGTTCCACTGTAAGTGTGATGGGAAAAGGTGATATAAGGATTAAAACCAAAAATGGGTTTGTGGAAACAATTGCTAACGTGCTGTATGTTCCGGACTTAAAGACTAATCTATTGAGTGCTGGTCAACTGCAAGAGAAAGGCTATACTATCACCATACAAAAGGGTGTTTGTGAAATATATGAGCCTCGTAGAGGTGCCATAGCTGTAATACCTATGAGTTCAAATAGGTTATTTCCACTGAAAATTGAAAGCATTCAATCATCATTAATTGCCAAAGTAAAAGATCCTTCATGGCTTTGGCATTTTCGCTATGGACACTTAAATTTTGGTGGATTGAGGACCCTCCAGCAAAAGAATATGGTGACAGGTCTTCCGCAAATTACTATTCCAACACAAGTCTGTGAAGAATGTGTAGTGAGCAAACATCATCGTGCTCCGTTTCCGAAAGGTAAATCGTGGAGAGCAAAAGATGTCTTAGGGCTGGTTCACTCAGATATTTGTGGCCCTATAAAACCAGTCTCCAATGGAGGTAAGAGATATATACTCACCTTTACCGATGATTTTTCCAGAAAATCATGGGTTTATTTTTTGCATAAGAAGTCCGAAGCATTTTCTTCATTCCAGTACTTTAAAGCCATGGTTGAGAATGAAACAGGAAAGAAAATTAAAACTCTCCGAACAGATCGTGGTGGTGAGTATTGCTCGAAAGAATTCAAAGTTTTCTGCAGAAAACATGGGATTCGAAGGGAGTTGACGGCTGCATATACACCACAGCAAAACGGTGTATCAGAGAGGAAAAACAGAACCATTCTCAACATGGTGCGAAGCCTGTTGAAAAGAGGCAAAGTTCCGAAGACATACTGGCCAGAAGCAGTTAATTGGGGTGTACATGTTTTGAACAGAAGTCCTACATTTTCTGTTAAAAATATGACACCTGAAGAAGCATGGAACGGAAGACGACCTGATGTGGACTATTTCAGGGTATTTGGGTGCATTGCATATGCACATGTTCCTGATGTAAAAAGGACGAAGCTGGATGACAAGAGTGAGAAGTGCATATTCCTTGGTCTTACTGAAGCATCGAAAGCGTACAAACTTTACAATCCTCTGATGAAGAAGATTGTGATTAGTAGAGATGTTATCTTTGATGAAGAAAACACTTGGAATTGGAGTGAAAATGAGTTTGACCCACTCATTTTTGACGGAGAAATTGAAGAAGAGGAGGAGGAGCCTCCACTTGAGAATGTGCCAGAAGTAAGTGTGGAAACACCGCCCACACCAGAACGTAATTCGGAACCTGTAACAGGAAATACTGATGATGCAGCAGCGTCTAACACACAATGTGATGCAGCAACGGCTACCACACATCGTACTCGGAAAAGGCCAGCATGGATGCATGACTTTGAAGTTACTGGTATTCCAGAGGAGGACGATCCAGTCACTCATTTCGCACTATTTTCAGATTGTGATCCTACAAAATTTGAAGATGCAGTGAAAGACAAAAGGTGGCAGAAAGCTATGGATGCAGAAATAGCAGCCATTGAGAAAAATAATACTTGGGAGCTTACTCTTCTTCCTGAAGGACAGAAGACAATTGGCGTGAAATGGGTATACAAGACAAAGCTGAAAGAGAATGGAGAAGTCGACAAGTACAAAGCACGCCTAGTAGCCAAAGGATACGCACAAGAATACGGCGTTGATTATACAGAAGTTTTTGCCCCAGTTGCTAGGCATGATACAATACGGTTAATTGCGGCATTAGCATCGTGAAACTCATGGCCTATATTCCAGTTAGACGTAAAGTCAGCATTCCTGCACGGAGACTTACAAGAGGAGGTATTTATATGGACTGAAATAAGCACCTAGAGCTTGGTATAGTCGTATAGATGCTTATTTTTTGAAGGAAGGGTTTACCAGGTGTCCATATGAGCATACTCTTTACACAAAAGTTAAGAATGGAGGCAAAATGCTAATTGTGTGCTTATATGTAGATGATCTAATATATACGGGGAATGACAAGGGCATGTTTGAGAATTTTAAACTCTCAATGATGAATGAGTTTGATATGTCTGACTTAGGGATGATGCATTATTTCTTGGGGATTGAAGTTGTTCAATCATCAGGTGGAATCTTTCTTTGTCAAAAGAAATATGTGCAGGACATTCTTAAACGGTTTGGTATGGCAAACTGTAATTTCGTCACTACGCCAGCGGAAAGAGGATCGAAACTTGTGAAAAATTCTCCAGGGGCAGAAGTTAATAGTACTCTGTACAAACAAATTGTCGGAAGTTTGATGTATTTGACAGCAACTAGGCCTGACATTATGCAAGCTGTTAGCATGATCAGTAGGTACATGGAGAGGCCAAAGGAGACGCATCTCCTTGCTGCAAAAAGAATCCTCCGTTATTTGCAAGGCACTACAGATTATGGATTGTTCTACAAAAAGGGTGAACAATTAGAGCTCTTTGGTTTTTGTGATAGTGATTATGCTGGAGATTTAGATGACAGGAAAAGTACCACTGGCTATGCTTTTGTCCTAGGGTCAGCAGCTGTTTCATGGTGTTCCAAGAAGCAGCCAATTGTTACTTTGTCGACTACAGAAGCCGAGTTTGTAGCCGCTGCAACGAGTGCAAGTCAAGCGATATGGTTGCGGAATATTCTTCAAGAACTTCAGTTTAAGCAAACAAAATCGACTCAAATTTTTTGTGATAATAGCTCCGCAATCAAGCTTTCACGAAATCCGGTATTTCATGGCAAGTGCAAGCACATAGATGTCAGATTTCATTTCCTCCGAGACCTAGCAAAGGAAGGGGTTATTGATCTTGTATTTTGCAAAAGTCATGATCAAGTGGCTGACATTTTCACCAAGTCTTCTGTCAAATTGGACAGTTTCGAGAAGTTCCGCAAGTTGCTTGGAGTGTGCAGCATGAAGGAAGTAAACTGAACATTGCAATGT
The DNA here is from genome assembly GCA_963680865.1 of Spergularia marina. Taxonomy (NCBI): domain Eukaryota; kingdom Viridiplantae; phylum Streptophyta; class Magnoliopsida; order Caryophyllales; family Caryophyllaceae; genus Spergularia; species Spergularia marina. The sequence continues at coordinate 4,610,631 of OY804545.1, read as the reverse complement.
TTCAGTTTAAGGGAGGGTGTTAGAAATTAGTTTAATTTCTTTAATATTAATTGGTTAATAATGTTTCTGTTGAGTCCTAGAGTTTAGGAAGTTGTTTAACGTTAAGGTGTTTGAGGTTGTTACTAGATGTTACTCCATGATTTCCAGGTTATTAGGGGTCCATAGGCTTATGCCGTTAGTGGCGTTTATGGTCCTATTTTATTGGTTTAGGTTGTTATGTATTTGGCTTTATAAGCCCCAATTCCTAATGATAATTTGAGAGCTTTCCCAGAAATATTTCCTCTGTTTTACTGTCATTAGTGTAACAATGACTCTTCCGCCTTACACACCTCCTTCTCTAACGCAGTCTCTTTTTCCATCTCCGGCCTCCTGCGCAGCCTTAAGTTTCTCCAATACAGCCTCACATGCTGTCGTAGCTTCCTTCACCACCACACCCGTATTAACCTCGCCTTTACCGCCTCGTTTGCCACCACCACCGTCGCCACCGACGTACCTTCCAAATCCGACTCCACCTGCTTCACCACCACAACCGTATCAACCACCAACCACCTTGTTTGTCGCCACCATAGTTAGTTAAGGCATTAAACGAAGTTTAATACGGCGAGTATTGAACGGCAAAATTATAAAAATAAAAAACAGTTAAAAATCCGTCGAAAAAATCGTTGACTTTTAAAAAACGGAAAAACGCGTGTAATTCGTAAATTTCAGCTTCGTTTTGAAACATTCGGGCAAAACAATCGGAACAAAATCTTTCCTAAATAGGGTAAAATAAAGCCTCCGTACCTACCACCTCTTCCACCGCAGTCTCCTTCGTTGTCGTACCTTCCTCCACCACCGCGGCCTTAACTTCCAAATGCGCCTCCATCACCTTCTCCATATCCACCGCCGCCTTAACTTCTAAGAAATATCCGGAGATCAGATAAAGAAGATGGGAGAATTTTTGTGAATCAAACTTGTAGATAGGGACGGAGCCAGGAAAAAAAGTTGAGGACTGCTCAATGCCAATACATGTTCTTTGGATTTGTTTGGTTAGAGACACTATAAAAAAATGTTGATCAAATTCTTAATATTATACTAGCGCAAATTATACCATGCTCTCGGGAGCACAATGAGAATGGTGGTACTCCTCACAATAGAGAAGTAGGGACCATATTTAAAAAGAGTTTTCAGTTTTTTGTCAACGAGGAACAACCCAACTAGGTAAAATTTAAAAGGCAGCCAAAGCCCAAATGAATTACTCCGTAAAACCAAAGCAAAACTATGAAATAGTCAAGGGGCTTGAGCCCTAGTCATTTTATGACTATTGTAAATGCCAATCCAATTAAGCTAAGATAACTAGTTGATATGTAACCTTAGCTAATTTACTTACATAAAATTTAATCTCTAACCATGGTTAAATTTTAGTGTGACAGGTGATGACTAGAGGTTGTTCTGCCTAAACATATTGCATTTGGTGGAGATGGTTCTGTGACATGGTATCAGGGTCACGATTCTGAGCGCACCCATGTCTAGGGCGGAGCTAGAAAATAAAATTCAATGTGGTGGATTGTAACTCGAGAGTGTTTGGACAAATAGCAAAATTCTCTACTGAATTTCTCAATTTAGTTCTAAGAAGAAAAGAAAATTCACGTCACTCACGAGTCATGTATAGAGCATTATTCTTTTTTTTTTTTTATCATGGACTATAGTTGTATAATATTTTTTAATGAAAAGAAGAGAAAAAAAGAAACAAATGCAACATAAAACACCCTTTAAATTGAGGACCAATTTTTATTGTTGTATCGAGGCTTTTTGTAATTTATCAAATACTCCGTAATGGTTAGTACTCCGTATTACATGAGCAGCTTGACAATAGGATAAAGCTGCAACGCAAAGCTCAGGAGCTGAACACCAGAACGCCGAGCAGCAGTCTAGCCAGTTAGTTAGTCAAGGTGGTTATTTTAGTCAACTGCCACATGGAGTTAGTTATTGTAACCCCCTGGCTTATTGCTTTTTTTTTTTTTTTTTTTCCTCCGGGTATGGTCAGATTTATTTCGGGTATGGTCACAGTGAAATAAGGAAATAGTGCTTCAACAAAGAATACCGGACACATCTCCTTCCGCTTCCACAACATCGAATACTCCCTCCGTCCCAGTTCAAACGCCCCATATTCCATTTTGGGACGTCCCACTTAAAACACCCCATCTATTTTGGGACATACTCCCTCCGGTCCAGATTAAACTTCCCATCCTCTTTTTTAAGGTTTTGACTTTGTTTTCCCCATTTCCAAAGTATTACGTTTTTTGTCGAGTGAATAATTATGGAGGCAAGATAAAGATGTTGTTTATAACTAGGTTTTAAATTTATTTGCTAAATGAATCATTAAGAACTATTTATTAGCTTTCCTTTTAAGGTGCGCAAAAGGGAGCGGGAACTTTAATCTGGACCGGAGGGAGTATTTCTCTCTCCTACTTTTATTAAATTATCATATAATCTCTCACACTATCTCTTTTACTTTTATTAATCCACACATTCTCTCTCCTCATTTTTCCTAATATTACCCCACTCAACTTATTATATCAATTTTTCTTATTCCACTACAAAAAACGCCCGGGGCGTTTGAACTGGGACGGATGGAGTATACATTTGTAATCCCTCACAAAATCAATATCCATTGAGATTTCGATCACTCCATCCTAATTCAAAATATTTTCATACAAAATTACAATGTAGTCCAAAGTCATGTTGAGGTGTCAACTCAAATCACACATTGAAGAAAACAATGAAAAGTCACTAGTATAGTAGTATATAAGTATTCACATCCACACTAAATAGCATGAAGCTTTTTGGATACAGACGGCCCACTTTAAAAACTGTGAGGGCTTGTAACTTTATCTAAAGCGGACAGTATCATACAGAGCACTCCATTCGTTCCAGTTCAAATGCTTCATATTCTATTTCGGGACGTCCCACCTCAAACACCCCACCTATTTCAGGAAATGTTTCTCTCTCCTACTTTTATTAAGATCACATCACCACTCACATCATCTCCCCCACTTTTATTAATCCTCGCATTCTCTTTCCTCTTTTTCCTAATATTACTCCATCCAGCTTACTACTTCTTCCAGTTCTGAATAATGTTTCTGTTTCTTTTTTGAGTTAGTTTTAAATGATTTTCTACTTTTCTTATTTGTAATATTTTTTGTGGTGCTATGGTTTGTCATCCACTCACTCTTATTTTCCACCACATCTTACTTCCTTCCAAAATTTCATGTTATTTCATTGTAAAACATCATATAGAACATGAGGGAGTATATTAATTTTTTTTATTCCCACTACAAATATCACAAGTAGGGATGGGCGTGGACCCAGGACCCGACCCAGACCCGCCGGACCCGACCCGCTCGGGTCGGGTTTGGGTCTTAAAAATTAGAACCCGACGGGTCTAGACTCGACCCAGACCCGAGCATATAAATAACGGGGCGGGTCCGGGTCCAACTTTTGAGACCCGGACCCGACCCAGACCCGCCTAATTTAAAAAAAAAAAAAATCTAATGTTGTTAGCGTATTAGATTCCGCAACTGCCTCTCCAGTCTTCACTTTTAACACATTCATTTCTACACTCTTCATTTCATTCATGAAAATTTTACTTCATCTACTGTCGTTGGTCGCTGACTCGCTGCCGATTTTTATCGCTGTCAACTTACACATGACTTGCCCTCCGTTATAAGGCTGATGGGAAATCATTAATTTAAGGTACAAATCAGTCAAAAAAAGCTTGAAAATTGATTGTTAAACATTATAATTTGTATGTTCTCAATTACATAGTTTAAATCCTTTTGTTTGTATTCAATTGATGTTGGGCAATAGTAATTTCAAATTATTATTTGGTTTTGGTTTTCAATTGGTAGGTCTGAGTGTTTTCGACATCTCCTATAGTATAGATATTCAATTATCATCACCTTTTTAAGTTCATCTTTTGAGTTCGATTTACCCAGATATTTAATTATTGTTGGGTTTGATTATTATTTGTGTTTGGTTTACTTATTACAGATGTTCAACATATGCGAATTTATTTTCGCGTATGATATGTGACGGAATATCGAAAGTAAATTGCATTCTAACTCAAAAATATCATTTCTTATACGTAATAAGGCCTTCGTATATGGGACCCGCACGAGACCCGACCAAGACCCAGACCCGACAGGTCCAGGTCTGGGTCTAGAAAATTAGGACCCGTTGGGTACGGGTCGGGTCCGGGTCTACACAAGATATCACAGGTCCGGGTCTTAGCGGACCCGACCCAAACCCGACCCATGTCCATCCCTAATCACAAGGGGCATTTGAAATGAGACAGCGGGATTGCTAATTATAGAGCCGATGACTTGACATTCCACAACAAATCCAAAACTCCCCCATTCAAATTATTTTTCTCTCTTTTTTCCCTTTTTTATTTTCTTTTCTGCTTAAATTAATTAATTCTCTTTTGTCTTTTTAGCCAAAATGAAAGTAGTGCTAAACAAAAGAGTATTAAACACATCTTCCTCTCTTCTACAAACATCGCATTTACATTTGTACAGAGCAAACCCAAATATCCATATCCATACAAACCCTCCTCCTCCAAAGTCCAAACCTCTCGATAATAATTTCCATTATTATTATTTTTTTCTTTATCCTTTTTTTATTATTTCCTGCTTTAATAAAACAAAATTTTCTTATTTTCCCCCAAATTAATCCCCAATTTCTCTGACAATCTTTGCCCTAATTCGAACCTAAAACCCTAATCCCAATCCCAATACATGAAACTTCTTCTCGAATCTAATCCTTTTCGTGAATAGATCATGGCTAACTTACAGTAATTACAATTTCTCCCCTTTTTTCTTTTCTAATTTATAATCGACGGTTCGTTTGTTGATAAAATTTGGGGATCTTGGAAATAGAAATTTCTAGGGTTGTTGTGAAGAAGGATGAGTAATCAGAGGAAAAAGCCGTTTCAAATTGAGGCGTTTAAACATAAGGTGGTGGTTGATCCTAAATACGGCGATAAGATATGGAAGAATTTGGAGCATGCTATTCATGAGATTTATAATCATAATTCTAGTCATCTTAGCTTTGAGGAGCTGTATAGGTGAAGTTTCCCTTCCTCTTCTACTTTTTATCATTCATTATTGTAATTCTTTTTTTTTTTTTTCGCCTTATTTTCGTAATTAATTGATTGATTGATTGTCGCGAGTTTTTAATCGTTTTCGACCCGGTAATTTGTTGATTTGCTCGGGTTTTTTAATGGGTATGGTTTGGTATCGTTGAATAACTATGATGTAGTGAATAGGTAGTTGTTGAAATTATCTGGTTTTTTTTCGGGTTTGAAAGCGGTGGCAAAATGATTAGTTGTGGAAATTATCGGGTTTTTATCGGATTGAAAGCGGTGGCAAAATGATTAGTTGTGGAAATAATCGAGTTTTTTTCGGGTTTGATAGCGGTGGAAAAATGATCATGGTTTAATTTGTGAACCAACGTGTTTAGTTGAATGATAGGAATTGGGTAGATGAAAGAAAACCCGGTAATCACACAAAGGGATCGGATGCTAAGGAGGAGAAAGCGGATTACTTAAGTTTTCTTTACATGTATTTGACCATGCCAGATCGAGGAATTGGTTGTGTGAGCTGCGTTCTCAGACGAGAGCTAAATTTCAAACTCTGATGTTTTTGTGCTGATTATTTGTATAAATTTTGGTGTAATAGCTACCATGGGGTAGTGTACTTGGGAAATTTGAATCGGTAGTTTTTCACTTATAGAGTGGAAAAATTGAGCCTTTGGCTAATGGATTGTTGTTCTGTAGCGAAATAATCTATTACTATGTTAGATGGTTTTGATACTTAAGGGGTTAAAGCAATGTTTGGAGAGAATTGCGTTTAAATTCATCACAGTATTGTTAGACTTAATGAGCCTGGTTTTCTTTTTACTGACTTATATGATCTTTTGTTCCATTAGTGATTCCCTTATGTGCTGTTCTTTTTGGGCCAACATCATGATCTATGTGCATCAGTGCATGTGGTTGTGTTTTCAACCTTTCTAAGCAGTCCGATCTTATACTAAACTTCAATGTAAAGTACCTTAATAAGCTGGGAGTCGAGGATCTTTCCTTGCTTTTACTACTTCCCTGCCCTTTTCGGGCCCTGTGCAGAGCATACTTATTTGTATCCAACCTTTTTTTTTCTGTTAATAGCAAAGTGGGATTTTTGGATTTATGGGGAGGATGTCGATTTGTCATTAAAGGAAGGGATTGTCGAACACTGAAGAGCCTGCCAAGGCATTTGAACAGTTTATTTTCTGCATGGACTTTCTGGTATATATGTAGGTGGAGCCAAAGAGTTACTATTCTTTCGGTTTGGAATTTGGTGGAGTAAAACACTAACAAAATTGTATGCGTTTCTTATACTGTGAGTAGCAGTCAGTGGTGGCATTCTCGTTGCTAAATTTTATCATGGGTCACTGGAAAACAACCTTAATGTACTCAACTAAAGCTATTGTTGATCTGAACCCCTACAGCTCGTCCTCCTTATGGTCTTGGGTAGTGTTATTGTTGGGCTTTTTTTATGTATATTCATCAAGTAGATGGGCCTGATTAGAAAACTCAAACCAGGCGGATTCTAAAACTATGGTTAATTAACACGAGTTTTCTACCTGAATCTGGAACGATTTGCTAAGTTGGGAATCGGACTTGACCCACTGAGTGACATAATGATACCTAGAGTTATGTCTGTTTGAGAGATCGAGCCTTCAACAGCGGATCGGTTTATAGCTTTCGAGTTTCTGAGCGCATGTTATCTGATATTTTTGGAGGTGGTGTTTCTACTATAGATTATCATCATGCTGTTACTTTTTCACTGGGAGCTTGACGCTCATGAAGGTGTGGGCTCTGTCTATGTTGAGTGTTCTCACATTTGAGTTTAATTGGTTGAACTGGCTTGATTTTCATCCCTCCATGGCTCCATCTGATGATCTGTTCATTTCTTATGGGTGGCCAAAAAGTATATAGTTTGTTGGCCGTTCTCAGTTCCGTCATGGTTATTGTTTGGTGAGGGGATGGAAATGCTAGTCTCTTTTTGGTTAATTTGCTACGTGTTTCTTGGCAAAATTTCAGTTGGTTGATCTTCTGATGTTCTTCACATGTAACCTCGCCGCCCCGTCAAGGAGTATCTTTTTCAACAGAGACAGTGGACTTTAAATGCACAATCAATTGAGAATGGACCTTGCAGCTCTTCGTTGTTGCCTTTGTATATTTAGGTTTTTCTGTTGTTGTTTATTGGAGATGTGAATGAAGGATGCGCGGGCGCTATCTTGAAATGAGTAGATAATTGAAATGTCTGGAAGCGCTCTATTCAGTCACATGTATAGTAATTACTGACTCAACTTAACTGTTGGAGTCTTATGTCAGTGGAGTTGAATGGGTGGAAGACAATTTGTTTTTCGGAGGTGTCATCATGAATTAAGATGGTAGGACCTAAATGTGCATGTGTGATTGTTAGTGGGGATTGTCTCTGACAGCGTTACGTCGAGGATGATATCTTTGAGTTCATAATCTTTCTTTGATGTAGATCTGCTATGTATTTAGGTTGTTATGTGGCTTCTGCTGTCATAAGATATGGCTGATTTACATCCACATTGGCTGCTTCTCTTTTAGGCGGTAGGTCGACCAAGAGATCCTATGCTTATCAGAGTGAGCAATTCGTTTTATGAAGTGGTGGGCATAATAAAGTGGTATTGGATATTTCAATGAAGGGTTAAGTGTACTTTTTTGCTTAGGTCAAGGTCATGGTCATGGTAGTGATGCATATTGTTTTCTCCTCTGATTTTTTTCTTTTTATCTTTTTCTAAAGGGTGTATCCCCTTAGCTTTCTGGACATAATAAGATTTGTAAAGATCTGAGTGAAACTACTTCTTGGACTCAGTAGTTGAACCTCTGAAAAATCGAGGTCTGTTACAGGCAGTTTTTCTCTTTAGGTTGGGTATTCTTCATTAAAGTCCTGAGACGCCTCTGTTAAGATATTAGTTTGTTCACACCTGAAGGTGGTGTACTAGTGTGAGACAAAGCCACAGATTTAGATATGTTTTCTATCATTTCAAGATCCTATTTGTTTTTTGTTAGTTGACTGAAGATATTTGGTCCAGAGATTAGTTGAAACTATGACATGTTGTACATATTGATGAAGAAAATGTTTTTTAATTACTTCACATTTTTGGCTGCCTTCTCTCTTTTTTATTGTGCTGGATTATCTCATTTGCTCGTGATAATCTGAATTCTTTCACACGCTTTTCAAAAGATTAGTCTAACTCATTGGCATGTGCTCCTAAACCCGCATTCTCTTTTTTTTTTTTTTCTGCCCTTGCATGGTTTCTCATCTTTCTTCCGGATTTATGGTTGCTGCATGTGCAGAAATGCTTACAATATGGTTCTCCACAAATATGGCGAGAGGCTGTACTCTGGACTTGTGGCCACCATGACTGCACATTTGATTAAAATCTCAAAGTCCATAGAGGCGGCCCAAGGAGGCTCTTTCCTCGAAGAATTGAACAGAAAATGGGCTGAACATAATAAAGCTTTGCAGATGATCCGGGACATATTGATGTACATGGACAGGACGTTTGTTCCAAGCACTCACAAAACTCCAGTTTATGAGCTTGGCTTGAATTTGTGGAGAGATAATGTGATCCACTCCAGCATAATCCAGCCAAGACTTCTAAACACCCTTCTTGATTTGATTTTCAGAGAGCGAACCGGGGAAGTTATAGACCGGGGATTGATGAGAAACGTGATTAAGATGTTCATGGATTTAGGTCCCTCTGTTTACCAAGAGGACTTTGAGAAGCCGTTTCTTGATGTCTCATCTAATTTCTATCATGTTGAATCCCAGCAGTTCATTGAGTGCTGTGATTGTGGTGATTACCTGAAAAAAGCTGAGAAGCGGTTGAATGAAGAGATTGAAAGAGTTTCTCAGTATTTGGACATCAAGAGTGAAGAAAAGATAACCAAGGTGGTGGAGAGGGAGATGATTGCTAACCACATGCTAAGGCTTGTTCACATGGAAAATTCAGGTCTTGTGAATATGCTTCTTGATGATAAGTATGAAGACCTTGGGCGCATGTATAACTTGTTCCGTCGGGTCACCAATGGCTCCAATACTGTCCGGGATGTGATGACTTCTCATATTAGAGATACTGGTAAGCAGCTTGTTACTGATCCAGAAAGAGTGAAGGATCCTGTTGAGTTTGTTCAGCGTCTATTGGATGAGAAGGATAAATATGATAAAATTATAAGCTCGGCCTTTGGCAATGATAAGACTTTCCAGAATGCTTTGAATTCCTCATTTGAGTACTTCATCAATTTAAATCCACGTTCTCCCGAGTTTATCTCCCTGTTTGTGGATGACAAACTCCGCAAAGGTCTCAAGGGTGTTAGTGAAGAGGATGTGGAGGTTGTATTAGATAAGGTAATGATGTTGTTCAGGTATTTGCAAGAAAAAGATGTTTTCGAGAAGTACTACAAACAGCATTTGGCCAAGCGACTGCTGTCAGGAAAAACTGTGTCCGATGATGCTGAGAGAAGCCTGATAGTCAAGCTCAAGACAGAGTGTGGCTATCAGTTTACTTCTAAACTTGAGGGTATGTTTTTAGACATGAAAACTTCCCAGGATACAATACAAGGATTTTACTCAAGTCATGGTGCTGAGTTAGGGGATGGCCCTGCTCTGGTTGTGCAGGTTCTAACGACTGGGTCCTGGCCTACTCAACCAAGTGTTCCCTGCAATCTGCCTGCTGAATTGTCTGTACTTTGTGAAAAGTTTCGGTCATACTACCTTGGAACGCACACTGGTAGAAGATTGTCCTGGCAAACTAACATGGGCACTGCTGATATAAAAGCAACCTTTGGTAAGGGTCAGAAGCATGAGCTCAATGTCTCTACCTATCAAATGTGTGTCCTCATGCTCTTCAATAACGCTGATAGACTCACATACCGGGAGATCGAGCAGGCTACTGAGATTCCTTCGACAGAGCTGAAGAGATGTTTGCAGTCTCTGGCTCTTGTTAAGGGTAAAAATGTTCTTAGGAAAGAGCCCATGAGCAAAGATATTGGCGAGGGCGATTCCTTCTTGTTTAATGACAAGTTCACAAGCAAGTTTTACAAGGTGAAGATAGGAACAGTGGTAGCACAGAAAGAGTCGGAGCCTGAGAAACAGGAGACACGGCAACGGGTGGAGGAGGATAGGAAGCCACAGATAGAGGCTGCTGTAGTGAGGATAATGAAGTCCAGAAAGGTACTAGATCATAATAATATTATTGCAGAAGTCACAAAGCAATTACAGTCTCGGTTCCTGCCCAATCCAGTGGAGATTAAGAAGCGTATTGAGTCCCTCATTGAACGTGAGTTCTTGGAGAGGGATAGCAGCGACAGAAAGTTGTATCGGTACCTGGCATGAGGAAAGTTTTATTGCAGTTTACTTGTCATTTTCCTGTTTAGTGCTGTAAACTGGATTGGATGCTGTACCTTATTTGATTAATGGGTCAGTTGCTCTTGAATTCCTTCCACCTCAATGCAAGTTTGAAAAGGTTTCTTCCAGTGTTTTGGTGTCTCTTTTGTTCAAACACTGTACACAATGATCGACTGACGCCTGGAAGGTGTTGCCAGTACGATCTCTTGAAGGACACAAGTCTGCAACACGAAAATCTGGACACGGGGAGACCCGTTATCATTTTCAGAGGCGTTGTTTGGCTGCATCGAGCCATTTAAGATGTTATGGCATTCTAGTTCTTGCTGAGAACCTACTTGCCGTGTATAGATTGGCCTCTCCTGTGTTAAGGGCAGTTCGGATCTGATACTGATAGCTCACCAGCTATCTGATGGTCAGAAACCAGACTGCATAATTTGGCAAGTTGTGATGAGGAGTGTTGCTTCAGAAACAGGGTTTTGTGAAGCTACCAAAGCTACTCGAGGTTTTTTTTTTTTTTTTTGACAATGAGGATTTAACGAGCAACTGCATAGGTGAACAGTGCAATATAACTGAGCTGTTAACGAGTAATGACGCTGTGGTTCGACAAATGGATCTTGAAATTTTGTTAATGGTTTCAATTTGATACTTTATGCGTACCTATCAGAAAATACTGATTAGTATACTTTAGTTCTAAAAGATTCATCTCTTACACAAAGTAGTCAATTATACGCTACTTACCAAGCAGGCCTTTAATCAGCAAATGGAAAAACGAGCATTACTCAAATGAATTTGTGATGTTTTGTGACAGATCTACAAGCAAAGCACAAAAGTGTTTGCAACTTGACTAGCTATGAAGCAGCTCAATAACGTTAACACCCCTGAATTTTCGAAAACAAAGTTCAGGCGGTAACCCTGCATTAATTTTGCTTCGATGTCATCATCAGGTCCTGCAGGCAGCATTCAACATGTTCCTTCAAGTCTTTCACCCATTGCTTGGACTAAGATTGAGTCTAATATTCCATAAGCATACGATCCCGTATATTTGAGAACGTCTTTACATCCTTGCCCCATACCCTGCACATTCCATCCAAATCCGAGTACTTAATATTAACAGACAAGATGAGGATCATTACCATAAAATTTATCAGTTCAATCCTAATCAAGCACCGAAAGTATTAATAATCCCTGACTGAGGCAGAGACAACTATAGAAGTGGGTATCCTGACCCTAATTTTATGTTAAAAAGAGCTCGAGGTTATGTTGATGCATATGGAATATGGTCTTCCTCATGGCCTACTTATACACAACATAGTCTGTTTTATTATCCTCGCTGAAGTTTCTCAACGATACATACGGATTATGCATAGCAAAGTACTCCATTATGAAATATAATTTGGTATGCTGTTCCTTCACATGTCATTCTCCCTCTCCATACCAAGTACTTGGTCGTGACAAAAGCAGGCAAGTCAGTGATCAAGAACTTGATCACTTTACAAAGTTTTGAAGGCCCGTGAAAAGAGATTTAGATAGCAGTTTCAGATCCATGAAGAGCAATAGACCCCCGTGCACTAAACTTAGATGGCTACTATAAATGATTTCTGTTAAGGAAAAAGTAACATCAGAAGCCTGATTTAGATTCTTATTTTCAGAGAAGTTAAAGCAAGTCCTGTGTGCCAGGAAGTCGGGAACTACAACTACTCTTACCAACAATAACATCAGAACCATGAGTAACATGCAAGACTACTATCACGTTCTCATTCGTCAAAAGGGGCATGTTGAGTGATCTAGCAACTTCTCTTTCCAACATTGGAATCACGAGTAAAGCTAATAATATTATCACGTTTTCATCAGTCACAATTTCACAAAGGGTGTATGATGCCATGAAGATGCAACATTTCGAGCATCCAGTCATTAAGCGATTAATCACTAGAAATGACTCAATACAACACTTACCAACAATCAATTCCAGCTGCATTGGCTCCGAACTTGTCAGCCTGTTCGTCATCCCCAACATGGACTGCTCTGTCAGCATCAACATTGATTTGATCTATCACAGAAAAGAGCATGATTAGAAGCACTCCCTGTTTCCTGCATCACTCATACATAATTATACAGATGGATCGTTATAATAATCCTGTACGAGTCCTTTTAGAAATAGATATACAGGCATTGGACAAAAGATGGAACTTCGCCACTATAGAGATACATCCTGTATCATCCGTAAATGTTTCGGGAACATCAGATGGTTTTCCATTTTCCCTTGCATACTGCAACTTAAAAGATGGGGAGGTAGCTGATCGTACTAGAGTAATAGAGTAGTTGCTTTGCTAGCCGTCCTTCCACCAAAATGCTAAGGTGTTTGTTTAAAAGAGTGAATTGTTAGCTTTTAAGAATCAAAAGGTTACTGTTATTAGCTGATACAAAAGATCGGTGTAGGGAGCTTTTTGCAGATTCAAAGATTGAACCCAAACCTGTCTATCCCTAAAAGCTTGTCACAATGCCCCAATATTACAGGCAGCGCTGGTGAAACCTCAACTCACTGAACCCCTATAGGCCCACCATAGAACTTAATGCCACACAATGCGTATATTAACACTAAGAAAGCAATGAGACTGCAGCTATACGCCACCACTGGACACCAATATTGAAGAGATAGCCAAATAACTTCATTTAGAGAACTTGGGGAGAGGTTGTGAAGGGTATCAAAACATTTTCTAATATACAGAAGGGGAAAGTCAGCCAGTTATCCAAGGAACTAAATCATGCCAGGACTATAAAGGAATTATCGGATACCTAAAGCAGCCTTAAATATCTGCATATCTGGCTTCTCATATCCAACTTCAGAAGATACCAAAACAGCATCAAACCTACAGAAATATTAAAGCATGACCATTAATTAAGTCTTTATTGATGGAACTATCAACCATGGAAGTCAGTATGTAAATGTGTACTAGCAACAGACGAAAGAGAAAGGAGGGTGATCAATCAATTCCATGTAGCCATGAAGGTAATACGAAAACGACAACAAAGGCAGATGAGCACTTCGAGCAGAGACCATGAAAGATATATGACCACAGTACCATACAAATATCTAGTTAGACCTTTCAGGTGGAAGGATAGTCTTATTTAATCCCCAAAGCACACCATGACTGAGGTTAAAGGTAAAAGAGACAACAAAAGGAAAAGTCTAACAGCAAACTTACAAGTCTAAAACATCAAGTTCCTTTAGTAGCTTCCTTAGTCGGGTATCGAAGTTTGATACAACAGCTAACTTAACTGAAAACAGCATCACATTATTAGAGATACAGAAATACTAAAATACCACAGTTCCTAAGTGAAAAAACACACGTTCTTTGAATGTAAGGTGATTAAAGGGAAATACTTGACGATTACGACCTCCAGCATCTTTTAGGAGTAACAATATCTCGTGGGCCCCATTTGGTAGATGCCAGGCATGACCATTTGCATAATGCTGGGACAACAAAACATCGATATATTAGTTTTACGATAAGGTGAAATTTACATCATAATCTGAAACCCAAAGAAACCAAGACGAGTAAAGTAACACTACACCACCTCATAAACTTCTTCAAAATAACTATCATCAGCACAACCAGTAGCTTCAGTTACAACAAGCTTCCAGAACGGTCTGCCATCGCCCTGTAGGTTATACATCGCATAAGATTCACAACAGAACTCCACCGCCTCATCCACCCCCATTTTCGCAGTACCTAAAGTGATTTTAGTGATCAGTGAAACTAACCCTGTACAAGAGCAATGACGGGTTTTTTTTTTAAATGAAAATAAACTGTCCTAGTAAACCAAGAAGAAAACAAAGAATGTGGACAGCGCATCTTTACAAGAGAGCTATATACAAACTCTTCCAATTCTACTGAAAAATTCTGCTTTTGCCCATTAAGAGGTCACAAATGATTACCCACCCCCAAAGAAGAATCTACATTCTGAATCAAAAAAAGAAATGGGAGATCCTCTCAAAACAAAGAACCCAAAAGGCAACCGTTAAAACATAACTAAATAGCACTTTGCTCTCCTTATTCTTTCCTAGTCGACAGAACAGGAAAGTGTGTGACTAGTTTATAAAAAGCTAACCGTTAACTTTCAATCAGCACTGAGACTAATATAGGAAATGTCGCAGTTACTATGTCCTTGGATGAAAGCATCTGCCAATATCATTCTGAATTGCTGTGTCTATTCTCCACATGACACGTTAACACACCAACTCGGACGAGAAACTTAGGAAGAGATACATACCTGATAGCGAAGTTTCTCGGGCCAAGGAGCAGAGAAGGCTCTCTTGAATCCTTGCTTTATTTCAGATGCAGTTGCATGTAAACCTAGAAAGGAGAAGATGTCAAGGAATCACGAAACTAATTCCTCTAGTATAGACTAGTGATTAAGCATATGGCATTTAACTGATATAAGCTACCATGAAGTACCCAAGATCTCTCACGATAAAGCAATGACAGCCAAAAAAAGCTTGAGTGTTGCAGCACAGTAGGATGATAAATATCACACTAGGACAGATCATCGGAAAGAACACCAAAGCTTTGTGACACATATTACATCACCAACCAAATCTTTTTTAGTTTCCGTTCGATGTTGCCAATTACTAAAAGCAAAAGCCTACACTACTCTCTACCTCCTACTAATAACACCCACAGGTATGATATCAAACAGCACAATATTTACCAAGAACACTTCATAAGGTGCATTCCAAGACCTTTTTTTTTCTGACTTCCAAATAAAAAAAAAAGGGTTTTTTTTTTTTCCAGAACATTGGGGCTGAAATTGGAGTTGTGGCAGATAACTTAAGTAAGGTTATCACATTTCCACTCAGAAGTGTAAGAGAATGATAGTGGTACTGATACACTTGTAAAGTCATCACCCATCACATAGCACATGGACACCGTATATGGAATACCGAAGAAGAAATGCACTTCAGATAGCTCTTGCAGACACATTAACGTTCTCATCCCTTGATCAAAGGTGCCTTTTTCATAGCTCTTGCAGACTCTCTGAATCCAAGGTGCATCATACCAAAGTAGGATGATATGTATCACACTAGGACAGAGCATCAGAAAGAATAATAAAGCAGTAAAGCTTTGTGACACATGTTCCTGGCTGCTGCACCAACCAAATCTTTTTCTACTACTTTTCGATGTTGCGAATTACTAAAAGCAAAACGCCACACTGCTCTACCTCCTATTAATAACACCCACAGGAATGATGATATCAAACAGCACAATATTTACCTAGAACACTTCATAAGGTGCATGTCAATACATTTTTTTTAAAATAAAGAAAAGACTTTTTTTTCAGAACATTGGGGCTGAAATTAGAGTTGTACTTGTAGCAGATAACTTACAAGTAGGTGTATCACATTTCCACCCAAAAGCGTAATCGAATGGTGGTGGTACTGATACATTTGTAATGTCACATAACACATGAACACCATATGTGGAATACCCAGGAAACAATGCACATCACAAAGCTCTTGCAGACACATTTAAGATTCTCATCAGACACTTCATCAAAGAAGTATAGATTCTTGACTACTTTAATAGAACAACAAAAGCGGCACAGCACGATAACTACATTACCTTGGTGCTATGCTCCAGCCAATGGAGAGGTGGGGGGGGGGGGGAACTATGTTGTATATATAGAGAAATCATTTCTGGATGATCACCAATCAAAATTGCGCCGAGAATCACACCATAATAAAAGTGGCATATAGAAGGTAAACCAGGTAAAATGAGCCCACTCCAACAAGGTGAATGTACACAAATCACATTGGCACAAAAAATATCCTACTCACTGAACTAATTTTGACCCATTAAACACACCAAGATTACCAACCAAGCTCTCCAAACCACACACACAAATATTAACAGAAAACGTAATTTCGAAGATTGGAAACATTGATATAATGATATATAACTAACACAACTGAAATTAAACTAACCATATTTTTCGCCAATTTCAGCATAAGTCTCTTCTACAGGTTTTGAGAGCTGCAAAAGGGTACCCCCAGCATCCAACAATAACCCATCATATGCTTTCTTCTTCACTGAGAAGCTTCCACTTTCTGCAATTAATCCAATTTAAGTTCTCAAATGCACTAAAAGATTAAAACTTTCACCTAGATTAGACATAATTAGGGGAAAATATTCATGGGCAAAAGCAAAACAAAGCAATTTTAAAATTATAGGGAGAGACCAACCTGTATGAAGCGCCATGGTTGAGAATCGAACGTATTGAGGAAGTTTGGAGCTGTGTTTTAGAGGAAGAAGGTTAAACTTGTTTAGGAGAGACATTTTGGTGGAGTATCGGATCATGTCTTGAAACTTTCGTACTACAAGAGTGTTTGTGCGATCATCGAATTAATGTCACAAAGCTCGGGGGGTCTGGCCGTCTGGGTACTCGACACTCGAAAGTAGACATGACTCGAAAACTCGTCGTATCAAGCTAACAATTTGAATACTCGGGGTCGTGATTTTTCGACTTCTAAGCTTGAAGAACGATTAATTCAAATAATGCTCAAAAAAATAAAATTTATCAAAATGGGGTTGTAAAAAACTTATTTATCGAAATGGGGTGCACGTAGGCTCGGATACCTGGGAACCTGAAACTCGCCATGGCGCGTGGCGAGTTTGACCTAGGAGCCTGAAACTCGCCATGGCGCGTGGCGAGTTTGACAAACTCGCCATGGCGCGTGGCGAGTTTGACCGTTTTTGCTCTGTTGACTGATTAATTCGAGGGAAGATGGTGATGACAAACTCGCCACGCGCCATGGCGAGTTTCAGGTTCCCAGGTATCCGAGCCTACGTGCACCCCATTTCGATAAATAAGTTTTTTACAACCCCATTTTGATAAATTTTATTTTTTTGAGCATTATTTGAATTAATCGTTCGTTAGTTAGCGAGAACGAACGATTAATTCAAATAATGCTCAAAAAAATAAAATTTATCAAAATGGGGTTGTAAAAAACTTATTTATCGAAATGGGGTGCACGTAGGCTCGGATACCTGGGAACCTGAAACTCGCCATGGCGCGTGGCGAGTTTGACCTAGGAGCCTGAAACTCGCCATGGCGCGTGGCGAGTTTGACCGTTTTTGCTCTGTTGACTGATTAATTCGAGGGAAGATGGTGATGACAAACTCGCCACGCGCCATGGCGAGTTTGTCAAACTCGCCACGTGCCATGGCGAGTTTCAGGCTCCTAGGTCAAACTCGCCACGCGCCATGGCGAGTTTCAGGTTCCCAGGTATCCGAGCCTACGTGCACCCCATTTCGATAAATAAGTTTTTTACAACCCCATTTTGATAAATTTTATTTTTTTGAGCATTATTTGAATTAATCGTTCCTAACAAATACTCACATTATTTGGGACGTCAGTGTGTGTTCGACCAATTGGCAATAATTTGGCATTGTACGTTCACAATTATATGAGGTGCAATCGTCTCTCCCCCTCTTCTTCTCCTCCTCTCTCAAAAACCCTACCTTCTAAATCTAAATCTAGGGGCTACTAGCCATGGATTAGATGATGGTAAGCCCCAGTTTTCTAATTATTCACTCTAATTATCAATAATAAGTCGTTTCTACCTCCTCGAGAGGGTATTTCTACCACCATATAGGTGGTGCGTTTATACTGAGATTCGCGAGACAAGGATCTGATGTTCATTAATTTTGTCATGGCGTTGCGATGGATGCTGAATTCGAGATCAAATACCATTAACTACGTTAGTTGCCTTTTCTTCTTCGAGTTACATAGATCTTCGATGTCGATGAAAGCTGCAAAGATGTCGACGTGCAAGGGATCAATTTTGTTAATTAAGGAAGAATTGTGTCAAATTAGATTTATTTGATGACATTTGTATCGTTATAATTCTTAATATAAGTGCCGTTTGGCGACAATATTAATGAATTTCCGTTTATTTCAAAAAAAAAAAAATACTCACATTATTTGACCGGACTTTTTTTTTTTTTTTTTTAACAAGAAGCTAAAGTAAGAAAGTGACTCTTATTTGAGTATCTTAATCAATTTGACGGAATCCGATCAAGAGTACCTAATTACCTAGGCGGCGGCTTTAAGGGTATGCTTAAACACTTTTGTGAACAAATAATGCTCGTTACGTTCATTTAATGAAAAGTTAATCCTGCCAAGTTGGTCTAAAAGGTAATTTCGGGATCGGACATGCCTTACAATCGTTGTTGGTGCAACATGAGATTACGTTAAATTAATCGATAACTTTATTAATGATTAATCTAGACTAAATAAATTAGATAATTCGACGTTGTTGTCATTTAAAGACGACGATGTAGTACCCCTATTAACCAGATCCTTTAAACTAAACCGGCTTCCGTATGAGATCCCAATGGTAAGTTCGTAACACACTTCATTAGTTCATTTGGTCGTGTTAAACAAGATGACGTAGTTTCATATTTCATTCATTCATCAATATTTATCGAATTTACCACCACCGACTTCTGTAGAAAAAATTACCCGCTTTCGTTTCTCGAAAAATTTCTCCAACACCCAGATCTTCCGTTACAAGGTACTACTTTTTTTTTTTTTTTTTTTTACCTTCTTTACTACTTTAATCTTGATTTTTTCTGTTGCATAATCTAGTAAAAAAGTTTAATATGATATTGATTATTAATTGATGAAGTTTAATGATGCAAATTTATGGGCTTTTGTTCATGTGAATAATTTTGATTAATTTCTTCAAGAACATGATTTTCTGATACCCTTTTCATCAATTTAAAATGGGTACTTGCTCGTTTTTATTAATATTCATCATAGATTAATTTGGAGGAGGGGGAGTTTAGTTCAATTGAGTGAGAAGAATGTTAAAAAAAAATTAATTTTTAATCTCAATATGTTTGCAATGCAACTGATTTATAGGGATTTTTGTTGCTAAAATTGGGGGAAAGTTGTGAAAAAAGTGATGAGTGTGAATGTGTAAGTCTTACGTATTAGTGCATAACACTGCAGAGATGAGCTGGGTCATGGTGAAGATTTATGTGGTCTGTGAATATGAATTCTTATAGGGAAGAATGACAAGTATGTACCAAAGGGGAGATGTTATAGTCGGAGTCGCGTCAAAGTGTAATGATAGAGGTGATGGTGGCACTCCCCTTCGCGTTGGTCGTAGGGCTAGGAGGTTTGGGTGGTTCAGTCGACAACGACTGTCGGTCTGGCTGGTGCTGATAGGAGCTGTATGCTTCGTGTGCATGACATTTTTCAGTGTTAAAGTTCACTTCCATGGTGAGATTTGCAGTTCCCTTTTCGCCCTTTTCTATTTTTGTTGTATTTTACCGACCTTTACTAAGTATGAGAGCTTGTATGCGATGCAGCGTCTTACCTACATTTGCGTAGGGGATTTTATGCTCTCCGAGCTAGTTGTGTTCTCTTTTGTGAAAATGAATTCAAGCATCAGGGTGTTCATGTGAAGCTTCATTGATTTCTTACTCTTATCTTTGAGTCTCAATGTTTATTATATTCTTTCATTCTCCTCTCTCTTTACTTGTGAATATGATCAGTGATAGTAGTCCAAGAAATCTATGCTGTTGTAACCTTTTCTAGTGGAAGGCAAGGATGTTTCTGTTTTGAGCCGGTGTGACCGTGTGAGTTGTTGGCTTTCAATTTTCTTTGTTTAAATCTTTATGCTGTAATAATTAGAGACCCAAGAGGTTCAAATGTGTTAAGAAGCTTATTCATACCAAATATATGAAATATAGGTGAAATGTGTATGCTACTTCAGTTTCACGAAAGAAAATGTCTCAGCTTATATAACAAAGGAATTAATTAGGCAAAATAGAATTTATTAGGAAATTGAGTTCTCAATACAGGTTAGACATCTGTGCTATTAGTGAGCAATGTCATTTCATGTATGAAATTGTGGCCCAATTTGTGAGGTTATTTTTCTTCTCTATTATCTCAACAGCATTTAGAGCCTTTGTTTCCATTAAATAGGCGTCTCCTTACAACAACATCTTCACCCCAGTGCCTTAAAGGCTCCCGCCATAAGGCGGGGTAAGGGGGGTCGAATGCACGCAAGCCTTACCCCTATTGAAACATAGAGAGGCTGCGCACGGATGACCCAAAATGAAAATTGCTTCGAATATCACACCGATTGACTGCTACTTCACAAAATAAGAAGCACAGACAGTTTTATGAGCCATTTTGCTTTATTCCATTATACCCCAAAGCCAAAGAATAATTAGTCTTTGGCTCCATTGGAAATGGAGCAAAATAGGCGTCTCCTTATGGCCTTAAATTATAAGTCAATTGATGACAAATGACTTTAACTCCTAATCAACATCATTACCCCAGTGCCTCGAAAGGTAATGAAATTGTTCAGGAGATATCTTCTCAGTTAAGTCATTACTAATTGAGTATGTTATGTCTGCTATATAGCATGTTGCCAAATATTCTTGCTATTTACTCTTGCAATTCAACCGTTGGTTACGGTTTGCGGTTCTAAGTTAGTATGTACATCGAAGTGTAGTGCTCTTATTATTTCTCAGTTTAGAGAAGTTTTAGATACAAGTTGAACTATGCTTTGTGGAAAAATATTTTTGCATACTTTCCTCTTTGTAGGTCCTTCTTTGGTTTACTTACCCTGATTAAGGATGTACATTGGTAGGTCAAAAAGAAATTGGCACCCCTTCTTTCGCTTCCTCTGAAGTACAACATCGAGTCCTTGTGGCCAACAGTACCGTGGAATCTATCTCGTTTTCTGATATAGAAGATAAAGCTTCTGAGATCAACAGTCCACCAAAAAAGAGGTCCCGTAAACGTAAGTGTAATTTCTTATGCTCTGTTGTGTGGAGGTGTAGATTAGCTGTTGTTGAAATGCGTAGGGGCGTTGGAGTTTACTTATATTTTGTACTAATTTTGGAGTTGTAAATTGTAGCTCAGATCATATAGGACGTCAAGCGGGGTCAACTTATTGTCAAATCGACTAGCTAGTAGCTGATTAAGCTTGAGATGTTTAGGAGATGTAAATGAGCTATCTATGACTGGCAATTGATTATTGAGCTTGCCATCTGCGTCTTTAACAAAGCTTTATTACTAAACTTGGCACACTCAAATTTCCAACACGTTTTGTTTACACCTGTACTTTTGCTGGATATATATTATAGAGCTTTTGAACTCTATGATGTTATGATGTTATTTGTCAGTCTGCTTTAACGTAGGATATTTATGTCTGTAACTCATTATCACAACTTCCTTAATAATTTTGTTTGAGGTTCAAGATTAGTGATTTGGATGCCTCCGTATTTATGCTAACCACATTTTCATCATTCCCTGTTTATATTTACATGTCACATACTTGCCGTTAACAGAGTGTAATTTTATTCTAAGGAGGCATTGTTACTATTAATCTTTTAGGACTCATTGCGTTGGATTGAAAATGAAGCTATTTCTATTGTCACTTGTCATTTTGTCACCATTATGGAAATAATGAGTACCAAAGGTCTATATACTTGCATTTAGTTATTTTCTTTTGATATTGACTTTAGCTTTTCGACGCAATTCTCATTAGTAAAGTAGTAGCTGGTCGATGCGATTTTCGATGTAATTTTTATTATGGGTCATCTGTAAGCAGTCTCTCTAGGTTATCAACATAGGGGTAAGGCTTGTTTGCATCTGAACCCCCTTCCCCCTACCTCGCTGTAGGCAAGACTTGACTTTGAGGCATAGGGTAATGTTGTTGCATTGACTAAGTGTAATAGGCTTAGATATATAATAAACATTTTTTTATTCCGGACAGCATGATTATTTTTCTGCGAAAATTTTAGATAAATCTTGGCATAAGTATTTGTAGATGATTAAACCTTCTTGTGCTGTACTTTATCTCAGTTTTATAAGCAATAGTTTGCTTTTCCTCAATCTTCATTGTATACTGTATAGCTTTTCTCGTGCCAATTCCACTTGCTTTTTGGGCCGTTTTTCATTCTATTTCAAACATGCAGATTATCCATGTGACATTGAGTTTGCCAAGTCTGTAGATTATATTCTGGAGCCCCAGGATTACGTGAACTTCTCGAGGTTTAAATTGGGTCATGTTGACAAAGAGGATAAACCACTGATTAAGAGCCTATCTGATCTCAGATTTGGAGGACATCAAACCCTTGAAGAGCGGGAGAAATCGTTTCATGCTGGAGATCAGACTCTGCATTGTGGTTTTGTAAAGGGGCCTGATGGAATCGGGAGTTCGGGATTTAATGTGGATGAGAAAGACATGAAATATATGAAGTCATGTGTTATTGTAGTCTCATCTTGCATTTTTGGTAGTTCGGATTTTCTAAGGCGACCAACTAGCAAATTGGTGAGTGTATCATGCATCCTGACGATAACAATTACTTTTGATCCCTTGAAAGATTTTCTCAATTTCTGTTTCTTCCCTGCCTAGGTTGAGCACCTTGGCAGGCTCGGTTCTTTTGGTGGAGAAATGAAAAATATGAAACTAATTATCTATAACCAGATAAACTTGCTTGTAACAGATCAGTGAATATTCAAAGAGAAATGTATGTTTTGTTATGTTCCTGGATGAGCAAACATTGATAAATCTGTCTTCAGAAGGAAATGTTCCTGACGAAAGAGGACGCATGGGTCTATGGAGAATTGTTGTTGTTAGGAATTTGCCTTATGAAGATATGCGTAGAAGTGGTAAGGTCCCAAAGCTCCTAGCGCATCGCCTATTTCCATCATCTAGGTAGGTTCTCTATGTCATTATAGTTCATGGCTATGTATTGCATTTTTTTTTCTGTCAGTAGATAAGAACTCACTTTAAGATTCTGCAGGTACTCAATCTGGCTAGATAGTAAGATGCGGCTTAATGCTGATCCAATGCTAATTTTGGAGTATTTTCTATGGCGAACACACTCTGAGTATGCTATCTCGAAACATTATGATCGTCAATGTGTGTGGGAGGAAGTGCTCCAAAATAAGCGTCTTAATAAGTATAACCACACTGCTATTGACGAGCAGTTCGTGTTCTACCAGTCTGACGGCCTCACCAAGTTTGATGCCTCAGACCCTCATAAAATACTTCCAAGTTGTAAGTTCTTGTAATGGTTCTTTAAGAAGATTTTGTTTGCTGCAACAACCCTCTATTATTTATCTAATTAGTTCGAAAGTTATTGTTGTGCAGATGTGCCTGAAGGTTCCTTTATAATCAGAGCCCATACACCTATGTCGAATCTCTTCTCTTGTCTCTGGTTTAATGAAGTTGATCGATTCACTTCTCGCGACCAACTCAGCTTTGCCTATACCTATCTTAAGTTTAAGCGAACAAATTTTGATAGACCATTCTTCCTTCATATGTTTAAGGTTAGTTTCCCAGCTGATATGTGATTTTAGTTCTTTCAGCATGCATGCTTCGTGTTTTTACCTGTTAAAATGAACTATATTTAGAACCTTTTTGTCTCGACTGGTTGAGACTGATTATGAATGCTTCTCATAAACTCGTTCTCATATTAATGCAGCTATTCTACTTTATCACTATGTCAGATTATTTAAGGTTCATTGTACTTCATCTAACCTTGTTGCTTAATGATATCTACCTACACCTTTACCTCTGAGTCTGCCATTAGCATTTGGAATTTTTCTTGCTCTCTGTAATACTACCTCTACTCGTCCGAGACTATTTTTGCAGCGAGAGTATGTAGATCCAGAATCTGGTGAGTGATGGGAGCATACTAGGTTCTGGTGGTGATTTTTAGTTACTCTGCTCTTTCAAATAACACACTACCTCTATATCCCTTTTTCTTTGTTGATTTTGGCATGATTCATTCCCTCCCTCCTTTCCGCCCCGGCTGAGCTCTTACCTGCATGTTCTTATTATATCGCAACATAAAAGGCAACGATCATTCTATGCTTACTTGCTTCAAAGAGCCTGCAGTTAGTTAGATATATGTTTCTATTTCCACTTCAATGGTGCTGGCCCTATGTAGGATTTTTTTCCTGATTCTAGGTTAAGTGAGCCACTATGGTTTGTTTTTCTCTTGCTCTGATCAACGAGTCAAGTGGATTCTGAAGATAAGTGGTTTCCTAGCTTGATTTGTTGTCTGCACATAACATTTCTTACTGCAGTGGCTGTTTGTAAATGTAATTAGTTCAAAAGCACCAGAGAGAGGACTTCCTCCTAAAATTTTAGAACTCTGGTTCTCACATGAATTAATGTTTATATGAGTAGAAATAATCTACAAACATATTGATTGTAATTTAAAAACTCTTATAAAGCAGGTGGGCGGCTGTTATAAAACATATATTTCAGTGGTGATCATACAACAAAGATGCATTCTTTTGCGACTATACTTGTTTGCTGCATACTGAATGTGATAATTGTTTAATCACTTTCTTGCACTTTCTAATGGAGTAATTATTAATCAGGATTGTGAACGCCGAGCACTAGTTAAGTTATTTCGTCACAGGGATGGTTCATCTCTGCCAGCCCCTCCTTGATCAATTGAGAGGCCTTGTTTTCTTGACACGGTAAGTCTCCTGCTCTCTTGTTCTGCTTGTGTTCTGTCTTTGCACGATAGGTTGTACTTGAAGTGTAGAAGGCAATATTATCGTAGACTCTATGAGTCATTATGCTTTAGTATTTGTGAATTTGGAGTGTAATAAAAAAATAAATAAAAAAAAAAATAAAAAAAAAAAAAATCTCTTTTTGGGTGTTGAGGTAGTGGGTGAGAGATGAAACCTGCTTTCACTGTCCAAAATCGAGACTGTTTTTTTCACTTTTGCTTTGTTTTGTCCTAAAGTCAAGTCGGCTATAGTCACCAACTTTTTGGCGGATGCGGTATCTTCTGCAACAAATATGTGATTAGTCGACTTTCTGATCTTTTATGTATTTTTGGTTTTACTTTTCTCAGCAATCCAAGATGGCGAAGATCTGACCAGCCTGATGATTAATTTGTATGTGCAATTGTGTGCATCCTTCACCCCCTCCAGGTTTGTATGTATTTATCTTGAAATCCTCCCGTCCTGCTTTTAGTTCTCTGGTATCAAAACTGGGTTGTAGATGAATAAATGGAAACGGTACTTGAGCCCATAGATATTTCCTTTTCTCACTACCGACCTACAGTAGGCTCAAAGACCAGCAAAGACACCCTGATGCTCCTCAAGCTTGAAATAGTACCCATCTTCAAGACACCTATACTGAGATTGGGATGAAATAGTAGCAGAACACGTCTAATTGATAGAGTCGTAACGCCTTTAAGCATGGGTTATCGGGTTATATGGTCTCTGGCATTTAAGGTAGCAGTGGAGATGGATTCATTGTCGATTAAATAAGATGCTGAACAGTCTTTTAGGAAGGCTTAAACTGATAGCTTAGCAGGTCATCCTTTTTGGTTATGCATTCTTGTGTATAGTATGATCCCCTTTGAACTAAAACATATCATGTTGTTCTGCAGTCTGTCAGAATGCTAGCACATCCGTCTGGTGGTCTACCTCTCACCGTAGGATTTACGAGGGTCCAAAATCGTATGATCCTTTCTTCTGGTGGTACAACTATCCACAAGAGATGTGCGCCAGTAGTTTAACTTTGTAGAGTGATAACAACCAAGTTTTTCGGCAAGTTTTGTATCTCTATTGTAATTTAAGACCCCCATATGTCAGAATTTGCTGAACAAAATACGGCAACCAAGTTAATATAGATGCTCAACTGCTCATTGGTAAAACGATTGAAGCAACGTGCTTTGCCCCTTGAAAGTTCAAAAAACAAAACAAAGGGGGAGAAAACATTTTTTCCGGTTAAGCATAAGATCTTGGTAATCTTATGGTTACATCTCCTTCCATGGTGCTACTCACATAATCATGAACTAAGAGCATTAGCAATGGAAAGAACCAAGAATTGAGTTAGTTCTCCCAATGCCACGTCATTTTTCACCAACCACAAAATTCCACACCCTGATTTCTAATCGTGCTCTGGACTTTTCTTCCATTTCTCATGCGTTCTATATTATCGGTAATGCAGGGCATATGGTTGACCTATTTATTAAGATATTACATGTCCGGGGATTGTTCAAAGTTTGAATGCTCCTAACCTAACCCTCACAACATTAACTGCTTTTTTGTACCAAAAATTTCTCTTGAGACTGTAATATAGTGGCTCATAGACTCGTAGTCATAGACTAACTAAATGGATCGTATAACCAATGATGCATTTGGGGTCAAAGTGGTTTGGGATTCTGGGTGGATAGATGATCTAGTCCTATACTCCTATCTGATGTAAATAATTAGAAAGCCGACGGTTAATTAATTTCCAGAACAAAATACAATACAACTGTTGCCTCGAGTGGATAGATGATCTACACTTTATGAACAATCCCCGGACATGTAATATCTTAATACAATACAAATGTTGTCTCGAGTGAGTTATTACAAATACCAACGTGGAATCATCAATAGGTTCTTACATTAATAGATAAGTTCTATGACAAACTCTTTTCTTAGATGAGTGTGAAGGTAATCATATAAGTTGAGCTCAAAAAAAAAAAAAAAAAGGGTAATAATATAAGTTCAATGATTTGCAGACTATGTTAAACAACATTTTTCATTTTTGACTTGGTTTACATTTTTCATTTTACAAGCAAGCTAATCAAGATAAATATGCACCGTCTTAAAACTAAACTAAAAGTTGCTAAACTTAAGAAATGTGTAATTAACCAAAGTTGTATATACAGACACATATGTATACTTGATTGGAAATAACTGGTGTCGAATAAGCTCGTGCACAAGATTCATTCTCAACTACACCGGTCATAGAATCTTCGGAACGAAGTGGCCTATTGACAAATGTCACTTGAAATAACATACTCAAATGAATGATTCACTTATTATAAAAATTATAAATATTTTATTTTGCAATGCAGTCTATCAACTCCATTTAGTCTACAAGTAGTCATAACATGACAACTTAAAATTATAAAAACAAAAAGGAAAATTCATTTAAATCGGAGGTAGAATGATGATGAGGAGGAGGCGGCTAATGAGTGAAGATGAAGATTTTGCAGGGGAGAGGTTGACAAACCTGACAGTGACTTTGAAAAATTACATGTTTTGAGGTAGATGTTTGGTAAATCTCAGTCGGTAAATCAATAGCAGTTGATAAATAATACGGAGTAGTCGATTTGTTTGGTAAATCAAAGTCGTTTGTAAATCAATAATTAGTTTGGTAGAGCATAAACCTTGGTAAATGGTGATGTTAGTTGCATTAGTATTAGTGTAGAATGAATGCACTTTTAATTGTAATTCTTATTGATCGGATCATCCATACAAATTAACGTCGGCTAAAAAGCTTCTAATTGTCTTAAAGCAAAGTAAAACTAACCCATAATGATCACGATGTTCATCAATATCCCTTAATAAATGTCTTCCGCCCTTCCGTTGACATATACATAAATCATGGTTATACCAATCTAATCAAGCACTTTTGTAAACTTCAAATTATTAGATTGGATTATGAATCATACAATACAATCAATTTGAAAATATACAAATAGATTATTCTACTCGTCTCAAGTTTAATGTAAATGATAATTAAGATGTACATTCACATTTCACACAATACTTTGTCGAGATTTTAATTTCTCGTCAATTAGGCTTATGCCATCATAATTTCTGGTATACGGAGTACATTTCTAGGACTAGAAAATTGCTCAAAGTTAGCTAGCTAGCTAAGAACGACAAACAGTTAATTTCTTTCTTTTAATTTTTTCACACAAGTAAAATAGATATAAACATAATAATCAAAGACCAAATAATAATGAAACATTCTAAATCGAGACGGGAGAAAAAGAAAAAAAAAAATTAGAAAATTTCAAGAAAGAAGAACACGTACAACAGCAAAAATGAAATATGGACGATAATTCTCGTCAAAGATGAATAAAATGTAGGTCCTTTATCGTCAACCTCACATACCAAGCTTTACCATCATCTCTAATGAATATGGCATCAATCGATCATTAATGTTGTAAGTTGGACCATATCACGATATCAATTCCGAGTAATGAGTAGTGCTCCGTACATAATTTTAATTAGCATCAGCTTCAAGTTTCACGTCGTGAGAGTAGGCACCTTCGTTACATGTGAATTGAAGACTCGTTCCAGCGTGAGGTACTTGCGTACTCTCATATCGTAGTTTACAATGAAATCCATTATACTTTTGCGTTATTCTCATTTTCCGTCTAATGATGATCATCAAAGCTCGAAAATTAAACAAGAAACAAAAGGCCAACAATAATGTCACGCTAAAAATGGATTGGGCTGCCCATGTAATCAAGCGTTATGCGCGCGTATGATATGCGCGGCCCACGTAGGTTACTATAGCCCAGTCCATTTCTAGCGTGACATTATCATATCAATCAACTTTTCCTTGTTTATAATGATATTGATCTAATGATCTTCCATTTAAAAATATTGAATTGAAAACAGAGTTGCTTATGAAATTGTTCATTGGAGGCCGGTGGAATACTCAACCAGAGTGTGAGTTGATACTTGATACCGGTCCTAACGATGTACTTGATATTGTAGTTTCAAATTTTATTGTCGGAGATACGTCAATGGTTATACCATGTTCACGGGAGCACAAGAAACATGGTAGTCCTTCTCACGATAGAGGGGTAAGGACCACACTTAAAATAATATAAAATGTATTTAAGTGTGGTCTCTACTCTTTTGTTGTGAGAGCATTTAATTCTCCCGAGAGCATGGTACAATTTATCGAGTTATGTAATGAATGATACGACCGTCCATTTCAAAAAAAAAAAATAAAATAAAATTATTAAAGAATTACCTCGGACAAAATCATAAAGCAAATTTCGAGGATAAATATAGCCCAACTACCCTTGCATCTTTCGGTAACTATTAGCCAAATATGAGGCTGGATTATCAAAAGCCGTTATCAGAGAAATAATGCTGATCACGGGGGCGTATTAGACATTTCAAGGCAAAATTTGGGGGTAATTTAGTAAATCCACGTCCAAAAGAACCCACGACCCGTCACAGTACTGCACCACCTCTCCAACCACCGGTCAAAAACCACATCATCGCCGGAAACTGAAAGCGGACCCCAACTTTCCGACGACTTCGTCGTCGAAATCATTATTCCCATCAATATATACCCTCAACCAGTCAATAGCCCCCACCCCCTAGCCTACCACCCCCAACAACCACTCCACAATCATTTTCGTCGGAAATTACAAACGAGGCCAACTTTTCGACGGCTTTGCCGTCGGAATTAAAAGACACCCTAAGAAGGGTGTGGTGAACCCCAAACCCAAAAAAGTTAATTGAGAAAAATGATGAAAGGTGGCCGGAAAAGGGTTTAGGGTTCAACTTTCCAGTGAGTTAATCACATGTCGTGGCTAAGAAGGACAACGGCTTGACCCACTCAGATTCAACATGGTCGGCGATGATGATGTTAGATGTCGGCTTCGGAGATCTGGGCACTTGCGATCGATGTTGATGTCGATATGGATGTTGATGAAGATGATCAGTGGTTGTTTGATGGCGTTGCATGTGGCGGATCATCTGTCCCACTTCGTGTACACCTCCAATCACGTGTCACCATTTCAATATTTTTTCCAAAAAATATAATCTTTAAAAAATAAAACTATTAAATGATAGCAATTGATTGAAGGGGTACACGGAGTGGGACACGAAAATGGGATATGTGATCCACACTGGGTAAACAATGTCTCAGATGGGGAAGAGAGAGTGTGGATAAGAGAATAATATGACTTGCAACCGAGGAGTGAATGTTTGGTGGGTGATTTTTTTTTTTTTTTTTGGCTTATTAAGTTTTGTTCCTTGAATCAGTTAAATTTCACACCTTGATATATATAAGGCTCTGGACTTTTGTTCCATTTCACACGCGTTTTATATTATCGAGAATGTAGAGGATTATGGTTGCCCTATAAATTAAGATGTTAACTTACCTGAGTATTGTCCTGAGTATAAATTTCCATAACCTCACCTTCGCAACATTAGTTGCTTCTTTCGATCCTTTGTACCAAAAAAAATCTATTGAGAAAGTAATATAGTAGCTCATAGTCATAGACTAACTAAATGGACCGTATAAGCAATGATGCATTTGGGGTCAAAGTGGTTTGGGATTCTGGGTGGATAATAAATCGAATTTTTTTTTCCAAAACAAAATATATAATAAATCGAATTTGTTTTTCCAAACCTTACGTATTAAAGAAAACGAAAGAACGCAAGTTGTCAAAGGTTTCGGACAAATGATACAAATCAGTGAACCTCTCCATACCATATGCATGTGGCAAACAATACAATCAACCATAACAAGAGACATATGATGTGAAATATGAGTATTAGAGTCCAAGCCTAAAAATGACATAAGTTTTGGCGGCATATATAGTTTTTTTTATCGACTAATTAATGATGTTCCCATCCTATATTTGACTTTAACTTATGGGATAAGACATTTCGAGCTTCCTCAAACCTTCAAATAAAATTAAAATAGATAATAACAAGGAAATAGAAATAATTTAATTACAAATTGTGAAGATTATATAGCAGTCAACCACCAACATTCCGACATGGCATTTTTCTATTATTAACTTGAAAAGGATGGCCTTTCTCGTTTGGTAATCCATCTTCATCAATCATCACATCGGCGTATTGTATACTCTACTTATCATCATCATACAGTTGGATTTGCACGTGAGCTACCTCCTCGAACATTAACCAATCCATATGGACTTGTCAGTGTTGTCATTTTAGTTTGGAGACGGAGTCTTAATTAGCTTCGATCATATTCGTTACCACTCTAGATGTAATAGACCGTGTTCAAATTATACCAATTTCACTTGACACGGTAAAGGTACTAGATTTTGTGTTGTTTATTAAACTCCCCCCATAATTGCGTTACAAAAGAATTACAGTACTTTAGAAAATATTTAACCGAGTGGTGCTGAATATATTGAAGATAAAATCTCCATATATACGTAAAAATATGGCCAATCTTTTTACACTTTATGAGTTAGCTAATACAAATGTTGCCTCGAGTGAGCTATTACAAATACCAACATGGAATCATCAATAGGTTCTCACATCAACAGATAAGAACTATGACAAGCTCTTTTAGATGAGTGTATGAAGGTAATAATATAAGCTAAGTTCAATGATATGCGGACTATGTTAAACAACATTTTTCATTTTCAACTTATATTACGCTTACATTTTTCATTTTACAAGAGCTAAGATTTCAAAACTAAAAAAATTTTAAACCAAAAATTTTAAACTTAAGGAGCGCGTAATTAACCAAAATTGTATATACACACATATATACTGATAGAGGATAAATATAGACTTTAGTGGTAAATACTGCGTCCCTACTGCGCTCCGTCACTGCCTCCTTTTCGTGTTCTTCGCCGATTCCAAAGTGGCCTTTTCCTGCACGGCTCTAACACCATTGCTTTTATTTATTTTTTCTTTTTTTATTCATGTTTGTCCTATCACCCTATGGGGGATAGTCGACTCTACGCACCCTGACTCCCAAATTGGGCTAGTCGATCGAGAGCCCATGGCCTCGCATACGGGTCCGTATTTGTATTTTTGTTTGTTTTCTTTTCACAGTGGTTCGTGCTATGTGGTTGTGGTAATGCTCCCTCATTCATTGATCATGTCGTGTCATCCTCTTCTGCATCCAATCGCAACATCCGTACAACTGTCGTTCCAACTGTCGGGGAGTGATAGAGGATGAATATAGACTTTAATGGTAAATACTGAGTATGTTATTATAATGTACCTTGTACATTGTACTAGCCATCAGGTTAAGGGTGATGAACTTGCTCATCTTATGTACTATAAATTCTCATAATATTTTCAATAATAGATAAGTCGATTATTAGAGTACTATCATTATCTTACATATACTTGGAAGTAATCGGTGTCAAATAAATAAGCTCGTGCACAATATTTTCAACTACACCATAAAATCCTCAGAACGAAGTGTCAAGTGACCTATTAATGATTATTTCAATCTACACCGTTTCATACTAGTATGTGATAAATGTCACAGGAAATAACATACTCGATCAAAAAACTTGTGTACAAGCCGTAGGAGATGAACTTAATTAGCTAGGAAGCTAAGTGATGGAACTATGGAAGTGATTAATGACAGAGAGATATTTTTGAAAAATACCAAACATACAGCAAAATAATGCAATCGACATTGATATATGATGGCTACTACTTGCTATTTTATTCGGTAAGACTAGAAAATATTTTCGTACGTATGTCAAATATACATGATTGTGTGTTATGTACTCTTTTCATTTTCACATGAAAATGTTTTAAGTCTTTTCGAGATTGTGATGGTTCTCATGAAAGTGTAGTCATCAACTCATCATGCATGTACTATATATATGTTCAACCGAAATCACAGCTCAACTAATTTAACACGTACATGCAACAATTTATCTTCATATGTATGCATGCTTTCAAAGTCACTCTATTTGACAATTGAAATCAATGATTATCAATTTTATCATTTCAATTTTATGTTTAACTACGCTACTAGGGCGAGGTAGATAGCTATCTAGATATATGTGTGGCTTATAGAGAAATGCTAGCTGCAGTTGCTTTAGGAGACTGTATGTAAATTAGCACTCTCTCTTCTATTGGTTGATTATAATATCTCTTATATCTTGCTCTAAAATAAAATAGCAAGTCAATATTCTACCTTACTTTTGGAAAAAGCAAAATATATCACCAGATTATAAACGACACGAAACATTTTTATCAGATGATGTACAAACTAATAAAGGGAACCATGAGATCGGAAGGGAAAGAAAAGTACATGTATTATGTGAGATAAGAATCAAAGATACATAAAACGTATGGATCAGAGTACATACTCATTTGCAGTTTTGCATATAGTTTTAACAATGTAAGATAAGAATCATGCAGATTCAAGACAAATTAATTAAGATCAAAACAATAAACATTAACTCATCAAAGACACATATTCTGGGTTTCATAAGACAGTTCTTAGTGAGCCGATGCATGTATATGTACCGTAATAAATTGACTTTCGATTTTATTCTAGTGAATATTTTGTTTCCCAAAATTAAGGTAGAATATTGACTTACCGTATTATTTCTAGAGCAAAATATAAGGATTTAATAACCAATCAATGGCAAAGAGAGTGCTAATTTACAGTCTCCTATAACAAATGCAGCTAGCATTTCTCGTGGCGTATATATCATTTAGCTACGAGGCAAAGTTACTTGCCTTGATTATATACTCACTTTCATGTAGCATCAACTATTTTAATTAGCTTATCATTAGGGATGTTATTATTTAGACCATTTTTCGATTAGCTAGCTAGTAAGACATCAAATTGTACGTCACATAATTTTTTAGTGAGATCATTATACACGATATATATGGTTCATCGTGTAGATAAAATATAATATTTTGTAGAAATATGTCACACTGTACCAGGGCGATAACAGTGTATATATGTTAATTAGTTTAGAAAGCTCTGTACACACTTCTAATCAAATGTAGGAACATTCGAGCATCTAATTGATCATTGAACTGACGTCGTTTTCTATGAATTGACAAATAAAATTACCAAGGATAGCAATATCTGAGGTTATGAGGCGCCAACTCCAATCTTAAAACAAGTCGGTCGGATACATGCAATCTAAATTAAGGTACAATTTAAAGGTACAACTCATGATACATGCATGAAGTTGACAATCAATGATGATTTGAAGCCAAAAAAAAAAAAAAAAAAAAAAAAAAAGCCACTTTATTCTAGTTTATCTTATTTTGTGTTGAGTGTATGATAAGCCACTTGACTTGTTAATTACTAGGAGTACTTTACAAATTATTAACGTCGGCTAAAAAGCTTCTAATTGTCTTAGCTTGTTTAAAGAACTTAAAGATCTTAAAGCAAATTAAAGCTAGCTCATAATGATCACGATGTATGTTCATGAATATCACTTAATTAATACCTTCCACCTTCTGGTGACGTATACATGACTCATGGTTATACCAATCTAATTAATCAAGCACCTTAAATCAGAAAATTTTTGTATCAGAATGTATCATATGTTTCATTTAATCGTAAAGAGAAACATGACTAATCTTTCAAATTAAATTAGATTGCATGATTATTTTGGATACAATACAACCAATTTGAAAATATTGTATCGATTATTCTACCCGTCCCAAGTTTAATGTAAATGATAATTAAGATGTACGTTCACATTTCACACGACACTTCTAGGACATTTCTCGTCAAATAGGCTTATGACTTCATGATTTCTGCTATACATTTCTGGGACTAGAAAATTGCTCAAAGTTAGCTGGCTTAGCTATAGCCCGAACAACAACAGTGAATTTCTTTCTTCTAATTTTTAAACAAAAGTAAAATAAATATAAATATAATAATCACTTAATCAGAGACCAGAAATATAATAATGAAACGTTCTAAATCGAGTTGGGAGAAATTTAAAGAGAAGAAAAAAAAATCAGAAAATATTAAGAAAGAAGAAAATGTACTACAGTGAAATCGAAATACGGACGACATTTCTCGTCAAAGATGAATAAAATGTAGGTCCTTTTGTCAACTTCACGTACCATCCCTGATAAATCTGGCATCAATCAATCATTAATGTCGTAAATTAGACCATATCACAATATCAATTTGGATAGTACTCCGTACATATCTTTAATTACCATCAGCTCCAAGTTTCACGTCGTGAGACTGTGAGAGTAGGCACTTTCGTTATATGTCAATTGAAACTCGTTCTAGTGTGAGGGACTTGCGTACACTCATATCGTAGTTTACAGTGAAATTCATTATACTTTTGCGTTACTCCCATTTTCCATCTAATGATCATCAAAGCTTGAAAGTCAAGTTGAAAACAAAAGGTCAACCATAATGTCACGCTAAAATTGGACTGGGCTGCCCATATAATCAGGCGCGCATATGATATGCCCGGCCAGGCCAACATAGCTTTATGGTAGCCCAGTCCATTTCAAACATGGCATTATCATATGATCACCACCATCCAAATAATTAAACAGTAGCAGTAGCAGCCTAGCTAGAAGCCCCTTGGATCATCGAGTAGTGAATGAAACAGTAATGCAGAACCTGGGTAATAAAGACTTCAGGTGAAAACAGTAGTACTCATCAAGATACAAGCATCAGCATCTGCTGCAGTCTCAACTGTCAAGTAGTCCAACTGTATGTATCCTAGCATACCAAACACCTCCAAATTATAACAATAATGTTGATGATGATAACACTTTATATTTATTTTATCATAAAATAAAAAATAAAAATTTCCTACATCAATTTCCCAACTGTCTCCCTCCAATAATTCTACTACATACCTCCCTTGTTTCCAACTCTCCTAGCTAGCTTCTTCTTAAAGCTTAAACCTCTCTCTCCCCTTCTCCCAAACCTCATCACCACTTCACTCTCTCTTTCTTTCTCTCCAAAAATAAAAATATTGCTCCACAAAAAGACCCACTTAGTTTTTGAGGGTCTACAACTTCTAAAATATTCGAGTGTAGAGCGTTCAGCTGTTAACTGATTGGTCGTAGTAGTCGATATTATACTACACTATACCATACTATATATTTATTAAGTGTCATTACTACATAAAAATCATGGAAAATAATCTTCATCAAAACAACACATTTCCCTTACATCTCCTCCAAAAACTCGAACCGTCCGAAAAGAATGAACTGACGGTCCAAGATAGCACTCAAACCGAACCGGCCGGTTCACGTAAACCGGCTCCAAAGCGGGCGAGCACTAAGGACCGTCACACCAAGGTAGATGGCCGGGGCCGGCGTATTCGAATGCCGGCCCAATGTGCAGCCCGCGTCTTTCAACTGACGCGGGAGCTAGGCCATCGGTCCGACGGGGAGACTATAGAGTGGCTTCTACAACAAGCTGAACCGTCTGTGATTGCTGCCACTGGAACCGGGACAATTCCGGCTAATTTTACTTCATTAAGTCTTTCGGTTCGGCGGTCCGGTTCAACCGTCTCGTCCGGGTTACATTCTAGGTCGTATGGATCATATGGTACGGGTGGTAGTTATAATTATAATCTTAATAATTATAATTACGTTAGTCCACAAAATTTGATGGGTTTATCTAGCATGATGATGCTTAGTCATGACCCGAATAACCGTCGGATCTTATTTCCAACAAATAGTGGAAATAGTGGGTTAGAATTATCCTCTAGTTCGTCTCCATCTGCGCTTAATCTACACCCTAGTGCAAATGCTGACACGTGTACCGGGAAGAAACGTGGGCCCGAGGATAGTCGTGATGATGGTGATCAGGACGAGGATAATGAAGATTCGGATCCGGGTCGGGTGTCGTATGTTGGTACCGGGTCGGGTCATGGGCAAGTACCGGTTAGTGGTGGTGCAACAATGTGGGCATTTCCTAGTAATAATAATAGTAATAGTAACGGTAATAATATGACGAATGGGTTGCATTTTATGAACTTTCAAAATAACTCACCCATGACGTTCCTTTCGGGGCAACCGTTAGTTGGTTCAGCCAACGGTGGCGGAGGTGGTGGTAACGGTGGCGGATACGATGGGCAATTTAGTTTGCTCGCGGCGTTGAGTGGCGTAAGAGGTGTAGTACCACCGGGCATTGGATCACATTCTCAAGGAAACGGGTCGGGTGGAGATGCGTCTAATTAGTTACGTTTATTAGATAGCGAAAATCCCCACTTTGAATAATTACGTCTATGAGAAGTTGAGAACATATTCACTAGCTTATTGTGTTAATTAATGTAAGTTCTTTTTATTATTATTATTTCAAAATCATTCACCAGTAGTATATTACAAGTATGTATGTGCATCATATTATTGCATTTTTCGATCATATAAATGGCTACTTTGTGTACATAGATATGTATGTACTATTGCTAGAAAATAAATCAAGAAATGAGATTTTGATGATTTAGTCTCGTTTACTATGGTAATAGTCTTTAATTAGCTGGTTGTATACTAGTAAATACTCCGTATTAGATAATAAATTAGTATACGAATGCATGCCCTCTGACCAAGGGCGGAGGTCACTAGCTAGCTAGTCGCAACTTAAGAGGTTCAATTCTGACCTTCGACTGTAGTCCGTACAATTATAAACCTTTAATATCACTGAACATATTTCATTTTCCCATATTTCAAATTCGAGCTCCTTTAGTCCCCGTGTGTTATGGTCTTATGGGTTACAATTTGACTAATTTGAGTACACTTACATCTTGCTACTAGATGTCTGTTAGTTTAATTCATAATTTAGTTGCGTGATATGATAATACTTGGGTATAAGTACAAATATCATTGGGATCGATATTTACCCTTTTAATCCCTTTACACCGAAAATGATGCATTATATACAACTAGCTTAGATTTTGCCAGTTTTTCCTGCTCGATCTATATATTAGTCCCTGCATGTCGGCAGTGATATATACCACAATTCAAGTACAGCAGGAAGATGGTTATAGGAGTTAATAGCTGGTTCCCAACATGTATGTAGCATGTCAAATTTCACATTTGAATGAGAAAAATTCAATTATTAGTAATTAAATTTCAAAATTCCCCTACGTACGTATTCTCGTGGTCGATTTCTTACTATGTCATATGTTTAAGTGGTCGTTATAGATTATATCAAAACAAGATATATACTCGTATTTATATGTACGGTTTCATTTAATTCCAACAGTAAAATTTGGTCTTTTGCTTGTATTATGTAATATGAACATACACTAGCTTATGCGGAGTATTGGTAAAGACAAAAAAAATGGCTGTAAAATTAAGAGAATCATCTCACGTTCACAGTTTGGACAATCTCGACTGCTCTGGATGAACATTTGGGGTTAGCCCTAATTAAAATCGTCTCGTGATCATCAAGTGTGAAAATCAGACGAGTACACACATAGAAAGAAGACACGTATAAGAGGAGGGAATCCTACAAAGGAGAAGAAGAGGAAAAAAAGTGCATGGGTTAAATAGTGGTGGCAGGTGAAAGCAACAGTTATTTCCATTCTGATTGACTGCATCTGCATCTCCACCCGTGCACCTGAAATTATGATACTGTACATCTCTCTCTCTCTCTCCTCTGATTGACTTGACATGCATTTGGATCAGTCGTCTGAGATAAGCTATACAAAATAAAGCGCATTCGAGTACAATGATGATGATATATACTCCCCCATCCCCCTTAATACCTCGATCATATCCAAAAGGGCTATGTTTTGACGAGGATATACACGCAAATCGGTAATTAAAGTTCTAAAAAAATTATTTGGTGAGTTAGATAAAAATTTTAGCCAAAATTTCATGCAATTTTTTTGGAACGTTGATTAACCGATTAGTGTGTACAGTCTCCTTAATAAAAGTACATTTTAAATCTGCGGCGTTTAAAGGGGGATCGAGGGAAGATAATATATTAACGGGTAAAGTATTAAAATGGCATGAAATATTTAAACAAAGTAAAAAATAGTGTGTTACAGTAGACATGAATATGATGATAATAACTCTGTTGATCGATCAGGTTTCAGGTGTGTATTTCTGCAACTTTTGTCTCCCACCAATGCCTTAAATTGCTCGACACTCTCTCACCACCTGAACCCTTCATTCCTCCTCTTTCTCGTATAAGTTTCACAATTTCGCGTAGGAGTAATTACTACGTACGGAGTCCATACTTTGTTTCTGAATAATTGCAATTCTCTAGAGTTTGAATCGTTTGAGTGTTAGATTAGAAAATCAGTTATTGGGTTTCAACTACTTTGTATTAATTTAACCATCTAATTAAAATGGTTCTGTGATATAAAATTATCGAGGATAGATCGTTTTCTACAGGGCCGTAGCATTCATTTGAGAGGCCCGGGACAAAATACATCAAAACGACAATTTTGAGGCCCTAAATATAAACGACGCATCTGTGTTCGAGGCCATATACAAAACATTGTTTCGGACCCTTTAAAATACTTTGAAAGTAAAAAAAAAAAATAGAATTAAAATAAATAAGGAAGATTACAAATATTGGAAAAGAAAAAAAAAATCAAAAGTAACACATTTAATCTGGGCAAGGAAAGAAACAAATATTGGAAAAGAAAAAAAAAAAATCAAAAGTAACACATTTAATCTGGGCAAGGAAGAAAAAAAACATTGAAAAAGAAAATAAATCAATAGAAACAAGTTAATCAAGGCAACGAAAGAGGAAAAAAAAGAATAAAAAAAGTAGACAGTGGGTTTCAATCCCAGGTACATAAGTTCTTTGAATGCAAACATTACCACTAGGCTATAATCATTCATCTAATATATTAGGAAAATGTATATTATATATTACGTTTTGACAGTTTTGGGCCCCTCAAATTTCGGGGGTCCTGTTTCTGGGCCCTGCTCGCTCAGCCTTATCTACGGCCCTGGTATTCTATTAAATTAAGTTGACTCTTGATATAATGTAGGGAGTATATATGGACATGTCATGTGTGGAGTGTGCAAGCAGTTTAAACCTAAACCTCTTTTGCATACCGGAACTCAACACTCGACTACCCAAGGCGCGGCATAAAATCATTGTGTAGCCTCCTACCATCACTTATGCGACTTTCGATTGCGATCGTACGTTTCAAATTATGAAGTGAAGCTAGTTTTCAATATTAGACTAATCCTTCTATATTATTAAAGGAGACTTTTTTAGAACTCTCACAACGACCGGACATTATTAGAGAGTTTGGTTAATATTATATTAAAATATATAGCGAACATGATCTTGAGTAGGACTCTACGACTCTACATAATATATTTTAAATCTTATATTACATTATTTAATAATGTATCCTAATTTATTTATTTTTGTGTAACACCCGGTATTTTTGGGTAATTATTCAATAAGGGTGTTACTTTTTAAATCGATTATTGGAAGATAAAATGAGTTCCTATAATTGAGTTTGGGTCGGATTTATGGATCACTCATCTCACCCAACGAATAAAGCCCAAACCCGAGTCTACCCTCATACCTATATATACATATAATAAAGAAAATCCTTCCTTTATTTCATAACCATTCGGCCTCCTTCTCTCCCTCTCTCTTCTTTTCGTAGCCTCCACCCGCATAAGATCTCAGCACAACTGTGTCAACTCCAAACACACATAACTTTCTCATACGACCTTTTCTTAAGTCTTAGTTGGTGGCGTTAGAACCGTGCTTTCGATACAAATCTAACAACATGTAGATCATGCCAAGATTCCATGGGATGCTCACTGTAGAGGTGTTTTAGTAGAGCTGTATTTATCTACCCGGAAACTGTGTCGCCGCCTCGGTATTCTGATGATTCCCGTCGACTCAGAATATATTTTAAGACGATATTTTGTGGGGATGTTCCTAACTATATCTTTGAAAACATATCAAAAATTGGTAAGGCCTAGACTTCTGTATCAAAAGTTACATTGGTTTTCGTGAGTAAACCCTAATTGTTATTCGTGGTTCATTGTGAAGTTGATTCCCGTTGATCCGCTTGGAGTTTGTGGACGAAAATTTGAGGAGAGGTTTCTGACATACCCTTATACAACATATTAAAATTTGGTGGTCATACAATATTGGAGGTAGACGTTATTCGTGTTTCTTTACCACTGTCCCTTTGTGGATCCGTTTCATATTAGTGATAGTTGTGAGTTGTAAGACTTATGGTTACATCTTTTTGATTAGGGAATTGTGGATTGAGTTTATAATTGGATGATTAAGGATTAGCGTTGTAAGGTAAGAACGTTGATCATCCTAATGTTTAAGCATGATTCTCAATCCCATTCTCTTGAGCTTTCATTAATCATCTCCTATTGATTCATTGGTTTTCTAACCATTCTCGTTTCACAATTATTGTTGTATGAATCATATGATTTCTTCATAACTATGTTGCCCACTTTCATTGAGCTTATTGTATATTGTTTCCGGCTACGGCCGTTTATAAATTAGAAAAGCGCTTGCACAAAATAATGTACTTGAAAGATAAAGGATTGAAATAAATATTGTGACCCCATCTAGAGTGACGGACTTTGCGCCGTCACCATGTCCTATGGACATGTTTTGTTACAACCTCTGATCAAGGTACATATTCTAGGTTGGAGATCAGCTACCAACCTCCTAATTGACTTCCTCCTAGATGGGAACTCGTCCTACCGGCCCTCTAGCGGGGGGTGTGCACACTCGAGTCTTTAGGGTAGTTTTACATTAACTCTAGATGTGGGATGGCTTGGGATAGGACCCTTGTCCATACTAGGGACCTGTCAAAGGCCCTACACGTTTACTACAAAAAGAATGCTCGAAAGCAAAATAATGAACATAGAAATAACGTGACCTGTGGTCGTGAAGTTCGGCCTCAGTGGTGGGCACGACTCGTGATCGACGCCTCTTCGTTTCTTTGTTTCTTCGCGCGGTTGCGTTTCTTTGATTGACAGCTACACGCCATCAAGGCACGTATCTTATTTTATTTTGTTTTATTCATTCCTTATTGCTTAAACTACTTACTCAGCCTGAGCTGACATTCTTTCTGTTTGGGTTTGTCCCTACCGTGTTCTGGGGCCTATGTCAATCTTCGATGGCATAGTTGACAGGTCTTGATGATATGGCTGCATGCTTACGAAGTTGATCATGTTTGGAATTTTCGAAAGACTTTGTTTTTGTCTCAGACTTCATTTCGTTCTGATTATGTAATTTGGATTTCGTTTTGAGAACTATGGCTCGACATTTAAAGACTTCCGCTGTTTTATTTTCCGTTGGTTAATTGTAGTTGAATTTCTAGCCTAGCAATTGACTTGGTAGTCAATTGCGGCGTGACAATTCTAAATTTATTTCTATTTATAGTTGGTCAAAATTTAGGGTTGTTACAGTTGGTATCAGAGCGTTAGATTCTGATTCGTCGAGTCTACAAAAGTTTTCAAAACAAATTTTGAAAGTTTTAAAATGGGGGCGAGTTGGGTGCATTCATTCGCATGCTAGTTGCTACGTGCTACTTGTTTCTTGTACTACACCATGGAGTTCTTGGATTGATTTTTGGGTGTTCTAAAAGTGAATATTTTACACCGACCCACTTTGGAGATTATCTTTGGTGCTAACTGTAATTGATGATCTATTGATTTATGAGTTTCGAAATTTAGTTTATTGTTTCGAATGTGATATTGAAATGCTTAAGGCGACTAGGGTATTGGAATAGATAGACAGTATTGCAAGGTAAATAGAGGCATTAAGCACCTTTTGGGTTTATATTAGGGATGAGTTGAAGATGATGATAGTATGATTGTATTTGAGCACTGAATGTTTATAGTTATCGAGGATTTGGCCATTTTAGGTGAGATATGAGATAGAACATACCCTTGGGTTTGTGTATGTGAGATGGTGGTAAACCACAAATTTGGAAGCAATCGTCTACTTCCTCTTTTCCTAACCATAAAACTCTATTCATGGTATTGAATCAAATAAGATCGTTGGAAAAAATGAATCGAGACGAACCTATGCTTATTCCAGTAGAAACAGCCGACACTACTCAATCTAACTTTGCTCCACCAATTGAATCTAGTACAACGATTATTTTAAGGGAAAGTGAAAAGTCGAAGAAGGGACTAGTAAT
The DNA here is from genome assembly GCA_963680865.1 of Spergularia marina. Classification (NCBI taxonomy): domain Eukaryota; kingdom Viridiplantae; phylum Streptophyta; class Magnoliopsida; order Caryophyllales; family Caryophyllaceae; genus Spergularia; species Spergularia marina. The sequence continues at coordinate 4,567,481 of OY804545.1, read as the reverse complement.
GGTGAGTCTATGAAGGAGCTAAGCTTATGCGTGGTAGGTTCTTGTATACTCGACCTTACGTCATTCAAATGCCATCGCGCGGATTTTAAGTAACGTTAAGAGAACTGAGAAATTGGGAATGCCAAATAACGTTAAGAGAACTGAGAAATTTTATTGAGGATATCAGGCATATGATTGTTTTCGACATTTTGGGGTTAGATGACAAGGATTTGTTATGCAATTTACGGTACTGGAAGCACCTAAATTTTGAAGGAACTCTCGAAATGAATCAAATTCTGTTGGGACAAATTGAAGGTCAATATATATTTCTGCAAGAGTTGTGAGGTTTTAAAGTAGTGCAAGCTAGAAGTGACACGATTTTGGGTTCGATACTTAAAATTGAGGATTCCTGTGATTTCCCTTGCTTTGTTTTCTTTGCATTTAGACTATGTGTCTTGTAATCATTTTAGAAAAAGGAGACAATGCCCCTATAAATATGTTCAAGTCAATGTTATTTGATTGAGATCACGTGCTATCTGAAAACTTATATGTCTGTGTGTTTTGTGTCCTCGACTCACCCGTTCTAAAAGGCCGGACTCGGTTTGACCGATGGCTCACGTTGGCACCAGGGAGAGTGTCCACTGGTCTTGGCCAAGGCGCAGCCTGCACTACTTTTCGTCTTTCTCCTTACAGAATTTGAATCGAATCAGTAATTGATAAATCATATGGATGAGTTAAACAGGAAAACACTACTTTAATTTCGTATGATCAAATAAAACACTCGAATAATACGGTTGGTTGATTATTAGTATTACATGGGATTTCATACTTGGTTCATTTGAAAGTCGTACCATAAAGGTAAACTATTTACCTCGGGACCCATAACAAGATTCTTCAAGTTAGGGCCGTTTGGGTAAAGGTTGGTGCTTATGGGTTTTAAGTGAGTAATCAAATTTGATTTGGGACTATATTGTATGAATTACGGCTAGCGTTGGTAATTATTGCCTATGCATGATTGTAGTATTATGGAATATAAATGAGCAAAGGGACACATTCATGAGTTCTCGAATCATCGATATACCTGTATGAGTTTTCTTTCGGTAAATCATATGATAGAAGTGTTGGGCGCCTAATATATAATGGGAAGTGAAATTTTGAGGTTATCATGAGGATTGATCAATTAAATTTGGGTATTAAAATTTTAGAGGTACAATTAGATGGTTTGGGGACAAAGATTCAACGTTCAAGGTCAGTTACACCTATTGGTACGTGATTGGTATAATTAATAAAATGGAAGAGATAACATGGTTATGACTTCAACAATTGTTCGAAAACCGAAGTGGTGAAGGAGATTCAACTAGTCGCGTACATGCAAGACTCGAAGGAAATGAGACACATTTGTTTGTTACAAGGTTTGAACCTCCAACCTACAAGTCAAACATAACACAACAGAACCACTAGGACAATATTTGTTTCATAAGTTGCTTCTGGACTTTCAACAATGGAGTGTAGACGTAAGTAGAAAAGGAACGTCGCTGTGCTACAACAATATCGAGGTCATAAGTTAGTAGGACCGATGTACCATATAATGTGTAGGGCAAAGTCGACATAAAGATATTGTTTGAATCCACTACTGCAAGGTTAATTTTGAGACTTCATATGCATGGAATGCTATTATTCATGAGTGGTGTTTGTACACTATGCCCTTGGCATCGGTCTTTCTGAAGGCATTGTAGATCATGTTTTGGTGGATAAATTAAGATTGAGATGGGGCGTGCTTAGTGATTGACACCCAAGTCTAATGGAAAAGATAACGTATGGGGCGCTATATCTAATTTGGTTAAATTTACATTCTTGACGTTGTGGCTTGCGACAAATGAACTTAGTCGATATGGATTGATAGTGTTTACCCTGACAAACAAGTTAATGGAATGTGAAGTAATTTCGAGGTGGTAGCGTTGTTGCGCCCTTTGAGTTCAATGCACTTTGAGCATCATATCTCGAGATTTGAAGTCGTTGGAGGCTTTGATTTTAATTTCAAGTTAAAGGATGACTCCTAGTACATTTTGGTTTAAATAACTAGGAAAGGAATGAGAACTTCGAAGATGTAGAGTTATGGGATTGGAATTGTCGTGGAAGAAATTTAAAAGTGTTAGATAATCGAAAAGGACTTTGTATAGAGGATCTAGCGATTGTTATTATGATCAGAGTTGATACTACCTACATAACGCCTATGGTATTGAGTTACTGAAAATAAAATTAAACCCCTTTTTGAGAAGTTACAGTTGTATTGCATTAGTTCAGGCAGCTTTGGTGTTATGAAACAGATGAGAAGACAACAAAAGAGAACTAAGGATAATCATATCAGTTTTAGCTTGACAAGTTTGAGACTTGAGGCTACATGTTTACAAGGACGAAAATTCTTCAAGTCAATTTAGGATGATGGTCTTAATGACTAAGGCTAAAAAGTGCGTCAACACTTGGGAACTTTGGATACGAATATGTGTTTGATCAAGTCTCGAAAGGGTTTCCTTGCAGTTACATAAAGCTTGTGTATTGCTTTAAGGTCTACACCTGTGAGACATGGATTCAAGAAGACTCCAATGTGCAAGAAACAGAGAAAAGTGACTCCGAGGCCTGTACAATATGTTTTGAGGATCAAATGAGAACTGGATATGGAAGGAAAACTCCTAGCTAACGGGTGATACTCTTAACATATTAAGGTCATATGATTATATGATTAAACTCGTTTGCACAACCAAAGAAGTTGACTCTAAGTATTACTTAAGGGTTGATGTGAGTCATGAACGGATAAAATTTGGAGAACTACAGCGGGCGTGTTCAGGAAACCCAATGAGTATGAGGAGAATGACCTACTTGAATTGAGGTTAAAGTGATGATTATAATCTTAAACTTTAGAGACATTCGAGTTTAGGCCATCATGAAAAGGGTGAAATAGGTGTATAATTCAAGGATCTAACATCAGACATTCAGCGAGATTACTGAAACTTAATGAGTAGTATGAGACGACAAGTTAACGATGAGGTGGAAACTCAAAAGTTGTGGTCAACAACTTAAGAAGTTATGGAACCATTGTGAATGGCATAGAGAATATAAAAATCCCGGACACACGAAGCAAGCATAAAGGTCTATGTAAAGTCATTAGCAAAAAAAAAAAAATGAGTCTACTCAGTGCGATAAAACAATTATTAGATGACGACAATATCTTGCCGGGGTAAAACGACACTAGATGACAACAATTATGGAGATGAAAGTTTAGCTTAAAAGGTTACAACGTCTTTTATGAGCTCACAACAATATAACGAGGATGACGACTTGAGTGGCTCACAATAGAGGGACGATCGATGTCAAATCACTTTGTCGAACAAGAATGTGAAGGACACATGGAATGTTAAGATATTGTTTAGCCAGCTGCCTATATGCATTAAGAAATATGACTGTGGAAGTTCAACTTACATGTGAGTTGAGATTTTAGATACAAGTTCTACGACGGTGGTCTTGATACTAAATAGTACTCTGAGGTTTAAATGACAATACCTTGTGTAGATGGGAACACTCCAATAAAGGTTTGACATGGAAGTGGCAACGATGAGATTCAAATGGACATAAATATTTCAGTAAAACTTCTAAGGATCGAGATATGGTACAAGTTTGAGTTGCCGGCCGGGTTCAGGAAAGGTTCTATTTTAGTAATGTGTTCCATGTCTATCAACGACAATCACGAGGAAATACGACAAAGCATGGTCGACCTGAGGATGAGAAAGAGACAATGAAATATTAATTTGGGAAATACAAGTGAAAAGTGGCATTTATCGATGGTCAGATAATTTCCTCGCATGATACATAAAGTACATTGGTTCGAGGACGAACCTTTTCTTTAAGGGGGATGAGAACGTCGCATGTTCGTCCTTGGCTCTGAATTATGTGAATTACGTGATTTCACTTGTTATTATATGAATCGTGTTGCATCTTATCGAATTATTCTGATAAATTGACATACTTACTACATGCACTGACGATGCATGTATACCTATTCTGTGCACTAATGATGCACACGTACTCGATTTGTGCACTGACGATGGACACGTATTGACATACCATTTCTCACTCCGTTCCTTTCATACATGCAATTATGTTGCTGAGTCACTACTTATTCTCATCGTATATGGTGTCCTAGTACCATGTATATTATCAAACACATATAAGCCTATTTACTTTCATCTCCCTCTCTTTGCTCGAATGCTCAAGCGGTTGTAAATGGAGTTGTGTGACTGAACAAGTGTTTGGAGAACTATAAACTTGGAAGGACGGTAATTGAGGACACTTTGGAGAATGAATTTAAGATTCGGGACGAATATTTGTTTTAAGGGGGGAAGACTGTAACACCCGGTATTTTTGGGTAATTATTTAATAAGGGTGTTACTTTTTAAATCGATTATTGGAAGATAAAATGAGTTCCTATAATGGAGTTTGGGTCGGATTTATGGATCACTCATCTCACCCAACGAATAAAGCCCAAACCCGAGTCTACCCTCATACCTATATATACATATAATAAAGAAAATCATTCCTTTATTTCATAACCATTCGGCCTCCTTCTCTCCCTCTTTCTTCTTTTCGTAGCCTCCACCCGCATAAGATCTCAGCACAACTGTGTCAACTCCAAACACACATAACTTTCTCATACGACCTTTTCTTAAGTCTTAGTTGGTGGCGTTAGAACCGTGCTTTCGATACGAATCTAACAACATGTAGATCATGCCAAGATTCCATGGGATGCTCACTGTAGAGGTGTTTTAGTAGAGCTGTATTTATCTACCCGGAAACTGTGTCGCCGCCTCGGTATTCTGATGATTCCCGTCGACTCAGAATATAATTTAAGACGATATTTTGTGGGGATGTTCCTAACTATATCTTTGAAAACATATCAAAAATTGGTAAGTCCTAGACTTCTGTATCAAAAGTTACATTGGTTTTCGTGAGTAAACCCTAATTGTTATTCGTGGTTCATTGTGAATTTTATTCCCGTTGATCCGCTTGGATTTTGTGGACGAAAATTTGAGGAGAGGTTTCTGACATACCCTTATACAACATATTAAAATTTGGTGGTCATACAATATTGGAGGTAGACGTTATTCGTGTTTCTTTACCACTGTCCCTTTGTGGATCCGTTTCATATTAGTGATAGTTGTGAGTTGTAAGACTTATGGTTACATCTTTTTGATTAGGGAATTGTGGATTGAGTTTATAATTGGATGATTAAGGATTAGCGTTGTAAGGTAAGAACGTTGATCATCCTAATGTTTAAGCATGATTCTCAATCCCATTCTCTTGAGCTTTCATTAATCATCTCCTATTGATTCATTGGTTTTCTAACCATTCTCGTTTCACAATTATTGTTGTATGAATCATATGATTTCTTCATAACTATGTTGCCCACTTTCATTGAGCTTATTGTATATTGTTTCCGGCTACGGCCGTTTATAAATTAGAAAAGCGCTTGCACAAAATAATGTACTTGAAAGATAAAGGATTGAAATAAATATTGTGACCCCATCTAGAGTGACGGACTTTGCGCCGTCACCATGTCCTATGGACATGTTTTGTTACAACCTCTGATCAAGGTACATATTCTAGGTTGGAGATCAGCTACCAACCTCCTAATTGACTTCCTCCTAGATGGGAACTCGTCCTACCGGCCCTCTAGCGGGGGGTGTGCACACTCGAGTCTTTAGGGTAGTTTTACATTAACTCTAGATGTGGGATGGCTTGGGGTAGGACCCTTGTCCATACTAGGGACCTGTCGAAGGCCCTACACGTTTACTACAAAAAGAATGCTCGAAAGCAAAATAATGAACATAGAAATAACGTGACCCGTGGTCGTGAAGTTCGGCCTCAGTGGTGGGCACGACTCGTGATCGACGCCTCTTCGTTTCTTTGTTTCTTCGCGCGGTTGCTTTTCTTTGATTGACAGCTACGCGCCATCAAGGCGCGTATCTTATTTTATTTTGTTTTATTCATTCCTTATTGCTTAAACTACTTACTCAGCCTGAGCTGACATTCTTTCTGTTTGGGTTTATCCCTACCGTGTTCTGGGGCCTATGTCAATCTTCGATGGCATAGTTGACAGGTCTTGATGATATGGCTGCATGCTTACGAAGTTGATCATGTTGGGAATTTTCGAAAGACTTTGTTTTTGTCTCAGACTTCATTTCGTTCTGATTATGTAATTTGGATTTCGTTTTGAGAACTATGGCTCGACATTTAAAGACTTCCGCTGTTTTATTTTCCGTTGGTTAATTGTAGTTGAATTTCTAGCCTAGCAATTGACTTGGTAGTCAATTGCGGCGTGACAATTCTAAATTTATTTCTATTTATAGTTGGTCAAAATTTAGGGTTGTTACATTTTGAAAGGAAAAATGTCTCCTAATTTTTAGTACTAAATGTATACTAATTAATTAAATCTTCTATGATAAGAAATTTGATTAACATATTACATCCTAAAATCCTACGTATCAAACACCAACCTAAATACACTAAACCTTGATATCTTCTATTGGGTCTTAGAGCTGCTGGTAATTGGTATCAATGATAGATAGATTGTTGTAATTGGTATCAATGCTAGATAGATTGTTGTAGTTAGGATGAATCCTACGTACATATACTATGGGGTTATCCAAAAGAACCAAAGAGAATATGGGGTTAAACCTTATTTAATTAAAACTTGGTTATTATAATAATAAGATTAATTACAATACAATCTCATGTACATAATGATTCCTATTACACGTGAATTCCTCACTAATGTGAACCGACCGCCAGAATTTAAGGAACCATAGATGTTTGGTAGTCTTATCTTACGTATGTAAACCATAGTTTAAAACTTTTAGTAGGACATATCTTGAGAGTTTAGGACATTGAGTAGGACACATGCATGTTTTATGATAATTGGTAATTGGTTATCTTAATACATTTATATAAGCCTTTTTTTGAGGTAAGTCTTAACTAGAAATTTTGATTATGGATCCTATATATACGCCTCTATAACGGAATATGTGTAGGTTTCCTATATATATTTTGTAGATCGCCACATTTCTCCAGCTGTTACATAAGAGAAAAAAAGATATAGTTGTTGTTTTCTTTCTCAAGATTTAGTTTCAATTCGAGGTCGTAAGAAACTTCATAAGAAATGTTATGTAATCTCAAATATAATCAGACTACTAGAAATAATTTTATCAAGCTAGTACTAGGGCTACTACTTTTTATTTGACTTCAATTTTATCACATGTGATAGATATCGTTATTATGAGACCCGTGCATTGCACGGGCCTTCATCCTAGTTGAAGACTAAGAGACAGTCAAATGATGGGAACAATGCATGTGAGACGAGATGAGAGTTCATCAATTTATTAAAAAAGCTCTCACTCATTTTATTTTCATTTCTATTGAGTACAAAGTAATGAGGTCGGACTGTGCACCCGACCACACCCTCGTAGTCGAATGTAAGCTAGGGGTTTAAAATAAAAGAGATCAGATATGCAATGAGCCATGTATAATTTGCCGCTTATTATCAAAGTTATGCATATGTTTAAGGACTTTTGCTAGTTAGAAATCTACAATGTTGACACAATTAAATTGTCAACTATCATACATGTGATGCTAAAATTAAGTTACTAATAGTAAAATTAAGATGGGAGTAGCTAAATTAATTTGTAATGAATAATATAGATATAGTAAAATCTAAGCCTTTTTTTTTTTTTGTCAGACTGCACCTTTTAAACTCGTAACTTTGTTAAATTGTGCACTTTAAGTTGAATTTTGCGAAAATGCACATTCTATGAAATATAGATGGTAAACCAAATACCTATTTTTGTGTCACAACCAAATTATGTCAAATCTTCGGTGATCTCCTAATTTACCCGATTTACCACAAATTGGGCCCTTTAATTTAACCCTAATTCAATTTTAAATTAAAATTAGCCTCGCTCTTTTTACCAACCTCGTCTCTGCCTTAGCTTCATTTTAGATTTGATCATGATATCACCAGTACAAATCTCAATGTAGCTCAAAATTTCTCTTATATAAACTGTTAAGATATAACCAATTATTGAGGCTCAACCATCAATCTAGACTTTTGGTTGAGTTAGATCAAATGCTATCAGAGTCTCAATGACCCTGAGGTCTCAGGTTCAAATCTTGGGAGCCCCCTCCTTTTCAAGTGGCAATAATTTGTTAATTATATCTTAACATAATCTTTGAATTTGACCATAATCTTCTCATAATCATTCAGCATTGGGAGATAAGGGAAGTCTACGCTAGAGATTGACTGATATTGACGGGAGAACAAAGAAAGGTCCTGTTTTGCAATAAAAAAAGTCTTCACAAAATGTCATAATAATTAGCCATACGGCATGTACAACGAGTACTGGAATTATCAAAATACAACGTTAACGTCAAATTAAATTCAAACCTCCAAAAAACTATGATCATTATGTAAGGTGACTCGTGATCCGAAAACCCTCTATAATAATGCTGTTTCATGATACATCTTAACAGGATGAGGTCTCTTGTAGTTTATCGAACGATGGGCAGATCTGCTAGCCAGTAGAAGATAATTCAGCATCCATCCCAACGGCATGACAAAATTAATGAACATCAAATCCTTCGTGTAAATCCTGCAATCTCAGTATAAATCACCTACATGGTGGTAGAGAGACCCTCTCAAGGAGGTAGAAATGAGTTTTAACTAATTAGTTAGGGTGAGATTTTAAGAAATTTGGGGCTTACCACCATCTAACTGATTGGTGGTAGCTCCTAAATTGGGATCTGGTGGTTAGAGTTTTTTAGAGAGAGATGAGGAGGAGAGGAAGAGAGAGGTTTGAAACCCTAGTTGTATTAGATTCACAAAATTGAACTTAATTACTATAAGGTGTTGCTTGATAGTCGAAATCAAGCACACCTACAAGGAAGACGAACAGAGCAGCGAACTGGCTAGCCAACTGCGGGGTTGATCAATCATCGAGGCTTGTTACATTGCAATATATCTCCCCTGCACTTAAGCTGATTCTTAGGGAAGACGTTATCGGGGTTTCACAACATTAACCTCGATTAATTAGTACTTAGTTCTTTCAGTTTTCGGGGCTTGCCCCTCATTGTAACCAAGAAAAGAAAAAAAAGGTGTTGCTTCACGCCCAAAAAAAAAAGGTCTTAAAATGTGCAGTTTGACAAAAAAAATTCTAAAATTAAATTATTACTGATACTCATCGCCAGACAGTTTTAAGCGTACAGTGTACATTGTATTTCTTTAATAGTTTTCCTATTGTCAATGGAACAATGACGTATTGAGAAGACACTCACGCATTGTACTACAACATTGAGTTAGGTGCAAAGTTATTGACGTGCCTCGTTCACCGGCTTAGGCTTAGGCTTTTCTTTAGTGGCATAAAAGGCTCATTATTTTCCGATGTCTCAAATTCAAGTCCTAATATCCCTTTCCTCTATCAAGCACATGGGATGAGTGAGTCTGTGCATTATCGCGTGAGGGGGCGTGTTAAGGTATACGGGGTAAAGTCACTGTCGAGTCCTCAACCATCGGATTAACGTTTCGTTGAAATGGTACTTAATTAACAATAATGTAAGTGTATTTTAAACTACTCCTTCTGTATTTACAATTGAGTATGCATGTGTTGTGTGAGACGGTTTTACACTTAATTAATGTAATACTCCGTATAAAACTTCTTTAGTATTTCAATAACTTTTAATTCTAATTTTAATTTAAATCATGTTGATTCGCGATAAGTAATCCAAAGATAGGTTTGACACCATTGAAGAGTGAAGATGCTTTTAAAGTCTTCAAAATCTTGACTCCTTGAGCAATGTGATCAAACACTAGTGTATAAAACGAGCACCAAAAACATGATTGCCAAAATTCGGTGCCTCGGGTCTAATGATTCCACATAATTTCTTTAATTTTTCTCCGGACATCACTCTTCCCTTAGTTTCTTTCCCTTACCCCACCATTAATAATAACCTTTCCCATGCAAATAAAAACTCCCTTCAAATTTGTACTACATTTCCTCTTTTCCTTTTCATTCCCTTTCTTTGTAACTTCTGCTCATTTCAAAGACTTTCTAGGCATTAATATAAAGAAAGAAAGGGAATCTTATGGGTGAAAATTAAACTAAGCTTAATCCTTACTCTCATTTCTTTCTCTTTCCCTTTCCCTTTCCCACGAAAAATCAATTAAATTTGCAGGGTAAAGGAAAGGAGGAAAGTTATGGGTCGTCATTCTGTTAATGAGGACAATAATTTTCTTACTGTTGTTGCTAAAAACTTCGATGTCCTTGCTGGGTAGGTCACTTCTCACTTCCCTTCATTTTCGTATTATTTACGTTTTGTTTGAATCCGTATGTTGTTAATTGATTATTATACACATTTAGCTCAAAATCTTAACTACTGTTGAATTTTTGCCCGTCTTTTTGTATGACCGTCTTACCCTAACTTTTTTTTTTTTTTTTTTTTTTTTTTGTAGGCCGCTAGTAGCTCTTGTTTATCCCCTGTGAGTTTCTACTTTCTTTACCTTTCCATTTGTTCTATTTCTTTATGTTTTTTGAGTTACATGAAACTTGAATCATACAAATTAAAATGTACTATGTGTCTCACTTTGGAAGCTGTAGGTAACTCGTGCGCTCAGTTTTTCAAGTGATTTATACACTGTTTTAGTATTGCCAGAGCAGTGTGTCACATGTTATGTTTAAGCAAATGTGGTAAAACTTGAAATTTTTTTGCAAGTCTTGGGTATAGGGTTTTCTTTTAGGACATCCTTTCTTTTTCCACATTTTTCTGAAGATGTATTGTATGATTTTCTATCACTAGAGTAGAATGCTTTCAAAGTTCAAATGAATGCATAGAAAATTAGTAACCCTTTTTTGTAACTTTTCTTTTTTGAGATTCCAAGTGCAAAGACCCACATTGTCCTTAAGAAAACAAGACTTGTTCGGGGTAGCGATTTTTGCACTTTTATTGTCGATTTTATACGGTTACTATCACGTTAGCAAGTGTATTTAGTGTGCGTTTGGTTCATGAAAGTGGAATGGAAACGGATTGGATACGAAAATGGAGTGGAATAGATACAAGTATCATTCCTTGTTAAAATTGTTTGGTTCCATTAAAAAGAAGTATCCCATTAGTAGAGGGGTTTAAATTTGTTACCTTAAGTTTTAAGTGAGTTTTATTTTGAGGGATTGGAAAGGGAGTGGGAAAAGATTAGAAAACAAAAAAAATATGAAAACAAACACAATGTAATGGAGTGGTAGTCGAATCCATTTCCAATCCACCAAAAAATGATGAACCAAACACACCCTTAGAGACCAATCGATAGAGTGTAAAATCGCCCCTTGCTAGTTCGTTAAGCTTTTGAATGTAATTATGTATGTATGTGGAGACTTAGTTTTTAATGAGCGACTTATGACATGAGACTTTAAATGTGTAATTTTGGTATAGGTATGCTTCAATCAGAGCTATAGAGAGTGGTTCAAGAGCAGATGATCAACAATGGCTTACATATTGGGTGTTGTATTCCTTGATCACTATCTTTGAGCTTTCATTTGCCAAAGTTCTTGAATGGTAAGCACTAAGCATCACTCACAAGTTACGACACGAAACAACTTGTCTAAGTGTCTATGCTGAAACAACGCATTTGGTATGAAACGATAATTCTAGAGGTCTCTAATAGAAGTACGAATTTGTGCAATGCTAGTATGCTACAACTTAAATTCACGTGTATTGTATACTCGGTACATGTTTGTTATTCAATGGTAATCTATAAACAATTGACTCATGGGCGGAAATATATTAGGAGTAATATTTGGCTCATCCCAACTTTGATAAATAAACTTCAACTGAATTTATTCTAGAGTTCGGGTTTTGCCTTTGAAAGTTGGCTAGATTTGAATTAGTGATTGAATGTTACAGGTTCCCCATATGGAGTTATGCAAAGCTTTTCTTCACATGCTGGTTGATCCTGCCTCAATTCAATGGGGCAACATATGTGTATCAGCATTTCATTAGACCTTTCTATATGAACCCTCAATTGTCTACTCCAAACATTTGGTACGTACCCACGAAAAACCCGTTCAAAAGACAAGATGATCTCTTGTATGCTGCAGAGAGGTACATTGAAGAGAATGGAACAGAGGCGCTTGAGAGACTTATTAGAAGAAAGGTATCGAAATTATAGACCTTTAACATTTAACGCTCTGCCAATTAGTTAGTAACGCAATAAGTTTCGAGCTTTGAACCTCGTGAAAATTGTTGAGCTCCCGTGTTGGAATTTGAAGTGTTTGAGTTTGCACTTTGCAGGCTGAGAGGGAAGCAAAAGCAAGGAGGAAGCAGTCCATGATGTTTGAAGAGGAAAATAGACATAGATATTATTGAAGCTTAAATAGTGAAGTAGCTAACTATTGACTTATCGTGTGTTTAGAGATTAGATCATTTTTGCTAGCCAAAGGATAGAAGGGGAAGTGGCCACTTCCAAGTATTTGTGTTAGCTTCAGTCCTTAGTTCGGATGTAAATAGATCGTTTCGTGTTCGTGTGACCGGATGTTCGAATTTCGTTCTCGGTGTCTCCATGTCCGTAAACACTTTGTCTAGTGTAGCAAGCACATTCTTTTGTTATGTGATGTTGCTTTCTCATTTGGTTGTGCAATTCTGTATAGTTGTAGCAATTGAATCATCGGTTTTTCTAACGTGTGCCGATACATTTTTGCTTGACATGAATAGATGACATATCATTTTCGAAAAGAACCCAAGCCCATTTGGATTAGTAAGCTACGGCCTTCAGGCCTAAAATTTCTATCGTGCAAACCTGATCAGTGGAAGTGGGCCTATAGACTGGCCTTATTTCTGTGACGAGTTCCTCTGTTTCCTTCGAGTCTTCTACACTTGCAACAAAACAAAATGTGTAATCGCCAAAAAGAAGAAAAAAATGATACTCTATCTCACTTTACCAATTTTAGATGTTGATTTAAAATTTATCATATGACTAAAGTGCAATCAGCAAACCAATCAAGCAAAAGATAAAGCATGGGCCAATTGAAATGAGTAATTCTTCCCACATTTCAACTATAGGCTCTCTAATCAGAAAAAAAAGAAACCATTTCAATCTTATGGCGAGCAGTTCCAACTCCCAACACTATGCTAAGCCCGAGCATACATGAAACAAAGGTAAAATGTAGGATTTCCGTCCGGCAATCCACCCATTTTCACTTTTATGTAATGTATACTCAACCTTCACACCGTGTCAGGGGTAGCAAAACTCGAGCCGATGAGCTTCAAATATAAAAACAAACCGTCACGTGATGTAATACAGTCAACAATCCAAAAGGAAAATCCAGAGAAAACCAGCCCACAGGCCCACCAAAAAGGACAAAGGTCATTGATGGGCCCCAGAAAGCTAACCCATTTGGGCCTACACCTCGTCAGAAAAGAATGACAACACCAACAAAAAAACAACCAGATTTCAGGGGAAAAAAAGGGAGGGAAAGTCCAAATCACCAGATTCTGTTATTTTAATTCCAAAAAGTCGGTTTGCTTACGTGTCATCTCAACCCAACCGAAAAAAAAAAATATTCCACACCCAAAAAAAAAAAAAAAAAAAAAAGGTCACTGTAACAACAACCCCTTCTTCCATCGCCAACAACCGGCAGGAGAGAGAAAACAATTACACAAAAATTGCACGTTACGCTTTCAATTTAATCAATCCCCCCAACCCTAGCTTCTTCTTCTTTTACAAGATTCCTCTTTTAATTTTGTTTAATTCTTATAAAAACAACGAATTCAGCGTTATCTGGCGAATTTTCATATGTTTTAATCGTCATTTTTGGAGCTGTGGAAGTCAATTTTTGTTTTTGATCGATTTTGTGTAAATTAGGGTTAGTTTGATCGTGGTATTGTAATTGGGAGCTGAATTTGGGGGTAATTTGGGAGGTTTATATGTATGATCGAGTGATTTGAAGGTGAAGTTAGGGTTTGAGGATGGTGTGGAGAGGTAATTTGGGGGAGAAATGATGAGGAATTTTGTTAATGAGTGTGAAATTGTTGTTATATGGAGGTGGTAGTAGGAGTGGATTGGGGACTGAATTTTGTTAGGAGGATTATTGCTTATTTTTGGGGTAGTTGTTCAAATGGATGATTATTCAGGGTGGCGTATACGAGAAGGCTGGATTGTTCAAGTTAAATGGGTGATTGTCAGAGGTCTAGCCTCGCCGAGAGGGACATTGAGCAGGTAGTATATAATGTATAACTGTGTTTCACTTGGTATTACTAATGTTATTGTTATTTATGCTATTGTTCTTCTTATTATGCTTTGCAGTTGTAATTTAATTGCGCGGTTTTGTTGTATGAATTAATGTTGTTGTTTTGATGGAATGTGGTTAGTTACTTTACAATGTAATGGGAAAGGAGGGAGAGAAACAATGATCTTTATTGACTAAAGGCTAGGACTTTCATGTATGTGGAGTGGGAAAGGCAATGACATGAGCGCGTTTCTGGTGTGTTTGAACTGAATGAGAGAATGGGATAATTGAAAGAACGTAACTTGTAGAGTCGATATCTTGATAAGAGTGATAGATTTGATAGAGGAAGCTTTTATTTGAGCTGAAGATTTGATATCCAGACTTATTTTTTTAAGTGTGAGTAGATTCTGGATTACTTGAGCTCTATTAAAGGTGAGGCTTTTAGTAATGACAGTATGCAGCGCTGAGGACCTGGTGCCTGCCTTCAGCACAGAGCTTTGTTGTTGAAGCCAAGCCTTATGTTAGTCATGTATGTTTTCAATGTGTGGCAGAGTTTGGAATGGTTGGTTCATGTTCATAAGAACGAGGGTTGTGTGTCCTTGTCAGAGTTACTTGGCAGATCTTTCATGGGTTTTATTTCAGCAAACAGGGAAGCTGCTCTGGAATTGTGTGGTACTGGTTACATTTTGGTGTCTTTGGAATTTTGATTCGACTGAGATCATTCGACATATTTTTTTTGGAGAGGCTAGTTATTAGCATCCCTTCAGGTTAAAGCCGTGGGCTCTCCTTTCAAAGGGTGTTCCATTATCCTTCTTCAAAGGAACTGTCTCATTTGTATTCATTTGTTGATATGAAGACTGCTAGCATTGCTATCTTTCTTTCTTCTCTTTTTTATTATTATTATTATTATTGTTGGGTGATTTACTTTCAGTGGATCCAAATAGTTACTCTGCTTCGACTTTGAGAGATAATGAAGCATAGCAAAATGGCTCAGCAATTATGTCTTTATGAAGTAGCAGTTGGTCTACGCATTTTTAGATGTAGTTTTCTTTAGTCGTCTTCTGGAACTATGTTTTTAATATAGGGTTGAGGTTGCATACATCACCTTCCCTTACCTCTCCATTGGCGGTGGTCCTGGATACATCGGGGTAATGTTGTATTGTTATAAAGAAAATGATTGTCGGTAAAACTTGAAAGGTTTAGAGTCGTAATTGAAAGATGCTTTTGCTTGGACTACGGTTCTTAAGGATTATCTGAAAGCATCTTCATTATGTTTGTAATATGTACTTCCTTCAGTTTTATTAAATCTGGTTAAGGCATTAATATGATTCTGTGAAGTATTTTCAAATCTCTGCCATGTTAATCTTAAGTCTTAACAATATAAATATTTGCAGAATAATATATATAGACCTATTGCAGATTTAGTTCATTTTTACCTCGATTTACTCTGAAATCATTCTATTTGCATTGCTCCTATTAGGCAATTACAGCACTGAAGAAGGGGGCAACATTGCTGAAGTATGGACGAAGAGGGAAACCTAAGTTTTGCCCGTTTCGACTCTCTAATGTAAGTTTCTTACAACAAATCTGGCTGGCCTCTGTGAGTGACTTGTTCAAAAGGATAAGTGTGTCTGCACGTGTGCTAGTGTGATGTGGTCCATAATATCTCCAGAATAACACGAGTTAGTTGCTTACAAGTTACTACGGGTTGCTGCTTCCCCACCTACTTACACCTTCTACTTCTCAGAATTTATCTCTACTTCTTTACCTCATGCAGTTGATACTTCTCCTTCGTACTACATTGCTAGACCTCATCTTCATGTGGCCTTCCTTTTGCCATTTTTCCTGATGTATCAGCAGCAGAATTTTTTCTGTACAATGTCAGTTCTGGTTTTTAGAGGAAGCGCTAATTTTTGAGCATTTTTGTATCCTTTGTCCAACTGATGGGGGAAGGATGGGAGAATGTCTGCTGGTTCTAAAATTTACGGAGCCTGATCTCCCCATCTTCTCATGGCTTCCTTGATTTGTGTAAGCAGGACGAATCGATATTGATATGGTACTCAGGGAAGGAGGAAAAGCAGCTTAAACTCAGTCAGGTTTCAAGGATTATTCCTGGGCAGCGGACTGTAAGTTTTATGATTGCTTTCTGACTTTTACGTAATGCGGGAATGTCTTACCATCAATGTGGTCGTATGCAATTTTTATAAAGCCGGAGGGTTCACTGAAGTCAATCAGTTTATTGTCTTATAGTTCTTATTTGCATGGATAGCTCTGTTATTCCCTGATTTGAATTTTCTGTTAGTAACTTAGTATCATATAAGCTTGTGCACTGGGGTTTGTTTAGCTGGTGTTGTTGAACTTGTTGTGTGGGGCTTATGATAGTTTCTTCCGCTCTTTTTGTGTTTTGTATATAAGGTAAAGTTTTTTTGTTTTTTTTTTTTATTTTTTTTATTTTTTTGTTTTTTTTGGGTCTAAGTATAACACTCTTTAGGAGACAGATACTGTGATTTGAGTTTGCTTTCGGATATAGAATCATGATTGATCTTCAAGAGAAAGCTCCATTAGATGTATATGTGTCTTATTGTTCTAAAACTTACTAGTATGGATCAGCACGCGAAAAAGTAAACGAAAGAAGAAAAATGTGATTGACAGTAAACAGTTGAATTTGTGAATCGTTGGGATTTCCATTCTTTAAAGTTCTGTATAATGAGTTATGTGCTGTACTTTGTCTTTTGCAGCCGATTTTTCAGCGATATCCTCGACCTGAAAAGGAGTATCAGTCGTTTTCATTAATTTATAGTGACAGGTCCTTGGACTTGGTGAGTCTTCCCTTTTAAAACCATGGCGATCGTTTTCGTAAGGCGCATAAGCTACCCTACATCACAAATAACTGATTTCTGGAACTCTCTTTTTCTATATAGATATGCAAGGACAAGGACGAGGCTGAAGTTTGGTTTGTTGCTCTTAAGGCTCTAATATCTGGTGGTGGCTGGCGTAAGTTGAGAACTGAAGCAAGGGAGAGCAATACATCAACGGATGGATCAGCTACACGGAGATCTAATCAATCATATTCATCATTTGTCCGTCCCCTTACCTTATTCTTCATTTATATTCTAGTCACAATATAATCCCTCTGTTCTGATCTGCCACTTGTTTCCTTTGAAATGCATTAGGATGCTGGTGATTCTCATAGCCATCTTCCTTTAGAGAGTCCTCCATCGACAGGGTTAGGAAAGGCATTTTCTGATATTATATTGTATACGGCGTCATCCAAAAGCTACAATCAGGTTGAAACACCCACCAGTATTGTGAACTTACCATCTACCACAAGTGTAGATGCCTCTACATGCCGAACTTCAGCATCTGATACTATTCGAGTTAGTTTATCAAGCGTGGTAAGTTCATCGAGTCAGGGATCCTATCAAGATGATTTTGATTCCTTGGGAGATGTTTTTGTCTGGGGAGAAGGCATCAGTGATGGTATCCTGGGTAGTGGTACCAACACACCTGGAAGTTCATTTAGTAGCAAGTTTGATTCTGCTCTTCCCAAGGCTCTGGAATCATCGGTTGTCCTTGATGTTCATCACATAGCTTGTGGTGTCAAGCACGCAGCACTAGTTACCAGACAAGGGGAAATCTTCAGTTGGGGTGAGGAATCAGGAGGGAGGCTTGGCCATGGCGTAGAAGCAGACATTTTCCACCCTAAGCTTATTGATGGCTTGAGTGGCTTGAGCATTGACCTAGTTGCATGTGGAGAGTATCACACTTGCGCCGTTACTGCAACTGGAGACTTGTTTACGTGGGGTGGTGGTATCTGTAATTGTGGTATGCTTGGACATGGAAGTGAGGCTGGTCATTGGATTCCTAAAAGAGTATGTGGCCCTCTAGATGGCATGCAGGTGTCTTATGTCGCTTGTGGACCTTGGCATACTGCTGCTGTTCTGTCAACTGGTCAGCTCTTTACCTTTGGAGATGGGACTTTTGGTGTCCTGGGCCATGGAGACCGTGCAAGCTCTACTAGTCCAAGAGAAGTTGAGGCTTTAAAAGGATTGCGAGCACTGAAAATAGCTTGTGGTTCTTGGCATATGGCTGCTATTGTTGACGTTTTAGCAAGTGAAGGATCAAATGAAGCTTCAAGTGCAGCTTCTTTTGATAGATCTTTTTCTGCGGCAGGAAAGCTTTTTACCTGGGGCGACGGAGATAAAGGCCAGCTTGGACATATTGATAAATTAGCTAGACTTGTCCCTGAATATGTAGCAGTACTAACAGATTTAAGTTTCTGCAAAGTAGCTTGTGGACGTGATCTCACGGTAGCTCTTACCACTTCTGGGCGTGTATATACAATGGGCAGTTGTGCGTATGGACAAATGGGATGTCCTGAAGCAGATGGAAGCATTCCAGTTTGTGTTAAGGGTAAAATTGCGGATAGTTTCATTGAAGATATCGCCTGTGGTTCTCATCATGTCGCGGCTTTAACATCTAAAGGAGAGGTTTTTACATGGGGAAAGGGTATGAATGGACAATTAGGTCATGGAGATAATGAAAACAAAAATAAACCAGCGATTGTAGAATTTATGAGGGATAAGCAAGTAAAGAGTGTTGCATGCGGCTCCCATTTTACCGCAGTTGTTTGTCGACACAAATGGGTTTGTGGAACTGACCATTCTATATGCACTGGCTGTCATAACGCATTTGGTTTCCGGAGGAAACGTCACAACTGCTACAATTGTGGACAGGTGTTCTGCAAAGCATGCAGCAGTCATAAATCTCTAAAAGCTTCTTTAGCTCCAAACATAAATAAGCCTTACCGGGTATGTGATGATTGTTTTGTGAAACTCAAGAAAGCAATGGAGTCTGGAAATGTAAGAATTCCTAGACCTTATGGTAGATTTGGTCTTCAAAAGCCCAATGACGGAGTGGAAAAGGACACTCTACTTCCAAAGTTGACTGGACTCGCACTTGTCAAACCTTTGAAAAGAACTGAAAGTGGACGGTCTAAAAATGGCTCTAAACTAGGAAAAGTTGAGAGCCCAAATGTACCTGTTTTAAATGGTATCTTTCAACCAGGAAATCATCATCGATCAAAATCTTCAACTCCTATACTTGGGATGTCAAACAAACGCGTTTCAGCTTCTGCTCCTGGTTCCAGAATGGTTTCTCGAGCAGCATCCCCTATTTCACAAAGGTGGAGCCCTGTTAGATCAGCATTTTTACTGAGTTCCGTCACTGTTCCGTCATCTCCCGAAATAGTGCCTTCAACCTCAAATCAGACAGACGATTATTTGAGGCAAGAAGTCATTCAATTAAGAGCGGAGGTGAGATTTAGCCCCGCTTCTATTGATACATTTGACATGCATGCATTTATATATCATCAAGTTTACTTTTGTTTTCTTTCTAGCATGGAGTATTGTCTTTGTTATATATGCAAAGTCTAGGCATGCTAGAAGTGGATGTATAAGTCTGTTCATAAGAAATGTTGACATGTTTCTGTCTCCATCCCAAAATTTGAAAACCAACATTCCCATTAGATAGCAAGTGATTAAGCACGCGTTCATTCACCCAGCACACTGTATCTGTGGGATCCATATTAGGTCTGGGCGGTTGGGGAGGGGGTTGTTAGTCATTTCTGGAAACTGGTAATTCCTGTTGTGTTTTTCTTAACTCTTAAGCCATACTGTTCTCTATGGTATGGTGGTACTAAGAGCATCATTGCTGGTTCTTCTAACAAAAATCTAATATTAACAGGTAGAGAAGCTTTCTAGCAATAATTACTTTCTTGAAGCTGAACTGGAGAAAACAAGGAAGGAGCTCAAGGATACCAAGGCAATTGCAGTTGATGAAGCTGAAAAATCTAAAGCTGCAAAAGAAGTCATCAAGTCTCTAACTTCCCAGGTTAGTTCTACATTATTTTCGTGATCAACATTCGTGACACATACCATGTTGTTCTCTCCGTCATCTACCCTCCTTCATTCTCTATTTATTTTTTTCTCACCTGTAAATTAATGTATCTGTTCTATAAAGTAGAATAGCAGGAGTTGGAATGCTACCATGCTTTGATTCGGGATTTTTTAGCTGCATAATGTGTTCATACTTAATAGTGAACTTTTTTTGTCTTTGGATCACACCAGCAACTTGAAGTCCTTAGTTACTTGCACTGAAGCTGTTAATAGATGACTTGGTAACTGGATAGGTATCTGCATGTCTGGGTGCAGTTCCTTGAAATTGTAGTGAAAATGGTGAACTAGTTAAGGGGAGCTGATATTCTTTTGAACGGAACAAATGTGGAACTCACATCAATATCCAATCTCCACTTTTGTCACCCCTTGAGATTTTAGCAGAATATCCATGTGGATAACTATTTGGGCTTGTCTTTTACTGTTAATGTTAACTAGCACATTTGGCATCACAATATCAGTTAAGGGTGAAACATGTCTGTTTGTCCAATTGGAGCATAGTCTTTCTTAACCATGCCTTCGATGTTGGTTACTGATTTAGAAATGGGGTGAAAAATATAATTGCAGCTAAAGGAGATGGCTGAGAAGGTACAAGAAGGGAATCACGTCCGCGACAAGTCTGATTCTATCAATGGTCAACCCTCGAGCTCTGCACAAAATAGTTCGCATGAGAACCATCTTACAAGTGTTCTCTCTCCCAGGAGTGAGTCGAATATCAAAACTATGGATGGGATATTATCTAACGGAGCCAAGCAACAGCCTGATAAGGCAGAGTGGGTTGTACAAGATGAGCCTGGTGTTTACATAACTCTTTCCGCTTTGCCAGGAGGAGGTAATGAGCTCAAGCGTGTGCGCTTCAGGTATTGTTTCACTATCTTTTAGTCCATTTTTGCTTAAGACTGTGCTTAAAGTCTTTGTTGTATACTTGTAGAAGCCAAAATACGATTGACCCTGTTCATGTTTTGTAGCTAAAAAATGATGCTGTTCAGAATTACTGACTGGAATATTTATAAACTATAATAGTTGCAAATTGAATATCACACTTCTATGTATGCTAGAGTTTATGGTCACTTTTACCTGTCAAGACGAGGAAGCATATTTGTGCATAGTAAGGGTAATATTAGCATAAACAATCCAATCTAGGCTCTTTTTGTTATGTCCGACCAGAACCCTTGTGCTGTGCATGGAGAAGGGGGACACTTTAATTGATGTAAATAGCACAAGAGCATGACACACTGCATATTTTACATTTTCTGCATGAGTTTCAGTTGTGATCCCTCATCCGCCTGTCTGTTCTTGTTTTCCAGCCGTAAGCGTTTTAGTGAAGGGCAAGCAGAAAAATGGTGGTCTGAGCACAGTGCAAGAGTATGCGAGCGGCACAATATACAGAATCAGTAGGGCATAGTAGAGCATCACCATTACACTGGAAGAAGAGCTGGCTGAACCGCTTGGTTTTACTACTTAATCTATCAACTGTCCTCTTCATATTGACAATGCATCAGAGTCCCCATACAGATACAAGAAGAGGAGATCAGATATCGAGAGGGTATGAGTGCAGAGTAACATTGTGGTAATCGTGCAGTTACCCTCTTACTGTCTTTCGCAGTTCTTACCAGCTCGGAAAAAAGCTTTTTGATCCCGGACAAGCTCACAAATCTCATTCTTCCTACATACGATACGAGATCCAGTTTTGCTAGTTTTGAGTGTATAGTTAGAGATTCAATTCAATTACAGAGCCGTTGTACTTGTAGCTGTAGCTTTTTGTATAGGAACGACACTAACAGTCACAGAAGTACAGGATCCGCTTTTTGGAGAGTGATTGTAAATTTTCATTAATTTGTGCAAATAGTTTGGATACTCCAACAACACCGAGTGCTTTTCTAGAGCTTTAACTTCTTATTTAAGAGTCAAGACACATTTACAGCAAATGTGTCCGATTCATGTAGAACACTACTTCCTACTCAGCAAGAATGAGTTCGAAACTCAAAACCCGAACATAAAGTGAATAGAGAAACGTCGACGACAAATGTATATCTCACTCAAATGAGAGGAATCGTACATACACCCGGGTATCTCGTTAACCGAAAAACAAAGCCGCCTTCTCAAATTAAGACATCTTTACATCAAACGTTTTGCATTGGTATCGTAAGCCAAAATCCTAATAGACAAAGGTCTACGACAAATATATATCTCACTCGACATATAAGAAAAACTATAATCTGAAAAACGAGAATACATACGCACGGGTGTATCGTACATCGTGGTTGCGATTGTAATTTGTAGCCCTTAAACCCTAAATAAACCCGATTCCCAATTACATACAAGACGAACAAATACAGAAATGCTCCTACGCTTAGCCAAATGTCAGTCTCTCTCCTCCACCACCCGGAATCTTCCCCTCTCTCTCCTCCGCCACCGCTTCTCCACCAAACCCACCACCGGCAAGGGCGGCGATGACGACAATTGGAACGATGCATGGGAAACTGCATGGCTTCCTGATGACGACAAAATCTCCGGCAACACCACCCCCGCACCTTGGGAATCCGACGACGTCAAATTGGGCGGCGAAGTAGCGTTGCCCGTCGACGCCGACGCCGATACGAAGGCGTTTGTGGCGGATATGAACGAGAATTGGGACGACCGGCGGCGAAAAGTCAAGGACAAGGATAAGGAGAGAGAAGATGGTGGAGGTGGGTTGTATAGTTTGGAGAATGTGAAGAGGGATTATAGGCTGAAGAAACAGAGGATACATGCTGGGCTTTGGGCTAAAGAGATTGAGCGTCTTGAAGAAGCTAAGTTGGGTGGTGATGCTGATACTGATGACATTGATAAGCTGCTTGATAGTTGCTCTGAGTATGTATTTTCTCTCTCCTATGTAATCTTGATTTTGTGTATTTGTTGCATAAGTTGTTCATTTTTTTATGCACACCAGGTGTTTGTTGAAATGTTTGGCAGAAGAGTGTGTGATTGATATTGATTGATTGAGCTTGTAATTGTGGTGTTTTTTTAGAAACGGATAATGGGTTGTTGAAGATGTATTGATTTTGTGGTTCGAGTGGGTTTTTATTTTCGCTTGATTAATTGGATTGTTGGGGGTGTTTTATATTGTTTGGGAGAAATAAGTTGTTTATGAGTTTTGACTAGTGCCACTGTAAGTCCACAAGCTGCATTGTGTTACTGATACAAAGTGTGTTTGCTTGTGAATTGGAAGGGAGGGGAGGTGGACCGAGAAAGGGGGGAGCCAAGGGGAGGGGAAAGATCTCATCTTTGTTTGGAAGGAGTTAAGGAGGGAAAGAAGGAGAGAAAAAGGTATGGAAGAGGTGAGAAAATTAGAGACTTGTGAGGAGGAGGAGGAAGAGAATGAGGGGCCGTGAAGGCAAAAAGACGGGGATTTTCCCTCCTAATATCTCTGAAGCTTGAAAGGGTTCCCGCCTCCCCCCACCTACACAAATGGAGTTTAACCTTTCAAGTATCTTTACAAGTTGAAAGGGTTTATCACAGATATCTCATAGAGTTGTAGTTGTGTCGCCATTGGTCTTGAGACTCTTGACTACTGGGTATTGATCTTCAAGCTGTGCCTGGGATGCTATGATAGTCCATGGTATCTTCGAGTTGAAATTTGAATGGAAGAATTGCGGAAAGAGTTATTTGAATCCAGCTATCAGCTAGCAGAAAAGGATGTCATCTTGCATGTCTTGTTGAGGTTAAATCTGTTGTTAGTTTAGCATCCAACCATTAACTTTGGCAGCGTTGAGCTTGGACTATGGAGTGAGGTGAGAGATTTAGATGGATCTAGAACGCCTCAGTGGCTCGGTGAGTGTGGTATGAACTGCTGCTGCTTCTTTCGCTTTGGCTTTCTCTGGTTCACTTCAGTATAATCATCATAACTCCGCATAGAATTCTAACTCAATTACCGTTTCTTCTCCTATAAACTACTCAGTCAAGCCTAGACATTAACTCGTGGCCATACTCTGGAAGTAAATGTAAAAATGTGTGCCTATCAATCCAGGCTTTGCAATAAGGTCAAATAGAGCTTAAAATACATCCAGGGTGCTTATTAATCTTTCATAATCTAGTTGTAAATAAGGCAGGGTATGGAACTATGAAAGGATCTTTTATCACAAAGCAAAAATGAAGGCATTTCTGTGTGATTTAAGGTTCAAAGTAGTGAAAGTATGAGTAAGTTTGAATTTAATCTAAATGTTCTGATAGTCCAGTGTCCTGTACTCGTAGAATTGAGGTTCTTGCACTCAAATTTGGGGGTTGGCCTTTGACATGCTGGGTTTGATGACCTGGAAGTGGGGTCTACCATTGAAAGATTGTTTGGATATGGTGGTGCTTTGAAAGCATGTCAGAACTTACCTTTGATGTTTTGGTGTACTTACTCTCCTTAGTCGCATTATGCTACAGCATTGTTACCGCATGAGCTTTGGAGTTGGGCTTAGGATTTTTCCAATTGATAAAAACTAAAAAGCACAATGGTGACTTTTTCCTTTGCAAAACTGCCTATTAATGAATAACCCTTCATTTAAAATGCATTTCTCGGAAGGTTACTTGTTTATGATAAGCTAAAGGTTATACATGTCGATCTGACCCCCCCCCCCCTAAAAAAAATCATCTTGATTGGGGTACATGTTGTATTTGTCCTTGTGTTGTATTCCAACCTGGGTGTTGCTGCTTTGCCTGTGAAGCTTAGATTTGGCTTTGTTACTTTCAGTTTCTTGGAGATTTTGTTTCATTTCCTTTTGGCTGGATGTGTAATTGCAGGATATTTGACTCTGCTACCAATGATGTAAATAACCCGAAAGTCCCTAGCACTTCTGAGTTCAAGAATAAGCCTGATGGTTGGGAAACAATGTCCAAATCCGAAGATAGCAGTGTATGGGAAATGTCTCAAAGAGAAGAGGACATCCTTCTTCAGGAATTTGAGCGGCGAATGGCATTTTGCAAATTTCAGGTGGGTCAACAATTTAGCTTAATTTATGGAATGCGTGTTTATCTTAGAAATAGTACATGAGAAATATCGGCATGCCTTCCTGGCATGTAATATTTTGAAATAAAATTTGATTAGCTAGTTTGGCTTGAAATTTACTATTCCCTCATGCAATGGTTACTCTGTGTCAGAATTCTCATCCTGCCTTTTATTCTCTTTGGATTTAGCAATTAACTGGTATATTGCAGTACAATATAGCCTACAGATAGGTTTTGGGCCATCTCCCAGATTTTTGGTTCCAAAATTCCTATGATATCTACACAGCTACACATACACTCCCCCCCCCCCCCCCAAAAAAAAAATTAATAAATATTAATTTAAAAAAGAAGCAGCTAGCATCGTATGAAAATAAGAGGTGGCTTTATAATTTGTAAGATATGGTCGCTGGTGCATGTGTAGCTGAATGGGATCGTCCTTGACTCTATCCTCATGCCTTTTTTCTGCTGCTCTCCATTATGCATTTTGCTTTCTTAGGGAGTGGGAATTCGGTGATGGGATAACTCTTCGAACTGTTTACCCCCTTGTCAGAGTTTGGGAATTGGGGGTTTCAACTTGCATAAGGCTACCCTCTCTCTCTTCTTGATGATCAGCTATTCTAATCAAACCTGCTTCTGTGCATATTTGCAGATAGCAAGTTTCATCAAGACCCACATATTTAGCAGAAGGCGTCCCATAGATGGATGGAAGTACATGATTGAGGTGATAGGACCCAATGCCAAGAAAGGGAAGGGTAGTGTTTCAAGGTTGCCAAGCCTTGCTGACCCTGCTACTCAAGCTTTCACAGAAGATAGGGTTCCAAGAGATGGTGGCCATCTCACCTCCCCTAGACGTAGATAGTGTGGTCCAACGTTCTCGAATCTGGTCAGATCTCAGATAGTCTCCAACCATTGAAGCTGAAGATCTCTTATGATTCATAGTCAATTGCTGCAAATCCAGTTGGGTCAACCCTATACCAAAAGAGTGCGAGTCTCTTATTATTTGGTAACTTGTGCTGGTGTGTTCAAGACCATAGAGAACTACTTTCTTTGGTTCTGATCCCTCATCGGTTGCTTTGTGAAGTGGATGCGCCCATGATCTTATCGGGTGTCCTACTGTCCTTGTATAACCTTCCTGCCCGACTTTTGCCACAGCTTGAAACTTCCATCGTTGTATCATAGGTACATACATTGGTTCATATTTGATATCTTCCTGACTGTTTATTCGTAAAATTTCCGTCAGATAGGTCGCATCAGCCAGCAGTAGTCTGATTACTTGTAAGAGCAACTGTTGTGTTGCAGCTTGTAAAACCCATTCTATGAATATTTGTAGCTTGATGTTTATGTTTCGTATTGCAGTAATAATTAATAGTTGCCACTCATATCGATGCATTAGCAATTCCAACGCTTCTTTTTCTACAATGCTTTGTCAACTTGCAGACTTAGGGATGGTGTATGAACTACTCGGTATGAAGTAATTGCTCCTCGATCATACTCTATGTGACTAGGAATGCGGCACTTGTGCCAGCATGGTACATTTATAAGTTTAAGAGCTAGGATTCTAGAGCTTGTGATCTCAACGTCACTAGTGAGTCGATCCTGAGATTATCCTCAATCAACTAATTATAGCGACTATTAAAAGGATTTCAAACATGTGTTCCAAGTTACTACTTACGATCATTAAAAGTCGAGAAAAATGACTCTCATTCGTAACAAATCCTATATGCATGGTCGCACTGCCCGACAACCTATCATTTGTACCTTTAAGACTGTTCAGTAAAACATTACACATTTGTATCCAAGTTTAGATGTGCACATCACTTTTGGGTTATCAATTCACCTCATTTTAACCTTCCGAACCATCATTTTCCCGTGTCTATTTTACTTGTGTCCGTATAGACCTTTTGCATCTTCTCCACAAATCTTTCACCTTAAAAGTACCAATTAAAATATTCGAAACCTTAAATCGAGACTTAAATAGGGAACACTTTATGTACATCCTAACTTTAACGGCGTTATCATTGGATCACTAACGCCCGGGTCCAACATTTTTGCAAACAAAAGAAAACAAAGTATCTTCAGCCCGAAGATTTCACAACAACCCAAACAAAGTACCCAAAGCCCATCAGCCACAAAAATAATTAGGGTTTTTGCAGAAAACAAAGAGCGAGTATATAAGCCTTCTTACAAACCCTACTCACTTCCATTTCGTTTACTTTGGCGCCTCCTCTTCAGAAAAATCGCAGCACCGCTGTAAACTTCATCTATACGCCAGCTCGCCGCCGTGAGCTCCACCAACCATGGTCCACGTCGCCTTCTACCGTAACAGTAAGTCTCTCTTTCTCACCTCTAATTTCATATATTTTTTGCATACTTATTTACATTTTTCGCTCTTTAATACAAAGATCATGTGCTTTTTTTCCTTGTTTTCTAGCGTAATGTTGAATTTGTATCGAATTAGAATAATTTTTTTTGTATTGGGGTTTCTGTTTTTGTATTGGGGTTTAATTTAAGTTACAATTTTTATTTCAATTTTTGGCCCAAATTAATGTAATTTGTGAACTTTAGGGATTTAATTAGAAAAATAAATTATGGGTTTGTTGATTTTGTTCATTGGGTGCTCAAAGATTGCAGCTTTATTATTAATAATGTTGGGGAAAGTATGTTCTTTTGTTGATTTAGCTGTGTTGTAGATGTATTTCTTTTCAATGTCCTATAGATTTAGCTCCAAAAAGGATATAGAAGATGAAAAACGTCAATTTGAAGTTAACGAAATTTTTGGGAATTTGGGATTAGGAAGGTGAATAAATTGGATGTTTCAGCCGAACTGTGGTATAGATTGGAATCATTTTTGGGGTATTTGGAGCGCTTTTCGATTGTTGTTTTGTGTGTGTCGTGATAATGTTTGCATTTTGAGTTAATGCTTGGACAATGGATGATATGTAGATGGTAAAACATTTAAGAAGCCCCGTCGTCCTTATGAGAAGGAGCGTCTTGATTCTGAGTTGAAGCTTGTGGGAGAGTATGGGCTTCGTAACAAGAGGGAACTCTGGAGGGTTCAGTATGTGCTGAGCCGTATCCGTAATGCTGCAAGGCATCTTTTGACTCTTGATGAGAAGAATCCTCGTCGTATCTTTGAAGGTGAAGCCTTGTTGAGGAGGATGAACAGGTATGGGTTGTTGGAGGAGAGCCAGAACAAGCTCGATTACGTCCTGGCCTTGACTGTTGATCACTTCTTGGAGAGGCGTCTTCAGACACTCGTCTTCAAGTCAGGCATGGCCAAGTCTATTCACCACGCCAGGGTTCTCATCAGGCAGAGGCACATCAGGTAATTCTAATGTTACCTGTTCCCTGATATTTTTAAACTACTCTGTTGTCTGGAACTGCTTGTATAGTATTGTAGGTGTGTGGTGGAAATGGTATCATGTCTTGTCATTGTACATTGCCTAATGGTTTTTGCAAGAATGTTTGAGTAAAAGTGACCGTGGATGTTCTCTTTTTTGTTTTCCTTTCAAAATGCAGTGTTGATATGTTGAGGCTGCTTTGGTTTCTATGGTGGTGTTCTTATGTATCTTCATTACATGTGTTTTGTGAAGGAGGGCGGAACTTGAAGTGTTATAGTTTGCTAGAAAGATATTAATAGTTTGAATGCTGTGCTCTGTGATGTTGGATATACCAATCTTTGAAATATGTAGGATGTCTGCTTACATTAGTTGCTGTACATGAATAGTTGACAGTTGCCCTCTTTTATTGATAAAAGTTTTTGAGTCATTTGGAAAGACGCTGGTTACAGGTGTTTTGTTTCCACGTCATTTTATAAATGTCAGGCACTTTCATGGGATTTAGCATTTGTTTCCATGTGACTGGTAATGCTGAGTGTTACTGAAACCTGTTCTCTGGGAGTGTTTTGCTAAGCTTTTACGTTGTTGGTCTTGAATGATTCATTACTTTATGACCTTGTGTGTTATTCTTGTATTGATGCATTATGTTCTTCTATTTTTAGTTCTTGTGCTAATTGCTACGTCATTCCTGTTTTGTTGCGCATTGAGAATAGTAGTGATATTGGCTTGTTTCCATAATGATGTTATTCAAAGTGAATTTTAGTGCTTGTTTCAGTCCCTACTTTGAGGCGATATCTTACGGATTGTCATTTCTAGTGTTCTGCTTCCATTTCCATTCGAATTCTTGTTTTACTTGGGGGAATCTGTTCAGATCTTTGGGCCGTAACATCTTATTTAAGTGGGGAAATAGAAAAGGTGTGTAAGATTAAAGGTGTATTTTGAATTAATGAGTGCGATGGGGTAGGCAATGCCAGGGGAATTGAGTCTGACCATCTGCTTCTCCATGCTTTTTTGAATTCTCTTCACCGCCCCCCCCCCCCCCCCCCAATCATATTCCCTTGTTGTTTTTCTGATATTTGGGTTCTCTCTCCTTTCCTCCACTCTCCTCTTTCCCCTATGAGTTGGGTATCAAAATACCAAAAGATAACTGGATCCCTAGTCACTGTAATCTCCCTTTGTATCTTTCTCTACTGATTTGCGTATGCACGCAACATTCTATGTGTGCTGCATAAAACTAAGTCGTTTGTTCATCTTCCTTAGTCTTATGTATTGTTAGTATTGAGGTTTTCTTCATGATTTTAATGTTGTATGTATACATGTTAATTGTTTGTAACCGTTTGGATCTGTGATAACAGGGTTGGAAAGCAGGTTGTGAATGTACCCTCATTCATGGTTAGGCTTGATTCTCAGAAGCACATTGATTTCTCATTGACTAGCCCCTTCGGTGGAGGCCGCCCTGGTAGGGTGAAGCGAAAGAACCAGAAGGCAGCAGCTAAGAAGGCTTCTGGTGGTGATGGTGAGGAGGAAGACGAGGAGTAAGTTCAGTCATTTTCAAGATTAGGCTAGAGGTCTCGAGCTAGAGATCTAAAGAGTCGTGATTTTGCGCAGAAGAGATCCCTCAGTTGGTATGCTTCAGAGTCCATGAGTACTGATTTTGTTCATCATATGTTATTGTAGGAATTTTTGAGCGTGTTATGTCAGACCATTAGATTATAACTGCATCTTCAGTGTGTTTTATGTATCAGTGGATTTACCTAGTGATATTATGGTTGACGTTTAATAGACTTCTCGAATTATTACCTATGAAATGTTTGCATTTCCCATCTAAAAGAATCGAGCTTTCAAGACATTCAAGACTTTTTTAGTGTCAATTGTCTGTAAGCCTTGACTTTGCAAATGACTTATTTAGCTATAATTAGCGTAGTCGTGCTAAATTAAGTCTGAAAATGGGGTGCATACATGCATGGTTGCATACTTGACATGAAAGCCCTACCCATCAGGCGTTCAACTACGTTCAGCAGATTGCAGCTTTATCGATCAAAGCTGCTGTCTTGATAGACTTTGGCACCAGCATCTAGTCCCGTAGCAATGCTGGTGTGCACCACTGGCCACCATTACTGTCCTGCACTACTGTTCGAACCTCTGTACCACGACTGTAATATGCTCTCGTTTCCCTCCCTGAACCTATACTTTACGGTTTTATCAACCAAGAGAGATTGTGATTGTGCTTGAAGTTTCGAGGAATTGTACCAGAATAATATGACCTTCGAGTTAACATTTGTTTGCTATACTTGTGACTGACGTAGCCCTTCCGATCTTCCATAAATGCACTTTTCCTTTATTATGTTGCCTCTAGCTAAATCGTTCGTGGCATTGCAGACAACGAAAAACCATATGACATACGACTATACGAGTATGCAATTAGTCGTTATCCGATATCCGATACCAAACAAAGCCGTTAGAGTCCGAAAACTAAATATTTCATGGCGGCATCCAGAAGCGTGTTTGAGAATAGTATCCAGAAATTGCAAAGAAAGCACATCAAACCCAGGCTGTAATAAGATTTCTTTCTTCTTGGGCCATACTTTCTAGCCCGCCCATTTAAGGATAAAACAGTCCATACTGATTCCGATATCAGTGAGAACTCGCCATATTATTAGACCCTTGCTTAAACCTGCACCGGTACTTTTTCCGCTATTCAAAAATATTAACACTTCGTTTAAATTATTTTTACGGATTTAAGTAAGTAAATAACAAGTTCGCTTTTTCGCAAACTAAAGGAGTGTTAGTTTGCCAATTATAGGGAGGCTAAAGTAACTTTTTATAAATTATAATGTAAGATATTCAATTTATAAATTATTAATTTACGTATTGTGTATTGTGTTAGTGTCTCATATGAAACTTTCTGATTACTACGAATACCAATAAAATAGTCATTGACAAAATGTGGTGTTCTCGCCAACATGCAATCTTTATAATAATCTTTTCTTAAGTCCTAAATCTCAGGTCAAAAGCCAACTATAATACTTTACAGGCTACAGCATAGTCATCTTAGAAATATGGCATTCTGTCAAACAACCATACCAATGATATGAGAGGGATAGTATATTATTCAACAAGATTTTGAAGTACTTTGTGTAGAGTATTGTATGATTCAAATACTTGTGAAAAGGGAAAAGGGAGTAGAAGGCACCAAAACGTATACTATGTGATTTAGTTAGAATGGATTGTCAATAATTGTAAATTGTGTGATTACCCCAAACGTCCTTTTGGTTTGCTTACGTTGACTTTAACATATGAAAAATTAAGCGATGACAATCTAAATAAACATATAGAATTCTTTTTTTTTTAAAAAAAGAGAAGTTTCAGAGCCATCGTGTACGGCCTTCAAGGTTGAAAATTCTACTTAGTTAAAATAAAATAAAATAAAATAAGGCCAAAATGATTTTAGTCGTGAGCTGAGGAATAATGTTTCGTTTCCTCCTGTTCAGCTAGTTTCTCGTAATACTTGGAGCTGAAAATAGCGTCACGTAAGTATGGAGTGCCTTAGCTTGTACAAATGATTGATTGTCACAAAACTGCATGGTAGAAATCCACTTAATTTGAGATGTCGAGATGAGCTATGATAATATCGTCTTGTTCAAGCTATGATCAATAGTGTCAACTGAAAAGAGGTAATAAAGGTTTGAAATTGGTCGACTAGTATTTTGAGCATAATACTAGTCGTGTTTATTTAGTGGATTATAAAGGATAAATCTATACTTGAACAATTATAACAAATCAGTCCAATAGTGTATTTTGGTTCAGTATACATTAAATCATTTTTGTATCCATAGATGTAGATTCATGCATCGCCATAAGTCATAATCTCATGATAAAACTTAATAGTAAATAGATTTCATACTTTTCATGTACAAGTAATAGTTCAGTTACTCAATCAATATAAGCTAGAAGCATGAACTAACGTTAAATGCAATGCATGGTCCAGCTAAAGATAGTTATCACTTATCAGGAAATTAATTGCTTGTACCAACATTTGCAAGCTTATTAAAACATTAATTTTTTAATTGAAAGTTGGTTGGCTAGTAAAATCTTATTCTTCTTTATCTTGTTCAGTAAAAGTATCTCATGACGATTGTATAAATAATCGTTCTCAAGTTGCCGAAGTAGTCAATTTGATTACTTAAATAACCCCCTCCTACGGCTACATCAAGTATTCTTTCTATTCACAAAAGTCCAAAATCGAGCCTCTAACAATAATACTTGTTCAAGAGACGAGACGAGACTACTTATTTTTGTATTAGTAGTTAGTATTACTCCCAATCAATTAATATCTTTGACAATGAAATGGAACAGAAGATCCGCGCTACCCGCATATTCGCGGTAGAGGAAATAGTGCTAATTAAAGTAGGAAACCAAAAAAGTGAGGTTATCTATTTGTGTTGATAGGATAATGGGCTGGTCCCGAGCTCACATGAATAATGGCAATATAAACACCGGACTTGGTACGGTTTTAAGGCATAACCAAAAATGCAAGAAAACGCCCGCTTCTAGCTCTTTCCATTGGGGGCCCACCACTTGTTCATAATTTAATATTAAAGATCTTTCTTTCGTATTTATTTTTGAAAGTATCTTGCACTTGGGAAGAGACATTTTCACGGCATAAATAGAACGATGTCGACATCTTTGTCATGGGAGGATGCAACTATGTGAGTCATATGATTTCGTCGTGGCCCGTTGGAGCCTTACTACACATTATTATATCGTAAGTGTATAACGTACTAATTGATCGGGTTATAATTTGTTTCGGGTTTGGTATAATTTTCAATAATTGTATATTAATATTTTTTATACGTCATGTAAAACAATATGTGTATGCCAATATGGGGTATGATTGTATAAGTATCTATGATCATCATTTGTTATATCCTTGTAGGACTTAATCGTATGATCCACATTTCTACGTATAATGCACGCACTTAAGGCGGAAACTCATAATATGTTAATTTAACCCCAAAAATAATGCTACATGCAACATGCCCTACGATATGCAATTAGTTAGTTGACTCCCAACAAATTTAGCTTTCTAAATCTAAATAGTCTAAACAACCAAACCAAGGAAATGCTCAAATGACCACCGCTGATGTATGCACCTAATGACCTAAATTAAACCAGCATACTAGTATGTCACAGCGCATAATAATGCAGCTAGTATAATTGTATCAGAGTATGTAGCAGCAGTGTACGCCTAACCAACATATGTCATTCTTCATATAATCATATTGCATGTTGTAATCCTGTATATGTGTATGACAATGCAAAAAATTGAAATGATGTATGTACGAGTAGTTGAGTACTAGGCAGTAGCTCATATTAGTACATATGTGCCCCAACTGCCCATGTAGAGATTAGAACATCTCCAATGGCTATCGAAATTTGAAGTTTGATATTGTTGAGCTGGTAAAGTAAGCGAAAATATTGGAGAAATACCTTCCCTTGTAATTTAGCAAATCATGTAGCTCCTACCGTCGTAGGAATTAAAGTTAAAAGGTTAAGTAAATAACCTAAAAATAAAAATATGGATGAAAATAAAGTATTAAAAATACAATAAATATTATTTTAGGTCCATCTTAAACTACTTACGTTGTAGTGTAGCATCGTAAGAAATTGGGCGTAATTTGTGATTGTAGCTCCAAAACCTTCTCTCCCTAATGTGGACAATCAAAACTACAATGCTTATAGTTTACCACTAAAGAGTTGAATTGGCTATGAGAAAGGTAAAATTAGGGTTTCACCAATAGGATCGCTAAATAATGACTATAAAAAATAGTCGAAAATGTAAAAAAGAAAATTAGAAAGAGCAATTTGTTCGAAGATCGTTGACGGTCAAACAGCATTCAATGGCTACATTCACTAAATGAAATGAATACGTAACTCGAGTCAAGGACTTCCATCTATCCCACAAAAATTAATGACCTTCAATCCAGGTCATTCATCCCACAATTCTGCCCAAATAGCCAAATTGGCACTTTCCTTCAGCACATTGGTATAAAAAAAATCAAGAGGATAAATTGGTATAAAAAAAATACAATGAGTCAAATAAGCCTAATTTTATGTCGGAGTTGGAAAAATCGAAAATACCTTTTTTTTTCAAAAATATGTAAAGAAATCCTTTTAATAATTTTTGAGAGTAGATATTTTTCAAGAAATTAAGAAAGAACTATTTTGCAAGTTTTTGAAAAAAAAAAAAAACAAATAAATGTTTTTGTCGATTTTCCAACTCGGTGATTCAAATTCCTTGTAATCTATAATGCCTCACTACTCATGTGTGTCATTTGAACACTTAATCCTTGTGAATTTTGGAAATATTAAATTTTCATTTGACCCACAATTCTTTCTTGTTCTTTCATCTCAAAGAGTACCTCTAAATTTACAGGCCAATTGAGGCACTTAATGTTCCTTGAACCCAAGGGTACTCCACCGTCTGAGTTTAAACATCTCACACTTGATGATATGTATCTATATTGAGGAGTGCACAAACTAACTGGTTGATTAAAATTCCCAAAAAAAATTACCTAACAAGTTGGATAAGAAGTTAAGCAAAAATTTTATGCGATTTATTGTAACTTTGATTAACCATTTATAATTAGTGGGCCAAACCATCCTTAGTAGGGATGCATTTAAGATAAGTGATGTTCAAACTCGAATGGTATCCCATAGGAATACTCCCTCCGATTTAAAAAAAATTCCTGTTTCATTTTGAAGTTTTGAGGTATTATATGCTGGGTTTATTTTTAGACAAAGTGAATCATTAACTTGTGCAAAAATTAGTAAATATTACATTCTGCATTGCAGTTTACTAACTCTATTTGTATTTAAAGCAAACGGATTTTTCATTTGGTCTAAATTTAATCTCTAACATGACAACTCAAAACTGCGAAAAAAAACAGTTTTTTTTTTTTTGAATCAAATGGAGTATTTGGCAAGAAGTCAAGAGCTATGGGAGGTTTTTCATAACTAATGTTCTCGACTTTTCAAATATTCATATCAAACTTTAACAATGAGAGTCTTTTAAGTATCAAAATATTGGGACAAAAGTTTCCCATGAAAGCGTCTTGTATAGGACTACTATGTATCAGTGTATCACCATAATTTTTCATGAAAACTTCTTATAAACCGTCTTATATAAAACTTTGTCTTTTCTTTTAAAATTACTAGAGTGGCATAAAATTCTTTTTCTTCATCAACTTCGTCATTATTTTTTACTATAATTTAATGTTATTGCACTTGAGTGTCCCAAGATAATTCTAATTTACGTCACAAGTAAATCTTTATATCGATTTACGACAAATTTGAAAGGAAAAATGAGAGAAAATGCACGTGGTACTTTCAGATTAACCGACATATGCGAAAAAACAAAACTCGTAATTAAAAATAAAATAAAATGAGAACCGGTTAGGATAGATTTGTTGTACTAATGACTAAAATAAATAATCTTATCAAGTCAAGACCTACCCTTTGAATATCAAAGAAGTAAAAGAAAAAAAAGGAGGGGGTAATTTAACAATTTACAGAAGAAGAGTACTGCCAACCCTGACACCGACACGTCAGACAGGGACCAAAATGAAAAACCAACCCAAAAAAGGTTTTCCACAAGGTCCTTTCATATTTTCATTTTTGCAAGCTTAGACAATCACACCACTTCTCTTTTCCCCAACTAACCCCTACATATTTTCCACTAACATCTCATTTTTTTACTATCAAACCCCTCAACAAAAAGGACTTGTTTAGCAAATTGAGGGGTTTCCTAAAAGGACCTAAATGAAAATCTCAGACTGTATAAAGTCGTTGTAGTAATTAGCTGCTTCATGGTCCTCAAACTCCCATAGACCTTCACCCCCTAAAGGAGAGAACAAATCTCCACCGTCCACCTGTCCTTCAGCAAGAACATCATAACCGTCCATTTCCGCACTGCTACTATTGTTAGACGAGCTTGGTATCCCCAACTCATCATCTGAAGCTTCAAGAAGGTGTTTCATCACCTCCTCAACCCCCTCATCCGAACCGGACTCATAACAACCAGAACCGGACTGAACCGGGTCAGAGTCACCAAAACCCGGTTCGACCGGTTCCGAACCGGATGAGGAAATTTCCTCTTGGAGGGTAGAGATTAAGGAAGATAAGTCCTCATTTGGCTCATCCTCTTCCTCTTCAAGAAGGGTAATTATGTCTTTGTATGACTTTTGTCGCTTGTAAACCTCTTGTTGTTCATAGTGTTCCTCAACTACTTCTTGGGTTTCTTCTTCCCTTTGCCTTTTTAGTGAAGAAGAAGTTTCCTCCATTTTGTTTTATTTACTTAATTTCTTCACACACAAAAAAAAAAAAACCAAGAAAATATGAATAAATGGAGTGAATATTAATAGAGAAATTGTGATGATAATGATAATAGTAAGAGAGAGGAGAGAGAAAGAGTGGGATGAGGAAAGAGAAGTGGGAGTTGAAGAGGCTTATATAGAGAGGGGAGAGTTGGGGGGGTGCATGGTGGGGTAAAGATGTTTTCTGGTCAAATAGGAAGGAGTTTTCAATTTTTTTTTATAAAAAAAAAAAAAAAAAAAGGAGAATAATTAATGCACTTCACTTTGGGACTTTGGGTGTTGTGTTTCTTGTTAAAATTTTGAGATTTGAGATGCTTGGAAAAGTGAGCCTAAGATCCTTAAGAATAGATTGTTTATTATGATGAAAAAAGGAATATAATATTGATATGCTTTGTCACCTTTGATTAGATCAAATCAATCATAACATATCAAAAAAAAAAAAAAAAAAAAAAAAAAAAAAAAAAAAAAAAAAAGTTAGTGGAGGAGGTAGAAGAATTAACTTTGTGTTAGTCAATAATAGCATCTTCATTTGTTAGGAAAAACCCACATCTTTGATCTGGATTATTATTAGACGACTCCGTAAAGCTGATTAAGACACGAACATCTTATTGGGTGAAAATAAGATTAAGACGAGATGTTATGTTTATGTAGTAGTACATGAAAACCAAACATCAAGCTGCCCTAAGTATTTGGACCATGTGTTTCGTAGTGATAGCAAATTAAACCTTAAGGTATACATTATAATAATAAAAGTTAATTCAAGTCTAGCTCGGATAGTTAATTAGTCTAATATATTGATACACCCATATACATAGTATATTTTTTTTTGAGAGAACTAATGGCACACTACTGTAAACGTTCTGCGTTCTAACTCACCATATACAAAAATGAGATATATAGTGACAATATTTTAAGGATCAGGGTTGACAGTGGTTGAAAATTAACCTATACGGGGTTTATTTATAGATAATTTGTTATTATAAATTAAATAAAATTTGAATTAGAAATCAAAAGAAGAGTTAGTACATCAATTTTATAAAGCTGGAGTGGTAGTAACATAATTTTGGGGGTGGCTTTGGCAAAGAAGGTGAAAGGTTTGGAAAGCAAACGAATGAATGATTGTAGCTGAAGGGTTAAATCACGTGGCATTATCAGTAGGGTACGTGGGGTCAAATAAGGGGAGGTGGATCATGAGCATGGTCCTACGGTGAGCTACAGAAATGACAAAAGCCTACCTTTTGAGGTGTGTTTGATATGCGTGCGACCTGCTTTTACAATTTGGTGGAGGCCCTCCATAATACTACGTCGTTCCTTTGGCCAAACTCCAACATATGATTTACAGAGTACATTGTAAATTTGTATTAAGAGTTATTTTCAATAGTACTTTGTGTTTGAAAATGTCTCTTATAATTAGATTTGTAAAATGGGCTATTTTGGTGTTTTCCACTAACAGTAGCCTAATACCGTTAGCCTCTGATCTATATAACATTAGTGATATGATAATTACAATGACAAATCGTGTTAAAATAAACTCCATATGTGTATCCCACGTTGAAAAATATGAGATAGTTAATTAATACTTCATACTCGTGTAAACCAAGGACTTACCCTTCTATATATTGGTCAATTGGTTTTATCATATTAAAATGGAGCCTCATTAGATTTACGAGTATATGTAATATTTTACCTTCGTACGAGTAATTTAACAAATCCGATTGTGAAATTACGCGTGCATGGGGTACATCCGTAAGGAGAAGAGAGAGCTCACTTAATGCTAAAAAATGTTTCATCATAAAACCAATTGACAATAAAGGAGTAACTCCTTGGTTCATAAGGCAGACAAATCTCTTATCTTATTCCAATGTGAGACATTCATATGTGGAGTATTTTGCGTATCCCTTTAACACTCCCCCCTTATATATGAGTTCATTTTTAAGGGCAGATTGGCTTACCGTAAAATCAGCCGCATATCGGCCCCCTCGTGGAAGACTAGTTCACAAATTGATAGGTTTTCATCCTAAAACCAATTGGCAATAGGATGAGTAACTCTTTGGTTAATAGGGTCGATAAATCTCTTATATTTTTCCAATGTGGAATACTCATATGTGGAGTATTTTACGTGTCACTCTAAAACCAATTAATTTAATGATAAATTTTAACATATCATGCTACAATAAAGTTTTCTACCCTAAATTCCGTAAAGGAAAACAAATGTATAATTCCAAATTAATTCCAAGTGTCCCAAATCAATTCCGAATTGCCGACGTTCTGATGAAGTACGGATCTCCAATTCACCATCTTAAATTTAGCTAACTTTCAAAAATTTGATCTGCAAGTGCTTTATAATATGATATTGATATGTACGACATACGAGCTAGCTCCACGGGGTGAAGATACGTATTGTATTTTCTTAAAGTACGGTTTCGGTCATGACTCATGAGTCAGAAGATGGATGTACTTCCATGTTACATGTATCTATATGGTATAGATACTGTTAAGCCATTCTTCGGGTTTTTGTCCTTAATATCTTTCGCAAACTTGTTAGTGACTCGTGAGTTTGCGATGGAGAAATGCTATCCGCAGCATTATGTGTAGGTTTGAAAGGCCTCTTTATCAGTGATTAGGTTAGTGCAACATTCTTTAATTGTTTTAATTAAAAGATATTCTAAACAAACTAACTATATCGTCTATGGTTCAAGGTGATTTCTGTGATTTTTGTAATCGATTGAGCCAACATCTAAGTTATACTACAAGCTTATCCAGCGTTTGAATACATCTCTGAGAAGTGGCTTTCCGAGCTCAAATTTGGACATTTTATTGTAGCCCTTTTGCATTTAAAATTCACAGTTACACCATCAAATTTGCCTTCGAGAGTGCTACTGATTTAAACAAGCATGTTAGTACAAGTGATGATAAGGCGCTTCAAACGAAAACTAGGATACGAAGACATGTTTAACGGAATATATTAAAGTTTTTTTATTTATTTATTTTATTTACACTAGTAAGAACAAGTACGAGTGTGTTTATGTACTCCCTAGCTATATATATATATATATATATATATATATATATATATATATATATATATATATATATATATATATATTTCAAAAAGATGACTCATAGGTTATGCTCACTTAATTGCAATTAGTAAAAATTGGGTCAAGCATATAATGTAACATTATAACCAAAAAACATTATCATGTAACCAAAAAACATTATAACAAGTTAACTACTCGTACCAATACATATCCGTTCTCTTGTTTTGAGGACAAATTAATCAAAGAATGCCCAAAGACAATATACCACATAAATAGCGGTATTTCAACCGTGTGCCTTGAATATGTTGGAAGCTCCATTCCATTTACGTGAGATTATCGATGGAAAAGGTAAATCATGTGATCTAGTTGATTATTGATTAATTGGTGAAAATCTCATCTCATTAAAATAGAAAATGGGGAACACGTGTCATTGAGAACTTGGGACTCGTGGTCGAAAATCGATTAATGAACGTAGTTACTTGTAATTTATATAAAATAATTAATTAGAGTAGAATTTTGTTTATAAAAATATGGACATAATTCATTAATTTGTTGTGTGTCGTCACATACATATATAAAAACTTCAACTTATTATTATGTTGTGTGGTGTCCATATTAAAGTGGTGTTGGATACTCACATAGTCACATTAAAAGGTAACTAGCCAATGAGTCATATTAATATACACCTAAAGAGAACTACAGTGCAGTACAAGTTTCTCTTTACGTTAAAGTTTAATTACCATGAATCTTAACTAGCGATATTTTTCCAACTTAAAAAAAAAAAATATTGTCATATCATTACCTAATAACTTTGTATATCTAAATGAGTCTTGAACGATTAAAGCAATAAAAACAGACGATAAAACTGTTAAAATATGAACTCACTATAAGAGCTAAAATCACTAGTTTAGACATTAATTTGGTTGAGCGAAAACTCAAACATAACACTAGAGTCTCAATCTGATTCCGATAACTCATATTCAAATGCTTGTAATTCTCCCTCACCAAGCACAGGTCGTATATAAATAGATATGTACTCTGTAATCCACAAGCCATTATATTATTCTAGACTTGTTTAAAAAAAAAAAAAAAAAAAAAAAAAAACCTTATAATCAATGCCCGAAAAATCTAATTCCCATTCCATATTCCAAATCTTTTAGAGTAAGTATTATTTTTGCAAATTGCATGGTTGAATAACTAGAGTCGTTGGCTATACTACCCATTCCTCAAAAATGACAAACAAGCATTGTGCCACTTGTTGTATGGTAAGTATCATTTTGAGGAACATTGTGGGTTGCATGATGATACGGAGTACTACTAGTTGTTACTTGTTAGTCGTTACGTGACTTTTAGGACTAGCTACTAAAGTAAAATACAAATTGGGTTTTAATTGAGAATTTTTAGGTGACAGCTAGAAAATGGAGCTGACGACGTACGGCGAAAACAACTTGAAAATCATTTTCAGAAAGGCCCCTTACTGACTTTATTAATTTATTATTTATTATATGGTTAAGTATTTCGTGTGCTATATGCTAGCTTGTAAAAGTGTAAGACTTGGCTAAAGGGTTGCCGTAGATTGTTGATAAAAAAGAGTCGTTTAGGATTGAATATGTTGTTTGTTCGTTTTTGGGATAATGTTACAATCTAGCGTCACTCGTATTCTTCCTTGTCATTTTTTTTTTTTTTTTGTGGGGATAGTATTTAATTTGGTAATCAAAATGTTATATTTAGGATTGACCATTTTGAGAAGACTTTTAATTATGAATTTATAATGGTTTTTTTTTCTTATTATTTGGCCGGGTAAGGGTGATGCGCGTGACCGATACTCGGCATAATAGGACCTGTGCATATAAACTTTTTGTCAGATAATTAATTTTACGCTTCTATTATGAAATAAGACGCACC
This sequence comes from Spergularia marina, assembly GCA_963680865.1. Taxonomy (NCBI): domain Eukaryota; kingdom Viridiplantae; phylum Streptophyta; class Magnoliopsida; order Caryophyllales; family Caryophyllaceae; genus Spergularia; species Spergularia marina. The sequence continues at coordinate 4,525,603 of OY804545.1, read as the reverse complement.
AAATGCCGGAGAGGAGTCAGAGGACCATTCTTGCAATCAATCGTTCAATCATACAACTGTGGGAGGATCCTTCCCCTGCCATGCAATAGTGTGCGCAATTTGTACTCTTTATGTTATAAAATTATTAGGCAAATTAGAACACCTCTGTTTCTTTGATAATTGAGAGACATGCTTGTTGTAATATCAAGGTAGCTAGGTTTGGTATAAGAAAACAAAAGGACAATAGGGCATGTGAATGGGTGATTAATCACCTAATTAATAAGTAAAGAGTATATGATGGATTTGTGATGAGATTCCCATGTGACAAAGTTAGGGAACGTTTGTATCTGGAAAGTGTCCCAATTGCACGTGGTCAGTGGATCTACTAACCTTGTTACTTCAATCTCCAAATTTACGTACAATTAACAGTACTACTACGCTGCGTAGTGGTAACGTTTTTTTTCTGGGTGCTTCCGAATCGTAAGCTTAAAGCTAACTTCGTAACTTCAAATGAAATGCATGCAACTCCGAAATCGGAAGGTGTTATCTGTACTAAGGGCTCATATGCTATGTGTCGTTCTTTAAAAGAAATATCGATTTGTTAATAAGGAAGGTCATACGATATATCTATAATTATGTTAAAGGTACTTTGATTTATGTATCATGCTCGATGTGTGATCCCTTGATTTTTAAGGCTGGGTGAAGATTCATTCTAGTAAAATATATATATATATATATATATATATATATATATATATGCTCGTAGATGAGAACTTGGAAAATATATTCTTCTTTTAATTTGCTTGACGGTACTTTCTTCTTATTTTTAACGTAGACTCACCGTAAGAATTAATTTGAAGATGTGTACATTTTTAAGTTATCACTCTCTTGGATCTTACCACTCATAGTTAGTCCAACATCGCCAGTAAAGAGCAACAAACGAAACAGTGAAATATAAATGGATCGGAGAGAGTACTCGTCAAGTGGTTTCTAGAAAACGGATGAATCCCCGTGGAGTTCAAAATTTGTGAAAGTTGGAAATTTTTGAAATGGAGAAATTCACAAATGATCTTGAGCCTTTAGTATGTGTAATATCTCTTTTGTAATTAAATTTTGTTTTCCTACATTCTTGTCATATTAGACACAGTTCAGTGAGAACATAAGTTAATCGACATTGTAAATAGACATTATTAACCTCGTGCTCGTTACTTATTCAGAAATTAAATCCAGTGGCTAATGTTGTTAACGCAACCAATTAGTTAAAAACCAATCTAAAAGAAAAGGGAAGTTCAACAAATATCAATTAGGTGATCATCACTGATGATTCACATAGGATCAATTGATTAGCGGATTTCATAGTGGGATTGGCATAGTTGTCCATGTATCAATACGTACTTTATATTTGCAATAAATCCAGCTCAAAAATAAAAATAAAAAATAGCTGAATCGCTCTTATTGGGCTGCTCCATATTAAAAGACATATTTTCACGTCAAACTAATTTTCAATCTCAATGATTTAAACTCATAATCATTTTGTCTTGCGTATTAATCAAATAAAATAGAAATTTGGTGCGCTTAAGTCTTAACACTTTATAATGGCCATCTGTATGTGAGAAATGATTTAATTTACTACTTGATTTAACTTTTAGTCTAACATAATGATATCATGCATGAAGATCTCAATGCAACAAAACACGAAATAGATAATGGAGTATCATATGCGCTAATTGCTTGAACGTACACTCTTATATATTTTAACTAAAATAATATTATATAAAAAATAATAGGAGTCTATATATAGACAAATAAAAAAAATATTTATGGTTAGTTTGTAGTAAAATTAATCAAAGATGTAGTAACACAATAAATGTCTATACTAGGAGCATATTATATATGCTGGACCTTACTTGTGAAAGTAACACAATATATAAGTTGGTTATGTGACATTTGAAAGTTTATTACGTACAATATATACATATAAAGTTCTTTGACACCCGACATAAATAATTTACTGTAATAATTAATAAATAATTAGTTTATATGGAAGAATTGTTGTATTGTATTTGAGTATTTCAGTATCATTGTAGAGATTTTTGCATCTTATCATAATGGTGTTTATAACAATATTGACTCGTGTTAGATAAGTTTTCATCAAAGAACAATACTACTCCGTATTTCGGAGGATAAATAAAGTTCTCACCTGGTCCCATAAAACGATATATGGTCTCCAATGGGAGGAGGGTCCAAATTTAAAGCAAACCCACTTTAATTGTCAAATTTTAGGATAACTTATTCTCCTAAGACGAAATATGAAAACGGTATTTTTTCTTTTATTAGAGGTTGATATTACGCTTCTCAAATTTTTGAAACAAGCCATAAAGTATGATTGCATTATGCATAGCAAAAATGATAGAAATCACTATCTTAATGCGTGTGCGCCGAAATGCTTTATAGACGAACTTATCTAACAAATGAACCAGGCCAGCCATTGGAGTATTCTCGCCATGGACACTCTAAAAGAGGCTCGTGGTAAGGTTTTCATAATGAGTAATTTTAAGTTTCTTGACAAGTACAACAAAACACCATAAAAATCGCCATCTCAATTATTTATAATGTTAAAAATCAATCTACACCATGCATTATTTTTATTTAGGTATATTTTTCAAATTATATTGTAAATAACCAAAAAAATAGAAAAAATGGTTAATTGCATTTATTTAATTTTTTATGCTTATATATTCATTGTATAAATTATATCTAATATCTATAAATTTTAATAAAGTCGTGCCAATAAGCTGATGTGGCACGACTTTGTTAAACGATTGACATGTCAGCACCATATCAGCAATTATTTAACACGTCAGTATGCTTATTGGTAGATCAGCCAAAAATGTGTCTATCAGGATTTGAACCCCTGACCTCTCGCTTACTTATTCATCACATTAACAGTGTGCTAACCATTAATACATGCATATTTTTATATGTTCATACTATAGAAACGTTAAAAACAGTCCAAACAAATGTAGATGACCAAATCTTTTATTTTTGAAATTTGGACGAATTATTGAAGTAAAAAAATCAAAACAAGAAATTTAAAAGATACCCATTTTTCGAAATCTTGCAAAATACTTGATTCAAAAAAAAAAAAAAAAAAAACTTAGGAAATAAAATTCCGTAATTAGAGCATTCGTTTAGGCAAAAAAAATCGTTGGCAACACATTCTCAAAGGTTACCATGAGTATAATAATCAGACTCAAATTTTCAGTCCACATCATCCCCAAAAGTTTGTCTTCAATATTTCATTCGAGTATTACTTTTACCTTAGTTAATATTATCAAGGATTAACAATTGATTATCTCTTTTCGGTATTTTGTTTCAGGTATAGTTGTTGAGCAAGCACACAAGTTGAAAACCTCCGAGATCACTTTCATCTGGATTTGAGGTATTTTTTTTTTTTTTTATCAAGCTCTTTTGTTGCTCGATAGGATGATTATAATCGTGTGTCGAATCGATATTGCGTTCAATCAGAGACACTGCAGTACTTTTTTGGATGTTAGATTGGTCGATTAAAATTTTTTCTGGGTCACTTCTTCTAAACCTCTTGGTATTATATCATAGTAAATTTTACCATATCAAAGTGATTCATTAGAAGTTGTCATTTTTTATTATTTTTTTTTCTAATATTATCAGTGCTTTATGTTCTTATTTCCTCCAATTTGATTTCAGTAATGATGAGATCATAAAATTATGGATTTAGACTAATGTTTTATGAGAAAGAAGAGCAACTCCGTACAAGGTTACGGTTTGACTGAAGGCAACTCAATGCACATTAATGAGAGTGGAATCCTCCTAATATAAGCACCATCATACGAGTTCAATAGATGAGGATCCTCTTATTGAGTAACATACTCTTGGCTCGAGCTTCAACTTGACAAATGAAATGTAGTAGTAGTGTCGTTGTGTACTTGAAATTCTATCATTTTCACATAAATTAATCATATGACAATGTGTTGTATTCATATCATGCGTCATTGTTTTGGAAAACTTGATCTAACATTACAGAGTCACTTTTAAAATGGTACAATGACAGAATCGGTATGATTTTTCAAAGAATAAGTTACAAAACAAAAAATGAAGGAATCGCGCAAAATGGTGCAAAACAAAGTTCAAGTTTTGAATCGCCAAATCACATATCCGGTTCTAATATAGCTTAATTTAGATACAAAATCAAAGAACAAATAATCTAAACCTGATTGCACCTTAAAATGAGGCAATCAATCTTTGAATCTAATATACCTTTTAGGCCCTGTGCGATTCAACTTATTAAACATTGTATTCAAATCAGATTAGATTTAATCAAATCGAATCAAATCAGATCAACTTCATTCAATTTAAAAGAATTATCTAAATAACAATCAATGAATCTAGCCTACTTTTAGTTATTAATTCTTCTAAATGTAGTTAATTTATCAATTTATTAAGTTTAGATCAAATCAAATCAAGTTCATTCAAATCAAATCAAATCAGATCAGTTCAATTCAAATCAAATCAAATCAGAAAAATGTAGTCCAATCGCACATGACCTTAATATCACAAGAGGACGAGGTTTAAAATGATTAGGGAAATATATTGTGTCTTATTGTGTCTCAATCATTAGAGGACGGAGGGAGTATGATTTAGGACCTATATGGCTATATATGGGAAAGTATATAAGATTGGCAAAAATTTAGGACGTTTAAAAATGATGAAGAAATATTTTATACTTGATCAAATGCTTTCAAAAGAAAACAGCCTGATGTATTGAAGTGTAAGTATTTATTTTTATTATTTGCTTAATCTTTAGCACATACCTCAATATGTCAAATCAAATTGCATAATACCCATGAAAAATCAATGCTTAACCATGCTCCGAGCACAAGGAGTATGTGGTCCTTCTCGCGATAGAGGTGCATGGACCACACTAAAAATGAGGTGTATCGGACATAATTTATTTATTAGTAAAAACAATTGTTTATACCAAAATCTGATCTCATACGAGACTTTTGACAGTATATAAGCTATATATTTCTACCTTATATAAAATGAATAAAAAATATAAACGTTTTTAACATTGGCATGGATTAGTTTAGAGTCATTCAAATCAAATCAGACCAAATTAATTCAGATCAGATCAGAAATGCCCAAATAACGTTCAAAGAATTTGGTCCATTATTGATACTAATTCGTTGAAAATTCAATCAAATTTTAGACCAATCCAGATCAAATCAGCTCAAAGTCATTCAAATAAGATCAAATCAGATAAAGAGCAATCTAATCAAATCAAAATGACGCAGTCTTATCAAACAGGGCCTAAGTCCTATTAAACAGGGCCCAACACATTAGCTGAACGAATTAATAAGTGAAAATCCCTAACTAGAAATATGCCAGTCAAACTCTTTAAACTTATTATGAATCCTATTCTAATATCAATCTAATAACTTTATTTTGCCCCTATAAATCCAATTAGTTTTTTTTTTTTTTTTTTTTTTTTTTTTTTTTTTTTTTTTGTTCCATAAAAAATAAAACCCACCTCAAAACACAGAAAATGTAACATATTCCGAGAATGAGGGAGCATTATTAGAACTACTTCATATAAACATTTATGAACCCCGTGCATGGCACAGGTCCATAATATAGTAATTTGATAATTTGAACCTTTTAGAAAAATTTATTAAGTTATATAAAAATAATTTATTATGGTGCTTTGAAAAAAGTAATACTCGTAAAAGTTGCCTAAAACTGAATTACATAATCAATATTTTTTGGCCTAACATATTACCGAAACAAATAAAAATGACTATTTTTTTTTTTTTAAGGGAGCTCTTACGAATCATATTATGTACTGTTTTTCATTCCTTCAGCAAAATATCATATCTACACACGTATAAAAGGTGCCCCCAATTCAAGATGGTCAAAAGCATACGATAACCTCATCGGGTGGTAAAAGGTGAAGGGGCTTCAGGTCTGTTTGGCCAATCTCCAACTTCTTCAGAAGTGCTAGCCAGAAACAATTTCTGCAGGAGGAGCTCCAATTTGTAGCTTCTGATAAACAAATTTACACTAGAAGTGTTTCGCAGAAACTAAAACACTGTTTCTCAGTGGTGTGTGTTTGGCCAATTTCTAGTTTATAGGACCCAAAAACAGTCCACAAACACTTCAGGAGTTTGGCCAAACACACCCTTAAAAGACCATAATTGACGGAATTGACCTCCCAATTACATCTAGAAATCTAGAGCACTCCAAAGTAATATACGGTAACATTTTTAGCATAGTTAGATATTTCAAAAAAAGTAGCCAAAAGACGGAAATTGTACCAAACCAAAGGTTATAATCCATGGTTTTTACATGGAAATAGGTCCAAAACAAAAGTAGCTCAATTTTTTGTGAAACGCCAAAGGGATAATAATATGAGTTTAGCATAATATTATAGGAGAACCGGGCTCTCATATCCATAAAAAATACTCCCGCAATGTCTATGGTAATTTTTGATACCATTTGACTATGTACAACAAAGTGACAAGTTCTACCGTGGTATTGCGATTGGTTCCACCATCTTTTACTCATGTGCAAAGTATACAAATGATATTCCCTTCGTTCGCCTATAAAATGTGTAAGGTCGAAACTCAGTTTTTTAGAATAATTGAATAAAGAATGAGTTTTAAGGTCCACTTGTTGTAAAATTGCACATAAGGGTATGTCCCACATGCATTTTTAATAAACAAGTAAGTGTGTTTTTGTCCTTATATGTACAAATAAGGAAATATTCAAAATAAAAAGTTTAAATAGAAAGTAAAAAGTTTATAGGCGAAGGGAGAAATTATTTCTAAGGGTAGAATTTTAGAAATTGAGCACCACCACATGTTCACACAAATGAGTGAATGTGCTGATCAAATCCCAGACTGTAGCAGAACACAATATTTGTGAGAAGCCCAAATTTGCAGGGCCCTTTAAGAAGGTAGCCCAATGGGCCCAGAATTCAGGACCAGAGAGACAAAAAGTTCGAAATCACAGTCAATTTGGGATGGGCTTGGGCCTAAAAACTATTGGCCTATCTGAGTTGAAGATTTATTTCTTGTCTGGCACAAGCCCAATTAATTCCATTCCCAATGGTGTTTGCTCATAGGTCATCAGCCCATCACAAGCGTGTTTTTAAGGGACCTCACATAAAACAGAACGATATTATATACAAAAACGGACACTTTAATCCGCATTATCTTCCACATTAAATTTGAACATATAATTACTCTTCTTATTGACAATTGATTTTCTTTCGTAACCTCATTAGGAAATAAAATCGACAATAATTAACCATTTGAAAGATTATATACAAGTTAACTTAAAAACATACAAACAACACAAACATCATGCACCTAACCACCAACGGAAAAATCTTTCTGAAAGCAAAAGATTGACTTTTGTTATGGCACACAATTTAAATAACCATATGAATATAACTTATGCAAAAAAACAATTCGAAATTTCAAATGCATACGGCATACCACTATATAATCCTATGTCAATAATAATAATAATAATAATAATAATAATAATAATAATAATAATAATAATAATAATATAGTTATAGTACATGAAAAGTAGCTGCATGCATTGCTGGAATCATACTCGGACAATCTTTGCCAACTATCGACACTGACCTCCTAAGAAAAACAAATATTACTTAATTACGAAAATGTGACCAAATCCAAAACCAGTCATCATCATCATCATATTCATGTACATGTACACATGAACGACTCGTTTAAGACTATGTTTGTTGTGACCATTTCTCCTAGGACCAAATCACCTTAATTTTACTATAAAATTTACATGATTTTGATAGAGTATATATATGTTTGTGTGACGAGGCGACCAGTAACGAGGATTGTGCGACATTGTAGAACATACTAGTGTCTAATGCACCAGTCGCTATTCCAAATGCTGGTCGAATTCGAAATAAAAATATACATTGCTAGGTCATTTCACCATCTTAGGGCGAAAATGCGTATTGTTTTACTATGTACTACTCCGCATTATGTATTGACGGGCACAATATTAGAGAGGAAATGGGGAGAAATGGTGGGCCACATCAGAAAACTCCACTATTCGCTCTCCAAATCCCTCTAATACTATTCCGTAGCAAAGCATTGAGACTAGCAAAACTGACGTATTGGTGAACAACATTATGTTATATCGAACATTTCTTCGTAAAACTAAAAAATTACCTAAAGACAAAATTAGTAGTGGTGGGAGTACTATTCAAAGTAAATAATATAATGATAAGTTGATGTAGAAAACATGCATAGAAAATGAACTGATAATGGGTGAAATGAACAGATCAGAAGAGAACTGTTATGGCAAAGGAAGCTGTCAACACAACCCAGCTTGCATTGTCTTCATGCAATGTCCAGCTGGAGAGAGAGAGAGAGAGAAGAGAGAACAAATGCATGGGAGTAGGACTTTCTCACCTAGATTCTATACTGAATGATTGGCAGCACTTAAGTTGTAACACCACTTTGGTTTAGATATGAGATTCTGTGAGTCTTTATATCTGGTGTTCCAACTCCTTAGCTAAGATCCCCTAAACTGAACTTAAACCGAACCGAATGTAAGATCGAGTTCAGGTATTAAATCGAAACGAACTTGTTATCAACAGAGATGGAGTCGTAATTCAGATCAGAAACCCGTCGACAATCATAAATCTCTTACTATACAAGTAAGAAAAAGCATGTTTTGGCTAAGCACGAATAGTCAAATACCGTTTCAACTTTGTTAAACAAGTTTACAGGCAACGGGCTTCTTAAACAAAAATAATTAGCCGATAAGAAGGTGGAAACGCGCTTTAACAAAATCAGACCAGTCTACATCAATATTGCCTTGACATCGGACAGATCCCGTTAAAACCGAAAAATAATTGGCAAGCAGAGGCTACAAATGGGCCAAGGGTGCACATCTTGTGCACCTATTACAATGAAGGAAGGTTTAGCAATCATTCGCCGAAAGGAAATCAGAGTTCAAGACTAATACCATAAGTAGACATTTATTGATATCGACATGAACAATAAAAGAAGAATAAGCACGTTCACTATTAGGTACTGGTTACTAGTTCGTATCATTTTCACATATGAGACAGTAGATTACATCAAGTAACTTCCAACCAGATACCCCATGATAGCCAAAACCAGTTTACTTTCGTCTTCCGTCCTTTTCACTCTACCTAAATCTCAACCATTTCAAGAACCCCCCCCCGTTGAAACCTACAGTTTGTCTCGCGGGTCATACTCGGGTAAGTTTTGTATAAGACGGTCTTGCGGAAGGAGCTGAAAGCACAAATACAAAATAAAAACGTAATACTAGTATCGTATCGATAGGGTCCTACATCAGGGCTTAGTTCTTAAGAATGATCAGTGAAACTATTAATCGCCCGGGGGTCGGGCGATAAGCAGTGACGTCTGGAACGTGTGGACAAGCAAGTGCAGCAGAATAAAAGAAGCAGCCAAAAGAAAGGCAGCTAAGAGTCTTGAATGTACAAGCAACAGAAACAAATGAGGAAAAAAATTCGAAAGACTGATGGCTGACACAGGTTAAAAGCCCCTGGTTCACATAAGTTGCCATCAAGTTCAGTACAGAAGGAAAAGATGATGAATACAATGCAAAATCTGAAATAGTATCATCCATTCCTCTACAACTCGAACACCGTTCGAGACTTGGACTTAAAACCGAAAAGTAAGGACTTTAATTTCTGGTAGGCTAATCACCATGAAATTCCACAAGCTACTTGTTCTAGGACAGTAACATAAACAGCATATGCTGTTTTATCTCAGAAACGGAGATTAATATACAACTGAAACCATAGAATCAGTAAACAGAAGAACATATGCTTCGGCCACACCGCGTATATATCACTGGCAAATGGTGAAGGGAATATGAATCTGTTTATACATCTGCTTTCACATACACCAGATATTGCAAAAAGCATAATAGAATGCATTTCTTTTCTTCTCATCTTTCCCTACTATTGGATGGCTGATGTGGGCGAATGTTGCAGATAGGAAAAGAATTTAGCAGAAACTATCAAGGAACACATTATCAAGGGAGTGAGGGGCATAACGAGATCAAAACTGATACAACCAGCACTATGGCTAGAAAGGGAAAAGGCGCGAGCATCAAGATAAAGAACGAAAGTAGCATGACTTAAGTACAATGTATGCGAAAGATAAAAGTTTGTATAGGCAATAGAATTGCAAAGAAGGTGAAGAATTACATTAACATGTTTCGAGATATAACAACAGGAGCTCATTCCCTCCTTTGTGACAATGGCATAGAAATTAATTAATGATGATGAAACTCATATAAATAATTCTGTCACCTTAGAAAAACTAAAGAAAATGCTATTGGTAATTCTACCCATGTATTGAAATTATTAAACTCTGTCTCTGTGCTACACAAGGACTGTTGAAATTGTTGTCATGGTTACTGAACCAAGGGGGGTGAAAATTAAATGGAAGAAATATTCGTCCTGGAGAAATCGAAGGGAGGACGACCCAAAATCTCCTTCAAGATAAAACATTGAGTTGAATCTTTGAGAGAAATCAGGCACTTCTTCCCTTGTCCTTCCTCAGGAAAACGAAAAAAAAAAAGGAAAAAAAAAACAGCAAGAAAATTACCCCTTTGCCAGAAATCTTTGCTGATGGAGAAACCGAACCTTGAACATCTAACTTTAAGGGTGCCACCTAACCTCAGCAGGCCATCACCGCGCAATTATAGACAAAGCTTCCCGACTGCTTTCTTCCCAGCATACGCCATACTGGAGGACCTTCACTAGGCACCCAAGAATTCACCTCTATGACTCCTTCACCCAGACCCCTCGGTCCACCAATAACAATCAGCCTATCACCACATCCCCTAAACGCAAGGCCCCATCCATTCATTGAGCCAGCCCGTTCAGGCAATCGTCCCACAGTCACCCATACCCTAGTCTCTTTATTGTATCTTTTGACTTCCATGTCAGCATAGTCAGCAGCATACAATTGGTTATTTACAACAGCGACCAGTGGTGGAGCCTCAGCTGGAGCAGGTAAGCCATTATCCGGGGGAGCGCCATGGTTCCCTGGAGACATGTCAGGAATTTCCCTCCATGTCCTTGTCTTCAGATCAAATTCTTCACCACAAGTCAAAACCCTAGCATCATTGCCCCCAATCCCACCAATCACATAGAACTTCCCATCCATGAAGACACCTGAGCACATCTTCCTACGCTTATGCATGCTAGGAAGAGTGATCCAGGTCTTATTCTCGGAATCATAAAGCTCAGCGGAGCTAAGAATGTGGCCTTGTGAATCACAACCGCCAGCCAAGATAGCAATCTCACCAAGGCTGGCAGACCCAAATAAACACCTAGGAGCATTCATGCTCATCCCTGATGTCCATGAATTGTCTAAGATACTATACTTATATATCACATGGGACATTAAGTCCTTCCCAAATACAAGAAGTTCAGTGCCAACAGCCAAGGACTCCTTATCAGAGCACATGAAGCATTCGTTGCAATTCATTCTAGGTAATTGCATCCAACGCTGAGTAATTGGATCAAATGCCACCCATTCAAGGAGGCGGCAAGAGAAGTAGACCCAATGCTCAATCATATTATTCTGCCTCCTTATTCTGTACATCTCACCGCTCTTGATCAATGAGCGGAAACTCCTGTTCAACGAGGCTATTGAACTATAATCTGCCCTCGAGCAATGGAGGAGGCAATTAATGGTTAAGTCACGGCCAATAGGGCTAATCAGGCTATCAATCTCTGATTGATCGGGTTGGCGCAAAGTATCATCTTTATGATCAACTGGGGCAGCAAGACTCAATGAAAGCCTATCAAACTGAGCTCCAGAGAGTCCTTCTTCCTCCCCACACACCTTAGAGGCTTTCCTCATCATCCCTTCATCCTCTTCAAGTTCGAGCTCAAATCGACGTTTCCCATTGGATACTTCGACTCCAACCCGGTAAGTCATGTAAGTCCACTTAGTTTCTTGCTCACAGGAGCTAGGCAATGCTCTTGACACCAAGCAAGATCTCCCCTCTAACATATCTAACTTTATTCAACCCAAATTGAGGGCAAAAAATAACAATTAAATTTACAGCCCCCCAAAAAAATCCAATCCCAATTCAATCCAGACTCCTTCAATATCCTCCCTCTTCTCCCTCTATACAAAAATCAAGGAGAAAAAAGACAGCAAATTGTGATGCCCAAGTTGCCAAAATTTTACCTATTAAAACAACAGATTCACCACAAATTTTAGTTGAATAAATCTACCACTTCATTCTTTCTTATTTAAACAACATTTGGAGTAAAAATAAAAACAATTTAGAATCAAGAATTAACTAGGTGAATAAATAATGAAGAAAACTTACCGATCTGAATTGAATTTAATTAAATTTTGGAGCTGTAACTGTCAAAAACCCTCCATTTCCTTAATTGCTTCAATCAAAAGCTGTCGAGAAACAGAAAAATTAACCTGTGCCCACAAATTAAAACGAACAAATATAATCAATTCTTCTAATTAATTACTTATCCTGCAAACTCCCCTGTTTCATGAGGGGTAAAAATTGCTATAAAAAACAATCAAATAACAAAACCCCAGAAAAATAATCAAAAACCCAATTCAAATTTCCCAATGAGAATGCAAAAACAATCAAACAGATCTCTCAAATTCAGATCAGAAAACCCAAAACCACCCCCAATTCAAAACCAAAAAAAAAAAAAAAAAATCCCAATTCCAATCCACAAAAATACATTTAAAAGGTATGAAATCACAAAACTTCATGAAGAAGATACAACAATTGGACTAAGCTAGATCTGCCCGCTTCGGGGAAGTAGATAAAAATTAGAAAAGAATTAAGACGAAAGAGACGGGACTTACGAATTTGGATAGAAGAGAGAGAGAGAGAAAGAAAGAAAGAGAAACAGAGGAGTAATTTGATTGGACAAACAATAATAAACCCACCTCCCCAAATAAAAATTGTATCAAAAGATGCAAACTTTATGCATTTTTCTCCCCTAAAAATTAAAAAAATTGATTGAATATGTAAGCAATGAAAGAAAGAACAAGAACAACTAAAGATTATAGAATAGAAAAGAAACCTTTGCTAAAGTTTTTTTTTTTCTCTTTTTCTCTTTTTATTAGTAGTAATAATATACTATTGTATAGTAATATGTTATATTTTAATCTGATTATCAAGGGGGGTATTTATACTAGTATTTCAGCAACTTTTGCTTATTTTTTTGAGGGGGGTTTTTGGGTGTGTGTTTAAGTGTTTGCTCAAGCTTGTTTCTCACACCTCATGTTTTGTGCTGTTTCTTCAGTTTCAGTTGTGTCTTTGGGAGTTTCATCTATCTGTAAGTCATCTCTTGGTTTCTCTCTCCTCCTTGCTTTCTCATTGCTAAAGGAAGAAGATGAGGAGGAAGAGATGGAGGAAACTAAGGGGGGGGGGGGGGGGGAAAGTGAAGGGGAAAAGGAGTTGGTTTTAATTAACTATGGAGTATTAATGTATTATGTTGCATATCACCCAAAAATAATAAAATTTACGGTAAGTCCTGCCTGAGACGGTTACACAAGACGTTATTGTGAGACCAATACACATATCATGGATATATAAATTTGATTATTTATCTTACATTATTATATATTAAAAGTTGTGTTAGGGATAACGACCACATTAACTAGATTCAGTCAGATTATCCCTCATGTCACGTGACATCTTTCCAAAAATTAATATAAACATAAACATAATTATAGATGAAATTATAGGCTTCTAAGTAAATTAATAAAAGTTAATTCGGACGAGTCCGGATAGTAAACTAGTTATCTATTATTTAAGTTTATTGGTCTTACGTGAAAACTTTGTGTAAAATTTAGTAAATTAATCTGAAAAAAAGGAAGATTCATAATAAAAGGGTAGAGGATGAAAATTGTGATATGCATAGTGATGAAGAGAGATGAAACAAGGAGAAAAAGGGAGGATCTTTTTTTTTTTTTTTTTTTTTTTTAATTAAGTTCATCCCTTTGGATTCTTTTACATATCACATTTTTCATCCTTTTCTACCCTTTATGGATTTTCCTTTTTTTTTTTTTAATCACACTTAATTAATAGATTTTTCTTGTGTTTTGAGTGTTATGGAACTTAAATAATTAAAACCAACTCCTCTTCCCTTCACTTTTCCCCCTTGTTTCCTCCTTTTCTTCCTCACTTTGCATCTCACGATTTTCATTCTTCTCTACTCTATATGGATTTTCCCATTTGTTTTTTTTTTTTGTAAATGATATTTGTAAGTTTATGAATAAATGACAAGTATATGATAGTATCTTAATGGATTCAATATTATAAAATCTGCATTGACATGGCTTAAATTCTTAGATGTTCAATGAATAGTTTCTTTGAAAGTCAACAAGCTTGTTCAACAATATTCTTTTAATAAGTTATTGATACCCTGGTCTTTCTGGTCTAGGGCTAGAATGGATCGGCCAAGTACACATCATATTTTGGAGTAGAAAATGAACACCCTAATAACTTTTAGACATATGTACATAAATTATTAAGAGACATTCATTGCAAAAAAGCAACAAATTAATGAGGATTGAATAATGGTACTTATTATGAATCTATCATAATAGTATAATTTGTTGAATCTGAGAGGAATTAAGAAAAAGTTTTATTCTCTAAACTACCAAAGATTTTTTTTTTTTTTTGACGTAATAAACTACCAAAGAATTGGGTAATGAGGGACTAACTAAGGCCCCCCATTTGATAGTACTACATATTCCTGATTTTATCTAACTGATCTAATTTGAGTGCATTTGATATGATCTGATCTTTTTTTTTTTTTTTTTTTTTTTTTTTGAAAATTTAGCAAAATAAGACAAATTAACACAAAGATATAGTCTAAATTCATCTATCGTTATTTCAATAATCCTGATCTAATCTGATCTCATTTGAAAGGATCTGATTTGACCTAGTCAGATCTGAATACCTTGCTTAATAAGTTATATCAAACATGACCTAAGTAACTTTATTGAGCTTTTGATAAAGTTATTGATACATGTCATATCAACAAATAAGTTTTTGCGAAATGTAATGTGTTTATCTCCCATCACTTAAAAAATTAATCCTTTTAATAATTATCAAAAATTATTAACATGTTTTTCTTTTTGTTTGTTAACCTTTCATAAAACCAGTATTTCTAGCATAATATATGCGAATTTATTTTCCTATTGTACATTCCCAAAAAAAATTTGTTACCTTCTCGTATCAATTAAAAACAATAATATTCTGCATTCGAATATAAACGAAATTTGATAAACATAATTAGGGTGCAAGGATCTAAACTAGCATATATCATTTAATATTCTTTTTCGAGGAACTTATAAATTGTAGTTTTAGAGGCTTATTTTAGAAATTATTTGTTGTATGGGATAATTATTTCTATGGGCTAGTATGTGAAATTAGTTTGTACATATCTTAAATTCCTCTTGTCATTATATAAGGTAAGAAGGGGAATACCACCTTTTCACACAATTAAAATTAACCAAAAAAAAAAAAATCAATGTTGAAATGAATACCACCGTCATGGTGAAAATGAATTATTCACGAATCTAACATACACCTATGGATAATTGATAATTTGAATGCCCTTATCACATAAAGGGAAAGTACCTAAGAATATAGAGTTTAATAAGCTTTTACATTCTTCTCTTAATGATGTTATTGTTGTAACTAAATCCTCGTATGATTCCACTACATGTTTCTGATCTGATTTGATTTTATTTTAATAAATAAGGTATGATGTGAATTCATTCAAGAATTACATCAATTTAGATGAATTATTACCGATAACTAAATTGGATAAGTCAATGTTATAAGATTGCTTGTGGTCCGATTTGAATAGATCTACTCTAAACTATAGTCATTTTTGATAAGTGGTATTTTCATATAGGTTCAACCCCATCGTTTTGATTTGATCTAACCTACTTTGAACAAATATTATCTAGTCCAATTTGATTTGAATAAATCTAATTTGATCAGATCTATTTTGATTTAAATGAATTAGATATGACTTGAATTTGTTAAAAAAAGACGAATTGAGGTGAATTAATACTAACTAAAACAAGCTAGACTCATAAAGTGTAATGAGATCTAATGTGAATTTATCGGATCTAGTTTAAATGAATTTTATATGATTTGAATTCACTAGTTTTTAAGTTGAACCTTATAGAGCTAAACAAACATAAATCTATCTTTTACACACCTATTTGACTTCTTATAGGATCCACCAACACGAAATGTTTAGGATAAAGATGAGAAGTTGAGACTTTTACCTTGCGAATGGATGAACAATTGCGATTTTCTAATTTAGAATCGCAAAATGATTATTTTCTGGAAAAAAATCCGTTGTTGATATAAGCTTCAATTATCTATCGATATGAATACTTTTCTAAAACCAACATTCGTCGCGTCAGATTCATTATCTTCTTTTCCCGAATTCTAATAGCATAAGGGATATCATGGATCGGATTGTGTAGATCTATTCCGCATAGACCGATGCAATCATCATTCAATTGAGAGGAAATATGTGAGACAGGTGATGCGCACTCCATTTCAATGAGTAAGGATTGGATTCAATAACTACATCAGATGATGAGAGAATAATTTTAGGGATGCGTAAAATCTAGGGTTTTATTCACCAGTCTACGATGTTCTTAAGGAAACGAGATATAGAAGTTGCGAGAGTGAGAAAAATGCAAGATATGAGAGAAGGAAAATATATGGAAAAAAATTGAAGGAGAGAGGTTTCATGAGGCGGCGGCCTTTGGTTTCAAGGAAGGAAGGGGTTAAATACTAAGAGCCGAGATATGATCAATTGACACGGGTAGGGTTTAGATTTTATTTTGAAAAATTTCCAAATAAGGAATTAGAAGTAGGATAATAGAGATTAAAAAAAAAATACAATTGGTAAATCAACGAATCGGAGGTAAATATGCTCTGTTGTATAGAATGGCGCAACAATAGGTGTGACCACTCATAATCTGACTCAACCCCAAAATCGAGAACAACCTAAGACAATTACAACAGTGCTCACCTTGTGGAGAACCCCACGAAGCCAACTACCACGGTGTCAAAGAGAAATCTGAAGCGATATTCTTAGTGACCTGTGCAAAATACTTACCAATTTATTCAAAAGTCTGGGCGCGTCGATCTCACCGGAGTTACTAAAAATGTCGACCTCCAAGGTCCTTTTAAAAACACCAAGAGCATCAGCAAATACAGACCCTACAAAAACGACATTAGCACAGCGGAGAAGCCTAAATAGCGGATTATGGTTCAGGAGCTAAAAGAGCGTAACAGACATCTGAATAAACACCAAGTCCCCCGAAAGAGAAAGGCAAAGTTTGTAGTTAGCCTCCACTTCCAATCACCAATCTGGGCCCGAAGTAAACAACAATATGCTCCAAAGAAGAGCGCATTATGACACTCGAGATTTAAGAGATACAAGGAGTATAGACTAGTGTTGAAAGAGATTGTTAAAACTAATATGCCAATAAAGTCGACTTTTATTTTAGAAATCCCATATGCCAAGAACTCTACAGTTAAGCGTTTTTATTGCAAAGTAGTCTTAAGGATATGTGACATATTGGGAAGTTTCTCAGCGTGCGCATGAGTGAGTAAAAGTACTGATCTGCCCATTTTGTACTTGTCGATTTGATGGTTTTTATATTGCTTTTACTGTCAAAATGATGTAATATACCTCTAATTTGCGTTAGGGTATCATGGACAACATTTCTATGTGTTTTTGGCTATTTTGGCTATCTTTTGGAAGCGGTCATTCATTTGGAAGCGATTTGGAGCTAATTTGTATAATGGTCAACTTTGGAGCTTCATATCTCTCAAAACGTTTGGAATTTTGTTGTGAAACCACTTGTAGATGATTCTTCATGTTATTAGCTTTCCAGGAAGTGGTTACACGCCTTCATCGGATAAGTAACGAAGAATCTACAGCCTTTTGAAAAACCGAGGCAGAAACTTACCGCGGCCCGCGGCCGGTATATGGCGGACCGCTACACACAGTGGCGATTAGCGTCAGTAACTTTTGGCGGTCCGCGGCTGGCTCATGGCGGACCGCGAAGACGGATTTTCCTATTTTCCGTATATTTCTATTTTACGTTTTCTTTCCTAGACTATATAAATAAGAACCCCCGACCCTAGGTATTATATATTCAGACTTTTTAGAAGAAAAGAAGGGTTTCTATGGATTGTATGAGGAGCTAATTCATTTATTTCTTGATCTATTAATCGAAGCATCGCATCGACAATATCGTGAGTTAGATCTATTCGTTTTATTGCTTTCAATTATTGTCTTATCTTTGGTTTTCAATTCATCCAATTATCTTTTGTGATTGCTAGGTGTACAACTAGTTAATTGCTTAGGATTGATTGATTGCTAGTTTAGATTAGTCAAAGGAATCTATTGTTTGATTGATCTTTACATTGTAGCAACCCGAATTCATTGATTTGTATGTAATCATCGTTAGTGGATTAGGGCAAAGATTTGACTTACATGTTAAATACGAAACGTGAGTTAGTATTACATGTCTCTATCGATATTTCTCTAAATCTTATTGCTATTATCGAATTGAATCTAATCGTGTGCTTAGGTTATTTGATAATTAGGGTTATTAGGTAGTGCCGATCACGCCTTTTAGCTATAATTAAGGAGAGATTTGAGAATTTTGTTTCCACGTTAGAGTAATTGAAATTGATAAAGGAATAGTGATAACTAGGACCGATTAGCTTGTGCGTTGTGGGAATTAATTGATCAAGATCCGTTTTATTCCTGAATTACATTCATAATTCGCAATTGTTACTTTTAGATAGTTTGATAAACAATAAATCTAAACCCCCCATTACTTGTTACTTGGCACTTAAATTCATCACATTTGACAACCCATTTCCCTGTGGATACGATCCCTACTTCCCTTCTACTGTTGTTAGGATTTAGGATTTACTTTTGGTAGATAATCGCGACTTTAGTCTCACCAAGTACGCCGAAATGATCCGTGTTGATATATAGGGTCCATACATAACTTGGCGAGCTGCCATAGGTCTCCACAAGGAATTTTTGTGGCGAGTCAAAATACTCTCTGGGTCCTCACACCCGTAGCTAAGGAAATTTTTTTAATCTTAGTGAAAATAAGAGTTACAGCCTGCCCACCGTTTAGCTAGAGTAAAACCTATTGGCTCCAACTCCCTTTAAGAAGAGAAGGAGAAACGGAGGAAGGCATTACCCAAAGCACGACAATTAGCCTCAATCTTAGGGTGTGTTTGGCCAAACTCAGGATATGTTTCTGGACTCTTTTTAGGTACTAGAAACTAAAAACTGACCAAACATCCAAAACTGATAAACTGTTTCTACTTTATGAGAATCACTTCTAGTATAAATTTGTTCATCAGAATTAGAATCTCCAATTTGAAACTCCTCTTCTAGAAATGTTTTCTAAGAAGTAGTTATGAAGAAGTTAGAACTTGGCCAAAAAAACCCTTAGCACGCTTACAATGGGCCGCATCACACACAACCGTACCGGGTACAAAATCAATCAACCCTTATAGAGTCAAAAACGGCGATCTAGTTAGATTGACAAAAACATCACGTCCACCATCCAGGAATACAATTAACATCCGCAAGACGAAGGGGCTTATCGTTAGCGCAATATCAACCTCCTTACCAACTGAGATCTCAAACCATAAAGAGACGTGAACAAGTGTGTTGTGAAAGGCATTGTAGTGATTCTTGATGCCCACAACACTTGCACACGAGAATGCATGATCCCTGAAACATCCCTTGCGAATATCTTCAAACAGGCAGAACATGACTTAATAATCAAGGAGATCGAAGAGATCCCCAGACGAAAGAAAATGGACGAAGTGATAGGTTCGATCATTCATAGTTCAACACAACACAACCTCGAAAATCGGGACCAACCGAAGCCAATCACGCAGTGCTCACCCTCCATAACTCCACAAAGCAAACTAGCGCGAGGTTAGGGAGAAAACAAAAGGCAAAATTCTTTGCAACCCGTGTAAATCTGCCAATTTTTTCATAAGTCTGGGGGCAAGGATCTCACTAGGGCTGCACTAAATATCGATCTCCATAGTCCATTAAACGAACTAAGAGCATCTCATTTTCAAAAACGGAGCCAGTTGAACCAACACCAGCACAACGGAGATTTTGTTGCTCTGCTTAAGCGGATCTAGCATTTTTCCAGATTACATGATATTGGCGTGTTATTTGCGGCTCGTATTTTTACTAGAATTGGTGTTACCACAATTAATGGTATGGGGCTCAGATAGTATCTCGATCCCCCTCCAATTTCTTGTAAATTATCACTCATTATTTGTTATTATAGTAATAATAAGTGAGTTAAACTAAATGTCTCAAATTTTAGCTTTGCGTCCCCTCTAACAATATTAATGTAGATCGCGTTTAAATAGTATAAAAACTCATGGTCTTCACCGCTATTGTGAGGGCAAAACAACATGTTCATTATTGTCCATGCTCCTTAATCTAGATAACTATGATTAACCTTTTTCACAACAAAGGGGAAGAGACCATAATAATTTTTCATTTATCTATTCTAGTTTCATCTGAACTTACCATGGTCCAAGCACTAGAATAAACATTTTAAGATTATTTGTCGTGCAAACCATTTTCTTTTTAAAATATATGAGCAAGCAGCTGATACTTCTAATATGAGTGAGTGGGTATGAGAGTTCGAACCCAATACAACTCCAATAATTTTAATCTAATGACAAATAAGGTAAGTCGGCCGTATTCCTCAGTCCTCATACACCATACAATTTGAGATACCATTAATGACTACTAGAAAAGCTAAGGTAGATCGAGTTATAGAATGAAATAAATGGGGAAAGTGCAATGAAGGTGGTGGTAAGCATGACTACCTGAATTAGATGATTTATCATGTGACTCTTCCTTCCTTTTATCATGATTAATTCAAGAGGGTTCAGTTTTCATTCATACATTTACAATTCATGTGACCATAAAAGTATAATAATTACACCCTTAACTGATCTTATCAAAGCCAAAGCTTGATGTTTCACATGTTGTCACCACTAATCTCTTGCTATGTTTTAGTGAAGTAATTATTATAACTAATACAATTCAAGTTAAGAACCAATTTTTTTTTGTTTTTAGTACATAGGAGCATCTGATGTTATAGGGGTATTGTAATACCCTTGATTTTAGAGGAGGTTCCTAAGAGATTAAGAGGTCATATGAGGTGCTTAAAAGGATTGATAGTGTTACGATACTCATACCAACAAAGTCGACTTTCCTTATAGAAATCCCATGTGATAAGAACTCCAAAGTTAAGCATGCTTGACTGACAGTAATTTCAGGATAGGTGACTCCTAGGAAGTTTCCCAAGGGTGCGCATGAGTAAGGTCAAAATGCGCCGGAACTACCATTGTTGGTTTGTGAGGTCATTACACAGCCTGACAATTGCCATAGGTGACTACTCTCGGCTCAAGCATGAATCTAATACTATATATTAAAACCTGAAACCAAGTCTTTCCTATGAGGACACTTGGCATTCATTAATTGGATAGAACATAAAAATAGCATTAAATATAATTATCTATTAAGATATGGTAATAAATTATCATAGAGTAATATAATATAGCTAATTTATGGAAAATAATTATTATGGTAATTTATTAGAACAAAGATAAGCCGTAGTATAGTATTAGCTAATATATATATAGAAATAACCATTATGGTAATTTATTAGAACGAAGATAAGCCAACATTTTTCTTATAGAATGAGTATAAACAATATAAATATATAGTCCGGGCATGGCACGGGCATGCAAACTAGTATTATAACAAAGACAAACCGACAATTTCATAAAAACGAGTATAACAATATGAATATGCAGCCCGCGCATGTAAACTAGTATGTATAAAATTGAAACCAAGTATTTCCTACGATGACACTTGGCACCTATTGACTGGATAACACTAAGAAATTACATAATAGATGGTAGTTTTGAGCTAGTTTGTGGGAAATAACATAATTTTATGGTAGTAAGTTGACTAATTTATGGTAAGAAATTTATATATAAAGTGATATAACGAGTGACAGGATAATAGAATGATAATAAAATAGTATAACGGGTGACGGGATAGTAGAATGTTGAGGAAATTGTATAATTTGTGACGTGATAGTGGAATGAAAATGAAATAATATAGTGGGTGACGTAAAAGTGGAAAGGAAATAATAATATGATTAGTGAGTAGAAATAGATAATAAGACCATCTTTAATGGGGGGGGGGGGTCTCAAAATGGGTCTCAAAGAGGAGAAAGAAGGTTTGTTTTAATGGAGAGAAATTTGATAGGTCTCGTCTTTAAAGACGATCTTTGTTTTCAGATACCGTCTCATTGTTAATGAGACCTATTTTGCCAAAAACCAATTTATAAATAATTTGATATTGTTTGAGTTTTATTATAGAGACTCATCTTGAAGTCTCACTAATGAAGTATAAGGTATCAAAACGAGTCTCAAAAATCAAGACAACACATTTTTGGAAATAATTTGTATTTGAGACTCAAAATGAGTCTCACCAACAAAGATGTTCTAATTGACAAGTGACAAAAGTTGAAAGAGAAAAAAATGTATTATATCGTTCCTAATAATGTTATAACAAAAATAAACCTACATTTCTATGAAACGAGCATAAAAAAATTGTAAATCAACAGTTTAGGCGCAGAACGGACATGAAAACTAGTGAGAATTCTAATATGGGATAATTCAAACAACTTGGTTTTCTAACCATAAGGCTAACCTTAATCCTTATAGTTGAGTATCAAGATATGACCTAAGACAAAGTTAATTTACCTTTACAACTCTTCCAAAACTGAGGTCCATAAAACAAGAGCATGATAATTTGATTAATCTCTGCTTTTGTATCCGATATGGTAAATAACAACTCATACAAAACTACTAGACTACATTAGCCATTTAGCTAGCCTAGCTACTCGAGAATAGATAATGCGATGTGATTGCCAACAACAATAGGTTTGAAACCCGTACGTATCAATATTGACATCTTTTAGTTACCTTTGTATTGATTTTCTCTTTCCATCAAATAGAGTTTTTTTTAAAGGTAAGCGTACAAGAGAAGATTAGTTAGGTGACTCTTCTCTCTAGGGTATCACCTAACTTATCAAAAGAAAGAAAATCCAAAACATAAGGATCGGTAAAACATAAATCAGGGGCACCATCCGGGAATTAAGGATAGAGTGCCCTAGGGAAGCTTACTAATCAGCTGCACGATTAGATTCTCGAAAGATGTGAGCAATCGACCAACGCCTGAAACTCGCCAAAATATTTTGAATGTCCTTGATGATGAAGTCAACAGTCCATGGAACTTTGCCACGACCCAATACCGCCTGGATGATGATTAAATTGCCACCTTCAATCATTACATCTTCAAACCCATGCGCTCTACTCAACAAAATTCCGGCTCGGAGGGCTTGGGCTTCAGCTAAGGGAATAGAGCACTGTCCCAAAGAAAACGCACAAGCGTCGAGGAAATTCCCATCAGAGTTGCGAAGAAGGAAACCAGCTGCTGCGAGGTTGTTGCGAACCGAGCCATCGAAGTTGATTTTGATGACTTCAGAAGGAGGAGACAACTATCGGACTTGAAAAGAGGATGGAGCGGAAGGAGTTGTGGGAGAAAAAAGAGGGGGAGAGAAGAGATCAAGATCATTCCTAACTTTCCATTCCTTGTGGGAATAGAAAGCTCGGATGAAACACGCTAAAGGGTCAATTTGAAAATGATTAAAAATAACCTTGTTCCGACTTTTCCAAATTAGGAAGAGAATCTCACAAAGGAGGTGTTTGCTTGATTTACCTAAGATATGAAACATGGAATGATTTTATGAGAAATTAGGAGTAGAAATCCAACTCTTACATCTCGGGTGACTCCATACATTCCTGGTAAACAAACATAAAAGAAAGAGATGATCCGCTATTTCAATAGAAGTATGAATGTATGATATAACGCGCATATTTCATTTATGCCCGAAATACAATTATGCACATTTTGTCTAGTTGGAAGGTCATTGTGAAGTATTTGCCAACAAAAAATTTGAAGCTTCCAAATCCACTGGAACTCACATTCTTGCGAATCATCATTGAGCTTATGGTTAAGCCATGTCGCAAACTAACTTAACTTAGAACTGCCCATTAGATGTGTAACCCCAAATAGCTTCATCTTCCAAGCTTGTCAAGGGGAGGGGAAATACCTCGTATTACTTCTACAAAAAAAGACGGAACCAAGGTTCTGAGCTCATCAAAAGAGTTATAATAATATTTTTGGTCTTACGATAATTGGAGATGTGCACATAAATTTTTACTCCGTATATGAGTGTGTAACAGTTTAACAACAAATAATTGTAGGCTGGTCACAAAGAGGTTAAAATATATCACTAATATTGAGAGCGCAATGTCGTTAAAATTTTCATACAATGACTGATTTTGATATATCGACAATAGTCAATTATTCGAACAATTACCAAATGGACGAAGGATACTAAATTTTAGGTATGATGATTAGTATAACATTCAATATTAGAGTATGTGCTTATTTACAACCTCTTAAAAGACGATATTGGATGAAAAATTACTCAAAAGTTAGTACGGAGATTTAAATAGTGAGAAGGCTCGAAATCTTTTTTGGGGGTGGTAGGCAACTAGCTTAGGCATCCCTTCAAGTTGAACAAAATTACGGAATTGAAGAGTTGGCTTTGCCCTTAATCACGTAATTAGAATTGCCTCCTCTTGGATTAATATGGTCAAGTTCCAAATAACCCCTCGGTCACGCTCAAAAGACAATCACACCTCACAATCTTCATGGGGAGGATAAAGTTGTCATTTCGGAGCCGGCATTTAGCAGCACTCCCACTTAACACCCAAAGTGATGAGCCTTTTTGAGTTTTAACCCAATTACATTTCAATAGAAATTTGGGTGTACTTCTATGTGTAATTGCTAAACGCTCCTTCTATAAAAAAAATCGACAAGTAATATCTTGTTACATGGTATCGAATTCGCATTTTGTTCTTAAACAATCCGCCATATTTTAATATCTGAAAATTAGCTAGTTCTATTTCACTGTTAGTTAATCATATACCTCCATAGTACACGTTACAATCAATGTCAAATCATCAATCCTAGCCTTAATTAAGAGTTTGGCTAAAATTTGTTAATTGCTTTGAGATTATAGATAATGAAAAGGACCTGCTAATTGATTTATGAAAATTAGTGGGGTGGGGGGATTTAGGGTTTGACAAATACTACTAAGAAAAGACCAATGTTGTTTTTTTTTTTTTTTGGTAAATTAAAAACAAAAGCTTTTTAATAAGGGTCCATTCGGTATCACTGCCGATTTCAGTTTTTGATTTTTTTGTGTAAAAAGTTTAGCTAAATAAATTGCAAAAATTAATTTAAACTGTATGTTTCTATAATAGTTATACAGAAAATGAAAACTGACAACTGAAAACTGAAAACCACTTTTTCTGGTTTTAAAAAACGGAACTTTGGTTTAAAAAAAAAAAAAAAAAAAAAAACGATACCAAACAGGCCCTAAGTAATTTAGTGGTGCTCACTTTTTTCTTAATTCCAACTGATTTTCAAACACGATTGCCAGCACAATTTTTTTCTCTTTTATATTGCTTAACCCAATCACCAAACTTCATTAGATTTACATGCACAAATTAAGACTTTAGAGCCGACGGTGGGTCCAACATTGAACCAATGTGGGCTTTTTATGTAACCGTCGCACGCCAAAATGCAGCCCCGGTTTTCAAAACTACCGGCTATGTTTTTGTTTCATGGAGAAAAGCATCCTCTTTTTCCTTTGCAGTAAAGAGTGCATTCAAGTTTTGTTCATGGGATAAACATTTGATGGTGGGTGTGATTTTCACGTTTTGTATTTGAATGAGTTTTTGTTTGACTTGACTTTTTCCAAGATGTTGTCTACCCTAAAAAACTCAATTGTATTGATCCGATGTGGCAATGATGTGGAGATGCATTTTTTATGTCAGATAATTTTCGCATCGATCGGTCCGGTCTAGAATATGATCACTAAAACACGTCGTAGGTGAGGTCATGCACTCATGCAGCTTCGTTGGGTTCTTAATATAAACACGAACTCATGTGAGCTCATTAACGTCTCACTAGACGAGCTGATTGTAGTGCCTCATGCAACTAAGTTAATATTCATAGGGATGATTGAGTAGTGGGACTGGGGGATTGTTCATAGCAAAGAACTAGACCAACTCACACTCCCAATGAATTTTAAGTCTTAGCCATTGGTAATAAGAGATCAAGAGTTACCAAAGACCGTCAATTGCTCTCATTTTGTCGAGCTCTTGGGATATTTCTCACAAGTCACACATGAATTGTTATCTTCTACCAACATTATTTGTTTTTCATGCCATTGCCCTATACTAACATTGTAAATCTTGCACTAAAAAAACATTGTAAACCTTATGAATTAAACTACAAATGAATCAAATGTTGGCTAGCTAGGTAGCATCAACATAAAATGTACTTGTGTACAAGATAATGCGTCACTTAGGAAGTGAGGATTGCTTTGATTGATTTCCCTCCTTAGTATGAAGAGGCAACAAGAGTACCAATTAATCAAAAACAAGTACTCCTACTACATAAACCTATATATTAATCTACTTAGAAATTGGAGAAAAAATGACAATAATGAAAAAGCTAAATTGATGTTTTTTTTTTAATACTAATTAAAAAGAGGTGTACTGGCAAAATTACACTTAATTGATTCATTAATATAAACAACGAGCCGCCTCCATCACCCCAATGTTGAGCACAAATGAAGGATGGCGCATCACAGATGGGAGAATGTCCGTCTGTGCCGGCTTTTACCTCCACTAGTCCACCCCCCATAATGTTTAGTACTAATCTAACTTTTTAAGGCAAGAAGTAGCTTACATAATTATATACTTAGCTTAAATCTAATCGATGTCGAAGCTTACTATATTATATACATCTCATATTCATAGTATAATCTCATTTGCTTAGTGCTTTTGTCAGTTTGTGCTCCTCTTGCGCAATGAGTAACACTATTAGTGAATTACGTGTATACACTTGGACTCACATGACCCCTTCATTATTTTATTAAACCATGTACTGAGCCTTCCGCTGTACGACAAATTTACCGATACTTAAAAATCGACTAATTGATATAATATACTCTGGCAATACAATTTCAACTACTACTAGTTCAATAATATATAATAAAAATTTCTTCCTTCTACTCTCATGATCTTTAATTAGCAGCAGTCTTTATAATAATATGCATGAATTAATTAATTTAAGTATTTCTTGCTAAGCATTTGGTATTAGTCTATTAATTAGATAATAATCCTTATATATATCTTTGTATATTACTTGCATGATCACATCAAGGTAATGACTAAGGTTGAACGACCAAGATTACAACACGCTTATATCTATCTATCTATGTGAAAGTGATGCCCTTTGAGTAAAGGATAAGGACAAAGTTTATTTTTTGAGAGAGGTTGTGAGGATCTTTGTTATTTCAAAGGTGATTATATTAGTAGTTTGATGAGTCGATTAATTAGGATCTTTATTATATAAGAAATCTCCTATAATATATAGTTACCCGTTGCATACAAACGTGCGTATAGCTTCCAGGGTTTGAATTTCCCTGATCAATTTGTGTCTTCTTGGCTCGATTGTCTCCAAATTAAACGTGTAAAAATGTCTTGTAATGGATACTCTTGGGTTTGATCAAGAGTCTCTCATGTTAACTCTATATGGACGATCTTCTCCGGTATAATGATGTAAATCTTACGGATAAACCTCTTTAGTTATAGCAACATTTATTTATAGCAACTGGGGTGTATGTGAAGCCTGGATAATCTTCTCTTAAATGGGCTCTTAAATACAAGGATTAATGAGTCTGAGCATTATCCAGACTTTAATAACGCTCGGATCAAAAGATATTTACGCAAGATTAAGATGAGTCTAGGAATTAAATTATTTTATTTATAAACCTTAATTATCAGTGTAAACTTTTAGTTAGATGGACGATTTTCTGACAATTATTACAAAAGAAAAGGAGAATCCGAAAATGACACTTGCCCACTTACTTAGATAACATAATAAAAATAATGAAACAAACTTGGAACCTAAGCAAAAATTTCCACTAGTAATTTTGCCCCGCCGTACAACCCACAGTAAAACTAAACCATGCATCTTGACAACTCCTAATTAACCCCAGACTAATTAATCCTTTTCATCATACCCAAGACACAAAATCTTCCAATATATGCCTCCCACGTGTCAGATGTTCATGTAAAAGTGGCGTGGCCAATGTGAAATATATTTTGGTCAATGAAAATATCTTTTAAACACTGATCACAACTCATTAGGACACACGGTAAAACTTTAATTGCTTGTAATCCCTCTATTTCATTAGAAAGTTAACATTTCCCTTTTTTTGGCTATTTCGGTCATTTCTTTGCGTTTCTATTTCGGGTAAGTTTTAGACACTTAAACTTCCCATTTTACCCTTACTTATTTTACTAACCTACAATTAGTTTGGGCCAATTAATCTAATAAATTCAGTTATAATCAAATTAACTACACCACAATTAAAGCAACAACCCAACCCAAAACTTCAATCCAGATTCTTCCTCAACCACCCGATATTTTTCTCTCTCCTCAAGAACAACTTCTTCTTCCCCTATCTCTCTCTCCTGATCTTGCTCCAAACCCTAGCATTCTCTCTCCTTAAAGTTCAAATCTCACCCTCTTTCTCCTCTGCGCCTGTCTGAATCCCCACTCCCATATGAGTTTTGGTTAGTCGTCCCCGAAACTCAGTTTCTGCCGCCTCCATATCGCCGCTTTCCTCTCTTCCATCGTCAAGTCCATCACCCACCAAAGATGGCTTGGTGATCTAACCCATCTTGTCGACGAGTTCTATGTCGACAAAATCATGGCCCCCACTGTCCTGGATTTGTGATCGGAAAGCGATGATGCGAAGCCACATCGAAAAAAAGTGAGGGGGAGGAAGACGGAGATAATGGAGTCTTCCACTGTCCCGGATTCCGGCCTGGACATGCGACTGGAGGGAAAAACTGAAATTTTGGTTGATTTTGTGTTTGACGCACAAATTAGTGAAATTGGGACAATTTCTCTCTCCTGATTAGCTTATATTGTCTCCTCTAAACAATCCTCCATGTGGGTCTAATACACTCTCTCTCCTTCCTCCTAGGTTGTTGTGCCCAAATGAAATGGCAACTTCCTAAAGAAATGGAGGGAGTACATAATCTTTAATAGTTGGCGACATATTTGGTAGCTGATACTTCAAGTGAATAGCTAGGTGATGTCAATGGTGAATAATTACTCGCAAACTACTATTTGCAACCGCCCAAAATAATAGGCACAATCGACGTGAGAAAATGGATGGGTAATTATTTACACAGTGAGTAATTCTAAGGTACTTGACAAGTACCGCAAAGTACCATAATAGCCTTCATCTCAACCGTAGATAATGTCAGAAATTAATCTACATCATCCATTATTTTTAATTAGATATATTTTATAAATTATATTGTAAATAACAAAAAAAATAGAAAAAAATGGTTAATTGCATTAATTTAAATTTTCATATTTACGTATACATGGTACAAACTATATCTAATATAATTTGACAATTATTTACTTTCAAAAAAATTTAATTAAGTTATTTAAAATAATTTGTTATGGTACTTTGCGTTACTTGTCGAACATCCTAGAACTCCTCTTACACATTACACAGTCGGAATACTTACCGTTGATCAAGCTTTGCTTGTGAAAATTTCACCTTAGGCTAGTACTAACTAAAAAATGTCGGATGTCCAAAAAAAAAAAAAAAAAAGGGCCGGAAGTACTACAACTACGAGTAGTGTGGTAGTAGTGGAGCTCATGAATACGTAATCGCTTTTGAATTGTATTTCGTTTTGTTACGGCTACTTTTTCACAATACTTAGCTTCCTTCTTTGTTGAATTTTCGATGCATGTCATCCGTTTGCAACCCTTAGAAACCCGACGATATGATGAGATGTTATCTTGGAAAAGGATATACGTCGAGAAATTAATATTGTCCATATAAAGTTCAGCGTTTTTAGTTATAAAGTCAAATCTAAACTATATTCTTCTTCAGTCCCAAATCAATACTCCCTACAATTCAATATATATGACGTTTACAAGTTACGAGACAAGTTTTGACTTTCAATTTCATAAAAAAAATATTTTGTGTAAAAATTATATCATTGGATTCGTTGTGAAATTTCGTAATTTTATTTTTACCCTTATATTTTGAGAGATATCGATGGTCAAAGAAGTGTATCGAAATGTGATAAATGCATATATTTTGAGACTGAGTGAGTATTTTATTTGACTTTTTACGTTTTCCAATACGCCCCCTTTAACCATTTCTTCATTCTTGTAATAAAAAAATTGATTTCATAAAAGATTTTATGAAAACAAATGTAAATATTTTTGTGTCATACTCCCATGAGATGTTTAAAATGGAGGAAACGAGTAAGTATATACTCGTAACATGATGGAAAATATGTATAGAGCACGTTTCTTGTTAGGAATTTCTCTAATATAATGTAGTAATATCCATGCGTGATAATATGAAACACAAAAAATGGCGATGATAGCAACTGCATTCTCAATAATTGTTGAGGTGTTGTCTTGTAATATGAATATACAGTGTGTTTTCACGTGGATAATGAGATACTTTACCTTTAAAAGAACCTTTCTAATAAAAAAATTTATGTACACTTGTTTGTTTTGTTCTATTTTCAACATCGGTCTTATTATTTAATTGCTTGCGTGGTACCAATTATTGTCTTATCTATACTGACTCTATTTAATTATTTCTTACCGAAATAAAGAAGATACAAACTCGATAACTTTTGAGCTTGTTTTGAGTTTAAGGAAGGTGTAAGAAATGGAAAGGGGGACGACGGCATGTGACATGTACGGTTGGTTGAATGACATGGAATTTGCAAAGTAAAGCAAAGAGTTGCTTATTTCATTATCTGGCTTTTTTTTTGGGGGCCTTCGTTCTCTTTTACAAGTTCATAAAAGTGGGTTTTTAACCACTGCACGCACTAAATACTCTAAGCCATTTAGGACAGGGGATTGCTAAGTTTCGTTCCAATCAAACAGTCGATTTCC
The DNA here is from genome assembly GCA_963680865.1 of Spergularia marina. NCBI lineage: Eukaryota > Viridiplantae > Streptophyta > Magnoliopsida > Caryophyllales > Caryophyllaceae > Spergularia > Spergularia marina. The sequence continues at coordinate 4,494,225 of OY804545.1, read as the reverse complement.
CATTAGCAATATTAAGTGGTGGTCCTCCATAATAAAGCATTGTATTTATGGAGGTTATATGCATTTTCCTCCCATTTTTGTTAAAAATTGTCTTGAAATTATTGTTCACTTATCAATTGTGTGCCCCAAAATTTGGAAAAGGACAAACTTTACACAGTCACCTGTACCTTTTTACAATATCGACAAAATTTCTCACGCACCTCTCGACGCTAGCTAGCTGGTGTTTATATAATAGCTTATCAAGTGAGTATCGAAAACCTTGAAATTTGCAAGATATATTGAAATTAAACATTCAATAAATATTACTCCAATCGTCAAAAGTTCCGTCTCCTAATGTCAGAGTTACTTCTTACTACTTGTATGATAATGAAAGCATAAGGAATAGTAATTGTTATCCTCTCGCCACCAACTTATCATCATCACCATCACTAATTTTGAGAAATACTTAGTGATAAGATTATACTAGTACAAATTTACGTGTTCCGAAATATTATTTGATCTACTAATAGAAAATTATGGAGTATTCCGGAGAATTCCGGTTAAGGAATATAGTGTGTGTTTAGAAAAATATGATATATATTGTGTGATAGGTTTCGTAAGGGTCAAGTCATATATTAGTATAAATAGGGATTACCCGGCCCTAAGGTCATTGTAAGTAAGTTATTTACGAATTATATTGAGTTTATGAGATTTTCAAATAGTGTACATTATAATTCTTATTATCTACAGTAGTCTCAATCAAAATCCCTATAAACAAATTCCACTTCATATATACCATTGCTGACAACCGCTTTTGAATTTGTAAGTGGTAATTCTCATAGGAATTGATCAACTCTAGTACTATAAACAACCACACAATACTTTTGGAATTTCACTTAGTGAAGTACTGAAGTAAAGAAAGGAATTTAGTACATCTCTAACTATAGTTGCTTACTTGCTTGTCTCTACTCGAAAGTCGAAACTGTTGCATACTTCCCACTTGAACGTACATAATAGAATGTGCACGGTCTAAAAAGTACTAAACTTTACCTCTCCACGTACTATTGGTTGAATTGTTGTAAACTTGTAAAGTTGTAATAATGGAGAATATAAAAACTACGGTATAATCTCTAAAAATTAAATTTTAATAATTCGACAAAACAAGAGGCTGGATTAGTGATAAAACGATATTATTTGAATAGCTGGAGAATCTGCTAAACACGCACAAGTTGAGCTTAATATGTTAAAGTCCGAGTTCTGATTCTCCCATAACGCTGAGATTCTGATGCTAAGCTCTCTGATCATCAATATAAGTACGTAGGTACTTTATTGTGAATAATACTGTAAGGACAAAATAATTAGTGTCAAGTATATGAGTATAAATATTCGAGGACCATTTGTACTTCATGTTTTTTTTTAAGGTGATATATAATTTAATTACCATCTAAAAACTAAAGTTGCTAAATGACCTAAAAAGGCCTATAGCTAACATTTACTCAATGTTAATTTTTGTTTTAATTTGATTTGTAAGTAAATGATGTGATTTGATAGGAACAAATTAGATTCCGATTTGTGGCGATCTGAATTTCGCTAGATTGTAATTTTGGTGAATTGAGTTAAATTACTATTAGTATAGTAGTAGTATCACAATAATGCATGTCAAATTAACAAACGCTTTTATGAACATTGCTAGCCAATATCAATATATATTTTCTTTGGACAATTCTAAATTTTTTCACTTTTTTTTTTCCAATTTTAATAAAAGGAATGATAGAATTTAATTTGTACCGTCCCTTTACAAAGTATCTGTATTACGCATTATATGCACTCTGATTAAATTTAACAAAAATGAAGATGCAAATTAAAAGATAGGGCCCTAACTAATTAAAAGTCCAAACATTATTTGACTTTGTTATGATTTTGCATTAACATTATGGCCGGTACGGTGATTCTGCAAATTGCATTGCACTTGGCCTATATAAAATTCTTCATCAACCCATTAAAATTGCCACAGTTTATAGAAGAAGCTACCATTAAAATAAGAATCAGGTTCTGTGAGAATAATTGGCATTACTATTTTCTATTGACACGAAATAATATTCTGCATGCAACTCCCCACTTAATAAAAGACATGGACTATGCGAATTGGAAGTTTGGAACCAATAGAATTGACGTCACTTGTTACCAAATCTTGCGCAAAATACAAATAGTCTAGGGTTTTGGGTACGTAACTCAAACTTGTACGAGTATAAGCTTGAATAGGATTATTAAACGTATATTTTTAGGGTTGAAATAATCGATCGAGTATACATATGTTGTTGAATTATGGAGGGTGAAATTTCGGATTTATTACTGAGGATCTGAGAGTGTACTGTCATTGTCATTGTCATTGGATAAATATAACCACAAATATATAATCTAGATTTAGACTGTATTTTAAAACTTGAATCATAGAAGGTCTTAATAAATGTAATTAAATTAGTACTAAAATCAGTAATCACTTGAAAATGCTTAACTTCCTCGATTTGCTTACTCTATACTCTGATAGTACTTGAAGCTTATTGAACATGTTTTTGTTTTTAAGTCTTGTACAATCTTAATTATCAACTTTGTAGCTTAATCATATCATATTGTAGTCTTGGAACTTTGGAAGTGTGTGGCAGCGCATATGGTCGGCTTGACGGCTAGTAATAACAAAGGCCGAATTACTATTCAACTCTTGAATGAAATTCTTACGTACGTTTCATCCAAAAAGATTATGATAGCGATCGAAATGAATCAACACGCTTTGAGCTTTTTTGACTTTTTATACTAGAATGGAAAAGTTGGTACACTTCCAAAATTCCAATCAACATATGAGAGCCGGGTGAAGAAAAAAAGTGTAGTCGTATAACTAAAACAGTTAGCAATGTACCACAACAACTCATCATTAGACAAACAAATTAAAACAAAACAATAATGATAGGTAAAAATTGTTCATAGGTGTGTAAAAGCTTCTTCCACACAATAAAGTTCGAATACTCGTAGTAAAATTTGTTGGCGTTAGTGGTAATTGATAAGTGCTCTAACTCCCTTTCGCGACTTTTGTGAATCGAGCTACTATCATTGGCAGAAACTTTCTCGACAAATTGAGCTTAGTATATACTCTAAGAGAGATTATGCACATAATCAGAATTATAGTCAACACCAAACAACAAGAAGAAATAAGTAAAATCTCGAGGATAACACAACTATGAACCGTGTTAGCCGTCCCTATACTAATCTATTCAATAAAATGGGGTAAAGTCTAGCAACACTAATCTATTGATTACGTGTACTCATATCGTGTCAAAATTTGCCAACTCTACGCACTCCGATTATTGGACCATGTTCCATGAAATTACTAGAAAACATTGGGCTTACAAATTGGGTAATTGGGTGATCATTTGGTCCATTCAAGCTTACTTGATTTTTGGACTACCCAATTGATAATCAATGTCTAATACTCCGTACTATAAACAATCAAAGTGTAATAACCTATAGATTTTCTGATGTAAAAAAAGAAAAAAAAAAAGATGGGGAGAATAATAACCCTGAGAAATTTGGGTTTCTTGATTGTCAATCTTAGCTTCACTCTCACACTTGCACTCGAAGAACAACCCCAGCTTGGATCTTCTCGTGTTGTTTTTCAGGTATTAATTTTTCTTACACCATCACATTTCATATTATTGATCTTATATGACTAATTTTTTTTTTTTTTTTTGTAATTTGTAAATGATCATAAAGTTTACTTCTTTGCACATTTGCACACATAATTTGGTAAATTCCTATGTTAGTATGCATGTACCATGCCAAATTTTAGTTCTTTTGGAAATTTGGAATTTCTCGTGAAATGGGTGATTGAGTAAGCAGGACTTTGCTGTTCTGCTGAAGAATTTCTTCAGTGATAAATTTTTGTGCTGCAATGTTGGACTTACATAATAATTTCTGAGTACCCAGATACATTTTGAATCATATACGATTTTGTGGAAAATGGTGATCTTGAATTAGTCTAAGATAACAATTTGTTCTGTCAATTCCGTTTGTAATGGAGGAAAAATATAATGAAATCAAGTGCATTGGCTCACTAAGATTTCACCGATTTTTATATTGTGAAGTAGCAGTTGATTGATGTGATCCCCGGTACAGTTTACATTATGCGTTTGGTTTGGAAGTTGGAATTACGCCCTCTACCTTGCCGGGAGCCATTGAGGCACTAGGGTAATGTTGTTTGTTGTTGTTGTTGATGATGATGATGATGATAAAGGATTAAAGGCTTTAGCCATTTGCATTGACTTAGGCCTCTAGACTTATATGATAACCCGCATTTCAAAGATTGTAGCTTTTCTAGTCGTACTTGCATTACAAAACTTCAATTTTCGTATTAACTGGCTTCTTGATTACGGTTTGCCTACAATTGATTGTTGGATACATTTGAGTTCACCAGCATGAATCTGGTTAAGGTCATAAGGATGAACATATAGTGATAACTTAACCTGTGAGCTTGTGGGTTTCCATTTGCCTGACTTCGTTTTGTGGTAACCCAACTTGATATTTGGCATATATAGGCTAAGTTTCACAGCATTGTTTGTGATTGAGACTTGAGTTGTATCTGCTAAATCGTCTTGAGTCCTGGCCTAGGACTGGTGTTGTTAAGTTTCAAAGCTTCTTTTTGTGTACTCTTTACAGCTCTTAACATTCTTACTGACAACAGACCAATTATGGAGATGTTGAATTTGGTTTCTACCCTACCGTGGCTCCGAAAACTGTTGAACACATTTTTAAGCTTGTTCGCTTGGGTTGCTATAATACCAATCACTTCTTCCGGGTAATTTATGATCCTCGTATTGGTTGAGTCCTTCAAATATGGTCTTATTATGTAATAGACGATGTAAGATTATTCTGTAAAACAGGTTGATAGGGGATTCGTAGCTCAAGTGGCTGACGTTGTAGGAGGCAGGACAGTGCCAATGAATGATGAACAGAGGATGGAAGCCGAGAAAACTGTGGTTGGTGAATTTAGCAAGGTCAAACATGTTAGGGGAATCCTTTCCATGGGAAGGTAAGGTCGAAGATATCTACTTTTTTCTTGTTATATGAGATTTTTTTTTCCCTCCTGTGCTTCAGAACTTTTGAACAAGTCTTTGTTATGTACTGTGATATCCATAGCAAGCTTCAAATCAACAAATATGTTATGGATTTGGATCCACTGTCCTGAAACTTTATTGGTTTGACGTCTAAAGATCTACTCTTTTCCCTTCTATTAATCCCTTCTGCAGGTATGAAGACCCTGATAGTGCATCGTCCTCCTTCTCTATGCTTCTTGGTGATGCTCCTCATCTTGATGGGAAAGTATGCTGTCTCTAGATTATTAATCAAAGAATACTATGATTTCTCTGTCCTGGTTGCCGATATGATTTTGTTGTCACCAAATTTCTACAGTATGCAATTTTTGGTAAGGTCACAAAGGGTGACGAGACATTGAGGAAGCTTGAAGAGTTGCCTACAAGGAGGGAGGGCATCTTTGTGATGGTACTTCTCTATTACTCTGTCCTGTTTTATGCTGTGGGGGTGTCAGTTAGAGCCAAGATTATTTCTGTGATGAGTCTTTTAAACTTGTCAAATGAAATGGTGTATGTGTGCCTGAGTGTGGGCACATGTGTGATATTTGCTGAGTTTCATTCCACCTTCCCCTCCCGGGCATCCTGCACTGCCCAAAGCAATTCTGCAACATGATCAGAGTTGATGTTCGTCACAGAATTAATGAGGTTGTATCCTTGTATCCATGCATAAGATCTATAAATGAAATATTTTGCTACAGCAGGCACAAAGTTGGATACATGTATTCTCAATGGAATTTCATCTAAAAATGTAACTAACCACGGTCGGCCCAAACAATTTGTGCTTCACTTTTGCCAATCTTTATATAATGACTCCATTTCAAACCTTTGTCAGCATCTTATTGAATCTTAGCTTGGACTTCCCAACTTGGGATATTATGTTTATTTACGTTCTGATGAATCAGCAACTAAGTGGCATCTGTATTGACTTTACCGTTCTCCTTTAAGGGAAAGTTAGAATTACAGACCTCTAACCCTTCTACCATCAGCCAACAAGCCACCTTGTTGTCTTCATTTAGAGGTGCCTTCCATTGTGTTTTATTGTCTATGTACAAGCTCTTATTCACTAGACATTCAATTTGAAAAGCTATCAAAACAGCACCTTTTTTTGTTACCAGTGAATCAGTGATAACTGATTTTGGAAAAAAGGCTTGGTGGTTGTTGTTGTTGTTGTAGTGAATCAGTGATAACTGATAAGTGAGAAGCTGTCAGATGAATATATGGTGATTGTAAGTTTGCTAGAATCGTACCCTTTTCATTAGTAGGTGATGTTCACGCAATATCAACAGATGGAAAAATTTATTACCTATGTACATTTCTGAAATCCAAATGATATAGGTGGTTGCTTATGAGCTTCAGAATGAACAAGGTTCTAATTGTAAGATTTAAGCACATTCTCTTTGTTAGCTTTTTTGTGTGGGTTTTATTTCTCATAGGTTAAGCTACACAAACTCTTTCAGGACCTTGATTTTTTTATAAAATTTATCTTATATATGAGATGGTCCATATGCTAATGGCAAAATTCTTAATTAGCACAATTAAGGTGTTCTGTCTCCTATAGTGAATCTGTTCCTTGTTAAAGAAATGTACAAAGCTTGGATGCATGACAGTGCATAGAGTGGTTTCCATCCTGTTTCTCTTTGTCCATAAACAATGGTGACTGTTTTACTTACTTGTGGCCTCATGGTTTTATAAACGTTTTCTATAGTTGTGTCCTGCGTTCTCCTTGTTATTGGACTGAATAAACCTGGTTAAAGTCTCTTATGACTTTGTGCTTGGAAGTCTTTTTTTTTTTTTTTTTTTTTTTTTTTGGGTTTGTTTGTATGTATAATTTGGTGATATGTCTTCTGTTTTAGTGGAAGTTATATGTAGTTACTCCATTGATGGCTTTGGGATTCTATACTTCATGTCCTATAGCTGTTTCAGACCTTGTCTTAATTTATTGTTCCTTCTATTTTCCAGCCTATGGAGCGGATCACCATCTTGTCTTCGTACTACTATGGTAAGAATCAGATTTGAGATCTCTGCACTTGTAGCTCTTAGTCATTTGTTTGGTAATTGCTTCTTGTGCTACCATCTTTGTTTTATTAGACAGAATGAAAGACCGAGTAATCCGTAAGCAACCTCTCTAAACATAGGGCCATAGGGGTAAGGCTTGCATACATCTGACCCCCTCCTACCTCTCCATAGGCGGGAGCCTTTTAGACAATGGGGTAATGTTGTGGTTGTTGTTGTTAAATGAAAGACCAATTAACAAATTATGCTGGCATTAGGGTTCAAACTAGATGTCATTCTAAAACATGTAAACTATTCAAGTTTTTATATTATTTTGGTACATAGGAGCAGATAATGATGCGGGGGTGAGGATATGAGAGGTTGGTTTCCTTACCACTAGGCCAACATTGATTCTCTGTAAAGCTATTTAAGTCAATAGTTATTGACCTTGGAGTCATGTTCAAATTCTTAAATTATTCTTTTGCTCTCGTATAGAGTCGGCGCTATCTACTTAGAGTGTAGCTCTTATTCTGTCTCCAGTGGAGCCAAATATTCACTGTTTTGTCCGTACTTCTTATATTTTTAAGAGCAATGGGTCGACGAAATTCTTGATTCACATTGTATTATGGGTTATTTGGAAACAACCTCCCTGAAAAAACAAATGTAGAGGAAAGGTTGCGTTCATCAGACCCTCTTCCCCGGCACCCTCCATAGACTAGAGCGTCCTCTCAGACAGTGGGGTTGTGCTGTTGTTTGTTGTACTTGAAAGCATAGCTCTGTAAAGAAGAAAATAAGTAATTGTTTGCTGGTTGCTAGCTCCCTTGATGATGTTTTCCCACTCTTCTGTTATGCAAATTCTTTTCATCTCTTTATAGATCATCTCAGAAAGTCAGACTCATGTTAAGGTGGTGAGATCGTACATGGACTATCGCATTAACTATCTATTCTTTTTGAGTGGTTACGGAAAAATTTCTGATGGATGTAATGTTAACTTCCAATTAGAATAACTATGCCTGTGTAATATAACCGTCGAACATTCTAGTTTAGGGCTGTGGTTTATCTCTTTTCCTTTTGGAACATAGAATGCATAACACATGAAATATTGCAAGTAGGGGTTTCTCTGTGCCGAAATTAGCCATATGAATGCATAAAACCAAACATGTGGAACAACCTGGCTTTGCTATTTGTCTTCCCTTTTTGAGTAATGACATATTTGTTACAAAATTGGCTAGATATTGGTGGCAAAACATGTGAAGAAGAGAGATCGATTCTAAGAAGACGACTAGCTGCATCATCCGTTGAAATTGAGAGATGGGTATGACTTGAGAACATCTCTTTCATTTCCTCTTTTTCCTTCTCTTGTCATAACCACTGACCTCTATTCCCCCGGCCCCCTCCCTTCCTCTTGGCAGAGAATGAAGTGCTTCCCATGATTCAGTTGTCCCTAAAGAGGTAAGTGACTCATGTTGCCCTACTTTAGGAGATTCTGGTACCTTTTCTTTTCAATGAGACCGGAGCATAAGATACATATTTCTTTGTTGCTAACCTTGTTTCTAATGTTTTCATGTATTGCTAACACATGATTCAAATTGAAGTTATTGAATGCTTAATATTAAGTCTTCAATGTTGAGGATCTGTTTAACTTAAAGGGAAGTGCAGCCAGCTGTTCACTCCAAGTTACACATTCTTCTGTCCTTAGTTAGATTTCTTGCTTTCTCACTTTGCTTAGATGACTTGAAGAAATATACTATAAGGTCTTGCTTAAAGTAGGAATTCATGGTCGGACTTGGTAGTGTGTTGTTGGACTAAGTTTCTCCATTGAACTTCGTGAACATCGTATTTTTTTGTCTCCAGAAATTCTGGTTTCTGGAATCAGTAAAACTCAATTTTACCTCTTATATTTGCTACTTAACACATTTTATAATTCTTATAGAAACAGAATGATGTGTATTTAAGGATCACTTGCAATGGCCAATTTATTATATTCCAAACTTCCCCATGTTATAATGTTTTGGGTTGCTTCTCTCTCTTTTTTTCTCACAGATTAGTTCCACCCTAAAGTCTTTGGAATGTTATTGATATGCCAATGGCTTCATGCAACTATTGGGGAATCTATCCATCAACCAGCCCAACTATTGATATGCTCTAGATTTCCATAGTGTTTCATCCATTTAGTCATCCTATAGTTTGATATTGAAGAATCCATTCTAAGGTGACTTCATGTACCCTGCTACTCAATTTACACCTGATGCACAATCTAATCTAATAGTATGTATATGTACTATGTACTATCTAATCCAGCACGCAAACTAGTGTATATTAAAACCTTGAACCGAGCTATACTTAGGTGGACACATGGCACTAAAATATTAGATGACAAAAGAAATTAAGTACTAACCTCCTACCCAAAGATTTCTCCCCCTTTTATTTTGCTGTTTTGACTGGCCATGTTGGGAGCTAATTCTAGACCAAATGATTCGTTTATTTGTTGTAAAAATCATTACGTGATCTATTGTGCATTGCATTCTATCAATTCCACTTGATTTTAAGGTAAGCGGATCTTTCATTTGGTGTAGAATTACACCTCAACATGACCAGTCAAAAGAACATTTTGAAAGGGGAAGAAGTCTTTGGGTAGGAGTAGTATAGCATAGTATAGTAATCACATGAACAAAATCGGCGAAAAATACACGCTAGCCTCAACGGGAGAGTTTCTCCGGAAGCCCGGAGGGGCTTAAATACCTTCCTTAACATAGGAGGCGTACCTCATATCCAACAAAGGAACTCAAAGGCTATCGATGGTAACTTTTTGAGAGCATTTGACTACCTTTAGAAAAGTGCTCAAAATTGGTCAGAGTCGAATTTATATAATCCACGGTTTTTGGCCCAAAAACGGCCCTAGAACAAAAACTGCTCAAATTTTTGTGGAAGGCGGTAGGGATCATACCATGGGTATTAGCAAAATATTAGAGCTAAAAACCTGTGTTAAATCTTCAAATCGGCAAAAAAAGCATGCTAGCCACAACGGGTGACATGTGCCGAAAGGGCTTAAAGAACTTCCAAAACAGAGAAACCAGCTCATATATTCAACAAAGATACCCCAAGGCTGTCGAAGTGTCCATGGTAACTTTTTTGAGAACACTTGGCTACTTTCATAAAAGTGGTCAAAATGGGCCAAAAACTGTGTCGGCACAAAACTAAGTATATACAACTATACAAGATTACAAGCCACATTTTTTTGTCTCGAAATGACTGAAAGAAAAACGGCTCAAATTTTTGTGGAAGTACCTAGAGGTAATGTTATGAGTTTTAGCAAAATATTAGAGGCAAAAACCCTTGGTAGGTCTCAAATTTGGCGAGAAACGCACAGTAGCCTCAACTAGTGACGTGTGCCCAAGGGCCTTAAAGAATTTCCGTAACAGAGGAACGGACACTCATATTTATCTAAAGCACACATAGCTGTCCATGTTAAGGTTTTGAGAACATTTGGCTGCTTTTTAAAAAATTGATCAAATTTGGCCAACATTGAAGTATATAATCCACGGGTTTGGCCCAAAATGGCCCCGAATAAAAAACGGCTTAAACTTTTGTGGAAGCTCGTAAGGGCCATATTATGGGTTTTGGCAAAATTCTAGAGCCAAAAACCCATGTTAGGTTCCAAAATCAGCAAAAAAGCCTTAACAAGTGATGTTTGTCGGTAGGGTTTAAAGAACTATCCTAACACAGGAATCAACCCGCATATCTAATTAGTCTGGCCAAAACCAAAGTATATAACGCACTAAGTTTGGCCCAAAATGGCTCCGGAAAAAGAATTACTTAATTTTTTGGGGAAGCCCCTAGGCCTCACATTATGGGTTTGAGCAAAGTAGCTGAGCCCTTGGAGTTCCTTTGATAGATATGAGTTTTGGTTCTTTTGTCGGTTCCCTCTGTGAGTGTGGCACTCTATTCGAAATTAAGGTGTACGGAAGCATAATAAGCGTGGACTTTATTTCCTGGTCATTTTGTGGTTTAAATGTGAAATTTGGAATGAAAGTACAGTAAACAAGAAGTTAAGGACAATGGGTTTGAACCTTGAAACAAAGTATGAGTTGTTTAATGCCTAGATTAAACAGCTAAACAAATAAACATTTGAGTTCAAGCTCAGCCAACATATGCCTTGACCAAACCAAATCTATACTAGACTATCCTATCAAGAAAGAAATAGTTCGTAAAAGAGTTTGAAATTGTAACTTGGAAAGATTTTTTATTTTCTTTATTCTTTAAAAAAAAAAAAAGGATAATGAGGATAATAGACCTTCCTAACTAGACAGAAAACAAGCCTAAACAGATGTATCTGGTGACTATGTATCTAGATGCAAACCACAAGGCCGTTGACAAACTCTTTGCTTGGTACGCACCAAGTCGCTACCTCTTGAACCATGATACAGTACGAGCAGTTGTACCCTCTCTGCCCAAATCCACATGATCACACACTAAGCTTTACCGAGAATCAACTTCCATATCTACTGGCCAAGAAAAAGAAAAGGGTATTTGACTTAGATTGGGTGGCAGACTGGAAGTGGGTTTTGGAAAGCTTGGGGTGTGATCAAACATGCAACAAGACATGTAGTGTGTGCATTTGGGCCGACTACATTTGCTCGTACTGTGACATTGTTGAAACTGTAGAACATGGAACACGGACATGTTAGTGAGGCATTACCGAGCTGCTGGTGATGTATCTAATACATCCGCTTAGCGTGTTTCGGCTAATTTCCACATTCATGGTGAAAATATGACGCTTTAATATTCTTAATAAGACAAATTAAATGCGAAAAAAAACAGTTATCGAACGAGGTAAATCCTAGCTATATGATCAATAAATCTTGGCAAGTGACTGAGAACATTTAATTGAGACAAGACATGTGCTACTTTCTCCTAGTATTAACCAAAGATATGGTTTTGGCTTGATTCCTTTCAGGATAGATACTTTGTTACATAAAGTAGATACAATATCTCTTGACATCGAAAGGGTTGGGAGGGCAGTTTCCGGGTTTTGTATTGCTCAAGTTGATTTGGGTTATAGATTACAATCCTGAACGGTGTATAGTGAGTCACAGTGTTAGAGGTTAGAAAAGCTTGTTCGAGACCTAGTATTTTCATGTCGGACAGATCTAAACACCACCAATCTTAAATCAGAGATACATTATTTAGATGGTGCTTTTGCTTTCCCGGTCTCTGCATGAAGTCAACCATGATTGAATCACATCACTATTTTAATTTGTCTTCTTATTCTTGGCTGTAGGCAAAGTTGATATTGGTGGGCTACCATTTCTATCATTTACAAAGCAATGAATATTGGTGATGCTCTTTTGCTGCTTATTGATGCTTAATTATGTAGGGAACTTTTTCCTACATATTGATGCTTTACTATGTTGAGATTCTCGAGCTTCATATTGGTCCCAAAATTTGTGACTGAGCTCATTTCTTCATTTTGTATGAAGAATCAAATTACTATTTAAGATAGGTTTTAAATTCTGGTGTAGCAACTTTGTCCCATCATTTCTGGTTGAAAGACTTGTCACCGAAGTAATTTCCAACCTCTAGTATCCTAGTCCAATTCTTTGGCTCTTGAAGCTTGATCACACACGTTTTAGAATTCGACCAAATTTGGACAAACCTCTAGTATCCTAGTCGAAGACCAGAGTCTTCGAGTTCTGATATGAGCTTACACGTTTCAATCCAAATTCAGACAAACTTATGAATAGCCTTCTTAGACCAAGGATCCACCTTACTGGCAAATTCTTTTCCCCCACTGGTACTAACATAGCATTTGGTACTCTATGCTCCAATTACATTCCGGTGGGAGCCTCATCAGATGGGCTGCTCATTAGATGAATGCTTAACTCTTTTGTTGTGATTGAAATATTGAATAAAGCTACTCCATATGTTTATACTTTTGATTGACGAATTATGCTAGATAAGCCTATTTTTTGTTTCATTTCCATTTCAAATGGAGCCAAAGACTAATTGTTCATTGGCTTTGGGATATAATGGAATAAAGCAAAATGGCTCATAAAACTGTTTGTGCTTCTTATTTTGTGAAGTAGGAGTCACTCGGGGCGATTCGTGAAGCAATTTCATTTTGGGTCATCCATGCGCAGCCTCTCTATATTTCAATCGGGGTAAGGCTTGCGTACATCCGATCCCCCCTTACCCTGCCTTATAGTGGGAGCCTTCAAGGCACTGGGGTAAAAATGTTGTTGTTATTGTAATCCTTTTTTTTTTTTACTGTAAGACTTATTGTTCTTTTTCTTTGGATATAATGGAACAAAGCAAATGGAATAAAACAATATGGCTAAAAGAACTGTCTGTGCTTCTTATATTGTGAAGTAGCAGTCAGTCAGTGCGATTCTTGAAGCTATTTTCATTTTGGGTCATCCGTGCGCAAATCTCTCTATGTTTCCTAGGGGTAAGGCTTGCATATATCCGACCCCCCTTACCCCGCCTTATGCTGGTAATGATGATCTTGTTGTTGTAATGCTGGTTACTGCGCTCGACTAGTGGAAATTTGTTTTGATTCTGCCCATACCTGATGGGGGGAAATGGTGAATGCTTGTTTTCACTGTGCCCCTAACGCGTAAATACTACTTAACCTTGGTGCGTAATCTGATGTGTGAAAATGTAAAATGAAAGAAGAATATTTACAGCTTTACTGTCTATAACTTCTATCCATGATGACTGGTTCACTTTCATATAGTTTTGGTGTTGGCTGTCTGGGACTTGTCATGCCCTACCTATATCTCATCACATGTTTTTCAAAAGGCTAGTGTGTGCCTGTCTTTGTCTTTCCTAGTTCTAATAATGTGAATAGAACTTCTTCTTCTGTGGTTCTCGTACATTCCAATTTCTAGGATCCCTTGGGACCGTAATGGTTAGTATACATGTGACAGTGTTGGATAATGGTTCAACTTCAGTTGGATAATACATCAACGAACCATAACTACGTACCATTCTTTGATAGTGCTTATCTGATCTTTGCAGGTTGGCTATCAACAAGAAGTGGCTACGGTCTGGCTCTGATAAGCACAGTTAGATGTCCTTTGTACTGCCTGAATAGAACTCGGAGATGTTAGCAAGCGAAATGCCATCAACTATATTTTTCGAAGGGAAAATGTAGGAAGCCGAGTTCTTCGACTTCACTCGTACCCTTCTGCTAGCCTTCAAAAGTGAAGGGGTCCTGGCTGCTGTGAATGAACAGAGTGAATACATGTGACTTGTAAGTTGCGGTCAGTTTACATGCAAACCTTCTGAACTTGTCTAACTAATTAGTTACAATGATTTTGATGTTTCTGCTTTTAACAGAAAAACCTGAAACATAGTTAGATTAGATGTTCATGGTAAAATGTTTTGTTTTCCCCCTTGTCATATCCTATGAATGTATCGGCAGTGTCAAATTCCCAATTGGTCGGAGTCATTGTATGACATTATTAGTTATACGGAGTACTATGCGACTGTACATTTTAAGGATAGAAAACGAGTTTGTGACACCCGGTGGTACGCCCTCCTTAAAATGTTGGTTTGATCGGTTGAAACTCACATCAGCTAGTCGATCTATCATGTCGTTTGTTCTGCGGGAACTTACTCAACAGGCTAAGTCAGCTCTGCAGGAAGATTGAGCTGTAGAATGCAGACCATATGAGAGAAATGTAATCTCTCCTAAATGATGGGAAACTCTACCCTATCTTTTTTTTTTTTTTTTTTTTTTTTTTTTTTTTTTTTTGAGATCAGAAACTCTACCCTATCTTGGGAGCATTATCTACTCTATATCAAGAGGACCAATTAAATATTACTAAAAATGTTTCGAGACAGTATTGATAGTATTTCTACCGTATTTCAAAGAGATATGTTGTCCATTGTATTGTACTAACACTAGTGTCTTCAAGAATATAACAATGCACAACTCGCAGGGAATATATTTGTAAAGATGAGAGAATAAAGTTGTGATCTTGAAATCGATATGCTCGATCGAGACTTCCCTATCTTAACCGCGAGGTCGAGATTTCCGAGCTGATAAATAGGTTGTTGGAGTAGACGAGGGCCTGTTGGCTGATGTTGCAGTTGATATGTCGCATGTATGAGTGTGACCTAGGAGAATAGTACACACGAAATAAATGGAACAAAAAAAGATATCTGAATTTGAGGTGGAAATAATCTCTGAAAATGAATATATTTTTTTGGTTCGATCTATAATCTGAAATGAATAAATTTGTGTACTACTCTTCTGCTAATATATCTGTAACCGTATCTTGTAATTGACAAGTCCTTTACCTTTGTGGAAATTTGTAGGTCTCGAATCAAATCTAATTAAAGGAACTTTTCTACTTCAAGGGCATCAACAGTGTTATTTTTCTTGCCTTCTCTACTGTATGTCCTTGTTACTTCATTAACTGGCAGCATTGAATATGAACAATATATAATACGATTTTTATAACGTGTGCCCACAGTGCACATGACAACACCCATATTTTTTATTCCTTAATTAAATGATATTCTCATCTGAAAAAACAAACTATGGAATCTCAATACTAGTATGTCATTGTATTAATTAGTAGTAACTAGTTTTTGCGCCCGTGAAATCACGGGACTGCTTTTATATTTCGTCATTGCTCAATTTCCTTGTTTAAAACAGAAAGAAATTCATGAGACACCTCAATTACAATTATTCATTTATTTGTTACCATTGATTATCGGTTTTTCCTTTAAGATTGTTCTGACATAAGAATTTGAGTGTTACAATATTTCGTATTACATCTTTGAGTTCCTTATCTTTATCAAATAGACTGAACAAAATATCTAAATCTAGCCTATAATTGATTAATTCTAAATGTATTGAAATGATTCTTAAATGACCGTGATTTAGATTGAACGAATGCAAGCCCTAATTAGATTTCGCTCGATCACTGTTGACCATGCCCAAATTTTAAGACTTTTAAGGGTTAAGGCCTTGTTTGATAGGTTTACATCCACCTAATCTAATCTGATTTGATTTAATTTGAATGTAACTGATTTGGACATTTAATTTGAATGACTCTGAATTGATGTGATCTTAATATGTATATATTGAAAATTTAACTGAATTTGGGCGAATTAATGTAAAAAAATGGACTAAACTTAGTGACCATTATTTGAATAGTCTGATTTGAATTGATTTGAATTATTTTGATCTGATCTGATTTGAATGCATCTGTTCTTATCCGAAATGCCTCATTTGATAGGATTGTATTATTATGATCTAATCTGATCAGATTTGAATAATATTGAGCTGATCTAATTTGTATGACCTAAATTTGTATGGCTTACACATTGTGTATCTCTTTTACACATACACAACCAATACATTTCAAACATGTGGCAGTTTTATATTATTGAAATAAAGTACAAAAATAGAAAATCTAAAGATATTCATTCATATCTAAAACTAACAAAATGGCATACGACAAGATTCCATGCATCCATTCAAATCACTGAAATATTTGATGTCATTGACATCATTGGCCTTCTTCATTTTTTTAGTTTTTTCATTTATCATTTGTGTTTTACGTTTATATACTTAAGGTGTGATTTTACATTTTTTTTTTCTTTCAATATAGTGCTTAAAGAAATTTAACAAAATGGGTTTCAAATATAATGTTCAACAAAATAGGGTGCACATCATCACATTTTAGCTTTCTGTCACCTTCTAATTTACACATTTTAGATTCGTTTGGCTTCTGTTTTTTGTTTGGATTATTGACATTGTTCATTACTCCATTGAACCGTCATGCAAAATGACGGTTTTAGACCATGTGCGATTCAACTCATTAAATAGTGTTTCAGATCAGGTTTATTCTATCGAATCAAATCATATTTGTTTCATGCAAATCAAATCAAACTAGATCAGAATTATCAAAATAACAATCAATGAATCTAGTCTACTTCTAGTTATTAATTCGTCTAAATGCAGGTAACTTATCAATAATTCAGATCAAATCAAATCAAATCAAGTTCATTTAAATCAAATCAAATCAAATCAGTTCAATTCAAATCAGATCAGAAAAATGCAGTCTAATTGCACAGGGCCTTAATCCTAAACCAAAATGTGATGACATGCATCCCATGTCGTTATACATTTTTTTTCCCGATCCATTTTGTTTAGTACATCTTTTTTAAACGTTATTCTAGAAAAAAAAATCCTTAATTTGGGGGTCGATCTTATCTTGCTTTCTTATCTCTTATGAACAAAATAGTATTCATGATGGGAATAGGAGTATGGAGTTTTTTTTTTTTACATCAGGGATGAGAGCAACGAGTGTAGATCGTGTTTTGCTGATTTTGTGAATTTACTATACGTTTCTCATTCTAATTAATTTTTTTTTTTCAAATCTATATTATTACTCTTGGGATGCCAAAAAATTTAAGTAGTTGTTGTTCTATTTAATCTTGCGCCAAAAAAATTTATGTTCGGGATGAGGTTTCACCCTCGGCCAAAATATCACCCACTCGATTTGTATACTCATTTTTGTGAAGAAACCGCCATGGAGGGTGGCGATTTCTCTTCACTTAAAACCGCCAGGGGCACTGACGGTTTTGTCCCGGACTTGAAATGGGGTGACGTGCACCCCATAAGATTGAACATTTTTCAATCCAACCCATTTTGTTTAATATTTATTTTTTTAGCCTTATTTTGAAAAAAAAATCTGTAGATAGACATTCCATCCATGTTGATATATAAGTTACGTTTTCCATACAAAAAAAAATTCACAATATTTTTTATTATAAAAGATCAATATTTACAATCAATTGATTTCTTAATTTCATCTTTACCTTATTGCTTATTTGAACTGGAATCACATCATCTATGTTGTAAGTGAAAGCTTTAAATGATAAAATTTATTGATATAATTTTTTGTTTACAAAAAAATAAAATGATAAAATTTATTTCAGGCGTGACGTAGCCCGGATATTAAACTAGTTTACATTGAATACTTGAATTTTTTAAGGGCAAATATATAATCTATAGATTGTATAAATATTATGAAGTGTAAAATTCTACGGAGTATATACTCCAACTAAAAAAAGGAAAAAATAAAATGAGTAAGCTACCTAGAGAATCCATCAGCGCCGCACTTGAGCAAAATTGCAAACCTTCAACATTGCCACTTGTCTCAATTTCACTGGTCGTGTATCCCATTCTTGTTTACACGCCGTGTAAACGAAATGGCCTCCTGAACAATATATAATACGATTTTTATAACGTGTGCCCACAGTGCACATGACAACACCCATATTTTTTATTCCTTAATTAAATGATATTCTCATCTGAAAAAACAAACTATGGAATCTCAATACTAGTATGTCATTGTATTAATTAGTAGTAACTAGTTTTTGCGCCCGTGAAATCACGGGACTGCTTTTATATTTCGTCATTGCTCAATTTCCTTGTTTAAAACAGAAAGAAATTCATGAGACACCTCAATTACAATTATTCATTTATTTGTTACCATTGATTATCGGTTTTTCCTTTAAGATTGTTCTGACATAAGAATTTGAGTGTTACAATATTTCGTATTACATCTTTGAGTTCCTTATCTTTATCAAATAGACTGAACAAAATATCTAAATCTAGCCTATAATTGATTAATCCTAAATGTACAAAGATGATTCTTAAATGACCCTGATTTAGATTGAACGAATGCAAGCCCTAATTAAATTTCGCTCGATCACTGTTGACCATGCCCAAATTTTAAGACTTTTAAGGGTTAAGGCCTTGTTTGATAGGTTTACATCCACCTGATCTAATCTGATCTGATTTAATTTGAATGTAACTGATTTGGACATTTAATTTGAATGAATCTGAATTGATGTGATCTTATATGTATATATTGAAAATTTAACTGAATTTGGGCGAATTAATGTAAAAAAATGGACTAAACTTAGTGACCATTATTTGAATAGTCTGATTTGAATTGATTTGAATTAATTTGATCTGATCTGATTTGAATGCATCTGTTCTTATCCGAAATGCCTCATTTGATAGGATTGCATTATTATGATCTAATCTGATCATATTTGAATAATATTGATCTGATCTAATTTATATGACTCTGAACTGATTTGATATGATCTAAATGTTTCCAAAATTTGATTGAATTTCAGCGCATGAGTAACAATTAAGGACTAAATTCATTGGTCGTTATTTGAACATTTCTGGTCTGATATGATCTGCTCTGATCTCATTTAAATGACTATGATTTGATCTAATCTGATTCGAATGACTTTGATCTGATCTAAATTCTCATTTAATTAGGTCATACCAAACTAAGCCTAAGTCCTATTACGCTCTGTTGATAGGACTACATATTTGTGACTTGATCAAATCTGATTTGATTACAAGTGATCTGATTTGATTTGATTTAAATGACTATTTGATCTAATCTGAATTTGTTGACAATTTGTTGAATTTCGTCGCATTTATATCAAAACTTAACTAAATTCATTAATCACTATTTCAACAATTCTGAACTGATCTTATCTAATTTGAAGCCATTGGATTTGATCTGATTTCAATGCATCTGAACAGACACTGTTTTTAAAGTCCTATCAAACAGAGTCTAAATGAGACAAATTAACCACATTACAATCCCAATTATTAAAAGATTGATTTTGAAATAGAACATCAATTTGAAATATTATATGATATAATATTGAAAGATCCGATAATAATTCGATCATAATTGAGGAAACCTAAAATGACCAATTTCGATTGAACTTATCCATGAAGTGACCGAATATGACAAACCCCATCATTCCTAACCAAATTGCCTATTATCATTCCGAATTTAGTCCAAATTTCAAAATGAATTGACATGATTCGTAAAAGACTGCGACTTAGCTTGACCCTTTTTTTAATTTAAGCTTACCGCAACACATATTCTACTCTTCACTGATAATTGATCCAAAAACATTAAACCTTGAAGCGAATCATATTCTAAGATTCATGTAACCATAATCGATATATGGTGTGTGCATGCATTTTAGTAAAATCACATTTTCATAGTCTAATGCAAAATTAAAAATATCAATTACCAAAGCTATCAAACTACACTATATATAGTCTTCTAGTACAATACAGCCATATAAAAAATTGCGATATATAATTTGGAGGTAACAATAATTTGAGAGTACAAACACAAACACTTATATAAAGACTAACAACTATTAATACATAAAACTATTAAAAGATTCTAACATTCCTCTAAATTGTTGTATGAGAAAACAATCTATACTCCACTATGTTAATATCTAATTCTTTAGCCTAACTCTGCTCTCTCTTTCAACATGTCAAATATGTGTTTCACATCCTTGTCTCCAAATCAAACAAATAACCAAGGTATATATAGTATCTCAAACTAACATGTAACTGATAAATTGGCAAGCGAATAGCCAAGAGACACAAAGTTTATTGCCATTAGTTGAATGAATGATGATGATAAATTATCATATAAATGATGAAATTGATGAGAATTAATTAGGAAGAAGTTGAAATGTTTTCAACATTGGAGAAGGCAGCTTAAAAGACTATATTCACTAAAATTAATTTGGGAATGAGACATAGGCTGATAATGTGAAATTAAACTAAAAGAAATCGCTCTTAGCATGACACGTGGCTTTTGGAAACTTTTTTGTTAGCCTATTAATATTATTATATAGATAGATTACCATCATCGTTTAAATTGTGGTTTTAGTACAAGATAACTTATATTCAAGGCTAGGTTTGAAATTTACAACCGCGGTTTCATGGTAGTATGAACACATTATTCTTTTATCACGATTATGAATTGCTTCATAGATGATAGGACACCCGAAAAAAGTATGTAACCTACGCACAATAACTTGTTGCGTGATTTCGTTGTTTTAGTACTACCTCTTATCAAACAGATCGTAAGCGTTCATGTAAAGAAATATTATATCTTATTCTGCCGTATTGCATTGTCAATGATATGGAGTAGTTCTTTAATTTTCGTACATCTTTTGTTCTTCTACGGAGTATTTACTTTGTTAATATTTGGTTTGAACATAAGAATATTTAAATAGAAATGAATTGCATTAGTTTAATAGTTTGCCCACGAAGTACCAACGTCAAGTTACCTAGATTCTGGCTATGATTTCTTATCACTTCATCAACAACGAGAAAGATAATCCATAGTTTAATAAAGCACACGGGCAAGAAAACCTAGTAATTAGCGAAAGTTTTGGTTTATTCCGCCTAAATCCCAGTTCAATGCACATAATTTAATAAGAGAAAATTAAGCCAAGTAGAGACAAGAATAAACATAGAAGAACACAAAATTGTTTTCTTTATCAAGGTGCAGAAATCGTGAGGGAAAATGGGCAAGAAAAAGGGCCAAATATCTTGGATATGTGCCCCAAAAATTGACCATTCTTTACGCACCAAACGAAGATTGCAGAATGTGGGCGCCCAAAACAAACTTCACTCAGCTTAACTATGCATTTTTTTCAATATTAAAAATCTTGGTCATAAAGAAAAGTTTCTACACAAGTCTTTGAGAATTATGAGTGCAAGCTAAGCTAGTACTACCAATGAGAAGTAAAATTATTACTGCAAATTTAAATGATTTTAATTTCGAAAATACTAAGAGTCTATATGTAAACAAATGAAAAAAAATGTTTATGGATAATTTGTAGTAATAAAATCATAGGTGCAGTAAATTTTGTTGTATAATTTGACAAATGATGGATTATAAGGAAAGATAGAGAATTAAGGGTCATTGATTTTGGAATTAAATCAATTCAAATTTCTTTCGATCTATTGATAGATGCGTAACAATATTGATTTACTACCAATGTCATAAATTTACTGCAAATACGTTAAATTTACTACACAACCATAATTTTTACTGCATGTCATCTTTAATTGACCACACTTGATTATGCTATAAATTATTTTGCTATTGTCTACATATAGACTTCTAAGATCATCCTATTAATTTAGTGTACATATAGGCGAATAGTTAATACTTATTAGAGTAACTTATGGCAGAGAAAAATACAAGAATTTGACGAGCCCTAGACTCCCTCCAAGCGAGATGATATCTTGACCATATCATTTGGTATTATTGGCTCAACCTTGCTTCTCTAACATCATAAGTTGTTAGTATGTACAACCAACGACGTTTTAACTCGCTCCCTCCCGCGCATATGAAATATAACATTGCGTTTTATTGTAAAGTTTAAGGTTAAGTACAAAATGTTAGAGCTAAGATCTATCCCCTAATGTTATTTAATCATGGATTAGCTAGGTAGCGTTAACTATAAATCGACATTAAAATCTAATAAGTAGAAATGCATTTTTGAATCAAGCTAAGACAAAACTTTACCTAGTACTTTGGTTCTTAAATCCAAGTTACGTGGTAGAGTTGGTATTTTTCAACTTTAAAGGATCTTAATTCGATATGTTACACCATTAACTATGGTTAATTAGTTTGCTACCTCCAAGAAAAGTAGTATTAGATGTCAGGTACGTACACTCTTACAATAGCATCCAGCACGTTGTTTGTGCCACTTCGTTCGTAAGATTTCCCTGCAAATGAAAACGTAATGCCTAGAACATGTCTGTAGGCAAGGACAAGGGTGAAAAAGAAAGGTCGTTTTTATGTCAATCTACTATTTCAGGGCCTTATTGGTTCTTTATGATTTCGCATATCTTTGGACAAAAAAAATTATGGTCCCCCTAGGGTAATAAACTGTACTGCTGTATGTTATAGTATATAGTTAGCCAGTTAGCCTGAACTAGCTAACCCTACGTATACACCAAGTTGAGTTACATTCTATAGAAACTCACTTTTAGATTATTTCAATTGCGATAGACAATGATTTGTTTACGTTACCACTCCGTCTTCTGAAGATCGAGTTACAATTATTTGATTGTATTTTGAAGAGTTACACAACTATAAAGATAACAAATAATGTTTTTGTATCATCTGCTTAGCTTGTACTAAACTCAGTATCACCTTAATATATCCACGATCATATCATCGCTAGACAAATGTGACCCCCTAAATTGATTCGTTTTGAGCGAATAATCGAACAAAAGAGACAACGTATGATTTCGAGATCAGCCCAATTACAGCTTATATATTTAGGAGGGAGTGAAACCCACAAAGATTATTGGTATGCAAATATACATGGCAAGCAACGTATGAGCATGATCGAGGAAGCGACAAATAAAAAACCATGAATAAGGCTAGCTATAGTGCTCACGTACGCCCACTCTACTAAATAAGTTGCGATCTACGTACTCTTTAATCCATGCTCTTTCCCTCGTAACGTCGTCGACAATATACTGACCCTTCCACCAGGAATCTCGCCGGAGAAAATATGCATCATATCTCTCCCACATGCTCCATTTATATTTTAACCTTTGACCTTATAATTCTGATATATACATACGCATTATTATTATTATTATTATTATTATTATTATTATTATTATTATTATTATTATTATTATTATTATTATTATTATTATTATTATTATTATTATTATTATCATCGTTACGTACAAAACTAGTTAATCGAACTTTGAATTGATTAGTTAATCAACCAACAAATCCTGCAACATTTTTAATAGTTTTAACATAAGGTCGGAATTTTGCTACTACGTTAGTTAGACAAGGACTGAAAGAGTGCACTAGGTGGCAGAACTTGGATTTTATATTTTATCAACAAATTGTTGTACTTGTACAATTATACTGATACATAATCATCGATCATGATCCAAAGATTTGTTTTAAAGATAAAATAGTAAATCAAATCAAATCTTTTAATCAATTTGCTTGGAATTCCAATATATATATATATATATATATATATATATATATATATACAGGCGAGATCAGGTGCGAACTCCCGCTCGCGTGAGAACTGCGCACCGCCATAGAGTGACACTGATTGTCACATAGAGTGACACTCGCGTACAATGACACAAAATGTCTATAGAATGACACCTACATACAATGACAGAGAAAGATCTATGCAATGACATGAAAATTTAGAACTCATGTAGGAATCGAACCTACGACATTCGTGTATGTACACAAATGCTTTACCAAATGAGCTATCAAAACCACAATTCATACAATGACACCGAATAATAACACCGCGTGTCCATAGTGTCATTCTATTAAAAAATCCGTGTCATTCTATGGACAAACCCGTGTCATTCTATTGACAAACATGTGTCATTCTATGGGCAGGCCACCGATAACACCGAAGTGCGCATAGTGTCATTCTATTGACAAACACGTGTTATTCTATCGACAACTCGTGTCATTCTATGGCACCCGCACCCGCACCCACAACCACAACATGTGTCATTCTATGAACACCCCTGCGTCATTGTATGCACAACCCCGTGTCATTGTATGCACAACCCCGTGTCACTTTATGCACAATCCCATGTCACTGTATGGACACCCACAGCCACCACCACCACAACCAGTGACCGCCACCACCGCCTCCACAAATAACAACAACAACAACAACAACAACCGCAAAAACAACAAATAACATACATCATTTGCTATAATCAAATCGATTAACCGACAAAATTACACAACAAATCAAATAAAACATCAATTTTTCCACGCAATCGAACAACCACAACCACAACCAGTGACCGCCACACCGCCGCCACAAACAACAACAACAATCGCAACAACAACAAATAACAACGTAAAATTTCCAAAACACATTTGATAATTGACGATAGTACTAAATCAAAACCCTAGGAGAGAGAAAATGTGTGAGAAACGTACGATTAACTCTGCGAGATCAGATCTAGAGTTCTCAAACGTCGCCGAAGTTCTCCATCGGCCGCGAAAGAGCCGTCGAAGATCTCAAATTCGTCAAAACAAATTAACATTTATCTCAAACAAAAATCAAACAACATAAATTGCAGCGAATCAAAATCAAATTACAAAAATAGGAGCAAAATGTGAAGAATATACATAGATCGAATCAATCAGGACAAATCAATCAAAAGAATAAAAAATCTAGACATATCTTACCGACATTCGTAGAGAGGGCGACGGCGAGGGTGGGAGGTAATGTGACCGAGGCGGTGGCGGTGACAATCGAAACCGGCGACGACGATGAAGAGAGTGACGCTGAGAAGAAAGAGAGATCGCGCCGGCGAGAGCAAGGAGAGAGAGATCGTGCCGGTGTAGGGCCTTGTACCAGACGCGACGATAGATGACGGAGGTGCCAGCGTCGACGCGAGGAAATGGGCTAGATGAGAGCACGGGGAGAGGAGAGAGAAAATGTCGAGGAGAGGAGAATTAGAAGTGAGAGAAACGAGAAAATGCAGAATGCCGGGAAATTGGGGAAAAAATAGAAACCAGTTTTTTTTCTAGTGGAAGACAGGTGGCGTAATCTGGGGCGTCGAAATTGTTAGATCGTACGGCTGAGATTTGGTGCTTAGTACTCACCTAAGGATGGGTACTCTTATGATCCTCACTCTATATATATATATATATATATATATATATATATATATATATTACTCTCGATCAATTTTCTTCCTTTGATTGACAATTTCACTACATGCATGCATTTTGAAAAGTACTACATGTATGTCGATCTATATATGAAAACTGTTACGGAGTAGATCATATGCATATGTCCGATCCATACCCATGCATGGAAGCATATCAATATGCATGATTTCAGGTAAAATTGTTTGGCAATAGTAGTATAGCAGCAAGCATAAGTGCAAGTGCGTGCAAAACGTAACTCCGTCCTACACATTTGGTAAATATCACCACGATAATGACGAGCTTTCAATTTTTGAGACGTTGGTGAGTACAAGTCCTTAATTTTACGACTAATTAAGTTATGTGGACAAGGTTTGAGAATGAAATGCACTATAAGACAAAAATCTTGATTTGATACTTAATGAAGAAAGTTAATTAAGGTTATGCACGATGATCATGATGATAAAGTAGCGTAATATAAAAGCTACAAAAGCTTAGCTCCAAAGTGTTGGTACGTAAGATAAATTTAGTTTAATGAAATCAAGAATGATGAAATGCGTAGTTTTTGTAGGAACGTATACGAAAATAAACCTAAAAAAAAGCCCTCGGAGTCGGGTCGGTGTAATGTAAGTTTCCAAGATGCCACGAGTTTAGTTTTGTGCAATTTTTGAGAGAGAAAACTTTGACTTTTTGTTCCTTTGTAAGTCTGACTAGTCAACTTTCTCAAACTTGCCATATTATACATCCCCCAACTTAGCCAACGGATCCTCCAAATAGTTCAAACCCATATGCATGCATTTGAATTTTGATGTGGTTATTCACCCT
Source organism: Spergularia marina (assembly GCA_963680865.1). NCBI lineage: Eukaryota > Viridiplantae > Streptophyta > Magnoliopsida > Caryophyllales > Caryophyllaceae > Spergularia > Spergularia marina. Next base: position 4,467,716 of record OY804545.1, on the reverse strand, counting down.
ATTTTTTTAAATTGAAAAACATTAAAAAAAAAAAATTATTCCTAGTTCATAATCTTTTTATAATGAAATCATTGACATTAATTTGTTAAATGAGTCGTAGATAAATCCAGAAAAATGGTAAATTGTATGTTCAAAATTAATTATCTATCACAATTAATTAACAAAAGGATGATTTTAGGAGTCTATATGTAGACACTAGAAAAATTGTCTATAATATAATTAAGTGTGTTAAGTTAAAGATATCAAGTAGTAAATAATATGTTTGTGTAGTAAATTTAACATGTTTGTAATAAATTTATGAAACTAACAGTAAAATCAATAATGTTATGAATCTATCAATAGAAAGAAATTTAAATTGATTTAATTCCCAAATCAAGGACCCTTGATTGTCTCTCTTTCTTAATTAATCCAACATTTACAAAATTATGCAATAAAATTTACTGCACCTTTGATTAATTTTACTACAAACTAGCCATAAATATTTTTTTAATTGTCTACATATAGACTCCTAGTATTTTTGTTAACAAAATGGTTCACAGATGTACATGGCTAAATGTAGACAATGTTTGAAATGTATGTCATAGCAACTACACATCTGACCACTTGACTAGCCAAGATACGCAACATATATGTATATGTATGTATATATTGGTGTGACATGCATGAATGAAATAATAAGTAAGCAATAACAAAATAACATGGCCTTGCATGCTACAACCGACACAAAGAGGCCCCGAACGTATGCTGTTAAACAAGCAAACCTCCCTAAACCCACTTGAACACAGACCCCAAATTGGGGACACATAGAGAAGGACACTTCCCTACATCAACAATCACCGTTCCTAATTACCGAAGTTTGCTGGTGTGAGTCGTAAGTACTATCATCCCTCGCTCAATCTTTCAATAGCTTGATTCATAACTCTTCTGAGTGGAAAAACTCGTGTTAAGGGAGAGCTATGCTAGCTGCATATAAAACTGAATTACCGTAAATTACATCATCTATTTTGTCGACGTGGGATACTCATATACGCCGGGAAAAAAAATAAAAATAAACATACCTTTCAATTCGTTAGTCGTCCGTCGTATAACCCGTTTTCTCTCTCCTAAAATAACTAACATGTTAGTATTAAAGGCCATGCCATAGCCCACTCTGCATTCTCCCATGCACTATATGTCTTCTTCCCCTCCAACAAGCCTCACTGTTTGTTTAACATCCCCTTCTTCTTCTTCATGCTTTTCCTTACCCCTTTGTCCATAATCTGTCTCTAATATTATTATTCTTCGTTTGTTTCTATTAACCTTATTACATAAATTTTATCCTAAGTTTTTATTTCTTCATTTTTCGCCCTTAAATACGAGCCTTCAACACAAGTAACTCTCATTATAAATTTTGCCCATCTCCTGCACAAAACTCTTACACATTCTCTGACAACTATAACACTTGTTTTCTTCCTCTTCCTTGTTAACTTCTTGATCACATTATACTCTTTATACTTCCATAACTTCTTCATCATCCTTAATAATTCACCAACATGTCTAGCAGAAGATCACGGTCGAGACAATCCGGTTCCTCGAATATAAGTGAAGATCAAATTGCTGAGTTAGTTCACAAATTGCAACAACTTATTCCTGAGATCCGTGGCAGTAGAAGAAGCTCTGACAAGGTATACACATTTTGCATTTTACACACATTATTTACCCTTGCAATTTACAATAGTATACGTGAATAACTACTATGTATTATAAATAAAGATGCTGAATCAATTAATTTACTTTTTTATGGTCATTTGGAGATATGTAAGACTACGACAACCTGACTTTCCATACCCATGCAAGGGATCTCACACTGTTACACATGGCCTAGTTATTGATAGAGACGTATTTTAATACCCTTATTCATCAACTATATAGCTGACATCTATACACGCATGTTATATATTGAGTTGTTATTCCGACTTCTATACATTGCTCATAAATGAGGCATAAATATATTATTATATTGTATAGTGGTAAGTTTTTAAGTTCTCATATATGATCATTTTTTCTCAATTCAAAATGTAGTCGTTTTTTTTTTTTTTTTAATCTTGGTTTTTAGCTATAAGTAGGTAAGTTAGGGGTTAGAGTAGTAGCTAGATCGAGGGGGAGAAGTGGCATACAATATGAATATATGATATAACTACTTAAGGCATATATATTCATCATATACTTTGTGTGGCCTTCAATTTCGTAGGGCAGATAAGTCACGAGTAAAGAGAGTAATGTAATATGTATACATTCACTCGTTGACATATATGCCCATATTTTAAGGACTTCACATTCATCATTTATAATCTTGTGGTGCAACTAGAAAACAATTCACTTGCGGTGTGGGACTCTTCATGTTCCAATTTCTTATCTTCCCCTTGATTAGTCTTGTTTTACCGTAAGAGCCAAGCTAATGCATGTAGCTATATATGGAGTTTATACTCGATCTTATTGTTTCTACAAGGAAATACAAATGTACCTCTTTCTAATATCCAAATGACGATTATCTCAGCTTACACTTAACCTTGCCCGAAATGACTTTAGTACATCTATCCGACAGCTAAATATAACTAACATATACTATATATCATCAAAATATATATGTCACCGACTTTTTTTAATTCTGAATTTCTGGGTGACATGAAAGTTCGGTGATGTGTTTCGTGTAAAGACTTCTTACATGTAATTAATGTACTATTACTTTCATTCAAGAGTTTGTACAAAACGTACTAATGAAGTTTTATTTATGTTTGGGCAGTCGGCAAACAGGGTATTGCAGGAGACATGCAATTACATAAGGAACTTGCATAGGGAAGTGGATGACTTAAGCGACAGATTATCGGAGCTCTTGGCTTCAACAGACAGTGACAGTGCTCAAGCAGCCATCATTAGAAGTTTACTTATGTAAAATAAACATAAGTAGTTATTAATCGTAATCGTAATCGTAATCATAATCATAATTAGCTGGATAGTTTGCTCCTCCTTCCAATATGGTCAACCTTATTATTTTTCTTCAGAATGCTTCTCTCCCTTCTTTCTAGGGTTTGGTCTCTTGCTAGACCAAGAGGAGAGGATTAGTATTTGACTAGCTATATATTTTAGCTAGTAATAGTTTATAACTATTAGTACTAGTTACAATTTTAATAATAAGTAATTAAATACTTAAATTAGACTCTTTCTTAATTGGCTACTGTCCAGGCCACGAGAACTACAATGGATATGTATAGTCCCTACGAATATATTTCTAGTTGTTTTCTTATTATTAAACGCGAAATGTCTAATTATTAGATGCTTAAAATCGTCTAGTAATGTACTAATGTTATCAACATCAATTTTGCTATTGCATGCTACCCGATTATCACTAAGGATCATCCTAAGAGTCTACATATAGATACAAAGAAAATTGTCTACAATTCAATCTATGTACACCAAGTGTAGTAAAATAAATTTAGTCGACAGTAATTAAATTGGTTGTGCAGTAAATTTTAAAAATGTGTAGTAAATTAATGTCAGTGACGGTAAATCAAAAATATTTTGAATATATCAATGGAAACAGTATATAATTTGATTTGTTTCCAAAATAACTAATCCTTAATTTTTGTCATTTCCTTAAAACTAACTATTTCCATATTTGTACTAGAAAATTTACTACACATCACATTTTATTTACTACAAACTTAATGTAGACAAATTCTAATTTGTCTACATATAGACTCCTAACATTTTCCTATCACTAATGGTAGTTAAGTTACACTAGCGCAAGTCCACGACACAGTTTTTTACATCATTTTACTCCATTCGATTCTTTCTACATATTACTATATTGTTGATTATGTGTTGTAGTTACTGTATACTTGTATATGTGAGAGATGTTCAAACTAAAGGTTTGCTGTCAAATAGAAACAAAGGTAAAACTGTCGAAATTCACTTTTACTGTACGTCCATCTATTTGTTGGTTCAGTTTTACTATCAGTGGTTATTTGATTGTGTAACAAACTTTCTTGAAGGCTATGTTTGGTAAAACTAGCTGAAATAGTAGCTGAACGCTGAAATAGTAGCTGAATGCTGAAATAGTAGCTGAAAGCTGAAATAATAGTTGTAATAATAGCTGAAAGTTTTTAGCTAAAAATATTAGAAGTGTTTGGCAGAATTAGCTGATATATATAAAATTACATAAAAATGCATTATTTATTTTTAATTTCATTTTATTTTAGTAAATAATTGAGGGTAAATTAGGAATAAAATTATGATAAGCTTGCTTATTTTAAATAAGTTACATGGGGTAACTTATTAAATAAGATAACTTATAATTTAAGCTAGTGGTGTTACCAAACCAACTTATTTGGTCAAGAGCTTAAAAAACTAGTCAAATAAGCTACTTTGGCCAAATAAGCTAGCTTATTGTGCATACCAAACATAACCGAAGTGTTAATATTGTCACAAATACTACATGAAATAATCCAAAATATAGAGGATCCATGTCACTTAATTACCTAGACTCAGTACATATGTAATATAATTAAGCTGAAATTCTTATGTAAACTTCGAGCAATGATTTTGCTAGCGATTATTTTACTGATGTAATGATTGTAAAGAAGAAAATATGTCCATTATATGAACCACGTAAATTTAATTAGACGGGCTTTGAATTAGTAATTATTGCCTTAGCAACCATACAATTTTGGTCACTTTCCATGGAAAAAAATTCTTATTAGAAATGTCATTTTTAATGAAAATTTCGGCTTTCCAATATTATGAAAACGGGCTGGGTGGGACTCATTACGACGTACAGTAGTACTACTGTACTAATATAGTTTATTGGTTTAGTTTTATATAAAGTCCAGCTGCGTGCATGGCGGCATCACAATAGAAAGTTAAAATGGAATAAGAAAAATACGATGAAATGTGGATAGTGACACTTACTAGTACACATGAACAAGTTGGTATAATCCGACATTACAATTAATTTGAGCTTGATGTAATATGTTTCGCTTTATAACACACAAGTGCTCAGACTTTGACAGCGCCATGCAAACTTAGCTGTACGAAAGCGTAGGAAATCAAGCGTTTGCGATCTCATGCAACGTTGATAGATGTTAATTAGTTATTTTATTTACGCACGGAAAAAAAAGTTAATTCCATATACACCCTCCATTTCATTAGGTTCTTTGCATTTTGTTTGAATTTCTCTCACATATTCAAACCAAATGCAAAGAACCTAATAAAATGGAGGGAGTATATGCTTTATCGATCTATCTGTATTATTAGTTTATAATTGCATGGGTAGAACTTGATAATCAATAATTCCTCTGTTTAATGTTGAAGAAACAGACTATTAATCTCATCATCGATCAGTAAGTTTAAACGTTTGTTACGCGTAATATATATATAACGACCTGAGGTGATTGATCACCATACATACATAGTGTTTGTTTGTGTATGAAATAAGTTATTAGGTATGAAAGCAAAAGCTGATTACGGAGTATAAAATAATATCTCTGCAGTGTGCTAATCATAAGAGTGAAATCAACATACAGAGATTAGGGCGGCAAAACATGTTTATGTTAATGTCAATTAGGACTTGAACGAATGAAATCTTGTTGTGATTGATTGATGGCTTATGTTTTGTTTTATTAATGAAGTACAAAGCTTTTTAGCCAAAAACACCAGCTACATTACCTAAATATACACATAACATCCTATCACTTCAAACGAATAATGGTTAACGGAATTTTGATGAGCTAGTATTGATGTACTCAAGGATTTTAAATTTTAAGAACTAGAAACTACTAGCACGCATGTATATAAACACTTCTTTTAAATTTTTAACGTTTTGACTTTCATAAATGTCGAACTTGTAAATTTTCTAATTGCACATTGTTATTGCTATATTGTATGACTCCAAATAGTACTATAAATCGAAAAACACTGAAACGGCTTATTTAACAGAAAAGGTATTTGGTATGGTATTTAAGTTTATTCAAGGTAACATCTCTAGCAGTGGCGGACCCAGGATTTCGGGAGTGGGGGTGCACACAACCCAATGCTTATACTATGCTCCCGGGAGCACAAGAAGCATGGTGGTCCTTCTCACAATGGAGGGGTAGAGACCGCACTTTAAATAATTTATTTAAGTGTGGTCCCTATTTAAGTGTGGTCCCTACTCCTCTATTGTGAGAAGGACCACCATACTTTGTGTGCTCCCGAGAACATGGTATAGTTTGCGCACACTACCGGTAGCCAACTCGTGTTTTAGAGTTTAAAAATCGTGGTAGTAGAAATTAACGGCGAATTTTTTTTCTGGATAGGGTATTCGCAAAATTTAGCTACGAATTGACAAAAACACTCATAACATTCATCAACATCTTATTTGATGGATTACAAAATTAAAAGACACGACATCAACAACATCCAAGCCTTATTCCCAAATTGATTTGAGGTCAGCTAACATGTAAAGAAGAAGAAGAAAAAATACAAACAACTACTAAAACCTTGACCCACATTTACACTATATAATGAATTCATTATGTTTAGCATAAATGGCATCTAGCTCAGTTGGTGTTTTAGATGATTTGCTTACCGAGGGTTTACGGTTCGAATCCCAACAAGACCTAACTTAATTTCAATGGAAAAAAAGGAGTAAGAAAACCAACAAATTTGTTGGTGGCCTGGGAGGATTCGAACTTGCCTCATTGCCCTAAAACAAACCTATCTAACCACTACTCCAACATATCACAGATGCATAAAAGAAGACTACTTAAATATACATATACACATTTTCTGAGATTAATGGGGGTGCACTTGTCCCCCTGGGCACCCCCTGGGTCTACCCCTGATCTCTGGTGGGCTCATTCGAGATTATTAGGCGCCATAACTTGAGCTCTGCATGCTCGGAGGGTACGAATTCTACGGAGTGGCAGTCTCACGCCCTTGACGACTAAACCCCTAACCCAATCTAGATCATGGCGAAAGAGAATTTGGTGGCTGCAAATGAATTACATGATTCTAGAATGATGGTTAGAGCACCCACGATCTTATACTTCAACACGCCCTTCACGCAAAGGTCCACTTGGGCTTGAAGTATGAGTAATTCACTGGCCCACAAACACAACACTTAAACTGGGCTTTTTTTTATTAAGGCTCCAACACAACAAATGATGGGGCTACCAGGATTCAAACTTGAGACCTCGGGACCGCTGAGACTTTGATACTATGTTAGATAACCAAATGAGCCAAAAATCAAGACTGGTAGTTAGAGCACCCACAATGGTCTTATAATTCAACAATATATATATGTGCCATCTAGCTAGTTAGTAGTTCGTCACACATTATTGGAAAGTGGAAAACCTATGCGAGACATTATTCCTTATATATATATATATATATGCAATGACATTAATTATTGGAATGATGAAAGTATTACTTCTCAATTGTTGTCAATAATTAGTTTTATGACGAATTTCATTTGGAATGCTCGGGTTTTCCAATAATGGTCTCTCCGACCAATACGTTGATTAAGGTTGTGATGGTTGTATTTGCTCCTTGAATATAGAATTGTTTCTCCTTCTTGTTTTTTCTATTGCGAATTAGGTCAGGAAAAAATTAGGTGAATAGAAGTGTATTTGCCTCTCTTACACTATATATGTACATATACATACATATCATAGTCATCTATTAAAACATATACCTAAAGAATATATACTGCGTCTTTCAATAATCGCATGTTACATGTAGGTATATGCATAAATTATATATCCATAGACGGTTCAATAGAAGCTCGACTGATTTGGGAGGGAATAATGACCGCCCTCCTGGCCTGGTTTCTTTCGGGCCCATATTGGTTATCACCGAGTGATTTCTCCTGATGTGATACACTTGCTTGTTGATGGAGCTTGGCATTCTTCTTCTCAAAAAGCGAGTTTTGAATGGGCAACATATATATACAGTATACCGTGGTACTTGCCTTGGAAGGGAAAGCATATGCGCGATTATGCAAGCTCGATCAACCTTACATGCACAATTCAAAGCCGTTTCTCTAGCTTTGCGATGGACTTTACAATCTGGTTTTCAATGCATGCTAGTTTTGTCAGACTCATATAATTTGGTTGCTCTGCTTTGGGGCATTACTACCGTGGACATTTTGTGCAAATAGGAGCTGATCAAGTCCGAGACTTAGGGTGGACAGTTTCATCGTTGTGCTGTCATGAATGTTGATAGAAAGGGTGACAGACTGACAGCATCGCATAAGTTAGCTATTCGTGCTAGCTAGGAAGTCTCTTTTGTTCTAAATTTGTGCTTTGTATTTTTTTTCTCTTCTGCTTTAGACGTTGTAAAAAAAAAAAGAATAAATCATAAATAATTTTTTTTTTTCAAATTAAAGAGAATAGATTACATTATCTATTGGTCACATGTTAGAGTTATATTAATAACATGTAGGGTCTATAAATCTTCAACACACCCAACTAAATGGGACCAAGATCTACATTAATTTCAACAAGGCTTGTCGTTTGAATAATTCTCATGCCAAATTCCCAAGTCATTATTCGTCTGATCGTCGAATGATTTAGTCAGAAATTGTTGCAGCTAGTAATAAGCCTAGTAAAGAAAAATAGAACTATCTTGTTATGGTATCAATATATAGATAAAATTTTAAATCTTATATGCTCCTTGCATTATTATCTCATCTCTTAAAAGCATTAAAATCTAATAATCCTCTTATCAATTCATTCTTCTGATCTGATCTCTAGTCTTTGATCAAACATTTCGCTAGAGATCAATGCAGGTGAGGGAGAATTAGCAAAGAGTAGTATTAGTATTAGATTTCACATTAAAATTAAAGCTTACCAAATGATAAGGTTAGAAGAATTAGGTGAAATTGTTGAAATAGGAAAATAGAAAAAGGAAATTAATGGTGAATACTGACTAGGCAGTATATAGTACTATATTTCGGTTTAAGATTACACATCGGTTGCGTATATGAGCATTATTGGACTTCACAATATTTCTTTAAAATGTTTCATTATTGTTGACAAATAAGCTTCTAATAATGTTCAACTAGCAGGGTCATATATATATACCCACAAATCTAAATATCTAATACTTAAGTTATAACCTTTTTTTTACATGCATGAGCCACAAGAACAATAATGATGCCAACAACGCATTTCCACTTTCAGCTCAGCGTTGCCATGCACATTCAACATACCGTCCATTCAACATAGTCGTTTGGTCTCTCATTACACTTTTATTGGAAGACTTGAAACTCGTTTATGCTAATGAGTCCGACATTAAATACCATTTGAATTCTACATTAGATGCCGTTAAAAGTAATTCAATCATACTCAAAATAGTCTCACATCTCAGTTATACATTCTCATTCTTGCATCAGGCTCATTGATTTCAGTGTTTGTATACCAAACGATCAATTGTTCCGGAATTTGGAGCAAGATCGAAAATGGCAGACGATCATAAGTGAATTGGCATAGATTCATTGTTTTGAATACACAAAAATGAAGTCCAGCCCAATAATGCGTGCAAGTGGAGTTTGAGACCGAGAGAGTCATACTCCTCAGAAACGGGTCCAATCCGAATACTTGACGTCAAAATTCAACAAGTCTTTTTCTTGACCACATCGATCAATCGATCATACTACTAAATTACTAATAAACTACGTCGGTTAAACACTTTCCGTCATTGCTAAGAAAATAAAGTATGATTCTCTCATGCATGAAGTAAAGGTGTGATTAAACGAGGCATTTAGGTGGCCATATTCATAATGTTTTAGGAACTAAACGAGTAGTTATGTGAGAGTACCATATTGTGTGCTATCATTTCAATAAATGTAATACGGAGTATTTTCAATAGTAACACGCATATTAAAGAAAAGTTATGATTTAAATTAAACTGCAGAGGCTATAGTGATAAGTGATGACAGAACGATGGTAAGTAGCGGCTAGAGTCACATAGTGGCCATGAGAATAGCAGTCGATAAAATATTACAATCGATGGCCAAAGATCACAGTCACGTTTTAAAGGTAAGAACAGTGGCCGTCTGCATCTACATAAATTTCTTAATACAATCGTAGTCTCGTAGATATATCAGATATATCAAAAATCATAATGAAACAAATACCATCGAAAATACATAATTAACAATTTTCTTTACTAACTAACAAAACTAATCTCGTACACATTGACGTCTACGAACAATTCCCGTCCGCATCCACGAAGATTTGGGTTTTTAATTTTTAGTTATAAGAGATTAAGCTTAAACAACAAGCTAACAAGTAACAAGTTAACAACGGTACAACTTTTTGTAAAAAAAAGTAACAACGGTACAACAGATTTATGACATCAGAATTTTGGTGAATGTCTTTGCTCAGCGAACACTCGGAAGAATTGAATTTTCCGCCAATATAATTATAAAAATCTCATTTTCCACCGCGCATAACACTCACTAAATCCAAGCATTCTCATCACCGCCGTCGATCGCATTTCCCGCCGGACATCGCCACCGCCGTCAGATCCAAACCATACTAACTTTCCGACGAAGTTACTAATTATCTTGTTTAATTAATTAATGATCCATCAACCACTTCGCTGAGTCAACCCGGTGCGATTCGGCGAGTTAGCCATGGCGGAGAAGCCTGACTCAGTGACGGCGATCCGAGTCCCGTATCAGAACCTTAGGCGCGCCGTTGAGGTCGAAATGGTCGGATTTAACGACGATTCTCCTCCGCATGCTAGGGTTTCCGACGGCGGCGATTCCAAATCGGAGAACACCAGTTTATTGACGCTGATACTTAGCTGCACCGTTGCCGCCGGTGTTCAGTTTGGTTGGGCGCTTCAACTCTCTCTCCTCACTCCTTACATTCAGGTCCTTCCTCTCTCTCTTAATACTTGTAGCTTACGCCTTACGCTATAAGATTGTGTAATTGCAATTGGAGTATGCAGATGTTGTTTTCATTTAGGTTTGAATTGCACTGTTACTAGTTCATTAGTCTGTCGGTGGATGTCGTATAGCTGAAGGAACTAAGTAATACTGATGAAATTTACAATTTGTCATTGTAGAATTTCCGATTGTGTTTTGCATAATAATGTTATTGCAAGTTTCGGCGAAAACATATTAATGTGATGCAGCGTTTTGATTATGTGGAGGTGTACATATGATAGTCAAAGGAATTATTGGACGAAGTAAATCGATAATCCGATGAATTTAGAACATAGGATAGGTTGATTCAATGCACTTTTGTAGAATGTGATCGGAAGGTTTGCGTGGGAGAGTTGACGTATTACGTACACATTTAATTTCACAATGTTTAGGGGAATATATGAGAGGAGAAGAGGTTTGAGTGAAGAAATTCTTCTACGAGTTTTGGACTTGTCACTGGTTATATTGTTTTGTATAGGCATAATGTGATTGCCAGGTTAGTTTGGGGGGAGGAGATGTGTATGTTGTTGATGTCGCTACTTGATGTTGGACTTGCATAGACATGCTTTGCCCTATGCCGGTGTATATATGACAGATGAAAGATTTGACGCATGAAATTAAGGATGTAAGGGCTTATAATGTGTTGTTGATATGCTATTTCAGTTTGCTTAGTGTGATTAAAAGTTTTGTAAGAATACCACGGGTGTGATTTCATTGTGCCCTTTAATTTTCGATAGCTGAAGAAGTTATTGTAGGAGTGAACTGATGCTTGACAAATTGAGAGCTTGATTGAAATTGTTATGTTATTATGAACCGATTGAAAGCTTTGCAAGGTTAGAGTGATGATTACATTGTCTGAAACCAGTACCCCTGTTGGTAAGTTAGGTTGTCTCTGAGCTGCATAATTAGACACAATTTTTTTTAAAACAGAAGAGCGTGTAATTCTCTGTAATAGTAGTCGATTGCAAGTCAATAACATAGGCCTTTATGTTATGACTATGAAAAGGTTAGTTTCCATGATGTGTGCGTCACAGTGTAATTCCTTGTCCATGGATGTCACATCTCAGAGCCAGACTAAGGGAATCTCCAGCTCGTAATTGGTAGTAGTTGTGCCTACAGCAATGGAAGAGGTATATTGAGCTAACTTTGGAAACTGGAATCTAAAGAGCAGTGTGAAGAACTAGCCAACGAATAGCGAGTTAGCGACCATACCAGTTCATATTTCCAGTAGAGTTAGATGTTGGCCTGTTGGGCATCAAGAATGGATGGTCTTGGTGTTAACTTGGATGCATGCTTAGGACTTAGAAAGTTAGAATACGGACTGGAAGTTATTCAATTCTCAGGAAATGTTCTTTTATCATTGAGGCAATTGTATATGCTCCTGATGCCCCTGATAGTACCAGTTGTTCATATGATACTCTTAAATACTTCGGCACTGAGTTATGTTACCTAAGATAGATCGATTTTCCCCCTGTTTAACTAGCTGTCTGACAACTGCTGTCGATGAATACAAACTCCAGTCTTTTAGCTCTATTCTTGGGCTGGTTTCCCATTGGGACTACTACTTTAATCTCTTTCTCTCAAATTGAATCCTGAGTGTAGAGTCTAAATTATCTGCTAATGGTTGAAAATAGTTCTTATTACGCCTTGCTTCTTCCTGGCGATATTTTTGGTTTGTTTTTGGCAACTATAATGATAACTGACGCGATTCTATTAGATCTTAGTGTTTTTTCGTTGTTTCATTTTTGTTTACAGAGCAATAGTTGAGATACATATGTTCCATCAGTGACTTCCTTTTATAGTTTACTTTGATTCCTTGGCTCAATTTGACAATTGAAGCTTATCCTTGCTGGTTTGACTATCTGTTGCAGACACTAGGGATAGGACATGCATTTTCTTCATTTATTTGGCTTTGCGGGCCTATTACAGGTCTTGTGGTAAGTGCTGACTAAATCATTGACATCTTAAATAGTACGAAATCTGGATAAGATTTTTCTGCAGATTTAACGTCATTTCGCTTCAGGTTCAACCATGTGTAGGTATTTGGAGTGACAAATGCACTTCAAAATATGGCAGAAGACGGCCTTTTATTCTTGCTGGATCTCTCATGATATCTATAGCTGTGAGAACCTCGCATTTGCTACTTATGTTAAGAGTTCTTTTACTAAACTGCGAGCATATTACATAAAAATGCTGAGTTCGGATCTTTGTAATATAGGTGATAATAATAGGCTTTTCTGCAGACATTGGTTATCTACTAGGGGACACAAAAGAGCACTGCAGGTATCTATTTGCTTCTCTCCATTTCTTTTCTTTTCTTTTCTTTTCTTTTGCTCCATGTTACTTTCAATTGGCTTACTTTTGTTGACAGCACATTCAAAGGTACTCGAACAAGGGCTGCTTTCGTGTTTGTTATTGGTTTTTGGATGTTGGATCTTGCAAACAATACTGTACAGGTTAGAATTTAAAAAAACAGAGTAGTTTGAGTCTTTTATCTTCTATGCGTATGTTACTGTAGCTGTTAAGCTATGATGGATTAATGGAAGTGAAATGAACTTTTATCTCTGTAGGGGCCAGCGCGAGCTCTTTTGGCTGATTTATCAGGTAACGTGTACTGTTTTTGCTTTTCTTATCATGAACGGTGTTGCATATCATGTTGGAGTTACATTACTGTATTTTGGTTTAGAAACGTGCTTCCCTCTGTATTGTGGTGACTTTATAAGTCTTCTACTGTGGAAATGTAGGACCTGATCAACGGAATGCTGCGAATGCTGTGTTTGCCTCGTGGATGGCTGTTGGAAATATATTAGGGTTCTCAGCTGGGGCCAGTGGGAATTGGCACAAGTAAGATTCCTTGAAATAACAAAAATGTCATTCCTTGCCCGAAATTAAAAAAAGTCTTCTGGTTCTCAATGTTGGATATGTAACAGTAGATATGACCATACAACAACAACCACTAAGCCTTATTCCCAAAATGATTTGGGGTCGGCTAACATGAATTGTCATCTGTAAAACTGTAACCATACAATCCAAATTTTTGGGAATGACTTTTCAGTGCTGAACTATAAAATAAAAAACTATAAACAGTTCATGTTGACAACATATGCATCCTTGTAAAGACCCCCATAGTTACGCACTTACGCTCTAACTATACCTGAGATCGGCATTCGACTTGATCTACCAAATGAAACAAGTGCCTTTGAGAGCGAATCATAAAGCATTATTCCTTTATTGCAATTCTCTTTGTAATTTTCATTGTGCGTCGTACATAAACAACCTCTCTATGTTGTGAAACATAGCGGAAAGGTTGTGTACATTCAACCCCCCCCCCCCCACCCCATAGGCGGGAGCCTTTGTGGCATTATGGTAATACTTTTGTTGTTTATAGCTTCATTTCCAGGGTGTGTAGAGAATGAATAAGGAACAGTTAAAAGAGACAAACCCTTAGTTCATTCTCTATATCTCAGGCCTAAACTGCAACACCGCTATCCTGAATTCTAATTAAAAAAAAAAAAAAAAAAAAAAAAGAAAAAAAAGAAAAAAAAGAAACTGAAACCTTCTAAAGGAAATGTCTGGTGACGTCAGAGAAGTTTTACCCCTTTTCTAGACATGGAAGGTTTCAAGTGCATACTTAGAGACTACTATTACTTCATTTGTCACTCACAGCTGTTAGATGTAATTATAATTTGCAGATGGTTCCCTTTCCTCATAAACCGAGCTTGTTGCAAGGCCTGCGGAAATTTGAAAGCAGCGTTTTTGGTTGCAGTGGTAGGGTTTCATTATATGCTCTCTCTGTGTATGTATACATTCTCCTAATTTTTGTTTCTAATCACAACCTGACACTGTTCCCTATACTTTGTCAGCGAATAAATCTTGTTAGTTGTCATTATTCATTGATGCTTTTTTTCTCCTGGCATATTCATCTGGTCATAGATATTTATCCGTGACCATACATATCAGTAATCATCTGTTACTGAGTTTGTGTATTCACCACCTTGAACAAGTGGAAAGCATAAAAAAAACGAAAATAAAAAATTAGTAAGGGTGTAAAGTCTGTAAAAATTAATTAAGATTGAAGTATTGTTCTTAATAGCCACCCCTTTGAGGATCATCTCAGCCTTTTCAGTTGTCACTTTTTTGGGATTCTATTCCATTTAGTCTTTTGCATTTCTATTTCTACCACATGTCATTAGTATCTTTATATACTCCTATCAATTTTTTGGCTTGAATTAGTCAGGACTCAGGTGTAAGGTCGCATAGGTTCTAAACTTCTAATTGGTACTCACCTTTTCATTTGCACGAGTTTTTCCTCTTATTTTTCTTTTTCCTTTTATTTTATCTTTTTCATCAATCATTCTCTTGTGGCATTTCAAAAAAAAATTGCATGTGTTACTGTTTTTTTAGTCTTTTGTTTTAGTTATGCAGTTATGCTCCATATAAGTGGTTCCTTTTACTTCTCTGGCGTCTAATTGTGACATTGTCTTTTTCGGAGAACTCCAGCTTTGACTTCTTTTGCATGCAAGCCTATTAGCACTCATCATAAGCAGTTGACTTAGATCTTATTTCTGATATATTGCAGGTCTTCTTGACTTTATGTACACTTGTGACACTTTACTTTGCCAAGGAGGTTCCCTTGGAGGCAAATACATCACGGAGGTTAACAGATTCTGCTCCTTTACTGGAGGACCCTGAACGTGTTTCCGTGGATCTTTCCAAATCGGTGGGTAATGATAGTTCTCCTTTGTCATACTCTGAGAATGGGCAAAGGATAGAAAAGGATATGGGTTATCAGGAGTCCAGGAATGATGAACATCTGGATGTAGATATGAATGAGGGACCAGGGTCAGTCATGGTCAAGTTGTTGACCAGCTTAAGACATCTACCTTCTGCGATGCATTCAGTGCTCATTGTAACGGCCCTCACTTGGGTACTTTCCTCTCCACTTTAATCATTCGTCGTTTTACCTCTTTTATTGTTCGATTAGGGTTGTGATGACATTATCCAAATCCTACACATTTTGATCGCTCTGAAACGTTCTCCGATTCGATTTGTTAACTTGCTAGAGCAAAGAACTTGTCCATCTTGCAAGTTTGCTACTGACTTTGTCATTTTTTACTTTGTCATCTTTTATCATCTCCCATAAAAATGGGGTATATGAAAAGAGAAATGGTCAAGGACAATTAATAATTGGTGCTATATGTTTAGAGGACCTTTGCTTGTTATGCTGTACATGATGTTTTTGTGCTTTCTACTTTTATATAATCTCGTTGGGTGTTACTTAATGGGCGGACAATTTGTAATGGACATAAAGGGCAGTCGGGTGCACATTGGCGTCCCCACGAGGCGAGTGTTCGAGGAAGGGTCCCACACTCCCACCACAAGGGTGTATAAGGGGCAAGCCTTCCCTTGTCATTTTTGGACAAGAGGCTGGTCCAAGGACTTGTACGTGTGACCTATCGATCACAAAGCAACACCTTAACCGGTGCGCCAAGGCTCCGCTTCTTGTAATGGACATAATGACAAAGAATTTGTGGTTTTGTTTCCTCTATCGTCTTAATTTCAATACCTGATGTTGAATATTTTGCAGCTCTCGTGGTTCCCCTTTTTGCTGTTTGACACCGATTGGATGGGAAGAGAGGTCTATCATGGGAACCCTACTGGAAATGAATCTGAAGTAATTCTGTATGATCGTGGTGTAAGAGCAGGTGCTGTCGGTTTGCTATTGAATTCAGTAAGAGCTCAATATTTTAATGTTTCTCCTTTTATTTGAGGGGCATATTCACACAATTTCTTAGATCTTCTCAGGTGTAGGTCTTATCTTATGAGAACTTCAAAATACAACTTTGTCAAATCTTTTATGAAGTCCTTATTGTTCGTCTTGAACTTGTGCAGGTGGTTCTTGGTGTTGGCTCCTTTCTTATTGAACCCATGTGCCGGAAAATGGGAACCAGAGCGGTGTGGGCTTTGAGCAATTTTGTTGTGTTCATCTCAATGGCAAGCATTGCTGTTATCAGCTTGTTTTCACTCAACAACTACTCTGAAGGAAGTTCATCAACTAAGACTGCAGCACTGGTTGTATTTGCCATTCTGGGTTTCCCTCTCTCTGTAAGGCCTTTTTCCAATGGGCGCTTAGTTATATCTTTTTGTAAATTCTGACTACTCACTTTCCGTTCTGTCATTGTGAATCTTTCCTGTATTTCAGATAACATATAGTGTACCCTATTCTGTTACCGCTGAGGTGACTGCTGATTCAGGTGGTGGTCAAGGTCTGTATACAACCCCTCTCTTTTAAGTCATTCCCTAATATGATTCTTCCTTCTGTATTCTGAGGCAAAGGTGTCTATGTAGGATTGGCTCTTGGAGTTCTCAATCTTGCAGTGGTTGTTCCCCAGGTAACTTGTCCTCTCTTCCGTGGTACCTCTGTCATTCTATTTGTCTTGTAAATAAGAAGATAATGTTTGATGGGTGAATATTTAATGGTGTGGTTACTGGTTAGTACACATCTTATACTACTATGTACCGGACTACCGGCTTATGTAGGGGAGCTCTTCTGCTTTTGTACCTATGTGGTGAATTCCAAGGTTTTTGGGTAAATACTTCATGCCACAAGCCCACAAGGTTTCATAAGGTAGTCAGCGAATTCTCGGCCTCGTTTCCCCATGCTAAATGATGAACTCAGAGTCTGCTGATGTTGTTATGATATCCGTTCCGCCTTTCTTCTTGTTAAAGTTATATACTTATATCCCTTATATTGTGGTTTATTGTGTTGGCTGCGTGCTAATCAAATCAGTCTTTTCAAACTGTGGGTCAGTGTTGATGTTTGTAAGTAGAACCTCGCCCTTCCCTCTGTATTAGACCAAGCTAAAGGAGTGGGGGGGGAGGGGGGGAGTAACTACCTTACTTTCTTGTCCATTCTGAATTTGTGAATACCTTGTTGTAGATGATTATATCACTCGGTGCTGGCCCGTGGGATGCTCTATTTGGTGGCGGAAACATACCAGCTTTTGTTTTGGCTTCCTTAGCTGCATTTACTGCTGGTGTCATTGCAACACTTAAGCTGCCCAATATTTCTGGGAGCTTCAGATCGGCTGGTATGCATATGGGGTGATTTACTTTCCTGCGGCTTCTGACCTTTGCAATTTGTGTCTGCCACAAATGCTATCAAAGTGATTTTCTTACACACACGTATATCATTCAATTCAATTTTTAGCTCCCATAGTGTGGCTCATGTATCTTAGTGTATAATTGATACGAGAACTTTTACAGGAGGTGAGCAATGCTCCCTATGTATTATCCCTGTTATAAAAAAGTAGATGGCTTCTCAACTCTCACTAGTTACATTCGACGGAAGGTTTTTGTAGAGACTCCTAACCTCATAGGTGAAAATTTTATCAATCTGTAAATGATTTTGTAGCTTATGTTGATCTTGTAAGGCCACTAATCTTGTAGCATCTTTTTTGGCCGCATTATAGAAATCTGCATTTTCCGGAGAGGCGTTTTGCTTGAATGTGATGGCGAGGTAATTCACTTTTCTCTCTTTGCTTGTTTACTTTGCGTGACCGGACTACTCTTTCTTAGATTTGGTGGTTGCTTCTTTGCTTGTCCCTGTGCCCCTTCCTCTTTCTCTGTTCCTGTCCCGCCCTTGTTTTTCTGGAGAATTCTCAGGAACGCCTCTGGTAGAAATTTAAGATTGGTTGCGCAATGTGAGATCTGATGAAAATGTAGTTGCTTCAACTTCTTTGAGTCTGAATTTCTACTTGCTAGTATATATGGACCCAGTGACCACCCTAGTACATTATAGGCCTATTTCAAAACTTTGGACGGACTTATTTGATTGATTGAGTGAATAAATCAGGTTTGTAGTATTGGTTTAATTGTTGCGTGAATAGTACTTGGATCTCTTACATAGTTAAACTATTGTCCGTCCACTCCTACCAGTTCGATGGCAGTATCTGAATTGATTCGAAGTGACAACCCAAAATTTGATCCTCAACTATCCTTGACGTTCACTAGCACATTATTTAGATAACAATGGTGGTAAGGAGAGGGTAGGGAGAATGCAGGGAAGCGAGGATGTTCCTCCAGTAGTTTTCAACAAGGGGAGAATCGGGTTAGGGTCTTAGGGAGTTAAGATGGCTCACCTTTCCTACAACCTTTAACCGGAAAAGGTAATGTATCCTTTAACCTTATCTATTTGATGGGTTGCAAAATTGGTCAGTGGTTTGAGTTTAAAGGATTAGTAGCTGGTACTTTGCTTCAATTTGAAGCCTTACCTTAAGCTGCTTTTACCACAACTTAAGAAACCTACTGTAAAGGGTTAGTAGATTGAGAAATCACGCTCTAATCTGTATAGAAAGTTAGAAACCTCAGTGTATTGTTATTGCTTCATTTGAAGGTGAAACGGGTGTGAAAGCTACGCTTGACAGGACTCGAGCCTAGTTAGAAGACCACTGATCAATGTAATGTCTGAGTAGCAGATGTATGTAGGATAAATCCTCGACCAAATGAAAAGGTCCCCTAATATAAAGTCCTACGGGCTACGGACCAAGGATAAGTCGTTTGGGGATTTGACATGAAATAACCATCATATAGCATATGATTTGTAGTGACGGGCAGCATCATTTCTGATGGTGCCATATCATAAACCAAAGCATTCGATCTTGTGAGACACATCGTCCCGATGTCGAGCACTCGAGAACTTTCTAGAGGATGAAGCCACATCTCCCTGTAGAGTGTAATGACTAGTGAGTAGTCTCTCAACAGCATGCATGGGACATGAAACGTTGGTGGGTGGTTGAGGTCACTCTTAAAACTCACATCATAGACTAACAACCACTGTACTCTGGTCTCTGGGTCTATTAAGAGAAGAAGAGAAGGGAAGGCCATGAATAAACTTGTTTCAGTAGTTTTGGAAATGTCTGACATAAAGATACATGCTATTGCGTAGACTGAATAGAAGTTACGTGATTAGTTTGACATATTGAAGGCGACCCATAGCGGGATAGATACAGAAACTCTGCAATGCTCTACAAAGATTGTCGCAATCTAGTTTAGGCTCATTATTGTGGAGTAGTACGAACAATCTGTTTGTCAAGTCTGTGACAGTAAGGATGAGCCCCTTTTTTTTTCGGGGAAATTAAGTAATTTCATTGATAAAACACCAAAAGACATTTGCAATAAGAGTTAATTTTACAATATGCTCAATCTGAAGTAGTACCAATGATCTTACATCCAAAGAAGTTAAGAAAACACATGTTGGTCGCAGTTCCTTGCTCATGAAAATCGGATGGTCCATGGATACTTTTCGATGTCATACCATCGTTGTTGGTAGAGAGGAACACGTGATTTTGTGTATAATTCGTCAAATATAGAAACCCAAAGAGTATAAAAGATCACGAGAATTTCAACTCACCTTTTCCTTTCAAACTAAGGATACAATATTCACGACACTTGCTTGAAGAACTGCAGACCGTTGAAGGGTATAGTCCAAATCTGCAATGTTTTGTCAAAAGGAAAAATACACAAGGGTAAATTACTGAATTTGAGGCTGCTTGAGTGCTTGACATCTTAATCTTCACGTCTCCTTCAAACCTAAAAGTTCGAAAATTCTACAATGAAGACACACTGCTATGTGTACAATGCTGCCAATTACTAGGTAAAATGTAAACTGTTGACATTTTGGAAGTCTCTACATTGGAGCTGGTGTTTTTAAGGGCTTGTTATCTTCTATATGTCGCTAGCTCGAAGTGGGAAGAGAGAACTGTTGTCATAAATTCCCCCTGTTAATAAGATAGAGATGTATCCTCCAACCACACTCATGACTTCATGAGTCATGACTAATCTCTTTCATTGATCTTTTGCTTTTATCCACCCAATCTTATGCCATTCCTTGATTGTGTACCGTTAGTCTCATCATTTTACGCAACATATTTCTCCTCACTCAATTTGAAGAACTTTCACAAACGAACAATATAGTCGAACTTTAATCTTTGCAGAAACATTTTCTATTAAGAATATATTCAACTGTATAAGTATAACATGGTAAAATTTGTAATCTCGGTGAATATGAAACTCGTAACTTTTAGTCTTGCCTACAATTTTATAAAAATCCTCATCTTTGTCTTGGGCAAGATCATTTTTAATTACCGATATTCAGCCTTTGAAAACTAGAACAAAGATATATATGGGAAAGGGAAAGAAGTAGGAGAACTCTTGGTGTGTACTAGTAATATATTATAAACTAGTGGTTGACGAATCACTATCTAAAGAAAGAGGATGACGCAAAGAGAAAGAGGCACATGGGGATCAGTGCTAGCTGAGCACACCAGAAACAGGAATGCATGTGGATCGAAGATTCAGTTCTCCTTTTTTATGTTGGTTTATTTCTGCACGAAATAGATGAGCATGTGGTTAAGTTTACGAGTTGATCGAGTCTAGTAATTTTTAAACGAGAACTATAAAAATGTAATAGAGCTAAATTTACGGGAAAACTTTGTCTAGTTATGTCTGTTTACCCAGCTTGAAATTGGTCTACACCAATAATGAAAAATGAAAATTCAAAGTTTTGAAGGGAAAATATGTACTGTACATGTAAATCCCATAATCTGATAAAAATTAGGAAAATGGGGGGTGACCTCTGATAGGGGACTAAAGAACATGGATCCACCCAATTCCAATGGGGTACCCTTACAGCTTCCAACTAATAAAGTCATGTGATGGCACTGAGACTTGCTTTGTCTTTGCCCTTTTTTTTTTTTTTTGTTTTTTGAAGAACCCATTTTTTAAGGGATTTCCTATTATATTTTTACACTTGTTGGAGCCCACTTCTCAACCATCATCCCCACCAATAGTAGAATATTGTGTTTTGTGGGTACCCATTCTCAATATTTTCTCAATTGGATTACACTCTTTTGGTCACAGTTCATGTGCTAGTAGTCCATTTGATCCTGCTCTTCAAGTTACATTTGACAACAAATTTAAATTACTCTCCTCCTCCATCATCATCATCATCCTCTTGCATTGCAATTTTGCATGTCCATAAATCCCATGCAGAATTCACTAGTTTTGACTTTGCCGATACACCGACGTATAGGTTGCGATCACCTTATCATCTTTAATATTAACTAACAAGAAGGTCATCTGAACCTTGAATCTAATTTATTATATATTGATTCACTTAAAGTAGCATACATCCAATGTAGCTTCAAAATAGAGTATTAAATTGTTTAGTGTTGCAACATAATCATGCTTCAAGAAACATCCTCAGCTTTCTTCTTTTAGTTCTTCTATCAAACAAAGGATACATACATGGTACTTAGACCCACTAACACATAAAGGACATCCCATTAATACCATGATTCCAAAGTATAATGAAGTTGATTAAGTTGCAATTAGTAGAGAAATATAAAGCATACACCATACCAAAACAAAACTTAGGTTAATTAAGGGCAAAGATCATATATGATATTTGGTCCCATTGAGCTAGTGGCACATCACTCTCTAATTTGGGGTACCCAGTCAGTTGATTATCGACGTATCGATACCGAGGGGGCATAACACTGTTGATGCATCAGCTGAGAACTCTTTCAAATTTTCGGACTAATTTAGCTATATTTGGTCTACTATGTGGACCTCCAATTTTTGTTGTTATGGGTCATATCACCCTTGTGCCTCAGTGTGGTGTTTGTTTGATTGTTCCCCTTCCTACTACTTCGGGCGACCGATGTTTTGCAAAAAAAACTTATATGATTCCTGCATGAAATGTTGGAAAGGGAAAGAAGAGAAGAAATTGTAAATTTTTCTCTTCCGAGAAACAGAGTAGATCAATACAACAAAACAACAACAACCAATCTTTATTTCCAAAATGATTAAGGCTTGGTTGTTGTTGTATTGATTTACTCTGTTTTTCGGAACAGAAAATTTCCCAAACAGAATAATTCAATAATAAAAAGAGTAAAAAAGATGAAGTAATAATTGTGATTGAACTTTTCCAAAGGAATGGTAATGGAATCATATACTAAATACAGTCAATTATAATTGGAATACAGTAATAATGCCACATTCTTTGCTCAGGTTTTTGATCAGGCTATGTGTCTTTATAGGTACATGACTGAGGTATCCATTATCGGTTCTCCTTATGTGAGCATTTTATAGGTGTGCAGGAGTTGCCTCGGGAGTTCCGAGTGATGAGCGTCCGGTATTTTGATTTTAAACAAAGTGGGTGCTGTGTTATTTTGAGAAACAGTAGTGTACATTTGAGCTGTCGATTCCTTGTATAGTTGTATGTGATTAACTTGTGGAAGAGCTTTTTTGGTGACGATAGGGTAACTCGGATGAGCAGTCGAATACACTAAATAGATCTACTTAAGGCTAATAGAATGTCATAACAAGTTGTTACAATAGTGTCTTTCTTGTCATATTAGTATTGTTCTTGTGCCCTGGACCTTGACATATTGATGGCACTTTAAAGAGTGATATGACATTTGAGTTTTAAGAAGTACAAGCAATACGCTATCTTGATGTAGATATTTTGTGCTAGCTAGTTGCTACTTCTTCAGACTTCAGTCCATAAGGTTCATATTTAGAGGTAAATTGAGCTCTTTAGAGCATCTCCAATGTTGGGTTATAAGTTTTGTAGTTTTCGGATGGCACATAGGAAATAGATAAGTGTCTAGCAGAATTTTCAAGCCATGTTGTCCGGCCAAACCATGTAGCTTACCAACCTACAAACTTAAAAACTACTCCAATGGTATAAGCTACTGAAGCAAAACTACACCAAATTTTACCACTGGAGATGCTCTAAGTTTAACGTGTAGCCTTCTCTTATTAAAGAATTCATTTACCGTCCTTAAAACTTGAATTGGTAGTTTTTTCAAAAGCGGTTTATGATTTCTCGATATTACAGATTAGATTTATGTGTGATAGTTTGTTTCACGGAGAAGTTTATATTACTCGTACATGATTAAAATTGAAATTTTGTTCAGTTATTTTACACTTATAATGACTAGCAATCTAACACAGGGAGTTTTGAAAGCAAATTATAAGCATTTAGTATTGAATAGTGATAGGACATTTGAGACTAGTGTATAATTTCCAAAGAAATACTGTATAATTTAATGGGATCCTAAGGCCCTATGCGATTCAACTTATTCAACAGTGTTTTCAAATCAAATCAGATTTATTCAAATCAAATCAATTCATATAAGTTTTGTTCAAATCAAATTAAATCAGATCAGAATTATCCAAATAACAATCAATGAATCCAGGCTATTTCTAGTTATTAATTCATCTAGTTGCAGTTAATTTATCAATTAATTCAGTTCAGATCAAATCAAATCAAGTTTAAATCAAATCAGTTTAATTCAAATCAAGTCAAATCAGAGCAGAAAAATGCAGTCTAATCACATAGGGCCTAAACCGTCTAGTGAAGTTATGGAAGCTCCAACATATAAAAGCTGTGCATTATTTCCTAGTTGCTTAAGATTCAAGCTTGTCATGGGGTTGACATTTTTTGTTTTAGCAGGGAAGCAGGGCAAAGGGCCAATCGGATGGCCAATGCAACTTTTAAAAGTAAAACCCACATTTATATTAGGATACCCTAAAATTAAGTATATCAAGTACAAAACCAACCTATGCTATTTCAAGCTACGTAGTAAGTGATCAAGGAGGTTACAAATGCGTAACTTAATGTTTAAAAGTACCACGAGATGTTTTCTAGGATTTCCATTTGTGAATCCTTGTAACCATACACATACACATCAATTAAGCAATTGACAACCGAATAAGTGCGTGTTTTCTGGCACTCCGAAACAAGTTTCCAACACCACAACAATTATTGTGAGTGTTGGACGATTGTTTAGGGGTGACAATAATAACTTTGCAGTGCCTAAAGCTTGTCTAGGGAGCGTTATTGATCATACACGTAGCTATGACTCTATGAGAAATAATAAACCCTTTATAATGCATATGGTTTGCACTTGAACGGGTTATTAATAAGGAATCCTGCTGCTATCACGCATGTGGGTTGAATAGTTCCACGTCTATACCGTGCAGGGTCTAACAATCCTCGTTAACTATTGTCCGAATCCCGAAACACGTATTTGAATCGGACCTCATCTTTGTCACGGTGACTAAGTTTGTGACCCTGAGGTAAGATCAGAAAAACAGAAGGGGTAGGGCAGAGAAGTCTGAAAGAGGGATAAAATGGGTGATGAGATAAGAGGTGAAATCCTGGTTCACATTACGTGTTGGTGGGTTAGGTAGCAAACTCTGCCCCTTCTTAGGTCCCATTCCCCCCACCTCCTCCCCTCCCCCCCCTAGATTCCTGCCCTTTCTCTCCTTTCTTTCTCTTTCTTACATGCATTTTTAATACTAGTATTTTTGCTATAAAACAATATCAGCCAACTCATTTCTCCTTTCTCTCAAGTAACTCTTTTCTTCCTTTGACAATAACATTTGTTTAGGCCTATCTAGCTCTTTCCTACAAGTAAACCATAGTCCTTATATTAAAGGATAACCCATCTATGTGACTGTATCCCCTATGCCTTTTATATGCGAGAAATTTTGCGTAATACAGTCTTGTAATGTGATACTGTATATTGGTTTATGTTCTTTCCAGTGTTAAAATGAGTACGATTTAATTTCAAGTTTTCATCTCTCCTCTTTAATTAGTTTTCTCCTATTTGACACGAAGGGCAATTCAGTATGTATCGTCTATCATAGCAAAAACCAACGATACGATTCATAGTAGTTAAGCATTAGTCGTTAAGACATATATACTCGACATTCCTATGTCTTTAGCTGTGACAATCGAGGTGAGGCGTGAGTTTCTGAAAACCGGCCGTTGAAAGTGGTTGTTTCTTTTATTTGTGAGTTTCATTTTTTTCATGAGTTCTCGTTATCATTTGTGATGAAATCTTTCACGTATATACATACGCATTGAAATATACGAGTAGAAGCTAAGCCTAACTACTCCTACGTAAATCATAGGGAGCATCGATCCCTTAATATGAAGGGAGAACTATATGTATATCCCAAAAGACCCTAGATCAAAGTTAAGATTATGATCTAATAAACTTACCCACTACACATTTTTTATGAAATCTTTCTCATATTCTCCTCCCTTTAACACCAAGACGGAATCCATCTTTGTGCATGACAATTGTGACCTTCGATCTTAGACGATTTGTTTATGTTTATGTTTCGTGGACAACTGTCCATACAAGCAGAAATAGACTTTGCATCTGTGTGCTACATACTATAAGACTTGTGAGAGATCGAGCACATCCTAACCATCTACACATTTTTATTTATTAAATATATTATGGAAAACAAATTTTAATAATCCTGGTTGTTGACTTTCATCAACTTGAACGTTTTGATAATTTACTTAAGTATGGTGTTCACAAGCTTCAAACGAGTATATAGGGAAGGAGAAATTCCCTATATATCGTAATACATCATCCACATTGTAAAAATACGGATATGGAATTACCCGAATTGTGTTGAACTATGTAGATCGAATTAAGGGAATTTCATATGATAATGTTAATAATAATACAAGCATTTTACTACGTAAAAAATGTTCATCTTTAATTTCAAATGTAGGTTTTAGATTGAATCTACGGTTAATTGACCATTTGAGTAAAATGAGTTTTTGAAATTGTTAATGGTTGTAATTTTTTCTAAATTATAAAATTTTGAGTCATGTATCACATTTGATTTACAATCTCATATGTGCGTTAGAATCCTAGCTAGTCGTGGTCGAGTTTATACAATCTTAGTTAAATTAAGCTTCATCTAGCCAATTGGTCATGTCAATTCAAGAAGTCCCTTGTTCCTTTATTTTCCATACTTGACGTCTCTTTAAGAGCAAAGCATCATAATGGGTAGAACGGTATAAGGTAGAACGTTCTTGATTTTGTGTCAAGATACTAGAATTTACCGTCAATTCAAGTAGTACAGTAGTATGTAGTAGTTAAATTGTTTAAATGATTTTAACCCTATGCAACTTTCTGATGATCTGATCTGACCATGGAAGTCAGGACATTCTGCATTGAAATCTAGCTAATGCAGTAGTACAACAAGCATATATTTACAAATTAAAAAAAAAAATGTTAATAAGATGGAAAAAAAAAAATAAGCATATTCCCACAATGTAAAAAAACCTTATATTATACAATAGAGCTGCATAAAGTGATCACAAGCAAATAATCTTCTTCTTCTCCTATCTCTCTCTCACTCTCTCCTCCCCACCTCTTTCCATTCTCTTAAAAAAAAGTATAACCCCCCCTTCTTAGAGCTTAGCTAGTAAGGTATATAAACCATCTACTCTTATAACAAACAGTGTACCATCTTCATTTTCAATACATTGTATATATACATTTATATAAATATAAACTCTCCTCAATTATTTTGTAACAAATAAAAAGTCTGAAAACCAAAAAAAAAAACATCCAAAGTCTTTTTCATAATTTCATTCTCTTGTAAACAGTAGAACCCTGTACACTACTCTTCTTCATTAAGAAGATTTCTAATAATAATGTCAATTTCTCATATATTTCTCTAGTTGTGACATGAAGATCAGATCATCAAGTGTAGTGTTTTTATAAAGTTTATTATTTTCTTGGGTGATGTGTTATTATTATTAACAAGTTTTAGCAGATTGCACCAAATCATAATTTTTTAGGAGGAATTGCTTGTATGTGATGAGTACTACTTGTACTGGCATGGCTTTCTTCCCTGCCAACTTCATGCTTCAAACTCCTAATGATAATGACCACCATCCTCCTTCTCTCTCCTCGCTTCTTCCTTCGTGTAATCCTCAAGATTTCCATGGTATGTACTTCCTCTTTCTCTCGATCACTTCTTCTCTATGTAGGTCATAATCGAACTCGTGCTCGTGACTTCTTGTTTGGTAGGATGGGTTCAGTATCACTGTGTTGTCCCTCGATTCTTCGTTTGTGTAGTGAAGTTGAAGCCTTGACAATTTTTACGTTTTGGGTTGTAAAGAAATGATATGACGATGGATCGTCCAAGGGTTGAACTTGGGTGTTTTCTCTAGAGAATTATGCATTTTATTGTATGTTTAGAATAAGTTATCACTTTCTTTATCACAGATTTGCATCTTGGGATCATAATTGAGTGTATTCATTGACATTTTTTTTTTTTTTTTGGTCTATACTAAGAGTACAAGTCTGAGTACTTTAATTATGAAGAGTTCGAGTAATATAAACACGAACCTCAATATGTGATTCTTTTTTTTATACTACTACCGAAAATAACAGATCTTTAAATGATGGACTTTAGTTTAAGTTGTTAATTTGTCATGTCATATATAAGGATCACAATTGAGTGCAATTCATCGACGTCTTTGTGTTCATATTGTATATTATGTGATAAATTGTCCGACAATAATGAAGAGTCCGAGTAACATAGCACATTCTACAATCATATATAGATTACACAAATTTGCATGAAGTATGACTTTGTTTTGCCATGTTTATTGATCTTGTAGTAGGTGGAATGACACCTATGCTAGGGAAGAGATCCATGTCGTTTTCGGGTATCGATATGTGTGAAGATGGAAATGGGAATAACAATGGAGGAGATGAGGATTTATCAGATGATGGGTCACAATTGGGAGGAGCAGGGGAGAAGAAGAGGAGGCTAAATATGGAACAAGTGAAGACACTTGAGAAAAACTTTGAGTTAGGCAATAAACTTGAGCCTGAAAGAAAAATGCAACTGGCTAAAGCTCTTGGCTTACAACCAAGACAAATTGCAATTTGGTTCCAAAACAGGAGAGCTAGATGGAAGACTAAGCAATTAGAGAAAGATTATGAAGTTCTTAAGCGACAATTCGACGCGATTAAGGCTGATAATGATGCCCTCCAATCCCAAAATCAGAAACTCCAAGCTGAGGTAACTAATAATAAGTGCACCTTTGAAATTTTTGCGCTTTGTCGCAATTTGGATTAACGGGTCGTGTTCGTACTAGTGTATGTCTTGTGTTAGGGAGACTATGGGTATTTTACAAACCTTTATGTTCTGCCTTTTTTTTTTTTTTTACCATACTTTCACAAAGAGCATCATTAATTCTTTTAGACACTTTTTCTTTGTGAGTTTCCTTTTAGGGTAATGTTGATTGATTAATCATGTTCTTTTTCTGAAAGCAACAAAAGAAAGAGTAAAATAAGGAAAAATCCATTGATCTAAAATGCCCACTTCACATCTTTTTCTGTTCTAGTTTCTGTCTATCAGTGCCTTTTATTACAGCATTTTAGTGCAAAAAACTTTGGCACATTATATCAGGGGCTAATACATGCACCTAGTCGTAGCTGTTGCGGTCGCAACCAGGTTGAAAGAAATGTTTCCGTAATCCAAATGTCAAATTCTAGATTCGCCCATGTATTAGATGACCGATTATGTTGTTGTTACACTATGCAAGATTACTTGAATTGAATTCAAACCGTGTAATTTTCTTGTGATTGTAAATATTTAATTTGTAATATTTTTTTTTCCAGATAATAGCTCTAAAATGTAGGGAACCAACAGAATCAATCAATCTAAACAAAGAAACAGAAGGGTCATCCAGCAATAGGAGTGATAACAGCTCTGAAATCAAGTTGGATATCTCAAGGACACCAGTAGACAGTCCATTGGATCTCTCAGCCCATCCAGCAACCACTTCCGGCCAAGCCACCGCCACAAACACCACAGGCAGGGCCTTCTTTCCACCATCATCCATGAGGCCCAATGGGCCACATGCAGCCCAATTACTGTTCCAAAGCCCACAACCACCATCAGTCAAGGAAGAAACTTTCACCAATATGTTTTGTGGGATTGATGATCAACCTGGTTTTTGGCCTTGGATTGAGCAACACAACTTTCATTGAGCTCCCTCCATTATTCTCCCTTATTTTTCCCTTCTTTTGGGAGCAAATATTTTGTTTTATGATCTCACAAGGAATTAAGTTACTGAATTTTAACATAATAGTTCCATTTTTTTAAAATCGCGATTTTTAATATTCGTGTATAAATTCAAATATATGTCAAGAAAAAAAAAATTAAGGTGCTTTTTGCCCTTTGGGTTTTTCACTAGAGCTTCATTGAGTCAAGACGAATCCTAAAAAAACAAGATATGCCTTCAATCACGCCAAAATTTAAAATCAGGGATTTTTTAGATCGAGGATTAATGAATAACCCTTTTCGTGGTATAACCTAAGGATAATGTGGTCCTCATTTGTAGTGTAATCTTGATCGATCTAAACGTATATTCCATAGCTTATGGATATTGGATAAAATATCTTACAAAGTAAATTCATTTGTTTCGTGTAATTTCTAGAGGTAATATCAAGCACGCATGACACAATTCTGCGATATTCATCTTATTTTTCAATTTATTGACTTGTAAATTTTTGAAAACAAGCACAACCTGACATATATTGATTGAGACATGACCAAAGTTGTCTATAAGTTGAACATCAATCTGAACATGAAACGTTGAAACTTTTAAGTTGTACAACGGATCCGAGCGATGTCAAAATTTTCCACATTTAAGTCATACACGGATCCAAGCAATCTCATATTCTACACTCTACATCAATTTGGTCAAATTTTCAATTAGTGCGTAATTTATTTATTTTTTAGTATGGGGAAATAAAACATGGTACGGAGTAAATAGGGATTTTAACATGAGTGGAAATTTTCAATTCGAGATTCAAAATGATATGCGCCCATAATTTGGAGGCTGGAAATGGAAATGGCAGCAAAGTTTTTACTTTTTGTACTGACCATTCACAGTGTTTTAAAGAAGAAAAAGTTGGTAATCATCACAAAAATAAAGTGACCATGATTGCATCAATCACTGCATGCATGTCTTTTTTTACTTTAAGGTCGTTGCAGTGAACAAAATCTACTTGAAGTTAGTAAACAAAAATATAGCAGTAAATTCTTTATATTTTTCACCCATTTTATTTAAAGAGAAAAGGTAAAAATGAGTGAGTATCACGCACACATTTCTAGGAAGCAAAACGACAAGGGGAAGGATGGGGAAAATCAGGGTAAAAGGAAAGAGAGTGGGAATTGGTCGCTTTCCCGAAAGGGACTTTTGGCAGTCTTTATTTTGACATAGATAGGATTCCCTCAACGGGTCCGCTGTTGCATTTTGTTTCGGAGCTCGGGAGCGACTATTCTTACTCCATATTTTTCGTTTTTTTGGTAAATAGTAGAAGCATCGTTGATGTAGTTATCAGGAAAACTATTCCATAACTTCTACGGAGGAGAGAGTATTGTTAATCTGTTGTGTCGATACCGTTCATTATTAATGACGTTTCGTATGTTATTTATTACGCAATTTTAGAATAAAAACACATATGAGGGAGTAGTATTATAATTGACACTATAACATCACATGAATGCATGATTCCCCTAACTCATTTCTTTTCAATTTTATATATGTGTATAAGGTAACACGAATTGCTGTCATTATTTTCTTTTTTCCCCTAGGGTCAATTTTACTTCTCTGGGATTCCTGTTAATTTGAGCAAGGTATGTCGAGGGTTTTTGAAAAAGGCCCTACTCTCATCCACCATATTCAAGAAGAAGACACTATGTCACCTTACAAAGTCTTTGTAGGGTGTCGATATGGGGCTCAAGCTCTTGGATGTGGATGAAATCATGCCATGTTACATTTAGATGGGCCATAGTTTTCAATGATTTTCAATTTGTTGATTATTTTAATTAAATAGGACTATTCTTGATATCAATTCAAATTGTACTTTAATGGTTTGATAGATTTTGACAAGAATGAATAGACATCAAGAAAATAGAGGCAAGTTGTAGGTATATGAGTTTATTCAAAAGGTCTATGAGATTAAGATTTTGCAAAATATACAAAGCTCGAAAAATCTTTTAGGTAGTAAAACGTAATTTACCTCATAAATATTATTCAGTATTATAGTATACCCACGTATAAAGTTCGTGTTCATATATGGATCAGAGTAGACTCAATATAGACAATATCATCCTAATTATTGTAATCAGCATAACTTTTAATATCACACAGTTCAATCTTGGTTGCCCATACGGTATCATAAAAACATACATATGCATGCGAGAATAGATTTGAAAGGGGGATGCTATGATCACTCTCCTTGGGATAGTGATCTTGAACACTCCACCTTCCATTGGTTGTAAGGTATAAATGTTGCAATTAATACACTAAGTAAATGATTATTTTTTTCCTTGATAGCCAATGGAAGGTGGAGTGTTCAAGATCACTCTCCTAAGGAGAGTGACCATAGCATCCCTCGATTTGAAAATGTGAAACTAGTTGTTCTCTTATCTTAGGCAAGAAGTAAACAAAATTATCTACCTTAGCCAGAGTTCATCCATAGGAGATTTCACAATGTGATGTAGATTCTATCAGATGCAGATAATAACTACATTGGAGGTATTTTCATGATTAAGTAAACTTATCATTCCTTATTAATTACTAATAAAGATCCAAATAATTAATTAATTGGTTTTTTTTTTTTCTTTCTCTGAGTGCAGTTTAGACCTGGGATCATGTGCCCAAAGTACAGATTAGCTTCTTGGCAGGAACATGGATGCAAATTTTGGCATTTTGGTTGTTGTTTCAGATGCCACCATAATAAATTAATTAAAAATTTGATACATAAATCAAATAGTGGAGATTAAAGTGAGATTAACAATTTTAGATGCTCCATAGTGGCCACATGCTTAGTGGTTTAATTAGAATTAATTAATCATTAAAATGTAGATTGTATTGGATTTGCTAGAAGATATTGCAAACTCTATATGAAACAATTCCTGGCATGTTGGATGACTTTTATTGAAATCATATTGTGTAATGAACAGAGGCATGTGAAGGGCACTTTGGCTAATTGCAAGAACATGGAAACTCCATAATAAAGTAAAATCATTTGTTATTCTTCATTTACCACTCCTCTTGTGGCTTTCCATTTAGTTTCAATAACTTTTAAGATCGTATTATCATAAGTTACTAAAAATAAGCTAATTTTAAAGTAAAACAACGTGTTTCTCAAGATAAAATTGTAGAGTAGTATACATTTTGGTCTTAGATATCGTAGCACCCAAAAAACTTGGATGGCCAAGCTTTCATATCTAGTAGGAATATACTCCCCTTAGCTTATCAACTTATCGTGAGACGGTTTTTACGTTGTATGCATTATTTTTGTTGACATTGTGTTATAGTTAAGCTTGCCTCGATCTAATCACTCGAGCAATTAGACAAAGTACTACACTACTACTACAAGTGCAAGCAATTGAAGCAAATAATAATGTTGTCGAGATCAAGTGTGTGTGTCAACGGTAAAATCAGATGTTTTATCCTCCTTTTCTTTTGCTAAGTGGTTACTCTAATAGAGTCAAACACATTTGTTTAGAAATGATTAGGACAAACATTTTTATAGAAATAAGTGCAAATGACTTTAACACAATGATTAATCCTCAGGTAGATCAATCTTGCAGTAAAGCCAAGTGAAGAGGATATATTTATGTTTGATGTTTCTAGAACATTATCGTATCCATCCGCGTAGTTCTATCTCTCCGTATATATATAGGCTTTTTTACATGCACGATCCATCAATTTGGAAATTTTGATGGAAACTTACTACTTCCTTAGCTTAAATAATGTCAATTATCGATGGTTAGGTATCAAACCATTGCCTTCGTTTCAACTCTCAAGTCTCAACTACCATCAGTATAGATATTGGTTGAAAATCTAATAAACGTCGATAATACATAATAGAATTTGAAGAGGCAACGCTAATTTAAGGTAACTAATTGCCATATCAATGCGGACGAGGTTTTAATAGCAAGTCATTGTAACTTGTGAATACCCTCGGTATGACAATCTCAATAACGAGGTAGTTGACATCTACATTAAGTTGATTAAGTTGCACGAGAACTTAAAGTACATGACGATGTAAATTAAACCAATTAATATAAAGGCTTATACGTACATTTTACAATACATTATACTTTAGATTCGTGGTGTGTACGTGATGTTCCTAGGAATAAGGAGGTGGTGGTTACGACATGCCGACTCTATTGAAGTATTGTA
The DNA here is from genome assembly GCA_963680865.1 of Spergularia marina. Taxonomy (NCBI): domain Eukaryota; kingdom Viridiplantae; phylum Streptophyta; class Magnoliopsida; order Caryophyllales; family Caryophyllaceae; genus Spergularia; species Spergularia marina. The sequence continues at coordinate 4,433,652 of OY804545.1, read as the reverse complement.
GTATATATTGTACTATGCATGGTCTATGCCTTGCATGAGAAGAGTGCGATGGCATATGGTTTTCTTATTCAACTAATGGAGTCATGGAGACTAACTAGACTGCCGGCGGCCAAAATGAATTTTAACATTCGGCGCCGGACAGCCGGCACGTATGTATATGGATGGAGAAAATTAAAATGTAAGTATAAGATAGCAGACAAATTAAATCTGATTTCTCTTGTTTGGATACGATAGATTTTTTAAGCGCAAGTAATTTGGCAAAGTGAAAAATAATCTATAATAATGATGATATTTGACGCAACTCATCTTTTCCCTAGTCATTTTTGGATGTGGCCAGTTAGGTCGTTTTAGAGTCTTAGATCATCATTATTGGGTAAATTCAATAGAAACTCTAATTAAGACTGTTTTTTTTTTTTTTTTTTTTTTTTCATAGTTGTGCAACTCAATTGACGACTATGGGTGAAGTTAAAGGTTGCATGGTGACCCCAAAAAAAAAAAAAAAAAAAAAAAAAAAAAAAAAAAAAAAAATTGAAGGCTGCATGAAGATTTTTAATTGGGCTTGGGAGGAACTCAGAGTTCACTGGCTTAACAAGGTGTTGTGGGAAAGAGGCCCATGATGTAACAGGCTTTTGTAGAGCCTACATTTGTGCAGTGAACGAACTCATTTCATGGCTTTCTATGCACTGTCAACCTCCTAAGCCGCTTACGGATTAGAAGTAGTTACATATAGTTACTTGTATAATGGTCTCACAGATCAACACCCGTTATTTCGGTGCACTTTAGTGACACTTTATATCGAGAAAGTTTTCAAGTGGCGATCCATTCTAGGATGACTCAACGTCAAACAATGTCACATTCAATCCTGATAAGTATTCTTGATTCATACTAACCTAGTAACCTATTATCTGTAAGTTTCTAAGCTAATAAGGGATTGGATTTTGTCCTCGTCATTTCAAGACCACAGTACCAAGTGGCCTGGGGGCACTGACATCCGTCTTCTCATAACAAGGATTGTAAAAACCGATCTAACGACTGCAAAAATCACCTTCATAATTTCATATAAAAACATAGCAGTATGTCTTTATGTGAATTCTTTCTGTGCAAAAGTGTAACAAAACATTTCAAGTTAGACTTTGGTTAAGATCATCTTTTTCATGCTACATTTACAAGTCTACAACACTAGTTTGTGAAAAATTGTCAATTTTGTGCAAATTAAAATTGACACAATTTCTCAATTTGCCAAATCCAAATGGAAGGAAAGTACAATGATTGGCCAATAACAATCCACGCAATGGTGAGCCCAAATGTAGCGTAAGCCACAAGAGAACAAAGATTGCCGAGAAAACCTCAGTAAAAAACAACCTCATCCACTTCACTCCCCTGTATCTTCATCCACAAAAGTCACCACCATGTCAACCACCACCACCACAACCACCACCTCAATTCTCTCTCCTCACCCTACCACCACCGCAAACCACCACAAAAGATTCAATCTTTACCCATCAAAACCCACCTTCAAATCCCTCCGACCCATCACAAAAATCCAAGTATCTTCCCCAACAAACAAACCCACCACCATTGACAACAAACCCACCTCAAAAAACTCCCAAGAAACTATCTTTTTTGATGGTGGTGCACATTATGGTGATTTACTCGCAAATTTAATCTTCGGGTTTACGCTTCTGTGGCTTCCTTTAACCCTAGCTGCTGTTTCAAGGGCATTTTTCTTGAGGTACAGGTTTACCAATTTAAGGGTCACTGTAATTTCTGGATTTACTGGGGAAGAAAGGAGTGATTTTTCATACAAAGTGATCAAAGATGTGCAGGTTGTTCCTAGGTTTATTGGGGAATGGGGTGACATTGTCATTACTCTGAAAGATGGTACTGTTGTTGATTTGAGAAGTGTTCCCAAATTCAGGGAGATTGCTAAATATTGTCTTTCGATGATTGATAAGCCTGCTGGTGTCACTGATACTGGTACTAAAGGCTTTTGATTTCGTGTTTTTCTCGGGCGAATAAGTTTTAGGTAAGACCGTTCTACGATAACTGCAGCTTACAAGTTTGAGCTTTGGTTTGTTTAAGAAATGCTGATGGTCGAGAGTCGAGACCGTCTTATTAAAGTTTTTGCCTTCTTGTATTGGTATGTAATTGGACTGGACTGATTGAGGAGGTATGTACATTTTTTTCTTTTACATTGATTTTACTGGTTGAGGTGTATGTAGCATTTATACTGTAATAATTTGGGTTGTATCTTGTTGGGAAATGTATCAATGAAAGATGGTTTTGTTATATCTCAATTGGAATTGTATAGTATCTTGTTTAGTGGTTTTGGTTTCAATGTTTTATATGTCAAATGTTATGTGTTCTTGGTAGAGCTGATTTGTAGCATGCTTTGATTGTCAATGTGTATATTTGTTCTCATAATGTTATGACTTATGACATATACCAGTTCTTACTAAAATGTGGGGAGCTGAGCTTAGCTTATTGATCAAGCTCTCCCAAAGTCTTCAAGTTTCCTGGTCCTTCCGAAATTTCACTGTTTCAGCCCTCTTTTGTATATTCATCACATACATATGCTGTGTAATGAGTAAGTACAGCAGCCACCACACTGGTTTGATGTTCTTCGCGTACATTGTGTCTCTATAGAGAGAAAAGTTGCTCTTCTTTAAGGGCTATGAAAGCCTGAACCATAGCTTAGCTTAGTGATGCACTGAACAATGTTGCCAACACTAGGGATGGTATATTGGTACATCAGATGTAACGGAAATGTCTGTCACAAGCTTCTGTGTCCAAAATTCAGTTGTTAACATATATATCATCCTAGGGCAAAGCAGGGGGGTTCATCTAAATTGTGCCTTGGATTCAATTACAGCATAGGTGGCTTTGAGTGTGATCATCTGACTGTTCTCGGATATTTCTGTTTCTGGTTTGAATTAATACTCTTTTATCGAGTGTTGAGTGTCAAACACGCGTTACTTGTAGAGCTTTAGTAGAGTCCAGAAAGGAGCTGAAATTCTTTGAACCTTATAGTGATGGTATGACTTATGAGACTGATCAAAACCCATATTGTACCTGAGCCATTTCATGACACAAAACTTGATGCAGCTTTATGTGACCTGTCACCTGTACCATAAGATCTCTGACAGGAACCCAAGAGGAGTCCATGGGCTGGGGAAAGGCCAATGGACTAAGGCCAATTTAACTTTAGGCCCATTGATATAGGCCGAAGACCGAAGTACACAGTAGGGCTTAAGTCTTAAGGAATGCCAGGTTAGCTAGGGAACCTGGGGATCCACCAGTAACTCAGTAAGCTGAAAGTACATACAGTAGTGATTGTCTGTGATTCTGGATTTGTGTTTGCTTTTGTGATGAGAAGTACAGGAACAATCACTTATGACTTCTGAGTGACATCTATTATCAAGTGCTGTCTAAGCACAGCCTTGTTTTGGAGCTTTTAAAAGAATCATTACTGTATGTTTTATGTGAAAAAGGTGTTTAACTAATCAAAACCAGAAACTCCAATAAGAAACCACCATTTAGGCTCAATTATTATCGGTAACGCGACAACAATTGATATGACATTAAGATCTTAATTCCTAAATTTGATTTATACTGTTTTAGACCATGAATCATTGTGAAATGAGTTTTAGTTACCTTAAGTTCCTAGGTTTACCTCATTTTGTCTGATAAAGTAAGCATGCAGGAATATTTCTTGTATACTACTATCTTCTTCAGATAACATTGGACATCATTTCATCCAAATTTGAACATTATATATGCTTAAGAACTTATTGGATACTCCTCTAATACTAGGCTTCTAGGTATATATTATTTTAGTCTATGTAGTACTACTATTAGTTAATAGTTCAGTTCACTACTAAGTGAAATGATAACAGATATCCATAATGTCCTCTGTGAGCCCTGCTTCCACAAACATAACATGATGAATGTTTTTTTCTAAAGGATATGTTATATTATTGTCTGAAAGGAAATGACATGTTTATGTTGTTGGCTGCCTTCCCTTGTCATGTGAAATTGTGAAGTAACACATCATGCTTCAAACATAATCACTTAGATTCAGTAAAACACTACCTGGCACCTGCACACTGATGATCCCAACTCTGAACTATATAGCATGGTTGTATTAATGCAGAAAAAATACATTTCTCGTCCCTGAATGACTGTCCTACTTCCGTTTTCTAGTTATCGATTGACCGTCCGCTATAGACTACATACTGTATGTAGTATTATTTCATTATTATGAAAATTTATCATATGGGTCCTTGTTAAACTATCACCATACTCCTACTATACCATAAACCATAAATATGAATAAATTGTTGTTGGCTTAAGGTGAGTAATTTACTGAGTGCTTCAAAAGCTGATGATTTGATGAGTAAGGGTGGGCACCAAGGGCAGTAGTGGCACCAAGATTACTGACACAAATAAGGTTATATACCCCATATTTTCTAGGGTACCTTAGCTCCATTAATTTGTTACCCTTCCCTTGCAAACTGGCAAAGAAGAAAGGAGAAAAGGCAGAAATGGACCAAACCTTAAGTTCTTTTGAAGCCTACTAGCATACTTGGAGAAGCTAGCCCTAGATGTTTGTTCATTAGGCTTTTGACCATGCTTCTCTGTAAAACCTAATTTTTTACCCTCTTTTCTCTTTAGAATTGAGAAGTGGAGTCTAGTCATATGGGCATGCAGCATGCTACCCAGTCCCCAGGGCCCTTATATTGCTAGAGCAGCTGTAGATCTTTAATGAAAGTCGCTTATGAAACTTCGAGAAATGCCTTGTGTTGGTGCACCACCGATGCACATAATAGGGTGCTAAAGTCAAAAAAATGTTGGAACCTCAGTAAACGAGTCCCTATCCTATAGGAGTTGCGATGATACAAAGTGCATCACATAACAATCCCCGATGTTATTTTGCGCTGTCTTTTGTTTTAATCTTTCTGCCTAACTTCCTGTATTTCATGACTATGTTGTAGACTATGTGACAGAGTAGCACCATCCTATTCTTCCAGAACTAAACTTATGTTTCCCACTGTACTGAGGGAAATGCAGTTTGTTGCTTTGTGCATTTAGTGGTTTCTATTCAAAAGATTCTTCTGTTGTGCAATTATTAGACACTTCTGAAGTTTTCTGGGATGATAATATGATATGATATGAAATGAAATAAATTTGGAAGTAAATAATGAATAAAGGAGACCATAATTCAAAGAAATTAAATACTGTAGGGTTTATGAAGGTTTAATATTTTGTCTGAGTGATTGCATGCATAGTCAAGTGTTTGGTTGAACACTGTAACAGGAAGGAAAAATATGCTAAGGTGACTAAATTCTAAGTCAAATGTTTCATTTCTAGCACTTGGCCCCTCTATATAGTTCTTGTTGATTAATTTGTTCCTATCACAATCACGACGATGAAAAAACTAATAGAACCGTGATTTTCACCACTCGAAATTACTCCAAAATATTGAAAAATGGCATTACATGACATCATGACAAACTGTGTGCGTATTTCTGATATGTTATCGTGATTTTAAATTTTCATATCCTAAGTACGTCCCAATTCGGCCTAATTTACATTGTAGTAATAGTAGTATGTTGCAAACTCCCTTCACTAAGCCAAAGTGGATGGTAAAGTGGGGAACAGTAACCATAAGAGGGTGATGATGGTGTAGGAATCTAAGGTAACTCTCACAGAAATAAAACATTTACAACCTTTTCTAACGATAAATAACTGTAAAAAAAAAAAAAAAAAAAAAAAAAAAAAAAAAAAAAAAAAGGTGAGGAATAAAAGCATAGGATTCTTAGAAACAAATCTCCTTGTGTTTATATCTCTCTTATCTGGCTTTCATACTCTTTTAACAGAGCGTGCTTTGCAGGAGAAATAAAAAAAAGTGCAAAAAAGATAGAAGAAAAAAGGAGGTAGTAATTGTGAAACTTGAATGAAAAGGTGGGTTTGATGGTAAGGCTTAAAACTTTGAGGGGCCTCTCCATATCTATAGCCCAAGGCGCCCACACGGTATGCAAAGGAAAAGTAGTATCCCAAAGTTTACAAAGTGTTTTGATCAAACATGATGAATAAAACCGATATGAGTGCTTGGTTGAATTGACACGATATTTAACTAGAATAATCGTTAAGTTTTGAGTTCGAATTCCAGACAATGCGGCAATGTTGAACTCATAAAATTTGTTTTGGCAACACATCGATGTATTTGTATCAACTCAAATTTATATTAAATCGGATTGTGTTGATCAAAAGATATATGATGCGTAAAGTTTGTACATAAATCCACTATTAGCATAACATTCAACACAAAAGATTGGATGCCATTATGCCATAATCTCTCTTCTACATTTTCTGTACCACACGTGGGCCTTTTTCGCTCTGATTTTTTTTTTTTTTTTTCATCTTTTGTTTCCTTTGTTACGGACCTTTTTTGGTTAGTTTTTACGTGGGTTCAAAAGGGTCTCTTACCAACAAAAACGCAAAACATTCGGAGCAGTATGCTGTAAACATTTTATAGTTCTTGCCTAGTTTGCATGCTATTATGGAGCATTACATAATACATACGTCGAATGTTTCGATATTGTTGTAGCGTTATACACACATTCATATTACTAGGTAAGTTTTCTCAATTTACAAACACGTTTTTTTACTTTAGATGATCGACTAGCATGAATAATTGTATACAAAGGAGCGAGATTGACTCGATTAAACGATTAACCCAACCAAACGAATTATATCTCTGTTTCCTGAAGCTATTTTGACCGACTACCTTGGAAGCTACTTTTAGATTAAACGAATCGATCACTTGTTGTAAAAATTAATACATATTTTTATTTTGCATTACATTCTAACGACAAATCCACTTAATTTTAATTTAAGTCAAATAAGTCTTTCATTTAGTTTAAAAATGACTCTCAATCTCAACATGACCAGTCAAAACAGATTCACGAAATATGGAGATAGGGTACGAGGGCGTACGAATCTCCTACGGCTAGATTAATTTTGGGTTATTCATGTCGAATCTAACCGTTAAAGTGATCGATCATTGGCTTGTCGATCGTTTCAAGGCACATTATTCTCAGCCAAATATGTACCATGCAACGGTCAATTGACCGGGATCAGTACGCAACGTCGTATTAGTAATATATTACTACTCTTACTTCGGATTTATGGTGTAGTAATTGTTAGAACCATCCATGAAGATAACACACACATGTGTACTTGACCAACTTTATCGATTTACAAGGATTTGACTCTGACATTCTCGCATTAACACATGATTATATGCTTTCACTGTTACTGTGACAACTTTTAACTATGGTGTAGGTGTCATTGTACTAATTATTAAGTAATTAATTAGTACAACATATTAGTTTTAACAGTTTTAACATTATCTCAATATAAGGTCTTAATTAGACTAATGTGATTGATCTATTGGAATTTTGAATTATCTTGCCCTATTTAGTAGCAACCTGATAAATGAAAGACGTTTCGTATGAGAGTGTCTCACACAAGACTTGCTCTATTTTGAACGTATGACAAAAAAAAATCGAAAAATTGAACTTCATATATACAATCTAATCTTAATATTTAAACTTGAAACCAAGTATTTCATAGGATGACACTTGACACATATTAAGTGGACAACACTGTAACACCCCGACTCATCGTCTGAGCCAAGAGTAGTCACCTATGGCAGCTTGCCAGGCTGTGGGCTGACCTCACAGACCAACACGGGTCCTTTCGGCGCATTTTGACCTCACTCATGCGCACCCTGGGAAACTTCCCAGGAGGTCACCCATCCTGAAATTACTCTCAGTCAAGCACGCTTAACTTTGGAGTTCTTATCACATGGGCTTCCTAAAAGGAAAGTCGACTTTTGTTGGTATGAGTAGCACTATCAATCCTCTTAAGCACCTCATATGAGCCCTTAATCTCTCTAGGATCTCCTCTGAAATCCGGGGTATTACATTCACCCCCTCTTAAGAAAGCAACGTCTTCGTTGCGTCTGGTAGCCAACCATAGTCTAGCTCCAGGATCTTTCCCCCGCTAGGCTGCTGACCTGGGCTCTCCTGACCACAAGATCAACACGCGGTCGCAGGGTTGCTCTGATACCATTTTGTAACACCCCGACTCATCGTCTGAGCCAAGAGTAGTCACCTATGGCAGCTTGTCAGGCTGTGGGCTGACCTCACAGACCAACACGGGTCCTTTCGGCGCATTTTGACCTCACTCATGCGCACCCTGGGAAACTTCCCAGGAGGTCACCCATCCTGAAATTACTCTCAGTCAAGCACGCTTAACTTTGGAGTTCTTATCACATGGGCTTCCTAAAAGGAAAGTCGACTTTTGTTGGTATGAGTAGCACTATCAATCCTCTTAAGCACCTCATATGAGCCCTTAATCTCTCTAGGATCTCCTCTGAAATCCGGGGTATTACAAACACAATGGAATTATATAATATGATAGTTATTCGTTAATTTATGGAACACATTTAAATTATGGTGATAAGTTAGTTGATTATGGTAAAGCTAATTTATGGTGCTGAATTAACATATGATGTGATATAACGGGTGACGGGATAGTGAAATGAAAATGAAATAGTATAGAGGGTGATGTGATAGTGGGATGAAAATAAAATAGTATAACAAGGGCGAGATGTGGAATGAAAATGAAATAATATAATGTGTGACGTAAAAGTGAGAAGGAAATAAAAATATGATAAGTTAGTAGAATAAATAATAATATAATATGACGGGTGACAAAAATTGAAGGAAAACAAAAAATAATGTAAAATTTTGTTCCTAATAATATTATAACAAATTAAAAAAAAAACTATTCTTTTATGAAATGAGTATTAACGATATAAGTAGATAGCCCGCGCGCAAGACGGACATGCAAACTAGCTAGTACCTATATAATCCGAATTATATCTTGACTCCCTGAGTAAGCATAGATAATAATGATTATTTTTCATTTAGATAATTGCATATCCGACATACTATATTTGTTTTGATCATATTTGTACAAGGCAGTTAGGCAGATCATTCGACTTCAGTCTTACTGCATCAAAATTTAAACAAATAGTCTAAAATCTTGTGAATAAAGTGTTATCCTAAGTATTAAGCTAATATTGAGCGTTAGATTCTCATGGATGACCAAGATTTAACGAACTCATTTATCTGGAGTTATTTTTCAACTCTAGAGGATCCAGATCCAAATAATAAAGAGAAAATTTAAGACATCAATCAAAATAAAGAGACAATATTAGAAAGTGGTTTGTACTCAAACTCCCGTCTTTTCTTACGTCAAATAATAAACAAATCCTACTCTTTTTACATACATCAAGCTTTAAATTGTAGGGCAAAATACTATCATCTTTCTTCATACCATCTTTTCTCAACTCTTCTGTCAAACATTTCGATTTACAATTCAACAAAAGGTCGAATTAGGGAGCGCAAATTACATCATTAGTTGGGCCCAATTGCAAAGGAAAGTAGGGCAATAAAACATACTAATGGAGTATATTTGTCTAATCTTTCCATCAAATTTGTGAATTTTAGCACCAACACCTAGAAAAATTACTGTATGTATGTGCACTACTTAGTACTTGCTAATTAATTAAGCTAAGGTAAACCTCAGACTACGTAATGCATGCATTGTACCAGGAAAAGTTTTACATGTTCTACGAAAAATCTAAATCCCCCCACAAGAACAGTGGGTGATTCAACTATATATATGTTTCTAATTGAATACTATGTAAATATAGTCATTCATGGAACTTCGATGTACTTTCATTTCTTTGTTCTAAATAATTGATCTTTCTATTTGTTTTACTATTTATTACTGGTCGTCACATGTAGAAACAATTGAATTCATGTGACTGATATATATATATATATATATATATATATATATATTTTTGCACTACATATTATTATTGGCAATTGTAGCGATTTCACCATAAGAGTTTGCTTAATTGTGCAATTGAGTCCCTTCCATTTTATTGGGAGCAATTTAGCCCCATATGTTTGATGATTAGTGCAATTAACCCTCTAATGCTCAATTCCAATCCATTATTTTGCCGGTTATATATACTTGATTTTAGGCGGAGTAGTGGCCGGCTGTATGGTTCATTAAGGACTTACCCTTGAGCTTAAGGACTTATGACTAATTAAGGACTTACCCTTGAGCTAATATGAAATGAAGATTAGTATAAAGTTAAGGAGCTGTTTCTAGACACACTTTATATAATCTCCATCAAAATCATTTTTATTTATCAAACTTTTTGCAATTCTTTCTTCGGCCTTCCTTTTTCTTTAATTTGCCTTTCCTCAGCCTTTGTCTTTGGAGTAGATTATTCAAAAGATTGTTCATGGACCCTGTGATGGAACCAGAGATAATAATAAACGTTTAAAATCAAAGTTTTAGTTCTAATTATGTTCATAAGAAATTAATATATAAAAAGAATTAGTTAAGGGGCGAAAAACAGCAGAACTGTTGTAGGCTTGTAGAATTGACCAATGAACACAATAATCACAAAGTCTTATATAGACGGTCACTCAATCATTTATTGAGAGACCATTATATTGTGTTATAAGTGACATTTCTTGCATTACTTATAGCCATGATAATATTTTTAGTCATCGTATTAGTTTACTATTATATATCACATTATCTATGATTTTAGAAGATCCAATCATAAAAAAATTAGATTAAATTTATAAAGTATTCCATTTACAAATCAAAGATTAAGCATTAAGGTTCTTAAGTAAAACGATACCAAAAGTAGTATAATAGTCACAAATCATAAAAATAAAATAAAATGGATCACAATATAAACTATAGGATTGGTATTTCAATAAATTCTTGAGAGACGTTTTATCACAAGACCTATTGTACAATAATATAGTACTTCATAATAATGGCAATATAGATCCCAATATATGACCTCCTCCTTCCATTGGCAATTTGGCATGTTTGGTTTCACATATCCATCTAGTATAAACCTTTTTCATTATTATATGACACTAATAATAGGTCTATATACATGGTTTATGTAGTTGTTTAGCTCACAATTTTCCTCATTGGGGAACTTTTTGTTTATAGTGTTTGGAAACGAATTATACACTACAAGAAAAAAAACATATACTCGTGGATCAAAACTCTAAATTACCATATAAAATCATTTAATTATCATGTTACTCCTTAATTTGACTTATATATATAGGAATTGTATCAGGTTAAAAGTACTTTTAAAGTCAGAAGTGATAACTCTATCTACTAAACTACATAACTCCGCTAACTATTTCTCATAACTCCAGAAACTCTATAATTTCACTAACTATATCAACTAACTCCACACCACCCCAACCCAACCACCGCCCCACCGCATCAACCACTGTTGTCGGTGGTCCGGCGGTGGTCTGGTGGTGGCTGTCACAGTTAGCTGAGTTATGTAGTAGAGTTAGTGAGTACGTTTGTAGAGTTACACAATTTAGTTAATGCAGTTATATAGTTGGAGTTAGTTAATTTAGTAGTGGAGTTATCACTTTTGACTTATGACAATAAGATTAATTCTGATCGAATGCATCCTTTATATATGTATACAGAGTATATATATATCTCATGTTAGGTACGAATATGATGTATCTTGTGTCCATGAATCGGAATATAATTAATTGATTAGTAAAACACATATCGACATATTTATATCTAGTCAGTATCATTCCGTAACACTATAGGTAGTCTTAATTGCAAATGTATGTGTATGTATGTGCCGGATGCGACGACTGTTCGTACGTGCATGTTTCAATGCTAAAAGAGTCGTAATCCAAGAATTGGAAAAGACGACCCACGCACATTCCAACAGTGTACACATTAGACAAAAACTAAAGCAGAGTTTATATGATAAGCTCATTGGAAAATCTGGTACTAATTAATTGATCATTCGTTCACATTTCACATAACACACACTTTAAATTTCTTCTTTTTGTTCCGAAACTATGATGCCTAGACAAAGGCCCACGTGTGCATTTTAATATAAAGAAAAAGTGAAGAGGAGCGCAAGTGTACACGTGGCGCAAGGTGATTGAGCAGTTGGCCGCGCAGCTTGACATCATACAATGGGAGTTGATCATATATATATATATTATGCTACTTATGTTTGTGCAAAGTCGAACCCACAAATTGCCATCAATCTCTTTTGGAAATTGGACCTCACTTACCCCCTCCACTATCTTTTTTTCTTCTTATTTATCATACTACTATTACTTCTTTAATGTTATATAAATTCATGACTTTATATGATTTGGTGGTCGTATATATATGAGTGTACCGTTACGCTCCACGATCACTAGATTCATCACTGTTACATTAGTATTAGTTTGAGACTTTGAGTAAATTGCATGCTTTAGTCGATGATTGTTCCGCATGGCGAATTCAGAGCATTGCGCAAGCATATAGTACATCTTAAGCCATCTTATATATGTACATACGTGTTGTGATTGAAAGGAGATTCAATCCGGACAATGTATCTAGCTATTAACTCGATTGGTTTTAAGGAGTGTACTAGTGTACGATGTAGAAGATGGTTCAATATTTTATTAATTATATTAATGTAGATTGCATATTTGCATGTAGATTGAACAGTAGGTTGTTTTATAACGTTTTTATTTTTTTTAGGGAATGTACGTTAGTCACTTATTAGGCCGGGATGATGATTAGTAAAAAATATATATGGTGGGGATTAGTGAATATTTGATCTCCAATTGAACCATAACGAGTTGCCACTCGTGATCATATGATGATGAGCTTGACAAATGACATATGATGTAAGGTGTATCTCGCTATCCGTGTGACTGATAGCTAGCTAGATCAACGTACAAGTGATTTTTACTTTTTTTTTTTTTTTTTTACTACAGTCCACAGGTCAATGATGAATCACATATATATTTGAACCTAGCTAGTAGTTACGACCATTACGCACTAAAATAGGCTACATTTTAACATTTTAACATTCAGTGAACCATAATTAATAATAATAATCTCCTCTAAAAAAAACTTAATAATAGTCTACACGCATGCTTAGCTTGAATAGTACGTGCGTTTGTTGTAACTTGTATGAGTTATTGAGTTATGTATAGTACGATGGATCTTCACTTGACCTTATATGTGTTAGAGAGTCTGACTCCGGCATTTGGTCTCTCCGCCCTTGTAATATCAAATTTCATAAATTTTGCAATAATCGTATGCATGGCATGCATACGATAGATAATATATATACTAAGTTTATTAGAAAAAAATAGAGGACAAAATAAATTTAAATGCATTTGTTTGTCAAAGGTATACGTATATATGCCTACTAATCTACTCTACGCACCTTCAAAGTCGTTCAAGTTGATCATCATTATATAACGCGCCGCATCACTAGTAGTACAGTAAAGCATGCATAATTGTAGAGACGATATATTGACACCAAAACTTGCCCTATGGTAGTCCCATGCATAAGGTTAAATATGGATTGGTATTAGATTATATATGTTTTAGAAGTCATTGTCAAATTGTCATTATCCTAAGTCATAAACTATAGGTTAAACGGCTAAATTAACTTTTGATTTATATCAAAGTGGAAAATTTGATCACCTTAATCAACGTAGTAGTGCATATAAGCCGGATCTATGCGTAGACTATAAGACTAATTTGCATCCAATAATTATAGGATGAGGATGCTAGCTAGCTAGATAGTTTTAATGAGTGATGGTCTAGCCTAGATAATGCATGCATGTTATTCTCTAGTCTACTTAGATTAATTACTACCCCCTCCTTTCCAAAATACATGACGTTTTCGATTTTCGAGGTGAGTTATTGACTATGAATTTTACAAAACTATTAGGATTTATAAGGGCAAGATACAGATTAAACTCATTAGATCCAATTGAAATAAGATTTCATAATATCATAATTCTATAACTTTTGGCCTTATCGTTTAAACTATATTATTTACGTGTAAACATTTCACCTCGATAAGTGAGAATGACATATATTTTGAGGAGGGAATAAAATATTATCACTTGTAACATTAGACCAAATTTACCATTTTGTCTATTCGAAAATTAACAAAATTTAAATCAGATAACACATCATGCCACCGTTTTTCACAATGTAATAGAATAGCTTTGTAGTACCCCAAATTTCAGAATAGATTTAAAGAGATTTGAGAGGCTCATATGACTGCTTAAAATAATTGATAATGTTACTCATACCAACAAAATCGATTTTAATTTCCTTTTAGAAAGCTCATGTGCTAAGAACTTCACAGTTAAACGTGTTCGCTGGAGAGTAGTCTTACGATAAATGTCCTTATGGAAAGTTTCATAGGGTGCGCATGAGTGAGATCAAAATACGTCGGAAGGAGTCGCGTTGGTTTATGAGGCCAGTACACATGTTTACAAGCTGGCATAAGTGACTAGCTAGTTCGTGTTCTGGTGATGAGTCGAGGTGCTAGAATTTGTTTCGACCATTGTTCAAGTCTCGATTTATCTCTTATTAGACCATCAAAGTGCACTTGATCTTGAATTCTTACCTTTTTGGGAAAAGGAAATGCTCCGTATAACTAGGGATAGTAGTACAAGTTGAAAAATGAAGAATGTGGGATGTTTCTCTTCTTATAGTGAGTCAAATAATAATATGTTTTTAATTGACATGGTTTGATATTTTTCAACTTTGGGGTGAAAGGTGGTGGACGGGTGGGTATATGGAGGGGACTAATGTGCCAATTGCATTCTTTTTCTTAGAAGTTTTAATTTTGGCATAGGGTTCCAATTAATATACCAGAAGTCTTCGGTCTTTATCCTCTGCACATATTGGCCCTTTGATTGCTGTTTTGTGGGACTATTTTACCACCCAAGCACCGACCCTTAATATTGAAATGCATCATCACCTTATATATAGAAATTGGTGGCATGTATACTCCCTATATAAGTATATAACCCATATAGGAGTAAGATGAGGATGTGTAGGTGGTGTTGTAAACTTGTAATTAAGGACTTAATAAGGTTAACATATTTATTTATAAGCTCATTTTAACTTTGTTTCGCCAAACATGATCTTTTTTTTTTTTTATCAATTACAATTGAAAATAATCTACTCCCTTGTGAAAAAGCACTAATACGCCTAAATCTTTGTTAAGAGAGTCGTCCACGCTAATTTGGACATGAAATAGTACAATTATATACATATACATATAGGTCCTCCACCGTCTTATCATACTGTATTATATTTGGAAGCTTTCTTGATCAGCATATTCATCATAATTATTCATCTATATATATAGTTTAGATGATTTGAGAAGTACGCTTGAATTATATGGTTACCGGTTTTGGCGGGGAATATCACCATCAAGAAAGAGACGAATGAGGATTGGAGAAATTTGGTATATTTTGTGTTTGTCATCACTCTAGTACTGTTTCTTTGGAGATTGGATCATGAAAGGAACCTATGCTGTCCTAGAGCCACAGCCACTCTTTATCCTCCATTATTTGCCAGTGTGCAGCAGATCCGACCCCAAAACGGCTTTTATGTAAAGTTTACGGGGTCGATTGCTAAAAATTTCATTGGTGCGAAATGTGGGCGTAGAAGGAGCAGATAGAGATACGTACAATGGAAAAAAACACATAAACACACATGTATGTACAATGCATTTATTTATATAGACTAACATCTTTTTACTGTATTATAGGTGAGAGATACGAGTCTAAGTCTTATAAATGTATCTAATAGTCCTTGTCTGTGGTCTCTACGTCAACTTTACGGTTATATATGAGTCAATAGTATCTCATGAGTTTCGCTTGAGTCGAGTCCCTTAAGACTAGCTTCACCTGAGCTCGGGATGGGCTGCCACACGTACAAACCCGCAAATGCCCTTTAGCCGCCAATATATAGTTCTCGACTACTTGGTATATGAAACTTTATATAACTTGAATTCGAGTCTTTTGATTAAGCATATAAAATATCGTACATATTAACCCGTATAATTAAGTGTTAATGACATCATTTTAAGTTCGTGTGGGGTAAGATGCAGCCGTGTTTGTTGGGGAAGCTTAGATGGCTAATGGAACAGTGGCCCGGAAGTGTGGGTGTTGGCTTTTTGTTCTGTTCTACTCCGTTACATATATTGTGTACGTTTTACAATGAAATAAAGTACTACATAGAGTACATACCACTGATCCATATTAATATTGCCTAAGTAATGCCCCACATATGGGTGACACTAAAAGTTTTTCAAATCGTATAATACAATCAATAATTTACAAACTAAAAGGCAGATAGATCGTTTTGTTAGGTTTTGTAAGTTACTTTTGTTAGTTAGATTTTGTAAGTTAATTTAGTTAGTTGAATTACTATGTTACTAAATGATCAATATCATCCTTAATTAGCTTGCGTAATTGTGTAGTTTACTATTTGTGACAATCGATCACTAATGTTATGGTCCAACACGATGCTTAGAATCTATCTATTAATAAGCTTAAATCACATTTCGTTACAAAGTTAGAGGTTTCAAGTTTAGACACCAATAATTTGTCTAATACACCGTGTTGTAGTTAAGTAGAGTTAGACCATGTTTAATAAAACTTAATAAAATTAATATTCAAATCAGTTCAGAGTCATTCAAATCATATCACATCTAAATCATTTATATCAGATTAGATCAATTCAGAAATGTTCAAATAACTATCAATGTATTTGGTTCACAACTGATACTAATTCGCTGAAATTCATTCTAATTAAATCAGATCAGATAAAAAAGATACAATCCTATCAAACGAGGCTTTAGTGATAGTCAATTAGAGTTAGCGCTAGTAAAGTTAGTTTGCATTAGGAATAGGAGTAATCCAAACACCCCTGTAGTAGGATCTACATACAATTCTAGTATTCTACACAATGTACACATCTATTAGTATAACGAAGCTAGTACTCAGGTACACGGGACGACTCATCATCCAATAGTACAGATATTTGCATACATTAGAGCTCGAACTCCTAATTACCACAAGTGTAAACTACTTGCCATTTGATCCAACCCCATAATCTTGTACTAGCTAGTCATGTATGATGTATGGTTGATTAATTATACATGTATAAAATTAATGTTCTACCACAACCCTTTGCAAATTATCTGCGGTAGATTTGCACGGGTACGGTAATATAATAATATGGTATGTATTGGCACTAAACTTTAAGCTAAAATTCTCCCTTGTTTGTAGGAGCAGCGGCTGCTTTTGCAGTCATAATAAGCTGTGGAGCAATTTGGTTGCGCAGTTTTTATTAATTTTGCCATACGGCTGGAATCAAAGTACTCGTATGAAGGTATTACGCGTTAGTGCGTTACAAATATACATAATCTTTCATTTGCATTTCCTTCCCGTTGACGCAATGCCGTGCTATAAATGAGAGTCATTTATATAGTACTTATGTTGTAAGAGCTATACGGTATCTGTGTACCTTTACCGAAATGAATAGTAGTAGTACTTTTTAGTCTTTATGAGTACTCTCCCTCCATTTCATTCATTTGTTTACGTTGGGCTGGGGTTTCCATCACAAAACTCGCCCCGGCGTAAACAAATGAATGAAATGGAGGGAGTAGTAGTGTAGACAAAATCTTATTCGCATTGTGTTAATGTTTGTGATAAATTGACATGGGGTGTTAAACTGTTGACACTAACCTGATTTATTTTGTTGTTATCTTAATTGTGTTAATCAGTTTAGTTAAGTGTATTGAGATATCCAGACAGTATCGTTTTAATTTGATATGTCTTTCATGTCATGTTGTGGTTCTTATTAAAATTTATATGGTGTCTACAATGCAATGTAGAGATTTCTCCCTATATTTTAGATTATTTTGCTCAAATTAAGACTTCATTTGTAACTAATCTGGATGGTGCAAATAAAAGACATTGTAGAAATAATGAAAACTGTAACGAGTAGAATATAACTTTTGACGAAAAAAGTTTTAAACCTACGTATAATATATCATATCTTAATTTACCGATCGAGCTAACATACAACTAAATGTAACTATGTAATCCTCCAATAAGAAACTCATGGCCTTTTAGAAAAATGAAATTTGAAAGAAGAGAATCCACACATTTACCATGACCACGCACAAGTGAAAGTGAAGCACAAGGGGGAGATGGGAGGAGCCAATAGCATGACGATGGAATTGAAGAACGATCCTCCATAAATAAGGCCTCCACATTTACTTTGAGCACCTACGGTAAAATCACGTGCATGACAACTCCTCACATTATTACTTTCTTATATTCATCAATAACAACCGCGTGTCTACTATCTAGCTCTAAGCACGCGCGTTGTTAGGTTCGTGGTACCGTCGCAACTATCTTATACATTTGGATGTACAGTATCCCTTTTCGATGCAAATCTTCTGTCTCATTTTATAACCGACTCGATATATTACGTACCTCAAGTACCATCTATCATACAATTACAAAATACTTGTTAATATAATACGAGTATTAGCAACTTTATTATGAATTGAAGAGCTATCACAATAATACCGAACTGACGCGTTAAACTAGACATAAAGCGAGATAAGTAAAGAATTGGTATGTAGTCATTTCTTCTATCATGCTCCTTATGGCAAGACAATGTATATGGGAACAAGGCATATAAGAACAACTCGCAACAAACTTTGTATTCAATTGCAAAAGTAAAAATACGTTCCACATGAATCCGGTGCGGTTAAGGTCACGAATTGTGTCATGGATTGCTGAACATTGAGTCACACCAAACTCAAATTTTCAAATTGTTGAGAAAAGGGAGGGAAGAATGTCCCCTTACGAGTTAAGACATCATTTCATTAAGGTAGTATATTATAAAATGTAGAGTAACTTGTTATGATGAGAGTTGCATTTGTTTAATTAATTTGGACCTCACGGCGATCAATATATACATCGTTTTGTCTTCTACACATGTTTATCTAATATGATCAATCAACACTCATTATTGACCGAGTAAGATTTGTAGGAATTGGAATTGGAATTGGAATCCATTACACAATCTTTTGATTTGAAAGTCAATTTATGAATTATGATCGATCATCTAATGGTTATGGTTTCGTATACCCCTTACCTTTTCCAGAATATCATCGTAGCAAAAGTATATTTTCGTCCATTATAGTTCCGAGAAGTGAACATCTAAGAGATCCTCACTCGTACCACTATTTTCACCAGAACACGTACACTTCAAACTTAAACGAGCAAATTTCAAATTACAATCATACAGCTAAATCGATAACCGTTCGAGATTCTAAAATCATATAGTAACAAGTTAAAGAGTAATCTACAATAAATCATAGATTCAGCATTAATTTAGTAATAATAATTAAGCATTAGATTAGTAAGAATAATAGGGTGAAGTGTGGAAGAAGCAAATCATGTAATGTAAGAGCATGTGATCAAACCCTGCAAACCATGATAAGGGCAAGACTCAAGGCATGGATTTCAGCGTTTATTTTCAAACTTGCCTTCAATTCTCTTCTTCTTCACGCCCCCTCCCCGCCCACTCTCCAATGCATCCGTTATATATATCCCCTATTTTTATATTCTTCTTCTTCTTCTCATTTTTTCTCTCTTTATTTTATATTCTTAGCCACCCAAAAAGTTTCTCACTTTTCAGACATTTTCCCTCATAATTAAATCCACACTTTTTTTTTTAACTCTTTTACCACTAGTCACAAACTTACAAATTTGTCCATTTTTTCACCATTTTTACATGAAATTACCACCGTAATTACCACAATTTGTACTGTGTAAGCCTCCATTTCTTTGTATTTATATTAGATTTTTACATTTTTATTTCATGTATTCTTGTATTTTTTAAATCAGGGTCTAGAAAAACCCCACTTTTTCGCTATTATCGATGAACACACAATTTACAAATGAACACAATAAATTGATCATTTTTTCTCGTCAAGGACAAAAAACCCACCTCAAAGTTTCTACCTTTCTTCCTTCTTCTTCACTCAATTCATCTAATTTATTTTGTAAAAATATATATAAATATAATTCAAATAAATTAAATTATTTATAGTATTTCGAAGTTTTTATTATATTTTGATTAGTGGGTGTGAAATTGTCAATTGATTGGATTGAACAGTGTTTTGATTGAATTTGTGTACAGAAAATTTGTGGGTTTTTTCAAAGAAGTTTGATTGTATAAAAAAAATTAAGAAAGTTGTGAACTTTAGTTCGAGCATGCAAGTATTGTGTGTTGAATGACGATGACGACGTTGGAGAGGAAGCGTACTCATGAAGATGCATCATCTGCTGCTTCTTCAAAGCCTAAAGAACGCCGTATTGTTACTTGGACTCAAGAGGTAATTACCATTATTCTATTTATTTTTTTAATTCAAGTTTTTGAAATTAATTTGATGGTTATTATCTAATTAGTAGTTATCAATTTATCATCATGAATTTTTTTTTTTTTTTTAATTATGTTTGAACTATTGGGATTGGGTTTTAGTTTAATTTGATTTTGAGATTAATTATGATAATCATATTAATGGTTTTTTTTTTTTTTTTTGTTTAATTTCAAATTTGGGTTTATGGGTTATTTGCGATTAAATGATATTGAAAGTGATATTGATTTTGGTAGATGATCGTTGGTGAACTATTTGATTTGGATTTTTGCAGGAAGATGATATATTAAGAGAGCAAATAAGTGTACATGGGACTGAGAAGTATGAAATTTCATGCCTTTTTTTTTTTTCTAATTAGATTTTTCTTGATTTTGAGGAGTTTGATGAAATGGGTATGAATTAATTTTTTTGTGGGTATTACTGTGACATTGATATTGATGATTTTCTGGTGTTGGGTTTTGGATTGTAGTTGGACTGTTATTGCATCAAAGTTTAAAGATAAGACAACAAGGCAGTGTAGAAGAAGGTTAGTGAAAAGAAAGGATCATAGTACTTCTTACGTTCCCTTGGATTCCCTTGGATTGTTAACGTTTTATTGAATATGCGAGAGAAATTCAAATTAAACGTTAACAATATAAAGCAATTTTGTTATAATCTGTTAGAAAAGATTTTAACTTTGGGTAAAATTGGTCTCCTTAAATTGTTTCCTTGTGTTAATTTATCAGATGGTACACATATCTGAACTCTGATTTCAAAAAAGGTGGTTGGTCACCAGAGGAAGATATGCTGTTATGTGAGGTAATTGATTCTGATTGTTTTTTTTTAACTGTATACTTAATTAAGTTGTGATAGCATTAGCAAGTAATAAGCTTGTTGTTGAAGTTGTTTTTTACTGTATACTTAACTAAGTTGTGATAGCATTACAGTATTAGCAAGTGATCAGCTTGTTAAAGTTGTTTTCTACTGTACACTTTAGCATAATTTAATTGAGTTTAGCTGAGCTTCATTGAGTTTTGATAGTCACAAACAAATGATTTGAAAGTTGATGGAGTTTGTAACAGTGACAGTAGTTTCCACTTTTATATGCAGGCCCAGAAGATATTTGGCAACAGGTGGACTGAAATAGCCAAGGTGGTCTCAGGAAGGTATGCAAGATGTTATCCACTCTCTGATTCCTTTTACGATTGCGCATCCGGAAGTGACAGTTCATGTTAGCCGTCATTGTATAATTTTGGTCTTCTTTGTTGCTGTATTGGGTGTCCAGAAATGGAAGAATGATCCTAATATGTGTTTGCAACTTGTTTTATTGCAGGACGGACAATGCTGTCAAAAACCGCTTCTCTACCTTGTGCAAGAAGAGAGCAAAGCGTGAAGCATTGGCCAAGGAGAATAGTGGTGCACTTATAAATAAGAATAACAAAAGGGTTTTGTTTGATGATGGATTTCATTCACCCAAGACGGTTGATATAGCGTCACCACTCAAGAAGTTTAGGTACAATCCACAGATTGCATTGGATTTATAACTTGCAAGTTTTCAGAGCTTTACATGGTGATCCTAAATCTTGGTGTGTGTAGGAGGGCGCACATTCCGACTAGTGTCGAAAAGTTCAATGTTGGGAATATCCTGGTGAAGGACATCAGTGTTGCAAAACAGCATTTAAGGCCCCCTTTTGCGGTGCTTAAACAAAATGACAGCAACTCCGGAAATTTATTAGTTTCTACGACCAGGGAGGTGTTGATCAATGGTAAATGTCATTGACAGCTGCATTGATAGTCAAGTTTCTGCTGTTAAATTCAAAATCTTTTATTACTTATCTTGACTTTAAGCAAGTGCAGTCCTTTTCTCATACTGTTGTGGATTGGGTTTGCTTCCTCAAACTAGCAAAGCTAATCAGAGAAAATGCTGTGTTAACAGGTAAAAAGAAAGAAGGAGCATTTCTCAGAAAGGATGACCCGAAGGTAGCTGCTTTGGTGCAGCAAGCAGAGTTACTTAGCTCTCTTGCAGTAAAAGTAAATATGGATAATACAGACCAAAGTCTTGAGAATGCTTGGAAAGTAAGAACTTGTTTTTTGAGCAGATCTTCTTGGTTTGTCTTCACTTTCCAGACGTCTTTAATAGTCATTGGAGAATTTCTTCCCCCATTAATGATATATTCCGTGATACCAATTTGTGAGCATTTGCAGGTACTCCAAAATTTCTTTGGTAAAAGCAAAGAGGGGGAGGAGCTTAAATGTAGAATATCAGATGTTGATTTGCAGCTTGACGACTTCAAAGAGTTGATGGAAGATTTGAGAAGTAGCAACAGGGCCATCCAGTTACATGAAAGGTTGCGAATTCAATTGAATTGAGCTTTGGGATTCAGAGATAGTCAGCCATTGCTCAATCTGACATGTTCTGTGATTTACAGGCAGCCTGATATGTATGAGTCTCCCAGCAGTTCTGAGTACAGTACTGGTTCAACTAGCATGTCACATGCCACTAGTGATCAAGGGGAACTGTCGCAACCTGAAATATCTACAATGCACGAGGAAGTTGGGGCTGCAGCACAATCAGTATTGATGGGGGATAGTGGTTGTGTCAATATAACTGGAAACGAGCGCATTTCCTGTGCAACAATAGATGAAGGTGATTATGTTCATGTTTTTTCGAAGAGGGCATGAGCGCCCTGTAGTGCTGCATGTAGTTGATACAAGTGATCTCTGGTTCTAAAAGACTTTTTCTTTTTAGTTATTACCTGATTTTGTTATAGTTGTGGGTGGCGTCTTCTTTCCTCTGCCTAAAGCAATACCTGGTTTTTGTTGTTTGTCAACTGCAGAATATAGCTCCCCAGTCCAAGTAACTCCGTTATTCAAGTCTCTAGCATCTACAATCCCAAGTCCACAATTTTCAGAAAGTGTAAGCTTCGTTCTTTTTTATTTATATGTTAAGAATCATATTATGTCAAGACTTTATACCTGTTTTTGCTGACTCATGAAAGCTGCTATCATTCATCATGTTGTGTCTCTTCATCGAATTTATACTGATCCAATCATCCAGTTCATGAATTTAAAGTGTTATGTGAAACTTTGGCCTGTAAGTCTCCGATGGTTAATCCAACGCACCATATTCTACAAGCTTCTGACTATTCTGCAATCAAGGCTTGGTCACTTTGTCAATGTTCGTCTGGTAGCAGTTCTTCGCTCAACTGACAAATTTTACTTTTAGTGCCTTCTACTATTTTGTGATGCTGCAGTGGCCTTAACTTGTGTATATGACCTTGTCACTGTTTACCTTCTTTCCTTTTCACAATTAAAATGAGCCCCATCATAATTGAACCCAACAAATGATGCCAGGTCTTTATAAGTGTGGTAATGTGGTTGTACTTCTATGGTTCTAGCCATTAACTTAAGCTTTTGGGTCAAGTGTGGCTACAACTCACATATAGTAAGTTGAGTGAAAATATTACCACTCTACCCCTACTACTTGTGGCTTCTCTTTGGAGCTTTAAGACGAGGGTTTTGGTGGGTGCATGAGAAGGGGCTGGCCAGAAATCAGAAAACACCCGGGGGGGGGGGGGTAAGGAATTTGGAACCCAATATTTGAGGTCTTTTTTTGAAGGGACAATATTTGAGGTCTTGGTTGGGCATCAATGACCCTTGTTTTAGTGTTTTCTGATTTTTGGCCAGCTACTTCTCACCCACAAAATCCTTATTTTAGTGTCTCAATGCTTACGAGAGAGCTTCTATTAGTAAGGGTAAAGTGGTAATTTTTTTGCCGACTTACTAAATTACTCATTTGGTTAGGACACATAACCCACAGGGATTGCCAACACTAGCCCAAATTAAGTAGGATCTTCCTCCTTGTGGAGGGATAACCCCAAAGATTAAGTGGATGTGGAAGGCCCTATTGTGCCAAACCTTGATTCTCTGCAAGCTAGTTCTCCTGCTTGTGTTGCTCTTTATGCGACTTACATTCTTCCTCCAGCTTATGGAAGCAAAGAAAATCACGACACTAAACAAATGTCACTGCATGCTACTTTTGAAATCTGTCATCAAGTTCTTTCTCTTACTCGGGGCGGACCCAGGTACATGACTTTGGGGTCTATTGACCCCACTTGGAAAGAAATAAGTAAAACCTAAAGCAACTTTCATCAAATAGAAATTAGATAGACTGCTTGTGCTTGGATTTTCACATGTGATACCTTCGTTCGAGACCTCATAATGCAATACAGGAGCGCTGCATTGTGGATCTACCTCCATATTTATTTTTTGCACTTTACAACTTACACATATCTTTCAATTAATGATCTTTTCGGCAGGGAGTAGAAGTTGATCATAAATTAGCCTCTTCTGCAAGCAGAAAAAAGAGTCTCTGGTGTCGTGGTTTGGAAGAAATCGTACGTTTATAGAATTATAGTAGTAAGCGTTAGGTGGTCTAAAGCTTTCAAACAAAAAAAACAGCAGACGAAGCAGTTGAGGGGGGGGGGGGGTATCAGTGCAGACCTCGGATGGAAACATGTGTTTATGATAGGAACTTTACGTGATCAAGAAAAACTAGCTTCTTATTGAAAAGACATTGCAGCATTATAGTCTAGTTGACTAGTTATTAGCAGTAAGTAGTAACTGGGTATCATGAAGCAATCGACGTAACATGAATACAAAAAAGGGGGAGTTGACAGAAGTTCAGAATAGAGAAGTTTAGTGGACCTTCTGATGGCATTAAATAATCGGAACATCCAAACCTAGGAATGATAGCAGCAGCAGCAGAAGGAAAGATAGTTCATAGCAGGGGTTAATGGTTGATGGGTGGTCGCATCCCGGTCACAATCTCCCAGTTTTAACATGTTGTCGCCCTTCCTCCTCTGGGAGACTGCTTACTTTGCTGCCATTCGTTGGGTGTTTCTCATTGGTTAGAGATGACGGAACACTTTGAGATATATGTTGGTCAAGTAAAATGAACAATGGGTACACGATTTTAGAATACTTGTGATGCATCGAGTTTGCACAGTCCTGGTCTGCTGGAAAAACATAACACCACTGCTAGGCTTCTAACTCATGTCTAGCATTCAGTTATGACTTATGACTACTTAGTTGGTCTCAAGTTTACTGATATAGACCTCAAAAAAAAAAAAAAAAAAAAAAAGAAAAAAAAAAGTTCTGATCTAGCTGACTAAGAGCTAATTATGAATTATGACTACTCTTTAGAAGTTAATTACGCTCATATGTATGACTAGATTATACTCCACTCTTTTGATGAAATTCCCTGGTAATGTAGTTACAAATTTTTTTGTTTTTGTTTTTGTCTTTTGGGGATGTGGTTATAAGTCTTTCTTCAAATCACTGACAACTAATATTCATACATGCTGCAGGAGAGGCACTTTCTACTGAAAACACTCGGAATTGAGTCTCCAGCTCACAACACTATGGGAAATCCTATGCAACCACCACCTTGCAGAAAGGCACTTCTGCAAGGCCTTTGAACTTCTTTCTGGAATTCTGGCTGATCCGTCTTTCAGCTAACACATTTGGTTTGTTACATCTGCCCTCAACCCGGGCATTCATAATATCGAGAGTTTTCTCTTTTTTTTTCTCGGTTTTCCAGCATTGCAGCCACATAGGCCTGAATTTTTTTTGAGAGGCTTTTGAGATCTGCATTCCCAAGATCCACAGTTCAGAATGTCATCTTGTGCCTTGGAAGCATCACGGCATTCTCTTACCAGATCAACTATGCACGGTCTGCATTCCTTTAATTCTTTTTTCTATATCACTCTCTGGGTGCGTATAGCTTACCCGAGGGTGAATTAATTGTGTATGCATGTCATTCTTTCGTTTTTATGGGAATCGATTGTGGGTAATCGATCTCCTAGCCAGATTTGGCAAAAGTTTGTTCTTTGTACAGCAACCTGTGACACATAACTTAGTTTATCTTAGAGTGTATAATGATTTACACACGGGAATCTCATCGATCCCAAATAGCCAAATAGGAATATGGAAGGAAATATGGAGGAATCACCAATGGAATGGTAAATCCTCGTAGTCGTTTAGTCTTGGTGTGCAGATAGTATAGAATAAGTTTTCTTTTCAAGGTTCGATCTATTTTCCTGATGTAATGTAAAACTCAAGACATTTTGAGTTGATATGGGAAGAACAGATGTCTGAATGGTATTCAGACATGGTTTTCTTACATGTGTTCAATATCCTTTCCCATTTTTTTCTGTTCTTCCTACACTGGTTTACCAGTAAACTCGACGACATTTTGTTTCTGAAACCAGATTGTTCAACAGACGAGGTAAAGCATGTTTCAGATGTTTGGCAGAAAGTAAATTGAGTTAACAAGCAATCGAGAGCAGAGGTAAAAGTGGACTTACAGGTATGACCGAATTCAATGTGTCATTTCTCGGAAGCAGCCTCTCTACTTATTTCGACTTCTTAACAAAACGGAGTACATGACGTGAGTCCGAAGATGCGCCATTTCATACTTGCTGGATCTGCAAGCTGCTCTCTTCTCTTTCTCTGTATGTGTTAGTCAGTTTCTTGTGTTCACCTTTGGGAAATTTTGTGTGTGCGCAAATTTGAAGATTGGAAGGCGAGAGTAAGTGGAGGACAGTACTTATTAGTGAGTGATCATAACTAACCCATAAAGTTTGAGGTAAAAAGATTGGAGGGAACACTATACAAACTAAAGTGTTCCCCAAAATCCACCTTTTTTCTCCATGTAAGAGGTAAGATTACTTGTCTTAACCCTTGTTTTTGGTATATGATGACTTGAATTTGAGGACTAAGTGGTAATTTAGCAAGTTGGTGCCAAAATTTGCATTCCACCTTGGTTGCTTTAGTATGCCCCCAAAGCCTCCCCACCAATTAATCATTCAATTTAGATTTTATTAACGTGATTAGTCACTTGAACCATTTTCAAATTGTTTGGTCAACAAATTCTTAGAAATAATTCTTTTGCTTTGATGATACTCCAGTCTTTTTGTAGTCGAGCCTCACCCTTGTATTTTTTTTCTCTGCCCCCTTGGCTTTAGATTTTTGAATTCGACCGTATTCGGGTTCCTATTGAGAGTATGTATCACTATACTTTCGAGTCAATTCAAGTCAAATTATCTTTTTTTTTTTTTTTTTTTTTTTTTTTTTTTTTTTTTATGATGCGTGATTCGTGTTATCATGATCTTATTCCTTGTACTCGGAGAATTTTCGTGAGTTGTTGAAAGTTTGCCGATGACCAAGTCGGAGGTCATAGTCGACTCTTCCCCTCAACTTTTCCGTCTATTTGTTCATTTTGTCTCGTACGAGTTGTATCCAATGAATTTGTAACATTCGGAGTCACAATTTCACCAATATTTATTAAAAGTGATGCTACGCGTGTCTATTATTTTGAGATCCCGTCATAATCAATTTAGTGTAGCCAAATGGATTAAATAGCAATAAAATTAGAGTGCATACTATTACATAAAATTCCTCTAATTGTATACTTCAAGGACACACATTAATAACCCATTATTGGTTTTATCTAGGTGAGCCACTTGCGACACAAGTAGCTCAAGTAGCTCATAGTCTCATACATGAACTTAGAATACTGGCGTAAGGGAGATGTTTACTCTCTCAATTTTGTATGTATGCACATCAACTTGCATACACCTAAATCTTAATACCCATTGATAACAAGATCTATATGTACTGTACGTCTACAAGTGTCCAAACTACTGGTACACTAGAGTTATATTAGTATTATCTTTGGTTTTACTAGTTGACATAAAAAAAATATACTATTAGACTAAGACTTTTGATAAAAGTTGACTAGAAAAAGACCTATGCTAGAAAAAAAGTTCCCTACCAACTTCTTGTAATCTATTATTTATAATTCACATATAAACAAATAAGACATTACATCATCAAAAAAAAAAAAAAAAAAAAAAAATCATGTAATTTGGCTATTTATGGGCAGCAAATCAGCAAGGAAGTTTTTGGTGTAGAATGCATAATAACTTGTCTTCTCTCAGTCTTCCCTAATTAATCCCTTTTCAAGAATCACTATGTTGGCTTCACACAAACTCTTCAATCTAGCAATTTGTATAGCATTGCTGCTCGCATTATCAGGTACTTGACTTATTATTCTCCTTTCAATACGTACGTTATTGTAGATTTATCTTTTCCGACATTGGTTTAGAATAATGTTTACCGTGTATTCGTATTTTTGTATTTCCGCTTATAAGACGAATGTGAAACATAATAAAGACATTGAATAATCTTTATTAAGAGTCGTCTTACCAAGTTTTTGTTGTTGAACAAATACGTAACTCAATATGCTAATGCTCATGTTTTATTGAATGGCAAAACTTGTACAGATGCTGCACCAGCGGTTAGGCGAGTTATGATGATCCCGGGAGTAGAACGGCCGGCGAGTCAGCAAGTTGTAAACTCGGGAACTGCAGCTAGGTGTGCCCGTAATTGGCAAGAGTGCGCGATCGGCAGTGACTGCTGCAGCGGAGTATGTGCGTCCCCTGCTAATGCTAATTCGGACTTTCCATCTTTGTGCGTTCCAAACCGTAGTTGAGTACCGGGACTTCTACCCATACGAGTAATACCGGGACTTTCAGTTTCAAGAGCAACGAATGTTCTTCCTCGGAAGGCCTAGGAGTCTGAAATAGGAATGCTTCAATTGTATGTAAAGCTCTCCTTTTCAATGTCGATATGGAATCTGGAGTACAATGCTAACCATGATCCCGAAAGCAGAACATTATCGTAAATCAACACGAGTTAGCTTCATGTTAGATGCACCAAATCATGACAAAACTTCTTCGATTACTCAACATTGAATGTATAAGTTTAGATACATTATCTAGTATATCCTAAACATATGCTCTACGGAAAACTTGGAACTGGTACAAATGAGAACAATGGCATCCGACTCTTTTCACCAGAAATCTTAATACTGGTTGAAGATGATGTAAAATAATGCTACTGATAGTGCCCTTATGTAGCTTTTCGCTTCTTCTGCAATCTTTGCAACTTCTGCCATTTCAGGTAAATTTGGTAGGATAGCCCAGTGAATACCATGGTAACACTGCTCCATTGAGCTGCAGAGAGTGGATTACCGCTCAGAAGCGAAGAAACAACAATGCTGACAAACTTGCGTGTGGTGGTGATAGTAGTGTTAGTGAGGGAGCCAAACCGGCTGATGGTCAAGAAAATGAAATTCTGGCCAACTGCACCGCATAAGCAGTAAAAGAAAATGTCCCATGCTGCCTCCGGATGGTGCTGGCAAAATCTAATGGCTTCATATCCACTAGCTTGTGGCAAACCAAACATAAAGATCATATTGTATATGGTACCCCATAGATTCATCCCCAGCATGATATCCCAAGCACTTGTCTTTGGGTACCTGAGGACGAGACAGATCAAGAAACTTAAAGTCTTCTTGCTAAAGTGCAAGTGTTTCCTGGGATTACAATCATCAATCAACCTATAAACTTCGTTCACCAGAAAACGTATTACATGCAAAAGCTGAGCAGGTGACAATGGTCAATGAGTTAAAATTAAAAAGATGTAAATGCATTCGCAACATGTAAATGTTCCTGGGACTACTATTTCGATTAGCAACCAATCTTAACCTTCACTCACTAAAATTCTTTACTTTCATCTATTCCCATGAAATAAACGGCCAGGGAAAGTTCTTCTAACTCCTGGGATGGCTTTATTTCTACTGGATGCTGGGTTCACAAAAGTCATCTCAGATTCATGCTAACTAGATCCAAACAATTTTACTCCAAGAAAATACAGACCTACCTCTACCCTTCTATAATTGGCACCAGAGGATCATTAATCTCAACTGCCCAGTGAGCAAGTCAAATGATAATAAAAAGAAAATTACTAGTCCTCAAAACCCAATGCAGTCTTCCAACTTATGGGAATCAGAAATAAGCCAATGACAAGTCCACAATGTTGCTGGAAAGTGTACAGGTGCACATTCTAGACTTTCACCAACACATCCACTGTGCATGCACTTTAATCTCAGAGCATGCAAATAGGTAATTAAGGTAAAGATGCTAATTGCACAAGCATTCCACCATAGGATAAAGGGCAAAAGTTCTCGGTATACCTTCCTGTAATCGAATCCTGCGTAGCATTTGTGAATCCATCAAAAGCAAGGTTCAAGAAGCAAAGCCCATATCCAAGAGGCGCATTAGGGTGTGCCAGTTTACTGATGGTCTTTGAGCTGGTCTGAGGAGTCACAAGATAAAGACGTATTGGATCTCCAAATTAGTGACAAAAGTATGATGATGAGACACCAACAACCACCTCTACTGACAGATAGAAGTAAAAGAAAGGATAATTCTAACAGAGAAGAAATTGTCTTCTCTCACCTTGGAGAGTGCAAACATAGACACACCTCCCGCAACAAGAAATGTACATAGATACTCGGAAATACTGTATCTTATGCCATAAACTAGAGCACCCATGAGCATAACTGCAAAGGAGAGAACAGGCATCAGAAACTGTACGGCAGAAAAAAAAAAAAAAAAAAAAAAAAAAAAATTGTTGCCTTCCAAAAGTACCGAACAATAACTTGCAACTCAAGAAGATAGTAAACAACTAAACATTCCATCCAGTCTCCTATTTTGTGATTTTTTTTTTACAGCAAATTTCCATGTTATATGGAAACAAAACTTGCTGGTTGGAATCCAAACAAAAAATGGGTATACCACTTCTCATTAAGCTAACAGAGTTCAAGATTTACAGAAGAGCAAAACATTCATGCAAGACCTAGGAAGGTCAAGAACCTGGTGAGAAGCCATTTTGAATAAATAATCTTCACTCTGGTTATGCACACAATTATGAAGTATTGTGTTTAGATAGTCAGGTTTAATTCCCCATCCCCAATAACTTTCCCTTAAATGACTCTAGAACTGTAGGCTTGGGCTAAACTTTCCCTTTATATAAGTCTAAAACTGTGGGCTTGGGCTCTACAGTTTTCAGAGGATGCATCCTTACTTGTCCAACAAAGAAAATAGAAGAGTAACCCTTCAGCAAAGAAAAGAGATGATGAGGAATCATTAAGCAAAGAACTGGCTAAAATGAGTACGAGCGAAATTGTTGGACAAGGGCCTAGTCCGTCTCGTGCATCACCCTGAAGCATGTGAGCACTTAGATGATCCACGATGTGTCTCTTCCACTCATCAAACTACAGCAGTTAAGTCGAGACATAAACTCCATGACATAATTGTGCATTGGAGGTTTGGAGCCTCCAATCCCTAGGAACGTGATAGGAAATACATGGAGCGGTCACCTGCTGATTTTCACCATTAATCCATGCGACATGTAAATTGAAATCCCTCTTTTATACTAAATTTACTTGAAACAACTACATATGCAATTTGCCAAGTGCGCCAGAACCCAGGAGGGGAAAAAGTTTAGATATAAGGGTCTCACATTTAGGAGCTGGAATTGCTAATATGCACAAACTTTTTAACGCATGGTGATACAGAAACACGCCACCTAATATCATGGCTATTTTCATGAAAAATAAAAAGCTGGAAAAATTCTTACCTGGGATCATCTTTGAGGACTTGGCTAGAACCTGCAAAAGAGAGACTCCATTAGAACAAGTAAAACAAGACCAATGTGTTTTGGACCAGCAAAATGGTTCCAAGACTGAGAAAATATTGTTGCCAACACCTACGAGGTTACAACTCTAATAGACGTTTTCATGATTCCAAAATTTTGGGCCAAGAATCGTGGAATATATACTTCAAATTTTACCAATTTCGACCACTTTTCTAAAGTATCCAAATGTTCTCACAACTTTACCTTGTACATCTTTTTAGTTCCCTTATATGATATGAGGGCAGGTTCCCCAAACTAATTCTTCGATCCTAGTCGTCACACATCCGATGAGGATAAAGTGACTGTTTTGCCAATTTTGGGATCATACCATGGGTGTTTGCCTCTAATCTTTTGAGAAAGGCCATAATATTACTCCAAGAGGCTTCCACAAAAAATTTAGCCAAATTTGTTCCAGGGCTATTTTGGGCCAAAAAACGTGGATTATATACTTCGATTTTGGCCAATTTTAATCATTTTTTCTAAAGTATCCAAATGTTCTCAAAAGTTCACCCCGTACATCTTTTTAGTTCCCTTATATTATACGAGGGCCGGTTCCCTTGTCGGAGTACTTCTTTAACCCCATTTATCACATGTCACCAAATGAGTATAACATGACTTTTTTGCAATTTTAGGCAAATAGCATAGGTATTTTGCTCTAATTTTTTTTAGAAAACCTATAAATTTACTCCTCAAGGCTTCCACAAAAATTTGAGCCATATTTGTTCCGAGGCCCTTTTGGGCTAAAAACCGTGGATTATATACTTCGATGTTGGCAAATTTTGACCACTTTTTCTAAGGTAGCCACATGTTTTCAAACTTTACAAGGGACAGCGTTTTACTTTCGTAATTAAATAAACAAGGGCCAGTTTACCTGTCAGAGTAGTTCTTTAACTCCATTTGTCACCGTCGATGAGGATAACGCGCCTTATTTGCAATTTCGGTAACATATCATAGGTATTCCGTATTTGGCTCTTAAGTTTTATAGAAAGCCCATAATATAACTCCTTGGAGTTTCAGCAAAGCCGTATTTATTCCTTTTGTAAAGACATTCACACATTTTTCACTTGTACTTTTTTTGTTTATTTGCATTCTTACTTGTTATGCAGGATTTTAAAACTCTTTCTAAATGTATTTTCACTAGATTTTAACATGTTTGAACCCTCCTTTAATATGGCTTGCATATGACATATGACATATGACGGCTATAGATGAGGATTTATGTTAGCCGACCCAGAAACCATTTTAGAAAGAAGGTGTGGTTATTGTTGGTTGGTTTCCTTCATCGCATATAACATACTAGGTAACACGTTTTTACATAGAGTATGATATTAGATTAGATGTCATAGTAGCCATTATACTTCAATCCCACTAGCTAAAAAGAATAGCAAAAGGATGCAATCGCATACAAAAAGTTCTACAACATTGTTCACGAACTAAAATATGAACTAAGTTCCCATCATTGAAGGAAACAAACCCGCATTCAGCTTTGTCATTAAAGGGACTTATTACCATTTTGCTAATTAGTAAATCGACTCTCACTTCCACCTTCACCATTCAATGAGAAACAAGCCAAACCGAAAATGCCAATAAAACTAAACGTAAAAAGACCCCCAGAAGCACATACCTGAGCAGGATAGCTAATGTACTTCAAGGCTTCAATCCCCATAGCCGGACCAATCGTATTTGTAATACCCGCACTCCAATAACTCCACCATGGAGCTCCTCCCTTACTTTCTCTAGACCAAATATTAATCACTGCACATCGAAACCCGTACCAATTCAACTCCCACATTACACCAACTAATCAAAACTATCAGCTTCATCTAATTTACTAAATTGGATTAAGGGTAATCAGAAGCTTACTAATGAAGGACCAGATTAAACAGACTACATTTTGCGCCAAATTAAGAAATGCTAAATGCTCAAATCTCTTCTTATCTGGCCCAAATCTCTTCGTTGATCTGTAAACATTACAACATTCCACATTATAACTTCAACAATACACTTTAACCCAACCACATAGTATTAACTTCCAAAATCTAACCAAAAATCAAATCAATTGTTTCATAAAACCCCTAATATACCCGAATCCTAATTTCGATAGATGTCACCTAGCTCAACTGGTAACGCAATATAGTTACGGGATCCAAAATCGTCAGCATTACTCTACCCACAAAAATTCATACAATTACAAACCCAAATGTACAATCAACTAAGAAACCCATGTATTTTAACCCCCAATTAAACTCGAATAAATCATGAATTTCCAGCAATTTCACAAATTAATTAGCATGTAAAGTAGTGATCATGATTGAGGAGAGAGAAAATTATACAGGTTTTCTTGAAGAACGCCTTGGGAAATGTAAGCAGCCCAAATTCCGGCGACGCAAAATGCCAGTAGAAGAACTCGCCGGAGACCTGACGCGTGTGCTTCCATTTTCCGGCGAGTATTTTCGCCGGGAAACTTCTGATCGAAGCTTTTTGCGACGAGTTACGCGGATCCCTAATTAAAAGAATAAAATTGAAAAGGGAATTTTTTTTAATTCGAGTAAATAACTGAAATTCGATTTTGTTGGAGTGTGGTTTTCTTCTGAGATTTCTGGTGTTCAAACTTGAAAGAAAAAGGAAAAAGATTTTGCGGGAAGTTTTTTCACGCTGACGTTAAATGACTACGTGGCGAAATGTAATTGGTTGAATGACTGTGGTGATGGATTTCTATTGGTTATTTTGACGCGGAGCAATTCTAAAGAGGAAAGTCTACTCAAGTGGGTACTAGTGTACTACTGGGTCGGTCCAAGAGTCGGTGAAATTTCGGTAGCCGAGTATGTTCGATAAATGTAGTTGTTAAAAGCCCTTTTACTTGTTAGGCTGTTAGCGATTTTGCTATCTGGTCACACGTTCTTCTCGGAGGTAATAATGCGGAAGTGGTAGTCTGCTAACAAATACTAGCTCTATTCCGTACATGATTGGCAAAGTTAAAGGGTCGAGGCATCAAAATTGTTCAAACCAAAAACCGGACCGGTCGAATCTAGGACAACTCTTCGGTCTTATAGTTTTGGATGGTCCAAAATTTGTCCAATGTTGGGTTAGGACGATTTTTAATGTGGCACGAGCCGTATTTTTCTTGGTTAGGTTATGGTCTAACACAATAAGCGAACAATAGACGAAATCGTGATTGATTAGACTCATTAGTGGGTTGGTCCAGAAATCCTTGTAAAGGCTTTGTCTTGGGATTTTTCTTAAAGGGAACTCCAGCCCATTTGGGTAAACTAATATTTCTGCTGTTAGCCCAAGACCAAGACCAGCTGCCTTATAATCAGCATAGCGTACACTGTACGTTTTAGTCAACTTCATTTCTCCAACTGACTCACACACTCAGATTCCTTCAACGATGGAACAACCACCACCACCAAAAAGAACAGCCACCACCACCACCGCCGTATCAACCATCACAAACCCGAACCCTAACCCTAGAAACTGGTCGGAATTACCCAAGGGCATTCTCGTCAAAATAGCTCGCCACCTCAGCAACGCAACGGACATCCCTCGCTTCCGTGGCGTCTGCCCGGCATGGCGTAAATCCTTCCCACTCAGTGAAATTCCCAATCTACCCTCCGCTTCCGAACACGTCGATAAACTCAAGATTCCTCCGCTCTACGGCAACCGCTTCGTCCTCCGAGAAACCTACTTCTACTTTCTCTCTCCTCTCTCCTCTGACGATTTTACCCCTCCTCTCAACGGTAACTGGCTTGTGAGGTTGGGGCAAAACGGTAATAACAATCTTATGTTCAGGCTGTTGAACCCACTCATCAACACCGGCGATTACTTCATCCCTACGCCACCCCTCGTCGGCGAAATCAACCTCCTCGATTGCCGGATTCTTGAACTCTCCCGGCCCATGAGCTTGATTGACGGGCCCGTCCCGGATAGCCCGTATGATCTCGCTACCGAATCCATATCCGAGAAGATTGTTGGCGGGTTTGATGATCCCGGGTCCTGGCCCGACCCGGCCCGTACGTTCTCTGTTTTGGTCCAACTTAACGATGAAGGAGGGTTGGTTTTCTGGAGGACACGTGACAAAGATTGGACTAAATTTAAGGCTACATTTTACGGTGGAGTTCATATCATCTTCGGGATTGCGTATTACAATCGTAAGTATTACGCTTTCTCCGTATCGGAATGGAAGGTCGGGCTGATTGACCCGGCAAAGCCCGGCCCAGTATCTATGGACTTTACTCTCAATGGGCCGGATATTCGTGTTGATGACGTGACAGTGTTGGTTGACGGTGTGAATT
This sequence comes from Spergularia marina, assembly GCA_963680865.1. Taxonomy (NCBI): domain Eukaryota; kingdom Viridiplantae; phylum Streptophyta; class Magnoliopsida; order Caryophyllales; family Caryophyllaceae; genus Spergularia; species Spergularia marina. The sequence goes on along the minus strand of OY804545.1, from coordinate 4,397,313 downwards.
ACGTTCTCAAGAATGTCAATTTCGTTGTCTCATTCGATAAGACCAAATTGTATCTTGTTATTGAAGCTAATAATAATAACAAACTCAATAATAATAAAGTTAGGATAAAAGGCATGATATTTGTGTACGTTCTAACAAAGGAAGGGAAATGGGATAGAGTCGGACGTTTGAAGGATGAGATACTATACATTGGTTCGGACGCCACGTTTTCGATACCATCGTACGTCCTGCCGGAGTGGGATGCCGGGACAATCTGCCTGTTTACGAGGCCGTTTCGCATGACGTACAAAGCGTGTGACGGAAGTCATCAAGGAAGGGAGATGCCTGAGGGTACTGAGTGGCTTAATAGTATCGAGTATCCCGAGTATTGGAAGTATTGTAGGGTGTTTGTTATGAATGATAGAATAAGTTTGGAGGACAGTGTGGGAATTCTGCCTATTGAGAAGTCGGGTAATATGAAGGAGTACATGTACATTGGGTTGTTCTTCCCGCCTCCTGGTTGGGTTAAGTGGAAGTGTCCGAGCCTCGATGACGTGACGGTCAAGGTTGATATGTTGAGGTTTCGAAGTGTTGCTGAGGAGAAGTTTGAGGCTATGATCAAGGAGATGGGTGTTACTGATAAGGAGTTGAAGGCTGAATTGAAGGCTGAGTTTATGAAGATAATGTAGGGTGAGAGTCGGAATCGGGTGAGTAGTGTGCTGGGGTTAGCATAACCGGTTCATTTGTTTGTCGTCTTTATTCATCTTTTAGCGACTGTATCTCTAAGTAAATAAAGTGGGTTTTGAACTTTTGATTAACCTTGTAAGGTAAAAATAGTCTAGTAGTGCCAATGTGCCATTTGTTAAGTACGTGAACCTTTTAGAGTCTATGGTATGATGTTTAGCATGCACTAATCTTTGTTCAACATTAAAGAATCGCATTAGGTGGTTTTTCGTATATTTGAGTATGATGATGTTTGAGGAGTTGAGTTTTCTTGCGTTGAATATGAATACTCTATATGGATGAAAGAATGTATGGTCTGTTTTTTCGATGTGGTTTGAGCCGTATTTTTATTGGGTAGGTTAAGACGTTCGGTGGTCTAACACAAGAAGCGAATCACACGAGACAAATTGGATTGATGTATGATTGATTAGTAGGTTGGTCCAAAACTTTGTATGAGCTAGTTATGGGCTTTGGCTATCTTTTAAAGGGAAATCAGCACGTCATTCATAATACTATCTTTGGAGTTTTGTGAAATGATAACCAGCTTAATCAAAAGCATAGACGATGGTTGAGGAGTGAGGATCCAACAATGGTTTTACTTCCTTGACACACTCTTTCACGCGAATGTCCTTTGGGTCTGAAGCGTGGAGATAATACACAAGTCAAGCAATACCACGTGCTTGAGAGTTTATTTGTCAGATGAGGGAGTTATCGGGATTTGAACTCGATACTTCAAAATTGATGAGGCCCGAATACCATGTCTCCATGTGATATTATCAACTCAATCAAAGGGGTAAGCTAATGGTTGAGAACCTAACAATGGTTTCTTAACAAGTTCACGAAACGGTCTTTTTCAACTTGAAATGAAACAATTGAACTAGAGTCGTGATTAGATGTTGCTAAAAAACAAATATGAACTAAGTTATTTTTCAATGTTGATAAGGAGATCTTCCACATATTTCAATGTTTTAGTACTAGAATTCACATTTGCTAGCGATACGAAATCCGGGTTTCTCAATGGTTAATGCAATTGCATGCGTTCGTAGCAAAATAAGGTTGCGATAGTGAATTTATGTAGAATTGAAAACGCTGTTGCTGGTGTGAAGTTCTAATAATAACTACCTAGTAAATTACTAAATTATATTCAACACGTACGGAAACTGTGAGGTTCAATTGTACATTCTCTGTAATTTTTTTTTTTTTCTTTCTAGATTTGTCATACTTATCATTCGTAGTAATAGTTTATTACAAGTTTAAAACTCATTTATTGGTGTGTAGTCGCACGGTCTTCATATATAGCCAAACGAGATTTGGCAATCGAAAGCCACCTTTTAAGTTTTATCTTGAGGATGAGCCAATCGATCACAATGTAACAAATATTTTTTTCTTCCCTACAAGAACGTTAGCATTTTCATTTTGTGAGACTTACTTTTATCATTTTCCATTTATAAAAAAGGTAATTCTAATTATAACAATAGAAACAACTTTATTTCTCCACAAATAAAGATCAATTATGACATATTTTCTTTACGAAAAAAGTTAGATTTTTCACTCTTTTAATTTTTAATAATATCAACGTAGGTTTTCAAAAAAAATTAGGAAAAATGAAGTAGGTCTTCATTCCATCTTACCATGAAGACCAACCATTATTTACCTCGTCTCCACTAAAAGTACTCTTACAAGTTACAACATATTAATTCAGTAACGAGTTGAAGTTGATAGAAACAAATCGAAATATTTCTTCAATCATAACTATTTAACTAATCCCTTAACTTCCGACAAAGATTGACAACAATAATAATGTATTAATGTGTGTGTGAAGAGAAATTCTGGCATTTTCGAAGAAAATGAGAATTGGCAACATTATTACAATAATGGTAGCTAACTCCGTATGAAGCCGGTACCGTGGACGTGTAGTTGGTGGTAAGATGGTTTGTCAATGATTAATTTGAAAATGAGGTATATTCACTCTACTGCGAATTTTGCGATATTTCCTTTGCTCAAGTCAAAAAGACTCTAAACCTCGTGCTTTATTATTTGACTATTTCTTACTTACCATGTCAAAGCAGATTAGAGGTTTACTTCTTGCTTCTACCATACGTCCCATACATGTCATCACGGTCCACGCCATTAATTACAATTTACGTGTGCAAAATTAATTGTAACGGTAGTGAAGTTGGATTAGTATAGTACGGAGTAAAATTGATTAATATTCATAGATGTTCTAAGTGTTTATAGTATAAACCTCTAACATTTGTCTTTTTATTTAAATATCGATCAAATTATCAACACTCTAATATAGTAGATGTGTTCTCACTAATCGCTACTTATATACTCCGTACTCTGTATGTATGATTGTATACCAACATTACACATATTGTAGGAAATATGTCATTGTAACATCATCATTTCGCACCACATAATAAACTCCGTGGAGGCGTGGACTTTTATTTTATTCAAGATTGCGTTCAAATCAATATGAAAGGAGCGGTTGACAAATCGCCTAATATTCGATTGTTCTAATTATCTTAATTGGCTAATATCTTTGTATTATATGGATCACATTGTAAGTCAAGCTTGACTGATTTATTAAGGAGCACAAACCAAACTTTATAAAATGAAGTTGCACGCCATGCAATATGCAATGCCCGAGTAGTCCAGCAAAGAGTTTATTCTCGTCATCAGCTAATATTCTCGTAGTACATCATAATAAGATCAGAACGAAGTAATCATCTACTACGTGTATGTCGTTATATATCGTACGCTAGTAATTATCTCTCGTGCAAAAGCGAAATCGTCTTATATACGGTACTATTATTGATGCATTATATTATACTCCCTCCGTCCCTCTTTAAACACCCCGCTCCTTTTTTCACGTGGATTATGGTGGTGTTGATTGTTTATTATTGTTGTTGATAATGAGTGTTTTATTTATTATTGTTGAAAATAGTGGGTGGTTTCTTTATTATTGTTGGAGATAATTAGTGGTTTGTTTATTATTTTTTGAGATAATAGGTGGTTTGTTTATTGTCTTTGGAGATAGTTGAGGGTTAATGTGTGGTAAAAACTTACCTTATTTAGAATGTTTTGAAATGGGGTGTTTAAAGAAAGACACTCCAAAAAGGAAACTGTGGTGTTTAAAGGGGGTTGGAGGGAGTATATCATAAGTCATATATATCTGGCCGGTATGCAGGAAATTAAAAGATCAAAAGATTTGTACTCTTTAATTTGTCTCTTTATATTACGAGTATGATCTCGATCATATCCTCCAATATACACGAATGTCGTAAAAATTCACAGAGTAAATTAAAATACTCTAACGACGACCCTTAGCCTGCAAGAAAACACTTAATTATTCTTGCATAATTTGAAAGAAGGAATAGGAGAAGGGCTAATTTGAGATGTGAGTAACAATTATCCATTAAACAACTTATTAATAACCGTGAAATATAATACAGTACCAACAAATGAGATTATATACAAAATTGATAAGGTTATTTGACTCGCTGTAGTTACAATAACACCACGTAGGTACTAAAAACCAATGAGTCACTCTTTTGAATTAATCGACAAGTTAAAATGACTAACCAAACATATCCGATAGATAACCTGATGGAGTTCAATGAAGAAAGATATATTTTTTTGACAATAGATCTTGCGAGAGGCCGTCTCTCAAATAATTTATTGAGAGATCAACCCTATTGTTTATATCGTGACCCCTTCTAAACACTCTGTGACCATTATACTACTTTTGGTAATCCTTTTGGTTAAAGACCTTAACACTTAATCTTTGATTTGAAAATGAGTTATTTTATAAATTTAAGGTAATTTTTTATGATTAAATATTTCCAAATCATAGATAATGTAATTTATTATAGTTTATTAATACAATCACTAAAAATATTAGGATAATTATAAGCAATTATAGAGAGACCGTTTTTTACGAGACTTTGTGTTCTTTTTAAGTTCACACGGAAAATGAAGGAGAGGCCGAGAGGGTACCCGTTTGACTAGTGTGCACATTATGACGACTTATGACTTCTTGACTAGTAACAGAAAGTTTGGAAAACGATGCAAGTGCCACGCACGTAATGCCTAACACGTAGTCTTTTCTCTATTACAATATGTTTTGTCTTCTTCTTTATGCCCTTCTACATTTCATTTTAAAATTCATTTATCCATGACAAATTGTTATTACAATGAGATTTTTTCATTGAAAATTATTAGTCATTGAAAAGTCTATTTAATGAGATTTGCCCGATTAGATTAGATTAGATTGGTAATGATAACATAACGTTATTTAAACCGTTGTAATTTTCATTTAATGGGAAACATAGATAATTTATTTACCGGAGCGTTAGCTCCATTCGTTAAAATTTACTAGATTGTTTTTCAAACACTATCATCGATTACTCCGATCTTACGACCTTGTAACAACCTCTACGCTTTCCATGCTACGATTCTAGTGCTCTCTTTATTACGTTTTGTTAGTTTTTTTTTCTTCTTCTTATCATACGAAATAATTTTCTAATATTCGATACAAACCCTGAACAAAACACGATACTCTGATCTCAACGTAGAGTATACGGTGCGAACGATTAAAATTGAGAAGCATAATTAAAGTGGATTGTTTTTTTTTTTTTTTTACATAGAAATTAGAAAGTGACCTTAAGTGAGTTGCTAGGCTAGTTCTAAGCATTTTCTAAAGACTTTCCTATTTTGTTCCCTTCCCCAACCTTTCTTCCTCTTCCCTATTTATCCAAAAGATTGAAACTTTACACAAAAAAATCATCAAAATTCCCAAGTCTATACTTTATTCTGGCATTTTTCTCTTCTTATCACCAGTACTTTTTATCCTACTACTCCCTCCATTTTATTAAGTTCTTTGCATTTGATTTGAATTTGTGAGAGGAATTTAAACCAAATATAAAGAACCTAATGAAATGGAAGGAGTAGTAGAAAACTTGGTCAACACAACACTTCTCTTCAATAAAAACTGTTGGAAATATAATTCAACATGTGAGAAGATCAGAAGAGAAAAAATAGTAGTTGCAATTTCCTTTTTTTTTTTTTGTTTCTAACCCCCCAATTCCTTTCACATTGAATTGAGTAAACTCAACTCAATTATTTGTTTTTTTTTCCTCCTCTATTTTAAACTCAATTTGATTGATTCATCCTTAAATTTCTAAGTTGACCCAATTCAAATTTTTACAATTTAGCAAGAAAAATTCAGATGGGTAATTGCTTGGGTTCTTCTTCTGCTCAAGTTGATACCTTTGTTTCTAACCCAACTTCTGGTAACTTATCTTTCACTCTTTCAATTCAATTCCAATGAATTTGTGTAAATTTTGTGCTTGATTTGGGTTATTTATTGCATTTCCAATAATGGGTAGCTGTAAAGTTTGAATCTTTGATAGTTATATGTGGTAATTTTGTTTGTCCCATAAATTTTTTTTTTATGTTGGTTCAACATTTTTGGGAGTTATGATGAGGTCATGTTTTGGGAGTTTGGGTTCATAACTCAGAAATGGAATTTGATTTTGGGTTTTGGTTGGTCAATAGTTTCTTGATTAAGTAACTGTTCATATTATAGAATTACTCACTTTTCTATTGGAATTACTCATTATTAAGTTAAAAATGAAGTTTTTACAGTGTTTAATTCTGTGTTAGAATTACGCAATACACTAGAGTAAGTGGGAAGTTGTTAGCTTTACTAGTATAATACACCATGGAGTATATGTCATGGATATGCACTTCAGGGGTTTTGATGCATTGGGATTTTGGAGGTTGAAGTGTTTAAGGGGTTTTCATTTATTGTGAGACCGTCTCATATGAGACTCTTTGCGGGAAATATAATGATACTACCTTTCAATCTTGTAACGGAGCGAAATTATAGGGCGGTAGATTGATGATCTGGTGTTTGGTTCATTTTGTTGGAGGGGCTTCGGTAAATGGTTATATTGGGGTGCTTTTTTCTGATTAAAACTATTGGAATGGATTGGCGTATGTGAGGCTGTGATTGTAAGTTACCACCAGGTGCGAGATTCATGGTGTAATGATATCGGGTTGAATTCTATCACTTAAGTAGTGTTGCAGTCTGCTTAATTTCTGTCCCCTTTTTCCTGTTCGTTGACTGCATCCAGAGTGTACTAGTTCATTGATAGGCCGCGGTGTGAGAGGAGGATAAGGCGGACAACTTGAGCGCGTCAAGTGTTTTGAGGCATTTCTGTTTCTAAAGACGTTCCTATCTCAGATACTTAAACATAGCTCTAGATGCTGGGATCAGTGGCGAAGCCAGGATTGAGAGAAGGGGGGGGGGCACAAAATTATAAACCAAACATGAGTTGCATATTCGAGAGTCTTTTAACAAAAAATTTAAAAAAAGAGAGCCAAAGTGACAGTCACAAGGCTCGAACTCAGGTAGTGTGCAATCTAAAATGGACCAAATTCCACCAGTCTATCACAATTTATATGCATGTTGGGGACATAAATACCATATATACTAATATATTTTAGAGATTAGGGGGCACGTGCCCCCCGTGCACCCCTCCTGGCTGGGATCTTAGTTATCTGCGTTGTCACTTAAGACACTTACTTACAATGAAGCCCTTCATACAATGTTTTCCCTTCATTAGTCTCTGTGCTATGCTTGAGTGGTGCAACTTTACTTGAGCTGTGGTTTAGGATCTATGTAGGTTTTTTTATTAGAGTAGGTGGGTGCTTCAACAACATCTTTAACCCCAGTGCCTTAAAGGCTCCTCCGCCATAAGGCGGGGTAAGGGGGGGTTGGATGCACGCAGGCCTTACCCCTATTGAAACATAGAGAGGCTGCCCACGGATGACCCAAAATGAAAATTGCTTCAAAAATCGCACCGACTGACTGCTACTTCACAAAATAAGTAGGTGGATGCTTATATGTAGTAAATTAATAGGAAATACGGAAGGTGACGATATTACGAGATAATATCGAGAGATATTATGGAGTAATATGGTCAACAATATATTACCATATACGAAGTTATGGTAATATCTTATATCGTGAATATCGTAGATATTGTGAATATGTACGAAGTACATTTATGGTAGGTTGTATTTAGGAAAGTTGTATTACTTAGACGAGAAGACATTAACTTGTACCTAGTATATATAGGATGTATTATTGATGAAATCGATGAGAAACACGAAACATGAATCGTGTCTGATAAATTCCGCTGCGTTATGTTTCTCCCCATGATCGAACTAGTTTCATGGTACCGACCGACCCGAAATCCCAACATAAATGGCCATTAAGCTTTGGGATAATGAAGTACTCAGTATTTAAACCATGTCTATGAACAATCCTTCAGATGACCTTTACTACTTATTTTGATTTAATTTGTTGTCAGGCTTCTTATCCTCTGTGCCCCTGTTCTCTGTTTTCTATTTGTTTTTTATGCTGATTAGCAAACTTGTGTTCCCGTTTGTCAGGATCAGGTGCCTCGAAAACTACCAGTGGTGGCAGGACCAGTAACTCAAGCTTATCCAGCTTTACTGTCTCGGGAACAAGTTGGAAAAGCAGTTCCCAAGGACTGCCTACTCCAAGATCTGAAGATGAAATCCTGTCTTCTCCAGGTTTGAAGGCCTTTGCTTTCAGTGACCTGAAAACCGCCACCAAGAATTTCCGTCCTGACAGCCTCATTGGAGAAGGTGGATTCGGTTATGTTTTCAAAGGGTGGATTGATGAGCAGACACTGTCACCTTCAAGACCTGGATCTGGAATGGTTGTTGCTGTTAAGAAGCTTAAACCAGAAGGCTTTCAGGGTCATAAAGAGTGGTTGGTATGTGTCTATGCCTTCGACTGTTCCAGTTTCTTAAAGGACGTCCCTTTTTTTAGCTTGCTCATATCATAGCTGATTTATTACAGACAGAAGTGAATTATCTTGGTAAACTTCATCATCCTAATCTAGTGAAGCTTATCGGATACTGCGTGGAAGGTGAAAATCGGCTTTTGGTGTACGAGTACATGCCCAAGGGAAGCCTAGAGAATCATTTGTTTCGACGTAAGTAACTTAATAGCCATCTTTGCCCATCTGTATAGTTGCTAAAGCTACTCCTACTCCATTTGTTGTAGGGGATGGTGTAGATTCAGGCATTGTTCCTGCACATGGGTGGTATACCTTGTGCATTTGAGGGCGTCTTTTTTAATTTCTTGAGCTTATCCGGATAATCGATTCTTGGATGTCTCATACTTCAACTTTTTTTAGGGAATATTAAAGTTTTATGGTTTATGTTTTAAATAAGTGTTTTGCCAAATTTTTACCACTGTTGTGAATGTTCTTCTAGGTTCTTTCGATGGGGTGTATACCAATTGCTAAATTTTGGTTCAGAATTGTTCTGGATGCATTCTTGCATATATATTTCAAAGATGTTGGTCTTAGGTTTCTTTAAGCTATTGGTATTTTTAAGCCTTACTATATGGCGAGCGTATTACAGGAGGGCCTCAGCCAGTTTCGTGGGCAACAAGGATCAAAGTGGCTATAGGTGCTGCCAAAGGACTCTCATTTCTTCATGATGCTGAATCACAAGTCATATATCGTGATTTTAAGGCTTCAAATATTTTACTAGATGGGGTAGGCTAATTATCTGAATCGCACTTGCTGGTTCGACCTTTCCCCGTATGAGTTTCTTATATCTTTTACTTTTCAGGACTATCATGCCAAGCTATCAGATTTTGGTCTGGCAAAGGCAGGACCTACAGGTGACCGAACTCATGTGTCAACTCAGGTCATGGGCACTCAGGGGTATGCGGCACCTGAGTATGTTGCGACAGGTGTGCCATTTTTCTATATCATTTCATAATTAATCCTCTGCATTTCGTTTATTAGAATAGCAAATTGGCTTACAATTTTCAACACCCTATTCATTGGTGTATGGTTTCTACTTGTTAAATTATGTGCAAATTAGTATTAATTTATTTTCCTGCTTTAACAGGGCGCCTTTCGGCCAAGAGTGATGTCTATAGTTATGGAGTTGTGTTACTTGAACTTTTAACTGGACGACGAGCACTTGACAAATCAAAAGTTACTGACGAGCAGAATCTAGTGGACTGGGCAAAGCCATATTTAGGAGACCGAAGAAAGTTATTCCGAATCATGGACACCAAATTGGAAGGCCAGTATCCCCAGAAAGCCGCCTTCACTGTCGCTTCACTTGCCGTGCAGTGTCTAAATCCTGAACCTAGGTCAAGGCCTAAAATGTCAGAGGTTCTAGACGAATTAGAGAAGCTGCAAAACCAGAAAAGCTCTAGCAGAAGTTCCCATGCAGGGTTCAAGAACTCACCCAGTCCCATGCGGTCTCCCAGACACCATCGCCCTCCCATGAATTTTCCTCCTCAAGCATCTCCATTGTCACCGGCTTCTCACAAACCACAAACTCACTGATCCTGGAATAGGAGTGCTTCGACTCATTTCCTTGTCATGTACCTTCAGCCTTCATCGTGTTACATGTACTACTGTGTGTATATATAGGTAGTAGATTCCTATACAAGGCTGTCTTCGGCTCAAACCTAGGTAATATGTTTCTGTCACTGGCTCAAACTTAGTTAATCTGTTTCTGTTACCTGCCCTTTCCTCTGGAGTTGATTCAGAGGAGTAAAATTTTGTATTTTTTTTTTTTGTTTTTATCATTGTATAAAATATTTTTGGGGTGTGGTTGCAGTCTTGCAGATCTCTGTATCTATGTGTACTACTGTACTAGTTAGGGAGCTTAAAATCCTTGTACTATTCCATTCGCGTTGTAACCTTGGTTCTATGGTTTGAATTACAATGATTTCAGTACTCAGATTCGTCTTTTTTGTGTGTTTTCATGGGTGCCCTAATATGGCTCTGAGTTCTTGCTTCAGCTACGTTGTACTAGTATTTCTTATGCTAATGTTATCATTAACGCGTTGCTGCATTTCTGCTTTACCTGATATGACCTGAAATATGACTCAACTTGATGATGGCCCGAGCCAATTTTGGCTCAATCTGGAAAGTCATGCTGACCAGAGTCCCGACACCTGACCACTGACCAGATCCTGATCTGACCGACCTGAAACTGTACTGAGCCTCCCGTTTGCTTATATGCTTGGCCACCATTTATATGCTCATTTGGTCACTTAAAAGATTCAGGTGTTCGAGGCAGACAGATGTTATTGCAGGATAATTAATAATTGAGAAATCTGAGCACATCCAGAACAGTATGTAATAGTGATTATTGACCTGAGTTGTATAGTGTTCAGATGCCAATATATTGACTGTTACTGTGTGTTTTTTTGTAACTTCTATCCTACATTGTGATGAGAAGTTTGCTTTTTAATTTTGTTCAAAGAATTATAATTCATCGATGCATTAGCGTCTGATATGGCGATTTAGACTCCCGTTGCAGTGTCTTAGACCCTAAACCGTTGCAGTTCGTAGAGGAAGGTCATGCTCTCATCTCATGGGTTTGGAAGCATAAGAGAAGGTCTGATCTTTTGCGTTCAACAATAGAGTAACTGCAGGTCTGCTAACAAGCTTGTCTGCATTGCCATCTCAAAGGCACTGTGTCGGCTCTGGTTTAGCCAGGAGCAGAGGGACTATGCTTGCGCCTGATGCATGATGTTTGGTTCTTGGGCACAGAGACGTCCAAAAGCTTTTACAAGTACAGGTAATTCACTGTAACTGTAATGTGTCCAAATTTTTACTGTCCAGTATTTTTGTGATTTGGTGGTGTTTTCATCTCTGAGCATTTTCTGTAGTGGCCTTATGGCCACATGTGTTGCTGTCATTTTCTTACTCTGATGAATATAACACCATGGGAAATAATTTGCTGAGATTTTTATACAACTGAGTTGAATAGAGAGTACAATGCCATGTTTTTTTTTTTTTTTTTTTTTTTTATAGATAATTCAGTTAAACATTCATGTCTGCAACTAATGAATTGTAGTGCTTCATGCTTGTTGATTAGGCCTGCTCCTTAATCTTCTTCCCATTTAACCTTAATTTTGCGCCCTGCATAACGATAATCCTGTTAGCGACAGAAAAAAATATTCATCACTGTATACCTTAGTAATGAGAAGATTGAGATTCCACCCCAAGTACTCCCAAGATCACAATCAAGTGAACCCGGGAGTTCCCCCAAACGCTTCAGTAGGGTGAATTCTTACGTAAAATTCCCATTGAAGTGCTCAGAGGAACTCTAGGGAACACCTGATAGTCTTTACAAACACATTTCTTAATGTTCTTATGTATGTGGTGACTGGTGTCTCGGCTCATTCGGCTTTTTATAGGTAGATTTTAGGAATATTCTTAGTAAAAATCCTGGTTGACCCAAATCTCAAAGAATGTTGCACCTAGCCAAGTCCCTGGCTAGATTATAGGCCTCCATAAATCATAGACAGTGTGGCAGATCTGCAGTAAAGTTGTAAATATGCTTATCTCTCTTTCAACTTGTCTCATTTTTCTCTTTCTTTTTGAAATATTATACTTCTCTCTCTCAGTCAATTTGTCTCTTGCATTTTTCAAAAAATGTGTTTGATGTTTATTCTTGCATTTTTACGTGGAACTTCTGCGTTACATTTTATATGTCATAAGCCTGTATATTTTGGTTCTGATGGTTTTGGTGACCCAAGAGTTGCGCGTTTAACCTGTAATAGTGCAAGTTAAGCTCCGGTTTTTTTAACAAGGTCTTCTCACCTTCTAACTGTGTCTTGAAACCTTTTATCTGATGTATCCTTTCCCAACCTCCTCACCCCGCTTGGACGCCTTGGAGTGTAGGCTTTTGGAAAGTAATGGCGCGATTGTAAGTCTAGTCATTTGCCTGATAACTCTGCCATCTCCTCTGTCAAGCAGCAGGAGATATATGAGTTCGAATTGAAAGCAATTCAGGAAAGATTGCCTCGTATTCCATTAACTGACATGAATTTTGATAGTTTAATTATCAAGCATCCGAAGATAAATTCTCTGATCCTTAATAAAGGCATAAGTAGCTCGAAACTTTGGAGTTACATAACATTCGAGGCTTACAGCTCTTAATTAATATGTTTACGCTATCAGTTGCAGACTCATAATTCCCACCAGTATAAAGAGGGTATGGTGACATGAGACGATTCTAGCTAAGTGATCGTGGTTTCTGATCACCTGAAATCGATGAGAGCCATGAGACAGTTCGGAAAATCTAGTAATGTTGTTCAACTGCTTATGGCATTAAAGATCTTACAGGTGCATTTCACTGTCTAATACCATAATTCTTCGTAATTTCCCTCCAACTATCACTTGGTTTTTTTCCCTAATGCTGAAATTGACTACAACTTTTTTTTTTTTTTTTTTTTTTTTTTGCATTACAAGGATAAACCTATAAATGCTGAATTTGATTTTATTCAGGTAGCAGTATCATATATTATACTGGAAGTGATTTGATCAGGCATTTTTTGTAAGCCTTTAGATTAGTTCGTTGCTTTACTTATTTCTTGCATTAACAAATGCCAACACTTGTAACACTGTATCATGCTTAATTATTTGCTGCTCTTTATCTGCCCTGTTGTGGATAATATTGTAGGAGAAGTTCCCTAGAAGACCTTTGTCTGATCATCAGTCAGTGAGACTCAGTGTCATATTGGTGTTCCATGAATCCTTGATATGTTTTCGGTGAATCGCAAACATTAGTACTGTATCATCTCAACAGTGAGGTCAATTTCAAACTCTTTTAGTATTATACTGATTCTTAAGTATATAGTTTTCGTTTCATGGATGGCAGCTCATTGGTTCACAAGGCCTGAAATTATGTGTCTCATTTCTGATTTTGGTAATTTTTTTGGTAGGAATGCATATTCATATCATTGTCGTCTTACATCTTCATTACTCTATGATGAGCAACAAATGTTCTGATGAACCATCTATATATTCAATCTACTAAACTGAGAGTTTAAGTACAATGTCATGTGTTACATGTAAACATAATTGCCGATGAACTTTATATCAAGTGTCTGACTTATAGACGGTATTGCATTGCTGCTTGTAATGTAGCCTGTTCCTTTATCCTGCAGCCTGCACGACTCAAGATTCCGTTAGCCTACACACAGCAAAATAACAATTATCAAGCATACCTGGAGACAAAAACTCTGGAGTCGTGATCAGGTACTTTGAAATTTCAATCAAATGAACCCGGGAGTTCCCCCAAACGCTTCAGTAGGGCGAATACTTTACATAAATATACCTAATGAAGTGTTCAGAGGAACTCTAGGGAACACCTGATGGTCTGATACAATGTTATTTCTCAACATTCTTATGTAGGATGATTCTCTGGGTTCATTTGATGGCTAATTTATAGGCAGTTTTTGGGAATATTTAGAAGGGAGAATTGTGGTTGACCGAAATCTCGAAGGATTTTGCACCTAGACAAGTCCTTGGCTAGGTTAGAAAGCCTTGCAGAGTGAAGACAGTGTAACAGATCTGCAGTGAAGTGGTAAATATGCCATTCCTTCTTTTGCGTTTTGCTATCATATGCTCCTCTCTCTCAAGTTGTCCTTTTCATCAAATCTTTCTAACCAAATATCCTGATGCTAGTTCTTTCATTCTTATATGGCACATGCCTGTATCTTTTCATCCTCGGACTGTCTAGGTTCATCAAATATCTGTTCGTAGTGACTCAAGAGTCGCATGATCAACACTCCTGTTATAGTTTTGTTAAATTAAGCTTCTTCCATACTCATACTTCATAAGTTTCCCACCTTTTAAGTGATATTCTGCTGGAATTTCTATAGTTTTGTATACGTCCTCTTTGGCCTAAACAATGCGCGCACTTAAACAGTCCCTCGTTAGCCCATTTGACAATAGAAGTACATTGCTGTACATGCATTTTTGGTGGCTTGGGAATGTGAAGGGAGCCATTTTAAGTTGTTTGTGAAACTTACTTGGGACGTGTCTTGCATTCGGACATTCCTTTACAGAGCTTAAGTTAAAATCAGAATACAGTTAAGTGTATACGTGAAGACAGCCTTACCATTAACATGAAGAATGCTTTTTGCTCCCTCCCGAGAAAAGAGAACCAGTCGAAGCCAGCACAGCCCTAGGATAGTATAGTAATACAGAGCAGTTTCCCTAGCTTAAGGCGCGCGAGCAGAAGGGCAGTTATCACCTATCTGTTTTCAGTCCAATAATGCTAAGTAATGTCAAATTGTGAATGCATCAGAATGCTTTGTTTGTTTGTTTTTTTTTTTTTTCTCTTTCCCCGGGCGTAGATTGCATTGCAATGGAGAAACCTGCCCTTTAGTCACATATTGCCATCTGATCAGTAAAACAGATGAATGTCATACTATCCATAGTATCTGATTGTGTTTATTGTGGCTTGTGCTATTAGAAGTACCAGTCATTGCCTTGATCTGTTATTTTCGGACTGTTAATTTCGCAAGAAAGTTTTATGTAGGATGGTCTCATGTTATATAGGTCAAGATTAAGCCACATGAAAAGGTAGTCGTGGGGTGATTTTTTTTTTTTTTTTACTGTTCCAAGTTGAAAACTCGTCTCAAAACCATATGCCACTGTCACATGTTTCAATTGTGTAAATTGTATTAAAAACCGAAGATCGATCACTGTCTGTGAACAAGATCTTGAACAAAGAATTACATCTTCCTAGACAATGTACAATGTAGATCATATTAGATTATAAATCCTAATTTAATTATTAATTATGAAAATTCAATTACACGAAATTTAAGTTCTTCTGATTCATTCTGCATTTCCATGCATGCTATGCCTCGGGTTAACATCAGTATCTTGTTCGTCATCTCCACCATTTTGACCTGAAATCTTCTTCCTGCATGACACATTATATCTTCACCTACACACAACAGTCATATCATAAGATTGATAACTATATGAACTATGTTACATATACCTGAGGGATTATAAGTCGATGTCATTTGAGTCTTTCGTGTTAATCAGATGAACCCGGGAGTTCCCCCAAACGCTTCAGTAGGAACGATTTGTTCTTCACAAGATCCCCAATGAAGTGTTCAGAGGAACTCTAGGGAACATCTAATGTTTATTTGATGCATGACACTGCTAACTTCTACCTTTCTATTTATAGTAAGTTCCTAGGAAATGGCTCCTCTAAATATATTCTGTTTGACAAATATGGAAGCATTTTGAACCTACCCGTGTCTCTGTACTAAGTTAGAGTTGTTCAAAGATCTACAGTGAGTGGTTAATTAATATTCCTTTTTCTTTAACTTTCTACTTTAGTATCCTTATCTTACCCTTTTTGTTCTGTCACATTCTGTTGTACTTGAAAGAGTGATGTTATTTTGCTTTTTTCAGACATGATTATATGAAACTTGCCCATGTCTTTTGTTGTGAATTAACACTCGAAAGTTTCATGATCAAGTTTCCTTTATTATTATCTTGACGTACACTTTTTAGAAGGTCGTCACATGACTTTCTCTTAGGACCTCAATTATTTAGATACGTTTTTTAGGTGCTGTACATTTTTTTCCGATTAGGACATAACAAAAAGCATAAACTTGGGTAAGATCGTCTAAACAGTAGAAACATCTTCTTGTTGTACCATATATAAAACCGGTTTTGAGACTTGTTGCCATATATAATGATTGAACTTAGTCGCGACTTTGGGCTAGTTTAGTGAGAGTGCAGGCTTAGACACACAGGGACACTAGTGACAGACAGAATCACAAATATGGTTTTACTGGTCTTTTTTCTCTTCTGCTAGAAGTATGTCATTTTCGTTCGAAATGGAAGACTGATACTGTGGCTTTTCGGAGCGCTTCTAGCTAGATGCTTGATATACTCCTAGGGAACGTTTTAGCCAAATCTGAAGGACCCTCTGAAAGGTTAAACAGAAGCTAGTATTTAGGAAAAGTGAGGAACATAACGTCATAACCTCGCCATTTTAATGATTAAACACAGATTTTGACAGTCAGATGTAGGGGTTATGTTTACCTCAGAATGCAAATGTCATGTGAAATCAAATTCCCTGTTTATCAGTTTCTGTATGATGTTCACATGATTTTCTCTAGGGTCACACTTTTTATTTTGGTGTTGTGTAACAGAATGACTGTAACAGTAACAACTGTGACATTAATTTTCGAAAACTGTTACATATTTTAGGGAGATGGAACAACAAAGCGTTAGTTCCAAAATGCTTTAGGGTCGGTTAGCATGATCATCACACTGATTTGCCACTGGAACATGGTTTTCAGTTCATGTCCGTAAACTATGACTTGTTGTACACTGGCCGTCACAAACCTATCACCATTCTCCTTTTTTCGGGGTTTTTGAGTCCGGGACTGAATCGTACACTCGTACCTGCGTACCCCTGCAACACTACCCTACTGTCAATTTTCTTTGACAGAGAACTCAAGTCTTTATTCGCAATGAAAATCAATTTTGCTAAACCAAATGCTTTTCAGAAGCGTGTAATTCTGTAATGTAATGTCAGAACAGTTCTTTTAAGAAAAAAAAGATGATAATTCATGTCTGCAAGAACACGAAAAGCGTGACACACTCCATATTTAAGAGACTACTCGATTGTGTAATGAAGTACAATGTAATACATGTTTTGAAACTAAAGTTTCCTTGGCCATAACATTGCTGCTGTAAGCTTCTTCATCGAAAATGGCGTGTAACAAGAACATTCATGGTCGCTCTTACACTGCAATTTTTCTGGCATTGTACCTGATGACAGTTTTTGAGATTAGTACAGCAGACGTTGGTACTGTAAGAATTATTTCCTGTATCTGTAGAAGTCTTAACCTTTGATGAAATGGTGCTTTAATTTTTGTTATATAGAAAGTGTATATATTTGTTTAATTCCATGACGTTTTCTTTTCAATGTAGTGGTTAAATCATGGAGGAAATTTAGCCAACACGAGAGCGCGTCCATTTGGTGAAGTAATCAACCGTTACTTGATCCCAAGACTTCACCTAAGATGGAAGTTCTTTGTAGGAAATGATATAACAGCAACACCAGCAATATCAAACGGCATTGTCTATTTTCCAGCATGGGATGGAAATCTGTATGCTGTGAGTGCAATCACTGGTGATCTTATATGGAAACAGAACCTCGGCCATCTGACAGGACTTGCTCCTGTTGGTTCAATTGTCAATGTAACTGTGTCGAGAGCCACACCGACAATTGCAAATGATCTCTTAATTGTTGGGATCTATGGCCCTGCTGTTGTCATTGCTGTCAATCGATTCACTGCTCAGCTTGTTTGGATGACAAGGCTTGACCCTCATCCTCTCGCTTTGATCACCATGTCTGGTACTGCTTATCTCAAGTAAGTCCTTATTTTGTTGCTACACAGATCGTAGTTGGTTTCCGGCAAAACACTTTAATCGTACGTAGTTGGTTTCAGATCGAAATAAAGTCTAAACTAGTGTGATATATCTATATGTACGTGTGATCTGCAGTGGGTTCTATGTAGGTGTATCATCCTTAGAAGAGCTGTTACCTCCAACAGAATGCTGTACTTTTCGAGGAAGCATGGCGAGGCTAGACATCAGAACAGGAGCAATCATTTGGCAGACTCATACTCTTCCTGATAATGGAGGAAAACTAGGAGGGTATTCAGGGGCCGCGGTCTGGGGGAGTAGCCCTGCTATTGACATTATCAGAAATAAGGTCTATGTTGGTTCTGGTAACTTATACATAGCACCACCTGATGTGTTAGAATGCCAGGCAAAGCAAAACAATCAGTCAAGAGCAACTCAGCCTGATCAATGTACTTCACCTGACGCGCATTTTGATTCCCTTGTCGCGCTTGATCTGAACACTGGGGACATCCTGTGGGCGCTTCAGCTTGGAGGATACGATGTATTCTACTTCTCCTGTTTAGTGCCTAACAATCCCAATTGCCCTCCTGGACCTAATTTGGATGCTGATTTCGGGGAGGCGCCTATGTTGCTGACCATCTTTCCTGGTGGTGTGAGACGAGATGTTGTCGTTGCAGTGCAGAAGAGTGGATATGTTTGGGCTTTGGATCGCGACACTGGTTCAATTGTCTGGTCTAATGTAAGCCCCTCTTCATCTATTTCCTCCGTTCTTATCATTAGTTTCACGTGTTTCTTTTTAGTATGTGAGAGGAATTCAAACCAAACGTTAACAAATGAAAAAAAAAAAAAAAAAAAACGGAGGGATTAGTTTCAACATTAATATCTGCTGAACTAAATCCCTGCGCGCACAGGTTGGGGGACCAGGAGGGCTGGAAGGAGGTGGAGTGTGGGGGGCTGCAACAGATGGAAGGCGAATATACACCAATATAGTCAACACCAACAGAGTAAGCTTGAGGCTCACGCCATCAAACCAAACTACAACAGCTGGTGCTTGGGTTGCATTAGATGCAAACACAGGGAAAATCTTGTGGACAACAGCTAACCCAAGCAATGAGACTAGTCATGGTCCGGTAACAGTGGTAAGCGATTTGGTATTTGCTGGGTCTGTCGCGCCTTCTGGACCAGTTTACGCCATGGATGCAGACACAGGGAAGATTTTATGGTCATACAACACAGCAGCCACAGTGTATGGTGGTGCATCAGTGAGTTATGGGTGCGTGTATATTGGACATGGTTATTCAGTTGGGCTGGCTAAGTTTCATCCTACTTGGAACCGTGGAAGTTACCTATTTGCTTTCTGTATTAGTTAAATTCTGAGTCTAATGTTGTTGGTATTATGCATTATTACAAAGACTGTGGATTATATTTATATCCGTAAAACTTTGAGCATTATTTTTAGTGTTTAAACTTGTTCGTCAATTATGGTGCAAGACAAGACTAGTAGGTCGTCGTAAATATATCTTATGTCCCATAGTATGTCTCACATACTGTCTGTACAAATAGAGGCGCAATAATGGGTGCAATAATGCAATGTATTTGCTTAACTCATTCATTAGGATCTTTGATGAATAATAATGATGATCATATTCCTCTTGCACAGTGCGTACAAAAGAATTCCCGGTCGATATTCTACGAAAAAAGAATTCTGTCTAGAAAGTAGTTGTCTATTCATCCTAGGATGAGGTGACTTTTGATTCTTGATATTATGAAACACCGCCATGCATGATGCATGCATAAAATGTACCTAGCAACGTTCTCGGATCAAATACCCTCATGTAAATGACTATGTCAATCAAAAGTCGAAGTTGGTGATCGAATAGCAGGATGAGAAGAATGCCTTTTTGTATGTTTTTTTTTTTTTTTTGTACAAAGGAGCAACTAATGTTGCGGGAGTGGGGGTATGAGGATTTGAACTCGGGACATTCCCCAGGCAGGGTTGAGTTCCTAACCACTAGGCTAACCTTGATCCTCTAATGCCTTTTTGTATGTAACCATTGCTTTGTGACCAAAAGCATATTGGTCGTTAATTGGTCGTAAATTGGCAACTAATCGAATAAAGGCGGCCTTTTCGATCAGTCTTGAGTCGTAGAGAGGTAACAGACTACTTAGCTTGTTAGCTATCGAAGCATTAGGGCAAATGTAGGCAGCATAGAGATCCAATTATCCAAAGTTAGGAAAATGACAGCATATATAGTGTGTGTGTGGCAGGCATAAGAACCACTGACTGACTTATTCCCACTTATTACAAAGATGTTATTCTCTCTCTTTCTCTCAATCAGTCCCAGGTTTTCGTATTAATCTAGCCTTAGTCCTGGCTAGGTTCAAGTTTAAGAGCTCAGTATAATCGCCTATAAATTGAATACTTAATTGTGTCGAAAATCGCACCGACTTAAAAACAGATCGACATACAACAAGCTAGTATACTCATCAGCTGTCTCCTTGAGTTCCCGCCAAACACTTCTTAAGGGCAAAATATTTGTTTAGTCGTATAGAGCATTGTTGGTGTACAAATGCTTGCCCTAATGAAGTGTTTGGGGGAACTCTTGGGTGCATTTGATCGATCATTCTCGAGCTTTGGCAGTAAATTTCGAAGGAAGCTTTAAATTTGAAGCCCTGATCGAATTTTGTTTGAGGTACTTCAATTTTCCTTCAATTGATCTTAATTTTGGTCTTGCAAGACTATCAAACTATGCATATTTGATTAGGTGATTTGATGATTTGATTTCATAATTTATATAATCAATGTATGCCAACATTAAGACGATTAATGAAATAAAAAATATGTGATTACTTCCCAAAGTTAATTATGAATCATTATTTAGCAAGTGTCCTAATTTTGGAAGTATATAATTTATTACTATAAATAAAGTTTAACTTGTTTTGATTCAAACTTTCTAGAAAAATATATAGTTTATTTATATGGAGTATGAGCAACTCCAAATTTGAAGTATTTACTTCTACGAACAATTTTACATAAGTGATTTTTAGAAATTAGAAAGTGTTTCTCGAGCGTTTGACCAATCTAATACTATACTATATATTAAAACCTGAAACCAAGTCTTTCCTAAAATGACGTTTGACATACATTAATTGGATAGTTTTAAATAATTACATAATATGGAAATTATTAGCTAATTTATGGAAAATAATATATGATTACGGTGGTAAGCTAATTTATGGAAAATAATATTGTTGCTAATAATCTTATACTATACTAGTACTAGTATATTAAAAGCTGTGTTAGAGGCAACGACCACGTTCACCGGCTTTAATTAGGCCATTTGTCATGCCACGTGATAAACTGATAATTTTATAAAATGATGAGTATATAATAATAAAGATATACAGTCTGGGCACGACAAAGACGGGACATACAAACTAGTTTTCAATTCAACTTTTGAAAACCATTAAACAATCCAAAAATTTGACAAACTCGTGCTAAGTTTCCTGATTCTGAAGGAACCTACTATTACTGGATTCCCGCTTGCATTTTTTAGATTTGTCGATCAATTAGATCATGTATACTCGATTATGCATCTGCATAGCACTCCCTATTCTTTTGAATTGAATGACGATTCTTTAGTTTAATATCTAATTTTAAAACTTTAACTCAATATCTATGATCCAGAAAGTATGGTATGAGACTGTCTTACAAGAAGTACGTGAGATGCTGTCATATGAAACTTTCGGTGTATAACCCAAAGCAACGAAGGGAGTGTTCAATACGACTCATATTAATTAGTCGTATATATCAACCAATTACATCTAGGGCACACAATTATGCCCAAATCCATGGTGTCAAATTAAAGGACAATGTTGGAGGTATACAATGTAGACACTATTAGCAATAATCTTACTACATTATTCAAATTTTACTACCAGTACAATTTATTTTACAACTTGAATTTTTTTATTACAAATAAATTTTACCACTCCAATCTCAATTTACTACTATTAACTCGATTTTATATTGTAGACATGGGGTTCAAACAAAAAAAATTAAAACGTGATTAGTGCAATGCAATTACTTGAGCAAAGCTAAAAGTCAGCAACTATCAGCTACATCTTCATAGCAAACCCAAATCTCTTCGGTAAAAACCTCAACAGTTACAAAAACATGGTCGTCAAGCGTAGTGCCATGACAAATCCCGTCAAAATTCGACATTATCTTCCGTACAATGTCATTCCCAACTTGAATTCGTGGTACGTCAATGTTAGTAGAGAGTGTATAACAAAACTCGTTTTCTCGAATTGTTTTGAATGGCGTACTTGGATCCATATGCATCATCTTCTCACAAGGTGCAGGACTGCCCTTCACCCGTTCCACCACAATCTGTTGCGTCGTTGCCTTTTCACCCTCTTCGTCGACAAACGAGACTATGTACGTTTTGTCCATGCATTGACTCATCGAGACATGGAGACGTAGTGTGGGGTGTTTTTCCCATGGTAAAGTCGGGTAATTTGGGTGTGTTTTCGCGACTTCTGACTTCAAGCTTAGTGATGATACGATCTTGAAGTTTGTCAAGGTCTTACTGTGAAGCTGATATTGTGCCATTGATCGAAAAATTGGAAGAATCGAGCTAGTCTAATACTATACACACGTACACTATTATATATATATTTATGGTACACACTACTAATTAATTAGGCTAGTTGTCTGATGCATAGTAAAACGTTTTAGGATAGGAAACAATGTCTAATTCTATAAGACCACTATGTATATGGAATTGTATTTAGATCCAGTGGAGTTGAAAATAAACTCTATGTGGTAGAGTTTACCAAAAAAGGTAAGAATAAATATATCTGTTAATTTATCCGTGCTTTTGAGATCCTCTTTATTTTGTCTTATTACCCGTTTTGGTAAAACTCTACCAACTTTACAACATATGAACTCTATGGGATCCTCACCCGTATGGAATTTATCCCCTGATTTGGAATATATGTCTACGTATATGGAATGATATAGTCATATCGGAACTCCTTGTATGTACTAGTATATGTCTACGTTACGTTTATGGAATTGCTCCTCCTTGTATATATTGTTATATATATAGAAATAATTACTTCAGGTAAGAAATACTTTTGAAGTCAGAAATAAGAAACAATCTGGACCACACATTTTGATATTCTACTAACTCTCATAACTTCAGTTTCTGTATAACTCCAGTAACTATAACACATAACTCCAATAACTTCGTAACTTTAACTTAACATCACCGTAACTTCAACTTAACTCCAATAACTTTAACTTAACTCCAATAACTTTAACTTAACTACAATAATTATAAGACGTATTTTAATATAACTCCATTAACTACAACACGTAATTATAATAACTCCAATAATTATAACACATAACTATAATAACTCCACTAACTAAAATACGTAATTCTAATAACAACAGTAACTAAAACACGTAACTATAATAACTTCACGCACTAAAACACATAACTCCAAAAACTTAAACCCACTTTTTTTCTCTCTCCTCCTCCACCCTCCCACAACCACGAATTTCGGCCAATTTTAAAACATTATTTTAATACAAAAACCGCGAAAATTCGTTAATATTACAATTGATATACAAAGCTGACAAACTTAAACCTATTTATTACAACCTATAGAGACGATACAACGTCTAAACAAACAATGTAGTACATTCATACGCAGCGGAAGTTAGACACTTCTTCAAGTAGAACCCACACGACATAACCATCCCCATCACAACCACCTGTGGTAGATTTAAAGCACAAAAACCACAATTGAAAAAGTCAGGAAATTGAGTAAGCTAACACCTCAATTTGTAAAACCCAAAACACTTACCTTGGTTTTCAAAAACATTTTATTTTTTGTTTGCAAACAACACTTGCACATAATCACGCACAGACCAATTCAACAGTGTTTTAAATATCACAAACAAACATATTATCATCATTCCAATTGTATCAATCAAATAAGATCAATGAGTGGGAATCTGGATCATTTAAGGCGGTGTAACCAGCCCTACATAATATGCAATCAATCAACGTTTAAGGCGGTAACCAACCCTGCATAATATTCAATCAATCAATCATTTAAGGCGGTATAATCAGCCCTACATAATTCAACCAAGACAATCTACACCTTAGTAATTGTATTAGGTGCATGAACTGATGGGAGGGTAGAGTTAGTGTTAAGGTGGGCAAACTCATGTTAACTAAAAAAACTCAATCTAGACTCTCTGAACGTAGAAATTTGTCATTATATTAATTGATCGTCAATTTTAATAAATGTACTCTCAACTAAAAAATGGCGAATGTGATGGAATTGACAAAACAATTTAAGCGCTACACTACGTAACTATCCCATCATAAAAAAAAAAAAAAACTTGACACAGAAATCTTATGTCGAGTTCCAATAAAATAGTTATATTGCGATTTTAATCGGTTTATGGGGTGTGGAAAACCCTCGTTTATAACAATTGTTTCAACAGAGATATATTCTCTAATCGGAACGTTTGTTTTCAGCTATATATTTAATTAACACAAGGGTCAACAACAACTAATAAATCTACTATGTACACACACTCTGAATTAAGATGTAGCTCTATTAAAGATTGTGAGACAGTGTATGACAAAACTCATTTTCTCAAATCGTTCTGAATGGCGTATTTAGGTCCATGTGCATCACTTTCTCACAAGGACCTGATTACCATTCACCCACGTAATCCGCTGCACTGTCGCATTTTCACCTTATTCATCGATAAACGAGACTACGTACGTTGTGTTCGTGCATTGGTTCATCGAGAGATGTGAAGGCGTAATGTGTGGTGCTTGTTCCATTTTAAAGTCAAGTAACTTGGGTATTTCTTCGCGACTTTTGAATTACTTTTAGTGATGATACGGTCTTCAAGCTTGATGTGAAGCTGATATTGTTCTATACATAAATTGATCGAAGAATTAGAAAAACCGAGCTCGTCTAATAATGCTACACACATTTATTATACACCCACTTAGCTCTTTTAAATCACTACCAGTTGATTGACTTGATTCGATCAGGTGGGTTCAATTTGGCAATACATTCTATTATTGTCAACAAGTACACAAATGTTTTCAAAACTTTACCATGGGCAGCACACTGAATTATTTGGATATGAGGTCTAGCTCCTTTGTTAGCATGACATAATTGTTGACCATTGTTGGATTTGAGTGTTGGTTCCTCATTTTGTAAAGTATTTCATCCGTTTCGAAACTCGTCACTTTGTATAGATTTATTACCGTTTTGGTCGTTTTTCTTGTCATTTGTTAGGTTTTTTACTCTAATATTTTACAAATCCTCATTATATCCTACTTAGACACTATCACCAAAATTTGAGAAGTTTTTGTTCCGGAGCAATTTTATCGAAAAACCGTGGATTATGTACTGCGATTTTGGTCAAATTTAATCCCGTTTTCGAAAAACGTCAAATATCCTCCAAAGTTTACGTATAATATCCAAGGACTATGCTTGTTGGATTTGAGTGTTGGTTCCTCATTTTGTGAAGTATTTCTTCCGTTTCAACGCTCGTCACTTTGTATGGATTTATGACCGTTTTGGCCGTTTTCCTTGTCTTTTTTTAGGTTTTTGACTCTAATATTTTGAAAATCCTCATTATATCATACTTAGAAACTACCACCAAAATTTGAGCGGTTTTGCTCTGTAGCCATTTTATCGAAAAACCGTGGATTATGTACAACGATTTTGGTCATATTTGATCAATTTTTCGAACAACGCTAAATATCCTCCAAACATTACTTAAAATATCCTAGTACTATACTTTTTGGATTTGAGTGTTGGTTCCTGAATCTGTGAAGTATTTCATCCGTTTCGACGCTCGTCACTTTGTATGAATTTATGACCGTTTTGAGAGTTTTCCTTGTCTTTTCTTAAGCTTTTAACTCTAATATTTTGCAAATCCTCATTATATTATACTTAGAGACTACCACCAAAATTTAAGCGGTTTTTGCTCCGGAGCCATTTTAACGACAAACCGTGGATTGTACTGCGATTTTGGCCAAACTTGCTAAATTTTTCGAAAAACGCCAAATATCCTCCAAACACTCCAAACATTACTGAAGATATCCTCGGACTATAATTTGTGGATTTGAGTGTTGGTTCCTCATTTTGTGAAGTATTTCATCCGTTTGGACGCCCGTTACTTTGTATGAATTTATGACCGCTTTGGCTGTTTTTCTTGTCTTTTCTTAGGTTTTGTTACTCGAATATTTTGAAAATACTTATTATATCATACTTAGAGACTACCACAAAAATTTGAGGTGTTTTTGCTCCGTACCCACTTTATCGAAAACCATGGATTATGTACTACGATTTTGGTTTGATCAATTTTTCCGAAAAACTCCAAATATCCTCCAAACATTATTGAAGATATTCTAGGACTACAATTGTTGGATTTGAGTGTTGGTTCCTCATTTTGTGAATTATTTCTTCCGTTTCGACGCTCGTCACTTTGTATGGATTTATGACCGCTTTGGCTGTTTTCCTTGTCTTTTCTTAGGTTTTTTACTCGAATATCTTGCAAAGACTTATTATATCATACTTAGAGACTACCACAAAAATTTGAGGTGTTTTTGCTCCGTACCCATTTTATCGAAAAACCATGGATTATGTACTGCGATTTTGGTCAAATTTGATCAATTTTTCGAAAAATGCCAAATATCCTTTAAACATTACTGAAGATATCCTAGGACTATACTTGTTGGATTTGAGTGTTGGTTCCTCATTTTGTGAATTATTTCTTCCGTTTCGACGCTTGTCACTTTGTATGGATTTCTGACCGCTTTGGCTGTTTTCCTTGTCTTTTCTTAGGTTTTTTACTCTAATATTTTGCAAACCCCCATTATATCATACTTAAAGACTACAACCAAAATTTGAGGTGTTTTTGCTCCGTACCCATTTATCGAAAAACCGTGGATTATGTACTGCGATTTTGGTCAAATTTGATCAATTTTTAGAAAAACTCCAAATATCCTCCAACCATTATTCAAGATATCCTAGGAATATAATTTTTGGATTTGAGTATTGGCTCCTAATTTTGTAAAGTATTTCATGTAACAACCCTAAATTTTCGACAAATTTAAATGAGAAAATAAAGGACTGTTATGCCGTCGTTCACTACCGAGTCAACGACAAGGCTTATTAAAACAACTTCTGAAAGAAACATCTATGGTCAGCGGAACACTTGTAGTTAAGTTTACAATCCAAAATCAAACCGGAAGAAATAAATTACAATCGTTCTTAAAAATCCAAACGTTTGACGAATTATTCTAAAATTCCCCATGTCATGCATTGACCTTCAGGTAGACAAGCAATCACCTTCAAGACCTGTCAACTGCGCCATCATAACAATGACACAGGTCCCAAAATAGGGTAGGGACAAACCCAAACAGAAAGAACGTCAGCACAGGCTGAGTAAGAGAAGAGAGCAACAAAAGAAAAAGAAGATACGCGCCTTAAAATGGCGCGTAGCTACAAATAACTGAACAAACTACACCAAGAAATCAAGACAACGAAGAATTGGGCACGACGCGTGTGCTTAGAGCACGGGTCGTGTAGAGCGCGAACGGGGTGTTCATCACCACAATAATCTTATTTAACATTCTTTATATAAATTATTGCGCAAGGGTCCTACCCCAAGCCGATCCAACACTAGAGCATCGAGAATAAAACGATCCTAAAGACCCGAGTGTGCACACCCCTCCTAGGGGGACGGTAGGACGCACAGTCCCTAAGAGGAAGTCATTTAGGACACCGGTAGCTGATTTCCGGCCTAGCTGCATATACCTTGATCAGAGGTTAATCGCTCTAGGTGGTTTAAACATCATTATGTACGTATTGTTATAGTGTATATATATATATATATATATATATATATATATATATATATATATATATATATATATATATATATATATATATATATATATATATATATATATATAGTCACGTCTTTAATCCGTTTTAGGTACGTTATTCGCGCATAGTAGCTTGATTTATAAACGGCCAAAGCCGGAACAAGAATATCAATAGATAATCAATAAGATAGTCAATGTAGGAAATCAATAGAAGTTCAATAGATGATCAAAATAGCGAATCGATATCAATAGTCAAAAGATAGTCAAAATAGAGAATATGCAATAAGTCGAAATAAGGATGGACGTGAAAGATTATCAGGATACAGAATGAAGCTCAAGCTTATGAGATCAACGTTCTTACCTTCAACACTCAACAACTCTAGCAATGGAGTCAAAAGTCCACGAAAGGTACTTCCTCAAAAACACCACCTAAAAAATTGTCGAACACAACAGAATTACTACAAAATACAAGGTAGATAACCTCAAGTGACTTACTATAATCATAACCCATACTCCACACATCCCACAAGACAACCCCAAAACAAATATGATCATAGGATAACCAAACGAACCCCAAATCGCACCAAACTTTCACCACACCTCCACCAACATGCTAGCAACGTTTTCAATCATTTAAACCCTTAAAATATCAACAATAATGCCCAAAATAAGGCAAAATCAGATCTGGACAGAAACCATTTAATTCAATCAAATCATTATGAAACCTTCCCAAATTTATACTACATGTTACCCATATCATAATAAGCTACCCTTTAAAATTCCATGCAATTCTAACCATAAAATCATCATCAAACACAAAAACCCTAATTTATAAACCCTAATTTCATAACTTCATAATCTCATGCTTTAAATCCCCAAACAACAATGAATACAACACCAATCACAATACCATAATCATATTCATGCTTTACATCATCAATTAAACATGAATTCAAAAAGCCCTAATTAAATTTATGAGGAAAAAGGGGTGAGAATATTACTACACTTGATCAAGGACCAAGTGGGTGGAAAAGGGGGGAAGCGTGGGTGGTGGTTGACGGTGGTGATGCACGGTGGCGGCGCACGGTGGGGCGGTGGCTGCCGCTGCTCTTCTCTTTCTCCTTCTTTCTCTTCTTCTCCCTTTCTCTTTCTTTCTCCTTTTCTCCTCTTCTGCGTACGTGATTTTGAAGGGGGAGGGTTTTCTCTTTTTTTTTTTTTTTATCTAGTGTGAGATGAGGGAAAATAAGTAAGGGTATTTTGGTAATTTCGCCAATTAACTGCCCGATTAGGAAAGTGACCCAAAACGGTAAATATACCTAAATCCCATGGTAGAAACTACACTTTAAAATAAGTCACAAAACGTAACACCCTAATTAAATAATAATCCCAAAATTTACGGGGTGTTACATTGCCTCTAATATTTTGCAAATCCTCGTTATATCATACTTACACACTACCACCAAAATTTGAGCGGTTTTTTGTCCGGAGCCATTTTATCGAAAAATCGTGGATTATGTACTGCAATTTTGGTCAAATTTGATCAATTTTTCGAAAAACGCCAAATATCCTCCAAACATTATTGAAGATATCCTAGGACTATAATTGTTGGATTTGAGTGTTGGTTCTTCATTTTGTAAAGTATTTCATCCGTTTGGACGCTTGTCACTTTGTATGGATTTATGACCGCTTTGGATGTTTTCCTTGTTTTTTTCTTAGGTTTTTTACTCTAATATTTTGCAAATCCTCATTATATCATACTTCGAGACTACCACAAAATTTTGAGGTGTTTTTGCTCTGTAGCCATTTTCTCGAAAAACCGTGTATTATGTACTGAGATTTTGGTCAAATTTAGTCAATTTTTCGAAAAACGTCAAATACCCTCCAAACATTACTGAAGATATCCTAGGACTTTAATTGTATGATTTGAGTGTTGGCTCCTCATTTTGTAAAGTATTTCATCCGTTTGGACGCTCTTCACTTTGTATGGATTCATGACCGTTTTGGCCGATTTCCTTGTCTTTTATTAGGTTATTGACACTAATATTTTCCAAATCATCGTTATATCATACTTACACACTACTACCAAAATTTGAGTGGTTTTTGCTCTGGAGCCATTTTATCGGAAAACCGTAGATTTTGTACTGCGATTTTGGTCAAAATTGATCAATTTTTCGAAAAACGCCATTCATCCTCCAAACATGATTGAAGATATACTACGACTATACTTGTTGGATTTGAGTGTTGGTTCCTCGTTTTGTGAAGTATTTCATCCGTTTGGGCGCTCGTCACTTTGTATGGATTTATGTCCGCTTTTGGCGTTTTCCTTTTCTGTTCTTAGATTTTTTACTCTAATATTTTACAAATACTCATTATATCATACTTAGAGACTACCACAAAAATTTGAGGTGTTTTGCTCCGTAGCCATTTTATCGAAAAACCATGGATTATGTACTGCGATTTTGGTCAAATTTGATCAGTTTTTCGAAAAACTCCAAATATCCTCCAAACATTATTAGAGATATACTAGGACTATAATTTTTCGATTTGAGTGTTGGTTACTCATTTTGTGTAGTGTTTCTTCCGTTTCGACGCTCGTCACTTTGTATGGATTTATGACCGCTTTTGCTGTTTTCCTTGTCTTTTCTTAGATTTTTTACTCTAATATGTTTGCAAATCCTCATTGTATCATACTTAGAGACTACCAAAAAAATTTGAGGTGTTTTTGCTCCATAGCCAATTTATCGAAAAACCGTGGATTATGTACTGCGATTTTGGTCAAATTTGATCAAATTTTCAAAAAATGCCAAATATCCTCCAAATATTACTGAAGATATCCTAGGACTATACTTGTTGGATTTGAGTGTTCATTCCTCATTTTGTGAAGTATTTCTTCCGTTTCGAC
Organism: Spergularia marina; assembly: GCA_963680865.1. NCBI lineage: Eukaryota > Viridiplantae > Streptophyta > Magnoliopsida > Caryophyllales > Caryophyllaceae > Spergularia > Spergularia marina. The sequence continues at coordinate 4,366,474 of OY804545.1, read as the reverse complement.
GTTCGTCACTTTGTATGGATTTATGACCGGTTTGTCAGTTTTCCTTGTTTTTTCTTAGGTTTTTTACTATAATATTTTGCAAATCCTCATTATATCATACTTTGAGACTACCAGAAAAATTTGAGGTGTTTTTACTCGGTAGCCAATTTACCGAAAAATCGTGGATTATGTAATGCGATTTTGGTCAAATTTGATCAATTTTTCGAAAAACGCCAAATATCCTTCAAACATTACTGAAGATATCCTTGGACTATATTTGTTGGGTTTGAGTGTTGGTTCCTGATTTTGTAAAGTATTTCTTCCGTTCCGACGCTCGTCACTTTGTATGGATTTATGACCATTTTGGCCGTTTTCCTACTCTTTTATTAGGTTATTGACTCTAATATTTTGCAAATCCTACCACCAAAATTTGAGTGGTTTTTACAACGGAGCCATTTTATCGAAAAACCGTGGATTATGTACTACGATTTTGGTCAAATTTGATCAAATATTCGAAACACGCCAAATATCCTCCAAACATTACTGAAGATGTCCTTGGACTATACTTGTTGGATATGAGTGTTGGTTCCACATTTAGTGAAGTTTTTCATCCGTTTGGAGGCTCGTCACTTTGTATGGATTTATGACCGCTTTGGCCGTTTTCCTTGTCTTTTCTTAGGTTTTTACTCTAATATTTTGAAAACCCTCATTATATCATGCTTAGAGACTACCATACAAATTTGAGGTGTTTTTGCTGCTTAACCATTTTATCGAAAAACCGTGGATTATATACTGCGATTTTGGTCAAATTTAATCAATTTTTCGAAAAACGCCAAATATCATCCAAACATTATTGAAGATTTCCTAGGACGATAGTTGTTGGATTTGAGTGTTGGTTCCTCATTTTGTAAAGTATTTCATCCGTATCGACGCTCGTCACTTTGTATATATTTATGACGGTTTTGGCCGTATTCCTTGTCTTTTATTAGGTTTTTGACTCTAATATTTTGCAGAACGTCATTATATCATACTTGAAGACTACCTCCAAAATTTGAGCGGTTTTTCCTCCAAAGCCATTTTATCGAAAAGCCGTGGATTATGTACTACGATTTTGGTCAGATTTGATCAATTTTTCGAAAAACGCCAAATATCCTCCGAACATTACTGAAGATATCCTAGGACTATACTTGTTGGATTTGAGTGTTGGTTCCTCATTTGGTGAAGTATTTCATCCGTTTGGAGGCTCATGACTTTGTATGGATTTATGACCGCTTTGCCCATTTTCCTTGTCTTTTCTTAGGTTTTTACTCTAATATTTTTCAAAGCCTCCTTATATCATACTTAGAGACTTCCACAAAAATATGATCTATTTTTGCTCCATAGCCATTTTATCGGAAAACCGTGGATTATGTACAACTATTTTGGTCAATTTAAACAATTTTTCGAAAAACGCCAACTATCCTCAAAAAATTATTGAATATATCCTAGGACTATATTTGTTGGATTTGAGTGTTGGTTCCTCATTTTGTAGAGTAGTTCACCCGTTTCGACGCTCGTCACTTTGTATGAATTTATGAGCGTTTTCCTTGTCTTTTATAAGGTTTTTGACTCTAATGTTTTGCAAATCCTCATTATGTCATACTTAAAGACTACGACCAAAATTTGAGCTGTTTTTGCTCCGGAGCCATTTTATCGAAAAACCGTGGATTATGTACTACGATTTTGGTCAAATTTAATTAATTTTTCGAAAAACGCCAAATATCCTACAAACATTATTGAAGATATTCTAGGACTATAATTTTTGGATTTGAGTGTTGGTTCCTCATTTTGTAAAGTATTTCATCTGTTTCGAGTTCGTCACTTTGTCTGGATTTATGACCGTTTTGGCCGTTTTCCTTGTCTATTGTTAGGTTTTTGACTCTAATATTTTGCAAACCCTCATTATATCATACTTAGAGACTACCACAAAAATTTCAGCGGTTTTTGCTCCGTTGCCATTTTATCGAAAAACCGTGGATTATGTACTGCAATTTTGGTCAAATTTGATCAATTTTTCGAAAAACGCCAAATATCCTCCAAACATTACCGAAGATATCCTAGGACTATACTTGTTGGATTTTAGTGTTGGTTCCTCGTTTTGTGAAGTATTTCATCCGTTTGGACGCTCATCAATTTATATGAATTTATGACCGCTTTGTCCGTTTTCCTTGTCTTTTCTTAGGTTTTTACTCTAATATTTTGCAAACCCTCATTATATCATGCTTAGAGACTACCACCAAAACTTGAGCGGTTTTTGCTCCGGAACCAATTTATCGAAAAACCGTGCATTATTTACTGCGATTTTGGTCAAATTGGATCAATTTTTCGAAAAACGCTAAATATCCTCCAAACATTACTGAAGATATCCTAGGACTATACTTGTTGGATTTAAATGTTGGTTCGTCATTTTGTGGAGTATTTCTTCCGTTTCGACGCTCGTCACTTTGTATGGATTTATGACCGCTTTTGCTGTTTGCCTTGTCTTTTCTTATGTTTTATACACAAATATTTTGCAAATCCTCATTATATCATACTTAGAGAGTACCACAAAAATTTGAGGTGTTTTTGCTTCGTAGCCATTTTATCGAAAAACCGTGGATTATGTACTGCGATTTTGATCAAATTTGATCAATTTTTCGAAAAACTCCAAATACCCTCCAAAAATTATTGAAGATATTCTAGGACTATAATTTTTGGATTTGATAGGTGGTTCCTAATTTTGTAAAGTATTTCATCCGTTTGTACGCTCGTTACTTTGTATGTATTTATGACCGTTTTGGCCATTTTCCTTGTCTTTTATTAGGTTATTGACTCTAATATTTTGCAAATCCTCGTTATATCATACTTGAAGACGACCACCAAAATTTGAGCGGTTTTTGCTCCAGATCCATTTTAACGAATAACCGTGGATTATGTACTGCGATTTTGGTCAAATTGGATCAATTTTTCGAAAAAAGCCAAATATCCTCCAAACCTTACTGAAGATATCCTAGGACTATACTTGTTGGATTTGAGTGTTGGTTCCTCATTTTGTGAAGTATTTTTTCCGTTTTGACGCTCGTCACTTTGTATGGATTTATGACCGCTTTGGCTATTTGCCTTGTCTTTTCTTAAGTTTTTTACTCTAATATTTTGCAAATCCTCATTATATCATACTTAGAGACTACCACAAAAATTTGAGGTATTTTTGCTCCGTAGCCATTTTATCGAATAACCGTAGATTATGTACTGCGATTTTGATCAAATTTCATCAATTTTTCGAAAAAATCCAAATATCCTCCAAACATTATTGAAGATATCCTAGGACTATAATTTTTGGATTTGAGTGTTGTTTCCTCATTTTGTAAAGTTTTTCATCCGTTTGGACGCTTGTCTCTTTGTATGGATTTATGACCGTTTTTGCCGTTTTCCTTGTCTTTTATTAGGTTATTGACTCTAATGTTTTGCAAATCCTCGTTATATCGTACTTAAGGACTACCACCAAAATTTGAGCGGTTTTTGCACCGGAATCGTTTTATCGAAAAACCGTGGATTATGTATTGCGATTTTGGTCAAATTTGATCAATTTTTCGAAAAACGCTAAATAACCTCCAAACATTATTGAAGATATCCTAGGGCTATAATTGTTGGATTTGTGTGTTGGTTCCTCATTTTTGTAAATTATTTCATCCGTTTGGATGCTCGTCACTTTGTATGGATTTATGACCGCTTTGGATGTTTTCCTTGTCTTTTCTTAAGTTGTTTACTCTAATATTTTGAAAATCTTCATTATATCATACTTAGAGACCACCACAAAATTTTGAGGTGTTTTTGCTGCGTAGCCATTTTATCGAAAAACCGTGGATTATGTACTGCGATTTTGGTCAAATTTGATCAATTTTTCGAAACATTCCAAATATCCTCCAAACATTATTGAAGATATCCTAGGACTATGCTTGTTGGATTTGAGTGTTGGTTCCTCATGTTGTAAAGTATTTCATCCGTTTCGACGCTCCTCACTTTGTATGGATTTATGACCGTTTTGGCCGTTTTCCTTGTCTATTGTTAGGTTTTTTATTCTAATATTTTTCAAATCCTCATTATATCATGCTTAGTGATTACCACCAAAATTTGAGCGATTTTTTCTCCGGAGCCATTTTATCGAAAAATCGTGGATTATGTACTGCGATTTTGGTCAAATTTGACCAATTTTTCGAAAAACGCCAAATATTCTCCAAACATTATTGAAGATATCCTCGGACTATACTTGTTGGATTTGAGTGTTGGTTCCTCATTTGGTGAGGTATTTCATCCGTTTTGACGCTCGTCACTTTGTATGGATTTATGACCGTTTTGGCCGTTTTCCTTGTCTTTTATTAAGTTTTTGACTCTAATATTTTGCAAATCCTCAATATATCATACTTATAGACTTCCAGAAAAATTTGAGCGGTCTTTGCTCCGGAGCCATTTTATCGATAAACCATGGATTATGTACTGCCATTTTGGGTCAAATTTGATCAATTTTTCGAAAAATGTCAAATATCCTCCAAACATTACGTATGATATCCAAGGACTATACTTGGTTGATTTGAGTGGGTGTTCCTCATTTTGTGAAGTATTTCTTCCGTTTCGACGCTCGTCAATTTGTATGGATTTATGACCGCTTTCGCTGTTTTCATTCTTTTCTTAGATTTTTTACAATAATATTTTGCAAATCCTCATTATATCATACTTAGAGACTACCACCAAAATTTGAGCGGTATTATCTGTAAAACTACGGAATTGGGAAAGTGGTTTATGGAATAGGTTTGTCCCACATTGGGAAACTAAGGCTCATATGATCAGTTTATAATAGATTTCTACCATTATACTGCTAACAAGGTCTTCATCTTTTAGAGCCCAAGTGAGGATTTACGGGCCTAAGGGGTGATTACCCATCTTATTGGGTTGTGTTGCGACGGACGGTGGTTCGGGCTATTACATTTTCTCCGGAGCCATTTTATCGAAAAACCGTGGATTATGTACTGCGATTTTGGTCAAATTTGATCAATTTTTCGAAAAACGTCATATAATAATTTAACTAGCTCAACACTGAATAGAAACAAACTTAACCACAATTGTCATGTAACCGAGGGTGCAAGAATTCAAAGCTAATCCGATGTGACTCGAAATATAACTGGCTAAACCAATGACCCTATATGGAGGAGTGATACAACTAACCCACTTAGTAGTGGGTAATGTCGGGTTTTTATGCTAGAAGTTTGTAGCTTTGGATCGTTTTATTGACTAATTTGATTATTTGATTATTTGTGATTTAATATTAGAATTAGTGGTTTTGCATGTGTTTATGGCCTCAAGATTGATGTGCAATTGTGTGGAAAGACAATGAGGCGATGAAAGATGATCCAACAAACGAGATGACAAGATTTGGACAAATTTGGATGTTAGGTTGAGGAATTTTAATCCATTTACGGAAGGTCAACTTTGAAGCTTGATAAATTTCAAACGGCTTGAAATTTTGCAGTGATACTAATAGCATATTAAATTTCAGGATCTTAGCTTTCCAGGAAGTGGACACACGTCCTCACAGGCCAAGTAACGAAGAAGTTATGACGGTTTGAAAAATGTCGTCAGAACCAGTCCGGTAACCCGAAACAGAAGCTTTGGACGACTCGTCTGGGTTAAGGGTTAAGACAAGTCGCCCTTGCTTAGACGAGTCGTCCGACTGTGTCGGCCGATTTTACGAGTTTCCTAATGTCGTTTTGTAATTTTTTAGTATTTAAACCTAGTTTCCACCTTTATTTAGCATTCAGTATTCGGAATTTTTAGAGGATATTCAAAGAGATTATGCAAGGCTAAAACCTCTTTTCTCGGTTCAATTAATCGCAACTAATTAAAGTTCATCGACAATTGTGAGTTTGATTCTAATTCCTTTATTCATTTGGATATTGTTTATTTCTCTTGTTCTTATTGTCGTTGATTGATTTATTGCTTAATTAGGTTGCAAACTAATTAACCTTAGATCTATCATATTGTTAGATTCACAATTTAAGGACTAATTGTTAAATTGTTGATTCACAAGTAGAAAATATCCTAGTATTTCTTTGTTGAATATCGATATTAGGTTAGAGAGAATAAACATATTAATTGAAGGTGGAAACCGCGTGTGTCTAGATCTTATCAGTTTTAGTTGATATCTTTTTGATACTTTATGCTTTCGTTGGAATAAATTTAGGTGCGCCTCTATTATCCACCAATTAGGGCTATTAGGTAGCGCATATCTCTCCTATTAGCTACCATTTAGAAACGATAGAAAATTATATTTCCACAACTAAGTGCTCAACGAATTAAGATTAGTTGATAACGAGTATCAATGAGATGAACGATAGTAGACATTAATTGATCGAGATCTTTTTCATTGATTTACAAACTACTCTTTTCGCATTTCGAATACTTGGTCCTAATAAACAATCACAAACCCCCCATTTGGTTACTTTACATACGTAGACAATTACCGTTCTATGTGGATACGAACTTTGCTTCCCTTTTTACTACGTTTTATATTAGCATTGATGGATTACATTTGTAGGCATACGTCTATAAGGAAATAATATAATTTCCTAGTATATATTATTGTTAATATTGTAATCTAGATAGTTTAGGATGATTATTATTATATTGTTGTGTTATCTTTTATATTGTTACCATACTTGTAGGATTTAGTCGAGCTAATTTAGGAATGTAATTTGTAGCGTTTATACTCTAACCTACTAAATACATACTCATTATGTAACATTAATGAAATCAAGCTTTTCACCATCCCTATACTCGCCTCCTCAACATTTAGCCCGTCAGGTAGAGACGAACTTGACCCTTAGCTTAACCTCAACTCGACCCGCATTGATATCGCTACAGCTCGATCTCAGCTCCGTCCGATTTTATGTAGGATTAGTTATCCTAAGATGTACCCAACTTTCATCTTATGAGATAGATACACCATACACCACGTACACCATGTGGCCTTTACACTAATGATTCGTATACATGTTGCATTGTTGAGTCAAGTTTTATCCTTTTGCCTTATGTGATACACTTTCTTATTCTCTTCCTTGGTAACACAAAAATCACTGTTGTCCTAAAGCCAAATATTGGAACATTATACACCATAGGGACCAAATTGTAGCTTACAGGAAACTTCAACTCACCGGTCACCATATGCTGAAATCAAATTAATTAGTAACTTGCTTGCCGGACTATGTTGCCTAGATTCAGCTATACTCCCTCCGTCCCAACTCAAACGCCCCATGTAAAAATCGATCTCGTATTGGGAAGGGTGTACACACTACTCGGTTAATTAAAGTTCCAAAAAAATTGCGTAGCAGGTTAGAGAAAACTCTAATCTAATTCGCTATATAATTTTTATTTGAAACTTTGATGAACCGATTAGTGTGTACAACCTTCTCAGCAGGGGGTATTTTGGGGATGGGGCATTTGAGGTGGGACGGAGGGTGTAGGTGTTAAATCGCTACAAGAAACAATTTACAAATTGGCCTAAACCTCACCTATAAATACCAGAGAAATCTTTTGTTACACTATAACATTAGAATAACTTACAAAACACAGAAATTTTGGTAGACATGGAGAAGGCCTCATATAAGGCATCAGCACTGCTACTGCTGTTTGTAGTAGTATTGATCACAGTTCCATCGGCTTCAGTTCTAGCACGAGGAGGAATAGAGAAGGCTACCCCGACTTCAAGTGATCTAAAAAATCCTGATGCGCCCTGTTACACTACATATGACTGCAGGGAGTTGGGGTGCCTGGCTCCTCAGTGTAACAATGGAGTCTGCAGTTGCCCACATGCTGGCAATTAGCACATCTGTTGGTTCAGTGTACTTTGTAAAATGTACGGCTTAGCTTCCTGATGACCTGAAAATAAGTAGCAGCAGCTATGTACTGCTGAGAAAAATACAGAATTTGAGAAATGTGTCTAGGGTCTCATCTGCACTATATATGTATGTGTGTGACTGTATAATTTGTCTTGCTACTATAAAGTCTGAATAATAGTGATTAAGAATGCAATTTCCTCTAATCCTTGAGTTGTATCTAGGTTTATTATTCGTAATTCCTATTAGGTGCGTGGTACAATAGGTCTCAAGTTCAAATTTACGTCAAGTAGATGTATATTGGTCTCATACGCACTCTCATTTACGGTATGTGATCATGTCATGTATTTCTGTTTGGAAATATCAGCTAAGTGGTACGAAGAACGCGAGAAAACAGAACTAGAAATGCGGCCAAGTACAATATCACTACTTGAACCTAGTTCGAAAGGAGGCCTTATTAGTGAAAAGAATACTAATGTATCTCAGAATATATGCTGCATGCTAACTCTATAGAATCATATCTTTGCAACTTTTGAACATATGACCCATACTTTTGCTCGAATATGTAGTTATGTACAGTTTTTCGCGTAAAAAACATATGTACTGTCATACTAAAAATCTTCTTGGCTAAGAAAAATACCCTTTTCCACCTTATATATGTCAGCTCAATCTGAAACAATCACAAAAGTCATACAATTTGATGAGAATGTTAGTCCATGATTTATAATGTAGCCTAAGTTTTGGACTCGATTCAAAAACCGTTGCTCCTAGACTTGGAAGTACTGTAAGTAGTGAACATAGTAGTATATAGTTATTAGGGCTATAAATAGGTTTATGTATAGTTTATGTAGAATATATTTTTGGACAAGGAATGGTAACACTGAAGGCCTTTTAATGTCATCAAGTGCACCCAAGAACTCCCTCATACACTTCAATAGGAATATATCGTTTCAGCCTAAAACTCGGCTTTTATTACTGGTGGTTTGCTCAAACTGTGTGACATAAAACAGAATATACGAATTACGTGACAACGAGATTGTGTTTCGAATCTAGCAATATACATGTGTTCATTTTCATGCTTAGCATCATTGTTAATCTCTTTTTCGGGCAATATACATGTGTTCATTTCCGTGTGCCTATGTCATGTCCGTTAACAAACAAGGAGATTGTGTTTCGAACCTGATATGTGCGTGAAGGGCACGAGAAACGGACACAACAATAGTCTAGGCTTCAGACACTATTCGCGCATTGTTAAAGCGCTCAAGTTCATTATTTTCCATAACAACCAAAATTCTGACGTACATAATATGTCCAAGAACAAGAAAATCAATCATAGATTGAAGGTTATTTTGTAATTAATCTAGTAAAGTGCTTGACAAAATTCATCATTGACATAATAAACATATCATTATATCAGTGAAAGTGATGTAAATTTGGTATGCAAATTGCTACAGTACAGTGTAGACATAATTAATTTATCTACAATGTAAAATTGAGTTACTAGTAGTAAAATTGAGATCGGAATAGTAAAATTGAAATCGGATTTGTAAAGTTAATTGTAATGAAAAATTCAGGTAGTAAAATTAATTGTAATGAAAAATTCAGGTAGTAAAATTAATTGTGTGAATAGTAAAATTTTGATAGTGTAATAAAATTAGACCTAGTATAAATTTCTGTGTGAGTAGTAAAATTTTGACAGTGTAATAAAAAAAAATTATTTGTCTACATATAGACTCCTAGTATAAATTATTGTAGACACTTTTGGGTATCTACACTTTAGACCTCTAGGATTGTCCTTTTTGTATTTCGAAATCGAATATGCAAAACCTATGCTTTATGTTCTTATTAATGCAGGGTTGTTTGTACTAGAAAACATATCAATGTCTTCTTCATAACAAATAAAGTAAGTCACAAAAACAGTTTAAGAGACAACAGTTTGTTGAAAGCTAATGAAAATCTAGGTAGGTAATCTAATTAGTGTATTTTAGTGTACGGAAAATGGCAGGGTAGCTGATTTTAAAGGCTTCAATCATTCGCTAATTAGTTTATTGGCTAACTTAATGATTAGATGAAATATTAATGTTTTATGAAGTGACAAAGATGGAATCTTTAAGACTGGTGATTACGTCCAAAAGATTATGTTATTAGTGCTAAATTCGAAAGATACTTTTAATTTGGTGTGGTAGACCAAAAGCTAAAGACACCCTTGCTTTTAAGTTATAAATTGCGCATCTTTTAATTTACTGGTAGCATACATCTAATGTGTCCATTTCCATGCTTAAAATGCCTAGTTAAAAAAACTTGGAAATCGTGTTTTAGTTGAACTGAACTGAATTTGTTATATTTCCGACAATATATATATATATAAACGTAAGTCTGTGGGTATACATACCTTACACAAAACCATCAACAATCAACATTGTAGAGCCAGAATTATTCTGCTTCTTCTACAAGGGCCTCTGTCTGAATTAGGCGATTTTTCCTTCTTGTTGAGTTTGTTTGACAGTAAGAAGTGAAGAATAATGAAGAAGGTGAATGTGTCATTCAAACAAGAAGTGCTGGTTCCGGTGCTGATGCTGGTGATGCTTCTGTTGGCCGCGAGTGCACCATTTGCAGCAGACGCACAAGATGAACCGCATACAACTCCACTGATGACTCCCTGTAACATAACATACGACTGCAGACTGATATCATGTCGCGCTCCCAAATGTCAGAATCATGTCTGTACATGTCCTCAAAAACCACCGTCCACCTTCGACAGTTAGCTGATTAGTGTTAGTGAAGAACATCATAAATAAAATGAGAGCTGGTTTGTATATGTAGCTGCGTAAATTACAATAATCTCTAAGAAATATTGTAATTTGTAAAAACCCCTTTGTTCAACCTGTATGAAATAAGAAAAATACTACTGTTATCTTATTATACTCCGTATCAACTTTGTTGTATCACACTTCTGTTCTTAATATTCCAACAATTTTCTAACAGAATTTTCAGCTTGTATCGACATATTTTCATCACAAAGTTTTGAGTAAAACAATCATATGGTAAGACGCGGTGAATTTTTATGCTAACCCTCTTAGTCCGTCATACCCTAGGAGTGTCTTACCCAAATTTTAGCGCCTTTTGTTTTTTCTGACTATACTAACAGACTCAGAGTGAACTTTAAATTTAGGCCTAAATTGAAGTCCTACAAGATGTTTATTTTTTTGGCATTGTATTTCTGTGGTAATTCGCGTTAAAGCTCAGTCGACAGTCATCTTCTTTGGTTAATTTGTTGGGCATCACTGCTAACTGTGAAAGATCATTTATTTGAGCTAAAAGGCGCAATATATGACCTGAAATGCAACCAAGTACAATTTCCTAGCCTGAACCTTGTCAGGAATGTGGTATTGATGGAGCAAGAAGGAAGTCTATGAAGAAAATATAAGCTGAGAAATCAGAGTGAAGCATATCCCTACAAATTATCCATCTTTACTGTCAGTTCCTCCTGAATTGCCACAAAAGCGTGAACAAGAAGCAGAAAGTATATGGTATCACAGGCTGAAAATATCAAAGAATAACTAAAATTCACAAGAAAGTTATGATCTTTGATTCTATTCTTTATTGAACCCACAATTAGGAATAATTCCAGCAGAAATACAAGACTGAGGAGACATTAGTCAGCTTAGGCCCTTTTTCAGTGTAATATTCATCATACAAGTTACATTTCCAACTACATTCATAGATTATAGCTCCACAGTTGGATGTTGCTGTAATTTCATATGTATAAGTAGTAGTCATCTCAACTCGTTTTCTTCAAGTAAAGTTGAAGTCTTTTATATCATCAAGTGCTCCCCTAGAGGTTTCCCAAACGCTTCAATAAGGTAACGCCTTTTTAAGCATAAAAATGCGACAGGGAGGCCTTACTGAAGTGTTTGGGGGAACTCTCGGGGGTCACTGATACAATGTTTACAACGTGGTTTTGATGTAGGAGGATCAAAGCTAAGCCTTCTATTATAGTCAAGTGCTCCCTAGAGGTTCCTCAAACGCTTCAATGGTACAGCGCCTTTGTAAGCATGAAAATGCGGTAGGCATGTCCTACTGAAGTGTTTGGGGGAACTCCCGGGGTCACTGATACAATGCATATAAGAACAAGGGTGTAAATACATACAGCTCAAAGCAATAAGTGTTCTTTGCCTCTAGCTGATACTCAGGGTCAAAATTACCAACAAAGTTTGTTCGTTTGTGCTTTCTCTTACTGCTTTTCTTCTAACAAAAGCTTCATGATTACTGATCAAGCTAGATTTTGCTTTAGGTGGCACTATTTTTCTAAGCATAACAGAAACAAGAAAGAGATACGATTATGTCCCCAACAGCGTAACTGCATAGGATAGATAGTAATGTTGCGTCTGAAATTTCTAGACTCAAAATAGATAGCAATGCAACAGCAAACTTTCTCATTCTTAAAATGTCTTTATACAAACATGGAAACTACCTCAGGAAGTGAATTTGCCATTTTTATACATGTATGTAAAACGCGGCTGTTATAGAACCATCTCAACCAAAATGTCTAGACTGATGGCTGAGGCTCAATAATCGGTTTTATACATATGCATCCTGGAATTTGATATCAGATACACGAGTACTTAGTGCAACAAAATGTACTCACACATGTCGCTTTACCAATAACACTGATGGTTTCATAACTGATATGTTTGTGGTATCAGGTTTACCATTCTCAGCAGTGGCGCAACCCTGCTGTGGACACAAAATTTGTATAGATCTGAATAAGACAACAAAATATGAGTTTCAAATAAATTTAATATTTATCAGAATTTCGTGTACAATCTCTGTGATTTCTATTAAAATAGAAATAAATCCTCTGATTCAATCTCCACTTTGATCTTCAATTCGAGGGTCGTGATGCCTTGATCTCGAACTATACTTGGATTTGAATTTAGGGTTTTGACAATCTTGATTTGAGAGTCTCCTTGATGGTACTCCGAATTTCGCGTTCAAGGGCCTAGGCTTGATCTTGAATTAGATTTGATTGTTGAACTTCTGTGGATCTCCGGTGCTTGGAAGCTTTCTCCGGATCTTGTGAGTTGATTGTTGTAGATTGATTGTTGTTGGCGACTTTTTGGTGCTTGTGAGCTTTCTCCGGATCTTGAGGGTTGCTTGATTTGATCTTGGTGCTTGAGAGCTTTCTCCAAGATGGTCTTTAGGGATTTTCTAGACTTGATCTCCAGGAATCTGGAAGACTTGATCTCCAGGAATCTGGGAGACAATTGTGAGGTGGGGGTCATCCTCTATTTATAGTGGAGGAGGTGAGAGTTTGATGGAAGGTAGGATAACTCAAGAGATTGAGTTAAGATTGAGCTATGACTTTATCTTAGAGAAAGTTGACTGGTGCAAGTCATTGTCTTCCAATCAACTTGATCTTTTAAGCTTATTTTATTCCAATTTAATTAGGAATAATATTCTTGTAGTTCCCTCCCGGCTTTGAGTCGTAGGTGACATGTGGCGATATTTTATTCGCCAGTCATTCAATATAAAAATGACACGTGACCTTTTATAATTGGCCGGTCAACTTGTCAACGTAGACTTTTCAACCCCCACGTGGCGCATTTTGATATATTGTGAATTTTTTGCCTCCTACAAATGCCCCCTCGAGACTAGGCTACGTGCACGACTTGAGGAGTGCTTAGACGTGGGCTGGTCTCGAATAACTTGATTTTTGACTTGAAAGTCATTTGAGTTTGCTTGATTTCGACTTGAAAGTCACTTGAATTTATTTGATTTCGACTTGGGAGTCATTTTGTTGAACAGGTGTCCAGTGAACTTTGATATCACCTTGGATGAATTTCAACTTCGACTTGGTAGTCATTTGAATCTATTGGCTTGACTTGAAGGTGTTCATAACATGGATCCGTTGTCAGTTTGGAAGCCAGCTCGGTTGAAGTCTGAATTTGATTTTGATTTGAGATTCGACGTGAAAGTGGCACTTCAACATTTCTTTCTTTTCACCTGGGTGTCGTAGCTCAGTTGTAATTTGGACTAGTGCGTCGTTGTCGTTGACCAATTGAGTTTGAACTTGGTTTTTGGTTCGACTTGAAGGTCGTTATAGTCAATTTTCATCTTCGACTTGAAAGTCTTGGGCAACTTTGATGATATATATTTTTTTTTTCAACTTGTAAGAAGCCGGACTGGGGTCTATTTTTGACTTGAGAGTCCCTCAACTACACTTGGAGGTTGAACTTCGATTTTACAGTCATCTCGATTGCGGTTGAGGTTGAACTACGACTTGTGAGACACCTCAATTACGGTGGAAGGTTAAAATTTGACTTGAGAGTGACCACCGTTGCTGAATATATTTTTTTCCCCGACTTTTAAGTTGTCATGATTTATTTCATCTTCAAATTTGACTCGACGATCGTAGCACTTTAATTTGATTTTGACTCGATGGCCCTTGCATTTGAACTTGAGTTTGTCTTGGAATGCTTGATACTTTGAGTTGTCGTTTGAGGCGGCTTGTCATTTGACGAGTTGACGAATTGACGAACCGTCAAATGTTGAGTTGACGAATCGCTGAATGATGAGTTTGCGAGTTGATGAGTCGACGAACCGTCGAATGATGAGTTGGCGAGTTGATGAGCCGACGAACCGTCGAATAATGAGTTGGCGAATTGACGAATCGCCGAATGATGAGTTGGTGAGTTAACGAGCCGACGAACCGCAAAGCCACGAATCGCGAGTCGCAAAGAGACGAATTGACGAGTCGTTGTAGAAGTGAATTGACGAACTGCCCAAACTTTGAGTCGTGGAATTACTACTATTGTGATGCGCGTTGGATCGTAAACAATAGGAGTAGTTGTTCTGTCTACATCAACTTAATTGGAGACTTTCCAACATGCAGTTGACGACGCCTTATATCAATCCTCGTCGTTTTTTTGAAAATTTGACTTAGAGTTGATTGAACCTTTTGTCGATCGTCATTCACTTTGTATGTTATTTACTTGAACAAGGGCTCCTTGCTTTCTCTCGATCAAGTGCGGTTTCTTCACATCTTGGTGATGTGATAGTTGACGTGGATCAAGTGCTTTATGCTTTCTCTTAATTCCACCTTTTTCTTCTTTGTCTTCAGTCGACATGATCACCATAGGAAGAACTGAAGATGAATTTTCCTCCTTCATTTTTCGAAGTGAAGATTGAGGTTTTTTTTGTTGTTGTTGTGGTGTGACTGAACTTGAGGGGTTTTTCAAGCTGCCTACGTACTCGACAATTTGAGTGAGATCAAGTCATAACGTAGTTCATTTATTTGGGGTTTTTTGTGGGTTTTTTTTTTGTTTGGTTGCAGTTTAATCTCTTGCTAAGGAGGTCTTGATTTGTTGTTGTAATTTAGTCTCTTGATGAGGAGATCTTGATTTGTTGTTGCAGTTTCATCTCTTGCTGAGGAGGGGGAGGTCTTGATTTAGATTTGAACTTGCAGTTTAGGCTCTTGCTTAGGAGCCCTTGATTTAGACTTGAACTGCTCTTTCTTAGGAGCGCTTAATTGGGATTTGAACTTGGCAGTTTAGGCTCTTGCTTAGGAGCACTTGATTTGGATTTGAACTTGGCAGGATACCTTCATTTGGTCCGGATTTGAACAATCGTCTACGACTGGCTTGAATGTCGACTTCGTTGCTTTGTCGAAGACGAGGAGTTTGCAACTTCTATGTGCCCTACCATTCTGGAGTTGCCCCCTTTGAGGAGACGAATTGCAATTTTGTGATTTGTGGAGGGGAATTGCACTTTGCGAGTGGTGGTGGCGAATTGCACTTTGCGAGTTGTGGTGGCGAATTGCAGTTCGTGATTTGAGATGATTACAGTTCGCGATTTGTGGGGAGCTTTCTTCATGACTGGTTTGTCATCAAAACTGCAGTATAATTTGATTCTGCATTATGTTCTGATTCGTCATCGGGCACAACTGAATCGTCATTTGATTGATCATCATCTTCCGAAGATTTTGAAGTTGTCGACTTCGAACTTCCATCATCAGACGTGGTGGTACTGCTATCATCAGAATCTTCAGCACCAGATTTGTTGGACGGCAACTCGTACGCAGCTTTTTCCTCCACTTTGCTTGGAAATTTGAAATCTTTACAATTGGAGATTGTATGCTCCATGTCGCACGCCATTGTTGCCAAATCTTGAAAAATTTTGGGCTTGATTCCATGGAGTATGTAGAACAATTCTGCATGCATTCCCTTGATGCACATCTCCACGGCTGAGGCTTCAGACAAGCGATCTTTGCATTGAAGGCTTAGGGCTCGCCAACGGTTGGTATATTCGATGACTGGCTCTCTATCAAGTTGTTTGGTGTTTGACAACTCAGTCATGTTGACGAGTCTACGGGTACTGTGAAAGCGATTGAGAAAAGCTTCTTCCATTTGTTTCCAACTGTCGATTGAGTCAGGTGCCAAATCTGTGTATCAGTCAAAGGCCACTTCTTTTAGGGTGCGAACGAACTGCTTCACCATGAGGTCTCCTTTAGTTCCAGCGCTGCTGCATGTCTCGATGAAGTGAGCAATGTGTTGTCTTGGATCGCCTCTTCCACCAAATTGCTGAAATTTTGGAGGTTTGTAGCCGAAGGGCATTCGGAGCTCGTCAATCCTTCTGGTGTATGGTTTGACGTATCGCTGATTGTTCTTGAAACCTTTGTCCACTTGCATCTTGACCATATTCACCACCATGTCTTGAATTTGTTGTCGTGATAGTGAGTTGGAGGAAGATCCTTTGATAATTTCGCCTCCTTTTGTCTTTTGTTTGCCTTTGTTCTTGTAGGACTTGTTTCTTGAACTTTTCTCCAATTCTTCTGTGAGGATGACTATTTGCTCGTCACGGTGCTTGATTTCTGTATCGATCTCTTCCCTTTGCTTAATGAGATTTTCGAGAAGAATTTCCATGTTGGCAATTTGTTCCTCCATGGTCTCTGCTTCAATCACCATAACCGCTACTGTTGTGGATCGACAAGAGTGTGGAGGATGTCGTGCACCTTGAGGACACTCCTTGTTGGCAACAATCTTCTTCATCAAGGGCACGATCAATCTTTCGGAGAAAAAGATGAGAGGCAGAGATCTTCACGTCGGGTTCACCAAAAATTTGTGGACACAAATTTTGTATAGATCTGAATAAGACAACAAAATATGAGTTTCAAATAAATTTAATATTTATCAGAATTTCGTGTACAATCTCTGTGATTTCTATTAAAATAGAAATAAATCCTCTGATTCAATCTCCACTTTGATCTTCAATTCGAGGGTCGTGATGACTTGATCTCGAACTATACTTGGATTTGAATTTAGGGTTTTGACAATCTTGATTTGAGAGTCTCCTTGATGGTACTCCGAATTTCGCGTTCAAGGGCCTAGGCTTGATCTTGAATTAGATTTGATTGTTGAACTTCTGTGGATCTCCGGTGCTTGGAAGCTTTCTCCGGATCTTGTGAGTTGATTGTTGTAGATTGATTGTTGTTGGCGACTTTTTGGTGCTTGTGAGCTTTCTCCGGATCTTGAGGGTTGCTTGATTTGATCTTGGTGCTTGAGAGCTTTCTCCAAGATGGTCTTTAGGGATTTTCTAGACTTGATCTCCAGGAATCTGGAAGACTTGATCTCCAGGAATCTGGGAGACAATTGTGAGGTGGGGGTCATCCTCTATTTATAGTGGAGGAGGTGAGAGTTTGATGGAAGGTAGGATAACTCAAGAGATTGAGTTAAGATTGAGCTAGGACTTTATCTTAGAGAAAGTTGACTGGTGCAAGTCATTGTCTTCCAATCAACTTGATCTTTTAAGCTTATTTTATTCCAATTTAATTAGGAATAATATTCTTGTAGTTCCCTCCCGGCTTTGAGTCGTAGGTGACATGTGGCGATATTTTATTCGCCAGTCATTCAATATAAAAATGACACGTGACCTTTTATAATTGGCCGGTCAACTTGTCAACGTAGACTTTTCAACCCCCACGTGGCGCATTTTGATATATTGTGAATTTTTTGCCTCCTACACCTGCATCAGCACATACGACTGCAGACTTACAAACTGTCCATGCATCAACGGTCACTGCCAGCCGAATTGCCATGTGACACCCGCATCATCAGATAATGGAAGTTCAACCTTAGCCAAACAAACTGAGCAGAGTCCCCAGCTTCCTTAACTGAACATTCAACAATCAACATGCACGCATCCGTAGCTAAAAACCCGGAATTTACTTTGATTATAATCAAACTCCTGGTTTGTAATAACAAGTTAATAAGTTTCGCGGCTTTCTACCAACTTCTTGTAATTTTCTTATTTATATTTATACGAAATATATCGATAAAAATAAGTTAATAACTGAAGATCGTATGATGTGTCCTCAGAATAACTGTCACTTAGTAATGAACTAATGAAACCATACTGATACTACCTTAGAGTTTTTGAAGTTAAGACAAAATATGTAGCAGACCTCACTACCTCAGGACTTATCTAGTTATCAGCCAATTTACATAGCCATGTTTCGACATATTTCTTCGCCAAAGCAAAGTCAAAAACTAGGCCTATTACGTTACATTACAGTCTAACACGACTACGTGATTTACAGGCTATCATGGAAATGTAAGGGCCCGTTCGATATCACTGCCGATTTCAGTTTTTTGTTTTTTTGCGTAAAGAATTTAGTTAAATAAGTTACAAAATTAATTTTAAATTGTTTGGTTCTATAATAGTCATATAGAAAATGAAAACTGACAACTGAAAACAAAAAAAACATTTTTTCTGGTTTTCAAAAACGGGATTTTGGTTTACAAAAACACTAAAAACTGAAAACAGAAAACGATACCAAACAGGCCCTAAATTTTCAACCTTTCCACCTCTTTCTGACCATGGGCTGGACTGCATCATGGATATGAAAAAGCCCACACATTTCTGAATGACTTGATCCATAAGCCTTCTGAATCGACCCACTAACCTCTCCACAGGATTTGACCGGATCACAAATCAAACCGTTTTTCATACCGGGTTGGGCTGGTTTAGGGCCGGACCGCAGACATCTGGCCGCCCTCCTAAGCCTACGACCCCCCACAGTTGAGCCAAAACTTGAACGTTGTTTAATTAGACGGTAATCTCCAAATTTTGTGCGAAATGGTTTCACACTAGTTTATCGCGTAAGATCAAGTACACACATATTTGATTTGAAATTTATATTTTTGTTTAAATTATTTACTTAATCATGTTGGTCTCACGATATAGTTATCGTTAGACGGTCTCATAGGAGACCTCGTCCTCTAAAAATGTCAATGTAAGTCTTACATTTGGATTTAATCTCTTTAGTTTGATCCAATTCGGAACAATTGCCATCTTAATTATAATCTTCATTGATACAATTGAAACTTTTGTATCCATCGTTGTATTCTAACCCTACTAAATGTTATATTTTATAGATCAGATTGAACACAAATATGAACATTGTTGTGTAGATTCATCAATTAAGAAGCGGTACGAATTATTATCGGCTTTGTGAAGATAAAAAAGAAAAGATCGATCTAGGTCTTCTCTTTTAACCTTTTTGTCAAATAAGGTTGGGGACATACCATCCAAAAACCTTGTTGGATCAACTCTTGATGCATATGCAACGTTAATGCACGTTCAAATACTGTAGGAAGAATCAATCATAAAATGCTGATCAATGCCCCATGCATATACATCCATTATTACAGTACTTAATTTTTTTTTTTTTTTTTTTTTTTTTTTTTTTTGGTTACATACTTCTTAATTTCTGTAGTTTTGTCCTTATTTTTTCTATACTCATGTTCTACCTTGACTTTCTTGCTCTCTCTACGCACAAGATTTGCTGTCCTCCAAACAAATGTACATACATTACATCACCACAGTTCGCTATCCCCAAATTAAATTTTTCATCAACATTATTCATTAATTGGGGTAATTTGTCGCCACAAACTCAGGCAATCAATCCTAGAAAAAAGATCTTAGAAAGGGAATATATGGAAACCAAACAAGACTATATACGAAAATGACATTTAAAGTACGATATTATTACAATTTACAACTATTTCGATTTGACTCTGTTTGATAGAACTTAATAAAAGTAATGTTTAGATCGGTTCAGAATCATTTAGATCAGGTCAAAGTCATTCAAATCAAATCAGAATTGCTCAAATAATAATCAATGAATTTGGTCCATTATTGATACTAACAATCAATTTTTCAGATCAGATCAACTCAGTTCAGAGTCATTCAAATCAGATCAGATCAGATTAGTAGCAATCAAATCAGATCAGATTAGATCAGAAAAATGCAGTCCTATCAAACAGAGTCTTAGAAAATACATACTTTGATTATCTGTCACGAGGTTGTCCCGTCTTAGTTGTAGGTTTCGGTTTTTAAGACTCTATACCTCTACATAGTAATCAGCCGAACTATGAAAAAGACATTTGAAACGAAAAAAAAATTATATTGTAATTAAGCGGGATTACTCTAATTCGATAATCACAGTAGAGACTACTATGTATAAACTTAGAAAATGGTCGATTTTTTGTCGTGCACTAGTCCCATAGTCAAACCCACGCTCTCATTCTAACGTAAATCATTATTATTATTGACATATTTCTTGTTCAGAATATAGTATCATGAAAGTGAACCGTAGTTTCGTTACTACGGAGAAAATGTAACAAGGAAGCAAATAATTGAATAAATGTCTAGAATAACAAGGTCAACCAATCTTGTGAATCGAGATACTGTTGAAGATCGATCAAATCTGTTGAAAAATTAAAACCTAAGATTAAAATTTTAAATAAAAATTATTGGGATCATAATGCAATTATAAAAGTAATATGATAAGTTGATAATAACAAGTAGTAACATGTAAGGAAAGACTAGGAAATGAAGAGAGCGGGGGAGTGGCGTTGCACCTGACAAGCACAAAGGCGGATACAGCGCATATGAGATCGGTGGGCATGTGCCTAAGGTGACATTGGCATATGACCAAAACGTGAGATTAATATCAACCCTTTTGGCTTTGCTTCTCGTTTTTATTTCATTCTTTTTATGTGAACACTCCTCAATTATTAGGGTCACATACCTTCATTTCATTTCGTACTTTGGTAGGACTCTTTTGGGTCGGTCCACTCCCTTATTATGCACAACTCATTCTAGCTCATCCACTCGTTCATCCTAGAGATATTTGACAATAGCTAGTAGCTGGTTGACGATGAATTGTTGAAAAAGTTATGTTCGTAATTGTAATTTGTAAACATAAAATTTCAATTGAATCTCCAAAACATGTTATTTGATTAAAAAAAAAATATATATCCATCTATATTTTTTAATAAAGCCGTCAGGATTTGAACCATTGACTTCTTACTTACTTATTTATCACATTATCAGTGTACTAACTGTTACTTCATGCATATTTTTACAACTCATACTATAAAAAGGAATGATTCAGTCCAAATGAATGTAGATGACCAAATCTTTTATTTTCGAAATTTTTGACGAATTATGGAAGTAAATATGACATTACTGACAATATACATTAGCTTCCAATATATTGGACCTTCCATATTCCATATGTGGGTGTGAATTTAATTTTAAAAAAAATACAAGATATTCATACGGCCCATCTATCGATTTATCTAACTATCTATCTATCTATCTACCTATCTTCTATATCTTTTAATAAAGTCGTGCTATTAAGCTGATGTGACACGACTTTAGTAAACTATCGACATGTCAGCAAATAAATAATTTACCCCTGAATCTGACTGTGAGCCGTAATAAATCAAAACGAGAAATGATAATAAATAATTGTCTTATTATACGTGATTGTGTAAACACTCAATGTATCATTTCCTCTATTAACCTACGTGTATGTCACTAATATAATATAGTATTAACTAATTAACATATGTTAACTCTCTTAAATATATATATATATATATATATATATATATATATATATATATATATATATATATATATATATATATATATATATATATATATATATATATATGTTAACTTTTACATTATTCACGCTTTGTATTGTGATTATGGTAACACATGGAGCAAATTAGAGAGGTAGATAGTAGCTACACGACAACCATTTGCTCAACATTTGATCTCTCTCGTTACTTTTGTGTCCTCCCACAGTTATTCAAATACAAATACAAATGTAAATAAGTTGCATGTTGTTTCCAAAAATAATAAATTGCAAATTTCGTTACTTTACCGAGTTTATAACAGAATTAGAAATTTTACCGAAAATAACATTTTTGAATGTCAAAGCGTAATTATAATGTAAAAGCATAATATTTAAGTGTTTGGCAGACATGCAAAAAATATTTTTTGCCTTCTGTGATAATTCTGGCTTATGTCGTTCGATGGTCACTCGGAGATTTATGGTACATCAACTTTCGATCAGCTATCACGATATCAACTTTGCTGAGTTTAAGTTGTTGTGAGTTTGTTGGTGGATTTGTGAATTGTGGTGTTGATGGAAGATGCCCAAGATAATGGTGTCGTAATTTTCATGGAAGAAGCTGCTGATTCTTTTCCTTATTTTGTGAGAGATGGTTTGTGTTTTTTTTTTTTTTTTTTTTTTTTTGAAAGATTTTAGTTATGTGATTGTGTTTTGCCCTCACATTGTTATTTGAGTATTACTTTGTCATTACTCTCACTTACAAACATTATTATTATTACAAGCCTGATGTAAGATTGCCTATTTTGTGATTTTCATACCTCAACACTTATAATTTCCTTTCTATATTTCTTAAATGTGAACCTTTACGAATCTAATAACTTTATTTTGTCCTATGAATTCAATTAGTTTTTTGTTAAATAAAAATAAAACTCACCTCAAAAAAAAAAAATCACATATTCCTAGAATAAGGGAGTATATACATATCACTATTAGAAGTACTTCACAAAACATTTAATAACCCCGTGCATGGCACGGGTTTATAAGCTAGTATTGAGTAGAAAGCTAGTGCTGAATTAACTACTTGGTCGATTTCAGTCGTATAGCGCGTTCTTGTTCAAAATAAAATGAATACAATGGGATTAAAAGAAAATTGAAAAGTGCCACCAGAAAAAGTTTGACTATAAGAGATGAGTTTGCTGTTTTAACTGAATTAGTAAGTAGTTAGAACATAGAAGTAGTAGAGTTAGTTCTGAAATCACTTCATTGCATTATCATAGTGTTCAATTATATTTTGGCCCCCCACTAAATGACATTATACCACTCAATGATACCAACTCTTGGCGTAATGGATAAGTGATTTATAATGAACTAGTTGTGCTATTGTTTTCCCCTACTCATGACATGTTTGGCTTGTGTTCGATCAAAATCGAAGGTTACTACATATATATATGTGAGCAACAAGCTAAGTGATTATTACATGCTTAATAAACAATCTTTCATTATTCACCACCAACAAAAAAAAAAAAAAAAAAAAAAAAAAAAAAAAAAAAAAACGCTCTCGTACGATGTTGTATCCGATTTTTTGAATGCAAGTTATTTTACATAATTTTCCTTTAAAATGAGCGTTCTAAAGATGTAGTATTGAATTGGTAAAGATTATTCAAGCCTTCAAAAGCTTTGTAATTTACTGAGTAGTCTTTGTAATGCACAAGCTGAACTAAATTGTAGATGGCTGAAATAGAAAGGTCATAGGCCTCCAGCTCTGATTAGTCAAAAGCCTTATAAAAACTGTACTGGTAAGTTTTACCTGATTCTGCCAAACTTTCCTTAAACCAACTGTTAGTCTGTTAATAAACATAAACTCCTATTCTCTTAAATTGATCAATCAACAAGTAACGTGAAGTTTAAGAATTATTCTGATATACTGTAAGCATCTAACCACCTTCATAATCATAATTATGTGACATTGAGTACTGTACAATGAAGTACCTGTAAAGGAAAGTAAGTTCTGACAAGTTGATAAAAAAAGTGTCAGAACCCACAAGTGAGCCAGAGAAATCAAACTCAAGACTTTCACGTTAAAAACCGGAGATAGAAGGATAATCATTGCTCGGATGCATATGCATAATAATACTCCGTAAAATAGTTGAAGACGAGAGTAGATCGATGACGTAGAATAACTCAAAAGAAACAAATTTTTTTTTTTTTTTTTTCATTTCAACAAATTTCCTAGCTCACAATTTAACTGCAAAAAGAATTCTGATACAAACTAGCAGAAGATTAAAAAGAATAAAGGGAAAAAGGAGCAAACTCATGCTAATACCTTAGGACCTAATTAAACCTTAACTAAAACCTAAGACCTTAGGACTAAAAACTCTGCAAATTTGCTCTCTGATGTCTTCCCTCCTGTCTCAAACTCTGCATCCTTAACTTCCTCTCTACTTAACCTAGAATATGGTTATCTATTGCTGCAATTTCATTGCCCAGCAATTCTGTACAAAAAAAAAACAAATGAACCAAGATATATGTAGCAAAATCAACTGGAAGACAATAATACAAGCACTAGAATGTAAGCCCTGATGGGGGGAGGAGAACCACTCTGACTAGCTAGCGATGGCGCTCTTCGGTTTCTACATCTCCCCATCACATGTATGGCCTGACAAGGTCACTTTTGGGGACATGCTCAAGTTTCCGGCTTGTTGCTGCAGGTGCCTTCACCACCACAGGTTTCTCCCCGTCCACAGTCACGCAGCCTCTCATCTCAAGAACTTTC
Organism: Spergularia marina; assembly: GCA_963680865.1. Taxonomy (NCBI): domain Eukaryota; kingdom Viridiplantae; phylum Streptophyta; class Magnoliopsida; order Caryophyllales; family Caryophyllaceae; genus Spergularia; species Spergularia marina. Next base: position 4,341,885 of record OY804545.1, on the reverse strand, counting down.
TTGTGGGAATTGGAGTGTATGGCTGGAACAAATGTCGGGCTTGCTGCAGGGCGGTACTCTGGGTAGAGACGCCCAGACTTGTAGCGGACACCACAAGCGTTGCAAAGGGTTTTAGGACCCATTGGACCTGCCCTCCATTGTGGTGTCTTGGTGATCTCACAATGCAGGCACTTTCTAACTTGTGCAGGTGCAGCATTATTCGGATTCTCATTCTGATTGTTGCTTGTTACATCTAAGCTACCACCTGAAGGAGGAAGGATTTTGATCTTCCTCTTCTTCTTCTGCTGATCAACCCCCTTATATGAGCCATAAGACTCAGCAAAGCTCCCTGATTCGGATGAGCCAACCGAGGCAGGCTGATCAGTTCTTCCACTAACTGATGACGACATTGGTGCAATGAGCTCAAACGTTGCACGAGGGATAAATGTAGCAGGACGTGGTCGCTTACTCCTTGCGCGTTTTTCATGACTGACAGGAAGTGATTTCCCTCTAGAACAAGCACTACTGCTGCTCTCAAGAACAGAGATAGGGCTGGAAGTCTGAAACTGGTTTCCGAAGGAGTCCTTTTCAGATGAGGTCGTATACGATTTGTCAAGTGTCAGGCCTCCTCCAGAAAACGAGTCTTCGACAAACGTTGATAGCCACTCCAACTGAACTATGTCTTCATACTGTAATGCATCATAAACAACAACTTTGTTCAGACAATTATTCATGTTTCATCCCGCAAAATTATCACCAATTGTTCATTCAAAAGAGACACCGACAATTGTTGAACTATTCATAATTTCATACCCATGTCAAAGTGTCGAGTTTTCTAAGTACGACAATTGAAGAGTCCAAACCAACAAACATAAGGAGATGTCACATTAACAAAACTTTAATTTTAAAAAAATCTAAACCCCCAAAAACAAACGTCACAATCACTCTACACAAAAACATTGACAATACTGACCATACAAATGTTCAATTACAATCATGATTCCCCCCACATTGCTGGTTTCCTACTCGTTTAAAATTACATGATGGCTACCACTATTTTTGACCTCATCAAACATTTTCAAAATTCTACATTATTTCAAAAATCATACTCTTACACTACTCCTCCTCTACTCCTATGCTACTATGCATATATTCCCCACGTCTTTTGTTTTTTTCTTTGGCGGCAAAGTTGTGCGCTCGGTAAAGTCAGAAACGTTCCTCTCGTAAAAGGCAGTCCGGTGCACATTGTCGTCCGAAAAAAAAGGTCCCACCACAAACGTTCCTCTCATAATTAATTAAAGTAACAATAAAAATAAATAAATTCATTTAAACGCCAGCTGTTAATTAATTATTTAAACACGGCCTTATTATGACATCACTCTGATTAAACCCAACCAATGAGATTTTAGCTTAGTCGTCGCATCATACACCTTCATTATACTAACCTTCGCCCAAAAATAAACATACAAACAATTACACAAATTACGAAATATACTATATCGTTGAATTCGTAACGAAAAATAACATCTCGAAATATGAAAACGACAATGGTTAACGTCGTAAAAACGCAAGGGCTGATAATTTTAAACTGTCGGTGGGGGTAAAAAAAAAGCCTAAAAATTCAGACCAGTAAAAGACAATTTTCACACTAGTTATTAACGAATTAATTAATAATACTATGTTTTAATTAAATTTTGCTTATAAAAAGAAAACTCACCGGAACGGAAAGTTCGGCGGAGAGGTCGGAGGCAGAGTGGCTATGTCCGGCGGAAAAATCCGGCGAGTCGTCGGACCAAACGGGAGGAAAAGCGGTACAATCAACGGCGCCGGAGCCGAAAATGCCGGTATCAACGTCGTCGCCGGTAGGAAAGTCAAGAAGGTCATCAATTTGGTCGAAGAAGTTACCACCGTCAATCTCATCAACCATGTTTGTCGTCTCAACCATGTTCCTCATCATATCTCTCCTCCTAATTTAATCTTCTTAATCACTCAACTATATAGTAAAAATAAAAATATATTCTTCTATAATCTACCTGAAAAAAGGAATTCAAGAAGAATATAATTAATAAGGATTTTCTTGTTTGTAACTGAAAAAAAATCACTAAAGATTATATATTGTTATATAACAATGGAGAGGAGAATTAATTATTGAGATATGGGAGTGTATTTATAATATAAAGTTTTTTTATATCATATCAGAGTATATGCGTTAAAAAAAAGAACAAACAATATTACTGGATTAAGTGACGGGTCAATCATGTCGTCCAGCACATTAACGCGGTGTGCCCGCATGTTACTTGGATTTTCTTTTCTTTTCTACCGGACAAAGAATATTATTACTGTATTATTATTATTATTATCATTATAAAGAAAATACGTACCAATTTTGCTTTTTGCATATCACTCAAATTTACGATGCAACAGTCACCGGACCAGTTATATAGACGTATATTGATTCGTGATATGGAAAGTCGGTGACATGTTTTAACCTATCAGTAACGAGTTTTAACTCGTTGTGACTCCTATTATGGATTATTCTTTAACGTTTTACACTGACAGGAAATTGGCGAGAAATTGCCTATATAGAATAGGCGTATTTGGACATTGGTAAGACCGTTTTACGACAAGAGTAAGGAAAGTGTGGAGACATAGTGTCAAGATCAAGATAATATGGACATATATATGGTGTATACACTGTATATCCATTTTATTAATTAAAATTAATTATGTTCATTAATTAATAATAACAAATTAAACAAGGAAATAAATAGAGATACATATATATCTTGAAAAATCAATAAAGATACATACTTTCTAGCAAAATTGTAGCACACGGAAAGCTTGAAAGCTTCAATAATAATGGCGTTTTTCTTCAGTGAATTAGAACTTAGTACCTGCAAAATTGACCAAAATTATGAATTTTTTAATCTAATTGGAAGCAATTATATTGTAATTATGCTATAATGGTGAAATAATATCAACCTAATTACTCAAAATTGGTCAATTTCTTTGTTCAAAAAAAAAAATATTTGGTCAATTTCTTGGATATAACGGCTTTAATTTTAACTTTGAAAGAAACGAAATAAATTTGTAAGTTGAAAAACTGGTAGTCTCCCGCCTAAAATCCGCCAGATAAAACAAAAAGAAAGAAAAAAAAAACAACCACATTTCCAAGAAACAATGCATGGGTTATACGGCGGTATTTCCTAGGAAAATGATCGATTTTGAGAAAACTTCAAAACAATGGGCGCCAAAATACAAACGCATTACCAATTTCTCTTTAATAGTGGAGTTCAGATAATTCGAATGTACGACAGTCTTACCCCTAGTAACTAGTCGGAATTGAAATGAGAACGATTTTCGACCAAAAAAATGGAATGCGATTACCAATGAGGAGGGGGGGGGGGTTGTGAAATTGAATAGGAGGAGTGAGAATAGAGCAAAGAGGAAAGGGTAGAAATGCTTACCAAAGAGTTAGGAGTAAAGTTTTGGAAGAAAAGAGAGGAGTGAGAGAAAGTTGGAGGGTCTTATTAATAGTGAAGACTGAAGAGCAAGAAATGGTTTTAATTTTTTTTAAATTTTAAGTTTTTTTTTGGGTGTGTGTGGGGTGGAGTGGTGCAGTGGAAGGTAGGTGGTAGACCTTTTTTTTTGGGTTAGAAATTGCTGAGCTGTATTCTTTTTTCTTGTTGTTGGCTTGATGTTGAAGTCTGCCAGTTTAATTATACACAGTTTAATTATAGAGTATTAACAGTTACACACCCACTTATTCAAAGGAAGAAAATAAAAAAAAAAAAAAGAGGAAAGGGAGAAAATATGAAAGTGGTGCTCAAATCACAGACATGGGTAGATCCAAATGGGGCCCCACTGGGCCCACGTCCCATGCTACCTTAGTAGCTTCCCCCACCGCTCTCAAATTTATTTATTTATTATTTTCAAGTTTTTTTTAATACAAACAACTACTCCCTCCGTTCCAAATCAAATGACCATCTTCTATTTTGGGACGTCCCATCTCAAACATTACATCTATTTTGGGACATATTTCTCTTTCCTAACTTTTATTAGATTACTACATCCCCTTTCACACTACCTCTCCTACTTTTATTAATCCTTACATCATCTCTCCTCTTTTTTCTAAATATTATCCCACTCAACTTACTACTCTCTCCATTTTATTAGATTCTTTGCATTTGGTTTGAATTATTCAAACCAAATGCAAAGAATCTAATAAAATGAAAGGAGTATATCAATTATTCTTATTCACTACAAAAACCCCATGAGCCGGAGGGAGTAATTGTAATAAGTGAAGACATGAGGAATCAAATTCTGAGAATAAGAAAATGTAGAGCAATGGCCTAATGGGTGTTCGACTTTCTGAAACAAATTACTAATTCTAAATATTGTGAAGTGACCGTTTTATCTTTTCCGATCAAAGTAACTTGTGCTTCCTTTTTTGTCTTGTAATCTTTCTTCCTTGAGTCGTACTTCGAATTGTGCTTTTACTTTCGTGATTATGATTAAAATTGCAATTTCACAAAACTTATTTTCCGTGATTACCTGTGTCTGAGAAATCATTTGGTGGAACCATTACACATAAACTTATAACACAATAATTTACCCCGTACAAGTAAACATAAAATTCACGACAAACAATACCTATTAACCTTAACCTCGACGACAACAAATTTTGACCTACTTAAAAAGTTCTATAACTAATTATTAAACACAACATTATAATTTTACAAATGCACACCATTTTTAGAAAGAAATTGTATATGAATGGAAATGATATTAAAAAAAAAAAAGGGAGATGAAAAGTGTGTTTTCAGTTTTCACTGTCAACGGTTGTGAATTCGTGATTGACGTGTTCCGTCCTTTATACTGTCTTAAATAAGAAGATACAATTTGAGGTGATAGAAACACTCCAACTGAAAGAAAAAAAATACTATATTCAATTCAATGAAATTGAAATAGCTACGATAAGGTTAGTTTCCCCGGGAAAATGAATAATTTGAAAAAAAGGTATCGAGGATGTATGTTTTGGATGGCGTAAATATTGATTGAAAGCCGTCGGTGGGATAAAGTCATCATAATAATAAGTTCACAACCTCCGTCTGTGTTCCTCAAAAACAAATACTACCAAATTCCAAAATATCCTTTCGTCCTGCCATCCCTCACGTGATCATAATTAGTACGGAGCACTCAACAAAAGGACTCCTATACCTTCTCCGCTTCTATACGACGTTCCACTTTCATTTCCGCACATATTTTTCTAAGACGGTTTAGTGTGATGAAAAATGAACGTGGTAAAATAAGTAATCAAACCTCAAAATAATATACAAAAAATTATACTGAATAGGAAGTAGGTCACTGTGAACTTGTCTAATAAGGATCGATGTCGATCATTCAAGACTCAAGACAATAACACTATTTTCTCACTTTGAATAGTAAGTACTCATCAAATAAGGTACTATTCAAAGTCAATTTTGGAAATGTTCGGCATCACTAGGCGTAGAATTTGAAATTGGTGAAAGTCTATGACCAATTGACCGTTACTCGTTTGAGTTAATTTGCCAAATGATTGGAGTAATTCAGTAAGACATACGGAGTAAAACTCGTTTGGAGTCGTTTTCGTTTTATTAATGTAGTAATGACCGATTGAGCTCAAGATTATATATTTAGCCGATCCTAAGTCCACCCAATATTGACTCATTTATGTCACACTGAAACTCACTCATTTTTCATACAAATTTACTACTCGTACTCACTTATTTGGAGTGTGAAAATTAACTTTTACCTTGAGTGAGGCTAAAAAAGGTTGCAGCTTGTCCTGTCTCCATCAAACAAAACCAATTCTAGATAAAAAAATATTATTACTGTTACTAAGTACGGAGTAAGACTGTAACTCTGCAAGTGTACTAATCTCTCAGTCATTATTCTGGGACTTCTGATTTCTGAATATGGTGCAGTAAAATCTGACAGCTTTGGAGATTTAATTTTGACCGCCACTGATTTTATTTTCTTTTGTTTTATTCTCTTCTCATTTCATTTCTTATTATCAGGGAAAATGCACGTGGTACTCCTGTACTTTAGGGGTTTGCACACGGTATCCCTATACTCCAACTTAGTGCACACGGTACCCCCGTACTTTTGAAAACTGCACGCCACCCTTTTTTGCTTCTTCCCTCATAACATCATTAGAAAATCTTTTTAGTGCTTTATTTAAGCAATCATTCTACATCATTAACATACTAACTACACATTAAACATTAACTTATCTCCCTTAATACACATCAACCTACTTTGTAAGTTAGTACGTGGTAGTGGTGGGCAGGGAAGGGAAAGGGGAAAGGGGAGAGGAGAGAGAAAAATGAAGAGGTAAGGGTTGATTTTTGCTAATTATTATCATAATTTTATTTTATACTATTTGGTAATTAACTTAAGTTAATTGTAGTTATGTCAACATTATTAAGAATAAACTAACTGGATCGGAGTTAAAAAAAGGGTATACTGTGCAATTCCTAAAAGTACGAGGGTACCGTGTGCGCTAAGTTGAAGTATAGGGGTACCGTGTGCAAACCTCCAAAATACGGGGTACCGCGTGTATTTTCCGTAATTTTTACTTTTGTTACCAGTACGTGTTTTTCAGCCCCCACGGTTTGAAACCATGGAACAAAATACGGGCCGTATACGCGTACTTGCCGTCCTTCTTACGCTTTCATGTACTCATGGGCTACCTGTTTGTTTGTTTTTCCTGTAGACCTAGATTTTGCGTACATCGTATTTTCGTAGGAATAATGCATTTTAAAATCGAAGAAAAATTTGGCCTACTAATTTCACATCAATATTATAAGACCGGCTGATAGCGGCCTAGTATTACATGAAGTCAATACTACTCGAGCAAAAATTGCAACTAGAATAGTTGTGCTCTTACACTTTCCACATATATGATTGGATAAATTTGTTGCGATTTTACTAAAAATAATGTCCCAATTGCTTGAGAGATTAAAAGGACATTTCACCACATTTCGAAACCAACATTTGCAAAAGCGTTGGTATGACTTTGATTGTTATTTGGAAAGATATAAAGAAGAGAAAAGAGTGAACATTGAACAAGGTTTAAAATGCTCAAAATTGAACCGACACTTAATTAGCATCAAAAGAAATTTGTGATATGCAAGAAAAGTAACCGACACTCAACACAATGTGTGCCTAGAAGTACACCAATATGGGTGTGGACTCCTCCCCTAAATTTCAAAGGTTCTCACATGTAGACTTTTACTTCTATTTATGACTTTCTTACTTCTTTTTTACCCTTTTCACTGAGCTACTCAACGTTTTATCTGGACCTCTTACTATCCAGGATTGTACTGCGCGAAGACTTGAAAGGGTAAAACGAAGGAACTAAAGGGAAACTTCATGTACAATTTGATTGGTTGTGGAGTAGGGAGTAAAGACTAGATAGTAACTAGCCGTTGGCCATTAATATAAAAATGCAGTATTATAGGAGACAATTGAGGGTTTCCTCTAAATTAAACTTTAAATTAGATTCATGGTCCCCGATATGACCATTGTGCTAATCAAACCATGACATTACTTCCTAGTGACGACTCCTATCAATCTATCATTTCACTTGCTTCCTACTTCATCTATAACCACAATATTAGCCCATGTAAGCCTAATCCTTTGTGGAGTACAAGTCACAAACTCAGAACCGAATCATGAGTCGTTATAGTCACTATCACGACCTAGGCTGTAACACAACAGGCCTTGCACTCGATTTCACAAATAAAACGCCTCAACTCAAGCAGTTAAGAAACCCGAAATTGGTTGCCCTACGAGCTTGTTATCCTATATCTGGGAGTTACATAATTTCGAAGTGTGCCTCCAACATCATAATTACACCCAAAAGAGAGATCCAAGAACAAACTAGTTCCAAACTTCCTATCACAATCATAAATCATAAATTACAGACCAAGCATTTACCCAGCATTGGGCCCTTGTCGGAATGGTCTACTCGATCCAAATCAACGAACAACAGAGCAAGTCGCGAGACCCCAGAAACGGAAGCAAGGGATCACAAGTGCTTAGTACCAGTGTTTGCAACCTTTACTTTATACTACTACTAATACTACGACTGACATTTCGCTTACACAGACACAGATGCAAATTCTGCATAACAACGCTACTGACATTTCAGTATTATTACCAGTGTTTGCAACCTTTACTTTCTCTTTCGAGTGATGCATCGTGAAGGCTTCAAAACGATCATCATGTACAGAGAACAATCTAGATATAACTACCCATCAGCGCTTGCGTAATATTGACGAAGACGAGACCATAATAGGGAAGGGAAACAAAGATCTTAAGTTCCTAAAGTAACATTAGAGCTTACCTGAAATTCCTTCATCAGTTAAAAAAAAAACCTAAACCTATAATTTACGACCTATGAACTTCGTATTTGCTAATGTTAACTTCATCAGAACTCTATCCTAATAGTCATTTTTACCAGTCCTTTCTAATTGTATATAAAATCAGGTTCACCTACTACTGTCTACTGCTGCTGTTTCATCACATTCCTCGTATGTACAGGAAAACATTCAACCACAGATACATGCAGCACATTTACTCAAAAACTCAGTACTGCAGTATAATACCTGAGAGGGAGAGGAGAACTACTCTAGGTAGCTACCATTAATACACTGCGATCTTTACATCCAACGTCAATCCTGCTCTGGGACAAGATTGCACATTTGGAGAAGCTCGGGATGGAAAATTATAGGTACCTCAGTCATCAGGGATTCATCCTTAGTATAGGCGCCTGTTCCTCGTCTCAGGCAGTTTGTCACCAGAAGCTGAATTCGGGGTAAGCTCAGGCACGGAGCTCTGTACTGCAAGGATGTCATTTTCTTGCTCAGGGGTGTCCTTGTCAGAAATTGAGTACGGAAGAAGATCAGGCATGGAGCTCGGTACTGCCAGGATGGCATCTTCTTGCTCAGGGGTGTCCTTGTCAGAAATTGAGTACGGAAGAAGCTCAGGCATGGAGCTTGGTTCTGCCAGAATGGCATCTTTTTGCTCAGGAGCGTCCTTGTCAGAAATTGAGTAAGGAAGTATCTCAGGCATGGAGCTCGGTACTGCAAGGATGGCATCTTCTTGCTCAGGGGCGCCTTTGTCAGAAATTGAGTACAGAAGAAGCTCAGGTTGGAAGCTTGTTGTTTCTTCATTGTTTTTGCTTCTTCTGATCTCAATGACCTTTCTGTGGCTATTTGAGTGCAATGATGGGACAAAAGTCGGGCTTGCAACGGGGCGGTACTCTGGGAATAGCTTGCCTGAACGGTAGCGGATTCCACAGCGTTCCGGGGCCACTTGGACCTGTTCTCCACTGTGATGAGTGAGTGATCTCGCAATGTGAGCACTTCCCCTTTGGCTTTGCATTCGAGTCATCCTTCTGATTGTAGCTCTGACCATTGGAGATGCCAGACAAAGGTGAACGTTTCGCCTTCTTTTTACATTTTGGCTGCTCGTGCGCCTTCTTGGATGGGCTAGAGTCCAAAATATATGTAGATGGCACGAATTGACTAGCTTCATAGGGGTTGAAAGTTGGCCTTGCAACGGACTGGTTCGACTTGTTGCGGAACCAACATGCGCTGCAAATCATTTTAGGCCCATACTTGCAAGCCCTCCACTGTAATTTCTCTGTGCTCTGACAATATGTGCACATCCTCCACGGATGTGCATTTGGATCCTCGTTCTGATTGTGGCTCTGTCTATCTGTCCTGCCACACAAAGGTCTTATCTTTTGCTTCTTACTAGGCTTCTCAGGCCTTTTCTTCAAGGGGTGAGAGTGTGGAGAATGTGATGAGATGAAGGCTACACGTGCACCAGGCCGATACTCTGGACAGAGCCGCCCGAGTCCATATTGAATACCACATGCGTTGCATAGAGTTCCGGGGCCATTTGGTCCTCCCCTCCACATTGTAGTCGTCGTGACCTGGCAATGTGTGCACTTTCTTATGGAACTTTCATTGTGACTCTGTCGATTTAAGCTGCCAAGACTCTTCTTCAAGGGTGGAATGAGCTGAATAGCTGCACGAGGGTTGAAAGTAGCAGGGCGAGAGCGCTTGCTCCGAGCACGTTTTGCATGACAAATGGGAAGTGCTTTGACTTTAGAGAGGGAGTCTTGAACAAAATTAGGTAGCCACTCGAGCTGAACAATGTCTTCATACTGCAAAACATTACGAAAGCTTGTTACCAAACGGAAACGGAGCACAAACAATACCTTCAATAGCAAATCAACAAAGTACGTTATCAAACAAACTAAATACAAAAGGAAAGTATGAAAAATTAAAATACTTTCTCTAGAAGGAAAACACACACTAAACATTAAGATACTGTACTGTTTCACTCAGTCACACCACAAAAGGATTGGGCATCAGCACTTTTTTACAACAGTTTTGTGTATTAAGCTCTCATGTTAAATTCTTCCATCAACGATTTCTTGTCACAAGACTGCACACTTATACGCACCACAGCACCATAACAACACTCAACATGACAGCATCTCTCATTACTCATCTCCTTTTGCACGATTCATATGTCGCGAAAAGCAAATGCAAATCACCAGAACGAAATACGATACTGTAAGTCTGTAACCAATCACCTATATCACAAAATCCAATAACCATAACACTACTTGACAGTTGATGCTCTTCTCATACAACATTTTGTTCAATTACTAAACAAATAGCAACTCTAGAATGAAAATACACTAAATATTTCGATTCCCCACCAACACGGCATCATACACTATACTGTTTCACTCAAGTCACAAGTCACAACTCACAAGGATTAGTAAGTCAAGATTACTACCAGCAACAGTCTTATGAATTAAGGTACCTCTATCTGGCAACATTAGACCCCATGTTCAATTCTTCGATTCTGAAGTTCACACCTTGACAAGCTTTAATAAGCGTCTACACCTATACGCACCATAACACAGCGGTACAGCACAGACAACAACAATACTCAACATGACAGCATCTCTCTGAGTCCTAACTCATCTCCTTTTGCACGATTCACATAGTGACTAACCCTCTACAACTACAACTACAACAACAATCACCGTAACAAAAACGCGACATTGTAACCAGTTACCTACATCACAAAACCCGATCACCCAAACATAACTTGAAGCTCATCCTATTCAAACTTCCGCTCAATTTTCAACCCGAAATTCCCGTCTTCCCTAACCCTTGTAATTGTTCACAATGTCTGAAGTCTTAACAAATTGGACTTATAACCTACAGTACTATCTAATTTCACAAGTCACATAGGCATCAATTACCAACATTCCACCCACCTACACCTTCCATCACTAGCATTTACAATACTAATTAAACACAACGTTCCGTTTCCTTGGATTTTTAACGTTTGATTTGAATTCCTCTAATTTCACGTGTTACATTGGCATCAATACCCAAAATTGCACCACTTTCAATCACTAGGCATTTACAATACTAAATATAACGTTTAAAAGCGTTACAACTCTCTCAATTTGATAACGTTTGTTTTGAATTTATCGCACATGTCCAAATTTAACGGAGAAACATTTCTATATCAAATAACACATGCTTATGCTTAAAGATATTGAAAAACGCGGAAAAAATTAATCCGACCCTCTTTAGTCCTTACCACGCCAAAGCCGAAAACGAGACACTGGGTAATGTTGTCGTTGTTGTACGCAATACGTAATTCATAGGACAAAACAGTGTCATGCACGAGTGGGGGAACATTGTAAAGGACTAACCCGGACAGAGCGGTGAACCGGCGATTGGTCGAACCGGCCGGCCGAGGCAAATGCAGGGGAGTCGTCGAGCCAAACCGGCGGGAAAGCGTCAACGTCAAGTTCACAAGAACCGTCCTCAACGTCGTCGTTTTGGAAGTCAAGGAGTTTGTCAAAGAACTTGCCACTTCCAATTTCTTCCAATATATTCATGTTTGTTTCCACCATTTAAATTTCTGCAAAATAGCAGAAAAAGGTGAATAATTAAGAGCAAATTCACTTAATTCACCACAGTAAAAAAAAAAAAGATTAACATGTATATTTAATTAATTAGTGTAGCTTTTTTACCATGCAAAAGTAATAGAACAGGAAAATGAAAAACAGGGGAAATTTGTGGTTGAGTAATGAAAAAGTTTCTACCTTTGAACAAATTAAAGTGACCCAGAAAAAAAAAAAGTTTTGAATTTATTAGTGTCAATATTTTAGATAAGAAAAATGGTAATGTTATGAAAATAAAAACGAACCTTAAAAATTAATAAAAATGGTGGGAGAAAATATGTGGAGGCGGAAAAAGGGGATATTTAGGTAAAACCCTAGAAAATTGAGTAGTTTTCACTTTGTGTTCTTCTGTTTCTCTGTTTCTTTTTGTTTTGTCGTTTATTTTAACTGCCATGGTAAATAGTAAAAGTCTAGTCAAAATCAAAGCGTGTTGAGGGACGGGTAAATTTACTGATAACTGTTGATAAGGTTGGTAGGGAGATTGTTTGAATGTTGGGCCAGGTATTGAAAGATGTTGTATACTTGTAGAGTTGTATGTACTAGATTGTGTTGGTCCAAAAGGATTCGAGTCGAAAAGGGCTAATTCATATAGACGGGAAGAATAGTGGAGTCGATAAAGCTGACACGATATATTAATGTGATGTGAATATGTGATAGTACTCCGTAACTTATTAGGTTTGAAATGGACCTGGACAAAGTATGAAATAGTTTTGAAATGAATTTCGACGAAAGTGTGAACGAGTCGAGTTTATGTTAATCTTTCAAAATAAATTTCGGACACGAGAACGATGAAGTTTTAGTGGTAAATGTATTATGCTAACTTGCTAAGGACGATTATATATGCGATTAAGGTCCAATATACAGTTTTAGGGAAACGGCCTTGTGTAATTAAGTTCCACCTATATTGGGCCGCAACATGGTGACCAAAACAGTAGTGTTTTACTAAGAAGTCTGGGCTCCCACAAAGTTCAGTAAAACCATGTTTATTGGTCATATAGATGATCTAGATCAAAATCATTAAATATTATTTTCTTACATACATTAATATCATACTAAAAATGTGGTTTATTGGTGATCTTGATCAACTCAATATCTCTCCTACTTAATCATATACCTTAGTAGATAAAAATGAATTACGAAATATATCAAGTTTGATCTCAATTTATAGAGCATGAAAAAAATATGAATGTTGGTAAAAAATTTATATATTTTTTAAATTATTTGCATAAGTTTATAGATGTTACAAACTTGTAACTCGTAAAAAAAATTTAACCAATCATAACATGCCACATGGCAAGCTCAGATTGGTGTATATCACAAAAACAAAAGGAAGATGAAAATTTGCTTTTGTTTGGTTTCTCTGCAACATTTGAGGGAGGAATTAATGTTTGCTGCCAGCTGGAGAGGTGAGATAAAGCATGATCCAGTATCACCCTAAGCTACAAGATCAACTCACATCATACTTCAATTTGTTTTTCCCTTTTTCCCTCTATTTCCCACGTTGAGAGTGGATGATTTAGATCAAAAAATGACCAATAAAGGTGGTCTAAGGAGATAACGAGTTCACTAACAATGGCAGAGTAGTTAAAATTATTGTCGTGTCTTTCCGTTAGAAAGTTTAAAACTTGTTATTGTTAAGGTGTAAAATTATTGATTGAACGTTAAGATCCCATATTTAAGGAGCTCATAAATTAGCCGTCTAGAAATGATTAATGCGATGAGATGATTATAAATGTTTCCAAATTCGCTTGTCTGCACTTGCAATATCTCACCTTATGATACACACTTAAACTCGATTTAGTAATTTACATGTTATTACAGATGTCCAAAATTCATCCACTTAATACATAACAGTTGCGAATCTCCGGTGATATTTAAAAATTCTCGCTCTAACGAGTAGTGCCGACAATCAACATCGCCAAACGCGTCCAAAGTTTGACAAGCATATGCCAGCCCGCACCGCCGCCGCTGTCTCCGAGAGCGTAAACAGTACACATTTTTGGTCATTTTCTTGGCTAGCAACTCCCACTTCCGGGGCTTGGATTTTGGCTGCATTGTCGTCGTATATTACACATCACTGAATTTTTATGGGAGTATCCATCCACTAACTATTCTTCATTTTTTATGGTTCAGGAAAATTGCATACCTTTATATTTATAGCAAGACATCAGTGATTCCATAGGCACAGTGTGCCATCGAATTTACCAAAAAAATAAAATAAAAAAATAGGCACAGTGTGGGCTATGTCAATATGTGTATGTCATCTCTCTTTTTGTTACGAAGGTGTCATCATTGACACGACGTATGAGCAAAACAATGCAACTCGATACATTCGATCCTGAAAATATCGACATGCTACATCCAATGCTTGTATCACTTATTTTTATGATAGTTTTATGGTCGTAAGTGTTCCTATAATCCTATAGGTTCAATCTACGGAAAAACTAAAAATCGTTCATGGCCGAAAATCTGTGGTGAAAATATCTATAATTTATTAGTGATGCAATGGCCCAATTTAAGTACGGCATGTGATAAATTCGTTAGCTTAAGTGTCTTGCTAAGGCAGAGTCCATGCAAGATGCAACTAGCCCTAATTTATTAGTTCATTATGATTATATGGAGTACAAAGTACAAACACGAAACATTGCTAGCATTGACATTCAATTTGACCCCAAACATTTCGACTTAATCAAGTTGATCTTGGTTGAAATATATTTTTTTCTCTTATAGGAATTCGATTCGAATCGCACCTCTACCGAATGAAACTTTATCCGTAGGCAATCTATTTTTATATCAAAATTGTCAAAGAATAGTACCTCAATTAATAAATGAGCACATAAAAAGCCCAGCATCAACTCCATTTTTTTTCTTTGCATATGATAAGCTTATCAAATACCATGCACATGGCAAGCATACTAAAAGTTCATCTAAAGTTGCTGCCTTTTCGTTGATAAAAAGTCCCTCTTAGGTTGCTTTGCGATATATATACTTCATATGTACGACATGCAACTTTTTCATCCCAATTGATTAGTGTAAGATATGGATTACTCCGTACATGATTACCTTCCATTTCCAATTGAGTTAATTCCTGAATATTTGTTGACTTTTTAAACTGCAATAGAGTGGAGTGTAATGATTCGTGCATTTCTTTGGATTTCTTTTCTCGTAAAATAGTAGTCGATCAATGTCATATCGATTGTGAATCACTTGAAAAGAATCTCTCTGTATTGTTAACAAGGCCGATATGGTCGATATGTTTTGTGCATTGTCCTTAGCTTCACCTTGTTAGGAGCATATCAGACCCAATGTTTTTTTTTTTTTTTTGCTATAGTTGCTCTAGAAACAAAATCAACTAATATAAGCCTTCTGCAATAATAGTAATACGAGTTTCTTCATGTTATAATGTTTCACAAGCATTTGGTTATTGAGTCGACCAAGGAGATACTACCAATAAATACAACTTAGATTTTTGAATCTGAATTTTTTTTTTTTTTTTTTTTTTTTTTTTTTTTTGAGGTCTGAATCTGATTAAGTCCATGGAAAAAAAAACAATAGCCAAACTTATGAGGGAGAACTTTGTCGAATTATGTGATCCTACTTTGACTCGAATTTGATGAACTAAACAGAATATTATTGAAATAACACAAAAGATAGCATTTCATATAAATGTACTTTGATTGAATTGATCATATGAAGTTGCTCAACTGTTTAATTATTCTCAATCAGGATTCTCCACAGAATTTGATTAAATGTAATGAAGAAGCCAGCAAGAACATAACTGTCAGAAAGGTGTGGTGATGCTCTCTATAAGCTAACTTATGGGAGAAATCTGGTTGTCCTTTTCATAAAAACTGAAAAATTTGAGCTTTCACAAAGATACCAAACCACAAACAAACAGTAAAATTCAGGATTAGGTAAACATACTTACCTATTAGCAAATCATTAAACCATGCTGTTGTACAAACAAATTAAGATACACCCAACTTTTTCACTCTTAAAAGTTACAAACTTTCCACCGACAATTCACCATTTCCCACATTTATATTCTCTAGAATTCAATGATTTTTCTTTTAATCATATGAAATGACATTCTTTTTTGTGTAGTAGTACAAATTACATCAATGTCAACATATCATTTCACTCATGTCTTAGTGAAGAATGTCCAAAAATTGCATTATCATGAACAATTGATTATTGTGATCATTATTATAAGTCACTAATTTTATTAGTTTCATGAACTCTTCCACGTGACAATCTCACGTGCCCCCAAAATGTGTGCTTTCCCCTACTCGGCTACAGGCTACTATCCTTCATCTACTAGTAGTAAATTGGGTCAAATTCCGTTAGATCTTGCCCCTAGAGCTTGAGCTTGAGCTTCACTTGAGCTACATATGGATTATAGTGTTAGATCTATAATTCATATATAGCTCGATGGAGAGCGTCATCGGATGATATAGAAGTTTGTACTTTCATGTTATTGACACAGACACACTATTTAATCAAAGCAAGCACGACAGCTCGTGACTAAAGATGTGCATCGAGCTAATTGCAAGGTGCTGTCCTCGCAACCTTGACCGTATTATTTAGAGATTTTTGTTACCTTATTAGACTCCAACTTTTCCAACCCTATATAACTCCAACTTTTCCAACCCTATATAACTCCAAACATATCCTAAATTGAAATATATTGTGAATGATGATATTATTTCACAACCCTAAAAGTCAAAATGCGAACTTTTCCAAAGCACTACAGTTGAATGAATCACAATTAGCTAAGCCAGAAGATCTGTGGTGATGATCAGCTGATCACACATCAGCAAACTTTATTACAGTAGATTGTGAAGCAGAGGATCAGAGCTAGTACACCCCATTTCTTAAGTGCAAATGACAGAGTGGCAAAGAAACACACCAAACTCTGTACTGTGTTTTTTTCAGACTTCACTTAGGAGCATTTACTTCTCTCCTCTGTTCTTTTGCATTGTTTAAGAATCTGATGAGTCCATTGATTTCTAAAGAAATTTATTGCTCTTCACATTAGGAAAAATATTGCCCTTCATCTTCTTTTATGATAACAACCTTGTCATCTTTCTACTGTAATTTATTGCCCATAGAGTATATCAGCTTTAGTTGGTTGATTCTTCTTTACTCCTCCTCCTCTATAGCCATGATTCCTCATTTTCCTCTTGAAATTTGTGTCAAAATTTTGTAGGAAATTTCAATAAAAACAAACATTTCATATCTCTGAGCTGATCAATGTGACATTCTTCCTTCTCTTCTCATAAAGATCAAAACTTTTCTCTCTGAAAATCTTTTACTTCACATTTTTATGGAGATTTGAGCTTTGTTTTTCAAACTCACAAAAACCAAGAGGTTAACAATAACATTCTTCCTTCTCTTCTCAAAAAGATTGAAACTTTTTCCTCTGAATATCTTTTCCTCACCATTTTTACTGAGATTTGAGCTTTATTTTCAAATCCCACAAAAAGAAAGGAGAGAAAATATTCATAGGGGAAACTTAAAGATGAAGAGTTTGGCTTTCTGGGTTTGTTTTAGTTTCTGCATTAGTTCAGTGATATTACTAGGATTAATTTCTGGATCAGAAGCACAGTCAAGTTACTCAGAGCAAAGAGTTCTTCTTCAACTTCAACAGCAGTTAGAATATCCAGATGATCTGAAATCATGGCAAAAGTGGACAGATTTTTGCTTTGTTCAGGCTACAGCTTCTGTTACAGTGGTCTGTTCAAATGGGCATATAACAGAATTAACTATCATTGGGAAAAAGCCCTCTCCTTCTAATTCTCCAAAACCCATATCTTCTTCAGGAAGCTTTACTGTTTCACAGCAAACTCTGTCTCAAAAGTTCTCCATTGATTCATTATTCACTGATCTAACAAAACTCCCAAGCTTGAAAAGGCTCTCCTTAGTCTCACTAGGAATTTGGGGAGCTCTACCCTCGAAAATCAACCGCTTTCAGTCTCTTGAAATGTTAAACATCAGCTCAAATTTCATCTTTGGTGAAATCCCACAAGAGATTTCATCACTAACTTCTCTGAGAAGTCTTGTTTTGGCTGATAATTTGATCAATGGAAGTGTTCCTGATTTAAGCACCTTGAAAACCCTCCAAGAGCTAGACTTGAGCAACAACAAAATAGGTCCAAATTTCCCAACATTAGGCACAAATTTAATCAGCATCATATTAAGAAATAATTCCATAAGATCCCCAATTCCTTCTCAAACAAGGAAGTTGAAACAAGTCCAAAAACTTGATCTTTCCTCAAACAATCTTGTTGGGCCTCTCCCTGCTTACATACTCTCTCTTCCCTCACTTTGGTATATAAACTTGGCTGATAATCAGCTAACAGGTGAGCTCCCTAAGAGCATAGCCTGTGGGAAGAGACTCTATTTCGTCGACGTTTCGAGAAATCTCTTAGTTGGGAACCTTCCCAGCTGCATTGGGTCAGGTTCTTCCAAGTATAGGAAGGTGTTGAGTGAGTGGAATTGTCTATCCGGGTCGGGTTTTCAGCACCCTGCAAAGTTTTGTCAGAGGGAAGCTCTTGCTGTCATTCCACCAGCTAAAACATCTGCTGGTAAAAATGCAGCAAAAGAAGAGCAGGTTTCTGGGATCAGATTAGGCCTAATTTTTGGTATAATTGGTGGAACTATACTGCTTCTTGGGACTGTTTGTTCTCTAATCTGGGTTATTTGCAAGAGAAGAAACTCTGATCAAGCTCATAATTACAAGCATGATAAATCTGTTGGTGGGAAATTACCTAATCGCCCTTCTCCTATCATTGAAACTAGTAGTAAGACATATTTCTCTCTTTCTAAGTATCCTAGATTATGATTTTAAGATGTTTCACTGCATGTATTTGATGATGTTTGAATTGCATGAGTCTTGGATGTGCTTTGGTGTATAGATTTTCATTCCAAATTTTCATGTTGGCCGACCTCAAATCATTCTGGACCTACGGCTTATAGTCGAGATCTATACAACTTACCCTACTTAAATGAAAAGTTGTGTGCACTTCCTATAAATTAAGTAACATTTACTTAGGTTATGTTCAAAGCTATGTTCACTAATCTTACTTGTACTTAATTTTGATGTATTGTTAAGAATAGAGAATTGTGTGGTTGAGTATTTCATACTTTCCATAAGTTGTGATCTTTAATGTTTTGTTCTTTAATCGATCGATGTTCATGTTAATCAACCCGACCTGAGTATAATTTGAAGGTTCTTTAGTTGGTTTATACTTAATTGGTAGTTTAAACTTGAATTCGCGTATCTTAAATACTCGTACTTAATATGATTGTTACAGAGTATGTGGCAAGATCAATGAGAATGCCGACCATGGGTCTCCCATCATACCACTCATTCTCCCTAGAAGAGCTTGAAGAAGCAACAAACAATTTCGATAGCATAAACTTGATCACAGAAGGGCCTCAAGGCCAGGTACGCGCTAAGTTCAGATTTCGGGTTCAAAACTGTGGAGAAGAAATATAAGAATGATCATCTAACAGGAAAACTGTAATGTTCACAGGTTTACAAAGGTTTACTCCCAACTGGTTCAGCAGTGTTGATCAAGTGCATGAAAGTGAAGGAGAAGCATTCATCTAAGAGTTTGAATCAATATATGGAGGTCTTTTCACAACTAAGACATCATAATATTGTCAGTGTTCTTGGACATGCTGTCGTTACATATCAGGAACGACACAGGGGTAGTACAATCTATGTTGTCGTTGAGCATGTAGCAAACGGGTCCCTGAGGGAACATTTAACGGATTGGAAGAGAAAAGATCGGTTGAAATGGCCGCAGAGAATGACCATCTCAATGGGAATTGCCAGGGGAGTTCACTTCTTGCACACTGGAATGGTACCTGGGGTTTTTGGGAATGATTTGAAGATGGAGAACATTTTGTTGGATGACAGCCTCACCCCAAAAGTCAGCAATTACAGGATTCCCTTGCCATATAAGGTAAACATGATTACTTTTCGGAAAGCTATGATATTATGAAAGCATCGTAGTTCTATTAGTTCGTAACCATTTGGAATTTCGTTTATGGCTCAGCTAAGATGTTGTTAATTACTGATTTTCTTTGTCGCTTCTATCGGATTTGCAGGGGGAGGATCCAAGTGGTAAACTAGCTTCAACTTTTGAAAAAGATGACATATACAAACTGGGAGTAATAATGCTGGAGTTGCTAACTGGTAGACAAATCACATCAGAAAGCCAAGTAGATGAAATAAAGCAAGAGGTACTTTTAAGCATTTCCTGAGATTTTTCTTGCATCAGATTCTTTCCTTTTGTCAGGGAATAAAAATCGCACTTACCTAACCATTATGTTCTGCAGCTGGAAAGGAGCCTAGCAGAATCAGCATCAGCACTTCAGCATGCACTTGACCTGGCAATGAGGGGCACTTTTGCGTATCAATCAGTCAAAACCGCGACTGAAATCACTGTCAGTTGTCTCTGCAAAGATCCTAGCAGGCGGCCTCCCATGGAAGACGTTGTATGGCATTTGGAGTACTCGATTCAAGCTCAACAGGCATGGACAACCAGTGGAAATCTCGCTCTAAACAGTGGAAATCTTGGCCTGAACAGGTGATAATGGCAGCCTTCGAGTTAGTTTCATGTATATGAAATCAGCAAATCCTGTGACATGTATATCCTCGTTTCATCTATTCCCTCAATATCGACTTTTTCCAGGGCTACGATATGCCCTGATATATTACTCTAAATAAAGTGGTATGAAATCAGAATGTCATTACAAACTGTCAGCAAAACAGTATGACAGTATACAAGGCAATGCCGAACCAATTTTGATATTACTGGAATTTATTGGGGTTTATTGTAGAAGTACCCAGTCATGATGTAGTCAAAGCAAAAGCAGACATGTTCCAGAAGAGCCCTCTGGTACAAGTGCTGTCTTTCGAGGAAAGCACTTCCTCAACCCTCCGATAAGAGACTGGATTGGTTCGATGAACCACCAGTCCGCATCTCCAGTCCTGCAGAGGACCGGTATATACCCCATCAGGGCCATCAGAACTTTTGTCGAATATTTACGTGTACAGAAAAACTTACATTGGAATAGATAAACACTGCAAATGGTTTTCTGCACACATTTGATCCTGCAAGTAGTGAACGCATCCAAGGAGAGTCAATTTTTGTTTTTAGTTTCCTTTTTCCAGAAATTTCCTAGAGAATGGATTTAATCGAATGCTCAGGCTGTAACACATCTCTGTCGAGGTAGGAGGCAAGCCGTAAGGCGTAAGCAAAGTTTTTGGCCAGCAGGAACAATTTTCGCCATTGTTCCCTGCAAGGCAATCATATATTCGTATATCAGGTAGGAGGCACGCTCCAAATGATTCATGAGCATCACCATGTTCCCAAATACAGTATAGGACTTGAAAGTGAATGAAACTGTACTTAGGATCGTTATAGACCCTTATAAAAAGAGTTCACAGTACTGTTAACAACTTACAAGACTTGCAATAACAGTGACAGACCCAAGTATCTAGTGGTTCATTCTCAGGTGAACGAGCAAGTATTACACATTATATGATATTTAAACAGTTGCAAGGCAAATCATACTTGTGAGTTTTCTCCCTTCTAATATGTAAGATGTTATTACGAATGGAGCACTGGAGTATCCTTGCGAGTCCCACAATCTCAGCCGGATGATAACTTAGTCAGCAGTCCAACTCTGCTCAACAATTTCACGTACTCTCCTATTGTACTCCCGCTTGTTCTCACTGAACATCCGGGCAGCTTCCGAGTTTGCAGGAGAGTTTGGGTTCGGGTCGCAAAGCAATGACTGTACAATCAAAAGAGAAACGCATGGAGTTCATGAGTCAACTTCTGGATATCAGAAAAGCAAACCAAGCCAAGGTAGCCATGATGGAACCAACAAATGTAAAAGCGTGCCCAGCAAATATCAAGTAGCATTTCAACCTATCTCATACTCCAAACATTAACTGATTTATGAACCAAAAGCATTACCCTTAAGATCACAAAATAAAAACAAACTGAAAACTGGTCGTACGCTTTTTTTCTTTTCTTTTTTTGAAGAGAAGGGTCGTTCATTTCTTACTACTGGCTAGTCCCTTAAACAGACAATTATCAATGACATATTGCCATAAAAAGTAATAATTTATTCCTCGTACAAAAATCTTTCAATAGGGGTAAGGCTTGCGTGCATCCGACCCCCCCTTACCCCGCCTTATGGCGGGAGCCTTTAAGGCACTGGGGTTAAAGATGTTGTCGTACAAAAACCTCTCAAACCCAGTATTTGTCTGAACCAGAGCTCAAAAGCTCAGGGCTATATCGTAGACCATGAAACATACTTACATACACAAAGGAACACGAAAAATCATATAGCCAAATTTCCATCACATAGTGAACCTCCTAAAAAGACCACATTTCCCTACTTGTCTAGCTCACCTCCTATGAGAACCATAGCCTTTTGGAAAAGCATATTAGAATAACCAGTCTACTCCAAGCTAAATACAATGCGGAAACGCATAGCAATATGACAACCAACAACAACAAAGCCCAGGTCCCAAAGCATTGGGTCAAATGGGGTTTGCAACAACATGAATAAGATCCATCAATCAGCCCACTGTGAAGCGTGAAATAGTTTAAAAGTAGGAACCTAAAATGATAACCACTTTTTCGTCATGTAACAAATTAAAGGGAATAATAACCAAAGGAGAGGGACTATACGAGTGAGTACATTCTTGACTTCTTGCTACGAGAACGAGAGACTACAAAACTAAAAATCAAGTTCAATGGAATTGCCATTGGAGAAAGAACTACCAAGAATTGTGAGTCTTTCGCGCAACACTTGGAAGCTTTTTTTCATCTTAAGTGGAACACTTAGAAGCCTAAAATATTCGCTATCACAGCAGACTCACACGATAAACTGTCTTTAATTCTCCAGGGAAGTAACTCTATAATGTTCAGATGGGCAGCATGCCCGGACTCCGTAGTTCCTACAACAACCCTGACCCTCCGATGAATTTTACGACATTACAACCCTTTACTACAGACATATTGTTCAAGTACAATAAATTTGCAAATAAAAGGAAACAAGTGATGTCTTAGTATTGATGACATAACTCCTTGATTTTTTTTGTTTTGTTTTTAGTATTGATGGCAACCATACCATATGACTATATGAGCACCAATATGGTTGCCATATGACAGAGGAAGATGGTCTAAATTTTTCATAACTCAGATCAATATTAGCTAATTTCATGCATAAGCTCAATCCATGCAAGGAACCCTAGTGGCCAAGTGTGCTGCCCCAACCAGTTGATATTGACTAAAAGAGAACACGAATATGACAAATTGAAGCGTGAAATCTAACTGGGCACAATGTACGCACACTGATAAACAATATCTCTGACTCAGTGATCTCCAGGATCTAAAGGTTTTTCTAATGAACATGCAAAACATTACATGTACCAGCGTAACAGTAAATGGCAGATTGAACACAGCACAGATTATTCTCTATCCCTTTCACAATATACAAGCAATAGATGTTGCTAGGCCAAAGCTTTCATACTCTACCTATATTCAGTTATTTACCTTTCACGCTCAATACATAATATGAGGAGGTTACTTACCCCAACCACATACATTAACTTGTAAAATATTGACCAACCAATAGCAGATTAGCAGTCATTCAGTACAAGAGTGAATATAATACAAGAAATAAAGAATTAACTCAGTACCTGAATTGAAGTCAGGATAGCAGCAACATCATAAATTGGACTCCATTGGTTTTGTAGAATATCAAGACAGATGCTTCCATCGGCATATACTGATTAAACACGATGAAAAGAAAATCAGGGGATAAACGAACCAGCCATAGACTTGGTAATAGGAAATAGGTGACATAGCAGAGCGAAAAATATAATTGCATAACATAACTTTCTTGCCAAGGGACATCCGGGAAAATGACCACGATTAAAATAAAAGAAAAAAAAAATAGAAAAAAGAAAAGAAAAGAAAAGAGGCGCAGAAGGTTTAGTCGTCCCATCTACTTAAATAAAGGTGCGATATCTATAATTCGTTGGAAATGTAAATGTCTACAGGGAACTGAATTTTAGAAACAGACTAGATTCACCAGTTGTTTCAAAGCGAAATCATTCAAACTTTTAGCTATAGCCTATATGCCTATATATTGATGTTTGGCTACACGTATCCCGCTTGGCATCCAGACACAAATAGATAATAAACCCATCCAGGATCTACTTCCATAATGTGACTGATATGATATCATGCGTTTACACATCATCTTATTTAATGAGGATCAAGGTTGGCCTAGCGGTTAGGCAGTCAGTAAAGTTTCTAACAGCCATTGAATTGAGCAATCACCCTCTTCTGTGCATCCTCCAACAGTCCATAACAGTATCATTGGCTTACCAACAGTTAAATCATAAGCGACCACGATAAAGTTGATAAAGTGACAGAGCCAAACAAGCACCTCTTTAGTTATTGAATAATCCATTAAATATCATTCCTTTACGCAGGACATCAATGGGAAAATGGGAATCTTATAACCCCGCGTGATATCCACATTCAGAAAGTCGTTGATATGTATCATTTGTTTGCGCATATACCAAATACATATTATCTTGACCAACCAGAAAAGTTTCTAATATACCAAATATTGCGCAATAAACCTCTATCTTGCATCTTTCCTAGTATCTTATAGTTTCAATGGCTTTCCGGCAGATAAATAACCAGCGTTACACCGACAATCACCTCAAGTGGCTCGAAGCCTCTAAATATATCAAAAACACCAAACTACTCGTGGAACTCAAATGGAAATGTCCATATAAAATAGTTGAATAACAAAACAAAAAGTATGGCAACAAGCATCAACTTACTGTTAGGATGGAACATTCGAGAAACAAAGCGTACTGTTGGTGGCTTATTTGGGTAATCCTCGGTGAATTGAAGTGTCAACTTGAACGTGCCTGACAGTCACAAAGTACAACACAGAGAAAACATTTAAGAATGCAGAAGCACGCTGACAAAAAGAACGGCTATGGAGGAGGGACCAATCATGGTGCACCAATGCAGGCTCATGCACATACTTTCCTCAAAAGAAGTCAAAAGCAATTCTATACTAGTGTCCCATACCCATTTTGACACTACTCTCACAGCTTAGCTCCTCTCCGTAATACAGTGAAACAATGTATAAAACCATTAGGTAGGACTGTAGGAAGAGCCTAACAAAGTTAGTTGGTTACTGTAAGACATTACGTAGGACTGCAGGAAGAGACTAACATGGTAAGGAATTACGCTAGCTGATTAATAATTGCGGTAGATAAGAAAACCTAGAAAGCTTCTACAAAGTCATAGAGACGTTACAAAGAGTAATATTAATCAGGATACAGGTCATCATGATAGCTCACAAAAAATCATTATTGGAAAGAGTCTACGAGTAGACAAAGAATCACGGGAAGTCCAAAGCAGCATCACAAATAAAAATTTCCGTTACCTCCATCCCATGGCGTGTCATCCGGACTGCAATCCAAACAAGGAATGAAGATCAATAAGAGTAACCTATTAAATAGAATGTCACAAGCAATTAAGAGCAATGAGTACACGTGAATAGCCTCGAACCTACCCAAATATCACAGCATTCCAAAGCATTATGTTGTTATCTTGAGGAGCACCACTGATCCCAGCCGGTGGGTCTTGCTGCAGGCGCTTAAAGTCCCTCATCAACCTCTTTCTTGCTGGCGTCGACATCCTCACCGCCTATATAGTACACACACGATGATAAGTCAGCATAAGAACCCCCAACAGAACAAGCAGACAAGTGGCAGATAAGATAAGCATAGTACACTCAACATGAAATCAACTGATCACACTATCTCATGAATAGCAATCACCTATTATCATCAAGTTCTGAAATTTGACATTAGAATTTCAGACGCTTAACTGCCAAAAGATTTATACTTTTTCTATCATTGTTCAAATAGCTAATCTCAATACTCAAATCCAGTGCAGCTTAACCCAAGCTTTCCGCTCCAATACTTTATTAACCCACGTAAGTCCCCATATAGCTCCCAACAGCTCAATCAGACAAGTGGCACACAAGATAAGCATAAGTACACTAAATACGACATTAACCGATCACACTATCTCACGAGTAGCAACCAGCTATCAGCATCAAGTTCTCAAATTCGACATTAAAATTCCAGACTTTCAATTGCCAAAAGATTCGAACTTTTTCCATCATTGTTCAAATAGCTAATCTCAATACCTAAATACAGTGCAGCTTATAACCCAAGCTTTCGGCTTTTACACTCGGTTATTATACAAAAGAGTACATGTAACTCAATTGATTTTAAAGCAAAGAAAAACCAGCTAGCAAAGCAAAGGTCTTTCCTTTGAGCTACAAAACCATTACCTAGCAAAAGACAAACCCGAAAACCCGAAACCGCCTTTCTAATTAGTTCAACATCACTCGATTGCTGATAAAGCAGCATAAAGCTGATCATTTCACACACTAAAAACCCTAAACCATCACACAGCTCACATAAAAATTAAAAATTAATAAAAAGAACAAAACTTTGCTAGGAGTGATCATCAACCCTAATTTTCCCAGCTCTGTAAAATCATCAATTTCATTAAATCAAATATTAAACAAAAAAAAAAGCCAATCATTAAACCTAATCCCCAATTCAACAAAAATTAAAAACCATGAGATCTACACACACACAAAAACGAAACCAACTTGATAAAACTTCACACAAAAGTTATCTCATTTCATCTAAAGAATAAACCACACAATCAAAATTAGGGTTTTCTCCCAACAAGAAAAAAAAAATCAAATTAAACATAAACCAAAATTAACAATCAAAATCAATGAAATAAAACTGATTGATCAATTAAAATTTGCTTACCGAATCGAAGAACAATTGCGGCGAGAAAGTGCGGGGAGAATAAATAAATTTAATTGAAACGCAAAATTAAATTCGATTTTTTTTGGGAGGAGAGAGAAAATAGAATTTGGGGAATACGCGGCGTTGATGAAGGTGTGAGGTGGAAGCTACGAGTGAATTTCCATGGTGGATGAAATTAATAATTATTGGATCGATTTTTTAGATTCGGAGAAAAAAATAATGACAGGTAAGAAGAGAAAGTGAATTAACGAGGGGTCGGGGGTGTATATATAGAAGAGCGTGTAGAAGAAGCTAAGTTTTGGTTTCAGGTCGGTATGGGGCCCACTTTCCACATTCTGTATATTTTCTCTCTCTCCTTTGTCTGCGCAACCTACCTACTACAGTTCTAACTAAGTACTGTTTGTTTTTGTCTTTTTGTGACGTAATGTAATTCGTGTTTGGGCTTCGGTGAGTAGTATACGTGAGCTCGTAACCCGGCCCAGCCCAGTCCGATATGTATTGGATTGATGTATGGGCTTGATAGATTGCTGCCCATTGGGCCTTTTTGGAGTGAGTTGGTACTTGTTGGGCTCCGGGTAGGGCTGGTAAACCCAACGTGACCTCAACCCAGCTCGAAAAGAAATCCGATAGAAACTGGCCTAACCCGACTCAAGATTGAGGAAACCTGACATAAGCCAACTCTTGAAATTTGGAGTAGGCGAAATTCCTATTTTAGCATATTTGGGATATTAGTGTGATGGGAAGTAAAATGTCGGGTTATTTTTGTTAAAATGAAAAGGTTGGGTTATATCATGAACATGTTGCAAACATTGGGTCATTTCCATTAAATTTGCCATTTTTTTAGGAAACGGTAGCATAAATTGCATAAGCAAATAATTACAAAGTTGTCTAGATTACATAAAATCAAGTTGAAAATATTTTGATAATAATAATGGAAGGTTGGGCTAATTTATGACGGGTTTTCTAACACATGCGAATATGGTTATAAAAATATCGGATTTACTCTGGTGTAAATTTCTTCATTTTGTATGGGCCGCGCACTAATTAAACGTAACCCTAATTTTATTTGTTGTCCTTGTTCCAACGAAAACGAAAGGGTTATTCAATAAAATAAAATAAAGGTATTTAGATCCAGTGGACTTGAAAATAAATAAACTCTATGTGGTAGAGTTTACCAAAAAAAGGTCAGAATAAATATATTTGTTAATTTATTTGTGCTTTTGAGATCCTCTTTGTAACACCCCATAAATTTTGGGATTATCATTTAATTAGGGTGTTACGTTTCGTGACTCATTTTAAGGTATAGTTTCTATTTTAGGATTTAGGCATATTTACCTTTTTGGGTCACTTTCCTAATCGGGCAGTTAATTGGCAAAATTACCAAAATACCCTTACTTATTTTCCCTCACCTCACACTATATAAAAGAAAGAAAAAAAAAGAGAAAACAAACCTACACTACCTCACACACGCAGAGAAAGAGAAAGAGAGAAGAAGAGAAAGAAGAGGAGAAAAGGAGCAGCGGCGCCACCACTGTGCGCCACCGCCGTCAGCCACCACCCATGCCTATTCCCCCTTTCACCCACTTGGTCCTTGATCAAGTGTAGTAAGATTCTCACCCCTTTTTCCTTATAAACTTAATTAGGGCTTCTTGAATTCATGTTTAATTGATGATTTAAAGCATAAATATGATTGTAGTATTGTGATTGGTGTTCTATTCATTGTTGTTTGAGGATCTAAGCATGATATTATGAAGTTCTAAATTGGGGTTTACAATTTAGGGTTTATGTATGTTTGATGATGATTTTATGGTTAGAATCGCATGAAATTTGAAAGGGTGGCTTGTTATGATATGAGTAACATGTAGTATAAATTTGGGAAGGTTTTATAATGGTTTGATTGAGTTAAATAGCTTCTGTCCAGACCTGATTTTGCCTTATTGTTGAGTGTTATTGTTGATATTTTAAGTGTTTATATGATTGAAAACGTTGTTAGTATGTTTGTGGAGTTGTGGTGAAAGTTTGGTGCGAATTGGAGTTCGTTTGGTTATCTTATGATCATATTTGTTTTGGGGTTGTCTTGTGTGTGTTTTGTGGGATGTGTGGAGTATGGGTTATAATTATGGTAAGTCACTTGAGGATAACTACCTTGTAATTTGTAGTAATTCCATTGTGTTCGACAATTGTTTAGGTGGTGGTTTTGAGGAAGTACCTTTCGTGGACTTTTGACTTCATTGCTAGTGTTGTTGAGTGTTGAAGGTAAGAACGTTGACCCTCATAAGCTTGAGCTTCATTTCGTATCATGGTAATCTTTTACGTTCATCCTTGTTTCGATTCATTGCTCATATCCTCTATTTTGACTATCTTTTGACTATTGATATCGATTCTCTATTTTGACCATCTATTGAGCATCTATTGATTCCCTACATTGACTATCTTGTTGATCATCTATTGATATTCTTGTTCCGGCTTTGGCCGTTTATAAATCAAGCTACTATGCGCAAATAACGTACTTAAGACGGATTAAAGATGTATCTAAATATATATAACTATACATGTATTGTGATGTTTAAACCACCTAGAGCGATTAGCCTCTGATCAAGGTATATGTAGCTAGGCCGGGGATCAGCTACCGGTCTCCTAAATGACTTCCTCTTAGGGACTGTGCGTCCTACCGTCCCCCTAGGAGGGGTGTGCACACTCGGGTCTTTAGGATCGTCTTATTCTCGATGCTCTAGTGTTGGATCGACTTGGGGTAGGACCCTTGCGCAATAAATTATATAAAGAATGCTAAATAAGATTAATGTGGTGATGAATACCACCGTGCGCGCTCTACACGACTCGTGCTTTAAGCACGCGAGTCGTGCCTCTCGTTTCTCGTTTTTGTCGAATTCTTGTCAGCTACGCCCCATTAAGGCGCGTATCTTACTCTTTTGATGTTTATTTTCTTACTCAGCCTGTGCTGACGTTCTCTATGTTTGGGTTTGTTCCCTACCCTATTCTGGGGCCTACGTCATTCTCGATGGCGTAGTTGACGTTGCTTGCTAGTGAGGACGTCATGCATGCAGGGGACTTTTCATTTCGAACAAGTTGTATTTTGGATTTAAGTTTTGAGAACTGTAGTTCGGCAATTTAAGTCTTCCGTTGTTGTTTAGTTAATTAGCTATTTATTTATGTTAGTTTATTGATTTTAGGCCTAGCGATTGACGTAGTAGTCAATTGCGGCGTAACGACTCTTTATTTTTCGAATTTTATTTTAGCGAAAATTTAGGGTTGTTACACTCTATATTTTGTCTTATTACCCGTCTTAGTAAAAGTCTACCAACTCTATAACATATAAACTCCATGGGATCCTCACCCAAAAAAAAGGCAGAGAAGACGAAAGGAAGGCAGAACTTTGAAACCTGAGTGTTTCAAATTTCAATCGAATATTTCAGATATTTTGATCGTTTGATTAAATTTTCATCTTTTTTATTTGGTTAATAATTTTTAGATCGATCACTATGTAAAAGCTTGTGTCAGTAAAATTAATTCTTCATTGTAGGAGATAAATTTTTTTTTATTTTTTTTGACGTAAAAGGAAATAGTTAAGCATGGCTTTCTCTTTGGAACGTTACACATGTGGACGATACTCCGAAGTCGGTCACACCTTAAGGGAAAGGTCAGCATTTGAAACTTATATATGTATCTTAACACATACCATTGATATGATTTTGACATTTTAATTCGTAATCGTAATTTTTTTTTTACCTTCAAAAGGATCAAGAGAGCGAACGAAAATTGGCGTGATTGGCTCATTATTGTTCAATACACAGCTAATAAGAGTCACACGATTGAAACGTATGAGTTACTAGTGGATGATAAGAGTCCTCGTGTTTTGTCATTCAAAACAAAAATAAAACCCCCGGAAGCCCTTGTACCACCCCATCCTCATCAACATCGCCGCACCAATGACCAATCCCATAAACGGGTGCATCGTTCAGATGAAACGACCCCTTAAAATTTGGAGTAGGCGAAATTCCTATTTTAGCATGTTTGGGATATTAGTGTGATGAGAAATAAAATGTCGGGTTATTTTTGTTAAAATGAAAAGGTTGGGTTATATCATGAACATGTTGCAAATATTGGGTTATTTCCATTAACTTTGCCAATTGTTTTTAGGAAACGGTAGCATAGATTGCAGAATCAAATAATTACAAAGTTGTCTAGATTACATAAAATCAAGTTGAAAATATTTTGATAATAATAATGGAAGGTTGGGCTATTTTATGACGGGTTTTTCTAACACATCCGCTTACGGTTTCAAAAATATCGGATTTACTTCGGTGTAAATTTCTTCCTTTTGCATGGGTCGCGCACTAATTAAACGTAACCTAATTTTATTTGTTGTCCTTGTTCCAACGAAAACGAAAGGGTTATTCAATAAACTAAAAATTGCTCGCTTTAACAAAAATTTCTAAAACACTCAATTTTTTTAATCGCACACTTTTATAAATTCTTTACGTTTAGCATCTGTGTTTCTCCCGAGTACGGCGTACACAAAAAATTTCATTAATTTTCTAACTAAACTCAAGATTTTTTTTTTTTTTTTCAATCTTTTACCGTTTTTCGATCTACTTCTATATGATTAGGTTGGATTTTGGCCGACTGTATGTAACGATCTTTGGCTAAAAAATAAAGGTCATCAATTAAATAAATAAAATTAAACAATCTGTAGGAGAAAGCATGTCTCTTTTGTTAGCCCGTTACAGTTACCCGGGGCCTATACGTGAAATCCTGAGAAAAAGGTTCGTATTTTAATTTGAACTTATGTTTATTGCGTATAACAAATCAGATCAATATATATGATCATGTATGTATGTTTTAATTAATAATCTCGGTATTTTTGGTGTTGAATTTTTGAAGGATTGAGAGACAACGAAAGCGTAATGCTGAAGTTTTAGTAGAGGTTGCATCATCCCGGAGGACTTTTTTTTTTTGTTACAAATCCCGGAGGACTTGATAGTCGAGATTTTGTCTCGATTGCCCGTTAGAACTTTGCTACAATTCAAAAGCGTGTGTAAATCTTGGTATGCGATCATCAATAGCTTCGAGTTTATATCAAAACATCTCCAAAATTACTACGACAATGATAAAAATTGGCGTGATTGTCTCATTGTTCAATATGTCCTAGCCCATAGTGGTGAGGTTTCAAGTAATTACGAGTTTCTAGTGGATGATAAGAGTCGTCGACTTTTGTCGTATCAAGTCTTTTGGACCCCTGCTCATAATACATATATGTGTGGTCCGTGTCATGGACTCTACTATCTATGGTGCATTGACCGCCCTCCTCGAGCGAGAGCTCTTTGGAACCCGGCCCTCGATGAGTTTGAGTACTTACCGGAGCTATAACTCCGAAACCCAATCTTCCGTCATACTCTAGTACTAGTGTAGATGATGATATGGTTTATGGTTTTGGGTTTGATCGTACGACAAATGATTACAAGGTTGTCGTTATTCACAGTTATAGCGATGTATGAATATTATTCATCGATTGGTTATCCTTTATCGCATTTTATCTACACATTGAAGTCGAATTCTTGGAGATATTGGGGAGATTTGAAGAAATCGTACGTATTAGAACGGAGTACAGTAAAGCTTACGTACTAGTAAATGGGTGCTATCATTGGCTGGGGAAGCAAGACGCTTATAGTAAGGATTATGTAGTAATAATATCTTTTGATTTATTTGCCGAGATATGTAAGGAAATTGCATTGCCGGCACTACGTCAAAAATAGGCTAAGAGAACGGTTCCTCTAAAGCTAAGCAGAACGGTTGTGAAACCGTTCTCTAGACGACGGTACTTAAAAGCTAAGAGAACGGTTTGAACCGTTCTTATAGCCTTTCAAAACGGTTCCACTAAAAACCGTTCTTAAAGGTTTTTAAGAACGGTTATTATAAAAACCGTTCTCATAAGTTTATGCTTTACAGAACGGTTTTTGTAAAACCGTTCTTAAAGGTTTTTAAGAACGGTTATTATAAAAACCGTTCTCATAAGTTTATGCAAAACCGTTCTCATATGTACCCATTATTTTAAAAAAAAAAATTTGAATTTTTGCTTTCCCATCCCCCTACCCACGACCCTCCTACCCCTACCCACGACCCCCAAGTCCAACCCAGAGCAGCAGCAGCAACAACAACAACAACAACAGCCACAACCACCAGCAAACAACAAATTAAAAGAAATAAAATCTGGACATCTTACAAAATTAAAAAAATATTATTAAACTTCAAAAATTACAACACAGCTAGATCCAAAAGTTGGATACTAAATACAAATCAATTAACAAAAAAGAAACAGATCTAAAACTAACTTAGACCTTAATTCATTTTCCTACGTAACTTTGGTCTTGTCACCGATGTTCAATCATCAACTTTCTCGTATGTTAGATCTGAGCAAAAAAAGAAAAAAAAAACCAAAATTATACAAATGAATCAATATAAGGAGATTAGATCTTAAACCCAAATGTCAAAATGAATAAGATCTGACCTCGAAAAAAGATGAACAAGATCTAAAATTAAAAATAAAAGAAATACAAAAAAAATCATTTAATCAAGGTCTTGAACATACCTCTAAACGTCTTCGTCGTTATTTTGCTACACGAATGGTGGTGAGATTTGCCTGATAAAGGGTCCGAATCTGAGGGCGAGTCGCAGCAAAATTGAGTGAAGATTCTCGAGAAAAAAAATGCTTTAGATAAATCTTATCTTGACATAGATGAAAGAAATAAGGAAATGTTATTATGAAGATGAGGGAGAGAGGAGGAAGATCAGAGAGAGAGAGAAGGAAGTATAGGGTATGAATAATGATAATGGGAGGGGCGGAAACCACGAGGTGAGGGGTTTTATGTTTTTGATTTTTCCATAAGAAAATCAATTGTCGGGTTCTTGTGTTAATTTTTGTGGGTCTTTTAGAACGGTTATTGATACAACCGTTCTCTTAGATGGACCTTTTAGAATGGTTTTTACAAAAACCGTTCTTAAAGGTGTGGTTCTGGAAAAGTGCTCACCTTTAAGAACGGTTTTTAGAGAAACCGTTCTCTTATGTATATAATATTTATTTTCCCTTTTTTGAAAATTAACTTTTAGAACGGTTTTTAATGGACCCGTTCTCTAATATATAAGAGATCGGTTTTAAAAAATTCCGTTCTCTTATGCTGGTTCTCGAAGCCCAAATTTGACGTAGTGCGGATTTCGACGATGACGACAAGCCTTGTTACGGAAGTCAGCTCATCGTGTACCATGATTCTATTGCTCTTGTTTCTGTTCCTGGTGGTCATCACAACCAAAAATTCAGTATATGGACATGGAAAGACGAGGTTTGGACCCGAAAATTGACTATGGAATTCGAGTTTGGAGTATACGGAGCAATTAGTCAGTGTTGGGATAATATGATTGTATTCAACACTTCGCGGAAACTAATGTTATGCGACACAAGTACAAAGGAAGTATGGAAACTTGGTGCCCTTCGCAATGAATGTTGTGAATTCATATGGGTTTATAAAGAAAGTTTAGTGTCGTTCAAGGAATTCATACCGAATTCAAAACGTGAGGAAGATGTTACTGATGTTAATGATGTTACTGATGTTGATGAGCAGAAAATGGCAAAAGTTGAACAAGGAGGAAACAGTAGCGCTTGGATACAAGAGGACGAAGAGGTTAGGGAGCTAATCAGACTTGCTGTTGATGGTGTTACAGCTGAAATTCCGGACTGGTTTTGGCCCGACAATTGACTGTTTTTTTTTTTTTTTTTTTCTTCGAAAAAATGTAGCAGCAGTATAGTATTATAGATTTGTTTCGATAATAATATAGTACGCGATAGAAAATCTTTAAATTTATAAGAGGGGTGGACAAGATGTTATGGTGTCAATATAATCAATTCTAATAGTATGATGTATTAGCTACAACATTATGTGAATTGTGTGTTATTTGGAGTGTCATTTGTAGACAACTGATTGGGGGTAAGAGAAGGGTGCTTTGGCCTGGTAACGCGGTCGGTCGAAAGGAGTATGTGTGCTTCATTGGTGGTGTCAACTAGTAGCGTTTGGAGGCTGGTGGTGGGTGGTCTTTATAATGTGGACTTGGGTATTATGGATAATGAAGATAGGCGAAAGATAATTATTGTACGTGTACACCTACTAAGGTTCGAGAAGATTGGAATCAAAATCCGGGAAAACAAGATAGAGTCGGGATGATTGAAAGTTGAGATTATTTTTGGAAAACTAATTGTTCTCATAATTAAAAAAAAAAACATGTATTTAAGAACTTAAGGATAGGTTAACACGGTATAATTTGCCGAAGGATCTATTTACGGTCCCAAATTTCGCAAATTTAATACTCCTTAAATCATCCATCAGGTATGTCCGCCTTCTATTGTCAAATCACGCGAATTAGAGTTCGTTTTGGTTTAATGCTAGCTGCAGTTGCCCTAGGAGACTGCAAATTAGCACTATCTTTTTAATTGACTGTTTACTTATCCTTATATCTTAACCAAAAACTTAAAATGGAAAGTCAATATTTCAACTTATTTTATAGAAATAAAAAATTATTCTACTAAATAAAAATATTCTAGATAGAATCTTTGGAAATTATGGAGGGAAAATAGCACGAACTAGCTATTGCACTCTAAAGTCCACGAACTAGCTATTGCACTCTAAAGAAACTTGGAACAAGTCCAATCATTGAGCACGTCCACATGGTGTACAGACCAAAGAAAGCTGCCATAAAAGTTCAATAAGAAGCAGTTAACGCAAGCAATCAAGAGGTGCCCAGATTCTTCAACTCCTCAACTCAGCTCAATAGTAAGTCCACGAAACCTGTTGATACATGTACGAACACAAAATTATATGAGCTATTTGAATCTAAATTAACTAACAAAATATAACTAGCATGTTTATGAAAACACTAGTATGTTAGCAGATTACCCATTGTTCGCTCATCGTCAAAATTATCTAAAGATGGCTGCTCACTTATAGTTCTGGGCAAGGGTACAGTACTTCGGTTGTTTTGGTCCTGCATGTCAGTAGCAATATAAGACATTAACATAACCAACAACAATAAAACATTAACTTTAACATAATTGCAAACTATTTGATCTAGAAAAATTACCAAGTTACTTAAAGGAGTTCTCTTCTTAGTTCCGATGGGTTTAGACTTAGCCTGCTATAAATGTTCGTTAGAAACTAATGCCTCGGATACGCTGATCAAACTAACTACATGAAAATTAAAAGTAAGAAGTACTTACTCTTTTGGTTTGAGTTCCACTCCCCTTTTTGGTCATTTCGATTCCAGATTTTATCATTTTTGACCCTTTCGTGATTGACATATTGGGAGCAAGTAATGACACATTACGAACCACAAAACTATTGATAATGTTCTCTTGGTCATCATCTTTCACTGGCTGAGAATTATTTATTTCCTTACATTGTTCCAAAGCCCTCTTTACAGCACGAGATGCTATATTATAACTTTATCAAACAAGTCATCAAAGCGTTGTTGTTTCGTAACAATCTCTTTTGAACTTCTTACCCGGAGACTCTTTGGCTTGGCATCTTGACACCATCTTTTCATAATACTCCGTATAGCAAGATGGAACAACAAATACACCTTGTAATATTGGAAAAAGATATATATGTCAGTTTTCGCATCTAAAACAATATATAAGATGAGTACAAGGTTTATACCTGAGTGATAGAGAACAGATAGTGAATGTCGACAGAGATACCCTTTAAATTCAAAGGAGCGACATATGCACGAAACCTCTTGTTGGTTCGCATTCCACTTAACAAAGAAATCGTCATTCTTATCAAAGTCTTTAACCTTGAAAACAGTAGTTGGCCCATCTGAATCCTTAGTAACATAACACCCAAAAGCTCCGACTACTTCATCTTGAAACCTTTTGAAGATCTCATGAGTGTAAATTTTTGACATTTGTTTTTCGAAGGGAGATGGAGATTTGACTACAGGCTCTAGATTCCAAGTCTTAGAGTTTGCTTGTTCTTCAGCTTCTTCTCGATCCTCCAATGCTAGACTGTATCTCTGGACAAACTGTTTCAAGGTAGTCTTTTTGTTAACATACTTATCAAAAAATGAGTTAATGCTTTCGGATCTTTGGGTGGTGGACATCCCTGCAACAAAATAACAAAATTAAACACGATTTACTCTTTTTACAAGAAATTTTAAAAATGAAAGGCCATAGGGGGAAAAAAAAAAGCTAATACACACCTGCAAAGAATGTATCTCTCAAATAAGTAGGAACCCAATATTCTCTGTCCTTATAAATTGATTTCAACCATTCACTACTAGATAAATCAAACTTTTCAATTAAGTTCGACCATTTTTCTTCAAAACTTGATTTGGTCCATGTCTTGTATATACATTTATTGAACTCGGGCATGAAGTTCTCATTCGTACTTATCGGAGTTAATCATCATTTTCAATATACGTAGTCTCATCCGCAAGTAAAGCGCAACCCAAGATCGTAGATTGAAAATGATGATTAACTCCGATAAAAGGAGCAAAGGGCATTTTATACTCGTTTGTGATATACGTAGTATCAAAAGATACTGCATCTCCAAATATCTTATAATTTCTTCTACCATTCCCGTCAATCCAAAATACATTTCTTAGACGGTGCTCATCATCAAAATCTATTTTATAAAAGAAGTCAGGATCATCTTTCTGCATACACAAAAAAGTATCAAGCATCGCATTCGCATCTTTGGATTCTGATGCAAGCTGTCGCTCCTTATCAAGATAGTTTCGTACATCTTTTTCAGTACAACCTAAATCCCCCCCCCCCCCCACTTTGCTTAGAAAGTGCAGCAACAACGTGGCTAGTGGACACGCCGACGTCATTGAGTAAGTTAATATCATGTTTTTGAGATGGTGTAATATCTCTATGACAAGGAAAATTGTGTGCATGATCAGGGAACAAATCATGATTCTGATCGGGAACAAAATCATGGACAACCCAAATCCCATCTTGTCGTCATTATATATGTAAAATTGACGGACAACCTATTCGTAAGCAAGGACGAGGATTGATAGCTGTCGATTTCTGCTTAGTTCCATATCTAGTGCAACTGTGCAAGCAAACTTAACATCAATAAATTCTCTTGAACTCTTAGAGGGGCGAGAAGCTAAATTTGCAACTCCAAACCCATGTAATTTGGCATAAGATTTATAATGTTCATATGCAATATTAGAAGAATTGAATTCCATTCCAATTGCTAGGTTAGTGCATACAACTTCACCTTTAAACACTTCTTCGTTAACAATCTTGTCATCTTGAGTCATGTTCTCTTTTAGCCCTTCGTCTACGCCTTCATCTTCGTACCAATCTTCGTCCCATTCTTGAGTTTCATTTAAATCAAACGCAATTAAGATGAAAAAGAGCACCACATAAGTTTAAAGATCTCACAGATAAGTATCAATCATTATAGACCTTTGGTTAAAAAAATAATGTAGTCTTTAATTTGTAAAAACACAGACCCTAATCCACAAAAATACAAAAAAAATCACTTGTCGACAAAGACCACATGATGCACAACTCTCAATACATCACACAAATGCAATCAATTAATCATGGATTATGTCACAATACTTACTTGAACAACTACAAGTCGTTGAGCGTTTGCGTGTTGCAAAATGATACAATATACGAGATAGGTATATACTAATTTATTCCCAAACCAAAGTGCTTTCCTCCAAATTTCCCTCCATATTTTAGAATTTAGGTCTAATGTCTGCTAATTCGTGTTATTATCCCTCCATATTTTCCAAAGATTCTATCTAGAATATTTTTATTTAGTAGAATCATTTTTTATTTCTATAAATAAGTTGAAATATTGACTTTCCAATTTACGTTTTTGGTTAAGATATAAGGATAAGTAAACAACCAATAAAAAAGAGTGTGCTAAGTTGATATAGGCATGGCACTCTCCTTAGAACGTTACGCCCGTGATTCGTTATATTATTCTCGACTTATTGGTCACATCTTAAGGGGAAGGTCAGTATTTCAACCTAATGCTATTTCGGTCTGCATATGTATTACTTTTGGTGCATATTTTTATTTTGTATTTAATATCTTTTCAGGATTAAGAAGCAACGGGAACGGTCTGTAGAAATCTTAGCACCCGATAATGTTGATTCTATTTCCGAGGATTTGATGGTTGAGATTGAAAGTTATTTAGCCCCTAATTAGACTCCTCTAATTAGTACTTAATTATCCCTAATTAAGTTTAGGTAGGATCTTTTGTTGCATGTAAGATTAAAGCATAAATAAGGTAATAAAACATATTTTTTATACCTTAATCAAGAGGAATTTTGACCTTCCTTCAAAAGAAGGATCTTGAGCTGCTAATTAATGGGGATCCTCCTCCTTAGTTTTGAGTTTCCAAGTTAGGAAACCTCCTCTCTTGATCCACCAAAGAAGCTCTCCAAAAATCTCACAAAATGGACTAGTTTTAAGAGATTTTTTTTTAACCCTAAAACCAAAATAAAATTAGCTAACACTTTAGCTAATGTTATTCTAGGTTTAGTAAAGTGTTTTGATCAAGTTTTTATTGACATGCAATGAAGAAAACTTGATCTTAAAAGAGTTGGAAGTAGGCTGAATTTTTAGAGAAATTAGAGGGTTTTCTCTCTATTCTCTCTCTAAAATCAAGTTTTTGTGTATGTAGAAATGATTTGTTGTGTTTATTTGACATAAAACACACTATATATAATGGTTGTGGCAAATGACCATTTTGCCCTTACTAATTATACCCCTTAACATCTTATGTTACAATTTGGGTATAATTTGTACACTTATTTCTTTAAGTGTTAGTTACTTATTATATCTCTATATAATAATTACTAATTACATCATTTTAAGCTAAAACTACAACTCTTTGTAATTTAAATAGCTAATCGTCAATTTTGACTATTTACACAAAAACCATAATTTATCCGACTCGAGTTCCGAACTCGTAAAACACTATCCAACATAATCAGTTAACTCTATAACTGATACATTAGGGTTTATATTATATTGTATTAAATACAAATATAATATCTTCTGGAGAAACTATCTTTATCAGTGTGACCGGGAGGGATCAGTTGATTACCGCCGTCAAAACGACAATAACGTCAAACTCTAGCCAGCCAAGCGTTATCGATTTACGTTAATCAACTGACTTAGTATATATAATATATCCCAGGTTTATTCCTAATTAGATTTAATTAGTCAACGCATTATTGTCGGAGGACACCTACTCCAACAATCTCCCACTTGTCCGAGACAAGTCATGCGTTACCGATTCTCTTGTCCGTTATATCTCCCACTCAATGCGAAGTATCTTTCAGGTCGAACTTGCATTGGATCTTTATCAAAAGTGGTTTTCTCGATCTGGATTATGACTGTCTGACCGGAATATCTATCATAGATCTCTTCCGAGCGTGGCCACGCATTTCCAGTCACAATTCCTCGAGTGGCCCAAAGATATTATACCCTGACGTGGGTGGACAATCCCTTCTTGACATATTTTCTTTGTTTCATACAGTAGGTAATGACCCAATAGAAGCCCTTTTAGCCTCCTTTTACGGCACGACTTAGAACATAAATCAAAGTCACTGCCTGCTGCATAAACTCAGACAAACAATCTCAGGTCGAAAGAATCGACTAATAGGAATCATATAGATTACCTTGTCACGACCAGACACAAAGGTTCTATAATTGGTCAAATGTCTGACAGAGTGTCATCTACAGTCTGTCTATGTAATCGGTTATTCATCTCTATGAATCCATGATTATTGAACTAGTCATCAACCGACTTAGAATCTAGTCAATTGAGACGTCACCTCATTTTATGACTAGAGACAGAATACACTGTTAATCCTGTTCACTTAATAGGGTTCAAATCGTCTCCACGACCTATTAGGAATCAACAGAGCATATATATAATTCAGCATTTTATTAAAAATGAATTAATAAACGAGTTCAATAAAACTTAAAACGATGAATTTAATTATCATATATGTAAAAGGTAATACACTTATTAACTATTACAACATATAATCTAACACATGTCAGGCATACGCCTCAAACCCATCGAGGCAATATGACCATTGTGTTTAGCCTGTGATAATGGCTTGGTTAAAGGATCAGCGATATTATCGTCTGTCCTAACCTTACAAATCGATATATCTTCTCGTTCCACAAAGTCTCTAATTACATGGAACTTCCTGAGTACATGTCTAGATTTGTTACTAGATTTAGGCTCTTTAGCCTGAACTATTGCTCCACTATTGTCGCAATAGACTGGAATAGGATCCGCTGCTGTAGGGACTACATTTAATCCTTCCAGGAACTGCCGGATCCAAACTGCCTCTTTTGCAGCTTCTGACGCTGCAAGATACTCAGCCTCCGTTGTAGAATCCGCAGTCACCGATTGCTTGGTGCTCTTCCAGCATATGGCTCCACCATTCAGTATGAAAACATATCCTGATTGAGATTTTGAATCATCTCGATCTGTTTGGAAACTAGCATCCGCATAACCCTTTATACGAAGCTCAGAATCCCCTCCAAAAACTAAGAACGTGTCCTTAGTCCTTCTTAAGTATTTAAGGATGTTCTTAACGGCTATCCAATGGCTCTCGCCTGGATTGGCTTGGTAACGACTTGTCATACTCAAAGCATATGACACGTCTGGGCGCGTACACATCATAGCATACATGATCGAACCGATTGCGGAAGCGTAAGGTTTCGATTTCATGTGTTCAATATCCTCAGGTTTAGTTGGACATTGAGATTTACTCAAAATTATCCCACTTCCCATAGGTAAAAAGCCTCGTTTAGAGTCTTTCATATTGAACCTGTCAAGAATCTTATCAATATAAGTTTCTTGACTTAACGCTAGTATTCTTTTTGATCTATCTCTATAGATTCGAATACCTAGGATGCGTTGCGCTTCTCCTAAATCCTTCATTTGGAAATGTTTCCCGAGCCAGTCCTTAACGGAGTTAAG
Source organism: Spergularia marina (assembly GCA_963680865.1). Classification (NCBI taxonomy): domain Eukaryota; kingdom Viridiplantae; phylum Streptophyta; class Magnoliopsida; order Caryophyllales; family Caryophyllaceae; genus Spergularia; species Spergularia marina. The sequence goes on along the minus strand of OY804545.1, from coordinate 4,299,878 downwards.
CATGGGGATATGATTTCCAATGAGTAATATGTCATCTACATATAGGATTAGGAGAGTTACTTTACTCCCACTAAATTTCATGTATAAACAAGGTTCCTCGACACTTCGAGTGAAACCATTTTGTTTAATCACATGGTTGAACCGATGGTTCCAACTCCGAGATGCTTGCTTAAGACCATAAATGGATCTCTTAAGTTTGCAAACTTTCTTAGGATTGTTTGGATCAATAAAACCCTCAGGTTGTGTCATATACACTTCCTCTTCCAGAAACCCATTTAGGAAGGCGGTTTTAACGTCCATCTGCCATATCTCATAATCATGAAAAGCAGCAATCGCTAAGATTATCCGAATAGATCTAAGCATTGCAACTGGCGCAAAGGTCTCGTCATAGTTTAAACCATGAACTTGTGTGAAACCTTTAGCTACCAATCGAGCTTTGAAAATATCTTGATTTCCATCCATGCCGGTCTTGATCTTAAAGATCCATTTGCACTGAAGAACCTTGGTTCCTTCAGGCAAGTTAACCAAGTCCCATACTTGATTCTCGTACATGGAATCTATCTCGGATTTCATTGCCTCAAGCCATTTAGCAGAATTCGGTCCAGACATGGCTGCTCTGTAGGTTGCAGGCTCATTGCTTTCTAGAAGCAAAAAATGATCACCACCATCCTCAATCACACCTAGGTATCGATCTGGTGGATGGCTTGATCTGCCTGACCTTCTAGGAGTGGAAAATGGAACCACAGAGTTAGACGATTCAGGAATGTCTTCTGGCAAAACATCCTGAGCCTCATTATGCATTTGTGGCTCCTGAACTTCACTAAGTTCAAATTTTCTCCCACTCTGTCTTTTAGAAATTAATTCCTTTTCTAAAAAGACAGCATCTCGAGACACAAAAACTTTGTTCTCTACACGATTGTAGAAGTAATATCCTCGAGTATGTACAGGATAACCTACAAAGAGACATTTATCAGACCTTTGTGTAAGCTTATTGTCAGTCTTATTTTTGACATATGCTTCACAACCCCAGATCTTGATAAATGAGAGGTTCGGAACTTTTCCTCTCCATAACTCATATGGAGTTTTCGGAGCTGATTTAGTCGGGCATCTATTGAGAGTGAAAATAGCAGTTTGGAGAGCAAAACCCCAGAATGAATCAGGAAGCTCAGTCTGACTCATCATTGATCTGACCATATCCAACAGGGTACGGTTTCTTCTTTCGGCTACACCATTTAATTGTGGTGTACCAGGAGGTGTAAGCTGTGATATGATTCCACAGTCTTTCAGATGAATATCAAAGGCATTACTGAGATATTCACCTCCCCGATCTGATCGTAAGGCCTTGATCTTCTTTCCTAATTGGTTTTCTACTTCCTTTTGAAATTCTATAAATTTCTCAAGTACCTCACTTTTATATTTAATTAGGTAGATGTAGCCATATCTACTAAAATCATCTGTAAAAGTGACAAAGTAGTCATAACCTCCTCTAGCAGTGATTGTCATTGGACCGCAGACATCTGTATGAATGAGGGCCAATAAATCACTGGCTCGTACTCCTTTTCCTGAAAAAGGTGCCCGAGTCATCTTGCCTAAAAGACAAGATTCGCATGTTCCATATGATCCAAAATCAAATGGTTTGAGAACTCCATTGGCTACGAGTCTCTCAATGCGTTTTTCGTTTATATGCCCTAAACGACAATGCCAAAGGTAGGATTGATCGGGATCTCCTATTTTGAGCTTTTTATTTGCTACATGATAGACCTCATTTGTCAAATCTAAAACGTAAATACCGTTTATAGATTTGGCTGTTCCGTACACCATATCATTAAACGAGAAGGTACAACTGTTGTTTCGTATTGAAAATTCAAAACCTTCAGCGTCTAAAACAGAAACCGAAATTATATTCTTACTTAGAGTTGGTACAAAATAGCAGTTATTTAGATACAACTCTAGCCCTGAGGCCAGTGACAGAATATACGTTCCTACTGATACGGCGGCTACTTTAGCTCCATTCCCGACACGGAGGTCAACTTCACCTTTTGCCAGCCGACGTGCCTTCGTCAGCCCCTGCAAGTGATTACAAAGGTGAGATCCACATCCAGTGTCCAATACCCAGGACGTGGTACTTGCATAATTAATGTCTATCATATATATACCTGGTTTCGACTTCTTCTCCTCCAGGTACTGTGGGCAATTTCGCTTCCAATGACCGAAATTTCCACAATGGAAGCATTTTTGTTCAGGAGTCGCGCCTCTCTTAGTAATAGAATTGTTGCCCGAAGCAACTTTTCCTTTTCCTTTGCCACGCGCGGGTTTCTTACCCTTGCCCGCACCCTTCTTGAACTTCCCCTTTTGTTTTACCGCCATGGATAAAACATCTTTATTCGCGCTCCCACTTGACACCAAATCCCTCTCATGTTGTACAAGCATGGCATGCAATTCATGAAGATTTTTCTTTAAATCATTCATGTTGTAATTCGTCCTAAAAGGATCGAATGTTGCAGGCAAAGAATTAAGCAGACGGTATACCGCAAAATCTTCAGAAATTGGGCATCCTAACTTCTCAAGAGTTTCAACATTCTCAATAAATTTGAGAATTTGAGGACCAACTGGTTGGCCCTTTGAGAGCTTAGTCTCAAAGAAACTCGAAGCTGCTTCGTATTGAAGTATTCGCGGCTTTTGCGAGAAACTAGTCGTAAGCCGAGCGAATATTTGATACGCACTGAAATCAATCATGCGTTTCTTTAAACGCGGGTGCATAGCAAAAATCAATACATTCTTAATCTGGTCAGATTCATGCTTGTACTCTTCATACATTTGTATCATATCAGGGGTGGCGTCGGGACCTGGAGCGGGAATCGGGGGTTCGTATAGAAAACGTTGTTTTCTATCAGATTGAAGGGCTAATCGCAGGTTTAACTCCCAATCAGTAAAATTGCTTCCATCCTCCTTTAGTTCATTCTTTTCCATAAAATTACGAAGCCAGGAGTCTTTGGATATTACTGAATTGGACATTTGAGCCATTTTTGACTTTAAACTACAACGTGGAAAAAAAAAACAATCGATTAAATTCATCGTCAAATTCACATTAAAATAATTATTTGTGAATTTAGGCATTTATATAATGATCTCTCTAAATTATATAAATGATTCCGAGATCCGATCTTATATAAATCTAGGCACGCGGATGGCGATACATCCTAAATTTATGTAATTTCGGTAAACCAACTCATGATTGATTCTACACTTAGAACTCTCGGTTGATCGATTTCAACTAAATCAATCCTTTAGTCCCGTATTGCAAGACTTGTATTGCAAATCACGTCAAGATTAAACCAAAATTCACTCGTAATAACTCTTTATTAACCTACTCCCCCAAGGTAAAAAGGAAACACCCCGCTAGGGCGAGCGTGCCCCTAATGAACAAGGGTTGCATAGGTGTGAATTGTGGAAGGACTAAATCTCGATTTTAAATTTTTTTTTTTTTTTTTTGTGAGAGATCTTGTCATATTATATCTATCGCTTTTAAGTGAACTAATTCTAGCGAGTCGCGGATAATGGATATGACAATGTGGGATTTGAGTTTGGTTATAATTGTGCGGAAATTAAACCAAGCATGCATCAAATAAATCAAAGTCCTAGTATGGCCATAAGACTAGAACCTAATAAAAGCTATTAAACCTAAATTAGGCTTCAAAAGCTTCAAAGGCTCCGTCTTCAATTCGATCTCGAGTCACCAACTTTTGGCTCCGTGAAAAGCGCCGGTCTACAATATAAACAAATGTACATATGGACTATCCTATTATACATTTTTTGAAAAAAAAAAAAAAATTAAATATTATTACAAACCGGCGATACGAGATCGCAATTATTACAAACCAATCGGATACCGTCCTTACATTTCGGTACAGTACCGATACTATAGTACTCTATGGCCATACTATACTTAGAATCATGCAAATTAGACCGAAAATCAGATTTTCAACTTTACAGTACAAGCAACCCGGTAAATTTAGGAATTTCCGATTCTAACTTTAAAAATCAATAATCAACACTTAAAACACCTTTTAAGTTTAAACTAACCACCAACAAATTAGTTTTTTTTTTTTTTTCAATATTTAGTCTCCACTAAAATTGAATTAATTAGTTTAATTTGATTATATTTGCTAACTATTTGTCCAAAAATCACATAATAAACCCGAAAATATCTAAATAAATCATAACTAATTATGAAAAAACATTTAGAAATTATTTCATTATGTGATTTAAGCTCACAACCAGTAGCTAATTAAGGACAAAAATATGCAAAATTATTTTGGTCATTTTCTCTTAAGAAATCAATTTTCCACCATTTATATTATTACTAATTAATAACAAATGGCCAATTAAAATTATGAAATAATTTCTGGAAATTATACTCATTATAATTCTGGAAAAATTATAAATTTCTTAAATTACAAAAATCAACATGCATGTTAATCTAATTACCAATTAATTAGAAAATAGCATAAATCTTGTAAAAACAACCAAAATTAAGCAAGAAAATAGCAAATAAATTCCTAAAATACCATAATTTCGGTTGGAGCATCCACATGCCCAAAACATCACATGCAACTTTAGTTTATATGATAAAACCAATTTTTATCATTAAAAATTAATTAAGTTACCAATTAACCTAATTAAAGCTTAAAATTAACATGCAACTTAAACCGATGCTCTGATACCACATGAAAGTTATTTAGCCCCTAATTAGACTCCTCTAATTAGTACTTAATTACCCCTAATTAAGTTTAGCTAGGATCTTTTGTTGCATGTAAGATTAAAGCATAAATAAGGTAATAAAACATATTTTTTATACCTTAATCAAGAGGAATTTTGACCTTCCTTCAAAAGAAGGATCTTGAGCTGCTAATTAATGGGGATCCTCCTCCTTAGTTTTGAGTTTCCAAGTTAGGAAACCTCCTCTCTTGATCCACCAAAGAAGCTCTCCAAAAATCTCACAAAATGGACTAGTTTTAAGAGATTTTTTTTAACCCTAAAACCAAAATAAAATTAGCTAACACTTTAGCTAATGTTATTCTAGGTTTAGTAAAGTGTTTTGATCAATTTTTTATTGACATGCAATGAAGAAAACTTGATCTTAAAAGAGTTGGAAGTAGGCTGAATTTTTAGAGAAATTAGAGGGTTTTCTCTCTATTCTCTCTCTAAAATCAAGTTTTTGTGTATGTAGAAATGATTTGTTGTGTTTATTTGACATAAAACACACTATATATAATGGTTGTGGCAAATGACCATTTTGCCCTTACTAATTATACCCCTTAACATCTTATGTTACAATTTGGGTATAATTTGTACACTTATTTCTTTAAGTGTTAGTTACTTATTATATCTCTATATAATAATTACTAATTACATCATTTTAAGCTAAAACTACAACTCTTTGTAATTTAAATAGCTAATCGTCAATTTTGACTATTTACACAAAAACCATAATTTATCCGACTCGAGTTCCGAACTCGTAAAACACTATCCAACATAATCAGTTAACTCTATAACTGATACATTAGGGTTTATATTATATTGTATTAAATACAAATATAATATCTTCTGGAGAAACTATCTTTATCAGTGTGACCGGGAGGGATCAGTTGATTACCGCCGTCAAAACGACAATAACGTCAAACTCTAGCCAGCCAAGCGTTATCGATTTACGTTAATCAACTGACTTAGTATATATAATATATCCCAGGTTTATTCCTAATTAGATTTAATTAGTCAACGCATTATTGTCGGAGGACACCTACTCCAACAGAGATTTTGTCTCGATTGCCCGTTGCTACAATTTAAAAGCGTATGCAAAGTCTTGGTATGCTATCATCAAAAGCACTGAATTCGTATCAAAACATCTCAAGAATTTCTACGAGAATGACAAAAATTGGATTGATTGTCTCATAATTCACTACAAATCCCTTCCAAATGAACTTGAGGTGTACACAAGTTTCTAATGGACCATAAGAATCGTCGTCATCGTGTCTTGTCGTACCAAGATATAAATACCCCAGCCGGTAATACAAATTTAAATATGTGTGGTCCTTGTCACGGTCTCTACTATCTATCTTACTATTTTCAGTATCTCAATAATATTGCACGACCAAGAAGTCTATGGAATCCGACACTGAATGAGTTCGAGTACTTGCCGGAGATAATTTCGAAGCCCAATGATCTTCCATCAGATGTGGTAAGTAGTTACGATGTGGCTTACGGTTTTGGGTATGATTCTACGACAAAAAATTACAAGGTTATTGTAATTCGGTGCTATAAAGAGGAGGACCAATGTTATTATTATGAATCGAGCAAATATCCTTTATCGGTATTCATCTACTCGTTAAAATCGAATTCTTGGAGATACTGGGGTGATTTGGGGAACACATACGGATTGGACCAAAGCGAGTCTGAACCATCAGAAGACGATGTTATAATTAGAGAAGACGAGTTTACTTATTTATTTTCACACTTTGATGTACTATTCCCTCCATTTCATTAGGTTCTTTGCATTTGGTTTGAATTCCTCTCACATATTCAAACCAAATGCAAAGAACCTAATAAAATGGAGGGAGTAGAATAATATTTTGTGACCGGGGAAGGCAAGAGAATAGGCGCGTAAGCTTATACTATAGTCGCGGGGGCACAAAAAACATGGTACTCTCACTCACAATAGAAGGGGGAGCACATACCTTTATTGTGAGGAGAACCACCATACTCCCTGTGCTCCCGGGAACATGGTATAATTTGCGTATTTCTTTTGTCAACGCTGGAATTTAAAAAAAACAAACAAAAAGTTTCGACTTTCGTTATACTCTTAAGTCTTAAGAGATTAATGAAAATCTCACCTAAACAAGGCAGGGCATAAGTGTAATCTTTGCCCTACATAGTAAGAGCTCAAAACTTTCCTTATCTGAATGAGATTCTCATTAAGATTTGTATTTTTCGTTCAATTGATTTTCTAAACCTAACTGGTTATCATCAGTTGCAGTAGTATTAAGGCCCTGTTTGATATGACTTATTCTCAAATGAATTCAGATCAGTTCGGAATCATTCAGATCAGATCACATCAGATCAGAGTAATTCAAATCAGATCAGAAAAGTTTAAATTTCTATCAATGTATTTGGTCTATTATTGATACCAATTCGTTGAAATTCAATCAAAATTTCAACACATTCAGATCAGATCAGTTCAGAGTCATTCAAATTAGATCAGAATAATTTTGATCAGATCATATCAGTTCAGAAAGATGCAGTTCTATCAAACAGGGCCTAACTTCTGATTGCCCTAATTAGTAGATTGAGTCCACAAGAATTTTTGCTACATTATTTAATAGAGAAAACGATGGAAGACGACAATATTACTAGATAATATCGAGATATATTATAAAGTAATATGGTCGGAAATATTACCATACGCAGTTATGGTAATATCGTAAATATGTATGAAATACGTTTATGGTACGTAGATTGGATATGTATGAGATAATATTCGTACCAACTTCTTATAATTTATTTACATTACTCGTAAAAGATTAGAGAGTAAATTCAGAACCTCTGTCACGATTTTTTGTAGGAGATAACCATGTCTCTCTCGTTAGAGCGTTACGCTGGGGAAAGTTCCGAAGACGAGTGTATCTCAAGGGAAAGGTCAGTATCTTCACCTTATGTTTACACGTACAATAATCGGTATTATTTCGGTCATCTTTAATTTTTTTTTTTTTTTAACCTTTTCAATTAAAGGATTGAGAGGCAACGAGAAAGGTGTGTCGATGATATAGTAGAGAATGGAGGTGGGTTCCCTCGGCGCTTGATAGTTGAGATTTTATCTCGAGTGCCCGTTAGAGCTCTGCTAAGTGTATAAATCTTGGTATGCCATTATCAGGAGCTCTGAACTTGTGATAAAGCATCTCCAAAACAGTGAAATTAATCAGAATTGGCGTGATGAGTACGTCAACGATCATCGTCGAGAAGATAGATAGCATTCGTGATGTTCAAGACACGGAGTAACGTTCGTTTTCTCAAATAATGCACGACGCTCTTATTTATTTGTTTTTTGGTAATTAGATAATTACATACATCGTTGATAATTTCTTGTGAGAGCTCAACCAAATTATCATGATTTGATATTGATATGTTGCCAACGACGGTATTATAGCTACTATTGGATATATGATACTCATCTTCATTTCTTCGACTATCCCCATTGATAATTTTGCTGAATAATGCGATTTACGCTATGCTTCAACCATGTTTCATTTTAATCCTATAAAGTAAACTCCATCTAAAGATTTTGTTGGGCCCCTGCGTCTGCCGACCACAGGTTCAATTAGTATGATATTGTCCGTTTTGGGCCTAATCCTCACGGATTTGTTTTTGGTCTCCTTTCCAAAAGGCCTCGTACTAATTAGTGTGGTGATCACTTATAAACATGACTTCCGCTCCTTGTTTCTTCGATGTGAGACTTGGGTTAGCACTCAACGAAACTGCTCGGCCTATTTAGCGACAGCTAGGATTCTTCTGTGTACGAACTAACCGATCTCATTTGAAGAATTAATTTCAATCAATTGATTGGTTAACCCTAGAATTTTGGGATTTAAATTGATCAACTCTTTTCTTGAGTTTTAACGACATTCAAGAGTATATAATTTGACTGAAATTGCGAAATTGTAGAATGTTTGGTAAAATAGACGATGTCGGTCGATCCTGGTGGTGGTGAGTGATGTTATAGGAGGTGAGGGTAGGATGGTAGGTGTTGTATTTGCTGTGGACTGTCAAACCACCGGCTCCACAATTAGTAGGATATTGTCCGCTTTGGGCCCAACTACCAGCCCGCACGGTTTTTTTAAACATGAATATCTTTTCAACCCAAAAGGCCTTATACTATATAGCGTGGAAGTGGAACTTATATACAAGAATTTTAATCCTTGTTTCTTCAATGTGGGACCCAATTCATGGCCGGACCTCCTTCCGTTTTATTATACGGAGACACACAGTCGCGAGGTGTTATCGAGGGGGATACACCCCAACAGTATTTGGATCAAATGGAACAAAGCTTGCAGGGAAATCAATGCAAAACCCAATGATTCTGAATGCCTAAGAGGAATAATAAAAGCATAAGAGATGATATAATTCAGAGAAGTGGGAGTCATGAAGAGGCAGAAAGACTCCTATAATCGTGGAGTAAAGGAGGAAAATTCAAAGTTTCCCAAGCTTACGAGTATTTTAGAAGAAACCTATGACAAGAAATGCTGAAGCAAATTAGTCTAGGACAGAGTTACAATGCCTAAGCATAGCTTCATCACCACCATGGCAGCACAGAAAAGTCTAGCAACGGTAGACAACATTAGAAAGTGAGGACTCCCACTAGTTAATAGATGAACTCTAAGCGAGAATGCAAAAGAAACACACATACATGTATCTCTTTTTCAATTGTGCTTTTTCTGCTGAGATTGGGCATCAATGGCAGGAAATGGGACTTGATTACAGAGTTGACTTGGATAGCAAAATGCAGTATTTCAGCCACGGTCTACTTGCTATGGCAGGAGAGGAATGCTCGACTTTTTGGAAATGAGCAACATCCAAAGATTTGGAGTATAAATCAAAACAAATATTATACTTGTGTTAGATTGTATAATTGCTGTGGAAAAGAAATTCCAAGAAATATCATACAGTCTCATTAGTTAAGGGGTTGCATTTTAGCTAGGTTTTCGTCTAGTGGTGTTTTGTAACATCGCCTTTCCTTCCTTTTATGGAAGAATAAATCAACTTTCTTACAAAAGAAAAAGAATTAAGCGGATTCATGATTATATATATATATATATATATATATATATATATATATATATATATATATATATATATATATATATATATATATATATATATATATATAGGGGGCCTATCCAGTGAGAAGTGATAATTTCGTGAGAAGTGAGAAGTAATCTCAGCCATTGATTTCGCATAACTGCAGTAACTAAACTGCATAACTCCAGTCGTAACTCCACTAACTAAAACTCATAACTCCAGTCAGTTAACTCTACTAACTAAATTGCATAACTCCAGTGAGCTAACTGCATAAGTAAATTGTTAACTCCATTATTATTAGTAACTCCACTAAATTCAACGAAAATTCATTAACTCTAACGTAACTCCAAGAAGTAAAACACGTAACTCAAACTTAACTCCTCATCTAAAACACGTAACTCCAACTTAACTCCATCATCTAAAACACGTAACTCCAACTTAACTCCATCATCTAAAACACGTAACTCCAACTTAACTCCATCATCTAAAACACGTAACTCCAACTTAACTCTCCTAATTAAAACACGTAACTCCAACTTAACTCTACTAACTAAAACACGTAACTCCAACTTAACTCTATTAACTAAAACACGTAACTCCAACTTAACTCTACTAACTAAAACACGTAACTCCGACTTAACTCCATCAACTAAAACACATAACTTCCACTTAATTTCATTAAATAAGACACGTAACTCTAATAACTCCACTACCTAAATCACGTAACTCCGACTTAACTCCATTAACTAAATCACGTAACTTCAATTTAACTCCATCAACTAAAACACATAACTCCAATTTAATTTCATTAAATAAAACACGTAACTCTAATAACTCCACTATCTAAATCAAGTCACTCCGACTTAACTCTATTAACTAAATTACTTAACTCCACTAACTAAAACACGTAACTCCAACTTAACTCCATCGACTAAAACACATAACTTCACCTTAACTCTACCAACCAAAACACGTAACTTCAAGATAACTCCACCAATTATATTGCGTAACCGAAAAAAAAATGAAAGAAAACTAAAAACGAAATTGACAAAAACAATCGAATGTTCTACTAGTTTCTCTCTCCTCCCACACCACCTAACCTCCACCCTCCCCTGCCACATCTCCGCCTGGCCCAGCCCCCCTTCCACCTCCACCTCCGTTGCCAGAAGCCTCTTCAACCATCGCGACCGAGCCGAGCCCCTCCTATAATTCTCGACACCACCATCCCCCTCATTTCCCCCTCTCCTCTCATCTCACTCGATCTAATTTAACCAACGCGAAGAAAACGAAAGGATGCGTGCGGCGGGAATCAGTGCGGAAACGCGAGAGGTTATCGGCAAAGGCGAAGGTCGGCGACGGTGAGCCCTCGCGGCGTCCAAATGTGGAAAAAAAATGGAAAAAATTGAGAGAAAATCCATCGTGCACGGCGAAGTGATGGAAGATGATGATCGGCGATGTTTGACGAAGCGTCGCCGTCATCTGTGAAGTCGGCTGGTGGCGACGAAGCCCGCGGTGGCGGTGAACACAAGAGGCGGCTGGAATCTGGAAAACGAGCTCGGAAAGGAGGGAGGGAGAAGACGGTTTTCGCGGCGAAATAAAGCTTGACGGAGGAGTCTCGTGTGCGACGAAAACTCGCGGTAGTCCGACGAGTCGGCCGGTGGTGTCGTAACCGGAGACGGTTGTTGCCGGTGCACGCAGCGGTGGTGGTGGGCGGGGCGGGGGTAGGTCCGTGGAGAGAGAAGAGAGGAAATGGGAGGAGAGAGAAAATAATGTGAGATTTGGGTTTGGGTTTCTTATTTTCAGTTTGTTTGTTTTTATTTTCAGTTTTTAATCTAGGCCATTGATCTAGGTTGACTGGAGGGATGAGATTAGTTCTCACTTCTCACGAAACTAATACTTCTCATTTGATAGATTTCATATATATATATATATATATATATATATATATATATATATATGAAATCTTTCAAATGAGAATATATATATATATATTACATCATTTCCATACTAATCTAATAAAAATATGTATTTATTTCTCAATAATGGTATGAAAACTTGATCGCTCCATCTATTTCTCTCATTCAAGTTGTAGTTGAATGACCCAGTGCTTTCATCTAACGTACTTCTCTGATGCTCGGATATTTTATTTGTTTTGAACAAATGGAACATCTTCATCATCTTGTGTTGGTCATGAATTCCTTCAAAGACACTAAACTTTCTTTATAAACACATATGTTTAGTGGGAAGCCAGTCTCTGGTGGAGAATCAGCATATTCAATAACCCGTGCTTCCTTAGTGTTAGTGTCACATAACACTAGATTTCTACGACCGTCTTGTTGGCAACATACAAGGAGATTATCCCAGCAGTGACAAAATGCTCCCCATACTCTGAATTCAAATTCCATGGTAAGTTTACGGGTCCAAATCTCATCGCTCCATGTCCATATGAATAATTTCGTGTGGCTTTTAGCAACAGAAACAAAAGTGATACACTCCTGATACACAACTAGCTGACTTGAACAATCAGGTATCTCCTCGAATTTGGGCAAAGGAATTTCTTTATATGCCTCAGCAGAAATATCAAAGGAAATCATCACAGTATAGTCGAACAACCAATGGTGTAGACATCCAAGCCAATAATGGCACTGATTCACCAACGTATAAGCCTCATTTCTTTCCAAATAGTACGTCTTTCGTAAATCTCCCCAGTATCTCCATGAATTTGACTTGATTGAGTAGATGAAAACCGATAAAGGGTAATCAATATATTTATTATTTGGGTAGCTGTTATCGGCATAACCCTGAATAGCTATAACTTTATAATCTTTTGTTTTAGAATCAAAGCCAAAACCATGAGCCACCTCAAAACTTACCAAATTTGATGGAACATTTGGCTTGGAAATAATATCGGGTAAGTAGTACAACTCATCGAGCGCAGGATTCCACAGACTTCCTCTTCGTCTAGAATCGAGTCGAGTATTGTGCCAGAGATAGTAGAGTCCATCACACGGACCGCACATATATGCATTGTACTCTGGGGTTTTTATAACTTCATATGACAAAACACTACGACTTTTCTCATCCACTAGGAGCTCATAATCTACAAGTCCATTCCCAGCCTTTGAATCAATGTCGTATTGAACAAGGAGGCCATCACGCCAATTTTTATCCTTCTCATAATAATGTTGGAGATGCTTCGATACAAATTCAGAGCTACTTATGATTGTATACCAAGATTTGCATACACTTTTGAATTGTTGTAGAGTTCTAACGCCCAATCGAGATAAGATTTCAACTATCAAGTCCTCGGGAAAAATGCAATTTCCCTTCTCTGCTACAACTTTCACATGCCCTTCTCGCTCTTCCTTAATCCTACATATAAGTTTAAAACAATTAAAAAAAAACATAAAAAAGAATAAAATTTAAATTGTAAATTACAATTTTGTCGTTATTAATTAATTCATTTAATTTTTATATGGAACCCAACAACCTTAATTAACAAGAGATGATTATACTTGTATTTATTCCACTCCCTTTCCGTATCGATTTCACTTTCGTGAACCAAACGCCCCTAAATTGTAAACATCATGTTATTCATGTAAGAATACTAACCTTGTCCTTAAGATGTGACCGACTCTGGAATGCCCCTTCGTGTAACGCTCTAACGAGAGAGACATGAGTAGCCTACAAATTACAAGTGAGGGTATAACGTATACCTGCTAATCAATAATAAAGCTTTTGTTAGAGGATATTGAGATGGAAAATTATCGAAATATTAGGGAAATATACTGTGATAATTATCGAAATATTAGGGAAATATTAGCTAACAGCTGTTCACAAGGTAGCGATTCACGCAGATAATGTTGTCACATTTAAATATGCCTTTAAATTAAAACTTAGATTGAGCCTTGACAATCGATGCTAGGGTTTAAAAAATTAAAAGCTTGAAATTATAAATATGCATCTGGTAACTAATGATGGCAGCCTTATTACAGTAAAAAGTCAGCAAACAATGAAGATTAACATACTAGTACATTCTAATTATCGAACAAGTAAAACAATATGCGACTTTTAATGGTGAAAAGATTTACCTGGAAGTCCAAACAGAGAGACTATCTAGAGACAGCTTTTGGAGGGGTTTTGGTTTAGATGGCACGAGAAGAGAAATTTGAGTTTCTTTATATACCTTTTCAAAGCTAGCCTTTCCAAAAAAATCTAATAGGATTAGAGAAAGTATAAGTCTGGCTAAGACCGTTTTATTGTAGCAAAATGTTAGGAGTTTTTATGTAGACAAAGTGGTCGTTTGGTTGCCATGTTAAATTATGGTAATTCAGAATTCCCATGAATTGAAAAAATTAGATTTGTTTGGTTAGCCGAATTCATAGGAATTGAAAATTCATGGGAATTTTCAATTCCTACCAAATTGAGGAATTGGCTTACCTAGCCCCCCTTGGTAATTGGCAATTCTTACATTAATTTACTTCCTACATCGAACCAAACAATTTTGAGAAATTCACATGAATTAGAAATTCATAGTAAGTTAAATTGCATGGGAAGTAAAATGTGTCTAAACTTGGTGTGCCGTAGATTTGATTAGGTTGCTGTAAATTTTATTGTATAATTTAGGAATTAATTTGGGAATAGGAAAGTGAGATACTACTCCGATTCAAATAGATTTTCCTGTTTCCTTCTGCAAATTTGGGTTGTCATGTTAAGGACTATTGGTAGACCAGATAAAAGGTATGTTTGCCTTAAAATCAAGTAGAGTTGGTAGACAGTAATGCAGAATGAAATATTTACTATACTTTACAGCAAAGTGAAGGATTGATTTGGCCTAAAAATAGCTCCCAACATGACACCTCAAAACTGTAAATAGAATCAGGAATTTTTTTTTTTAATTGGAGGGAGTATATAATTAACGGTTTTTCTAACGTGTGCCCAATGGGCACATGATAAGAACTCATTTCCTTCCTTAATCAAGTGAGATTTTTCTGATTTAATCAATAAGATCCCATAATTTGTTTTTTCAAGTGAGAATCTCAATTAATTAAGGAAGGAAATGAGTTCTTATCATGTGCCCATTGGGCACACATTAGAAAACCCGATTAATTTAAGATTTTTTTTTTTTTTTTGTAAGAATTTTGGCTTTTTATTCATCCATTGAGGGAATAAACAGGAGAACAAACCCGATTAATTTAAGATTATTGATTTGGAAAGAAAACAATTTCAAAATTCTTTTGACTAATAGGTTTGTTATATGCTTGATTTTACTACCGATGTCATAAATTTACTGCAAATCATTAAAGTTTACTGTAATTCCAAATTTTTTTTTTGACTATGTATCATCTTGATTTTACTACACTTAAAATTTATTGACTAAAATATGAACAGTTTTTTATGTGTCTATACGTAGACTCTTAGTATCACTATCCAAGGCTGGCTGTTAGCCAGTGCGGGCTATGCACCCTCACCAGGCCTCTCATTTACATGGGCCCGATAGTTATAAACTGTGTTACCAAAGGTAAAATGGTTTGTGTTGTAGATCAAGGACCCGTGCTCGAATCCGGCAGGATGTCTTTTCATCCTTTCTCTATTTTATTCACTTTAGCCTCGCGCATTGCTTTTACAAATCTCGGTTCTTCCTCATGTTTCTTTTCTTTCTTTATTTTTTTTTTTTCTCTTGTTTCATACGATCGGCTGTACGAGTATGTTATGAAGTCATTGACCTCATCAAACGAAAACAAAACAAAGGACCTCCGGTAGAATCATCAATATATATACTCCGTATAGACAAATTATTAGGTACACCCGGGGTATGTAGATCTACGTACCCCCTGCCCCCTTTTATAGAGTCCATACTAAATGATTCTAAAAGTCTACTGTTTATATGTAAAAAAAAAAGTCAGCCTAACCCCACTATGTTAAATAATAATCATGCAATCACACAAAAAAGATAAAACAATACCCGCTTTAACAAAAATTCTATTATAGTTGTCAGTATTTGACAATTAGGATAATGAATTAAATCGAGACCGTTAGATTAGGATAAGATAAATTTCAACCATTTGATTTTTCTTAACCATGGTTAAAAAAGTTTCTATAATACACCTTACCACACAGGATTACAAAAATAATATTTTTTTAATGTACTTAAAATATTTTTTCTTTAATTAATTTGATTTTGTCTATCAATATTTATCTGAAATATTTGATTTTCAAAGGAAAGAGAACTTGACGTAAAAATCAGAAAATTGAATCAAAGGCAATTTTAAAAATCGAAGTTTACCCAGCAAGATTCTATTCAAATTGATCCAAGTACATCAATCAATAATGAATTATTTACTTTGCACATTGCAAAAAGCCAATAAAAAAAATCATCCCCTTCTACGGTCAAATTCTCCAAACTGAGCTTTTCAACAAGGTGAACAACCATACTTGCCCCTTTCGTTTTAATTTGATCATGTCTTCTCCAAATATTCTCCCTCTTGCACTCCTGAGCTTCTTTTTCACTCTTCTACTTTCTTCTCCATTTTAGTGGGTTCTCTTGCATATATGACCATGGCTTCCTTTGTGAACAAGTTGGGTTTTTTAATCTTTGCTCAAAGATTTGAGTTTCATCGGAATTCTGTATTTAACTATATGGGTTTCTGAATTTTTGCTCAAAGGCGTGAATTTCATTCAATTTTTGAATTATTTTCTGCAACTGGCTATGGTGGAGGAGGGAGAAAAAAGGCGGTGATGGTGGTAGCGCCGAGCAATGGTGGTGGTGGATGCAGAGAGTCCATGGATTTGGTGAAGGAAAGGCTGGGAAGAGAGAGACGTTTATTTATTTCTTATTAATTTTTTTAGGAAAAAGATACTCCTAGTTGGCTAATTGTCATTTTATTTGTTGATTATATTTTAACAAATCTAAATTAATATTTATAAAAAATTATGTAATCTAATCTTAATATATCTTAATCTTAATCTTAATATATTTATAAACGAATCTTTTTTCGGGGGCATTGAAGAGGTCTAGAGCCTTTCGAATTTTCTTAGAGCTTCTGGTGAATAATGAATTAATTTATGTTATGGAATATGGTGAGTAAGGAATTAATTTATGTTATGGAATTATTGTTATATCATATGTGAGTTTATGGTAATCATGTACAGAATTCATATATTAGTTATGAAAATATAGTATACCATACATAAGCTTATGGTAATCATGAAAATAAGCTTATGGTAACCATGAAGATATGAGATTTTCATAATTATGAAATTATTTGTATATGTTATGGTAAAATAATATTCCATAAGTCAAAAGTCTAATATAACATTTTTTACATTTTGGTACATATAAGCAACAAATGATAATACAATTTTTTTTCTTATAAGTTAAGAAAAGATGAAATTCCAAATTTGAGTTTATTGTAGACAGTTACGTGTTTAATTAACCGCAAGCGTACGGGTTATTGTAGCTAACGGGTTGATCTCAAGGAGGTGTGAAAAATGTCGAAATCGTCTAAAGAATTGAAGTCAGGTACGCTATGGTCGAAATGGTTGGTGATTCTATCAACTAAAACTCATAAGAATTTAAATGGATTGGTGTATTAATTGAATCAACTAAAAGCCTAGGCCGTAGATATCCCCACTAACATGCATCAACAACGATAATCAAACACATTGCAAGTCATAAATTATAGATTAAGGGGGCCGGGGGGGGGGGGGGTTATGCAACACAACTACTACTTATCCGGGCGAGGCTATCATAGACTTTCTAATTACAATCCTAAGTCCTACTTCCGTACTGAAATGATCATGCAATAGAAGCATTAAGAACGCATAAATTTCTCAATTAGTCCTAACAACCCACTTTCGTGATGAAACAGTCCTAATCAATATTAGAGGGATAATAACTAAACAAGAATCGCAACTGCATGCCGTTTATAAACTCCGTTTAGCACTCAACAAACATAAATTAGTATAAATCTAATCGCAACAACAAGTATATAAATTAGACAACAATAATCAAACTCAAGTTGGTAATTAAACCTAAGCCATAATAAACCCTAATTATTATATGAATCTAAAGACTTGCAAATTTACGGATTAAATCATAGTACTAGCATGTTAGGGTTCGACCAAACCCTAAAAAAAGACTACTCACACATATCCAAATTAACAACAATAATAATAATAATTGAATTGAAAAACATAATTAAAGAAGTGTAGAGAAAGAATTGCAATATTGTGATGGTCTGAATAATACTCCGGATAATAAAGAAAATAGATCTCTGAATCTGGTACAAAAATGCTTGAATCTTGAAATAAAGTTGGATGCAAAAAATAATGAAAGTTTAGATAGATAGTACAAGGGTTCAACTAGGTATAAATAATTAGGAGGTTATTTTATAATTTCCTTAAAGAAAATAGGAAATAAACCCCCAAAATTAGAATAAAGGAAAATCTGGAAAAAATCAACCCGTGCATTTACATGAGTCATGCAACACAGCGCACGAGTCGTGCCCGGATCAACGGCCAATTCGTGTTTATGCACGAGTCGTGCAATTCTGGCACGAGTCGTGTAAAACTACTCCGATAGTCCAACTTCAAACGCCTCTAATTTCTTTGTTAGTTATCGGATTAAGGCGTCTGACCACTTTTTAGAAAGCTAAGATCATAATCTTTCACCTCCAATTGGTTTAACTTCAAAATTCAAAGTGGTTTGGCGTAAAAGACTTCAATCACGCATCTTCAATAGTCCAAAATTTCCTTTTTATGCCCTGAAAAGCTCAAAAACCGACAACTATACCAAGGACGTGAAATATTTGATAATCGAGTGTAAATGGGTCAAATATAGCAATTATTGCACCGTAAAGTCCTATATAATTATGCAATATAAGGACTTATCATAGCCAAAAAAAATAGATATTCCCTCCTTTGAGTCCTTTTCAAAATGTATGACGATTTCATTTTGCGAGATAAGGTATTGGCGATTGATTTCGCAAAAAAAAAAAATGACTTATGTACTTAAAGTTATACTCATTTGGTTGGTATCTACTTTCATAATATTATAGTTTTGTAGTTTTTGGCTTTCTATTTTAATATTATTTTTTTCATTTTAATGACTCACCTCCAAAAATACACCGATATTGAATCATATTTTTGAAGAGCAAATGTTGTATATATAAAATATAGCGTCATCATCATTGTCCCCTTTTTTTCATATTATTATTTTTGAAAATTTTCTATAATTGTCATCATTTACATTTTTTTAATTGCATTTACATCAACGCATCTTGATAAATTACTGTTAAAAATATTTGTTGTAAAAATGGTAAAATCAAGAGAACATCAGTCTACCTTAGCTTGTGGTTATTTGCATGAAAATTGATTATGTCTTAGTCATTTAGAGCCTGTATGATTTGATAAAAATATTTGATTAAATGAGAAATTATTTGATGTGAAATGAACATTTCAGATGTTAATTGATCTAAATTGATTAAAAAAAGAATTGTAATTAATTAGAGAACCTTAGTTTGAGGTTACTTGCATGAAAATATATTGTCTCTTGGTTATCTCGATTCTGCATGATCTGGCATGAAGTTATACGATTAAATCGGAAGTTGTTTGATCTGATTTGCATACTTCATATGTCAAGTGTTCTAAATTAATTAGAAAAATAACTAAATTTAATTAGGTGAGTTATGCCTTAATGGAAGAAATTAATTTGGATGAGTAGGTCTCTTTGCACTAAAACTATTGCTATCAGCCAAAATTATTAGGTCAGCCACCTTAATGTAATCTTCTTAGAAATTCAACTTTTTTATTTTGTATTGAATGCGTCTGAAAATGAGGAAAACCTCACAACGCAAATGGAAATCTCCTAGAGCTTTTAAAAAAAAATTATGCACAGTTCTAAAATATATAATACTCGAATTATAAATATATTTTATAATATATTCTATATATTAACATAGGGATAGTTATGAGCTTAAATTAAACTTTTTAACTATATCATAATGATTTCGGTAATGGATAGTGCGTATATAACATATAATATTTTTAATGTAACAGTGCAACGCACGGGCTTTAATCTATCTAATACTATATATTAAAACCTGAAACCAAGTCTTTCCTAGAACGACATTTGGCATTTATTAATTGGATAGAACATAAAAATAGCATTAAATATAATTATCGGTTAAGATATGGTAATAAATTATCATATAGTAGTATAATATAGCTAATTTATGGAAAATAATTATTATGGTAATTTATTTGAACAAAGATAAGCCGTAGTATAGTATAACTAATTTATGGAATATAATCATTATGGTAATTTATTAGATTATTAAAGATAAGCCAACATTTTTCTTAATAGAGTGAGTATAAACAATATAAATATATAGTCCGGGCGTGTTACAGGCATGCAAACTAGCTAGTATATTTATAAACGAAACTTTTTTCGTGGGCATTGAAGAGGTCAAGAGCCCTTCGAATTTTCTGATAGCTTATGGTGAATAAGAAATTAATTTATATTATGGAATAGTTGTTATATACCATATGTGAGTTTTTGCTAATCATGTACAAAAGTCATGCATTAGTTATGGAGATGTAGTATACCATACATAATCTTATGGTAATCATGAAAATAAGCTTATAGTAAACATGCTGAAGATATCACATTTTCATAATTATGAAATTATTTTATATGTTATGGGAAGATAATATTCCGTACGTTAAAAGTCTAATATGACATTTTCTACATTTTGATACATATAAGCACCAAATGATGACCTTAAAATTTGAGATACTAATACTAATAACTATAGGTCACCCTAATATAAATGGGTAACCGTTTAACTTATTCAAAGAATTTCTCAATACTAACAATTATACGTCAACTCTATTGAATAAGCTAAAAGCCCTACGAATTTTCTTAGAGCTTTAGGTGAATAAAGAATTAATTAAGTGTTATAAAAATGTAGTTAGCATATGTAAGTTTATGGTAATCATATAAAGAATTCATTTATTACTTATGAATATATATATATATATATATATATATATATATATATATATATATATATATATATATATATATAAGTTTATGGTAATTTGTACAGATGAATCAATATAAAAGTTTTCCTTTATGAGTTATAGTAAGATAATATTCCATACGTCAAACTTACATTTTGATACGTCAGAAAAAAAAATCTGACGACATTATAAACATTTTGGTAAATATAAGAACCAAAATTGTTTCTTTAAACTTCGAATTAGAGGTAGTAATACTAACAACGATAAATAACTAATCTACTATAGGTTGATAGTAATTCAACTTATTTTATAATTTCTCAATACTAATAAGTTTTCCCTCCGTTCACCTATAAAAATAACAATACAGAATCCACTATTTTTCGACAAAATGGCTCCGGAGCAAAATCGACTCAAATTTTGGTGGTAGTCTCTACATATGATATAATGAGGATTTACAAAATATTAGAGTAAAAATCCTAAGAGAAGATAAGGAAAATAGCCAAAACGGTCAGAAATCCGCACAAAGTGACGAGCGTCGAAACGCATGAAATACTTCACAAAATGAGGAACCAACACTCAAATCCAACAAATATAATCCTAGGGTATCTAATTTAACGTTTGGAGGACATTTGGCTTGTTTCGAAAAATTGATCAAATTTGACCAAAATCGCAATACATAATCTACGGTTTTTCGATAAAAATGCTCCGGAGCGAAACGGCTCAAATTTTGGTGGTAGTCTCTACATATGATAGAATGAAGATTTTCAAAATATTAGAGTTAAAAACTTAAGAGAAGATACTGAAAACGGCCAAAACGGTCATATATCCATACAAAGTGACGAGCGTCAAAACACATGAAATACTTAAGAATATGAGGAACCAACACTTAAATCCAACAAGTATAGTCATAGGGTATCTACATTATGTTAGGAGGACATTTGACGTTTTTCGAAAAATTTGATCGGAATCGCAGTATATAATCCACGGTTTTTCGATAAAAAAGCTCCGCAGAGAAAACGCCTCAAATTTTGGTGGTAATCTCTATGTATGATATAATGAGGATTTTCAAAATATTAGAGTAAAAAACTTACGAGAAGATAATGAAAACGGCAAAAACGGTCATAAATCCATACAAAGTGACGAGCGTCGAAACGCATGGAATACTTCAGAAAATGAGGAAACAACACTCAAATCCAACAAGTATAGTTCTAGGACATCTACAGTCATTTTTGGCGGACATTTGACGTTTTTCGAAAAATTGATCAAATTTGACCGGAATCGAAGTATATATAATCCATGGTTTTTCGATAAAAAGGCTCGGGAGCGAATACGGCTCTAATTTTGGTGGTTGTCTCTACGTATGATATAATGAGGATTTGAAAAATATTAGAGTCAAAAACCTAAGAGAAGATAAGGAAAACGGCAAAAACGGTCATAAATCCATAGAAAGTGACGAGCGTCGAAACGTATGAAATACTTCAGAAAATGAGAAAACGACACTCAAATCCAACAAGTATAGTCCTAGGGTATCTACAGTAATTTTTGGAGGACATTTGACGTTTTTCGAAAAATTTGATCGGAATCGCAGTATATAATCCACGGTTTTTCGATAAAAAGGCTCTAGAGCGAATACGGCTCAAACTTTGGTGGTAGTCTCTACGTATGATATAATGAGGATTTGAAAAATATTAGAGTAAAAAACCTAAGAGAAGATAAGGAAAATGGCAAAAACGGTCATAAATTCATTGAAAGTGATGAGCGTCGAAACATATGAAATACTTCAAAAAATGAGGAACCAACACTCAAATCCAACAATTGTTGTCCTCGGGTATTTACACTAATGTTTGGAGGTTATTTGGCTTTTTATCGGAAAATAGATCAAATTTGACTAAAATCACAATGCATAATCCACGATTTTTTGATAAAATGGTTTCGGAGCAAAAACAACTCATATTTTTGTGGTGGTCTCTAAGTATGATAAAATAAGGATTTGCAAAATATTAGAGTCAAAAACTTAAGAGAAGATAAGGAAAACGGCCAAAGCGTTTATAAATCCATACAAAGTGACGAGCGTCAGAACGCATGAAATATTTCACAAAATGAGGAACCAACACTCAAATCCAACAAGTATAATCCGAATGTATTTTCAGTAATGTTTGGAGGACTTTTGGCTTTAAGTCATTGCCAGCAATTAGCTCTTATCCTTTGGCGGAAAATTGATCAAATTTGATCAGAATAACAGTACATAATCCACTATTTTTCGACAAAATGGCTCCGGAGCAAAAAAGACTCAAAATTTGGTGGTAGTCTCTACATATGATATAATGAGGATTTGCAAAATATTAGAGTAAAAAAACTAAGAGAAGATAAGGAAAACACCCAAAACAATCAGAAATCCACATAGAGTGACGAGCGTCGAAATGCATGAAATACTTCACAAAATGAGGAACCAACATTCAAATCCAACAAATATAGTCCTAGGGTATCTAATTTAACGTTTGGAGGACATTTGGCTTGTTTCGAAAAATTGATCAAATTTGGCCAGAATCGCAATACATAATCCACGGTTTTTCGATAAAAATGCTCCGGAGTGAAAACGGCTCTAATTTTGGTGGTAGTCTCTAAGTATGATAGAATGAGGTTTTTCAAAATATTAGAGTAAAAAACTTAAGAGAAGGTAATGAAAACGGCCAAAACGATCATAAATCCATACAAAGTCACGAGCGTCGAAACGCATGAAATACTTCAGAAAATGACGAAACAACACTCAAATCCAACACGTATCGTCCTAGGGTATCTACATTAATTTTTGGAGGACATTTGACGTTATTCGAAAAATTGATCAAATTTGACTCTAATCGCATTATATAATCCACGGTTTTTCGATAAAAAGGCTCGGGAGCGAATACGGCTCAAATTTTGGTGGCATTATCTACGTATGTTATAATGAGGATTTGAAAAATATTATAGTCAAAAACCTAAGAGAAGATAAGGAAAACAGCCAAAACAGTCAGAAATCCACACAGAGTGACGAGCGTCGAAACGCATGAAATAATTCACAAAATGAGGAACCAACACTCAAATCCAGCAAATATAGTCCTAGGGTATCTAATTTAACGTGTGGAGGACATTTGGCTTGTTTCGTAAAATAGATCAAATTTGGCCAGAATCGCAATACATAATCCACGGCTTTTCGATAAAAATGCTCCGGAGCGAAAACGGCTCTAATTTTGGTGGTAGTCTCTACGTATGATAGAATGAGGATTTTCAAAATATTAGAGTAAAAATCTTAAGAGAAGATAATGAAAACGGACAAAATGGTTATAAATCCATACAAAGTGACGAGCGTCGAAACGCATGGAATACTTCAGAAAATGAGGAAACAACACTCAAATCCAACAAGTATAGTCCTAGGGTATCTACAGTAATTTTTGGCGGACATTTGACGTTTTTCGAAAAATTGATCAAATTTGACCGAAATCGAAGTATATATAATCACGGTTTTTCGATAAAAAGCCTCGGGAGCAATTACGGCTCAAATTTTGGTGGTAGTCTCTACGTATGATATAATGACGATTTGAAAAATTGATCAAATTTGACCGGAATCGCAGTACATACTCCACGATTTTTCGATAAAATGGCTCCGGAACGAAAACATTTCAAATTTTGGTGGTAGTCCCTACGTATCATATAATGAGGATTGGAAGAATATTAGAGCCAAAAACCTAATAAATTGTTAGAAAAACAGCCAAAACGGTCATAAATCCATACAAAGTGACGAGCGTCGAAACGCATGAAATACTTCAGAAAATGAGATACTGATAGGCCCATTTTCTACGCATTAAATTGATGGTTTTTATTGTATTTTAACGTTCCAAATGATGTATTATACTCACTATTGGTGTTGAGTATCGGTTCTGAAGTTTTATGTAATTTTGGTCAATATTTGACGCACTGTTGAAAAGCTATCCAGAGACTTTTGGCGGCCGCGCTGCAAGCTTGGCGGAGCCTTAAAAGAAGTAAAAAGATATGCGTCAAAGACTTTTCGCGGTCCGCTGTGGTGAGCTTGGCGGGCGGCGATGAGGCTTTGCGAGCCGCGGTGAAGAGCTTGGCGGACCGTGGTTTCTTTATTTTCCTAATTACGTATTTTTCTATTTTACGTTTTCCGGACTTTAAGAATTCTCGACTCTAGTTTTATTCATTCAGAATTTTTAGAGAAAACAAGGAGAGGGGCCGGCTAGAAGAAGAGTAGTGGCGGCGGACCGAGGGGAAGGGGGAAATCACGTCGGAGGGAGAAGGTAGAATTGTGCTGTGAGGCAGTGGGAGTCGTCGACTGTAATATCCCGAAAATTTGGTATATATTATAATAATATATTAGTATTATTAATTAATTTATTCTAGTGGAAAAATGAATTTAATTGTTGGGTTGTGAGTCGTTTTTCCTAAATGAGTTCGAGAATGAGTTTTAGAATCGGATTTCTATTTGGGTTGTTCTATTTTCAATTGGATCGTTCCTAACAACAATAAACTACACTAGCCCACACCAATTGGCCTAAACCCAAAGTCAAACCCAAAGGAGAAAAGGAAATCAGATTTTAAATAGGAAAAAAAAAAAGAAAAAGAAAAAGAAAGAAAAGAAAAAAAAGAAAAAAAAAAGAGTGGCGCTAAACGCAGCAAGAAACCGCCTAAACGCAGCATAAAATAATAACCTAAATAAATATATTTTTTAACTTTCCTAAAATACCCTTTTCTATTTTAATTAGATAAACTAAAACTATATAACAAAACCAAATAAAGATTACTCACCCAAATGAGTATTAATTCTTCAATAGTTCTATAGTAATTTATCTTAATAATGATGGACGATATTCCTCAAGATTTTTTTGAGGTAAGAATGAAATATTCTGATTCATAAGAAAGTGTCAACCGCCGCAATTGACAACTAGTGTAGGTTGTCGGCTGCCTAGACCAACGGCCTAAAAGAGACTGTCGGCCAGATAGCTACTGTCGATTGGCATAGTAGACACCCTTGGAGAGGGTGTCGACCATCATGGTCGACACCTCTTTGTCTAGTGTCGATAGCTTCAGTTGACACCAACTGTACAAGTGTTGATCACGGCCAGATAGCTACTGTCGATTGGCATAGTAGACACCCTTGGAGAGGGTGTCGACCATGGTGGTAGACACCCTTGGAGAGGGTGTCGACCATCATGGTCGACACCTCTTTGTCTAGTGTCGATAGCTTCAGTTGACACCAGCTGTACAAGTGTTGATCACTTTGGTCGACACCATAACAATGGTGTCGATTGTTTCGGTGAATGGATTATGCGAAACATATAAACTGTGTGAATGGATTCCAATGGAAATTGGCTTTGATCTTTGTAAACACCCAGTATTGACAATCTCACAAGCTACGAAATATATTTGATTTCAATGTGCCGATCGAAACTGCCTAATCCTTGTATACACAGGAAAAAGTAATCAAATTGGCTGTCAATATCAAACTTTTGTTGTCAATTATCAATCAACAATGCATCAAATCTGATGGGTGTCTACCAAAAGTTATGGGATTTAATCCTTCCGCTTCTCTGTGTTCTACTTCTTCATTCGTATAAAGGATCGCTGTGCGTATGAGTTTTGGGTTTTTTTTTTTCATGTGAAGGGTGATTTCGTAAAATGTAGTTATTGTTTTTGATAATAATTAATTTAAATTATTATTTTATGCTGCGTTTAGGCGGTTTTTTTGTTGCGTTTAGCGTCTTCGAAAAAAAAAAACCAATCACTCCTTTCTCTCTCCAAAGTCACGACCAAACCCCTTCCTTCTCTATAAAAGAAAAACAGAACAACCCCTTCTCTTCCCCTGCTTTTGCACCCGTCCTTCTCGCCGCACGCACGCACGAACGTCACCCTTGCTCACGCCACCCAGCCTCGCCTTCTTCTGCCCAGCTGTGACAACCACCTCACAGCTGTCCTTGCTTCCTCTCCTGGCCGTGGGTAACACCCTTTCTCGCCCCTCTTTCCCCTGTTTTCGTTTTCTTCAAAAAACGTGAGTATTGAACCGATTTTAATGCTTTAGTTGTGTTTAATCAATGCTAATAGAAGTTATAGTTAGTGGGTAATTGATTTGAGTTAGTTTTACACACAAAGAATTGGTTTTGGTGCTTAATTTGGGTTGATTTTCACTAATCACGTTTTTGGAGTTAATTAGTCTAATTACTTGAATTCGTTTAATTAAGTTCGAAAGGTATAACTTGGGTGTTCTTATAACCTATTAATTAGTATCCTTAATTTTAATTGGGAATTTGAGTTGGGTTTGTATAAATTGTAATTTGTTTTGATTTTGGGTAATTGATACTAAATTAGTGTAATTAACTCAATTAATTATATTAATTAGGATTTTCGAAAATTAGGGGAAACTATAAAATTATAAACTGATTTTTATGAATTAATTGAATTAATTCGTTTTTATGTGATTTGATGTAATTTAAACACATTTTTGATAATTAAAACATAATGTAAATTGTATTAATAAATCCTAAATAAATTATAATAATTAAGGATTGATTTTCATGACTCAGATTCTGTTTTAAAACTAATTTTAGGCCTTTGTGAATTTTTATAATAATTTTGGCGTTAATTGAGTTTTATTGGATAATTATTGAAATAGAACGATAATTATTGGATAATTGGTAATTGTTTGTTTGAATTTGGTATTGTCATAATCATACATTTCATATAAGATCATACATAATAATATATAGGAATATAGTTGGTTGGTTGGTTGAGAAAGATTGAGTGATGATTTGGGATGTCGTTTGTGTAATTGTAGAGCCTGAGTTCGTAGACGAGGAGTACTAGTGATTGTTGTGCTATTTAATCCCGTTTGCTTGAAAAGGTAAGCTAGCATGCTCAACCCTTCTTAAACTTGTGGAAACCTTTTAAACTTATGTGCTACGTGTGAATGACGTGATTGGATGAGAACATAGTATCATGATAGGTGGAGAACGATTCAGTTTATAAGATTATTGTATTATGATTGGTTGGATTTATTGTATTGATATTGGTATATGGTATGGCTTGTGACAAATATGTTATTTTGAAAGGTAAGGTTGAATGTATATTGAATTGGTTGATTTGGTTTGGTTTGTGGGCGCATAGCCATTTATATTATGATGTTGGTTTGGTATTGTTGTATATGATTATGTGATCATCAACTCTCTCAATAAGATACTGGTTACTTAGACGGAGCAAAAGAACTCCTAATTATTTGTTCGAGCCAAAAGAGCTCCTATTTATTTATTTGAGTCGAAAGAACTCCTATTTAATTGTTCGAGCCAAAAGAGCTCCTATTTATTTACTTGAGTCAAAAGAACTCTTATTTATTGGATTGAGTCACATCGACTCCTATTAATTACCCCACCGCATCGGTCTTTAAGAGGGTTAGGCTCTAGTCTACTCTACTTGGGTTAAAAACACCCAGTAGGGGGTGTGCACACTTAAGGTCTAGTTGTCTTGGATTATGGATTATGGATTATGGTTGATAGGGTGAACTGGCAAAAGATTCAGTTCATTTCTAATAATAAGGATTATGGATTATGGATTATGGATTATGGATTATGGATTATGGATTGTGGATTGTGGATTGTTAACTAGGAATTGTGGATTATGGCTCATGACTTATGAATTTCTTATTTATCGTTAATCTTTGATTTGTTGGATATGGATTATGGAATGTTTCTTATACTATGAGTATGTGATGAATTGAATGGTGGATTCTGATATATGACTCTTAACTACTGGTTTGGAATTATTATTGGATGATTATATGTTTATGTGCTAAGTGTGTTTTCGAAAATAAAACTAAAAACGTTTTCAAAATTCAGGTAAGAGTTTTGGTTTTCTACACGTTGAGGTGTTAGCTTACTCAATTTCACTGACTTTTTCAACTGTGGTTTTTGTGCTTTAAATCCACCACAGGTTTGGAGTGATTGATGCATGCGGGAACGACGACTCACTAGAATTAGTTGGATTCAATAATTAGACTCGTAGTTATTAAACTTAGACTATTTCATAATTCATATTTTGGACTGCTGTAATTTTAATTAATGGGTTGTAATAGACTATTTTAGACCATTAGACAATTACACTGTGGCTTTTGAAATCTCCTTGCATTCGGGTCTTTGACTCGAGTGCGGAGTGACACCTCTGAATTTCCTTATTTGTATTTTGGTTCGTGATAAAAATGTTTTTAAAAAGGAAAGGAAATTTGGGGGTGTTACATCAACGGTGCGCGATCCTAGTGGAGTTGCCATCATACGATGAGCAAGCGTTGTGGCCGGACAGCATACGGTGGTGGTGTGTTCAGGTAGTCGGTGGTGAGGTTGTGAGGTAGTACGTTGTGCTGGGTAGGGAAAGGGAAAGGGGGAGAAGAGAGAGAAAAGTAAGAGGTGGGGATTGGTCATTTTATATCATTATTATTGATTATTGATTGTAATTAACTCAAGCTAATCATGCTCCTGTCAATATTATAGACGGATAAACTAACAGAAGTTCAAAAATGGGTATGGTGTGCAATTTTCGAAAGTACGGGGGTACCGTATGCACAAAGTTAATTAGTAGGAGTACCGCGTGCAAAACCCCAAAGTACAGGGGTACCACGTGCATTTTCCGATAATATAATTTATGGTGATTATTGTGGTAAGCTAAGGGCCCGTTCGGTATCACTGCCGTTTTCAGTTTTTGGTTTTTTTTGCGTAAAAAATCTAGTCTAATCTAATATATCTAAGTAATCCTGAACCCGCTCAATTCTCACGCTGACACGTGGCATATAATATTATCATATTGTAAATAATGTTTTTCCAAAATAGGATATGGTAAGTACATAGTAATATTATTCTAATAAAATAACATTATTACTTGATTTATGGAAAATAGTTATGTAACATAGTAATTACTTGATTTATGGCAATTTGATCAAATATCTCACGGGTGTTTCAAAATGGGAATTTGGCTTTTGAAATGTGACTTTTCCTCTGATTAAATTACAAATATCACACGGGTGTTCGAAATGAGATTTTAGGTTTTTAAAGGTGAGTTTCCATCTAATTACATTACAAACATCCCACGGGTGTTCAAAACATGACTTTAGGTTTTTAAAGGTGAGTTTCCATCTAACTACATTACAAATATCACACGAGTGTTTGAAATGAGATTTTAGGTTTTAGATAAAAAAATTCGTTTACATAATTTTGAAATTTAAACACAAGTAGCCCGGGCGTTGTACGGGCCATCAAACTAGTATATACTCCCTCCGTCCTAGTTCAAACGCCCTATATTCCATTTTGGGACGTCCCACTTCAAACACCTCCATTTTCGGACATATTTCTCTCTCCTACTTTTATTAAATTATCACATAATCTCTCACACTATCTCTCCTACTTTTATTAATCCCCACATTCTCTCTCCTCATTTTTCCTAATATTACCCCACTCAACTTATTATATCAATTTTTCTTATTCCACTACAAAAAACGCCCGAGGCGTTTGAACTGGGACGGAGGGAGTATATGTAATCCTGAACCCGCTCAATTCTCACACTAACACGTGGTATATAATAATATTATTATATTGTAAATAAAGTTTATCCAAAATAGGATATAGTAAGTATTACTATATGGTGATATTATTCTAATAAAATAACATTATTACTTGATTTATGAGAATAGTTATGTAATATAGTAATTAGTTGATTTAGGGCAATTTGATCATATATCCCACGGGTGTTTCAAAATGGGATTTTAGCTTTTGAAATGTGACTTTTCCGAATTTTTTTTCGAAATAGGGCTCAAAAAATAAATATTAAACAAAATGGGTCGGATTCAAAAACGTTTAATGTTATGGGGTGCACGTCACCCCATTTCAGGTTCGGGACAAAACCGCCATTACCACTGGCGGTTTTAAGCGTCTTGAACAGTAACTTTGAGACTGGGAAGAAATTTTGGCTCAGGTGAAAACGCCATGGGAGGTGGCGGTTTTACTTAAGTGAAACCGCCACTCCCCATGGCGGTTTCACCTTAGCCAAAATTCCTCATAGCTCAGTTCGGTGATGAAACCGCCATGGGAAGTGGCGGTTTCACTTCAAGTGGGCAACTACCGCAGCATTATTCTTACCCTTAGATTTATTAGGGCAATTATACATCTTATGTCCGGGTTGCTTACATATATAACACACAAGGTTAGGTGAATCAGTGGATTTACTACCCTTAGGTTTTCTATTCCCTGACCCCTTCTTTGACTTCACTATCAAACCTGACCCTGGAGTGTTATCTACGTCAACATTCGCCTTTTGACGCAATTCCCTAGAGTGAAGTGCTAACTTCACCTCCTCTAAGGTTACAGTCTCTCTACCCACAACAAAAGTCTCAACAAAATTTTCATAAGACTCAGGCAAAGAAACAAGCAGTAAAAGGGCAGCATCCTCATCTTCCACGTTAACATCTATATTACGCAGTTCTAATAATACAGTGTTAAACTTTTCAAGATGATCCCTGAGTAACGTACCTCCTTGCATCCTTAATGCGAATAGCCGTTTTTTCAGTAGCAATTTGTTAGTGAGCGACTTTGTCATGTACAACTTCTCTAACTTTTGCCACAGTCCAATTGCAGTTGACTCTCCAACTACTTCAGTAATAATGTCATCTGCAAGACTCAAGATGATGGTGGAATGAGCCCTCTCCTCCATCAATTCCTCGGCCTCCGTCGGTACACCCACAGCCGCCGCTTCTCCTTCTTTCTTCAATTTCGAAGAAAGAGCCTTCCATATGCCCTGTTGCTTCAACAAGGCCTTCATCTTAATCTGCCACAGGGCAAACGAATTCTTCCCGGTAAACTTGTCAATCTTAGTTGTCATAGTCTCACCCATCGTTCCCTCCTCTGGATCCTCAGCAACCACGCTCTAATACCAATTGTTGTGCGGAACCGTTGATCAAGAACGAAAAAGACAAACAAACAATAAGAAAAACACACAAGATTTAAGTGGTTCACTATCGGTGTGATAGCTACGTCCACTGGGCAAGAGAATCGTTCTACTATGTTTGGAGATCTGACAGATTACAAGATGATTGTCTAGGTTTTTCTAGAACTGCTCTCAAGAAAACCCTTTGTGTTTGCTCTCTAATCTCCCCTAATCTATTGCTAGATTATTGTAGGTGTTTATATAGTAAACCTACTAAATAACCCAAGAAAACAATATTAGGAATTAATTAAATACAACAACACGAGAAAACGGCTTAAGGAAAACGAATCGCCGAAACCGACTAAGCCGCGCGGCCCGCCAAGCATCCACCGCGGACCGCGCCACCGCCTTCGCGGTCCGCGACCCCCACGGCTCGGGGCGCGCCAACTTTCTGCACCCAAAACGCGTAGCTCTTCCGCGCTCCGCGACTGCCAAGGCGCGGGGCGCCAAAAGTCTCTGAACTCGACTTTTCTTTCTCCTTAGTTTTCTCACACTCTACACATCTAACTCCAACCCATAACTCCACAATGCGACCTTACAAGTCACATTTCAACAAATAATAATAATAATAACAACAACAACAACAACAAGAAGATTATAATCATCAAGAACCGAACAGAAACAAGAAATGGTAATCCATATACGAGATGTGTGGGCAGATAATTTGGAGTCGGAGTTTGAGTTTATCGCATCAATCTTCTACGACTTTCCGATCATAGCATTCGACGTCGAATTTCCAGGAACTAGATTTGGAAAGTATGATTCGAAAGCTTCGGCAACAAGTAGCTATGCTCTCATGAAAGTTAACGTGGACAAGAGGAAGATAATCCAACTCGGATTAACCTTATCGGATGAAGAGGGAAACTTACCAACCCTAGACGATCTTTTTCAATACAAGTTTAGCAAGGATGATTCAAGTAAGCCAGTTCATTACGTGTGGCAGTTTAATTTCAAGGGATTCGATCCAAAGCACGACTTCTACAGGAAGAAGAGTTACAGGAAACTGAAACGTGATGGCATTGATTTCGATTGCTTGGCTAAGGAAGGAGTCGACTCAACGTTATTCTTCGCCGAGTCCATGAACTCGTCTAGGTTGATAAAACGTCGTACCCTTGGCGATAAACTAGAGGAGCTTATTTGGGTCACCTTCGAGTGTCGTTATGACCTCGTTTATCTAATAAAAACCCTAACCGACAATAGACCCCTTCCGAAACATTGGATGAGTTTAAGCTTGCTTGTTCCAGAAGTAATCCCATGTTGAAGCTTAGCTGATGACCGATCTTGCGAACGAAGCTTATGGTTCTTCGCAAGTTTAATTTAGTTTTATGGCCTGGTTGCTTAATTAAAGTTTTAGTGACTCGGCAATTCTTCTTGATTATACGGAGTATAAATTATTAGCTAGGTCTCCGGTGTGTCTTTCCAATGCATGTAGTAATCTGCTAAGTAGTTTATGTTTTGGTAAAAAACTACACGTATCGGATACGCTTAGATTGAGAGTCAACTAGTCAATTTGCTACTACTCGTCCTAGATGAATTTTCTGTATGATGGATATCAGATAGACTCTATCAAGTAAGTGGACAAACTTTATCAAGTAGACATGCAAACTTTACAAGGTTGATCCTATCGGATAGACAGGTAGACTATGTCGGATAAGTACTATTGGACAGACAGGTAAAATCTATCAGAGAGGTTCTATCGAGTATCGAGGATCGAGGACTGGACTAACTCTAAATGCGTTAAATACAAACATAAAAAATTAAAACAATAGTAAATGCATGAAAATAAGAGAAAGAGAGACAAAGGATTTTTTGTACGTGGAAAACCCTGTGAATAAGGGAAAAACCACGGGGGGAGCTTGTTATCCCGCCAAGTGCTTTTAGTAGATCTTGTAGTAGTGTTTCGCCGTGTTGGGTACAATTGATGAATACATATACAATGACTAGTAATCTAACAATAACAATAATGATGTATCAATGAGACGATGGTTTAAGAAATGTATTTGGGTTCAAGATGTAATCAAGGATTCAATGGTGGAGTCTAGGTAGCGGTAATGGGTGATTGCGGTGGTGGCTATGATGTTGAGAAGAATGAAGGGATGAGTATTTAGGTTTAGAGAAATAGTATTAGTGGTTATACAGTAGAGTCGAGATGAATATGGAGGTGGTCATGTGAAGGAATAATGATGTGGGTTTTTTTATATGGTGAAGTTGTGAATGGTTTTATGTGTGTAAAAGTGTCCAAGTAATGGTGGAAGTGTCTAGGGTTTATATGAGCACGTCTTGATCTTCTTCTAGGGGCTTTGGAGTGCATAAATACTGTTGTGGAAGGTCTCCTCAAGTTTCTCTAACTTCCCACGTTGCTAGGTCCAACTTCAACCACTATCCCCTATAAAATAGTAGTTATCTGACTGATCACAGTGAACAATCCCTATAATCAAGGAAGTGGTTCTTGACTTTGACTTCGTCTTCCTTGGGGATACTTTCCTTGTTGAATAAGTCCACAACTAACTCTTGGCAGCTCAATACGTGGTCTTGGTTGTTGGAGAGAAAATAGGATGTTGTTGGAGAGAAGATAGGAGGTTGTTGTTGACTTCTTCTATCATCATAGACTTGGTCAAAGAGTCAACCTCTTGCTAATTTGATGGAGATCATGCAGCCTCATTAACACTTCTAACTGAATTTGTTGAGCATATTTAGGAGAATATAGTTCATACTTTGACTTATTCCGCATTTGTAGTTGCCATCAACGTGTGACGATCAATCTGACAGGATACTCGACAGATTGCTGGTCGACCTCGATAGGTCAGTGGTCGACCTCGATAGGTCGATGGTCGACCTCGATAGGTCGATGGTCGACCTCGATAGGTCGATGGTCGACCTCGATAGGTCGATGGTCGACCTCGTTAGGTCGATGGTCGATATGTCTGGCTCCTCGATGGGCTGTTTGGCTCCTCGATGGATTGTCTGGCTCTTTGATGAGTTGTCTGCCTCCTTGATGGACTGTCAGACTGAATGTCTGCTTCTATCAGACTGACTATTTGTCTAATCAGATTGACTGATTAATGTCATTTAGGCGTCCAAGATTTGTATCTACTCGATGACTTGACTTGATCGTTAGTCGATGCGACTATGTACTTGTCAATTTGTCCTTGTCGGACTAAAGCCAAAATTTAGGCCCAAACAATTGCCCCCAGTTTCTTTAAAGTGATGTCAATCAATTTTAAAGAAACTAGTTCAAAGCTGGCGCATGTCTAGATAATCCTACTAGTAAACTTGTATACATGTGCAATTTGTAAGATTGTAGATGTACTTATAAATGTAAAGACGCATTTATACAAGTTGTAGCTCATGTAGTTGTGACATGAATGTGATGCAAATGTACATGTACTAGTTGATGCTGATACACTTGTCGATGATCTTGCAAAGTATCCTCGTAAGTGTTGATGTATTCATAAGTGGTGACGTACAAGCAAGTGCATGCATGCATATACGTAGATACACTTGTGACTGCAAGTGTACATGTAAGCATAGATGTGTATGCAACGTTGATGTACATAGAGGTGTATGTGGACATGCTTGTAAACGTGGATGTTCTTGTAAGTGTAATTGTACATGTAGTTGTACTTGTTGACAGCATTGTCAATGTGTATGTGGTCGTTAATGTAGATGTAGACTACCGTCGATGTAGGCGAGGCATAGATGTGAATGTATATGTATATGTATATGGCCATAGTGTATTGTTGTGTTTGTTTGTAAGGCGTCTTTGTGTATGTGTGTGTGTGATAGCTAGCTTGTGTTTCCGTACCTGGAATGTGAGTGGATAGTGTATGTACATGTCCACTGGTTAGGATGATGCATCCGTAGTGTATTGTGTTGTGGTCATCAGGTACTGTGATGCACATCATGTAAGTGTGTTTGAAGTCGACTTGCGAGTGTGTTGGTGCATGCACTTGAAATATTGTTTGCTTGGCCAAGACCTGTCAATCAGATAGCAAAAAGAGACACCTAGCTAAAGCTAATTTCTTGCGCCAACGATCCTTGACGGCTGATGCCCATGTTAGTTAGTAAAGTACTTGATGAAGTACAAAACTTATAAATGAAAGCATAAAGGTAAGTTAAAGGTTTTGATTTAGGCAAATAAGACTAATAAATAGTTGTGAAGTAGGAAAGAGACAAACACAAAATCTAGCATACATAATCTGGGTGATACTAGGACATTGACATATCAAGGTCTATTTGATAGAATTTGAGGGATAGAAATCAAATTCTGGACGAAGATAGAGATAGATGACAGATGCGAACGCAAGAATTCATACAACTAGAAATTTTACTATCACACAAGAAAAGCATAATGTAATCAAGCAGCAAATTTGTTAGCATTCAAAAGAGCATCTAGTAAACGAACAAGTACTTCTTATTTAATTAAAATTTAAAGAAAACTGAATAATTGTACCGTTTCAGGATGACGAACTAGTTCCTCTATCACATCATGTTGAGATTCTGACCTATTTGCCCCCAGTCAGATAGGTGAGACAGTCTGTCGGACAAGTACCACATTCTATCGGATAGATAACCCTGTCAGTCGGATAAATAGCACAATCTGTCGGATAGGTGACTCTGTCAGTCAGACAAGTAGTACATTCTATCGGATAGATGACTCTGTCAGTCAGGCAAGAAGTACGTTCTATCGGATAGATGACTTAAAAGGTGTTTTAAGTGTTGATTATTGATTTTTAAAGTTAGAATCGGAAATTCCTAAATTTACCGGGTTGCTTGTACTGTAAAGTTGAAAATCTGATTTTCGGTCTAATTTGCATGATTCTAAGTATAGTATGGCCATAGAGTACTATAGTATCGGTACTGTACCGAAATGTAAGGACGGTATCCGATTGGTTTGTAATAATTGCGATCTCGTATCGCCGGTTTGTAATAATATTTAATTTTTTTTTTTTTTTTTCAAAAAATGTATAATAGGATAGTCCATATGTACATTTGTTTATATTGTAGACCGGCGCTTTTCACGGAGCCAAAAGTTGGTGACTCGAGATCGAATTGAAGACGGAGCCTTTGAAGCTTTTGAAGCCTAATTTAGGTTTAATAGCTTTTATTAGGTTCTAGTCTTATGGCCATACTAGGACTTTGATTTATTTGATGCATGCTTGGTTTAATTTCCGCACAATTATAACCAAACTCAAATCCCACATTGTCATATCCATTATCCGCGACTCGCTAGAATTAGTTCACTTAAAAGCGATAGATATAATATGACAAGATCTCTCACAAAAAAAAAAAAAAAAAATTTAAAATCGAGATTTAGTCCTTCCACAATTCACACCTATGCAACCCTTGTTCATTAGGGGCACGCTCGCCCTAGCGGGGTGTTTCCTTTTTACCTTGGGGGAGTAGGTTAATAAAGAGTTATTACGAGTGAATTTTGGTTTAATCTTGACGTGATTTGCAATACAAGTCTTGCAATACGGGACTAAAGGATTGATTTAGTTGAAATCGATCAACCGAGAGTTCTAAGTGTAGAATCAATCATGAGTTGGTTTACCGAAATTACATAAATTTAGGATGTATCGCCATCCGCGTGCCTAGATTTATATAAGATCGGATCTCGGAATCATTTATATAATTTAGAGAGATCATTATATAAATGCCTAAATTCACAAATAATTATTTTAATGTGAATTTGACGATGAATTTAATCGATTGTTTTTTTTTTCCACGTTGTAGTTTAAAGTCAAAAATGGCTCAAATGTCCAATTCAGTAATATCCAAAGACTCCTGGCTTCGTAATTTTATGGAAAAGAATGAACTAAAGGAGGATGGAAGCAATTTTACTGATTGGGAGTTAAACCTGCGATTAGCCCTTCAATCTGATAGAAAACAACGTTTTCTATACGAACCCCCGATTCCCGCTCCAGGTCCCGACACCACCCCTGATATGATACAAATGTATGAAGAGTACAAGCATGAATCTGACCAGATTAAGAATGTATTGATTTTTGCTATGCACCCGCGTTTAAAGAAACGCATGATTGATTTCAGTGCGTATCAAATATTCGCTCGGCTTACGACTAGTTTCTCGCAAAAGCCGCGAATACTTCAATACGAAGCAGCTTCGAGTTTCTTTGAGACTAAGCTCTCAAAGGGCCAACCAGTTGGTCCTCAAATTCTCAAATTTATTGAGAATGTTGAAACTCTTGAGAAGTTAGGATGCCCAATTTCTGAAGATTTTGCGGTATACCGTCTGCTTAATTCTTTGCCTGCAACATTCGATCCTTTTAGGACGAATTACAACATGAATGATTTAAAGAAAAATCTTCATGAATTGCATGCCATGCTTGTACAACATGAGAGGGATTTGGTGTCAAGTGGGAGCGCGAATAAAGATGTTTTATCCATGGCGGTAAAACAAAATGGGAAGTTCAAGAAGGGTGCGGGCAAGGGTAAGAAACCCGCGCGTGGCAAAGGAAAAGGAAAAGTTGCTTCGGGCAACAATTCTATTACTAAGAGAGGCGCGACTCCTGAACAAAAATGCTTCCATTGTGGAAATTTCGGTCATTGGAAGCGAAATTGCCCACAGTACCTGGAGGAGAAGAAGTCGAAACCAGGTATATATATGATAGACATTAATTATGCAAGTACCACGTCCTGGGTATTGGACACTGGATGTGGATCTCACCTTTGTAATCACTTGCAGGGGCTGACGAAGGCACGTCGGCTGGCAAAAGGTGAAGTTGACCTCCGTGTCGGGAATGGAGCTAAAGTAGCCGCCGTATCAGTAGGAACGTATATTCTGTCACTGGCCTCAGGGCTAGAGTTGTATCTAAATAACTGCTATTTTGTACCAACTCTAAGTAAGAATATAATTTCGGTTTCTGTTTTAGACGCTGAAGGTTTTGAATTTTCAATACGAAACAACAGTTGTACCTTCTCGTTTAATGATATGGTGTACGGAACAGCCAAATCTATAAACGGTATTTACGTTTTAGATTTGACAAATGAGGTCTATCATGTAGCAAATAAAAAGCTCAAAATAGGAGATCCCGATCAATCCTACCTTTGGCATTGTCGTTTAGGGCATATAAACGAAAAACGCATTGAGAGACTCGTAGCCAATGGAGTTCTCAAAC
Organism: Spergularia marina; assembly: GCA_963680865.1. NCBI lineage: Eukaryota > Viridiplantae > Streptophyta > Magnoliopsida > Caryophyllales > Caryophyllaceae > Spergularia > Spergularia marina. The sequence continues at coordinate 4,260,852 of OY804545.1, read as the reverse complement.
CATTTGATTTTGGATCATATGGAACATGCGAATCTTGTCTTTTAGGCAAGATGACTCGGGCACCTTTTTCAGGAAAAGGAGTACGAGCCAGTGATTTATTGGCCCTCATTCATACAGATGTCTGCGGTCCAATGACAATCACTGCTAGAGGAGGTTATGACTACTTTGTCACTTTTACAGATGATTTTAGTAGATATGGCTACATCTACCTAATTAAATATAAAAGTGAGGTACTTGAGAAATTTATAGAATTTCAAAAGGAAGTAGAAAACCAATTAGGAAAGAAGATCAAGGCCTTACGATCAGATCGGGGAGGTGAATATCTCAGTAATGCCTTTGATATTCATCTGAAAGACTGTGGAATCATATCACAGCTTACACCTCCTGGTACACCACAATTAAATGGTGTAGCCGAAAGAAGAAACCGTACCCTGTTGGATATGGTCAGATCAATGATGAGTCAGACTGAGCTTCCTGATTCATTCTGGGGTTTTGCTCTCCAAACTGCTATTTTCACTCTCAATAGATGCCCGACTAAATCAGCTCCGAAAACTCCATATGAGTTATGGAGAGGAAAAGTTCCGAACCTCTCATTTATCAAGATCTGGGGTTGTGAAGCATATGTCAAAAATAAGACTGACAATAAGCTTACACAAAGGTCTGATAAATGTCTCTTTGTAGGTTATCCTGTACATACTCGAGGATATTACTTCTACAATCGTGTAGAGAACAAAGTTTTTGTGTCTCGAGATGCTGTCTTTTTAGAAAAGGAATTAATTTCTAAAAGACAGAGTGGGAGAAAATTTGAACTTAGTGAAGTTCAGGAGCCACAAATGCATAATGAGGCTCAGGATGTTTTGCCAGAAGACATTCCTGAATCGTCTAACTCTGTGGTTCCATTTTCCACTCCTAGAAGGTCAGGCAGATCAAGCCATCCACCAGATCGATACCTAGGTGTGATTGAGGATGGTGGTGATCATTTTTTGCTTCTAGAAAGCAATGAGCCTGCAACCTACAGAGCAGCCATGTCTGGACCGAATTCTGCTAAATGGCTTGAGGCAATGAAATCCGAGATAGATTCCATGTACGAGAATCAAGTATGGGACTTGGTTAACTTGCCTGAAGGAACCAAGGTTCTTCAGTGCAAATGGATCTTTAAGATCAAGACCGGCATGGATGGAAATCAAGATATTTTCAAAGCTCGATTGGTAGCTAAAGGTTTCACACAAGTTCATGGTTTAAACTATGACGAGACCTTTGCGCCAGTTGCAATGCTTAGATCTATTCGGATAATCTTAGCGATTGCTGCTTTTCATGATTATGAGATATGGCAGATGGACGTTAAAACCGCCTTCCTAAATGGGTTTCTGGAAGAGGAAGTGTATATGACACAACCTGAGGGTTTTATTGATCCAAACAATCCTAAGAAAGTTTGCAAACTTAAGAGATCCATTTATGGTCTTAAGCAAGCATCTCGGAGTTGGAACCATCGGTTCAACCATGTGATTAAACAAAATGGTTTCACTCGAAGTGTCGAGGAACCTTGTTTATACATGAAATTTAGTGGGAGTAAAGTAACTCTCCTAATCCTATATGTAGATGACATATTACTCATTGGAAATGATATCCCCATGCTTAACTCCGTTAAGGACTGGCTCGGGAAACATTTCCAAATGAAGGATTTAGGAGAAGCGCAACGCATCCTAGGTATTCGAATCTATAGAGATAGATCAAAAAGAATACTAGCGTTAAGTCAAGAAACTTATATTGATAAGATTCTTGACAGGTTCAATATGAAAGACTCTAAACGAGGCTTTTTACCTATGGGAAGTGGGATAATTTTGAGTAAATCTCAATGTCCAACTAAACCTGAGGATATTGGACACATGAAATCGAAACCTTACGCTTCCGCAATCGGTTCGATCATGTATGCTATGATGTGTACGCGCCCAGACGTGTCATATGCTTTGAGTATGACAAGTCGTTACCAAGCCAATCCAGGCGAGAGCCATTGGATAGCCGTTAAGAACATCCTTAAATACTTAAGAAGGACTAAGGACACGTTCTTAGTTTTTGGAGGGGATTCTGAGCTTCGTATAAAGGGTTATGCGGATGCTAGTTTCCAAACAGATCGAGATGATTCAAAATCTCAATCAGGATATGTTTTCATACTGAATGGTGGAGCCATATGCTGGAAGAGCACCAAGCAATCGGTGACTGCGGATTCTACAACGGAGGCTGAGTATCTTGCAGCGTCAGAAGCTGCAAAAGAGGCAGTTTGGATCCGGCAGTTCCTGGAAGGATTAAATGTAGTCCCTACAGCAGCGGATCCTATTCCAGTCTATTGCGACAATAGTGGAGCAATAGTTCAGGCTAAAGAGCCTAAATCTAGTAACAAATCTAGACATGTACTCAGGAAGTTCCATGTAATTAGAGACTTTGTGGAACGAGAAGATATATCGATTTGTAAGGTTAGGACAGACGATAATATCGCTGATCCTTTAACCAAGCCATTATCACAGGCTAAACACAATGGTCATATTGCCTCGATGGGTTTGAGGCGTATGCCTGACATGTGTTAGATTATATGTTGTAATAGTTAATAAGTGTATTACCTTTTACATATATGATAATTAAATTCATCGTTTTAAGTTTTATTGAACTCGTTTATTAATTCATTTTTAATAAAATGCTGAATTATATATATGCTCTGTTGATTCCTAATAGGTCGTGGAGACGATTTGAACCCTATTAAGTGAACAGGATTAACAGTGTATTCTGTCTCTAGTCATAAAATGAGGTGACGTCTCAATTGACTAGATTCTAAGTCGGTTGATGACTAGTTCAATAATCATGGATTCATAGAGATGAATAACCGATTACATAGACAGACTGTAGATGACACTCTGTCAGACATTTGACCAATTATAGAACCTTTGTGTCTGGTCGTGACAAGGTAATCTATATTATTCCTATTAGTCGATTCTTTCGACCTGAGATTGTTTGTCTGAGTTTATGCAGCAGGCAGTGACTTTGATTTATGTTCTAAGTCGTGCCGTAAAAGGAGGCTAAAAGGGCTTCTATTGGGTCATTACCTACTGTATGAAACAAAGAAAATATGTCAAGAAGGGATTGTCCACCCACGTCAGGGTATAATATCTTTGGGCCACTCGAGGAATTGTGACTGGAAATGCGTGGCCACGCTCGGAAGAGATCTATGATAGATATTCCGGTCAGACAGTCATAATCCAGATCGAGAAAACCACTTTTGATAAAGATCCAATGCAAGTTCGACCTGAAAGATACTTCGCATTGAGTGGGAGATATAACGGACAAGAGAATCGGTAACGCATGACTTGTCTCGGACAAGTGGGAGATTGTTGGAGTAGGTGTCCTCCGACAATAATGCGTTGACTAATTAAATCTAATTAGGAATAAACCTGGGATATATTATATATACTAAGTCAGTTGATTAACGTAAATCGATAACGCTTGGCTGGCTAGAGTTTGACGTTATTGTCGTTTTGACGGCGGTAATCAACTGATCCCTCCCGGTCACACTGATAAAGATAGTTTCTCCAGAAGATATTATATTTGTATTTAATACAATATAATATAAACCCTAATGTATCAGTTATAGAGTTAACTGATTATGTTGGATAGTGTTTTACGAGTTCGGAACTCGAGTCGGATAAATTATGGTTTTTGTGTAAATAGTCAAAATTGACGATTAGCTATTTAAATTACAAAGAGTTGTAGTTTTAGCTTAAAATGATGTAATTAGTAATTATTATATAGAGATATAATAAGTAACTAACACTTAAAGAAATAAGTGTACAAATTATACCCAAATTGTAACATAAGATGTTAAGGGGTATAATTAGTAAGGGCAAAATGGTCATTTGCCACAACCATTATATATAGTGTGTTTTATGTCAAATAAACACAACAAATCATTTCTACATACACAAAAACTTGATTTTAGAGAGAGAATAGAGAGAAAACCCTCTAATTTCTCTAAAAATTCAGCCTACTTCCAACTCTTTTAAGATCAAGTTTTCTTCATTGCATGTCAATAAAAACTTGATCAAAACACTTTACTAAACCTAGAATAACATTAGCTAAAGTGTTAGCTAATTTTATTTTGGTTTTAGGGTTAAAAAAAAAAATCTCTTAAAACTAGTCCATTTTGTGAGATTTTTGGAGAGCTTCTTTGGTGGATCAAGAGAGGAGGTTTCCTAACTTGGAAACTCAAAACTAAGGAGGAGGATCCCCATTAATTAGCAGCTCAAGATCCTTCTTTTGAAGGAAGGTCAAAATTCCTCTTGATTAAGGTATAAAAAATATGTTTTATTACCTTATTTATGCTTTAATCTTACATGCAACAAAAGATCCTAGCTAAACTTAATTAGGGGTAATTAAGTACTAATTAGAGGAGTCTAATTAGGGGCTAAATAACTTTCAATTGAAGGTCAAGAATGAGGCTTTCAAGGCCTTTGTGCAATGGAAGGCTTTGGTGGAAAATCAGAAAGACAAGAAGATCAAGAAGCTACGCACTGATAACGGCTTGGAGTTTTGTGAAAATGAGTTCATTGAGTTCTGTAAGAATGAGGGTATTGGCAGGCATCGTACCATACGGGGGACACCGGAGCAGAACGGTGTTGCAGAATGTTTGAACCAAACACTGCTTGAGAGAGTTAGATGCATGCTCTCTAATGCAGGTGTTGCTAGAAGGTACTGGAGTGAAGCTGTGAAAACAGCTTGTTATTTGATCAACCGTGGTCCTCATGGGGGAGTGAAGGGGAAGATTCCTTATGAGTTATGGAGCGAAATTGTACCAGATTATTCAGGGTTGAGAGTCTTTGGATGTGTAGTTTACTATCATGTTAAGGATAGTAAGCTAGATCCAAGAGCTAGAAAGGGATGCTTCATGGGTTATGGAGAGGGAGTGAAGGGATTTAGGATTTGGTCTCCATCAGAGGGCCGTGTTATTATGAGCAGGGATGTAACCTTTGATGAAAATTCTATGTTCTTTTCTCGTGATTTTTCTACAGGTTCTAATGGCCGGAATGAGGGTGCCGCGAGTGAGGTGGAGTTTGAGGTGGATTCCACCACCATTTCCATGTTTCCACGGGTGGTGATCGAGGATGATGCTGCAGAGGTACCGACTAGTAGTCCCGAGACTACTACAGATGTAGTTGAAGAGTCAGAGGGAACTCCTAATGAGCAGGTTCAGTCTCCTGAGATGCCTAAACGTGTATCTAAGAAGACTAACAGGTTCATTGAGGAGATTGAGGGCCGCAAGGTTCGTTGTCAGAGTTGCTATGCTGAAGATATGATAGGTTATGCATTACAGGTAGCTGATGGGATAGAGTCACAAGAGCCTATATCTTACAGGGAAGCAATCACCTGTGGTGAGTCTGTGCAATGGCTTGCTGCTATGGGTGAAGAGATGGAGTCACTTCACAAAAATGGAACTTGGGAGCTTGTACCAACACCAAAGGGGAGAAAGCTGATTGGTTGCAAATGGGTGTTCAAGAGGAAAGAAGGAACTTCAGAAGGTGAGCCGATTAGATACAAGGCAAGGTTAGTTGCTAAGGGGTTCAGTCAAGTAGAAGGTGTTGATTATGTAGAGATTTTCTCTCCAGTTGTTAGACATACTTCTATTCGTGTGTTGCTTGCAATAGTTGCACATTTTGATCTTGAATTGGAGCAACTAGATGTCAAAACAGCTTTCTTGCATGGAGAGTTGGAGGAAAATATCTTGATGAGGCAGCCAGAGGGTTCGAAATTCCGGGGAAAGAGCATTTTGCTTGCAAGTTGAAGAAGTCCTTGTATGGACTTAAGCAATCTCCTCGACAGTGGTACAAGAGATTTGACACTTTTATGGTAGAACACGGTTATGAGAGGAATCCATATGATTGTTGTGTTTACCACAACAAGCTCAATGATGGATCCATGATCTACTTACTGTTGTATGTAGACGATATGCTAGTGGCTGCAAAGTGTAAATCTGATGTTGACAAGTTGAAGAAAATGCTCAGTTCAGAGTTTGATATGAAGGATTTGGGAGCTGCAAAGAAGATTCTTGGCATGGAGATATATAGGGACCGATGGAAGAAGAAGCTTTTCTTGTCACAGAAAAGCTACATTGAGAAGGTACTTGGCCGTTTTGGAATGGCTCAAGCGAAGCCCCTAGATACTCCATTTGCTGTTGGTAAGCTTTCTGTTTCTTCTGCACCTCAGTCTGAAGCTGAGAAATCTTATATGTCAACTGTTCCATATGTCAGTGTTGTAGGTAGTTTGATGTATGCTATGGTGTGCACTAGGCCAGATATTGCACATGCTGTGAGTGTTGTTAGCAGGTTTATGGCTCAACCTGGTAAGGAACACTGGATAGCGGTAAAAACGATTTTTCGCTATTTAAGGGGAACGGCGGATGTTGGTCTCATCTATGGGAATGATACAGATTGCTTGGTAGCGGGATATTCAGATTCCGATTATGCTGCAGATGTGGATAGTAGGAGGTCTGTTACCGGATATGTGTTTACACTTGGTGGTTCTGTTGTTAGTTGGACGTCTACACTTCAATCATCTGTGACTTTGTCAACCACAGAGGCGGAGTATATGGCTTTGACTGCAGCTGCTAAGGAGGCTATTTGGTTGAAAGGGCTTGTGAGTTTACTTGGTCTACATCATGATAGAGCTACGGTGATAGCTTGAGTGCTATCTGTCTAGCTAAAGATCAGGTGCATCATGATAGAACCAAGCATATCGATGTCAGGTATCATTTCTTGCATAGTGAGAAGAGGATAGAGGTGAAGAAGGTGGGAACGGCTGACAATCCTGCGGATTTCTTCACTAAGCCAGTTCCGTTTAGCAAGTTCAAACACTGCTTGGACTTGTTAGACATAGACAGGTACGTTTAGGCCTTTCGAGGTTGTTAGCTCGAGGTGGAGCTTTGAGCGACCTTTGTCCGGGGTTAAAGGATAGGAGACCCAGTCCAGGGTATATTGGACAAAAAACCCAGTCCAGGGTATAGTGGATAGGATCGGATTCGGTTATGAATCTAGTTTGTTCTAGTTGTGTGCACAATAGCTAGAACGGAGAGGGCAAGTGGTTGATTGGAGGTTGTTGGCTAAATGCGACGCTCTAAGTCAAGGTGGAGAATTGTTGAAATGTGACTTGTAAGGTCGCATTGTGAAGCTATGGGTTGGAGTTAGATGTGTAGAGTGTGAGAAACTAAGGAGAAAGAAAAGTCGAGTTCAGAGACTTTTGGCGCCCCGCGCCTTGGCAGTCGCGGAGCGCGGAAGAGCTACACGTTTTGGGTGCAGAAAGTTGGCGCGCCCCGAGCCGTGGGGGTCGCGGACCGCGAAGGCGGTGGCGCGGTCCGCGGTGGATGCTTGGCGGGCCGCGCGGCTTAGTCGGTTTCGGCGATTCGTTTTCCTTAAGCCGTTTTCTCGTGTTGTTGTATTTAATTAATTCCTAATACTGTTTTCTTGGGTTATTTAGTAGGTTTACTATATAAACACCTACAATAATCTAGCAATAGATTATATTAGGGGAGATTAGAGAGCAAACACAAAGGGTTTTCTTGAGAGCAGTTCTAGAAAAACCTAGACAATCATCTTGTAATCTGTAAGATCTCCAAACATAGTAGAACGATTCCCTTGCCCAGTGGACGTAGCTATCACACCGATAGTGAACCACTTAAATCTTGTGTGTTTTTCTTATTGTTTGTTTGTCTTTTTCGTTCTTGATCAACGGTTCCGCACAACATTATTATTATTATTATTATTATTATTATTATTATTATTATTATTGGATGGGAGAAGATGATATATAATTAATAGTAATGGATATTATTGTATGAAAGTGATGATCGATGGAGATGAAGATGACGGTGAGAATAAGTTAGATAGTTTAATGTGGTGTTCATAAAAGGAGAGAAAATTAAACAAGTTGGCGGTATTTGGCTAAATCCTATTTCTAATAGGGTAAGTTAATGACTTTTTTATTCGTATTGTTCCGTACTAGTTTATCAATGTTAAATAATTAAGACGTGAAATGAAAACCCCAACATTATTAGGACAATGCTAGAGGTGTATAGTGTACACACTTGAAAAGTTGAAAGTGTCTACTATTAGTAATAATTTAATGGATAATCGACAATAGAAAAATTGTCTATAACATAATCAATTGTGGTAAATTAAAGATTGCAACTAGTAAATAATATGTTTGTGTAGTTAATTTAACATGTTTGCAGTAAATTTATGAAACTGACAGTAAAATCAACATTGTTACGAATCTATCAATAGATAGAAAATTAAATTGATTTAATTCTCAAATCAAGGACTCTTGATTGTCTATATTTCCTTATTAATCCAACATTTACAAAATTATGCAACAAAATTTACTGCACATTTAATTAAGTTTACTCCAAACTAACCATAGACATTCTTTTCTTTGTCTACATATAGACTCCTAATATTTTTGAATTTAAATACGTACTATAATAATGTTACTACTCACACAATGATTTTAATACCAACATAATTAATTCTATTATCTGAATTTTTCATTACAAATTAATTTTACTACTCCAATCTCAATTTTACTACTAGTAACTCAATTTTACATTATAGACGCATTAATAGTCTCTACATACATTGTAGACCTCTAACAATTTGCACATTATAATTAAGATAATAAATAGAATTGGATCCAGATCCTAGTTATTTTTCCTGGAGTTTCATGAAGTATACTTGAAATGGAAACTAAAGCATGAATGTCCTTTTTTAAGAAAAATGAAAAGCACTACTACTATAAGGTAGAATGATATTTTCATTTCAAGTAAACTCTAGATAACTGCAGGAAAAATAACTCGAGCGATCTTGATTCAATAGAATTAAATCCGAGAGTAGAGGGAGTAAGCTTTTCGAAAGATGGTAAGATATATTGTGTGCGGAAAATCGGCACTTTCCAGAGGTGGAATCTTCTAGTATCAAGTCAGTAAGCTTTTATGTAAAGGGCGCAGTTGCCAATTTAGTAAAAGAAATGCCTTAGGTGAACATTGGTAGAAAAGATAGAGTAAGCTTTATGTGAATTTATGTATAGTTTTAGTCATTTGCAATCAAAATAGATTAATAAAATTTTAAATTGATATTTTAAGATTCTAACCTATTTAAGTAAGCATTTTTCATCCATTAAGAATGAATTGATAATCGATATTTTCATCTTTGTACTTTAAGATCGTGTACATCTTTGTATTATTCTACACATTTATACTTCCAAATACTATAAATATTAGTAAAAATATACGAAATGTGGTTTGATAAAACATATTTACACCGTTTTAACAAAGAATACACAAAAATGTACTTAAAGTACATTAAGTTAGTGTAAAAGTACATCAATCTCTATGTTAAAGTACACAACTCGAGAAACAAGAGTATATACAATAATTTTCCGCGTTGAACAAATGCAACTTCTTCCTCAGCTTGTGCTCCCCATGAGTTTTTTCAAGGACACTAAACTTTCTTTATAGACACATATGTTTACTAGCGAGCCATACTCTATTGGAGGTTCAACAACCCGTAGTTTGTTCGTGTCAGTGTCACATAACACTAGATTCTGAGTATCTTGTTGATGACATACAAACATATTGTCCCAACAGTGACTAAATGCTCCCCATACTCTAAAATCAAATCTCATAGTAAGTTTTCGGGTCCAAACCTCGTCGCTCCATGTCCATATAAATAATTGTGTGCGGCTGTGAGCAATGGAAACGAAAGCAATAGATTCATCATACACAACCAGCTGACTTGAATGATAAAGCTTCTCCTCGCAATCTGGCAATGGAATTTCTTTATATACCTCTATAGAGATATCAAAAGAAATTATTATTCCATAGTGTTTACTCCCGAGCTCTCGAAGTCCAAGCCAATAATAGCACTGATTCACAAAAGTATAGGCCTCGTTTTCTTCCAAATAGTAACACTTTCCTAAATCGCCCCAGTATCTCCAAGAATTCGACTTCAATGAGTAGATAAAAACCGATAAAGGGTCATCAACCAATTTATAATTTCGGCCATCCTTAGTAGCGTAACCCTGAACAGCTACAACTTTGTAATCTTTTGTCGTAGAATCAAAGCCAAAACCATGAACCACCTCATAACTTGTCAAATTCGATGGAATGTTGGGTTTCGAAATAATAGCAGGTAAGTACTCGAACTCATTGAGTGCAGGATTCCACAAACTACTTCCTCTTCGACTAGTATCGTATGGAGTATCGTATGGGGTTTCGTGCCAGAGATAGTAGAGTCCATGGCAAGGTCCACACATACGTGCATCCTCGTCCGGGGTACGCATTACTTTATATGACAATTCTTGGTGACTCTTCTCATCCATTTGGAGCTCATACACTTCATGTCCAACATATCCGAACTCTCCAAAGCTGTACTGCATAATGAGGCGATCACGCCAACTTTTATCATTGCCGTAGTAATTTTGGAGATGCTTTGATATCAATTCAGAGCTCTTGATGATTGCATACCAAGACTTGCATACGGTTTTAAATTGTTGTAGAGTTCTAACGGGCAATCGAGACAAGATTTCAACTATCAAGTTGCCAGGTACAATGCAATCTCCCTTCTCTGCTACAACTTTCACGTAACGTTCTTGGTTCCTTAAGATGTTTTTGTCGTCGGGACGCCCGTCCGTGTAACGCTCTAACAAGGGAGACATGATGAGTATGCTACAATTGAGGGTATACCTGGTCAATAACAAATTTATCAAAGATACCATTAATCAAATTGCAGCATACATTGCAGGTATAACTATGAGTTTGATAAGGAAATCAAAGGTACCATTGATAAAAAATATTGCAGCATCTCTAGCAAATTAAACAATGTAGCCCTCTAATGAAATCTAAATGACCAACCATGACATCACAAGATTTTCCCAAGGAAAAATCACGTACAAATCTGACCTTATGCTATTACTTTTGGAATTCATAAAAACTCATCTTAATCATGAACAAAGTTGCAATATAGAGAGGTAACCCTTAGTGATCCACCAACAAAAATCCGCATTCAATCGTCTAGTTGATTACTCGTAGTCCTAGAACAAATCATACTCCCAACTAAACAAATTAAGGCCATGTTTGATAGGATATAGATCAAAGTCGCACATCAGATTCATTCAAATCAGATCACGATTGTTCAAATAACGATAAATGAATCTAGTTTATAAATTGGTATTAATTCGTGATTTGACTATTTTTAGTTTCTTTGTTTGGTTTTCCTAACTTGTTCCAAAACTTTGCCTTACTTGGTATTCAAAGTTATATGTTTTCGCTCATTTTCAAACTTTTTACTTATTTTGAGGATTTTCTAAAACTCTTTCCGAAAGTGTTTCAATGTTTCAAAATGGTTCACAACGTTTTTTGAAATTTTATGGCGCGCATAAGACGGTTCTTAGACGACGATTCATGTTAGCCGACCCCGAATCATTTTGGGAATAAGGCTTGGATGTTGTTGTTGTTGTTGTTGTTCGATCAGATCAGATCTAGCAGTTTCATTCAAATCAAATTAAAATTATGCATTCAAACTAGATCAGAAAGATACATTTCTGTCAAACGGGGCATTAGCCTATAACTATCGACACAATTGGATTACGATTGACATAGTTGTACTTACTTATATTACGAACCAACCGCTTGCTCGACAATGTTTTTTTGCCTTAAACTAATTTTATATTTTCCGATCGGACATTACCCTGAAAATTTTATGTTGTTAATGTAAATTTTATAAATTTCTTAATATATGCATACCAAAAAAATTAAAACCTAGACTGGCCTTGACATTAGATCCTAGGGCCTAAAGAAACAAAAGCCTAAACATCTAGTGCATCCGATGATCGCAAATTATATCATGTTTTCAGGAGTACAAGGAGCATGGTGCTCCTTTCATAGTAAAGGAGTAGGGACTACTCCCGAAACATAGTATAAACATTGATCCGATGATGGCATCTAGGAAAGTAACACGTTAATAATAAGAAACAATGAACATTAATATAAATTGCAATAAACGAATGAACGAGTAAATCAATACGTAATTATTGACCTCATAATTAAAGTATTAGGTTGTCTTCTTCAAAAAGAAAAATAATCAATAACTACTTTTCATGGTGCAATAATTTACCTCGACGTTGAAAAAGGAGAGAGAGCTTTAGGTAGTGGTCTTGGGATAGATGGTAAGACAAGATGAGAAGTTTGGGTGTCTTATATACTACGTACCTTTCCAAAGCTTAGCCTTTCCCATCTTAACAAGGGTTTAGAATCTTATGGAGAGTTTACTAGAAATTGAAACTTCATTCCTATAGGAGATTTTCTGTTATTATTTTATTTATTTACTATTATAATATTATGTATTGATAATAAATTTGGGTAAATTATATCATACTGTCCCTACTCGTCAAAAATAATATTTAGATCAGTTCAGAATCATTCAAATCAGATCAAATCGGGAGAGTCATTCAAATCAGATCAGATCAGATCAGTTCGATCATCAATGCTCAAATACTCCCTCCATCCCCCCTTTAAACACTCGCTCCTATTTTTAGGTGGATTAAGGTGGTGTAATTTGTTTATTATTGTTGGAGATAATAAGTGGTTTATTTATTATTGTTGAAGATAGTGGGTAGTTTGTTTATTATTGTTGAAGATAATGAGTGGTTTGTTTATTATTTTTGGAGATAATGAGTGGTTTGTTTATTATTTTTGGAGTTAATGAGTAATTTGTTTATTGTTTTTGGAGATAGTGGAGGGTTGATGTGTGGTGAAAACTTACCCTATTTAGAAAGTTTTGAAATGAGGTGTTTAAAGAAAGACATCCCGAAAAGAAAACTGGGGTGTTTAAAGGGGGACGGAGGGAGTAATTATTAATGTATTTGGTCCATGATTGATATTAATTCGTTGAAATTCAATCAAAATTTCAACAAATTCAGATCAGTTCCGAGTCAATCAAATCAATCAGATTCATTCAAATCAGATCGAATCAGATCAATTCAAAAAGATGTAGTCATGTTAAATGGGGGCTTACTTGAATTTAAAAAGGGTTACTACATATTTCCCGCTAGCGTCGGGTTCTCTCGGAAACACACACCGAAATCCCGAGAGAGCAAATACACAAAACTTGAAGCTGAAGCTCTACTAACCCCAGAAAATGAGTTTCAGAAATCAAGCAAAATTTAGCATATGAAGCCTAACATCGTCAAATTTGTTGCAGATGGACAATACAAACAAGCCCTTCATCTATATTCTAAGCTTCATTCTTCTTCAACACGCCCCAATATTTATACCTTCCCATGTCTTTTCAAGGCTTGCGCCAAGCTCGGCTGCCATTTTTATGGCCGCATTCTTCACTCTCACGCTATCAAAACTGGTCTTCTCTCTGGCACATACGCCGCAACTGCTCTTAGCCATATGTACACAAAATTTCAAGAGATGGGTCATGCGCGCCAGGTGTTTGATGAAATGCCCCAAAGAAATGTGGCCTCTGTTACTGCTTTGATTTCTGGTTTTTCTCAGAATGGGTGTTTTGGGGAAGCTTTAGTGGTTTTTAAGGAGGTTGGGTTGAAGAAGTTTAGGCCGAATTCGATTATGGTTGCGAGTGTTTTATCGGCGTGTGATGTGGTTGATCATGGTGGTCAAGTTCATTGTTGGGCTAAGAAGATTGGTGTTGAAAGGGATGTCTTTGTTGGGACTGGGCTTGTGACAATGTATATGAGTTGCGGGGAGCCGGTGTCGGCTACAAAGGTGTTTGATATGATGGATTACAAGAATGTTGTGAGCTACAATGCGTTTGTAACTGGTTTAGTCCACAATGGTGTTTATCATGTCGTGTTTGAGGTGTTTAAGGATATGTTTGTGTCTTCGGATGAACTGCCTAATTCTGGGACATTGGTGTCGGTTTTGGGGGCTTGTTCCGGTGTGAATGATCTTCGGTTTGGAAGACAGGTTCATGTGTTTGCTTTGAAAGTTGGACTGCAGGTTGAGACCATGGTGGGAACTGCACTTGTTGACATGTATGCTAAGTGTAGATCGTATATGTCTTATCATGTGTTCCGGGAAATGAATGGAAACAGGAGTTTGGTAACGTGGAACTCGATTATTGATGGGTTGTTCTGGACTGGTGATTGTGATACTGCTCTGGAGCTTTTCTCCGAGCTGGAATCTGAAGGATTACTGCCTGATTGTGCTACTTGGAATATAATGATCAGTGGGCTCTCGCGGCAAGGAAAATGTACAGAGGCGTTTCAGGTTTTTACCAAGCTTGTATCTGAAGGTATTGCTCTGAGTTTGAAGTTGTTTACTAGCATTCTGGTGGTATGTTCTTTATCATTGTCTTTGCAAAGAGGAAAGGAGATTCATGCAGAGGCCATAAAGTCCGATATCACTAGTGATGAGTTCTTTGCTACCTCCTTGATTGACCTGTACATGAAGTGCGGGCAACCTACCCAAGCACGTCGAATTTTCGACCATTTGAAGATCAAACCTGGACAAGCACCGATCTGGAATGCATTGATTTCAGGTTATGGGAGAAATGGGGAGGAAGACTCTGCTTTCAGAATTTTCAACATGATGCTGGAAATGAATGTTGAGCCTAATAGCACCACTTTTACTAATGTGCTATCTGTCTGCAGTCATACAGGCCAGGTTGACAAAGGATTAAAAGTGTTTGAAATGATGATCCGTGATTATAACTTGACCCCGACACCACAGCATTTTGCTTGTATCATCGATCTCTTGGGACGTTCTGGGCACCTTGAAAAAGCTCAAGAGCTGATGCAAAAACTTCCAGAGAGCTCTGTGTCCATGTTTGCTTCATTGCTTGGTGCCGCAGGATATCATTTTGATCCCAAACTCGGAGAAGAGATAGCAGAAGAACTAGAACAGTTGGAACCTGGGAATCCAGCTTGTTATGTTGCTTTGTCCAACATATATGCTGCTATGGGAAGATGGAAGGATGTAGAGAGAATCAGGAGTAGGATGGTCTTTAAAGGAGTGGAGAAAAATCCTGGTTACAGTTTGCCAATGGCGTGACATCAGTTTTGCAAAATGAGTTTGCAATGATATGTCGTCCCACTCACCAGCAGCGAGTTGATGGGAAGCAGCAGACATCAGTCCATCAAGCAGCTCTCCGAAAAACAATCAAACCACACGATATCCATGGAGTAATAGCAACCAAGATTGGATGAGGGAACTGTTAACTTGCAGAATTGTAAATCATTTGAAGACACAGCTTCTAAATTCGCGAGATCACAGAACAGAAAGGAATGAATTTCAAGCAGTGCAGCCGGGTCCTTGCAGTTGTGTTAGTTCATCTCTTGCATGTCAGAATATTCAGAAAAATCAGGCAAAAGGAGTTTCCATTAACACTGCCAGGTGCTCTGAAGGAGGCTTTACACCGTTGATTTGGACTAGGGTCCCCTGCATTGCTACTGGTACAAGGCCCAGTACATCCCCACAGTGGTTTTAACCGGAGCTGTCCTGTGTTCGGAATTTCTACGCACAGGTGAATGTTCTAAAAGGTCTAGCCAGGGTACTTAAAACTCAAACTAGGATTCAGTTCCTGGAGTTTAGCTGTGATGACTCATAAATGATAACTCATAAATGATAGCTGTCTGCTGTATTTTTTGGAGACTGTTGACATGAGCAGCTAACATATGAAACAGAAACTTTCATTTGGCTTTACGATATAGGATAAACTTTTTAAGTTGAAAATACAAGATTCGAGTCGAAGGAGCGACTGTAAACCAGTTACGCTAACAATTAGTACTCTGAGCTCTCAGCTTGTGTTGTAGGTGTGTTTATTCATGTCCATATTTCACTTCTTGAGCATCGTCTTTGCAGAGAAGCCGAAGTAATCATCAAAGTGATTTGGAGGCTCGAAAATGAAGCAAGAAATAACATCTCGGAGAGTAATGACGCCAACAACTTCATCTTCGTTCCCAGCTACAACATGTATTCTGTGAACTGATTTTGATGCCAGGCAGTGGATCACATCGCCTAGAGTAGAATCAAGCTTGCATGTTATTGGAGGCATCACTTTTCCTATCTCTTGGGATATGCTAGCAATAGTCTTCACAAAGTCCTTAGCTGTCAGACTCCTGAAATGACCAAAGATATTGATTTTACCATGAATATGTACTGAACATCAGTGAGCAGAGGCACAGGGCACGCGTACAGGGGACGTCACTAACAGTAAACTCAAAAGCCGAAACCTCCCTAAGATCTAAGTCTAACATGCACAGATTTCAAACTCAAATTCAAGGAAACTACCTGAAGTTGGAGAAAAGATCAGGTTTCAGTAACAAGTATCTGATATCTCTCATGCTCACATTCCCAACAATCCTCTTATTTGGTCCTTCCACGACTGGCAGTCCGCCTATTTTGTGATCTTTCATCCGTTTGAAAGCCTCCAAGATCAGCTCACTGCTGTTGATGCTGACGACCTGTCCCAAAAAAGCCAAGTAAGAGACTATGTTAAAGGATTTTGATATATAGTTGTGAGTCTAAAAAGAATCCAGTACACGAGAATGTGATAAAGAAGACACCTGATCAAGTGACATAAAAGGGAGGCCCAAGTCAGAGATGGGATGTGCAGCAATGGTTTCAAACCAATCTCTTCCACGGCAACCCTCAAGACCGTTGATAACAGCAGACTGAGTGATAAAATTCTTCATGGAGGGCTTCCCTGGTTCAATTACAGGTACATTCCTCATTCTGTACTTGGACAGAAGCAACATGACTGTCAACATAGAGCTGTCAGTTGAAACTGGAAGGAACGGGGTGGATCGAAATGATGTAACAACTTCTTTGACCTGCAAAAGCACAGTGACATTCATACTCATTGCTTTGTACTGGGAAATGTCACAGATTTCTTTGTTATTGATTAATAGTACGACAGCATCATAGAACATACTTTAGTAGACTTGAAGGGTTCTTCTTGCAAGATCACTTTGTAGAAGTCATCGCCCAACTGGCTGGCAGCAGTCGGTGCATCTTTCCCCATTCCTTTCTCTGCAGCCACGCCACCTGCAACCGCAGCCCCAACTGCTGCCACAGCGAGCCCAGCAACAGCTGCAGGTCCTGTGGCGCCCAATGCTACTGCACCAAGGGCGCCAACAGCGCCAGCCCCTACACCAGCAGCAGTAGCTGAGGTGGCCGATAAAGCAACAGCTGCAAGCTCCGCACCTTCTAGGACCCACAGTACAATGGCTGAGTAGTCTATGATCCCAAGATACCTCTCCCTCCAATCACTGCTATTGACTGTTTCAGGGTTTGTTACAGGAGCAGACAGAATGTTGCATTCAGACAGAATCTTAACAGCATCTGCGATTGATGTGTCTGCTGAAATTTCTATAACTGCAAAAGCAAATCACATATATCGGTCATTCATGGTTCAATAATTACAATTAGACTCAGATTGATTGCTGTTTAATCACACCTTTGCCCCCAGGGACTTGTGGGAAAGACGAAACAGGAATGTTTGCGAATGCAGCTGTCAGGGATTCCTGTAATGATCGCGGTAGCTTCTTTCGACTCTGAATCGACTCAAAGTATGCATCACAACTTAATGTTGTTCCAGTTTCTGCCCTTTTATCCTCCGATTTTTCCATGCCTAAAAACAACAAGGTTGACAATTCTGTTTTTCGCGTAAATTTTACTCAACTACTCATGTACGGAGTAATCTTGTGATCCAAAAATGTTCTTATGCCTCAAAATTTAACCTTAATTAGATTATTCGAGGAATTATGTGATCTAACCCCCCCCCCCCCTTCCGTCGGGAGCACCACAGTCACTTTGATTACCACTTATACACTACACTCCCTTCGTTCTCATGAATTGTGTAATAAATGCGCTCAATAAGCCAAGGGCGAGGTCCGAGAGTCCGAGTCTCCTAGACCGATGACATATGTCACATACCCATGGAATTGGAAAATTCATACTATTGTTGAATGTCCATTTAGTCTATAACTCTATACTCCCTCCATTTCCGTGAATTGTTAAAGATTGGTTTAAATTTTTCTTACATATTCAAATCAAACGTTACTACGGATATCTGACATCTATGGATACGATCATACCACATTCATCCAATCTTAGAAACTCAGACAAAAGAAACCCACATGACATTCAATTAAACATCACTAGAATCAGGACTAAATCAGAAAAACCAACAAACGAAAAAACAAAACAAATCATGTATAATCAATTGAGTGATGAGCAATTTACCTGGTTTAGAAAATTACCGTGAACGATGAAATGTAAGATGCAAATTATCAAAATTGAAATACAATTAGAAATTTGATCAAATCCATAATTAGCAAGTTGTACAATGACAAAGTTTGTGTGCGCCAACAGAATAGTGGGCAGTTATTGCCACGTGTCGACAAGTTACAACTGTCAACATCTACCAGTGCGGCACGTGCAAATCACAAGTTTATGGGTTTTATACCACCTACTTAACTGTGGGCTCCTGGAACCCTTGGGCCAGCCCACACATATATTGATACCATACCAATTTGAAAAGTATTCAATTTCAACTGTTGTCCATTTTAGTTTGACGTTATTTGTTAATTACGTTGTTGGTGACTGACTGACTGGTAAGGGAGTAACTAGTTAACTACCCGTGCAAAATTACAAGCGTTGTAGTATCACGTCAGGTTATTATAAGTTTTGTTTTTGGTTACATTATAAGGTTTGTTAAAAGTATTCATTTTTTTACCAATGAATCAAATCAATTTCGACTGCCTATTTATAGGTAAAATCGACCCACCTCATTTCGTTTGACCATATAAATTTATAGTGAGGCTAAGTTTCAAACCTTATAATGTCATGAGGACGAAATGGTAGATGTTTATTATGATGCATGAGGACAAAGTCTCGTATGCAAAAGTAATTTAGGACTATAGATATCATGTGTATTTATAATCAAGAATCACGTCTTAGCAAGCTAGCTAGTTAATTACAACTTACAAGTTTGGTATATGACGAAAAATATTCATCCGCTCAAAATAAAAATTTACCAAAAAAAAAAAAAAAACAAATACAAAGTAAAAGGTTTTCATGTACATTATCCCATGATCACGTACTATGATCCCTTGTATCAGAAGCTGCATTTTTACTATGACTATTGCTCTTCAATGGAGTAGGAAACAACATCAAACTCCCACCTTCAGATGACAATTGCGAGCTACTACTATTATTCCAAGAAAATGTAGGTTTTTTGGGCTCATTATTTCCCTTATTTCCAACATAAGTTGAGATGGCAGCTTCCAAAACTGACTGAAAATTAGGGTTCGAAGCGATGGCCTTAGTAGCCGCGGCTGCAATCGTCTCGTTCAAAGCCTGATGATGGGAATGTAGGCTTTGGTAAATACTCCTAGATATATCATTATTAGCATTATTGTTATTACTATTAGCCGTTTGAGGGAATAATGTAGCATAGTTATTACTCATGTAATTACTATTATTTGCCCTAGTAATGTTACTTGATGGTGCACTAGAGCTGAAGTCTAAGGAAGGTGAACTCGAAGATGTCGACGAGAAGTTAAGAAAACTAGTGGAGCTTCTTGATGAAGGTGAAGACCAACTGAAGGGGGAAAAGTCAGGATTGGCTGAGGTGAGGTCTAGGGTAACTGTAGGATGGGAATTGTGAGAAGCAGCTGTGATCATTGATGGGTTGTTGTTGAAAGTGGTGATTAAGTTTGAGGTTTGTAGACCATATGATGATGTGGTTGGTAAGTTTGATGTGTTGAAGCTTTGTTGTGAGGTTAATGAGCCTGTCTTGAGCATGGCTGCTGCGGCCGAGGTGGCGGACGCCATGGCCGTGGCCGAGAGTGGGAGTGGGTGGTTGTGTGTGCCTTCATATGTTGTGATCAAGATTGACATATCTTGTGGGCATCTTTGCACCTGAAACATTACATTGAGGTTTAATTTGCGATGTTAGTTTTACATTAGAAGATAGAGGGAAAACGACTGTAATATAACATTTCAATAATTCAATAATATACTAGTTCCATATAGACGTTGTCAAAAAAAAAAAAAAAATAATAATAATATACTAGTTTTGTAACGACTTCGGTCTAACAATTCATTTACGAAAATGAATAAATAAAGTATGTGAAATTATTCAATCAATCAATCCTTCTGATCAAAATGATTCTCTGGATTCACTAAGATTCAAATCCCACATTTAAGATAATAAGCAAGTCAACTTGTCATTAAAATGTTTTCAAGTAATAGTAACTATGCAAGCGAACCTTAATTATTATTATTATAAGTACATCTTAAAGACTTACGTGCACTTCTACTCCATTAATATTCAATTGAATGAAGCCTTATGCATTGAACTCAAATTAAGCTAGGTAACAAAGAAGTTGACTAACATGATTAGTATTAAACAAAAAAAAAAAAAAAAAAAAAGATGATTTTGTCAAGACAGTAAATACTAATGTGAAAGCAGATTTATTGAATCTAATCCATATAATAGACATATTTGTTTTGAAAGATACTAATTTGTCTTGGCAAAATTATCCCCCAAAACAAAAACATTTAGTTACGCCATTACGTGTGTATTCAGTCTAAGAGATGACATGCATACATTTTTCGATATATATAAATCTACAATTCCTTCAAAGTTGATAGAAATTACCTGCTTTCTGACTGGACAATTTGAGGAGACTGTGCATCTGTAGTATGCTCGAGGGCAAGGGTTTCCTTTCGCAATTTTCTGTCCATATTTTCGCCATTGGCAACCATCGTGAACCTGCTTGTTCAAATAATTAAGTCAATATTTTAAACTCAACCAATAGTCTTTAAATAATATAACTAGGCCGTCATGTATGTGAGTGCACATATACAATATGAGGCAGGTACTTCAATTCGAGGTTGTAGTACTTGACTCCCTTGATCCAATGTGTATTTTATTACGGAGCCAATGAAATTCAGAACAATCTATCGATCCAGGTTTTATACAGCTCAAATTATCGAACATATATTTTGAGTTTGCATTTGGTTTTATTGGTCAAATGAGTGATGTATAAGTCAATTGTGGAGATTAATTATAAGATTTTGAAACAATAACAATCCTGGCCTCTAGGTTTGGTATACTTTGGATATATGACCGAAAATATTAGAAACATGCATGCATGATGAACATTCTATTCTAAATTTTACATTCGCATTTCGTAATAATTAACCCAAGAAAAAAAATTAAAGAGGTAATGAAATGAAATTGGACTTACCGTGGGGGAGTCACATCTTGATCTAATGCAAACCCTAGTCTTCTTAACTTGAGGTTGATGCAAGCTCTCATCATCCCTCTCCCTACTAGCTATAGCACCATTATTTACGTTCTCTTTCGCCTTGAGATCTCGACTAGGCGGCCATTTCGCGATGCCATCCTCTTCTTTCTTCACCTCATTCGCGGTATCAATGGCCGAATTATTATTCACTGAATCACTAGGCACGTCTTTAGCAGTAGCGTATTGCTCAAATCTACAATCAAGGCCTAGTTCTAGACCTTCACCCACCCTTCTCCTCTTTTCGGAATTATTATTACTAACTTGTTTCTTAGCATCTTCTTCATATCTCTTGTTAGAACTCCAGCTCCCAAGACTAAGAGAAACCATATTATCATCTTTATTATTAAGATCATTTTCGATTGAATTTTCGGTCTCTGGTGACCCTTTGGACCGACCCATCAACGATATTTTCTTCTCTAGAGAACTATATTCCTTCACAATATGTGCTAACAACTTCTTTAATCTTTCATTTTCCTCTCTTACTTCATCCATCTTCACTTTGGCTGATTTAAGTAGCTCATCCTACATATATCATAACAAGGTGTAACATATACAATTAGCCAAGAAATTTCATTACATACTAAAACCATATACTAAATGAAACCTAGCTATTTATGAACATATTGTAAGATATAAAGAATATTACCTGGTGATCATTGTTGCTGATTGAGGAACTGCTAAGATCTGCCTCCATTTTCGATATCGATTTACTAGTAAAGATTATCGTACTAGATGACTGCAATAGATGATCACAAATGTAAATTAGGATAACCTAATAACATATTAAGACTTTTTTATATAAAGTTTGGATCAATTAACTTATTTTGGAGGAGAGTTATATATAAGGAACTCAACAAATTCATGATGGTTAACGCATAGACCACAGCCAGCACATGTGAACTAATACTAAAAATAAAAAAATTATGAAAATAAATTCAACTCTAGAAGCTTGGTCATGGAATAAGAGTGGTTAACCAAAGAGACTTTGTTTTAATTAATTATATAGCAAATTGGTTCAATCAGTCCTTAAATAACACTTATGAGAGGAGAAGAAATGGATTAGAATTAACAAATAATGATCAGAAATAATTATTTGTTTAGTAGGAGTATGTAATAGTAGATTAGTAGCTGTTTCTCAGAGGGATTCCATGACCATATGGTGTTGACTTTGTGGGCCTTGTGTATGAATGAAATATCCCTTTGGTCTAATTTTGGTCTTGTTTAAAAGGTCGGAAATATTAGAGGATGCTTGAATCATTTTTAATGAGTACTAACTACTAGTATACCCATTGTGGCATGTATTATTTGCTAATTTCTTTTAGATAATAAGTGAGACGACTTTAACGTTCAAACTGGATGTCTATTGTTAAAGTTTTATTTTGACAGGCATAACGTTTATAGACCATTGAATATCAAGATGGGTGATAAGAGAATTGAATTTATGTTTGTAGGGTTTGAGTATATGACTTTAAACGAAAATTTAGACCCTTCCACGCACAACAAGAAAATAATAGTGAAAATGCAACTGTTCAAATCTGCCGTATGATTTGTAGAGACTTGTATACAAAGTAATTGTAGACTAGTACTAGTTAGTAATATTTGCCAATTTGTATGTCTATGAAGAGTTAGTAAACCACGCATATTTTTCTATATATTATATGTCCGTGAGTTGGTAGATAGGAGGTGAAGACTCAAATATAACTATATATGAACTTTCAAAAAAGAAATAATAAGGGGAAAAATTAGTCATTGCTTCCACATTTAAGTATGATATTTTATAAAAGAAAAAAAAATAGAAAATGTAAAAGTCTTCCTGTCTTCAAACACGAACCAAAAATTTTTAAAAAAAAAAAAAAAACGCTAAACTCAAACATTTAATTTACTTGTTCAAGAGTTGAATCATGAATATCGCATTATAGCTCTCGATCAGCATAGAGGTATACTATGTCAAGTGGATCATATATATCCAATAAATAAACAAAGAACTGAGATTCGAATTTAATTGCAATTGTCAGATGCTCTTAAATAGATTTTGTTGTATATAAGCTAGATGTATGCTAGATGCAAACATTTAGGTTCAAAATTTTCAATCTTATCTCGTTGAACCTAAAAATATGAAGTATGATATTATTATTGATGAAGGCACAAAATTGTAACTAATAAATGGGCCTCATATTAGTCATATATACTTCGATTATTAGATACATCTACTACAACATAACCTTAGATCATGTGATAATAACTTGTGAAATGATGGATTAGTATTGATTTATTCAGATTTTAGAAGTTTCGTTATTCCTCCTTAAGAGTTCCAATTCAAATACCCAAACCCACGCACCCGGCCATTGTCCAATTACATAAACGAATATACCATCGTCCAATTATACCGTGATCATATTACTTCATCAAAGTGCTAAACAGAGGCCCTTGCTTAGTAACAAGCCATAGACTGCCCCAAACTGATCTGAGTTTCGAATCTTATAAGCTTGTTGCCAATACAAAATCTGACCGAAAACTGACATTGCTGAGGTGTACAGTGTAGACACCCAAAAATGTCTACAATCAGTAGTAATTTTACAACACTATCAAAATTTTACTACTCACATAATTAATTTTACTACCTGAATTTTTTATTACAATTAATTTTATTACTCCGATTTCAATTTTACTACTAATAACTCAATTTTACATTGTAGACAAATTAATTGTGTCTACAATATAGACCTCTAGTAATTTGCTAATTTCACAGGGTATTATTGCTAGCTATGTCATAATAAGCACCTTGTTAATAAGTACATGTAGAGTGGCAAGTGGGATGAATTATTATTGTAGCATTCATGAATAATACAAGCGAAGTGAGATTCATATATACTAGTATATACAACTATACAAATACAGTTTACACCTTTCCCACACATTATTGCATGAGAATAATGTATCACATATGCTTGGTGTACCTTTTAACAGGAGTTGACCTATATATTATTGTCACTATTTCATTATTATTGTACTATTTGACATGTTTGACCCTGTCTTCATCTTTTTATCAGAATTTTGCAAGACATAGGATATGAGAGTATATCAATGATATATCTTCTTCATGGAATCATGATTTGTCTCGAAAAAAATGGTCATCAAGTAATTTAACATACTTTTCACAGTTTAAGACGACAATTAGTAGCTCGAAAACATTATCAAATTCAAGGCAATAAAAGGGTAAGGTTTATAGTAAGTGGATAATTAAGTTTGTACATGTATATATTAGAAAAAAGAGGCCATCAAAATGATTTGATGGTATATATTCATTAGCTCTTAACTATTATTAGCAAGGAGATGTATTCAATTATTCACACAATCAAACAATTAAACCCAAATTGAAGAGGAGCATAAGATCGAACGAATATGAACTATATACAATCAATACAGTTTCAAAAACAAAGAATTTAGAAAGTAGCCTTATATGTCTATGCCATCTCGAAAATTACGAGGCCAGATTCACCCTCTAAATTCCACCAATAATTGTGAAACTATGCAAATTAATTTAAAGCAAGCTTATCAATTCGGAATTACTCGTACCTTGTTCTCCTCCACAGCCGTATTATTAGAATGCAAATTGAGTTTGAGATGACTTCCCATAAGATATTCAACAAGTGACATTTTTGCAAGTATATAAATAGAATAAAAGTGGACAGACCATATAAATATATAAATAGTCGATCCAAGAGAAATTTCTCATTTGTTATTGACTTTTACGACAAATGATAATTAAAATGATCGAACTCGCTTTCGCCCTAATTGGTCATCCTTATCTTTCTCGGTTAACTTCTTGTATAAATAAAACGAAACGTCAACCGTCCATATTTCACTCTAGGAAGCAACAGTAGTATTTCATTTCATGTGGTTAATTAAGTATATTACCGTTGAAATTATTAATATGCATGCATATTACATGTACATATGTATATGATAATATTTTATATGCATACTACACAATACTTGACCTAGTTGTTATAGATCGACTTGAAAGCATCAATTCAATTTAGAGTATTTAAGTTGAGATCGATCAATGAGTCAACTAATTAATGCGTTGTACATACTAATCGTAAGGGTCAAAGTTGTTCTACCTCATTCAGAGTCTCACTCAACATATATACTACAATAATATATATGAAATTCAAAAAGACGATTTTGATAAATTATTTTTATAGTTTTACCGACTTAAATTCGAGCTTTATAAAATGACACAAACCAAAGGAATAGGATGAGTAAGTCAACATATGTGCTAAGCATTTGCATTAGTCGTGAACGGCGGGAGCTATCCCACCTTAACCACAATGAATTAATGTAAAACTCGGAAGGACAAAAAGAAAAGATATTTAATAGTAGAGAGTAGTTTTATAATTCCGTCGATCTTGAGTTAAACTAATCAAGACGATGGCGCAAATGAAATGAAAAAGAAAGAGTGAGATGTAAGACAAAAGAAATAGGTTATAGAAAAACATAATTTTCAACGTCAACCTTTGCTTATGAGAAGAGCTAATTAAGCTGATCGAAGAGGATGGGAAAATATATAAGACAGGGGCCGCCTTTTGTATAAGAACCAAGTTGTGGTATTTTATTAGTCAGGAAGTCACCCCCTTTGAACTTCTCTTCCAATGAAAACGTCAAATTATGTTCTATTTATTACACTTCATTTTCAGATACACATATTTTTAATGGTTTGCTTGAATTAGAAGAAACAAACAAACGGAGTAACAGACCAACTACCAATAGGGTCAAATTGAGAGCTTTGTTTTAGAGCTATAGATTCGTATACTTGACTTCGTCGAAGACCTTGTGGGGCTTTAGGAGAATAGGAGGTCCAATTGAGTAAGGCCACATCCAATTTTACGGCATGTTTGTAGCTGATGTGGCATTACTTAAGTGGATAATAATATTAAGGATCGTACATTTACATACATACTAGTACGTACAGTTATACAAAATTAATAAATAAAACTGTACAAATTAATGTTTTGGGCTTACATAGACAATAATATATAAACTTAATTGAGCTTTGATTACTTGTTGTATGTACTTGTATTATTTACTTGTTGTATGTCATATAACTAAATATACTCCATTCGTAAGTGAACGACAATAATGCTCTGATGCTCATAGACTTAAATCGAGTTCATAGTAGTATGTTTTTCCCCCCTCTGGTAACGAGATCCTCTATATATATCTTCTATATTCAATATGTTGTTCTTCGGTCTTTTATCTCTTAATGAAAATATCTTGTCCTTCTTATAACGTACGAACTACGTGTAATCTCAATTCAACTCGTTTTCAGACCATCACACCCCATGCATGCATAATCTATATCATGATGATATTATATGTCCAAAGCCACGTTGAACTTGAATAACTAATGCAAACAAGATCGATTGTATACTTGTATATATGAGAAGAAAAGATGGAAGTGCATGTTGACAAATAATGCGCAATCGACAAGCTAAGTTATCTGTGTTTGACGGATGGATCGACAAGTTACTGAAATGAGACTTTAGAAAAGATAATAAGACGCATGTGTTGTGATCTGTACTTCGATTGACCTGTGAAATATTTAACTAAGACTCATGTGAATTCCTGATTGCTCAATTATACGGAGTACTTCTCCACCAAATATGTTCTCCCAAAACTTTATAATATACATAAATTCCTCGGCACCAACCTCGCTTATCACATTATTATACTCATAACAAATTGCCTATTTGATCATCTACTCAACAGATGCAATTACTCCATCAATATGAAGAAATTTGGCAATTGACTATTTATTTTCTATCAGAATCTTGGCCAGCTGCCAAAATCAAATCATTAACGTAAACTTTCGTATGAACCTGCTATTTGATAGAAATGATCGATTCAGTGGTATTTTATCGAAGAAGTAATCTAAGTCGTTTATTGATAATAAAAATAACATTTGTATGAAAACGAGTTTATATCGAAAGGACAAATTTATGTAATCAAGTACGTAGGCTGAGTATGTTTAAAAGTTTATCGTATATTCGTATTATTACCGTATACGTAAACTGATTTTACTAGTTCATTGCATACTTAAGTGACAACATTTAAGCATTGTTGATAATCCTTAATTTTATTCTTTTCTATACGTGCAAGTAACTATTGTTTCTGCGTCGTCGTCACCAAAGTTTTGTTAGTAAATTATTGCATGCATATTATAATCTTGGATCAGTAAACTCTAGGCCACCAGGTATAATTAAAGCTAAGTGGATTAGTCCTGCTCATTTCATCATCGACTTAGAGATGAAATCTCATTATACCATGTAATTGAGTTATATAAAGCTTAAGTCTAATTTGTACGACATCTCAACTAAAATGAGAAGGAACGACCTTTAGAGAAGAGACATCTGATCTCATCCCTTTATGTATGTGAAACATACGATTCCAATGGGATCTTGTGTTTGGCATTTGCTCTGCTCAAGCGGATCCAGCAGTACTTCAGGACGCAGGATATCGGTGTGTCGGCTGCAACTTTTATTTTCATTGGGATTGATTTTTCCATAGGGAAATGTGTGGGGGGCTCAGATAGTATCTCGGCTCCCCACCAATTTATTTCTTGTAAATTATTCTTGATTCTTCATTTGTATAATAATAATAATAATGACAATGTTCTTAAAATTTCATCGCTTATCATCTGATACTTTATTATCCCCAATTATTTTGAAAATAAGGCTTACTTGTTATTGTTGTATCATCTGATATGTTATTACGATGAGCAAATTAGAACATAACAGTATTAAATTTGTATGGACCCAAACAAAGAGGCATGGGAGGCTGGATAGACTCATAACTCATAAGTACTTGAATTGATATTATGAGGGCCCGAATTGGGATCTTGATCTTTTGAGTCTAATTCAGGTCGGACCGATTAAAATAATTCTACTTGAGAATTGAGAAAGCAACGATGAGGACTAATATTTCACTCAAAGTAACAAATACAATGCTTCTCTTTGTTCAGACCTATATACTGCCAAACAAAGTAGAATAGTAGATCATGCTAGAATATCAAGTACTCAATCCACAAGTCTTAAAAAAAGTTTAAGTCAAATCTCCCATACGTATGCCGATGTACATGTACTTGAATAGTTAAAGAGGACAAGAACATGCTATTTGTAGACAACTTGAGGTTTTGTATGTACGAAGGAGTCAAACACCTCAATCATCAATTCATCATGCGTAATCGTAGGGCATTTAATTAATGTTAATAATTAGGGTGTATGTAAGAGTAAAACCATTGACTATGCGTATTTTTTGTGTACTTTGAGCAAATATTAAGATTAACATCATGATGAATGATGATTAAGCAATTTGGAAATATTGTACTTGCATAATTTAGTTTTTGTAAACTTGTACTTGATAATTAGGAGAAAGGTGACAATGACTCGGGTTGAAGACTTGAAACACGATTATTGTTTGTATATTAGTGGAGAAGAGTCGTAGAGTTAAATAGCGCGTGCATTACATGGGCACATAGATAAAGACTTTTATCAATCCCTGTTCGAAGGCTTTTTGGGGTCAAAAGTTTTAATGGACATGCATATAACTGCAGCAAAAAGAAGAAGATACATTGATAAAATATGCTAGTAGACATAATAAAGTTTTAAGCTAGCAACATGATTTTCGCCTTTTCGGCTTTTAGCAGTCTAGTTGACCACTAATGTCGTAGACATCTCTACAAAACTTCCTAGACCCTATAGCAGTCAGGAGCAGGATTGCGTACACAACAACACCGACAACGAAAACAGCAGCAGTACCCAGGGTATGAACCTGATAACTCGCACTCTAACATCCCGTGTTAACAAAAGGGCCTTCAGTAGAACATCGCTGACATTTCCCCGATAACCGCAACGTCATAGATCAGATAGGAAAACAGGCATCTTGGAAAACTTTGGTTGATCTCAATGATAATAAACTGATCAGAGGGAGTTTTGCTGCAGGTGGCATAGGAACATCTACCAGGCTATCTATTCCATTCATGATCCACAGTGCTTGTGCCTCGAGCATTGTTGGCACGGCTGTTGTCTTCTGGTTTAATGGAATCGGCATAGGCATGCCAACCTATAAGATATGGCAAGATAAACTGCAAGTTTAAGAGCAAAAGGTCAAATAAAAGAAAAAACTGATGGGAGGTTGATGAACGTAAAACACCAGTCGGTGTGTTTGAATCAGAATATGATGAGTTCAAAGAAGATGTCATCTTACATTGAAACCTGAGTTAAGAACTGCAAACTCTCCTTTTGTGATGGGCATGTATATATTCTCATCCAGGTTCAGAAGCTTGTTTTGAACGCCTGAGTAGTGCCAAATAAGAATTAGGGTGGTTACATACAGTCTTCAGATTAAATCGAAAAGAACTAAACTATATTTCCAACATAAGTGACCATAGAGCTAGAAAGCCATGTTGCTCAGACTCTTTGTTTTTCTCAGACGCCTGTATCGTATGCTCGACCCTCACGAGTATAGACACCTTCACACTTCATTTTAGTCCCAAGACGTAAAAAGATTTTCGACAAAAAGCCAAGTGCAACACTCCGAGAGTCAGAGCAATATAGTTGATAAGTATTATCAGAATTCCCGAACTCTCACGAGATCTACCAGTCTATTACCAGGATTGTAAAACTGTAATGATCTCATGAAGGTAGCGTAATAGTGATCCTCATTTATAAGGAACATGTAAGGATACAGAATGTAAAATCAGTGTTGATCCAACTTCCCACCTTGTATGCACAAGTGGGGCAACACTAGCATAAGATCCCCCGACATCAGACTTAAACTCATGCAATAAAGAAATAGGACCACCAGTCCTAGTGTTGCTCAACTATCATACACATATATAAGAGTATAACAAAAAAGACATTAATTTTAATCCAACACAGTCATGGGCAGCCAACATCTTTCAATACTCCGTATTTGATTTAAGATGGAACCACACAAAATGAGGAGGCACACCCTTTTCCGTATTTTTTCTTCTTCTGTAACATAATGTTGTTTTCTAGACTAATCATGAATTCTTCTAAACAAATTGTACCACTAGGCACTATATATAGATGAGACAGACTCAAGTTTAAAAATAATGAAACATTATAAAGCTACAGTACATATAATGTCTAATGGAGCAGTCATCCAAATGCAGGAGTCAATTAATGAAACTTAAGTTCAGTCATCCCGGTGATGGCAGGTGCCCTGAGTCAGCCGCCAAAGGCAGATCATGACCCAGAAAAAGGGCAGACCGGTTGCACATTGGCGTCCCCGCAGAGCGAGGGTCCGGGGAAGGATCCACCACAAGGGTGTATAGAGGACAAGCCTTCCCTTGTCACTTTTTGGACAAGGGGTGAATCCGTGTCGATCACACAGCAACACCTTTACCGGTGAAGGCTCCCCTTGGCAGATCATGGCCCAAAAAAAAAAAAAAAAATATCATGTCCAATTGAGTGGCATCACTAATCAGTATTCACTGGCATGCATGTCTTAATTACGTTATCAGGGTCGGGTGTATTTTGCTTATTTTTCCAACATTTTCAGAGTTTTTTATGAAAAAAATAACCAGCTTATATCGAGAAAGTTTGAATATGTTCAGAACAGGAGAAGATATCACTGCATTTATTCCATATTTGCATGCCTCAATCATTTTGAACTTCGCAGATGCCAGAAATTAAAGTTTATTATTCTGGAAGAATCAAGAGATAAAAAAACGGAGAGGAGAAAGATTCTTGGGTCTAAGAAAGCTGGGAAAACATGTGCAGCCTAGCTAGGTTCAAATCCTGCACAACTTATCTCAATTCCCAATATACTACATGTTAATATGTTATCTAGTAGGTGATTCATCATCTGCTTTTTATTTCATTATAATATTGACAGTCCTAGAACCATGAATCTTGAAAATTGCAAGATAGGGCATACATGCAGTTATGGACTTATGGTGTAAGAATACCTATCTACAGATATACTTATCATTCCCAATATGATCCCCGTAAAAGTCATATCAGATGAAGGACGCAAGCGTGAGACCAATTATGCTAAATAAAGGTAGAAGGCATGACGTATTGTGTATATATATTGCAAGAAGGTTCAGGAGAAGAAACTTACTGAGATTAAAAAAGTGTCCGGAACCATCTGGCAGGGGCTCTACTTTCAGTACTTTTCTTACTTTGCCTTCATCACTGCACAAAGAAAGTATACCGCCTTGTCAATCTCGTGCGAATATTCCATGGACAGACTACCTAACAGAATGGCATGGAAAAAAAAAAAAAAACATTAAAGAGAGAACAGACCAACACCCCATCTGTAGTTGCATGTAAAGCTTTGGTGTCAATAAAGGGTGATGATAACGCCACGGCATGAGTCAACTGGTCCACGCCCCTATGTGTCTGGCATGTCATAAACCCGCGGGGGTATATGAAATGAACCAGACACAGGGCGTGGATCAGTTGATTCATGTCGTGGATTTATACCTACCCGTCAATAAATTATCAAAGTAAGATGAACTGGATCAGAAGCACCAAAGCGGACAGTAAATCACATGGGACAGAGGGTTGCACATAACCCTACAATTCATTCTTCATACTTTCACATCAATCCGACTGGCTACAAAGGAAAGGCAATGGCCAAAATGAAGAATGACCAAAAAGCAAGCCCCTCCCATGTCTATCCTATAACTCCTATCTCTCTTCCTCAGTCCCTTCTTCACCCTTTCTAGAAACAAACTCAAAGAGTATCCACATTGTTACTCGCACAATAGTAGCACATATTTTCTATCTGTTTTGAGAGTATTAGTCTACTTCCACAATACTCAGCCAATCAGAAAGCAGTGCCAAAGAGTTTTTGACAAAAAGAAAGCCAGGTTAGATCAATGGAAGAAACATGAGAGACAGAAATTATGTGCACCTTCATCTAAGCAAATGAATAAAAAAGCAGGTAGCAAATGAGCATTACGAAACAGCACAGATCGGTCATAGATCCCAGGAGAACTTGAGCACGGTGAAATTCATTAGACCAGATTGTTGGTTAAAGGTAGCTCTTTATTCCACATTGAGGACGACAATGGATTAAACTAGGAACCCGATAGAACTACAGCCTTGGTAGATTAAAATGTTTTTTTTTTTCATCAAAAAACTTTTCCTAATTTGTAAATTATCAGATGTAAAGGAAGCCAGAGGACAGGGCGGACGTATAGATCAGCTAGAGAACTTCTAAACAAATATTATCCACCTATCAATTTTCTTTTTCCTTCAATATTTAAGAGTTCACAGTGAAGAAAGTAGGCATTAAGTTCTGGTACCTTTTTCCTTTGTTTGGATCATGGAAAAATTCACACGACTCCCTTGCACCAAGACTGATCACAGTTCCAATTTCCGTCACTGAAAGGGAAAACACCTGGAAATACAGTTGATGTCAGTACAAGATCAAATCTTACTAAATACAAGTGCCAGGTAAACATACAGAACAGGATGCCATGCACTTCTGAAATCATCTACCACATTATAAAATCATGCCTTCCATAAAAAATAAGAATAACAAAAAAAAAATGATAAAAAGAATACCAATCTCACGACTGAAGATAAAATTCCACATATCAAACTACTATCGTCATCCATCCTATTTCATCGAGGTTGGAGTTATGACCAAAACGATTCGTACTAAAAGCATGCCAAATTTGATCTTCCTCCCAAATGCCTCGTACAACCTCTTAGCTCTTAAAATATTTGAACCAACATTTACCCCAATCATTTAAATATGAAACAACAGCAGGAAATGTCAAACAATTACATAGAGACATGTAGCCCAACAGTAGAGGAAGTTATCTCCAGCACCAAAAGGTAATCTTTTATATAGCCTCAATATCATAAGATGGTATATACTACACTATAGCCAAGCTATTCGGCAACTTCTTACTACACTAGAATAGATATAGAGGTTATTTATTAAAGTCACCTGCTTTCTGCTCCAATCATACTGACGAACACCAGCTGCAGGGGCAAACTGAAGCAGTACATAACCCTCCCTGGATAGTTTCAAAGCACCTGACTGTACTTTCACATAAACTTTGCATTAAAATTTTGTATTTCAAATAGCAATATAAAAGAACATGACGTCAAAAATGATAGCCTCCAAAGATTACATGTAACGCACATCTAATGGCACAAACTCCGGCGCTCTTGGCTCCACTGTAAGAGCAGCTTTCCCTTTGTATATAGAATGACCAACAAACACCCTAGGTAGTGAACCTTCAACCAAACATGAAAACTCCAAAAATTATACTTACAAGCAACAATAACTTCATACATCCTATTAAAAAATAGTCGAATAGACCTTCAAAACAGTTACAACATAAAGTAGCATAACAACGGACCAGAGCACACCTCACTATCCCTTTCTTTGGATAGGGGGAAAGGGAGAGATGGAGAGGGAAACAAGCAGACCTCAGTACCTCACTATCCATTTTCCCTCCCTCTTTAACTAATCAAACCCGTCTCATGTTGGAGAGATTCGAAAGAAAAACTCCTCCTTCGTCTTCTTACACTCTCACTCTCTCTTCTCGTTCTCCGAGTCTAACCTATCTCCATCGATTATAAGCTCTCTATCCTCTTCCTTACACACCGATTTTGCCCTAACTAAGTAAAGAAATCCACTTTCCTCTTCTGCCATGCCAACACATCCCCTCATCTTCGCCCCTACCCTTCCTTTCATTCCTACTTGTTCACCCAAACACACCGTCTCGCATCGCCCGTTTCAGATGGCAAGCAAAAAACACCTAATTTAGTAATCTACCACTTACCACCAATTCTCCACCAAGGGGCTAAAGCAAAAAAGTACTCACAAACATAATTGACAACCCAAATAACAAAATTACAGCAAAAAACTTTCAAAAGATTACATTTTGAGCAACATCCATCAAAACAAACCCAAACCATGGATAGAAGGGTCACCTAATTTCTACCTTTGTATGCTTTCCATTTCGAATTGAGCCAAAGACTACTTATTCTTTAGTTTTTGGGGTATAATGGAATAAAGCAAAAAATGGCTCATAAAACTGTTTGTGCTTCTTATTTTGTGAAGTAAGAGTCCGTCGGTGCGATTCTCGACACAATTTTCATTTTGGATCATCCGTGGGCAGCCTCTCTATGTTTCAATAAGGGAAGCGACCACCCCCTACCCCGCCTTATGACGGGAGCCTTTAAGGCACCGCGGTTAAAGATGATGTTGTTGTTGTATGCTTACCTTTTTCAAAAAAAAAAAAAAAAAAATCAAAAGAAACCCAATTCTAACGAATTTCGTCCTCATAAACCCAAGTATACATCAAATTAATCTCAACATCACACAAACCCCAGCAACGTATAACAAAGATAACAACTTTCAACTAAACAAACAAAACCAAATTTCAGAAAAAACAAGCACACAAATACATCAAAATCGAGCAAAAACATTACAAAATAATTAAAACAAATTGAAATGAAACAACCCAAATTACCTGCTGAAGGAGTAGAATTAGGAGAATAAGATGGTGAAAATCTGGGATTAGATTGCTCAAAGTAGTCAGAAGACTGACGACATTTCACAGTAAACCCCAGCTTTTGAGGGGTCAAATTTTTGAAGGAGAAATTACAATTATTAGTGATAATAGAGTTGTGGGAGGAGAGAGAGTGGGAGCTTGGTTGTCCATGGCTATGGAGTTTAGTGGGCATGCAGATGGAAATATTGCAAGGAGAAGATAGAAGATGGTGCACCATTTTTGCAGGGGTTTTTCCCTCCTACAGTTGATTCTTCTGGGTCACTGATCCTTTCGAGCGTCTTGGGTGAGTCTATGGATGTCAGGAACACTCGGTGGCAATCGGATGGGTCCGGTTGGTTCTGAATCGAGTTTTGTTTACGTTGGCTTATTGGATGGCGTTAGTTTCGGATGGGTAGGTTCGAGGTTTGACGGTCTTTGGTTTGGGTCATGTTTGTAGATTTATTTTCCATATTTGGATCGGGTTGTTTTCGGGTTTTTCTCGCTCTGGATCAGGTCTAGTCAAAATCGAGACATTTGAAATATTAGCTTTTTTTCGAGAGATTTGAACTATTAGTTTTGGTGGTGTTTAATATGAATTTTTTTTTCTTTTAACTTTTTACTAGTTTGCATGCCCGTGGCACGCCCGGGCTATGTATTTATATTGTTTATACTCGTTTTATGAGAAAAATATTATCTTTGTTCTAATAAATTACCATAATGATTATTTTCCATAAATTAGCTAATAATATTATACTACCCTATGATAATTTCTTACCATATCCTAACCGATAATTGTATTTAATACTATTTCTATGTTCTATCCAATTAATAAATGTCAAGTGTCCTCCTAGGAAAGACTTGGTTTCAGGTTTTAATATATAGTATTAGATTAGATATGGAATTGGATTCCCTAGAGTTTGAAATAAACTATACGTGGTAGAGTTTACTTAATAAGGTAACAATTAATTATTTTGCATTTTCTTTGTGCATTCCAAAATCCTCTTCTTTTTGTCTTATTACTAGTTTTAGCAAACTCTACCAAAGCTACCAAAAAATAACTTTAGGGGATTCTCACCCGTTAGATATAGACATATATAGTGGGTTGAATCAGGTTAGTAAAAACGTCTTATTTGAAAAACACTACTTGAGAGCCTGAGACTCAAAGACTTCAACCAAAATATGACCCAAAAACCCATCTTCACATCCATCCCACGCGAAAAATCGTTTAGGCTAATATAAAGAAAATAGACTTGATTTAGTTTTTTTTTTTTTTTTCTTGCTTTCATAGTCGTACGAACTTAAAGTTTAAACATAATCATAACTCGTATACGGTTCTACTTTCACGGCTTTACAAATTTGAACTAATACAAATTGCCAACTCCCATACATTTTGTTCATGAATAAGGTTCCACTCATATTTGGATTAAACCTAAAAAAACGAACATAAAATCCCATGCATGTTTTCTCCATCCATCGGGGCTTCCTACGTACCTTCTCTTTCGCTAGCCTTCTCCTCGATCAAGTGGATTATCTCTATTCTTCAAAAATTTCGTCGAAACAAGACCCGAACTCGTCGTCACTCACGTGTTGTGATGATTCATTCCGAATCGCGCTAATTGGTGCCACCATGAATTTCTTGATGTACACATATGTTTGCACAACTTCTCTCACACGGATCATCACGCACCCATACTTTCTTTGTGTCTGTGTCACAAAACACTAGCTTTCGGTAACCATGATAGAGTACGAGCACATTATCCCAACAATGACTAATTGCTCCCCACCGTACTTCAAACCTGAAACCCATGCTGAATTTTTGTTCCGTCGTCATTACGAGGAATGTTCACAAAAGCAATGGAATCGTGAAATACAATCAGTTGACTTCCATAATAAGGCTCCTCTTCGAGCTCGAAATCGGGCAATGGAATTTCTTTATATGCATCAGTACACATATTAAAAGAAATCATAACTACGTAATTCCAACAAACAATGGAGTTATAGCTAAAACGTTCATTAGAAGCTTAATAAAATCAAGATAATATGTAATGTATGTTGTATAGGGAAACGAGAAAAATGTGGTTTATAAGTCGTTTGCATGATTAGAACGAAGCAAAAATGCATCATGTATAATTCCACAAGTATGTTGTCGTTTCTAGTTATTTGGAGTTAACTGGGATGAATTTTTGTGAAATTATTAGAAATTTTCATTGCTTTGTGTTCAGTTATCAGAATTATAGCTGGGTTTTGTTGAATGGGTGATTTTATTCATGCATTTCCTCTGTTGCAACCCAACAACGGTTCACAACCCTCTGTACTCGTTGGGGTGGTGATGGAGGTCTGCTCTGCTCACCATTGTTGTCGTCTTGTGAATAATTCGTTTCAATCCTGCAGAGAAGAGAGAGGAAGAAACAAACAGCCTTCCCTTATCACTTTTTGGACAAGAGCCTGCTCCTAAGACTTGAACCTGTGACCTATCGTCTATCGATCACACGGCAACACCTTTACCGGTGTTGCCATCCCCTTTCCGACAGATGAAAAAGTTTTAATCGAGTGTCGTATACATCTCTGCAGGTCTCTGCCATTCAATCTTTTACATTGATGAAAATGAATAAACAAGGAAACATCTCACAACTTCAAAAACTTTTAGCGTTGATTTGTCTATGAACAGGTATATTGATCTTTGACATCCACATTGTTGCGCGTTTTTCATGCATATGTATGTGTTCTTGGCGTCCAAACCAGGATCATCAACTCTGTGTAGCAACATCAGTTAGTGCCTACTGCCGAATTTTCAAGCAAGTCCTCCGGTTGTGGCCAGTTTCTCCACAACGCCTGCAGTGATGAGGCGGTTGAGTTTTCATCCTGGCATTCAAAGCTACTTGCTGCTGAGGACATGACCTGCTATTGTGGCCAACTAATCCACATATGCTGCAGTGATAATGATGTCGGACATAGCTCGAAGATTCACTCTGGGAGCTTCCATTTGTAGTAAGAGCATTGACTGATTGTTGTTCTGCATTCATAGTGCAAGTCCTACGATTATGGCCAACTTGTCCGCATGCCCCGCAATGATATTGTTGCAAAACTCGGTGTTTCGGTTTGGTTGGCCTGCCACATGTTTTCCGATTATGACCTCGCTCTCCACACAACCCACATCTGAATCTCCTGTCTATGTTTGTTCCATGCTGAGGACAGTAGTGACTTCTGTGCCCTTCTTGTCCACATTTTTTGCAAAAGAATTTAGTGCCTGAAAGTAACAGAAGATAGGATCAGGAGCCAAGTAGATAAACTTGTTTCTTGCTCTACGTTGAATGATGATGCAGAACAGTTTTAAAAGATCACAACCTACAAGTGTAATTTTGAACAAACCTTTCATAGAGACACTTCTCTTGCGACGGTTTTCCGGATCACTAAAGAAGGTTTTCAAAGCTTCAGAAGCCTGTTTCCTGGCAGCAGCTGTCCTTTTAGTTTTCTACATATTGACCACAGACACATTCAATAGCAGAATAATGTCGTTGCAGTTCAAAGTCCATCAAATTTACAGAGTGCATGATGATTGATCAGTCTCTCTGTGAGGAAAAAAAGAACATAGGTACGACCTAGAGGGTAAATGTAATACAAAGGTTCTTATGCATGACCACTTCAGTGAATTTCTTAATTTAAATTTGCGCAAGGACGTAGGAATGCTAGAAAAAGCGCAGTTCCTTCCACCAGTTCACCACAACACAAATGATCATTCATGTAAAGGAAAAGTAAAGTTCTTACATTAAGGTCACATGAGCTTGAATTCTTAAGCATGGAAGATGAAGTTGCAAACCTTAATTGCGGCCACTCTTTGAGCATGAAGCTCAGGATCTTTATGGATAATCTTCATTCTGTTGCTGAAGAGTCCTGTTTTTGCATTGAGGCTCTGCAACCATTCAACTAAAAGACATAGATTATAATGAGGAAAGATTATCATTGCCAAAGTAGAGGGATTGGTGCTCAACGTGCTCTGATGCCAGTGTGCCACTACTGGTTGAGACAACGAAGACATCCAAATATACAGTAAGATCTATGTTTACTAAATGCCATAGTGATCAATAGGCAACATCGCAATCAAGCAGGCCACTAACTTTTAATGAACGGCTGATCTTCAGTCCTACTTCAGGAGTGGATCGATAAACTCGCTTTGATTTCTTCCTCTTAGCCAGCGTCAAGTCCATGTTGTCAACTTCGTCGTCCTCTTTGACTTTGAACGGAGAACTGCATGTTGCAGCACAGTGGATAATGAGCAACATAGACAAGCATATGAAAACTACAAATTCAACTGTGCTAACACAGGAACCATGACTAACAATCAATTACAAACCACAAGATTCAAGGTAGACTATGAACAACAGAGGTTCAGAAATAAAACTAGTTCTGTGCTGACAATGGGTGTAGCAACAAGCCAACTCTGACATGTTCATTTTCTGATTAATTCTCTTGAATGACAAGACATTAGGCCATTTAGTTGAAACATACCATGTTTGATGAGTGAAGACATATAAGGAACTGCAAGAGGAGTTACCTGGACCGAACTTTTTCCCACGGATTTTCATCAATCGACTCCTCCCATATAACACATTCACCCAAACATTGCTGGCAAGTCATTATTCCCTGCAGTGCAGCGAAGAGGAGATGAATGCTGGAGAATAGTTTCAATAGAAGTTGAAACACTAAATATGTAACAAAAGCAAATTTCATGCATATTCGTCGTACATTGGACGTCACTTTAACTACCGACTTATGAGCAGCAAAAAAAAAAGAAAAAAAAATGAAAATAAGGTCCATGCATTCCATACCTTTCCACTGCACAGTGAACAATCTTTTCTGGACCTCTCTATTCCACACTCTGCACAAGGAGTA
Source organism: Spergularia marina (assembly GCA_963680865.1). Classification (NCBI taxonomy): domain Eukaryota; kingdom Viridiplantae; phylum Streptophyta; class Magnoliopsida; order Caryophyllales; family Caryophyllaceae; genus Spergularia; species Spergularia marina. The sequence goes on along the minus strand of OY804545.1, from coordinate 4,221,032 downwards.
TACCCTCTTCCCCTACAACTTGGGCAAGGTAGCTCTCTAATATACTGCCCATTAGGCCCAAACCATGATCTGGGTTCGGAAGCATTAGATTTGCCATTCCTGAAATTAAATCAAGATACTCAGTGACCAGTTTTTATGTTAAACTGAGAATTTTATCAAGCTTTTTATCCACTGCAAGGGATCATATCCGGATAATAGCTCTGCAATTGATCAAGTAAGAAGTGTATGACATGCTTTGCTATATGATTAGATCACACCATGAAGGTTCGACACCGATCCAAAATCAGACATGTAATTGCATGATGCATTCACCAATTTGCCAAAGAAGACTTGTCCAAAGCAATGATGCATTCACCGTAAAGCATGCCACTTCACTTTTTCTCGACCCCAATGCATAAGAACGTAAAACTACAGTGGAAGAGGTTTACTTTTTAGTTCCTTTTTTAATATTTCTTCTCTTTATCTCATCTTGATTTCCGCAAGAACTTGATTCATAAAGAAGATCGCATTCTTACTCTTGGACTCCCATAATGGATGAACTTGCATTTTCAAGGCAATAAGAACCACCATTGCTATTGCTCTAAGATCAAACAACAAGACCAGTACACAGATACACCAATCAAATACACATGACTCACATCCTTTGCATCCACAAAAGTTTTGCTCTAACAACAAAGGCCGACATTATCTGTACAGTGAATTCATAAGCACTGAAGCACATTGCTTTTCCCATCAACATCCAGCCAAATGTAAGCATGCCACAGAAGGCAACTGCGAAATATAGTCATAGATAGTACGTCCTCAAACACCGGCCAGTTTAGACCTTTGATTAAGACCTAGCAATCAATATTTAGTAAAGCCCTACGGAAAAGGTCGTATCCTCAATCCAGCTCTTACACAAGGTGAGATGAGTTGGCCTTAGTGATCAAGATAACCTTTTGGTTGGGATGACGCATCAAAAAGGCATTGATCAACCTAATGTGATTATTCAAAGATATGGCACATGTGATAAAAATACACCCCTAAAACCATGAAGTAATAGAACTAGAAGCTAATTGCATAACCAATCAAGTGAAAATCCTATATGCATCCCTTAAAATTAAGCACCTTTAATTCGATTAGATCCGATTTTTCAAACAAACTCATAGATCATATCCCAATTCCAAACTGTCCACCTCTAGTCCTTCACAATGCACATTAAGCATGAAAAAAGATGAGATACAGCAACAACAGTGTTCACAAATTATGAGAAATCATCAACATTAACATCACAACAGTAAAAAGCTCATGACTTTATCCAATAATCAACCTACCACAGTAAATCATAAAACAAGATAACACAAGAAATGGGAATTAACCTTGGTGGTAAATCCACATCGAGACCATATAACTCCTCTGAATGATCATAACCCATCTAAAATTACACAAAATAAACAAGAAACAAAGCAAACCCACATGTTAAAACTCCATAAAAATTAATATAATCAATTTGAGGAGATGAATTAGAGAGGAGATATAAAAAGGGGGTGGGGGGTGCCTGATTTTGTCTTGGGGTTGAAGTTGGGGAGTCATCTTTAATGGAAGCTTGAACGACACGACTTCGTGTGGAGAGATTATTGACTCTGGGTTTGGTTTGAGGGTGGTACCATGGAGGTACAAGAAGGATTGCATGAAGGCTTGAGCAGACTGACCACATCTTTCATGGCAGAAAAAAACACAGGACAAAATCTTGTTGGAACAAGATTTTGTAGACAAAATGATTGGTGGACTTTGAGTGGATAAGAAACAAAGGTGCACACTTTGACAGACACTAGTCTAGTCGAGGAGTCTATCTCCATCATCACTAGTTCATTTGTTCAAAGCTGATAAGCAAGTTAAAGATGGGGCTGAGAATTGGGGTACCTTGATTGTAGATTTGTAGTTATGATCTAAACAACGCATGTAAATTGGTAATCGTGTTCCATACACTTAAACTTGAGAAGTAGCGGACAATCACTTTGTGATCTAAATCCTCTGATAAATTTCATACGGTGTATATGGTTAAAAAAATTCACGACCGTTTCCTGAGCCAATAATTTATGCATACAAAAACCGAGAAAAACAATATTTGCATTTCTCTTTGGCCTAATATGCTAAGATACACACTCTTTCAGTCTTTCGCCCTAATTAAGGCCCCGTTTGATAGGACTGCATATTTATCAAATCAGAATAATTCTGATCTGATCTGATTTGAATGACTTTGAACTGATCTGAATTTGTTAAATATTTGATTGAATTTCAACGAATTAGTATCAATTATGGGCCAAATACTTTGATAGTTATATGAACATTTCTAAATTGATCTAATCTGATTTGAATGATTCTGAGCTAATATAAACATTATTTTTATTAAGTCATATCAAAATTCAAAGAGGGCCTAAATTCGACTTATAAAATACAGAGTTTTACAACAAAAAAATGACACAACACCTAATTAGAGTCAAAATCACGACTCCTAGTCTCCTACAACAATAAACGACGCCGTAAACCCCTCCAACAAGCTAAACAAAATTAATTAACTACTCTCAAACCAACCTTTTTTTTCTTCCTTTTTTTTTCAACTCCCTCAAATTCTCTCTCCTCCACCTTCACACTCCGGCGAAACCACTCTAGGGTTTCCGATTTTCCGGCACAATTGATCACCGGAACTCTTAAAATCATGGCTATGCAATCTGGAATTGGTCTCTCCAAAATCGTCTTCTTAGTCGGCGCCGGTAATCTTCAACAACAAGCTTCATTTCGATTTCAGATTTTGTAAATTATCGATTCAGTTGATTTTAATTCAGTTGCGTGTATCTTACGCAGGTTATACCGGAACTATCCTTCTTAAGAACAATAAATTATCTGAACTTCTCGGCGAGCTCCAGGTACCCTCAATTCTTTACCCTAATTTGCTGACTTTTTTTTTTTTTTTTTTTTTTTTAGTGTGAGCATTTTGGCTGAATTTAAATAATTTGGGGATTTTTAATTTTATGATTGAATTTTGATTCTGTGTGAAGAATTTGGTCAAGGGATTGGAGAATTCGAGCGAGTCTGCCAATGTTGACGCCGATCCTATTGCTGCTCAGGTTCGGTTTCGCCTCGTATTTGTGTCGAATCTTAGTGTTTGTATGCATTAGGTTGTAAATTTAGAGAATTTTCGGTGATAGAAATGATTGAAATGGTTACGCTACTTCGTCCATAAGGCTGTGTATGAGCTTAGGTTGCTAGTAACTCCATTTTCGGGTTTCTAAAGCTGCGTTTTTCTTTCCGTAAGTGCGAGACTAAGCCTGATTTCCGAAACCTACCGTTCATCCCCCCCCCCCCCCCAATGGCTCTTGGATAGGTCGAAATTTCAGCTAGTTAGTTGTGTCTTCGCTGAGGCGGTAGGGAGCTATATTTAAGGTTTGGTGGGGAAATGCTGAGACTTGTATGCGTGATTAGTTGGGTTATTGTTCATTTTTGCTGTTTTTATTTCCGTGACAGGATTAGGGACAGTTTTAGTCTATATCACTTGCCAATCATGTTATGTTGAATGAACATGAATGGTGGAACCGTGTAAGAAAGTTGTATAATGGTCGTTGATTGTTCAGGAGGAAGAGTTAATATTGTGTTTATTGTCTCTCCGATATAAGTAATTTAGGATTATTTCTCGGATAATTAGCTGAGCAACTCACAGGGAATGTAGTTAACTTAAACGCTTTTGTGTTGAGCTTTCACTGTTAATCCCGCATAAAAGCCGTTTTTGGAGATTCCTCAGCGAGTGAGCTGACTATATATGGAACTTGAATGTGGGAGTTTTAAGGTAGGGCTTCATCTGCACTTTCTGCAGAAGCTTCCCCTCCCCACCTATGTGCTTTGTCCTGCACAAATTCTCATCTTTTCGCCGGAGAACGGGGTTAAATGCAATGATAATTATATTAAAAGTTCTTCACACTTGTGTGACTTCAGAGTGAGAAACCACTGTCTATTCTTGGAACTTACAAGTAGATAAGATATACTTTAGAGGCAAGTTTAATGATACTCAAAAACCTGACGTTGAAGATTTACATCTGCGTAGATTTTGTCTACTTTATAGTGAATGCTTTTATTTCAGATCTTATAGTGCATGTTTTCCTAGAATATGCTTCAATTATTTCATATTTTAAAAAAGCTTACCTCAGAAACATACAGGTCCGCTGGTTGGCACAAGAGATTAGGCAGTTATCGAATTCAAGGCAAATCACGGTGCTGAATGGTAGCTCAGGTCAAACTGGTATATGTCAACTGCGTGTTTGTTAGACTTCTTCGTTTAGAGTTTGGGTGCCCCTATTTGATTAGTTAATTCCTTTGTCACATCAGATATTTCATCTCTTATTCTTCCGGCTGCAACTCTGGGAGCTTTAGGATATGGGTATATGTGGTGGAAGGTACGTGAAAGTTATTATGAATATTTCTCAACCCAATTCCTGTATTCTTGCCTTTTTTTTTTATTATTTGTTTTAACGAGACAGAAGTGTTATGAGCAGTTTGGTCCTAAATTTCAGGGTCTATCTATATCCGATCTTATGTATGTTACCAAGCGTAATATGGCAGCTGCCGTAGCCAGTTTGAACCAAAATCTGAAGGGTGTTAATGAATCTCTTGAGGTGAGCTGCCTTTTCACATTGTTTCTACCAAGATTTCAGTAATTTATGTGTTTATCTTTTTCCTTTTTCTTTTTTCTTTTTGACAAGTATGACTGTATGAGAGTGTGCTTTAAGAGGTGACACCCATATACTAATTTTAGATGGTCTCGGTGTACTTGCACAATGTCCCACCAATGTCATTTTTGTGATTCTATTCTATAAAAATAAGAAAGATTATGTCTGCTGCCCTTTTGTCTACTTCAATAATATTTATTGTTTTTTTTGTTGCATTCTTATTTGCAGAAAGCAAAGAAACATTTGTTGCAAAAGGTTCAAAATCTTGATGGGAAGATGGATGAACAAAGAGAGTTATCAAAGCTGATTATGACTGAGGTACACCTTCACATTTCTGCTGTGCAGTCCTAGATTGCTTTCAGTTTGTTAGATTTTGTCTTGTCTTCGTAATAAAGTTTTCTCTAGTAAGGACTACAAAAACATTAATCCGGTGTCTTAAATGCTCCTGCCTATGACGAGGTAAGGGGCTTAAATGTTGCAGCCTCACCCCGCGACGAAAACATAGAGAAGTTATTTCCGGATGACCCATAATGAAAATATTGTTGAATTTAGCCTCAATCGACTGCTACTTTACGATATAAGAAGCACACATAGTTTTGTGAGCCATTTTGCAATTCCATCATATTCCAAAACTAAAGAAAAACGATTTCTTGGCTCCATTGGAGATAATTCTCAAATAGTTGTATCATTGATTGCTGTATAGCTTATTTTTGCATGCTTGAATTGATTAAATACCAACTTAGCACATAAGAAAAAGACTCCTGTGTTTTCTTATCGTGGAATTTTACTGAATCAGTAGTCTGGACACTTATTCTCTTTTGGTTTAGATCTGATTGTCAAACGTTAATGTAGTCAACAAGTCATCATAGACAAAAATTTGAATTCTCTATGCTTGCTCAAACAGGTTCGTGATGCTCGTGGAGAATTCGTAAAAGTGCATGATGGGCTTAACTACTTGACAGAGACAGTTGAGAAATTGGTGAGTGAAGAATAACAGCCACTTGCATCCTAAACTTTCTACTCTCTTTGAAGCCTGCACTCTATGAGTTTGTGATACAGATATAGGATGCTGCTTCTTATTTGTATATGTACAAAAAAATCTGACGGTGTTGTTTTTGCCTCCCTCGCCTCTTACTAGATATAAGGTTATTATTGATTTACATAATTACATGAACGATGATTCCACTGTGTCAACATATTGCCAAATCACCTTCAGAGAGCACCATAACTTTAAGTTTGACATTAAGGATAGAATAACAATAATAAGAATTACAAACAATTTAGAAAAGTAGGAACATTTAGAAGATAGAGCAGAGTCAAGTAAGCAATAGCTTGTCCATTTAGAGGCTGAGGCAGAAATACTTTATGATATTTTGTAAGACTAGTAACGATTCTAAAAATTTCTGGGAGATGGTTAAGTGAACCCGATATATTTATTTGACTTGGCTATCTTCAAGTGGTCGAGGGTTGAGTATGAAAAACAATTACCACCGTGTATTATACTGTGACTGGCAATTATTCCTGTATCGCTTAATTTTTTAATTGACAAAAGATGATTGCCTGGATTTCATCTGATACTGATAGATTTGCTATTTAGAATACATGCACACTTTTTTTTTTTTTTTTTATGCTCCTCCCTGTTAAGCATCTTTTGGTTCTACATTTATTGACCATGATAATCAATCTTTTCTTATGCTGTCCCATGTAATGGCAGGAGGACAAGATGATTGAGTTTGATAAAAAGCAGGTAAAGCAACTTTCTTATGACCTTGAATTTATGATTTTCGCTTGCATTAAAATACCGCACCTCGGGCACGCCTCACAAAACGCCTTTGTCAGTAGGCACAGCACCTTGCTGATATGAGGCGTATCTGAGATGTCTGATATGCCATTTTCATGTTTTCTTTCTTCTACCCTGTTATTTACCCTTTGATCCATAACTTTTACTACCTTAGACATTAGAGACCAAATAGGGATCATCTTTTGCAAAACATTTTCTGGAAAATCGAAATTTGTGTGGGAAAAAGAGAACTCCATGCTTCCGCGAGGCGCACGCCTTCGCCTCTCGCCTTGCTCCTCATTGCGATAGGCCCTCATCACCTTGGGGCGCATCATCCCTTTTTAAACTAAGCTTGCTTTAAATTAGAGAATCTCTGATGAATGAGCATTGGGAATTGGAATAAATAGCCTTACGATGAATACGAGTAGATATGAACCCTCAAATCATGTAATCTGGTAAATTTACGGTTCTTCTTAACATTTAAAGACTCGAGTCTTTCACAGCTGGCCTGGCATAGTGGGTAAATATCGGTGATGAAGGACTTGGTATGAAAAGAAAGGCAGTTAATGTGTCTAATTGCTCACTAATCTGACTGGATGTGTATTAAGTAGACCCCTTTTATTCTATCTAGTTGGTTTTATGTGACTCTTCTCTTTAAATCAATTTCAAACTATTGAGAGCACGGTTTTAGCTCTATCTAAACCCAGGGAAACAAGATGACGTCCTTTAGGCTTACTTTTAAATTGAAATGACAAGTAGTGGGTCATGGTCCCATGGACGTGTTGCTAATGTTCTATCTTTGGCATACTTATTATCTACATTCTGCTATATACTGATTCCCATTTTTGAACAGACTCTTACACTTATGGGTGTGGGCTACTTGGTGGAATTTGCCGAGGGAAAGTCTACAAAGGTTCCTGAGATCACTCAGTTCACTCAGGTATGACTTACTCGTATGAGTAGCAAGCTATATCTGTTTGTGTTGCAGGCGTTTGAATGTCCTAGTTTCTGTCAGCAAGATGGGGTTGTTTCACACAGTGTGTCTTGTCTGTCAAAGGATATGTAACTTCTACATTAAATAGGCTTCAGTTGTATCAGTGAGCTTGTTTACGGAGTATATCCCAGCTTGTCAAATGTTAGTCCATCCTAGTCGTTGTTGTGCATTTTGTCTAGTTGGAATGAGGTAGCTGATGGATTTTGTGTCAATCACTAAGTTAGTTGCTATTGCCTGTTAGCTGTACTGGTTTGACGGATATCTATCGAATCCTCCTCTTTATTCCTGAAGGTATATGTGGTAATATTGCTGATAGAGTTCTCGATTTGTCATCTGTCAGGAATTCAAAAGTGCCACCAAGTCTCGCTGCCAGCTCCCAGCTTCAGAAATTCTTGGCCTCCAGCTTAGTTTTTTGGCCAATCAAAGGGAGTGTGTTTATGTCTTATGTATCTTAAAACATGGTTTTTAACGAATTGATCTCACTTCAACCTCAATCTCTTCCTTTGAAAATTTAACAAAATCACTTTTGAGGATGTATTTGAGCAGAAAGTTTATTTCCGTTCATTCATCTTATGTCAAAAGGGTGGGTGAATTTGGTTGCTCATTTTGTTGCTAGGCCGACTCGTGAGCTTAAAACTTGTTTTACTTGATTTCCCCCCTGATTTTTCCCCTATGAACGAATAAAAACTTGCACACTCACAATTTTGAAATTTTGATTACGTTTTGGAACAAAGACTTTCTTGCTGTCACCTACATTCTATTCGTTAAACATGATTGAACGGATGAATAGTTCAGTATTCAGTAAATAGTATTTATACTAATATTTTTCTCTTCATCACAGGGACTCATGTCAATCACTGACGGTAAAATTGAGAAAGACCTGCAAGCAAGAAATTTGATGAGGTTTGAACACTTACTAAGTTTTTGTGTCACTTCACCCCCCCCCCCCTCCTTCTCCCATCCCAAGTGTTATACACCTGCGTTATTGCAAATTACTTAAGTTACGTAGTTGGTGCTTGCTAGAATTGGTTAGGGAGGAGGGGGATATCTGAAGAAAAAATGGACACGTAGACATTGAAAATGTACATTTTATTGATCCTGTAAGACATCAGGGAAAGTGAACATAGAGTTGGATCTGTTCATCTGATACATTGATTGATAGATTTTATACCTCTGTATCTAAATTGAGATATGCTGTATCTAAAGTTGATATTGGGCTTTGGTTGAATTTCTCAAAACGAGATTTGTTGGCTTCTCTAGACGTAGGAACCCAGAGGGAAGTTATTTCGGAAATCTGCCACGCTAGCTGTTTTACTGTATTTAGATGTTATGAGAGACATCTATCCTTCATATCATTTTTTATGTTGGAAAATGTGCTGTCTTTAATTTCAAAGTGCCATATACTGGTTTGTTGTTTTTAAAGCTAATGAGAAATAGCCCAGATCATTAGTTTCTTTTGTGTTGGAAGAAGATTCGAATTTTTTTTTTTTTTTTTTTTTTTTTTTGAAATTCGAAGGAGTCCGTTCATATTAGTGTAGTCATGTGTCGGGATATATTTTCTGTATTGATAGTCATTCCCCGTGCCTCAGTAGTTATTGAATGCTTTTGATGGGTTTGTGCAGGACAAGCTCAGCCAAGGTTGCGAGGCATTCCTAGATTCTTTCACAAGGCTTTTGGAGGAACAAAAAGTTTATATATCGAGAATAAGGTTCGAACACCGTATATATTACTGATTAAGTAGACTGCGGGAATGAAATTATTATGCCTGACCATGATTTCTTTCATTGCCCTACTAAATGTCCACACCTTAAAACCCTTGAATGATTTTTTGCAAGTAATTTTGAGCTTCAAGATCTGAGCACCGCTGTTGCAACCTCTTTTTTATGATTACAGGATGTAGACGGTAGACAATAGCAGTATGAAATACTTTTGGGTGGCCTATATATAGTTTCTTCTACGAGGCATGTTTTTTAAACTGCCGGGATGGTTGTTTTCTTCAGTTCAGAAAATTGCTCTTCCTGTTAAGAGTATCTCTGAGAAGGATCGGAGGAATGTACGTTGGTGTCTGGTATCACCGTGTTTTGCTATACTTTCCAACAAATTGATCTAAATTCTAATTATATCTTGAAATAGTTTAACAACTTCATTGAAAATTTCGTTCCATTTTTACTCGTGATTTATCTATCAAAATATTTTAAAGATCAACCACCAAATATCCAGCACAATGTTTCAAGAGTTCCATTTTTGTTACTAGCATGAAGAAAAATCTTTGGGATTACGTTACTGAACCTAGAAAAATTCTTTTGATTTACTTCTTTCATGATCTGAGACAATAATGTTTACCAAATTTCTTTCTGCTCCTTCTGGTGGCAATGAAAGGCCAAAAGCCTGGTTAACAAGGCATATTAGGTATACATTTCAATGGTCCTGCAAAGCGGGTCATCCGCCCTGTAAATCGCCCCGGTATACTTCTGATCATCTTGTCTGCAAATTTATTTGTTTGAAGGCTTCCAGACTGTTTGAAGGTCGCACCATTTAGCAGTACATCATCCTTTGACGTCCATGTCCCGCTATCCCATGGTGAATTCGGGTTTATCCTGTGTGTAACCTGAAAATAGAGGTTCGGTTAAAACTCGGTATCATACGAAGCCGGTGAACTGTACTGATTTTACGTGCTGGATATAGCAACAATGTATGTGGTACGCACCTCCTTAGCAAAGTCGTTGTATGGGGCGATGAACCGATTACCCTCACTGATGATGGTAGGATTTTGGCTGCCGCCGATGGCGTACATTTCCCAGTGAGTGTAATCGTTGTTCACCACATGAAAGAATCCCCATCTACATCTCGGCATCCTTTGCACCATTCCCTTTCCAAAGTGGGTGTATGCTATAGTTATCTGCATTTTCCTGTCCATGAAGTCGTGATCTCTTGCCCCAAACAAAAATGCCTATCACGAAAAACAAGAGAAACTCCGTCAGCAAGCTAGTCATGCATAAAGTTTGGTAGTCGTATGAAGTAAAACTTGGGTAAGATCGTCTTACATTAGCATCCCTGTGCATGAAATGTGAGAAGATTCATCATAAATTTAAGGAAAGATCAGACGTTTGTACCTTGTCATGGTTAGTCATATGACAGTTGGAGATGGTGATGGCAGTTGAGCCTTGGATTGCATCAATGAGACCATCTGAGGCTCTCGAAAACGAGCAATGATCGATCCAAATGTGGTGCGAGCCAAAGATTGATATGGCATCACCATCGCTCATAGTCCGAAACCCGAAATGATCAGCAGAACTCCTGATCATGCCTCCAGAACCAGGGACTATATCTTTGAACTTGATACCATGTACGATCACATTCTCAACAAACTGAAGCGTGAATCCAGCACCATTTGAAATGACCACATTTGCACCCCTACCATCAATGGTTTTGTTGCTAGTAATGATAAGCTCTTGGTTAAGCCTAATGGTCATATGGGTGGCAAATATGATCCATAGTGGCTCATTTAGAGTCACTGCATGGCGGAGGGTTCCGGGTTTAGGGTTAACCATGTCGTTGTCCGAGGAATCGGTCACCACGTACCTCCGACCAAGGATGCCTCCGGTTGTTCCAGCTCCGAACCCAAGGGCGCACTTGGCTAACTTCTTTCGGTTTTTGGCCCAGTTGGCCCTGCATCGCCAACATTCATCTATGGGGTTTGTGTACAGACAAGTGCGTCTGTACTTTCTTGCCAAAACTCTCCTTGTGGTGTTAAGTCCTCCTTTTTCTAGGGTCCTTGTGAATCAAAACACATCGAAATCATTAGGATTGTTAAAATATCAATATTATTACAATCCAATCCTATTAAACCTTAAAATGTATTTTAAAAAACAGAGCAAACCTACCATATATATAAAGTTTACATTACATTCTGAACAAAGCACGGCTTTCTAAAGCAAAAACGCGATACACTTTTGTTATCGACCTTAAAGTAGTTTTGACGTCTTATATAAACACTATGCATGGTTAAAAAAGATGCGGGGATAGACGTGAAATATAATACAAGGGGGGTCAGATGTATGCACGAAGAAAAACTCACATTCTAGCGCGAATATTGAGGTGGTTAGTAACATTGAAAGGATCGGGGCGGTATGCAGCCTCATTGCGCAACGCAGCTTCTGCGGCTCTCATCTGCCAATATGAGTCTGATTCCCATGTATAATTTTGAGCCAAAGACAAGGATACAAAAGTTAGAGAACACAAGAGAAGAAAGAAAGCTTTCTTCTCCATGTTTTTTTATTGAGTTGAATTAACCAACTAAAAATTGTGGGAAACTTCAATCGAATTTATTGTGGCTAATTCACCTGCTGTGTTAATGAAGATTTATCAGGCATTATATATTTTGGAATGTAAATGTCTTAAAAATAGGTACACAAATAGGGTGGCAATTTGGGATATGTACCAAAAAATGGTTGGTTCCTACCTTAATTTACAACCTTTTTTATTTTAAGGTTGAGATGTATGTTGAAGAAAACAATGGTTCTTTATTACTCAACATTCTACTAGAAAGAAAAAAAAAAAAAAAAAAAAAAAAATATCTATTTCATTTTTTTTCTCAAGATGTTTTGTATAACACGTGACGATTTTTTATTATAACTATTAGTGTTCGAGTAATGCTTTTGCATGAAACCGTTTCATACATTAGGTTGGCGGTGGTATACATAAATAGTCAGATTTGCTTATGCAATCTTACATAATTTCCCTATATTATCGGTGGTAATTAATTGTGATTGCTTTCTCAGATTTACTCACCATTTGCAAATTTTAGGACTCTGACATGCTTGCTGATAGTGTTACAATATATTAGCCATTAGGGTCTATACGGAATTACATAGATTCAAATATACAATCATACAAATATAAACACGCACAGTGGTGCGTGTTTTGCGTGCATTAGGGGTAGCTTTACCTCGGTTAATTAGGGAGTAGTTTAATTTATTTTATGTTTTCTGAGTCTTCCCCTCTTTTATACCAAAAAAAATATATATCAAATTGTCCTATAATTTTGATTTAAACTTCTATGTCTGTCCATCATTTCCACAATAATTTCAGCTTCTTTAGGGCTTGTTTGGTATCGTTTTCTGTTTTCAGTTTTCTGTTTTTTTGAAAACCATAGTCCCGTTTTTGAAAACCAGAAAAAGTGGTTTACAGTTTTCAGTTGTCAGTTTTCATTTTTTGTATGACTATTATAGAACCAAACAATTTAAAGTTAATTTTATAACTTATTTAACTAAATTTTTTACGGAAAAAAACAAAAAACTGAAAACAACAGTGATACCGAACGGACCCTTAAGAATTGAGTTTTTAGAGCAAAGCAAACGAGTTTGGAAACGATAATAGAGTATGTAGAAGGTCTACTAGGTCTTCAAAATCTAAAAAAGGGCATTGTTCGTACGGTGTAGTGGTTTTTATTGCACCTTGAACGGACGGGCGTGATGATCATTTTGAATTATATATACTAGTATTATCAAACAATTGCGAGCTTATAATAAGGGCATTGCTTTACAATCACTCCCTTCATTCGTTTCCTTTCACATTCAAACTAAACATTAACAATTTCAAAACTAGACGACGTTCACTTCTTGACGACGAGTTTTAATATGATGGACAGAATTAAATGAATAAAAAAAAAATTTGATTCCACAACCTTTGTAAAAGAGGATTATATTCGCAATTTAACTTTCTAGGTCTACAATCCAAAAAAAAAAAAAAAAAAAAAAAAAAAGGATTACAAAAATTAGCCGTGAAACAACTTAACAAATTAAAATCTTTTCAAAAGCTTCAAAAAGAAAACATATATAATTAAACTCATCAACAAGGTCTATTCGGGAAACATTTCAATGGTCCTGTAAAACGGGTCATCCGACCCGTGAATATCCCTGGCACAGCCTTGATCATCTTAGACCCGTATGAGTTGCCTCGAAGAGAACTGCCTGATTGTTTAAATGTTGCACCATTTAACAAGTAGTCTTGTTCTGATATCCATGTTCCACTGTCCCACTCTGATCCCGGGTTTTCTCTATGCGTAATCTACAATTCAAATCGAAACAACACAATATACGATCCATTAGGGTAACGGAATTTTTTGGTGCATTATTTGTACGGGTATAAAACTAGTTTAATTTATCGAGTAGATATATGCATGTAACGTGTAACGTATGCACGTACCTCCTTAGCTCTTTGATTAGGAGGGGCGACGAATCGGTTACCTTGACTGATGATGGTCGGATTCTGGCTACCACCGATGGCGTACATTTGCCAGTGTGTGTAATCATTGTTAACCAAGTGAAAGAATCCATATCTACACCTCGGCATCCTTTGCACCATGCCTTTCCCAAAATGATTATATGCTACTGTTATTTGCATTTTTCTGTCTTCACTGTATTTGTCTGAACCACCGAACAAAAATACCTACATTGTCGTAGTGCATACAAGTCGATAACTAGAACGTGATTTGCAAGCTGTTACATATATATATCAAACGTATATGTAACCAAAAGTGTCATTTTAGGGCTAGGTACGCTAATTTTGTTAAGAGAATCCGTGTCACATTAAATAGCAGGGATGGTTTCGTGAAATGGGTTCATCTGAAAGCTTGTGCGAGACGTTTTATTTGGTATGTACATACCTTGTCATGATGAGTCACATGGCAATTGGAAATGGTGATGGCAGTGGAACCTTGGATAACATCGATGAGCCCATCGGCACACCTTGAAAACGAGCAATGGTCGATCCAAATATGGTGCGATCCGAAGATAGATATACCATCACCATCACTCATGGTTCGAAACCCGAAATGTCGAATCGAATCCCTAATCAAACCACCTGACCCAGGAACAATGTTCCTAAACTTAAGTCCATGAATTATAATGTTCTCAACAAACTGACATGTAATTCCTGCGCCATTTGCAATAACCACATTTGCACCCCTAGCATCTATGGTCTTGTGGCTCGTCATGATGAGCTCTTGGTTAAGCTTAATGGTCATGTGGTCAGCAAATGTGATCCACAGTGGCTCATCTTGGATGACCGCGTGGCGTAGGGTTCCGGGTTTAGGGTTTAGCATGTCGTTGTCCGAGGAGTCGGTGACGACGTACCTACGGCCGGCCATGCCTCTTGTTGTCCCTGCTCCGAACCCCATGGCGCATTTGGCTAGCCTCTTTCGGTTTTTCGCCCAATTGCTGCGACACCGCCAGCAATCGTCGATGGGATTTCTCGATAAACAATGGCCTCGGTATTTCTTTGCTAATACTCTTCTCGTACTGTTCAGTAGTCTAAAATTCTCCAATGTTGAAGTTACGTGACATGTTTTGACTTATTAATTAACGGCTGATTATTATAAAACACGAATTCGAGACATGTACGTAATGTGTAGACACGTAGTACAAATATTAAGAAAAACTCACATTCGAGCACGAAGATTAATGTGATTAGTGACATTGAAAGGAAAAGGATTATAAGCCGCGACGTTGCGTTTCTTGGCTTCTTGGGCACGCATTTGCCAATAACTATCAGATTCTGAAGTAGTGTTAATGTTGTTGTTATGAGCTAAGGTTTTTTTTTTAGGGTCAACACACGAAAAAATATATTACGTCGATACAGCTACGAAATCCGCATCTGCAATATCAAGTACAGATGACGGACCACTATCGACCCACACACGAGCCGAGTACTCAACAGGACCTAGATGTGCCGCTTCGTGAGCTGCCTTATTACCACTACGACGAACATGCCTAAAAAGACACGATCTAAATCTACGAGAGAACGTAAAAACATCTAGTACAGCTAAACCGAAATAGTTTGAATCGAACTTCTTTTCCCTAAGAGCTTTAATTAACTTAAGGCTATCACACTCAAGCAAGGACCACGTCTTCCACCCCCATCTGCCATGCAATTTGAAGACCGAATTCTGCAACTAAGAAAAAGGATATTGGCAACAAAGAAAAAGGAACAAATTGGAAGCAATAATAAATATTTCCTCCCCATTTTTGGATAGCAGTAAATTAATTAACTAGAAAAAATTAATTAATTCTGGTTAATTAATTATATTTTATTTGTACTGATTGCAATGAAATGTAATGAAGATCATCACTTTGTTTTTATACAAGCAACAACCAAAGTTGAGAGTTTCATTTCCAGCTTTAACGCCGAAGTATAGGTGAAAATAGGAAGCGGTTAAAAAAAAAAAAAAACCAAAAACCAGAGAGGACATACCGTTAATTCTGGTGTGTTTACTACGTAATTTCTAGTAAGTTTTACATGACTTCATGCTAGTTTTCGTTGTACACTCGGGTTTTTACTATTTAACTGAAATTTCCGCTGGCTTGTTATATTTGATGGGTAATCAACTAATATGAGCACAATATTTTACACATATAGTCACATATCGGTCATCTCATGTGTGTATTTTTGCTGGCTAATTCGGCTTTGTTGTTGTTGAATTGTTGTAATTTGATTGACTTTGTCGTTGGCGTGTATTCGTCGACGGGTTTTTAGGTGATCATTGTTGGCCCCTGCGTCTGGCGACTACCGGTCCAATTAGTATGATATTATCCGTTTTGGACCACCCCCTCACGGATTTGTTTTTGTGCTCCTTCCTAAAAGGCCTCACGGATTTATAAGGCAGTCTTCGACTCCTTATTTCTCCGATGTGAGACTTGAGTTTGCACCCCAACAATCATTCTTCATAATTTGAGGCGGGATAAGTCGTTTTTGTTTGATCTCCAATTTTCTCTATTAACTAAGCATAAATGGCGACTAAGTCATAAGTTTAGTTCATAATGAAACGTAGATATCAATGCTACGAGCAAATAAGTGATTAATACACCTAATCATTCAATAAGGGCCTGTTTGGTATCGTTTTCAGTTTTCAGTTTTCTTTTTTTTTGAAAACCAAAGTCCCGTTTTTGAAAACCAAAAAAAGTGGTTTTCAGTTTTATATGATTCCTCAAGTGAGAAATTGACTCAAATCAAATAGTACTAATTTTCGTTTTATATCATTGACGGATAAATTGACACCCTTGTCAATAAATTAAAGGGAAGGGTTGCCCTTATTACACCCTTATGATGGAACCTTTTCCCGGACCCTCGCTTAGCGGGACGCCAATGTGCACCGGACTGCCCGTTATCATTGACGGATAATGCTAGCTATTAGATACCCCATATGTTTCCCCATCATTAGCTGCTTACCGATGTACATACTAGACAAAGACTATTATAGCTACTATTGCCCCCTACCACCTCAATCGTACACCCTTTTAATTAGCCTAATAATTTGAATCTCTCATCTTCACAACCCCAAAAACAAAAGAGAAACCATATTAACAAAATCATACAATCTTCTATTTCTTCGTGTTTCGCAACCTTGCAACTCCAATATACTTGCAATATCTCGTAACATGCATTTGACATCTTCGATCAGCATCGATCCCATGGGTACTAAGACAACGAAGCTTGCGAAGTTGAGACTACATATACACGTCTAGCATGGCTCTCCAAGGACGCACTTTCGCGGTCCAGCGTATTTGGTAAGTTCGTTAACCATTGTGCCCGGCATGGCCTCAATCATACCTGCCTTGTATTTCACACTTATCACATTGCTTCCCGATTGTCGAAAAAATGCTCCGTTCAAGAACAAATCGTTGTGCGATCTCCATGTCCACGATATCCATTCCGACTCTGGTGCTTCCCTCTTCGTAACCTTCATTAATCGAACCAGCACCATTTTTTTAATAATTATAAACAGTCTCTCTATGTTTTCAACGTACGTGGAAGAATATGATCAAGAATATTCAATTTTTACCTGTTTGGCAAACGCATTAGGAGGGGCAATGAATCGATTACCCTGGCTTATGATCGTAGGATGTTGGCTACCACCAATTGCGTACATTAGCCAGTGAGTGTAGTCATTGTTAACAACATGGACGAACCCATATCGCGCCCGTGGCATCCTCTGAACTAGCCCTTTTCCAAAGTGGTTAAATGCCACGGTAACTTGCATCTTTACGTCGTCCACATAGTCGTTGGTCGCACCAAAGAGAAACACCTACGTCGTACATTTCGAACATTAAAATCAATTCTTTGCTAGAAATCTAGAAATCATTACTCTGTCGAGGAATGATCATAATTAACTAATTTCCATTGCAAATTGCTAGAGGTCTATAATGTAGACACAATTAATTTGTCTACAATATAAAATTGAGTTACTAGTAGTAAAATTGAGATCAGAGTAGTAAAATTAATTGTAATGAAAAATCCAGGTAGTAAAATTAATTGTGCGAATAGTAAAATTTTGATAATGTAGTAAAATTATTTCTGATTGAAAACATTTTTTGGTGTCTACACTGTAGACCTCTAGCATTGTCCATTTCCATTATGAGCAAGTAAGTTTACACGTTAGATCTTTAGCATTCGACTGATCAGGTTACCTCGTTATGGTCAGTCATATGGCAATTCGAGATAGTGATAGCAGTAGACCCTTGAATGATATCGACAAGTCCATCAGAGCATCGAGCCATCGAGACATGATCAATCCAAACATTGGTGGCACCAAAGAGAGAGATGGCATCGCCATCGCTACGAGTCCTAAAACCAAAGTGTTTAACCGAGTCCCGAATGTTGCCACCATTACCAGGAACAATGTCATGTATATGAAGTCCATGAATAATAACATTTTTAACAAATTGGATCGTAATGCCAGCTCCATGGGCTATATGGACTTGTGAACCCCTAGCATCGATGGTCTTATCGCTCGCCATGATCAACTCTTGGTTCAACCTTATGTTCATGGGTCGATCAAAGATGATCCAAAGAGGCTCCTCTTGGATCACTGCGTGGCGCAATGTCCCGGGTTTCGGGTTCACCATGTCGTTGTCCGATGAATCGGTCACAACGTAGAATCTACCAGCTTTTCCACCGGTTGTTCCCTTGCCGAAGCCTATAACACAATCTGCTAGCCTCTTTCGATTCTCTGCCCAATTTGGCTGGCATCTCCAACATGCGTCGATTGGGTTTGTCGCCTCGCATTCCTCTCCATACTTCCCTTTCAAGCTTCTCCTACTAGAATTTAATCCTTCTATTGTCCTGAAATGTACACAAATTGCTCTTAAACAAACGTTTCTATTAAGGGGTTTCAAACTAAGTGTTGACTATCACGCATCAATAACTTTACCAGTACGAACAAATAACCAAGATCATCAATATATGACTAATAATATGACTAAGGGTATCGAAGTCATTATCAAAACTAAGGTTAGGAGGAAACTCACAAGTGAACTTGGTGGTTTAAGTGATTGGTGACATTAAAAGGTTCAGGATGCCAGGCCGCATGTAAGGCTTTCTCGGCCTCGACTTCTCGCTCTTGCCAGTACTCGTCGTACTCACCGATGTTGGCATTCACGGCGGACACCAACATTATCAAAAACAAGCACCCTATGAGGTATTGAACATGATGACAATCTGTCCTGCTCATCATTCTGTTCTCTTTTCTTCTTCTTTTTTCGAGTTTTCGGGTTTTTATTTTCTGGATTTCTGTTTGTGAAAATGGCAATGGCAAAGGTCTCTAGCTATGAAGTTACGTTTTGATGAATGTACAGATTATTTCTTGTCCTTGCCATTTTTCATAGTAAAAGAGAAGGAAAATGAAAAATGAAAATTACTGCTAAAAGAAGGTAAATGACCAAGAAAAGATTAGCTTAAATACTTGCTGTATTTGGCAAATAATCTTGAGATATATGAGGCGTGAAGGATGGATGACCATCTTCTAAAAGAATGGCCTTGACTCTTTTCTGCCTATGGTCCTGTGATAGAAATAGAAAAGTATCATTTGTTAGCTTTTTTACATGTTATAACAGACATTTCTGTTCCGTAGATCATTTTGGAACCAAGCTTCAATCGACGGACATCTGTGTAAGCGATCTGTTATTCATACTGTAACAATTACGAGCTTCAGAGCCGACCTGAGATCTTATACATGGTATGTCATTGTCGGACACCAGGGCGGTAGTTTTAAAGCATAACCACCAGTATGTTTACTAATGTCGCCCCATCTGAATCGAATAGAGAGGAACAGACGGGATGACATCCTGCTGCAGTGAGAAATCCAACCTGATTTATTTCAATTGAAAGACAAGATGGAAATGACAATAATTCCATTACAATTAGCAGAACATGACTTAATATACATGGAACATCTCTTTCTGATCGAATAAATGGTTTACAGGTAACAGTTTGCAGTAACAATGCAAGGGAACTTGCATCTGCGTGCTTGTTCTCTTTGAATGATGTATTGCATGTAGCAATTACATGCTTTACAGGTCTATCCAGTATGGCCAATCACGCGCTGGAACCAGGCAACACAACATCCAGCAGGCGGACTTTTTACGACACTCTTACACACTGCTTTCAAGTTTCCTGTACAATAGAACTTCTGCAATTGCAGAATTACCGAGAATAGCAGATGCTTCTATACAACTGCGCTCCACACTGAGCAACACCTACAGGAAATGCTCCCTCAGTTGCTTCAACAAATTCAATAGTATTTACACTGCTTCCCAGACCTTGTAATCATAGCCCTCGACAGCTAAGGACCAATTCTGGGGTCCGCTTGGTGGCTCATAATGGCCGGGTCCAATCTTCATAGCCACTTTATCATCTATAGTAGCCGCATACACATCCCTCTCTGCTTTGGTTATTTTAACCTGAAATAAGTTCAGAAGGGAATCAATCGTGTTGCATTGAAGGACGATGAACTTTCAGTTAACGAAATTCAAGAATCTATGGAAGACCACATGCGTATCTAGTTTAAAAACCATTGGTGAGGAAAAAGGAAGCAGAAATCGATAGAGTCCCTAGTGGGTGAATGTTAAGAACATTCTAAGCAGCCGATGTAAATTAGATACTTACAGTGCTCCTGCAATGGATTTTCTTCCTGTTTCTAACAGAGATAAGCGCCTTAATTTCATTATTGTAGTGGGAGAAGATATGGTCATAAAAAACTGCTGGCGTTCCAGGGTGAGTCAGGATGTAAGCATACCCTTGCATTTCCTTGCCACCAGGAAACCTCCAGTGACCCTTCAAGAAATATACATATGCAAAACATCAGTTAAAGCCTTGCAGGGATCAAAATCTCAAACAAATGTAGACCTTTACTCACAATCACTAGGAAATACGGTCATAAAACTACCAGTTGACACACCTGCAACACTATAACAAATATTTACTAACCACAATCCACAACTCTCACCTCTAGCATCTAGATAGTAAAAAAGAACCACCTTTATCACAGTTAACAATGTAGCTGATCTAATCTAATCTAATATATATATATACTTTAAACCACGCACTCCTAGGCAGACACTTGGGTAAAAGAAATAATATAACATCATAACAAGTGAATTTATGGTAAAATGAAGCTTGGTAGTGTAGAAATTAGAATTCTAATTCTCGTATTTGTTTATGATAATTAATGAGGTACGAATTAAGAAATGTTATTTAATCTAACATCATGCCACAAAGAGGGCTCAAATTTTTGTGGAAGACTCTAGGTGTCATATTTTGGGTTTTAGCAAAATTGTAGTCTCAAAAAGCTATGGTAAATCCCAAAATCGGCACAAAACGCACGCCAGCCTCATCGGGCGACATGAGTCGAAAAGGCCTAAATAAATTCCCTAACATAGGAACTAGCTACCATATCCAACATAGGTACTCCAATGATGTCCATGGTAAAGTTTATAAACCAATTGGCTACTATTAAAAGGCTGGTCAAAGTTGGCCAAAGAGAAGTATATATTCCATAGTTTTTGGCCAAGAATGAACAAGAACAAAAATAGCTCAAATGTTTGTGGAAGACTCTTAGGTGTCATAATTTGGGTAACATCAAAATACTAGAGCTAAAAACCTATGGTAAATCCTTAATTTGGCACAAAACGCACGCTAGCCTCAATGCGTGACGCGTGGCAAATGGCGTAAAGAACTTCCCTAACATAGGAAGTAGCCCCCATACCTAACAAAGGTACTCCAAATCTGTTCAACGTAAAGTTTGGAGAAAATTAGGCTACTATTAAGAAGTAGGTAAATATTGGCCAAACTTGAAGTCTATAATCCAAGGTTTTCGGCAAGTGCAAAGCCCTTATGGAACTTCTTTGTGGGTTTTAGCAAAATATTAGAGCTAAAAACCTATGTTAGTTTCCCAATATCGGCAAAATTTGGCCTTACGAGGTGATTTGGGACGGACTTAGAGAACTTCTGCGACATCGGCATTTTTTCTTATGTTCGACAAGGGCAATCTAAGGATGTTCATGGTAAAGCTTTAAAAACACTTGGCTACTATTAAAAAGTTGGTCAAATTTGGCCACATACGAAGTATATAATCCACGATTTAGGGCTCAAAATGGCCCGGAACAAAAACGGCTCAAATTTTTGTGGAAGACTCTAGGTGTCATATTTTGGGTTCCAGCAAAATACTAAAGCCAAAAACATACGGTTAATCCCAAAATCGGCACAAAACACACGTAAAGAACTTTCCTTACAGAGGAACTAGCCCTCATATCCAGCAATGGTACTACAAAGCTGTCCATAGTAAAGTTATAAGAACATTTTGCTTTTCAAAGAAGTGGTCAAAATTGGCAAAAACATATATGTTCTACAATTTTTCACCAAAAATGGCTCCAAAGCAAAAACAGCTCAATTCTTTGTGGAAGCCCCTAGGGATCATATAGTGGGTTTTGGCAAAATATTGGAGCCCAAGACCTATTGTAGGTCCAAAAATCGGCAAAAACTCACCCGAGCCTCAATAGGTGACGTGTGTTGAAGCCTTTAAGGGACTTAAAAAACTTCAGTAACAGAGGAATCGGCACTCATTTTCTACAAGTGTCATCCATTAATTACAGTATGAGACCATTTGGCTACTTTAAAAGAAGTTGTCAAAGTTTGCCAAAATTGATGTATATAATCCTTGGATCTTGGCCTAATACGTCCTTGAAAATAATAATGACTCAAATTTTTGTGGGAGCTGCTAGGGGTTATACCGTTATACTACGTGTTTTGGCCAAATATTGGAGCTACAATCCTATAATTAGGTGCCTTAATTGGCCAGAAACACAGGCTACGCTTAATAGGTGATGCCACATATGTGTGACAAAGGGACATAAAGCACTCCACACACTTGGGAACCAGCCTCTCATATTTATCACAGGTGACCCTCCTCCTCAGCAACATCCACTCCCCATTATGCAACCAAAAAAAAAAAAGAGAGAGAAAGAGAAGGGGAGTAAGGATGGGAAACATAATACCTCACAACAAAGAATGGTCGAGTAGCTTTTTTTTATTGCATCTAAGATCCCAGACTAGGCTACTTCACAATTATAACTCATGACTTGGGCGCAAGAAATAAGAAAAGGGGTGTGCACCTGAGTGGAACCAGTGTCGTGATTCTCAATAAAGGTAACTGCACGAGATGGCCACCAACCAACCACACCTGGTGGTTTCCCCTTCGTATCAGATAGACGCCAATATTCACATCTTTCCAGCACCTGGGGGATATAACTTCAAATCATCAAACACAAACTACTCTTCCCAAGTTTTTTAACTCACATGATAATGCAAGTGGGAGCAGAGACCACGCAAGTTCACTTCAGTGGTGACAAGTTTAAAATCATGCCTCAAGTTAAAACATTTAGAAGCACACACAAGCCTCCAGTTCTCTTTGTATGTTATCCAAATCCTTTTCCATTCATTTGAATCTTTACTTCATTATCTTTCCCAAAGTTTTGCATTTCTTTTTTCTCTACATTTTTATTCACTCCATTTCAAGCTCTCCCACAAGACGTGTATTCTAAATTTTTTTACGTCCATTTTTTTTCCTTCTCTTCACACTTTCTTTTTGCCTATCTTGCCTGTATTCATTATCTTGTTTTCCTTCTTTGCATCTTTTGGTTTTTTCACCTCTCATTGATGGTTCCATTGTTGTTGTCATCGGACAAAGCAACCTAATCTGACCACCTAATAAAAATTTTGAGATTAGTGGTACAACTATTGTAAACTAATGAAAAGTTAAGAGTCAGTAAAACCAACTAGATAAAACTACCTGGTACAAAAGCGACCTAATGCCTTATTCAGAATATATGCCTATATAGACTACTAACATACCAAGAGACAAGAGACAGCGTAAGGAATTACATTCTACCTTGACTTAAAAAAAAAAAAAAAAAAAAAAAAAAAAATTAAGAGGGCTCCTAAGACATGGAAGTCGCAGATAGAACTCACCGAATGAAGAATCCCTTTTGTGGTGACATCAAATGCTCCTGCTGTTCCACCAGTAGCGTTAATCCAGTCTATAATTCTCTGTCTATGGGGATCTTGGTCATAATCCATCTCTCCATAGGTATATTTGAGGGAATCCCAGTACTCTCCCACAGCAAAGTACGGTGCAGTGGCATCAATGTAGTCCTTGACATAACCACCCCAAAATCCACGGACAAAATCAAGTCTCCAGCCATCATATCCAATATCTTTCCTACAATATTACGAAGGAATGTGGTAATTTTCATAAACTTAAACGCACCACACTGATTTGACATGTGCACATTAGCTAAAGCACAAATTCATCTTCCAGCTTCACTAAAAAGGCAATAAAATAACTGTTTGATAGCAACACAAACTAACCTCAGCCAGCACAACCACTCCTTCAGATCATTTCTTACAAACTCTTGCGAATGATCGATATTTGGAGCTGCATGGAAGCTATCTCCGCTGCTTTTATTGCCCCTACCCTGGAATGCAAAGCACAAAAAGGCCAGTCAGATGAGAAGATCATTAAGACTTCACTTTCCTCTCTTATGAAAAACCTAGAAGTCTTATGACATGGGCTTCAGCTAATGAACACAATATCAACATATACATTCCTTAGCATCACAAGCAGTTGTCCCGAAAGCATGGTGCTTGTTTGATGCAAGGTTCAGTACTCAAACACACACACAGACAGTGACAAAGTGTAGACTTGTAGAGCTCTAAACAAATAGAGTAAACAGCCCTACTAGGAAATGGTCCATCCTAACATAAATATGCCTAGAATGATGAGAAGCACTTTTACAGGTGAAGGGGATAACAGTGCAGTGAAACATTTTCTGATGCAGTACACTAAAGATTGTCGTGATCCCCTAAACATCAATTTGCAACTGCAGCTCATAGATATGCGAGCATAACTTTGCAACTTCAGCATAAATATTCCAAATTGAATTGTCTACGCATCAAACTTAAAGAAAAAAACTTGTAAGTTCTATAATCAACTACTAGAAGGATCCAAAGAGAGGGCGTCAGAGTCTGATGAGACGCACCAAACTGATAAATTGCACTCCCCATAGAAAAGTGAACAAGCAGCATACCTGGAAATGAGGATCATCCGCCACAACAGCACGATCATCCCAATTCAGACGACCCCCAAAAATATTCCAAATGCCATTTTGATTTTTGTGTTGTGCGCAACGATGATTCAAGACAGCATCTCCAAGAACTTTAATACCAACTTGATGAAATTGCTTCACAACAGCCTTCAGCTCATCGAGTGTACCATATCTAGTTATCAAAAGATCACAAACAAACAGAAAAGGACAATGGTCATAAGACTCATAAGGCAGTATAACTACAAAACTAGTTCGTCTCAGGACACCAATTGTGTAAAAGTTGTTATCCTTTCTGACCATACAGGTGTATATTAGCAGTTTAGCACCTTTAAATACTAGATGCACCAAATATGTAGTTGACAGACTAAAGATTATTCTTCTTCATTTCTGAAACAAGCTTTCGTGTGAAAAAAAATAATGAATGATTCCTGTGCAATAAATAAATAAAAGGCGAGGCTCCATAGCTTATTATGCATCCAAAAAAGACTATGGCACTTCGGCAGGAAAGACCAAATAGTACTACCTCCATTCCATTTTAATTATCCTCAATTAACTAATTGGGTCATTAGTAAGAAAATGTGTGATAAGAAATTAATAACTATAATACCCTTTGACATGGAAATTATGTTAACATGCAGTTCTTAAAAAGGGTGCTTTCAGATGTGATCCTTTTTAAGTGAGGGTGTATGGGAAGATCATAATTATGACTTCTTAATGTTAGAAACAGGGCAATTAATTTCGATTTGGACCTAACAAAAAAAGGAAATGAGAGTCTAAACCAAGCAGAAAGTTAGCTAACCTTGAATTTAAGTTGTAAAGATCTCTAGGCATGTAACCCTCGGGTGACACTGAATCAGTAGGCGGTGGCAACCAGATTACTGTGAAATCTAGTGAAGACAGTTCTGCAGCTTTCTCTTGGAGCTCGATGTACCATCTTCCAGATTTATTGGACTCCCAGTTAAATCCCTGACAGAGAATTTCATATCCTGACCCAGTCCCAGAGGTAATTTCAGCTGGGACTATCAGTTCTTCACTCTCTAAATCAGCTTCCTCTGTGAAAGTTACAGATGAGCTCCTGAATATACCATACGCTTCAGCAGCTAACTTCTCAATCTCTTGCAAAATACTTTCCTGCGCTTCTTTTGATTTCTTTCTCCATTTCTTATCAGACGAGATATCAGTCACCAAATTTCTTATGTCTTTTATGATGTCATCTGTGAATTCAGTAACAGGAACCTCCTGGTTTGTGTTTGTAGCTTCTTCAGTGGCTACAGAACCAGATAGTAAGCCAGGTGCATTTTCAATTTTAATACCCTCAGATAAATTCCCTTCAGTATGAGCTCCAGGCAGAGGGATGAAGAAATCATTCCCCTTATTGTTCAACCACGTGTCATCGTCTAACTTAAGTACAAAAGGAAATCCGGAAATTTCTTCCTCTAAAGAAAACAATCCTTTAGCTCCATGTCCTCCTTCAGTTTTCTGCAAGAAAGACATCAAAACATGAAATAGCAAAAAAAAATCGTAATAAAATCCACAGCAGAATTACAAATAAGGCCACTAACTGATAACAATGTATTCAAATTGAAATAGTAGTTCTTACAACAAACAACTTAAGAACAAAGCGTCGGCCGTACTCTTATTGTTCTAGGAGTAGAGAAAGTTGAAACCACGCACATCAGAGTTCACTTGAAACCCTTGTGATTGCAACATATATGGAAACTCATGAAAACAAGAAAAAGTGAAGGATTTAGGAAGCTTATGTACACTTTACGTTAACACAGAACAGACAAGGAATAACAGAGATAGATCAGAAACAAAAAAATTACTGTTTGGAGAGAAGAAAACAGCCTAGACTAGAAAAAGCAGACAAAGCAAGGAGAGAGATACAATAATATAACCGACTGAACCCCTCGGATCCAGGTTCCTACACCATTAAGTTTGGACCAGAAGACTACCCAACAAATACGTACATACCACATAGCAGTCGAACCAATCCTTCAGTTAACTAAAAAGATTCAGGTCCCATTTCAATTGTGTGGAGTCCCATACCTGCAAGCTCGTACGCACTGCCTTGTTCTTAAATACTTCAGAGTCTGGAGGATGAGGGGTCGCAGGTAGTTCCCATATTTTATTGTTCTGCCGGCATACTCCCCAATGAACTACCACATTCCCAGGCAAATCAGTTTCTAGATAGATGAGATTCTTACTTGTCTCTGGACATTTTTGCACAGAGATAGAAAGTGAGTTGCCAACAGAGATTTCTTTTGCTATAGGCTGCTCAACCAAAAATCCTTCAAGTGACTTATTTGCCGGAGGGGGTTCAGAAGATTCTTCACCATTCTCTTTAGCACTTTGCTGAGGTCCTTCTCCATTAAGATTCAAGTTAGACAGCTGTCCAACATTCCCTACAGTAAACAAGATCCAAAAGAGCTCCTCATGAAAGGTAAGATCACTAAGCTCTAGTACATCAATGAATTAAAGAACACTCTACCAGCCATGCCCGTGATTTTTAGCAGGCACGAGATTGGACACATAGCAGGGGAATGGTAGCTGGTTAGATAAGACTTGACATGGTTTCTACACAGAAACTCTTAGGAAAGTAAATTAACAAAATGTTGACCTCAAGAAATAACCCACCTGGCCACAAACTAATGCCCCCATTTGTTCCAACAACATTGCGTCCATCACGGAAATTATCAACAAGAGGCACCACAAAATCCCTTCCTTTGTGCTGATACCATGATCCAGTTTCTTCATCCTGAACAAACATGACGGCAAAATATGACACTGCTAAGGATAAGCTTATATTGTACACCTAAAGTGCAAAGGATTTTGAAAGTAGAACCTTTAATACAAAGTTGATCGCCGCAATTTTGCTATTGCAATTGAACTTAATATTCACTTCTTGAGGAGAGTCCTCACCCCCAGTAGCGGCTGATTGACTCAATGGCGTCTCTATGGCATAATCCTGCAATTTCACAAGTAAAGCTGAATTTACACTAAGCCCTATACCAGAGAAATCTACTAATTACAAGGTTTAAGACCATAAACATGTCTACCTTGATGGGAATAGAACCTGGAGGCCACATTTCATCAGGAGGTTGATCCCACTCACTGAAAATCCATCAACACGAGTCAGAAAACCAACCTACACTTAAAGTTTGTCGATATCATAAGGACAATGTAAACCTGCTTAGAACCATATCATTTCGGCAATCAATCCAAGGGACAATCTCAAATTACTTTCAAGGTATCCATCTTTAGTTCAACATCATATCGTAAATGTAAAAACATAAACACATCAAGGCAAACTTCAAGACCAACTTATCATCTAAGTATCCAACTCCAGTATTCCAGTGGGAAAAACAAGGTGCTCAGCAGAAACCAAAACTCTTGGGTAGACGGTCCACGAAAGATAGGCTAAATCAGCTACAGATCACAGCTTTAGCTCCAGTTTCCGCCCCAAACCCCACTTTCCCAAAGCTCATGCACAAAACACAAAACCCCAATCAGCAAAAGATCATAGCTTTGGCTCCAGTTTCCACTCCCAATTTCCCAAAGTTCATGCACATTCAAACATGTGAAACCTAAAAGTAACTTGCAAAAGAAGATTGTAAGTCAGAATCAAACCTTCCAACATCACCAACATAATGCACACCCCAGTGAAGAGCCCACTTCCCTGGAATAGTACACCCAACAGTCAGCTGCCAATCATCTCCATCTTTCTCCTGAACCAATCTTATGTATATCTTGCCTTCCACCTACACACACACAAAATTAACCAAAAAGATTACAACTTTATATAAAACCCTTTTAATGGAACAATTTTACCGACATTTCCACCAATCCCAAATCAACTAAATCATCAAAATCCCCCCCAAACAAAACAAACTTATTTCACCAAAACACATATAATCACAAAATTAATCAAAGATCATACCTTTTTAATCCTTTCCAACTCAATTCTCTCACTGTACACAACATCACCATCAATTTGGGGGGTATTGGGGATAGTACTAGTAGTAGCTGAACAAGCAGTTACATTGAACTTTTTGTGGGAATTACTACTTACGCTACAAAATCTCCCGCCAACTTTAACAGCTCTTGAAGAGCTTAAATTCAGAGAAATGGGTAAAAATTTCCTGGATTTAATAATTGGGTTAATTCTAGGAGAAGCTTCTCTAAGAAGAAGCGGTTCCAATGCAAGTGTACACATAATTAAGTCTGCCTAATTTTGGGAATTTTGCAAATAAAAGACAGCAGACAAAAATAGGAAGTGATGTGGAGATTGTGGATGATCATACAACTATACTATACTCTGCAAAAAGAGATTAAATTATTTATCAGAAACTCATACAAAAAGATTGAAATATTAATAGAAATAATCAATGATGTGGCCTGTGGGTGTGAATCTTCTTTGTTACGCCTTTATGTTTGATGTATGTTGGTTCAGAGAGAAGGGGGACCTCCATCTTTTAAAGTTTTGCTCAACTTGGGAGTTGGATCCATTTTACATTTTTTCATATCTCGTCTTTTTTGATTGTCCGTACTTTCTACTCATTTTACTCCATTGATCTAGGAATTAGGATGGGGAAGAAAATGACTAGAAAAAATCGAAAAATCGGTCACATATTTTGGAAAGATATGGTTCATTAAAGTAGGTTCATTTTCCGCCTCTTTTTATTTGAAAAATGGACATTTGTTGTACGAAAATGGTCTTTGACAAAATAAGTTTGCCGCATTTATGCTTGATAACGAGCTTGTTCATACTATGTTGAACAAACATATAAATATCTTGGTTGTCCGACCTTGATTGCGAATAACTCTTCGGCCCTTGCCAAATGAGCTAATTGACGCCTATACTTAAACATTACGTCTACAAGTACTCCGTAATACAAAAAAAAAAAAAAAAAAGGGAAATAGAGTTGTTGCTTTGCTTGTAGGTGCGAAATGTGCAGATTCCTAAGAAAACTATATGTGGCTTTTCTTCTACTGATTTTGGAAAGATGGAAAAGATACATATTTATGGATCCGAAGAACACTGGACTAGGAACAAATGGGTATTGGCCTTTGCGTAAATTAGACGAATGCTTCTTTGATTTGTCTACTGAGTGTATGAACCGAGGAGATTGCAAGGCTAGCTTTGTGGATTTGCTCAAGTTGTTAACTTACATGGGCTTAGTTAGCTCAAATCTAGAAAGCCATGAGAAGA
This sequence comes from Spergularia marina, assembly GCA_963680865.1. NCBI lineage: Eukaryota > Viridiplantae > Streptophyta > Magnoliopsida > Caryophyllales > Caryophyllaceae > Spergularia > Spergularia marina. The sequence continues at coordinate 4,190,908 of OY804545.1, read as the reverse complement.
CATGCTATCGATGCTGGTTTTTAGATATATTGTTGGTATAGTCCGCAGAACAGAAGTTTTTAAATGTTGAGATTCAAATGTCTTGTGACATTAAACTTGAACTTTAATGAACATACGGTTACACGATTAAAGATCACTTCCCCTTAGAGTACAGTTAAGTTAGTAGTTTGATTGAACCAATTTATTAGGGTCAATTCACAAGTATCATTAGATCAAACAAGACCATACCGCGTACTTTGGTCTAGTCCGCCAACGAACCAACTTCTTAGATACTTCGGTCTTCAATCCACGGCCGAATTAATTGGAATATGATTGTATAATGTTGTTATCCTATGTAACAAGAGTACAACCAGTGGCCCATAATGTGATGTGGCCATGTGGGGATTCATTAGAAGCGGTTTCGAAATGAGCAATTGTATGTTTACCAAATGAGAGCCGGCCCAAAAAATATTGTTTACAACTTATTGCTAAATGTAACCTGAAAAATACTAGCGTAACCTATTTTTTCCATTTTTCTTCCAATATTACCCTTAATGATATCCCTTTTCCTACAACTTCTTAAAGTAAACGTATAACACACTTCTTCAATCAAGCAATCCTAAACAATCATAATATCAAACACTAGATTGCATTGCAAGTAAAGAAAATGTTTCAATACTATTATGAAACGTTCGAACTCGACGGAATCGAGTCAAAATAACGACGAAATTGAGGTATGTAATAAGGTATTATATGTCGCGCAAAATTCAGCGTGTTTTTTCTTTTTTAATGAAGTAAAGACAATTTGTAAAATATACTATCACAGAACGTTCGAATTCGTCGGAATCGAGCTAAAATAACGATGAAAGTGAGTTACGTCACAGGTTATTACGGTTTGGTAGCCACTATATAGCCACTATATAGGTTTGACTGGAAGCTAAAAAAAAATTATTAAAAAAAATTACCCTCCCCACCAGCCTCCATCATTTTCTCTCTCCCTTCTTTTTCCCCTTCCCCCTCCACCCACCGCAGCCCAGCCCCACTATACACCCTAATTGTCGCTCCCTACTAGGGATGACAATGGGTCGGGTCCTATAAGATCCAGACCCGGATCCGACCCGGATCCATATCTTTATAAGCATACCCAAATCTGACCCGAACGCATCGGGTCCAAAATTAACAGACCCAGACTCAGACTCGCCAGGATCCAGCGGGTCTGGACTGGGTCTGGGTCCAAGATGGGTCTTTTATACAATCAAATTTGTCATGTGTAAAACTTGCGCAACTTATGATATTTTCGTCTCGATGTGATTTACGATCGTTAATGTGTTGTTGTGATTTGCGATCATCACTATGGTGGACATTCCTCATCAATCGGAACTTCAGAAGACCATGGGAGAGCGACAACGGCGGCGACGACGATGAGATTTTGAGGCGGCAGCGAAGGGTTTTGAGGCCGCGGAGAAGTATTGGGCGTGACTCATGAGAAGACTGAGAAATGAAAACCGAGAGGGAAAGTTGGCATCATGAGAAATTAGGTTTTATTTTTTTTTTCTATTTTTTTGGCCGGGTCCGCGGGTCCATGGATCGGGTCTGGGTCTCAAATCAAGGACCCATATCCGACCCACACATTTGTCACCGGGTCTAGATCCGACCCAGATCCATTGGGTCTAAAAAAATGGACCCAGATCCGACCCAAGTGGGTCGGGTCCGCCGGGTCTGGGTCGGGTCTTGGCTCCATTGCCATCCCTACTCCCCAGTCCCCACCCAGGCTGTCTGATTCCGTCGGCAACCATGCGACTCCGCCTCCGCGATGGCCCCTTTGACTTATCACCCATTTTCCTTTCACCCAATTTTCTCTCTCCTATATTGTCGGAAATGAAAGGAAAAAAAATAAGATGGATGGAGAAAAAGAAAAGCTCGTGGACCTTTAGAACGTGTGGGGGTGGGGGAGAGGGTGGGCGGCGTGGCTATAGAGGCGATAGGCGAATGTGTTGGCAGTGGAAGCGGTTTATAAGGTGGTGTTTGGTACAAGTGGCGGTGGTGGAGGGGTTGATGCGTGGTGGTGGATGGGGTTTTTTTATTTTTTCTATAAATGCAGTCTCATTAATTATTTTTAATTTTTTTTTTAGTATGGTCAAACTTTGAAAGGTTGAGATTTTTTTATTTAAAATTAATGGTCGGATTTGCTCTCCTTACAATGGCTACCACCATCGTAGAATCGCTCGTTATTATATGTCACGCAAAATTCCGTGTGTTCTTTATTTTTAATGATAGAAAGATAATCTGTATAAAAAAATATCAGGGATAAGGTATTTGTGTTACTTTGGAAAAAGTGGGGATATAATGGGTATTTTACAAGATTACCTTAGTAAAAAATAAGTTACATTTAGCAATCAAGTTTTGTTGGTATACAATTTAGCCTGACATCACAAGGTTAGGAAGTTGAAGTATGTGGCAGAAATTGGCCGCATATCTTAATGTTGAGACTCCACTGTTTATGGAATAATAATCGCATATTCTGTCGTATACTAAATTATGTTGTTCCCATTGCACACGGTCACACTACTCCTGGAAATGCCCGAGTCTTTCGGATAGGGTGTAAGAGCATCTCCAATAGCAAACTACAATCTTTGTAGTTTGCATTTGCCATGTAGGAGAGATGTGACAAAATGAAACTACAATATTTTTGTACAATGGGAAATCACAACTAGTGTAGTTTTGAGTGTGACCCAATTTATTTTTGTTAATTTTTTTTTATTATTTTCATGTGTATGAAATGATTTTTTTATTATTTTTAATTCTCAAGCAATGTTGCTTGGTGGAGCAACATGGTTTGCTAGGCTACAAGTTAAAAATGTAAAACAATGGGGAAGCAAATGACATAATCAACTTGTAAAGCCAAACTACAAGAAAAAACTTAGCATTGGAGATGCTCTAAACGAGCCGAACGTCGATCATGCGATCAATCTTAAACCTATCACCTAGTTTGGCTTGCTTGCTTCGGCCTTCGGGTTGGAGCTTGGACTTCATTCAATGCTTGCCAAGCTCGGTAGCTAATTAGACTTAAGCCTAGCTTGCCTTAAGTGTAGGCAGTGTAGCTCAAACTCGTTTGATACAAACAATTGACAATAGATTGTGACATACTAAAGAAACATATCTCAAAGCAACATGCTAACAAGGTAACTCTATCTATGAACCAAATTTTGTAAGAACGTAGAATTATTCATTGTTTTTCTTTTTTCTTTGTAAGTCCAAAATCAAACCATACTTATTATCTTGATGAAGTTTTGGCTTGGTACGGACTTTGACTTGGATTTGGTCACTTTGAGCTAGAGCTGACAAGCCAAGATTTGACCAAGCCAGACTCAATGGGTGATAGATTGCCGGCGAGCCAACTTGGTTTTGTTTTCAATTTAGCTATAACGTCACTTATATCATACGGAGTATTAGTTTATATCATATCAAACTTGATTTGTCTACCAAATCACTTACTATATCTTAAAAAAATTCGGACAAAGAGAATAAGACCTACGAGTAAATATTTTGGAAAGTTAGGTACCTTAGTTTTCATTTTCTCCACGTTTGCCAAAAAAATTGCCTACAAAATCCGTTGAGCCATTAAATTGGTCACCTCAAAACTCACAACTATACATTAATCAACTCCATAATTCTATTTGGATGAGTAATTAACACACGTTAATGGGGTAGTAGCTATGAAATAGCAAGAGCTCAGTTCTAATTTGGCTCTTCATCATTATTTTACTAATTTCAGAAAAATACTACTAGTAGCTAGATAATGGGCGTCGTCCATGATTAGAACATACTTTCATAGCTCATTATATTCTTTTTTCCCCAAAAAAACAATTTATTTCTAAACGTGAGTGCTGAGTTAATCATACTCTCGCATCTTATAGCCTATAACAACGAGCAAAGGTTGTTTACCTTAGCTTCTAAAGAAAAAACATTACAAACATTACTCCGTTTTTAGATCTCTATCGCATACTAAACACGTGCGTTTGTGACTGTGCAATGTTAAAAGCACGACCTCATAAGTATCAATATAATCTTTTTCTACCAAATAAAGAGATTATATATACTATTAATAAAATGAAGTAAAAATCCGCGTGATGAAACTAATCATCCATATACCTGTTAATCGTCAAAGCTTGACTAAAGTTTGAAAGCAAAACCTCTTCAGTATTGAAAAGTAACTCAAAAAGCAATACGGATCATCTGTCCCACTTTGATATCTCATTCTTGATTCCACACACCTCAAAAGGACCCATATGGCATATTCCATCAATTTACATCGACCTAAATTTGAAAGTAAACTTATTCCGATGGAGGACCTAAAACAATTTAAAACAAGCAACTTAATCAAATAGAGGAACTAATGATTGAAGGAAAATAGACAAGCCATTGTGTTTCGACTCTAATACCTATTTGAGATGAGTGCAATCCAAAACTAATTTCCACGCCTTGAACCTAAATCGTATTGCGGATGACTTATTGTGATTTATAAACAAACCTTTAATATATCCCTCGAACCCAAACCAATAAATCCATTATTCCATTTGTGTGATTAACCTACTACGATCCCGGGAGCACAAGGAGCATGGTGGTCCTCCTCACAATAGAGGAGTAGGGACCACACTTAAATAGATTTTAAATTATTTTAAATGTGGTCCCCACCTCTCTATTGTGAGAAGGACCACCATGTCCATTGTGCTCTCGAGAGCATGGTGTAATTTGCGCAACCTTTTTCCTACGTACTTCTCAGAAAAATTTATGTCAATATAATCCTTCCATTTATATTCCTTCATTATCATTTTCTATCAATATTTACCCAAAAAAAACAAATTTGTTTTCTTGGGCAACAATACACACTCCCACTCAACGGTCAAAACACCCTAAAAAGTTGACACATCACCAAAACAAACGGCTAAGATTACACTAGGGTTTCTCATTTTTCATTAAAATAAAATAATAATAATAATAAAACTTCAAGTAAAAGATTTACCACCACTGTTTTCCAGCTAACCCAGGAAATCATACACACACTGACCGTCTCTCTCCCACATTTATATTATTATTCCACCGAAAACCCTTTCTTCGTCTTCCTCATTTTCTCTCCCAATTTTTTCTCTCTCCTCAAAAAAATACTCAGATATGGGGAAAGGTCCAGGTCTTTACACTGACATTGGCAAAAGAGCCAGAGGTCTGATTCCCGATTTCCTCCATTTTTACCCAATTTTTATCCATTTTTCTGATTTTCTTTTTTCATTTTTTTGATGATTTAGGGTTCAAAGTTTTGATCTTTTTGTGATTTAATTTGATGGGTTGTTCTTATTTTGTGATTTTATTTGATGGGTTTTATTTATTTTTGTGATTTTATTCATGGGTTGTTTTTAATTTTGTGATTATATGAGATTGATTTTTGTTTGATTTTTGTGTTTTTATTTGATGGGTTTGATTTGTCTTGTTTAATTGTTTGATGGGTTTGATTTGTTTTATTTATGTGATTAGATCTGTTGTACAAGGATTACCAGAGTGACCACAAGTTTACCCTTACCACTCTCACCTCCTCTGGAGTTGTAAGTCTTCCTCATTACGTTTGTATCTCTTCTATTTATTTATGTTTATATAAGTTTGTATGTTTTTTGCCATTTGATGTGATTTTGTTGATTAAAGTTGCAGTCTTTTATTTATTATTAAGATTGTTGAGGAATTAATCTGGAAAATTGTTTGCATTGTGTTTTTGAGGAGAATTTTAAAGATATATGGTGTTTTTTTGATGAATAAGAATCCCAGAATATTGTGTTTTGAACCTGGTATGTAGCCATGTAGGATTTTAAGTTTTCATGAGAAATGTTTGCATGAGGTTCTGGTTGCGCAAATTGTCATTGTTGAATGATGGGTTCGTTCCTGTTGCTTGTTTTAAGCTTGACCGGAGTTCCGGCGTAGGTTTGATTAAAATTTGAGCATGATAGGAATGTATTGAATGGTTGTTCTTTGGTGTGAAGGAAGTTTATTTGTGAATTGTTTTCCTATGCCCACTTGAATGCGGTTGGTTTCTGTATATGGGGTTTCTCCATTGTGTTGAGCCGTCGAATTTCTCTCTCGTCTATTTGCGTTTATGTCCATTGTGTACAATGGTTTGTTTCATGTTTTGACCTTTGTTTCCTATGTTGTCTAACAATATGGAGGAGTATGGATAAATCGGTGACTCCGTTTGATAAAAATATGAATCAAACTGTTTTTTTTGAAATATGGCATTACTGCTTTCCTTGTGGGAATTACATGTAGATCCTTTCTATCATTCATTGTTGCTTTTTAGCTGCTATGATACCTCAAGGACATTGACTCGATAATTCCTTCTGTACAACATGCAAGTGGAGGCGTTTGTTCATTTGGGAGGGGGGGGGGTTGTCGTGGTGGTGGTGGGTCAGGGTGTTTGAGTGTTGGGATAGGTTTATCAGGGTGGACTACAGGTAATACCGGCTTGAGTTTGTGAGTTTTGGAGTGGTGAATATCGGAGGTTGCACCCAACTGATCCATTGTTTGAGTTGCATGGCGTATCTATTTACATGTGCATTGGATTTGAATTTGGATTTATTATGTTGGTTCTTTTGCCTCTTACTTTTAAGTTCTAAATTAACACCATTCTTTTCTGTGTGTGTAGGCTATCACCTCTACTGGGATCAAAAAGGGAGAGTTCCTTTTGGCTGATGTTGGTGCCAAGTTGGTAAACAAGAACATTACCACTGATCTCAAAGTTGATACCAACTCCAACGTGAGTGAAATAGTGTTGATTGTTCAATTACAGATTTGCAGTATGATAAGTTGATCTATGGCAGTATGACATTATTTAGGCTGTGTTACTTGTGACGTAATTTTGGTCGTAATCTGACTTTCCCTTTTATTATCCATTTTGCTCGTAGCTTCTTACCACAATCACTGTTGATGAACCTGCTCCTGGATTGAAGGCTATCTTTAGCTTCAGAGTCCCTGATCAGAGATCTGGCAAGGTATGACAGGTTTATGTTTCACGGACCTTTTTGTCTTGCAATTATTTTTAGGATTGGTCGGTGTCCTAATTGTGAATATGTAAATTTGATGTGTTCAGGTTGAACTCCAGTACTTGCATGAGTATGCTGGGATCAGCACCAGCATTGGCTTGACAGCTAACCCCATAGTCAACTTCTCTGGTGTGATCGGAAACAGCACTGTTGCTTTGGGGACTGACCTTTCTTTTGACACTACCTCTGGAAATTTCACCAAGTGCAATGCAGGGCTGAACTACACCAATGCCGATCTCATTGCATCTCTGAACGTGTGAGTACCTTCTTCTAGAGTTCTAGATATGTATTGTAAAATTTTCATTGTGCTTTGCAACATGTGTACTCGAAAAAGACATGAAGTAGGATACGAGAAATTAGAAATTTAGATACTTTCTTGCTTTGCTGCTAAGGATTGGGCTGCTTGAATTAGGACACATGTTAGAATAGACAATTTGGCGACTTACAGCCCCGGTAGTTCTATCCTTTTTTGGCAACCTTCTTTGAGTGGAGATAAGTGAGGTTTCCGAGGTTTTACATGCAAGTTCACCAAAGAATTGTAGCTCTGTATACTTTTTTGGTGTTCACTCAGCTCTATGCCGAACCTTTAGTTTGCTTTGACACGTATATGTTAATATTAACATACTCGTGATTATGCATGTTTCTCCCACTCTGCCCTCTTAATCATGTCAAATCTTCAGTAGGTATTGGATTTTGATTTTTGGCTTTGTTGTGATGTCATGCCATTGCAGGAATGACAAGGGTGACACTTTGAACGCTTCATACTACCACATTGTGAGCCCACTGAGCAACACAGCTGTTGGTGCGGAGCTGAATCACAGCATCTCTAGCAACGAGAACACCCTCAACATTGGTACCCAGCATGCATTGGACCCACTGACTCTTGTCAAGGCCAGGGTTAACAACTACGGAAAAGCCAGTGCCCTGATTCAGCACGAGTGGCGCCCAAAGTCACTGATCACTTTCTCTGGAGAGGTGGACACTCGCGCCATTGAGAAGAGCGCTAAGCTCGGAATTGCTTTGGCCTTGAAGCCTTGAAGTTCTGTCTGAAGGATGAATGGTTTTGACTTTGCAGAGGTCTTTGTTAGGGGGGAAATAAGTAGGCAAGAACTTTAGAAAACCTTTTGTTTGGAATTGCATTCATGGGCTTGTCGACTTGCTTCATTTTGGTGGTCAACTGTAAAAAATAATTTTAACTGGTGTGAACCAGTTCGCCTTTTGTTTTTCTGCTCTGGAGTTTAATTAATCCTTGTCCTGAATTCTCTATGAGATGCTGATAGAGGGGTCTGTTACTAGTTTATCCTTTTAGATGATCTCTGCCTTGTCTTAGAAGTTAGAATTGCGTTCTCTGGTTTTGTTCCCGACTTCGGTGAGTCCTGGTTTTCCGCCGTTTGCTTGTCAAAATATGAATATGCCTCTAGAAATGCAGAGATCCTCATTCGTACTCGGGTGGATTTGCCACCAAAGCCCAGCGGTGTGCTATGGAAGTGTTCCTACAGCATAATGCAAATTGGGCGAACCCAATATGTACCAAATATTACGCATGTTGCATCGAAAAATATTACTGAGGTTACAACTCCAAAACGTTATTACCCAAGGCCCGACTCCTACTCAGCAATTCCGGCTGCTGTTGAGATAGAAGCTGTACCAGACTCCTACGTGTAGCTACAGTTATAATCCTCCGACCTGCACTTTCACACGGCGCTTTTCCCAATGTATTTGCAGAGTTACAAGTACATGGAAGATCAGGTTTCACGATCATCCTCGGCACGTATCACTGAGTTGTGGCCAACCTGATCAGGTTTCACTCTAGGTTTTGTCATCTATTTCTGGTGACAATGCCACAGCGTGAATTCTTGATTTGAGGTCATGATACAGAGAACTCAAAGAAGCAAGATATGCCGAGAAAGACCTACCACAACGAACTATATAAAGCCGCCATGATGACAAGAATTGTGGAAGCTAAATAGACAATTGCGAAACAAAAAGACAACCAAAGATGAGAATATCATAAGTAGAATGGTGTATGACAATAAGATCTACGAAAGCTGCAAACGTTATATGGTCTTGTAACATCAAACACAAAACCCTAAACCATCAAATATCACACCACAGTGATTCCAACTACGAGCTTATAATAAGAACAAGAATGTCTTCCCATTATTTACTTCCTAACTTAAGAAAACCCCATCAAACTGCACACCTGACATATACAACAGATATTTCGTGACAGCAAAAGACGTCAGGCAGTTCACTACCTCTCCATTGTTTGCCCCTGAAGTAGGCCATCCCTGATCTGAGAAGCAATGTCTTTAACAGCACCTGGACCATGAGGAATGAACACAGACGAGGACTTGGATGATGCACCTATCTCCTTCATCGTGTCAAAGTACTGAGTGATGAGAACCATGTCCATCACATCTTTGGCAGAGGTACCGGGAACACTCTCAGAGAAGTGAAGCACACTGTCCCTCAGCCCATCAACAATCGCTTGACGCTGCCGGGCAATACCCATCCCTGAAAGATATTTGGACTCTGCCTCTCCTTCAGCCCTCTTGATTTGCAGTATCTTTTCTGCTTCAGCCTTCTCGTTTGCAGCCACTCTCATTCTAGCAGCTGTTTAGCATCAGAAAATGAGTGATTAGTGGCATTTCTATCTTCAATCTAGCAATTCAAAATATGTACAGAATCCAAGTCACAATTATTCGATGGTGAGAGGCATGATGCAGGCAATACAGTAAGATCATCTGACACGTAAAACAGCAAGATAAACATGTGAGCTAAGATCACAAGGGGACTCAATAGTTGCTGGGGACTGAAATTAAAATCTCCTTAAATGAAAGTGACCAAAGAAGCCAGAAACTTATAGCAGCAAATGAATTAAAACTAGGCATAAGATGCATTTCAGCTGTGCTACAATTACAAAATGTCACATTGGGTTCTAAATAAGTGCATGCAACGATCTTACTAATAAATGTCACTGGACCAACACGAAAATACTGAAATAAAATAGTAACTGAGATAATGAAATTCAGGTATCTCTATTACCTGCATTGATCTCATTCATAGCTCTTTTGACATTCACATCAGGTTCAATGTCCACAATTAGAGTTTGAACAATCTGATACCCATAAGCTGACATGGCCTGTATATCCAGATGAACAAAACAAATTTAGGAATAGACACTATCCAAATATCTGTGGCCAGATAGTCCATGTAGAGTATGTTTACCTTTTCCAGCTCTTCTTCAACAGACTTAGCAATGTCATTTTTCTGCTCAAAAACAGAGTCAAGTTGCAACTTGGGGACACTAGCACGGATAACTGCAATGGCAAATCACGTATTAGGTGATAAGATAGTGAAGTTGGAGGTGTATGTAAGTAAACTACACTTGGGAAATTAATAGAGGGGTTCAGACATATCTTATCCATTCACAGAGCCAAATTAAATAAGAGATAGAGCATGAAAGTAAGGCTCACACTGGCATGAGTGAGCGTACCTGAACTTCATTAAGATAAAAATACAGCAAAAAAAAAAAAAAAAAAAAAAGTAGAGAAAAAAGGTAAGTTGTCAACCTAATACTTCCTCTCCCAAGCAGATAAACATAATCAATATTTTCATACAAGAAAAGAGTACTAATTGCATATGGAGTTATTAACTTTCAACAATTACTACAAGAATCATTTCAGATATGGCTTCAGACTACCTGAATGCAACTATGAATATATGTCTATGCCTCATATTAGCTAAAGCTTAAAGATACTTACCATCAAAGACATAAGCTTGGATCTGTTCCCTGGTGTTGCTGAGCTTGTAGAAAGCATCTGATGCAGTCTCAGCCAGTGCTCGGTATTGGACAGATGCAACCACAGTGACAAACACATTATCCTAAACAAAAAAAGAACAGATATCACCATCAAGTAAATCATATCATGTCAAAGGCATTGTAAGATAGCAAACGTCCATGAGTTGGTCCTAGCTCTTCCAAAAGGAAAGTACAGTGACGTAACTGACAGGAATTTTAGGTTCAACATTAAAACGACAGAACAGCAATCATCTAGCAAACAGATATGCGTATTTGTGTTATTTACGAAACTAGACTATACAACTGGAAGCTGGTGTATCAAATATGCAGATATTCACCACTATTTGGCCACAAGAATACTTTCATTTAACCAAAAGAGTGAACATGAAAGAAAGCTTAATTTCTTACGGGTTCTATCCACCTATCTTATATATGCTACTCAAGGGTACAGATTTGGAGAGTAACCATCTATTAATCTATATACCTACATATGACCAATCTAACAAGGAGACTTCGTTAAAACTATATGCTGAAGACACAAGTGCAATTATGGGTGTTCACAAGTCACCTCTTACATGTTCACAAATCCCAAAACATATCAGATTACTCACCAAATAAGTGATCACCAAATTACCTTGAAATATTTAAGTCAGTGAAACTGCTAAATAAAGCGAAGATGAGTTTGGAGCAAACCTTAGTTTTCGTTTCACAACGAACATCAAGCTGCTGCACACGGAGACTGAGATAACCAGCTACCTGACTCCCAAGGCACCAGGGAAGACAGTGACATCCAGGCTCAAGCACACTGTCAAACTTTCCAAATGTTTCTCGGACAGCCACCGTGGACTGGGCCACTTGAACACATCCCAAAGCTTGTCCCATTGTTCAGTTCTGCGCATCATAGAAAGGCTCAAGTTCAATAAGAAGTTGTATAGAAATATAGAATTAGCTAGAGAAGGAAAGCTAGCTCTAAGAAACATAAGGGTCAACTAAGTCACACATACAACACAACTGATACCTTAACAAACAATGAAAGAAGTACATAGCTACACATTTCATCCAAGCCGAATACCCAAAGAAAATCATGTCTCCCACTACTGTTTCACACAGAGACCAATTTGATTCGCAGACTAATTGGACGGACACCTTACTTAACATTCATTGTTTCTAATAACAAACACGCGTACCATGAACAGGTACACATCGGTATAATACTTTAGAACCGCCTCTTAACAACACAAAGCATAGAACCCAATTACTTCATTGCTAATTTCAACCATGTTTCTTGGCCACCAAGATCTAGAAACAATCTATACTATACAACGATATGTTACCAGTCTATCGGGCATACAACTAAAGCAAAACCCAAACATCCATAACTTCGCAACTTCAACATATCAAAACAAAACTAATCCTCATCATTCCAAACATGAACACAAATATTAGCCAATCAACAACCAGCATAATCAACATACAGATATAAAAGCACACAACTTACATTGAATCAAAATCGCGATATCAGAAGTAATACTCAAACCCTAACCCCAAAACGACTCGATAAATAAACCGATAAATGTACAAGGATAGAAGAACCACCCAAGTATACAGCAGGGTACCCAATTCAACATATATTTATACGCTACAGTGTGAAATGAATTTCGACGAAAAGTATCATATCATAATTTATAAGCAATCACCATCAGTCCATCACCAACAAATTCAAACCTTCAAATTACTACCACTAAACAAAACTCACAATAATCACTCCAACAAAATTCAGAATATTCAAACACAACAATTCCATTAACAACACCAGAAAAATTCAACCCAAACCTCGTAAAATCCCTCAAAATCTTATCAAAAATTAATACAGTAGAAAAGTCAGATTGACAAACCCTAATTTTTGTTTTTTTTTTTGCCAGGCACTCAAATTAACAACCACGCATAAAAAAGTGAGATGAACACGTCTTCTAACAACACAAGATAGATATACATAACATCCTAACAATAATAATTACATACAGCCTGTATAATATTATTTCTACTGGTCAACTCTTCCCAATTGCAAATTATAATAATAACGGTCCAACTTACAGCGATATTCAAATTAAGAACGAAAAATATCTACAAATTTCTAGCTGAATTTTCAACAAAGTTTTCTACACGAAAGTGAAGAAATATCTGAAACTTCATTCACAAAATTGATAAATAATTACAGTGTCGCGTATATAACAAGATTGATTATAACATTAATTTAAATAACATCAAGGTTGAATTTTCACCTTTGATGATGATGATGATGGTGGAGAGAAACCTAGGTGAGACGAAAAAAGAAGTGAAAGATGTGGAGTAATATTTTATGGAGAGAAAGGGGAAGGTTAGTGAGAAGCTTCGTTGTTTTGGTGTGTTTGTTACGCTTTTACAGTTTTACCTGCGCCAACGGATAAGTATTGATAACTTTTTTTTTTTTTTTTTTTTGTTTTTTTTTTTTTTTTTGTTTTTGGTCTTTACCAAAGAAAGTGTCAAAATGATAATGGAAAGGAAGGTAGTAAGAAAATTACTTTCGAGATCGAAATCGGCTAAAATCGTAATAAGTGAGACGTTTTAAAGTAAAATTAATTGTAACAATTAACAACTGTTGTTCTTATTTCCGTAATATGACGTTGTATCGCTTGAAGGTAAAGATTAATTGGCTGTTTGAGGTAATCCCACGATATCATTACGGAGCAATGAATTATGAGTTCATTGATTGTATCATTTGCATAATTGCATGTGATTAATCAAAATTCAAAATCAAAAGTAGTATAGTAGGCCAAAAATGGTACATTGCGTGCGCAGTTGGTTCGATGTTAACTTTTGCTGAAAATAGTTAAATGGTCCCAAAATCTTAATGCAATGTGAATTGGCATTGCTCGTTTTAATACTACTCACAAATTTCATTTGTGCACAAAACAAAGTGTCATCACTTAAAACTTAAAAAGTTTCGAAGGATCCTATGCACAAACTTATAAAAATAAGACGAAATTAATTTGGTTTCTACTTTCTAATATAGGATTGAACGATGTTATGGATTTCAGACGGGGAAACCATTATACTTTATAATAATATTGACGTATAACATTCGTGTTAGTAATGATAAGGATGTTACGATAAACAGTAACACGGATAACATACATCATCGATATGCGTTTTATGACCCATATATTACATAGACCTCTATGTTGCCATCTCTCCCATCATGGGCAAAGGCTAGCTGGCTAAGGCCACTGCACTAGTAAGTAGACCTTGGGGTCCTTGTTTTCGGGTTAGGCTTACCTTGTGTCGTTGGTGGTTGGACTAGAATGCTTAACTTTGCGGCCAATTTTTTGTTTTGAGTAAGATTATCGTAAAATCTACGACACAATCAAAGGTTAATGGCATTGTGGTTAAGTGTGATCTAAAGTTTTTAAAAGTCGCCTAACCTTAAATTCTCACAACACCAAACAAAAATTTCACATGGCGCGCGACTCTCGTCTTATCCATGTTTAAGCGAAAATTGAAAGGTTGCTTAACCCGAAATATTTGTTTGGATCCATCATTTAAAGAACACACATTTAGATAGAAATTTTAGAAGTCATCAGGAGCTTGGAGTATGCTGTTTAGCAGCCAAGGGCGGAGCCAGGGGGGTTTCAGTGGGTTCAGTTGAACCCCCTTATCCCCAGAATATAAGTTGGTGTAGTAGGAAACTATCATTCATTTATGGTTGGCACAGCGGTAATTTGTTACTTGTGAAGTTGTGGGTACTGATTCTTTCTATTAGCAAAATGTGTTTCTAATAGGATTCGAACCCCAGTCAACTAGATGCATATGAAAATGATCTCCATTGCCACTGAGGCAATGTTTACCCATGTGATATTATGCATAACTTTTATTTATAAATGAAAGCGCAATTTTCGTGAAAATTAACATTATTACAATACAAATTTCTAAACAAATTCTTTATCTCTGCTTAAATTTATGAAATGTTGCTACTCCATATTAAATGCCTTGGTAGTGTAGATAAATTTGCAAAAATCTTTTTACAAATTTTTTTTTTAAAACACGATTTTGCCATATTAGTACGTCGTATTAGTGAAATTTTTTCCGAACCCCCATACATAAATTCCTAGCTCCGCCCCTGTAATAGCAGCACAACCCCAAGTTTGATCATTCGAATTAAGTCTAACGTACATACCAAATTATGCAGAATCCGACTATTATTACACCGTTGTTGCGTTTAAAACGCTTGTTCATATTCGCTAGAGCGATATTTTTAAGGTGTAACAATAGTTACCAACGCCTACGACTATAAAAAGTTCTGTCAACAAGCACACGTTATTAATACTACTACAACCAGTTTAGGCTGAATTAACTTTGCGTAAGGTGTAAATCTGCAATGCTACTACTGCTGCTGTGCTGCATTTCCCTGCAGAGACCCATCTCGAATCTGAGAAGCAATGTCCTTAACAGCACCAGGACCATGAGGAATGAACACTGACGATGACTTGGATGATGCACCAATTTCTTTCATAGTGTCAAAGTACTGAGTTACCAGGACCATGTCCATGACATCCTTAGAAGTTGTTCCTGGCACATGATCTGAGAAGTTTATTACACTGTCCCTCAGCCCATCCACGATTGCCTGTCGCTGCCTCGCTATTCCGAGTCCATGCAGGAACTTGGACTCTGCCTCTCCTTCTGCTTTCTTTATCTGCAGAATTTTCTCAGCTTCTGCCTTGTCATTTGTTGCCACCCTCAGTCTAGCAGCTACATTACACAAAGCAAACAAGTCAGTTTTAGATTTTGATTTTTCGGAACAGTCTGTTAGGTCTGACATAAGTACAGAAATTGCATACTACAGCTAAATGTAAGGACATACAGTGAAGATCTAAGCACATCAATACATGACCAAGATTGCTCAATTCGCGTTAAAAAAAGCCGGGAAGAAACTTAATAGTATCTATCATGATGAACTGTAAAACTACAGTTTACCTGCATTGATCTCATTCATGGCCTTCTTGACATTAGCATCAGGTACAATGTCAACAATCAGAGTTTCGACAATCTCATATCCGTAAGCAGACATGGCCTAGAGATATAGTAAAAAGTATGTAGAGTATCAGTTTGGAAATTTGGTTTTACTGTTACTACAAATATGTTAGGGTTTAGATCAAATTGATGAAGATGGTCAGATGGATGCTACCTTTTCGAGCTCTTGTTCAACTGCTTTTGCAATGATATTCTTCTGCTCGAAAACAGCATCAAGGTCCATTTTTGGCACACATGCACGAATGACTATCAATGGAAGAAAAGACCGTCAGAAAGACGAGAAACGTTAGAGCATGCCTATAGACTATTATTACATGATCTGTATTTGAGCAGTCAGACAGTCAGTAGACAGTGCGTTCTGATGCTAACTTCACTGTGCAACAATTTACAGGCCCTCGAAAACATTATGCTTGGATTAGCCTTTCAAACACATAATGCATTTTGTACAAAAAAGTTCGATATAAACCAATCTATCATACCGTCAAACACATAGGCTTGGATCTGTTCCTTGGTGTTGCTGAGCTTGTAGAAAGCATCCTCTGCCTTTTCAGCCAGTGCGCGGAATTGAACAGATGCAACCACAGTCACAAAGACATTGTCCTGAAAAAAGAAAAAAAAGCAGACACTCACGCTACAGTTTACACTTTACAACAAACATGCACTATAGTTTAACCTAAGCCTGAAACAGAATTTATCATTTTATGTACTGTATCAGAACTTCAGAAGCCCTAAGTGATAGATTTTATTTCAGGAATCTTATATTGAAAGTTACAATGTATAACCATGAGAAATGAAGTGATCAGAAATTCAGCAAAAACTCTTAGTTATGGTATTTAAAAGTGTAGTTGACAGTTCAGGAATAAGTACCTTAGATTTGGTCTCACAGCGGACATCAAGCTTATGAACACGCAAGGAAAGAAGGCCTTTCACCTGGCTTCCTAGGCACCAGGGCACACAGTGACAACCAGGCGCAAGCGCACCATCATACCTTCCGAATTTTTCCTTGATAGCCACAGTGGATTGAGAAACTTGGAAACATCCCAATGACTGACCCATGTTTGCACCCTAAACATATCATTCACAAATGCGACAATAATTCAGATTTTTAGTACATATATGAATACTTGTATCTGCAAATCATTATCCTAACACATTTGTTACGCAAACACAAATGAACTAGAAGAAAGTAGTAACATTTAGAAGTACTGTTATCAAAAACTTGCAGAAGTACAGACTTCTAGCATGAAATTTGCAGTGAAACATATTCGCACAAACTATGAAGGCTACCAGAATTATTTCAGACAGAAATGTTGTTTCAGACTACAGTAATGGACTTGGTTACAAAAGCGTGCACTTTAAACGTAATGTCATAGTGAAAAATAACTGAGACGACAATCCAGGACTAATGAACTCGAAAAAATGAAGAAAAGAGATCAGTACCTTGAGAGATGAAAGGAGGAGAAATATAGGAAATGTGACAAGGCACAAATTATCAAAGTTGAAGCTACTTATAAGAGAAAAATTATGGGATTATAAGAAGAGAGGTGAATGTGAATCATGACATTATTGAAATGGGCAACCACCCACTTTCCAAAATGAAGAAAAAACAACATATAATTGGCTATCTACTGAAAGAAGTTGCCTTCTTAACTTTTTCTTTTTTTTGGTTTTAACCTACTCTAAATAATTACAATTTCAAATAATTAAGGCTACTCTGAAAAACTATTGTGACAAAAATGTGTATAAAAGCAAAGGTGGTTGTGACATCCATGGGCTGGACTATTATGCATCATCCTAAGCCTTAAAGTTGGTTCTGTATGAGTATGACCTTGCTGAAGTTTCTGTGCTTAGCCAGTTCAGATTTTCCGTTTCCAGTACGACTCAAGACTAACCAAGTCCAGCAGCTGGATAGGCACTATGAACAGCGCTTTGGCTCAAGCAAAGAACATGACCCAAAATCTTGACAATGTAATGGATGTAATCAGAATTGTTTGACAACTGGTGTAACATAAAAAAGTCATGTAACTTGTTAATCTGTGAGACTAATGTTGAAACTAATCAGTTCACACATCACTTAACACTACTTAAAAATCAAATTGAATTGGTTGAATTCGCGATAAAATCGGGCTATTTCTGTTTCATTTCTCTGTTTCTAAGTCCATACTTCAGCTACAAGTGCTTCATCTTGTCAGCAGAGAGAGTATAAAAAGAAATTTTGCTGTAAATAGCAGTCTTAAACGCAGAAGCCATTATGTAAAAGTCGATTTCTTTGCGTAAATGGCCTTCCTTAATGCTCAATAATACCTCCATTCATAGCTAGCTACTTCCTAACTTTTCCTATACATAGATGTGCTGGTTCACAATTCACATGCATATGTTTAATGCATCAGTTTAACAGACCTTTCTAGATTGATTGACATGGATAATTTCAGAAAACTTCCGAGAAGCATTTTCATTTCTTCCTAATGAGGTATCTGAGGTTTCTGCATAGAATGGCAGCACTGTAAACAGGACTGCAGGAGCATCCATAAAGCTTGTCACCAGAATTTGATCAATTCCTGTAATAATCTTACAGCCTTTCGTAACTTCATGGTCCAGTTTCAGAACACATGTATATACACCATCAGGAAAAGATCATCTTATTGCGACACTGAATTCATGTTTAGATGCAGTAAGAATTGTTAAACTACGCAGTATTAATGCTTGAATTAGTCTGTATATAAGATCTAAATGTTAAGATCTTGAACTAGCTGTTCTATGACTGCACTGCATCAACAGGGAGAAGGCCTTCCTTTGTTTGATCAGCATTCAGCAACATCGTTTGCTGCTCCAGAAGCATAAGGGATGAACACTGCAGATGACTTTGGTGATGCTCCAATATCTTTCAAGGTATCGAAATACTGATTCATTAGGATCATGTCCATGACATCCTTAGGAGTTGCACCAGGCACATTCCCTGAGAACTGAAGTACACTCTCTCTCAGCCCATCAACAATGGCCTGTCTCTGTCGGGCAATACCAACTCCGGCAAGGTACCTTGACTCGGCCTCTCCCTCAGCTTTCTTTATCTGCATTATCTTGTCAGCCTCGGCCTTGTCATTTGAAGAGGCCCTCATCCTCATGGCTAGATATGAAACAGAATGCTTAAGTTTAGTAAGGTACATTAGAGATTTTCATAAACATAAGCCCTTTATAGGATATACAGGCGTGAACTTTTACAGACAACTAGCACATCAATCTAACACAGCTCAATGACACTGATAAAACATGAAAATAAGTAAAATGGTAAAAGAAGGTTAGGAGTAATCTTGTGAAAAAATAAATCAGTCTCCTACATAATTCAAATACCTGCATTTATCTCGTTCATCGCTTTCTTGACATTGGCATCAGGTTCAACGTCCACTATAAGAGCTTTGATAATCTGGTAGCCAAAGGTTGATGAGGCCTAATACAGTAGAAAGCATTGAATTAATCTCTTGGTGACTCTGAAATCTGAGGATAAGAGATCAAAAGCAAGACTCGAAAACTACCTTTCCGGCTGTTCTTTCTACAGCCTTTGCGATTTTATCCTTCTGCTCAAACACAGCATCAAGCTCAAACTTGGGTACAGTTGCACGAAGGACTACACGAAACAATATCCGTTAGAAAGGCAGAGACACATGAGAATCTCATAGAATTACAACATAAGAATCACAAACAAACTGCTGAAATTATGCTGACCATCAGAGACATGGTTACTAATCACAGATTTGGAGCCGCCAATTGAGTAAAATGCATTCTTTGCTCTGTTTGTCATTGCCTGATACTGAATAGATGCCACCACATTCGCGAAAACATTGTCCTGAAATTCACAGGAGATGAGATAAACATCATTTGCAGGACTTATCAAGCATAAAATGCAGTCTACAGAACAAAAACACACACGCGCGAAAACATTGTCCTGAAATTCACATGAGATGAGATAAATATCATTGCAGGAGTGCAGGACTTATCAAGCATAAAATGCAGTCAACAGAACAAACATTCACACACGCGAAAACATTCTCCTGAAATTCGCAGGAGATGAGATAAACATCATTTGCAGGACTTATCAAGCATAAAATGCAGTCTACAGAACATCAAAACACACACATACACACACACATAATTTGATAGGGCCATCTAATAGTGTACTACAAACCTTAGTTTTGCACTGACAACGAACATCAAGCTGCTGTACGCGCAAGGAGAGACTCCCGGCTAGTGTCCTCCCTAGAAACCAAGGAACAAAATGAAAACCAGGCTCGAGAACATCCTGAAACTTTCCGAATTGTTCAGTGACTGCAACAGTTGACTGCGCAACTACGATACAGCCGAATGCCTGCCCCATTGTTGATTCCCAGACTGATCAACCACAAAGGGAAAACCAATTTTAAAAACGTTATAATTACGTAACCACCTATGATTTATCATAATTGATCTACCATAGAGAATATGTAGACCATTTCATGTTCCATACCCATAAAATATACCCAACTACCCAAGTCCTCCTTACATAACTAGGAAGAAACTTCGGAGATTCAACTAATTCATTAAAAAGGTTGACATGGTACAAGTTTCATGCTAAACAATTCACATAAATGTAATTACTAGGCAAGAGAGAAAAATGTTGACATCACATTCTTTACATTGTAAACAAGGCCTCAACATCAATATTATCCCAAATTCCCAAGAGGATACGCACGGGACATCGTTATTGGATGCTCGCAACCTTACCCCTATGGCCGTCGTATGACCATACAACATAGACCCTATTGTCTAGGAGACATGAAAGTGAAAATATAAAATGAAATTGTAAGTTACCGGCTACCGCAGAACGAAGAAGTTGTCAATATGAAGATATGCACTATTAGAAAGAGCAGTGTAGTACACTTCTGAGGAAAAAAGTGAGAACGGGTATAAGAGCAAAGCAAGAGGAACTCACTAGGATATCACATGAATAAAAAAACATCCCTATCATGGAAAATGCATTAAGGCTGTAATTTTCCATCTTTGGATCATAATGTAAGAGAAAAAACATATACTCGTTACTCGTACATGTTATTTAACCATTAGAGCTCGAGTCCTCAATGAAATGTGTAACGTTAAAATGTGGTAAATCCAAAGAACAGGAGGGAGTAGACCGAAAGATTAGTGAGAACGTCTAGTAAAAATGTGAACATGGAGAAATTAGTAGTGTTTTTTTTCTTCTTCTAATGAATCAACGTCTTTATGAGGAGTAGTTTGTTAGACATAACACGAGCCATGTAACATGACTAATGAAAAAAATGACAAACAATTCTCTTTTAACTTATGACAAAATGGGTCACATTGTAACACAGAAAAGCGTCACATACAACTAAAAATTAGCCATATATTATAGTAAAATTAAAACGCGACACAGTAAGTTTTGTCATACTAGTATAGGTGGACTTTTTCCATGACGCTACCAATCAACATAATCCATGTTACCGAAAACTCATTATTTCTCGTACAAATAGCCTTACGCTACCTCAAATTCTCAAACCCATGATGAGTTGGCAGTAGCCACTAGCCAGTGACAAGTAATCTCTGTTGCGTTGACTTAAATTCAATCAAAACCCAACAAAACAATTCTCAAAAAATTACCTGCTTCAAATCCCATCAAATTTAATTAACCTTCCTAAAAAATGGGGCTAATTTTTCAATTAATTGCAATAATCATAATGATAAGCTGCATGAAGTTGGGTGCAGTGAAACAAGTGCAACCCAGAAAAAGTGGATCATCAAAGTTTAAGATTGCAATATTTGCAGACTTGCATTTTGGTGAGAATGCTTGGACTGAGTGGGGCCCAAACCAGGATGTTAATTCTATCAAAGCCATGTCTAATCTTCTTGATCAAGAAACCCCTGGTATCATTATTATTTTCTTTTTTTCTTGATTATATTGAAGAAAGTTTTAATCTTTTTCTCATTCTTTGGATTTTGAGATACACATTTATTGTTTATGAAGTGGGTTTTTTTTTTTTTTTTTTTTTTGAGCTTAAAGTTATTGACTATTTTGGATTAGGTTTTGTGGGTTTTGTTGGGTTGATGAGCTATGACCCGTACTCTTCTATTTTCCCATGTCGGACACTCGGACATGGCTATGACACTACTAGGACACTCTTTTAAAGCTAAAATAATGAAAAATTCACCAAAATTGACCGAGTCCGACACTTGGACACGTATCCGTGTCGGACACTTGTAGCTGAGTCCGGGGAGCATAGTGTTGGTGTATATATACACTATCACATAGTAATGATGAGAATGGATTGGATTTGGTAGAAAATTTTCAATATTTATGAACTTGGTTGCTCATATTGACATTATTAGTGTTATAAAGCCGAGGCAGGGGCCTGGCAAGTTTAAAAGGTCTCTTTGAATTTAGAAATGTACGTGTTTTTGTTCAGTGAAACTTGTCATATTATATGACTCCTCCATCTGTTAGAATGTTGTGTTGAGATTTGAGATTGATTTCAATTCATAATGATTTAGACTTGTGAACTCTTGTGTATTTCAATGGTTAGATCATTTAAAGTTGTATATCCTGTCGATTTTGAAAGGGAGCCTTGGCACACCGGTAAAGGTGTTGCCGTGTGATCGATAGGTCACGGGTTCAAGTCCTGGGAGCAGCCTCTTGTCAAATAAATTGACAAGGGAAGACTTGCCCTCATTACACCCTTGCGATGGGACCCTTCCCCGGACCCTCGCTTAGCGGGGACGCCAATGTGTGCCGGGCTGCCCTTTTTTTTTATCCTGTCGATTTTCAGGGCATTATGTGTCCTCATCAACAACATCTTTACCCCGAATTCCCAATGCCTTAAAGCCCCCCGCCATAGGCGGGGTAAGGGGGGTCGAATGTACACAAGCCTTACCCCTATTGAAATATAGAGAGGTTGCGCACGGATGACCCAAAATGAAAATTGTTTCAAGAATCGCAGTGACTGACTGCTACTTCACAAAATAAGAAGCACAGACAGTTTTATGAGTCATTTTGCTTTATTCCATTATGTGTCCTCATCAAGACTTAAATTGTTAAGATGTTACCGCGAAATGAACAGATTTCAGTGTCGATTCCCATCTAAATTGTAAGCTCTTACGGTTTGTGCCCTTGATATAAATTGCAGTGGTTGCTTACTTGTTCAATGAAGAACTAGTTTGCATATGAACAGAAAGCATTATTTGAAGAGCATTGCAATCTACCAGTCATGAGTATGTAATTAGCTCTGAAAAGGGTCTGACCCTGCTAAGCTGAACTTGTACCCTACTCAGTATACGATATTTACTGAAACGGGTACAACGTCGTGTGGTTATGGAAACTGTTGTTGACAATTGGCTCTCAGTTGCATGGAAATTATTGACATCTCTCAAGTTACTGCATTTGTTTTCTCACATTGTGAATTTCATTGCAGATTTTGTAGTATATCTCGGAGATGTCATCACAGCGAATAATGTACCTACTGCAAATGCTAGCCTATATTGGGATCAAGCTACCTCACCGACAAGAGACAGGGGTATACCTTGGGCTAGTGTGTTTGGTAACCATGATGCTGCACATTTTGAGTGGCCTAAGGAATGGTTTTCACATAGCGGGATTCCTCCACTGTCTTGCTCAGCATCTAACTCATCGAATACTGGTATCATTTTTATACAAAGAATATGTTTTGGTGGTAGTGAAGGACTCATTTAACAGTGTGAAGCCATAGTATACTAGTATGTAGTATCAACTTATCAAGTATGAAGAGGTAATTATATCGTATCAGGGGATGGCGAATGCAGCTTCACCGGCACAACACGACTAGAGTTGATGACTCATCAGATAGGGAATGGCACGCTTTCATTCTCTCAGCAGGGGCCAAGCAATCTTTGGCCGAGTGTATCCAACTATGTCCTGCAAATATCATCTTTAGATGACATGAAGGCGCCTGTGGCATTTATGTATTTTTTAGATTCCGGAGGGGGTTCTTATCCGGAAGTTATTTCAAGTGCTCAAGCTGAGTGGCTGAAAAGAATTTCTGAAGAAATTAATCCCGATTCTAGGTACTGTTGAATTAAGCCCATCTTTTCCAATCACTTTACTGAAGTATTCTAGTAAAAAGATTTGTTGTTTGACAAATGTTGTTTGGTCTGGTCAGATTCAGACCACTTTTCAGATTGTTGGGTTAGATTTCGTTGAGTGATGTTAATATTTTGTTGAATTTCACACGCTCAAATGTGTTGTGGAAGGGCTTAAGTTGTTTTACAGTGGATTCGAGTCAGTTAGATCTTGACAGGTCTGATGTATGGCTAATGTCCTAGAACATTTGAACATTGTATGGAATTGTTTCTATCATTCATTGATTTTTCAGCAACTGTGTTTGCTGGACGATAATTATGTTTCAAAACCACAAAAACAACTCAAGCATCAGATCAAGGCAGTAGTTATCATATTTGGGTCATTAGTAGTCCTTCTAGTAAATGACAGTGGAAAGGATCTGGTTTTTGCAGGATCCCTGAGATCATCTTTTGGCACATACCAAGTAAAGCATATCGGAAGGTTGCCCCTTGGTTGTTTTTACTTCCCCGGCCTTGTGTAGGCTCATTAAATAGAGAGAGAGTATGTACTCAAGATGCTGAGCATGGGATCATGAAGATATTGGAGGACCGATCTTCTGTCCAGGTAAGATCATGCTCACGGTATTTTGCATTTTCTAAAGGACTAGTTAACCAGTATTCCCCCTGTATGATACAATTGATTGCTTACGTTTTGTTTGAATATGTAAGAGGAATTTAAACAAAACGTGAATAATAAGATGAAATGAACGGAATATTTGCTTTTAGGCCTTATGATGAGGTGAGAGCTTGTTTACAGTTAGTTTCGTTTTATCTTAAACTTCTGTGGTCTGTGGACAAAACATATGCTATATTCCTAGTTGGCGGAGGCACAAAGGTAGTTCTCACTGTGAATACTAGTTACTAAACCTGCTTATATCTGAACCTCAATAGTTGATGTTCAGTGTAAACTGGTCATTGGTGTCGTGAATCACTTATTTTGATCTGTTTCGGCAGGCTGTGTTTGTGGGTCATGACCATGGGAATGACTGGTGCTGCCCTTACAAGAATATGTGGCTGTGCTACGCCAGACACACTGGTTATGGTGGCTACGGGAATTGGCCAAGAGGAGCTAGAATATTAGAGATTACCAATCAGCCCTTTTCGCTCAAGTCATGGATAAGGATGGAGGATGGTGCTGTACATAGCCATATTCTCTTGAGTTCGCACGCTGTTTCTTCCTCCAGTATTTTCCTTTTGTTAGCTGCAGTTTTAGTTCTGTTTCTCGGTCTCGTGTCCTGTTACCCTGATCTCATATCAAGGGCAAAAAAGTTACTGTCACCAACTACATGGTCTTATTGGCCATTGAAATGATTCTACAGCAAATTGACATCGTCCTGCACCATATGAGCACAGAGCATTTCGTCATCTGCAAATATACAACCTACACCTACCTGTGATGCTTAGTTATACAAGGAACATTCACTTGTAATCTTGTAAAGTACTACATCTGTAAATGATCTTTGTGCAGACTTATCTGCATATTTTCATGTACAATAGTAGTAATACAAATGTTGTCTGTTGTAATATCTGTGCTTTGCTGCAATATGATTACAGCAGCTTGGCACTTCGCCCTGTGAATAACAAGTAATAACTCAGGATTTTCACGTATCTTCTCTATCACGCGTACTTGTAATCGTCATCCCCCCCCCCCCCTTCCCGTCATTGGTTCGACTACTAATCGGATAACCCTTAATGGCATACTTGGTGATGCCTTACGCACTAGTGCACTACCAAGTACCAATAGACATCGGAAACAGCCCTACGATAGTGAAAGGTGCTGAACAAGTGAAGACTACACTTATTCTGTACATATATGGTATGTGTACCAAGCGTACATAACAAGCCCAATTATTAAGGGAATATCTCATAAAGTAGTGGATCATACAAAAGCACATTATTATGCCTATAAATTGCACGGTGAACAGTGTTTAAAATATCATCGATCAGATTGTCCAATCACAGTAAACCAAATCCTTTTTTCTTTGTATCATTGTTGTTCAGGTTTTACGAGAATGGCAAAGATGCAGAGGTTGGAAGGGGGAGTTGAGCTGAACTGTGAAGCTGAAGCTATGTTTGAAATGAAAAGGGCCCAAAAACCTGACATTGCTGCTATTTGCACCCACAAAGTTGCTAGTGTTGAAGCACACCAAGGTGACTGGCTCAGTGTGTCTCGGTAACTCATGTTGTTATTTAAGAAACTCCTAAATTATCACATAACCGGCCAATTGTTGCTTGTAGTTGTAGACTTGTAGCACACACCAATTGGAATAAATCCCTTTTAGCATAAGAAGATTCATTGTACACCCAGACTGCACATATAATTCGATTACCAACATTTTTTTTTTTGGCATAAACATATACGGACTAACGGAGTATAGTTCTTAAGTGGAGTTCTTGTGTCTATCTTGTCCTAAAACCATATTTACTCTGTTTTTGGGCTCTGTGACATATGGTTTGGGATACTCTCACATATTTAAATGGAGTGTCGTGTATAATTTCAAGGGTTACACAAACAAAAAAAAAATGGCTAAGATGCATAAGTTGGGAGTGCGACCAGCCGGAGGAGTTGAGCTGAAATTTTCAGCTGAGAATATACGGAGTATATGAAATGATAAGGGCCAAACAACCTCATAATGATCTCTATGAGGGAGGAAGAAGGAAAAAGGTGAACCCAATTCACGGAATCGGTATAAGAACCTTAAAATAAGGGTGATGATAACGTCACGTTGTGAAGGAACTGATCCACGCTTTTTTGTACATGCAAATCATAAAACCACGCAAATCTATGACTTGACAGGCACAAAAGAGCGTGGATCAATTCATTCACGTCGTGCCGTTATGCCTACCCTAAAGTATAGAGAGAGAGTCTAAATACTCATTTACGTCGTGGCGGTACGCCTACCCTAAGATTGAGAGAGTGTGTAAATAGTATGAGTGCTCTCTAATGTGGTGTGTATAGTGTTAAGATATAGCCAACTAGGTGAAAAACCCGTGCGTTGCACGGAACACTTCACAATAATCGACTATTCTTATATTTTAATTAGTTAATCTGAAAATAAATAAATAAATCATGATAAAATTAACACGGGACACTTTTCATTTTTTTATTAATTACTTAATCTAAAAAAAAATGATAATTGATTAAATGTTGGTTAGTTAAGATGTCTTCTAATCTCACTGAATCACTCACGGATATTTTTTTTTAAGTCATTTTTCACAAAAAGTCTTAAACTTGTCGACATATTTCTACCAAAATCATACTTAACTTTTCAACATTATGTGTAAATGGATCTTATATTGAAATACATTTCGACACGAACTCAATGATATATATATCGTAATATTCTGATATACGTAGCCCAAGTTATAACAATTTATATTATGTTTCATGTTGATAACTTTATTACGTAAGTGTTTTACAAATATTGGACTCTCTCCGGGTGCATTTCTGTTTAATGAGGATTACATTAATATTTTATGTGAGAGTTTAACATGTCTTGGATTCTCTCTATGCATTTCTTGACCTCCCGACGCCCTCAATGCGCTCTAAATTATTAGCTTTTATATATATATATATATATATATATACTAGATTATTGGGTTTTAATCATAAGTCTAGACTTTTGGTTGAGTCAGCTATTTAACATAGTACCAGATCCTCAGTGACCCTGAGGTTTCAAGTTCAAATCATGTTTTAAAGCCCAATGGACTTTCACGTGAGGGGGAGTGTTAAGACTTACTCCCTCCGGTCCAGATTAAACTTCCCACTTACCACTTTGGGTTGGTCCAGTTTATTCTTCCCATACCCAAAATGGAAAGTTTTAACAATTAAATATTATATAATTCATCAACTAATGAACTAATTAACCCTAAACATAATCTAATCAACAGCTAACTAATGACCAACCACCCCCACCGCCGACAAAACAACCACCACCGACCAACACCCACTACCACCTATCACCGATCAACACCCACCAAAAGAGGCGGCCAGATACGACAACCTCATCTCCGCCACCCCTTTCCCCCGCCACCGCCTCCATTGTCATGCACATCACCTTTTATATATATACTTCTCTCTATCTCTTTACTCACAGCCTCCCCCAAACCATATCCTCGGCTGACGTAAACCAAAGGCGTCGCCTTCACCCAAAATCGCTCCCCCGCCCCTCGCCCCTCGCCGCCGACCCCGTGCGCGTGTGCGCGTTGCAGGAACGACATAAATTTGAGGAGAGAAAAAAAATGAAAAAGAGGAAAATGAGATATTGGTGGAGGTATAGGTGGTGCTCGTGTCGTGGAAGTGGTGGGGGAGGGTCGCCGGTGACCCCTGGTCAGTCAGGTGTAGTCGTCGCCGGCAATAGTGGTGGCCGTTGCATATGGCAGCGGCGGTTGGTGGTGGATCGGGGTGGTTGGGGAAGGGGAGGGGCCGGGTGGATATAAAAATGTTGAGTCTTGGGGAAAAAAAATTATTGTTGCTAATTTTACCCACTTGCACTACTTTTGTATTAAAATATTATATTTCTTAGTTTTTGTGCCAAACTCCAATGGGAAGTTTAATCTGAACTGGAGGGAGTAAGATATAATCAATTTTTGAGCTTCAACCATAAATCTATACTTTTGATTGAATGAGCTCTTTAACATATACCAAGCGTACATAACAAGCCCAGTACTATAGGGAATATTTCACAGACAAAGAGTAGAACATCCCTATAAATTGTACAGGTGTATAGAGCGAGGTAGGAGTGTAAATCATCAGGTTGTGCAAATCACACACACACACACACACACACAAAAAAAAAAAAAAAAAAATGGCAAAAATGCAGAGGTTGGAAGCGGATATTGAGCTGAAATGTGCAGCTAAAAATTTATTCAATATGCTAAGAACCCAACAACCTGACGTAGCTGCTGTTTGCTCCCAAATCTCTGGTGTTGAACCACACCAAGGTGACTGGCTTGGTGTGGGTAGTACCAGGAAGTGGGATTGTGTCATCGGTACGATTCTATCACATACTACGAGTTTCTTCAAATTCAATAGTATACAA
This sequence comes from Spergularia marina, assembly GCA_963680865.1. Classification (NCBI taxonomy): domain Eukaryota; kingdom Viridiplantae; phylum Streptophyta; class Magnoliopsida; order Caryophyllales; family Caryophyllaceae; genus Spergularia; species Spergularia marina. The sequence goes on along the minus strand of OY804545.1, from coordinate 4,161,800 downwards.
GTTATTGTGAGACGGTCTAATATATATATATACTGTAACAATATGTGTTGTAACAGGTGGGAAACCATTGAGCCTGATTGACAGGATTGAGGAAATTGATGAGAAGAACATGAAATTATCTCGTGCCGGGATTGGCGGAGATCTAATGAGCCATTACTCGTATAAGACAATGACGGTACGTGTACATTTAATTTCAAAGGGGAAGGATTGTTGCTTGATGAAATTTACTATAGAGTATGAGAAGATTGATGAATCTGCACCAGAACCTACTGAAGTTCTCAACTTTGCCATTGGTTTATTCAAGGAGTTGGCTTCTCACCTCTCTTCTCTTAACTAATTAAGCTAAGGCCTAAGGGGCGTACATGACAAGCTAAGCTACAGCATTACTCGTTAGCCCTAAAATAAAACTGCTTGACTTATTATAATTATATATGTTACGTATGTACTAGGCCGAGCCAGGATAATCGGCCGGTGGCCGTTGTTGCTCTCGTTCGTGCTCTTTTTTTTTTTTTTTTTTTTTTTTTTGTAAAATGTCACTTGTAAGACGACCTAATGTGTATGAAAAAGTGACCGTATGTTTATGCATGGTTCATGTTGTTCTTACATAAAAAACTTTATTTTCCGATGTGACCAATTCGTGCTTGTAACATTCAGCCCATTGGAGTTGTATGTAAAATTGTTAAAATCATTTTAACTCATCAACTCACATAGAGGCATAGAGCTCTATTAGAAATATTCCATTCATTGTTACAAATGCCAAAACGAATCTTATACTATATATTAAAAGCTGTGTTAGAGGCAACGACCACGTTCACCGGATTCAGTTAGACCATCTGCCATGCCACGTGGCATGTCTCTTTAATTTTCACTTAAAAAATTCATTTAAAATGTCTTTTATGATAAGAGTATAGATAGATATTACATCCATGGTTATATATAAGTAACGTTTTCCAAACCAAAAAATTTACAATATTTTTTTATTATAATAAATCAATATTTACTATTAATCAAGTTCATCTTTACTTTAATATTTTGTACATTCCTTATTACTTATTTAAACTGGAATCACATCATCTATATTGAAACTGAAACTGGAGATCTAATGAGCCATTACTCGTATAAGACAATGACGTTACGTGTACATTTAATTTCAAAGGGGAAGGATTGTTGCTTGATGAAATTTACTATAGAGTATGAGAAGATTGATGAATCTGCACCAGAACCTACTGAAGTTCTCAACTTTGCCATTGGTTTATTCAAGGAGTTGGCTTCTCACCTCTCTTCTCTTAACTAACTAAGCTAAGGCCTAAGGGGCGTACATGACAAGCTAAGCTACAGCATTACTCGTTAGCCCTAAAATAAAACTGCTTGACTTATTATAATTATATATGTTACGTACTTACGTATGTACTAGGCCGAGCCAGGATAATCGGCCGGTGGCCGTTGTTGCTCTCGTTCGTGCTCTTTTTTTATTGTAAATTGTAAAATGTCACTTGTAAGACGACCTAATGTGTATGAAAAAGTGACCGTATGTTTATGCATGGTTCATGTTGTTCTTACATAAGAAACTTTATTTTCCGATGTGATCAATTCGTGCATGTAACGAAGCCCATTGGAGTTGTATGTAAAATTGTTAAAATCATTTTAACTCATCAACTCACATAGAGGCATAGAGCTCTATTAGAAATATTCCGTTCATTGTTACAAATGCCAAAACGAATCTTATACTATATAATAAAAGCTGTGTTAGAGGCAACGACCACGTTCACTGGCTTCAGTTAGACCATCTGTCATGCCCAGGGGCGAAGCCAGGAAAATTTTGACGGGGTGGCGAAATTCAAACCAACAAAAACTAACATATAAAATTAAAATTGTTGAAGTAAATATTACATACACGTTCACTACTTGCGACGTGTCCGCATAGATTCAAACTCTTTTACAACCTCTTTGTTACAAACATTAGCGAACAAGTCTCGCTCTATAAAAGTAACTAAATTATCATTCAACAATTGATCACCCATGCTACTACGATTTTTACTTTTGACAAAATTCATTGCCGAAAAAGCTCTTTCAACCGTTGCCGTTGCCACCGGAAGAATCAACACTAGCTTCAATAGCAAATAAACTTTAGCATGTGTCAAATGTTTTTTCGTCTCCACAAGCTTTATAGAAAGCTCGTTAAGATTCTTCAAATCCCAAAATCTATCATCACCCCGAATATCACATACAAAGGTTTCAAGCTGATACTCAAAGAAAAGCAATTCGGTTTCCGAGAACTCATTAGGGTAAAATTCAGCAAGTCGAACTAACTTCTTGATATCAAAAGAGGCAAACCGATCTTCGGGGCAAAAACAAGACATACAAATAAGCAATTCCTTACTTACTTCATTAAACCGTTCACCAAATTCCAACAAAATCTGATCAAGCAAGGTTATAAACACTTCTACTCGATAATGGTGTAAATTTGTAACATTCCTTATAGTATGTCTACTTCTCCCCGGAATAGCATAAAAGTCATCCATACAAGGAACACTAATATTATACTTGTTGCAAAATGTTATCACCTTTTCTAAGTGACCTTCCCATCCCTCATCCCTTAAGTTTTGCAATTGTGCCTTTGTAACATCAACAAGTCTCATAGCATTCACAATGTCTTGCTCCCTCCTTTGTAAAGCCAAGTTCAATTGATTTGTGATGCCAAAAACGGTCAACATGAATTGGGCAGAAAACACAAATTGAAACAATTTCAAATCATCAGTAAGCCTTAGCACTTTTGACTTGTCATCTCCTTTACAACATTCAACGATAATATCAAGCACTTCCATAACTGTAGGATACACTGAAAACAATCTCAAAATAGTCTTGAAATGGGAACTCCATCGGGTCTCACAAGGCCTACTCAAACTTATCTCTTGGTTCAAACCTCTTCCAGTTTTTATAGTACCCAATTGTATACCATCTAAAACAAGATCGGCTTGCCCTTCTCTAAGTAAATCTTTACGCTTACAAGAGCTTCCAATCACATTCAACAAAGTACTAAGCATGCCAAACAACCAACCACAATCATCATTGTTTTTAGCAACGGCAACAAGGGTTAACTGGAGTTGGTGAGCAAAACAATGAACATAATATGCAGAGCTACATTCATTCAAGATCAAAGTTTTAAGGCCATTTAATGAACCTCGCATATTGCTAGCACCATCATAACCTTGACCTCGAACTTTAGCAATACATAAAGAATATTCAATAAGTAATGACTCAATTGTAGCTTTTAGAGTTAGAGAAGTGGTATCACCAACATGCACAACACCAAGAAATCTTTCTTTCACTTCCCCTAAAGCATTGACATATCTTAAGCAAAGGGTCATTTGCTCCTTATCAGACACATCCGCCGACTCATCGGCAAGAATTCCAAAAAAATCACCACCAAGTTCTTCAATGATTTTCCTAGTGGTAACCTTTGCACAAGCACTAACAAGATCCTTTTGAATATTGGAGGAAGTCAATTTGGAATTTCCCGGTGCATTATCTAAAAGAACCTTAGCCAAATCCTTATCACGTTTAGCTAACAATTTCAAGAGCTCAAGATAATTACCCCTATTCAAAGAAGACTTACTTTCATCATGACCACGAAAAGGCATTCCTTGTTGCAAAAGATACCTTGTGGCATCAATATGAGCATCTAATCGAATGTTGTATGCACTTTCCATTTCAATAGTTTGAGTTTCAAAAGAATTTGGAAGTGAACCCTTTTGTTTCTTGAAATCGGCAAGAGCTCTAACGGCATTACAATGAGCACTCAAATGATTACCAATATGTTTGTCAAATTGCCCCGTTTTATTCCAAGTACTAAACCCATTAGAAACAAAAGCATCCCCTCCATGTGCATTCTCATCCTTAAATAAGTAACAAGGGAAACAAAAAGCCGCATCCTTACTAATGCTATATTCAATCCAATGTTTAAATTTATCCGAATCAAACCATTTTGGATTACACCTCCGTGACCCCGAACCTACAACTTTATAGGGAAAATCATGTCCAACGGGTTGACAAGGTTTTCTACGGATATACTCTCTTCTCACAATATCTTGATCATTTGGATGGAAATCAAGTAGTCTCTTTCTTAAACCCGGGTCATGTGGAAGAGAAATGACATCAAAACTAGTTAATCGACTCACAATTGGTGTACTAGGACTTGGATTAGATGTACCTTGTCCTTGAACTTCATCTTCTTCATTGTTTATTGACGGAGAAGATTGATGTTCACTAGCTCGAGTTTGAGATTGGGTTGGATTTTCTTAACTCTCTTGATGTATTTTTTGGGAAAAAACTTGATATGGAACCATCTTTCCTCTTCATTTCTGAAATATATATGATTGTCTTAGTCTATCAAATCTACTCAATTGTAAAAACCCAATTAACATCTCAAATTTCCAATTCCCCAAAGTCAAATCATAATCTCAATTAATTCCTAATTTTAATTCAATATTTCAAACACTAATTCAAGTTCAAACCCAAATTCACAACAATGTCTAGAAAATTACACATCACACATTCACACACTACAAATCAACAAATCAATTTCAAATTCCAAACCCTAAATAAGTAATAAATTGAACTAAAAATTAAAAAAACAACAAGAAATAAAAAAAGAGTAGAAGACTGACCAATCCTCGCAGCGGCCGGCGGCGGTCAGGCGGTGTCGTCAGTCTCGTCACTCGTCGACTCGGCGTCTCGGCGTCTCACGTCTACCGTCGTGCAGCGGTGTAGTCGTGCAGCGTTGCCCAGCTTGCCCTCTTTCCGTCTTTCGTCTTCTCTCTGACTCTCTGGACTCTCTCTCTCTTTTTTTTTTTTTTTTTTTTTTTTTTTTTTTTTTTATGTTTAATGTTTCTGGGGAGGGGAGATAAGAAAGTTTAAAATGTCTTTCTTATCCTTACTCTTTAGTTGTCTTTTTTTTTTTCAGGGGTATTTTTGGAATTTTTTTTAAAAGTTTCAGTTTTTTTTTTTTCACTGGGGTGGCGGCCGCCACCCCAAGCCACCACGTAGCTTCGCCGATGGTCATGCCACGTGGCATGTCTCTTTAATTTTCACTTAAAAAATTCATTTAAAATGTATTCAATGATAAGAGTATAGATAGATATTTCATCCATGGTTATATATAAGTAACGTTTTCCAAACTAAAAAATTTACAATATTTTTTTATTATAATAAATCAATATTTACTATTAATCAATTTCATACTCTGTATGTACTTTAATATTTTGTACATTCCTTATTACTTATTTAAACTGGAATCATATCATCTATATTGAAAGTGAAAGTTTTATAAATGATAAAATTATTTGTTTACAAAGAAATAAAATGATAAAATTTATTTCGGGCGTAGTCCGAGTAGTAAACTAGTAATAATAAAACATAAGATTCATTATCGTACTCTCAAAGTCTCGATCCATGTACAATATAAATTAAATGTTGCATGTAGTAATATCCGTGCTTTAATTTGCTGCAATATGATTACAGTAGCTTGGTACTTCAAGACTACAAATATGAGCTATTGCAAGTTTGCAACACAGCTAATGCAACGATTCTGATTGAACCGTTGCATTTGCCTATCTATTGCAATGATTTAGAAATATCGATCTCCTAAATGCGTCTAATGCAACGGTACAAGCAATAAGTGTTGCCTATGACTGTTAACGTTGCATTTCACTCACCCTATTGCAACGATAAAGCCCAAAAAAGGAAAAGAACAATGGAAAACATAAATCAGAGGACATGAGCTCGTGGCTCCTCAATTATTTCAACCAAAAAAAAAAAAAAAAATAGAGTTATTAATTAGTTACAGTTTAAACTCGAAACTTTCACGAATCTTCTCTATTACACACGTACTTGTAATCACTCCAACCCTTCCCCTCTCGACTAAATGTACTCCGTAATTGGTTTAATTTACTTGGTGATGCATTACGCACTACGATATGTTAAAGAAAGGTGCTTAACACTCCCTTATCCTGAACCGGAAGTACAGATATATAATGTGTACCAAGCGTACATTACACGCCCAATAATATAGAGAATATTTCATAAACAAGTGGATCGGTCATACAAAAGAATATCGTATGCCTATAAATTGTAGCGAACAATAGTGTGTGCGCATCATCAGGTTGTCCAATCACAATAAACCAACATTTTTTCCTGATCTGTAATTTTTTTAAGGTTTTAATTAACAAAAAAATGGCAAAGATGCAGAAGTTGGAAGGGGGAATTGAGCTGAATTGTTCAGCTGAAAATATATTTAAAATGTTACATGCCAAACAACCTGACATTGTTGCTATTTGCTCCCACAAAATTTCTGGTGTTGAGGCACACAAAGGTGACTGGCTCAGTGTGGGTAGTACCCGGAAATGGGACTGTATCCTCGGTATATTGTTTCACTCTTGAACTCTTTTTATTATATTGTCTCCTGTTTATAATAATACTAGGCCACCGTTGATGAACGAAGTTAGGTTTTGAAATTTGATTAGACGACTACCTATATATAAATCTCGATTGGGCTTATGCAGTCAATCTAATCAATTGGTGTTAGTGTCTTATTGGGTCACGGTTTAAAATGATAATTTAATAATCCAAGCTACATTTGAGTCATCATAAGATGATGATGCCATGTTATATTTAATAGGTGGGAAGAAACTCAACTTGGTAGACAGGATAGAGGCAATCGATGAGAAGAACATGATATTATGTCGCAGCGTGATTGGTGGAGATCTAATGAGCCATTATAGGACATTCGCGGTACGTACGCAACCAATTTCAAAGGGGAAGGACTGTTGCCTCATGAATGTTACTTTCGAGTATGAGAAGATTGAGGAAGCTGCTCCGGAACCAACTGAATTTCTTAACTTTGCACTTGGTGTACTCAAGGACTTGGGTGGTCACCTCTCTTCTCTTAACTAAGGGGCGTACATGTCGTACGTACGTACGTACACAGTCCTAGCCCAAAAATAAAACTATTTGACTACTATATGTCTATATGTGTTATAAGGCCGAGCCAGCGGACGCTGGATATATAATCCTTACATGGTCTTTGTTGTTGTCGTGGTTTTTTTTTTTTTTTTTTTTTTTTATCATTGTAAAATATCACTTGTAGTACGATCTCATTAATTAATATATGAAATAAGTGACGGTGTGCTTTTGTATGGAAAAATCGACTTCAGTTAAGTGATAAATTAAGAATAAAACTCGCTAGTGATTCTCTAGGATAACAAATCAAATTTAAGATCGAAAAAGCAAAAGCAAATTAAAGAGTGCATGCGAGCAAGTGTACGTGCAATTTGCCATCTATAAATTCCTTCAATCTACCACGAGTAGTCATATATATACGTACGGAGTTGCTCTCACAAAGTTTCTAAGATCCATGCTCACCATGCTGATTGGGTCAGTACCGGTACCACCCGAAAATGGGACTAGTGTGTCGTTATTGGTACGCTAACTTAATCTCCATACGATTTTTAGGATGAAGCATTACAAAAGTTTAACTAACAAAATACATGTTATCCCAAAAGGGAAAAACTGTTGTGTGATGAAGTTCAGTCTTCACTATGAGAAATTCAAATTAAATGAGAACAATTCAAGAAAGAGCGGAAAAATATTACGAGCATAATTTTCTGCAGCGTGTGTGCTTGTGAGTTGTGATCTAGAATAAAATGCAAATTGCAACCTGATCAGTTGGAGACTTGGAGTGTTGAATGTAGGTGATGTATAGCCTACTATTATGAAATTAAAATATATCAATTGATACAGTGTAGATAAAGTTAATTTGTTTACGTGTTGTGCTTCGTGTCGGTACGGCGTGTGAGAAGGCCAACTTGGCACGACCTAGACACGGTACACCGTGCCGGCGTACTCGATTGTGTCGTGCCGTACCGAGAATTCAAAACCTCACCATGAGACGCAACACGACGTATCATGTCGTACCACATCGTGTCAACCCGCGTGTTAATCGCTACTTTTTGACTTTTCCCTTGTTCTCTCATTTTTTTAGAGAAAATAAATCTTGTGCTTTAGGGGCGGCGGGCCATCCCGCGTGCAACACCCGGCGTGCCAAAGCACGACTAAAGTTTGATTTCAATTTGCAGTCATGGCACGAGGCGAGCCCAGCATGACACGGGCTTTAATTTGTCGGACCGCTCAACCGTCGTGATGTCGTGTCGTGCTCATGTGTCATGCCAGCACGCGACACGTGACACAAAATGCCAACTCTTTTAGAGAGCATAAATGAGGGGAGTCGGGGGGTTCCACCCGGGGTCCACCAATTCCCCTATTTTCTTCTTTAATGCTTTGCCTAGGGCTAGCAAAAACGTGGTGTACTCAAGTACTTAGGTTGGTCATTTCCGTCAGTAGAAATGAATGATTCTACAATGACTATCAAGGTTTGGTAATTATAACAGATTGAATTCTTACCATTAATATCATAGAGTTAATCATACCCCTTCATAGTCGACCACATAATATATAGAAAAATTAAATAAAATAACCCAAGTTACCCAACCCCACCTTTCTCTCCCCTCTCCCTTTCCCCTTCCCCATCCTTGCCACCGCCCAATCACCACTGTCACCCCTCGCCAAACACCACCAACTCACCTGAGAACACAACCATACGGCTGGCGACACGAAGGCAATCCCGCCTAGGCCATTGTCGTTGCGTCATCAGTCCATGCACAATTTCATCTTCTATCAACACTCGTCTTTACCACCCTCTCCCTCATAAATAATCGGCGGCGACTCTTGGTCCCAACTCCTAAAGGTGATGTTGATGGGTGAGGGTGTGGTGTTTGTTGGGTTACGCCGATGGTGGTTGCTGAGGGAGTAGTGTTAAGGGAGAAAATGGGGTTTTTGATATTAAGATAGTGTTTGGAAACAAGAATTTAAAAATTTGTTATCATTTCAATTCAATTATTTGAGAATGTGGAATTCAAATATAAATCAAATGTTTGGGGAGAGTGGGATTTCAAAATGACATCTTGAGGTGTCATTTGTTTTTTACCTAATTGGATTTGAAACAAATTCCAAAGGATTTGACACAAATCCAAATTCTCAAATTCTTGAATTTCCAAACATGTGATTCGTGTCAAATTTGGATTTTAAGAGTGTTTTTGGAAACAACGATTTGATTCTCATGTTTGACACAAATCTCATGTTTGGAAACTCAAGAATTTGAGAATTTGGATTTGTGTCAAATCCTTTGGAATTTGTTTCAAATCCAATTAGGTAAAAAACAAATGACACCTCAAGAGGTGTCATTTTGAAATCCCACCCTCCCCAAACATTGAATTTATATTTGAATTCCACATTCTCAAATGATGGATTTGAAATTATTACAAATTTCCAAATTCATGTTTCCAAACGCTACCTTAGGTAAAAAACAAATGACACCTTAAGAGGTGTCATTTTGAAATCTCACCCTCCCCAAACATTGAATTTATATTTGAATTCTACATTCTCAAATGATGGATTTGAAATGATTACAAATTTTCAAATTCATGTTTCCAAACGCTACCTTATAGTATTTGATTTCAATTATTAACTTTAATAATTATTTATGGTCAAACCAATCGAATGCTGGGATTCATTTAGGAAGACCAGAGGCTATTATTCTACCCTTTACAATGGCAACCATGACTTGATAATTGTTGTAGAATAAGTAGAGTAAAAAGTGAATATTGACAACCCATAGTAAAATTAATCATATGAATGTGAATAAATAAAAAGAGACTAGTGGGTCTCTCAAAGATCGAAAAGCGGATGCAAAGATCATAGTGGTGTTGGGAATATATATATGCACTAAATAATCTCAAGATCTTTTTACATGCCCAAGCGTACACCTACTTGCTTTTACTCTACCATACTTTGTGCTGAAATTCCAATTGGAATTTGAACTCGATACCTCATGGAGAATGAGATGTTATGCTTTGATTGAGGGTTTGAAGATCATCAATTAGTAAGTGCTTTCAATAATCACTTATATCATGGGCTCACTCTCGGTCATCATGATGAACATAGTGATCGATGATCCCCCTCACAATAGTAATGCCAATCACTATCACGAATTAGTTGCAAGAGAATAGATGAATAATAATGTTGACATCAAATAGCAACGTATCAAAGTATCAACAACACTTTACAGAGTTTACTGTGCATCTATTTATTTATAGCCCCCCAAAACCTTGGTCACTTCACTGCAAAGTCTGGAATAATCTAGTTACCACAATTTCAGTCATATATTTCTCTGCATTAGTAAAAAGAAAAGGTAAAAAATATGGCTCAGATGCATACATTGGAGGAGCAAGTGGAAGTGCAGTGTTCAGCACACAAGCTGTTTGAAGTGGTATTGTCCAAACAAACAAACATTCCCAACATTTGTTCTCACAAAGTTTCCAAGCTTCATACCCACCATGCTGATTGGACAAGTGTTGGTACCACCAGGAAATGGGACTGTGTCATTGGTACGTTAACTTCCGTCCCTTACCGCTTTTACAATTTACGATATATCTACAAGTTTTTCAAAATTTGTAATAATATATACACCGCATAACACATACGGAGTAGTATATAGTTGGAGATATATATAATAAACTGGCTATTGAATCATTTGAGGCGAAATGAACATGACCTAATAAAGTGGCTAACTTATCAAGGTTGATGTGTCATGTGACAGACGGGGAGGCATATTCCTTGACCGAGAAGATTGTGGAAGTTGACGAGAAGAACATGACTGTTGTTCGGAAAGTGATTGAAGCAGACATTCTCAAGCATTACACCAGTTTGACAAACAAAATTCAGGTTATACCAAAAGGGCACAACTGTTGTGTGTTGAAGTATAGTCTTCACTATGAGAAGGTTCATCAAAGTGCACCAGAACCCAATACACTGGTCGGGTGGGCAATTGGTTTGTTCAAGGATATCGGTCGCCACCTCGCCAACAATTGATCACAAGCCATATCCACTTTCTCCGTTCTTTTGGTTTGTTGACGTATATATAGTTTGAATTTGCAAAAATAATTCAAACACAACGTTAACAACCCAAATGAAAATGAGAGTAATTAATATTGTAATTTGCCGCAATACGTGTGCTTCTTGTGACTCGCAATTACTTAGCTCGTACAGTGTATGCACTCATAGCCGTGAAATAGTCATATATAATGAGAATCTCTACAATAATTTTCCGGCAAGAATATCGTCCTGAATTTTAATACTCCCTCCTATTTTGAATGATCTTCCCCTTTCTTTTGCAGTTTTTGACTAGCCATATTAGGAGCCACACATATATAAATAAAAAAAATGTTTATTCTACGATGCATTCTATGAGTTTCACTTGATTCTAAGTCAAACGAGATTTTCATTTAGTTTATATATTAGTCCCAATATGGCTAGTCCAAAACTTCAAAACAAATGAGAAGATCGTTCTAACATAAGTAAGTATATGTTTTGATTTGATTAGTATTAAACTGCCCGGAGATTACGATTTAATTTGTTTCGTACGGAGTAATTAAGTATCAGTTGTCTCACTTGTCTGTAATTGCTTGACTTCTTACGTACTACATACGCACATGATATAGTCATATAGAATATGGATAACGCACAAATACAAAACAGATGTGACTGTCAGAACTAAGTTACCTGGCATTCATATCCTTGCATCGTCACGTACTCCTCTGCTGGTTGTATAAGTTGTAGGATTTGGAAATTTGTCCCAAATTTAATTCCTTATTAGTTAAGAGTCAAATTAACGTCTTGGAATAGAGTACCGAAACAAAGGACCCGTAATTGTGTAAAGTATTGTTGTCTACGCCTCTACGGAGTATTTAACATAGCACGACACATATGCACGTAACCTACAATCGGCAAGTGTAGGCAAATACTGGTCAGGTTGGTACAAATAATTCTAGTTTCACTATAAAAAAAAAAAAGTGAGGTTGGTCCAAAATAATCAAATTAAAAGTATGCAAAGATTAGGATTATTTCCAGTTACCAAAATGATGTCTTCCTCATCAATCTCTCTGTCATCTCTGCACTCATCCTTCATCAAATCATCATCAAGTCTTCCATTTCTGCATGCCCGATCAACTTCTTTAAGAAGCTTCATTTCTTGTAAAGAAAAGCAGGATCATGATCATATTTTGGGTCATCCCTTATTTTTAAGGGCTAAACAAAGATGCATATCTTCAAAGGCTTCCATGTCAGATTTCCTACAATCTGAAGACTCCCCAAATTTAAGGGTAATTTTCATTTTCCCCTCTTGCCAATTTTATTATTTTTGATCATTAATTTATCTCAGTAATTACTACGGAGTAATTTGTAATAATTTGATGTGGGCATATGTTTCTATGTTTTGTACTGTGCGAAAGTTCCTATCTTTTTTGTTTTTTGGGTGTTAACTTGATCCTAAATTTTGACTTTTTGACCCATATGATGATGAAGTCAAGTTGGGTTGGTTCGGATGTGCGCAAAACTTACCCCTATCTAGTTGAGCTTGTTTTCGAGGTGGGGAAGTGTAATGATGAATAAGTTTGGTTTAGATTCTATTTGTTTTGTGGGCCTGTGCGAATTGTATAAAGATAACAACCTTAATTTTCTCTTTAGATTATTTTAAGGTCAAGATTCCTAGTATATACTCCATAATTAAGGTTTTGGACCTGTGTGGCTGTGTGTAATAACTGAAGCAAATGCTGGAAATTAATATATAGCTGCCTACACAAAACGGTTACGGATAACGATTCATGTTAGCCGACCCCAGATCATTTTGGGAAGGCTTGGTTGTTGTTGTTGTTGTTGTTGCAATATTTGAAGATTAGCTGAATAATGGAGATTTTTGAGGTAGTTTCTGCTAATGCTTTGAAATTTTACAAGACTTGTTTCATTTTGTAACACTTGATTCACTAGCCGCGTCTATGTAGGGATCGGAATCGTTTCTCAGAAATGTGTTGCGGGGTATGGAAACTGTGTATTTGGATAGGAACCCGACAGCAAAAGCAATCTTGAAGCTGGTTGATTCGGCTGGAAATGATCAAATTTGTTATGATCATTTGGCTTTTCGTACTTTTGGGGTATGCTTGTCTATTTCGGGACACTTGAAGATACTTGAAAATGAGCTAAAAATGAATTAGTTCAAATTTCGAACATTCTAATATTGGCAACATTGTAGGTGGATGGTCACGGTATAGATTCAATGGCCGATATCTTTCTAGATTTTGGGTACACTAGAAGGGATGAACTCAGATTTCCTGCAAAGAAATTGAAAGCATATTGGTTCTCTCCTCCTGCTGTTTCCTCCGAAAAAGGGAGTGGCGTAAATGGACCTTTGCCAAGGGTGTTCATATCCGAGCTTCTCGTAGAGCAGATGAGTTCAGAAGCTCAGGTGAGGAGATAATTGATGATTCAGTTGTGTACTTGTAATGGCTCTTTAGAGTTGGAGTAGAATGGATGATGTTCTGTCTTGAATCGGTTTCTAATTGTACCGTATTCTTCTTAACAATAGGAAATCATCAGGAAATACACTGGAAAATCTGCCCATGGAAATAAACAGGCAGCTCTTGCCAGTACATTGGGACTATTAACATGGGGGAAACCACTGCATTCTGAATTTCAACGATTAGCCAGGTGAATATCTACTATTATCGAGGCAAAATGGTGAAAAATTTGTAGCAGCACATATGTTCTATGTTTTGACATGAAAATATTAGATTTTGATCTTAATTGTTCTTATTTTGTCAAATAATTTGTCTGGTAGTATTGCTAGATGTTTCTGCTTGATCATGCCCTGTTCTAGGGGATTTCTGGAATTCTGGTGGCTTTCTTAAAATGCTCACGTATTTTGGTGGTGTATTCAGGGAAAGTGAGTACGCAGCATGGACGCTGGTCAATGGATATGCTTTGAATCATGTCACTATTTCGACTCATAGACTGAAGTCTACCTTGAGAAGCATCAACAGCCTCAATCAGTTCATCGAGGAGGATGGATTTAAGTTGAACTCTGAAGGAGGGGTCCTGAAAGGTTCGTCGTTCCTAAATTTCCCTGGTTCCCGAAGTCCTCTTTACACATAACCAAATAGTGCAGCCTTGAAGTAGCTGTGCGCTTCCATATGCTTGATCATGAAGATGATGTATGCATCAATACCATTTTAGGCTTCTAGCAATGTTTTGGTGTAGAAAGACCTGACCTTATATGCTGAAAAACAAGCCATTTTACTAACAACGGGAGTTTGGGGGCCGTACTATTAGTCCGCTAATTTACAGTAGGGGTTCACTGTTGAGGTTTTGTGAAGTGCTCGCTATTAGGTTTTGAAACAGTGTCATGATGTTTGAGCTAAAATATGTTCGAGACTGATGGAATTTTGTTCCTGTAAACAGTAAGTCCTGATGGTTTCCTGCAGCAAAGTTCAACAGTTGCAGATTCAGTGCCATTCGAATTCTTAGATGGTGTCACGGAAAAGGTTCCATGTTCATACATAGAGTTTGCTGAAAGACTTGTGCTCCCCCAGTATAAGAATTTACCTGAAGACGAGGTAAGCATTTGCTCTCTTCTTCCAGCCTCAAATTTCTCAGTGATTTTTGATCTGTACATTTTATTCAGCTAATTTTGTTGCGATGTCTCACAGGTCAAAGAGTTCCACAGGCGAGACGGATTTGAAGTTGGCAATGCTGACAAGATCTTTGAAAGCACATCCCAAGGACAACTATCACGTAAAGCAACATAGAAGTTGAGTGAAGATCAACCGTGTCTCTTGTCGAAGAATTGGCCTTGATCATTTATGTAACTCACATCATCATGTACAGGAATACCGACTGAACAGCTCAACTCGTGTAAATAGAGCTCTTTCTACAATAACGCAAAACTGAAAGCCAGACGTTCAACTCTGATCTCTCACACTGGTTCATGTTCATTTGCTCAAAAACTGGGAAACACGAAAAAGCATTGTCCTGGAACAGCTTAAATTTCCTTTGTAACGCTGTAGGCGGCTATGCGCTCACAGCCTTCTCTCAATGAATTTAGGCGCTCATGTCCGATGCACTGCCTGTGGAGGCCACGAATTGGACCGTGTCCTTAATCTACCTTTTGCATCAACATCCCGTCACACACACACACACACACACAAAAAGATTGTATAGCATCAAATGGCCCATCTTGATGATTACTGTCAGAGTAATGAGCTGCAACCAAAGAAGAATAATATGGGAGATGAAAACCCTTACGATAACCAGAGGCGTGCGCAGCAAGTTGCAAGAAGTCGCAACACAGACAGCATAATTCTTAACCTCAAGACCACAACGCGCAATTTGCAAATCAGACAACACATCCGAGGGAGGAAGCAACACAACAATGATAACACGTTGGCCTTGAGCTCCATAACTGCACCTGGGCACTGCAGGACCCAGACGACATCACACTGGTCTTGAGCTCCCAAACAGCACCTGGACACTGCAGGAACCACTAAA
Source organism: Spergularia marina (assembly GCA_963680865.1). Classification (NCBI taxonomy): domain Eukaryota; kingdom Viridiplantae; phylum Streptophyta; class Magnoliopsida; order Caryophyllales; family Caryophyllaceae; genus Spergularia; species Spergularia marina. The sequence continues at coordinate 4,146,311 of OY804545.1, read as the reverse complement.
CTAACATTACCCATCGAAACTACACCTAGTTAATAATCGTGACTTTTATGTGCCAACCAAAGCCTATATAGCAGATTTAGTAACATAGTACTCGTAGTATGGAAATAAGCAGCAAATTCCAGGGGGCAGGGCGGGGGGCGTCAACTGCGAAACATTTTCATATTTCCAAACTTCACTAATGTAACATTTGAGGTTTTGACATACACATTCTGATTCACAAAGCTTCACCTCTCCTTACAATAACTTCTTTACAGAGACCCCTGACAGAAAGATAGAGTTGCACAATTCATACAGACCAATCTTACCTCTTTCTCTTTTCTTTTAGATCAAGGAGCCAAGGGCCTTGACATTAAGCTATACTTATCGATCAGAAGTTGAGGGTGAAAGAATGATAAACAGCTCGGGGAACAAGCAACGGATTGACAATGACGAGGCTAAGATTTTGCACTGGGTTTAGGTGACGGATGATACTGATGATGGTGATACGGAGATGCATGAGCACCATTTGGTATTGACAGACTCCTCAGGCCAGGTTGCTGCCCATTCCTGTTGTGAGGTGCAAGGGCTTGACCATTACGAGTACTCGGGCTGGCCCTGACACGGTCAGCTTGCATGGTCTGGAAATAGTAAGATGAACTTGCCATGTCCTTCAGGTTTGGTAAGGGCTTCAAAGTTTCAACAACTTCACTCATTAGAGGGCGCACTTTGGGGTCTCGGCTAAGGCAGTGAGCAGCCAACTGCACAGCCTTCTGAGCACCTTTAATAGAAAAATGGCCTTCAAGACGAGGGTCTATCAGACGATAAAATCTTCTTCGATCTCCAAGATGTGGCCTTGCCCACTCAACAAGGTTATGTTCCCCATTGGGCCGGTTTTTGTCCATAGATCTCCTACCAGTTATCATTTCAAGTAAAACAACACCAAAGCTGTAAACATCGCTTCTTGACGTCAGATGGCCTAATACACAGAATAAACTGTCATTAGAACATCAATATCTACAAATTTGCAAGCACAGCTATCAACTATTTTTTAGTTTTCAAGAACACTTTTGATTTAATACACAATAAAGATCTTGTCTTCAGCAACTACTCTGCACAGAAAAAGAAGGCAGCCCAGTCGCACATTGGCGTCCCCACAAAGCGAGAGTCCGGGGAAGGGTCCCACCACAAGGGTGTATAGAGGGCAAGCCTTCCCTTGTCACTTTTTGGACCAGAGGCTGCAACATTTTTGCAACAAGCAATCACAACTTTTACGATCATCCACTCACATCAGAAACAAACCATGCAGGAGCATTTTTCTAGAAAGAAGGGTTTCTTCTTTAAGTTATGATAGGGGAGACAATCTACAAACTGGGGTTAATAGTAGATGAGATGATATTTCACCCCACAGGCTGATGCATTTGTTTCGCAGGCATAAAATTGTATTAATGCATCAAGAACAAAACAAAGAATAAGGATAAGGCATCCCCTAAAGAGAGCGAATTACAGCATTCCCAATTATGCTGTAGAAGAAGGGGTTTCCCTTTAACACCCAAGTTTATTTTCCACAAAGAGAAAATCTACATAATGAGTCAATCCTGAAAAGACGCGTGAGTTTCTCTCCAACCATTAGCCAAACACAAATCGGAATACAGACACAGGTCGGATGAAAAGGTGGAATTATAAGTGGCGGGAATTAAAATATAAAAAGTAAATGATCATTCTAACAATCCGGGGAAAAGAACTTCACGGGCAACACTCACAAGTATGCAAATATTAAAAGCCTAAAAAGGTGGCACAGTTACATCCAGATTTACATATAGCTAGACCAGAGTCATCACACCTAAAACCTATTGTTGAAAGGCCCAGGACAGGTATAGAAGGTGGTTCTAATGCAAGTAAATGCTAATAATGAGTTCATTTTTGCCACTCCAAACTTCCCTAAAATCTACAATTACACACAAAGGAGAGTGTACATCTCATTAACAATTACAAAATCTACAACTAAAAACATGCCTCCACTTGAAAGAGGATAATATGTCAGGTGCACAACGGCTCTTTGCAAGATTTTTAGTTTATATTTGGGGTCGGAGCTATAAATCTCTCAGGGAAGGCCAATGGTGATTTCAACTCAAAAGGATGTTCAAAATACACTCAATATAAGGAACTGGGCCTGTTTGAATCTCCAAAAGGATTACTTGTATTCAATTCCATCAGGTAATTATTCTATTAGTATCTCTATATACTCAGTAGTCGAGGGAAATTTTAAAAAAATTAACCCAAATAGGTTCAACTCATGAAAAGAGCCAGACTGCTTATGTTCCTTGTACACTTCAGGGCTATAAACCCAAAGACCGTGCCACATCAAAGCACTTTAACAGCTACAAGTGAATGGAAATCCAGAAGTAACACAGAAATCAAATAATCTGCCACCAGATCTGGAAGAGAGAGAGGTATACACAACTACACAAGAATCCCCGCCACTCATACCTTCCAATTAAATCAATATTAAAGCCTCCACCACAATAGAGCAAATTTTCAAATTAGTTAATCTAATATGAACAGAAAGCCATAAAAACCATCACTAACGGCAAGGTAGCAAGCCTGTTTTCAGATTGACCATACCTGTCATTACATACTCAGGAGCTGCATAACCATACGTCCCCATTACGCGGGTGGATACATGAGTTTTACCTTCCTCGGGACCATCTTTGGCAAGTCCAAAATCTGATAGCTTAGCATTGTATTCCTGGTGCAGCATCATGTTAGGACATCATAGAAACTTGATATGGTAAAAGAAAGGGTAAAAAATAAATGTAGACCTACCGCATCTAACAAGATATTGGAGGTTTTGAAATCACGATATATCACCGGCTTTTCTGCTTCTTCATGAAGAAACGCAAGACCCTTGGCAGCACCCAAAGCAATTTTCATTCTGATCGACCATGGAAGAGGCAAAGACCCTACATAATTCACCACGTATAACAGCAGTTAGGAAAAGTTTCACATAAAAACATTTGCAAGATGTATCTACACATGGACGAACACACAAGGAGCAAGACAGATTGCTAACAATATTAAATTGGGATAACATGCAATGATGGCAAAAGGAATGGAAATAGAAGAAATACAACAAAACAAATGCAATCAATTCATCAAGGTGCAATATCATCAATTTCCCGGAAAGTTGTTGCAACAACTTTTTTCATAATCTAAGATAAATTTGCTAACTGTAATCTATACAGATAGTTCGCAATCACAAAAATAAAAGAACAATAAATAGCAGAAGAGACTGAGCCAAAAAATTAAATTCAAACGGAGACAAGATCTGTAAATGTAAAACCGCCGCTTCAACAGCATACTGTATATATAAATTCCAAGCTCATTTCAGTAGAACATAACACCCGTCGATGGCCATCAAGATATCGCCATGAAAACAACAAGAAATTGATAAATGACACAACCCTCCCAGGATGCCTCATCAACTCCTGAAAAGGTCATTGCCGGAACGTTCACTGCCAAAGTTGCTCAAATGCATGAAATACTCCAGAACTTTTTATATCCACCCTCCCTTCCTCTCACTAAAAGAAAATAATTCCCCTGAAGAAACAGTAACTACATTTTGACTGGCTCCTAATAATGGTTATAGCATCTCATAAACCTTCGATAGGTACACTCGATGATTATCCAATTAATCGAACAAGAACTATCCAAAAGATGTACCGAAATAGAGAACTGAAGTAACAAGTACTTTACTATCGATTTATACTTTAAAGCCGTCAATCCCTAGGAAAGACATGGGTGTATGACAAGTGATATCTGAGAAACTCGTGAAGAACTTAAAACTCAAATCATGACAGCCTAGTATACCAAAATCCTACACCAACAAAGAGGATGGCATGATAAATTGGACTATGAAGCCTTGTAGGTGAACATCAACAATGTAACGTCCTCTGCTGTGCCAATCAAATGAAATTATATAGAAGGGTAGTTGTTCTTTGGAAGTGGGAGGAAGTCTGAGGGACAGAAATCGCAAGCGGTGCTAAAATCTAAGTTTGCAGATATTATAAATCCTAATTTATTACCTGAACCTGTAAAAAGCAGAAGAAAATTGGATATGGCTCTACCCAAGTGTGAAGTCCATGCTTGGAAATGGTGAAAAATTCTTTCCTAATTGGCTGATGATAAAAAGGAATTTGAACATCCTCATTACATGAACTACCATACTATATTTCCACACTCTCGAAAAGGTCACCTAATCAGTACAACCTTCATATTTCAGATAAATTCCGTCGTTAGCCAACGCTATATCTCGTAAATTAAGGGCCCGGCCACGCATCAACATCTAAGTTTTTCCAGATTCTTAGCTTCCTGAAAGAGATGATTTAAAAAGCTGGACCATATCCCCTGAATATTCAAGGGGACGAAACAATCAAACCTTCAAAATGCTATTAAACAAAATGAAGCCCTTTTTCTTTACCAATCCATTCCATCATTAATAGCCTAACCCTGTCCCGACGAATGAAATGGAAGCAATCTAGAGACGGATTAAAAAAAAAAAAAAAAAAAAAGACGATGTGACAAGCTACTCAAAGTCTTTGATCTTATTTACACACAAATTGAGAGTTGCAACAGTTATTCCACTACAGGTCGCCATAAGTAATCTGAAGCTTACTATTCAATTAGATCGGATAATGCACCTATAAGCTCAAGGTTAAAGGAAGCGTTGAAAATTGGAGGCCCAATTCATCACACAGGATTTCCCAGAAGCTGAACTCATAGAGCCCCTTAGCATTGACTCGAAAGAAAACATAGGGTTGTAAATATGAAAGCTATAAGTTACTCGGTTTGCTTGCTTAACCAGAACAAGAAACGAAATTTAGATCCTCAGTAACTCAACCCTCACCAGTCAATTTAAGTAGTAGTCGCTCGTAGTCAGTCACTACACCTAGACCTGTGACAACTCGTAGGAATACATAAAAGGAGAACTCGTGAGTTGTGACCATGACCCCCATGGCACAAACATATCATCTTAATCATCATTACTCTATCGCACAAATGTATACAGTAGTGTAAGTCAGGAAACACTAATAAGTAATAACAAGACATTTCATCTCAACAAATGACTTAAAGACCTACAAAATGGACTATTAACGATAGCAGCTTAAGCCTTGGAATGGGAAATCGGAAACAAGCGGATACATTTAGTTGAGCTGGAACTTACTCTTCCTGAAAATTGATCTCTACGAATTTTCAAACAGTTGAAAAGGCAGAAAAGCGTTGTGAGTTACCAAATATTTCATGTAGTTCAACTTTAAATTTACATACAAAGCCTATTTCAATGCTTCACTTAGTGAATTCTATATATCAAACCACATAACCAAGTAAAAGAATGAGACTATTTGACAGGCAGTTACGTACTCCTAAAAAGATGGTTCTCCAAGCTTCCTCGGGGCATAAATTCATAAACCAGCAACCTCTGATCCTCTTCAATACAATAGCCAATAAGTTTGACCAAGTTTGGATGTATAAGGTCCCCTAAGTAATTCACCTCAGCCTGCCAATGCATACATGAGAGAACAAATAAAACTCAAGAGGAAATAGGACTCAAGATTATAATTAAGAAACATGCATAGAAGAGAGAACGCAAAAAACTCCAATTCAACATACCAGCCACTCTTTATGACCCTGGAGTCCATCATGATTGAGCGTTTTAACAGCAACAGTAAGACCTGTACCAGGTTTCACGGGAGCAGTACCATTTTCTTCAATCCACCCTTTGAACACACACCCAAAACCACCCTCACCAAGAAGACTCTCCGGTCTAAAATTCCTTGTTGCCATCTTTAAATCATTAAACCCAAATTTCCGAAGACGGGAGGAAACTTTAATTTGTTCTTCCAATTTGGATGTTGATGTACTACTTTCAGCATTACTAGTTGTTGTAGATGAGACAACTGCGGTCACTGGCTGATCACTGCTAGCATCATTTGTAGATTTACTTTCCGCTGACATCATCCAATAAATATAGTTAAGACACTTTATAATTTTTACAGCACACAGACGCAAACTTTTCTTCCTTTGAAGACGTAAGCGATTATTTTTAATCAGAAAACAACACTCCTTTGTCACAAACACATTGGCTAACTCCCTGCTCTGTTAACTTATTGGCTAACCTCCAACTCTGGTATTGGGTCTTTAACTTACTTGAACAAAATGCATATTCAACCTAATATGCAAGTGCATGTCTATTCTCCTCGTGCATCAATGCTCAAATCACACTAACTCACCAATCAATCTAACTCTTTAACACTGGGATAGAGACTATATCAACTGGAAGTTTAAGATGGAGAGAGAATCATAAGTAATATTGGAAGCTGGAACAAGAACCAGAAGCTAAACAAGTATCATTATCTCTAGAAAAGAAGCTCATCACAGAGTTTTAGCCACATCGTGATCGTCAACGAGAAATTGAATTTCGATAAACAAGAGATCATTAAACAGCTGTCACTGATGCTAACCCATAAACCATTAGATAATACAAGAAACATGAGGAAAAGCATACAACTTTTTTTATAACTCTTAACTTAACTCTCACTTTAGGCCCAAACAAGATACTTCAGATCCAAGCTCAGAGGTCATAAACATATAAGGGTCAGCAATTAACTTTGAACTTAGCCTAACAGCCCCATGTTTCACTTCCAAGGATCTCTAACCTACTTGAAAACGTAGATGTAACTAACAGCCATTTTGATTATGTCTAGAAGAGTCAACAAAACATAATCCTTAACAGGCACACTCTCTTACTAGAGTGTTAAGCTCAACATTCCTTGGTCATCTTCTGGCATAAAGCCTCAAGATTTACTGGATCTTCAGTTAAACTAGGCAAATAAAATACTTTCGATTACCCTATAGCTGATCTGTCACACTTAGAGAAGCGTGCTCACAAGAAACCAAATGCATTTCGCGCAACCACAGAGTTTTCTAAACGGAACATCAATGATAAGTGGCATAAGCCAAGAACTACGAACTGAGCTCAGCAAGTTTAACCGTAGAGAATAATAATTCCACAAACGAGTATGCAACTGCCTAATTCATATTTAAACCCTTAACTAACTCAGCAGTTCATGCCAACAACATACACCATGCTTAAATTCCATGTTCCAAGTTCTTAATCCAACATACAGTAGAATCAAGCTGGAAATCAGTCTCAACCAAAAAAAGGAAGAACTCATAACAATAAGAACTGAACTTAGCGTGTAGAATAAGTTCACACAAACTATTTAAGTTCTCCACATTTTTGACCTCATAAAAAGTACCTTCACATTTTATTTCTAAATTAAGAGCTGATTTCAACAGAAAGACGAGAACAATCAACAAACAATAACAAAAATCACACCACAACATAAAACAAAATGATGACATCCTAAGACAGATAAAAAAAATGTCCTCAAACAAGTTAATTAACAGCACCAACATTAACTAACCAGCTTCCCTTAAGTAGGCAGACAAACAACACAGCAGTAAAAAAGAATCAGAAAATTTACCATAGTTAGTACTGGTTCCACTGACAGAGCTATCAACCTTGGATCTTGAACTAATGCAGCTACCTAAAAACCTAAGCTTAATCCAACAACCAGTGTCCTCAGCTGCAACTGAATCTTCTTCTTCATCATCATCAACAACTTTCTTCTTCTTTTTTACCCCTTTTTCTGATTTCTCCACCTCCCATTTCTCAACTTTAGCTATCTCAGTACCTAATCCCATGTCAGAAAACCCCTTCCTAATTCCCCAATTTCATCCAAATCCCTAAAATTAACATCACCCAACAAAAAAGACTCAAACTTCACACACACCCATTAATTCACATCTCCCAAATTATGCACCCAGCCTCATAAACCCCCAAAATCTGGTGAAATTAACACATACCCACATACCAAATTTGTACATAAATTGAAATTAAACTTGTGTAGATCAAAATTAAAGGGGTTTTGTAAGATAAAGGTGGAGTCTTTGGGAAGTTTCTTAGAGTTAGAACATAGAAACACAACTGAAACAAAGAAATGAGTGTTTTTTTGATGAATTTTTGTGGGTTTTTCTCTCACACAGAAAGAAGCTGACTAGTTCAAACAAACCCAGAAACCAATAAAAATTAAATCAAATCAAATTAAAAAGGGGGAAAAACATACTCTGTATTATCACAGTTCCCCCCTTTTCTTTTTTTTTTTTTCTTTTTTTTTGTTAAATTCTCTCTCCTCTCTCTTTCTTTCTCTATCAATCTCTCATTTTCTCTCACTTGTTTTTTCTTTTTATTTTTTTATTTTTTTGGTGTTTTTTAGTGGAATCGAAGACTACAAAAGCAAAACCAAGTTGCCCGGAGAATACGGGCAGGTGGGAAATTAGGCTGCCCGAGCTACCCCTTTAGACATCTGCCCGTACTGTGTTCACAACAATCACATTGAGACTTGAGAGAAGAGAAGGCCTTTGTGTTGTGTGGGGCCCCTTGCTTCCTCTTCTTCGGTGATAAATCACTCACTTTTTACCCTTTTTTTTTCCTTTTTTTATTTTTTCCTTGTAACGTAAATAAATGGAGTTTTGAATTATTATGACACACCTTTTCAAAAAAAAAAAATTATTATGACACAATAAATTGAGAGTTTTAGTACATGAAAATTGTGAGGGTGTAATGATAAAGTTGCGTTGTAATGAGCTTTATTTTCAAGACACCCGATAATGCAACAAGAAAAATGCTAATTGATTGTAATACTGTGTGATTCTTTTTTCTGTTTTTCTTGTAACGTAAATAAATGATGTTTTTTTTAACTTTCTTGAGAATTTTAGTTCGTGAAAATTGTGAATATGTAATGAATTAATGATAAAGATGCGTGGTAATGAGCTTTATTTTCAAGACACCCGATAATGCAACAAGAAAATGTTGATTGATTGTAATATTGTGTGATTTTTTTTTTTTCTGTTTTTCCTTGTAACATAAATAAATGATGTTTTTTTTTAGAATTTTAGTTCGTGAAAATTGCGAGTATCGAACGTTAGAGTTTTCATGTGATAAAACTTTCAAGACACCCAATAATGCAACAAGAAAAATGCGGCATGGGGTTTTTTTTCACACATAAAGAAATTGATGAGTATGAAATGATACAATTGCCCCCCTTGATAAATTTCATTTCTAAGACATCCAAAAATACATCTGCCTTCACTCTTTATGTTTGTTCTTACAAAAAGAAAAAAAATGCAAGGTTTGCTCACTCATTTATACGGTTATTGGGTATTGTATCTTTGAAGTTAGTTGGATAACTCGTATAATGTAGTTTTATAACCATTGTAGTTATGAAAATGAAAGGTTTAAACAATTACAAAAAAAAAAAAAAAAAAAAAAAAAAAAAAAAAAAAAACTAGTTGTTGTAAATGAGTAAATCATGCTCAATGAACTTCTTTTGACACAAAAAGAAAAAAATGCAAGGTTTGCTCACTCATTTATACGGTTATTTGGTTATTGTATCTTTGAAGTTAGTTGGATAAGTCGTATAAAGTAGTTTTGTAACGATTGAAGTTATACAATTCATATGAAACTAAAAGGTTTCAACAATTACAAAAAAAAACCAGGGCCCGTTCGGTATCACTAACGTTTTTAGTTTTTGGTTTTTTGCGTAAAAAATTTAGTTAAATAAGTTACAAAATTAACTTTAAATTGTTTGTATGTATAATACTCATATAAAAAAAATGAAAACTGACAACTGAAAACTGAAAACCCCTTTTTTCTGGGCCTGTTTGGTATCGTTTTCTGTTTTCAGTTTTCTGTTTTTTTGAAAAACAAAGTCCCGTTTTTGAAAACCAGAAAAAGTGGTTTTCAGTTTTCAGTTGTCAGTTTTCATTTTCTATATGACTATTATAGAACTAAACAATTTAAAGTTAATTTTGTAACTTATTTAACTAAATTTTTTACAAAAAAAACCAAAAACTGAAAACGGCAGTGATACCGAACGGGCCCAGGTTTTCAAAAACGGAACTTTGGTTTTCAAAACAACTAAAAACTGAAAACAGAAAACGATACCAAACATGCCCTTTGTAAATGAGTTGATCATGCTCAACGAACTTCTTTTGAGAGGAATGTTCAACAAGCTTGATCTTTTAGATGCTTTTAAATGAGTTCATTCAAACATAAAATACAAGTTAATTTAACTTGGTTGATTATTTCGTTTAGCACACGAAGTCATGTACCAAAAAAAGGTGGTATAAGTAAATATGTTGATCAACTGCATTGGTGCGATATAGTTTGAAGTAGTCGAAGATGTGTGTCGAAGTCCAAATAGTTTCAACATATTAAGATAATCTCTATTCTTATTATTTAAATTGACCAATCAATCACCTCAAACCATGTTTATACGACTAAAGGGCAGCTCCGTGCACATTGGCGTCCCCACAAAGCGAAGGTCCAGGGTAGGGGCAAACCTTCCCTTGTCAATTATTTTGACAGCCTTGTGCACATTGGTGTCACCGCAAAACGAGAGTTTGGGAAATGGTCCCACCACAAGTGTAATAGGGACAAGCTTTCCCTTGTCAATTTTTTTGACAAGAGACTGCTCCTAGGACTTGAATCCATATCTTCCATGTTTAGGACGGAGCCCGTATCCTTCACACCTTTACTGGTACGCCAAAGCTACTTTTCTAAACCAACATTCTAGTAAAAATGGGTCGATAGAAGTTGAATAAACATTTTAGTCATACATTTCAAATTGAAAATGGGCTTCTCCACCTTATATACGGGCTATGGATAGAAATCCAACCTGACCTCTAAATTCCGGCTCTTCAACTTCTTTGTACTTGCATTTTCTTATTTTGTATTTCCTCGGCCTTGAATATAAAATATATAAATACATTATCTTGACCCTAGAAAAACCGTACATGATCTTAATCATCGAACTCGAATTATGCTATTTTTATAATCGTACTATTACAATTATTACGTATTCCCTTGTCTGATATTGATTCTTTTATAAACATATACTCCGTATTAGGCATAACTAATAATTAAGGGGTATCGAAATAGTAGTTTATTGTTTAAGTGATGGGAGCGAAGGAGCATGACCACTAAAAATCATGCTCACGTTGATTAAATTATCGCCTAATTAATTTAATATTGAACAACAGTACTATGTGAAAACAGTATGCAGAAACTAAAAATAATGTTGGGCTAATAAAGTGTGTGTTTTTGGGTACTTTTGTTGAACTTGGCAATGTCCTTGCTGAGGTCTTTGTCGGACTGTGTAGCCCAGAATGCCAATAAATGTAAAATGACAACTCTCCTCTTTTATGCCTTTGTGTATTTTTGGAGTCACGTAAATAGAAGTAGGCTCAGTCATAACTCATAACCGTGTTCATTTATATATGGAGTATATACATATTGACTTCTGTACTTATAAAAATCATACTCGTTCAAAAAGGTTTGAGTCACTTGAATTCGGTGTCACAAATTCGATCGTTTAGTTGAAAATGAAAATCATAAATAGATAGACTCGACGCTAATTGAGCTAGATCGAAATGTGTTTCTAGATTAAAAATCGATTGATCCAATCCTATATCTATATATACTCCGTAAAAGTGGGTTGAAACGGTTTGGATAGGTTGTCTAGGCAACAAGTAATCTAAAGTTCATGTATTCAATTGTTGAATTCACACATTGATATTTAATAATCTTTGAAAATTGTGATGCATGTATGTGCTAATCACCCTAGAGAATATGCAATTATTAAAAGAGTTATTAAATTAATATTTTAATTCAATTACCCTAAACGGGTTTGCACACTGTGAATGTGATTACACTATAGATACTTAAGATGCTTAATGTATTGAAAAAAAAATGATTGTGAGTGAGACATGAACACTGAGTTTTTTTTATTATGATATGCACACAAATTAAATGTCATAAAAAATATGTATACGTTCTAATTTATCCATCACTTTTTCAACCTAAATATAAAACATGTTCGTGCGGAACACGAGATACTCCCTAATGTACTATAAATAATGAGCCACACAAATCACATTTATATAAACAAAGGAGTTTAAAGTGTTGCGTTCTTATCAAGCGGACTCAACCCGTACCATACGTAAACAATTTAATCTTTCATAAACTCAACTTATGGTTATTTTTCAACTTTAGAATTTTTTTAATAAAGGGTAACATCCGAAATCTTATATTATATATTAAAAGCTGTGTTAGAGGCAACGACCATGTTCACCGGCTTCAGTTAGACCATCCGTCATGCCACGTGGCATGTCTCTTTAATTTTCAATTAAAATATTCATTGAAGATGTCTTTTATAGTGAAGAGTATAGATAGACATTTCATTCATGGTTATATACGAGTGACGTTTTCCATATAAAAAAATTCACAATATTTCTTTATTATAAGAAAACAATATTTACTATTAATTAATTTCATTTTTACCTTATTATTTTATATCTTCCTTAATACTTATTTGAAATTCACAAAGAAATAAAGTTATAAAATTTATTTCGGGCTACAAGATTAGTGGGTTACTAATGAAAAGGAGAGCAAGCGAGGAATATTCTATTTAGTGTGGATACCTTGGGTTAAAACTTAAAAGGAGGTGCCCCCACAAAACCCCAAAAAGAAAACAATGGACAGACAGACAAATTCACCTAAAATTGATACATTTCCGTTTTCATGAGTATCAGTCACTAATAACACAATTTAGGAAACCTGTCTGCCTATTCATTATATTTCGTAACATACGGAGTATGTCCTAGTCCTAAACAATAATGCTAGAATCCTTGATATTCTTGTGTTTGCGTCTTTTGGCTTCACTCATTGTAGTACTTTATATATGTACTCCATCATTTGTTGAAGGTTCGCAACAACTACGCAATGCATAATCTACGGTTTTTCGATAAATGACTCCGGAACAAAACCGGCTCAAAATTTAGTGGTAGTCTCTAAATATGATATAATAATGATTGGAAAAACATTAGGGCCAAAAACCTAAGAGAATGTTAGAAAAACAGCCAAAACGGTCATAGATCCATACAAGGTGACAAGCGTCGAAAGTCAAAACACATGAAATACTTCACAAAATGAGGATCTAGCACTCAAATCCAGCAAGTATAGTCCTAGGGTATTTTCAGTAATGTTTGGAGGACATTAAGCGTTAGTCGAAAAATTGCTCAAAATTGACAAGAATCGCAGTTCATTATACACGGTTTTTCGATAAAATGGCTCCGGGTCGAAAAATTGCTCAAAATTGACAAGAATCGCAGTTCATTATACACGGTTTTTCGATAAAATGGCTCCGGAGCAAAAAGGCTCAAATTTTGGTAGTAGTCTCTAAGTAAGATACAATGAGGATTGGAAAAATATCAGGGTCAAAAACCTAAGAGAAGGTTAGAAAAACAAACAAAACGGTCATAAATCCATACAAAGTGACGAGCGTCGAAACACAAGAAATACTACATGTTGGAAATATAGGGTATAACAATGGCTTTCAAGGGTTTACGAATAGTGACAAAACTGTGCCGTGGTATTAACCACTGCCTTGAAAGCTAATACGGCCCGACTATGGTGGTAATCGCTACTCGGCCGATTTGCTCCCCAAGGTTAACACAGGAACTTTTAATCGGTACCACTCACGATCAAAAGTTTAGAGAATGCACATTTTACAATTACCCAGGAATATCGGAGAGGAGGATTTTTCTGTTGTGTCAAAATGAGAAAAAACGTCTTCCTTAAAAAGGGAAGAGGGAGACGTTTCTGGCAATCAAACGGATGGCAATTAAGCACAATTAAAAGAGAATTAATCTCGGAAATTATTGCTGATTGAATGGTAATAAAAGGAAAAACAAATCAGCAATAAAGACGGAAATTCAATTGGAATAAGAAACGGATCAACTCCAACGGGCAAAAAATGAAACACGGACTGGGTCCAAAAAAAGGAACTGAACACAGAAGAAATTCAATGCCCAGCCCAGCCCACACCCACGCCCCGACCCGAACCGGACCGGACCAAGCAGGCGGCGCGCGCGCGCGTGTGGGCTTCGGCCCAAACATCCATGATCCATAGTGTGCACCTAGCTTGCCAGCTCAATAGGTGAGGGAAGGAGGTAAAATATAAAGCAAAGAATTTGCCTCCACTCAACCGATGTGGGACAACAAACAAAGCCAAAAAACACTTGCCCAGAAAACTCGAACAAAAATGGCTTTGTCTGCCATTACCCCAACAATCCCCCACTAATGGCTTGCAAAGACAAAACAAACTCCTGGGTAAAGGAAAGGAAATACTTAAGCATCAATATCTTTCGATTTGAATTGACACATTAGTGAAATGAGGCAACAACTTACTTTCTAATGAGTGAATGGCTCTTGAACTCACTAGAATTCGGTTGAGACCCTCACAACACATATTTACCTTTATAAATATGCATTCTCTGCGACACAACACAAGCGCGTTATCTGGCCATGCGCACACCTTGGGTCTCATGAGCGCTCTAGAGAGACAGCCCAGTCTCTCATAGAAGGCGGCCGCACCTTCACACTCACATAGGTGGTCCATCAATTGTTTCTCTATAACACCACCCCGCAGGGACATGGAACCATTAAGAGCATAAGCTCAACCTCACAATATAGATCCATCAAGTGCGTCTCAATAGCACCACCATAAAAGGCTATGGACTATATTTGCACTACCGCGCGCCATAGGGATAGGAAGTGTAGTGCGTGTTAAGGATCATATGGCTTCGTTTGACCACAAAAGGGTATCCACCACATTACCTCAACTCATGGGCCTTAGCCCCATCCCCCTCGACGACTCAAGGACTACTCTCCTTGGCAACCCCTTGGTAAAGGGGTCTGCAAGATTTCTCTCGGATTTCACATAATCCAAAGAAATCACTCCATTTTTTAGGAGTTGTTTGACTACACTGTGCCTTATTCGTATATGTCTCTTCTTCCCATTGTACACACTATTCTTAGCAACACCAATGGCTGCTTGAGAATCACAATGAAGAGACACGGGAACAACCTGTCCCCCCCCACAATGGCACGTCTGCTAACAAGTTTCTCAACCACTCAGCCTCTTGCCCTGCCAACTCGAGGGCAATAAACTCGGACTCCATGGTGGACCGTGCGATACAAGTCTGTTTCGAAGACTTCCACGAGATAGCACCACCTCCAAGTGTAAACACATACCCACTAGTCGAACTGATCTCATCATTACCAGAAACCCAGTTAGCATCACAAAACCCCTCGAGAACACCAGGATGTTTAGTGTAATGCAACCTCCAATCAACGGTTCCTTTCAGATACCTCAACCGTCGACGAAGAGCAACCCAATGCTCACTACTAGGGTTATGTGTATAACGACTTAGCCTACTCACCGCATAGGCTATGTCAGGCCGAGTGCAGTTCATGAGAAACATCACACTACCTATGATCTTTGCATACTCATCTTGAGAAACACTTTCTCCTAAGTTTTTCGTCAAGTGAACACTAGGATCGTAAGGAGTTTTAGCAGAAGCTACGTCAAACATGTCAAATCTCCTAAGCACCTTTTCCACATAATGAGACTGACTTAGAGAAATGCCGGAAGAGTTTCTCTTAACTCTTACCCCTAGAATCACATCTGCTTCCCCTAAATCCTTCATCTCAAATTTAGATGACAAGAACCGTTGAGTATCATTCACAATCTCTAAACTGTTCCCAAATATCAACATGTCATCCACATAAAGACATATGATAACACAATCTGACCCTCTCACCTTAGAGTAAACACAAGAATCAGAGTTATTCACGACATAACCGTCAGAAACTAAAGTGCTATCAAATTTCTCATACCACTGCTTAGGAGCCTGTTTAAGACCATACAAGGACTTTCTAAGTCTGCACACCTTGTGCTCCTGACCAGGAACCACAAGCCCCTCGGGTTGGGACATATAAATCTCCTCGTCTAAATCTCCATTCAAAAAGGCAGTCTTAACATCCATCTGATGTATAACTAAGCAGTGAATGGCCGCAAGAGCAAGGAGAGTCCTAATGGTCGCTATTTTGGTCACAGGAGAGTAGGTATCAAAGTAATCAAGGCCTTCCTTTTGGGTGAAACCTCTAATCACAAGTCTGGCCTTAAACCTCTCGATTGTCCCATCAGGTCTCAATTTTTTCTTAAAGATCCATTTACTGGTAATAGGTCTCGAACCCACAGGTAAATCAGTTAGCTCCCAAGTTGAATTTGACACTATGGAGTCCAACTCACTCTTAATGGCCTCTCTCCAAAAACTAGCATCCACAGACCTCATGGCTTCACTAAAAGTTTTCGGATCATCTTCTATCATGAAAGCAGAAACAAGCTCATAACTAAGCGAATCAACACATCTACTCTCAGACAGATAAGCAGTCACAAAACCAGGGCCAAAGTTTTTCGCAACTTTAGGCCTCTTGCCTCTTCTAGGTTCATCTACAACAGAAGAACTACTAGCATGCATATCAACAGCAGGAGTACTACTAACATCATTATCATGAGTACTACTAGCATGCAAATCAACAGGATTAACAGAAGAAGAAGGCATAGGATTGACTAAACGCACATCAGACACATTAGAAGACGAAGATACTACATTACCTTTTTTCAAAGGAAAAACATGCTCAAAGAATTCTGCATCTCTATACTCACAGATAGTTCTATCACTTAGAGACATGAATCTATATGCAGCATGTGCATAACCAATAAAAACAGCATCAAAGGTCTTTGGTCCGATGTTCCTCCTCTTATGACTAGGCAACCCAACTTTGGCTAGACACCCCCACACTCTCATGAAACTCAAGTTAGGAGGAAAACCCTTCCACATTTCATAGGGTGTCTTGTCTAACTTCTTATGAGGCACACGGTTAAGGACATAACAAGCCGAAAGTACCGCCTCCCCCCACATCTCTCTAGGTAACCCCGAACTTAAGAGCATAGCGTTCATCATTTCTTTCAAAGTTCTATTCTTACGCTCAGCTACTCCATTTTGTTGGGGCACATAAGGGGCACTAAGGTCGTGTACTATTCCAAATTTCTCACACTGGTCATTTAAGGAATTGTTCTCATACTCTCTTCCTCTATCTGACCTAACCCGTTTAATTTTCTTATCAAGCTGGTTTTCAACCAAGGTTTTATATTTGAAAAATGTTTCTCCTGTCTCTCCTTTGTTTTTAAAAAGGTAAACTTTGGTGAACCTCGAATAGTCATCTACAAAGGTTATGTACCATAATTTCCCCCCTCTACTCGGAGTTTGGTGAAAATCAGCTAGGTCCGTATGAATAAGTTCAAGAAGTTGGGTGTCTCTACGAACCACGAGTTTGCAAGGTTTCTATGTGAATTTGGCTTCTACACAAATAGGACACTTAGGTAATTCATTAGGTTCGAAAACGGAAATTAGGGATTGAAAGTTATTTAGCCCCTAATTAGACTCCTCTAATTAGTACTTAATTACCCCTAATTAAGTTTAGCTAGGATCTTTTGTTGCATGTAAGATTAAAGCATAAATAAGGTAATAAAACATAATTTTTATACCTTAATCAAGAGGAATTTTGACCTTCCTTCAAAAGAAGGATCTTGAGCTGCTAATTAATGGGGATCCTCCTCCTTAGTTTTGAGTTTCCAAGTTAGGAAACCTCCTCTCTTGATCCACCAAAGAAGCTCTCCAAAAATCTCACAAAATGGACTAGTTTTAAGAGATTTTTTTTTAACCCTAAAACCAAAATAAAATTAGCTAACACTTTAGCTAATGTTATTCTAGGTTTAGTAAAGTGTTTTGATCAAGTTTTTATTGACATGCAATGAAGAAAACTTGATCTTAAAAGAGTTGGAAGTAGGCTGAATTTTTAGAGAAATTAGAGGGTTTTCTCTCTATTCTCTCTCTAAAATCAAGTTTTTGTGTATGTAGAAATGATTTGTTGTGTTTATTTGACATAAAACACACTATATATAATGGTTGTGGCAAATGACCATTTTGCCCTTACTAATTATACCCCTTAACATCTTATGTTACAATTTGGGTATAATTTGTACACTTATTTCTTTAAGTGTTAGTTACTTATTATATCTCTATATAATAATTACTAATTACATCATTTTAAGCTAAAACTACAACTCTTTGTAATTTAAATAGCTAATCGTCAATTTTGACTATTTACACAAAAACCATAATTTATCCGACTCGAGTTCCGAACTCGTAAAACACTATCCAACATAATCAGTTAACTCTATAACTGATACATTAGGGTTTATATTATATTGTATTAAATACAAATATAATATCTTCTGGAGAAACTATCTTTATCAGTGTGACCGGGAGGGATCAGTTGATTACCGCCGTCAAAACGACAATAACGTCAAACTCTAGCCAGCCAAGCGTTATCGATTTACGTTAATCAACTGACTTAGTATATATAATATATCCCAGGTTTATTCCTAATTAGATTTAATTAGTCAACGCATTATTGTCGGAGGACACCTACTCCAACAATCTCCCACTTGTCCGAGACAAGTCATGCGTTACCGATTCTCTTGTCCGTTATATCTCCCACTCAATGCGAAGTATCTTTCAGGTCGAACTTGCATTGGATCTTTATCAAAAGTGGTTTTCTCGATCTGGATTATGACTGTCTGACCGGAATATCTATCATAGATCTCTTCCGAGCGTGGCCACGCATTTCCAGTCACAATTCCTCGAGTGGCCCAAAGATATTATACCCTGACGTGGGTGGACAATCCCTTCTTGACATATTTTCTTTGTTTCATACAGTAGGTAATGACCCAATAGAAGCCCTTTTAGCCTCCTTTTACGGCACGACTTAGAACATAAATCAAAGTCACTGCCTGCTGCATAAACTCAGACAAACAATCTCAGGTCGAAAGAATCGACTAATAGGAATAATATAGATTACCTTGTCACGACCAGACACAAAGGTTCTATAATTGGTCAAATGTCTGACAGAGTGTCATCTACAGTCTGTCTATGTAATCGGTTATTCATCTCTATGAATCCATGATTATTGAACTAGTCATCAACCGACTTACAATCTAGTCAATTGAGACGTCACCTCATTTTATGACTAGAGACAGAATACACTGTTAATCCTGTTCACTTAATAGGGTTCAAATCGTCTCCACGACCTATTAGGAATCAACAGAGCATATATATAATTCAGCATTTTATTAAAAATGAATTAATAAACGAGTTCAATAAAACTTAAAACGATGAATTTAATTATCATATATGTAAAAGGTAATACACTTATTAACTATTACAACATATAATCTAACACATGTCAGGCATACGCCTCAAACCCATCGAGGCAATATGACCATTGTGTTTAGCCTGTGATAATGGCTTGGTTAAAGGATCAGCGATATTATCGTCTGTCCTAACCTTACAAATCGATATACCTTCTCGTTCCACAAAGTCTCTAATTACATGGAACTTCCTGAGTACATGTCTAGATTTGTTACTAGATTTAGGCTCTTTAGCCTGAACTATTGCTCCACTATTGTCGCAATAGACTGGAATAGGATCCGCTGCTGTAGGGACTACATTTAATCCTTCCAGGAACTGCCGGATCCAAACTGCCTCTTTTGCAGCTTCTGACGCTGCAAGATACTCAGCCTCCGTTGTAGAATCCGCAGTCACCGATTGCTTGGTGCTCTTCCAGCATATGGCTCCACCATTCAGTATGAAAACATATCCTGATTGAGATTTTGAATCATCTCGATCTGTTTGGAAACTAGCATCCGCATAACCCTTTATACGAAGCTCAGAATCCCCTCCAAAAACTAAGAACGTGTCCTTAGTCCTTCTTAAGTATTTAAGGATGTTCTTAACGGCTATCCAATGGCTCTCGCCTGGATTGGCTTGGTAACGACTTGTCATACTCAAAGCATATGACACGTCTGGGCGCGTACACATCATAGCATACATGATCGAACCGATTGCGGAAGCGTAAGGTTTCGATTTCATGTGTTCAATATCCTCAGGTTTAGTTGGACATTGAGATTTACTCAAAATTATCCCACTTCCCATAGGTAAAAAGCCTCGTTTAGAGTCTTTCATATTGAACCTGTCAAGAATCTTATCAATATAAGTTTCTTGACTTAACGCTAGTATTCTTTTTGATCTATCTCTATAGATTCGAATACCTAGGATGCGTTGCGCTTCTCCTAAATCCTTCATTTGGAAATGTTTCCCGAGCCAGTCCTTAACGGAGTTAAGCATGGGGATATCATTTCCAATGAGTAATATGTCATCTACATATAGGATTAGGAGAGTTACTTTACTCCCACTAAATTTCATGTATAAACAAGGTTCCTCGACACTTCGAGTGAAACCATTTTGTTTAATCACATGGTTGAACCGATGGTTCCAACTCCGAGATGCTTGCTTAAGACCATAAATGGATCTCTTAAGTTTGCAAACTTTCTTAGGATTGTTTGGATCAATAAAACCCTCAGGTTGTGTCATATACACTTCCTCTTCCAGAAACCCATTTAGGAAGGCGGTTTTAACGTCCATCTGCCATATCTCATAATCATGAAAAGCAGCAATCGCTAAGATTATCCGAATAGATCTAAGCATTGCAACTGGCGCAAAGGTCTCGTCATAGTTTAAACCATGAACTTGTGTGAAACCTTTAGCTACCAATCGAGCTTTGAAAATATCTTGATTTCCATCCATGCCGGTCTTGATCTTAAAGATCCATTTGCACTGAAGAACCTTGGTTCCTTCAGGCAAGTTAACCAAGTCCCATACTTGATTCTCGTACATGGAATCTATCTCGGATTTCATTGCCTCAAGCCATTTAGCAGAATTCGGTCCAGACATGGCTGCTCTGTAGGTTGCAGGCTCATTGCTTTCTAGAAGCAAAAAATGATCACCACCATCCTCAATCACACCTAGGTATCGATCTGGTGGATGGCTTGATCTGCCTGACCTTCTAGGAGTGGAAAATGGAACCACAGAGTTAGACGATTCAGGAATGTCTTCTGGCAAAACATCCTGAGCCTCATTATGCATTTGTGGCTCCTGAACTTCACTAAGTTCAAATTTTCTCCCACTCTGTCTTTTAGAAATTAATTCCTTTTCTAAAAAGACAGCATCTCGAGACACAAAAACTTTGTTCTCTACACGATTGTAGAAGTAATATCCTCGAGTATGTACAGGATAACCTACAAAGAGACATTTATCAGATCTTTGTGTAAGCTTATTGTCAGTCTTATTTTTGACATATGCTTCAAAACCCCAGATCTTGATAAATGAGAGGTTCGGAACTTTTCCTCTCCATAACTCATATGGAGTTTTCGGAGCTGATTTAGTCGGGCATCTATTGAGAGTGAAAATAGCAGTTTGGAGAGCAAAACCCCAGAATGAATCAGGAAGCTCAGTCTGACTCATCATTGATCTGACCATATCCAACAGGGTACGGTTTCTTCTTTCGGCTACACCATTTAATTGTGGTGTACCAGGAGGTGTAAGCTGTGATATGATTCCACAGTCTTTCAGATGAATATCAAAGGCATTACTGAGATATTCACCTCCCCGATCTGATCGTAAGGCCTTGATCTTCTTTCCTAATTGGTTTTCTACTTCCTTTTGAAATTCTATAAATTTCTCAAGTACCTCACTTTTATATTTAATTAGGTAGATGTAGCCATATCTACTAAAATCATCTGTAAAAGTGACAAAGTAGTCATAACCTCCTCTAGCAGTGATTGTCATTGGACCGTAGACATCTGTATGAATGAGGGCCAATAAATCACTGGCTCGTACTCCTTTTCCTGAAAAAGGTGCCCGAGTCATCTTGCCTAAAAGACAAGATTCGCATGTTCCATATGATCCAAAATCAAATGGTTTGAGAACTCCATTGGCTACGAGTCTCTCAATGCGTTTTTCGTTTATATGCCCTAAACGACAATGCCAAAGGTAGGATTGATCGGGATCTCCTATTTTGAGCTTTTTATTTGCTACATGATAGACCTCATTTGTCAAATCTAAAACGTAAATACCGTTTATAGATTTGGCTGTTCCGTACACCATATCATTAAACGAGAAGGTACAACTGTTGTTTCGTATTGAAAATTCAAAACCTTCAGCGTCTAAAACAAAACCGAAATTATATTCTTACTTAGAGTTGGTACAAAATAGCAGTTATTTAGATACAACTCTAGCCCTGAGGCCAGTGACAGAATATACGTTCCTACTGATACGGCGGCTACTTTAGCTCCATTCCCGACACGGAGGTCAACTTCACCTTTTGCCAGCCGACGTGCCTTCGTCAGCCCCTGCAAGTGATTACAAAGGTGAGATCCACATCCAGTGTCCAATACCCAGGACGTGGTACTTGCATAATTAATGTCTATCATATATATACCTGGTTTCGACTTCTTCTCCTCCAGGTACTGTGGGCAATTTCGCTTCCAATGACCGAAATTTCCACAATGGAAGCATTTTTGTTCAGGAGTCGCGCCTCTCTTAGCAATAGAATTGTTGCCCGAAGCAACTTTTCCTTTTCCTTTGCCACGCGCGGGTTTCTTACCCTTGCCCGCACCCTTCTTGAACTTCCCCTTTTGTTTTACCGCCATGGATAAAACATCTTTATTCGCGCTCCCACTTGACACCAAATCCCTCTCATGTTGTACAAGCATGGCATGCAATTCATGAAGATTTTTCTTTAAATCATTCATGTTGTAATTCGTCCTAAAAGGATCGAATGTTGCAGGCAAAGAATTAAGCAGACGGTATACCGCAAAATCTTCAGAAATTGGGCATCCTAACTTCTCAAGAGTTTCAACATTCTCAATAAATTTGAGAATTTGAGAACCAACTGGTTGGCCCTTTGAGAGCTTAGTCTCAAAGAAACTCGAAGCTGCTTCGTATTGAAGTATTCGCGGCTTTTGCGAGAAACTAGTCGTAAGCCGAGCGAATATTTGATACGCACTGAAATCAATCATGCGTTTCTTTAAACGCGGGTGCATAGCAAAAATCAATACATTCTTAATCTGGTCAGATTCATGCTTGTACTCTTCATACATTTGTATCATATCAGGGGTGGCGTCGGGACCTGGAGCGGGAATCGGGGGTTCGTATAGAAAACGTTGTTTTCTATCAGATTGAAGGGCTAATCGCAGGTTTAACTCCCAATCAGTAAAATTGCTTCCATCCTCCTTTAGTTCATTCTTTTCCATAAAATTACGAAGCCAGGAGTCTTTGGATATTACTGAATTGGACATTTGAGCCATTTTTGACTTTAAACTACAACGTGGGAAAAAAAAAACAATCGATTAAATTCATCGTCAAATTCACATTAAAATAATTATTTGTGAATTTAGGCATTTATATAATGATCTCTCTAAATTATATAAATGATTCCGAGATCCGATCTTATATAAATCTTGGCACGCGGATGGCGATACATCCTAAATTTATGTAATTTCGGTAAACCAACTCATGATTGATTCTACACTTAGAACTCTCGGTTGATCGATTTCAACTAAATCAATCCTTTAGTCCCGTATTGCAAGACTTGTATTGCAAATCACGTCAAGATTAAACCAAAATTCACTCGTAATAACTCTTTATTAACCTACTCCCCCAAGGTAAAAAGGAAACACCCCGCTAGGGCGAGCGTGCCCCTAATGAACAAGGGTTGCATAGGTGTGAATTGTGGAAGGACTAAATCTCGATTTTAAAAATTTTTTTTGTGAGAGATCTTGTCATATTATATCTATCGCTTTTAAGTGAACTAATTCTAGCGAGTCGCGGATAATGGATATGACAATGTGGGATTTGAGTTTGGTTATAATTGTGCGGAAATTAAACCAAGCATGCATCAAATAAATCCAAGTCCTAGTATGGCCATAAGACTAGAACCTAATAAAAGCTATTAAACCTAAATTAGGCTTCAAAAGCTTCAAAGGCTCCGTCTTCAATTCGATCTCGAGTCACCAACTTTTGGCTCCGTGAAAAGCGCCGGTCTACAATATAAACAAATGTACATATGGACTATCCTATTATACATTTTTTGAAAAAAAAAATTAAATATTATTACAAACCGGCGATACGAGATCGCAATTATTACAAACCAATCGGATACCGTCCTTACATTTCGGTACAGTACCGATACTATAGTACTCTATGGCCATACTATACTTAGAATCATGCAAATTAGACCAAAAATCAGATTTTCAACTTTACAGTACAAGCAACCCGGTAAATTTAGGAATTTCCGATTCTAACTTTAAAAATCAATAATCAACACTTAAAACACCTTTTAAGTTTAAACTAACCACCAACAAATTAGTTTTTTTTTTTTTTTTTTCAATATTTAGTCTCCACTAAAATTGAATTAATTAGTTTAATTTGATTATATTTGCTAACTATTTGTCCAAAAATCACATAATAAACCCGAAAATATCTAAATAAATCATAACTAATTATGAAAAAACATTTAGAAATTATTTCATTATGTGATTTAAGCTCACAACCAGTAGCTAATTAAGGACAAAAATATGCAAAATTATTTTGGTCATTTTCTCTTAAGAAATCAATTTTCCACCATTTATATTATTACTAATTAATAACAAATGGCCAATTAAAATTATGAAATAATTTCTGGAAATTATACTCATTATAATTCTGGAAAAATTATAAATTTCTTAAATTACAAAAATCAACATGCATGTTAATCTAATTACCAATTAATTAGAAAATAGCATAAATCTTGTAAAAACAACCAAAATTAAGCAAGAAAATAGCAAATAAATTCCTAAAATACCATAATTTCGGTTGGAGCATCCACATGCCCAAAACATCACATGCAACTTTAGTTTATATGATAAAACCAATTTTTATCATTAAAAATTAATTAAGTTACCAATTAACCTAATTAAAGCTTAAAATTAACATGCAACTTAAACCGATGCTCTGATACCACATGAAAGTTATTTAGCCCCTAATTAGACTCCTCTAATTAGTACTTAATTACCCCTAATTAAGTTTAGCTAGGATCTTTTGTTGCATGTAAGATTAAAGCATAAATAAGGTAATAAAACATAATTTTTATACCTTAATCAAGAGGAATTTTGACCTTCCTTCAAAAGAAGGATCTTGAGCTGCTAATTAATGGGGATCCTCCTCCTTAGTTTTGAGTTTCCAAGTTAGGAAACCTCCTCTCTTGATCCACCAAAGAAGCTCTCCAAAAATCTCACAAAATGGACTAGTTTTAAGAGATTTTTTTTTAACCCTAAAACCAAAATAAAATTAGCTAACACTTTAGCTAATGTTATTCTAGGTTTAGTAAAGTGTTTTGATCAAGTTTTTATTGACATGCAATGAAGAAAACTTGATCTTAAAAGAGTTGGAAGTAGGCTGAATTTTTAGAGAAATTAGAGGGTTTTCTCTCTATTCTCTCTCTAAAATCAAGTTTTTGTGTATGTAGAAATGATTTGTTGTGTTTATTTGACATAAAACACACTATATATAATGGTTGTGGCAAATGACCATTTTGCCCTTACTAATTATACCCCTTAACATCTTATGTTACAATTTGGGTATAATTTGTACACTTATTTCTTTAAGTGTTAGTTACTTATTATATCTCTATATAATAATTACTAATTACATCATTTTAAGCTAAAACTACAACTCTTTGTAATTTAAATAGCTAATCGTCAATTTTGACTATTTACACAAAAACCATAATTTATCCGACTCGAGTTCCGAACTCGTAAAACACTATCCAACATAATCAGTTAACTCTATAACTGATACATTAGGGTTTATATTATATTGTATTAAATACAAATATAATATCTTCTGGAGAAACTATCTTTATCAGTGTGACCGGGAGGGATCAGTTGATTACCGCCGTCAAAACGACAATAACGTCAAACTCTAGCCAGCCAAGCGTTATCGATTTACGTTAATCAACTGACTTAGTATATATAATATATCCCAGGTTTATTCCTAATTAGATTTAATTAGTCAACGCATTATTGTCGGAGGACACCTACTCCAACAGGGATGCCTTCCTAAGTCGATTGATTGATGCTATGTTCACATGACCTAATCTACCATGCCAAACATCTAAAGACTCAGCAATATAAGCAGAACCAGAAACATTCTCATTAACGGACTCAGAAACAACATTAAGAACAAACAAACCTCCACTGAGGTACCCCTTCCCTACAAATTCCCCACCCCTAGTCAATACAACCTTGTCAGCCTCAAACACAACTTTCAAACCAACTTTGTTCAGCAAGGCACCAGACACTAGGTTGCGACGGAGGGTAGGAATATACAACACATTTCTAAGGGAAAGGGATTTTCCTGAACTAAGTTTAAGCAAAACCTTTCCTTTACCAAGTACACCAGCAGAAGAAGAGTTACCCATGTAGACGCATTCACCATCAGCAACGTCTTCAAAGTCATGGAATAACTCCTTGTTAGCGCAGAAGTGCCTCGTGGCGCCGGTATCAAGAATCCAGTCGGTTGAATTAGCCACCATATTAGCCTCCACAACCACAACAGCAATGACCTCATCGGTTTCAGCAAGATTCGCTTGATTCCCTCCAGGCTTCTGAACCGTCTTGAATGAACCACGGCGTTGAGGACACTGATAGGCTTTGTGACCAAGTTTGCCGCAGACATAGCACAACAAATCAGCCTTCTGGATCTTGGACTCGGGCTTGGTAAATTTCGCTTGCTTCTTGTTCTTCTTCCCTTTGCTTTTAAACCTGTTTTTAATTGAATGACCAGCAGATTCAACAAGGTTAGCATTCGAATCATTAAGTGATAAATTCTCAAATTTGTCTTTGAGGCGATTAGCCTCTTCAGTCTTCATATGGCTTATGAGGTCCTGGAGAGTCATGTCCCGTTTCTTGTGCTTGAGACGGTTGCGGTAGTCACTCCAAGAGTTCGGAAATTTCTCCAAAAGAACATTGGCCTGAAGGATTTCGCACATCTGCATGCCTTCGGCGATGATGTCCATGCACAAATTCTCATACTCGTGCACTTGATCGATGACAGACTTGTCATCAACTAGCTTGAAGGCAAGCCACTTGCCGACCACGTACTTCTTCTTTCCAGCATCATCAGCACCATACTTCTTCTCCAACGACTCCCAAATCTCATAGACAGACAACTGTTTGGAATACAGATCAAACAGAGGTCCAACCATGAAATTCAAAATATGGAAGCGAGCCTGCTTGTTGTGACTCTCATATCTCTTGATCTCGTCTTCATTGGTCCGGAGAACAGCAGCAGACGGCGGGGTGACTTGGACATCCCCAGTGGTGGCGACGATGGGTTTCGACGCCGGCTTGGTGAGAACATAATCGATCTCAAGTTGTTCGAGGAACATCTGTATCTTCTGGGACCAACGTTTGTAATTGGTTCCGTTGAACAACTCGAGTTTGGTGATGTCAAGGAGGGCTTTGCTCGACAAAGACGAAGAAGCCATTGTTAAAACGTATTAGCTTTCAAATTGTTGGAAATATAGGGTATAACAATGGCTTTCAAGGGTTTACGAACAGTGACAAAACTGTGCCGTGGTATTAACCACTGCCTTGAAAGCTAATACGACCCGACTATGGTGGTAATCACTACTCGGCCGATTCGCTCCCCAAGGTTAACACAGGAACTTTTAATCGGTACCACTCACGATCAAAAGTTTAGAGAATGCACATTTTACAATTACCCAGGTATATCGGAGAGGAGGATTTTTTAGTTGTGTCAAAATGAGAAAAAACGTCTTCCTTAAAAAGGGAAGAGGGAGACGTTTCTGGCAATCAAACGGATGGCAATTAAGCACAATTAAGAGAGAATTAATCTCGGAAATTATTGCTGATTGAATGGTAATAAAAGGAAAAACAAATCAACAATAAAGACGGAAATTCAATTGGAATAAGAAACGGATCAACTCCAACGGGCAAAAAATGAAACACGGACTGGGTCCAAAAAAAGGAACTGAACACAGAAGAAATTCAAATGCCCAGCCCAGCCCACACCCACGCCCCGACCCGAACCGGACCGGACCGGGCGGGCGGCGCGCGCGCGCGTGTGCTCTTCGGCCCAAACATCCATGATCCAGAGTGTGCACCTAGCTTGCCAGCTCAATAGGTGAGGGAAGGAGGTAAAATATAAAGCAAAGAATTTGCCTCCACTCAACCGATGTGGGACAACAAACAAAGCCAAAAAACAATTGCCCAGAAAACTTGAACAAAAATGGCTTTGTCTGCCATTACCCCAACACTACATAAAATGAGAAACCAACACACAAATCCAACAACTATAGTATAAGGATATCTTCAGTAATGTTTGGAGGACATTTAGCGTTTTTCGAAAAATTGATCAAATTTGACCAAAATCGCATCCATGATTTTTCGATAAAATGGCTCCGGAGCAAAAACGGTTCAACTTTTGGTGGAAGTCTCTAAGTAACATACAACGAAGATTGGAAAAATATTAGGGCCAAAAACCTAAGAGAAGGTTAGAAAAACAGTCAAAACGGTCATAAATCCATACAAAGTGACGAGTGTCGAAATACTTGAAATACTTCACAAAATCAGAAACCAACACTCAAATCCAACAAGTTGAGTACTAGGGTATCTTCAGTAATGTTCGGATGACATTTGACTTTTTTCGAATAATTTATCAAATTTGACAAGAATCGCAGTATATAATCCACAGTATTTCGATAAAATGGCTCCGGAGCAAAAATGTCTCAAATTTTGGTGGTAAATCTAAAGTATGATACAATGAGGATTGTAAAAATATTAGGGCCAAAAACCTAAGAGAACGTTTGAAAAACAGCCAAAATGGTCATAAATCGATATAAAGTGACGCGCGTCGAAACACAAGAAATAATTCACCAAATGATGAACCAACTCTCAAATCCAACAATTTTAGTACTAGGGTATTTTCAGTAGTGTTTTGAGAACATTTGACATTTTTCAAAAAATTGATCAAATTTGACAAGAATTGCAGTACATAATCCACGGTTTTTCAATAAAATGGTTTTGGAGCAAAAACGGCTCAAATTTTAGTGGTAGTGTCTAAGCATGATATAATGAGGAATAACAAAATATTAGAGTAAAAAACTTAAGAAAAGATAAGAAAAACGGCCAAAATGGTCATAAATCCATACAAAGTGACGAGCGTCGAAACGCATGAAATAATTCACAAAATGAGAAACCAACACTCAAATCTAACAATTATAGCACTAGGATATCTTCATAAATGTTTGGAGAACATTTGGCTTTTTTCAAAAAATTGATCAAATTTGACCAGAATCGATGTACATAATCCACGGTTTTTCGATAAAATGGCTCCGGAGCAAAAACAACTCAAATTTTGGTGGTAGTTCCTAAGTATGATCCAATGAAGATTGTAAAAATATTAGGGCCAAAAACCTAAGAGAAGGTTTGAAAAACAACCAAAATGGTGATAAATCCATACAAAGTGACGAGGGTCGAAACGCATGAAATAATTCACAAAAATGATGAACCAACTCTCAAATCCAATAAGTTTAGTACTAGGGTACCTTCAGTAGTGTTTTGAGAACATTTGGCATTTTTCAAAAAATTGATCAAATTTGACACGAATTGCAGTATATATTCACGGTTTTTCGATAAAATGGCACTGGAGCAAAAACGGCTCAAATTTTAGTGGTAGTCTCTAAGCATGATATAATAAGAATTTGAAAAATATTAGTGTCATAAACTTAAGAGAAGAGAAGGAAAACGGCCAAAACGGTCATAAATCCATACAAAGTGACGAGTGTCGAAACGCATGAAATACTTCACAAAATGAGGAATTAACACTCTAATCCATCAAGTATAGTCCTAGGATGTCTTCAGTAATGTTGGAGGACATTTGGCGTTTTACGAAGTATTGATCAAATTTGACAAGAATCGCAGTATATAATCCACGGTTTTTCGATAAAATGGATCCGGAGCAAAAACGACTCAAATTTTAGTGGTAGTCTCTATGTCTGATATAATGAGGATTTCCAAAATATTAGAGTCAAAGACTTAAGAGAAGATAAGGAAAACGGCCAAAACGGTCATAAATCCATACAAAGTGACGAGCGTCGAAACGCATGAAATAAATCACAAAATGAGAAACCAACACTCAAATCCAACAAGTATAGTACTAGGATATATTCATAAATGTTTAGAGAACATTTGGCTTTTTTAAAAAAAATTGATCAAATTTGACCAGACTGGCAGTACATAATCCACGGTTTTTCGATAAAATAGCTCTAGAGCAAAAACGGCTCAAATTTTAGAGTTAGTCTCTAAGCATGATATAATGAGGATTTGCAAAATTTTAGAGTTAAAAACTTAAGAGAAGATAAGGCAAACAGCCAAAACGGTCATAAATCCAGAGAAAGTGACGAGAGTCAAAACGCATGAAATACTCACAAAATGAGAAACCAACACTCAAATACAACAAGCATAGTACTAGGATATCTTTATAAATGTTTGGAGAACATTTGGCTTTTTACAAAAATTCGTCAAATTTGAACAGAATAGCAGTACATAATCCACGGTTTTTCGATAAAATGGCCTCGGAGCAAAAATGGCTCAAATTTTAGTGGTAGTCTCTATGTCTGATATAATGAGGATTTTCAAAATATTAAAATCATAAGCTTAAGAGAAGATAAGGAAAACGGTCGTAAATCCATACTAAGCGACGAGCGTCGAAACGCATGAAATACTTCACAAAATAAGGAACCAACACTCAAATCCAACAAGTATAGTCCTAGGATTTCTTCAGTAATGCTGGAGGACATTTGGCTTTTTTCGAAATATTGATCAAATTTGACCAGAACCGCAGTATATAATCCACGGTTTTTCGATAAAATGGCTCTGGAACAAAAACGGCTCAAATTTTGGTGGTAGTCTCTAAGTATGATACAAGGAGGATAAAAAATATTAGGACCAAAAACCTAAAAGAAGGTTAGAAAAACAGCCAAAACAGCCGTAAACCCATACAAAGTAACGAGTATCGAAACGCGTGAAATATTTCACAAAAAGAGGAACTATCACTCAAATCCAACAAATATAGTCCTAGACCGCTTGGGTATCTTCAGAAATTGTTGGAGAACATTTGGCTTTTTTTTTGAAAAATTGATCAAATTTTACAAGAATCGTAGTACATAATCCACAGTTTTTCGACAAAACGATTCCGGAGCAAAAACGGCCCAAATTTTAATGGTAGTCTCTATGTATGTAATAATGAGGATTTGAAAAATATTAGAGTAAACAGCTTAAGAGAAAAATAAGGAAAACGGCCAAAACGGTCATAAATCCATACAAAGTGACGAGCGTCGAAACGCATGAAATATTTCACAAAATGAGAAACCAACACTCAAATCCATCAAATATAGTAATAGGATATCTTCAGTAATGTTTGGAGAACTTTTGGCTTTTTTCAAAAAATTGATCAAATTTGACAAGAATTGCACTACATAATCCACGATTTTTCGATAAAATTGCTCTGGAGCAAACACAGCTCAAATTTTGGTGGTAGTCTCTAAGTATGATACAATGAGGATTGGAAAAATATTAGGGCCAAAAACCTAAAAAACGGTTAGAAAAATAGCCAAAACGGTCATAAATCCATACAAAGTGAGGAGCGTCGAAACGCGTGAAATATTTAACAAAATGAGGACTCAACACTCAAATTCAACAAATACAGTCCTAGGGTATCTTCAGAAATGTTTTGAGAATATTTGGCTTTTTTCTAAAAATTGATCAAATTTGACAACAATCACAGTACATAATCCACGGTTTTTCGATAAAATGGCTCTGGAGCAAAAACGGCTCAAATTTTAGTGGTAGTCTCTATGTCTGATATAATGGGATTTGAAAATTATTAGAGTCATATACTTAAGAAGATAAGGAAAACGGACAAAACGGTCATAAATCGATACAAAGTGACGAGCGTCGAAAAGCATGAAATATTTCGCAAAATGAGGAACCCACACTCAAATCCAATAAGTATAGTCCTAGGATTTTTTCATTAATGTTGGAGGACATTTGACGTTTTTCGAAATATTGATCAAATTTGACCAAAATCGGAGTATATAATTCACTGCTTTTCGATTACATGGCTTCGGAGTAAAAACGGGTCAAATTTTGGTGGTAGTCTCTAAGTATGATACAATGAGGATTGTAAAAATATTAGGGCCAAAAACCTAAGAGAAGGTTAGAAAAAAAAAGCCAAAACAGTCATAAATACATACAAAGTGACGAGCGTCAAAACGCATGAAATACTTCACAAAATGATGAACAAATTCTCAAATACAACAAGTTTAGTATTAGGGTATCTTCAATAATGTTTGGACGACATTTGACCTTTTCAAATAAATTATCAAATTTGACAAGAATCGCAGTACGTAATCCACAGTTTTTTGTTAAAATGACTCCGGAGAAAAAACGACTCAAATTTTGGTGGTAGTCTCTAAGTATGATACAATGAGGATTGGAAAAATATTAGGGCCAAAAACCTAAGTGAAGGTTAGAAAAACAGCCATAAAGCAATACAAAGTGACGAGCGTCGAAACGCATGAAATATTTCACAAAATGAGGAACCAACCCTCAAATCCAACAAGTATAGTCCTTGGGTATCTTCAGAAATGTTTAGAGAACATTTGGCTTTTTTCAAAAAATTGATCAAATTTTACAAGAATCGTAGTACATAATCAAAGGTTTTTCGATAAAATGGTTCCGGAGCTAAAACTGCTCAAATTTTAATGGTAGTCTCTATGTATGTAATAATGAGGATTTGAAAAATATTAGAGTAAAAAAACTTAAGAGAAGATAAGGAAAACGGCCAAAACGGTCAAAAATCCTTACAAACTGACGAGCGTCGAAACGCATGAAATATTTCACAAAATGAGAAACCAACACACAAATCCAAAGGGTATAATACTAGAATATCTTCATAAATGTTTGGAGAACATTTGGCTTTTTTCAAAAAATTGACCAGAATCGCAGTATATAATCAACGGTTTTTCGATAAAATGGCTCTGGAGCAAAAACAGCTCAAATTTTAGTGGTAGTATATATGTCTGATATAATAAGGATTTGCAAAATATTAGAGTCATAAACATAAGAGAAGATATGGAAAACGACAAAAACGGTCATAAGTCCATACAAAGTGACGAGCGTCGAAACGCATGAAATACTTCACAAAATGAGAAACCAACACTCAAATCCAACAAGTATAGTTCTAGGATATCTTCATTAATGTTTGGAGGACATTTGGTGTTTTTCGAAAAATTGATCAAATTTCACCAGAATCGCAGTACATAATCCACGGTTTATCGATAAAATGGCTCCAGAGCAAAAAAACCGCAAATTTTGGTGGTAGTCCCTATGTCTTATATAATGAGGATTTGCAAAATATTAGAGTAAAAAACTTAATAGAAGATAAGGAAAACGACCAAAACAGTCATTAATCTATACAAAGTGACGAGCGTCGAAACGCATAAAATACTTCCCAAAATGAGGAACTATTACTCAAATCCAACAAAAATAGTCCTAGGGCATCTTCATAAATGTTTGGAGAAAATTTGGCAATTATCAAAAAATCGATCAAATTTGACAAGAATAGCAGTACATAATTCAGTTTTTCAGTAAAATGGCCCTGCAGCAAAAAAAACTCAAATTTTAGTGCTAGTCTCTATGTATGTAATAATGAGGATTTGAAAAATATTAGAGTAAAAAAATTAAGAGAAGATAAGGAAAACGGCCAAAACCGTCATAAATCCATATAAAGTGACGAGCGTCGAAACACATGAAATACTTTACAAAATGAGAAATCAACACCCAAATCTAACAAGTATAGTCCTTGCATATCTTCAGTAATGTTTGGAGGACATTTGGCGTTTTTCGAAAAATTGATCAAATTTGACCAGAATCGCAGTACATAATCCACGGTTTTTCGATAAAATCGCTCCGGAGCAAAAACGACGCAAATTTTGGTGGTAATCTCTATGTCTTAGATAATGATGATTTGCAAAATATTAGAGTAAAAAACTTAAGAGAAGATAAGGAAAACGGTCATAAATCTATACAAAGTGACGAGCGTCGAAACGCATGAAATACTTCACAAAATGAGGAATTATTACTGAAATCTAACAAAAATAGTCCTAGGGTATCTTCATAAATGTTTGGAGAACATTTGGCAATTGTCAAAAAATTGATCAAATTTGACAAGAATTGAAGTACATAATCCACAGTTTTTTGATAAAATGGCCCTGGAGCAAAAACAGCTCAAATTTTAGTGGTAGTCTCTAAGCATGATATAATGAGGATATGCAAAATATTAGAGTTAAAAACTTAAGAGAAGATAAGGATAACAACCATAACGGTCATAAATCCATCAGAAAGTGACGAGCGTCGAATCGCATGAAATATTTCACAAAATGAGAAACCAACACTCAAATTCAACAAGTATAGTACTAGGATATCTTCATAAATGTATGGAGAACATTTGGCTTTATTCAAAAAATTCATCAAATTTTACAAGAATCATAGTACATAATCCACGGTTTTTTCGATAAAGTGGTTTCGGAGCTAAAACTGCTCAAATTTTAATGGTTGTCTTTATGTATGTAATAATGAGAATTTGAAAAATATTAGAGTAAAAAAGTTAAGAGAATATAAGGAAAACGGCCAAAACGGTCATAAATCCATACAAAGTTACGAGCGTCAAAACGCGTGAAATACTTCACAAAATGAGAAACCAACATTCAAATCTAACAAGTATAGTTTTTGTATATCTTCAGTAATGTTTGGAGGACTGTCACGCCCCAAGACTAGGATTGGAACATAACAGGCGGCAACCCACGAACGTAGGCTAAGCCCTTTCATATTCAAATGTCAAAGGTACAAGGGAAATATTACATAATATCAAACATGCGGAAAAAGGTACAAGCGGTAAGTATGACCATCTATTTAAATTACAAGGATAGACTGGTCCGGGTAATCTCACTCAAATCCCCACTCCAAGCTTAATGATGGTCACCTGAAAAAAGTTTATTAAGGAAGGGGTGAACTCGACAGCTCAGTATAAGACAGTCTCCAATCTAACAGGATCAAGTAAGTGTCGAAACAGTAAAACAGATAATAATAATAATAAATCATAGAAGTACAATAGTTCTCAATAGAGAGTAGTAATAGTTCTGCTTAGTTCAAAAATTCTCAGTCAGTGCCAGTTTAATCCCTTGGCAGGGCCAGACGGATATCCTCAGTCCACAGTTAGCCAGAACATATAACTAGCCACAAATCAAAGTAGTTTAGGAAATATTCATATTTCACAATACTTGATCCTCTTTCAAAAATAAGCATTTATAGAGTACACGAAAAAATAATACTATAAGCTAAATCAGAAAAAGTCCCTTACCTGATTCCTGAATTGCCGTGAGGTTACTTCTTTGTGTTCGCTCGCTCTAAGTAATAAAAATCGCGTAAGTTATTACTTAAGATTACTTTGTTATTCCAATTATACAGTTGATTAGTCTGGTAATTTATTGTCCAAGGGTCTAACGACGTCCGAATTCTAAAAGTGGTGATTATCTAGTTAAATTGTTAATTTACTATTTATCGTCCTTCAGCGGAAATTATTCACTCTAAGATTATTTTCACCACTGGGGTAATTCCGCCGGGTTACTTTTTTTTTTAATCATGGAGTTACTATTTACCACTAGCATATTAAATTTAATCTCAGGTTAGTTGTTAATACGGTGACGTTCACAAACTAGGGTAATTCCGCCGAGTTACTTGCACCGTAATAACTATTCGCCACAAGATTAATCAATTATCAAAAACGTGTATGAAAATATTAACGACGTTGTCTGGCAATAATAATTCTATAACAATTTAAGAAATTATAACTTGGTTACGTTAAGTGATGATGACTATTTCGACAGAGTCGTTGCTAATAAAATGTCGCCTTTCACACTTACGTAACAACTACTTATTTCGTAAATTATCTTTACGAAATCTTATAACACTCGTAACTCACTTTATATGTGGTGTGCTTATGGTCTGAAGCACTTCAGTTTATTGTAACACTTCGAGCGTTTGGTCTGTCGAAAAACGAAAGAAAGACGGACGTATTTATAGGAAACTAGAAGTAGAGCAGAAGAACTTAGCAGAGATATCCTGCAAGTCTTGAGAGGCTCCCCATGAATCCTGGGTTAAGGTTTTGGATTCACATGGGTTATTCCCAAAGGTGAATTTTCTCACTTAGTTTCCTTCCTACCTTTCCTCTTCTTTTCCTGCTTCTATTTTGTTCCTTCTCTCTTTCTTGCTTAGGATAGTTTCCATAGTTTGTTTCTTTCCTTTTGCTTACTACTGCACTACTTTTGTTCTTATTTTTACGGAAGTTTAGTAAAAGAGGGTCATTACAAGGACATTTGGCGTTTTTCGAAAAATTGATCAAATTTGACCAGAATCGCAGTACAAAATCCACGGTTTTCGATAAAATGGCTTCGTAGAAAAAACGGCTCAAATTTTAGGGGTAGTCTCTATGGTAGGCAAATGTCGTGCGTTGCACCAAATTAATTCAATACTCAACCTAAAACTATGTAGTAGGATAAGTAGAGTTCGTATCCACAGGGAACTAGGTATTGTCTAGGTATGTAACGTTGATTTAGTAACCAAATTGGGGGGTTTTGGCTGAAAGTTGATTAACTAAGCAACTAATAAAACAATGATCGAGTTGAATTCAATAAAAGAGAAGTCTTGGTTTATGTTTCAATCCACCAACAATTATCAATCGATCATCGAAATTTACCTAATTCAATTCTGTGAGCAAATCGTTGCGAAATCGAAATTCCTATTCTTCCTTTAGTAATTAACTCGAATGAATCAGCATATCAAAGTTAATCCTAACTATTAATCAACCTCGAACACGCGCCTAGATATATTTCAATAGAAGGAATAAGATCTAAAAGAATGTCAGCGAAGATAATCAATTCAAACACACGAGGCTTAAATCGTATATAAATCAATTCTCGCTACAAAAATCTAATGTTGAATCAGCAATCAATTAGAAAGATGCAGTTGCTACGAATTTAGCGATAGAAACATACAAGTACTATACTAGTGGCGCTCCTAGCAAGAACAAGTATAAATCATGCAATATTAGGGCATGAGAATTGAAATTACTCACAAAGGAATTGAATAGATGAAAATCTCACAATCTGAAGATAATTGACGACTTCAATCCACAAATACCAAGTTGGGCGATTAGTTCTCCATTAATCCTCAATACAAGTCTCAATAATAGTCTCAAGTAGCGAAGTTTATGAATAAAGACGTAAAACCTAGGTATATATAGTGTCTAAGAATAAAATATGGAAAATAACGAAATACGGAAACCGGACTCTCGTCGCCCACTGCGACCGCAGAGGCCTTCCCGCGGACCGCGGCACACTTTCTGACCTCTTTTTCAAACTCGCATAACTTCTTTGTTACTTATCCGGTGAAGGCGTGTGACCACTTTTTAGAAAGGTAAGATCATGAACGTTCATCTCCAACTGGTTTTAATGCAAAAATCCAAATATTATGAGAGATAAGAAGCTCCAAATTTGGCCTTGCATAACCGGACCAAATGTTGGCATTCTTGAAATTCCAAATGGTCATAATGACCACTAATTCTTATATCAAACACAAATCACACCAAATAATATAATTAGCAGTCAAATGATCCAAAAACCAACGTTAAACACCTTAAAAACCCGACTTTAACCACAACGAAATAGCGCACATCACTCTATGTCTCATATAATGAGGATTTGCAAAATATTAGTGTCATAAACTTAAGAGAAGATATGGAAAATGGCCAAAACGGTCATAAACCGATACAAAGTGACAAGCGTCGAAACGCATGAAATACTTCACAAAATGAGGAACCAACACTCAAATCCATCAAGTATAGTCCTAGGATGTCTTCAGTATTGTTGGAGGACATTTGGCGTTTTGCGAAATATTGATCAAATTTGACAAGAATCGCAGTATATAATCCCTAGTTTTTTGATAAAATGGCTCCGGAGCAAAAACGGTTCAAATTTTAGTGCTAGTCTCTATATCTGATATAATGAGGATTTCCAAAATATTAGAGTCAAAATCTTAAGAGAAGATAAGGAAAACGGCCAAAACGGTCATAAATCCATACAAAGTGACGACTGACGAGCGTCAAAACGCATGAAATACTTCACAAATGAGAAAACAACACTCAAATACAAAGAGTATAGTACTAGGATATCTTCAGAAGTGTTTGGAGAACATTTGGTAATTATTAAAAAGTTGATCAAATCTGACAAGAATTGCAGTACATAAACTACGGTTTTTCATAAAATGGCCCTGAAGCAAAAACGGCTCAAATTTTAGTGGTAGTCTCTAAGCATAATATAATGAGGATGTGCAAAATATTAGAGTTAAAACCTTAAGAGAAGATAAGAAAAACAGCCAAAACGGTCATAAATCCATAGAACGTGACGAGCGTCGAATTGCATGAAATATTTCACAAAATGATAAACCAACACTCAAATACAACAAGAATAGTACCAGGATATATTCATAAATGTATGGAGAACATTTGGCTTTTTTCAAAAAATTCATCATATTTAACCAGAATTGCAGTACAAAATCCAAGGTTTTTCGATAAAATGGCTCCGGAGCAAAAACGGCTCGAATTTTAGTGGTAGTCTCTATGTCTGATATAATGAGGATTTGCAAAATATTAGAGTCAAAAACTTAAGAGAAGATAAGGGAAACGACCAAAACGGTAATAAATCCATACACAGTGACGAGCGTCGAAACGCATGAATTACTTCACAAAATGAGAAACCAACATTCAAATCCAAAGAGTATAGTACTAGGATATCATCATAAATGTTTGGAGAACATTTGGCTGTCACGCCCCAACACCATAATTGGAACATGACAGACGACAACCTACGAAAAGTAGGCTAAGCCATTCTTATTCCTCAGAAGTTGAAGGTACACAACATATATTACACAATATTATACATACGAATACTATAGTACAAACGATTACTAAGGCCATTATTTATGTTACAAGACGACTTGGGTAGCTCACTCAGATTCCCACCTCCAGCCAGTACTGATTTCCTGAAAAGATTTTAGTATTGACAGGGTGA
Organism: Spergularia marina; assembly: GCA_963680865.1. Lineage (NCBI taxonomy): Eukaryota > Viridiplantae > Streptophyta > Magnoliopsida > Caryophyllales > Caryophyllaceae > Spergularia > Spergularia marina. The sequence continues at coordinate 4,107,091 of OY804545.1, read as the reverse complement.
GCTCGACAGCCCAGTAAAAGACAGTTTCCGACTCAACCGGATCAAGCAGTTGCTAAAATAGTAAAACAATATTAATTCGTATAAGTATAAATCATTCCGGTAGTGGGTAGTGTAGTTCTGGTTAGTTCAGAAGTTCTTAGTCAGTGCCAGTTTACTCCCTTGGCAGGGCCAGACGGATATCCTCGTTTCAAAGTTAGTCAGAATATAAAACTAACCCACAAAACCAAAGTAGTTCAGAAAACAATCAGAGTTTGCAGTACTCGATCCTCTTTAAAAATAAGCATTAAAGTATACAAAAATAATACTATAAGCTAAATCCGAAAGAGTCCCTTACCTGAATTCCAAACCACCGCGATACTATTCCGTGCGTTCTCTCGTTATAAATAAATAAAGTCGCGTAAGTTATTTATTTATATTGGCAAAGTAATCGTTTTGTCATTTATTTGATAATTAACTGTCCAAGGGTCCAATGACGTCCGAATTCTAAAAGTGGCGATTATCTAGTCAAGTTGTTAATTTACTATTTATCGTTCTTTAGTGGAAATCATTCACTCTAAGATTATTTTCACCACTGGGGTAATTCCGCCGGGTTACTTTATAATCATGGAGCTACTATTTACCACCAACACCTTTTATTCTTGGGTTAGTTGTTAATACGGTGATGTTCACAAATTGGGGTAATTCCACCGAGTTACTTGCACCGTAATAACTATTCGCCACAAGGTTAATCAATTATCGAAAACGTGTACGAAAATATTAACGGCGTTGTTTAACGATAATAATTTAGTAACAGTTTAAGAGTTATACCTTGGCTACGTTAAGTGACGATGACTATTTCGACAGAACCTCGCTAAGAAGATGTCAGTTTTCGCACGTACGTAACAACTACTTATTTCGTAAATTATTTTTACGAAATCTTATAATACTCGGAACTTACTATATATGTGGTGTGCTTATGGTCTGAAGCACTTCAGTTTATTTCGCTCAGTACAACACTTGTGTGTTGATTTTTGCGTCGAAAGGCGGAAGCAGAGCAAGCTATTTATAGGGAAGTCGTACCTCCCGAATTGTGCTCTTCACCCAGGGTAAAAGCTATTACCTCCTTGAATTGAGGGGAGTAAAGGACATGGCATTAAATGCCTAGCAAGAATCCTACGTAACTTCTTTTTCTCTCTTTTTTTTTTATTATTATTATTATTATTATTATTATTATTATTATTATTATTATTATTATTATTATTAAAAAGTGGGTTATTACATTGGCTTTTATCAAAAAATTGATCAAATTGTACCAGAATCGCAATACATAATCCACGGTTTTTCGATAAAATGGCTCTAGAGCAAAAATGACTCAAATTTTAGTGGTAGTCTCTGTGTGTGATATACTGAGGATTTTCAAAATATTAGAGTCATAAACTTAAGAGAAGATAAGGAAAACGGCCAAAACGGTCATAAATCCATACAATGTGACGAGCGTCGAAACGCATGAAATACTTCAGAAAATGAGAAACCAACACTCAAATCCAACAAGTACAGTACTAGGATATCTTCATAAATGTATGGAAAACATTTGGCTTTTTTCGAAATATTTATCAAGTTTAACCAGAATTGCAGTACATAATCCAAGGTTTTTCGATAAAATGGCTTCGGAGCAAAAGCGGCTCAAATTTTAGTGGTAGTCTCTATGTCTGATATACTGAGGATTTGCAAAATATTAGAGTCATAAACTTAAGAGAAGATATAGATAACAGCCAAAACGGTCATAAATCCATAAAAAGTGACGAGCGTTGAAACACATGAAATACTTCACAAAATGAGGAACTATTTATGAAATCCAACAAATATAGTCCTTGGGTATCTTCAGAAAAGTTTGGAGAACATTTGGCAATTATCAAAAACTTGATCAAATTTGACAAGAATTGCAGTACATTATCCACGGTTTTTAGACAAAATTGCCCTGGAGCAAAAACAACTCAAATTTTAGTGGTAATCTCTAAGCATGATATGATGAAAATTTACAAAATATTAGAGTTAAAAGCTTAAGAGAAGATAAGGAAAACAACCAAAACGGTCATAAATCCATAGAAAGTGACAAACGTTGAAACGCATGAAATACTTCACAAAAGGAGAAACCAAAACTTAAATAGAAAGCGTATAGTACTAGGATATCTTCAGAAATGTTTGGAGACCATTTGGCAATTATCAAAAAATTGATCAAATCTGACAAGAATTGCAGTAAATAATCTACGGTTTTTCGATAAAATGGCGCTCGAGCAAAAACGGCTCAAATTTTAGTAGTAGTCTCTAAGCAAGATATAAGGAGGATTTGCAAAATATTAGAGTTAAAAACTCAAGATAAGATAAGAAAAACAACCAAAACGTTCATAAATACATAGAAAGTGACGAGCATCGAATCGCATGAAATATTTCACAAAATGACAAGTATAGTACTAGGATTTCTTCATAAATGTATGGAGAACATTTGGCTTTGTTCAAAAAATTCATCAAATTTAACCAGAATTGCAGTACATAATCCAAGGTTTTTCGATAAAATAGCTCCGGAGCAAAAACGGCTTGAATTTTAGTGGTAGTCTCTATGTCTGATATAATGAGGATTTCCAAAAATATTAGAGTTAAAAACCTAAGAGAAGATAATGAAAACGGCCAAAACGGTCATAAATCCATACAAAGTGACGAGCGTCGAAACGCATGAAATACTTCACAAAATGAGAAACCAACACTCAAATCCAAAGAGTATAGTACTAGGATATCATCATAAATGTTTGGAGAATTTGGCTTTTATCAAAAAATTGATTAAATTGTACCAGAATCGCAATACATAATCCACGGTTTTTCGATAAAATGGCTCTAGAGCAAAAACGGCTCAAATTTTAGTGGTAGTCTCTATGTCTGATATACTGAGGATTTTCAAAATATTAGAGTCATAAACTTAAGAGAAGATAAGGAAAACGGCCAAAACGGTTATAAATCCATACAAAGTGACGAGCGTCGAAACGCATGAAATACTTCACATAATGAGAAACCAACACTCAAATCCAACAAGTATAGTACTAGGATATCTTCAATAATATTTGGAGGACATTTGCTTTTTTCGAAATATTGATCAAGTTTAACCAGAATTGCAGTACTTAATCCACAGTTTTTCGATAAAATGGCTCCGGAGCAAAAACAACTCAAATTTTAGTGAAAATCTCTAAGCATAATATGATGAGAATTTTCAAAATATTAGAGTTAGAAACTTAAGAGAAGATAAGGAAAACAGCCAAAACGGTCATAAATCCATAAAAAGAGACGAACGTCAAAACGCATGAAATAATTCACAAAATGAGAAACCAACACTCAAATCTAACAAGTATAGTACTAGGATATCTTCATAAATGTTTGAAGAACATTTGGCTATTTTCAAAAAGTAGATCAAATTTGACCGAATGGCAGTACATAATCCACGATTTTTCGATAAAATAGCTCTAGAGCAAAAACGGTCAAATTTTAGTGGTAGTCTCTAAGCATGATATAATGAGGAATAGAAAAATATTAGTCTAAAACTTAAGAGAAGATAAGGAAAACGGCCAAAACGGTCATAAATCCAAACAAAGTGACGAGCCTTGAAACGCATGAATACTTCGCAAAATAAGGAACTATTACTCAATTGCAAAAAAATATAGTCCTAGGGTATCTTCAGAAATGTTTGGAGAACATTTGGCATTTTTAAACAAATTGATCAAATTTGACCACAATTGAAGTACATTATCCACGGTTTTTCGATAAAATGGCCCTAGAGCAAACACAGCTCAAATTTTAGTGGTAATCTCTAAGCATAATATGATGAAAATTTACAAAATATTAGAGTTAAAAACTTAAGAGAAGATAAGGAAAACAGCCAAAAGGTTCATAAATCCATAGAAAGTGATGAGAATCGAATCGCATGAAATACTTCACAAAATGACAAACCAACACTCAAATCCAACAAGTACAGTACTAGGATTTCTTTATAAATGTATGGAGAACATTTGGCTTTTTTCAAAAAATTCATCAAATTTGACCAGAATTGCAGTACATAATCCACGGTTTTTCGATAAAATGGCTCCGGAGCAAAAACGACTCAAATTTTAGTGGTAGTCTCTATGTCTGATATAATGAGGATTTGCAAAATATTAGTATCATAAACTTAAGAGAAGATGAGGAAAACGGCCAAAACGATCATAAATCTATACAAAGTGACGAGCGTCGAAACGCATGAAATACTTTACAAAATGAGGAACCAATACTCCAATCAACCAAGTACATTCCTTAGATTTCTTCAGTAATGTTGGAGGACATTTGGCGTTTTATGAAATATTGATCAAATTTGACCAGAATCGCAATATATAAACCACGGTTGTTCGATAAAATGGCTCCGGAGCAAAAACGGCTCAAATTTTGGTGGTAGTCTCTAAGTATGATACAATGTGGATTGTAAAAGTATTTATTAGGGCCAAAAACGTAAGTGAAAGTTAGAAAATAAGCCAAAACGGTCATAAATCCATACAAAGTGACGAGCGTCGAAAATACTTCACAAAATGATGAACCAACTTTCAAATCCAACAAGTTTAGTACTATGGTATCTTCAGTAATGTTTGGAGAACATTTGGCATTTTTCAAAAATTGATCAAATTTCACAAGAGTTGCAGTACATAATCCACGGTTTTCGATAAAATGGCTCTGGAGTAAAACGGCTCAAATTTTAATGGTAGTCTCTAAGTATGACATAATGAGGATTTGCAAAATATTAGAGTCAAAAATTTAAGAGAAGATAAAGAAAACGACCAAAGCGGTTATAAATCCATACAAAGTGACGAGTGTCGAAACGCATGAAATAATTCACAAAATAAGAAACAACCACTCAAAACCAACAAGTATAGTACTAGGGTATCTTCAGAAATGTTTGGACAAAATTCGGCTTTTTTTCAAAAAATTGATCAAATTTCACAAGAATCGTAGTACATAGTCCACGATTTTTCGATAAAATGGCTCTGAACAAAAACGGCTCAAATTTTAGTGGTAGTTTCTAAGTATGACATACTGAGGATTTGCAAATTATTAGTCAAAAATTTAAGAGAAGTTAAAGAAAACGACCAAAACGGTCATAAATCCATACAAAGTGACGAGCGTCGAAACGCATGAAATAATTCATAAAATGAGAAACCAACACTCAAATCCAACAAGTATAGTACTAGGATATCTTCATAAATGTTTGGAGAACATTTGGTTTTTTTCAAAAAATTGATCAAATTTGACCAGAATCGCAATACATAATCCACGGTTTTTCGATAAAATGGCTTCGGAGCAAAAACGGCTCAAATTTTAGTGGTAGTCTCTATGTATGTAATAATGAGTATTTGAAAAATATTAGAGTCAAAAACTTAAAAGAAGATAAGGAAAACGGCCAAAACGGTCAAAACGGTCATAAATCCATACAAAGTGACGAGCGTGGAAACGCATGAAATACTTAACAAAATGAGGAACTATTACTTAAATCCAACAAATCTAGTATTAGGGTATCTTCATAAATGTTTGGAAAACATTTGGTTTTTTTCAAAAAATTGATCAAATTTTACCAGAATCGTAGTACATAATCTACAGTTTTTCGATAAAATAGTTCCGGAGAAAAACGGCTCAAATTTTAATGGTAGTCTCTATGTATGTAATAATGTGGATTTGAAAAATATTAGAGTAAAAAACTTAAGAGAATATAAGGAAAACGGCCAAAACGGTCATAAATCCATACAAAGTGACGAGCGTCAAAACGCATGAAATACTTCACAAAATGAGAAACCAACACTCAAATCCAACAAGTACAGTTATAGGATATCTTCAGTAATGTTTGGAGGACATTTGGTGTTTTTCGAAAAATTGATCAAATTTGACCAGAATCGCAGTACATAATCCACGGTTTTTCGATAAAATGGCTCTGGAGCAAAATCGACGCAAATTTTGGGGGTAGTCTCTATGTCTTATATAAAGAGGATTTGCAAAATATTAAAGTAAAAAAGTTAAGAGAAGATAAGGAAAACGGTCATAAATCCAGACAAAGTGACGAGCGTTGAAACGCATGAAATACTTCACAATATGATGTACTATTACTCAAATCCAACAAATATAGTCCTAGGGTATCTTCAGAAATGTTTGGAGAACATTTGGCATTTTTCAAAAAATTGATCAAATTTGACAAGAATTGCAGTACATAATTCTCGGTTTTTTCGATAAAATGGTTCTGGAGCAAAAACGGCTCAAATTTTAGTGGTAGTCTCGAAGCATGGTATAATGAGAACTTGCAAAATATTTGAGTCAAAAACTTAAGAGTAGATAAGGAAAACGGCCAAAACAGTTATACATCCGTAACGAGCTTCGAACGTGCCAACAAGTATAGAGTACAAACCATTGAGTACGGAGTACCAACAACGTCGTGGTCTTAGGTTAATTACTAAGGTGTCGACAATGGATTGACAAGACACGTGTAGAAATCCCCTGGGTGAGTGAAAACAAAAAAAATAATAAAATGGTGACGATGAGATGTTCGGAATGTATTTAGATCCAGTGGAGTTAAAAATAAACTCTACTCCCTCCTACCCAAAGAGATTTTCCTCTTTGGGTAGGACACAACAACCAACACAACAAATAAACTAACCTTAATATATTAATAAGCAAATAGTAATCAAGCAAATCATATGGTTAATCTCTAATCCCACCCCTCCCCTAACCACCCTTCAATTGATCTCCACCACCAACACCACCGACGGCCACCCACCATATCCACCCACCGGCGACACCTGGTTCGGTAGTTTTTCCGCCGATGTCCATCCCCCGTCGATCTCCCAACGCCAGCGATCCCCTCTCTTCTCCGATCAACCGTGCTCTTCTCTTCTCCGATTACCCTTTCTTTTCTTCACCGATCACCCTTTCTTTTCTTCACCGATCGCCCTCTCTTCTGCGATTAACCTCATTTGACTACCAACATATTTTTGTCACACATGCTCATTTTACACCAATATCGAGCAAAGCCAAAACAACCAAACCAATTTCCAGAAACTCCCAAAGTAATAAACTCTCAGGCTCATATTTCCAAAAAACCAAAGTATTAAACTACAACAACACCTGGTCGGTATATGTGGAGCTCGTTGGTTGGGAGTGAAAGGGGATCGGGGTGGTCGGAGGATGTGATCGGAGCATAAAGAATGGAGGAGGTGGTTGGTAAATAACGAATGAAGGAGGTGGTTAGAGGAGAGAGAAGGTGGGTTGTGAAAGTAGTAATTAGGGATCATAAGCCCCAAATCAGAAAATAAGTAAGGGTATATTAGTCTGAAAAATTTGCCAAATGGGGTAAGTTTCGAAAGAGGAAAATCATAGTGAATCGTCCCAAAGAGGAATATAGGAAGATGTCTTTGGGTAGGAGGGAGTATATGGTTGAGTTTACCAAGAAAGGTAAGAATATATATATATATATATATATATATATATCTGTTAATTTATTTGTGCTCTTGAGATCCTCTTTATTTTGTCTTATTACCCGTTTTGGTAAAACTCTACCAACTCTACAACATATGAACTCCATGGAATCCTAACCCATTCGGAATTAATTTAACGGTCTTGTCAATGCTCACCTACGAAGACAACACATATACAATGACAATTTTATGCAAAACAGAGTTACCTAATCATTCCTTCGATATGCTAATGATGGGACGACTCTTACTAGTGTGCGTCTGCGTTTGATACTTGAATAATGTGGTTGTTGCTCAGATGATCATGCACATATTCAATCAAGACGTTAACAATCTAAAAATACGGAGCGAGAAAATTACAATAAAGATGGAATAGAAACCAGGTTTTTCGTTGAGCTGAATATAGAAATTTTAATGGGTGAAGCCCTCGGCTGCTATCTATGCTAGACCATTCCTCAGCATAGTACGGAGTAATACTAATACCTAACCCAGGAAAATATTAATCCAGACCTTCTTTTGGCTGTTTTTCTGACTGCCCTTCTCTTTGAAAGTTCTTTTCTGTTGGAAGTCCACCAAATTAAGGGTTCTTCTCTTTTTCTTCCTGCTGTTTAGTTTTATATCAAATTCTTGTGTATGAAGTCCGATTAATGTTCTTGTTTCCCTATTGCTAATTAAATGTGTAGCGTAATCGAGTCGTGGGATAATCATTTAGTAGAGATGACCAAATAGAGTGGGAAATTGGAGTGAGTGAGAACCGAGAAGGGTCAACAACAATAACAACATCTTTATCCCACTGTCTTAAAGGCTCCCAACATAAGGCGGAGTAAAGTGTGCTTACTTATATCGAATGTTGTAAATGTGTAATGGTATTTATGCGAGTTTAAGTTGAACATTAGTGATTACACCAATTGAATGGAAATCTCATTGCCTTGTACTAACGAGTATTACATCCGACTACCATGCATTTCTCCCTACCTCCTTTTTCCCACTTTGTAGTACATATCTCATAATATTGCAATGGGGCTCCCATCTAACAAACAAACCCTCAAGAGTACAAATTTCCATGAGGGCTTGTCATCTACAATAAGTTTTTTGAACTAGATTAACTGGTAAACATATAAGGGCAGGGCCGGACAGCTGTTTAATGTTAGGGATATTCAGGTTTAAGCGTAACCATTTTATGGTGGATTACCTTCAACACACCCCCTCACGTAAAGGCCCACAAACAACAATTTAAAGGGAGCTCTTTATATTGAGTCTCCAACATAACAAAGGAAGGGACTACCAAGATTTGAAATTGAAAGGAGGGGGCTATCAGGATTTGAAATTAAGAGCTCAGGATCGCTAAGTCTCTCATACCATGTTAGATAAACAGAGCCAAAAGTCTAGACTCATATTAAAACACACACAATGGTTTTATACCTTCAACATGTAGAAACAATCGAGGAAGTTATTGGCTAGTGAATAGTGATACCCCGACATGTGGAAGTAATGTTAGAACAAAATAACCTAGTTTGGTAAAACTTTTCGAGATCAATTCATTGTACATATATTATTGAGTATTATACACGCAACCTCGGTCTACGTTGTTGATGAAAAGGTTCCTGTAGACAGAGCAGGTAGACAGAGCATGATACTCGCCCCGGGCGGTGATATCAGGGATCCCGTCCGATCCTAAGTTAAGGGTGACTAAGTTTTCCATGAGCGAAAACGAAACAAAGTAGAGACAAGTGAGAGCATTGCTTGGATGGGCTGTGGCAACTGTCCCCAAATCACCACAAAATTAAAGTGGAACAGATTTACATCAAACATCATTCCATAGAACTAGCCCTCCAGCAGTGTGTACCTGCGTTTGCTCTTTGACTATGTCTGTTGGTAACTCAGTTCACCACGCACTGATTGCCAGAGACAGAATACCGCCTTTTTGATTCGGCCTATCATTTTAATACAAGTACGATAGCAGATTGAGCAACAATGCAAAGATGATTATCACGCAGACATCAATGGAACCACCAAGGTATTTCACATTATACATCTACAGGGTACCAGCTCCAAAATCAACCATTCCGAAATTGTACTCTCTCAAGGTATTAACAGTTTGCATCGTCAATGATCATATGATAACAGGCTAACAGCATTTCAGAATCACCTTCTAACACAAAATCATCTAAGCTAGATGGGGGTAAAAAGATCAGCACCTCAGCTCTATATCCATATTAGAGGTAACTAAAAAAGCCGGGGATGTGCAGCTTTGAGAACAGACCTGCTCAGCTTCAATTTCTCTAATGCTGAAGGACTTCATACAAATACAATGCAATTACACACTTCATGCTTAGACAATTCCAGAGGCAATGCTCGAAGTTGCATTGATCTTCAATGCATGTTCAGGGATATAAGTAACACCTGTTGCAGCAGCAAACAATTTTTATTAGCATTTTTTGCTCGACAACAGGAAAATTGGCTCTCTAGAATCACAAGTTCTCCAGTAGCTTACGAAAGCTGTACTTGAGAGATCTGGTTCTCGGGCAAAAGTCTAAAAGTTCATTCAACTTCAGAATGCCACTATTTCCAAGTGCTAAATTTATCAATTCCTTGTAATTTTGAAATTTTTGCTACTGAATCCCTACAATTTCCAGTACTGGAAAGTGAAAAACTTACTACAAACGCACACAGGCAGAGTAAATCCTCAACCAAAAATCAATCTTCTACTCCATGAGATTAAAAGTGCTGAGTGTTTTAAGAGCCATTTTGATCCGAAGAAAAACACCTAGATCATCCTCTTGGAACATTCACAGCCAAGGGCGCCATAAACAGATATGTGACTGACTGCTAAGTTTAAAAAACAGATGATTTTAAAATGGCAAATTTAAAAACATCAATACATTACCTTTCTCCTTCACATAAATCTGCAGAGTGTCAAGTGTAATTATGCCATCCGTCAGTGGTAACAGCTCAAGCTTGATTGTGGCCGTGGATTGAGAAGGCACACATCTGATGAAAATCACGGTATTAGATTCACTGCCAGCCATCATAACTCAAAATGGTCAGTGAAAACAACTAAAGAACTGGGTGGTACTTACCCTAACGGAACCCTGCTATGCAGCCATAAGTGGGTACAGCCCAAAGCAGTTGTTGGAATTGCGTCAGCAATGGGAGCAGCCTGCTCCTCCAAAGGAAGAGATTGCACATGATTTCGCTTTTCATTCTCGGCAAGGCGAGGTACCGAGCTTAGTCTTTGTGTCGTAGAAAAAGTAAATGGGCTAACTGGTGATGAAGGAGCAGAATTTAATGACAGCACGGAAGGAGGGGGCGTAAACGACGCTGGAGCAAGAATAGTCAAAGTAAGATCTTCAGATGTGAGGTTTGATGCCTGAAGAGTTAATACCTAGAGATTCAAAATAATTAGCATAAGATCTTCTATTGAAAGAAATAAGAAGACACTACCAGACAAAGTTTGTTTTCTAGAAATAAGCAGACCTGTACAGGCAGCTGAGAAACTTTTCTAGAAATGTTCAAAGTTTGTTTTGATGTCTCAGTTGCAACCGATATCATGAAATCCCTTGAAAAACGTGGCCGCCAATCTATGGGCTTCTTGAAAAACAGTCTTGATTCTACATAAAATCTAAGTTACCAACATAATTTTTAATGTGAAGAATCAAAACTCAAACACGTCCAATGATACCAAAGATTACCAGAGTAGTTGCAACTGCATGATACCAGAACAGCATACTTATCAGATGTACCATTCTTAGTCACCTCAACAACTGCTGGAGCTGTCGGAGGCAGGCGCATGCTGGCTGCCTTACTTCCAGCTCTAGAGCGGAATTGAGAGATTTTATCACCATGATGGACCTTAGACCTCTTCAGCGCTGTGGTAGCTGGTTTCAAAATAAAAGAATGCTCTTCTCCTCTCCTGTTAAAGAGTTGAGGCAATTTTACAAAAATGACATAAAAAAAATGGTGTAACTAGCTACAACTTCAAGGGCGGTGATTCACCATTCCCTCTCCCCAAGAAAAATAAAATCAGAACAATGGGGAGAATAATAGAAAGCCATGCCATTTTCAACAACTAGCAAATTTGGATGATGAACTGACAGGTTCAGGAGCTACAACTCTTTACATCCAAAACAACAAAATAAACAAGTTTCAGATGATGAAACAACCTTAAGGCCAAATTTGGAAGACCATGATCAGTTCCAGCTTCAATACATGCAACTGGAACAGACATCTGTGGGCCTCCTTTTGAAGCCTCTTCCAAGATAATGGTTATAGCATCTATATAAACAACAATATCTGGAATATGAGCTGGAGACACATTCTGCAATAAACAAGATAGTTTCAATATTACAGTTTCAAAAAGATTACAGTCAAGCACAAATAAGCATGAATTTCAAAATAGAAAAGGTGAAAAGGAAGACAAAACACCAACCTTGATTTGAACACAAAGCAGGTCATCTGTATTGCAGTCAGCTGCAAAAGTGTGGATCTCAACTGGTTGAATAATTTCAAGCTGCTTCCTCCACCGTCTGCCAGGTATGTATATCCCTTCCAATCCACAACAAACAGAGAACCTTTCAGGCTCCAACGGCACACCTCGGAAAGACAGTAAACCCTGGCTGCCACTTCTTGGACTCTTCACAGACTTTTGTGACATAAAGCGGTCCCAATCTTCAAGGTCAAAATTAGGCTTTGAAGAAGAGGAAGAAGACATAGATGGTGATGCGGCAGGTGCAACATTTTGTGGCAGTGAAGACATAGAATAACTTCTTAAGTGTTGGAGAGAAAATAGTGGAGAACCACTTGAGGCCGAAAAGCTTGTTTTATGGGATGTATTCATCAAAGGAGGGGATAAAGGTCGATTAACTTGGAGCTGAGAGTTCTCTAAAGGAAGCAACCATTTTAACAGTTCCCCAGACGGACTGTGTTCTTCTGTGATTGGCATATCACTATCTGCAGCCCCAACTCTGTTGTGATGCTTCTCAAATTGAAGAATCTCAAGAACAGGATCTTTCAAAAAATCAACACCAACATTCACTTGTAAAAGAACCTGCATCCTTCCAAACAAGAAAAGGGCATAAGAGAAAATTAGTGAGACAACAATGATATAGAAAGTGCCAAACATCAGATTCAAAGTAAGACGGTAAAATTTGGTAGTACACCAAAGTCCAAAACCTAAAAAATTTACCCCAACAAAAAGTTTTTAAAAGCTTTCATACTATAAGTGATTAGAATAGCATAATGGCGGCAAGCCAAGGGTGTAGGAGTCTGTGAATAATCATCATCAATACCAATATTTCTGTGAGACAATTCTTACTTACAACAAGCTAAATCAAATAATGACAGTAAAAATCTCTTTTCTGCCACCATTTTTATCCATTAAAATTTAAGGATGCATATCCAAAGAACTATAGGCACAGTCTTCCATTACGTGAATGAATAAATTGATAACAGGATAAGCCTTCCAACAAAAATCAGGTCTGATCTAACGACAGTCAAGAGTAAATGTAATCATTTCTTAGTAGATGGGAATCAGCATCCGAAAAACAATTTTAGGTGCGGGTTAATTAAGGGTTTTCAAAAAAGGTGAACTTCAAATCCCAACTCCATTAGTGACGGTTACTTTAGTCATTTTGTCCCCAAAATTGTTAATGGATTACCTACAAACCACTCTTCATCATTATCGAGCTGAATTTTCAGAATTGAGGATCTCCCTAATTGGATCATCTTCATACATCATTACTTGTAGCGAACAACCAGCCAGCCACCAAGTCACCACTACCCAACACACTTCCCCATCAGCCCGACTTTACCACCTTCTCTCAAGGTCCTACCACCATCACCACTGTCCCGGGATACTGCAGGTGCCACCCATTCCTCATCCAAGATCCACTTTAAATGCCCAAAAAATAAACAGAAAGCCACCACTATATCAGCAATTCCAAGTATAACCATGGTCCACAGGCTACCGAGCTCCATTGTCCAAAGCCAACAAAAACTCTGCCTGTTTTGAACTATATAGTATGTAATTTGACATTGAAGATTCCAGATCCAGAGGGGAAGACACCAATGAAGAGTGCCACTATGGTTGTGCAGGCAGCACGCAAATCAAGTGGTTCTCCAAAGGTAGTCTGGGTCCAGAGTAGGAGTTGGGGGAACAAGAAATACAGTAGGGTTGTGACTTGTGACTTGTGGAGTTGTGGGTACCAAGTAGCCATGGACTTCTCGGTATGGAAGAAGAAAAGAGTTAATATCCCACGATGAGGAATTGCAGCTGTTTCCCTTCTCCAACCAAACAACACAGGGAGATAAGAGTGGAATTGGATATTTTCCTTTTCTATCTCATTTAAAATGATTCTTCTCCTTGCTCTAAACCAAACAGCCCCTTAGAGCTTTTGTCAATCCTAGATATTCCATAACCTCTCGAACTCCAACCATAAGCAAAACACAACCTAAAAAGCTCAAACAAAAGCTGCCTATACTCCCACAAAGAAGCCCACAAAGTACAATATTTATTGTAAACCAAAATTAGCAAGTTTAGAAAGATGATGAAATAAATAAATCAAAGTGCTACAAGACAATGAAGATTAATAGACATGCAAATGTTTAGATATATATTACATTGACCAATCTTCAGATCATGTTAAAGAGTAAGCCATTTTCATATTTGTACTACTGCATCGGCAATGCTTCCACCAACAAGTTCTTCATATTCAAGATTAATCGAAAACGCAATGTTATAAGCGTAGAAAGCCAACCAACCACCAAAGGCGTAAATGAGGTCTTATCATATATTAAGAAGAGACAAAACATGCAATCAAACACAAGAATACATTCCACACAAATCACCCTTTCCTTCCCATGCTGGAATATGAAAAGTTAAACTAATGGAGATACCATAAGATTCTTTGAAACATACCACTATGTCGCCGTTAGCAAGGGAGCAACACTTGACAGAATTTCTTGCCACACCACCAGAAACCTGGGCATCAAAGCTGCCAGTATCAATCATGGCGCTGATGGATGCCACGGAACCAGTAGTAGGCTTATCATCCTCCACATCATCCATTTCTGAAGCTTCTGTTGAGCCTTTTTTTGACCAGAGATGTTCTCCAGACTCCGCTATTCGGACAAAAAAATGGGAGTCCTTGAATCTATGTAGCAATGTTTGAGCTTGTCTCTTGTGATCCTCCATTCTCAAGAAAGATTCACTAGCGGATACATCTTCAGAAGGAGTACTCACACTCTGAGCGTTGGCAAGGTCATCAATCTCAGGTTGCTGCTGAGAGCTAGAATTTGATTCTTGATCAGAAATATTTCCATTTTGGTCTTTTATACCATTTCCAGCACCATTTTTATTCATTACAGCGGCAACTTTAAATGGAGTTATAATTTCAGAATCTTGTTTGGAAGCTGACAAACAAGCCAAGATGTGAACCTGCTCACCTACAGAAGCATGTAAAGCCTTGCGCTAAGCTCAAAAAATGTGGACCCCAACTTGGGAATACATTATAAAAGCAAAGAACTATAAAGTTAAAGTTGACTTACCAGGAAAAACAAAAGAACGATCCAAAGATCGAAACCCGCCCATATCTGAAGCACCACTCCAGTCATCAGGAAGCTTCTCTGGAAACACATCTGATATTTAGTATTGCAGACACATTTATCTAGTCTAAAACGAAATCAGAACAAAAACATCAATCAATAGAACGAGAAGATATTACCCAAACAACATTAAGTGCTAGCACAAAGACTCCAAGGAACACCTACTAAAAGTAGATGCTCAAACAAACACAATAGGATGGACATCGCACTGGCAGAAATCTCTAACATTAACCCTTACTAATACAAACATGGCAACATTGACTATCCACTTTGCCACAGCACCATAATTAAAAACCCAATTCATTTTAACACTTCAACACTACGCCTCAAAAAGCGAATCCAAAACCCTTCCCCAAATTCCATCCCGTTTCCAACAAATCAACCTATCCTTCACTTTGCACTGTGCAAGGTGGTCCAAATGTACACAGTATCAAGATATCAGCAAGAACAACAAAGTTTAGTCCCTTCATTGCAAAAGGGTTGGCCACAATTTCATCTTAATTCATCACAAAATGTTCAAAAAATTTCTAATCTTCGCAATCAGCATCAATGCATCATCATTACCCTAGCGCCTCCAATGAGATCCAATGTGCACATTTACAAGTTAGATATTGACCTAGCATTGTACAATTACAAACACTCAGCATAAACAACAATCACCATCATAGTATAAAACAATAACAACAACGACTACAACTACGTTAAATTCATCCTACTAATTGCACACTGCAACATTGTCCAAGAACGACATAGTTTAGTCCCTTCATCCGCAAAAAGGTTGCCTATAAGTTCATCTAAATTCTAAATTCATCCCAAAATGATTAAAAAATTCCTAATTTTCGTAATCAGGCATCATCATTACCAATCAAGTCCAATGTGCACATTTACGAGTTAGATATCGACTAGCATTGTACAAATACGAGCACTCACACCCACAGTATAAAACAACAAAGCGTGAAACAAAAGATACTAGTAAAGGATGCATACTGGAAGGGATGGTGATCCAGCCTTCATCTTCAGTAACATCAACATGCTTATCAACAAGCGGAGCAAAATTCTGATCAGAACAACTAGTGCTCATCAAGCTTCCATTTTCGCCATACGACGAATCACGACTACCATCACTATTATTAGTAGCGTGATGATTACTACTATTATTATCACTAGAACGATAATAATCAGCTAATGCCGACTTATCTTCCGCAATTAAACCTTCTAACGTCGTTACGCCTTTCGACGGCGTCTTAATAAACGGCGTCGGAGGCGGTAAATGATGATTATGATGATGATGATGATGATTTGACGACGACAGTGACGATAACGACGATGACGATGTTGATGATGATGAAGCTGCTACTGCTGCGGCCGCTTGGCTTTGCCGCAGCAGAAAATTCATCGTCTTTTCCCCCTCTTTTTCTCTCTCTTAAACCCTAGAAATCAACAAAAAAAAAAACTAATTTTTACAATAAGAATTTGCGTAATTTAAATCAGTAATTATGAAATTGGGGGAATTTGAGATTGAGCTTATACCTTTGATTGATTGATCGTCGTCGAAATGTTGGCGAAATTGATCGAATTAGGGGATTGAGATGGAGTGATTTGGCGTAAGTAATAAGATTCAATTTAGGGATTTTTGATTCGGTTTGATTGAAGAGGAGTGAGAGAAAGGGGAAGAAAAATGATGCGATGCAGCGCGATCTGACTTGAACCGTTAGATTCAGATCAGGGATGATTGAAGTTGGATCTTTTAATTTTCTTTATTTTTTTTGCTTTTCTCTGTTTCGGGAAATGTGGCAGAAAATTAACCAAATTATCACATAATCACACTACTTCATCTACTTCGGCAACATTTCGTTACAGTGAAGTCTTACTTGTGTCGGTACTCGGTAATCGATACCGATAAATTCTCGGTAATTTTGAAAATTCGTATTTGGTTTGAACAATAATACTCACTATCTAAGTACTCGAGCTGTGGGCAATAGGGCATAGTTTTCAAAGGTGAAGAAGACAAATCAAACACTATCCGGTTGTTGCTATTGGTACGTCTTGGTTTAAACGGAAAATCGTATTTTGGTTTTATGAAGATTACATTTACTTGAAAAAGAAATGTGTCTATCGTGACGAAAATGATAAAAGCAGTCAACTTCTTGAAGGTATCCACAATTTTGCACACTTCAAATCTATCAATGTGATATTCTTCTATTAAGGTTATGATTTCGTATCAACTATCAAGTGTAATCTCACAAATCAATACAACTAGTCTTTACACCGTGCTACGCACGGTTTTCGTTGATTAGCGTGTTTGAAAATAAAGATATTACAATATTAGTCATCGACGTTTTCAATCTTCTCCGAACCTCATAATACTAATTCTCTTATTTCCACTCCACTTTGTTGTTATTTCAATATTTATTCTCACCACGATTATAAAGGATTTAATATAACACGATTTATATCAATCACACCTAAATTATTTTGATTTTTATGTATGTATATTTATTAACGCAACATCAATGCCCTTTATATTTAATTATGTTGATAAAAGCATCAACAACTACAATTGGCTTAGTGGTTGAAGTTTTAACATTTAACATGGAGGTTAGAGGTTTAAGTCTTTGCAATCTCATTTTTGCTCATTTTTGCGGTGGATTTGTTTATGTGGCTGAGGAGGTGGATTCGCAAGTGTGACATGCACGTTTGCATGTCACCTATGTGGCACGTGAGATGGAGGATGACGTGTCACGCCCACACGGTTTCCATCCAACTTTATATGATTTTCTAATGGAGGGGAGTGAGGATTCGGGTACTAGAGTGTTCCAAATAAATCAATATTCTTATCACTAAGTCGATCTTGCTAGTCGAGCCGTCCCGGTATAATACACCTTGAATAAGTGAAGATGATTAAACCCACAAATAATAAATAAATAAAAACAGGTGGCTAATATAAAGCCGAATCCAAATGAGAAAGATGATACCTTTCCTCAAATGCTAGAACAGTAAGCAAAAAAATTGATTGATGGGTACTTAATCTTCAATCATTATTTTGTCCCAAAAAAAAAAAAAAAATGAAAAATTGACAGAGATATTTTTTTTTTTCCAGTTTAAAGTCCACGTGTGATGGTCACACCTTCTTCTTAACCATAACTTTCGTACCCCAAAACAAACCCAGCTCAAACTACCGTCATACCCAGGTAAAGCTTCTTTCTTTTTTTCTGGGATTTTTATTTGTAATTATCCATTTCTGATCAAATTCATATCCATTTTGTCATACTGTTTTTATGTATATAATATGATTTGATTTCATATTATCATTCATATGCTAATTCTTTAGCTATACTATATGGTTAATTAAGTTCATTCATGAAATTTACTTGCTGGGGTTTTCTTGCTTGCTTGTTGCTGAAGTTGTGGTAAATTTTTTTGGCGAATTTTGGTAGTTTGATGGTAAAGTTTCATGCTTTTATTCATATAGTTTCTGGGTTATGCTTAATTTTTTTTTATTGTAACTTTTTATTATTATTTTGAGCTGATAGAATAACAGAATTAACAGAACTTGTGGTAAATTTTGGTAGTTTGATGGTAAAGTTTCGCACTTTTGTTTTCATATATATAGTTTCTGGGTTGTGTTTGATTTTTTCGATTAATTTGAGCTGATTTATTAACAGAATTAGGTGCTGTATTGCTTTGAATAAAGTACCCTGATGGGATTGGATTGTTGTTGCTTGACTGTGAAGAGAATTGAGGGAGAATGGAACCACAATTGGGATTAATTGAACAATCCTTTGATAAACATTACTCGAATTGGGTTTATGAAGGTTTAGATGAATTGTCAGATAATTTTGTTATAACTGATCCTTGCATTTCTGGTCACCCGATTGTGTTTGCGAGCCGGGGTTGCTTGAGGATGTTTGGTTACGCGAAAGAAGAGGTAGTTGGTAGAAATGGGAGGATGTTCCAGGGGCAAGGGACTTGTAGAAGGACAGTGATGGATATTCGGGAAGCTATTCGAGAGGAGAGGTCTATTCAAGTTAGTTTGTTGAATTATCGAAAGGATGGGAAGCCTGTTTGGATGTTGTTTCATATGAGTCCTGTTTTCAGTGAGGAGGATGGAAAGGCTATTAATTTTGTTGCTGTTCAAGTCCCAATTTTGCGAAAACCAAGGCGTTCTAGGAGTGAGCAAGGACGAAATGAACTTTGTCTGTGTGATGATGGGTTTAAGCGTGAGGTTTTACTTGGGTCTTGTAGGCGAGAGTTTTGGTTGGATTCTATGGTAGAGTCGAACCACTGCGAGGCATTGGAGTCAGTTTTGGACACAGAAAGAGGTACGCTTTATTGTAGCCTGGCATTTGCATAGGCTTGTTTATATACTTTCTAGGTCCTTGTTCTTGTTGTGTAATTTAGGTTTTTGTTCGGTTTTTTTAGGAAGACATGCACGCATCATGAACATGCTTTTTTTTCTGTAATCTTTGCATAGGTTCCTGAACTTGTGCCGATTATTTTGCTTGATACAAATGTGTACTCGTATGGTTTTTTCTGTAATCTGTGTATTTGCTACAGTTTCTCAGATGCTTGATAACTTGAAGCGTTTTGATTTCTTCTTTGGCTTGGAAAATGACTATATTTTTTTCCCTCAAGGTCGATGAAGTATTACTTTCAGGGTTCATTTTCTGTCTGACAATAGTCTTATTGTCATCTTTCAATTTCCTGCCCGATTTTGAGTTTTGATATATTTCCCAACTCGATGCGGTCAGCATCCTGTTTGAGATTGCCTGTGATGTTCATATTGATTCATCAGGATATAATTTTTGTATGGGTGTCTAATGTATGTATAATTTCATGTTAAGACTTCTAGCCGGTTTGTGTACGACAATCATTATTGTTTTTGAAGCTTCTGAGTGTGATATTGTATTTGACAGGAGAAGTTGAGGAATTTTGTGAGGCTAGTGAGCCTGAAAAGCAAAAGGCTACCTCTGCTATTAACAATATTTTATCTGTGCTAACTCAGTACAGTGCGTTACGAAGAAAATCTGTTTCTGGCAGGAGATGCAGTCCAGGGAGGCTAGGCCTTTGTAATTCCGCCTTATTAACATCTCTTGGTAGAATCAAACAAAGCTTTGTACTGTGAGTTATTTCAATTTCTTATACTTTAACCTTGCTCCGAAAGCCCTGCATTAATTGATTATGGTGTTGACTTTTTGTTTTTTTCCGGTGCTCCAGAGTTGATCCGCATTTGCCCAGCATGCCTATTGTTTATGCTAGCGAATCATTCTTGAAACTAACAGGTGCAAAGAAGTTCTCTTTTATTGTCCAGCTTTGCATTCATTTGATAATTCTTTTCAATCACATGAGTTTTCTTGAGGATTGCATGACGGTGGTGAGTGGTGACTGGTGCTTCACGACTCGAGTGCAAAAGTATCATCTTGTCTTACGTTTTGCTTTTGAATATGGGTTATATTAGAGTACGTCTTTTGGGGGAAGGCACCGCTTGCTTTACTTGAATGGCAGCTGGGAAACATTGCAAATTGTCTCAGCTTTTTAATAGTGTCATAGATAATGAACATTCAAACTATTGTCCCTGCAGGCTACGATAGACATGAAGTGTTGGGCCGCCAGCATAGCTTTCTAAGTGGCTTAGACACGGATTCTTCGGCCTTATTGCAGGTAATTTCTCTTCAGATCAGTGCTGGACTCATCACCAGTCTCTAGTAAGGCTGTCTAGCTGATTCTCTTAGTGGGTGTCATCCTTCAGTTATCTTCTGTATCCTCTTTTCCTATCAAGTTTAAATCTGAAAGAAGATGTGCCGTGCGAACGTGTATACAGATAGACGAATGTATTCAGAATAGTAAGGCGTGCAGAGTACGAGTCCTAGATTACAGGTTAGTGTGTTAATTAATACTCGTAATCTTTTTTAATTATTGAGTGGCAAACGTTTTCTCGAGAATTTTACGAGTTACAATGCAATATTTATATGCAAGTAATATTGGCTATTGGCTTTCAGAAAGGACATGACTTCATTCTGGAACCAGCTTCATATATCACCCATACGAAATGCTTCTGGAAAGGTATGGCTTTGAATTTCAATGAAAGATCCATCTTTAAATTGAGCACTTTTGCAGTAGACTGATGGTTGAGACCCAATAATTGGTTATATCTTAACACTCCCCCTCACGTGAAAGCCTTTTGGGCTTGAAACGTGGACTGAAACCACTTGAAATGTGGATGATAAATGCACAACATTGTGCTGAAATTCCACTTGAAAAGAAGGGGACTCCCAGGATTTGAACTTGAGACCTCAGGGTCACTGAGGCTCTGATACCATGTTAAAGAGCCAACTCAACCAAAAGTCTAGACTGATGGTTGAGGCCCAATAATTGGTTATATCTTAACAGATACAATAAGAATTACGGAAGCATGGTCTATCTTCTTACATTTCAGGAAAGCAGTTTCTATATTCCATACATTTCTTTGAGATAAGAAATACTTAGCATTACAACACAAGATAAAAACACAAAAATTTAGTACATGTAGAGGTCAAGAATTCCTCAGGTAGCTACTAATTGTGAACTTAAAATCTAGCAACCCTGATAAGGAATCCCTTGGAACCTTCATAAGACTGATATCCTCATTTTATGTGACGCAACTGTGATCTCTTGATGAAGGGGGGCCTTGGCGCACCGGTAAGGGTGTTGCCGTGTGATCGATAGGTCACGGGTTCAAGTCCTGGGAGCAGCCTTTTGTCCAAAAGTAACAAGGGAAGACTTGCCCTCTATACACCCTTGTGGTGGGACCCTTCCCCGGACCCTCGCTTTGCGGGGACGCCAATGTGCACCGTGCTACCCTTTTAATTGTGATCCCTTGATTTGTGAGTCACAACTTAAATTTATCACTTTGCCGTTTGCTTACTTTTTAAGAATCTGTTGCCTGCAGCTTCATGCTCACCGACACCCTCCCTTTACTGCTACGGACTGTTGTGTCCATCTGATTTCATGCATAGTCTGGAGTCTGGACATTGACCAATATAATCCAATATATGTGCAGATTGTTGAGATTAGCTTTGACATTGACCTCCAGACCAAAAAAAAAAAAGAAAAAAGAGTGAGAACTTGGAGATGAGTGAGATGACTATGGCTGGAAAAACTTGTTAGTCTATAAAGGGATGAATTTGCACTGAGATACGAGTAAGGCATACACAGAAACAAATGGAAAAGGTTAGATGTGATGACTTGAAAAACAGTTATGGATTAAGGAAAATGGGGTATTGCACACGCCGTAGCCGGTACTCCGGTAGGTGAAGAAAATAACCCTTGAGCCCACTCTGCTAAGATGTTGAATTTTCACCTTCCACTTGATTTGTGGGTCACTCTTTCAGAGTTGCAGTCATATTTTACGTGACGCAGTTGTGATCCCTTCATTTGTGGCTCACAATTTAACCCTATTAGGCTAAAACTTTGCGTTTGCTCACTTAAAGAATCTGTTGCCTGTAGCTTCACCAATATCCTTCCTGTCTCACTGGAAATTATATTGCTGAGGCCTGTTGAGTCCATCTAATTTCTTTTTAGCATAAACAAAAAGAACAAAAGAATGAAAGAAAAAGACCCTTAATCAAAATTCTGGTCTTCAAAAATCAGTAGCACTCTTATAGGGGATGTAGTAGAATAAAGTAGCTCATAAAACGCAAAATATTTGCAGACGTGCAGTAGCATGTTATATGGTAGATTGTTGAGATTTGCCGACGCAAGTAAGAGGAGAGGTAGTGTAGAACAAATGAAAAAGGTCAGATGTGAAGTCTGGAAGAGCACGTACACATTCCCGGGGCAAAAGAGTGGGCGTATTTGCTTCGTGGATTTTCTATGCCAACATGTTTGAAGTTTTTCTATACTAATTTGGTAAATGACGGAACTTTTTTACCTATGTACTTATGTAGTAAATGGCCGTTTGGATGTCACTAGATGAGTAGATGGCAATGCAATGTCAGCTGATATGACAGACTTGATTGCCCTCTAAACACCGAATAACCTTGAGTCTTGGCTGCATAGGTTTGTGATATTTGGTTTTGAGCCCTATTCTCATAATTCTGCAGATAGCATACTTCATCGAGGTTCACATGGAAGAAGATTGTGCAAACCCTGATGGACAGAAGCTCAACCCAGAAATCAGGCAGCTTGGGGCTATAGCCGCAGCCAAAGTCGCAGTAAGGAGTGCAACAATGAGTCCAGGATCTTCTACATGATTGGAACATTCACCATTGTGGGAGCTTGGATTTCCGGATTCCATAATACTTATATTGTACAATACCCGTGTTTGTGCATCCTCTCCTTATATTATAGGTATAGAGAAACTAGACATAGAACAGAATTCCAAAGACAGATTCTTTTCATTTTCTTCGTGATGACGAAAATGTACAGTACTGTGGTAAAAGAAAGAAAAGAAACAAGAAACTGGCATGCAAATGCTCTTCTTGTAAGTTTGGTCCTACTAGTGTTGTTGGATACACATTGAGAATTTACAGAATTCATACTATGCCTTTTACCTTGCATCATTGTTTCAGCTTCTGGTTTTTGTACTTTCGAGTTATACAGCATCAGGATATCAAGCGTACAGACTCACTGATTCAACATGCTACTCCCTCCATTTCATTCAGTCCTTCTCATTTTCGCTAACATTAAGTTTCTTCCAGTGTAAAGACATCGATCAACATCATATACATACAATTACACATTACATAAAGACGCGGTCACATTAAGCAGCACTGACTGGTGAAGACTGAAGAATGATGGTACGAGTAGTGCCTTCATTATTTCACCGACGCAGGTACTACACAACTCCCTATTAAGATGTTTGTCAGATGACTAAATTACTTCTAACAACCCCTCTCAACTACCTCTTCTATCTTCAATGCCTTCCGTTATTCACTTACGCAACTTGTTTTCTTCCACTCCATTCCTTCCGTTTCCTTGAATTGCTAGCGTTTATTACATATTCCCGCAATCCCGTGTTTTCGGTATATATTAGTAGTACCAAAGAATCAAGCTAAGATAATATAAAAACAGAGGTTGATAGACAGAGTTATCAGAATTTCGGTTATTTGGAGTGTAACAAATTAAACTACCAAACCAGAATCCTGTGACTTCTTCTATCTTAAACCTTACGTATAACTAACAATAATATTTACTCACAGTAAAACTGTAAAAAAAACCATCTCCTTTCCACCAACATATATCATTCTATCATCATATCATATCTTATCACTTTGACAGAGCATCAACAACAATGGCCACTCCAAAAATTACCACCAAGATTTCATCTTTCTTGAACTTTTTTACCCTCCTACTATTCACCTCCTTTCCATATTCTCTCTCCTACCCACTTGCAACACTCCCGGAAACATTCTCCGATAATGCAGAAGAATACTACTACTCATCTTTTCCGACGGCGGCGGCGCCACCGCAGCCGCTGGGATGGTGGACCCTACTCCACCGCAGCATCGGAATTTCCGCAATGCACATGCAGCTCCTCAACAACGACCACGTCGTCATGTTCGACCGTACCGACTTCGGCCCATCTAACCTC
The DNA here is from genome assembly GCA_963680865.1 of Spergularia marina. NCBI lineage: Eukaryota > Viridiplantae > Streptophyta > Magnoliopsida > Caryophyllales > Caryophyllaceae > Spergularia > Spergularia marina. The sequence continues at coordinate 4,082,416 of OY804545.1, read as the reverse complement.
ACTCTCCCACCCGACAAATGCCATTTGAATAATAACGACGACGAAAGCTTACTCTTCACGCCACCGCCGAAAGACTGCACCGGTCACTCCGTTCTCTACGACGTCGTCTCCAACTCTTTCCGCCCGCTCACCATCCACACCGACACGTGGTGCTCCTCCGGCTCGGTGGACCCCACCGGAATGCTCGTCCAAACCGGCGGGTACGCGCTCGGTGAGCGCGTCGTCCGTACATTCTCCCCGTGCGTTGACCAGGACCCCACCACCTCTTGCGACTGGGAGGAGCTACGCACCTCCCTCGCCGCGCGTAGGTGGTACGCTTCGAACCAAATTCTCCCAGACGGACACGTCATCGTTGTCGGAGGACGTGGGTCCCCCAACTACGAATTCTTCCCAAGCCAAGTCCCCAAGAAATACCCGCTCAGATTTTTATCCGACACGTGGGACGGTAAAAATAAGGAGAATAATCTTTACCCTTTCTTGCATCTTTTACCCAACAACCACCTCTTCATCTTCGCCAACAACCGCTCAATCGAGTTTAACTACTTTACCGGAAAAGTCGTTAGGAATTTCCCGATAATGCCCTCGGGTGACAAGCGGAATTACCCTTCTACCGGCTCCTCTGCTCTTCTCCCAATCATTGGTGAGACTCTTGAAATCTTGGTTTGCGGTGGGGCCTCTCCTGAGTCGTTCGATCTCGCGCAATTTAAAAGTGTATACGTGGCAGCATCTAAGACGTGCGGGCGTATGGTAATAACTGATCCTAACCCGCACTGGAACATGGAGGAGATGCCCATGCCACGTGTCATGCCGGATATGGTCATGCTTCCTACTGGGGATATTTTGATTATAAATGGCGCGGGAAATGGGACTGCTGGGTGGGAAAATGCTGCTAACCCGGTTTTAAACCCGGTTCTGTACCGGGTCAACTCACCCGACCCGACCCGTAGGTTTTTGGTGTTGAACCCGACGAAAATTCCACGAATGTACCATTCGTCAGTGGTGTTGGTGGCGGACGGTCGGGTCGTGGTTGGCGGGTCGAACCCGCACCGGACATATAACTTCACCAGGAAGTACCCGACGGAATTGAGCTTGGAGGGGTTCAGCCCGCCGTACCACGACCCGAGTTACGCGGCGCTGCGGCCGACAATTCTGACGATCGAGACGGAGGGGAAGGTGGTGAATTACGGGCAGATGGTGGGGGTAAATTTTGTGTTGGGAAAGTATAGGCAGGATCTTGGGTTGGCGGTAACAATGCTTTTACCGCCATTTACCACGCACTCGTTTGGGATGAATCAAAGGTTAATTGTTTTAGGCGCGCAGAGTCAAAATCAGGTGTCTGAGGCTGCATATAAGGTTACGGTGAGGATGCCTTTGAATGTTAATGTGGCCCCACCTGGGTTTTATCTGTTGTTTGTTGTACACGCTGGTGTTCCTAGTCATGGTGTGTGGGTCCAGCTCAAACGTTCTCCTTTGCAGTGACTAGTGACTAAGTGAGTGAGCTAATTTTTTTTTGTTACTAATAATGCTACAATTGTAAATTCCTGGTGTGTTCGTGCAGTTATCTCAATTTCGCATATCTTTGAATAAACTCGTGTTTATGTAAACGAATATGTGGAGCAATGACAAGTGAAATAGGATTTCGTGTCGATGATAGAAGTTTATGCGGACGATGACTGTAAGACTTCGAATGACACTCATGTAACCCGATATATATGTCAAAGGAAAATAAGATGTATAGTAATTACAAAAATTTACTAAGAACCTCCATTTTATGGGAATTCTTGCAAAGGACTACTAGGCACTAGCTAAGGATCTTTTGAGTTATTCATTCCATTCTAAAGTCTACTCCCATGATTTTTGCATTCACTTTTTTGAGCCAGTTGATCTGTACTTGTACCTGCAAGCCCAAAACAGGTAGTTCAAGAAATTCAGGGCTCCCAACAAGCACAGCAACCAGTAGAACCTCTCGAGTCGATACTGGTTCAAGTTACCACCAGATAACCAGGCCTTGTGATTGCCTCTACTAGTAGCACTGTCGACAATCGACACAATGACCGAGCTGAGGTAGTACCCGACTGCCAACGAGGCCCAAGAGAGCGAGGTTGCGAGTGACCTCATGCTTGATGGTGCCTCGGTGAAGAAGAACTCTAACATCCCAGCTAAGGTGAAGAGGTCAGCTGACCCTAGCAAGGCATACTGAATGGCTATCCAAAAGAAGGTGATGGGCAGTGGTTTAGCAGAGTCGAGCATGTCGTGCTCAATTGCTACGCGCTTTCTCTTGACCTCGACTAGGGCAGCTACTGCCATGGCAACGATTGCAAGGACTAGGCCGGTCCCTATCCTCTGCAGGTGGGAAATGCCGGTCTCTCTTTTGGATATTTTTCGCGCAAATGGGATGATGATGTGGTCGTATAGTGGAGCAACAATCATGATTATGCCTATAGGGAAAACAGGAAGGGATGCAGGAGGGATCTTTAGGGAGCCTAGTTTGGTGTCCATTGACGCGGCTTGTTGGACCGAGAATGTAGACAGTTGAGCTAGGCAACAGTTGAGGATGATTGTGCTCGCGAAGATGGGGAAGATTTTTAGGACTACTTTCACTTCCTCGACCTGTTTTATGGTGCATTCAAGTGCCGGATAAACTGGGGTGTCACTTACTGCTTTGTTTAGGAACTTGAAGCTTTCGGTTTGTGTATCTAGACTATCCATGTCTGTTAATTCTTGGCCTTTCGAGAGTTTTCCCTCTGCTGATTTTTTAGCTGAGACGTTAGGTGGGCTTGTAGCCATGTTTACGACAGCATTACTCGTGTTCTTGCCAGAACAACTGTTGATCATTGCAGCAAGCAAGACCTGCAGGAAATACAAATGCAATTATTCCGGGAAATTTATAGCCTTAGGCAAAATCCTGATGAAATGTAACGACACTTTTGAGCACGTAGTTTCTAGACTCGAGTAATAGATTAACAATGATAGAACGAAGCTGCATACCTTAGATATGGTGGTAAAAGGACTTCCATGAGGAACCTTATTCCTGTAAAATGTAGAGCCAGCAGCAAAAACCGGTATAGACAGCAATATAGCCATGGTGGATATAAAGAAACCCCATTTCCAACCCTTGTTGTCCTCGACCCACACCACGAATGTTGTTGCAATGAGACCACCAGCCGAGAGACAGAACACAAAGTAATTGAAGAACGTCGACCTCTTAATCCTGCCCTGTGGAGTACTCTCATCAAATTGCTCCGCGCCATGGGTTGGCAATGACCCTTTAATCCCCCCTACACCCGCAGCCACCAAGTACAGCCCTAGAAACAACATTGCTGCCTCAGAGGTGTTAGGCTCGAGGCATGGGGTTTTTGGGTCCGCGGGGCTGCATGGTGGCGGTTGTAATGACGGCTTGTACGCTTGAACAGTTAAAATCACAAGTCCCTACATCATAATTAACCAACATCACAATCAATCACCATTGAAAAGATTCAATTACATAATGCCTTGGTGATAAGGAATCTAGAGTTGTCATGCACAATTAAGCACGTTTGTCACTTGTAATCGGGTAAAACTAACGAATGGTGCCGCGGTTTTTAGAACGACATGATTAGCTGTTGTTTTTCCTACATAATGATGATTATAAACATGAGAAAAAACTAAAGGAAACTTGTGTTTCACAACAAATCAGAAGGCATCCCTTCATCCTAAGAAATGTGAAAGTTCAATGTTAATTGGTCGGTTTATCAAGGAAAATGATTGTTGATACCAAACCCATGGATTACGGTAGTGTTCAAGTGGGTGGGTGGCCCATTAGATATTATTCACAAGATGTGGACATTTTTCGTCAAATACTAAGTGGTGTCATTGTTTTGGGCCACTGGCCCAATGCAGGGCAACGTTATCATTTCACTCAAGATGGAATTTTGAGTTTTGTCCCCAATCTAGAAGCAAGCTAACTCCCTATTTGTTCCAACGATCTCTTTGGATACGCCTAGAGCGGCGTATAGGGGAAGCCGGATGGTGTGAAGCGGGCGGAGCGGGTTGCTCAGCTCCATCCATGTCAGTTCAAAACTATACATCGTACTATTGGGTTGAAGGAGAACACTCTGGGTATCTGAGCTCGTGTTGCATCAGAACTTCGTTTGTCATTAGACTCATTACGTAGTTAGGAAAAGTATTTTTAAGTACACATTTACGTATCCTCGGAAAGTTTGAAGAGGTACCAATGTACGTACCAACTTACCAAGGACGATGCCACAAAGACAATTGCCCACAATATTTTGGGTGCGATTCACGCTATTAAACTGTTCATGCACAATACTTACTAGTTATTAGTTCATGCAAATGGTGGGTCACAAAATAACTATAATTAACACAACAACTTTATAAAGTACTGTGGTAATTATTAACCAAAATAATGCTTTTTCAGGCAGAAACTCTAAAATGGAGAGGGCATTTTCTTCTCCTTTTTCTCTCAGTCACTTTTTTTTATGATTAATCTACTTTAGTTTTGGAATTTTGCAATAAAGTTACCAAATTGCTAGAGGTCTATAATGTAGACACAATTAATTTATCTACAAAGTAAAATTGAGTTAGTAGTAGTAAAATTGAGATCAGAGTAGTAAAATTAATTGTAATGAAAAATCCAGGTAGTAAAATTAATTGTGCGAGTAGTAAAATTTTGATAATATAGTAAAATTATTTCTGATTGTAGACATTTTTGGGTGTCTACACTGTAGACCTCTAGCATCGTCCAGTAAACGATTAGTGTATGATTAATAATGCGTATTACGTTGCATGTCGTGTGTAAGGGACCCAAACTTTCCCATTCAAGGATCTATTTAACTTATTATTTCTACTAACTATTTCAGTCCATATAAAAGTCTTAATCTAGCAAAGTAATTTTATTATGGAGTATTAAGTTTTTGTGATTGTAAATATACTTTGTCAAATATTATATGGTTGGTCTAAAATTAAACCTAGATCAGATGACCTAGAATTCTTAACATGCAAGTGTTCTTAAATCTTAAAGTTGGGTGCCCCATTATAACCTAGTGTGATTTTTCCCCTAAATTTAAAGAATGTGCCCTTAATAACCTACGAGTAGTTGTTGTATATATATGCGCCTTTTTCTTTATTTTCTCCTTCTTTAACTTATATTTTATATAGGTTAAATTGCGCATGAGCTAATCGTAAAATTTATAAAATCTAATTCGTGCATGAGGCTATTGCACGCTTAATTAAAACACGCAACAGAAGCAAGTGACTAGTACTCCATACATAAACAACTAGAGTATACTGAGTGTATAAATCGGTGAACCACATATGTGACATATTAGAAGTGCGATAACTTCTCACTGACGAGTAAATTTTACGTAACAATTGTCCTAAATAAGGTCGGTTTGACTTGCCAAATGCCCATGATAGATTCTCCACTTAACAGTGTGGCCATGTCGATCTTCTTAATTATCAACCATTATTTAGCTTAACCATACATAGAAATAAAAATTATATACTTATGGAAGAGTACAACGGTATGTTTCCTTGCTTAGGAATCGTAAGAATTCAACTATATGTCCATATACAACTTGCAAGAAAATGGATTAACTAATTAAGGTTAGTTGGCCTCTCTCCCTTGATATATAGCCACTCCAAATTCTAAGTATATTTATATTCACATTTAGTTGATTTTAAAATCCTATTAATACTATTAAATTAGTATTTTTCACGAGACTAGAATCCTATGTTTAAGCAAGTAATTTTTTTTTCTACATCGATCTAGGATAAGATTAGATTAATAGAACTAACTTCTCTTCTTGATGCTATGCTAGTTAATCTTCCCAGAATTGGAGTATATATCGTTGATTATATCCCACGGCAATATCTCTAAAAGGAGAAATATTCGTAAATGGGAAAAAAATGAGGATCGTAAATCAAGTTCAAATTCACTATATATAACAGAGAATAGACATATATACAAGTCGTCTTTCCTTTTTAAGTGGTTGACCAATTTAAGCATTACATTATTCGCGAGTTGTTATCTATATACGTATCTTGATCAAGAAAAGTTTGGGTGGACAATGCAATTCTAACATACATCTTGCTTCAGAAATGAAACGAAGATGAGCTCATACAAGTTTGTGACGAAAGAAGAAACAGCACAAACATGGCGCAATAAACGGCATTATTTCTCTTTATATCAAAATAATACCCAACTTGCAAAAGTTTTAATACTACAAAAATCAAGAACAGCAAGTTGCAAAAGCAAAAGTTTAAGGAAAGATGGTGTAAATAAGTAACGTTAAAGTCTGCCCAACAAGAAACGGAAATATGACATTCACACACACATATTTTGTCTTCCAATGCAATGCATATTGTATATAATATTACCAATACTCGTAAAAAAACAATGTGCAATAATAGTACTGCACCAAAATTAATGTCATAATAAACTATAGACTATACAATTAATTTGGTACGTCTTTCAATTCCTAGCTCATTCCCACGTTGTTCTAGCAATTATTGGAATTTTCTGATACCTCGCGAGTTAGTTATAACTTCCTTGGGACATGTAACAAATCTTTTTTATTCTTTAGGTATACTACTCAATTTTAAGGGTACTTATCGTGTTGTGCCAAATTTTCCTCAACAAATTTCGTGAACGTCCTACAAATGTTGGGACTACTAATCCTACACTCCACGAAAGAGTCGTCGGCCACCACTAAACGACAAGCTTAGGGAAATTTTGGGTGTCACAATATTTCATGTCATTATTCTACTCTAACTCCCCCTATTTTATGGGGTCGTTCCAATTTTTAAAAATTTGAATTTGTTGCCGTTGTTATAAAACAATAAATAAACACCTAAATTTTTTGTTTCATACAACTCAAAAAAAAAAAAAAAAATTTGTTCCATACTTCTAACAGAATTTGCTTAGATCATTAAAATTTCCGCAGGTTGGATGGGTCACATTTTAAGAACTTACTCGTAAAACGTGTTTGAAAATAAAAATGACAAAGTCCCAATGTGGGTTAAAACAATATAGCCATGACCCATGATTCGTGCAAGTGAAAGTTAAGTTGTCCTAACAGGTTCATCACAATAATGTGAGACAATAACGGTTTTATCGTACAAGAGGTATGAAATTGAAGCAGCATATTTTAATTTGAGTAGATGATCAAACATTTTTCTTTGAATTAATAACGACTAGATTATCACCTTCTAAAGTTTTTAGATTGTGACAGGAGAGCTTTCTCTTTCGTTATCATTTCTGATAATTAGGTTTGACTTTGCAAATATCAATTTGATGATAAATACCATTTTAATGGAGACCATATACAAAGTACAAGTAATAAATGTGTTTTTTGGGACCAAAATGACAGTAAATTTTCAGACACGAGGAGTAAATTAAGACTTTGAATGGAAAATGTATACTAGTATGTATGTATACAACTACAAACTAATTAACCTTAGAAACAAAGTCGAAAGTAAGAGATTAAAGAATTGCAAATGCTTTACCAGTATCTAAACTTAAAAAATAAAACAAAAACAACTAGCCAAAAAAAAAAAAAAAACTTGTGAATAGAATGATCTTAGAGATAAGTTTCTTTAGTTCAATGCAAAAATATAATTAAAATCAAATCATGCAAAATATTCTAGAGCCAAAATTCTCTAGAAACATCACAAGAAAATATGGAATCTAATCCTCAAAAGAAAGCAATCAACTTTCTTGACCAACTTGTTAATTTTGTAGGTTTAAAGTCCAGGTTATTTCCCCACAATCCCAATTCCTATAGAAACATATTGATGTCTTTCCATTTGCATATATCTCTATATAGTAATTACAGTAATCAAGATTGATCATGTATAGGTACTCTTGTATAACGTCTTAATTAACCCGACCAGATTGTACTAACATTCGCGTCGCATCTCATACTGAAAAAAAAAAACGAGGGTATATGTATAAAATAAAATGTGACTTACCACAAATTCGATGGCAGCACTAGTGAGATAAACTTGGTAAGTGGTGAAGAAAGCATCAGAGAGAAAGCCACCAAGTAAGGCAAGGAGAAAAGCCGTGCCCATGAAGTTAGTCACGGTGTTGGACGCTTTAGAAGGTGTGAAATGCATGTATTCTAGTACATACAACACCAAATTGCTCGCATTTGCTAGGAACGCCATGTTCTCCATCACCTCCACCACTGCCATCATCATTTATTACATTTCATCAATCTATCAATTCTCGATACAACAAATATACGACAAAAACTTGAATAAGACCGTCTTTAACGTATAATAATACCGTGTATGTGCGTGACATAGGTGAAATATTGTAAGGTTGTAACTTTTGTTTCAAGTTACTCGTTAAAAAATAAAAACTCATCATCCCAAAATCTTATAAAGTACGCCAAGTCATGTGTGTATATACCTACCTAGAACAAAGGAGGCGGCGAGAAAGCCGCCGTGGCGGCCGCGGCGAGCGGGCTGGTTCTTCCAATCGACATAGTCATCCCATTCATCACTCTGCATGACCTGATTTTCCACTTCCTACACAAAGTGATCAACATATATATATACATCATCATCATATAAATTATTAAAAATACAAAAATGACGTACCAAAGTAATACGAGTATATAGATTATAGATGTCATGTAATTTCATATAAATTAATTTAAAAGGTAGGTATTTCTACATACCATTTTTCTTCTTTTTTTTTTGGGATGGAAGTTTTTGAAGGAGAGGGTAGAGAGGAGAGAGTGATGTGTTTAAAAGGTGGTGGGAGAGCAAGAGTTTGGGGTGGTGAGGTTGAGATTTATAAACGAAAGGGAAATAGTAGAAAGAACCAAAAAACGAGGAAATAGAGTTTGATGGGCCTACCCAACACACGCTAAAGAAAAACTAATGCTTATACCATGCTCCCGGGAGCACAAGGAGTATGGTGGTCCTTCTCACAATGGAGGAGTAAGGACCACACTTAAAATAATTTAAAATCTATTTAAGTGTGGTCCCTACTCCTCTATTGTGAGAAGGACCACCATCCTCTTTGTACTCCCGGGAGCATGGTATAATTTGCGAAGAAAAACACCATACTAGTCTACTCTTTAGCTTAGGGGTCCTTTTGGACATTTGACTAATGTTATTTCAAGTCATCACTGTTCATTACTCCCTTCGTCCTGCCTCGAAGGCCATGTGAGATATTTACAATGGGCTGTTTTCGGACGGTCGTATAATTTCAGACGGTTATAAATGGAATAGTGCAACAGACAGGGGTAGATTGATTATTTTAGGCGAAAAAATGACACTTTTTGGGGTTAATTTTGTCAATTCAAGCCCAAATTTCCCACAACCAGACATCAACCCTTCCATCTCTTCCACCACAAGTCAATAATCAAAACCACCAACTTACCCAGATTTTCCTACGGCGAAACAACCAAAACCACCAACTCACCATATTTTCCGATGGCTTTGCCGTCGTAATCAAACGACACCCTAGGATGGGTGGGGTAAACCCCTAAACCTAGAAAAACTAAAAAAACGTATCATTAAAGGTGGCCGAAAAAGGGTTTAGGGTTCAACTTTCCGGCGCCGCTCCTGCGGCGCCGGAAAGTTGAACCCTAAACCCTTTTCCAGAGGGGGGTTGCCGGTGGTAGGGAAGGTGAGGAGTGATAGGCCTAAAACATGTTCAAACCGATCTAATCTATCCTAGTATAGGTAAGGTCGAATCCACAGGGACGGGGGTGATTGTTTATCGATTTTAACTCTAATCTGCGGCGCCGGAAAGTTGAACCCTAAACCCTTTTCCAGAGGGGGGTTGCCGGTGGTAGGGAAGGTGAGGAGTGATAGGCCTAAAACATGTTCAAAACGATCTAATCTATCCTAGTATAGGTAAGGTCGAATCCACAGGGACGGGGGTGATTGTTTATCGATTTTAACTCTAATTTTAGTCTAATCTAATTAAGATGAGAGAATTTATCTAATAAATATCGCTAATAAACTATTAGACAAATAAAGATGAAGACTTTAAGGTGATAACCATTTAATTAAGGAGTTAGGGGGTTTAAGAAAGGTTTATACAACAAAGACGATTACTTTAATTAGGGGAATTGACAACAATATTTAGTGAATTGATTGATGCAAAAAGAGAGACAACAAGCGATTAAAACCCCTCTCAAGTAGTTAATCTAAGTCCTGATTAATCGATTAAGGTGTCGTTTGGATACACTCGCGAATTCGGAATTTTCATGAACTTGCAAATCCTAGGAATTAAGAAAGTATGGGAATTGGGAAAATTTGGTTGGATGAACAAGGGAATTCAATTCCCATGGGAATTTCTACTTACCTAGCCCCCCCCCCCCCAAGGTAATTGAATTCTTATACTTTGGAGGAATTGGAAATGCCTCTACACTTTATGATAACCAAACAACTCATGATAACTCAATTCCTAGGAAAATAAAATTCCTATAGATTTTGAGGGTATCCAAACGACGCTTAAATCATTCTCATGCAATTAACCAACTAATCCTACTCGTTTATGCTTAATTAGGCCTCAAATCTCTTATGTTAGCCTAATTAGTGAAGGATACAAATCACCCAAGTGTACACCTTAGTCAATCATGTAATTAAAACCATAAAGGTAGCAATTAGGCATAAATCATATGAGATACATAACAATAAATCAATTCCCCACATAAAGATACCAACTTTTTCACGCACATTCCCCTCACCCTCTGACAATAAGACTTCTCACAAATCATTAAACCAACACTAATTACAATTAATAAGGTCCTGAACATGATACAAAACATGAAAACTATATAAAGATTCAAACTTGGATGAGTAAACTAGTTAAACAAAAAATAAACATAAATTTATAATAACCAACAATAATTAAAACAAAATAAATAGCAATAAATAAAAGAGAGATGAATTGTTACCAAGTGTGGTAAGAAGGAGAATTGTTACCAAATGTGGTAAGAAGGAGATGAGATGAAATGAATAGTACTTGAATTATATTAAAAATAAAGCTTGACAATTGTTGCAATAATCTTCAATAAAAAGAAAGATAAAAAGATGAAAGAATTACAAAGGTGGAGAAACCAAAGCTAGAACTAGAATAGAGAGAGTTTTTGATCTACTATTGAATTAACCTCAAAAATATCTAATAAAATTAAAAAGTGACTATCAAATTAGGGTAGATGGGTATTTATAATGGAGAAAGGAAAAGACGAAAAAACGGGTGAAAAAGGCAAAACTGGGGATCCGCTCGGTCAGGCGCTCGGCGAGCGGATATATGTGCTCGGTGAGGGGAGCTTTACGCTCGGCCGAGCGGACATTGGCTCGGCGACATGCTCCATGTCGCTCATGCGCTCGGCGGTCTGCTCAACGAGCGAATGGCCGTGCGTAGCTCGTTTCTTCTTCTCTTTGCTCCCTTTTTCCTCGTTTGTTGTGCCTAAAGTCCCGCTCCAAGTTCTATTTCCGCTCCTTGGCTCGTTCGTGCCTCGGGCTCCGCTCCAACGTGCTCCGTAAGTGTTCCTACAAAAGCCAAAAGCAAACCGCAAAAACCGATTCTCGTACAAAATAGGAAATTTACTAAAAAAATTGCAAAATAGCATTGAATTGAGCCAAGACAAGCATATACATGAAAATGGCGGAAAATTAGCTATACAAACATCATAATTAGGGGATAGGATGCATAAATCACACGGAAAAAGGAACCAAAATAGTTGTATATCAATGAGAGAGAAAAAAATTGGTTTTTTTTTTTTTATGTTTTCTTCTTCTAATTATTAGTTATTAATAAAAGTTTTAATTAAATTTTACTAATCTTATGCCACATCACCCCTTATACATCCAAAAGTTAACGACATTAATGAATAGGGGGGGTAGGGGCATCACGTGCATATAGGTGCAAAATTCGGGGCACTAGATTGTACAAGTTTCACTACGTCAAATAATACATAAGACACCGGGTGCAAAACAATATAGACACCGGTTGCAACCGGTGTCTGGACTGCCGGTGTCTTATGTTAAGACACCGGTTATTCTAAAAATACTCGGTGTCAAAAACAATACATACGACACCGGTTTTAGGTAAAACCGGTGTCATATGTTGTTTTTTTTTTTTTTTTTTTTTCGCTGGTGGACATTTAACACCGGTTTTTCCAAAAAACCGGTGTCATATATTGGTTTTTTTTTTTTTTTTCAGTTGGACTTTAGACACCGGTTTTTTTTAAATAACCGGTGTCATATGTTGTTCTTTTTTTTTTTTTTTCCTTCCAGTAGGACATTTGACACCGGTTGTTTAAAAAACCGGTGTCATAGGGTAGACTTTTTTTTTTTTTTTTGCTTGCTTCTGCTTCTGCCAGGGAATTGGCGACTACAACAATTAGTCGCCAATTCCCACATTACAAATAAACATACATTACGATTATGCCGTTTCAACGACACCAATTCCCAAAACCTCGACTACAAGAAACCAAGTCGATTCTTTGCTATACAACAATGGAGCTTCAAATTCACTCTATATATAATAAGCATCCATCCAATCTCAATTACTCCATCCACAACATTTCTCCAAAATACAACAATGGAGATCTTTTGCTTTTCCTAGTTTCTAATTTCCTAACTAAAATTTACTAACATTTCTAACTTAATGAGAATCTAAGTGTTTCAAGAAATCAAAGTAGATTTGAGCACTTACAAGCAAAACTCGCTAGGTAGTTAGAGATCATCATCGTCTCCTTCTTCATCTCCATCCACAAAGACATATGTAGCCCAAAGATCTCTTATTTCATCCACTTGTTCATTCGTAAATTGCTTGCAACCCTTCACAACATACTAAAACGACAAATTGATGAATTTAGATATCCAAAACTTAAACATTTATAAATTACTATAGGATGATAGATATATGTTTTGATATTTACCGTAATTGGAATAGTTGTGGCTTTATTTTGGATTATCTCGAACATGTAACGACAAATATAATATCCACAATCGTTACTTCCTAAGGGTTGACGGGGACACTACAAAACAAAATAAAAAATAAATAAGCCCAAATTCGAACGCACAAATAGGATATGAAAAGTATAGTTAATAAACACAAAAAATTCAAACGTACCATTATAGTATGCCATCTCATAAGCGTCGACTTCATATTCAACTTGTTTAGGGGATCCAAAGTCATGATCCTCGTTACGGCGCTAGTTAAATAACACGGTATTCCAATATAATTAAAAGATATAATTAAATAACAGTGGAGTTTAAAGAACAATGGAGTTTAAAAATATATAATATATACATACTCTTGTATTAGATTACGAAGAAATTCGGGTGGTTTCTTACTCCCTCTGGATGGATCTAACCAATACCCCGTTCCTGACGGTGGATGAATCACAGCTCACATCCAATGTGAACTACAAATTATCAAAATAATATAAGTTATGAATTATAAAATAAAAAAATCATCTAGAATTTGTAAAACTAGTTACCTCTCATTATAAGGTGCGAAAAATATCTTTTGCCCGTGTGCACATGTTGTACAAGCGAACGCACTAAAAATATAATTCGCACGATCATCCTCATCTTCAACCGGTGTTATAGGAGACAAATATGCCGGGCATAAAAAATCATACAAACCATCTACACGTCTCCTTTCACAGAACTTTTTCAAATACCTATTACAAAAAGCCACAAAAAGAAAGTGTCACATGAATCCATTTACCAATATATATGAGTATCTAAACTAATTATTATTTTTCTTAAACAAATGTATAAAAAGTGACTTACAAGATAAATGTCGTAATGTGAATAGATTGAATTTGCCATTGATAACACCATTGCTCCATCTCTTCTGGTGTCACAAACAAGTCTTGCATATTATGAAGCACATGCTCGGGTACATGCAAAATTTTTCCCTCATCTCCGGTTTTCTTCATGCTTCGAGCTTTCTTACAAAGCCACTTCATCAACACAGTTCTTCTCATATTCATTTTATCTTCCGGTGTTATGAATTCCGAAGAGGATGTAGAAATGGAAGTAGGTGTCGAATTGTTGATTGGTGGTGTGTTCTTCTTATTCGTAGAGTTATCCGTTTCATTCTAAATGATCAAAGAAAATAAAACACTTGTTAGAATTTAAATATAAATTAAAGATAATATAAGAATTTCAATAATGAAGTATAAATTACCGTATCAGACAATATATATATGAAAGGAGAAGGCCACAACACATAACCACCAAGGGCCGAAGAGAGAAAACAAGCTTCCGGGGTTGGAACTGGCAATTCGGCATTTGGCACCAAATCTTTAGAGATACTCACTCTACTATAACCGGGAGGTACAATGTTATTGTGTAGAGTAAGTACCTCCGAAGCGCCTGGCACATACACTTCTCCTAAAGCTACCATCTCTTGTGAATTGCTAGGAAGTGACATTTGACACTCATGCCAACCCTGCATTATTTATAAAGTAATGTAAATTGTTGGTGCAACTATCACAATTAGAAAATATAATTCATTTGAGATAAAGTATGTTGAATTGATTAATAAAGTAAAGTAATATAACAATTATATTAGATACCTGAACCGGCCCTTCACACGTATCTTGAATTGATGAGATCGACGTTTGAGGGATATTACGAGCTTGTCTCGGAGATGAATGGGAAACAGGAGGCACGATCATCATTTAAACTCACTTCTTTTCCCTTTCTTAGAACATTAGAATCCTTAGACACTCTATCCTCTTCATTGTTTTCTATTGCTTGCGAATCGTTACTCATCATCGCACTCATCAATTCTTTCATATCAGCTTGACTCGGAGTTTCTCCGGCTACGAAATTGCAAAGTATTTGACTCATCTTGAACATTTGGGATTGCATTGTTCGCACCGTATTCTCTAACTTTACCTCGGACATCTTTTTCGTGGATCTACCAAAAACATTTGACAAATTGCTCATGTTGGTTACACCACGAACACGACCCGGGTGCTCCTCTTTGCCGATTGCACGAGACAATATATCATCTCGACCTTGGGGAACAAACTTTCCTTCTTTCACGGCTTCTTCCAACTCACCCTAAGTGACAATAACAATTTAATTAGAATTAATATGTGAAACGATTTTAAAATAAGTACAATTTCTACCCTTAAAAAAAATAACTTACAATTTCTTTCACCACTTCCTCGTCATACTCGGACATTGCCCCTTTCTTGGATTTATGACCTCTCAACCAAGTCACATGACGTGGTACTTCTTTGATTTGCAACCCTTTAGTGGCATATTCCTCAATCTATTACATTTTTGTGTTAGTAAAAATAAACGATTACTAATTTGTTAATAATAACGGAAAAAATAAAAAAGGTGTATATTTACTTACAATTTCTTCGTTGATCCCAATATATCCTTTCCGAGAGCCAAAGTATTTAATTTTGCAGCATTTTCTTTACCATTACAATTTCTTCGTTGATCCCAATATATCCTTTCCGAGAGCCAAAGTATTTAATTTTGCAGCATTTTCTTTACCATCTTTGCTAAGCGACTAGTTACCGTGAAAAAAAACAAACAAAAATTAGAATATTCATTAAAGCTAAGATTTCAATAAAATTATAAAATTATATGTAAACTTACAAGAAACTTTTGATCTTTCAAATGATATTCAATGAAAGCATCCCATTGCTCTTGTGTGATTTGTGGATACTTTCCCGGTGGCTTCGTTACAAGTTCCCTTTCCTTGGTCTTCTTGTTAATTACATACATATACTTAAGATGAAGTTTGGTCTTCCAATTTCTCCATCTTTCACCGGCTATCTTCAACACCCAACGTCCTCTACGTTCGGGAGGAACATAAAATGCACCCTTGCAAAACACACAAAAAAAAAACACATTAAAAAAAAATAAGAATTTAGATAACTTTTATAGACAAGACATATGAAATAAATTGAATATTATATCTAACCTCAATATCGTGTAAGACACGTTCTCTTGTGGCTTCGTCAAGCTTCTTCCACTCTCTCAAAGTAATAGGCACATGTGCACGTGCGATTGCGCCTATCCAACTACTAAACTTTTGGCGATGTTCGCCAATCGGATTTAACAACCCGTCCGTACTCCATTGTAGCTGAAAAGGAGAACCATCTTGTAATGCTTTTGCACAAGCGCGTAGTAAAGTTTGACCTCTTTCATGATCGGAATCGGAATCGGAATTATCACTAGGCTTTCTTCTTCTTCGAGTCGACATTATCCAACCTATATTCACAAAATATAAACATGATTATAAGTATTAAAAGACATAAGAGAAAGCTAAATAAAATAAACTAACTATAATAAGTGTAAGTAAATAATAAACATAAGTAACACAAATAAGATAAAGAGGAGTTTGTGCAATTAATGAAAATTATAATTACGTAAATGTAAAACCAAAATTTCCCAACTAGTTAGAGAACTTACGTTAGTCCTAGAACGTTTTTTTGTTACATTTGCATCATCTTGCACCCAAACTCCCTCATCATGATCATCTCTAACATATGATAAGGAGTTATCATCATTCTCAATCACTTGGACACATGCATTCGGAGCACCCAAACCTTCTAAAATCTCATCTTCAACATAATAATCAAACTCATGTCTAGGTCGAGCGGATAAAACAATAGACCATTTCTTATCCAAAGGGTCATTGACATAAAAAACTTGTTTTGCTTGGCTTGTGAACATGAACGGATCATCTTTATACCCAACTTTATCAAAGTTTACCAAAGTGAAATCCAACTCATCTCTTCTAACACCGTTGTTGTTGTCAACCCACTTGCATTTAAAAATGGGAATTCGAACAGTTTGGTAATATAATTCCCAAATCTCTTCAATTTGCCCATAATAAATCATTTTTTCTTCCCTTGGTTTCTTATCTTTAGCACTTGCAAAATGAATAGAAGTGGCCTCAACAGAAACTCCACTATTTTGCATAGTGCTTCTTGAATCTTGTTCTTTGGTGTAGAACGTATATCCACTGATGGCATATCCACTATAAGAGGAAATTTGTAAAGATGGACCAAAAGACATAATTCTCACATAATCAGGGAACTTATTAATGGGTTGACTTACAACTTGGTTCTTCAACCAAGAGTCAAATCTCTTCTTGTTCTCATTCTCAATCCACATGTCACTCTTATTTCTATGAAGATTTCTCAAATGTTTTTTATGCTCATCAATGTAAGAATCGACAACTTTATCATTGTGAAGAACATATGAGTGAACTGAATTCATTTCTTCGGCATTGAGTTGGATAATCTTGTGGCCCCTAACTCCTTAGCCTTCCATTTTGTCGACATGACGTGGCTTTGGAAGACCAACACGCTCATCATCAGAGAGAAATTCATAACAAAAAGAAAGAGTTTCTTCTATGATATAACGCTCGGCAATACAACCTTCTGGATGAGATCTATTAGTCACATAGTCTTTATAGATTTTCATGCATCTTTCATATGGATATTGATATCTCAAAAAGATTGGTCCGCATTCTTTAATCTCTCTTACCAAATGGACCGGCAAATGTATCATGATATCGAAAAAGGAAACAGGAAAATACATCTCTAACTGACATAATGTGAAAATAATCCCTTCCTCCAAATTGTCCAACTCAGTCGGATCAATCTCCTTGGTACAAATGACATTAAAGAATAAACACACCTTTGTAAGTGCAAATCGTACCTTTTTTGGTAAAATGGAACGAATAGCCACGGGCAAAAGTTGTTGCATGAGTATATGAGAATCATGAGATTTCAATCCAACAAGTTTCAAATCGTTCATCGACACACGATTGCTAATATTTGAAGAATAACCTTCCGGGACCTTTATCCCCTTGAGACACTCACAAAATTGTTTTTTCTCATTTTTAGAGAGAGTGTGAGCAGCGGGAGGTAAACGAGTTCGTGAACCCACTTTTTGCGGTAACAACTCTTTTCTGACTTTACACTTTTCAAACATATCTTCTCTTCCTTTCAAAGTGTCCTTTGTCTTGCTCGGAATATCCAACAATGTGTTAACAATAGCATCACAAAAAAATTTCTCTATATGCATGAGATCAAGAGAATGTCTAACGGTCAAATCTTTCCAATAAGGAAGATAAAAAAATATAGATCGTTTCTTATAACCCTTGGATGAAAGTTTCGACCCATTTTTCCCGTGTGTGATTTTCAAATGCTTGACTTTCTCATACACTTGGGCACCCGTCAAAACAATTGGACGCTCACGCATTTCCACTTGTCCATTGAAAGCTTTTCGTTGTCTACGATAAGGGTGATTGTATGGCAAAAATCTACGAGGATCAAGATAAACATTCTTGTGAGATCTATTAAGATAGAGATTAGTTGCATCTTCTTCACATATCGGACATGCATTGTCCCCTTTTACACTATATCCGGACAAGTTGCCATAAACGGGAAAATCTTGGCTAGTGTTGAACAACATAGCACGTAAGTTGAATTTACGACCCACATGAGCATCAAACACTTGTACTCCTTCATCCCACAATAATTTTAAATCATCAAGAAGGGGAGCCAAATAAACATCTATGTCGTTACCCGGTTGCTTTGGGCCAGAAATCAACAAAGAAAGTATCATGTACTTTCTCTTCATGCATAATTTCGGAGGCAAATTATAAGTAATCAGTATAACGGGTCATGTACTATGTGCACTACTCATATTCCCGAATGGGTTCATTCCATCAGTAGATAATGCAAGTCGCAAATTTCTATAATCCTTGCTAAAATCATGGTATTTTGCATCAAAAAATTTCCATTGAGCAGCATCAACCGGATGTCTCAACTTACCATCATGAACTCTGTCGACACCAGATTTGTGCCATGTCATCAATTTCGCATCCTCTGGATTGGCAAAGAGTCTCCTCAATCTTGGTATAATGGGAAAATACCACAAAACCTTAGCCGGAACACCATTCTTATTCTCCTTATATCGAGAGGCATTGCAAGTAGGACAAACAACATCATCTTCATAATCTTTGCGATACAATATACAATCATTTGGACAAGCATGAATCTTTTGGTACCCTAGACCCATTGAAGCTAACATTTTTTTGGCTTCATAAGTCCGAGTAGGGAGAGAATTACCACTTGGTAACATGTCATTCAACAACTCTAACAAACTTGTAAAACTCTTGTCACTCCAACCATTTGCCGCCTTTAAATTATACAATTTTAGAACGGCGGACAATCTAGTATACTTTTTGCAATTTTCATACAACTCATCTTCACTTTCATTCAACAAGTTCTCCATCATATTCGGGTCATCACCACTTACATCTACATCAATTTCATCGTCATTCGGATCATTATTCTCCTCTTCTCCACCAGCCTCTCCACTAGTGGCATCGATATTCTCGACATCATCATCCTCACCATTATATTCTTCAACAATCTCTCCAATATAGTCATCATCATCCTCTCCAATATCTTCTTGGACAAATTATCTATTACTTTGACTCTTCATGCTCAAGTCATGTGTTGCCTCCCCATGAAAAATCCATTTTGTATAAGTTGAAGCAAAAGCGCTTTTAGCCAAATGAATTTTTACCGTATCAAGAGAGTGAAATCTTATATTATAACAATTACAACACGGACACCGCATACACTTTAAGTCTTCACAATTTTTCTCGGCGAAATTTATAAACTTTTGAATCCCCTCCTCATAATCACGGTCTCCTTGATTTGACATTGTTATCCATTTTCGATCCATGTCTATATAAACCAAAATTAGTAACCAATTATCCTAAGCTCAACCTAAAAAAAGTAAACACCTAAACATAACTAATTAAAACTACCAATTCAATAATCTAAATTTTATTGTTTTAATCAAACTAAACTCACTATTAGAATTATTAACCAATTATTCTAAATTCAACCTAAAAAAAATCAAACATAAAAAAACGGTCAAATGTATAACCGGTGTCTTTGTCCACTAATCTATAATGCTTTAATTTTGTTTTGATACCACTAAACGCACTACTATCATACTATATTCATAATACCTAAACAAAACATTATTATAGATAAGACAACGGTCAAATATATAACCGGTGTCTTTGTCCACTACAATCTAAAGTTGTACTCTATTCTACTCAACTAACGTACGGCATTTCACTAACTAACACATAATTCCATTTAACTAACGACAATTCACTAACTAACACATCAAAAAACAATAGCGGCGACACAGAGCGAAGAATTCATTATTTTGGCGATTAAACATTCAATTTTGGCGAACAATAATTGAACGAAAAACCAAAAATACAAAATTGAATGAAAAAACAGTAATTGGCGACAAACCTAATTGAATGAAAGAGACACCAAAACACGCGGCGAGCGGCGACAACGGAGGGGCGGCACAATAGCGGCGGCGACACAGAGCGGCGAGGGAGCGGCGAGCACCGAGCAACGCCTGGCGAAGGCTGAACAACGAGCGGCGAAGGCGAACAACGAGCGGCGAGGGGCGAGCGGCGAGGGGCGAGCGGCGACAACGGAGAAAGAACGGCGACGGCGAATTCAAATTTTATTTTTCTGGGTTTCGGGTTTTTGGGGGTTATAGTTTTTTTTTAGAATGAATAAGCATATGACAAAGGCAAAATACCCTTTTCTGGGGTACCATATGACACCGTTTATGCTTAAAACCGGTGTCTTATGTCCTTATTTTTTTTTTAATGAACTTCGGTAAACATATGACACCGGTTATACTGAAAACCGGTGTCTTATGTCCAAATTTTTTTTTTTTTATATTTTTTTTCCTGTTATAAGATAAAGTTTTAATGTTTTTTTCGCTGTGAGAGAAAATGATCCTCCCCTGGGTAACATATGACACCGGTTATACTTAAAACCGGTGTCTTATGTCCAACTTTTTTTTTTTTTTTTTTTTTAAGCTAAGTGAGGAATTGCGCTTAAATACCCTTTTCTGGGGTAACATATGACACCGGTTATACTTAAAACCGGTGTCTTATGTCCAACTTTTTTTTTTTATTATTTTTAGCTAAGTGAGGAATTGCGCGCAAATAGACTGGGGAAGCATTTGACACCGGTTGATTGAAAACCGGTGTCTTATGTTTTTCAGACACCGGTTCTAAGCCTACCGGTGTCATATGTACCGGTGTTAAATGTCATTTTTGGCGTAGTGTTTCAAAGGTAGGTACATCACGCGCATTCTAACATAGTTAGGGGGCACCACGTGAATTTTTCGTAAAATTAATATAGTAAGTTTAATGGAATAATAATATTAGGAAAAAGGAAGAGGCAGAACGTGAGAATTAATAAGAGTAGAAGAGGTAATGTGAGAGGGATATGATAAACTGATAATTTAATAAAAGCAGGAGATAAAAATATTTTTCAAAGTAGATGGTGTGTTTAAGGTGGAATATCACGAAATGGAACATGAGCGTTTGAGGTGGGACAAAGGGAGTACTTATGGTTTCTTCAAGTATTTGTAAATCCACGCGGAAATTCTACCCAGGCCACTACTACATCAGTTAAGGATTATGAATGTGCTATACCTTAGAGTAGGCGAGGGTTTAAAACTTGTCGTCGTCAATTTACAGATTCTTTTTGTTAGTCGGGAGCAAAATTCTAGAAGAAAATACTCAAAGGTTGGAAGTGATTAATCTTAAGAGTGGTAAAAAAATAACAAAGAATGTGCGTATGTTAATTACTTTTACTCTAATCTTTTCATACATACTCAGTGTATCGAACACTCAATTCTTTGTCTTTACCTTGACTCGAAGAATTGAGTAGAGGTAGGGTTGAGGCTGGGCCGAAGTGAGTAGTGAAGGATATCTAGGTTTAGACTCAATATATGGAGCGAGGTTGTCACAAGTTTATGGATGGCTTTGAATTAGTTTTGAGAAGCCGAGGTGGTTTGGTATGTACTAGCTCTGTGGTGGTCGAATTAGGGTTAGTTAGGGTCGAGTCAAAGTGTTGATGAGTTGAGTCAGCTCAGAAACAACTTGAATTGAGACAGTCATACTGACATGACCACAATTAAATCTTGTGAACTTTATACGTAGGCCAGTTTTACATTTTTTAATTAAAATTAGGCCCATGCACTCTTAGTGCACTCCACTCATATTTTTTTTTTAATTTGTTATAGTATTATCATGTATCCTATTAACGTGGAAAGTCTCAGTCATGTGTGCAAATTCAGCCCGAGCTTCTCGTAGACGCCCCATGAGCCTACAGATTGGATCACATCAAGACTAATAAGAACAAATTAACCGAAAAATGACCAAATCATCATGACGATTATAGGAACCAAAGTCTTTGAATAAGAAATGTGATTAGCTAGATGCTAAGGAACATAAAGAAGGATAAGAGCAGATTAGGAAAGGCACCCAACAAGCCGAAAGAAGGGAAGGTGGGGAAGGAGCGAGCCGGCTTTGTGCAATATACTCATAATAATGTACAGCTTAGATTGAGGTGTTGACCATATATGCCAAAAAGAGAAATACAATTTTTCTGAAATTCCCAAAAAAGGTTAACATGCATTTTTAAAATCCATTATTCAAACCCCACATAGCTATTTATGGTGCAATGTTTACCACAAATGGGCATTTTTTAAAAAGTTGATGATCTTTGCCTCCCAATATGTACTCTTAACAATGTCTGTTTGACTGTTTGGTACACAAAATACATGTCAAGTAGTGTACTACTCTCATTTCACTGAATGTTTTACATCTGATTTGAAGATTTAGAGATTTTGGTGCACTAATAATATTCCGAATTAAATCTTATGAGATACTCATTACGTGAACTCTAGTTATATTAGGCTATCAATGCATCGTCGTCAATAAAATGTACTTACACTTGAAGGGAAAGCTTTAAAGAGACCTATGTATGTTTCCCATCCACTCATCGAGCTAATTCATGTCCGAATATTACCCTAAACAATTTAACTAGTATGACCCCGGCCCTATAAAAGATCTCTCATCGTAATTCTTACTGATTGATTATATGATATATAGAATCTCGTTTAAGATATGAAGCAGACTCTGATCTCTATCCTTTACGAGTATTATATACTCCCTCCGTCCCAGTTCTAACGCCCCGGGCGTTTTTTGTAGTCGAATAAGAAAAACTGATATAATAAGTTGAGTGGGGTAATATTAGGAAAAAGGATGAGAGAGAATGTGGGGATTAATAAAAGTAGTAGAGAGAATGTGATAATTTAATAAAAGTAGGAGACATAAATATGTCCCAAAATAGATGGGGTGTTTGAAGTGGGACGTCCCAAAACGGAATATGGGGCGTTTGAATTGGGACGGAGGGAGTATATAGCATCTTATTTTTTCATAATAAGACGTAGACGCCAAAAGAGATCTATTAGCTAGCTAGAGCTATAAATTAAATTAATAAGGTCCAAGACCACTGAATATCGAAGAGTACTTCACGCTTTACACCCGGATAGTGTAAAATACATCCGGATAATATTAGCCGGACCGGAAGTGGCAATATATGAATGACAATAAACGTCAACCTTAAGACGAAAATCGCAATACTGTTTGTCTCCCACCATTGTAACCAACTAACCATGCATGATGCATTATCAACCTCTCACATAAGGTGCACTCTTACGTACTAGTGTAGTACAACATATACATATATGCAGTTTAATAATCTAAGGAGTGTCGTGCTATCTAAATACTCCGTACTTTATTAGTAACGGGCCGGGTCTATCTTATACGGAGTAGAAGTTTGATTTAATTTAATTTGTGCGCGAAAAATGTATATATACATAATGATAATTCGGTATCGCAACCATTACATTTACAAGCTAGAATTGTTACTACTTTTCACGACTGTGTATAGCTAGCTTAGCGTAGGCCCTAGTTCATCGTAGAACATTATTATGCGGATATGTTCATGTTACGAAATTTAACTTCAAAATGTTAGGGAATCGGGTCGGTCGGGGCTATGAAATAAATTCACGGGGAAAAACATAACACAGCGGAATTTAGACACAATTCATGTTTCGTGTTTCTCATTGAGTTCATTAATTGTACATCGTATATATACTCGTACTAACTTAACCTCCAAGGTATACAATTTACCTAAATACAATCTAGGTTAATCTAATTTACCATATTCACAACATCAACAATAGGTGTTACAATAACTCCGTATGGTAATATTGCTGACGATATTACTCGATAATATCTCTCGATATTATCTCGTAATATCGTCACCTTCCATTTTCCCCATTACAAAACAAAGGTAGTCTTTAAATATGTCCGTATATATGACAACTATAATCCTGGCCACTCTGATCTGATATGAGACTTTAACAATGAAATTAATCAAGACCCTGAGACGACTAATAAGGGCCTTATTTGTATAAATTTCACTACAAAAAATCAGGTAAAATACAACCGATTTTTACTTTTGTGACAATTTAAATTTTGGTCGCACAAATCAGGCAAGATTTTTAGTATATTTATTTTTATAAACCATCACTGATGTACAAATTTGACTAATCAACCGAGCGTACAGGTAAGATATTATGATTCGATTTGCAATTAACTCCATGAGCTACTCTGCACTTGAAAAAGTAGCGGTTAGTGCGAATTCTGGCGTGTTACATGTAAAAAGCATTAGAAACCAAGGTCTGCATGTGTGATTCATGTTATTCTTTAATTTGTAATAATATAACCCCTGTGTAACCAATATACCAAATATCGCGTATCATTATCTTTGTTCCTGTTTACGTGGAAAACAACCAAATCAAACAATAATATGTAAGCGTGGTAATTAAGAAATCTTTATTAACTTGGCTATAAACAATGGTAGTATCTAATCTAATCTATCTAATATATATATTACTAGTTTTAAGCCCGTGCGTTGCACGGTTCAAATATTATATCATTCTTAATGATTTTTTTGTTTATAACAAATTATGCTATCATTTCAATAAAAATAATTCATAACAATTGTTGTGATGCTGCTTACATGTATTTTAAAATCTTGAACAATTAAAAAAAGTACAAAGTTGTCTAGATTGTTCATGTTTAAATTATACAAACAACATTTCTTATCTATACTCTTCAAAAACACCCTTTTTTTTTATAGATATAGTATATAAAGTCGATTGTAATCATTAAGCATTGCTTATCGGAAAATGTATAAATGGATCCCAAATTGAAATTCATTTCAAATCAAATAAAATGATATATGTTTCAATCATACCGTGTTTCTATAATATAGTGTGAATGGTTAATAATTAACTATGTAATCTATCCTCTCATTTTTTGCTCTTTCACCATACACTAAACTCTTTGAGTAATTCTTAAATGATGGACTCTTCATTTTGCTCTTTCACCATACACTAAACTCTTTGAGTAGTTCTTAAATGATTGACTCTTCTTTTTCGCTCTTTCACCATATACTAAACTCTTTGAGTATTTCTCAAATGATGGACTCTCTCTATGCTCTTCAAAAATCCCTCTTTAATATAAAAAAAGAACAGATGTTTAAATTCCATTTCAAATCATTCATGAGTGTGTTGCACGGTACATATATTATATTGTGTATGATAATTCTTATTATACAAAAGTTCCACGTTGAACATGTTTCTTCGATCGTCAGATGTAGTGTTTATATTTTGTTTGTTGAGTTTAATTTAGGAATAGCCACTATCATTTTTGCAATTTTCGCTATATGACTGCTGATTAATGCATTTCTATCAAACATATGTATAATGAAACTCATTTTAGATTAAATTTCAAAATAGGTTTAATGAGTTATATACTTATATGTATTAATTTTCTGATATATAAAATGAAAGTTAGGACTAATTATGTCGCGTCACATTTAAATAACTTTCAAATTGCAATTTTATGAAAGTATGGAGTCTGGCTAATAAATGTTGTGAGAATCTTTCATTCTTTGGACACTCTCACTATTTCTCTTATTTTGGACTCTCTTTAAACTTTTTTATTTTTTAAAAAAATAAATCTCTACTAAATATATACGGAGTAATTGAATTGTTTTGCATATCGTAAAAATGTGTAAATGGATCTCAAATTGAGATACATTTCGAAACAAATATAATGATATATGTTTTCGATGACTACTGATTAATGCATTTCTATCAAACATATGTATAATGGAACTCATTTTAGATTAAAAATTCAAAATAGGTTTAATGAGTTATGTGTATTAATTTTCTGATATATAAAATGAAAGTTATGACTGCTTATGTCGTGTCACATTTAAATAACTTTCAAATTGCAATTTTATGAAAGTATGGATTTTGGCTAATAAATGTTGTGAGAATCTTTCATTCTTTGGACTCTCTCACCATTTCTCTTATTTTGGACTCTTTTTTTTTTTTTGTAAAAAAAAAAAAAATCTCTACTAAATGTATACGGAGTAACTGAATTGTTTTGCATATCGTAAAAATGTGTAAAAGGATCTCAAATTGAGATACATTTCGAAACAAATCTAATGATATATGTTTTGAAATTTTCTGATACACGTAACTAATGTTATAAGTGATTATGTCGCAAATCTATTAAATACATTTATTAAAGAGTCTCGCGAAAATAAGGATTCTTTATTTGTTAATAATAAAATGTGGGTTATGTGTAACAGAAAACTTCAGAACATATATCATTAGATAAATACTGAGAGAATTGAAAAAATGAGAAATACTGAGAGAGTTTAAAAAATTATAAAAGAGAGATTTTTGAAGAGCCGAGAGAGCGTCCAACAAAAGATAAATACTGAGAGAGTTTAAAAAATGAGAAATACCCACATTTTATTATTAACAAATCAAGTGGACAATTATTAATAATCCAAATAAAGAATTCTTATTTTCGTGAGACTCTATAATAAATGTATCTTACACATTTAATTATTAACCATTCACACTATATTATAGAAACACGGTATGATTGATTGTACAATTGGTTATGTGTATCAGAAACTTTTGAAACATATATCATTTTATTTGATTTAAAATGAATTTCAATTTGAGATCTATTTATACATTTTCCGATAAGCAATGCTTAATGATTACAATCGATTTTATATACTTTATTTATTTTATTTTTTAAAAAAGGTGTTTTGAAGAGTATAGGTAAGAAATGTTGTTTGTACAATATAAACATGAACAATCTAGACAACTTTGTATTTTTTTTATTTTTTGAATTGATCAAGATTTTAAAATACATGTAAAAAAAATATCACAACAATTGTTATGAATTATTTTTATTGAAATGATAGCATAATTGGTTATAAACATAAAAATCATTAAAAATTATATAATATTTGAACCATGCAACGCAGTCCAACAAAAAGAGAAATACTGAGAGAGTTTAAAATATGAGAAATATCTACATTTTATTATTAACAACTCATACGGATAATAATTAATAATGCACATGTAGAATCCTTTTTTTTCGTGAGACTCTTTCATAAATATTTGTAATAGATTTGAGACATAATTTCTCATATAATTGGTTGGGTGTATCAGAAAATTTAAAAATATATATCATGAGATTTGTTTCGAAATGTATCTCAATTTGACATCCATTTACACATGTTTCTGATATAAAAAGAGAGATCTTTGAAGAGTATAGAGAGAGTCCATTTGAGAAATACTCAAAGAGTTTAGTGTACGGTGAAAGAGCAATAGAGAGTCCATCGTTTAAGAATTTAGTGTATGTTGAAAGAGCAATAGAGAGAATCCATCATTTGAGAAATACTTAAAGAGCAAAAAATAAGAGGATAAATTTAATTATTAACATATAGAGATTTTAGTGTACGGTGAAAGAACAAAAAATATTATTAACAATTCACACAGAGATTCTCATTTTCGTTAAACTTTTACATAGAGCTATATTACGGAAACACAATTTTTATTAAAAGAAGAGTTTTTTTTTTAAGATTATGCAATAAATGTTGTTGTATAATTTAAAAATGGACAGTGTAGACAAATTTGTATATTTTTTTTTTTTTGAATTGATCAAATTTTAAAAATACATGTAAGCGACATCACAACAATTGGTATGGATTATTTTAACTGAAATGATAACATAGTTGGTTATAATGATAAAAATCATTAAAAATAATATAATATTTGAACCGTGCAACGCACGGGCTTAAAACTAGTACTATATATTAAAACCTAAAACTAAATCTTTTCTAGAAGGACACTTGACATTCATTAATTGGATAGCAATAAGTAATTACATAATAAAAAAATTATTAGCTAATTTATAGAAAATAATATAATTTATGGCGATTGTGGTGGTAAGTTAATTTGAGGAGAATAATAGTGTTGCTAATAATATAATAACAAAGATAAACTGACAATTTTATAAAATGAATATAATAATATAGATATAAAGACCAGGCGCGGGCCGGGCATGCAAACTAGTAGAGGTCTAAAGTAAGACACTTAAAACAGTTAAATGCTAGCAATAATTTCACTACACGAGCAAAATTTTACTATATATATCAGGCCAATACCGTTATTTTTACTATCATAGTTTACTTTTGCTACATAATAACTTTTTTAATTGCAGTTAATTTTACTACTCCGAACAAAATGTTAGTAGAAATCGTTTCCACCACATAGAAAATACCGTAAGTTTGTAGTGAAAGCATGCACGCATGCGGAATGCGGCATCTAATTTTGCAGCAAGCTTACCTACCGGCTACCACTCTCACTACTACATGTTCAAATCTCGATCTTAGCTTATTACTACATTCCTAGGTGTCGTTTGGATAGCGTGGTAATTAAATTACCGTGGGAAGTATGAATTAACAGGAATTAAATTCCTAATGTAAATTCCTGGGAATTTGTCTAAGTGCGTTTGGATACCATGCAGGAATTTAGGATTCCCTGGCATTTTTTTCCCATGGGTTGTTTGGATACACTACTTCAATTCTCATGTTAATTATTAAGAAGACTATTTTACCCTTTACATTTTTTTAGTGGTCAACCACACAAATGTAAGGGGAGTAATTAAAATTTTGAGGGCAAAAGAGTAATTTTCTAAAATTGAAAGCACAGGAATTTGGAATGACCAAGGGGGGTGGGTAATTAAATTCCTATGGTGGATAGGAATTAGAAATACCCAAGGATTTTCCAATACCCACACTTTGGATAAAAAGTGATATCCAAACAACCCATTCAAAACTAAATTCCCAAGAAAATGAAATTCCTGTGGAAATAGAAGGTATCCAAACAAACCCCTAGATACTCTTAGTTAGGTATGATGTTGCACAGACAACTTTATATGGAGTGGAGTACCTAGTATTATTATTGGACCCTCCGATCGATCAATCTTTTGACCCTTCAATCTTTTACCACATTTTTAATCTCATTTGAATGCCAATTATAGATATGCCCTATGGTATTAGGTTCCTTAGATTTTTCTAGAAGCCAACGAGTGCCTAGTTCACTCATTCATTCTAGGGTACTACTAAAGCCAAGGGCGTAAGTCCCTTTTTGAGTGATCGAATCATTCCTTTAGATTAACATTGTACTCCATACTGCCTCAATTTATATGATTTGTAAGATTGAGAGCGCGTACGGTCCAATGATTTGAATAAACTTTATGCAAAATCGTAGACTACATACAGTCAATTTGTCAATTTAACACATTATCTATAACTAATGCGTACGGTCCATTAATGCGTGCTTTATATTAACTGACGTCTTGAAAACACAAATAAAAGCATTAAAGCATGTAATTGACCATAATTTACTAGTACATGAAGTACTCTGCATATTAAGAAACATAAAGTGATAATTATCAAAATGTATAAATATACCAATAAATAAAGTAGTCTCTCGATGGGATGACACATTTATCTACTTTTGGACTAATAATTGGTGTTTTCGACAAAACCTGCTAACATACGTTACAAATTCCTGCAACTTTGGTAGACCTTTCCCTCAGAGTCTCCAGTTTTATCACTGACGCTTTGGATATAATGGAACTTTCGTCCGTTCTTCCTTCACCCATAGTGCACATCATATATTGCATCCCTATTCCCTCTGCTCCACCCCCAATGCATTTTGTTGGCGATTTCACAGTTAGGTCGGCTACATGGATAGTAGCTCACGATTTACCGGTGGCGGAGCATTGGACTTTCAAATGGATCTGGAATCTCGATATTGCACTAAAACTTCTGCTTTTTCTTTGGCAACTACTCAGTCAAGGGTTGCCTTCAAGACAGCGTCTAGCACATCGTATCCAAAACGTTTCCTCTATTTCGCCCTTATGTGACACTACAACAAAAACTGTACTTTTAGGACGCTTTTTTATTGACGCTTTTGTAAAGTGTGAGACAAAAAAAACAATGTGCGTCGATCCTGGGTGCGTTTTGTGGCACTTTTTGGCGTCGTAAATTTATGCGACAGTTAAAAGCGTCGTTAGTCCAATTGTTTAAGTGGGACAACAAAATTTCGTTCGGCGGGTGGAATTATATACAGTGAAATAATATTCAAAAAAAAAAAGAAAAGAGGAAGATTCCCTCTTTTCCAGCGCGCACAGCCTCACACTACTCTCATCTCTCAACTGCCGCCCTATCCCACCATTCTTCGTTCCCATTACTCCAATAAACAAACACAAGGACAAATCTTCAAATTATCCCCTCGCACAAATTAATCAATCAAATACTACTGTTAGTCTTAATTTCTAGAATTAATTGATTAGTAAGGTATGTTTCGATCGGATTTGATTCATTAATTGATTACTAATCAAATCATGGCAGTCTTATGTTTCGAAGTTTCGATCGCCGTTCTTCATTTCCTAGTGTTTGATTGATTAATCAATTGATTAGTAATCAAATACTGGCAGTCTTAGTTTCTAGAATCAGTCGTCGTTCTTCATTTTCTAGTGTTTTCGATGGATGAACTGTTTTGGGTACTTTTCAATCGGCCTTCTCATAGCAGTGTTTCCTTGCAGAAATGGAATCGAGCTTTGGCTGTCTCTGGGTTCGAACAAAAGGCAAGGGGTGCAAAAATCAAATTCGTCCCACCCGTTTCTCTGCCGCATTTTGGACCAAGGTTAGTTCTTCACTCCTTTCCGTTTGTACTTTTAGCTTTTAATTTGAATTTCATGTATGTGATTTGGGCCTTATTTGAATTGTTGGTGAGTTTGCTATTTTATTTGGTTACTATTGTGTAAAATGGTGTCCTATAAATAATTGTTCAAAGAAATTCTCTATTACTTGATCCAAGTGTACGGTTTCAAACTCGAACTGGAATTCGAAGTATTACTATTAGTATTGTGTATATTATTACAAGTAGAAGCCATGAATAGTGGAGCTGATGTTGTTGCTGCTATAAACTGCTTCATTTCTTGCTCATTATGTGTCTGAGGAATAGGTGATCTGGACTCCTTTTGTCTCGTCTCAAATTTATCATTAGCAGCTTCCTACCATATAGATTCAGTGTCTCTACACAATGGGAATAGATATTCCTAGGTTAGTGCCAATAGAACAATGAATATAGATTCAGTGCTAGTACGATACTTGACAGAAAAGCAAGCGTGAAAATAAACTGTTGGAAAATCAGAGTCTGGACATCAGCAGTCACAGTTAGCATTTAGAATAAGCATGCTGCTCTCGTGTACAAATCCGTATCATGGAAAAATATGAACTTTTGAAGTTGTTTAAGCCATAGGCGCATTTTACTCATCATGTTCCCGAGAAAGTAGTAAAATTTGGAAGGGAATCTAGTAACGACAAGCATATCACATTAACTTAAAATTGAAGTATTATTATTATCATCCCTGTACTCATTAGTTTATACTGGGCGAAAGAAGCAATTTAGCCCCAAGCCTTTGATCAATTGTGCAATCGACCCCCTTATATTTTATTGGGAACAAATCAACCCCGTACGTTTAATAAGACGTGTAATTAACCCCTCTAATCTAACTTAGCGACAAATAGTCTACCGGAAAAATTTTATATGGCATTTTCGTTACATTTTTTTATGTAGTTTAAAAAGTAATCTCTACTTTTTCAAAAAAAAAAAATGGCGTATGGAAAAGACCCATCATTGATACAATAATCAATTAATTATATATTGAATTGGTCTGATATGCTCCTTTACAAATCAGTCCAACGTACGTATTCTCTCCCTCAATACACCATAGTAGTATGGAGAGACAGGTGTATGTGTGTTTTGGGTATCTATAGAGATGTAGAAGGTCTGATTAATGAAAGAGTGATTGAGTTTAGATTCGTAATTTGATGTTCTCACTCTTCTCTAACTGTTGCTTAATTTCTAATTTGATTGATCAACTTGGAAATCGAACCCCTTTCTCTTTTCTTATGCTGTAAATTTTTTTTAATGTGAAACGATGAGAACTTAAATTTAAAATATTAAAGAAAATGTCATGTCATTTTCCGGCAGACTATTTACGGGTAATTTAGATTAGAGGGCTTAATTTCACGTCTTATAAAGGTTACGGGGTTGTTTTGCTCCCAATAAAACATAAGGGCATTAATTGCACAATTTATCAAAGGTTTGGTGCTAAATTGCTACTTTCGCCGTCTATACTATACATTTATTTAAGGATAACTATTGATAGCTATTTTCTCTTCTGCCAAGTTTTTTTATGTGTTTTTGTTTTCTTTTGGAAAGAGAGTTGTGTAATTGCGTTAAACTAGAATTAATGATAATGAGTAAACTAATTTTAGTGTTATCATAAAAGTAATAGGTAATAAAATATTGTTTGGTTTACTCGACTATTCGTAATTGCTCATTTGAACTAGCAATGGGGTTTTTGTTCTGTTTCTCCATTTTCACCTGATATATGTTCATAGTGCCAAGTATCTAGAAAAATGTGTGATAAAATTTAAATTGTGTAGAGATGGACTCAAGTTGGATAAAGCTGCCTAACAATCACCCATCCTTTATTGCTGGTTGTATCAAATTCATTGAGTTCGCTAAATGAGCTCCCGTGAATGAAAAACACGGTGTCTGTGTAAGCGATGTAAAGTAGAGAAATTTTAAAGAGATAAACCCACCCTAAGAATTTAAACGAAAACAGAATTCTCATCTGAAAGTTGGCTTTTCATTTCATCAAGTCTGATTTTTACAATGGTAATGATGCTATATTTATACAGCTGGACTAAGTTTAGAAGAGCTAATACTATAATATAGAGCTATGATAATACAATAAAGAAAATAAAGAAATCTAATTGCTTGGAGCTGGCATGAGACTGATTTCCGTCAGATTTTGGGGTTGCTGACTACTGCTACTTTCTTGTTTGTTTTCTTTCTTTAATCCCCACTTTATTGAGCTGCTTAATTGATATAATTACTGGAGCATGGACTGAGGATAAGTCATATAAGGCTGCTGCATCAAATATCTCAATTTGAGTATTATATAAGGCAAACCCTCCCTTGAGGGTTTTCTCATCCACTTGGTTATCATTTATTTGAGCTGCTTGCATTAGCTTGTAGGAAGACTTCCCTTGATTAATTGATATCACTAATTG
Source organism: Spergularia marina (assembly GCA_963680865.1). Lineage (NCBI taxonomy): Eukaryota > Viridiplantae > Streptophyta > Magnoliopsida > Caryophyllales > Caryophyllaceae > Spergularia > Spergularia marina. The sequence continues at coordinate 4,048,916 of OY804545.1, read as the reverse complement.
TCCTCCCATAATTAGTACGATCCCCAACTCAGTAATACCTTAGATTCGAACCCTCGACCTCAAGAAAGTTCGCTGCTGAAAACAGAGCCTCCTCAGAGACACACCAGTGTGGAAAGGGCTGGAAGACATATCAAAACTTATCTTATGGAGCAATAATTTATGCCATTGGAAACATTGATTCTTGAACTTCAATTTAGACATAAATTTCACCCAATTTGATGATCTTTAGAAAGAGATATAAGCCTTCAAAGTTCAGACCTGTAATCTGAGCTTTTTGATGAATCCCTGCAGTTAGTCTGGTTTCAAAAATAAACTGCAATTGATTGAGAAGTATTTTACTGTTAATTCCAAAACCATGATTTAGTTTAATCTCTTAGGTTTCCAGAAAGGTATGGCACGAAATTACTGGACTTCATTCGAGCCCTCTCGGAGGCTCTCGAATATAAATGCGCAAACCCGGTTTTTCAGAATGTCTTCAATTAGATTTCTCCTCAAATCTTGGCTTTCAAATTTGAATGGCTTATTTCTTCTTGAACCTGCATCAAAATTTCTTATGTATAAGATATGATTTCTTATTTTTAATGAATTTTTTACGTCTTACTAAAGGATCACTTTCTTATACATGATGGCGAGGTCTTCGACAAAGGAATTTTGAAGCGTGCTTCTAAGTCTCGGAGGCGATACAGATTTTCGCTAAAGGCTAGTTATTTTAAAACCAAAGAGAAGACAATAGACCAAATTTATAGAACTGTTCCCGATGGTATTACACATGATAATTGGCTACGGTTAGTCGACCATTGGGATTCATCAGAAGGAAAGGTATAGATATTGCTTCCCATAGCTATTAAAACTAGGTTCCAAAAAGTTTATTTTTTTCTTCAATATATAATTCTTGAATTTGTTAGCTAATTTAGTTATCCATGCCAGCATTTGTCGGATAAAGGGAAAAAGGCTCGTGATGCACAAGGTCATGTTCACACTACTGGTGCCACGAGTTTTGCCAATAAGAGACTTGATTTTGTGATATTTTTTTACTGGCTTCTTTTGGTAACTTCATTGCGTTGTTGCTTTGACTGATACCTCTTGTTGGTGCACAATCTTTGTATTCTTGGGTGTTCTTGTGAGACTGATCCCAAAGGTCGTAGTTAGGACCTCTTTATTTTAGGGCTAATTAACCATATGTAAGTTTAGAAGTTGATTTCATATGAAACGTGTTCATGATAGCAGTAATTTGATGCAATTAAAGTTCTAACCTCATGGATAGTTTTCGAACATTCATAAGAACATAGTCTCCTTAGCCGAAAAGAAATTAAGTCATAGTCTAAAGAAGTTGATTTTAAGGACGCAATGAGATGCAGAAAACTTTTGGTCCATTTTGAACTTGATAATCTCTAGCCGAACTCAAAGGCTTAAGCAGAATTTGTTTTGATAAAATTTATGTTTCTCCTATATTCTCATACACAATTCTGTTTATGGGTGCTTGAGCTATGAAGTTGAACGTTGTTTGTTTTCTTTGATATTATGTTTCTCTTATTTCTTACTTACGCCTTCTTTAAACATAGGAGGAGCAATAAATAGGGAACCTAGCGAGTTGGAGTTATTTGTCGAAACCCATACTAGAGAGGAAGGGGGCTTTGCCGAAGACACAATAACAGGCCAATTCATGGTAAAAGGAATTTGTATTTGATTGTATATTTTTGTATGCTATTTATTTTCTAAATATTTCTTTGTATGTCACAGGAAGCTGTGAACTCCAAAATTGAAGAGAATGTTACTAGTTCTTCCTCCCCCAAATCTTGAGTTGAAATTGAGAATGAAGTTTTTAATGATCTCATGTACGAAGGAGAAATTCCTAAGCGGCCAGTGAATTATGGTTTTGGTGTAAGGCAAAGTGATGTCTTTGGTGTACAAGGCCTCTTGAGAAAAGAAATTAAAAAGAGTAGTAATAGTCTTCTAGATGTGGAGAACTTGAAGGTAGAAGTATCGACAATGAAAAAGGAAAATGTAGCAATTACAGAAATGTTGAAGACAATTGTAAGTCAAATGTCACAAGTCCTCGGTGCAGTACGTGGTGGAGTCGTCTCTCCCGAACTTATAAATGGTGCGGAATCAGCCTTGTATGCTATTAACTCGCAGGTAATTATTATTCTTCCTAAATTTGCTTTGCTTTACATAGCTAGAGGACAGAATCTGGATCAATACCTAGAGTGAAATATCTGGGTGAAGTGCAATCATTTATTACTAGAGGACAGAATCTGGATCAATACCGACCAACCAAAGATAGTTGTTGGTATTGGAGAGTAATCGAAAGGGTCCATGGAAAAGTGAAATCAGAAACCTTTTACTGTGAGTGATGGTTACCAATGGCATCGAGAACCCTTGCCAAATGTGACATGGGCAGGTTTGATTTGTAATAAGTATGTAGGTAGTGTCCAAATGGGGGTGGTGTCCTAATGTTATTGGTTTCTTGTGTAGACACATTAGTATTTATTGTTTTCTCTCCTCCTATCTCCTCCTTCCTTAGCTGCTGTTTTGCTGAGCATAGTATTGAGTATTGATGGTTTAATCCCTTGCTACATCATATAACGCCGTAGAACTTCTATGGTTTACAATTTCCCTTTTCTAACCCTAGATAATGTTCCCTGGTTGACAGTAAACACAGCATAATTTATGAGTACATTTTCTGTAGTAGAGGATTAGGTGTTATACTGTCATTCAAACACTTTAAGACTTACATCATCAGTTATGAATTAAGTTTTTGTGTATCTTGAGCTGAGCCAAATGTGCAAGGTGGTATACTGAGTTACTATCAGTCGCAGAGTAATCATCCTAAGGTTCTTCACTTATGTAAAATTGACATGGGTGGATTAAGTGGCTTTTAATTGATCAGAGTGTGTATGCTTTCAGCTTTCGGCTTTCGGTTCTCATTCTCTCGTTTCTGGATTTTTAATAAGCTTCTTTGAATTAAAATTTCATTGCCTTGTTGTTCTTTTGATTGTATAAACTATAGGCTATATAGCTAGGCTATGGGATAAAAGGTATGCCTTGTAAATTAACAGTTGTTTATATATGCAGGCTTTGAATGCTTCACATGCTAATGGTGGCAGTGAATCGGCCAGGATGGATCCTTAGTCCTCTTCCTTTCCTGATTACGGATTAGAGCTACGTTCTAGCCGGAATGATGAATGTTATATGTTTATTTGTGAAGTTACTCAAGCTTCTATGTTTTGGACGACTAGTACTACTTGCTTGAAATAGTTCAATTGAGACTTGTTGTTTTTGCTATGTAATTATGTTTTACGTTTTGGATTAGTCGATGTGAAAGTGAAATAATATATTTATTTTTAATATATGTTGTTCAGATGAATTTGGGTTACATCTGTCGTGTCCTTTCAAATCTAACTTTTGATGCGCATTGAATAATGTATTAATATTATTACACATTATATATGTATATTATATTATATATAATAGAATTTTCTCAATTTTTGGACGCTTTTTGTTGTCGGGAAAGCATTGGCGCTAACTTTCTCAAGAGCTTATACTTAGAAATTTAATGACGTACAAAAGCGTCCCAAAAAAACGAGGGCGCTTTTTAGTGATTAAATTTTTTAGAAAAAGGGACGTCAAAAAGCGTCCATATGTCGTTAAAATGTGACGCAAAAAAGCGCCCTAAAATAGTGGCACTGAAATTTGGGACGCTTTTTGAAAGTGTCCAGAAAAAAATTCTGGACGCTTTTTGGTGTCGAGATTTGACCAAAAAAGCGCCCTAAAACCACTATTTTTGTTGTAGTGTGAGCAAACCGATGAAAGTGATGACCATCTTTTCTTACAATGCCAGGTTGTAGCCTTAATTCGGAACCACCTCAGGATTTTCTCCTGGATTCGCTTTTTCCAACCATACCAATATCTCGAAGAAACAGTTTGAACGACGGACCTACGTCCTCTGGTACCTGGAAAGGTCGGAATGACGTTATTTTTCGCTCATTATATTTTAATATTCTAACGGTTGTGTTTAAAAGTAGGCCGGCTTATGAAGAATGGAAATCCAGAGTCGCGGTCGATCATCAACAACCACACCAGCCACAAACCGACAGCTCCTCCATTACCCACCGGAACGGATAGACATCAACGTATCGATCGGCAAACGCCATGGCAGCGGCCCCCATCAAATGTCACTTCTACAAAGTTTTCGACGCATCACCGCCATTTCGCATATTTTTCGCGAAGCTAAACAAGCGGCTGATTGGGTAGCTAAATGGGGTCAGAACATCCTACAGACTCAGTACCCCTGCCACCTCCTTACCCCCTCTCTTGTATTTTATCGTGTGACAGATTAGGTGATACCCTAACAAGAAGGGTCACTTAATCTGGTATGCTTGCGTACATGTTCTTACCTTTGGAAAAAAAAGTAGTCTCTCGATAATAGAGGGGCGCAATGATTCACCATGTACTTTTACCTCTTTCGGAAAAAAAAAGGAAAATTAATTAGTTTAAGAGCATCTCAAATGGGAGGAAAATAATTGTAGTTTAGCTTATGAGAATGTTAATGTAAGCAACTCATACCACTAGACTAAGAACGCAAACTGCTGATGTCACTGTTTTTGTGGGCAATGTAGCCTCCCCAAGCTATGTAGTTTGAATACTAAATCAAAAATAAATTAAAAATTGATGTATCAATAGTTGATGAAAAAAATATTTTATTTATTTATTATTGGTAAGGCCAGACAAAAATTTTAATTTCTGTTAAGTTAAATTATGGGTACACATAATTCCACGGCCCTTATGTAATTGGGCACGGGATATGTGCATGGACAAGACCAAAATGCCCTCCGTCCCCTCTCAACTTCCAACAAAATACAAACCTTGGAAGTTCATGTTGGTCTTAATGCATACATCTAACGTGGAAGGGTTGAAAGAGCCTTTGAAAATATGAGTACCCAATATTATCTCTCCTATGTGGCAAATCAATACTACATTTCTTATAATTTATCGTTGGAGATGCTCTAAATTATCTTATATGAATCTATGCTACTCCAATCCCCAGCCGAAAGTAACGGAAACATAGTCCCTTTGATCTTGAGTCAATTTTGCGCCACCACAAGTGACAGAGCACACCCAAGTCCCTCCTACTCCAAGCCAATCACAGAAGGTCGAGGAATGTGACACTTGAGGAATCATGAGCAACAGTTGACTTCAATGGAAATTTAAATTGACACAAATTTTAAAAATTAAACCTTGAAATTATTCTAGTATAATTTGGCTTTGGATTTTATAGAAGTATGAAAATGAGAAATTGGGTGTCAACCCATAGAAGTTGGAATTCATAATTATATAAGACTAAGAAGGGAATAAAAATATAAAATGCACGTTACATTAAAATAGGATTACCAATTAGGATAGACTGGCTTGTCTTTTTGTGAAATGTTTAGAATTTTAGATGTTATAAAGTTCTCTTTCCCATCTATTGAACAATTGCGACATTTGTTATGCATGATTATTAATTAAGAAAAGAGGGTGATCAAATGGACAAGTATATATTAGTACAATTTGATTTATTTCGTTATTTTGGATGTATGAAACTACAGAATTGAGCAGCTTAAATATTGAGCAGCTAGGCTTGAGTTTGACGCAAACCTGCCGACCGCCGCACGTACCGCAAAGAGTCGAGACTTGAAGAAGATCCATCATGCTACATATACTAAATTTCGCCGCCGGAAATTTAAGACACGCTAGATTTAAACATGTAAATATGAAAACTAAAATGTACCTTCTTCTAGCGAAAGAAAAAAAAAAAAAAAAAGTTACAACTGAATCACGACTAATATAATGAGATTCACGACGGTCTATTATTATATTATATAATTTAAGGCATGCATGAATCAGTCCGTTGATAGTAAACAAATATTATGCACATCCAGGAAAACCCACACCATCAAATTCTCAACAATGGCCAAATTCATTATGATTTAGAAAAAGTCTATCTATGATTTCCTTGTAATATTATATCGGATTGAGATCCCCTAAAGTTATATCACAAGTATGTAAGACATTCGATAAAGACGTTTTTTTTTCTCTAAATGATTTCATAATAACTTATTGTAAAACTAAGGGCCTGTTTGGTATCGTTTTTTGTTTTCTTTTTTTTTAAAACCAAATTTCTGTTTTTAAAAACCAGAAAAAGTGGTTTCAGTTTTCGGTTGTCAATTTTCATTTTCTATATGTCTATTATATAACCAAACAATTCAAAGTTAACCTTGCAACTTATTTAGCTAAAAAATTTACGCAAAAAAACAAAAAACTGAAAACGGCAGTGATACCGAACGGGCCCTAAAATAAAGAAAAACAATTATATAAGAACGAACTAATTAATTTACGACATAACTTACTGTAAAAAGAAAAAATCATGCATAACTTTACCAAACTTCACTTGCATACATTCATATATAGCGGCTCATCGAGGTACTTTATGCTCCAAAGTAAACGAAATGCTAAAGCAAATGTACGCTAAAAGTCTTTTACGTGCCCCTTTTGGATAATTAAATTTGAATATGCATAGTAGTAGTAATTAAAAAGTTAAACAACGTTTATAGTTTGTCAAACATATAAAGTTCGAGAAAACAAACCCAGTTGACCGTAAGAGTTAAGACATTAATTACTTAGCCGTAGGGATGACCTTATATTATTTCTTCCGATCCCTACCTAATCTTTGACATTTTTTCGTGTTAAACACTTAAATAAGAGTGAATGCATCGCTAGTTGATTGTACTTTACAGGTTAACCATCGGTTTATTTGATTAATAGATTAAACATTTTATAGGTTTGGGACGTGATTGTAAATTGTTACTGTTTTGTACTCTAATAATCCCTACACCTTTAATTTCACGTGATACATAAGAACATTATACTCCCTCCATTTCATTAGATTCTTTGCATTTGGTTTGAATCTAATAAAATGGAGGGAGTATATAATATTAAGTAACTATATATAGTAAATTAGTAAGGTACAAACAAGGTGAGATCTTACCATCCTCGTCCTCATCACATTCACATGGTTTTATGTAACTAGAGAGCAACAAGTTACCTATGATTGGTTGGTCTAGTGATGAAGTGCAAGATTTAATATGTCAATAGGGTGATGGAGTAAAACATTCTTCCCTGTTAAACATTCTAAAATCATCCTAAATACATATTTTAGAGAATAAATTTATAGACAAGCGATGACTGATCATATTTTCGGTGAGGCATAAGTCATCAGTTTGCGTTCATGTGTATATATAAAATAATACAAAAAGTCTAAATCAAATTCTTTAATTACCATTTTTCTAGCCTATTAGGTTTTCGCTTGAATACAGCGTTTCTAGAAAACTACCTTTAAATTTATGCATGCTGATAAACTAGATGACCCCATCCATTCTCGAAGCGACAACTAGTCATGAAACAAGTGTCTTCATCTTGGATCTCTTTAAGTTCACAATCACCACCATAATGTTAAAAAGTGAGTTGGAATAAGAAGCTTAAGGACTCAATAGTTGCCTTCCTTGCGAAGGTTTGGCCATGACAAAGCATGGATTTTATAGTTTTTCAGGTAATTTTTGTCATCTTTTTGAGCGCTTCTACTTTATGTCCTCTTTCAAAAACTTGGAACTCAAGATTGTGTACTATCAAATAAAATTAAAACACTCCCAAATTGAGTCAAAGGTGTAACCAAAGATGCACTACACTTGGTACAAATCAGTGAAATTCGCTAAGTGCAGCTGCTTTTGTTATGATCCAAAAGCGACATTATAGTAGTCGTTATAGATTTAGATGCAACGTGGAGGCTAATAATTGGGCCAAGTAAAAATATTATGTGCATTAAAGTGGTCTACCTTTTATTTGTTTATAATATCTCTAATTTTTTCATAGATAAAGTCATAAAACTGTGTTCTTTTCTCTATTTTGATGTTGTAGTTTCTTGTGGTAGACGAATCTTTGTGACCAATCACCTCATACATGATACATATATATGTTGGCAAAGGCAATGGGATCCTTTTAACGTTAAACATAATGCGGAGTAGTGAAACATTTGATTGTAGATAGATGCATGAATTCTCGATTTTTGATCGATTTATTACTTTCATTATTAATTTATTTTATTATTTCGAAAATGAAGTATTAGATATCTTTCATGAAGATTATTTTTGAATTACTATATATTTAGTCAATCGGTAACATCGATGATTACGTTATTGTTTTTTTCACTATAGAAAGAGAAAACGACTACATCAATTTAAAAGGTCGAAAGGGATATAAGGAAGATGCTACATACTTATACATGAGTCAGCTACAATAAACTCCAAAATTTGAGTTTGTTTAGAGAAAATGATTGATTAGACTCTGCTCTACTAAATGCCCGTTTTTCTTTTGGCCATGGTTTTTAGTCTCGATGCACCTTTACACTTCCATTTCTCTTCTCTTTATCGTTAAATTACTTTTCTAACTATATCTGAATTTAGTTGGGCACTAACTTCGATCATAATGCGTCCACAAGAAGATTAGAGGCAAAAGATTTGTCATGTACAATGCAAATAGTACTTGTAGTACTACCACTAATCTCACTCAGTTAAGTTTTCATTCCTGGATTAGTGTTCAAATAAATAAACCTACATACATTGTATAAATGCCTAATAACAATGACATCTAATTCTGATAAATGTCAAAGTTATAAGCACTAGCTAGCTAGATCAAAAGTTGATTGATTGTTAAAAGTTTTTATTATTCGATAAAAGTGTTTGAAGTTTGTATATATAGGAGCGTATTTTATATGACATATATACACGGAAAGAAAAATGCAAGAAACATTAATTAAGCTTAAGCAAATCTTGAAGTGACACGCAACTATTGACAATGCCGAAATGAGAATTTTGTTGATGTCATCGTTAAAACATAGTTTATTAACCCTTATTAACCGTGCGTTATAAACATGTACATGGGAGATGTCAAGTAATCATCATTCAATTATTATATACAGGGTATTCTCGAGCCCTACTAATCTCATATAGTGATATAACAACTTTAAATTGTTGATATAAACACTAGATATGAATGTGATTATAAAGAGTAGATGTGCATTCTATTGGGATTAAGCATCGTTATTAAGCTAAACATGTTCATACAAAAGGATAATAATATTAACCTACTATGTAGGGATTGTCGCCTTGTGCGGCATCAATGTCGTTTTTTTTTTTTTTTTTTTTTTTTGGTTCATATTTGAACTTAGTTAAATAAGTTACAAAATCAACTTTAAACGAGTTGATTGTATAATACACACATGAAACATGAAAACTGTCAACTTTAAAAACAAAACCATTTTTTCTTATTTTCAAAAACAAGATTTTGATTCCAAAAAATAAAACAAAAACGATACCAAATAGGCCCAAAATTAACTAAAATCTCATATACATTACCAAATTTTACATGACATAAGAAATATTACGAGCATGTTGGAATTCCATCTTTAACATCTACCTACATTTTTCTACAATATTCGCAATTACAATTTCCAAATGAAAATCCGGCTCACATGTAATTACGGAGTAGTAATTACTCCCTCCATTAGTTTCACGTTGGGCCGAGATTGTGAAGGAAACTTAGGCCCAACGAAAAAAAAAAAAAAAAAAAAAGAGTAATGGAGGGAGTACTAAACTTTACAAGTTTTACTACACACATGTATCAAATATGCTCGTTGAGCATAAGTAACCTATTGGTTCCTTACAAACGTACTAATAAATCAATGTAATCAGCATCATATGGTAACACAATCAAATCATGAACATCCATCAAAACAAATCCGACCAAACAAACCGACAGATGCAGATAATCAAAACTAATTTGACTAAACATACCGACAGATACAGATGATCAATTCAACTGAAACGACGCAATAATCATATACCTCCATATATCCCTCCAAAATGCAATGTATCCCATGATTTGTAGAAACCTTAGAAATACTACTATACACAATTGGCTAATTGGTAGCAACTATATAAAGGAACCACATAGGAAAACCAATTTTTCCTCCCATTTCACAAGGGTTAAACCCCAAATTCCCACATATAACCCCTCCAAACCAAAGCTCTTCCTCCAAGAGAACAATCTCTTGCTACTCTTTCTTCTCTCTCACACTTCTTTCTCTCTCTCCAATCAATCAATCACCAAAGCTCAGAATCCCAAGACTTTCAAGACTCAACATTTTTTCTCTTCTTTCAATAAAAACCCAAGTAAAGAAAAAAGACATCTTTTTTTGGTTCTTCATTGTTTTTTACTCCACTTTTTTTTTTTTTTTTTTTTACTGAGTGATGGGTGAGAACACCCTGTTTTCACAGGCTTTTTATATAACTGTAGTTCTAGCAACCAGCTTCTTCCGTCACAAATTGTAGATCATATCTCACATTTTTATTTTGTTTCGGTTTTTACTCTCCTCATTTTGGTGTTATTCTACCATTGCAATTTTTAATTTTGTAGCTTATTTAACACATAAATTCTTAGACTTTTTCTTTTGGAAATCAAAGGTAAAAAAAGAGTTATGGAAGGTGGCAGAGTTTATGCTGGTGGTGGCTCTGAATTGATGAATTTGCTTGAAAATTCCAACAATTCTGTTTGGGTTCCTTCTTCTTCACCCTCTTTTCACGGTAATTCTTCTAATTTCCACAGTAATTTATCATTTTTTTAGTAAGTTTCCATTGTTTGAGATGTAAGATACGTCAATCTGAGTTTTTGCATGAAATATCTACAACAAATCATCTCAAATCATGTACTTTGCATTCGATTTCCGTTTCTTTCAATTCTTTAGGTTTATTTATTCGAGATATATATTAGATAAAATTTGAACAAATGTGTAGAAAAATAGTGTAGGACATGAAACTAAAGTAGAGTAACATTATTTTCATGATTAAAAAAATTGTTCCTTTGCATGAACTACACCATTAGATTTATCATTTTATTACCAAAGGTCCCCTTATATGAAGCATATATAAATTAAAGTAATTTTGATAGGACAATGCTAGAGGTCTACGGTATAGACACCTAAAAGTGTCTCCAATCAACAATAATTTTACTAACTATCAAAATTTTACTACTCACACAATTAATTTTACTACCTGATTTTTTTCATTACAATTAATTTTACGACTCGAATCTCAATTTTACTACTACTAACTTAATTTTATATTATAGACAAATTAATTATATCTACACTGTAAATCTCCAGCAATTTGCATTTTGATATGATGGCTTCCATATCATAACATATCTTGATTAAAATAAATTTGTGTTCCCTCACTTACTCACCAAATATGCCCAATTATGTTCCCCTTTTGATGTTTTCGATAAAGTCCGTCACCGAATCACCTGACTTAACGAGTAAAGTTTCGCGAATTTACGTCTATACGAATTTGTTAATTTTCAGAGACAATGGTGAATTTTGACCACGAGCGTCAAGTTACAAGGGTAAGCGTAAAGAGAAACTACGGCGGCGGCGGCGGCGACGAAGACGACAACGGCGGTGAAGAATTCGAGACGAAGCCGGAGAAGAAGCGGCGGCTAACACCGGGACAAGTGGAGTTTCTAGAGAAGAGCTTTGAAAGAGAGAACAAGCTGGAGCCAGATAGGAAAATGCACTTAGCCAAAACACTTGGGTTGCAGCCAAGACAAGTAGCTATATGGTTTCAAAACAGGCGTGCTCGTTACAAGACTAAACAGCTTGAGAAAGAATATGGCTCGTTGAAAGCCAGCTATGATCAGCTTAAACTTGACTTTGACGCTCTCTCCCAAGAAAAAGATCATTTGCATAATGAGGTATAATAAATCATTCCTTTATTATTATTGTTTATTAGGTTTCGGGATATAATGGAATAAAACAAATCTGACTTATAAAATTGTCGCGATTATTCATTAGGCTTGCATATATCCGTCCCCTATCGTGTCTTAGGGATTGGAGGATGGATTTGTTTTGTTTATTATGGGTTTGGAAATTGGAAGGGCATGGTGATATGTCACTATCAAATGCTATGCTTACATATTTAGTGGGTGGTCCAAATACACTTACAAGTTACACCCAACAACCAAACTTTGATTTTTTTTTTTTGTTTTTTTGGCTCAAGTAAATTCTCTTTTCAATGTATCTTGTGGAGTAATAGCTATTTGGCACTGGGGTTGTCTTCACTTGATGTGTACATGTTGATGCTCCTGTTTTTATGTGACTTTGGCCTATATATGTGACACACTTAGGGTAGCGATTTTAACTCGTCTCTTATTATTCCGTGTTTGTGATGTTGTTTGCCTGTTTACCACGGAAAGTGTCAAAATCACGTAGGAGTATTAAGACCGCTACCCAATTGGATTAAATTTGATCGTTTTGCCAACGTGAATTTGATTTCTTGTTGTAGGTTAAGACGCTGACGATGAAATTGAAGCAAAGAGATGAACAGGAAGACATGACATTGGCAAACATGCTTCTATCGGAACAGAAAATACCCAAAATGACATTCGGAATGTTGGACAAACCAAAACTATTAGCTCTACCATACGCGAACAAGCAATTGACAGGAGATGCAACTTCAGCGAAAAGCGACGTCTCTGATTCCGAAAGCCCACATTGCACTGACGGCAACAATTCTTCACTAATGGAGGATCCTACAGACCAACAGTCGGAATTTTCACAGGACGAAGAGGAGCTGCTGTTTATGAATGATAGGCTTATACTACCATCAGCACCTCTATCAGCGTACAGCACTTTGCTCAAGGTTGAGGACACTGAATGTTATGAACCAAATGCGAGCACTGGTAACTTCTCCCTTGTTGATGATCAGCCCCCTTTCTGGTCTATGCTGTATTAGCATCGTACCCGTCTTTGAGTAGTTAGTGATTAGTAAGGATTAGCAAAACTTGTTATTTTGATTAGTATGTCGGCTTTTGATTAATAATAATCTCGACTCACATCATCAGGTTTATCAATGTTCTCTGTTCTAAAAAAAAGTTGTGCTCTTTTTCTATGTACAAATTGTTGATTGTGTCAAGGTCAGCCGAAGTGTGAGGTGACTTCAAGCCAAACGCTTTCTACAATCTTCTTTGTTACATTGTGATGTTGAAAGGATATCATTAATTTGGAAGCGTGGTAGAGTCTACATGTCATGTTGAGAGGCCCTTCTAGTGGTGCCCCAACCATTCCTGATTGAGTATGATTAATGTTTTTGGTACTCCCAAGTTACGGTCATGACTATCAAATCTATATCGAATGTGGCTAATGACCCATACGGAATCTTAGTGAGCTAAATATACCTCACTTCCAAGTAAACTCGAGATCCTTTCAGTACCCTAACCACTCACGAACCCTAATTATACGTATGGTATGTTATTACTTTAGGTAATGACACTATTATCATCAAAATTAATTAGAGTGCATGTAGAAGCTTAGTAAACTAATAAAATCGAACGTTAACAATCCGAGGAAACGAAGGGACGCACAACAAATATGTACAAAAATATCAAAAGGAAGTAGAAGTGGGCAGAGGAAACAAGAAAGGGCACATGAAAAATGCAGGGAGAAAAAAAAAGAGGAAAGGAGGATGGGGAAATGGGGGAGTTTGGCAGAGACCGTGTGGCTAAATCTGCGCACACGGCCTAAGCTATTCCTGCCATATGAGAGTGACAGCCCCACAGAAATTTGGTGAAAGTAACATGAATTTGAATAGCTTGGATTCTTCTTCGAGCCCGGTTCATAGGTATCAAACAAACTACCAGTACCTCTTTGCAACCCTCTTTTTACTTTGCTTTGGAAATATTCTCTTTTATTTTTCGGCTCGGTTCAAATCGGTTTTATTTTGTGTATTCGCAATCTCCTCAACCCCGCACTTAAATTGCAAAGACGCTAGGGTGAAATCGGGCTTGCATTGTATGAGGAGAAATGTAGCAGAGATTGATTGGTCATTTAGATTGCGATGTTTGTATAATAACAAGAATTTTCTTCACATATATTTAAGTCGGAGATTTTGGTCGTTAAAGCATAATTATACTTTGCCCTATCTCTACCACATAGCTGATTGGTCATCGGGACTATATGTAAGTCTGATTTATCCTACATTCTAAACTCATTACTATAAAATAGAGCATCCAAGACACGGAGATAATATCATCGTTATATTTGCATATCAGGGTGACGGGTTGAGGATGTGGGTTGGTGTGGTATCGTGGAGTATGTGGTGATGCAGGAAATCAGGGGACAGTGATGCCGCGGGTGGCAAGGCCAACACATGGCAATAAATTAAAGAAGAAGAATCCAACGCTAAATGTTATTGTTTTCTTGTTTTAAGAGGCAAAACAAACACATGCTAGTGTGATGATGGGTCTAATATCTCTGATCTGCAGATTCAAAATATGCAAAGAAAACTTGCAGTGAGATTTTGCCTTTGTACTCATTACACATCTACTAGCTAGCTAGCTAGCGGTGCCTATGTTTCTCAGTTTCTGCAGCACCTGACTAATCCAATCCAATTCAAACCCTGTAGATAATAGTCATATACTCCGTACGTCCCTTGTTTTTTCATTTGGTAACGTTTGATATGAAATGAAATCAATACAATGTTAAAAATAAAAAGAACTCGGAGCAAGGTGTATTCGTGTATGGGATTATGGCCATATGTAAAGGAGAAAATTTCGTCAAATATGCAAGCATTATACCGAGTATATCTCTACTATACAAAGTCAAAGTAAAAAGTTTCACTAGTGCGTGAAATATTTATAAGTAATTAGAGCTTTATAATAGCTCTCGCCCCAGACCCAATTCAGTCGCTTGACTCGAACTTTTGATTACCTCTAAAAAAATTAACTTCCTACATCTAATTAAGTGGCTTGACTCGAATTGACTCGTTAAGTAAATCATCTACAACTCGTAATAAGCACGATAATATCGTGTCCTTTTTTTTTTTTTGTTTACAAATATTGGGTTCTTGATATTTGTATCATTGTATATTTAATTTGTATGCGGTACCGAGAGGAGTACGTAAAGTACTCAATTTGGTTAAAATCTAGAAGAATTCTACGTGAATTTGCACATCAATCACCTTTAATCGATCTAAGGGTGAAAAATGAAAAATGACCTGAAAATGTACTGTATGTTGGTAAATTATGGATCAAAGTGGTCAGGCAATGCAGATGTTTGTAGGCTTCGGTTCTTTTTGTTGTGGACTACCAAACCACCGGCTCCACAATTAGTATGATATTGTCCGCTTTGGGCTGGGAGACAAACCCTCACGGTTTTTCAAACATGGGTATCTTTTCAACCCAAAAGGCCTCATACTATTAAGCGTGGAGGTGGAACTTATATACAAGGATTCTAGTCCTTGTTTCTTCAATGTGGGACTTGGGTTGACACCCCAACAATCCTCCCCTCAAACCAAGGCCCAATTCATGGCCTGACCTCCTTCCGTTTATTTTACGGAGACACACAGTCGCGAGGTGTTACTGAGGGGGGATGCTCACAAACGCCAGAGTCCACGTGCCACCACAGGTTTCTTTTTTAAACCGTGGCTCTGATACCACTTGTTGTGGACTACCAAACCACCGGCTCCACAATTAGTATGATATTGTCCGCTTTGGGCTGGGAGACAAACCCTCACGGTTTTTCAAACATGGGTATCTTTTCAACCCAAAAGGCCTCATACTATTAAGCGTGGAGGTGGAACTTATATACAAGGATTCTATTCCTTGTTTCTTCAATGTGGGACTTGGGTTGACACCCCAACAATCCTCCCCTCAAACCAAGGCCCAATTCATGGCCTGACCTCCTTCCGTTTATTTTACGGAGACACACAGTCGCGAGGTGTTACCGAGGGGGGATGCCCACAAACGCCAGAGTCCACGTGCCACCACAGGTTTCTTTTTTAAACCGTGGCTCTGATACCACTTGTTGTGGCAAACCACCGGCTCCACAATTAGTATGATATTGTCCGCTTTGGGCTGGGAGACAAACCCTCACGATTTTTCAAACATGGGTATCTTTTCAACCCAAAAGGCCTCATACTATTAAGCGTGGAGGTGGAATTTATATACAAGGATTCTAGTCCTTGTTTCTTCAATGTGGGACTTGCGTTGACACCCCAACAATCCTCCCCTCAAACCAAGGCCCAATTCATGGCCTGACCTCCTTCCGTTTATTTTACGGAGACACACAGTCGCGAGGTGTTACCGAGGGGGGATGCCCACAAACGCCAGAGTCCACGTGCCACCACAGGTTTCTTTTTTAAACCGTGGCTCTGATACCACTTGTTGTGGACTGCCAAACCACCAGCTCCACAATTAGTATGATATTGTCCGCTTTGGGCCCAGCTACCAGCCCGCACGGTTTTTCAAACATGGGTATCTTTTCAACCCAAAAGGCCTCATACTATTTAGTGTGGAGGTGGAACTTATATACAAGGATTCTAGTCCTTGTTTCTTCAATGTGGGACTTGGGTTGACACCCCAACAATCCTCCCCTCAAACCAAGGCCCAATTCATGGCCTGACCTCCTTCCGTTTATTTTACGGAGACACACAGTCGCGAGGTGTTACTGAGGGGGGATGCCCACAAACGCCAGAGTCCACGTGCCACCACAGGTTTCTTTTTTAAACCGTGGCTCTGATACCACTTGTTGTGGACTACCAAACCACCGGCTCCACAATTAGTATGATATTGTCCGCTTTGGGCTGGGAGACAAACCCTCATGGTTTTTCAAACATGGGTATCTTTTCAACCCAAAAGGCCTCATACTATTAAGCGTGGAGGTGGAACTTATATACAAGGATTCTAGTCCTTGTTTCTTCAATGTGGGACTTGGGTTGACACCCTAACACTTTTGAGGGTTGGTTCTCAATTCTCATAAAAGTTTTCATTTCAGAATTATACTGCTCGCTGTTAGAGCATGCACGAGCAGTCTACTCAATCTTTATGTCATTTCGCCTACTTTTTCTCCCTAAACATACATGCAGGGCAAATTAAACTAAACGGCTGATTAATGTTCTTACAACAGTTCAACCCCTTTCTTGACAAGGTTCATTTTCATGGCTTAGCTTGCGACTTGCATTGTGGCATGTAGCTTAACTAATACGAGTACTTTGTTCATTAGTAGAGTTTGGTGGTGTGAATGATAACTGATAAGCTTTGTCAAATACTTCCATCATGTAGAGCAATGACCAATTGTTTCAATTTTGACTCTTGTGAACAAAACAACTAATATTGTGAGATGAAATTCCATTAAGCTAAAATAAGCAAAAATAAGACTTATAAATATTAAGAGGTGAATAATACATACTCCGTATATGATGTTCCGAACGTCTAAGAGATGATGACTACAACAACAGGTTTTCTAAAATGTGTCATGTTGACACTTGTAAATATTCTAATTCTACGCTTATTTATGTTATTGATCTAATAGAAGATAAATTGGGGAAATATATTAGGAATAATATTATGAGATATTATTATGGTTAAGAATACTAATATGTGTGTACGCAATATTTCTATTTAGGAATATGTTATACTCCCTTCAGTTCACTATGATGTTCCACAATGGAAGTGACACGGAGTTTTTTATAGGTAGTAAGATGTGGTGGAAAATGAATATGGCGGGGTCACAATTCATTAGGACCACAAATAACATAACAAATAAGGAAAGTAAAAGATCATTTAGAACTGACTCAAAAAGGAAACAAGAAGATCATTCAGAACTGGAGGGAGTATTCGTTTAGGAGATTTGGAATGTCGAGTTGTATTTATAGGGTTTACCTCAGAGTCATTGTAAGCAAGTTATTATTACAAATTATAGTGAGTTTATGAGATTTCAAAATTGTGTGCGTTATATTTCTTATATGATTAGGAAGAAACCTTATCGAAACTTTGAATTTCAGCTGTTGCGATCGTATTGAATCATCAGTAATATTTGAATTTAACGTAATCGTATCGATTATTTTTTCGTTTTTTTTCCGCATGTAAGAATACAAATTCTCTATCGGGTCATCCAACCCAACTTGGCAACTTCGTACTATAAAATCAAGAATGAGAATGTCCAGCAATTTGTAAATCTTTGATGTTTTTTTTTTTTACCTTTTTTTTACCTTGGTTGAGTGGAAGTAAATTTTAGTGGTAGGACAATGGACTAGGCCAAACATCATAGTCGAAGACTGACATGAACATACGGCCCGCACGTGGCCCAAGACCCTACATAAAAAAGGCCAAAACACGTGTGACATCACTTTGCCAACAAGGACACTTCACGGGCCCCACTCAGATAATACTTATCCGCAGCCTCCTGGTGGAGCATGACTGACGGTGACATCTCAAGCGGGTCCCAATCCCCCACTTCGCTTGTCGATCACAGCCGTTGATCTTCCGCCACGTATCACATGGGTCCTACATATTCCCGTGGTTTTACCGTCGTCTTGGAGTGCGTGGCATATCGGAAGGGACAAGGTAACTTTCCCAAGTACGTGGACGGCCCGATGAGTGGCTCGATGGTGACACGTGGGAGGCTGTGATTCGCTTGTGGGGTCTACAACGTATGACAGGTAGGACCCAGTTGAGTTTAGTGGCAGTGTACAGTAAGACTTAAGTCTTGTTGTCGGACCATGAGATTGTGACGTTGGATAATGTTAAAGTGTAAAGAATACGAAATTGGAGCTACTTGCTTCTTTACATATTGACAATTTCACAAAGTCGATTCTTCTATGCGCCATTTCTCATTTGTTTCATCTCATTCGTTGTATTCACGTAGTTTGGAAGACCAGTATACTTGATTTGGATTTATTCGTGATATCGAACTTGATATAATGATCTTAGAAGTCTCGGTTTAGTATTGAAAATGTCGTGCACAAGGGTTAAGAAAGTTTACGATTTTTGTTATATGCGTATGCATTATTATATACGTGTCTAAGAAAATCATTAAATTTAGGGTCTGTTTGGTATCGTTTTCTGTTTTCAATTTTTTGTTTTTTAGAAAACCAAAGTCCGTGTTTGAAAACCAGAAAAAGTGGTTTTCAGTTTTCAGTTTTCAGTTTTCAGTTTTCATTTTCATTTTCTGTATGACTATCATAGAAACATACAGTTTAAATTAATTTTTGCAACTTATTTAACTAAACTTTTTACACAAAAAAACCAAAAACTGAAAACGGCAGTGATACCGAACGGGCGTTTGGTTAAATAAGTTACAAAATTAACTGTAAATTGTTTGGTTCTACGATAGCCATATAGAAAATGAAAACTGACAACTGAAAACTGAAAACCATTTTTTCTGGTTTTGAAAAACGGGACTTTGGTTTTCAAAAAAACAGAAAACTAAAAACAGAAAACTAAAAACAGAAAACGATACCAAACAGGCCCTTAAGTGTCAAACAACGCTTGCGAATGCAATGATAAGGTGATGTACATTAGGAGGAAACTTTTGAAATTGATATTGGGCCTTAATGTCTGTTGCAATTTACAACAGCAGGCTTTCGGCTTTCCAATGAACTGAATGCGGTCCAACAAGTAACTGTATGCATGAGTAGGTAATGGGCTAGACTGGAATGGGCTGGTCTGGGTTCATAAACGTAAGCATGTATGTTCGTGAATGTTGGAGGTAAGAAATAATGTGATTATGCACACCAAATGGAGTATTTTTCATTGAAATGAGCAGCTAGTGAATATACAGGTAGAAAGAAAGGGAAAAATCGACTTAACAATTGGAGCCATAAAACTAGTTGATTTAAAGTTACGCGACAGGTTTGTTCAAAGACTTGCTAAGACTTCGCAAAATGCTCCACATAAACGTCGAAACAAAAAAGAGAATAGCACCAGTTATGATGGCATACTTGAGACCAAGATTCACCAGCAGATTTACAAGAAGTGCAGCCAAGACCACACCGCAAAAGTTAGCCGACACAGCAGGCCAGAAGGGTATGTCCAGCACCGAAGCAATGATCGCACCAGTCCATGCTCCTGTCCCAGGAAAGGGCACTGCCACAAACAACATCAGACCAAGCCATTGGAACTCTTCAACAGGGCCAGCCTTCTTCTTTGCCCTCTCAAATAGAACATCCAGAAACCTTGATAGAGCGTGGTTCTTCCCGGCAAAAAAAGTAGCTAACCTTTTCAAGTAGAGTACAATGAATGGAACTGGAAGCATGTTCCTGAAATAAATTAGATCATCACAATACAATTAGTCCTCAGAGCTGAGGGCCATGAGCTGTATGACTCATCCACCACAATCACTTACAACAACAACAACATTACCCGAGTGGCCGAGTGCCTCAAAGTAAGACTCCCGCCATAAGGCAAGGTGGGAGGGGGGGGGGGGGTAGGATGTACGCAAGCCTTATCCCTACGTAAAAAACATAGAGAGGCTGCTTACAAATGGCCCATAGAGAGGCTGATTCTAGAAGCACAATCACTTCTCACCAACAAAAAATCATTATTTCAGAAACTGTATACTGAGAGGAACAGAAAGCAAGTTTCTCTGACTGTATCTTAATCCATTAAAATAAAAAATTGAACTGCATATATGCCTATATGAGAAAAGTATAGCATCTCGATGGGAAAGTTGCACGACTCTTCAGTGAAACGTTGGTATTGTGGGCACTATGCATTCCACCAACCAAACTTTCAACCATTCACATTACATATGATGAACCAGAAGTGTGTTCTTAATTCCTGAAGTCACATGCTCAAAAGAAGTTTCTTTGAACATTTAAAAAAAAAAAAAAAAACCATCATCAACCTTTATCTATGATATAAACCAACCCTAAGTAATAATTATTCATTTAACATCATCATATGACAAGGTATAATTCCCGACGATGGTCAAGTGCCTAACAATTATTCACCCAACAGTGATGAATTAAACTAAAAGACAAATATAAACCTGTGAAAATTTCAGCTTTTCATATTTTTCTTTTAGCGCGATTCAACACTATCGGTATGTGAATTTCCATAGAAGGGTATGACTCTATACAGTCATGTCCATAAGGAGGAGATAGGGTCCCTTCTACAGAGCCCGAAGGAGGTTCCATACCAAAACCAACCGGAGAGATGCAGGAGTTTCATAAGCCAAACCAACCGGCTTGGCTTGTAAACCGATTAATTCCCCTTTTATGTTGATGCAGGATCTTCATATTATCACGTTTGGCATTTCTTCAACATGATTGAATAGTTGTTATGCACTAAACACACCTTTATATCGCCACTCTTCATTCTGAAGATGTAGACATGTAGTTTGGCAATGTATTTTTAGGGTCATTAGCCTACAGGTTTCACACACACCTAAACAATCTAACGGCTTTGTGTTTTTTTTTTTTATAAAGCTATTTCATGTTTCTGAACATTTGTAAAACCATACCAACCATGATACACTTCTAGCCATTAATCATTTTTACCAGTCTACTAAGATTACAACGTTTTGTTAGATAATACAATCCTTGCATACCAAAAATGCATGAACTATAACTGGCTTATATATGTTTGGGAGCTTGCATTTAAAATTCAATTCCGCATTGGACCAAATCAGGTGTTTGACAGCTTTTTTTTTGGATATAAGATTGTACCAAAATATCACCAATCGTCGTGCCAAATTCCAGCCTGCTCACTCTACTCTCCCATCATACCCCTCACCCACACGGCCACACTTCCGCCCTTGTTGCCCCACCAGGCCACCACACAGTCATACACCACACTGCCGCCACAGTGCCACCCCTGTCCTTTCTAAGCCATCTCATGTTTCTGAACATTTGTTAAACCATAACACTTCTAAGCATTAATCATTTTACCAGTCTACAAATATTACAATGTTTTGTTAGATAATAACAATCCTTGCATACCAAAAATGCATGAACTATAACTAGCATAATATGTTTGGGAGCTTCGAATTAAAAATTCCATCCTGAATTGGACCAAATCAGGTGCTTGGAAGGTTTCTTTTTTTGGAAATTTTGAGGAATTTCGATATAAGATAGTACCAATATATACAGTATCCAACTATCCATCATCATGTTTAATTCTAGCATGCTCGCTCTCCTCCCCCATCATACCCCTCAGTCCCTCAGACTTTCACAGTTTCACCCACACCCGCCGCCCTTGTTACCCCACCAGACCACCACACAGTCACACACCACACTGCTGCCCCAATGCCAACCCTTTGCTATCGACTCAGAACTCGGGACCTTGCCTGCCAAAATGCTCTCGGAAAACCCGAAAGTTACACACTTACACAATTCAGCCCTGGCTCCTAATATCACGTTTCTTTCCAGGATTAAGAATGCCACAATCCTAGGAACTTCACCCGAAAATCGACCAAAGAAACTCATAATTTGCAGTGTGAAGCACTAGTTTGACAGTAGCAAAAAAAATCAACAAAACCCAATTCAACACCCTAATAACATCATAATAATTGTAGTCACATAACATCAAAGTGTGATTAACACGACAATTATACAACAACAAACAAAGCAACATGAACATTAAGCTATAAAATCAATGGGAATAAAAAATAAAGAAGAAAATTGAAATTACTGACCCTAAAATGGATAGGAGAGTGAGAAGAACAGGGTTGAGTTGCATCCAATAACCAACAGGGATCGCCCCGCGAAGCTCAATCACAGGGAGAGTAGCAAGAGATAGAACAACAGCTTCATCAGCCCACCCTAAACTTCTCAAAGAAGACGCGATTTTAACCCCAAAGTTCGAAGCTTTTATTGAAGAATCCGCTGCAACAGCAGCACCAGCACCAGCAACAGCAGCAGAAGCAGAAGACTTGGGATCTTTAGAGAAAGCGTAAACAGCAAGTGACACAGATGCCCAGAACAAAACCCACAACACTGTTTTCACTGGTTGTAGCTGCTGCTTCTCTTTAAAGATTGGAACTTTAATGGAATCATTATTGAAAGTTTCTGAATTGCCCTTTTGGGTTGCTCTTGGAAGGAGGAGAGGGGTGGAAATTTGGGGGTAAATGTGGAAATGTGTAGGGGTGGAAATGGGGTTTTGGAGGGTGAATTTAGGGATCGAGTTGGACAATTTGAGAGGGGTAATTGAGGGTATGAAAAGATGGGTTCTTTTGTGGAGTAGAGAGAAATGGATTGGGTTCGCAGCTGAGATGCTGGAAGCCATTGGAGTTTCAAGTGAGTCTTCTCAGTGAAGATTTTCAGGGTTTTAGAAAGTTGATGACCTGAAATTTGGGTGTATCCGTGTATGTGTCATGTGTGTGTTGGGTTTAGAAGGGGGTTATCTATGGTCTTGGGTTGATCCAATTGCCGATACGACGAATTGTGTTAGTCGATTTTAAATCAAACTCATAATTCAGAATAGCGTTTTGAAACAAGATTTTATTTCAGGTTAACGTCTGATATTGAGACTTGAAATGTTGGGTACATTGACTTAATACATGTATACATGTAGTTTCATCCTAATGAATTTTTCACTGATTAATTATATGTGTAAAAATCATTTTTTTTTTGGTACAAAAAAGCAACTTTTGTTGTGGGTATGAGAAATATGAGGATTTGAACACGAGACAACTCCAGGCAAATTGATTTCCTAACCACTAATCCAACCTTGATCCTCAGTATACGTGTAAAAATCGTAAATGATCCGTTCTGCTCGATCCAACTCTTTAAGCATAATCTGAACTAGACACATTGATACGACTATACGAGTAATTCCAAGTAACAATTACAGCCGTAACAAAAAACGGAAAAACCAAGTCTAACATTTCTTTTCCATCCAACATAAGTGAAAATGTAAAACTCACTAAGACGACTTTTTTAAGTTTAAAACTCGTGTGCATCAATATCGTCCAAGTCGAATAATGTGAGTGTATATTTATGTAGTGAGTCCAACATTGACTCCCATGTTCAGCAAGCAATCAGTCAACCAGCACACCAGTAAAAAAAAAAAAGATGAGCAGGAAGAGAGAGAAACCCTACTTCTCCCGCCACGTACCCTACTCGTACCCGAAACGCCGCCGTCCGCAACCGCCAAGATCACCGTCGCCGGAAGACAAACCTCAGGAAAAACCGCCACCGCCGCCACCTCTGCTAGTTGTCGGACTACCCACGGGCTGCTCCGTCTTGGACTTGAAATCACGGTTTGAAATCTACGGCTCCATATCTCGTATTCGGATCGAACCACATGGTGTCGGGTCTATCTGTTATCGGACCCTTTCCGCCGCTGACTCCGCAGTCGCCGCCTCCCTTGACCCCTCTTTCGGCATCTCCATTGACTCCCACCGCGTTAGTATTCTTTTTTTTTTTTCTCTCTCTATCTTCTATTTTTAGAAATTTGCTTGATTTGTTTCCTAGTAGTCGGGGTAAAGTTTGCGTACATCCGAATAAGTATCGTAATTTGGAATGGGTGGGTCTTTGCATTATCTCGGGATCTGATAAACTCTTAAATTGAAAAATAATATTTAGGTGAACAATGTGGAATTTGAGCTTGTGATTACTGATTACCATACATACATAGGAAGACGTGAGGATTTGAACCCGAGATAACCCCTAGGCAGACCGTGTTTTGGTCTAATGCTAATAACTTGGACATTAGAAATTTTGGATTGGAATTTTGGTACATTATCCCTAAGAAAATCATGTTGATCAAGTGTTCTTATATGCATGTTCCCTTAGCACAATCTTTGGTTTATGAGTTAGAATGCGAGGATTTGAATCCGAGACAACTAATTTCCGAATTTTGGCCGAATGCTAATAACTTGGACATCAGAAATTCGGGATTGGAATTGAGTAATGGACACTGAACCATTGTTTTTGGTCTGGTGCTCATAATTTGAGATCAGAAATTTGGGATGGAAATTGACAAAGCAATGTATGTATGTATGTGTCATGTGTGTTGATGTTGCAGGTTCAAGTGATGTGGGCGAGTGAAAGGAAGGATAGTGACGCAGGAGACGTTGGTGAGGAACGGGGAAGGAGAAATGCAAATTCATCAAAGCTGTTGAAGGGTGAGACGCCTTTGAGTAAACACGGGAGAGGCAATAGATTGAGTTCGGCCATTGTGAACCCAAACGCCACTACTAGCAGTAGTGCAGTGTTGGATCCTCCTTTCAAGGCTAGAGAAATCATTGCTTACGATGATATCCTGTAGAGCTGTCGGTATGCAGAAACCAGATTGTGTATCACAGAAGCTAGATGAGGACTCTATTGTGCTACTAGTTCAGTTTTAGTGTGGCTGTAGTATCAAGTATTCGAGTGTGACAATGATGATGCTGAATGTTCAATTAGAGGCGAGATTGTAATTCCGAGTTTCCTGCTTTGGTCATTTGGTAATGTAGGTTAGGTTTTGATGTTGTGAGGTTTCGAGTTCTTTGTGCAACAAGATTGAACTTTATTTAAGATTTTGCTTACTGTATGATTCATCAGCATTCATCTTATCTTATTAATAAAGCTGAGAAGTTTTCCGGGTAGTATGACAATTTTACCTATTCTTTCAGGTCGAAAGTTCTGCACTGTACCGATGTTTCAGTTTAATTTTTCACCTATGTTCCACGGGTCTCGCCTATTTCAGTACATCATTATATCAATTACTCGTAGACTCCATGTATACTCGAAAGTTACTGGTGTCCCGAGTTTGAGTTAGAACTAAAGTTATCGTAAAAAAACCGAATTATCGAACAGTCAAAAAAATATTTCAGTTCACAAAGCAGGGCTAAGGTCAATATGCAGGACAGAGAAACCAGAAACAAAACAAACTTAAAACACAAGTTTCCAAACACATTCAACAGACGTACAAAAAGTTGCAACCTCTCTCTAGACCCCAACTCAGCAGCAGCTATGGAGGAAACAGAAAAAACAGACCATGAAGAAAAAGGTGAGTCAAACATAAAACGTGAAGAAGAAGTATCAGTATCAGAGAAACAAGAACTATGGAGTTGGGGAGCAGGAACAGAAGGGCAACTAGGCACTGGAAAACTGGAAGACGAGTACACCCCTCAACTCCTACACAACCTCACAAATTCTCTCTCCTCCTATGGCTCAATCGCTCTCCTCTCCTGTGGTGGTGCTCATGTCATTGCCTTAACTTCAGGTTCAATAAACTTTCCAACTTTTTGGGTATTTTTTTTTTTTTATTCAATTTTAGTATAAATTTGGATTATAATTGATGGGTATTTCAAATTTGGGTGAAATTGGGGTTTTGATTGGTGGGCAGGTGGAAAGGTGCTAACTTGGGGACGGGCAGCGTCTGGGCAGTTGGGGCATGGTCAAATTGTTCCTAATTGCTTGGAACCTAAGCTGGTAGATTCTTTGTCAAGCTTGTGTATTTCTCATGTTTCTGCTGGGTGGAATCACTCTGGTTTTGTTACAGGTTTGTCATTACCGTTGCTTAATTATTGTATCTTTACCTTTTTTAAGAGTGTTTAACTTTGTTTTTGAGTGGTATTTTGTTAATGTTTATGTAAAATTTGGTTGTTTAATTTGATTGTTTTGTGCAGTAGATTTTGGTTGCTTAATACGGAGTAATACTTTAGGTGTTGCTTTGATGTAAGATATTGGGAATTTGGGATGTCTCTGGCAACAATTTGTTTAACTATCAATATCGGAGGTGAAGGGTGGCGAGGAATGAAGATGTAATAGGAAGAGAAGGAAAGGAGGGGAGAGAGAAATCGGTTGTATATATTAAGCATGGAAGGAGAGAATTCATGAAGGAATGATGTTGGAATAACAAAGTAGAGAATGAGTGATCTTGGAATAAGGAAGTAGAGAATGTTCCTTCAAAGTCGTTCCTAGGGGCAAAATTTGTTTTCTATGGAGGATAGAGGGAAAATGATTCTCCCCAATTCCTTCTACACTCCCCGTCCCTTATCCCGACAAAATTGTTTGCGTTGGCCTAAATAGGAATGTTGAAGTGCAATGCATGTTTATGTGGCTTGTTTCAAATGATAAAGAGCTCATCTTTGTGTAACTATAAACTTATCATTCGTGGAAACTTTAAATCTGTGTGATCTTAGATAGATGTAAGTTACTGAGTCCTATCAGTTGACAAATGCTATGATGTCAGTATGTATGTATTGTATTTCGCTACCCTTGCCAAAATTAATTGCTTCAGATTCTGGTTGCCTCTTCACGTGTGGGGATGGCTCGTTTGGTCAGTTGGGGCGTGGTGATTATCAGTCGTCCATCTCCCCGGTGGAGGTTTCATTTTTCAGCTCTAAGCATGTGGAGCAGGTTGCTTGTGGGATGCGGCATACACTGGTACTAACTAAAGGTAAACTAAAAACCTGTATTTCTTTGTATTGAAAATGCAATTGTCCCAAGACTCCATTTTTCTTTGATACTGACACGAGGTATACTTATTGGGATAAGGTGATTTTGCTTACCACAACCACCTGCAAATTCTATTTTTGTGCTTTCCCCAAGAAAAAGTCAGATGTTGAATTTTATTTGTTCCCTGTATCAAGGAATTTGGCTAGAAATGATGTACAGTGTATATATAGGCGTCAACTTTTGGAGAAGTTTCAAGTATAAAATGCCGATCATACATAATGCTGATGTCTTGTCTCTAGTTTGGTTTCTTGAGAGCTTCAGTGTTACACAACAAACAATTAATTTGCATGGATGGGTGAAGAGTGTTCTGGACGACCACACAAGTGATCATCCTGCATTGTTACTATTTTAGATGCTGCTGCTTGATGCCCTTTTTCTATCACCCTCTATTTCAAGATTCTTGTCTATGCCCCTGTTTTGGTACTAAGGGGGTCTCATAGATGTATCAAAACTGTGACTAAGTTCACTGACTGATGCCAGGTAACTGTGGAGACCAATTGTATGGCTTTGGATCTGGCAAACGTGGCCAGCTCGGTGTTTCAAAGGAGAAAATAAGATCATTGAATATTCCTCAGAAATGTGTAGGACTCGAAAGTGCTGAAGTGGTCACAGTTATTGCAAATGGAGACCATAGTTCTGCATTGTCTGGTAAGTAATTCAGTGTTTGATTTTAGATGATGTACAGATTTGATGTTCTAAATATCAATGATCTGCGGTCCAATGGTTTAAACTTTCCATTGCATTATTGTAATGTTAAGCTGATGGCCAACTTTACACTTGGGGAAGAAGCCTCAGCGGCCATTCTGATGTCTGTGTTCCTGAGGTTTTCAATGCATCTTTGATATTCAAGGAAGCTGCTCTGGGTTGGAACCATGCCCTACTATTAACAGGTTGAACATAA
The DNA here is from genome assembly GCA_963680865.1 of Spergularia marina. Taxonomy (NCBI): domain Eukaryota; kingdom Viridiplantae; phylum Streptophyta; class Magnoliopsida; order Caryophyllales; family Caryophyllaceae; genus Spergularia; species Spergularia marina. The sequence goes on along the minus strand of OY804545.1, from coordinate 4,020,701 downwards.
ACAAGTTACTTCTAATCAGCCTCATGGTCTTAGTAAATTTGACACACATGTAACTTACGGCAACAAGTTTATTGACAGGTGAAGGGGAAGTGTTCATGCTTGGAGGCAGACATCATGGAGCTCTCAGTGAACCTGGAAAGATAGCTCATGTACAGAACACGTCTGGTATGTAGCTTAACAACCTGAACAATAACTTGTGCTACAGTATGAGGCGAAAATTCTAAAACCTGCTGGGGCTGGCGATTTGAGCCATTTGCAGTTTTGTTATACGGAGTATTTATTATTTTCAGAAGTCTTGCCTTGACGGTGTTTGCTTTTGGTAAATTTCGGAATTTGTAGTGATTACACATAAATCAGTATATGGCCCTCAAGTAAAACACCTTTGATTGACTTCCTGCTCTCCTATTTCAGCATTTTAAAGCTTGGAGTACTTATCGTAGAGTACTCTAATAACATGAACTGTTCTTCTGTCTCTGTCTCTGTCTCTGTCTCTGTCTGTGTGCCAAATATGACTTGTGAGCAACTGAGCGTCTACGTTTGTGTCTCATCTCCAATCTATCTTCTATTTCCTTCACATCTACTGGTCTTGGGAGTGTCTGTCTTATGTTAACTTCATAATATTTTCTGCTAGATTCAGGAAACCCTCATCTGCAGAAAGTACCTGGTATTGACGGGAGGAAAACCGTACAAATTGCAGCCGGAGCTGAGCACTCGGTTGTAGTAACAGGCAAGTTTTTATTTTTCTTTTTTTACAAACTAACTGGTGAGGTTCATCACTTCATCTCTTACAATCTCATCAAACCGATCGATTCTATGTGTCTTTTCACCATGGTTGACAATGCGACATCACGTTGGCTTTGCAACTGCAGAAAATGGGGAGATATGCACATGGGGTTGGGGAGAACATGGTCAGCTAGGCTTGGGCGATATTAGTGACCAAACCGATCCCCAATTAGTGGTTCTACCGAATGCTAGCATTCACAATAACTCGACCTCAAGTGTGTATTGCGGAAGTGGGTTCACGTTTGCTGTGAGCTCGGGTCGTGGATCCACAAATCGACATCTTCAAGTCGATGCTTCAACGCAATAAAATGCTCCATCAACAACAAAACTGCTCCATCCAGGGATATCTTGGATCCAACTATAGCGGTAACACAAGGACCCCTGCACTGTACCTTCAGTTCTACAGTTCTAATTTCTAAACATAATTCATCGGTTTTTAGTTGTCTTCCACACTGTATCTCGTGTTCTATTACTGTACATACGGTCCCTTTCCCGAACAACGATGTTTTAAGGTTAACTTTTTGTTTGCTATTCAAGCAGAATGAACGAAACATCAGCTCTGTTACTGAAATATACAAGTCTGCAATGATAATCATTCACTCAGAAGTCAGAAATGATTGATCCAGACAGACATTAATGTGAAACAAGAAGCTAAAACAAACAAATAAATTGAATGATAAGGTGGAGAAAAGAATGATAGGAGGGAAAATTCGAGTATTCATCATTACTCTAAGAAATACACAACCTTATGCTGTACAATATACAAGAATCAGAAAAAAAAAAAAAAAAAAAATATACAGGGATCAGAACGCTAGCTTCCTACAGCAACGGGGTGCCATCATGTAGTGGTAGCAATGCAGCATACTGTTTATGTTGTTAGTAGTTTAGTCAGGTCCGGCATAAGCCTGATGAACATCTGAAGTCTCTGTCATGAAATTATAAGAAGATTGTTGTCGAAACCATCATGATTCACTATAGGACGAAGGGGATCAACCATCCAGGCACCATCAACAATGAACTTAATCTGTAATGTGAAAATGTGTGAGGGGGAAGATTTAATTTAATGCTAAGAGGAATGATATAAGCTAGCGAAGGTAAAATGACACGGACCTGATATTGTCCTGGATATAGCTTCAAGCGCAAGGAAAAGATACCGGATCTTGATCTCTCCATCCTTCTCTACAATAAACGAGTGAAGAAATCAGTTAAAATGCATGTAACAGATGCCAGTCACTTCCAGCCTCTACATACAGTTACTGCGTGCTCATCATTTACAAGTCAGGTTTCTTGTTACACGATTTTTGAAGTTGTTTATAGTGGTTGTTCCTGATTTATAACAGATAATCACGAGTCAAACTGTTCATCTCCCCATTATGCACACCCAAGAAACTCTCCTATATGTAAAACCCAGGATCAAAATTGAACTAAGCGACAAGATGTGAGGATGTGTTGAACATCCCATCAAGCCTAAGAGAAAGATACTGACCTTACGATTCCTAAAATAGTTGAATCGAATGTACAGTATTGTCGCATAAAATGGACTCACATTGTCAGTTTAATACACATTAAGAAACACATCTCTACACGCAAAACTTGAAAGCAAAGCAAAATAACATGTCTTTACAACAAAGACTTATCCTCTTATAATTATCAGCCTGTTTCTATTAACGAAAGGAGGGGAAGGGCAACGAGGGAAGATCAAAGGAGAAGGGGGAGAGGTGGGACTTCGAAGAAAGAGCAAGGTAGACAACAGGGGGAAAAGAAAATGGCGAGGGGAATTTCCTTCCAATCCCGCCAATATTTGAAGGATTTAGTTTATGAAAGATAGAGGCAGAATGAATCCCCTCTTTGCCTCATTTCCCTCCCTTTCACTCCTACGCCCATATGCCATCCAAAAAAACGGTTATTCATCCCTCCCTTTTCACCTTCCCTCCCCTTTTCCTCAATTCATGCAATCTGTAAAGAAAAGATAGTAAAACATATGCCAAATGGAAATACATTTTATGGAATCAGTCCATACCTGAGTAGCCCATCCATCAAAGGAGCCTGCTAACAAAACCTCTGATCCAGAATTAGGCCACACTATGGAGGTTGTACGAAGTAGTTGCAAAGCTAGACGAGCGCCATCGATCCTCTTCTGCTTCTCCTCCAATATTTTCTGAGCATCTCTGAAATTAAGTAAACATCAGCGTGGGTGGCTCATGATGACATAAAGAGCACAAACTGAAAGTGCACCGCATTGACTTGAAAAATTCAAAACGAAGAAAGGGGGGAACCCAGATGTTGGGCAACAATGGCTTGCACTTATCTCCTCTTCTCTTTTCCAATTAGTGATTACGCCAGAGAGGGTTTTGTCCCAACCAAACAACAAAGATGCATGTTGAAAAAACACACGTTTGGTTCTCCAAGTGTATGCTTGGCCGATATGGCATTAGTAAGATTTCCACTTTTAACACTATTTCAAATTGACGCTTCGGAAACAGAGAGCAAATGGTATTGAAAGTTGAAACTGCATCTGAACAGATGAGAAATCACCTCGTACATTTTTAAGAAACTGGATAGACGCATCCTTCATACCTTAAAAGAGTATTTTTGAAGTCTATGAAACAGTACTAGTCAGTTGAGTAGAAAAACATCCATCCTAAGATTTACATTATGAATCGGAAAGTTCTTCCGAGTGTTTATCAGTTCTGTCTGGACTTCAAATCTGACTAGGAAACGACAAGGACTCAGGTTGATGAAACAAAAATTCAGTACTGAAAGATGATAATTAAGAAATGTGCTGTACTTTAGCACTTCATCTTCAAGACAAATCACTCAAGAGCTACAACCAGTGTTCTCTCAAAAGAAGACATGCAATGTGGATTTAAAAAGATAGGGGGAGTTAAGACTCACATTATTGCTAGTGCCATCTTCCCTTCTAATACAGCTAGCTTTGCACGCATTGACCTCAATTTGCCCTGTGTGTGCATAATTTCATTTTCTTGGAACTCTGAAGCATCAGAAAGCTGCCTCAAATCTTCAAATGAGTGCTCTTCAGCCTGATATAATTTTTAATTTAAAAACAGAAATCAGAAAGTTTACAAGTAACAGCCCTCAAAGCAAAATTTCTAATGCCATGCTTTGGAAAAGGTCCTAGTTTCCTCCCCTAGCAGTACACATCATAGGAGCACAGTAAGATGAATGTTCTCAATAATGGGAGTGAGAAAGGGAACAATGGACACAGACAGCAATAGTAGGTGGCTCGAAACAAAAAAGCAACGATCTGGATTCAAAAAGCATGAATGAGCTGGCGCCTCTGATTTGCGAAAAAAGAAATTTGTTTGTTGAATGAGTGAGCCTTGCTTCCGTGAGACATACGGCTCGCACCTCGATGCCACAGGCTCTCATTGCCTCGGTGCACATCACGCCTTTTTAAACTAAAGCAGGAACAAAAATGACTTCTTATAGATTGGAATGGTGATTTTGTTTGCCTAAGCCTACAAGAGTTCTAATTTCTAGAGCATTCCTTTTTGGGAACAAAAGGAAAGAAAGGATGTAAAGGAAAAGTTGCGTCAGTCACAAAGATGAACACTGGGATATTGCATTGAGTTCAGAGAGCAGAGAAACCGGACAGGGGAGGATTGGATTCATTGGAATACAGATGAAAGTTAAAAGATAAAGAGTAGATTGTCCACGAAACCCAAAATTCAGTATGTAACAGCATTATGGCCTTCCAGGGACTAAAGTTTTTGATAAATTTGAAACAGCATCGCAAGTAAAACTAAGCTCAGTAGATGTCACTTACCTTCCCAGACGAGTCAGTGGTGCTTGAACTTATTGCGTGAAGTGTAGATGAAAGTTCCAGTTGAAGATGCTGAAGGCGATTTTTCACATCAGTTTGGGAAATTTCTCTGACAAGAGTGTCCAAATCTTTTATCATTGGAATACCAATTGTTTCACCCATGGAGTCATCTGGTGTCCGTTCGTTTGGGGTTCCGCCAAAATCGATTTCAGCAGCTGAGCAATGATATACGAGAAGAATATATAAGAGTATGACTTAAGCACAATATAAAGTTCCAGATGAGCAGCTGCCCTAGATGAAAAAGGGAACAAATACCTTCAAAATCGGTATCAGGATAACCTGCCCGTTGAACACTCCAGCTTCTCCAAGTGTCGGTCTTGAAGGAACTACTCAATTCATCTGAATAAGATCTGATGGAGCCATTTTCACTGGATATAGGTCCATATTGGCCCAATGATGCAGGATCCCTTCCTTCAAGATGGCAGCTGTCTTTTACAGTGTAAGAACTACAGGTTACATGCTCAGTGTAATAGAATTTTAATAGGACAGATGCTTTTTGACAAGCATCAATTCCCTCGCACAGAATTAAACTCAACTAATAGGTAACTCGTCATAGTGACATACTGATGTTGGTAAACGATAACAGCATACTCCGTATTCTTTTAGATAAATTCAGTAGGACTACAAGAGAAAGATGAGACACTTTAGGCAAAAGAAAAATTCATTACACGAATGTAGTGTGTCTCCCTCAGCCCCCCCCCCCCCCCCCTACATCAACAACATCCCATTACCCCAATGCATCAAAGGCTTATGACATAAGATCCCCTAAGGGAAGGTCCAATGTATATATATTGTAGCCTTTGCCCCTATTTAGAAAGTACACATAGACGGTGTTTATTTTTTTTTAAAAGCCTACTATTTGATCTGCTCTGCCCAATTGAGATCATGGAATACAGAAGAACACAGCCATGGTTGATGTATTCAAAAACGGTACAAGAAAAAAGTAAAGGAGAATCAGGATTCTTAAATTAGCAATAAGCTCAACAGGTCAGGGAACAAATATAACTCACCGACGTCCTTTGATGTTCTACCACCTTGTTCACATTGATTCAAACTTCCAGCACCGTGATTCGCCCGACCATTCTTCCCCAAATGGATGCCAAAACTGAGGTTTCTCTGCCTTTCAAGTCCATGCAATATACCCTCGATCCCACAAACTTGTTCTGGTTCAACTTCACTATTAAAAGTCCAAAAAAGGAATTAAAATACATTTCAATACACAAAAAGGCCAATTATTTCCTCCTGGCTCTCTATTATCTCATGTAAGAACCTTAATATAGCACTACTTCATTCTAACCTTTTATGTGAATTTAAAACACAACAGCATAAAAATGTGGAGTATAATCAAACCTATCAAGATTTTAGGACTATATTGCTCCTGAGTCCTTACCAATCTAGAAACCAATATCAATCAAATGACGACGACGACAACAACAATTCCTAATCAAGTTTGGGGTCGAATAACATTTACTAATACGAATGCCAATCATGACAAACACCCATTTATCAACCAACTCTCCAAAACCATAACGAGTTCAGTCAAAACATAACTCTAAAGCGTGCTGAAAAAGGCTATAAGAAGAGTAAAAAGAGAACAACTTGTAGAATTTCCTCACATTGATCGACCGGAAGGCGAAACGGCCGACGAAGAATCACTCAACAAGGTATCACCTTGAACATGACCATCAATCTCTTCATTACCATAAGTTTTAATCCCAAAATCAAAACTTTGGACCAACCCATTTTCCAAATTCACCTCACTATCATAGCTATCATCATTTTCCCATCCCATTGACATCCACCCACCTCTACTCACAATTGCATCAACCAAATCCCCTCTTCCAGCTTCAACCAGCTGTTTTTTACTAGGAAAATTTTCAGGGTTCTTAGAATTCTTCATAAAGTCCAAAACTTGCAACTCCAATGCAGCATCACCATCACCTTCCCACCTCTTACACATTCTCACAACTCCACAACACTCGGAAAGTTCCAAAACTTGATTAATACGCTTCTTTTCTTTCACTTGTTTCCTCTTTAATCTCAGCGGGTGCTCCCTTTTTGGTGGGGTTATGACCAGAAAAATTGGGAATATGCAATTTGAGCTCATGCTCGAGATGGGTACTTGAGAAACATTGAAATGTTGTGAAGAAATGAGCGACACCATCGTTCAGGCATTTCGTCGAACAGTTGCTGTGCAATACTTGCAATATATAAATTGAGATTTGAAGCGTAAATTAGAAGGAATCAACGACTTCTGCACTCCGCAGTTATTAATGCCCACGAGACGAAAACCAAAGACGGGTTTTCTACTGCCTCAAATCTCTTTCTCTCTACTCCACCATTAATAGCTTTTTCACCATTAATAGCTTTTTATAGAAATAAAAGTTTTTTTTTTCTTTTTCTGAAATGTTCGTTTTGGATTCTATATTTGGCAATTTCGTCTTCTTTGGGATTTTCGTGTGAATTTTCGTCTATTTGTTTTATTTGTCAATATTAAAACAATTGATATGATCGAATTCTATTTCTATGATTTATTGTGAAGGTTGTGCACTTAGCTTTGTTGATTTGTTTTTGGGTTTGTTACACACGCTATTCACGCTTTTTAGTACTTTGTATCGAAATCGATAGTTTTTACATTCGTACTTTTAAATTGGTAATACTCGTCTTAATTAAATATATGAAGGTCAATGTAAGTGCTAGATAAACAGTAATGATTAAAAAATGTGAGAGAAATAGGGTTCAAACATGAGGCATTGCGTACAATCTTCTATCTAGCGCATCTAGTATATTCCAATCACTTAACTCGAAAAATTGGTATTAAAGAAGAAAGTGACGTGTACGTTAGACGACAAAAATACTATGGAGTATTAGTAAAAATTCCTCGAAAAGCACTTTATCTCCAATGTATTGCCCTCCTTGTCTTAAACAATGACAGTGAACCGACGAGTCACCACTCAACGCTAACAAAATCTATACAAAAATGTATGTTGCTTTCCCTTAACTCCAACTCCTTTTGTGTTATATCTCATAAGTTGTTAATTAGTCACTACAATGAATGTTATTATGTTTGTCGATTGTCGTAACCTTTATAGCCAATGCTATAATTGGGTTACATGAACTAACAAAAAGATAGAGTAGGTGTAAAAAGTTTGAAAAAAAAAGACGTCTTGGTAATCAATGTGACATTTTCTTGAGCTTTTTATGGCAATATTAAAATGTCATAGTGGCTTCTCACCCCCCTCATTCCCTCAACCTCATAGAAGAAAAGAAAAAAGTTAATGTCACCCCTCCAAATATGGATTAGTGAACAATTAAGAGATGCACTATTAACAACATCCCTCCTAGAAAAATCTTCGCAATTAGATGAATTTCAGTTTAGATAGTAGAAAACCAAAGCCTTGTGAACTTCGCTAAGTACATAACAATTTCCCGAAAGTGAGGATTTTTACGGTTACTCAACTATCGTAGTTGGGCAAGGGTGCGAGCTACAACTCATGAAATTTAAAAGGATTGTTATTGTTAGTTTGCGAGAAGTTGCAAAAACTAAACAAAATTAGTGATCTCAATGCACCCACTTCGGCAATTATAAGATGGAATTTGTGGGCTTGAGAGTAGATTTGGGCCCAACGGATACAAATCGACTCGTTTCAGAATGGACCGCATATTTACTAGATCGTTTTCAGCCTAGTAAATATACTCAGAAGTTTTAGAATGTTTTCAGTCCAATAAGTAGCTTTAGTTTAGCCTTCTGGATTTCTAAACTTCCAGATAAAGATACTATTTTCGTTCTTTTGACTTCTTTATATTTGATTTAAATTACGTATGAGATAAATTCAAACAAAATCTATATAATCTAAAAAAAACGCTCAAGATTAAACTTCTCTTAGTTAGCTTTGCACGCTTAATTAGTCACCAATTTAACCATTGATTTGTACATGTATATACATATGAAATATCGAAGGTCAAAGTTTTGAAAATTTGACGAAAATAAAATTAAAAAACTAGAAAGGAGTGACAAAAAACAGTAACACATAAACAAAACCTAAAGGGCCATCATTCCCAGCCCAAACCCATTTCTTAAATAGCCCACTCTGTCCGACCCAATCCCAGCGATCCATGACCATATGACCCGAATCCCACCTCGACCCAAATCTAGCCATTGAACTCCACATATTTGAGTTCACTTTTTTGATGGAAAAGTGATAGTACTGCTCAACTAATTTGGGGTTGAGAAACTACGGTAGAAGGACAAAGCCAGTGCACAACGAGAGGTTGAGCTCGATTAGACTGTTCTCAGGTTAAGGAGAGAGAGCGCACTCGCAGTAGCGATGGTGAAAGGTCAATTTCTACATTATAAAGGTGAACAATATACAGGCAAACATAAGAATAGGTAAGACCGTAAAATTAATGATCGACGATATATATTAAAATCAATATACTAATATACGCACGTGTGAATATGTGATACCAAATTCACAAAGAATCACAACCATGTGGTATGTGGAGTTCCCAAAATTTTGAGTACGTATCTAACATAAAGATACTCTTATGTCTTGTCTACCTTTTCCATCCAATTTCCATGCTAGCCTAGGAGTGTTTAACTTTGTCATATCAACCACTTTTCCTTCTTTTCAACATCTTTTCTTTCGCGTATACCATCTCCTTCAATAGTTTTATGTAGGGGTGAGCAAAAGATCAAGGTACCCGGTCCCGGAACTGGAACCGACGGTTCCAATTCCGTTGCCGGCGTTATCGGTTCCGGTTCCGAGTAGTGAAATGTAGGAACCGGTACAACCGGTTCCGGTTCCGGGTAATGAAATTTTGGAACCGGAACCGGTAGGGTACCCGGTATATTAGATTTCAACTATAGGTACCCGGAACCGAAGGTGTACCCGACATTGTTTGAGTTTTTTTTTATGAAAATGAATGTCAAGTCTCATAGAAATTAGAAGCCCAAACCAACAAAACTAAAAGTTAGAAGCTCAACCCAAACAAAAAATAAACAAATAAAGACAAGTAAAAAAATATTAGAAATTTATGAAGGGTACCCGGAACCGGAACCGGGTATTGGCGGTTCCGGTTCCGTAGATTTGAGAACCGTAAGGGACGGTTCCGGTTCCGGTTCCACATTTCTGGAACCGGCCGGTTCCGGTTCCGGTTCCGGTTCCACAAAAAATGACCGGGTACCCGGCGTTGCTCACCCCTGGTTTTATGTATACATTTGATGTACCAGAAATCTTTCATATACTATAAGTGACAACTTGTGATTGATTATTCAATCATATAGCTAGCCATGTGTATACCGTTCACACTTATCGATCAAAATCGAGTATGTGTATCAACTCTCGTCTTATTGTGCATTCCGTTTACGGCTGCAGTGACAGTGTTCACATTCTTGTGTCCCATCTAGCTAAGAAGACTAACTAGGACTCCTACTACTAATTTTATTGGAAATAAAGAGCATAATCTTTAACGACCAAAACATCCATAGATGAAGAGACAATAATGGTCAATTTTTAGTAGAATAACTATCTCCACTACTATACGCCACTAGCCAATATATGCATGCATTGCATCGCAAATTCTGGTATACAAGTTTGTTTTCTCATTTAAAATTTCCAAAATCATGCATTATTATTTGTTTTGTTCTTCGACCATGTATACCAGCTTGCACTATTGTCGTGAAACACAATCTTAGCCTAATCTCAACTTGATCCTTTCTTTACTTTCGGTCATCAAGTTTTGTTGGTATTTTACTCCTAACTACAAATGTGTATCGAGTACGATTCGAGGTGATCAACGCCCGTGAATAATATATAATTGCCGTAACAATCAAGCTATGTACATCTGATCTATTATCTAGTAGTAGTTACAAGTTTACAACTCACGACTTATAAAACAAAGGGTATATAGTATATATATGATGCATTTTATTTTGGTGTAATTTAATCAAATTTAGACAAAATGTGCGTGATATCGTTCTTTAACAAGAAGGTATATAGGGCATGTCTTATTTATTTTGGTGTAATTTAATCAAATTTAGACGAAATGTGATATAGTTATTCTTTAATAAGAAGGTATAGAGCATGTCTCACTTGTTTTGATGTTACTTAATCAAATTCAGACGAAATATAATATCGTTCATCTTATAACCAGAAGATTTACGAATTATAAAAATATCGAAAAGGTAAAAGATATAGTAGGGCAAAATTGAAGTTCACAACCCAAAAGCTATTTTGCAATAAACATGTAGTGCTAAAACTTGGTCCATAATAAAGGGAAATCGGTCCATACATGGACACGTACGGTTGTATAATCGGTCCATTTTTATATTTGGTAATAGTCTTTGCATAATTATTGCGTAGTTCCGTCCCTCGCTCATCAAACTCTATCATACACAAATGTAGTACTTAATACATTGAGACTTTGACCGATTGATTTGCATGCCTACGTATTCTTCTTCCGCAAACGAAGCAAATTTTCGTCCTAGACTATGAAAAAATTCCTCATCACATGTGATAATGTTACCATCTTTTCTATAGACAAGCAAGAGAACAAGTATTTCGATTACTTATAAATTCATAATAAAATTTATAGATTATATCTATATAATCTATAGTGAAAGATTGAGAAAATGGAAATTCAAATAAATTCTATTGAATTCTTCTACCTGTATACCATTTCCGATTGATTAAATTATTTACACCGGATAGTAGATTATATTCAAGATTATATAAAAATGATGCATTTACGTTAAATCTCCTGAAATATATTAGTACTTCTATCGACATATCAAAATTCTCAAAACCAAAATCCGTCCGCTCCAATTAATTAGTGTGATGTTGTTCCCTCAGAAATATCCCTATGAGTTTGTTTTTGGTTTCCTTCACAATAATTCACACTAATTAATTAGATTGACGGTCTCTTATAAACTATTATTTTTATTTTTTCATAACATGTAGGACACTACTACATTAATGACATATTGTAGCGCCTCAAAATCGTTACCTTAGACCCAAAAAAACGTTACAATAGACCTAAGGTAACGCTAAGAGGCGCTGCAAATGCTGGCGCTGCCTTAGGTCTAAGGTAACGCATTTTGATACCTAATGTAACGCATATACATATGAATGATATAGGCGTTACCTTAGCTCATATCACTGTTGCAATAGGTACCCTCAAAAGCAACAAAGCTAAGGCAACGTTGTAGCTTTCAAATGCAATGAATTGCAAGCTAATGCAACGCCATAAGTGGTGATGCTATATCGGGGAACAACAAGGCTATGTAGGATTCGAACCCACACATTTTGTGCAAAATTGCACATAGCTCTACCGTTAAGCTAATAGCCTCCTTATAGTATAAATATTATTAGAGTCACTACAATCAATTAATAAGTAGTAATAGTAATATCGGCAAAAACTAAAGTGTGGTAGTGCGAAATTATGCGATACAAGATTTGATAGCGATAGGAGTATATGGCGGTTAAACATGTAATAGTAATAAAGTTAAATGATATAGGTGTTTCACAGTGAACCTGATTAATGACCTCATCAGGGACTTCAAATTCACACTCCAAAAATTTCACTTCAGCTTAAAATGATCTCCCCATCAGCTGCAAATTTCATGAGGAACCTACCACTGAAATTGAAACTATTTTTCAGGGGCTATCAAATGTTTGGCATTGGAGGCATAAAGTCTGCCACAAGATACATAGGTAGAGATAATTGACAATGAAACATACAAACAAAGTATTGTGTCAAACTCTGCCATAAGTTACCCGTGAATGTAGAGTAGGAATGAAAACAATATTTTCTTTCTATTTTACGTAGAGCTTTTCTAGATCAGTAGAAAGAGACATGAATCTGATGCCAACAGAGATTCAACCCTCTTTAAGTTTATTGGAGTACACACTCATGAAAGCAGAAGAACAACCCATAGAGATAAAAACAACTCTAGATAAGTGATCAATATAGCTAGTTAGAAGCAATTATAGTTTAAGCTACTATACATTAGAAGTGGATTTATAAAAACAATACTTCATTCTTATGATCTAATAGCATGGCTCTATTACTATGAGCAAGTTATGTCGGAAGAACCTGAATTTACTTGCTTTTGAGTCTTGAAATGCATTTAATCTATAGCATAATGTGAGATAGACGTATGGACAAACATAAAAAGGTGAGCCAGATGCACAAATAGATTTCAAAAACACTTCAAACATTGATGTTTCTCAAGTGCTTTTCAGGCCTCAAAATAACAATTATTTCAAGTATTCAACTCACACAACTCGGCGTTCAAGTTCACATAATATAGGCCTAACGCTAGACATGATTGCAGTAAACATTGGATCGCTAGATAAAATAATTCTGACATAGTAATTAACTAAAACTAAACAAATCAAAACTGAAGACTTTATAAACCTACCTCGACTCGTACGCAGATTCCACATTCATAAGATGTGTGAAAGTTTTCAGTTTCCTCCAACAAGCCAAGTAGAACCTTAGCATAACCATAAATTATTACACAAAGACTAAGGATTGATACAAAAATCAAACCTCAAAAGCATAAAAGCATACCATACCTTAGCTTGTAATAATAGAAGCATATATGGGCATCTAAACTTGAACCTATACAGATTGGTTAAATGAAGTACATGTATAACAACTTAATTAAGGTTGGTCGACTAGAAGTGCATAGACGCAACTTCTTGTAGTATCAAACCTCATCAAAATCACAAACGGCCTAGTCTTTTATGCAAAATGGAACTAAAATCTTCGACTAAATCCATTGTGTAGTATCTACTAAAGAGTACTAAAATAGACCTAAACTTCAACGCTCAATCTAAGGTAGTCAGCCACAATTTGGATTAGTCTCATTAATAAGGCAAAAATCTGTAAGTCGTAACAATGAACAATCACCCCTTCAAAGGTCAAAGCAGCACATATATGAAAAGTGACTTAGCCAAACCAATCAGCAAACAAGACAATTAACTAATACTGTAATACCCCAGATTTCAGAGGAGGTTTCTGAGAAATTAAGGGCTCATATGAGGTGCTTAATAGGATTGACAGTGCTACTCATACCAACAAAGTCGACTTTTCTTTTAGGAATTCCATGTGATAAGAACTCCACAGTTAAGCGTGCTTGACTGTGAGTAATTTCAGGATAGGTGACCTCCTGGGAAGTTTCCCAGGGTGCGCACGAATGAGGTCAAAGTGCGTCGGAAGGACCCGTGTTGGTCTGTGAGTTCAGCCCACAACCTGGCAAGCTGCCATAGGTGACTACTCTCGGCTCAGGCGATGAGCCGGGGTGTTACAAATACAACCACAATCTCAATGGCCTAAACAATAAGATGATAACAACGATTATTTGACACTACAAGTACACCTAATTAGCGACTTGGCTCGGTTGTACTATTTATCGTTCCACTACGACACTATAACATGCCCACACCTCTTTATGGAGCATCAAGATCTATCTTAGTATGTTCATTTTTATTATTAGTGTTTGTTTTAAAGTACTCTTATATATATTCAATTAGGCAAAAGAATAAAGGCACAAAGCAACTTAAGCAATTGATGCCTAACCATGAATCAAAAGCAAAGTAACATTGTAACACCCCGTAAATTTCGGGATTATTATTTAATTAGGGTGTTACGTTTTGTGACTCATTTTAAGGTGTAGTTTCTACGGTGGGATTTAGGTATATTTACCGTTTTGGGTCACTTTCCTAATCGGGCAGTTAATTGGCAAAATTACCAAAATACCCTTACTTATTCCCTCACCTTACACTATATAAAAGAAAGAAAAAAAAAAAAACAGAAAAAAAACCCTCACCCTCAACTCACGTACGCAGAAGGAGAAAGAAGGAGGAAAGGAGAAGAAGAGAAGGAAGGAGAAGGAGAAGAAGCAGCGGCAGCCACCGCCCCCACCGTGCGCCGCCGCCGTGCACCACCACCATCAGCCACCACCCGCGCCTTCCCCCTTTCCACCCACTTGGTCCTTGATCAAGTGTAGTAAGATTCTCACCCCCTTTTTCCTCATAAATTTAATTAGGGCTTTTCAAATTCATGTTTAATTGATGATGTAAAGCATGAACATGATTATGGTGTTGTGATTGGCGTTGTATTCATTGTTGTTTGGGGATTTAAAGCATGAAATTATGAAGCTATGAAATTAGGGTTTATAAATTAGGGCTTTTGTGTTTGATGATAATTTTATGGTTAGAATTGCATGAAATTTGAAAGGATAGCTTATTATGATATGGGTAACGTGTAGTATAAATTTGGGAAGGTTTCATAATGGTTTGTTTGAATTAAACGGTTTCTGTCCAGTTCTGATTTTGCCCTATTTTGAGTGTTATTGTTGATATTTTAAGGATTTAAATGATTGAAAACGTTGCTAGCATGTTGGGGGAGGTGTGGTGAAAGTTTGGTGCGATTTGGGGTTCGTTTGGTTACCCTATGATCATGTTTGTTTGGGGTTGTCTTGTGGGATGTGTGGAGTGTGGGTTATGATTATAGTAAGTCGCTTGAGGTTAGCTACCTTGTAATTTGTAGTAATTCCGTTGTGTTCGACAATTGTTTAGGTGGTGTTTTTGAGGAAGTACCTTTCGTAGACTTTTGACTCCATTGCTAGGATTGTTGAGTGTTGAAGGTAAGAACGTTGATCTCATAAGCTTGAGCTTCACTCTGTATCCTGATAATCTTTCACGTCCATCCTTATTTCGACTTATTGCATATTCCCTATTTTGACTATCCTTTAACTATTGATATCGATTCGCTATTTTGATCATCTATTGAGCTTCTATTGATTTCCTACATTGACTATCTTGTTGATCATCTATTGATATTCTTGTTCCGGCTTTGGCCGTTTATAAATCAAGCTACTATGCGCGAATAACGTACCTAAAACGGATTAAAGTCGTGTCTATATATATATACTATAACTATACGTACATAATGATGTTTAAACCACCTAGAGCGATTAACCTCTGATCAAGGTATATGCAGCTAGGCCGGAGATCAGCTACCGGTCTCCTAAATGACTTCCTCTTAGGGACTGTGCGTCCTACCGTCCCCCTAGGAGGGGTGTGCACACTCGGGTCTTTAGGATCGTTTTATTCTCGATGCTCTAGTGTTGGATCGGCTTGGGGTAGGACCCTTGCGCAATAACTTATATAAAGAATGTTAAATAAGACTACTGTGGTGATGAACACCCCGTTCGCGCTCTACACGACCCGTGCTCTAAGCACACGAGTCGTGCCCAATTCTTTGTTGTCTTGATTTCCTGGTGTAGTTTGTTCAGTTATTTGTAGCTACGCGCCATTTTAAGGCGCGTATCTTCTTTTTCTTTTGATGCTCTCTTCTCTTACTCAGCCTGTGCTGACGTTCTTTTGTTTGGGTTTGTCCCTACCCTATTTTGGGGCCTGTGTCATTGTTATAATGGCGCAGTTGACAGATCTTGAAGGTGATTGCTTGTCTGCCTGAAGGTCGATGCATGACATGGGGAAATTTAAGAATAATTCGTCAAACGTTTGGATTTTTTTTAAGGAACGAACGCAATTTATTTCTTTCGGTTTGATTTTGGATTGTAAACTTAGCTACAAGTCTTCCGCTGACCATCGTTGTTTCTTTCAGAAGTTTGCTTTAATAAGCCTTGTCGTTGACTCGGTGGTCAACGACGGCATAACAGTCCTTCATTTTCTCATTTGGATTTGTCGAAAATTTAGGGTTGTTACAAACATGATCCCTTAAGAAAGAGCGGGGCACGCATTGCATATAAAACAGAGAAAGATGAAAGTAACGAATTCTATTACTGAATTATTTTTGAGAAACATCAACCTGCTTTGTTCTCCAATCAATCAGAAATTGGCAAGTATTGCGCTATCAAATAGATTTCGACATTTCACGTCCCCTTCCCCCCAACCATCCTCGCTCCCCTGCCAGTTTACATATTCGAGCCCTCTTCCCATCAAAAACCATCATTTGAAAAATTGACCAGTATAATTCAAATACAACTCGATATTGCAATAAAACCCTAATTTCTGATTTTTCCCTAAATTATAAAACCTAATTATTTCAATTGAACCATCAAACCACAAACAATCTTTCAATTAATTCAATCAATAAAAAGGAATCTTTACAAAAGGGGAGAAACTACACCAACCTTCATGTAAAAGGGTAAGATGAAGATGATCGAGTTCGAATAAGTTGAGATCGATCGTGAATGTCTGCAAATGATAAGGACGTGGCGGCAGTGGATCGGAGGCGGCGGGTAGTGCTGGCGGTGAGGTTGGGCTAAGAGACGATTGATGAAAGGAGAAAGTATGAAAGAGAGATAAGAGAGAGAGAGAATGAAAATGGCTGCCCAAAACGAAATGAGCGAGGAATTTCTTTTTCCTCTAATTTCTATTTTTTTTTTTTCGTTTATTGGGTGTGGCGTTGCAATAGGTACATCAAGTGTAACATTGGCGGTCTAAGGTAACACTTATCGCTTGTAGCGTTGCGTTAGACACTCAATAAAGATACATGTTTGAAGATCATTACAATAGGTAGGCAAAGGCAACGGTTCAACATGAACCGTTACATTTGATGTGTTGCAATAAGTCATTTTTGTGGTAGTGAGACTTGAGTTTGCACCTTAACGGTTGTGGTAGTAGCCGAAATTTTTTAGATGTCGCAATTAACACGCGCTCCTCACATTATTTTTCTTGTTATGTTGAAGAAGTATCTTTCTTTCCACTATCATGCATTTCTATACGCAGTCCTTGCTTGATCACGTAAGTATAAATAACCACACACCACATGATATATAGTTGGTATGTACACTTAATTACTATAGCTAGCTAGTAAGGCTTTAATAAATGAGCTCCGTCCAACGTATTTACTTCTCTTGTTCTTCTTAAATCAACAATAAGAGGAAATTCATTAAAGAGTTCTAGGAATTCATTAATATATAGATTTTGAGTACTACAGTAATTAATAAATTATATTACTATAGTACTTGATTAGCCATGGAAATCAAGAAAGAGCGTGATCATCAAGTTTTTACTTCTTATATGTCATGGTGCTGCTTTTGGAGGGCTCAATCATCACCAAATGATCATCATCAAAAGATGGAATCTTCGACTTATTATGAAGGAAATGATCAAGATGACCAAAAACGAGTTGAAATGGTGAAATCAAACCAGAAAAAACCTGGTGGATGGAAGTCTATGCCTTATATTATTGGTATATATATATATATATATATATATATATATATATATATATATATCTCTTCTTAATTACTTACATTATTTTTTTTATTAACTAAGTAGTAGTGATTACGCTACATTGTTGATCTGAAAAAATAACACCAAAATTTGTTGGAGTGCAGGAAATGAGACATGTGAAAGGCTAGCTGCATTTGGGCTACTAGCCAATTTTATGGTGTACTTGAAGCGAGAATATCACATGGACCAAGTGGCTGCTACAAACCTCATCAATGTCTACTCCGGTGTCGCTAATTTTGCACCTTTGCTCGGGGCTTTTATCTCCGATGCATATTTTGGACGTTTTTGGGTTATCGCTTTTGGTTCAGTTGCTTCTTTTCTGGTTAGTCTAACTATATCTACTTGCACATTTTGTTGATAGTGTGATATGGCCAAATCGTCTTCATCACCAACGCTCTTAAGTTAATTAATTGCGTGCTTAACTTAATTTTAATTTATTTTACTAACTGATTGCTGAATTATTAGAGTTAATTACTTTCACTTTGTATCTGCTAAATTATCAAAGTAGCTTAGCTACGTGTGAAGTTAAGGATTATCGTCTAGATTTCTCATAATGCATGCCATGAGTGATGCGTGTTTACATTGATCACATGTTATTCACAATTTCACATCAAACCTGTGTAGTTGTTTAACTAAAATAATGAATGATGATTATTGGTAAAGGCTTTTAAAACCACAACAACTTTGTTTTAGTTTGTTTCGTGGCCTCGTGGGCAAAAAAAAAAAAAAAAAAAAAAAAAAAAACCTATCCCTACCTATACTAATTTTTATTTTTATTTGTATTTTTGAGGGTTACGTATTCCTTAAACATGCTGTAAAATAATGAGATTTATCAATATTTTTCCTTAAATAAGTATTCCTCTTTTATGAAATTATGATCGAGTACACCGTATATGATTTCTTATATTTCGAAGACCACCAGTTCTCCGTTGATATATTAGTTGTAAGACATATTAATAACTCGTTAGAATACATCGTTCGAAAGTGTTTTATATCAATCAAATGGCCTGGTGTGATTTATAAAAAATTTGGGAGAGTCGAGAGTATTAGTTTTTTTTTTTTTTTTGTGTGTGTAGACTATATAATAATGAACAAATAATTCACACTTTATTTCGAAAAGTTAGTAATTGATTTTACTAACATGTCACACATGTTCAATGAAAATCAAATCAATCGTTAACCTTCTCAGAAAATGAATCAATAGCATTAATTATACAAAAAAAAAATATAAAAAAAATGAATGAACACACGATTCTTTTCAATGATTGAACATACGTACGGTAGTTGTTGTTTTTTTTTTTTAATAATTTATGTTTAATTTAAGTTTCTCTCAGTAGATATTTTAGAACTAAACATATATAAATAGATTATTAATTAAACATATAGTTAACCATTTCTTCGCTTGCATTGTCCTTTACTATACCTTAACACCCACTCTAATTGTAAACTCATTTCGCGATTAGTTGTAGTCCTTTACCCCTCATTAGGTAAGAAAAAACATGTAAAAGACGTTACCTACCTAGGTAGTTAGAAGACTCGTCATTAATCATACCTTAGCTTGATTATTAGCCTACCAGCTGAATGCATGATGGACTTCATTTCACGCACATTGCATAATTTTCATTAAATTGGATAGAGATGTGATTAGTTGAGGAATGAAATACGATAATTGCGATAGTGATTGATCTTCTCGGATCCGTAATTCCATTTATTAATTGGTGTGCCCCAACATGCAATTTGTGTGGTCAGATCAGAGTACCCTCTAATAAGAGGTGTAGTAATCATGTTGTGATCGGAGAGATGCATAGAGTGAGATAGAAAAATAGAACAGGTAAACCGTACTGGAAACCACAAAGAACGATCTCAGTATCGATCAACTATATTTCTTCATCAAATATGACCCATGCAAGTTTCTCTTTTAACTTAAAAATCAAAACGACCAATTCTGATGTGATCTAATAATGAATTCAATTCTAATTTCGACGGTGCTACTATACTCAACTAATAAAATTTAGATCAGATAAACTAATGATTCTTTTTTGTACGTATTTGCATAATTGTGTATATCATAATTAATAATCACAATGATGTTATCATTTTGCAGGGAATGGTGACACTAACATTAACATCTTTTGTAACAAGACTAAGACCACAATGGTGTCCGTACAACGACCCAAAGAATCAAGGACTACTACAGCTCTTAAACTCATGCGCAAAGCCAAATAAGCCACAATTAGGGGTATTAGTGCTAACTTTTGGGTTACTAAGCATAGGGTCAGGGTGCATAAGACCATGTAGTATACCATTTGGGGTGGACCAGTTTGATCACACCACAGAAGAAGGAAGAAGAGGAATTAACAGCTACTATAATTGGTATTACACAACTTTTACGTTGGTGCTTATGTTAACATTAACCGTGGTAGTTTATATACAAGATTCAGTGAGTTGGGTTTGGGGGTTTGGCATTCCTACAAGTCTTATGTTCTGCTCCATTGTGTTGTTCATCTTGGGGACGAGGTTGTATGTGTATATCAAGCCTGAGGGAAGTGTCTTCTCTAACATTTTCCGAGTTTTCGTGGCCGCCTACAAGAAACGCCACCTACAACTCCCCGGTGGTGCCAAGGAGGAGAGTGAGTTTTATGATCCACCTGTAATTGGAGTTTTGGACTCGAAACTTCCTCTTACTGATCAATTCAGGTAATTAATATAAATAATTTCCGAGTTTAATTTGTCTTTTGCGTGTTATGATAAATAATGTACGTAATGTTAACTTTGGCAGCTACTTAAACAAAGGAGCAATTATAGAAGAAGGTGAGATGGACATAGATGGTACACCAAAACAAACAAGTAGATGGACATTATGCAGCATTCAACACATAGAAGAGGTAAAATGTTTGATCAAAGTGCTACCAATTTGGGCTTCCGGGATAATATGTTTCATGGGGGCAGCCCAACAATCAACCTTCACAGTGTCACAAGCCATGCTAATGAACAGACACCTTGGACCGAAATTCCAAATACCACCCGGTACTATAATCGTTGTGTCTATGCTAGCCGTTGGCATATGGGTACCAATTTACGATCGATTTGTCGTGCCAATGCTTCGAAAATTCACTAAACATGAGGAGGGCATTAGCCTGTTACAAAGAATGGGAGTTGGCCTAGTGTTATCGATCATGTCTATGATCATAGCTGGCCTAGTCGAGAAAAAAAGGCGCGACATGGCTAATATTCAAGGTCACGCCATGTCAATAATGTGGCTAATCCCGCAATTAGCCGTGCTAGGGCTAGCCGAAGGGTTCAATTTTATAGCACAAATTGAGTTCTACAACAAGCAATTTCCGGAGAATCTACGTAGCATAGCAACGTCTTTGTTCTTTGTTACTGTTGCCGGGGCGAACTACTTGAGCACTGCGGTTGTGAGTATGGTCCATGGGCTTACGGGCGGGCATGGTAAACCCGATTGGCTAACTAATGACTTAAATCAAGGGAGAGTGGATTATTTTTACTACTTGTTAGCTATCATGGGTGTTTTTAATTTGGTTTATTTTCTAATTGTGGCTAAGAAATATAGGTACAAAGAAAGTGTAGTAGTGGATGGAGTTGTTTACGATAACTTAGACCTACATTGAAGAGAGAATATGAGTCCTGTTTGATATACTTCATCTCTTTGAAATTAAATAAGATTTGAAAATTATGTACAACGGTACGTAAATTGAAAGTAGACATTTTCTTGTCATTATTACTCAATTTCAAAAGAAATTCTACGATGAAAATATAGAAGAGCTTTGTCGTCATCACTCAATATTTACAAAATTATTAGTGCCTAAATTTCCAGTTAACTCAATCTCGTCCTTTAAACAAAACTATTACATAAACCCGTCGTATACACTACTGATATGTTTAGACTTTTAGAGTGGAGTTTTTATCCTAATTAACTAGCTACTCTACCAAACATGCACAAACCTGCTATTAGTGTGTTAGTGCGTTTGTAAACGATGATGATGCCGATTGATCGTAAAGATCGATCCACATGCAAAAGTAGAGATAAGAAAGTTATTAGCTAGAAAGTTTTGGAGACAAAAAAACTTATAGCATTATCAAGAAGGACAATGCTAGATAGAGGTCTACAGTGTAGACACCTAGAAGTGTTTACAATCAGTAATAATTTTACTATACTATTAAAATTTTACTATTCACACAATTAATTTTACTACCTGGATTTTTCATTACAATTAATTTTACTACTCCGATCTCAATTTTACTACTAATAACTCAATTTTACATTGTAGACAAATTAATTGTGTCTATACTGTAGACCTCTAGCAATTTGCTATCAAAAAATAGACATTACATGCATTCAGAAAGGAGAGAAAAATATGGACCGCATTTTTTTTTTTTTAATAAGAGCAATAAAACAACGTAAAATAATATTAGCCACATTTTGAAGATCATATATGGTCGTAGATTTCATGAGAACTACTCGATTGATCATACATGATTTATATATACGAGTCGACGGACCTGTCCCTTGATATGCCTAATTCTAATTAAAGTGTTGTTTTATCACTAATCCAGAAACATAAAGTCTCGTACGCATGAACTTAATTAGTTAAGATAGCTTGTACTTACTAGCTAGTGCATGGAACTTACTAATAATTACGTCGTTTTCCTCTAGAACACGTACCCTTATTATGCATTATTGTTAAAGTAGTTTTGACTACATCTACATATATGATTACATGCATGATTGATATAATGATAGTTTGGTATAGTGTTGATAGGACATTATGCATGATTCATCTACTTGTAAAGAATAGAAAACGTATGTAGGTAGTCATTTAAGTGATTTAGGATGGATAAAAAAGAGTGTTGCTAGTCCCAACACTTTGTTAGTGGAGAAACACGCATAAGACAAATAGAAAAATGTTGGGCCACTGTATGAAAATTCCACTATTTCCTCGATTCGTCTTGTGCGTGATTGGCACCACCACAGTGATGGGACTACCAAATCTCGTTCAGGGGATATTGACCGGATACGGTAAATATCAAATCTAAGTCGACTCGTCATTTTATATCTGTATATGTTATCACGACTCATCATCATGAGAAGATTCCGAGTACTACTATGTGAAACAATGTTGTTTTTTAGCTATTTTTTGTTGGAACTGTTGTATGATATGGTAAGCTTTCTAATTTTATTTAGAAGCAAAAATATTGAACGAATAGCTATTGCTCGGGGAGGGGGGGGGGGCATGGCCGCATGGGTCCTCTACAATGTAGGGGAGCACAAGTCTGCACAACACAATACGCTGTCCCTTCCCTCGTTTTTTTGCTATTGGTTCTCATTGATTTTTACACTTATCCATATGAGAAAAGCATGAAAATTTGTGACTCGTGTAATTGTGCAAACAAGTGTAAACATTAATCTTCGGAGCCACTTCCTATCGTTTGAGCTTTTCTTCTATACCGGGCCGGCGGGCCATATTCCATATTGGGAACATGCTAATTTGGCCTGCCATAAGTCCATATTGAGTAGCATTTGTGGTCTTTGGGCTTCTAGTATATAACATCTTTTGAGCTTGATTGCCGTTGTACGTTGGGCTAGCGGATGACAATCATGGACTCTTTGGCAACTCACTCAATATCGTTTAGCTAATTCAATCTCTTTTTAATATAATATCAACAACGGCAATATTTAAGGCTATGTTTGGTACTCCCTAAGGGTTTGTTTGGTATCGTTTTTTGTTTTCACTTTTTTTTTTTTTTTTTTTTAAATCAAAGTTCCGTTTTTGAAAATTAACAAAAAAGGGTTTTTCAGTTTTCAGTTGTCAGTTTTCATTTTTTATATGACTATTATAGAAGTATAAAATTAAAATTTATTTTTGCAACTTATTTAACTAAATTTTTTACAAAAAAAAAAAACCAAAAACTGAAAACGGCAGTGATACCGAACGGATCCTTACTTGACATATTTGGCTGTAACATGTAATATTTTATGGAGCATGCTTTGGAGATTATTACTTCTGAAAAACCAAGTTACACTAAAAGTACTTTTTAAAACCGGATTCATTCCCTTAAATTTGATTGTTCAGTCATTTTTCATTTTCTAGGACTTAGAAACAATCCAGACTTTTGGCGAAACACAACCTAAGATTTGCTGCTGGTTATTCGTCGAGTACCTTATTTACCTGGCGAAGACTAAAACAAACTACTAACAGAGTATGTACAAAATTATAATTTATTCTTCTATCATGAAAGATATAAGTGTGTAGTACAAGAGATGTGTGGGTCGATATCTTGGCTAATGTGATAATACCCCCTTCGTTTCTTTTCTTTTCGTTTCGTTTGAACTCATCGAGTTAGTACATATGAAAATACTAGGAGTATATGTAGACAAGTGAAAAAAAGTGTCTATGACTAATTTGTAGTAAAAATAATTAAAGTTGCAGTAAATTTTGTTGTATAGTTTGACAAATGATGGATTATGAGGAAAGAGAGATAAATAAGGGTCCTTGATTTTGAAATTAGATCAATTCAAATTTCTTTCGATTGATAGTTCCGTAATAATGTTGATTTTACTACCAATGTCATAAATTTATTGCAAATACGTTAAATTTATTACACAACCATATTTTTTACTTCATGTCTTCTTTAATTTAGCACACTTGATTATGCTATAGACAATTTTGCTATTGTCTACATATACACTTCTCGGATCATCTTTTTTTTAATTGAGATTATCTTTGTGATTATCTAGTGGTTAGAATTTAAATTGTATGAAGTTGTCACAAATTTTTGTCCTCATGCTTCTCATATGTAGTAGTGTAATATAGCTGGAATGTGCAATGACATTCTGGTCATGAAAAATTCTCGGCAAGAATAATAATAGTGCAATTTTTTTTTTTTTTTTTTTTTTTTTTTTTTTTTTTTTTTTTGTGAAAAAAGTAAGAAAGGACAAACAAATAGGTTGAGTAGTAACCTTTCTAGTTATGGTATCACCAACCTTATTAGCATCTACAGTTGTACAAAGAGACGGGGGAAGAGGGGTAGACACTTTCTACATTGATCAGTAGCTCCAATGTACAACCCAATCAACAACTCGATTAACTTTCTTAAAAATATCGTAAATTAAATCTCTTTGAAAGTTGACTCTGAGATAGAAAATAATTAGCGTACTAAAACTAGTAGTGTGCATTTTGAATCAGTTGCTTATACGACATCGCATATTCGCATGTATGTATATTTTAATACGAAATGTACTAAATATCCGATACACATTACACAGTAATGATGTCGAGAGAAATATCAAAGAATGAGTAGGAAAGAAGTAACGCAAAAGCAACTGCATAAATATCTAAGCCAAGATGACGCGGATGGTATAGCCTGACAAGTTCGGTTAGATATTTTACGAGAAAATATCATACTTACACGTGGTTGTCACTTCTCCACCGTGGCCTGCCTTCTTTACCAACTTCCCATTTTGCCCCCCTTATACTTTCCTCCATTCTTATTAAGACTAACTTTTTGCACCTTTTTAAAAAAAAAATACGGAGTATGTTTTTTTGCATCATCAGGTTTATTCCGAAATCAAGTGGGATGAAAATCGCTCAAATTTCATTTTGTCAGTTAGTTTATGAGCTGAGCTCTACAATTATTTCTTTTGTAAGTTGTAAGGATTTTTATATAATGCTCGGGTGATAAGTTATTAGGTATACAAACAAAATAAATGTGCTATAATACTTATTATGAAAAAATCTCTAGCGATAAGTCATCACTAACAAATGAAACAAATGTGGTACAATAATACTTACTATGGAAAAATCGGCAACAAGGGCAAATCCGTCCGAAAGAATATCTGAAATATATACTTAGCTGAGAAGACCAAAGCAGTACAGTTAGGCACATTCACGACATTTACAAAGAAAAAGAAAGACAAACAAACAAGAGAGAAAAAGAGAGAGCGTGATGAAGAAGGGTCATGAAAGGTCAGCCATGGCGGTTGATGAAGAAGAAGAGGAAGAAACCATTTTATCCCATGCTAGTAAAAGACCAAAGTACACCCAGAAAACAGAGGATTTGATACAGAAATTAGCATTGAATCGTGTTGAAGAAGCTGAAGAGGAAGATGAAAATGAAGAAGAAAATGATGGGAAATATATGTACAGCAGTAACTATTTTTACTATCCACAACCAATGCCCACATCAATAGTTGTTTGTGACGCGCTTGAATCTGATTTCCCCATCATTTATGTTAATACCACCTTCGAACTTTTTACTGGTTACCGTGCTAATGAAATTCTTGGCCGTAATTGGTAAGTCTTTTATTTACTCTACTTTTTTGTAAATTTTTATTATTTGTTTAATTTGATGGGTTGTATAATGATATGGTAATTTGAAGATTTTTACTGTGTTGAATTGTTAATGTCCAATGGTTTATGGTTATGCTTGTGGTAATTGTGAAAGGTAAATTTTTTGAAGCAGCAATAAAATGTTGCGTGTTGATTATCAAGGTGTAATTTTGTGGGGTGGTTTTTGTGATGTATAGCTGCATTGGGTAAATGGGGTTAATATTTGTAATAATTATAGTATTTGTTTGTAATTTTTTCATTAAATTTTGGATTTTTGAAGGCTATTTTTTTTTTCAGAAAATATATTTAGCTAGGTGATGGTGACTTGTGGGGAGTTGTGATATTTTACTGAATGAGAACAACAAAGTGAGGGATGGGTGGATGTAAGAGAAGTGTTTGGAGGGGTACGGGAAGTGGGACAGATGATCCGCACACGACATTTACAAGGGAAAGGAATTTTGTGGTGTGTATGCTACGCATTGTATGCTTAGTTGTTGATGATCGTGTTTGCGGAAATCTTTGGAGTGGTGGAAATGCAATTTGGAGGGAAAAAGATGAACTTACACTAAGAAATTAAAGATGAATTTTCTTTGTAAGGAGTTTTTGTGTAGGAAAGACTCCGCCTTTTGCTTCAAACATTTACGAGTTTAGATAACGAGTAGTTTAACCATTCGTGACTACATAGATCCTTTACTTCATATGAGGACCAGTGGATGTCTGACTTATGTGTTAAGTTTCTGATACATTTGATAATTTGGGGTCTGCTGGTGTAGCGTCAAACTGTCAATTGTAGGTTGTTATGATCTTGAGGCTTACCTGTTCATAGTAGTTAGATGAGACTTCTGATCTTTTTGAATTTCCTGCGAGATTTAGCTATGAATCTGGTATTATGTCTAGAGTTGACCTGCAAGATGTCTCTGTATGCAGGAGTACATTAGATTGAACTTTTTTTTGGGGTTGGGGGGGGGGGGGGTTCTGGTAGTGTAAGCCTGTTTACAGTGGTGGGACGAAGTTGGCGTTCTTACTGAGCTTGGTAGGCTGCATCTATAATCAGGGTGTTGGTTTAATGGTTGATAGAACTTTCTAGCTAGCTGGCGTCAACTTGTTCCTCCTAGCCTAAGAAAATACTGTTTTGCTTGACGGGTGAAGTTAAGGGAGTAAATGTTTTTCACAATTTGTGAAATGTGTACATTAATCTGGTATTCTGTCTAGTTCTGATCTGCAAGATGTCTTCGTAGTCTTAAGCAGGAATGCATCAGATTGAACATTGATTTTTTTTTTGAGATCACATCTTGAACAAAACTCAATCATTCTGATCTGAGAGCCTCTTCATATTAGTTTCAACTACGTCAGAAGTATGGTTGTTAGTTGTTACACAACTACTAGGATATGTTGAGCACTTGAGCTTAAGAGCAGAATATACAAACGACAAAGTTACAAACGTGTGTTCTAGTGCGTTTGCGTTTCTGACATATATTCCAGAATTGTTCATTAACTTAGCTTTTGTACATATATTTAGCCGTATGATATTTTTCTTTCTCAATGTACCAAGAATTTTACTAATTCATTGCAACTTTTTCCCTCCAGTCGTTTCCTACAGTATAGAGACCCTCGTGCTCAAAGAAGACATCCTTTGGTGGATCCTGTTGTCGTTTCTGAGATGAGACGATGTTTGGAGGATGGTGTTGAGTTCCAAGGAGAGCTGCTCAATTTTAGAAAAGATGGTACTCCTCTGGTCAACAGGATGAGGCTTCAACCAATTTATGCAGATGATGGGACTGTTACGCATGTCATAGGTATTCAGATATTCTCAGAAGCAAAAGTAAATCTTAACCATGTTTCTTACCCAGTGTTCAAACAAACATGTGATCAGCAATTTCAACACGCGGATGAGCTCTCCTCGAAGGGTGAAGACCTGTGTGGAATCCTTCAACTTCCAGATGAGGTCTTGGCTCATAACATATTGTCACGCTTGACTCCAAGAGATGTAGCATCCATTGGATCCGTTTGTAGGAGAATATACGAACTAACAAAAAATGAGCATGTAAGAAAGGTGGTTTGTCAAAGTTTGTGGGGCAGGGAAGTAACAGGTAACTTAGAGCTGACAACAAAAAATTTGGGATGGGCTCGGCTGGCCAGGGAACTCACCACCTTAGAGGCTGTTTCATGGAGAAAGTTCACTGTAGGGGGTTCTGTTGAACCTTCACGTTGCAATTTCAGTGCATGTGCAGTAGGCAACCGACTAGTTCTATTTGGTGGGGAGGGCGTAGGAATGCAGCCTATGGATGACACATTTGTTCTCAACCTAGACTCCGATCACCCAGAATGGCGCCGAGTGATTGTTGAATCATCTCCTCCTGGACGGTGGGGCCACACTCTTTCGTGCCTGAATGATTCTTGGCTTGTTGTATTTGGTGGCTGTGGTAGGCAAGGGTTGCTTAACGATGTCTTTGTTCTTAATCTGGATGCCAAACAGCCAACATGGACAGAAATATGTGGCGGGACCCCTCCTGTTCGACGGTCTTGGCATAGCTCTTGCACCATAGATGGCTCCAAGTTAGTAGTATCAGGGGGTTGCACAGATTCTGGGGTGCTGCTCAGTGACATGTACTTGCTTGATCTCACGACAAACCGACCAGTTTGGAGAGAAATACCAACCTCATGGTCTCCTCCCTCTAGTCTGGGCCACTCACTTTCTGTCTACGAGAGGACAAAGATATTCATGTTTGGGGGACTAGTGAAAAGCGGGCAATTGAGGCTACGATCAGGTGAAGCCTATACTATAGACATCGCGGCTGAAAATCCCCAATGGAGGCAATTAGAATGTGGTGCTCTAACAGGTATGGGCTGCCAGGATGGAGTAGTTCCTCCTCCTAGGCTCGACCACGTTGCTGTGAGCATGCCCTGTGGTAGAGTCATTATCTTTGGGGGCTCAATAGCCGCTCTGCATTCACCGTCTCAGCTATTCCTCCTGGATCCTTCAGAAGAGAAACCATCTTGGAGGACCCTTGATGTCCCTGGACAGCCACCTAAGTTTGCTTGGGGCCATAGTACGTGCGTGGTTGGGGGTACTCGAGTCTTGGTGCTGGGTGGTCATTCCGGTGAGGAATGGGTGCTGAATGAGCTGCACGAACTGTGTTTGGCTACCAAGCATGACTCGGGTATGTGATCGTGCCATTTTTATGGGCTAAGCTAGGATCAATCTCGTCGAATGATATTTTGAGCACATAACTCTGGAGCAATGTGTATACTTGTTCATCTTGTAATTTACTATACCCCATAGCTTTTTAGTATCACCTCTTTTTTTTTTTCTATTGAGTTTGAGAGAACTACGCACGCGCTTTCATCACACCCATTTGGACTATCACTGCATTATTTTTGATTCTGTTACTCGTTTAGTCCATGAAAACTACTAGGCTTGTAAGCACTTGCCTTGGTTGGCTTGTGGTGAGTCTGGTGACTGTGTGAGTGAGCCCACACAGCTACGGAGTTTCTTGATCGGTACACACTACGGTTCCAACTTCTCTGACCAGTCGTAGGCTGGAGCCATGGGACATGATCCTCGATCTTGGCCAAGCTGCCCTGAGTCAAGCTCAACCCAAACCGGAAGCATTTCGAATATTTCCCATGCTTTTATGTGGCATTCTGTAAGCTGCACCTCTACTCATTACAGCGTCCAAGACTCCAAACTAGCTTGAATCAATCAAGATAATTACGAGAATTCAAATCGAGACGACGACTTTTGATATGTTTTGTTTTTTTTCTTCTTCCCCTAATAGAAACAAATATAGTATAACGTAATCTTATGCTATATATTAAAAGCTGTGTTAGAGGCAACGACCACTGGGTTCAGTTAGGCCATCTGTCATACCACGTGGCATGTCTCTTTAATTTTCACTTAAAAAATTCATTTAAAATGTCTTTTATTGTAAAGAGTATAGATGTACATTCCATCCACAGTTATATATGAATAACGTTTTCCATACCAAAAAATTCACAATATTTTTTTTTTATTATAATAAATCAATATTTACTATTAATTGATTTCATCTTTAACTTATTATTTTGTACCTTCCTTGAGTATTTAAACTGGAATCACATCATCTACATTGAAAGTAGAAGTTTTATAAATGATAAAATTATTTCGGGCGTAGCCCAAGTAGTAAACTAGTGTTATTATGATTTTGCTTGCATTGTTATCAACGATAAATTACTTAAAAGAAGGTTATTTCCTTATTTTTTTTGTTTTTTTTACTTTGTAATAAGGGTTGTTGTTATTATAGTGACACACATGTAATTTAGTAATTGATGTAAACATAATACTCTATATTATATCACCCCCACGTGTCATACGACGTAATCCATTTGAAGTGTTTATTCCATTTGGTTGTCTTAAGAAACATCTCCAGTATCTTAGGACATGTTCGCTCTAGTTGTATTTCTGAGGTCTGGGTAGTGATTTGTTGTACCATCATCTTGGATTCGGTCTTGCTCGTCTACTTATGCTGACGGCTTCATTTAGTCGACGTAAATCAGTGAAACCCAAAAGCTACCAATTTGGGAGAAGTTGTTCTCTAGTTTTAGTGTATTACCATCTGTTGTCATATGAGGGATTGACTATATCTGAAAATTTATGAACGTGGATAGTTTAACCGAATCAGCACATGTGAATTAGCTTGAAATCAGGTTTATGTATGTATACTTGAGATTGCTCTTTTGCTTTGTTCTATGCTTAGTTCTTACTATATTTTGCATTTAACCATGTTTTTTTTGTCAGAATGCTTGGTTAACATGAGTTACTTTGTTTTCTGTTTTGTACAGATGCTGATTCTGACCATTAAACATCACGAACTGAGCTTGAACATCGAACCTATCACATCCAACAAGCGTAGAGGAAATTACTACTTGTGAACCTTGTGGATGCAGCTAGACCTCTTTTGTGGGTTTGTAATGTGTCATCACTCATCTGTACAGTGTTTTCATGTCAGATTTGGAAGTATAAAAATATGACTTTTTTTTCTAACGTTCCTAGTGCTCTTTCAATACCCTACTCGTTGCATTTGATTAAGACATCTCATTTCAATATTTCGTCACGAGTCGATGACCAATGCAGGCTTAGCGTGTCATGTAGTGATGTAGTAACATCAATGGCAAGACGTTGAGCATCATGACAATGAACATCCATTAATGACCGCTGATGCTTAAAGACAAACGCATGTCAGCCGCAAAAGTAGAAAGACCTCGGACAACGTCAAAGATGGTGCCTGACGCACCAGAGAAAGAGAGGCGGGGGTCGTACTGGAAGAAGGTGTCTCGGTGAAGGAACACGTAAAAAGTAGCAAGGTATGGTTGTTCGTCTGGTCCTCGATGTAGAGGTAGACCCCACGACGGTCGAAGGTGACAATGACCTCTCGGTCTGGGTACCAAGTGAAGAGTGTAACAAGTGTAGAACATAAATGAAAAAAACGAAACTGGAAAATGTTTGTGCGCAACATGGTGTCGGATCGGATCGGATCGGAGTGAGCAAAGAAAATAAGTGGGTTTAGGGGAGGTTTAAGAATGACAAGGAGAGTAGAGTAAATGGGAAGATTTTGCTTCTATTCTGTGGGGACCGTTGGGACTACTTGAGAAACATCTAACATTGAAAAAAAGTGAAGCAAATTTAACATAGAGAGAGGGGAAATGTGTTTTTATCGGTTGTGTGTTTTGGCCTCTCATAGCTTATACATTTCCAATTATACCCCTATATCCCTTTGCTCATGGGACCCATGAGTAACATGGGTGTAATATTCACATGATAAAGAGTGAGAACCACATGTGAATAATAATTTTATCTCTTAAGATAGAGTTCCCACACATATCATGTGATGAGAAATACTACCATGGTTCAATTCCGAGATTGTGGTATAATTCGATTAAAATAAAACGGCACACTTGTAATTCATCAATTACGACTAGACATTAGCATTACCATGATATCAAGTACAAAATAACCATCATTATTATTTCCCTTAATGCTTATAAGATCACTCTATACTGAGGTAAAAACGCAATTAACGATGCATTTTGATATTTGGAATGTTCGTGAAGGTGTACTTGAATTCGCCAAAATGGGGTGTCTCCATGCGCATACTACAAGAGAACAAGCTTGAGATAATCTATCCACTTGTTGGTACACATTTTGTAAATGGGTCACAGCCCTTAGGAAAGTGTTCTTTGGAAAAGGCCCATGTGATACTCTCAAGGCCCAAAGGGTACTAGCCATCAGATCTTGGTTGAATAAAGGGTCAGAATTGATTAGGGGTACCTTGGTTATTCCTTGGACTCCCTATAAATACCCCCTCATTTGCCATAATCAAGGGACGTTTGGACTTTTACACACATACTGTAATACTCCGTATTTTTGAGACCCTAAAATTATAGTAGTTATGCAAATAAAGTTATTTTATCGAAAAGTATTTTCGAAAATTTACATTGAGACGACAATTTTCATCTATTTTTGGAAGTCGTGTACTTTTACATTATTTTATATATAAAAAAAAAACAAAAAAAAAAAGAAAACTACTTCATATCCTACGTATATGTACAACCAATAAAAGGAAAAAAAAAAACATTTATTACTACTTATTTATCAAATGACCAAACTATCCTTTTTATTTCACTTCTAAACCAAGCTAATTGTGAAAGATCACAAACCCTTCGTAAAACATATAATATCATCATCTTCGTCAACATTCATTGTTCAAAGCGCCGTCAATTGTCTTCGCTCGCGTCTTTGGATTTCTGGCTCGTTTTTGTCGAAAAATTGTATCATAAGCTTCTTTTTCAGTCCGCTACAAAACGGTATAAGTTTCTTTCTACATATTTCATGTTTTACGGTTGTCGATAATTTGTGTCCTACGTTTTGTATTTTGATTTATAAGGATTTCGTTGTTGGTGGTTTTAATCTTCATGATTATCATTGTTTTTTTTTTTTTTGGAAGATAGTAATTTTGTTTTAAGATTCTATGGGCTTGGTTAACTTGTGCGAAGGTTACTTGATGTCGCCTAGTTTCCGATGATTGTCGTTGTGGTCTTTGTTTCCTTGTTCGTGCGGCTTTGCTTTGGGCTAATTATCATGGTGTCTATGTGCAATAGTTAAGTGTGTTCATGGTGTTGTTTGGAGGGTTTGAAATTGATGGAAAAGGATGGATTAAAGTAGCCTTAAGCATGGCGTTTTGGTCTACGTAAAATGGAACTAAGGTCAAACTTAGTCATGTCCTTAAAGTGTTACGTATGTGTGATCTTTTGGGTGAGTTAAGGTCAATTTTAATTGTGGCCAGCATATTTAAAGGAGTGATTTCGTTATTACATTGTATGATTAGGTCTAATTAAGAAGTATATTGAAATGGTGTAGAGAGGTACGCATAGGTGTACTGTTGGAGCAATCCATGTTTTGAGGGGTTGATTTGGTTGAGATTACGAAATAAAAGGAGTATAGGGCTTAAGAGTCTTGTACAGACGTTTTGTATTAGTAAGTCAATGGAGAAAGGAGGGGCGAAGTTATAGAACACTCTTTTATTTTTGTGCCAGTCCATAATAGCTAAGAAATGCATACAACATACATATCATACATTGTAGGTGCATAAACTAATTAGTATATTTTACATACTCATGTAGAGTCCGGGTTCGTAGAAGAACATTTTTAGTCCTTGCTGAGCTACTGTGAGACTTACTGCTGAACAAGGTAAGAAGAATTACTTATCTCCTTCAAAGAAACTTCTAAATGCTTTTGCAAAGTGAAGAAGTATTATATAAATTGTTTTACTATAAGGTTTGTGATTTCAAAAGGTAATTGCTATGTGTAAGGTTTAAATGCAAAGGTTTACCAGGTTTAATAATTTATACAAGTATGATTTCTTAAAGGTTTTTATATATGTTGTTAACTCTGGTAAGGGAGTTAACTTGAGTACAGGGTGACCATAATGGTCTAAGTATATCGTGCACAAAGAATAGATAGGGTGAATTGATCCTCCACCTTGAACCTTTATATCCTCCCCTTGGGAACAGGGCCCTAGGGGGATGCATGCATTCGAGATTATTGGTTGAAGGAAGTCAGCCCTGATACTGATGGAAAAAGGAACAAAGGAGAAGGATTTTTATCGTATAGTTTATTATATTTTCTATACTACTTAAATTTTATCGGTTCCGATGTTTTAAATTACTCAAAGTTTTCAGCCGTGCTATGTGTCTAGGAAAAATATATATTTTATTTTAAAACTGTTTTCTAGATAAGTTGCTTCTTACTCAACCCGTTTGGTTGACGATTTCTACGTTTTCATAGTCTTGCAGGTTAGTTATGAAGTGCTTGGGGATAGTCAAGGGTTCAGAGTGACGATCGCTTACCGTATTAAATAAAGTCCACACTTAGTTAATTTATCGCTTCCGCATTTCAATTAAGATTATTCGAGAATTGTATTTCATTCTTTTGGGATGTAACACATTTATATACTTTATATTTGGAGTTATTAGATCATTAGAATTGACCTTCTGCCCTAACGATTGAACTAGGATGTCAATCGTGGCGGTAACACTCCCAATTGTCCTTGTTTTAAATTAAATGCATTTTCTAAAATCTCAGGAAATTGGGGGTGTTACAAAGTGGTATCATTTGAGGAAAGGTTGTCCGTTCATCCTTTGTCATGTTAGGGATGTTAGTGTTAATGATCCCACACCGGGAGACATTCCTGTTGTACGAGAGTTTATTGATGTATTTCCTGATGATATACCTAGTATGCCACCTAGGAGAGATGTGGAGTTTAACATTGATCTAGTGCCCGGGACTGGACCTATCTCTAAGGCCCCATATCGTATGGCTCCTAAGGAGTTAGAAGAGTTGAAAAAGCAATTAGAGGAGTTGTTAGATAAGGGCTATATTCGTCCTAGTGTATCACCTTGGGGAGCACCTGTTTTATTTGTCAAAAAGAAAGATGGGACTTTAAGGTTGTGCATTGATTATCGTAAACTGAACAATGTGACCGTTAAGAATAAGTATCCCCTACCTAGAATTGATGACTTATTTGATCAGCTTAAGGAGGCAGGTGTGTTCTCTAAGATCGATTTGAGGTCAAGATATCACCAATTACGGATTGTTGATGGAGATGTTCCTAAAACGGCTTTTAGGACGCGTTATGGTCACTATGAATTTACTGTGATGCCTTTTGGGTTAACTAATGCTCCAGCTGTTTTCATGGACCTGATGAACCGTGTTTTCCTACCTTATTTGGATAACTTCGTTGTGGTGTTCATTGATGACATCTTAGTGTTTTCCAAGGATAAGGAGGAACACGAGGGACATTTGAGGATTGTTTTACAAACTCTTCGAGATAATCAGTTGTATGCCAAATTGTCAAAGTGTGAGTTCTGGCTAGAAAAAGTTGCCTTTTTGGGACATATTGTATCCAAGGATGGCATTGCTGTGGATCCTGCGAAGATTGAGGCTGTTTCAAATTGGCCGACACCAAAGAATGTCACGGAGATTAGGAGTTTCTTGGGTCTTGCTGGTTACTATAGGCGTTTTGTGAAAGACTTTTCCAAGATAGCGAGGCCTATGACTTCTCTGATGAAAAAGACCGTGAAATTTCAGTGGGATGAAAAGTGTGAGAATGCATTCCAGACCTTGAAAGAGAGATTAACCACAGCTCCTGTGTTAGCTTTGCCAGACGGTAATGAAGGGTACGAGGTGTATACTGATGCATCAAAAAATGGATTAGGTGTGTTCTTATGCAGAACAGGAGAG
The DNA here is from genome assembly GCA_963680865.1 of Spergularia marina. Lineage (NCBI taxonomy): Eukaryota > Viridiplantae > Streptophyta > Magnoliopsida > Caryophyllales > Caryophyllaceae > Spergularia > Spergularia marina. The sequence continues at coordinate 3,984,668 of OY804545.1, read as the reverse complement.
TGATAGCATATGCTTCCAGACAATTGAAACCGTATGAGGAAAATTACCCTACACATGATTTGGAAGTTGCAGCTGTCGTGTTTGCTTTAAAAATATGGAGACATTACTTGTATGGTACTTCTTTTAAGGTGTTTTCTGATCACAAAAATTTGAAATACATCTTCACCCAGAAGGAGTTGAATATGAGACAAAGAAGGTGGTTGGAGTTGATCAAGGATTATGACATGGAAATTCAATACCACGAAGGGAAGGCGAATGTAGTTGCCGATGCTCTGAGTAGGAAGTCGATTCACGGACTATGTGCTGCAATGTCTAGAATGAAATTGAGAGAAGAGTTGCAAATCATGGGGATTGAATTAACAAAGGCAGGAGGTCCTATAGGAGAGTTGGTCGTTAAACTGTCCCTATTTGATGAAATTCGACAACTCCAAGAGAGTGACGCATTGTGCAAGGAAAAGAAGGCGAAAATGACCAACGAGGAAGAGAGTGATTTCAAAGTGTTTGCAGATGGAAGTTTGAGATATAGGGGTAGATGGTGTATACCGAACAACCCTGAGTTGAAGAAGAAAATTTTAGAGGAAGCTCACTGTACACCTTACTCAATCCACCCAGGAGGCGACAAGTTGTATAAGGACCTCAAAAAGCAATTCTGCTGGCCTAATATGAAGAAAGAGGTTGATCCCGGTCTATCCCAAATCGAACTCACCCCAACATTTGGCGCCGTCTGTGGGGATAGACTGCGAGGATCGACTTAAGTTGACTGCGTAGTGAGAACTTTTGAGTGCGCTGTGCGTATGAGTATGAGTTACCAAAAGTACTTTAATTTTTTATCAATTAGTAGGCCACATGTCAAAAGTTAAGATCCTATTTAATTATTACATTGGGGGCATCAATTATTACTTTGAGCGGAGATACCAATATTGGGCTTTCGAGTGCGCGAGTGCAGGCTCTGACCCAACCCATGAGCGAGGTGGCGCGGTCTCGGGCTCACCTGAGACCCAACCTTGATTCGGGGTAGTGGTTCGGAACGTCTGACTCGACCGCTGCAACCGAGAGCTGGGTAAGAGCAACTCAGATTCGAAGTAGTGGTGCGAAGTGCGCAGTGATATTTGAGTGCGATGCGCTCGTGCGCGAAGGGTGCGAGTGCGGAACTCTGCTTAGTCAAAACCATTTCATTGCCCAACGACAAGCTGGGGGCGTTCGAGGCTAGCGGCAGGGGGCTCGCCGGATTTAACCTGCACTGCGTCTGACCCGCGGTGGCTCGGGGTTCGAAGGTCGATCCCCGGCTATAGTAGCCCGAGCTCGACCCGACCCACAATTGTGTGACGGTTGCGCAAATCGGCGATCGTGATAGTGCCCCACGAGCAGTCGAGTGTGCGCAAAAGAGGACGGAGTGCGTGTGCGCGAGGTGCGAGGGTGAGTTCAGATCCATTCTTATCGGGATGCGCGCTCGATCCCCGATCGCGAAGAGGTCAGACCCAATTCAACCCGACGGTCAACACCATCCGACCACCATGTGCGAATTGCGGAGGCCGAACCTAACCGCAGCTGCTCGGACCCGACTTCGCAGCTCGGATTCGCCCGTTGTTCGGAGCGGCATGTCAGATTCAGCCCGCGTTCCAGGTGGTCTGATTTGACCCACGTTCAATGCGATAGGTCGACTGGAGCCTCACTCGAGGTGGCGAAAGCAGTGGCTCGGACTAGTGTGTGACATTGAAGCTCCTGTTCTCACTCTCTATTTGAGCAAACCGGCAATCAAATATTGACTTTTATTTATTTGGCCTCAGTTGTTTGATCTCGGCCTCAGGTGTCTACTATAATTCGACCCCGCGTTACAGGTGGTCAGATCGACCCGCGCCCGAGGCAAGAGCTCGGACCCGGCATGCATTCGAGGCTGCGCGTTATTTCCGAAGCGGGGCTAGCGAAATGTGGTGTGTGCGGAATATGTTGTGCGAAGTGCGATGTGTGAGTGTGATATGCATGGTGTGCGTGTGCGAATCCTGATGCGTGCAATTCGGATGCGGCCGCTGGTCCCAATTCGTGTGCAAGGTGCGCGGTCGCTGACTCACTCTGACCCAACCTCGGTTTGGCTGTCCGGAGTAGATGTCGGCCCGACCTCGACCCAAATCGGATTGGGAGCTGGACTCGACTCGAATTTGACCCATATTTTGGTTGCGCAAGACGGAAACACGAAGCTACACTTCGAGTATAGAGCGCGAATGCGAAGTGTGCGAGTGCGGGCTCTGACCTGACCCATGAGCGAGGTGGCATGGTCCCGGCTCACCAGGACCCGACCTTGGTTCGGGGTAGTGGTTCGGATTGTCTGACTCGATCGGCGCAACCGAGAGCTGGGGGGAGTTAATTGTTGGTCCTGTGAATGCGAAGTGTGTGGTTGCGGAGTAATGTGTGCGAAGTGTGGTGCGCATTCGGACCCCATCATTTTCGAAGTGTGCGCTCGGACCTTACCCGAGTGCGGTGAACTCGGACTCGGACCTGATATAACCCGGAGTCGAGGTGGTCGAATTCAACCTCGCTTGAGGCAGTAGTTCTGACTTCAGACCCCATTTGGCTCAACACGCGCTGGCGGCAAGGCATGTGCGAAAGATGACCTTGGCCGCGGAGTGGTAACCTCACCTGTGACTTGGTATGCGAACTGTGGAGGCCGAACCCAGCCGTGGCTGCTCGGACTCGACTTCGTTCGGAGCGGCAGGTCAGATTCAGCCTGCAGTCAAGGTGGTCAGATTTGACCCGCGTTCAATGCGACAGTTCGATTGGAGCCGCACTCAAGGCGGCGAAAGAAGTAGAAGCTCAAACTCGAACGGCGAGCATATGGTGTGCGAAATGATTGAGCGACATTGAAGCTTATTTTTTATCTCTTTATTTGAGAAATAATACCACCCTTTATTCACCAGGTAAGGGATGTGCTTGATATTTTGTTGAAAATGTCGCCACTTTTATTATATATGTCCCTACCCATGTGAATATGTCGCCACTTTACCGTACTTCTTTAAATGTAATGCCTGCTAGCTGCCAAATTTAGTAGTCAAGCTTATTTTATTTTTTTAATCCATATATGTGGATCAAAATGAAAAAGAAAAAAGTAAAAAAAAAAAAAAAAGTAACAGTGTTACTGATTTCCATGAAAATTGCTGCATTTTACAAGAAGCATGTTTTAATGAATTAGGAGTGCTGGTTGTGATAATTATCCTATTTATCTATGTGAACGTGCGTATGTTGTGAACACGTTGTGCGAGTTATACCGGTTAACAATGACTATATATATGTCGTATTACAAATGCCCCTATATGTGATGAAATTGCAAGAAATTGTTACGTGCACGTATTTAAAAGCACGCTGTTTGGGGTTTCCACATATAATTATATCATATTAAAAGGCATGTCCCACGTTTATGCTTAATTAATATGTGTCTCATATATCATATTCAATAATAATGGGAGAACAATATTTCTCACAATATGTTTTCGTCCACGCAAGGACTTGATTTGTAATTTTTTCAATCCGAACCCCGATAAACATAAAGTTTAATTTATGGGCTAATTAGCAAGCATGTTAATTATTTGCACGACGAGAATGTTTATCGCATGTCATAATTAAATTGTTAGCCGAGAGGCTTATTGAGAGCAGAGTGTAAAGCATGAAATATGTGCATTTCAATTATTGAATTTTTTGCAATTACATGCGTTCGTACTCTCGAGCTCGGTTGATTTACTCCAACTCAAACTCGAGAGTGGCGGCAAGGTGGTGTGACGCATGATTGATTAATGCCGCAAAATTCTATATTCTTTGCCGAAATTGTCATGGGTGAAACCCATATTGGTAGTGAAATTACGTCATTTGTGGATATTTGGAAAGACAAGCTCGACTTATTTATATACGAGGCGGCAAATGATTATTTCTTATCAAATCACCAGCTCTTTATTTGAGCCAATATTATTATTATCATTCTATTCAACGAAAGGTATAACCAAAGTTATATCTCCGGGTCTCGAAGAGTGACCAACCAAAGTTGGTCGAATCGGCAAGCTTCACTCCGTATTTGTGCAAATGTTATCACACCCATTCCCCTTTATGTTGGCAACAATCGTCGGTTCAATAAACTCCTCATTGAAGACAAGCAATGAGAAATGGAGGATTATATTGGCCTTGATTCGGAAGAGGTCCTCAACCTCGGTTGCGAGGACCTCTCTACCTACCTCGCCTGGGAGCAGAGCTCGGCTCGAGGAGAAGCTCATCACCGACCTCGCCTCGGAGCATAGCTCGGCTTAAGGATGAGTTTCAGACTATTGCATCGGCCTCGATGCGGTGAAATTTCTCGACCTCGGTCTTGAGAACTTCACCATCGGCCTTGATATGGAGGAGGTCCTCAACCTCGGTTGCGAGGACCTCACTACCTACCTCGCCTGGGAGCAGAGCTCGGCTCGAGGAGAAGCTCATCACCGACCTCGCCTCGGAGCATAGCTCGGCTTAAGGATGAGTTTCAGACTATTGCATCGGCCTCGATGCGGTGAAATTTCTCGACCTCGGTCTTGAGAACTTCACTATCGGCCTTGATGTGGAGGAGGTCCTCAACCTCGGTTGCGAGGACCTCACTGCCTACCTCGCCTGGGAGCAGAGCTCGGCTCGAGGAGAAGCTCATCACCGACCTCGCCTCGGAGCATAGCTCGGCTTGAGGATGAGCTTCAGACTATTGTATCGGCCTTGATGCGGTGGAAGTACTCGACCTCGGTCTTGAGAACTTCACCATCGGCCTTGATGCGGAGGAGGTCCTCAACCTCGGTTGCGAGGACCTCATCACCTACCTTGCCTGGGAGCATAGCTCGGCTCGAGGAGAAGCTCATTATCGACCTCGCCTCGGAGCATAGCTCGGCTTGAGGATGAGCTTCAGACTATTGCATCGGCCTCGATGCGGTGGAAGTACTCAACCTCGGATTCGAGAACTTCATCATCAACCTCGACTTGGAAGGGTTTCTTGACCTCGATTTTGAAGACCCTTCGCTCGGTCTTCGCCCCCTGAAGTGCATGATTATTGACCTCTCCTTGAACATAGCTTGGCTTGAGATGCTTCACTCTTACATCGGCCTCGACTGGGAATAAGTACTCAACCTCGGTTTCGAATAAGTCATTATTCACCAGTATATTATTTATCTATCGAGCTCTCACCAGTACAGTATTTGGCATCCGTTAAGTCCATTTAAGAATTCGACTATGGAAGCTGAGTCGAGCCCGGAACTTCACCGGTCTCGATGAATTATTTCCGATATCCGTTCCAGGGGCAAATGAAGTTTGACCGCGCTGGCTGCGTCTTGAACGCGCCGAGATCGCACCCAACCCTAGGGACTTTTACTTTCGCTATGTTTTTAGAGCTTCGCTTAGGGCGGGCACCAAGAATGCTCCTATTGTTTGGTAATAAAAGGAGCCGGGCACCCCATATGTGGGTTTGATCTTGACTTGAGACACACACCACAAGCTTTAGTGACGACCAACAAGAAACTAGAAATTCTCATGAACTCTCAATTCTCATGATTTCGTGCAACCAAACAACTCGAAATTTCTTAATTAATGAGAATTCCGAATCCCTAAGATTTTGTTTGCCAACCAAACGACCACAACTTTACAATATGTTTGACCAAATAATTTTTTTATTTATTTATTATTCTTTTAATTAAGTACTCTATAACTTCTACAACCTTTCAATCGATCAATAATAATTCATTCAATCGAACATTTTAGGTGGTGTTCGGTACTGTTGTTGTTTTTTGTTTTTAAGGAAAATTCAACGTAACGTGTTAGGCTGAAACTGTTGCAGAAAACAAAGCCTGCTAAATCCCATGCTAATTTTGTTCGTTTTCTAAAGGCAAATTTAATAAAAAAAGCCAACGTTTTCTATATCTTCCACAAATAACCCAACCTTTCGTGTTTAACAGAAATAATCTAATGTTTAACATCTTGTCACAATAGTATCTTAGGATTCGACGCGGTGAAATCTCCGCCATCTAAAAAAGAGAGAAAAAAAAAACGTAATTTACCTTCTCTCGCCTCTCTCCAGTGTAGATTAACATCTCTCCCCCAAGTCAATTGAAAAAAATCATTACACTATAGGCTAAAGTCAAAGAAAAGGTAAAATTGATTGAATCTTTATTTTTCATGAGGAGCTTGTATTTGTGCAGTGATCCTACATTGTACGCCATCATCCATATATAAGAGACATAGCAGTATGGAGTAATTAGTAGCTTCACATCCCTCCCGATCAAAACAAAACCCAGCTTCGAGCTTTTGAGGACATGCTATATTTAATTTCTAACACACACTATTACTATACCAATGTCTCATCTACAATGGTGATTGTCAAGATTGTGATTAATTCACTTTTCTGGTGCATAGGTCGTTTATAGACCACAAGATGAATATATCTATCGGAATCGGATGGCGGAGATCTAAATTTTGACTAGTCTCAGGATATTATTATAACGCATGGTTAAACGTTGGATTATTTCTATTAAACTTTAAAGGTTGGGTTATTTTTAGAAGAAACTACAAACGTTGGGTTATTTTCATTAAATTTGTCTTTTCTAAAACTATTTTCTATTGTTTCAAAAAACATGCTCCAGTTTTAATATTCTTTCACATTTCCATATATACAAATGCCCTTCTTGTCTACCAACGTCGATCCATAGGGCTCCGCTTGTAGTCGGAAGTCGGAACACGCATTTACCAGCCCCTCGGCCAGGCGAGGGTTGTAGGCTTGTGGGTTGCGTCCACGTGGCCGGCGCCACCGCCGCTATAGTAGTTGTATATCCCGGAGGCGAACTCCTTGCAGTGAAACACTCCGATCGTGTGGCTCCGCCGAAGGCGACCATCTCTCATGGGGCGGTGAATCGGAGGACAAAGAAAGATGAACATCATCTTACTTGTCGATGGATATGTCGGTGCCGCAGGTGGCCGCCGATCGACATTGGGGATGAGGCACATGAAGTGGGTCGACTGGTAAAGAGATGGTGAGGTGAAGTCATAATAATTTTGATATATAATTTTGATGGTGATTTATGAGGGAATCAATCCGTTTTAAAAAATTTATAAAATTCAAAACATAATCAGTTTTCGGTTTCTAACAAAAAAAAAAATGTAAAGTAACAAATGATATCGAACGGACCCTTAGATAATCTCGATGACGTAGAAAGTAGAAACGATTCAATAGTGTGCAATTGTAACTTGGCAAAACGCCGCTGCAATACAAGTAAGCGTCTCCTTTACACTTCATCTCTTCACTCCCAAAAAAAAACATATATAAGCTGCACAACAACAAGGGTTTCCACTTTCCAGTTTAACCCCAAAAAAATGCCATAAAACCTTCCAAAGTTTCAATCTTTACACCATAAACACCCCAAATTCCGAATACCCATTTCATTTTACCCAGAAAAACGATGGACCCACCACCCACATCACTCCATATCGCCATGGCAGCTTTCTTTGGAGCTTCATTAATGGCGATATCAGCCTTCTTCATCCATAAACGCAGCGTTGATCAAATCTTGGAGCGTCTCATTGAAGTTAGGCGCAGAGTTGTGGTGTACCCAGATCACAGTTTAAGGGATGGTGAAGAGGAGCTTGAAGAAGAAGTTATTGTTGAACAACTGATTAGAAATGAAGAAACAGAAGAAGAACTTGAAGAAGAAGCTGTTGTTGGTGATGAAAGAATCAGTCAAGGGTTTGTTGATGTTGAAGAGGAAGAAGAAGATGAAGATTATAGAGGGAAAGTTGAAAACTTTAATGTGAATTTGAATAAGGCTATTTCTTATGGGATTTCCTCTTCTGTCCCTAATGCCGCTAATGGGTTTTCTAAGTTTGATGATGATGATGTGTCTGCTGCTCCTGCTTTGTCTTCTTCTCTTAAGGGTGAATTCTTTCTTAGAAATGGTAATGCTCTTTCTCAGCTTTACTTATAATCTTGTTTTTCTTCGTTTATTCTAGCTTTCTTTGATGTTGTGTGTAGTATAAGACACCCAAAGGTAACTGCTTTGATACGAGTGATAGTTGCGTATGACGTTCCTGTTAGTCGACCCTGAATCATATTTACGTTTCTGTTGTTGTTGTTGTTGTTGTTGTTGTTGTTGTTGTTGTTGTTGTTGTTGTTGTAGACACAGTGATTTGTAGGCAGTCCCGTGTGACGTTCATGCTAGTCGACCCCAAATCATTTTACAAGTTGCGGCCAAAGCTTGTTGTTGTTGTTACCATGAAACGATTCCATCTAAGGAATTGTGTTATCACTTTTATATATTGATTGATTAGGAGGGGGATATGATTGTTGTAAACCAGTATATGAGGTTCCAATTTTGAATCTCCCTCAGAACTGTATTTACAGATGGTAGTGGTTGCACCTTATAATATACACCCCTTCTCTTCAAAATAGGCAAGGGAGTGATCGTGGTTTTGTATTGTTATGTTTGGAATCATTAGGCGAATTCAAACTTACATATTGTGGAGGTTTAAGAGAAGGTGAAAGCATAGACAATTTGGTTTTTCATTTTCCATTGTAAGTGGGGTAAGATTTGGAGTTTGGATTAGTGATTTTGATGGGTTTAATTTAAGTACGTTATTCATTTATTAGGGGTTTGGGTAATTAAGTGTCATATAAATTGCGATTTAGTGCCAAAAGAAACCCTTTCTGGTAGAAATCATCAACCCTTGCTACCCTCTACTTCCACCCCTGCCAGTTAGTTAGCTAAAAGTTGGTAATGTGTTTTGTGTACTCAATAGTCAATACTGGGATTTTGCAGCTACTGAATACAAGGAAAGTTACGACTGACACAGTGTATGAAGGTTGGTTTACGTAGTAGCAATCACTAATCAAGCTTAATGTTTTTACAGGAAACTAGAATTGTTTCTCGATAAGAAAAATGTATCAATGATAAAAAAGTCTCCGAGTATCGTCTACCTTTATGACATGTTTCCTTTTTAAGTCATTCTGCAGGAGCTTTCTACAGTGTTCAAACAATTAACTACTTCTCCTGCGCTGCTCTCTTATCTTCAGGGGACGTTAGCTCTCTGGGGACTTCTGCTTCCGATGCTGCAATCGCTTCTGAAACTGTGAACAAAAATTCATCTGGGAACACATTGCCTTCTAATGGGCAATCTAAAGAGCCTGAGGATAGAGATGTCACTCATATACAAGAGAACATCAAGAATTCTGCAGATTCTGTAAGTGTTTTGTGTTGTGTATTCTGAGCTTCTTTCTTTACTCTTAGAGGCTATATCTTGCCGACAATTTCTGGTCTGTCCACTGTATTTTATACATAGAAACTACAATGTGGCCAATCTCTATTTCTTATAGCATATGAGAGCATGCGACCATTGCTCATGAAGTAAACTATGCTAGTCTCCCAAGCTCAAAGCATATATCCTCAATGTTTTCTCTGCGATATATAAGTTACTTCTCTTAAGCTGGTGAAAAGTGTCTGAGTTATTAGATACATGGACCTGCAGGATGGTAAGTTAGCTGCTCAGAAGGCTCCTGCTGTGCCACAGACTCAGAAACGTAGAGTTTCTGCTTGCGAGAGAAAAGCTATCTTAGATTTGCCTGCCAATGTAGAAGTCGATATGGCCCCAACCGAAGGAGAGGAGAATGACTTTAACACTGTTCTACCTTTGAAAGCTGCCATACCTGGTGAGCTGACTATCCGAGCTCTGGATGCTAGCTTCATTGTTTAGTTTTTATTTGTATTTTACTATCTCCGTCAGTAGAATGTTATGTTTTCAGTATACACTTGATTTTTCTGTTTGTGAAAAGTGCCCAACCCCAAGCAGGTCGTCTTCCCAACCACTAAGCCAACCTTAATCCTCTGTTCTTGCTGGCTTATTTGATGAGATTTCTGTAGTGTTAATCACAGAAGAGTGAGGTGACTTTAACTTTGTAGCTTGTAGTTTGTATGCATTTCAGGGCTGGAATATGTTATTTGAATTTCACGCGCTCATGTTCTGTGATGTCATGCTCATAATTATAAAAATGCGTGAGCTGTGACCTTAGTATAGATAATGAATGACGATAGGTATTCAACTTTTGAAGTACCTCAGAACCTGACTGCAGAGGCCTTTGTGTGTAATAAGACTTGCCGCTTTTTACTTCTCGGAATGCAGTGTGTTTGGACTACCAATATTATTTCATTTGTGAACAGAGAATCAGATATCCACTAGTGAAATACCCACAAATTTATATCGTCTGGTATTTTATGGTTTCTGTATTATTTTCTGCTTGTTTAACCTTACCCCTAATTGTCAAGATTTCACTTGCGATGTTTGTAGTGCCTTTAAACGTGGAAGAAGAAGAAGTCCGAAGAATGCTACGTGAGTGTTTAAAATTAAGGGAGGCTTATGTTTACCAAGAAGAAGTTGAACCATGGAGCAAGCCTGTAGATGCTAGTAAATCCGGAGAGAATGATGATCCTTTTCAGTTTTATCCTGTGGAGAAGACTGAGGTAAGCTTATGTACTGGCTAACAAATTGCTTCTCATCATGTCTGCTCTATATTTAGCTGACATTGATAGGATGCTGCATCCTCATTTCTTGAGGGCTTTGACTAATTTCTCTTGCTTTAAATCAGCATGACTGCAGAATGGAAGATGGTGTTGTGCATGTCTATGCTACCAAAAATGGTAAACTCTTGTTATCTGGAAGAGGTTTCTTTCTATAGACTCCCATTGTTTTTTCTTATTTTTGTTTGCACTCTCTTTAGATACCGTGGAGCTGTTCCCTGTTCCAAGTGCAACTCAGTTCTTCACTGATATGCATCATATCTTAAAGGTCATTTCCACGGGAAATGTTAACTCTGCATGCTATCATCGATTACGGTTTCTTGAGGAGGTAATAGTTTTACCTTTGTTTAACTGTTCAGCTTATGTTATTTTTTTTCTCCGGCTTATGTTGACATACATCTGAATATGCAGAAATTTCGTCTTTATCTGTTAGTAAATGCAGACAGGGAATTTTTGGCTCAAAAGAGTGCACCACATCGTGATTTCTACAATATTAGAAAGGTTGATACACACATACACCATTCTGCTTGCATGAACCAGAAGCATCTTCTTCGGTTTATAAAGTCCAAGCTAAGAAAGGAACCCGACGAGGTGAGATGCATTTTTCCATTTTACCGCATTTCTTAATATATTCTCACCTTTTAGTGCTGTTTTTTCTTACTTGATTGTTGTTCTGTAGGTTGTCATATTTCGAGATGGAAAATATCTCACTTTAAAAGAAGTTTTTGAGAGCTTGGATTTGACTGGGTAAGTCTAGCTTGCCTCTTCCGAATGCTTCTATCCTTTCACAAGGTCTATAATCTGCCTTTCACGTCTGTTTATTTCTTTTATGCATGTTTTTTCAATGTCCTATTCTCAGCTATGATCTCAATGTTGACTTGCTGGACGTACACGCTGATAAGACCACTTTCCATCGATTCGACAAGTTTAATCTCAAGTATAATCCCTGTGGACAAAGCAGACTTAGAGAAATCTTTCTGAAGCAGGACAATCTCATTCAAGGTTTGTGCTATATTTAGTCAGTTTTTGTTGATTTGTTTTGTTTCTTTTGCCTCTCCTGTCAAAATAAGGCTCAGTTACTTATCTGCATCCATGTGATTCACTTGAGTAATAGAACTTGTATACTGATGGGAGAGTTTGAGCTGTTTTTAATCTAATAATCATACCTGTTAAATGGTTTTCCCAGGACGCTTTTTGGCAGAAGTGACAAAGGAAGTTTTGACTGACCTTGAAGCGAGCAAGTATCAGGTTTGTGTGTGCTGACTAGTGCATTGTGTTCTTCTTTTTTAATCAGGGAATTATCTCGGTAGCATAAACCCATTGCAGCTACATGAAGACCATGTCGCAACTTGGAAGTCTGAAAGTAATTCAGTAATATACTGTTTATTAAGGCCTGGAAAAAACTATCAAGATTACCATATGCTATGAATGGATTATTACATGTAGACAAGTAATTTGAGAGATGGTTGACTCCACTTATGACTTCCTGTCAATTGGTGCATTGCTTGTTGTTGTCCTTTTTGTTTGGTAACTATCGGTAATTTTATTGCTGACTTTTTACTCCTACAGATGGCGGAGTATAGAATTTCTGTGTATGGGAGGAAGCAAAGTGAATGGGACCAGCTGGCCAGTTGGTTTATTAACAATAAGATCTACAGTGAAAATGCTGTGTGGTTAATTCAGGTACTAACTGCTGTTGCTGCTGCTGTATCTTCTTCTTCACTCTCCTTTTAATTTTTTTTGGAATATTCCAGCTTGTTAACTTATCTTGTAATGATTGTACTTGTTACATGCAGCTATTAGCCATACACCTAGATGGTTTTCCATCTTCATTTTCTTTATTTTTTGTGCGCTTAGATTTGGTACTCTTAAGCTGTTAAGCATGTGATGCTCTAGGTGTATAGATCTTCATTACAAAGATATACTATCTGCTGAATATTACAGCCTGTCGTCATGTGTATGGGTAAGGTTAAGGGTATGTCTTTTATTGCTGTATCTTAGTCAGGGGCCTCACTGTGAGGCATTCGGTATCTATGTTACACGCAGCTTGGTATGTGGAAAATTTAAATGAACTATTAAGAGTTTTGTCACCACTATTCTCTTCTTTTCTCCTTTTATGTAATTATTTATTTATATATTTATTTATTTTATCTTGCAATATAATCATTTGTTATGTGCAAAAATTTCCTAATAATTAGTTTCTTAATTTTCTATGTAGCTGCCGAGGCTGTACAATATCTATAAAAGCATGGGAATTGTTACCTCATTCCAGAACATCATAGACAATATATTCACCCCACTCTTTGAGGTCTCAGTCGATCCAAATTCTCATCCTCAGCTTCATGTATTTTTGATGCAGGTTAGTTCTTTCTTCCCTTAAGAGTCACTTCTAAAAACCATGATTTACTAGGTCAAGAGGATTGACTTGTATTGTCCCTGCAAAGTACTTGCACCAATTTTTCTTTGGTTTGGTGGCTTGCGTAAGTTTTGTTTATCAGAGTTGTTAACATGATTAACATGAGGGACTACTTATGAGATATAATGGCAGACTTGTTGATGGATGCAGTTTGTATTCTGTATTAGCAGTATTATGTCCCACACCTTGGTTAAGTGTTCTCTACTTGGTATTGGAACTTGAAGGGCCCTATTGGTGGCTATCGGCATATATTCTAACATGGTTAATCAATATGGTCTCTTGGGCATTTTGCCATTTGTGGAGAGATTTACTGTTTTTGGCATCTTTTTTTGGGTCCATCTTAGTGGATTTTTCATCGATTATGTATTAGGTTGCTCATAGTGAGCCGTTGAGACCCTGGGTATGTTGCTAGTGTTGATGTCCTATAGTCCTATGCTTGCTTATATCACACCGGTACTCTCTCACATGTCTTATGTTACAGGTGGTTGGATTTGATCTTGTGGACGATGAGAGTAAACCAGAGAGACGCCCAACAAAACATATGCCCACGCCAGCGGAGTGGACTAACGAGTTCAATCCTGCCTTTTCATATTACACGTATTACTGCTATGCAAATTTGTACACTCTAAATAAGGTTTGTCCTCTCATAACTTGCGTAATATATCTGGCAACATTAAATTCAGTTCGGATCTGCTCTTGATGCATCTCTATGCGATAGACTGTTGCCTGGTGTTCCCGGCATTGAATAGTTGGTTAAAATAAGGCACAAGATTGTGTAATTGGGCTGCTTGTTCATTATCCTAAATATGTTCTAGCTTAGGTGCCTCTGTCATTCTCCTTTTGTTCATGTTTTCCAGTCACTAACCATAAAATGTGTTTTTACACTTGCGGAAATATCTACTTAGTTTATTTTATTTTATTTATTATTTTTCTTTTACGCATTATTCAATCTACTGTCCAGAATGTAATTTGGGTTTCGGTAGTTCATAATGATTCCTGATTCTAATGTTCTCTCTACTCTGTAGAACTTGAGTCCTGCCAGTGGTGTACAATTGTACATAGTACTGGTGGCTAATAACCCCTTGGCTTCTTAGGTTGTAGAGGAATTTGATAAGCTATGTAATGTGATGGTGTGACCCATTAAGTCTGGTTTAACATTTATGTGTGGTCATAGGGTGCAGCGGCACCCACCACCCCACACCCAGTTAGAACCTTCATGAATTAATTTTTGTCGGAATTGTTTTTTTCTTTGTTCTGACCTTTCCCCAGCTTCGTGAATCAAAAGGACTACCGACAATCAAACTTCGTCCTCATTGTGGAGAGGTTCTTTCCTGGATCCATTTCTGTCAGTTCTCTTTTTTCATTCCTTTTCTTCTGAAGACTTCTACATGATTTCGTAATTTTGTCTATTTTACAGGCTGGTGATGTTGACCATTTGGCCGCTGGGTTTCTCTTATGCCATAATATATCGCATGGGATCAATTTGAGGAAAACTCCAGTGCTTCAGTATCTCTATTATCTGGCTCAGGTTAGTATCTCGCAGCATAATAATTGTACAAATTGCCATCAGTTGGCCACGTAAAACCTATCAGTGATCCACAGCTACGAAGAAACCTAAATACCTAATGATCATCATTTAGTATTGGTAAGAGTATAAACTATTACAGTGAACAAATTGGCATCATAACAATTGTACAAATTGCCATCAGTTGGCCGCGTGAAACTTATCAGTGATCTGCAACTATGAAGAGACCTAATGATCATCATTTTAGTATTGGTGAGAGTATAGGCTATTTTAGTATTGCCCGCGTGAACATCAGTTCCCCCCCCCCCCCCCCCCGCTACCTTTAATATCATCAAGCAACTTTTCAGCCTATGCTAATAGTATTATCCTAGTTGTTTGTTGTCATTGTGGTCGTAGTTCACTGCTTCTCTTTTCTCGTTCCTTTTTGTCTAAAGGGGATCTTTCTTGCATTATCTAACTGCTATTAAACACTCAAGCTAGTACTTTATACTGTATTAACTGTGATGTCTGGTAATTTACAGATTGGACTGGCTATGTCTCCACTGAGCAATAACTCCCTGTTTCTGGACTATCATCGCAACCCATTTCCAATGTACTTTCAGCGGGGTTTGAATGTCTCACTCTCGTCTGATGATCCTCTTCAAATTCATTTGACAAAGGAGGCACTTATTGAAGAATACAGTGTTGCTACTCAGGTATATGTATATGCCATCTGGACATGCGGTTCATGCTTCTTCGAGTTCACCCTCTGATTGCCTACTAATCTCCTGTCTCCAGGTGTGGAAATTCAGTGCTTGTGACTTGTGTGAGATAGCGAGGAATTCTGTCTACCAGTCTGGGTTTTCTCATGCAGCTAAGGTGAGAAACGTGACCTGTTTCCTTGTATGATTCAGCTGAGTGTATGATTGCCTTTGCCTTTTTCATACTGTCTGAATTCTGGCCTCCATTTCATTGTTCCAAAATGTCGTTTTCCTCATCTGAATCTAATGTGCTCAAAACTGTTGATTCTTTTGCCTGAATTATTTTGTGATTTTTGGACCAGCGACATTGGCTAGGAGATAAATACTTCCTGCGAGGTCCAGAAGGAAATGACATTCACAAGACGAATGTTCCTAAGCTGCGCATAGCATTTCGACATGAAGTAATTATATACTGTCTTCAATAGAACTCATTCCTGTCAATAACCATCATGATACAAGTTGACCTCGGAAAACTTCTCTTTGTTATTCTTATTCTTACGCAGACCTGGAAGGAGGAACTGCAATACGTCTTCAATGGCAAAGCAAGGATCCCTGAAGAAATCGACCTTTTCTAAGGGGATGCTACATTCATTCATTGAAAGTAATCAGCCGAGCTCCCAGACGTCTAGTTCTTTTGGCGGATGAGGGAAGTTAGAGCTGACATTATAGAGCCCCCTGTCGCCCTCTTAGCTGCATCGAAATATTCACACTGCAGGCTCTAGAGCTCTACTCATTTATCGTGTTATTTATATTGAAAATTTTGACATACCGAGCACAGATGTAACATCTCTTATTTGCTACTCACTGATGTTTTTTTTCTTCTTCCTTCTGAAACGTCTTTGTCACGCCTACGCCCCCCCCCACCCCATTTTTTTCTTGCAGCTTGGGTAGGTAATTCTCCACCAATCACAGCACACCTTAATGTGCCCGCAAATACAGAAGATTGAAATTTCGACCTCTTTTTATCAAAGTAGATTGGATCAATGGATTTTGCTGTCAATATCATTCGTATCAGATCATGTCCTTTTTCCTGCACTTGTTGACGACTATTACCTACCCAAACTTCATAAATACACTTGCCAATGCCTATATCAATTTGGTATGCCCTTCTCCGTGATCCAACCTTCTTTTCCAAGATCCTTCTCAGTTCTCATTAGTTTCCGAAAAAAAAAAAAAAACATTGTTTGCTCGTCAATGCAATCAATATTAATCGATTCAATCCGTACATCAGATCTTTTCATCAAACAATCGATTAATATCGATTTGATCAGTGCATCAGATCTTTTAATCGATACAATCAATTTAGATTAACTAATACTACAATGTAGTTAATCGATCCATCAGTAAATTATTAAAAACTCTGGAGTTTCTAGATCATTCAATTCAATTAAAAATCAGTAATCACACTCATAAAAATAATAATAATAATAATCATATCTATAAACTCTCCATAAAATACGACTCTTATCTACCAAAGTCTTCCCCTTATAAATACAACCATCCCTCTCACTCCTAAAATCCTCTCTTTCTCTCTCCTCCTTCGGCAAAAACCCCTCCTCTCTGAGTCTTTCCCCAATTTCGCCGCTTCCATAACCCTAGACCACAAAAATGGCGGTGACGGCGACCGAATCAACCACCGCCACATCCACCACATCCGACGGCCCAGTCCTTAGCGTCATCAGCAAGCGTCTCCGCGCCCTCCGCAAAAAACACAACCGCATCGTCCAGATGGAGGACTCCGCCGCCCAAGGCAAAACCCTAAACAAAGAACAACAAGAAGTCCTCCGCTCTAAGTCCGCCGTCTTAGTCGCCATCGACGAGCTCGAGAAGCTCCGCGCTCCTCTCGCCGCCGCTCTCGACGAGGAACTCTCCCTCTCTCCGGCCAAATCCGCTCCCGAGCCGGAAAAAACGCCGGTGGCGGTCGCGGAAACCGAGCAACAACAACCGAAAGACGGCGGCGATGAAGCGAAAAACACCGACGGCGGCGAAGATGAGAGAATCAACGAGGTGGTGAAGCTTCTGGTTAGTTTCATGTACTTTGGGAATCTATTCGACGTGAACACGCCGAGAGATGCGGTGCAGGTGATGTCGACTAGGATGTTCGAGAGGAACTGCTGCCTGACGTATGATATTGTCACTGATGACGCCACTGATCCTCTTTACGAGCACGATTTGGACACGATTTCTGAATTGCAGGGTTTGATCAACTCTCGCCCCGCTCGTTCCAATCTCTCTCATCAAAATGCGCTCGACAAGTGTTTTCGTCACGCTTCTCTTTTGATTGCCAACTCCGATCAGCCTTATGATCCTCATTGCAATGTCACATGTAATTTCTTTTGCCTCGATTTCATTGATTGTTTTTTTTTTTTTTAATTGTTTGTTTGCAAATAATATTATATTAGATATTGCTACTGTGTGGATTGATTCGAATGGATTGATGGTAATTAGGATCAAGGATATTAGGAGATATTGAAGTTTTATAATGTTTGATTGGGTGTAGAATACGAAAAGTCTATTTTTTTTTTTGGTGTTAATGTTTGTGCAATACGAAATACTTTGTTGATTTTACGAGTTTTTGATGTTTATGGTGTGTTGTAGATGCCGCGTTGAGGGAGAAGCTGGAAAAGATAATGTCGTCAAATTATATTACCGCAACACCGAATATGAGAAAGCCAGAGGAACTTGCGGCCGAGGCAGCTGTTGGAAACTTTGGCTCGTTTCATCAGTCCATGGTGAATTCATCAGTGCATATTGAAGTGGAGGCATCACCTGAGCAATATCAGGAAAAGGTATACTAAACGAAGCTTTTACTTCTCTGTGCTGTTAAGATTTATTGTTACGTATACTTAAACGGGATTGTTTTTATTTGTTGGTTCGAATTTTGGAGGTGCTAGCTTCATGCTCAGTGTGACTGTGTGAGTGGGTTTTTGGAGGTGCTAGCTTCATGCTCAGTGTGACTGTGTGAGTGGGTTGAACATTTCACATAATGAACATTGATTGTTTTTATTTGTTGGTTCGAATTTTGGAGGTGCTAGCTTCATGCTCAGTGTGACTGTGTGAGTGGGTTGAACATTTCACATAATGAACATTGATTGTTTTTATTTGTTGGTTCGAATTTTGGAGGTGCTAGCTTCATGCTCAGTGTGACTGTGTGAGTGGGTTGAACATTTCACATAATGAACATTGATTGTTTTTATTTGTTGGTTCGAATTTTGGAGGTGCTAGCTTCATGCTCAGTGTGACTGTGTGAGTGGGTTGAACATTTCACATAATAAACATTGATTGTTTTTATTTGTTGGTTCGAATTTTGGAGGTGCTAGCTTCATGCTCAGTGTGACTGTGTGAGTGGGTTGAACATTTCACATAATGAACATTGATTGTTTTTATTTGTTGGTTCGAATTTTGGAGGTGCTAGCTTCATGCTCAGTGTGACTGTGTGAGTGGGTTGAACATTTCACATAATGAACATTGATTGTTTTTATTTGTTGGTTCGAATTTTGGAGGTGCTAGCTTCATGCTCAGTGTGACTGTGTGAGTGGGTTGAACATTTCACATAATGAACATTGATTGTTTTTATTTGTTGGTTCGAATTTTGGAGGTGCTAGCTTCATGCTCAGTGTGACTGTGTGAGTGGGTTGAACATTTCACATAATAAACATTGATTGTTTTTATTTGTTGGTTCGAATTTTGGAGGTGCTAGCTTCATGCTCAGTGTGACTGTGTGAGTGGGTTGAACATTTCACATAATGAACATTGATTATTTTTATTTGTTGGTTCGAATTTTGGAGGTGCTAGCTTCATGCTCAGTGTGACTGTGTGAGTGGGTTGAACATTTCACATAATGAACATTGATTGTTTTTATTTGTTGGTTCGAATTTTGGAGGTGCTAGCTTCATGCTCAGTGTGACTGTGTGAGTGGGTTGAACATTTCACATAATGAACATTGATTGTTTTTATTTGTTGGTTCGAATTTTGGAGGTGCTAGCTTCATGCTCAGTGTGACTGTGTGAGTGGGTTGAACATTTCACATAATAAACATTGATTGTTTTTATTTGTTGGTTCGAATTTTGGAGGTGCTAGCTTCATGCTCAGTGTGACTGTGTGAGTGGGTTGAACATTTCACATAATGAACATTGATTGTTTTTATTTGTTGGTTCGAATTTTGGAGGTGCTAGCTTCATGCTCAGTGTGACTGTGTGAGTGGGTTGAACATTTCACATAATGAACATTGATTGTTTTTATTTGTTGGTTCGAATTTTGGAGGTGCTAGCTTCATGCTCAATGTGACTGTGTGAGTGGGTTGAACATTTCACATAATGAACATTGATTGTTTTTATTTGTTGGTTCGAATTTTGGAGGTGCTAGCTTCATGCTCAGTGTGACTGTGTGAGTGGTTGAACATTTCACATAATGAACATTGATTGTTTGTGTCCCTCTTTCTAATATAGATTTAGCTGTCATGACTGGTGGTATTGGAGGCGTTTTAGATTCTTGTATGTGTCATGTGGGGTATTCGAAAGCTTGCTTGCTCGGTTATCTCGTTCATAATGATATTTACCAGAGGAAAAATACATGCTGAAAGTGACTGCAATGAAAACAAAATATTTTGGAATGTATGTTTCAATAGGGGTAAGACTTGCGTGCATCTGACCCCCCCTTACCCCGCCTTATGGCTGGAGCCTTTAAGGCACTGGGGTTAAAGATGTTGTTGTATGTTCTACACACAGTCCAAACTTTTTAACGCGTTGACTTGCAATTGTTGTGTCAATTGCACAGTTCTCTCTTTTTCTTTTTGTTTTTTTTTTTTTTGTTTATTTGGCGTGGCTGTGTTGTGGTGTTTCTGTGTGTAGAATATTTCTCCAACCTTATGGCTGCCAAATTAATTTGCTGTGCTGTGGAATTCGATACTGATGAATTAATCATGGGGCTCCAAAGTCTCCATTTTCAAGCCGTTAGCCTTGGTTTTTTCTGAGTCTTTGGTTATATTTCTCTTGTTACCTTTGATTATTGAGCATACCTTCTACTCTTAAAGCAGGTTGTTCGACTTGCTTAAACATCTGTTTTGTTTTGTGACTTCGTGTTAAGTTCTGATGCTCTATAATCCATGTGTTGCCTATTTTTTGGACTCTACTCACTTTTAGCATGTTTTATATTATTATACATTTATACCATAGGGTAGCTTCATCTATTAACCTTATTGTGATGATATGCTGAGGGATGACGACCCCAGAAACATGGGAAATGCATACTAGTTTAGTCTAATCTAACTGGAGGTATGTGTGTTTTAATATACAAGTGATAGTATTTCTAAAGTCATTTCTAAAGTCAGCAAGTCTGTGTAAGACGATTGTAAGGAATCATGGGCTGAACTAGGGTAAGAATTCTTTGAACTTAAAATACTAAAAACTCACCCATCCTCCCTTCTTATTCTAAATGGTCGGAAGGCACAGTGCAGCTTCAGTAAATATGTTTCAGAGGTGCTCCTGAGGAGCACAATTAAGCTAATTTCTTATTTTGCCTTTGTAGTCTTTTAACCTACCTTTGCATTGGCTGCTGTTTTGGCTGTTTGTACTTCTGAACATGTTTGAATATTGTGCATCACTTCCATGAGGTGTGTACCTTGCACCTATAGTTTTTACCAGTCTTCGCTAGCTCAGTGATACTCTTTCTAACAAGATCCTATATCTCACCGATTATTTTCGCGTTGTAAAGTGTAATGCTTAGCCTTTTCTTTCCCCTGTGCACTTGAACAATACTAATTTGTCCTGGTTTTGTTACGATGTCTGCATCCTTACATGGGAATAGTCTAAGTTTGTTCCATTTCTATAATTCTATCTTGGGGTTCTAACTCAGAATAATGAGGGCTGGATTTGGATTCGTTGGGTTAATATTTTGGGAATTGTTGTTGTGCTTCAGATCAATGTTTTGTGAATAGCCATTGTAGTAATGTTCTTTTATATAAGATTGCTAGAATGTGTGAGCTTTGAGACTAGGTGTTATTGGCCATATTCCAACATGGTGATGATGTTATAGTAAGGCTCTTTATTTTAAAGACTGGCTGACTTAATACATGAAGTAGTTGAGTACAACAATACGTTTTTTTTGTACCTACTATTTCAAGTTGTCGTTTCTAAAGTAGTTGCTGATTAAAGGAAAAGTATATTTTTTTTTTTTTAACTTTCACAATTATTGTTCAGTGGTGTTACTCACAATCTCACATATAATATAAGCGTAGGTGTAGGTGTAGAATACTCCAGGGGATCAGTGATAAGTTGTTCTTTCAACTAATTATCTTGTTATCTTTGACGGGCACATTTTTGGGGTGGACTATCTAGAGGTCTTCATGTTACGATGCAACTCGAGTTTGAAGTCTGAACTACAATCTAAGAACATCTACATAGTACATACCAACATATGGTGAGGTTTGAGAGTATCTACCTAAAACCCTAATTCTGGTATCTTGCGCTTTCCAAACAATATTTTGGCTCAGAGCGTTTTTCGCCCGGAATTGAGCCCTTTTTGTTGGTCCTAACCCGGTTAGTCTTTAAAGAATCTGGTTTGCTTGGGATGGAGTGCGTTGGTTCTTGAAGTTCAGTAGTCTCTCTTGTCACATGTCTATTCATACTCTTTCGTGGCCTGTGGATAGTGTTTTGTGATCTGTGAGTGAAACTGTGGAGGTAACCTGTGAAGAATTTGGAATCTCCCTCTCATGAAAGATTGGTTGTTGGGTTTTAGAATTACCCATTGTGAGTCGTTTGGCATCTTCTGGTTTGAGCCAACACTTCTGATGTTTTTTTAGGGGGGTTACTTTTGATAGATATGGTAGTTGCTATAAAAAAAGGTGTTAGTCTTCTTGAAAAACTTATTGGAAGGTCTTTGTTCAGCACTTCTCGACTGTGGTCACTAATAGCATGCTTGCTCTTCTATCACCATTGATGTTTTTTGTTACTAATCAAGAGACCATTGTTGTGGCTATGGTCTTGGAGGTGACCTGTTACTCGTTTTTGATGTTGGTAAAACTGTTCTGCTTATTACTGTTTTTTCTGCTTGATTTCATGCAAGTCAAGCATGGGGCTGTGACCAGGAAAGATAATTTATGGAAAATTTTGAGCTTTGTCTCTTCGGTTACTACTTACATGAGCTCTCATGTCATGATTACATGGGTTGATAGCTGACCCCAACAAAAAAAAAAAGACATGGGTTGATGCCTTTTTAAATACATTGCAGATGCCAAAAATGGTTGTGGCTGAGTTTTTCTTATGGAGTTTTAGGGAGTGTAGGAAGTCTTATAGATAGTAGTTATGCGGATGATGAAATGCTGCCGTTCTGAAGTAGGAGTTTTTTTCCGGCTGACTGATTACATGTGCTTGAGCGCCTTGGAAGTTATGAAATCCATCATCTTCTATGTCTAAAAGTTACACTGAAGGCATGTGTACTTGGCCGAGGTTGCTTGGGGTAGGCCTTCACTTGGACTTGTGTCTTCGTCTGTCGCAAACTAAGTTGTCCATATGACTCTGTGGCCAAATATATGTGCTTTATATAGCTAGGATTAGATGTTCATTTGATTATTATTAGATGTTCGTTTGATTATATTTGTTACCATTGTTTGTCCATTAATATTTTCAGTGTGAAATTGTAACTAAATTTTGATATGCAGCGATCGAATTTTCTATGTTAGAGCTTTGACCATAAAAGTCAAGTATGAGACTCACTCTGGGACCTGTTTGTTGACTTTGAGTTGTCTGTAGAGTTTGAGTTGTTATATGTTCATTGTTCTTATAATGGTGACATTTTTCCACATATTAGGTGGTTTATCAATTTGCTGACTATTTTCAAATAATTGCAGGAAGAAAATACTGCCAATTACGAAGAATATGAAACAACTGAACACCAGTCTGGTAACGTTGAGGAGTTTCATAAGGTATGTTCATGGTTTATCTCCATCTTCTGTGTTCCATTTTCTCTTCTTCTGAAGGATAGTGCTGATCTGATGTTCGTTTTGTCTTACAGGATGAATTGGAACCAGATAATCCTTCTGAAGTAGTTTCAGTTCCAAGAGATCAAGAACAGTACCAGAATGCAGAGGGAGAGCATGGCTACAGGAATGTGGACTCGAGAGACCAGCAGTATGCTTCCCGAAGAGGCCAAAGAGGTGGTCGTGGTGGTGGAGGTGGCCGAAGGGGTTACTCTAATGGTCGAGGAGGCAGGGGTACTGGCAGGGGTAACGGGCCTTACCAGAATGGTCGCAACCAGTACAATGATAATTACTATCCCAGGAACAACCACTACAACAACAGAAGAGGTAGAGGGGGAGCTGGTGGTGGTGGTGGATACTACAACAATTCGTCAGGAGGTCAAGGCAATTACTCCCAAGCTGATGTTGGGGTAGAATCGTAAATCGCTCAAGATGTCCCGTTTGGGTTACTGGCGCATTTGTTGGTGGGTTCTGGTGATGTTTTTCTTTGCTGTGTGTTTGGCATAGCTGCATTCTAGGCTCATTCTCTGAACTCACCATTTTCGACCCCTCTCCCCGTTGTAGTTCCGTGAACAGATGTTTTTGACTGAAGTTTTCTAATATAATTTGGAGAACTCTTGGCCATTTTGTGCAGCAATGTCTCTGTTGTTGCTATGTACCTTTTCGTCACACTTTCAGCATCTGCGAAAGTCAGTTAAACCCAGTCTGTGCTGACAAAGATCGCCACCCCCTCGTCGTAGCTCTAATTTGATGGCAAAGTTTGGAGTTCAGCTTCGTGAAGAAGTTTTGAATGAAGCATATGAAGGTAAAGTGTGTTTGAAATTGTAATGCGTCAACATGGTTGTTCTTTCGACAAAAACTTCTGGTTTAAGCATCTGTTTTCTACGGAATCTTTCTCTGCTGTTTCATAAATGGTTTTTATACGGGCTAATGCTATACTTAACTTTGTAATCTTGCAACTAAACTCTCCCTTTTGCAAATTGCTTTCGAAAGAAATGAAGGTGAAGCTTCTGAAATTAACAAAGATGCCTGCTAATCTTTAATTTGGAGCATCTGTCTAGAAGAGTTTTAAAGGTGTACTCGAATCGTAAAGTTCTTTGTTTATTTCACTAATCACTCGTGTTTATTTCTTAAATCAATCACAAACCTGTGGGCGGATATACATGTTTATAATTATCTGGATTGTTGAGTTCGTCACTCTGCATTTTCCGATAGGTGCAAGACGACAGATATATGTGTCGTCACTTGTATTACCTTGTCGTTTTGGATTTTTTTTTTTTTGTTTGTTTGTTTTTTTTGTTTTGAAGTGTAAATCGAGTCACGGGTAAAATTCTGATGTGTCGGGTTTGGTATGCTCCAGAGCCTATGACCTTGTTGGTGACATTCGCAAAGATCTCCAGTATTGAGGTTAAGTTTTGGGGAATTTAAGAGGATCATTTATACACGATTAGGTAATTATGTTATTTGGTTGTGCGAGAGAGATTATCAAGAATTTAAGAGCAACCCTATTATGGGGCGCAAAGATGAGTACTACTGTACTAGCATCAAATGGGGAGAGGGGGTGTGAACTTTGAGTGTACAGAGCGATATATATATCTTCTACGACAAGCAACTATGTACATGCATATTACTCGATTACTACTACTATAAGTTTTGTATAAATCCAATATCAGGATTTTGGAGTGTTTTGTGGAATATTTTCATATTTGTATTCAGAAGGATATATGCTCCTAAAACATATTTCTCATGACATTTCCATAAACTAAACATAAGTGTCAATTTCAATGACCCAAGGCATCTGATGCTACTTTGGGAGAAAAGATTCACTGCTACTTGATCATGTCACACAATATAAATCCTTCATTTTGAAGCCTTTTAATTAAGACTGTAATTTTAGACGCCGCAGCTTCATACAGCTCGGAACTGTACTTCTGCTTGCTCTGAGATGGGAAACCACTTCTCTTCGCGTGCCAAGCTGCCCACTCTTGTAGTGATTCATTCCGTAGATGAATGGACGTCTCATTTTGAGTTGTCAAAAAAATCAGACAAACTGGTACAGTTTTCGCTCCCTGCTGTTTCTGCTTTTCAACTCCCTGAGCATCTTTGCTGTTGTTGTTGTTGTTGTCGTATTTTGTTTTCTCAACCGAACTTTCTGTACGTTTTTGGAAGGGCAGATGGTGGTAGACTTCCATGCTTCGTGGTGTGGACCTTGTCAATACATGGAGCCAGTGTTCAAAGCCTTTTCGCTCAAGTATGCAGATGCTGAATTTGTTAAGATTGACGTGGATGAGCTTTCGGTACAAGCCTGAATACCAATTCTTACATGACTTACCCAGTTTAATTTCGTTTTGCTGTAGAAAGTTCAGAGAAAATATGTTGATGTATCACATGTTGCAGGATATTGCAAGTGAATTCGGCGTGGATGCGATGCCAACATTCCTGTTCTTTAAGAAAGGGAAGGAAATTGACAGGCTTGTTGGAGCTAACAAGAGCGATCTTAAGGAGAAGATCATCAAACACGGGAATTGATGTGTTGTTTACGTTTTAAGCTCTCTGTAACCTTCATGTAGCCTGGTTGTAATGTTATTTGTGGACTACTGTATGTTTTAGTGTTGTAAACTTGAAGCGCTGACATAAAATGACCCATCTCCAAATTCCAAGTTATTTGCGTTTTGCACTTCAGGTGTACGAGTCTTTGTAGGCGTCGGGAAAATTATAATGGTTATTTTGTACTCGAGAAAGCGTCTCAAGATGACTTTGGCATAATAATGTTCATTAAGAATCCAATCTTTGTTGAGGGAGGGAGGGCCGGAAGGGGGTGGTGTTCAACTCAACCTTTCTTGATTTTTTTTTTTTTTTTTTTTTTTTTTTTTTATGTTTTTGGAAATTCAACGAATAATATAAGAAATATAACGTACAATATTTGGAAAATTCATAAACTCAATATAATTGCTAATAACTCGTGTTACAATGACTTTGGGGTAAACCCCTATTTATAATGACTTGACCCTTACGAAACCTATCACATAAGATATTCCTAAACACATATTCTAGCATATCCTAAACACACATAATATTCCTTAACCGGAATTCTCCGGAATACTCCATAATCCTCTATTACCCCCCTCAAACTCATGGTAATTCGACTAAAATTACAATGAGTTTGCCAAAACGATAAGGAAACAAAATAAATCCGTCACGGTGATCGTCGTCGTCTCAAAACCAGTTGAGTAACGCGTACCCCCACACTCATCCAAAGAACACTCAAAATCAACACCATGAATCGTCCATAATCAACTTCACCACTAAACGCCAGATACAAGGGAACCATGAATCACCATGGTCTCACAAATTATGAAGCGACCATTATCAGCTTCATCTAAAAAGAACCAAACATGACTGGTAGGGGCACTCCCCAATAATACACCAAAATAAATATCATAAATAACATGGTCTCAAAACGTGAAGTCGCCATTATCGACTCCACCTAAAAAAAAAACCAGACATGAGAGGTAGGGGCACACCCCATTCCTTGATCGGCCTAAAATCATCACATAAAATCTACCCAAATCTCGAAAGAGTGTTCACCAAAACCCATCAATCAACCAATGACGAAGCAACCATACCAACACAATATCATAAAACCATTTAACTTGTAGTGTCTTCGATCTGTAATATACCAACAGTATAAAGCTTGCCGATCGAACTCACCGAAACTTACCTAAATTCCCACGGGCAAGCAAACGAAGCATGCGAAAAAGTTGCTCAAATCAAGAACAACATAAGTGTTGTACGTACATGAAACATCAACACCGTACCCATAACACGTACAACCCAAATCCTTGAACAAATAATTGACGAACAACGAACGCAAAACGTCTTCAACTACACAAAATTACCGAATCACAAACTATCTCGATCCCGACTTCGCAAATCTCAAATAACAAACGGAGGGGTCTTTATTCAAACACATTAAACCAAACATAAGACTCTTAAAATAATAATAATAATACTCTTAAATAAACTCGAACAATAAAACCCTAAAACATTAGATCACGATTATCAAAACTCTGGCGAACAACGAAATCCCGCAACTAATTCCCGCCGGCAGGCATTATAGATCCCATGTCCACCGGCAGGCAGCAGAAGCCACTTTTAGAGTCGTCTAAGAAAGAGACTCTGATACCATATAAGAAATATAATGTACACTATTTGAAAAATTCATAAACTCAATATAATCGCTAATAACTCGTGCGCAAATTATACCATGCTCCCGGGAGCACAATGACCATGGTGGTCCTTCTCACAATAGAGAAGTGAAGACCACACTTAAAATAATTTAAAATCTATTTAAGTGTGGTTCATACTCCTCTATTGTGAGAAGGACCACCATGCTCCTTGTGCTCCCGGGAGCATGATATAAGCATTGTAACTCGTGTTACAATGATTTTGGGGTAAACCCCTATTTATAATGACTTGACCCTTACGAAATCTATCACATAAGATATTGCTAAACACATATTCTAGTATATATATCACATTCCTAAACACACATAATATTCCTTAACCGGAATTTTTCGGAATACTCCAGAATACTCAGTAATCCTCTATTAAATAAAAAGAAAATTAGCTACTAATTATTACACCCTCCCGACTTCCCGAGGATGTACGAGTTCTTCAATCTCGTCAAAGTAGGCGTAGAGACCCATTGCATATCTAAGCCCAACCATCGCCGGCCGGTTAGACTTCAGCGGGTCTATCCGCGGCTTTGTTTCAAACTCGTGTAATGTAAACCACGTTCACATGTAGTCTTGTGAATTGTGACCCTTTGTGTACAACATGCTAACGTATAAATTTATTGAATATGATAAGAAGCAAATTGCTATGGCAAAGCTTTTTAATTTTCTCCAACATGGGTTTCAGTCCGATAATAATTACGACTGGCATTTGAAATGAAACCGTATGGACCCAACACAGTCCCTTTAGCAGGTTTTCACTTAACGAAAACTTGTTAAGCATGAAATGTTGTGAAATCCAGTCTTCCAACATGGGCTGTGGTGGCTAATCAAGTATCCAGTTCAGTCTATTTAGTCCATAAAAAAGAGGACAGTTCGGCCCAAAAGCATAAAATATGTTCTATCTAGTCTTGTGCACTTAGAGACCGGAGTCAAAGGTGTGTTATATTAAGAGTCTGTTTGGCCTAACTCCAACTCTGTTTTCCGAGGAAGAGATTTTAATTGAAACTTCTATTTATAATGAACAAATTTACGTTACAAGTACTTCTTAAAAAAAGATTTTCTTCTACTATTCACTGTACCAAATAACCACAAAACACACGAAGTAGAAAAAGGTGCTATATATCCACCCAAAGACATGGTATACTTCATATAACATGTGTCTTCCTCGTTATATAAGACACAAGTGCATAAAAAAACCGAATCAAATTAATCATTTGGCTTTTATTCAGCGCCCCGAATATGTCACTGCCCCCACGATTTACAATGTACATAACATTACCATCATTTTCATATACTGCACTCAAAGGATTTATGACACGGCCGGCCATTCGCAACTTCTTTTTTCCGATCATTCATTATGTGACCATTGAATTGTCATGTATATGCACTACTCAATTGGTTATTCACACTAGATAGCTTGTAGTTCGAATTATTTGCGAAATACAAACGCAGCGCTAGGCAAACGTAACTAACTAATAGAGAAGAAAACACCGAACCACATAGATATATTGAGACTTAATTTATTTTTTGGATAAATGCATTAACAATTTACAAAGCTCGATCAATTCCCAGCTTATTTTAAATAAGTAACTTTTTAACAATATCCAACAGCTAAAAGCTAGCAAAAAAAAAAAAAAAAAGTTGCGTTGAACATGCCCTAACAAAAGAGACGTAACAAGATTGCATGCCTAAGGTATGTAGGTTGTTGATGAGGAGGAGAGTATGAGATGGTGGAAAAACTTATCATTCTCATTATAATTGATGAGTATAAATACACAAGATTAGAGTTAGGGTTTTGCTAGATTACATCATCCTAGATCCTAAATTAGTGAGATTACAAGAATTAATTATGCCTAGAATACATGATTACAATTGACTAAATATACTAACAAATAATTATAGTTATTAAATACGTATTTAGATCCAGTAGAGTTTTAATAACTCTACCAGGTAGAGTTCAAGAGATCTGAGCCATCTATTTAATATCAACGGCTAAGATAAGAGTATCTCACCAAAATAAATTAAATAAGCAACTACCATATACTTTGTTCTCTCACCTCCCACGCACTGACGCACGTATAAACTCCTCCCCATTTTTACCCCTTCCCATCTCCATCCATGGTGGCCACGACCTCCATTAAAGCCCCATCCCTTAAACCTCCCACATCATCAAAGTTTGAAGATCATCAACAACTTACTTGCATGCATCCAAGTTTATCATATCTGCATCGCCGCTCATCGTTATCGATCGGAGCTCCATCGCCGATGCAAGATTTCATGATTTCGGGGTCATCTTTGTTGTTGTCTCACACCCTAAACCCTTTCTCCGGCCACTTCAGGATGATTAATGTTTTTTTAGGGGTTCACCCACCCCGACATAGGGTGTCTATTGGCTTCGACGGCAAAGCCGTCGGATAAGGGGGGAGGGACAGAGGTGGTGGTTATCATGAGTGCAGTGGGGAAGGGAATGAGGTTTTTTTTTTTATTATCTTATGATTTGGTGTGGTAGATGTA
This sequence comes from Spergularia marina, assembly GCA_963680865.1. Classification (NCBI taxonomy): domain Eukaryota; kingdom Viridiplantae; phylum Streptophyta; class Magnoliopsida; order Caryophyllales; family Caryophyllaceae; genus Spergularia; species Spergularia marina. The sequence continues at coordinate 3,954,713 of OY804545.1, read as the reverse complement.
TTTAAGAAGTTAATAAAGTGAGTTAATGCAGACCTTTGATTTAGAATAAACGGCCAGGATTACAACTCTACCCGATAGAGTTACTTGTAACTCTACTGGATCCGGACCCATTAAATACAATATGAACATATAACATTTACTGAGGAAATAAAGATCGAAACCCCTAATCTATAGCATGCAACACCGCAAAAATTAGTAAAAATTTGAGACAGATAATTAAAAAAAATTACTTTGTCGTATGATGCGAATTATAGGAATGTGAATGCCGACTTGTTTCTGCTCTTAATTTTTTTTTCAAGGGAATTACCTCCTCCTCTTTACATACTCCCTCCGTTTTTTTTTTTTTTTTTTGTTCTTTACGTTTCATTTGAATTCCCTTCATTTGAATATGCGAGAAGAATTCAAATGAAACGTAAAGAACCGAAAAAAATGGAGGGAGTACTAACAAAGAGTAAGTCTATTTGTCCAAGAATCGACCATTGTTGGTTGTTTTTCTTGTGAGATTATGTCACTTATCTGATCGAGTTATTCATTTAATTACTTGCGAGGTTGTCTCTAACTCGATTATTCCCGGGCCATCTCGAGTTCCGACAAATTTACACTCTATGGTCTACACCACCATTGTCATATGAATTATGTGCATTCAAAGGGGTTTGCTATACTGGACATTGTTGAAATATAAAATCACTATGGGTGGTCTAACCATTAGTGTAGACTTTTGGCTCAGTCGGTTATCTAGCATGATATCAGAGCCTCGGCGATCGGCCTGGGGTTTCAAGTTCGAATCGACTCATTATTGATTGTTGAGACTTACTAAGTACTCTATTCTTTTTTATTGATCATCAGATTTATCGATCACTACCGGTCCTTGTGACCTATCATTATCCATTATTTCCAAATGAAACACCAGAATCATAAGCAGCCCAGGTAGTCATGCTTTCTGTTTATAGAAAGGTCGTTTCTTCGGCTCACTTTTCCTTATTATCATGATCAGAATTATTAAGCTCATCGAATCATCAAATATAATGTGGACCAAAAGCGATGCCAAATAAACACATGTACATTGTACATTTGGTTGACATGCTTAGACAACAGTCTTGAACACGCAAGACTTCAGGAACATTTTTGTTATTGACGTGAATTGAAAGAACCATTTCAGCAAACGTGTATATATTAATGGGTTGTAATTGAAACTCGACCAATTGAAGATTTTATATTTAATTTTAACAAGTTCGCGATTAATAATCTCTCTTACAGAGTGTTAGTTTAGTGTCTTTGATATCAATATATCATCAGTCCTGAATAATGTTGGAGAATTTCCAAATAAATAATTGGTTAGTTATTTGGTATGTCTATTTGTGTTAAGTTAGTCACATAACTAACTTATGGTTAATGTAATTGTGTATGTAGATTAAATCAATGGCCACGATTTAATCTTAAGGGACACCATTACATTATATATACCCATGGAGGTTTATACATTTAGAAAATCACAATATGACAATTACAAATCATAGATGATGATGAATTGAATTGAGAATTCATCCCACATTCATCTCCATGCAAACTTCAATGATCCTAGTGCCACTTAGTGTGTCGATATCGCTTGTGGAGGCGCTATCGGGGCTCTCTTTATATCTCAAAAACTAATTCTTAGGCCCATGCACGAGGGGGCGAATTAAGTCTTTAGGATAGCGAATTTACGCGCCTAGAAGCATACGATATGCCATAATCAACCCCTATATTTCCAACAATCTAAAGACTTAATTCTCGCGATTATGGTATTCATTGGCTTGAGATTTGCGGAAGGTGTTTTGGCGTGGAATTGAAACGTTGGTGATGATCTGATGTTTTATAAAATTAGTGCCTGCGTTTGGTCTTGTGATTTATAAAAATCAGATAAGTTGTGCCATGTTTAATTTAAGTATGGTATTTAACTTTTGATTTGATATACTGATGCATGTTATTATAGTCGTAAGTCGTAACTATGGTCGTGCATGTGATGTTGATGATCTTGCTATCATAAGATTGCACAATGTTTTTGGTATATGCATGCACTTTAATTATGATGTATGTTTTATAAAACCTACGTAGTTTATGTGTCTTCACTAAGGAGATGTACATAGGCATGATAGATTGTTGGCCATGTATGATACTTTAAATTTGGCAGTTATTGGTTATTTTTGTGATTTGCTATGGTTAACATTTGTTTAACTAACTGACATGCTTTGATTTGTGTGATTTACTTTACACATGTTGTTTGCATTTGTAATCACAATGGCCGTATATGGCTGGTTTTGCATGTGAATGTATGGTTGGTGATGATAAGCATGGAATTGAATTACAATATATTATTGTTGGTGATTATGATTACATGTATGTATTTAGTCATGCACGGTTTTCATTTTACCAAGTTTGATGATGATTGTCCGCCATATCTTCAAGTTAATTTGTTTCGTGCATTTCCTTCTTGCGTCCGTGTAGTATGTCATTGGCGGTTACTTTTGTATGTGTGTTTGCTCGAACACTGAAAGACATGAACGTACGGATGCATAACGCCTGAACATCTTCGAGAAGATGTTGTGAGTGCGTCGTTTGCACAATTTTACGCATGGTGACAGTGGACACTTTCCATATAATTCTGTATGCAATTATTTCATGAATTTGTTATCGTATTATCGACAAAGTACACCAACACTTCAATTCTTCTTACTTCGCATAGATTAGATGTATGTGCAAGAAGGTTGTGTATGGTGCTATTATACACGACGGAAGTGTGGTTATATGGACATAATATGCAATTGATCTTTAAAGGTTGATTTGTATGGTGTTTTCCGAATAATTTCTTGAAATGTCTAGGAAGTATAATGTATGTCTATAAATGGTATACAGACAATTATACTCTATACATGAAGAAATATAAAGGAAATGTGTGGTTATGTCTATAAATAAATTTGAAATTGAAAAGATGTATGTTCTTTGGTCTATTTCATTTGAGTTGTTTGTATCTAAATTCGTAAGTGATGAATTTATAGACAACTTTGTTGATTATATATAGTAAGAGTAACTATAATCATGGACATTCTTTAAGAGTGTTTACATTTGTTTGTCATATTTGTTTATTACCTAGTGTTTAGCCAAGATTGAGAATCATTGGCTAATGGTGGGGGTAATAATGGTAATATGTCAAATATGTTCCTCTATAATTACGTTAAGAGATTGTAGAAGTGCATATGATAGTGAGTATGTATGTAGTATGTACGATACAACTCATATTGTTATGAATATTGTTTTTACTCGATGACGCCGTTTGTTTAGCCATGATGTTTATAGTTGGCTAATGGTGGGGGTATGTGACAAGGATTCATAATGTGATAATTGTGCTTATGTGTTTCTCTTGTAATTTTGAAGGAATCAATGAGAATAATTCTCGTTGGCAAGAGAGTATTTGTTACTCTATGCTTGTAGATAGTAGTTACCTTGTGTATTCGGATGCACTTGATTATGGTAGTAATTGCCATGATGGTATTGGTAACAACTAAAGCTTTGTTTTATTGTTCGTGGTGGTAGTATGTAATACTATCAAAACTGGTCTAACCTTAGTTATCTAAAACATGTGTTTGCGCACCTTGTTGTTTTAGATATGTTTGACAAGTTTCTTGAAATCAAGTGGACTATCTTCGGTTAATATATTGATCGATGAAGATGTGGTTCATGATTTATGAGACTTGTGATGATTTAGGGATGTGTGAGCCCAAACTTAAATCAATTGTGGTGGAACCTCAACTTAACTCTTGGAAGAACCTCCGAGCCTTAAGTTCAATGAGTCAAAGTACATCATATGTTTGATTTGGAGCACTCATTCTTATTTGGCATCCCGACATTAAGAGTGCTTGTTTCCCATGATTTGGAGGAGGTTGAACAATTTGTTCTTAATAAACCTTTAGGGTTTGTTCTATTTGGATATAGAATGATGTATGTTACTACATCGATTGTTGTTGTACTAACATGGGAGTACGAGAAGGTTTACCTATATGAGCCATAAAGTGAGGCCGCTTTAGGGAGCCTTATTGGGCTAGATTTCTTAATGCTCATGAATAGATACATGGACACACGACCATAAATGTGTCAACCGATACTAAGAGGTGTATGGGATCGAAATTATGTGCGTGACTTGGAATCAAGTAGTAAGAGAGGATCGTTGGTTCAAAGCATAGCCTACCATACGATTCTAACTATTTGAAAGACATTTCACTAGGTAGAGGTTCAATCGCAAGACACCTACTATCGAATCACAAGATTTCAAAGTTTGTATTGATTTGAAAATTGTGGGGGATTTTGGAGAATTTCCAAATAAATAATTGGTTAGTTATTTGGTATGTCTATTTGTGTTAAGTTAGTCACATAACTAACTTATGGTTAATGTAATTGTGTATGTAGATTAAATCAATGGTCACGATTTAATCTTAAGGGACACCATTACATTATATATACCCATGGGGGTCTAGACATTTAAAAAATCACAATATGACAATTACAAATCATAGATGATGATGAATTGAATTGAGAATTCATCCCACATTCATCTCCATGCAAACCTCAATGATCCTAGTGCCACTTAGTGTATCGATATCGCTTGTGCAGGCGCTATCGGAGCTCTCTTTGTATCTCAAAGACTAATTCTTAGGCCCATGCAAGAAGGGGCGAATTAAGTCTTTAGGATAGCGAATTTACGCGCCTAGAAGCCTACGATTTGCCATAATCAACCCCTATATTTCCAACAAATAATTTCCAATAATTAGAACTACGTAAATGCCTGAACTCTCTAGTAGTTGAATTTTATCAGCATACATAATCAATAATTTGTATGCAAATGCGATGCGAATAAAGACTGACTTAGAATAAAGACTGCCTTATCCTATATACATTACACTTCTTTTCTTTTTTGACGGATCCTATACGCTTCTTCCGCTAAAGTTCTGTTTATATGCATCTCGTACTTGGGTGTCTCGTGACACACGCCAAAAAAAAAAAAAAAAAAAAGTGTATGAAAATTCAAGCACTCCGACACTTTGATTCTATTTCCAAACATTCCAATTAACACGTAGTTGTCGAATTTCTACTCCCAACTTTACATACTCCGTATGAATCTAAAAGTCACTATTCGATCAATTTACTTACATAAGAATTTTCGGTTTTATATATCATCGTATAAATGTAAGCCATTTTGAATGGTATGTACGAGCAATACTCTTATCCTACATGATTTTGAGAAATGAACAAATTAAAGCTCGTATAGCTAGCTAGATCTATCCATTTGATCTTCTAAGGTCCTCCTGTGTTGGATTTGTATATATAACAAAATGGGGCCCGACAAGATTGGATCGGATTATTATTGTCAGTGGTTGCGTTTAAATGGACTATCACAATGCAACATAACAGGCAATGTCCCTCGGACCTAATTAAAATGAAAGTTTTCCATTAAAATTTTTAAATATATATATATATATATATATATATATATATATATATATATATATATATATATATATATATATAAAATTACTAGATTGGATAGATTGAATAATCATTATTAGAATTTTTTTTTTTTGTTGTTGTTGTTACAATGAGGGGCAATCCCCGAAAAAGATAGAACCAACGAAATAAGGTCTCGAAACCCTTAAAATATGGTTCATCAACTAGGTGTATGGACAACATGGTAATAGTAGATAGTTACTACAAGTTGCAAACAATGTTCGTACACATAATTCGTGAAAGGGGTCGGGCATGAATGAAGATCCTATTAACTTGAAGATCCTATTAACTTATGCTCTTATTAACCTTTCCATTGATATCCAAAACAAAATTTGTTTTATAATTATGAACATTCACACACACACACTCACTTTGGTGCAAGAGGAATAAAATTTAGATTAAATCTTGAGAAAAAAATAAAAAAATAAAAAAGTTCAAATAGGGAATCAAAATATTCTCATCGTCATAAAATAACAGAACAATAAGATTAAAAAAATAAATAACCTCACCATATGTCGAAAAATCACAACTATAAAAAGGCATAAGGTTGCATTAGTATCTTCTTATACATCTAACACATCAAACTATCCACAAAAACAAATTTTAAACCAGAGTTATTATTGCCCAAAACAAAATTTTGAACAACAAAGTTTATTCAGGCAAATTTAATTTCTATATTATATTTTCGGAAAAAAATATATAAAATGGGGTCAAATGTGTCGACCGTTAACGAAAGAAAGGCACCTATTGTAGCCAAAGCACCTCCTCATCATCATGCTTACAATCGCTCCGATGCACACCGGTGGACAATCGAGCCACGGGTGAAAGGCGTAGCGCCTGCAGCTAGTATTGCTGAAGCTTCTTCTAAGTACAAGACACCGTCTTCGAGCGTTACTACTACTAATAAGGATCAATCGAATGTGATTGAAATTATAAGGCCTGCTATATTTCCTGACCACTCTGCCAATACCAACCGTGTCATTTCCTTTCACTCCCGTGCTTGTTGGAGGGAATTTTTTCAAGCCTCTAAGCACTCGGATAAACTGGTACGTACCTAATTACTCTGTCTTACGAGTTAAAAATGATTTCAATGTAACAATAATAATTTTGGTATTTTCCGATTGTGATAATATTGTTATTAATTATGATGACACCCTTTTTTTTTTTTTTTTGTTACGTATGTTTTTAGATTGTGATATTCTTCTCGGCGAAATGGTGTGGTTTCTGCAAGTACATGGATACCATCCTCAACGACCTTGCAGCAGAGTATACTGATGTTGAGTTCGACAAAATCGACGTCGATGAGTTATTCGTACGATCCTTCTCAACTCCATGCATGAACGTTTTGTTTTCTAACCTTGATAACAAATAATAATGTTCTATATATTTGATTTTCTGAATATATTATCCGTGAATTTTCTTACAAGTTTTAATTGCGGAATGATGATATGCTGATAATTGAAATTTAAACATGCAGGATATATCACGGGAGTTTAGAGTACATGCAGCGCCAACGTTCTTGTTCGTCAAGAGAGGAAAAGAGGTCGACAAGGTTACCGGGACAAGGCACGATGACATTCGAAGGAAGATTGAAACACATAAGACTTCAGCATGAATGAATGAACTCTATTATAATTAATAATGTGTTATGACACAGAAATGTTATGAAATTAATTAATTGAAGATGATTGCTATGGACTAATTTAACTCATCTACTATAGATGAGTAGCTAGTATTATTATGACACAAAAACTATGTACTACATACTCTGTAATCTTCATATTTGTTCTTTGCACGCATGCATGCACTATGCAATTACTGTGACATATTTAGTTATTGTTGGTTAAGTTTCATACAATTCAACTTTAGATGAGTTCAATTTCTTGTAATTTTCTCATGATTTCATAAGTCTATTGTTTATGAATAAATAGATGTTAATGCATATTCAGAGAGATTCAGGATATATAAATGCTTTCTGTAATTAATACGAGGTCGGAGTAGAGGTCTAAAAGACAAACTCAATACACATACATTGATGTTACGTAAATGGTTTCTTCTTCAATCTCGCTGGTGGCCGGTATTACATTTACAATTCGTGGTTATATATGTCGTGTTATGTTCAAGATCGTAATCACCCTTACTTTTACATCCTCACTTTCTAGGTCAGACATTATTGTTAAGAGAGAAAAATAAAATCATTGAATCGTGTTCAGTTTCATTAACCTCAAATTTATACTATAGCTTAATCATCGATCGCCAAACAATTAATATGATGTTGTTTAGTTAGCCTTTGACATAACCTATGAAAAATAGTATCCTTTTAAAAAACATTAGTGAGATCTAACATGATAAAACAAGTATGCATTTCGTCATATGTAACACTCCCAATTTCCTAATATTTTAGAAAATATAAATGTCATTTGGAAAAGTGGATAATTATGAGTGTTGCCTCCATGATTGACTACTCCATTCATTCGTTACAGCATAAAGATTAACATACTTGTGATCTAATAATCTCAAATACAAATTTTGCGTCTCTCATAGTGGTAACACTTAGCTTCCTGTTAGATGTTATATTTTCCAAAATTTTAGGAAATTGGGGATGTTGCAAAAGGGTATCGATCAAACCTGTCTTTCGAACCAAAGACATGTGGCCAGTGGCGGATCCATGCACAAGGGCATGGGGTCCGCGGACACCGGGAAGATTTCCGGAAACACGAATTTTTACACCAAAATTTACGAAAAGTTCCCTTAAAACGATCATGGGACACCGAAAAAATATATTAGGACACCGGAAAATATTTTTCTGGATCCGCCACTGCCTGTGGCCTGGCTTATGAGCTCACCACGCTTCCGCAGCGCCACTATGATACACTGTAACACCTCCATGTTTCCAAATGATATTTATATTTTCTGAAATCTTAGGAAATTGGAGGTGTTAAAATATCAAATAATACATATTCTAGAGTTTTGTTGTCTATTAAATTTGACCGTTAAATCAAATATGGTAGAAAAAAAGTTCATCGAATGAAATAATATGAGTAATAATATAAATTTACTCGGGTAAGGTAAAGTAATTTTTAAGAATTAAAAATGATATTTATATTGTATGATATCTTAGGAAATTGGAGGTGTTAAAATATCACAAAGTACATATTCTAGAGTTTTGTTGTCTATTAAATTTGACCGCTATATCAAATATGGTAGAAAAAAGTTCATCTAATGAAAGAATATAGTAATAATATAAATTTACTCGGGTAAGGTAAATTAATATTTAAAAATTAAAAAAAAACATGATTAAAAAAAACTATTCAATGTGGCAGATTGTTTTCGATTCAACAATCGGTAGATAAAATGTTACTTGAGCAAAAAAAAAAAAGGGAGGGAAACCGATAGTGTCAATTTCTATGTCATAATATAAAAAAATTCTGTACAAATAACTTTTGGGTAGCTAGAATTAAAACATCTTGAGAAAATAATTAATTTCGTAAAAGAAATTAATATTTTATTTAATAGGGTAGAAAAAGTAGTGTCATCAAAATAACAAACATGGGGAAAGATAAAATAAAATGTACTATTGGTGCAAAAAAATGACAAATAAATTTTTACAATTACACGTAATCAACCCTCACACTATCTTTAACTTACATAAATCATCAAATTTTCATGATAAATTTGAGTATTAATATATTGTAAAAGTTTTAGATTATCATTAAAGTATATATAAAAGAAAAGAAAAAATAGAGATAAGAGGCACATTTTATGCACAAAATATTTATTATGCTAATAACGTGATCTTATGTTAATAAAATAATGGTGTCAAAAAAATGACGAAGACAATACAGTTGTCTGATATATAGGAACATGAACCATTATTGCTCGTGACGGTAGTAATTGAAATGTAATATATAAATTTAACATTAATTAATTTTCAATACCGCTCATCATATACACCATGTCCTTATTAGTTTTTTTTTTTTTGAGACCAAACTTATTTAGATATTCGATATGCCTGGTTGACTGTGTTTTTTTTTTTTTTTTTTTTTGTTGTAGTTTTATAAAAAAAAATCATGTACATTTCCCAAAGACTTTGGTATTTTTTAAGCATAGTCGATGAATAACGGTTTGAACATTTGTGTTAATGTTATTTCATATGTAATTCAAAATGATTTGATAAAAATTTCATTTGTTTGATTCAACTTTTTACATGATTATAATTCTTAATTTTATAAAAAGTAGGCAACAATAATAGTAGTAAATTAGAAGGATGATTTGACATGAAAATTTACAAAAGTCAAAATAAAATACACGAAAGTACTTTAATTAATTATAAAAATATATTGAGTATAAATCTACCCGTTGATTCATATTAATATTTTTAATGAATTTTCTATTATTGATCATTGAAAATCGATATGTAACCCCGAGTAGTGCCAAAAGCTAGTCGAGACGTTAACAATGGATGGCGTATAAATTACAATTATAATAACTCCACATGCATGCAAGCTTGTATGAATTCAATCCTGCAAAATATCCATCGGATGACAGATTATTGGCAGCCTTTTTTGTGTAACAAAAACACATTGAAGATTATCTGATGCAAATACGACATGCATCAAGCATCCGGTGTCTCAGAAACTTCGTGAAAATCGCTCGAGAATAATGCATGCATGTGTAAGAAAGTAATTATGAACTGATGCATAATAGTATTGCATGGATGTGAAATTAAGCTTATAATGGAATATTAAGGAATCGAATTATATTTAATTAACTTTAAATTTCTACAGCGTTACACTTAGCACCCAGATCGTATGCCGCCTTGTGAGTACTTAAGTCATGATGATCATCACTGCTAACTTTTACAAAGATAGAATCGCAATCTTTAAAGTAGAACCATTGAAATCTTACGAAAAGAGCGCATTTTTGTTAGTCTGTAGTACGTAATATATAAGTTGTTGAATTGGAACTCATGGCGAAATGTTGAGGTTTTAAACTAATTTTTTTTGCTAACTATGCTATGTCGAAACCGCGAATTCAATGTGAAACATATCATCATCACCAGCAACAAGTAATAATCAAGTATTTATCAGATCATTACCGTGTACCAAGAATCAAGATGTACACATATGACATACGAAGTATATTATATAATGTCGCAGACTCGAATCGCACTTTCGATAATTTTACACACATTTGCTCGGGCTATACATAAGATTAAGCAAAACATATACTCCGTATGATATATATTCACGTTTTTTTTTTTTTCTTTCAATTCACTACCATATGATCTACAATAATATATGCAAAAGGTAGTAGACGTGGTACGTACACGCATGTGGAAGAACTTCCATATATACTCCATAGTTCTTGTTCTTTGACATGTCTCGATCGTTATGCATAATGCTTGTGGAAGGAATACATCACGCGACTTTGAGAACAACGCAGGTCTTATGTAAGGCAAACTGTACAAGCAAAATTTGAAACTCGCTTGATATTTTTGAGAACATTATATTCATGATAAGTAATCAACTAGGCTTTTTGGGTAAAATTGACCCACTTTCAAAACCGTGCAACCTTACGACTCGACCAAAGGGGATAGTATCATACTAATTTGGAGCCGGTGGCTTGGCAGTCCACAACACTAACTACTTATTAAATATGTAGTACAATAAGAGAACGGCCATTGACCCTGCATGCATGTCCTTTGACACTCCCACTACATGAATTTCCTTTGAGATATAATATTGTTTGTGGGAGTGCCGAAAACCTATAATAATTAAGTTAAAGTATACAATGTTTATTTAAATTATTATTCGTGATATATATGACTATTCAGACATCTTAATTTATTAAAGCGTTGAGACCACGCCCAAGAAAATTATGTGAAGAATTAGAGAGGAGAGGGAAGAGGGAAGTATACATGAAAGTTTGAGTTTTATCATTCACAATGAACCGTTTAAATACTAGTACATGAGTAGCTAATTTAGGAAGGAAATTAAACAATAATTACAAATATAATCTAACGAGGGAAGGGGTATACAGAATAGTATCAATTACACATGAACATGATAAATAGAAATACATCATTATCAATTATGCGCATAAGATTAGGAGAGATTGATATTGTGTGATTGGGAAATGATCATGATTGATTCATTTCCCTAATAAATTCTTGTGGGTTCTCGTACACTTATTTTCATGTATATTTTTGTTAAAATAATGTAAATTTTTATCATCAAACCATTTTTGTATAGTTGCAAACTTTTAGTATGAGAACCATAAACATGTAGGAAATACAAAAAATAAACAATGCTGAACTAAGGAAATTTAGAATCACTAAAGTCTCTTAATATTTATACTACATATAACTTTCAAAACTAAGTTTTATAAATGGATCATGCTTGAAAAGATCAAATTATACATAACTAAATTTAGTACATGCACATGCATGATATATTAGTAACAATACGTGAATCAAAAGTACAAAAAAAGCTTATTTAAGTACAAACAAATTTCACATATAATCTAGATACACTCGAGTATATGATAGACATTCTGGACGACTTCATCACCCCTGACCCCGTCCATGATATTTAAACAAGCAAAAGGAATAAATCGACCATGTTGTACGTATACACATCGTGACATCTATAAAAGCCCCTTAGCTTGTATCATATATTTTCATTATTATTACATCAAAGTATATCAAACCGTAGCCAAAACTAGAGTCACATATCAAGGTTTTTAACCAAATTAAACTCTAACAAGATATAACATGGGATCAAACATGTCTACTGTTCACGAAACAGAAAGCAGAAACTCTTGCTTGCGCAACCCTGCTTCTTACAATAACCAAACCTCTCAAGTTCGCGAAAGCAGGGCTCGTGCACCCGCTTGTGCTGCATTTTCCTCTCACTTTAATGCCCAAACTCATGACAACAACTCCGGTGGTGTCGTCGTCGGAGTTCATCGAAAACCTGCCGGCGCTGCATTGTCTGGCCACACTCCTAACACCAACCGTGTCATTGCATTTCGCTCTTCGGCAGGATGGAGGGAGTATTTTCAAGCTTCTAAGCACTCTGATAAACTGGTAATTGATTAAATGTCGTAATGATTTCACACTAGGCCAAACAGATTTTAATTTTACGGTTTAAATAAGACGCAAATGCTAACATAATTAAATGACGTGGTTGTTTATCGGTTTCTGTGTGTTCAGCGGGCACATGATAAAAGTTCAATTTTTTTCTTACTAATTAACTAAGTGATAATTTCCTCAATTAATCCATATATAGAAAAACCCTTCATTTATTATGAAAGAACCTTGTATTATATATTTCGACCAAACTTTTAAATTGATCGTAGATAATAGTCGTTACTTGATCATTAAATGCCATCTTTTAATTTAATTTCTATATATGGATTTATGTGTTTGTAGATTGTGATATACTTCACGGCTTCATGGTGTGCACCATGCCGTTACATGGCCCCAGTACTCGACGAATTTGCTGCTCAGTACACGGATATCGAGTTCGACAAGATTGATGTCGATGAATTATTGGTACGAACTCGATTTATTGATTAGTTTACGACAATTTTGGCTCGAATTATTTAATTTTGTATATACACGGATAACTTAAACGTGCTTGGCTAGTGAATTTGGCAAAAAAAATTAATCTTATTAGCTTGTTGATCTTGTATAAATGTTAACAGAATGTGTCCGAAGAGTTTGGAGTGCAAGTTATGCCGACATTCTTGTTCATTAAGAGAGGAAAAGTGATCGATAAGGTTACCGGGCCGAAGCGTGAAGAGCTTCAAAGGACTATTGAGAAACATAGGGCTTGATTGCACCACAAAATCTGAATTTTTTTTGGAACGTAACTAAGAAGATTAAGTGTTACGGAAATGATGTTTTATAATTTGCCACTATATGTATACCATACGATGCAAGCTAGGATATACGAGGATAACTTCTAAAAAAACGAAAATTGAGTACAATAATACTCCAGTAGTAATGCCAGATATCTTAGGTTTACATATATCTTAGTCGTTTAGTACTCCGTCATGTACCAAACTATACTATTTATATCAATGATTCTATTTATATACTCATCCACAAAAAATTACATGATCAATTCAATTACTTGGGTTTTACTTTTTGTCTATGATTACGAGCTTGTCTATATTATCCACCTCGTTTGTGTAAAAAAGATTCTATGGAAAAAAAAAGATTTTATGACAATGTTATCCAACAGCATGGTTAGAAAAACCATAAATTTAAAAATACAACTCGTTTGTGTAAAAAATATTTTATGAAAAAAAGGGTAAACAATAATTACGTGAGACATATCAATATTTCATTGTTTCAGTATAATAGAGGTATGGGATTATGAAAATGTGGTGATATATTTTTGAAATGCGGTCCAATGTCAACATTTTAGATAACTAAAGAAAATCATTATGTATTATATGCATTATGCAACACCCGTCTCATCACCTGAACCGCAAGTAGCCACCTATGGATGTAAACTAATCTCACCAACGCTTGTCGTTCTAACGCACTTTGACCTCATTCGTGCGCACCTTGTGAAACTTCCTAGGTGCCACCCATCCTGAAACTACTCCCCAAATTTAAAGCACAAGTAACCGTAGAGTTATTAGCACATGTGTGTTTCCCAAAAGAAAAGTTGACTTTGTTGGTATGATTCATATGAGCCCCTCTTCATAAATCTGTGTATTACATTACATATTCGAAGATGAGTGTTTACGTAATTTAAAAGTGAGAGCTTTAATCATCGATTAAATTATTATCATCAACACAAAAATCACCATTATTATTAAGATGGACAGTTTAAACACAATTAATTTGTCTAACTTATATATACACACATGTGATGGTAAAATTGAGTTAGTAAAAGTAAAATTGGGTTAACAATAGTAAAATTACTTTGTAATGGGAAATATTAGTAGTAAAATTAAATTTTAATAGTAAAATTATGCTGTTATTAGATTATTATAAATGTTTGCACTTTAGAACTCCAACATTTGACTTTTACGACTATTATTACACCACACCACAAAGTCGGACTTTATTAACTAAAATCATGTGAAACCACCATTTTAAAAAGACTAGCTGTATATACTAACATACACATCATTTTTTGTGAAATAATCTTCGAATTCATATAAAATGTGTAACGTATTGCATGGTATATATTGCAGTTGACTGCTTTTATATGTTCGTCGTTCAAACATTATACTGCTTCACTTTATTATTGTTGAAGATTTTATTTTTTGGGGTGATCTTGTATACCCTACCCTAAGCAACAAATGTTTGGGAATCAAACGTGAGTGCCATACATATAGAATCCTCCATGTACAATTAGAATACACAAATTATCTACGCTTTTATTTCTCGTAATTTATTATTAAGGAATTATTGTTATTGTTCTCAATGGCGATTGGCAATTGACGCACATTGATTAATTATTCCGGGTAGAATATAATCAAATACATTGAAATTATTAAAGCATAATTAAGCATTATCACATGCGGAAAGACAACATATTCCATTATTGCAACTATAAAAGCACCCTAATCATATCCTCCTAATCCATCAAACCAAACACTCACACAAACAAAAACAAAAACAAACCCAAAAAATTTATCAACTTGTACCAAAAAAAAAAAAAAACAAAAAAAAAAAAAGAAAAAAAATCAAGTATGTCAACATTTTATGGAGGAGACGCATATACAGTTACCGCTAATGCAGCAAGGCATCCGGTTTTGCACACCCCTAATTATTACAAGTCGTCTACTAACCAGAGGTCTCAAGTTCGAGAAAGTACTTGGGCACCTTGCTCTGCATTTTCTCATAATTATAGGACGTCAGCTTATGACAGTGGGTCCAATAATGTAGTTGAGATTCATAGGAATAAACCTGCCGCTGGTAGTGTTGCATTATTATCTGGCCACACCGCGAACACCAACCGTGTCATTACCTTTCACTCTTCAGCTTGTTGGAGGGACTACTTTCAAGCCTCTAAGAAGTCTGATAAACTGGTATATATTGTACATTATTATATTATTACACTTGCTGCATGCAGTTAATTTATCAAAAATATGTAGAATATTAATTAAGCTGTTATGTAATAGTGTTTCCTTCTATTTGTGCTGTTAAATTTGTAGATTGTGGTATACTTTACGGCTTCATGGTGTGCACCATGCCGGTACATGGCTCCAACCCTCGACGAGTTTGCTGCTCAGTACACTGATGTCGAGTTTGACAAGATTGATGTGGATGAATTATTCGTAAGTCCTTTATAATGCCACATTTTTCCTAATCTAATTAAAGCTTACAATTGAGCCTTGCTTACGCATAAAGCTGCATACTGATGATTTGATGTATTCTGTATGAATGACAACAGAGTGTTTCACAAGAGTTTGGAGTACAAGCAATGCCAGCATTCCTGTTCATCAAGAAAGGCAAAGAAATCGACAGGGTCACTGGAGCAAAACGCGAAGAGCTTCAGAGGAAAATCGAGAAATATAGAGCTTATTAATACACAATTAAAGCTGTATTGGATAAATAATAACGTTCAGTCCATTGTACTGTAATAGTTCAGGAAATTGTGTGTCACTACTCAGTTCAGTAGTACTACGCCATTTACTGGTAGGTTCTAAGGGTTTGTTTGGCCAACTTCCAATTTCTCTAGAAGTGATTTTCAAAAATAGTTTTTGAGAAACTGTTTCTTGGAGAAATTAGTGGGTGTTTGGTAAGTTTATTTCAGAAGTGCTTCAGAAATCAGAAACAGTTTGATAACTGTTTCGCCCATTCTATAAAATAAGATAGTATAAACAAAAGTGAAAAATTAAAGAACTAAAGTACCCAAAACCCCAACGTTTTCTCTCTCACCTCTCCCCTCTTTAGAACCACCCATCACCACTGCCACCCCCACGCACAACACAACCTTTGCACCAGCAGGCTGCGACAACCACCATCTGGATGGCGGCACATCGGCGACCGATCCTAGGCTGTCATTGCCCACCGCTGTTGCCCATTTTTTTCTCAAAGCAAGATTCTCTCTCCTCCTTAAACTCCCCTTTTTCACCCTCTGCCCCACGGATTTCCAGCCGCCGCCCCTCAGAAACTACCTGTCGCCCCTCCCACGACTCTCTAGTGTTGACTATTAGTTGTGGGTGAGATAAAATCGAGGATAGATAAAATTCAAAGGAAGAGTAAATGATGGTGGAGGGAAGGGGGGATGTTGTGGCGGTGGCGCTCGGGCAGGGGAAACGTCGTGAGCGACGACCGAAGGTTTTTGGCCGGCGATAGGTGATAGGAGAGGTGGTTGGGGCTTGAGGAGAGAGAGTTCATTTTGATGTTCTAATGGGAAGGAGAAGGAGAAGCTCCAATTTAGTGTTTCTCCTTCTGGGCACTCTAGAAGCTGTTTTGGGCTTCTCAAGTTAGTAGAAGTGCTTATCTAAATACCCCTGTTTGGCCAAGTTTTTGTTTCTCACCTCCAAAAACAGTTGTAGAAGTTTGGCCAAACAGACACTAATTAACCGTGTCAGCAGTCAGAAGATTTGCTAATCATATATATGAGATTGATGTTCTTGTTGGGGAAGCGTGCTACAAACAACGGTGTGGGAGACGGTAAGCGACCCACGACAATTAGAAAATGAGTACTAAAACGATTATATGCAAATAATAGCTAGTTCAAACACAATAGTTTTAGGTGGAAAACCGTTATCAACCAAGGGAAAACCTACCGCCACTTTTGGCTCAATTAATCCACTAGTAAGATAATCAATAGTTCAAGTATACAATCAACAATACCACCAATCAACAACACAAGTATATTATCTCTAAGTTTAGGTTCTAATTACAATTACCCTAATTCAATTAGTAACATCTCTAACTCAAAGAACCTCACAAATACCTTGTTGATGAATTTCGATACACCGAAACCGAAAATCGTTGTTGTAGCTTGAACCTCACACACGAGCTCACCGTAGAGTAGATCGGACCAACCACCTCTAGTGTTTGTCACTCTCTCACTCTTCCTCTAGCTCACTCTCTTACTCTTTAGAACTCACATTGGAGGATGTTGAGCACTCTTTCTCTCAATAAATTATGCTATCACCTTACCTCAAGTTTTCTACAAAACTTGATCTCTCACACACTCACAAAAACCCTCTCCGTTTTCTGTTTGTGTATGTCGTGCGGCTTGCAACGAAATGCTACTGCCTTGCTTGTATATTAGGCGTGCGTTTTCTTTATCCAAGCAAGCTTCCCCGAGAAGCTTTCCAAGTAGCAGCCCCCTAAGCCCAATCACAAGCTATTGGACTTCTACAAAGCCAATAACACTTGTCAACACATGGGCCTTAGTGGTAGCTGGCCCAACTTCTATTTGTACAACTCTAAACACATTTCTACCCAAATATACTACACTAGCAATGAGTTATTACTTATTACTAACACATAATACTAATTACTCTAATTAGTATTTACAACATTGGTTATGGTAAATGTATTTGGATATAAAGGGGTGATCTCCAACAGTTCTTTAGATTTTCCATTGGTTCAATACTTCAATCTTTGCCAACAATGTAAATTGTGAATGTTTAATTGCTCCATTTACTGGTAGAGACCGCGACAATCAGTAAATATATATACTCATCACTAACAAGAACAAAAATATATAAGTATGAAATCAAATTACTCTTCCTTTATACAGCCGCGTGTCCGGCGGAGGATTGCACTCCGCTAGCCGGCGTTTGTCCGGTGACGGGTCAGTCTAACTTAAGGTAAAACGACTTAACATGGAAGCCAATGAAATAGAGAAGGTACAGAGATAGATAGGCCACCGTACCAGTCGAAATCTGAGCTTAGCATCGCACATGACACTGATACCCACACGCCGTATATCACCATCAGGATCACCCAACAAGTACCTCCCTTTGGTGTGGGAGGCGGGACGGGTTGATCAACCACTACCGGAGTAACCAGATCAGTAACAACATTGTCTAAAATTTGTTACTCATTTTGATACGGACGACAACCCCAAATAATTAATGACTTGCAGGAGAAGATACAGCACGGCACAAGTGATTATAATTCCCACCGCAACATATCCAATTACAAGTATAAGAAGTATAAAAAACTCGTTATTTTTCATCTCGGAGAAGCAAGGAGAAACCTTTCAAACACAGGGATTATTCTCCTACAAGCCAACAACACCCAATTGTTGATCCGAGCCCGAGTATTCATCTTCTCTTTTTTGCGTTCTCTCTAATAAAAAATGGAGATGCGGGGGATCGAACCCCGTGCCTCTCGCATGCAAAGCGAGCGCTCTACCATTTGAGCTACACCCCCATGTTCGATAACTTTCTCAACTGAATATATTTCTATACGAGGCCAGATCGTCAAAATCCCTTGTGGGTTTTTTTTTTTTTTTTTTTTTT
Organism: Spergularia marina; assembly: GCA_963680865.1. Lineage (NCBI taxonomy): Eukaryota > Viridiplantae > Streptophyta > Magnoliopsida > Caryophyllales > Caryophyllaceae > Spergularia > Spergularia marina. Next base: position 3,935,714 of record OY804545.1, on the reverse strand, counting down.
TTTAAAACCGATTATTATGATTAATACTATTATTATATTCTTAATATTTATTAAATTGTTATTGTTTCGCCTGCACTTTAATAAATGAAGTTAGCCTTTTGGCTCAAGCGCGAAATAAAATCAAATGGAGCAAATTCAATGGGAGTAATTAAGTACTAGTATATATTTTATTCCATCCACCACTGTACCGAAGAATAGTCCTTAAAAATGATTGGATCAATTCAGATTTAATGTAGCACTATAACAAATTTATCTATGTCATGATTGTCATCTATCATATATTCATAACGATCAGAAGCTTCGAGCTAGCTAAAAGTATTATGAGTTACTACGCATGTCTGGCATTATTGTAATAAAGTGGTAATTTAATTAAATCATTGTAATTTGTCATTTGTCATTTGTCATTTTGTCCACTATTCCGGCGTCATTGTTAAGGAACCAGATTCAATACGAACTAGTGTCGATTGATCATCAAATTACCTGCATGAAGATGCAATGCATTACGTACGTTATTGATGGCAAGAAGATACTTTGGAAACTTCTTAAAGACAGCTGATCATCGAAAGTATAATCTGATCTACTTGACTTTAATTAATTTGCGACTGAGATAGATGTCGATCGACAAGTCCGAGAAGTATAATTGATAACTTTCTCAACTGAATATATATATTTCTACACGAGGCTAGATCGTCAAAATCCATTGTTGTTTTTTGTTTTTCTTTGAGGAAATTAAATCTGATTATTATGATTATTAATTTTATTGATATATTAATTATTAATAATAAATTACAAGGAGTTGGTTGGGAGTCGCGAAACAATCTGGGCCCCCACACCCTTGGCTATACAAAAACCAATACAAGTGAAAATATGTGCCACAACGCACCAATGTCCTGCGTTCTGGAGTACCGCTGAATGCGCTAAAGCAAAGCAACGGCACCTGACTCCAATTCTCCTAACGAAGAGAAGGAGAAATGAGGAAGCCATAACCCAAAGAAGCGCACCGAGCATCCTACTTAGTACACTTACGATGAGACGCAGCACTCACAACCTTGCCTGACTCAAAACCGACCAAGCCAGACTGAGTTAAGGTTGATGAACCAGTCAAATCGACACACGTGTCACGCCCACCATCCCACGAATATAATAGCACATCCGCCAGACGAAAAGGCATGCCATCAGTGCCGACAAGCCCAATATCCACCTCCTTGCCTGCTGAAATCCCGGACCAATAGCAGACGTGTACCAAGGTGTCGCGAACAATATTGTGACGATGCTTGAAGCCCACAACCCCTGCACATGAAATTGCATGGTCCCCAAAATATCCCCAACGAAAGTCCTACAACAAGCAAAACACGACCAGTCCAAAGAGAACAAAAGAACCCCCAAACGATAACACATGACACAACGATAAGTTTGACTATTCATTGTTTGCCCTAAGCCAGAAATAGGGACCACCCGAAGCCAATCCGAACAGCGCTCACCCTGATGTTAATGTCACAAGGCCAACTGACGCGCTGTGAAAGAAAAGACAGAGGCAGTAGTCTGAGTGTCTCGTAAATTATATGTCTTTCAACTTTTTTCTGAATAAGGGGGCAGCAAGCCAGCAATATCACTAGAGTTACGCAAAAAATCAACCTCCATAATATGATTATTACTATTATTATATTCTTACTATTTATTAATATTGTTGTTGTTGTTGTTGATTTACAAGCATTTTAATAATTTAAGTTAGCCTTTCTGGTCAAGATCATCTGCGCGAAATAAAATCAAGTGGAGCAAATTCAATGGAAGTAATTAAATTAAGTATATATTATTTTCTGTCTTATTAACATTTTGTAACTTCAAATTCTCACCACCGTCCCGAAAAATAGTCCTTAAAAATGATTGGTTCAATTCAGACACATCGTAACAAATCTATCTATGTCATCTATCATATATTCATATCGATCAGAAGCTTCGAGCTAGCTAAAAGTATTATGATTTACTACGCATGTCTGGCATTATTTTAATAAAGTGGTAATTTAATTAAATCATTTGTCAACTGTCATTTTGTCCACTATACCAGAGTCATTGTTGAGGAACCAGATTCAATACGAAATAGTGTGAATTGATCATCAAATTACCAGCATGATGAGGATGCAATGCATAATCCACGGTTTTTCAAAAAAATGGCACCGGAGCAAAAACGACACAAATTTTGGTGATAGTCTCTTTAAACTTCCCATGTAATTAGAAATGCTTTCGCATAAAACTATTCCATGGGAAGTTTAATTTTGGACAGAGTGGTAATGAGGATTTGAAACGGCCCAAACACTCATAAATCCATACAAAGTGACAAGCAACGAAACGCAAGAAATACTTCACAAAATGAGGAACCAACACTCAAATCCAATAAGTATAGTACTAGGCTATCTTAAGAAATGTTTTGAGAACATTTGACGTTTTTCGAAAAATTAATCAAATTTGACCAGAATCACAGTACATAATCGACGGTTTTTCGATAAGATGGCTCCGCAGAAAAAACGGCTCAAATTTTGGTGGTAGTCTCTAAGTATGATACAATAAGGATTGGAAAAATATAAGGGCCAAAAACCTAAGAGAAGGTTAGAAAAACAGTCAACGGTTATAAATCCATACAAAGTGACAAGCGTCGAAACGCATGACATACTTCACAAAATGAGAAACCAACACTCAAATCCAACAAGTATAGTCCTACGCAATCATCAGAAATGTTTGGAGAATAATTGGATTTTTGAAAACTTGATCAAATTTGAAAAAAATCGCAGTACATAATCCACGATTTTTCGATAAAATGGCTCCGGAGCAAAAACGGCTCAAATTTTAGTGGTAGTCTCTAAGTATGATACAATTAGGATTGGAAAAATATTAGGGCCAAAAACATAAGAGAAAGTTAGAAAAACAGCCAAAACGGTCATAAATCCATACAAAGTGACGAGCGTCGAAACACATGAAATACTTCACAAAATTAGGAACCAACACTCAAATTCAACAAGTATAGTCCTAGGGTATCTTCAGAAATGTTTGCAGAACATTTGGCTTTTTTCGAAAAATTCATCAAATTTGACAAGAATCGTTGTACATAATCCACGGTTTTTTCTATAAAATGGTTCCAGAGCAAAAACGGCTCAAATTTTAGTGGTAGTCTCTAATATGATATAATGAGGATTTGCAAATTATTACAGTAAAAAACCTAAGACAAGACAACGAAAACGGCCAAAACGGTCGTAAATCCATCCAAAAATACTTCACAAAATGAGGAATCAACACTCAAATCCAACAAGTATATTCCTAGGATCTCTTCGGTAATGTTTAAAGGTTATATGGCATTTTTCGAAAAATTGATCAAATTTGACCAGAATCGAAATACATAATCCACAGTTTTTCGATAAAATGGCTCCTGAGCAAAAACGGGTCAAAATTTAGTGCTAGTCTCTAAGTATTATATAATGAGGATTTTCAAAATATTAGACCCAAAATCTAAGAGAAGATAAGGAAAACAGACAAAACGGTCATAAATCCATAGAGTAATATTTGGATGACATTTGGATTTTTTCGAAAAATTGATCAATATTGATCAGAATCGCAATACATAATCCACGGTTTTTCGATAAAATGGTTCCGGATCAAAAACAACTCAAATTTTGTTGGTATTATCTAAGTATAATATAATGAGGATTTGCAAAATATTATATTAATAAAAAACTTAATAGATGATAAGGAAAACGGTCATAACTCCATGTAAAGTGACGAACGTCGAAACGCATGAAATACTTTACAAAATGAGAAACTAACACTCAAATCCAACAAGTATAGTACTAGGATATTTTCAGCAATGTTTAAAGGACATTTGACGTTTTTCAAAAAATTGATCAAATTTGACAAGAATCGCATTACATAATACATGATTTTTTCGATAAAATGGCTTCGGAGCAAAAACGGTTCAAATTTTGGTAGAAGTCTCTAAATATAGTACAATCAGTCTTTGCAAAATATTTAAGTCAACAACCTTAGAAACGATAAAGAAAACAGCCAAAACGGTCATAAATCCATATAAAGCGACGAGCGTCGAAACACCTGAAATACTTCACAAAATGAGGAACCAACACTCAAATCCAACCGATATTGTCCTAGGGTATCTACATTCATGTTTGGAGGACATTTGGCTTTTTTCAAATCGCAGTACATAATCTATGGTTATTCGATAAAATGGCTCTAGGTAAAAAACGACTCAAATTTTGGTGGTAGTATGTAGGTATGATATATCAAGGATTTTAAAAATATTAGAGTAAAAAACTTCAGAGAAGATAAGGAAAACGGTCAAATGTTATAAATCCATACAAAGTGACGAGCATCGAAACGCTTGAAATACTTCACAAAATAAGAAATCAACACTCAAATCCAACAAGTATAGTACTAGGATGTCTTCAATAATGTTTGGAGGACAATTGGCGATTTTCGTAAAAATGATCAAATTTGACCAGAATCGCAGTACATAGACCTGTCAGAACCTGACCCGACCCGGTAACCCGACCCGACCCGACCCGCATTTGAACCCGATTAAACCCGTTTTTTTGACCCGCGACCCGTATTTGACCCGAACCCGATCAACCCGAAAATTTGCGGGTCAAAACGGGTCGGGTCAGGGTCAACCCGGCGGGTCAAAGTCAAAGTCAAAGTTAAAAAAAAAAAAAAAAAAAAAAAAAAAAAAAACTAACCTAACATTGGCGTTTTCAGTTTTTGGTTTTTTTGCGTAAAAAATTTAGTTAAATAAGTTACAAAATTAACTTCAAATTGTTTGATTGTATAATAGTCATATAGAAAATGAAAACTGACAACTGAAAACTGAAAACCACTTTTTCTGGTTTTCAAAAACGGGACTTTGGTTTTCAAAAAAACAGAAAACTGAAAACAGAAAACGATACCAAACAGGTCCTTAGGTGTTGTTCGGTATTGCTGATGTTTTTCGTTTTTTTTTTTTTTGAGAAAAATAAACAAAACGCGTTCGGTGGATTCCGTTGCCAAAAACAAAATCAGCTTAATTCCATGATTAATCTGCCCGTTTTCTCAAACCACTTTTGATGGTTTCCAAAAACAGATTTAGATTTTTATTTTTAATTTCTTACCAGTTACCATTCCCATCATCCTATATAAGTAATATCAACGCATCCTGCACACTATCGTCGCCGAGATGCAACAATGATCGGCAACCGGCGTGACTACTATTCCTCCGCGGTATCCCCTGCCTACTACGACATCGATTTCTCTGGTCAACAACATCAATCATTAGGAGGAATCCGATATGTCTTCCGATCGAAAATCTCGGTCCTCCGTTTTGCCTTGTTCCTTTTACGCCGGTTACATAATCGGAAAATGGTATACTGCGGAATTAGAATGGATAGTAGATTTGCATGTGGTGGTTTGATATGGTGGCAAGGCTGGTGGTGCGGAGGAGGGATCAGATTCGAGCTTGTTGAGTGAGGCTATTAATGGTGGTGAAGCAAAAATGACGTTAAAAAGTTGTATGTAAAAGGCGCTAAAAATCATACGTAAGGCGCTAAAAATCATACGTAAAAGCGCTAAAGTTCAAGGAAAAAACCCTGCGTAAAACAATGTTTTCGACCCGTATTCTGAACCTAACCCGACCCGACCCTAACCCGACCCGACCCGTATTTTGACCTGACCCGTATTCGACCCGACCCGTATTCGACCCGACCCGTATTGACCCGACCCGTATTTAACCCGACCCGACCCGTTTGACAGGTCTAGCAGTACATAATCCACCGTTTTACGATAAAAAGACTCCAGAGCAAAAAACGACTCAAATTTCAGTCGTAGTCTCTAATTATAATAAAATGAGGCTTTGCAAATTATTTGAGTGAAAAACCTAAGACAAGACAATGGAAACGGCCAAAACGGTTATAAATCCATACAAACTGACGAGCGTCGAAACACATGAAATACTCCACAAAATGAGGAACCAACACTCAAATCCAACAAGTATAGTCCTGGGTTATCTTCGATGATGCTTAGAAGACATTTGGCGTTTTTCGAAAAATTGATCAAATTTGACCAGAATCGCATTACAAATCCACGGTTTTTCGGTAAAATGGCTCTTGAGCAAAAACGGCTCAAATTTTAGCGATAGTCTCTAAGTGAGACATAATGAGGATTTTCAAATTATTAGAGTCAATAACCTAAGACAAGACAAGGAAAACGGCCAAACCGGTTATAAATCCATACAAAGTGACGAGCGTCGGAACGCATGAAATATTTCACAAAAAGAGAAACCAACACTCAAGTACAACAAGTATAGTACTAGGATATTTTCAGTAATGCTTGGAGGACATTTGGCGTTTTTCGAACAATCGATCAAATTTGACAAGAATAGCATTGGTGCTAGTCTCTAAATATAATCCATGGTTTTTATATAAAATGACTTTGGAGCAAAAACGGCTCAAATATTGGTGCTAGTCTCTAAATATAATATATGAAGATTTAAAAAATATTAGTATCAAAAACCTATGTAACGATAAGGATAACAGCCAAAACGGTCATAAATCTATACAAAGCGACGAGCGTTGAAACGCCAGAAATACTTCACAAAATGAGGAACCAACACTCAAATCCAACCTGTATTGTCCTAGGATATCTACAGTCATGTTTGGAGGACATTTGACTTTTTTCGAAAAATTAATCAAATTTGACCAGAATCGCAACATATCATAATCCTCCGTTTTTCGATTAAATGGCTCCGGATCAAAAATGACACAAATTTCGGTGGTAGTATTTAAGTATGATATAATGAAGATTTGCAAAATATTATAGTGAAAAACATAAGAGAAGATAAGGAAAACGGCCAAAACAGTCATAAATCCATATAAAGTGATGACCGTCGAAACGCATGAAATACTTTACAAAATGAGAAATCAACACTCAAATCCAACAAGTATAGCATTAGGATATCTTCAGTAATATTTGGAGGACATTTGATGTTTTTAGGAAAATTGATCAAATTTGACCAGAATTGTAGAACATAATCCACGTTTTTTCAATAAAATGGCATAGGAGCAAAAACGGCACAAATTTTAGTGATAGTCTCTAAGTGAGACATAATGAGGAACTGCAAATTATAAGAGTCAATAACCTAAGACAAGACAAGGAAAACAGCCAAAACGGTTAAAAATCCAAACAAAGTGACGAGCGTCGAAACGCATGAAATACTTCACAAAAAGAGAAACCAACACTCAAGTCCAACAAGTATAGTACTAGTATATCTTCAGTATTGCTTGGAGTACATTTGGCGTTTTTTGAAAAATTGATCAAATTAGACAGGAATCGTATAACATAATCCATGGTTTTTCGATAAAATTGTCCCGGAGCAAAAACGGTTCAAATTTTGGTGGAAGACTCTAAATAAAGTATAATGAGGATTTGAAAAATATTAGTCAAAAACCTTAGAAACGATAAAGAAAACAGCCAAAACGGTCAAAAATCCATACATAGCGACGAGCATCGAAACGCCTGAAATTGTCCTAGGGTATCTACAATCATGTTTGGAGGAAATTTTGCTTTTTTTTGAAAAATTAATCAAATTTGATCAGAATTGTAGTACATAATCCACGGTTTTTCGATAAAATGGCTCCGGGTAAAAAACGACTCAAATTTTTGTGGTAGTATCTAAGTATGATACAAAAAGGATTTTCAAAATATTAGAGTAAAAAACTTAAGAGATGATAAGGGAAACGACCAAAACGGTCATAAATCCATACAAAGTGACAAGCGTCGAAATGCATGAAATACTTTACAAAATGAGAAACAAACACTCAAATCCAACAAGAATAATTTGACGTTTTTCGAAAAATATGATCCAATTTGACTAGAATCGCAGTACATAATCAACGGTTTTTCAATAAAATGGCTCCGGAGCAAAAACGGCTCAAATTTTAGTGATAGTCTCTAACTGTGACATATTGAGGATTTGCAAAATATTAGAGTCAATAACCTAAGACAAGACAAAGAAAACAGTTAAAACGGTTATAAATCAATTCAATATGACGAGCGCCGAAACGCATGAAATACTTCACAAAATGAGGAACCACTACTCAAACACAACCAATATTATCCTAGGGTATGTACAGTCATGTTTGGTTGAAATTTGACTTTTTTTGAAAAATTAATCAAATTTGACCAGAATCGCATTACATAATCCACGATTTTCGATAGAATGGTTCCGGATCAAAAACGACTCAAATTTCGGAGGTAGTCTCTAAATATGATATAATGAGGATTTGAAAAGTATTAAAGTCAAAAACTTTAGAAACAATAAGGAAAACAGCCAAAACGGTTATAAATCTATACAAAGCGACAAGCGTCGAAACACGTGAAATACTTAACAAAATGAGGAACGAACACTCAAATCCAACCAGTATTGTCCTAAGATAACTATAGTCATGTTTGGAGGGCATTTGGTTTTTTTCGAAATTAATCAAATTTGACCAGAATCGCAGTACATAATCAACGGTTTTTCGATAAAATGGCTCCGTGTCAAAAACGACTCAAATTTTGGTGGTATTATCTAAATATGATATAATAAGGATTTTGAAATTATTAGAGTGAAAAACTTAAGAGAACGTAAGGAAAATGAACAAAACGGTCATAAATCCAAACAAAATGACGAGTGTCGAAACACATGTAATACTTTACAAAATGAGGAACCAACACTCTAATCCAACAAGTATAGTCCTAGGCTACCTTCAATAATTCTTAGTAAGACATTTGACGTTTTTCGAAAAATTGATCCAATTTGACCTGAATCGTAGTACATAATCCACGGTTTTTCGATAAAATGGCTATGGAGCAAAAACAGCTCAAATTTTAGTGATAGTCTCTAATTGTGACATAATGTGGATTTACAAAATATTAGAGTCAATTACCTAAGACAAGACAAGGAAAACGTTCAAAACGGTTATATATCCATACAATATAACGAGCGTCGAAACGCATGAAATACTTCACAAAATAAGGAACCAACGCTCAAATCCAACCAGTATTGTCCTAGGGTATGTACAATCATGTTTGGAGGACATTTGTCTTTTTTCGAAAAATTAATCAAATTTGACCAGAATCGCATTACATAATCCACGGTTTTTCGATAAGATGGCTCCGGATATAAAACGACTCAAATTTCGGTGGTAGTCTGTAAATATGATATAATGAGGATTTGAAAAATATTAGTGTCAAAAACCTAAGACACGATAAGGGAAACAGCTAAAACGGTCATAAATCCATACAAAACGACGAGCGTCGAAACGCCTGAAATATTTCACAAAATGAGGAACCAATACTCAAATCCAACCAGTATTGTTCTAGGATATCTACAGTCATGTTTGGAGCACATTTGGCTTTTTTCGAAAAATTAATCAAATCTGACCGGAATCGTAGTACATATTCCATGGTTTTTCGATAAAATGGCTCCGGGTCTAAAACGACTCAAATTTTGGTTGTAGTATCTAAGTATGATACAAAAAGGATTTTAAAATTAGAGTCAAAAACTTAAAAGAAGATAAGGAAAACTGGCAAAGCGGTCATAAAACTATACAAAGTGACGGGTGGCGAAATTAGACCTGGCAAACGGGTTATTTGGGTCGGCTCCGGGTTGGGTCATATTTCGAGTCATGTATTTCGAGTCTATTTCGGATCGGGTCGGCAACGGATTGGGTCGGGTCTAATTCGGGTGTGCTAGTTACGGGTCAAATTCGGGTTGGGTCAGATTCGAGTAGGGTCAAATCCGGATCGAGTTTTTTCAAATTGTTTAAATCTAATCATATTAATGATATATTTCTTAAAATTTTGTCGAATATTATCTTTATTTGAATTTTTACCGGTAATTAGAGTGATTGAAGATGTAATATATCTAATTTATGTCATTTTTGCTCAACCGAGTCATTAAAACGTCTGGTTATTCAGATCTGGATCATTTCAGTTCAGGTCACGTTCGGGTCGGGTCATGTTCGGGTCAAACAGAATTCGGGTCATTTTCGGGTTCGGGTCGGGTCAATTCAGGTTTCGGGTTGAATTCAAATTAGAGATTCGGGTGAAGTTCGTATGTTCGGGTCAAGTAATTCGGGTCGGATGTTCGGGTCTGGGTCAGTTTTGCCAGGTCTAGTCGAAATGCATGAAATATTTCACTCAAATCCAACAAGAATAGTACTAGGATATCTTCGGTAATGTTTGGAGGACATTTGGCGATTTTCGTGCAATTGATCAAATTTGACCTGAATCGCAGTACATAATCCACACTTTTTCAATAAAAAGGCAACGGCGCAAAAATTGGCTCAAATTTCAGTGGTAGTCTATAAGTATGATATAATGAGGATTTGCAAAATATTTGAGTGAAAAACTTAAGACAAGAGAAGGAAAACGGCCAAAACGGTCATAAATCCATACAAAGTGACGAGCGTCTAAACGCCTGAAATACTTCACAAAATGAGGAACGAACACTCAAATCCAACCAGTATTATCCTAAGATATCTACAGTCATATTTGGAGGACATTTGGCTTTTTTGGAATTAATCAACGGTTTTTCGATAAAATTGCTCCATGTCAAAAACGACTCAAATTTTGGTGGTAGAATCTAAGTATGATATAATTAGGCTTTTAAAAATATTAGAGTGAAAAACTTAATAGAAGGTAAGGAAAACGGTCAAAACGGTCATAAATTCATACAAATTGACGAGCGTCGAAACGCATGTAATACTTCACAAAATGAGAAACCAACACTCAAATCCAACAAGTATAGTACTAGGATATCTTTAATAATGTTTGGAGGACATATGCGGTTTTTCGTAAAATTGATCAAATTAGACCAGAATCGCTATACATAATCCACGGTTTTTCGATAAAATGGCTCCGGAGCGAAAACGGCTCAAAATTTGGTGGTAGTCTCGAAATATTGTATAATGAGTATTTGCTAAATATTAGAGTGAAAAACCTTGAAAACGATAAGGAAAACAGCCAAAACGGTCATCAATCCATACAAAGTGACGAGCGTCGAAACATATGAAATAATTCACAAAAAGAGAAACCAACACGCAAGTCCAACAAGTATAGTACTAGTATATCTTCAGTAATGCTTGGAGGACATTTGGCGTTTTTCGAAAAATTGATCAAATTTGACAAGAATCGCATTACATAATCCACGGTTTTTTCAATAAAATGGCTCCGGAACGAAAACGGCTTAAATTTTGGTGGTAGTCTCTAAATATAATATAATAAGGATTTGAAAAATATGAGTCAAAAACCTTGAAAACGATACGGAAAACATCCAAAACGGTCATAAATGCTTACAAAGCGATGAGTGTTGAATGACATGAAATACTTCACAAAATGAGGAACCAACAAACAAATCCAACAAGTATACTCCTGGTCTATCTTCAATATTTCATAGACGACATGTGACGTTTTTCGAAAAATTGATCTAATTTGACCAAAATTGAAGTACATAATCCACGGTTTTTCGGTAAAATGGCTCCGGAGCAAAAATGGCTCAAATTTTAGCGATAGTCTCTAAGTGTGACATAATGAGGATTTGCAAAATATTAGAGTCAATAACCTACTACAAGACATGGAAAACGCCCAAAACGATTATAAATCCTTACAATATAACGAGCGTCGAAACACATGAAATATTTTACAAAATATAGAGCCAACACTCAAATCCAACCAGTATTGCCCATGTACAATCATGTTTGGAAGATATTTGACTTTTTCGAAAAATTAAACGAATTTGACCAGAATCGCATTACATAATCCACGGTTTTACGATAAAATGGGTCCGGATAAAAAAAGACTCAAATTTCGGTGGTAGTCTCTAAATATGATATAATGAAGATTTGAAAAATATAAGAGTCAAAAACCTAAGAAAAGATAAGGGAAACATCCAAAACGGTCATAAATCCATTCAAAGCGACGAGAGTTGAAACGCCTGAAATACTTCACAAAATGAGAAACCAACGCTCAAATCCAACCAGTATTGTCCTAGGATATCCAAGGTTTTTCGATAAAATGGCTCCGGGTCAAAAACGACTCAAATTTTGGTGGTAGTATCTAAGTATGATACAAACACGAATTTCAAAATATTAGAGTCAAAAACTTAAGAGAAGATAAGGAAAACGGCCAAAACGGTCATAAATCCATACAAAGTGACGAGCGTCGAAATGCATGAAATACTTAACAAAATGAGAAACTAACACTCAAATCCAACAAGAATAGATCTAGGATATCTTTAGTAATGTTTGGAGGACATTTGGCGATTTTCGTAAAATTGATCCAATTACCAAAATCCACTACATAATCCATGGTTTTTCGATAAAAAAGTTCCAGAGCAAGAAACGGCTTAAATATCAGTGGTAGTCTCCTAGTATGATATAATTAGGATTTGCAAAATATTTGAGTGAAAAAACTTAAGACAAGATAAGGAAAACGGCCAAAACGGTTATAAATCCATAAAAAGTGACGAACGTCGAAAGGCATGAAATCCTTCACAAAATGAGAAACCAACACTTCAAATCCAACCAGTATTATCCTAAGATATCTACAGTCATGTTTGGAGGACATTTGGCTTTTTTCGAAAAATTAATCAACGCTTTTTCGATAAAATTGCTCCATGTCAAAAACGACTCAAATTTTGGTGGTAGTATCTAAGTATTATATAATTGGGATTTTAAAAATATACGGGTGAAAAACTTAATAGAAGGTAAGGAAAACGGCCAAAACGGTCATAAATTCATACAAAGTGACGAGCGTCGAAACGCATGTAATACTTCACAAAGTGAGAAACCAACACTCAAATCAAACAAGTATAATACTAGGATATCTTTAATAATGTTTTGAGGACATATGCGGTTTTCGTAAGATTGATCAAATTTGACCAAAATCGCTATACATAATCCACGGTTTTTCGATAAAATGGCTCCAGAGCGAAAACGGCTCAAATTTTGGTGGTAATATCTAAATATATTATAATGAGGATTTGCTAAATATTAGAGTAAAAAACCTTGAAAACGATAAGGAAAACAGCCAAAACGGTCATCAATCCATACAAAGTGACGAGCGTCGAAACGTATGAAATACTTCACAAAAAGAGAAACCAACACGCATGTCAGACAAGTATAGTACTAGTATATCTTCAGTTATGCTTGGAGGACATTTGGCGTTTTTCGAAAAATTGATCAAATTTGACAGCAATCGCATTACATAATCCATGCTATTTTTCGATAAAATGGCTCCGGAACGAAAACGGCTCAAAATTTGGTGGTAGTCTCTAAATATAGTATATATAAGGATTTGATAAATATTAGAGTCAAAAACCTTGAAAACGATAAGGAAAACATCCAAAACGGTCATAAATCCATACAAAGCGACGAGTGTCGAATCGCATGAAATACTTCACAAAATGAGGAACCAACACACAAATCCAATAAGTATAGTCCTGGTCTATCTTCAATATTTCTTAGACGACATTTGACGTTTTCGAAAAATTGATATAATTTGACCAGAATTGCAGTACATAATACAAGGTTTTTCGGTAAAATGGCTCCGGAGCAAAAACGGCTCAAATCTTAGCGATAGTCTCTAAGTGTGACATAATCAGGATTTGAAAACTATTAGAGTCAATAACCTAATACAAGACAAGGAAAACGCCCAAAACGATTATAAATCCATACAATATAACGAGCGTCGAAACGCATGAAATATTTCAAAAAATGAGGAACTAACACTCAAATCCAACCACTATTGCGCTAGGGTATGTACAGTCATGTTTGAAGGATATTTGACTTTTTTCGAAAAATTAAACAAATTTGACCAAAATCGCATTACATAATCCACGCCTTTTTGATAAAATGGCTCCGGATAAAAAAAGACTCAAATGTCGGTGGTAGTCTCTAAATATGATATAACGAAGATTTGAAAAATATTAGAGTCAAAAACCTAAGAAAAGATAAGGGAAACAGCCAAAACGGTCATAAATCTATTCAAAGTGACGAGAGTCGAAACGCCTGAAATAATTCACAAAATGAGGAACCAACGCTCAAATCCAACCAGTATTATCCTAGGGTATCTACACTTATGTTTGGAGGACATTTGGCATTTTACGAAAAATTAATCAATTTTGACCAGAATCGTAGTACATAATCCACGGTTTTTCGATAAAATGCCTCCGGCTCAAAAACGACTCAAAATTTGGTGGTAGTATCTAAGTATGATAAAAAAAAAGGAATTTCAAAATATAAGAGTCAAAAACTTAAGAGAAGATATGGAAAACGGGTAAAACAGTCATTAATCCATACAAGATGACGAGCATCGAAATGCATGTAATACTTAAGAAAATGAGAAACTAACACTCAAATCCAACAAGAATAGTTCTAGGATATCTTCATTAATGTTTGGAGGACATTTGGCGATTTTCGTAAAATTTATCAAATTTGACCAGAATCGCTGTACAAAATCCACGGTTTTTCGGTAAAAAGGCTACGGAGTAAAAAACGGCTCAAATTTCAGTGGTAGTCTCTAAGTGTGGTATAATGAGGATTTGCAAAATATTAGAGTGAAAAACCTTGAAAACGATAAGGAAAACAGTCAAAACGGTCATAAATCCATCCAAAGCGACAAGTGTCGAAACGCATGAAATAATTCACAAAATGAGGAACCAACACTCAAATCCAACAAGTATAGTCTTGGGCTATCTTCAATAATGCTTAGAGGGCATTTGGCGTTTTTCGAAAATTGATCCAATTTGACCAGAATCGCAGTACGTAATCCATGGTTTTCAGTCAAATGGCTCCTGAGCAAAAACGGTTCAAATCTTAGTGATAGTCTCTAAGTGTGACATAATGAGGATTTTCAAAATATTAGAGTCAATAATCTAAGACAAGACAAGGAAAACGGCCGAAACGGTTATAAATCCATACATTATGAGTATATGACGAGCGTCGAAACGCATGAAATACTTCACAAAAAGAAAACTAACACTCATGTCCAACAAGTATAGTACGAGAATATCTTCAGTAATGCTTGGAGGACATTTCGCGTTTTTTGAAAAATTGAACAAATTTGACAAGAATCGCATTACATAAACCACGGTTTTTCAATAAAATGGCTATGAAGCAAAAATGGCTCAAATTTTAGTGGAAGTCTCTAAATATAATACAATGAGGATTTGAAAAATATTAGAGTAAGAAAACCAAAGAAACGATACGGAAAATAACCAAAACGGTCATAAATCCATACAAAGGGACGAGCGTCGAAACGCCTAAAATACTTCACAAAATGAGGAACCGACGCTCAAATCCAACCAGTATTTTCCAAGGGTATCTACAGTCATGTTTGGAGGACATTTGGATTTTTTCGAAAAATTAATCAAAATTGAGCAGAATCGTAGTACAATCCACGATTTTTCGATAAAATGGCTTTGTGTCAAAAATGACTCAAATTTTGGTGGTAGTATCTATGTATGATATAATAATGATTTTCAAAATATTAGAGTCAAAAACTTAAGAGAGGATAAGGAAAACGACCAAAACGGTCATAAATCCATACAAAGTGACGAGCGTCGAAACACATGAAATATTTCACAAAATGAGAAACCAACATTCAAATCCAACAAGTATAGTACTAAAATATCTTCAATAATGTTTGGAGGACATTTGACGATTTTCGTAAAATTGATCAAATTTGACCAGAATCGCAATAATTAATCCACGGTTTTTCGATAAAAAGGCTCTGGAGCAAAAAACGGCTCAAATTTCAGTGGCAGTCTCTAAGTATGATATAATGAGTATTTGCAAAATATTTGAGTGAAAATTTAAGACAAGACAAGGAAAACGGCCAAAATGGTTATTAATCCATACAATATGACGAGCGTCGAAACGCATGAAATAATTCCCATAAAGAGAAACCATCACTCAAGTTCAACAAGTATAATACTAGGATATCTTCAGTAATGCTTGGAGGACTTTTGGCGTTTTTTGAAAAATTAATCAAATTTGACAAGAATTGCATTACATAATTTACGGATTTTCGATAAAATGGCTCTGGATAAAAAACGACTCAAATTTCGGTTGTAGTCTCTAAATATGATATAATGAGGATTTGAAAAATATAAGAGTCAAAAACCTAAGAAACGATAAGGTAAACAGCCAAAACGGTCATAAATCTATACAAAGCGTCGAGCGTCGAAACACCTGAAATACAGCACAAAATTAGGAACCAACACTCAAATCCAACCAGTATTGTCCTTGGGTATCTAAAGTCATGTTTGGAGGACATTTGGCTTTTTTTTCTAAAAATTAATCAAATTTGACCGGAATCGTAGTACATAATCCACGGTTTTTCGATCAAATGGCTTCGGGTCTAAAATGACTCAAATTTTGGTTGTAGTATCTAAGTATGATACAAAAAGAATTTTCAAATTAGAGTCAAAAACTTAAGAGAAGATAAGAAAGACGGCCAAAAAGGTCATAAATCTATACAAAATGACGGGTGTCGAAATGCATGAAATACTTTACAAAATGAGAAACCAACACTCGAATCCACTCAAATCGCAGTACATAATCAACGGTTTTTTGATAAAAATGCAACGGAGCAAAAAACGGCACAAATTTCAGTGGTAGTCTCTAAGTGTGATATAATGAGGATTTGCAAAATATTTGAGTGTAAAACTTAAGACGAGATAAGGAAAACGGCCAAAACAGTCATAAATCCATACAAAGTGACGAGCGTCGAAACGCCAGAAATACTTCACAAAATAAGGAACCAACACTCAAATCCAACCAGCATTATCCTAGGGTATCTACACTCATGTTTGGAGGACATTTGGCATTTTTCAAAAAGTTAATCGAATTTGACTAGAATCGAAGTACATAATCCACGGTTTTTCGGCTCCTAAGCAAAAACGGCTCAAATTTTGGTGGTAGTCTCCAAGTATGAAACAATGAGGATTGGAAAGATATTAGGGACAAAAACCTAAGAGAAGGTTAGAAAAACAGGCAAAACGGTCATAAAACCATACAAAGTGACGAGCGTCGGAACGCATGAAATATTTCACAAAATAAGGGAACTACACTCAAATCCAACAAGTATAGTTCTAGGGTATCTTTAGTAATATTTGGAGGACATTTGACGTTTTTTGAATAATTTATCAAATTTGACCAGAATCGCAGTACTAGTTCACGGTTTTTCGATAAAATGGCTCCGGGGCAAAAACGGCCCAAAATTTTGTGGTAGTCTCTAAGTATGATATAATGAGGATTTGAAAAATATTAGAGTAAAAAACCTAAGAGAAGATATAGAAAACGGTCAAAACGGTCATAAATACATACAAAGTGACGAGTGTCGAGACGCATGAAATACATCACAAAATTGATCTAATTTCACCCTAATCGCAGTACATAATCCACGGTTTTTCGATAAAATAGTTCCTGATATAAAACGACTCAATTTTCGGTGGTAGTATCTAAGTATGATATAATGAGGATTTGCAAAATATTAGACTCAAAAACTCAAGAGAAGATAAGGAAAACGGCCAAAACGGTCATAAATCCATATAAAGTGACGAGTGTCGAAATGCATGAAATATTTTTCAAAATGAGAAACCAACACTTAAATCCAACAAGTATAGTACTAGGATATCTTGAGTAATGTTTGGAGGACATTTGGCGTTTTTCGAAAAATTGATCAAATTTGACCAGAATCGCAGTACATAATCCACTGTTTTTCGATAAATTGGTTCTGGATCAAAAACAGCTCAAACTTTAGTGGTAGTCTCTAAGTATGATATGAGGAGGATTTACAAAATATGAGTAAAAAACCTAAGACAAGATAAGGAAAACGGCCAAAATGGTTATAAATCCATAGAAAATGACGAGCGTTGAAACTCATGAAATACTCCACAAAATAAGAAACCAACACTCAAATCCATCAAGTATAGTACTAGGATATTTTCAGTAATGTTTGGAGGACATTTGACGTTTTTCGAAAAATTGATCAAATTTGACCAGAGTCGCAGTACATAATCCACGGTTTTTCGATAAAATGGCTCCGCAGAAAAAACTGCTCAAATTTTGGTGGTAGTCTGCAAGTATGATACGATGAGAATTGGAAAGATATGAGGGACAAAAACCTAAGAGAAGGTTAGAAAAACAGGCAAAACGGTCATAAATCTATAGAAAGTGACGAGCGTCGGAACGCATGAAATACTTCACAAAATGAGGAACCTACACTCAAATCCAACAAGTATAGTTTTAGGGTATCATCACTAATGTTGGAGGACATTTGACATTTTTTGAATAAGTTATCAAATTTGACCAGAATCGCAGTACATAATCCACGGTTTTTTGATAAAATGGTTTCGGAGAAAAAACGGCTCAAATTTTGGTGGTCGTCTCGAAGAGTGATATAAAGATTATTTTCAAAATATTAGAGTCAAAAACCTATTAGAAGATAGGGAAAACGGCCAAAATGGACATAAATCCATACAAAGTGACGAGCGTCGAAACGCATGAAAGATTTCACAAAATTAGCAACCAACACTCAATATAACTAGTATAGTTCTAGGCAATCAACATTAATGTTTGGAGGAGATTTGGCGTTTTTCAAAAAATCGATCAAATTTGACCAGAATCGCAATACATAATCCACAGTTTTTCTATAAAATGGTTCCGGACCAAAAACGGCTGAAAGTTTGGTGGTAGTTTCGAAGTATGATATAATGAAGATTTGCAAAATATTAGAGTCAAAAACCTAAAAGAAGATTAGGAAAACGGTCATATATACATAAAAAGTGCCGAGCGTTGAAACGCATGAAATATGTCACAAAATTAGGAGCCAACACTCAAATCCAACAAGTATAGTACTACGCTCTCTTCAGTGATGTATGGAGAACATTCGGCGTTTTTCGTGAACTTAAGAACTTAAGAGAAGATAAGGAAAACGGCCAAAATGGTCATAAATCCATACAAAGTGACGAGCGTCGAAACGCATGAAATAATTCACAAAATGAGAAACCAACACTCAAATCCAACAAGTATAGCACTAGGATATCTTCATTAATGTTTAGTGAACATTTGGCTTTTTTCACAACATTGATCAAATTTGACCAGTACCGCTGTACATAATCCACGGTTTTTCGATGAAATGGCTCCGAAGCAAAAACGGCTCAATTTTTGGTGGTAGTTCCTAAGTACGATACAATGAGGATTGTAAAAATGTTAGGGCCAAAAACCTAAGAGAATGTTTGAAAAACAGCCAAAACGGTCATAAATTGATACAAAGTGACGAGCGTTGAAACGCATGAAATACTTCACAAAATGATGAGGAACCAACACTCAAATCCAACAAGTATAGTCCTAGGATGTCTTCAATAATGTTGGAGGACATTTGGCGTTTTACGAAATATTGATCAAATTTGACTAGAATCGTTGTAATTAATCCACGATTTTTCGATAAAATGGCTCCGGAGCAAAAACAGCTCAAATTTTTGTGGTAGTCTCGAAGTATGATACAATGGGGATTGGAAAGATATTAGGGACAAAACCTAAGAGAAGGTTAGAAAAACAGCCAAAACGATTAGACGTTGTTGATGGCAAAAAGATACTTCGTAAACTTCTTAAATACAACTGATTACCGAAGGTATAATTTGATCGACTTGACTTTAATTTGCGACTGATCGTTAGATGTCGATCCACAAGTCAGAGAAGTATAATTAGGAAACAAGGTACGTTATCTTAAGTCTAAATCCTCCTACAACATTTGAACCTATTTTATCCAACAATAATAATCATTTATTCCTAATAATAATGAAACTCAATTCATTGAACTAATTAAGTTCTATCTTAGCTAGATACGGCTCAAAGCACCGCCAATAGCCAAAGTTAAGATATGGGTATGTATGAACTTCATTTACCTAAGATCACATCATGCATTCGAAATCAACTAGACAAGATCATGTAATAATGTCTCCGTATAATATCCGAGATATGTTCAGATTGATACACGAGCGGTTGTCATTGTTGACAAGCTAACGATGGATATAAAGCAGTAACATGCATGTTCTAGGGCTTTTCTTGAAATAATCAGCACAGTATAGTACTACTACAAAAGTATTGTGGAAGCTAGCTCACACTTTTGGTTGTAAATTTAATTTGCGATGGTTTATAGTATGCATGAACCGACGTATGCTTGATCATGCATGGCACACACAACGATTTTATACTTTCAAATGTTCAATACTAATTGTGTCTCGATCATTCACTTAATTAGTCTTTTATTGTACTCCCGTCCTTTGGTAGCAGATGGCCTTTGTTTCTCTCGACTTCTGACATATATAATCGTCCGAGTAAACATTTTCCTCATAGAAACTAATTAGTATCTACCATAGATTGACTTGAGCAAAAAGTCGAGCGAATAAAACTGCAATTGTGCATATTATCAATTACCAGAGCTTTAATTTGGGCTTGCTGTTAGTTGAAAAGAACTAAAAGGACAGAAAAGAGCTGAGATTCGTTGGTATGCTAGGCCGCAATACTTTCTCAATTTTATTCCCCTTTTATTTTAATCTACCTCCAATTAGCAATGGTTTTAACCGTATAAGTTACAATTTGCGTTGACAAATTAAAGTTGATCTCTGAAGCACTTGCATGGTCGCTTACATATTTCTAAGTGATTAACCTGTCGTATTTACCGAAGGATGATTAACCATTTCGCTATGTTTAATTTTGACTAACAGAAATAATTTTGAAAGAAATAACTAAACAGTAAAATTTATCGGTTGTTTACCCTTTAATTTAATATTCCGTATCTTCTGAATTATGGAGTCGTGATAGTAACACAATACTCCCAAGTAACAAATCAATATTTTAGCAGACGGGCTTCGAAACGTAATAAGAGACTATCATGTTTAAGGTTTCAATAATGGGAGAATATTGATTTCGAGCAATTGACTACTAATGTCTCTTGATTAATTATAGCCTATAGGTCTAGCTCAACCGTTGAAGTGCATTTTCTTAAAACCAATTATTAATGAAGACAAGTACGTACCCTTTTTTGGGGCTGATGAAGCTAGTGATCGATCGATGCTACACAAAATCTTTGACACGATCTCTTTTAAATCTATTTTATTCATAACTACAAATTTGAGCGCATAACTTTTACCAGAAGAATATATGATACCACCTTCTTCTATAATTAGGTATATAAAACTGCAATTGATTTCGTGAAAGTGGACATCAAACGCTTTAATTTCTTTTAGCCTGAAAAGTTGAGATGTCAAATACTCGTATGTAGGAGGTTCAGATTCTAAACATTCAACAACATCTTTAACCTCAATGCCTCAAAAGTTCCCGTCATAAGGCGGGGTAAGGGGGGTCGGATGCACTCAAGCCTTACCCTTATTGAAACATAGAGAGGCTGCGCACGGATGACCCAAAATGAAAATTGCTTCGAGAATCGCACCGACTGACTTCTACTTCACAAAATAAGAAGCACAGACAGTTTTATGAGCCATTTTGCTTTATTCCATTATATCCCAAAAACCAAAGAATAATTAGTTTTTGGCTACATTGGAAATGGAAACTCAGATTCTAAACATTGCGGTTTAAAAAAAAAAAGGTTTATTATAGAGAATACTTCTCCATTGCTTCAGATTTTACGCACGTGTGATTAGAATTACTTATGGAGTAATGGAGACGGATTCAACGATACATAATGCCTACATTAAGATCTAAATAAAATCGTAAACATAGCTCTACGTAAAAATGGTTGCATTGTTATGAATGTATGATCGGCGTGCATGTGATGATGTGAAATGGGAGCGGGCCGGGATGGAAAAGTCATGCAAATTAAAGTACGTACCATGCACCAACTACAATGTCGAAATCTCCAGAGAAGTGTCAATTTCGATAGAAATGGAAAGAGTACTAATTACTAAAGCTCACAACATTCCTCTTGAATTGCCTATTGCCAACTCATACGCATGAGATTCGACCGCGTGAAAATTGGAAAAACTTAGCTTATAGTTGCAAGGCAAAATGTACGACCATCATACTACTTGAAATCAACTCCAATTGTACTAAAAAGGATCTCCTACAATCCTTCGTTGCTTCTGAACCGGACAAAATTGCGGTTAAGATTACATAGGGTGTTCAAATTTAGAGCAAGTTTTAACACACAAAACACAAAATTAAATTCTAAGTACGGATCGGGCTCGCAAGACTCTAAAGTAAGCTGTTATTTGAGACCCGTATCAACTTAATAAAGTGTTTGATACATGTTACTTAACGCGTGTCCACTGATAAATATGAAAAAGTCGGACATGGAATAATCTTACTTATACCACAATCCACCACTATAAAAAGGCCAGATTTGGCCGTAACACAGCATATCATCTCCAAGACAAAGAAACCAAAAGAAATACATCTAAAAATCATCTTTATTTTGTTTAAACTAGTCATTTTCTAGACAAATTAACCCAAGTATGGGAGGAAATTTTTCGAGTGCTAATAATGGTAGAACAAATGTTGCTAATGCAACTGCTGTTCCTGGATACAATAAGCCTTCTGCTAATTATCGTAGGTCTGCCCTACCAGAAAACAGGGCACCTCCCCCTGCTTGTGCTCCATACCCTCCTAATTATAAGTACAATCTTCCTGAGTATAAGGCCCCTCGGCCTACGGCAGCCGTCCCATTTTCCGCCAACGCGGCCGAGGCCAACCGTGTCATTGCCTTCCACTCTACCGCCCGTTGGCGGGAATATTTTGAGGCCTCTAAGCAGTCCATTAAATTGGTATGGCTCGCCTAAGATATGTACTTATACACACGTACTTGATTTGTCACAAATGTAATTTTAGTAGAGGTGATCAATCGGCCGAAGCATGTTGAGCCAGTACGCAAGCGCAAAGAAACTTGCGGCCTGGCCCAAATTAATCATAACACTTACGAGCCGAGTATTTGTGTTTAGAAATTTGGCCCAACCCGTATCAGTGCGGATCACGTGTCTCATTTTTCTGTCTCAATCTCTGTACCCCACTAATCACATGCTATCGTTTCATTGTTAAGATATAAGAAATGTTAGCAAATGATTGGTGTGGTACATGGAGTGAGACAGGGAAATGGAACAGGTGATCCGCACTGAACCCGTATAGGGTTCAGTGCGTTTGTATCACGTGGTGTAATCATAACCTTATGGTAGAATGGCGTCACACAAACTTCATTGATACGTATACCATAACATCATAACCTTGCCATAAGACGGTTTCATAGATGGGATTCTAATGAAAATTGGACTATAATCGTCTCTAACATCCACTTTTTTTTTTTTGCAAGGTCATTACAAATTTTCAATAAAATATAATGATTTTCTGACCGTAAAGGTTGTAATTTTTGTATTCAGATTGTCATATACTTCACGGCGACATGGTGCGGACCATGCAAGTACATGGAGCCAACCATCAACGAGTTTGCAGCCAAGTACAGTGACGTTGAGATAGTCAAGATTGACGTGGATGAGTTATTTGTATGACCCCCTTTTTTCTCATTTTCTTTGTTCATCTAACTTAATCTTAGCAGTAATTATTGGCTCTTTCGCGAGGTTAAGTCATTCTGAAGCTTATTTTCGCGGTAATTTTGAGTTCAATTCTTCTGATGTTACGTGAATTTGAAACAGAACGTGTCGCGCGAGTTTGCAGTACAAGCAATGCCTACATTCATGTTCATCAGGGGAGGAAAACAGATTGACAAGGTTGTTGGGGCTAGGAAGGACGAGCTTCAGAGGAAGATTGAGAAACACAGAGTTTACTAATTAATTATGATACTTAGCAAAAAAAAACAGAATTACGAATAGTATATGCGTGATTAGTTCTGTATGCTTTTGGTGTAACGTAAAATATATGCTTATGGAAACTTGTGTATCACTTTACTTCCAAGTATATTTGGTGATTTACTAATTTGAATAGCTAATTAATTAGAAGGTTGAAGTACCTCATGTATTATAGAGCTCTGTATTGTAACTAGGGATGGGCATAGACCGAGGACCCGACTTAGACCCGCCGGTCCCGACCCGCTCAGGTCGGATTTGGGTCTTAAAAATTGGGACCCGACCCAGATCCATGCACAAAGATGATGGGGCGGGTTTGGGTCCAACAATTGAGACCCAGACCCGTATAGGTTATTTAATATAAAAAAAAAAAAAAAAAAAAAAAAAAAACCTAGTTTCCTACTCGTCGGCAACTCGGCATTCAGCCTCAAATCTCAATCAAACACAGAGCAAATTTTCAACATTTCACAATTCACACTTTCTCTCCTCACTTCTCATCGGCGTCGTCGCCTGAAATCTTCACCACCACCGTCGCCTCTATTCTTCATCGCCTGAAGTCTTCACCACCACCTGACTCGCCTGTCGAGGTAACGTCTCTTTCTCTTTCGCCGTCGTTCTTTCATCGTCGTTGGTTGGTCTGATGTTGTTTGTTAACACAGGGAGAGAGATCGTTGGTTTGCCGTCGTTCTTCCGCTTTGTTCGTCTGAGCCAGATCTGATCTGGGCGTCGACCGAACGACGACGATAAGACGCCGGCCACGCCCACCCAGCTTCTCCCGTCGCCGCCACCAGCCCCCTTAGGCCTCTTTGACTCTATGTTGGAATTTTACGATGATCACATTTTGGTTGGATATTTTCGCGAGATTGTACTTGACAAAATATGGAACCAAATTACGTTCGGATCGAAAATATTGATTGTTTTAAGCAAGGGTTAATTCACGTGGTACCCTCGTGTTTTGCCGATTTGCACATGGTACCCAATGTTTTGCAAATTTGTACAAAATACCCTCGAGATTTGACAGTTTGCACATGGTACCCTAAACATAACCCTCCTATTAACACCGTCAACTTTTTTTTAAAAAAAAGGATTAATTCACGTGGTATCCGCGTGTTTTGCTGATTTGCACGTGGTACCCAGTGTTACAAATTTGTATCAAATATCCTCAAAATTTAACTCTTTTTATATGGTACCGTTACCTTCAAAATTCCTTTAACGCCGTTTAAAAGTTGGTTTCAATGGTGAAGGAAAAAATGGTGGTTATGGTATTTATTATGGGTCGAAATGATGGTGGCGGTGGAAAAGGATGAATATGTTGATGACGGTGGTGGTGGAGAATAATGAATATGGTGATGATGAAAGTGGTGGGGGGAAGATAAAGATGGTGATGAAAGAGAACATCAAAGGGTTTTTTCTCAATTAATGGCGTTAACGGAATTTTAAAGGTAATGTACCATGTAAAATCAGTCAAATCTTGACGGTATTTGGTATAAATTTGTAAAACACTGGGTACCACGTGTAAATCGGCAAAACACGAGGGTACCACGTGAAATAACCTTTAAAAAAAAAAGTTGACGGTGTTAATGGGAGGGTTAAGTTAAGGGTATCGTGTGCAAATAGTCAAATCTCGAGGGTATTTTGTACAAATTTGCAAAAGATTGGGTACCACGTGCAAATCGGCAAAACACGAGGGTACCACGTGAATTAATCCTTTAAGCAATTACTACAATTTATGAACAGGAACCGCGCGAGACCCGGACCCGACCCAGACCCGTCGGGTCTGGGTCTGGGTCTGTCAAAAATTTGACGGGTCCGGGTCCAAGTAGACCCGACCCATGCCCATCCCTAATTGTAACGAGTGAGATATACTTCAAATAAAACGTGTTCATGTTCTCGTCTTTCCTTAAGACATTTTTTATTTCTTTTCGCCTAAAATTACTGATCCGAATTATGGACATCGCACATTTTTTATAAATGTTACCAATGTATGTTTGTTTTCAAATTTGATTAAAGCATCATGGTAGTGGCTTGTACAAGACAACCTAGGATCGTAAGTATCTGTCCTAAAGGTTTACAAGTTGAAAAATGAAGATGACATATTTGTTCGGATGTTGAGATAATATGTTGAAAATGAAAATAAGAAAAGATTCTACACAACTTGAAGACAATCTAGTAATAAAAATTACGTACGAATCGCGTCCTACATAATTTAGTAGGACACATATTCAGTACCTGTCATATTCAGTAACACCGAAACTTTAGTCCCGGAATAATAATATCGACGCCATAGAAATCAAAAGAAAGAGTCTCACGTCTCAACCATCTTTGATAAGATAGTGTTAGAAGGCATCTGGTCTCATTTGATGCTCAACTGTCCTGTTTCTTTCACTCTGTATCTTCCCCTTTTTTCCTGCTCTTTTCTTATCCAACTTCTTTACTATTTAGTCTAGTATTTTTTTTTTTAGGAAATATATCAGTGGATGTCTTTTGCTTTCACTGACAAATTTAAAGTAATATAGCACAGAATCCAGTCATCTCATTTGCTTCGTTTTTTACAGTACATATGTTTTCAGTCCTTCCCTCTGATGGTAAAGGTTTTTGGAGATGTGTATGGTTGAATGTAAGCCCATATGAGCAGGAATATAATCTGGTATGACTAAAGTTTGGAACACCCTAACTAACTGGTCGTTATACGTCAAAATATAAGACGCTTTATTGCGCACCCTACATGAAAATCTTTAATCCTATATACGTCACTGATCAAAAGGTCGTAACATTTTAATCTATCATAGACTGTTATATTAACACAGTCGTGAAATAGGTAACGTGAGCTAATCATTCAATTTAAAGATGAATGAGAAAGACATGCGACTATACATGTTAGCCAATCCCATATGGACTAATGTTGCGTAAAGATGAACCAACAAATAGCCAAAGATCATAATGCAGCGGCATTGCATTAATTCACGTCTCGCCCATCAGAGTAAAGTTTCAGTAATGTCCTGATAAGGCTGGGACACAAAATCTGACTGTCTTAATTATCATAGAGCACATCAAGAGATACGGACGAAGTACCTTAGCCCCCTGTTCAGCCATTTATCTTCAAATTAGGCCTTCACAATCACATATTCTGGGGTACCCCAATTAAGACAGGCCACCCAACTTGTTTGTAACATTATCACATTTAAATGCCTCTGAATCTCTTAAGGTCCTACCCATATGATCTGATTAATTTGACAAAAAAAGCTCATTAAAGCGCGAAAAAACGACCACATAACTTGCAATTACAAGAAAGGGAAAGTAGACAAGTTTTCTTAAGACTTAAATCTGTAGGACAAGCTACCATCATATGGTATACTGATGAACAACACCTTCAGTACTGCTCCTGTTCATACGATTAATGATAAAACACGGGCAACCCGACCACAAAATCTCAAATTTCATGAAAGGGAGAGTACAAAAGATACCTTGAAGAGTAAAACCTTGATTAATAGAGGCAACCCAAAGCTTAGCATTACATTTTAACATCGCCAAAACGAAAAGAACACAAGAGAGCAAAAAAGACAAGTGTACTGATATACAAACTTCACATAAAAGGGGTGAAGATCAGATCACCTCGTCTCATGGTAAGTGACGGACGACAAACTTAAGCCTCCTTCACCTGATCACCTCACTACCTACAATGTCGCTATTCGCGACCATAACCCTGCAAACTGCCTAGTATGCACAGTTTTAAAGAACCCAAAAATAATGAAACAAAAAAAAAAAAAAAAAAAAAAAAACTCAGGACAAAATACTTGCCTATTTACATTTACTATCAGTGTTAAATATACTTTTGCCAGATACCCTGCTTTTTTTACTATGAACACTTTGATCATCATGAGCTTCGGCTGAATACCCTCTTTATATCAGCTTTTTGATCTGCAGAGAGTCTTGATGGGAATTTGACATCAAACTTAATTCTTAGGTTTCCTTTCTTCCTCGGTTCCTTGGATATCGGCATTCCCTCACCTTGGATCACGACTTCATGACCTGGTTTTACAACATCTGAAACCTCGACATTGATGTTCCTTCCATCCAAGGTCGTCAAATTCAGTGTCTTGCCAGTGAGAGCCTCGACCAGTGATATTTTTTGGCTGACTAGAAGATCATTCCCGTCTCTCTTGAAAGTGAGATGTGGCTTCTCATCAATGACGAATATAAGATCTCCTGGTAGCAGGCCAGGCTCTTGGTTGCCTTTCTCCGGGAAGGTGATCTTGGTCCCTCTCTTCCAGCCAGGTTTGATGTCGATAGCCAGAACTTCTTCCACGGTACTGGGCTTACTGCAGAATGGAAATAACTCAAATCATGTTAACAGACAGATTTGATTGAAAAGATGAAACTTTGTCTACGACAAGAATTAATATCGAAATTACATCATAATGAGACATGACAGTCCAAGAATCGACCAATTATCTAACTCTGGGAGTCTAATGTTGAAAGGCCACCAATATGCAGATAGTGTTATGCTAACCTCCAAAAGGGTGAGTACATACACACATGCTTGCATACACAAGCCACACAATGATACATATTGATGAAAGTCAATTAACAGACCAGTCAATCGGAATAGATTTTAGCACAACAGCCTATCGTCAAACACAGATGAAAGACAACTTGAATTTCCATCAATTCAATGCCCACCTTTTTGCATCAAATCTACCTATTCAGGAAGCTCTAAGAATCGAAATTTTATAGGCATATCCACCTATCCTATGCCCATTTTTCACTGGCACTGTTTCTGTAGCTCATCAATCATAGAATATCATATGCTGTTTCTTTCCACACACACACACACACACACACACACACACACACACACACACAAAAAAAAAAAAACATACTCTTTCTTGATAGTTTCAAGTGTTTCTTCATCTCATAAAGACTGAACTAAAGTAAGAAAATATGGTTTGAGAAGATACATTTCCAACTACAGTGGAGTGCAATTTGTCAAGCAACAGGATATATTAATCATAGGTTGTCCAATTCAAAATCTAAAACAACCATATCACCAAGCAAACGACACAACTGTAGTTTACATTATCTCCCTCCACAAGAGTTGCTAATTCTCTCTTCTCTCTGTCATAAGACATACTAATTCAAGTAGTTGACAACTGACCAACTCCCGAATACAAGTAAACTACTTCTTAGCTACCACATAAGGCAAACATCAATGACCAATCAGCAGAAAGAACTAAACCTACGTGGGCTAGACTTCAAAGGAAGTTAACAACACTAAGAAGTTATCCACACCAAGTCAACTGTTTACTAGGTCACCTATTTTGCCAAAAAGCCTATCTTCTCACACAATCATAATTTGCAATAAATCAACCGTTCCAAACAAGTGTGCATTGTTTAGTGTTTAGTTGTTTACTGATGAGTGTGTTTTAAAAATGGTAGTGGTAAAGCTATCCCCGTCCTACACTGCTAGGACCGGAACTTGATTCAAATGTCCACATGCAATGGCGCGCCTCTATGCAGCCTCCTCCTGATCATTGTCTAGGCCAAAACATCTACCCCATTTCACCACAGCAGTAATTATATCTCACTTAACTTTAGGAAGTTATGGTGACAAAGTCAGCTGATTACTGAATCAGATTTTCAAGTTCCTCTTTTTTACAGGGTAAGTATGCAGCCCTAGGATGAGAAGTTGAGCAGTGCCGCCCCAAGAAATGTATGCAACTGGTTGCAAGGGGTTGCCACTACAACAATTACCGCGTTCCTAAAGAGATTTATTTTTCCCAAAAATTCCAATTTCCGCACCTTATTACACCCCCAAAATTCCAAAAATGATGTTACACTGACTAGTTTCAGAATTTCACTCATAAGCTCACAACCCCGCATTTCAAATCCTAGTTCCATCACGACCACCCCCTTTGGGCTTCGCCCATCTAGACAAAATCAACCTGTTTTTTTATTTCACACTCGATTATATGCAAAAAACGTGCAATAATCACATAATCATACACTTGTCCTGCCTTACTCCTTCATGACAATATGACATGAATTTGGTAAATGGCATGTTCTTCAAAATTTGAGCTCATCTCAAAAAAACGCGGTGACATTAAAACCCAAAGAATCATACAAACAAACCAATAAACCCAAACATGTGATCTTCTTCTGTCACACATGTTATTCATAGCCAATTCAGCTCCCACATGGCCCACCCTCTCACTCTCTCTTGTCCTAATTCTGACTTCTATTTTTAATTTGCCTACCAACTCACTCTTTTCTCTTCAAAAAAAATAAAAATTGAATTGTCAACTTATTAAACCAAAAAAAAAAAAAAAAAAAGATTTCATCTTTATGCAATATTTTACCCCCTTAATTACCACAATTATACAACATCATCATCATCATCATCATCATGATCATAAAAATGTAAGTTATATAACAAACTTCAAATCTATTTTTAACCAGACAGTCCAAAATGATCAAAATAACTACTCTATGCCCCCACCACATTTTTAGTTCAAGTTTCAACATCACCAAACAATTCAAAAATTACTACAACTAGTCTAATACAACTACAAGTCTACAATCATTCATCATTCACTATCACCATCACCTAATCTTTACTAAAATTATCCTCCCACCTCAATTTTACAACGGAAAATTAAAACATCTGACACTTCTACTTAATGGCAATAAAATAATCGGCCCGAAACCCATTTTAAGTTAGAAGGGCAATATTGAGGTAGACGAGTTTCGAACAAATAAAAAGACTAGTCAATAAATTACTAATGATACAAGAAAGAGAGAAAAAAAAAAGTGTGACGTACCCAGAATCATCAGGAACAATACGAGAAATGACCATCTTACGTTTAGAACCCTTGTACAATTCTTCCAAAGTACAAGCCAACTTATTCTCAAGTGCTGCCGCTTTATTCCCCAACGGTGAACTCTTCCTCGTCCTACTACTCCGATAATTCTTACTATTACTATTATTATTATCATCATCTTTATTATTATTATTATTATTATTATTATTATTATTATTATTATTATAATTACCGTGATCAGATTTTGGTGATCGGCTTTTATCACTGCCACCATCAAACCCACCAAGAAATTCATCAAAAATATCTTGTGGGTCCCTCCTATAGGAGGACCCGTTACGGCCGCTTCCGCCACGGGTTCGGCCCGCGGCCGAAGGAGACGATACGTTGTACCTCAACCCTTCCTCGCCGTACAGATCATAGATCTGACGCTTGGTGGGGTCTGAGAGTACATCGTACGCCTCACAGATCTGTTTGAATTTGGCTTCTGCCACTCCTTTTGTGCCACTTGGATGCTTGTCAGGGTGCCACCTCATCGCCAGCTTCTTATACGCTCGCTTTACCTCCTCTTCTTCCGATGTCCGTGACACCTTCAATATGTTGTAGTAGTCCACTCCCATTCTTTTTTTTAACTGTGTTCGTATCGTGTTCGTGTTCGTGTTCAATTTTCGAGACTAGTTTGTGTTGTGCTTTTTTATTGTTGTTGTTGTTGTTGTTGTTGTTGTTGGGTGTGGAATTGTGTGTATTAGTAGTTGAGAAATGAAATGAGGGGCAAGTTAGGGATAAATTGAAGTTTTGTAGTTGAGGGGAGGGTAGGGGGCCCACAGGAGGGAGTTCGAGGAAGACAGTTCGGTTATTTTGGAGAGCGTGAAAGTGGGGTGTGATTGGTTGGGGGAGGTGACGTGGAATGATATAATTGGATTAAGATGGCTGTGAGAAACGTAGGAAAAAGGTTAGTTTAAGTACTCTATATGGGTGATGATGTGGGGTGGAGAACGTGCAGGCGAGTAATCAGTGGAAAGAGGGAGAGAAGGAATCTTCAAGGTGAAGCTGCGTCGTTTTGAGGAGAGAGAATAGAGCGGGGGGGTTCAACAGAATCTGGTCTGGCGTCGCGGGGCGGTCATATATAATAGGCGGCTCTTTTGGAACAATTATAAATTTTCTACTCCGGATATACTTAACCGTTTACTTTATACTAAAACCGTTATTATAGGAGTGTCTAGTTTGATTTGAGTTTATTACGGAGTACTACTCATTGAGGAAATGCAATTATGCAAATCGTTATGATTATCATGCAAATCGATATGATTATAATTTTGGGAGTTTGTGTTTGGTGCTCTTCTGTGATTTGAAGTTAGATAGCTATTTGCCGTATTAAAATCTGAATGTTTGTCGGTTTATGGGTCGTTAAGGTTTGTTTATTGATGGTATGTGGTGTCGTGGTTATATGCATGATTAATTTTCTTTTTTCTTTTCTTGGCCGGGATTCTCTTTGGGTTGCGTTTCAATATCGTATCAAATCAGTTTGTTCAAGGTAAGTTGTGAATTAGTATTGCAATTGAGCTTTGGTATTGGATGTTGCGAGAATAAAAGATCAGATTGTGATATACTCCATATGTTGATATTCAGAATGTGAAATTACGAAATCACAACTATTATTTGTTATTTATTACTAGTTGACCTATAAGTGTTGGAGATTATTATTTTGTACGGTTGTACACATATTTCGATCTCATATTCTCATATTCCCATACATAATTACGTAGATCAGAATTTCTCAGATGAAGAGCAAAGTTGTGTAGGATCTTCGTAATTACTACAAAATCTACACATCAAATACCATTTTACTCGAGAATCGCAAATAATTTTAGAGAATCATTACTCGATTAATGTGGTGTTCTTAGCATAAAAACAAAGGTAAAATTACATACAATGTGATTATAGATTTCTAGAGATTTTAGTGCTGTATTTAGTAATATGGTTTTAGAGTAGTGTACCAAAAAATAATAGATACATGACCGTATACAGCTCCTTCAATCTCTATTGCAGGGGGAAAATCGCCAAAAAAAAAGATATGTATCATATTAGTCCAAAAAAAACCCGATTTATGAGCTTTCACCACGCAGCAAGTTTGTTTCTTAAGTACGTAGTTGACTTTTCAATTGGGGTTCAAAAACTTAAGTACGAGTAGTAAGAAGGAAGCAGCTTAACCACTTCCATAATTCATGCACAATTTTGCTACATTTTTTTAATTGAGTTAGGTTGGCCGACATCATTATTGTTAATCAGTAAAGTTTGCGGGCGAAGGCTAGACGACGAATCGATGATTATCAACTCTAATTATATACTCACAAGTTCACTGAATAATAATAGAGATAAGGGTGCACAATTATTATTTATTAATCTAATCTAATTTTAGTTTATTTTGTTACGATTCATGTGGATTTCTCTAGTGTACTGTATAAACAATCTCTCTTGATCTACTAAACTTGCATAATACGAGTCTCTTTGTTAAGTGTATAACTTCGTTGGGAGGACTCAAGCTACCATCAGTCTGAAGTTTTGGTTAAGATGAGTTCATTAACACTCCTCTACTTAAGTTCTAACCCTAGAAGCTCAATTTAAACAAATTCAATTAAATTGGACGAGTATCCTTAACTTAGTTTCTAATATTGGTTACTCAATTCAAAAGAGTAACCGAACTATATCCTTGATTATTTATTATTCTAACAAGAAACGACTTACGCCAACCGGCTTTAGTATGCTACTAAAGTACAAAGTTAGTTTAATGAAGATAAGGGCAAGGGTGGTGAGGATTAAGTTTGGATATTCACCAAAGTACATAAAACTTGTAAAGTAGAGGGGAACACACAACACAGCCTAGCTTATGAAGGAAAAAGGTGGTAAGTACTTTTATGCTGTTTTGGATCTCATCATGCAACTTTGCTTTGCTGTATCATGTCCTATGTTGACTAAACTTGGAGGTTTCATATATCCTGCCTTCAGCTTTAATCTTAATTAATAAGCTTATTTACTTTGCTTTAGTTTTTAATTTGCATGCTTTGTTATTCTTCTCCTTTTCACATTTGTTTGTTTTGTTGGGTTTCTTTGTTTTTTTTATTTATTGTTACAGTAGTTAATCTTATTTCTCTATTATGTATCATGATTCACGACAATTGAGATCGAGGGAGTAAATAAAGTGATCGACATTTACCTTCTAATTCAGTGGTCACGTTTTATGTCTTACCCCTTCATTCGCATATGAGAGTTGGCTACATACATGGCTATGACAAACAATTGAACGCTTTTCTTCTAATTTGAAATAGTAACTAAAAGTTTTGTTTCAACGAAATCACCACGTTAAGTTACACCGAAAATAAAATTTACGCTTTTATCTGATATAAGATTCTTTGTATCGGCTCGAAATCTTGAAAGGAGAAGAGAAAGTTGAACCAAATCATGTGGTATGTGGTTCTCCGTACTCCTCGAGTCCTAGTAGTAAACTTGCAATAATGATGAGCTTTGGCAAACCAATTAAGATTTTAAGGTCCAATGTACGAAAAGTTGTGTAGGAAAATGGAAAGCACACCAATAATGTCGAGAAATCACCTTGCTTCAAAACTAATGTTAGCAATCCCTAAATACACACACCTCAATTTAGGGAATTGGGGAAAAAGAACCAGATTTTATGGGTCCAAATATATTTTGCCTCATGTCATATGGAAATAGTATGTTGTTGATTTTTCACCTATATATGTTGTTTCTTGTCTCCATTACATTAACCACACTTTGCGTTAGAAGCAAGGGATGTGGGATTGCAAAGCATGTCCACTACTTGAGTTGTGTTAGGCTCAAGACTCATCAAAAGGATCGGATATAAGTGTAATCAAACACAGACAAGTTTCATACTCAAAACATACAATGGAAATTAAAAATGTAGTTTTGATCGATCGTGAACAAGCTTGATACTCGATCGTTTAATTTACTTGTTTAGTATATACATGTTGAGTGAGTTCAAACACAAAGGAGTCGGGCTCGATTGGTTTGAACTAGCTTTCGCTCATACATGGATCTGGATTATCTGGAGTTATTTTTCTAGAGTTCCCTAGAGTTTACTTGGAATGGAAAATAATGTATGAATGACATTTTTTAAGAAAAAGTAAAAACACTACATATACAGTAAAGTAAAGTGATATTTCCATTTCAAATAAACTCCAGGGAACTTCAGCAAAAATAAATCCCGGAAATCTTGATCCATCATATATATAGAGCGATTCTACAATGGCTACCAAGACTTGGTAGCCATTATAACGAAAGCAAATCTGACCATTCATTTTATTTGAGCAATCTCAACCGTTCATTATCTTGACCATGAAAAAAAAAGATTTAAGAATAAAATAAAATTAAATAAACCCAGACTCCCAATATCAAACACCACCACCACCCTTTCCACCGCCACCGCCGCCGCCACCTATACCAAACACCACTTTAGCGGCCGCCTCCGTCGCCACCAGATTCACCCGTCGCCGCCCGCCCGTCCCCCCGCCCCCAACTTATAAAGGATGCACGACCCTTCTCCCTCCATCCTCCTCTCATTTCCGACCCAAAGAAGCTTTGCGGCGGCATCGCCCCCCTCATGTAGTCACGTGATTGCCGCCTCATCCTTTGTGTTCGCCACCCCTCATCCTCTACGTAGGCCGCCTTACGCCCTCATCCTCTTCAGTCGCCGCCCCTCAATTTGAAAGGGGTGGAGGTAAGGGCGACACGACGCGGTCGCGGGGTGGCCGAGCAGAGCCGACGGAATACTGCATAAGACGGTCAATTTGGACGGGGAGGCCTCGGCCATGGTGATAGTCGGGGCTGGTGGCGGTTGGGGCCGAAAGGGTGGATGAAGCATAGCTGGGGAGGAGAGAAAAAGAGAGGCGAAGGGTGTAGCCGTGTAGTACTGTAGTGTTGTTTTTTTTTTTCTGTTTTTTTTTTTTTTGGTCAAATTGATTCAATGGCCCAGATTTAGTCAATAAAATCAATGGTCATTATTTGATATTCTTACAATGGCTACCAAAGATTGGTAGCTATTGTAGAATTATATCATATATATATATATATATATATATATATATACTCTCTAAGGAGTAATTATTGTTTTAAGGGCAATAATTACCATGTTTTTGATGGTGAATGTCGAAATTATTGAACCCCTAGCACTTAAAGCTACTAGCCAGGTCGAGGACAATAAGAGATTCAGACTCTATCGTCAACTTTAAGCTATTATAAAGGGGCTCACAACAAAGTTTCAACTTCAAGAGGGCATACATGGGTGAATTTAGAGAGTGCTTGAGTTGAGGGCTTGTGGCACCTCGGCTTATACAGTTATATCTAGTTATCCCAAGTAAAGTTAATTAACTATTTGAACAATATTTAAATATGAATTTCACGTCGAATAAACTTACTTTACATAATAAACTCATCGTTTAAAGAGGATATATAAGTCCATTTTACTTCGGATATGTATCAAGTTTGTATGTATGTGCAGACTTTTCTTTCTCTCTCTTTTATGTTACATAGCTTTAGGCATTGTTCAGTACTTCGCTAATCACTAGTCGTAACTATAGTAACTCACACACAGTCACAAATTACACTAGTCCAACAAATGATGGAAAAGGATTAGAATGGGATATGAGAAGAATAAGGACTAAGGAGTAAGGATAGTGGTGAATGGAGCGTGGAGACTTTTATATGGGCCGCCCAAGCATTTGACAAATTAACGAGATTTTTGAGAATATCTATTTACAATTTGCATTTGGTTGAATTGTCATGAAACTCAAGAAGTAAGTTGCCATGAAACTCAACAAATTTCACCAATTTGAGTTCCAATTTGAAAATTAGGAACTAAATTTTTTTACTACACTACTCCATATAGACATACAATCTCACCCGACTTGACTCACATTCGGAGTTAACAACATCACACAAAAGAAAAAAAAAAAAAAGATACTATTAATGGCAAATTGGCAATTATCTCTTATCCTCTTAATTCTTATGTGAACAACCTTAGGTTACCAAAAGAGTCTTTGATCTTGATTTCTTATCATAATTTTGTAATAATATCTTAACCCGAATGATTGAGAGCTAGTGATTGAGACCATAAGACTTGAGATTTGATACTACTCCACCTGGCTTTATTTGATAAGTGCGTTATACAAATCACAAATCAGTGAATCACCCAAAAGCCTACGAGAGGGCTAGAAAAATATAATGCTGCTTAAATTCTCGATTTCAAAGTTGGGAGAGCGGAGACTCAACACGCTAGATATCTAATATATATATGTAATCCTGAACCCGCTCAATTCCCACGCTGACACGTGGCATATAATAATATTATTCTATTATAAATAATGTTTATCCAAAATAGGATATGATAAGTACTAAGTACATGGTAATATTATTCTAATAGAATAACATTATTACTTGATTTATGAAAAATTATTATGTAATATATTAATTACTTGATTTATGGCAATTTGATCAAATATCTCAAGGGTGTTTCAAAATCATGGTAATATTATTCTAATAAAATAACATTATTACTTGATTTATGGAAAATAGTTATGTAATATAGTAATTACTTGATTTATGGGAATTTGATCAAATATCCCACGGGTGTTTCAAAATGGGACTTTGGCTTTTGAAATGTGACTTTTCCTCTAATTAAATTAAAAATATCACACTGGTGTTCGAAATGAGATTTTACGTTTTTAAAGGTGAGTTTCCATCTAATTACATTACAAATATCCCACGGGTGTTCAAAACATGACTCTAGGTTTTTAAAGGTGAGTTTTCATCCAACTATATTACAAATATCACACGAGTGTTTGAAATGATATTTTAGGTTTTAGATAAAAAAATTCGTTTACATAATTTTAAAATTTAAACATAAGTAGCCCGGGCGTTACATGGGCCATCAAACTAGTTCACATCTATACTATTGTTGCCAGGAAATTGACCAGTATAGTTTAGCCAGATAGCCAACAGTCCAATGGGCCGGCCCGTATCAGTGGCGGTAGACCTTTGAGTCCAAATACTCAACAATGGGGCCTTGTGGGTCGTGGGCTAGTGGCCGTATTAAATCCAGAGACCATAGCTACACTTGACCCGATTGAACGGGGATTCATCTGATAAAGCAATTTTGGCTTAGAGTCAGGGTCATGTAGGAAATCTTCAAAAAATTTGAAGTCGTGGATGAATTATCAAAATGGAATCCAAATACGTTTAGTGTTCAAAAATTTTGGGGTCGTAGGTGAATTATCAAAATGGAACACTAGTACGTATCTAATACTATATATTAAAACCTGAAACCAAGTCTTTCCTAGGTTGACACTTGGCATACATTAATTGGATAGAGCATAAAAATAGTATTAAAATACAATTATTGATTAACATATAGTAATAAATTATCATATTAGCTAATTTATGAAAATAATAAATATGGTAATTTAGTTTATAACATAAGATATAAGAGATAATATTATGGCGGTTGACTAATTTATGGTAATAAATTTGAATATGATGTGATATAACGGGTGACGGAATAGTAGAATGACATAATGTAACATGTGACGAGATAATGGGATTGAAACTGTAAAATGGGTGACATAAAAATGGAAATATGATAATACGATGAGTGAGTAAAAATATATAATAATAAAATATGACGGGGGATAAAAGTTGATTATAGTACTGTAAAATTAGAACAACGATAAAACATGCTGTCATTTTTACAAAACGAGTATAAACATTATAAATAGACAAGCCCGAGCGTGGCACGGGCATGCAAACTAGTATTATATATTAAAACCTGAAACCAAGTCTTTCCTAGAACGACACTTGGCATTTATTAATTGAATAGAACATAAAAATAGCATTAAATATAATTATCGGTTAAGATATGGTAATAAATTATCATAGAGTAGTATAATATAGCTAATTTATGGAAAATAATTATTAAGGTAATTTATTTGAACAAAGATAAGCCGTAGTATAGTATAACTAATTTATAGAATATAATCATTATGTTAATTTATTAGAATAAAGATAAGCCAACATTTTTCTTATAGAGTGAGTATAAACAATATAAATATATAGCCCGGGCGTGGCACGGGCATGCAAACTAGTATTTACAAAATAAAAGAACCAAAAGAAATATATATACAGGGTTAAATTGATGTACAAAAGATCGAGCAGCTTTTGTAACATTTTGAGTGGAGGTCGTGGGCGAACGCCCGTCTCGCCCGTGCTCATCCACGCCACTGCTTAGAGTTAGAAGATCAATTTAACGAACCTCGAGCTTGTTCACCATTCGAATCATAATATTAGACTGTAGTCATCATACTCGTATCGGGTCTCTTCTTACAACATTATTAGTTGATCGCTACAAATACAATTTACGAGAATTGCAAACAAATACACCCTCGTAAACTTTCCTTGAAACCCTAATCGTCATCTTGTCTCAAACAATCAACTATCAATGGTGGAGATTCAAGAACAGCTTATAGGGGTAGAAGAAGAAACAGGTGATAATTTTACTGCTACAAACCCTAGGGAAAGTTTTACCCAACACATAGAGTTACGGGAATATTCAGAAGCTATCAAAATTTACTTCAATAAAATCAAGGGCACGTCTCTTTCAATGTTCAGCAGGTTTTACCTTTACATTAATCCATCTACCGGAGGTTTCAGTGATGGCCAAAGAGAGTATATGGCACAACTGGCGGACCACCATGTCGTAAGTCGATCACTACTACTTTTTCTTGAATTAATCCGTTTCATGAAAACAATTCTCTAAAATCCCACAACACCGATGCCAAAGTTAAGGCTTTATATATATAATCGATGACTAGCTTCCATTGAATTCTTTACGTAGTTACGTTTTAAGTATGATTATATTGTTGATTGATTAATAAATTACGATAAACTTCTACGTACAATAACTAAAGAAAATGTAATAAGTTGTCGAATATTTACTACTCGTAGTAATTTAGTTAGTGTGTCGTTTGATTGTTCTCAGAATGGTACACCTCTACCTAGGAGAGTCATCGAAGACCTTGATGATGATTATCGAATGATAATGAACGACCGACGCTGGTATTTTGATATCGACGAGGTGTTAAAATATTTGGTGAAACAAAAACTCAAGAGATTTGGATGGAAAACTCTAGTTTTATCAACCACATATATCTTGGTAGGAATTAGTCCACGGTTTTTCCTACAGTGTTTCGCCAACTTTGTATGCTTGATCTGCGTTTTGAATTTTTAACTTTAATTTCTTACCATTCAGTCATTCACATATGAATGAACTTA
Source organism: Spergularia marina (assembly GCA_963680865.1). NCBI lineage: Eukaryota > Viridiplantae > Streptophyta > Magnoliopsida > Caryophyllales > Caryophyllaceae > Spergularia > Spergularia marina. Next base: position 3,895,655 of record OY804545.1, on the reverse strand, counting down.
GGTTGAGCTGTAAAAATTAGATTACTTTAGCCCTGGTCTTTTCTTCATGTGAGAGTTTAATTTGTTGGAAATTCAAGATTCTTGCTAGTATTCCCGACGTAAATTTCACTTTACGATTTATCTAAATCCAGTTCATGTATTCAAACTAAACTTTAAACCGTTGAAAAAACGGAAGTAATATTTAAACATGTAACTAATTACTAATGTAAGGGTTACATTAGATATACAATTGCTAAGGTCATTTTTGTTCACAAATTGCTTATTTGTTTCTCTATTGTATAAAATACTTTCTTTATATCATTGAACGTATACTACACGGATTTCACTTGCAAATTAAACTCTACATACGAGATCCAAATTCGTATTTTTTTTTTCTTTTTAAAGAAATGGTAGCATAGCATAGCATAACGAAAGGTTACAAGAGTAACTTATGTTTGGAAGGAGTCAAGGGAGTTCTAGTCTTGTAGAATTTTCATCTTTGTGAAAATGCTCCTAACCTCTACACTCCAGAACCCACCTCCCAAAATTGAGCATTTTTCTTCAGCTTCCTCAACAAGCCACCATGGAAACCTCCTGTCTCTCCTCCACAACTGCACCTCCATGGCCCACCTCAAGCAAATCCACGCCCAAGCTCTCCGTACAACACCCTTCCACCACCCCAACTACCTCCACTTCCTCCACAGCAGGCTTCTCCATTACGCCGCCTCAGCCGATATCCGGTACGCCTTTCGCCTTTTTGCCGAAGTTGAACACCGAAACACATTCGTTTGGAACACCCTTATCAGAGCTTGTGCTCACAGTCATGCCCATAAAGGCGAGGCCTTTATGCTGTATTTTGAAATGTTGAGTGAAGGTGAAGTTTCCCCTGATAAGCACACTTTCCCCTTTGTTCTCAAAGCTTGTGCGTACTTGTTTGATGAATTTGGCGGGAAACAAGCTCATGCCCACATTATTAAACTTGGGCTTTGGTCTGATGTTTATGTTAACAACAGTCTTATTCATTTTTATGCGTCGTGTGGGCGGATGGACCATGCACACAAGGTGTTTGATGAAATGCCTGAGAGGAGTGTTGTGTCGTGGAACGCTATTATTGATGCGTTGGTCGGGACAGGGGAGTTTGATGCGGCATTGATGCTGTTTCGTCGGATGCAGGAGACATTTGAGCCGGATGGGTATGCGTTGCAGAGCGCTGTTTCGGGTTGTGCTGGTTTAGGAGCTTTGTCGTCTGGGATGTGGGTTCATGCTTATGTTTTGAGGAAGTGTGATGGTGAAGCTGATAATGGTGTTTTGTTGAGTAATGCATTGGTGGAAATGTATTGCAAATGTGGGATGTTGGATTTGGGTAAGCAAGTGTTTGATCGTATGGTTAAGCGTGATGTTAACTCGTGGAATTCGATTATCCTAGGACTTGCTACACATGGGTTCTCTAGATTGGCATTGGAGTATTTCAATGAGATGATTAAGGTTGAGAGATTAAAGCCGAATGCAATCACTTTTGTTGGGATATTGAGTGCCTGTAACCATGGCGGGATGGTTGGATTAGGCCGCGAGTACTTCAGTAAGATGGTGAATGAGTACTCTATTGAACCTCGACTAGAACACTATGGTTGCTTGGTCGATCTCCTGGCTCGTGCAGGATCAGTCCATGAGGCGCTGTTGCTTGTGTCAAACATGCCAATGAAACCTGATGTCGTGATATGGAGGAGTCTTCTTGACGCTTGTTGCAAGCAGAATGTGGGCTTAGAGTTGAGTGAAGAAGTTGCTAAGAAGATACTTGAAACAGAAGAAGCTACCTCCAGTGGAGTTTATGTCCTGCTCTCCAAAGTTTATGCTTCTGCAGCTCGATGGAACAACGTTGGTTTAATACGACAGCTGATGACTGATAAGGGCATAAAGAAAGAACCCGGCTGTAGCTCCCTGGAGATTAATGGAGTTAACCATGAATTTTTCGCAGGGGACACTTCTCACCCAGAAAGAAATGATATATACAGAGTTTTGGACCTGATATATGACAGACTTCATTCAGTGGGATATAAGCCTGACCTTTCACAAGCACCCTTGGTGGAAGATGAAGATGAAGATCAGAAGAAAGATGCCCTTAAACTGCACAGTGAAAGACTTGCCATTGCTTATGGGCTTCTACATTCGAAACCAGGCGTGCCAATCCGAATCTTCAAAAATCTCCGTGTCTGCAATGACTGCCATCAAGTCACCAAGCTCATCTCTAAGCTTTTCAATGTAGAGATTATTGTGAGAGATCGCGCTCGCTTCCATCATTTCAGGGATGGATCCTGTTCCTGCTGTGATTATTGGTGAAACACTGAAACTATGGTGTTTTGAGATGTAGATTGTGTATATTCATATGTTGATTCTTGTGTAGCAATTCAATGGTTATGTGATATGGCGAATATTGAGAATTAATGCATCAGAAAGATCAAGGATACTGCTTTAGTGATGGAACGCATCTCACCTTTATTTATATAACAGTAAGAGTAGAAATGATACTCACAATCAAGAACAAAAGAATAATCACCCAGAACCTACCACAGGACTGAAAAATCACAGGTAATAACCGAAACTGACAGTTCGTTATCGCTAATAGAGCAGCTACAGAAAGAATTTATGCTAGGAGAATTCTAGGCTCTTAAGAGTTTGAGATGACAGGAAGTAGACTGGACTTGGGAGTAGATAAAACTAACATCTAACGCGGTTGCACCTACTGTAATTCACCTTAGCAAACTGGCACATGACTACTAGGGCAATGTTTTTACAAAATTGTACTACTATTTGCTGAATCTAAACAGATGAGAGTTGGAGCCTGTACATAACTCATATCATCTTCACGTCCATTGCTGAAACTTTGCCTTGCTCGACTTGTATTAAGTATAAACTCGCCTTGTTATAAGATTCCCACTTATACGAAGTCTTGAGCCACTGAGCAACAAAAGAAGGCAGTAGAACATAATTAGTCATATGACATCTCTAAATCATCTAAACCAGGCCTCATACCAAAGCATATTACAATGCTGTAGACACATTCAGTTCTCAATCAACTCACATTTAGTCAATTTAGAGATGGGGCAGATCACAGAATCACATTTGCGGTATAGCAACAACGTAAAGTCATGTCGAAAGCAGTTAACAGGTAGCTTAGGTGAGCCTAACAAAGCAATAAGTTTCTACTTATGATAGAACACATGATAACAGTACTAAATGTTTCTTCTGTGCAATCAAATTAGGTAGTTGCTGGTGCATTTGCAGGCAGAGATGAGCAAAATAAAGGTGTATATATAGACGGGAGCTAAACTTACAAGTTGAGGTAGATGGAACCACGACAATGTGCATTGTGGCGCTATTTGGGGGCAGCTGCAAGCGCAAGGGATATAACTTTCCATTCAAAGGGCTACGTGTGCATACAAAGATATCTTCAAGCCCCGTCTCTTCCTCCAATTTCCGAGTCAAATCAGACACACTGTGGCCCTTAAAGATCAGCGAGCTCCCCTTAGCAGCATCTACATTTCCTTGCTCATCAGCAATATGGTAATAGATGAGCCTCCCATCTGGCTTAGGCGGCGAGTAAGTCCCAAAGTCAGTAGACTGCAAAATCGAGAAACCAGGACAAACAGCAATTCAGTATCAAACCAATGCAGTTCCTCGTACTGCATAAGTGCTCGAGCACTCATCACTCATACAAACTGGACTATAATTTCAGAATGCATAGAAATCAACAAGACAAACCAACTACACAAAGAGTATAATACTCACATAGTCACATTCAAAAGCTTCTGATCAACTATATATCAGCTCATTGTTACGAAAAAAACCACTAAAATCGAAAAAAATCACATCAATAGAATCTCCAAATTCCCTATCATTCCACTTCATACCACACCTCCAAAGAAAGAACAACACTTGCAAAACCCACCAATCGAAATCGACCGTCTTTTACAAATTAAGTCATCCATAACCACCAAAATCCAGAGTAATCAGTCTAATCCCACACTTTACAGTCAATATATACAAGATCAACATTCAACAGCACCAAAAGTGCAATAAAAGTACAATAAAAATTCATCAACGGTATATTCAGACAACTTTCTTCACATCTTTACATCACATTTTTTTAATTTTATAATAGAATCAATGCAAAATCAAAGCAAAACAAACAAACAACACAACATAAATAAAAACAAAATTATATATAATAGATCATTTAACTAATAATAACAAAATTGTGCAAAGATTACAAAACTTAATCCAGAATTTTCCATACCTCTTGCCTTTGGTATTTGTCTGACCCAACAGAAACCAAACCCGGCTCCGACCCATACCCAAACGACTGCGAATGAACAACCTCAACCCGACCCGGTTCCTTTTGTCTAATAGGCTTACTCTTAACCTCAGGTTCGTCAACCCGACCCGGATTCTCAACCACTTCATACTCCTCATCCCCATGCACAGAATGATCCAAAATCTCAACAATATCAACATCCCAAAGAACCCAACCCTGCGTGGCAGTCCTATGTGGCAAGTCATGCGTGATCGAATTCCGCCAAGGTGGTAGCCCACCATTGGCCCGCAAGTAAGTCCCCTCCCGGGTCCTCAACCGGGTCTGCGACCCGGCCTTGAGTGGCTCCCACTCCATCGTCTTGCCGGGCTTGCCCGACCCGGTCTGAAGTACCCGTTTACCCGTCATCCCAAGCAAAAAGGCGTGGTTCGTAGCGGTTAAGTACTTGCCGTAGCAACTCTTCAACCGGATAGAGTGGTCCCCAGCAAACTCCACTGTCCATCTACAGTTTCGGGCTGACCCGTTTCGGTCCTGGGTAACGGACTCCTCGTCTTCCTCTGCTACCAAGTATTTGTCGTGGTGTGATTTCAGGCGGATCGCTTTTGCGTTGTGAAAGAGGTCCATTGCTCTCGTCTTCTGCAGAATTATAAAAAGCAACTTGTAAAAATCGGCTAGCTTAACTAGTAAAGTTATTTGATAAATCACGATTTCGCTGCACGTGTAAAAAATAATGAGCAAGAATTGACTACGACCCAGATGTGTATTTGTGTGTTAGAAAATGGGGTGTGCGTTAGAATTTTGATTGGACAAAGATAAGGTTACAGTTAGAGTTTATGCTCGACAAATGAAGGAAATGTGGTAGATTTTTGTGTAAATGACTACGACCCAGATTATAATTTTAGATTTTGGAAAATGGGTTGGTGTTAAAAACTTTATATAAAGTGGAGGATTTAACGAGAAACCCGTGAGCTTCTTTCTCACGTTTTCGTTGAAACGGTCAATTTGGGCTTTTAATGCGAAGAACACGGTGATTGACGGCGGGAAGTTGGCTATGTACGGGGGTAGGACAGCTGGAAGTCGTCGTATTTGGCGGGCGACAAATGAAGGAAATGAGAAATGAAGGAAATAATGTCATAAATTTACAGTTCGAGAGTTACTTGACTTTTGGTTTACATTATTATTATATGATTGGAGTTGATGAGAAAAGAGTAGTATTGAACACACAAGTTATGTTGGCTTCTGTTGTTTGTGTGATTGTGTCATCATCGTTACATGTCATAATCATCTTTCGTTAGCAGATTGCGTGATCAAAGTGTGAGGTGTTTAGTTAACGGCTCTGGACTCTCTTTACTGATCACTTATTACTTAATTATTACTACATTTGGTAATTACTGACTCGTTGGTTCAATATGATCTTATAAACTAGTAAGGTCACTATAGCAAAAGGCATAGAAATGAATTAACTTAGAAAGATAACGGCTTATTTGGTGGAGTATACGTAAATGAGGCAGATATTATCACAACAGAATTGTTAGTTCTCACTTCTCATGCTTATCCGATTTGTGGAGTGTAGACTATGACACGATTATATAAAAAAGCATGAGGTGTAAAGACAATCGTTTTAGACTATGGATTTGGTTGCTTCAAGGTGTGAACAAGATGAATATTCATCAACTTACTACTTACACTTCAATAGTTTAATCTTTAGTGTAGTATAACCTTATATACACTCGAATCTAGACAGTAATCTCGAATTTCTCTCATACTCTCACATGACTATAAATTAGACACGAGAATACTAGAAATGAAACGAATGGATCTACAGTCTGCACCAACTAAACATGTTCATTGAGCACGAACCGTACCAGTTAAGGTCTACGGATTACAGGACCACAGCCTCCTTAAATATAGAAGACTCGCGCCACCAACTTCTGTGACACCATTTAGACAGAAAGGCAGCTCACATGCTCTCTTAATTATTTACAAATATTTGTTGTTTTTGATGAGTTTTACGTAGCACGTGGTGGTTATCAATTTATCAAACTAGTGTACTAATAAATTTACTCTGTTAGTTTGCTAATCAATGTATTATTAACCAACATAAATCCCGCAATTATTTGTGTTAATTAAGTTGTCAATCTGTTAGTTTGCTAGTCAATACCAACATAAATCCCACAATTATTTGTGTTAATTTAGCGTTTGAATTCCAAACACTTCATAGTGAAAAAGTTTTGCAAAACTGTAATAGAGATGCAACGAACTTTGTCTAATCTAATATACATATTATTGCACAAAGCAATCTAATGGCTAATAATCTATTAATCTAAAAATATGGAGACCAAAAGCGTTCCTTATTTCGAACAGAAACTAGCTTGCTTGATATGGAATCGTGTGTTGTGGACTGTCAAGCCACCGACTCCACAATTAGTATGATACTGTCCGCTTTGGGTTGGGAGACAAGCCCTCACGGTTTTTGGAAAGTGGGTCAATCTTATTGTCCGCTTTGGGTTAGGAGACAAGCTCTCACGGTTTTTCAAACATGGGTATCTTTTCAACCCAAAAGAACTCATACTATTTAGCATGGAGGTGGAACTTATAAATAAGGATTCTAGTCCTTGTTTTTTCAATGTGAGACTTGGGTTGACACCCCAACATCATGTTCATATATATTGAATGTTGTTTTAATTTTAATCTATTAGGGGTATGTACAATGTACTATTCCAACATCATTATGTCATTATTGAATGAATTAGTCTTCAAAGTCTTAGTTTTTTTAGTAATCAAAAACGAATTTCCTTCTAAATTTAGACACATTGTACTTGACTTGTTTCATACACCCAAACAAATTCAACGAAACAAAAATAAACCAAATTGAAACTAACCATCTAAATAAAGCATACCTTCCTGCCGGAAAATGGTGATGAGAGTGAAGATGAATTAGATATGACGGACATAGGCGAACCCGGGTACGACCCGTCAAGCTCATCCGAAAAAACCGAATTAAAACTCGACAAAGGCGACGGAGCATCCGGAAACGACGACCCGAATTCGGCCAAAGAAACGGGTTCAACATCCCAAAGAACCCAATTATACGTCCCACCCGTAAGTGGCGAATCATGTGTCACAGAATTTCTCCAAGGTGGCATCCCACCATTCGCCCTCAAATATTTCCCGGACTCTTTAGTACTCCTCAACTTGACTTGAAACCCGTCACTTATGGGCTCCCACTCTATCCGGGTCGGGTCAAATATGGATAATTGCACGACCCGTTTACCCGTCATCCCTAATAGAAACGGCGTATCCGACGCCGTCAAGTATAAACCCGAATATAAATTCTTAAGCTTGATTGCATCCGGGTTTTTCGGACACAATTCGACGATCCATATCGCCCGTTTGGACGACCCGTTTCTGCTCTGTCGGACAGTTTCTCGGTCTTCGTCCCCTACTAAGAATTTATCCAAATGGCTGCGGAGCCTGACTGCTCTGGCTTCTGTAAGAAGGTCCATAGCCTACGACTACTATCAACCCCGAATTTCAAATCCTAACTTTATAGTGGACTACGCAGAAGAAATGAAAATGGAAGTAAAATGGCGAGGTTGTGAAAATGTGTAAAATGGAAGTTTGTTGATGATTGTTTTTGGGTGGATATATAATATGCCTTAAAAAGCTTGATTTTGGTGCGTTGTTGCTTGTTGTATTGGCAATTTTTTTTTTTTTTTTATACGTGTAGTAGCATGACAAATTATTTATGTCTAGGAATTTTTTTTTGTAAGATAATGGAGTTGGGAGTATATATATGGAGTATGAGCCAATGAGGATTGAAGAATACGAAACAAAATGGAGTTAAAAAATGTTCAAAGAACTCGACTTTGTTTGGTTTTTTAGGCAAAGGGAAAATGACTTGAAATTTCCAGGGTGTATACTGGTCAAATATTTCGAGATAGGGCTTGCGAGTTGTGACCCGAGAGTTGACTAGGTGACTAGGTGAGGCCGTGAGGGAAGTCTCGACGAAAAGCATGTCTGATACATCCGCCTACAAGTTCTATGTATTTGACTTGTACGGAGTATGTAGCAAGAATAATAAAAGATTGAAGCAAGTCTTATTTATCGGACTACCCAAGTTTATTTATTAAAAAGCCTATGGTTACTTGGATCAGAAGGTCCAGGCCCAAATTTTCGATCATGATCATGTGGTAAGAGAGAATTTTTCTACTCTCTCCAAGAGTTTGGTCTAATAAGGGGTCGTTTAACTTGCGGGATAAAAATGGATAAGATCATAAGAGAGTGGAATTTCTAAATTTTATCTCGTCATTTGTTTGGCATGTCAGGGTATTAAATGCTTGGTGATTGTAATATTTACTGTAGTTCTTATTTGAATATTGTCCTCCAAATAAATGGTATATTTCTCACTTAAGTAGGGGGAATTAGACCCTTTGGATAACTAATCCCATCACACCCTCTTATACCTCAAAACAAATGATCCCTAAAGTTATAAAGGTGATGCTCATGGTAAAAAAATTAATTATAATATTGCACTACTTTAAAATATGATCATAATCTCACAAATTTACTCCAAAGCTATCCATGGAAAAAAAAAATGTTTCAGAGGATCGGACTACCTTCAACAAGTGTGGTCGAAATTTGACATTACGTAAAAGTAACTACGCCACAGAGATAGGCCCAATATGGCTCCGTTGCAAAAACTGCTCAATTTTTCGTGAAAGGCCTCAAATCGGACAAAAACACACACTAATAGCCTGTGTATGAGCCAAACCCCCCAAACTAGTAGTATGAGCATAAGGGTTTTTCTATTGTGCACTAATGAGTAATGTCGCATATTAACTTAAACTTCATTACTTAACTGTACTTAGTTAAGATTTTCTCCCATTAATCAAAGAAACCCTATACTTTGTATTTTTAATTGCGAACATCACGTAAACAAGGTAAGTAATGAACTTTTAACATTTCCTGTGACACACAATAGAATAAGGCATATTTAATAAAAATAATCCAACGTTTGCCTTGTCTTCTACAAATAACCCAACCTTTTAACGTTAACAAAAATAACCCGACATCTAACCTTGAGTTACAGAAATATCCCGTAACCCCTCCGGAACAAAAATATCCGGTAAGAATCATCTGACGTGACTTTTACAATCACCATTCTAACAAAAAAAAATTAAAAATTAGCTACGTACGTAACTTTCCCTTCTGATTCCCAGATTTCCACCTTTCCATGGCCTCCTTGTTCTTCTTCGCCTTCCTCCAGACCTCTCCACAACAAACCAAGTCAAAATCACCCACCTCAAGTTAAAAACAGTCGTCAAACTTTCGATTGAGACCAAAACTTAAAACAATTATTTTGCATGAAGAGCAGCTATTGATAAGGAGGTATGTATTGTTCTTCCTTCGAGTATTTTGATTATCAGTTACATAGTTCATGATTGCTAGTTTTGATTATCAATTTTGGTCTAAAAATGAGATTTAGTGTCGGTATCGTGTGCATATTCAGCTTGTAGCGGTGCACGATGTTGTAGTCATGGGAATGTTGGGTAGGTCACTGTACAGGAATTGTTATGGATAATCCCAGAAAATTAAAGATAATAATAGAATGGAGGAAGCTCGAAAAGAGTGAAAATATAAAAGAGAATGAAATCAGTTGCATAATTTATTTCTTCTCTGTTCCGTCATAGCAAAACTAATGAATGGATTCCTGATCGATCTTCTCTCAAAACTTTGAGCCAAATTTTTTTTTTTAATTTCACGTCAGATGATTCTTACCGGAGATTCTTGTTCCGGAGGGATTACGGGATATTTCTGTAACTCAAGGTTAGATGTCGGGTTATTTTTATTAACGTTAAAAGGTTGGATTATTTGTAGAAAACAAGACAAACGTTGGGTTATTTTTGCTAAATATGCCATAGAATAACCATTAAAAAAAACACATGCAATTCGATTTTTAGCACCTTGCACTTGTAAAGTAATCTTACTCCATGTCTAAATATGTCCAACCCGATTGATTACTCGACGAAAGGGTAGGGTAGGGTAGGAGATCGGGAAATAGGGTAGCGCACCTTATTGTCCATTTAGATCCGATTGATTACTCGACGAGAGTGTGGGTTAATAGTGGACGTCCTGGTGTATTTGATTTGGTAGCTGCGGACTTTATATCCGCAGACACTTAAGACATTTATGAAATTTGTCACTTTAAAAAAAAAAGAAAAAAAATATGTCCAACCCGATCTTCGGCATCTTCCAAGTGCCGTGAAATCCTCCTCAAAAGAAAGTTTTCACTCGCACAATGTACAATTCTATGAACCACAAAAATCAGCAATCAGCATCCTAGAAGTGTAACATTCATTCTTTACTAACAATGTTTACTAAAAAACTGCTTTAGTTTTAGAATACGCAACATTACATGAAAAACTTATGCGTAGTGGAAATGTGAATCTTATCAATCGCATGATCGATGCCAATGACTTCAATGTCAAAGAAAGCGGGATCGCGAGGATTTTGGTGCGCTTGATAGTTACTAGTGTAGTACGGAGTTTGTATAAATTGGATTTCTTTGGAACTTTTGACAAAACACAAATTGCTGTCTCCATTGAGCTCATCCAAGTTCAACAACCCCGGTATTTTACAACTCGATCTCAACATTTTTTTTTTGTTAGCAGGCTTATGAAAAGACGTGAGTTTTCAACTACCTCCTACCTAAGTGTGGAAATTGTCCTTAGAAGCCTAAAAGATCACAAACCTACAAATCAATGAGAAAGTTTGCTTCAAGCATCCAACCTACATTCAATGAGTAGTATTCATTTCGCAGAGTTCAGTCTATACGAGTATTCGAGTTTGAGTTGGATAATACTGCACATATCAAGGTATTTGTAATAAGATTTTACAACATTGCATCTTAATAATCTGAACTCGATACGAGTATAGTGGAGTATCATACTCTCATGCCAAGTACTCGATCAGGTGGTCATGTTAGTATTACACCCGAATACCCAATAACCTGAATGAGCAGTCGTTTCTCATCACAAAATTTTCGTTTAACACTCAATCAGATGATTTCCTTTTACCAGCACGGTGCAACGCATTTAATCAGATTGCGATCATAACCCTAAAAAATGACGTTACGTTTCATTTAAACAGAGTAAAATAGTGTAATATTTAAATTACATTCTCCAAGAAAATACTCCCTCCATTTTATTAAGTTCTTTGCATTCGATTTGAATATGTGAGAGGAATTCAAACAAAATATAAAGAACCCAATGAAATGGAGGGAATATACAATACTCTTCTTCCATCACACCCACCAAAGCCTCCCTCCCCCTTACATAGGAAACATAAACATAAACAAAGACTATTTCGGTCAGTCATAAAATCAAACAAAACAACAACAAAAGTAAAAAGACGAACTTGTCCACCCACCTACCAAAAATATAAAAAAAATCAAAATTAAACTAAAATTACTCTACACGCTTCACTCCTCTTCCATTCCATATCCCTCCTTTTGAAGCTCTTGTCATCACTCAACCTCAACCCCACGTGACCCCCCTCTTCCCTCTCTCCTCTCTCTTTCTAGATTTAGCTCTCTCTCTCTCTCTCTCTCTCTATTGATGACAACTCCAACATTCATCCTTCTTTCATAGTACACACTCCCAACACCACTTCCCCATTACTCCTACTATGATTTTCATCTTCTTCATTACGCTACTACTATTATCTTCAACGGCTTCTACTACTCTTACTATTAATACTACTAATACTTGTCGTAGTAGTAGAGCTAGTAGATCTTGTCCACCATTTAATACGGCACCGCCGCCGTACCCATTTTCCACCGTCGACGGTTGCGGCCACCCTGCTTTCCACCTCAACTGCACCACCACCGCCGCATCAATCTCTCTCCTCACCATCAACAATCTCTCTTTCTCTCTCCTCCGCTATGACTCTGACTCTTCCACTCTCACTCTCTCTCCACAACCCAAACTTAAAAAAAACTCGTCTTCCCCATTTTGCCCCTCTCGTTACTCTTCAATACCGGAAATACCCCTCAACTTCACTAACACACCATTCAAAGTCTCCGACTCTTCCTGCTCACGACTCTCTCTTCTCAAACCGTGTCCCACTCCGAATCTCTCTCTTCCCAACTGTAGTCTCTGCCCCTGGGAATGCGCTTTAGTAAAGCGCCCCTTTCGTTTAGTCGAAACCGTATGCGATACGGGTCGACCCGGCCCGGGTATTTCGGAGCAGGGTTGTCACAGTGACGTGCTCAGTTACTTGGATGATGTTCTCAAAATGGGCATTTCCGTTGAATTTGACGGCGTCAACGACGACTATTTCCACCGCTGTCGCGACTGCAAGCTAGCCGAAAACGGAGCTGTTTGCGGGTTCAATTCATCCGACCCGAATAACCCGTTTTTATGCCTATTCGACAACAATGCAGCGAACAACACCACCGCTGCCGGGTTCTCGTCGGCGGTGTGGGTCCGGGAGCATAAAGAGAGAGTGAAGCTTGCTTCGTTGGTTGTGGTGATGGTCTGTCTACTTGGTCTTCTCGTGCTTGCTTACATTGTGGTCCGGAACAAACGGGTTACCGGACCCGAAAGTTTGGAGGATCCGACAACCGTATTCCTACACCGCCACCGATGCGCGTCGCTACTTCCGCCGGTATTTACTTACGAGGAGCTTGAAGCGTCTACGAATCGGTTTGACCCGAAGAGGAAGATTGGGGATGGTGGGTTCGGGTCGGTTTATCTAGGGGAGCTTTTCGATGGGCGTATTGTTGCGGTCAAGTACCTTCATCGTAACCATTACGCTACTGTTGGTGGGAAAGCGGTGTCTTCGAAGTCGTTTTGTAATGAGATATTGATACTTTCTTCGATTGAGCATCCGAATTTGGTGAAGCTTCATGGATACTGTAGTGACCCGAGAGGGTTATTGTTGGTTTACGATTATATCCCTAATGGGACTTTGGCGGATCATTTACACGGGTCGAATCGGAAAATTTCGGGTTTGTTGAGTTGGCAGACCCGGGTTGATATCGCCTTGCAGATTGCTATTGCGATTGAGTATCTACATTTTTCGGTCCAGCCGCCAGTGGTTCATAGAGATATTACGACGTCTAATATATTTGTGGATGAAAGTTTGCGGGTTCGGGTTGGGGATTTCGGGTTGTCGAGGTTGTTGGTTTATTCGGATAATCCGAAACTATCCGGGGAGTTGTCCGGTTCGTCTTCCGGTTGTGTTTGGACCGGACCGCAAGGTACTCCGGGTTACTTAGACCCGGATTACCACAAGTCGTTCAGGTTGACTGAGAAGAGTGATGTGTATAGCTTTGGGGTGGTTTTGTTGGAGTTGATAACCGGGTTGAAAGCGGTTGATCAAAGGAGGGAAAAAAGGGAGGTGGCATTGGTTGATATGGTGGTGGCCAAAATACAAATTGGGTTGTTGGACCAGGTTGTGGACCGGGTTTTGGTGGCCGAGGGGGCGGCCGTGGAGGAAAGCGTGGCAGCCGTAGCCGAATTGGCGTTTCAATGCGTGGCGGCCGATAAAGACGACAGGCCGAACTCAAAGGAGGTGGTGGTGGAGCTGCGGCGGATTTGGACCCGGACCCGTGGAGTCAGAGGGTCCAATGCCAATGTGGTGGTTGTCCCAGCTGGGGATGAGACATGATCTCAAAGTTTATTGCAAAGTCAAAATTTGGGGAAAATGATGGTTTTTGAGATGTGGGGTTGAAATGTTTTGATTTGATAATGAAGTGTTTGAAATTATATGATATGATGGGGGTGGATGATTGAAGAAATTTGATGGCCTCTTTGTTTTGTACTAGTACTAGTACTAATGTTATTATTACCAAAAAAATAATATCTCATTCAAAGTGTACTATTTAGTGAGATTATTGGTCACTTGATTTGAGTTTTGGATGTAAATTATCAAAGATGTATTGGATTATAAATGGAAATGTATTGAGAAGTATGATTAGTAAAGTGTACCTAATGATTGTGAGATTGTGAAATTTGGGCACTTGATTTTGATCTTTTTCCCATGAATCATTCTGATCCCAGCAATGCATGCACTGATGCACCCATCCTTGAAGGCCGTTCGATGCATCGATGATACATACTCTTTCCGTTTCTTTAGGTTGTTCAGGCCAAAACATAAACCTAAAATGCAGAGGTAGCATGTAGATTACACTGTTTGTTTCATTGTTATAGAATTTAGCAGAAGATTGTTCTGGTGGATCATTATTCATATCACTGGGTACTCCTTGTATGTCAACTGGTAGAACACAGGTGTAGTACAAATGTTCAAGTCCAACAAGAAGAAAATATTTCACTACTTGGCTATCGGAAATAGGATTTCTCGAGACTGTTTGCCTTCTCAGATGCGGTTGCAGCTTCCTTCCTGCCCGCTATCAAGTAACCTTTCTCCTGAAATACAGTCATCCACAACAACACAACACAAATCATTGAAGTCGAGGAACATAGTATAAGATGCTGAAGGGTTTGGTACATGATAGATTGCCATACCAGTAAACGCCACAAAAACGGCACCCCATCCCTGTTTTTGAGTCGTCTCTCAACAACCTCAATCACTGCCAACAGCACAAATGTCTAGCTAATTAAAAAGAAGTGATTGCATATGAGAATAGCCAAATGTTGTAGTGCATAAAGTTAAACCTTTTGCAGCTTGTCCAGTGTTCAGTAGCAAACTATACCAAACTTCATTGAACACATCGAGTTGCTCATCAGAAGCCCCTATTGCCTACAGAAAGACCCAAAAAAATTACAGCAGCTGATTAAATTATTGACGAAACAGTGAACATGTGTTTGATGTTGCAGACAGGTATGCGTACATTAGAGGATCGTTCTAATAATCAAGGGTCACTCTGAAAGAAAGGACTACGAATACCTTACAACCATTGGCATCAAAATCTGCACCAAAGAGCTCTAGTGCAGGCTTGTCATTACCCCTACCATACTCATATAGGGCTTCTGCAAGCTGAAAAAACAGTTCATTCCTAATCAGATCATGAGGGAACTCCTTAACAGGAATTGAGATTCAAAAATCAAGATAGAAAGTGGAAAATCAACATACAGAGAGTGCCCTCTGCATAAGCTTCTGTTTCTTCTCGTTCATAGTGGACACTCTACATAAAGTTCAGCAACGTCAACTGCCGGTTCATGTCTAATAACCGATAGAAGAAGAGCTGAATGGTATCAGATGTGAGAAGAGAAGCTCTGAAAACTAACCTGACCCTCAAGCCTTCAAGCAACTGTAGAGCTGCAGAAACCTGCTCAGTACGAGCTAAGGACCATAATGTGAATACATCAAGCTGCCACTCTGAAAACCAAACAGCCTAGACACATGTAGGGAACCCGAGAATTAGTTACTGTACTTGTTTCCCTAAATGCACCATAGAAATGGGATTTATTTCAAAAGTTGAACAATCTCTTAGTAACTTGTCCATTACAAGAGTGCAAAATATAAAGGGAGGCGCACGGTGCACACGAATGCAAAATATATGCAAAAAAAAAAAAAAAAAAGAAGAAATAAACTTCAGTGATCATATTCAGCTCCTCAAACACACCAAACATCATAGAAGATAACAGAGGCCCATGAAAACTGCCTATCAGAAAACAAATGTATACAAAAGTATCATGGCAACTTTGTAGTTCTACACACCCTTGGCAGAAGAGAGCTGTGATAGAAGCGTAAGTCTGTAAGCCTAAAAATAGATTTGAAGTACGTGAGGAAGAAGAGTAAACTTAATATTTACACCTCCTCAAGTTGCCAGTATTAGCGTTCAGTAATGTACACATGTTCTACGCTGCTGCTTGGTAAAACATGTCATGATTGCGCAATCTAAAACATTAAGCAGTGACTCACTTGATCTGTTAAAAGTTTTGCTAAAGTCTTGAGACGGTCCTCCAACAGACTGATTTCACCTCGTACATGTAATCTCAAAAGCAATCCCAAAGCATTTACGTAAACCTACAACAGCTACAGATAGGTAAAGAGATACATAATCAAGTAAGAATTTTTTTACAGAAGTGATGATGATGTAACCTCTGGGCGTGCAGCATCAGGTTTATCTAGTTCCTTGATGATACAATGGTCATATATATCTAGTACTCTTCCCATCTGGGCATGGCCTTCCAAGTAACATAAAGCAACGTGCCACCAATTGTGTGTGTACCTAGATATCGGTCACTCGATCATTGGTCACATTAAAGATAAGGGAATATATCAACATAGCAGAACATAAGGGCAGTGTAGTACACACATAAATGAAGCACAAGAAACCCATTCAGGCGAGCACTCTTCCATGAAATTCACAGCTTCTGCAAAACGACATTCAAACTGCAGAACATGGCATAGCTGCATTGAGAAAAGAGAATTTAGTCGTCCTGACTATAGCATTGGCAAGAAATTGGATCAGTCAACATGGCATCCCCTAGACACAGGATAAGAGATAAAATTTGACTCACACAATGTTGTGCCCAAAAATCTAGCTTGTTGATTTCAAGTGCTTTTCTTGCAGCTCTCTCAGCATCCTCCATACGGCCAAGTTCCAGGAAAGGAAAAGCAAGCATACCATATACGTAACTCTCTCCTTCATTTTTTGGAATAACCTATGCGGTTCAACAGCATCAGACCCTTGTACATAGTAAATTACAAGCCTACAGTCTGATATATGACACTCTGCCCTAAAAACTTCGAAACTTATGATACTTTTCAACTGATAACATAGTACCTGCTGGACAAGATCAAGGGATGGACTTGGTTCCCCCATGTAGAAGCATAGAATTTGCGCCCTTTTCAAAGAGGCCAGATCTCTTGGGAATTCAGCTAATAACTGTCCGTAAGAAATCGTATAATTTGTCAGTGTGTGTCACGTATCAAACTGCTACAGAAAATCTTCACGTAAACGCAAAAGCTCAGAATCTTCAAACAATCAAGCACCACCAGAAGTACTCCCACACTGGGACGAATACTTGTATCTAGTAAGATTCCAAATTAAAGCAATAACATCATATTCACCCAAGAAATGGGGGACCAGAGAATTTTATCAAATTCTTTGAAGGTTCTGAATTCTGATACATTTAACATTATCCATATGAGATAAAACTAAACCTTTTCAGCAGCCACTAGCCCAGGTCTTATACAACAATATAAACACAACACATCTCATTTTTTATGAATCTTCATGAATGATGATAATTGATAGCATAAGATTCATCTTTATCACAAAACAACATTTTTAGTCGCGTGATCATATAATCGAGGCAGACCCAAAATCATTTTGGGACTAAGGCTCGGTGGTTGTTGGCTTGTTGCCGATCATATGATTGAAACATACTTTAACTCATAAGGAGGCCCAGTTCAGTCCACATAAAAATTGCCCCTAGCCGACATTTACATTTTTACTCAACTACATACTCGATTGGACTAAATCATATAGCAAACTTATCAGCAATTAGCAAAAAATTGTACCTTGAAGTGCAAATTCAGAGCAACATCATCATCCCTATCGTCCAAGATCAAGTAAGAAACAGCATCAAAAACCGCTTTCTCATAATCAGTTGCTTCATCCTAAATCATACAAAACCCATATAATCACATAATCATAAGAATTCAGAAATAAAACCAACCAAATAATCAATTAATCATACAATTACACCAAAAAGAGAGACATGGGTTTATTACATAATTGGATTTTGCAGCATCAAGAAAGGTTGCAACTTTGGAAGAGCGAGTAGCAGACAGGAAATGGGCAGCCAAAATATTGGCCAAAACACAATTCTCATCATGAACTGGAGCCTCCAATATGATGGACCTCTTTCTCCCATAACTTAGTACCTTCAAACACAAGTTTCATTAATCAAGCCAACTAATTAATCACTCATAACCCAATTATAAACATTCAATCAACTATAAAAAAAACGTGGTAACCAATAACTTTGTCGTCCTATGTAATCTACCCGTTTCCGGACTCAGCCTTCCCTCACCTAATCATTTTTTACCAAAGACAAAAACTTCTTAAACACAAAATTAATTAAAAGTACAAAAAAAAACCTGGTAATAGTAGTCATTAATCACAGAAATGCATTGATCAGAAGATGTCTTCACTTCATAACCCCATTTGTCTAACTTCACCTCTTCTTTTTTACTACCCATTAATATTTTTTTTTTAAGAAAAAAAAAATGTAATTTTCAAAGAGATTGGTGTGCCTTATTATTCTTGAGTTGGACAAAGTTATATGGGATGATGAACATAATAATAATAATAATAATAATAATAATAATAATAATAATACACCTTTCTAAGAGGTTTCGTCTTGTAGTTCAAGTAGTGTGTACACCTAACTAATTAGTGACAAACTTTATCTAGGAACAAATCAACTATATCATCGTATTCGTATGATCTCTCACCTTTTTTTGTCCACCTTCTTGCTTTTCTTTTGGAAGGTAATCCGGAGGATCCTTTTTGATACGTCACGATTTCGTAGATCAAAGCTGATTTAATGGTTAGAATATCGATCTTCTAAGATTGAATGATTTAAATTCTCTTTATCGGGACACTTTATAACGAATAAATAAAATTATAATCATGATTTATTTGCATTTAGAAAAGAAAAAAAGTTAAGGGTAAAACTTAACTCCGAAGAAGAACTCGAAAAAAAAAAAATCCATAGATAAAAGTAATAGCGTAATCGAAAACACAAATATTTGATTTCGAAAGCTTGACAAGATCTTAGGCTCATCATTTGCCTTTGCGCATATTTTCTAATACCAATATGCGACTGGCAGAGATTTTCTAAATGCCAATGTGGTCAACATGCCCGATAAAATTTGGTGCATGTCTTCACTAGCAATACTAATTTTTTTTTCTGTGGTAGATTACAGATGACTTGAGATTAACTGGTCATCATAGTGTAGTAAATAAGCAAGAATAAAATGTTCACTAGGCTATCTGAATCAGGAATGCTCAAGACGTTCCGCCTTCTCGGCTGCATTTCCAGCATCCTCCGGCCTGCCTGTCAGCAAGTACGTTTTCTCCTGCAATACAACCGATGATAAAAGAGGGAAAATAAATCTTCCAAGGCCTAGACTTTATCCCATTGAAGACGTATGGTGCATTAGTCAGGAATGCATACCAGTAGACGCCACAAAAAGGGTGTACTCTCTTTAAGTAGTCGTCTCTCAACGACTTCAATCGCTGTCAGAGCATGAATTTCTAAGTTAATTGCAAGGTAAGAAATCAACATGATTTAGTCTATCTGTTGTGAACAAGGTTGAACCTTTTGTTACTTGTCCTGTGCTCAGTAGTAAAGTATACCACATTTCGCTGAACACTTCGAGCTGCTCAGCAGACGCCCCTATTGCCTACCACAAGACAAGAACCATAAAAATCTCCGGGCAAACCTAAACTGGTGTCATGGACAATAATGCCGGAAGATATGATTACGAAATACCTTGTAATCATTGATGTCAAAATCAACCCCGAAAAGCTCTAGTACATGTTTGTCATTACCTTTACCATACTCGCACATAGCTTCAGCAAGCTGAAAAAGCAGATAATTAATTCAAAAGCTAGTAATTCCGTGAGTTTCCGAGATGTGAATCTCAAAACCAACAGTGTATACAGCAATGAAGACAAATAAGTCAGTAAAAGAGAATAAAATCAACATACAGAGAGTGGCTTCAGCATCAGCTTCCGTTTCTTCTCATTCATTTTGGTCACTCTACAAACCGAGAAACTTAAGTAAAACCAACTGATACTATATGTTGGATAACCAATAGCAGAAATGTTGAACTGTCAGGAAGAAAATGTTCGCAATTCTAACCTGACCCTCAGACCTTCAAGCAACTGTTTAGCTGTGGAATGCTGTTCCATACTAGCTAAGGCCCATAATATGAGCAAATCAAGCTTCCACTCAAAATACCATGTAGCCTAAACAAAGCCAGTACCCAAATATTAGTTACTGTACGGGAAGTGGATCAATATCCAAGTAACATGCATGATATATTGTGTGCTGCTGCTTAGCTAGAAAATGAAAAATCCAGGAGTATACAGTCTAACACACTACGCATTAACTCACTTGATCTATCAAAAGATCTGCTAAAGCCTTCAGACGATCCTGAACGAGACTGACTTCACCTCGTACACTTAATCTCAACAGCAATGCCAAAGCATTCATGCACACCTAAACAGTCGAAGAAAGATAAGGAGACATATAATAAGTACGCAATATATACTACAAAAGTGAAGATGATTAAACCTCATGACGCCCTGCATCAGGTCTGTCTAGTTCCTTCATTATACAATTGTCATATATATCTAGTACTCTTCCAAGAGGGGAATGAGCCTCCAAGTAACATAAAGCAAGATGCCACCAATTGTGTGTGTACCTGGAAATTGGTCAAGACCACCTCACATTAAATAAGGCGAATGACCAACATGGCAGAACAGATGGGCAGTGTATGTAATGCATACATGAATGGTGAACAAGAAACCCATGAAGGCGAGCATTCCTCCATGAACTTCACAGCTTCTGCGAAACGACATTCAAATTGCAGAACATGGCACAACTGCATTGAGACAAGAACAAGAGAAGGATCAGCTGATATGGCATCAGAGACATAGGAGTAAAAGTTCAGTCAAAATACAATTGCCAAACAAACACTTACACAATGTTGTGCCCAAAAGTCTAGCTGGTTGATCTCAAGTGCTTTTCTTGCAGCTCTTTCAGCATCCTCCATGAGGCCAAGTTCTATAGAGGGAAACGAAAGCATACCATATATGTAACTCTGCCCTTCATTTTCGGGTAGAACCTACACAGTTCAACCACATTAGGCATTCACCTGATATGTTCCGTTAAATACTCTAAGCTAGCTTATCATGTAATGAAGTACTGATAAAGTACCTCCTGAACTATATCAACCGAACGACCTAGTTGCCCCAGAGAGAAACATAGTGATTGAGCTCTCCTCAAAGACACCAGGTCTCTTGGAAATTCGGTTAATAACTGTCAGTTAGAAAACACGGGGTATAAGAGTTTGCGTTTCAATTGGTTGAATGAATCTTCACATACATAAAAGGTCAGAAACTTCAAACAATCAAGCACTAACTTAGAGCATAAATTGTACCTTGTGAAACAAGGAAAGAGCAACATCATCATCCCTATTATTCGAGATCAAGTAAGAGACAGCATCAAAAACCGCCTTCTCATAATCCGTTGCTTCATCCTAAATTACACAAAACCCACATAACCACAACAATTCAGAACAACAAACAACCAAATAATCAATTAATCAAAAAAATTACAAAAGAAAAGAGAGACATGGGTTTATTACATAATTCGATTTCGCAGCTTCAACAAAGGTTGCAACTTTAGGTGATTTACTAGCAACCAGGAATTGGGCAGCCAATATATTGGCCAAGACACAATTTTTGTCATGAACTGCTGCCTCCAATATAATGGTCTTCTTTCTCCCATAACTTAGAACCTTCAATTACAAGTTTATATCACCAATAATTATCATCAAGTACCAATTTATTCCATGCAAAACCCAACAACAATAACAAATTATTCAATCCAACTTCAAAAACTTAATCATCAATTAGCATTAAACAATATGAATTCACTTGAGGTAAAATTGACAGGAAAGCGTAAAAAAGAAGTAAACCTGGTGATAGTATTCATTAATGGCAGAAATGCACTGATCAGATGAAGTTTTAACAACATAACCCCATTTATCTAACTTCACATCTTCTTTCTTCACCATTTCTTGCATTTTTCTCTCTCTTTTTTATGCACAGACCCAGTAATTGTGTATATTCATTTGCAATGTTCTTCATTTTTCTGGGAATGCTGCTCTTCATTTTAAAGGCGAAAACTTTGGGTTTAATTTTGGAAAGTAGGGTTCTAATTGTGCAGTTTTTCCATAAAATTGGTACAGAATAATATCTTCTGCAGATTATTTTTTCCATGTTCTTCATATTTCAGGCGCATTATCAGCTGTTCTTTATCGTTAAATATGAAAAAAGTTGGTTTAGTAAACTTGGTAAAAGTTTGGGATTTCAGATAATACAACTCTCCATTAATTGGTACAAAACAATATTTTCAGGAGATTGTGCACCAATTTTTTTCCCTTTTTATCCAGAGTATATACTATTCTATCCGGAGTATCTTTGACAATTGCTACTTTCGGGTGGGGTGAGCATGAGCGAGTACTCCATCAAAATTTCATGAACCGAAAGCGATGTCGTTAAGACATTCATACCAAAGAATCGCAACCCGGACCAAACAGGTTCTGTCTCACACTAACAGACCTGAATTTAAACAAAAATACCAATCACTCAAAATACCAATAAATTTTCACATTTAAGATAAACAAAGTTGAAAAGACCTAATTTAAATCCAACCCGACCCCAAAACCCTAGTGATCTAAAAGGTAACCTGTTCCGAACCCAATCCGAATGACCGAGTTCATTCGCCAGGTGTAGGTGGGGTGGCAAATGGGTTGTCAGGTCGGTTCCGGGTCGGGTTATGGCGGGCCGGTTCGTATCAGGTCGGGTCATACCGGGTCAGATGAACTTTCGGGTTGGGTCGGGTCGGTTTTGGGTCGGTTATATCGAGAAAATTTTGTGCCGGGTCGGTTTCGAGTTGGGTCACAATCGGTTTTAGTTACTAATGGTCATTTATAGATGTTATTTCAATTTTTGGCATTACCAGTCGGGTCATTGTCGGGTAACAGTAGTAATAATTGGAAGTACTTTTAGCATTTAATTATTACTTTTACACGCATAGTAATACATTGTATTAATCAGTTTTATTGAATTCTTTACATTCGGTTTAGATACGTTCAACAATACATATGAATAATAGAATCAAAGGAGGCTGATTGGTCTCCCCACTCGAGATAGTCTGTTGCGCAGTCATGTATCAGTCCCAGCTTACTGTGCTTTTTGTGATCACCAGTTGGAAGACTCTTACCATCTTTTTTTCTCTTGCCCGTTTATAATAGATATTGCAAAAAAGTATGACGTAAATTTAATTCACTTTCACAGTAATAATAATAATAATAATAATAATAATAATAATAATAATAATAATAATAATAATAATAATAATAATAATAATAATAATAATAATAATAATAATAATAATAATAATAATAATAATAATAATAATAATAATAATAATAATAATAATAATAATAATAATAATAATAATAATAATAATAATAATAATAATAATAATAATAATAATAATAATAATAATAATAATAATAATAATAATAATAATAATAATAATAATAATAATAATAATAATAATAATAATAATAATAATAATAATAATAATAATAATAATAATAATAATAATAATAATAATAATAATAATAATAATAATAATAATAATAATAATAATAATAATAATAATAATAATAATAATAATAATAATAATAATAATAATAATAATAATAATAATAATAATAATAATAATAATAATAATAATAATAATAATAATAATAATAATAATAATAATAATAATAATAATAATAATAATAATAATAATAATAATAATAATAATAATAATAATAATAATAATAATAATAATAATAATAATAATAATAATAATAATAATAATAATAATAATAATAATAATAATAATAATAATAATAATAATAATAATAATAATAATAATAATAATAATAATAATAATAATAATAATAATAATAATAATAATAATAATAATAATAATAATAATAATAATAATAATAATAATAATAATAATAATAATAATAATAATAATAATAATAATAATAATAATAATAATAATAATAATAATAATAATAATAATAATAATAATAATAATAATAATAATAATAATAATAATAATAATAATAATAATAATAATAATAATAATAATAATAATAATAATAATAATAATAATAATAATAATAATAATAATAATAATAATAATAATAATAATAATAATAATAATAATATTAGAAATCGTTCGTTTAGCCATAATCTAGACCTCCTTAGAAAGTCAATGAGCCACAAGACTGTTCTAGTTCTTCTCTTTATTTGGTGGAATGTGTGGTTTGTTAGAAATAGTTTGATCTTTAAGAATGAAACATATTCAGTCGATAAAGTTACTCGTTTGACGAACTCTTCGTTGCAAGATTGGCTTTTTCTCAGAAAAATGAATATACATAACCCTGATAATTGTGCTCAAAGCCAAGTCTCCCATGATCATAACCAGTATAACGAAACCATTTTTTGGCATAAACCCTCTTTAGAACATTTCAAATTAAATTTTGATGGATCCAAGCTCAAAAATGGGAAGTCTTCCTTAGGGTATGTTATTAGAGATTCAGATGGAACCCCGATAATATTTGGGGCGAACTCTTGTAATTATACGAGTATCCTTTCTGCAGAAGCGTTAGCTCTAAAAGAAGGAATCAAAGCCGCAATTTTCTTGAATATCAAAAATATTGTAGTTGAGGGAGATAATCTTTGTGTGATCAACTCTATTCGTCGTAATTGGAAGATTCCTTGGGAAATAACCAACATTATTGAAGATGTTCTAGTGGATTTTAATTCTTTTCATAAAGTAGAGATTTTTCACTGCTTTCGTGAGACTAATAAAGTCGCGGACTTTATGGCCAATTTGGGGCATTCGTGTCCTTCTCTCACGCGGTGGTTTGAGAGTCCTTCTGACTCTCTTACTTCTCTTATCCGAAAGGATGAGTTAGGTTGGTCTTACATTCGTGGATCAACCTAGGATTTTTTGCCTCTATCAAAAAAAAAAAAAAAAAAAAAAAAGGCTGATTGAAGTGGAAGAGTGTCTATGTGAACTTGGCATGTCGAAGAAAAAAAATTCACCTTTAAGAATTAGTCTTGATGTTGTTACTGCTTTGTTTATATACTTTTTTTTTTTTTTTGATAAACGGTAGCATAGCCTTATTGTATAGGTAAAAAAAAGTTGTCTTAAAAGTACAACACCGCAGTTAGGAACTACATCTTCCTCCGAGGTCTATGTCTTCCCCCGGGTGGAAAGTTGGTGTAAAAACACCATGTTCATCAAAATACACCTCAATAGCTAGGAAAGGGGTTACAATGTTTATAATCTCAATATGGTTCATACTAGTGGATCGTTTTCACATATCCATCTTGAATGAGCTCCCTGCACATATTATAAAGGTTGATGAAGCGGTCTTTTACAATCTCGCCACCTTGTATGTCCAAAGTTACAAATTTACAATCATTCAACAAGGTGACTCTCTGGTGATTACGACTTTTACACCATTGGGCAGCCGTCAAAATGTCGAGGACCTCTGCATGGGAGGCGTCAAATGCGCAAACAGTGGCCGCAAAACCACCATCAGGATGTAGCAAGTGTAACAACCCTAAATTCTCGCAAAAATAAATAAGGAAATATTACAGAATTGTTACGCCGCAGTTGACTACCGAGTCAACTGCTAGGCTTGAAATTCAAATACAACTTAATAAATCCAAACAAACGAAAAGACGACAGCGGAAGATTTAGAATGTCGACTACAGTTCTCAAAACTGAAATTTAAATTACAAAACCAAATTAAGTCCATGTCCAAATAACTTTTATGAAAAGTCCCCAGCATGCAAGTGAGTCCCTCTATCATGCATCCATATCATCAAGACCTGTCAACTATGCCATCGAAGAATGACATAGGCCCCAGAACATGGTAGGGAACGAACCAGAAAACAGAACGTCAGCACAGGCTGAGTAAGAAACATAAAGCAGAGAAACAAAGATACGCGCCTTGAGGCGCGTAGCTAACAAATAATAAGCATTGGATATAGTAATGAATACAGAGTACCATCAGGACACGGCAGTGCGATAGTCACGTATCGCTGACGAGACAAACGGTCTTGCCAATCATACACGGCTGGGCTCCTACCCCGCAGCCACCACAGTCTCGAACCGGCGCGAGCTAGAGTACATTTAAACGATTCCTAAAGACTTAAAATGTGCACACCCCTCGCTAGAGATCCAGTAGGATGCGTACCTCTAGGAGGAAAGCCTAATAGGCAGTCGGTAGCTACTCCGACCGAAACAGTACCTTGATCAGAGGTATAAACAGTGATCGGTCCGTGCCGCATCACATTCACTCTAGGTGGTAATCATATCGTTCTTTTCTTTCAACCGTCTTACATACATTATTCGATGGTACGTTATTCGATAATACAATTTATAAACGGCCGAAGCCGGAAACTCAATGAATGAATACGAATCAAAATCAACATTATGGAACACAGAACCAAGCGACTCACTCGGCCGATTAGCCAAGTGACTGAGGGTAATCAAGGCCGAACGGCCACGGGTCGCAAAGAGGCCGAGGGCCGAGAACAGTAAGGGCGTGGCAAGGACAAGTGCAAGACGAACAATTCATAAGAATACAATAAGAGCTCAAGGTGCAGAACATGAGACCAAACAAGGAGTATAAACGATGGATGTGAATTGAATCGCCAATTATCATAATGATGCGTAGGCTGGAGTAACGAACAACGTTCTTACCTCACTCTGAGCGAAACACTAAACTGCTGCAAGGCTAAAACAGAATCTCCTCAAACACACCCCCTAATCACAAAATAACAAGATTGAATTACCACACGATCACCATCACAACCCAACACAAAAACAATCAACTAACTACAACAAGGTCACAAAAATCATGAATTCGACAACCAATCCTTCCAACAATCACACCAAATTAATATCACATCCTTCCCATCTTACTAATTACACAATTTCATCAATTAAACATCAAAATAACAACAACAACACCCAAATAACCCAAAATTCAGAACCGACAGTAGGTTCGTTCCTCACTCAAATCCTCATCAAACGCTCCCAATAAAAACATAATACCATAGTATCCCCAATTCATAACAGATAACTCCACCAAAATCAAACAATTCCATAACAAAATCGAGCACAATTAATAAGAACCCTAATTCGAAAATCCCCAATTCGAAAATCCACAAACCATAAGCCACAATTACCATAAACACGATTGGAACTCTAAAACAACAAATTAAACAATCTAATCGTGCTCTAATCACTAATTGAACACCAAACTCGAAAATCCCAATTTAATCGATTAAGAAAAAGGAAGGGATTAAGAACTTACTACTCTCGATTGAACCAAGAGAAAGAGAGGACGGTAGGGGAAAAAGGCGAGGGTGGCTGCGCGGTGGCGAAGGCGGTGGCTCGGCGTGGTTCGCGGGGAAGGGTCGCGCGCCTCTGTTCTTCTCTCCTTTTTTCTTTTTCTTTTTGTGTTTTGTTTTTATATTAAGGTGAGGAAGGGTTTAGTAAGGGCAAATTGGTAATTTCACCTATTAGTTACCCAATTAGGAAATCGATTCCAAATAGGAAAGTGACTCTAAATTTCCAAAAATCGAAACTCGTAACTCCTAAAATGAATTTCTCCCGACGACTTTAATAATTTAATCCCAAAAATATGGGGTGTTACAGTCTTCCCCCCTTAAAACAAAGATTCGTCCCGAATCTTTAAACCTACTCCTCAAGATTTCACCCTCGACTAGCAGCGTTGATCAAAAGGTAAGGTAAATATTATGAGGTAAAAGGTGTTTGAGTGAAAGTTGAAACGGAGAACAATAAACACATATAACACATTAAGCACATAACAAGCTCACATAACACGAAACAACGTAGCACATTGTGTCAGAAAGAGGGATGGCGAGGCGTCCGTGGCTCTCGTCCCCCTTAAAACAAAGGTTCGTCCCGAACCGAGACTACCTTAATCGAAAAGGTGAGGGTACTTCTCACGCATAACCGACTCCACTTCCCATGTTGCTTCCTCAACATTGTTATTGCACCATAGAACTTTGACCATGTGAGTCTCAGCACTTCGAGTTTTGCGCACCTTGGTGTCTAAGATTTTTAATGGTGCCTCTTCATATGTCATAGTTTCATCCAACTCGATGGTTTCTGGGTCCAGTACATGGGACGGGTCGCTGACATAGCGTCTGAGTTGTGACACGTGAAACACATTATGGACCTTATCAAGGTTCGCAGGCAAGTCTAACTCGTAAGCTACCTCCCCAACTCGTTTAGTCACCTTGTAGGGTCCAATGAATTTGGGACTCAGTTTTCCTTTCCTCCCGAACCGCATCACGCCTCTGGTAGGCGATACACGTAAGAGAACCATATCACCCACGCTGAACTCAATGTGGCTGCGTGTCTTGTCAGCATAGCTCTTTTGTCTGTCCTGAGCAGCCTTGAGCCTTTCCTGAATCAGCTTGACCTGATCTGTCATTTCCTGAATGTAGTCTAGACCCAAAACCATTGTTTCAGTTATATCATTCCAACAGATTGGGCTCCTGCACTTCCTGCCATATAAAGCCTCATAAGGTGTCATCTTTATCGAGGCTTGGTAGCTGTTGTTGTAGGAAAACTCAATCAAATCCAACTTATCCTCCCATCCGCCTTGATACTGTAAGGTACAAGCTCTCAACATATCCTCCAAGGTCTGATTTGTCCTCTCAGTTTGGCCGTCAGTGGCCGGGTGAAATGCGGTACTCATGAGAAGTTTCGTTCCCAAAGCCTCTTGTAACTTCTTCCAGAATCGAGAAACGAAGCGCGCATCGCGATCAGACACAATCTCTTGTGGTGTACCGTGAAGTCGTAAAACATGGTGTATGTAGGCGTCGGCTAACTGTTTCTTTTTCCAAGTGTCCTTCATTGGTACAAAATGTGCGCACTTTGTCAGTCTATCTACGATCACCCAAATCATATTGTTTCCCTTCTGCGTCCTAGGCAACCCTGCAATGAAATCCATAGATATGGAACTCCATTTCCATTCCGGTACCGGTAAAGGTTGTAATTTGCCTTGAGGTCTTTTGTGCTCACTCTTAACCTTTTGACAAACCAAGCACCTAGATACAAAGTCAGCCACATCCTTCTTCATTCCAGACCACCAGAACACCTTTCTCAAGTCTTGGTACATCTTATCCCCTCCCGGGTGCACCGAATATTTGCTAGCATGAGCTTCGCCCAGAATTTTGTTCTTTAGTGTTGCGTCTCCAGGTATGCAGACCCTGTCCTGAAATCGGACGATGCCATCACCACCCTTCCTGAACAATTCAGGCTCCTTCTCTAATTTATCCATTAACGACGTATCTGCCGATTGTAATTCCTCTATCTCGCCCAAGACGTCGTCCCCAATAGCTGTGGTTCCCGACGTTGCTCCTGGTCCAGTCAGCTGAACTCCGAAATTGAGGAATTCGTCTCTTAGCCTCTCCCTTTGGACTACCAATTGAACCGTATGTAGAGACTTCCTACTTAAAGCGTCAGCCACGACGTTGGCTTTTCCTTCATGATACTGTATTTCCATATCGTAGTCCTTGATCAATTCCAACCATCTCCTCTGCCTATTATTCAATTCCTTCTGAGTAGATATGTACTTTAAGCTCTTGTGGTCGGAGAAGATCTTAAACGTCACCCCAAATAGGTAATGTCTCCAAAGCTTTAGGGCAAAGATCACGGCAGCTAGCTCCAAATCGTGGGTCGGGTAGTTTTCCTCGTAATTTTTGAGTTGCCTGGACGCATAGGCAATTACTCGTCTGTTCTGCATGAGTACACAACCCAAACCATTCTTTGAAGCGTCGGTGTAAACCTCATAAGGTATGTTTTCATCAGGTAGCGACAAGACTGGGGCTGTGGTTAACCTGTCCTTTAAAGTTTGAAAGGCTTTCTCACACGACTCATCCCATTTATACCTGGTGGTTTTCTTCATCAGTGTGGTCATTGGTTTAGCAATCTTAGAGAAATCCTTGACAAACCTTCTATAGTAACCTGCGAGTCCCAAAAAGCTTCTGATTTCCGTCACATTTTTGGGTGTTGACCAGTCTTTCACCGCTTTTATCTCAGCTGGGTCCACGGCCACTCCATCCTTAGATATCACATGTCCCAAAAATGCTACTTTATCCAACCAGAACTCGCATTTCGAGAACTTACCGTACAATTGCTTCTCCCTCAAAATCTCCAGGACAGTCCTTAGATGTTTCGTGTGCTCCTCGTCATTCTTAGAGTATATCAGAATGTCGTCGATGAACACGACTACGAATTTGTCCAAATAAGGTCTGAAGGTGCGATTCATCAAATCCATAAACACGGCTGGAGCATTAGTCAACCCAAAGGGCATCACTGTAAACTCATAGTGCCCATATCTCGTGGAGAATGCGGTCTTCGGTATGTCCTCGTCAGCTACTTTCATTTGATAGTACCCAGACCGTAAATCAATTTTCGAGAACACGCTGGCGCCCTTCAGCTGGTCGAACAGGTCATCAATCCTGGGTAAGGGGTACCTATTCTTAATCGTTACGTTATTCAGTTCCCTGTAGTTTATGCATAATCGCATGGACCCATCCTTCTTTCTTACAAAAAGCACGGGTGCTCCCCAAGGCGATACACTCGGCCTCACATATCCTTTTTCCACCAATTCATCCAGTTGCTTCTTCAATTCCTGCATTTCTACCGGTGCCATTCGGTAGGGTGACTTTGCTATAGGGCCCGTCCCCGGGACTAAGTCAATCTTGAATTCGACTTCCCTTTTTGGAGGCATCCCCGGAATCTCCTCAGGGAAGCCATCGGGATACTCATTGACAATAGGGACGTCACTCAAATCGGGGTATTCGACTCTAGTGTCCCGTACATGGCACAAGAATAGGGGTTCACCTTTAGCTATCTGTTTCTTCAGGTTCACGGCAGATACAAACTTGATCCTTGGTCCTTTGGGCAGTACACGATAGGATACTCGGGTATTCTTTTGTCCACGAAGTGTAACTTTCCCTAACCAGCAGTCTATCCTAGCTTTATATCTACCCATCCAATCCATCCCCAAAATCACATCAAAGTAGGGTAGGGGAAAAACTATTAAGTCAGACTTAAACTCATGTCCACATATCACTACAGGCACATCCTTAAACTGACTCTTACACAAAACACTGGATCCATTAGGCATAGAAAATTCAAATTCTACTTCCGAGCCCTCATTAAGTCCACATTTCCCCACAATTCTATCGGCAATAAATGAATGAGATGCACCACTATCAAATAAAACATTAGCGAGAACAGAGTTAACAAGGAAATTACCCGAAACAACATCCGCGTTGTCAGCATCTTCCTGGTTCATGACATACAGTTTCCCCGTAGGCTTCTTCCCGGGGGTGGTCACACTGGCCGACCCTGCTGGTCTAGCCTGGGTAGCGGACGCAGTACCCTTAGTCGGTGTTGGGTTCCTATAGGTATTGTTTGACCCCGCGTATCCACTTTGAGCTCTGAAATTCTGAAACCGATTCGGTGCCACTGAACCTCCTGTGGGTGCCACTGGTGGCTTTCCGGCAATTTTGGAGTAGCACTCAGCAGCTTTGTGTCCCAGTTTACCACAATGGAAGCAAGTGATTCTATCGCCAGTGCATGTCTTTCCGGGGTGGTATTTCTGACATTTCTTGCAGGAATTATTCGGGGTCACACTCGAACTCTGGGCCCTGTTGGCAGGGAAGGACTTGTACCCTAAGTTTCCGGTGTTGGCAGACTGTGAAGTCCCCCTAGAGTTATTGAAATTTCCTCTCTT
Source organism: Spergularia marina (assembly GCA_963680865.1). Lineage (NCBI taxonomy): Eukaryota > Viridiplantae > Streptophyta > Magnoliopsida > Caryophyllales > Caryophyllaceae > Spergularia > Spergularia marina. The sequence continues at coordinate 3,863,707 of OY804545.1, read as the reverse complement.
ATTCGGTATGTTCATCAAATCAAAAGGGGTTTCCTTCCTTTTTCCTCCGACTTCCAGGCTCATACTTTCCATATTCCGCTCTACTGTAGTGGCTCTCTCACAAATTTCCTTTACTGAGTGGAAACGCTCAGAGACAAACCATCCCTTGATACTCCAAAGCAGCTTTTTCCTGAAACAAGTGGCTCTTGCTACCTCAGTCGGAGTTACACTCTCTGCGAATCTGCTCAGTTCTTCAAATCGTTCATAGAAATCCTTCACGGACATTCCCTCTGTTTGTTGGAGTGCCTCGAATTCCGCGACCTTCTGTTCCTTCAAATGTTCAGGGAAAAATTCATCTTCCAGAATTTTTTTAAAGATCGCCCAACCTCGCCTATGCTCGATCACACTCCCATCGGTCAGCTTTTCCAGCACTGGCTTGAAAAACTCCTCTTGAATCCTCATCCACCAACGACCAGCTACCTCCTTAAGGAAAAAGGCAGCAATCTTGACTTTGAATGGCTCAGGGCAGCCAACAGTCATAAGAATTCTCTCCATGTCCTCCAACCATTCCAATAATAGGCTAGGGTCTCCTCTCCCAGTGAAGTTGAGGGGTTTCTTCTTCTGTACGGCATCCGACATTTTTGCTAACAGCATCTCATCCACGTTACCCCCATTATTACCATTATTTCCAGCATTGTTAATGTCGTTTCCGTGATTCCCATTGTTTCCAACGTTACCCTAGTCCCCATTATTGCCTTGGTTACCTTCGTTGTTCTGATTGCCGTTGTTGCCTTGGTTAGCGTTATTACCCTGATCCCCATTGTTAACCTGGTTGGCATTGATATTCTGTATGTTGTTGGCCATCTGAGCTATGGCCTGCATCAAAGCCTGTTGTTGTTCCGCCAACTGGGCTAGGACGGCGGTTACGTCAGGACCAGCATTGTTTCCGCGCACCATTTTCTATAAGGTAATAACGTTTGAATTAGACGTGACCCAATTCAAATTAGTTGCTGAAGTCCATAGCAATTCACAGGCATAGACAAGCAGTGAAATACGTTGACAGTTCAAGGACATCAAATGAAAATCAAGCGACAAACGAGTATCGTAATTCGATGAGCGCGTTTCTTTTTTTTTTTGGAGCACGAGTCGTGTCCGGATCAGGTGTGTCCGCGTTAGGCATGTATCGTACTGCTCTCGTTTGCGCCAAGTAACGCGATTTCAAACAATTAAAACAAGTAGCAACCAAACCGAAGTACACAAATGGCATTTGATTAAATCAATCTTAAATAGTCATATAATTATAGTGCTTCCGGGGTATTGTCCCCAATTAGAACGAATATAACAAGTAACTTTGTCTAAAAATTTGCAAATTACACTTTACTGACGTAACTGAATCTATAATCTACTGAATTATAACATATAGTCTCCCAATATTGTGGGTTATGACTCAACCGCCCCCTAAGATGCCTCAAATATCATTTGATCCTTCCCCCTCCTCAGGAAGTTCGTCGGATTCAAAAGGCTCTTCACTATCATCCTCGGGCGCGCCATTCATTCCATTAGGTGCAGGATCAAGATTATTCCCCTCTCCCAAATCATTCGCAGTTCCCCCGTTTCCTCCACCCTCTTCACCTCTATCAATAGATAAATGGACATTCTCCTGTACTTGTCCTACCTCTCTATCAGGGATATCAGCTAGTATGACTCGGCGTCTCGCTCTGACGCACTTCTTCTTCCTAGAGGTTCGATAGATGTTAGCCCTTAAAGTCACAGGTGAACCTGGTGGTGAAGGAATATAGTAGCGATGTCCAGCCTTAATCCTTTTATTACCGAGGTGTACAGCCAACTCTTTTGCTTCCCTCTCCTCAGCCCTATCTTTATAAATCTTATAGGGGTTTGGGTAAGGGTAATGAGGATTAATAGTTGCGTCCACTAAATATTCAGGTAATTCTTTGAAATCACGCTCAAGGTTCCTATAGAGTAGGTCCTCATATTCCAATATTGTATTTAGTTTTTCCATTGTCAAGGTAGTTCCTGAATCAGTGGTTAGGTAGCGGTTATCGCCAAAATGGCAAGCAAAGTAGGTCATTCTCTCAAGTCGGTTACGGATATGATCCCATCGTGCTTGGTCCCTCAAATTAATCATGACCACAAACATTTTCACTTCCTCGTCCAGCGCCCAATCATACGTTTCACTGGCCAACTGCAGCTTGACTCCAATTCTATCAACAAATTCTGAAATAGTCTCTCCCCATCCCATGGGTTCATAAAACAGTCCGGGGTTTAAAGCTATCGCATCAGTCCTAGTTTCGCCCGTAGGGTCGCCGTTCACTCCATCTTTCCCAAACATCCAAGCATATCCCATCGGATCAGAAATCATCTGTCAATCACCATTAAATAAGAAAAAACAAACGGTAAGTCGTTGATCATTAAAGAAGCTCACAACTCGTCCAATAAGTCGTCAACCTAAGTTTGGTTTATCAGCAATTCCTAGGGTTTGTAAGTCACAGTCTGTCATTTAGCACTTAGCAATTAGCATGCGTATGAATGCACCCGACTCACCCCCCCCCCCCATTTAAAACTTTCAAAATTTGTTTTGAAAACTTTTGTAGACTCGACGAATCAGAACCTAGGGCTCTGATAACAACTGTAACAACCCTAAATTCTCGCAAAAATAAATAAGGAAATATTACAGAATTGTTACGCCGCAGTTGACTACCGAGTCAACTGCTAGGCTTGAAATTCAAATACAACTTAATAAATCCAAACAAACGAAAAGACGACAGCGGAAGATTTAGAATGTCGACTACAGTTCTCAAAACTGAAATTTAAATTACAAAACCAAATTAAGTCCATGTCCAAATAACTTTTATGAAAAGTCCCCAGCATGCAAGTGAGTCCCTCTATCATGCATCCATATCATCAAGACCTGTCAACTATGCCATCGAAGAATGACATAGGCCCCAGAACATGGTAGGGAACGAACCAGAAAACAGAACGTCAGCACAGGCTGAGTAAGAAACATAAAGCAGAGAAACAAAGATACGCGCCTTGAGGCGCGTAGCTAACAAATAATAAGCATTGGATATAGTAATGAATACAGAGTACCATCAGGACACGGCAGTGCGATAGTCACGTATCGCTGACGAGACAAACGGTCTTGCCAATCATACACGGCTGGGCTCCTACCCCGCAGCCACCACAGTCTCGAACCGGCGCGAGCTAGAGTACATTTAAACGATTCCTAAAGACTTAAAATGTGCACACCCCTCGCTAGAGATCCAGTAGGATGCGTACCTCTAGGAGGAAAGCCTAATAGGCAGTCGGTAGCTACTCCGACCGAAACAGTACCTTGATCAGAGGTATAAACAGTGATCGGTCCGTGCCGCATCACATTCACTCTAGGTGGTAATCATATCGTTCTTTTCTTTCAACCGTCTTACATACATTATTCGATGGTACGTTATTCGATAATACAATTTATAAACGGCCGAAGCCGGAAACTCAATGAATGAATACGAATCAAAATCAACATTATGGAACACAGAACCAAGCGACTCACTCGGCCGATTAGCCAAGTGACTGAGGGTAATCAAGGCCGAACGGCCACGGGTCGCAAAGAGGCCGAGGGCCGAGAACAGTAAGGGCGTGGCAAGGACAAGTGCAAGACGAACAATTCATAAGAATACAATAAGAGCTCAAGGTGCAGAACATGAGACCAAACAAGGAGTATAAACGATGGATGTGAATTGAATCGCCAATTATCATAATGATGCGTAGGCTGGAGTAACGAACAACGTTCTTACCTCACTCTGAGCGAAACACTAAACTGCTGCAAGGCTAAAACAGAATCTCCTCAAACACACCCCCTAATCACAAAATAACAAGATTGAATTACCACACGATCACCATCACAACCCAACACAAAAACAATCAACTAACTACAACAAGGTCACAAAAATCATGAATTCGACAACCAATCCTTCCAACAATCACACCAAATTAATATCACATCCTTCCCATCTTACTAATTACACAATTTCATCAATTAAACATCAAAATAACAACAACAACACCCAAATAACCCAAAATTCAGAACCGACAGTAGGTTCGTTCCTCACTCAAATCCTCATCAAACGCTCCCAATAAAAACATAATACCATAGTATCCCCAATTCATAACAGATAACTCCACCAAAATCAAACAATTCCATAACAAAATCGAGCACAATTAATAAGAACCCTAATTCGAAAATCCCCAATTCGAAAATCCACAAACCATAAGCCACAATTACCATAAACACGATTGGAACTCTAAAACAACAAATTAAACAATCTAATCGTGCTCTAATCACTAATTGAACACCAAACTCGAAAATCCCAATTTAATCGATTAAGAAAAAGGAAGGGATTAAGAACTTACTACTCTCGATTGAACCAAGAGAAAGAGAGGACGGTAGGGGAAAAAGGCGAGGGTGGCTGCGCGGTGGCGAAGGCGGTGGCTCGGCGTGGTTCGCGGGGAAGGGTCGCGCGCCTCTGTTCTTCTCTCCTTTTTTCTTTTTCTTTTTGTGTTTTGTTTTTATATTAAGGTGAGGAAGGGTTTAGTAAGGGCAAATTGGTAATTTCACCTATTAGTTACCCAATTAGGAAATCGATTCCAAATAGGAAAGTGACTCTAAATTTCCAAAAATCGAAACTCGTAACTCCTAAAATGAATTTCTCCCGACGACTTTAATAATTTAATCCCAAAAATATGGGGTGTTACAGTCTTCCCCCCTTAAAACAAAGATTCGTCCCGAATCTTTAAACCTACTCCTCAAGATTTCACCCTCGACTAGCAGCGTTGATCAAAAGGTAAGGTAAATATTATGAGGTAAAAGGTGTTTGAGTGAAAGTTGAAACGGAGAACAATAAACACATATAACACATTAAGCACATAACAAGCTCACATAACACGAAACAACGTAGCACATTGTGTCAGAAAGAGGGATGGCGAGGCGTCCGTGGCTCTCGTCCCCCTTAAAACAAAGGTTCGTCCCGAACCGAGACTACCTTAATCGAAAAGGTGAGGGTACTTCTCACGCATAACCGACTCCACTTCCCATGTTGCTTCCTCAACATTGTTATTGCACCATAGAACTTTGACCATGTGAGTCTCAGCACTTCGAGTTTTGCGCACCTTGGTGTCTAAGATTTTTAATGGGGTGTTACAGCAAGATGCCACCAATACCTGCAAAATCCGAATGAGGAGCATAGGAGGCATCTACAATCAAGGTGAGGTGTGGGGTGTTTATATCTTTCTTTGTTGATTTTATTTCATAGATACTATAGTGATGTGGCTTATCGAATTGAGCATAATTTTTCGAGTTGTGTTTACTTTACACAGTCTGAAATGCATAATTACAAGGCCGAGACGAGTTTACAGTACTTAATTGCCCCCATTCTATTGAAGTCAATTGACATCAATAGAAAGGGTGGGTTAGTAGTGGGCACGTTGGTGAGAGGAAAAAGATTTTTTTTTTTTTTTTTTTTTTTTAAATATGGCTCAAAAATTAAATGTTAAACAAAATACGTCGAATAAAAACTTATTTAACCTTATGGGATGCACGTCACCCCCTTTCAGTTTCGGGACAAAGCCGCCAGGAACCCTGACGGTTTTACCCTTAAAACCGCCAAGTCACTTCAACAAAACCGCCAAGGAGGTCGGCGGTTTAGTGTGTAGAACCGTCGTGGCCCATGGCGGTTTCACACTTAATTAGCCAAAAATTGGGTTCAAACTGCTATTTTTGACGTAATTAATACATGTCCATTGTGGTTTTGACGTAATTAATACCGGCTCGGCTGTTAGCTACCTACGAAACCGATAACTCCTTCCGACACACCGGCGGTACATAGCACGGATCCATGGCAATATCACGCACAGATTGGACGACGTAGAATTGCTAGCCTCGGCACTATCATTAGGACGATTGTTATCATTATTAGGCATGCCACTATCACTTTCATTATTCGGACAATCATAGACAGACAACTCATGACGACACAGAGGGCAAAATTGGCTAGTGTGAAGCCACTCAACAATGCAACCTTGGTGAAAAACGTGCTCGCAAGGCAACTTCTTAAGCAAGCCTCTCATTGTGTCATTGTTGTCAACAATAACAACCATCACTACAAAAAAACAGTGAAAATGCGACCGAAATTTGCGACCATCTAAATTTCGATCCTCAAAAAGAACTTTTACGACCGATTTTGCGACTGAAAATGAGTTGGTCGCAATGTTTACGACCGACTCTAATTAGTCGCAAAACAGTCGCATATTTGCGACCGATATTTTGAATTGCGACCGATTATCGGTTGCAAAATTAAACAATAAAAAAAAAAAACAATCGTATATACTGTTATGTAACATTCTGTCATGGTCAAGGTGATGTATCAACTCTGCAAAGGTGTTGCATTCTGTCATGGTCATGGTGTCATTCACCGGTAATAATTCTCGTCTCTTCATTGTTTGGTTATCGATGTCTGCACATTCATGTCTTTCACCGGTAATAATTATCGATGTACCATAAATGAATGGTTCTCAAGATAGCAGACCTTGGACTTGCTCGAGCATTCATCGTTCCCATTATTAAGAAGTACACCCATGAGGTCTGTAGTTCACACTACTCTTTTCTTATTAGAATTTGCAGCCATACTAATATTTTGCGTTAGAGTAATAAAACAGAGTTCTCATACTTGCAGCGGTTACAAGCTAAAACAATCACATTACCACAATGAAGTAAAGAGACCAAATTATGACAGGAAAGAATTCTGCTCATCCCTTTCATTATTTTAAGTCGTTATCTATTTCAATTTAGTTTCTGATTAACTTTATGAATAACTTTAGAGGTTGTTAATTTTTTGCAATTTTGCTTTAATTCCTATAATCAATGATTAACAATTGAATCTGTTTTTGGGCATCTTGTGTTGGATACAGTTGTTGAGCATCACAAAATTAAAAATCTCCCAGGTTACTTTCATCTGGATTCAAGCAATTTTTTTTTTTTTTTTAATATTTCGACTATATTGGCTATAAGGTTGATGAATGAAGAGGACGATTGCTCATCAGTGTACTTATTCGTGTAGGTGTCTAACTTTTTTTACTGTCACTGTATTCACTCTCTTTCTAAATTTTACTGTCACTGTACTGACTTGTACAGAGCTGATGATGCAACACACGTAGCAGCCGGACCTTGTACAGAGCAGACGGATTCACGCTGTAAGGCAAGCAGTGATTGGCAGTTCCGCAGGGATAATTTTCATCCAGTTTAAGTATTATTATAACAATCTCTCAGTTTGGAGTGAAAAACATGGTAGTGTCGTTGTCATAAAGACAGATAAGGTATAATCCTATACTAGAACTCTTTAGTCCAACTCTGTTTGAATGGCGTAAATCTTAGGCAAGATTGTTCTTTTTGTTGTTACTTGTTAAACTCTAGATGATCTGTGCGTGTATTGTGTGTTTGGAGATTGGGTTTACTTGATGCTTACTAAAATCAATTCTACCTACATCAAATTCACGGTTATGCTTATGTGTGTATGATCCTCCAAACGTGATGTGATTTTATCTATACTTATCTCATGTGTGTGCTTGTTTTTTCTTTCGAGGCTATTAGCTCAAACATGGTAGAGCAATGTGCTATTGCACAAAGATGTGGGTTTAAGTCCCATATAGCCTGTTAGTTTATAAATTATTAGATTGATCGATTAAAATGCGATTAGACAATCGCAGATTTGTGACCAAACAATGGTCGCAAAGTCGGTACCATGTTGCGACCGTCAGTTGGTTGCAAATCAGTCACAAATATGTGACCGCTATCAATCGCAAACCAGTCGCATTTTATGCGACCGATCATCTGTCGCAAACCGAAGATCGGTTGCAAATCAGTCGTATAATTTGCGACTATCCAAAATCGGTCGCATTTTTTCGATTTGCGACCAAGGTTTATCGGTCGCAAATGCCTATTTGCGACCGATTTTCCATACTTTGCGACCGATTTGGACGGTCGCAATTTGACTGTTTTCTTGTAGTGTGCATCCTCTCATCCTCCTGACTCCACAAAATAATTTTCCTAAAAGGTATGTCTCGTAACAAAATATTTTTGTAAGGTAGTCTCGCAAATTAAAATTTTCTAATATATAATTCTCTCTCGGGTTTATTTTGTATCGGCAGGTTGGGAAGTGTCGTAATTATTCAACACATCTAAACCCCAAAATTCAGGTTTGATTTTCTCTCTTTGCAATTACCGTTATTTACCTTTAAACAAACTTATTGAGTGTGCCCATTGCATTAATTCTTTAGTACATCGGAACTAATTTATTTTGCTAATTGCGAATGCTGTGTTAGATATGCAAGCATGCATTATCGATGGCTAAGGCGTTTGGGACACCATCAACAACCTTAAATAACAACTCATCCATCAGTATTCGACACCCTTTACTATCTCATAACAATCGAATGGTAAACGACTACACCCTTAGCTTAGCTTACTTACTATTGGATTGTAAACTAAAGATTATATCTTGATGATATGGGGAAAATCCGCACCAGAAAGCTGCATTATATCTTGATACAAGTCTTTCCGAAGTGGATGGTGGTGGTATTGCCACAGCTACTCAACTCCATGGAAAGGTGAGAGACCAATCTGTGTTCTTTAGATAACTCGGCGTGTTCTTATCGCTTCAAGCGTACTTGTGCCTATCCACTTCTAAATACCATCAAATAATTGGATGGCTAAATTTTTTGGTGTGCACTTGCTGGGTAAGTTTTGGGTGCATTCTCAAATTTACTCATGTGATGAAATTCGTTTCTGTAGGAGATGTCGGCCAACAATTACTTGGATGCTGATGCGGCTTGGAATTGTGTCTGTGACTTTGATGAACCTACATGCGTGATCGTGAAGCATGAGAACCCCTGTGGAGTAGCTTCTCGAGATGATATATATCGTAGAGGCATACAAGTTAGCTGTTGGAGGAGATCCACTCAGTGCATACGGTGGTATTGTGGCATTCAATGTTGTTGTTGATGAGGCGCTTGCACAGCAAATTCGAGAATTCAGAAGCCCGTTAAATGGGCAGAGGATGTTCTATGAAGTTGTTGTTGCTCCCGGGTTCACAAAGAAAGCATTGGAGATTCTTCGAGGAAAATCCAAGGATCTAAGAGTGATGAAGGCTAAGAAAAACAAGAAAGGAAAACCAACGTATCGGAGAATTGGTGGGGGTATGTTGGTTCAGGAACCGGATGAGCTGACACTCGATGATATTCAATTCAAAGTTGTTTCGAACAAATGTCCATCAGAAAAGGAAGTCGATGATATTAAGTTTGCGTGGATTTGTGCCAAGCATCTGAAGAGCAATGCCATTGTGGTCGCAAAGGTATACTCCACTTGGGTTGAATATCATGGAGTGTCAGCTCCATTGTTCTTTCAAGTACAAGTGACGGTTTCATACAACGATTCATGATGTGGACACTGACTAGGGCTTGGTTGCAGCTGTACTGTTGTTATACTATGATCGAATCTGATCGACCTCGCTTATACTATTCGATTTTTGCAGGATAAACACATGATAGGTATGGGGTGTGGACAGCCGAACCGTTGGGATAGTTTGCGAATTGCAATGAGAAAAGCAGGAGAGGAATTAAAAGGAGCAATTGTGGCAAGTGATGCTTTCTTTCCATTTTGGTAATAATTCTCTCATTTTATTCCTTTCTTCATCATATCTAATCATTTCAATTTGGCAAGAAGCTAAGTAATGTTTCTCAATCTGGTACATGTTTCTTATTTTACTAGTCGCAGAAGAGGCATATATAGTACGTAACAACTAACAAGATTGTAAATCTAGCTAACTGATAATCGTTTGCTTGTTCTATTTCGCGACAAACAGCTTGGAACGATGCTGTAGAAGAGGCTTGCAAGAGTGCCGTGGCTGCTATCGTGCAACCTGGAGGCAGCATTAGAGACGGAGATGCTATAGACTGTTGCAACAAATATAATGTCGCGCTTGTGTTCACTGGTGTAAGGCATTTTCGTCACTGATCGATATGGACGGACAGAGTTGCACATACACTTTCTTAGACTAATAGAGGATATATTAGGAGATGGTAGGAAAGGAATATTATTATTTAAGGTATAAATTATATTGTCTACGATTTTAGTAAGATCGGTCCCTTGGTGCTCAAGAATACAAGTTGTATTTATAGGGGTTTACCCAGGGTCATTGCAACAAGTATTATTACGAGTTTATTGATATTAAGAGTATCCTAATATTGTGTACATTAACATTCTTATATAGACTCTTGATGAGCAAGCTGAAAAATAAAAAACAGTTTAATTCCAATGCTAGTAATTCAACGAACATCAACAGCGTAAATTATTGTAGTAGGTGAGTGATGACAATAAATGAAATTTACCACCACATGTATTTAGCCTAGGAAGACATGTATCTCAGCAAAATCTCTTGATGTTCTTTCTCTATCAGCCGCCACAAACTTGAGCTAAATATATACAGTAGAACACAAGTTTGGAATTCTTGTCATTAGTATACAAGAGAAATAAACACCTAATTTTCGAACAGGTACGTTTTTCTTCTCTTTGCTCTACTGTAGATCTAGTCGAGTATGTTATGATCTAAACTCATCTGAGCTGATCTCCTCAATTGATTAAATTTGCATGGAAATTCCCTTCAGAAAATGAGCTTGATGATATCAAATTTGCATGGATTTGTGCCGAGCATTTGAAGGACAATGCCATTGTGATCGCAAAGGTATTTTTCTTAGCTTTATTTTGCATTGTATATGTATAACTGATGCAATGATTTCATATTCGCCAAACGTATGTAGTCATGTAAATATATAATAAGGCTTTGTCGTTGTTGTTGTCATCAGTCAATGTTTTTACGTACACCTAATTATTAAAGATGTGATTTCTGAAAAGATGTAATATCTATTCCGAAATTTGCTTTGATCACTTATATTATGATATGGGCAGAACAAATGCACGCTAGGTATGGGGAGCCATCAGACTAATAGATAATATTATAGATATTATTTAGGTTGTATCTTGGAATATTCTAGATCTAGGAAAGTTCAAGCGAGTATTCTCCCAAGTCATTGTGTACTATAAATACTCATGTTATTATTGTTGAGCAACTAGCCAATCAATCAAGTAGATTAAACAACAACGGAGTAAATTGGGCAGAGATAACAAAGCAAAAACAACGAAACAAGACACGCAAATTTATACGTGGAAAACCCTTTCAACGTGAAGAGTAAAAACCACGGGACGTAAGGAGTCCACCCAAAAGCTTCACTATGGCAAAAGGAACGTTACACAAACCAGATTCCACCACCAACAACAATGGGTGCACAACCCATAACAAGAACCAAGCCAAACAACAAAGTAGAACAACAAAGAGGAGAGAAAACGTCACCTAGAAAACAGAGTTTCGTAAATCAGAAATATCTCCCAATCCAGCCGTTAAAAACAGATCTCCACCGTTCAGATCGAAGCCCCGAGTGTCCCGAACAACCAGACCAAATTTCGTCTAAATCGGGTAACGTTTGACTTTCCGATCGTCAAGTCGATCACAGCTGCGCACTGGAATCCGCGGGAAGACTGCAAACGTTTCTCTCTACGGTTCCCACGACTTTGCGGCTAATTTCTTGTGCAATTGAAGCTTATCATAAAACCCTTATTTAAGGTATTAGTTATAGTTCACAAGACCCTGATAACTTACCATAAATAATTAAACTCGGTTATTTACCATAAACAACCGAACACGAGATTTTACCACATAGGAAGGGACCCGAACCCAACAATTCTCCCCCTCCCAACTATGTGGAGGTCATTGCCATTCCGGCAATGCTACAACAAGTGTTGAAATTGCCCTTAGGTAGTGACTTGGTCATCATGTCCGAACCATTATCATCAGTGTGAATCTTCTCAAGCTCAACAAGCTTATCATTAAGAACATCACGAATCCAATGATACCTCACATCAATGTGTTTCGACTTGGCATGAAAAGTCGAATTCTTAGCTAGATGAATCGCGCTTTGACTGTCACAATACAACACATACTTCTCTTGTGTAAATCCAAGTTGACAAACAAATCGCTTCATCCAAATCAATTCCTTACAAGCCTCTGTAGCTGCAATAAACTCGGACTCAGTTGTAGACAATGCAACACACTTCTGCAAACGAGATTGCCATGAAACTGCTCCCCCTGCAAAAGTAACCAAGTAGCCTGAAGTAGACTTCCTAGAGTCAATATCACCGGCCATATCAGAATTCGAATAACCAACTAAAACAGGCTTCTCACTACCAAAACATAACTTCAAATCAGTTGTACCACGAAGATACTTCATAATCCACTTCACTGCATTCCAATGCTGTCTCCCCGGATTAGAAAGAAACCTACTGACCACTCCAACAGCATGAGCTAAATCTGGTCTCGTGCAAACCATAGCATACATCAAACTTCCCACAGCAGACGCATAGGGAACATTGCACATATCTTCTTTCTCTTTGGGAGTAGATGGACAATGTTTAGCACTTAACTTGAAATGCGTAGCAAGAGGAGTACTTACAGGTGAAGTTTTGTCCATCCTAAACTTCTCAAGTACCTTCTGAATATATGACTCCTGTGAGAGCCACAACTTTCCAGGTTCCCTTTGACGAATGATTCTCATACCCAAAATTTTCTTCGCAGGTCCTAGATCTTTCATGGCAAATGCCTTAGAAAGCTCCTTTTTCAACTTTACAATTCTAGGCATATTAGGACCAACAATAAGCATGTCATCAACATAAAGAAGCAGAATGATAAAATCATTGTCAGAAAACCTTTTCAAGAAGACACAATGATCACAAGAACTTTTAATGTACCCTTGCTCCCCCATAAAAGAGTCAAACTTACGACTGCCTTGGAGCTTGTTTCAAACCATACAAGCTCTTCCTCAATTTGCATACATGGTCTTCTTTACCTTTGACTTTGAAGCCCTCAAGTTGCTCCATGTAAATGTCTTCCTCTAAGTCGTCGTGAAGAAAGGCGGTCTTCACATCCATTTGCTCAACCTCCAAATCTAGACTAGCAGCTAGACCCATAACAACTTGAATTGAAGACATCTTGACAACCGGCGCAAAAATCTCATCAAAGTCAATTCCCTTCTTTTGGCCAAAGCCTTTCACAACGAGCCTTGCTTTGTATCGTGGTCGCTTGGCATTCTCATCTTGCTTCAACCTGTAGACCCAACGATTCTTCAAAGCCTTCTTACCCTTAGGTAACTCTGCTAACTCAAATGTCTCGTTGTCATGCAAGGACTTCATTTCATCTTTCATTGCATCCATCCACAGATGTTTGTCATCACTCTCAATAGCCTCCTCAAAGCATTCTGGTTCTCCAGCATCAGTCAACAAAACAAAACCAAATTCATATTCATCAGGTGAGTACCAAGAATTAGGTTGCCTATCTCTATTGCCCCTTCTCACAGGAGCTTGTTGAACAGCGGGAGAATTCTGAGTGACGTCATTAGAAACATCAGAATCAGGTTCATTCTCATGATTATTCTCAGGAACCTGATTGTCATCATAATCATCATCTTGCGCATCATCACGTACCGCAGCAGGCAAAGGTGACAAAGGAGGCAAATCCATATCAAACAGGTCATAATCGTTATTTGCCGAATTCTTCTGAATATCAGAAATGTTTTGGTCTTCAACAAACACAGCATCCCTACTACGAACCAATTTCTTGGTAATAGGATCATAAAACCCGTAACCAAAATCATCATCACCATAGCCTACAAACACACATTGTCGGGTCCTAGGATCCAATTTGGATCTTTCATCTCTTGGTACATGCACATAAGCCTTGCATCCAAAAACACGCAAATGATCATATGAAACTTCCTTATCAAACCAAACTCTATTTGGCACATCACCCTGCAAGGAATAACAAGGAGAAAGATTAATCACATGAGCTGCTGCAAGTAAAGCCTCACCCTAAAAAGTCTTTGGCAAGTTTGCTTCTGAAAGCAAACACACAACCCTCTCAATTAAGGTTCTATTCATCCTCTCTACAATGCCATTCAACTGTGGAGTTTTAGGAGGGGTCCTCTGATGTCGAATGCCATGTGACTTACAATATTCTCGAAGTGGTCCTATGTACTCACCACCATTATCAGAACGGAGACACTTCAACTTCTTTCCAGATTGTCTTTCAACCAAAGTGTGAAACTGCTTAAAAGCATCAAGCACCTGATCTTTGGTTTTCAAAGCATAAATCCACAATTTACGCGAACAATCATCAATAAAAGTAACAAAGTAAAGTGCTCCACCATGTGATTTTACCTTCAAGGGACCACAAACATCAGAATGAACTAACTCCAACAAACCTGACTTTCTCGAAAGGGGGCGAGTCTTAAAAGAAACTCTAGTCTGCTTCCCGGCCATACAATGAGAACATCTCTCCAATTTTGTAGTCTTCACCCCGGGTAACAAGTTCTTCTTAATCAGGCAACTAAGCCCTTTCTCACTCATGTGACTAAGTCGTCGATGCCATAAATCAACTGGGTCACCATCTGCAACATTAACACTGTCATCTGCAACGGAAGCTTGCAACAAATAAAGACTTGAATGTTTCTTTCCACGAGCTATAACAAGGTTGCCTTTAGACAGCTTCCACTGACCATCTCTAAAGGTGCTGCAAAAACCTTCATCATCTAGTTTACCAGTAGATATCAAGTTTAGGCGAATGTCTGGTACATGCCTAACATCTTTGAGAACCAATCTTGCTCCAGTGTCAGTCACCAAGCAAATATCTCCCATACCTACAACATTAGTCAAGCCATCATTTCCCATCTTCAAAACACCAAAATCACCAGGCGTGTAAGATGAGAAAAGCTCTTTTCTTGATGTAACATGAAGAGAAGCACCGCTGTCAACAACCCAACTCGTACCCTGGCTAGCAAGATTAACCATATTATCATCATAAACAATGATGAGATCACCAGAAGTAACAGCAGTAGCATCACGATCATCACTATCATCCTGCTTTTTGCCCTGATTATTCTTGTTGCCATCACTATTGTTTTCATTCTTTTTCTTGTAACAATTTTTCGCAATGTGACCTACCTTACCACAATAGTGGCACTTGAAATTTTTATACTTTCCTCTGGACTTGTTCCTGTTTTTATCTCTACCACCAGGACCCTTACTTTTACTCCTCCCTCTTTCAGCAACATATGCTTCTTCTGGCTGGGAGGAAGTACCTGTAGACTTCTTTCTCATCTCCTCATTCAAGACACCAATTTTTGCAGATTCTAGAGTGACTTTACCATTAGGAGCAGAATTACAAAGAGTCATTCTAAAAGTGTCCCACGTTTCAGGTAAAGTACCTAGCAACAAAAGTCCCTGAATTTCATCATCAAACTTAATTTCCATAGCAGACAATTGTTGTATAACACCACGAAAATCATTCAGATGATCTGACATTGCAATGCCCTCTTTATACTTCAATCCCATCAATTGCTTGATCAAAAACAACTTATTGTTACCGGATTTACTAGCATAAAGAGTCTCAAGTTTCTTCCACATTGTTTTTGCATGAACATCATCAGTTATATGATTCAACACATTATCATCAACCCACTGACGAATAAACCCACAAACTTGCTCATGTTCAAAACTCCATTGTTCATCAGTTTTACCATCAGGCTTCTCATCACTAAACACAGGAAGATGCCAACTTTTGACAAACATCTCATCTTTCGTTTCCACAAGTGATAATTAGAGCCATTCAAACTAACCATTCTACTTGAATTCACATTAGTCTCCATAATTCAAAGAAACTAACCAAGAACCACTTAACCTAGCTCTGATACCAGTTGTTGAGCAACTAGCCAATCAATCAAGTAGATTAAACAACAACGGAGTAAATTGGGCAGAGATAACAAAGCAAAAACAACGAAACAAGACACGCAAATTTATACGTGGAAAACCCCTTCAACGTGAAGAGCAAAAACCACGGGACGTAAGGAGTCCACCCAAAAGCTTCACTATGGCAAAAGGAACGTTACACAAACCAGATTCCACCACCAACAACAATGGGTGCACAACCCATAACAAGAACCAAGCCAAACAACAAAGTAGAACAACAAAGAGGAGAGAAAACGTCACCCAGAAAAGAGAGTTTCGTAAATCAGAAATATCTCCAAATCCATCCGTTAAAAACAGATCTCCACCGTTCAGATCGAAGCCCCGAGTGTCCCGAACAACCAGACCAAATTTCGTCTAAATCGGGCAACGTTTGACTTTCCGATCATCAAGTCGATCACAGCTGTGCACTGGAATCCGCGGGAAGACTGCAAACGTTTCTCTCTACGGTTCTCACGACTTTGCGGCTAATTTCTTGTGCAATTGAAGCTTATCATAAAACCCTTATTTAAGGTATTAGTTATAGTCCACAAGACCCCGATAACTTACCATAAATAATTAAACTCGGTTATTTACCATAAACAACCGAACACGGGATTTTACCACATAGGAAGGGACCCGAACCCAACAATTATCAATGGATGGTTTTGTTTCGACAAGATGCAATGTAGCTCATCATCAATCTAGCTAGCTAATTGGTAATCCTTTGGTTTGTTGTTTAGTGTCGCGAGATGCAGCTTGGAACGATGTTGTAGAAGAGGCTTGCAAGAGTGGCGTGGCTGCTATCGTGGAACCTGGAGGCAGCGTAAGAGACGAGGATGCAATAGACTGTTGCAACAAGTGCAATGTCTCGCTTGCCTTCAGTGGAGTAGGGCACTATTGGGACGGGCGAGTAAAAGCTTAGTGGTACTAGTACAGTACAATTCATTTCCGGAGGTAAAACAAGAGCCAATTCAGCATTCATATCAACTTTCGCAAGGGATAAAACCTCCGGTAGTGTCTTGTAGTTTAGTATCCATTTAGCTTCCCAATTATTCCTGTAGTGATCAACTTTAATTTGCTAGATTAAACGTCTACTAGACGTTGCAATAGATTGTTTGTAAGTTATTCTGAGACAAGTTAAGTAGAGTAGCCCTGCGACAAGTTAATTAGAGTATGCATGTTCAATTTGCTCTCCTTTAGCTGGATTTATTTGACGGTGAACAGTTTATAATTATCAGAAACAAAAGGTTTGGCAAAATTAAGGAGGAGGAATGTTGATGGAGTAGGAGAATGTTTTCGTGCAATCATATACTATATACACATTCATTTACGTTTGACGGCCCTAAAAATTGTCACTATCTGATTGAAATATGTCCGTGTATGAATTTCCGTCTCACTAGTAACCGGAAAATTTGGTGTCATCTAGACTCGTTAATAGAGTTGTAATTTTGTATTGCAAATTTCGCACACAAAAGTTCCACATTACTGAATGGGGAAAAAGTTACGAAAAACTTATAATTTGCATGGATCGAATCATATTGTACTGTACGTATTCTCCCAACTATGTACTACTCTATGTAATACAAATAAATCTATGTGCATATATCTGCTAGTACCTAGCTACCTCTTAAATATAATCTCAGTGAATTGTTCTTACCTTTTCCAAGACATGTGAATCACGACGAATTTATCGTACATCACTTTGAATCATCGACGGGCATCTCAAAGCGACACAGAGGGCAGAGGTGACTATTTTGAAGCCACTTAATGATACAACCTTGGTGAAAAACATGTTGACAAGGTAACTTCTTTAGCAAGCGTTTCAAAGCTGCATCATCGACGACAATCATGCTTTCAAGACAAATTACGCAATTCCCATCCTCTTGACTCATCCTCGTCCTCAACTCTTCCACCTTCACCGTCTCCAACGCCGCTATGGCGCTCTCGGAGGCTGGTGTGAACCCGACTCGATCCCTCTGGCTAACGAGTGCCAACAACTCTTGTTCAGAGAATGGTCTACTACGAATAACTATCTTGTAATTGAAGCAAACTCCACGACTGAATCTCGGATCCATATCAGGGTTCTCAATTAGTTGTGTCGCCTTTATGGTTAAATTCTCAAGCAGTTTTTGCCCTGCTACTGCTTCGAGCCGAGAATCCACGAAACCAACGAGTGTTGTTCGACAGCTAGGGCAAAACGGGTCAAATGGGTCGGGTAATATATAGCAAGGCGAAAGGGGGTTATGCACTTGGTAATCTTGGCCATCAAGGTCATGGTAGAACAACCTTTCGACTGTTTGATGTGCGAACTTGATCGTGAAGCTTTTAGGTGGTGGTGTACGGGAGTTTGAAGGATGGTTTTCGCTGTCCTTGTGTGGACATGGTATGAATAAGTTCTCCATTGGAAATTTTAAGTGTTGATCAGAGGGTTCGAGGGATTTTACTATTATATTATGTTCAAAAAAAAAAAAAAAAAAAAAAAACTTGATTAGCTAAGAGGCCTACGCCAATTCTGATAAAGAATTCCTAGGGATTAGTTTGATGGCATGTGCAATGTTCGGACTACTCATGTTTAAATTTTAAAATTATGTAAACAAATTTTTTATTTAAAACCTAAAATCTTATTTCAAACACTCGTGTGATATTTGTAATGTAGTTAGATGGAAACTCACCTTTAAAAACCTAAAGTCATGTTTTGAACACCGTGGATATTTGTAATGTAATTAGATGGAAACTCACCTTTAAAAACCTAAAATCTCATTTCGAATACTCGTGTGATATTTGTAATTTAATTAGAGGAAAAGTCACATTTCAAAATCCAAAGTTCCATTTTGAAACACCCGTGGGATATTTGATCAAATTGCCATAAATCAAGTAATTACTATATTACATAATTATTTTCCATAAATCAAGCAATAATGTTATTTTATTATAATAATATTACCATGTACTTACCATATCCTATTTTGGATAAACATTATTTACAATATAATAATATTATTATATGCCACGTGTCAGCGTGGGAATTGAGCGAGTTTAGAATTATATATATACTAGTTTGATGGCCCGTGCAACGCTCGGGCTACTTATGTTTAAATTTTAAAATTATGTAAATAATTTTTTTATCTAAAACCTAAAATCTCATTTCAAACACCCGTGTGGTATTTGGAATGTAGTTAGATGGAAATTTACCTTTAAAAACCTAAAGTCATGTTTCGAACACCCGTGGGATATTTGTAATGTAATTAGATGGAAACTCACCTTTAAAAATCTAAAATCTCATTTCGAACACCCGTGTGATATTTGTAATTTAATTAGAGGAAAATTCACATTTCAATTTCAAAAGCCAAAGTCCCATTTTGAAACACCCGTGGGATATTTGATCAAATTGCCATAAATCAAATAATTACTATAGTACATAACTATTTTCCATAAATCAAGTAATAATGTTATTTTATTGGAATAATATTACCATGATTTTGAAACACCCGTGGGATATTTGATCAAATAGACATAAATCAAGTAATTACTATATTGCATAACTATTTTCCATAAATCAAGTAATAATGTTATTTTATTAGAATAATATTACCATGTACTTACCATATCCTATTCTAGATGATCATTATTTATAATATAATAATATTATTATATGCCACGTGTCAGCGTGAGAATTGAGCGGGTTCAGGATTACATATATATATTAGACTAGTTTGCATGTCCGGCCCACGCCCGGGTTGTATATCTATATTGTTATACTCATTGTATTACATTGTCAGTTTATCTTTGTTATAATATTATTAGCAACACTATTATTTTTCATAAATTAGCTTACCAGTTACCACCATAATCACCATATATTATATTATTTTCCATAAAATAATTTTCATATTATGTAATTACTTAGTGCTATCCAATTAATGTATGCCAAGTCCCGTGCCAAGCCCGGACTATATATTTATATTGTTTATACTCACTATATAAGAAAAATGTTGGCTTATCTTTGTTCTAATAAATTACCATAATGATTATATTCCATAAATTAGTTATACTATACTACGGCTTATCTTTGTTCAAATAAATTACCTTAATAATTATTTTCCATAAATTAGTTATATTATACTACTCTATGATAATTTATTATCATATCTTAACCGATAATTATATTTAATGCTATTTTTATATTCTATCCAATTAATAAATGCCAAATCTTGTTCTAGGAAAGACTTGTTTTCAGGTTTTAATATATAGTATTAGATATTAGATAAGTATGTAGAAAGTTATCAAATTATTACGGCGTTGGTTGGAATGGGTGTAATTGTTTACGATGACTCAAAAAAGGAACATAAGGAGGAATTGAATTGGTGGTGGTATGGATCGAAAAATAAAATAAAACTGTGTTCGTCACTCTACCCTTCTCTTTCAAGTAGTACTGATCGATCATCAACCACCACAATTCCCTCATTTTTCTCTTTGTTTTATGCATGCCTATTATTCTCGTAATAATTTCCCTTGTTCGAACGATCCTTTATTCTACTCGCTCATTTACTGTGCCAAAATGATTACTTATTTAAATGACATGTACATCATAAAAAAAAAAAAAAAAAAAAAAAGACAATACAAACATGACAACTATGTGATCCGTTAATCTTAATCGGAACCTCTAGCAATTTGCTACAAACATACATCATTACATTAATATGTACATGTCCATGGTTTTGAGGTAACTAATACCGGCTCGGCTGTTAGCTACCTACGAAACCGATAACGCCTTCCGACACACCGGCGGTACATAGCACGGATCCACGGCAATATCACGCACAGATTGGACGACGTAGAATTGCTAGCCTCGGCACTATCATTAGGACGATTGTTATCATTATTAGGCATGCCACTATCACTGTCATTATTCGGACAATCATAGACAGGCATCTCATGACGACACAGAGGGCAAAAGTGGCTAGTGTGAAGCCACTCAACAATGCAACCTTGGTGAAAAACGTGCTCGCAAGGCAACTTCTTAAGCAAGCCTCTCATTATTGTGTCATTGTTGTCAGCAATAACAACCATGCTCTCTAAACAAACTCCGCAATTGGCATTCTCTTGACTAGTAGACCTACCCGTCCTGAACTCTTCCACTTCAACAGTCTGCAACGCTCCTATGGCGGTCTTAGAGGCCGGAGTAAACTCGACTTGCTCCTCTTCGGGAAACAATTCCAGCAACTCCTCGTCTGAGAACGGTCTATCAAAAATTACATTGAATGTGTTGCAATATCTGGTAGTTGGATACTTATCAAGGTTACGTATAAGTTAGGCAAAACGGGTCAATCGGGTCGGGTGATATAATGCGGGGCGAAACGGGCTTACGTAGTTCGTATACTTGACCATTAATGTCATAGGACCACCTCTTGATTAACTGATGCGAGTATGTAGTTGATGGTGAACATCTTAGGAAGTGGTGTACCAGAGTTTGTAAGGTAGTCTTCCTTACGTTTATGTGGACATGGTATGAATACTTTAGCCATAATAAAGGCCCGAATTTCGGACTTCAAAATCATTATTATTATGATAGTTCGATAGATCATACATGTGATCGATGTAAGTAGTGTACATATACAACTGACTTCTATTATACCTAGGCCTAACCTACTTAGGAATGCCTACTATTTTGGGACTATATTTTTTGAAGGTAACAAGTGTGATGATGGATGGAAAGTATGTGACTTTTATTAAACCAAGGGCTAGTCGCGTTCAGAATACGTATGTACTCGTACAAGCAAGTTATTACTAGCAGTTTGTGACTACTTCGTATATTTCTTCTATGAAGGTAACGAATTAGTATAGAGTGCATGTGTTTGACCAAACTTTTGAAGTGTTTCTGAATTGTTTCTAAATCCTAGAAATACACAAAATTGAGAAACTATTTCTAGTTGATGTGAAGCACTTGTAAATTTGTTCATCTAAAGTAGAAGTTTCAGTTTGGAGATGCTGTTCTGAAAACTGTTTCTCAAAAACTGTTCATGAGAAATAATTGTGGACAAGTTGGAAATTGGCCAAAGAGATAAACGTGATCACTAATGGGAAACATAGTTCAACCTTGAAACATACTAGTAGAAACATAGAATAACATGTCGAGTATCACAAAGCCACATACAAGATACAGGAATGAAAACCAACACATATAAACCTTAGTTATCCCTTAAACATAAAACATTAATTAAGCATATTATTGTGGTTATAAACTTTGTTGTGCCTAAAAGACACCAAACGAGTCTAGCGAAAATTTGGCAGCAATTCGACGCAAATTGACTAAACCAAATCAAAAACGAAATTCAACAAAGACAAACAACCAACACCAAGAATTAAGTGGAAAACCCTCCAATTCGAAGGGAAAAACCACTGGGCACCAATAATCGATTTCACTAATCAATTTAGCAATGGAGTACAACACTACAATCCTCCCTAGTAACCACTAGGGGCAACCACACTCTCAAGGTAACAACCTTGGACAAACAACCACACCTATCTCCACTACAAAGTAGCAAATAACACCAATTTACACAAAGAGGCAGAGGGAACGAAAGTACCAGCTAGGGAAGTCGAAACGACTCAAAAATTGGCAGGAACGAAGCTTGTATATGCAGTAGACACCCCTCCAAATTTGGCTACAATCCGAGTCCGAACGGACCGGGAATCAGGACTTCAAATTTGGGATTTTTAGGGTTATACGGGATTAGCTTCTTCTCTCCTTTTCTCTCTTTCTCTCTCTTGTGTTGTGTTTTTGTGGGAGTGTTTTGTTCTGTCACTTGCTTCTGTCGAGCCCCTCTCCAGAAAAACAGCCCCCTGCTCCTCTTTTTGTTTCTTCTGTTTTCCTTTTTTTTTTTTCTGTTTTTTTTTTTTTTTCTTAAATAGAAAACTAATAAAAAAAACAATAATAAACAAATGGGGTTGGACCCCACCCAACAATCTCCCCCTCCAACCCGATTCGGAGGAGATACGTCTCCTACAACTCACTTGGAGACAATCCCGGCTAGCTTGCAAAAACTTGCAAACTTGTGGCCGGGTAAGACCTTAGTCAACATATCAGCCCCATTCTTGTCAGTGTGGATCTTCAACAACTTTAAAAGCTCATCCTCGATGACCTCTCTCAACCAATGGTAACGGACATCAATGTGTTTTGTTCGAGCATGATACATGGTATTTTTGCTCAAATCAATAGCACTTTGGCTATCACAATGTACAATGTACTCCTCTTGTTCCAAACCTAACTCTAGGAGAAACCGTTTAAGCCACAACATCTCCTTACTAGCTTCAACGGCGGCAATATATTCAGCCTCAGTGGTAGACAAAGCTACACACTTTTGAAGCTTAGATTGCCAAGATATGGCTCCCCCCGCAAACATGAACAAGTAAGCCGAGGTGGATTTTCTACCATCAATATCACCCGCCATATCCGCATCAGTGAATCCTTCAAGTATAGGTTCAGATTTTCCAAAACATAAACACATTTTCGATGTACCCCTCAAATATTTAAGAATCCACTTCACCGCCTCCCAATGAGTTTTTCCGGGATTAGACAAGAACCGACTCACCACTCCAACTGCATGTGCAATATCGGGTCGTGTACAGACCATTGCATACATCAAAGAACCAACGGCAGAGGAGTATGGTATGGAAGACATACCTTCTTTCTCTTCATCACTAGTCGGGCAATCTTCTTTTGTCAACCTAAAATGACCCGCTAGTGGCGTACTCACTGGCTTAGTGCTCTTCATATTGAATCTTTCAAGTACACGTTCAATATAGCGTTCTTGTGAAACCCACAACTTACCAGCTTTCCGATCTCGTATGATTTGCATGCCTAAAATCTGTTTGGCAGGGCCTAAATTCTTCATATCAAAAGACTTAGACAAGTCTTCTTTAAGGCTGCTAATCATATCACCATTCTTCCCCACAATAAGCATATCATCAACATAAAGGAGGAGGATAATAAAGTTACAATCAGGGAACAGTCTAAAATACACACAAGGATCAGCCTCTGTCCGCGTATAATTATGACTCGTCATAAATGCATCGAACTTCTTATACCACTGCCTTGGTGCTTGTTTAAGCCCGTAAAGGCTCTTCTTCAATTTGCACACTAAGTGCTCTTTCCCTTTCACTTCAAATCCCTCCGCCTGCTCCATATATATCTCCTCGTGCAAGTCACCGTGTAAGAAAGCGGTCTTCACATCAAGTTGTTCGATTTCAAGATTCAAGCTAGCGACTAGGCCTAACACGACTCGTATCGAAGTCATCTTCACAACCGGTGAGAAAATCTCATTGAAATCGATACCCTTCTTTTGATTACAACCTTTCACCACCAATCTCGCTTTATGCCTCACTAGATTATCACCGTCTTTCTTCAACTTGAATAACCACTTGTTTCTCAACACTTTTCTGCCTTTTGGAAGCTTCACCAACTCATATGTATCATTTTTCATCAAAGAGTTCATCTCATCTTCCATTGCGGCATTCCACTTATCTTTATCGGATATAGATTGCACTTCTTGGAAACTCTCAGGCTCCCCCTCTTCAGTAAGGAGGATGTACTCATCACTTGAGTACCAAGTTGATTGTCTACGCTCACGGGTTGATCGCCTAAGCTCCTGATCAGCCCCCGTGGGATGAATAACGGGCTGCTCCCCCTGCTCTACAGCCTCTTCTTCTTCATCCTCTTGTGTCACGTCATTGTTATCTGACACATGTGGATTATCTTCTTCAAAGATAGCATCTCCACCTTCATTTTCACCATCACCTGCAATATGATCAACGATAGGGATAGGAATAGGTGTTAAGTCGGAAGTAGTATATGTGTCGACATACTTTTCAACTAGCATGTCAGAGCCCATCTCTTGCTCACGAAATACCACATCTCTACTTCTGACAACTTTTCTCCTCTCCTGATCCCATAGCCTATAGCCATACTCCTCATCACCATAACCCATAAAAATGCAAGGAGTAGCTTTGCTATCAAGCTTTAACCGCTTCTCCTTCGGAACTAGCATAAATGCCCTGCATCCGAACACTCTCAAGTGAGTGTAAGAGGCATCACGTCCCGACCAAACCTTCTCCGGAATGTCCAAACCAAGCGGAACCGAAGGCGAACGATTGATCAAATACACTGCACTATTGACAGCTTCACCCCAAAACCTTTTTGGAAGGTTTGCCATCCTTAACATGCATCTCACTTTCTCGACAATGGTCCGATTCATCCTCTCCGCCACACCATTGTGTTGTGGAGTGCCCGGCTCAGTCTTCTCATGTCGAATCCCATGCTTGGAGCAGTAACTTTTGAACTCATTTGAGGTATATTCACCTCCATTGTCACTACGGAGACATTTCAACTTTTTCTCTGTCTCCCTCTCCACCATAGCATGAAATTTCTGAAAAATTTCAAAGACTTCGCTTTTATGCTTCATAAGATGAACCCATGTCTTACGTGTATGGTCATCAATGAAAGTCACAAAATATAAATGACCCCCTGCCGATTCCACTTCAATTGGACCACACACATCAGTGTGCACTAGAGCTAGCTTGCTTTCTTTCCGTTTCGATCGTTTTCGAAAAGAAACTCTATGATGCTTACCTAGTACACAATGATCACAAGGATTAAGAGATATACTCTTATCCGCCGGAATAAGAGATCTCTCTGCCAAGATCTTTATCCCCTTTTCACTCATATGCCCGAGTCTCCTATGCCACAAATTTGGTGAGGAAACTTCTTCAACGGCATTAATTTCACCACCACACACTCTCATGTGTGTCTTGTAAAGAGTGCAACACAACTCTCCACGAGCAACAAGCATCGACCCTTTGGTCATCTTCCACTTTCCACTTCCGAAAGTGTGATGAAAGCCCTCTTGATCAAGGACAGTTGCGGATAGCAAGTTAAGACGTAAATCGGGTATATGACGCACATTCTTCAAAATAATCGTGCATCCGACATTTGTCTCTACCCGAACATCACCAATACCAACTATGCTCGCCGAAGAATTATTTCCCATTTTCACACTACCAAAATCACCCGTTCGATAGTTTGAGAAATATTCACTCTCCGGAGCACAATAAAAGAGGCCCCCGTATCAATAAGCCACTCACTGTTGGAATTAGTGATATGAGAACAGTCACTTGTAGCACAAATCAAAGTGACTGGCTCATCACTTGCAATTGCGGCCGTACCCGCATTATCCGCCTTTTTCATCTGCTTGCCATTCTTTAGATCCTTTTTCCGAACCCAACAAGAGTTCTGAACATGTCCCGGCTTATCACAATAATGACAAATGATATTGTCCTTGTGATCCCGAGACTTAGAACGACCCTTGGACTTGCCACGGTTCTTTGGACCCTTACTTTTACCTCTGCCCCTACTCTCCGTAACAAGGGCCTGAGCATTATCCGAACCCATCTCCTTCCTCCTCATTTCTTCGTTGAACATACTATCTTTTATCATATCCATCGTTAGCTTTCCACTAGGAGCGGAATTGCTAATAGACACCACCATGGTTTCCCATGTATCCGGAACGGAACTCAAGAGGAAAAGTGCTTGCAACTCATCATCAAGCACAATATTCATGGACGTCAGTTTATTAATGACATCTTGAAAATCACCAAGATGTTCCGAAACTGACTTCCCCACTTTCAACTTCAAATTAACAAGTCTCTTAATCAAAGAGGCTTTGTTATGAGCCGATTTCCTCTCATAAAGGTTTTGCAACTTCTTCCACATTGCAAAAGCATCGGTGTCTCGCGATATATGACTATAGATAGTTCTATCAACCCACTGCCTAATGGTAGCCAAAGTCTTCCGTTTCATATTTCCCCACTCTTTCTCAGTCATAGAGTCGGGCTTAGGAGGAGGGTTATCAGGGGTTCCGGGATTTGCGTCAATAGGCTCAAAGAGGTCTTTACACACTAACAAGTCCTCCATCATACACTTCCACATGGAATAATTTGTGGAGGTCAATTTAATCATTGAACCCGAACTGCTAGACTCCATTATAACCTAGCTTACAACCTAAGCTCTGATACCACTGTTGTGCCTAAAAGACACCAAACGAGTCTAGCGAAAATTTGGCAGCAATTCGACGCAAATTGACTAAACCAAATCAAAAACGAAATTCAACAAAGACAAACAACCAACACCAAGAATTAAGTGGAAAACCCTCCAATTCGAAGGGAAAAACCACTGGGCACCAATAATCGATTTCACTAATCAATTTAGCAATGGAGTACAACACTACAATCCTCCCTAGTAACCACTAGGGGCAACCACACTCTCAAGGTAACAACCTTGGACAAACAACCACACCTATCTCCACTACAAAGTAGCAAATAACACCAATTTACACAAAGAGGCAGAGGGAACGAAAGTACCAGCTAGGGAAGTCGAAACGACTCAAAAATTGGCAGGAACGAAGCTTGTATATGCAGTAGACACCCCTCCAAATTTGGCTACAATCCGAGTCCGAACGGACCGGGAATCAGGACTTCAAATTTGGGATTTTTAGGGTTATACGGGATTAGCTTCTTCTCTCCTTTTCTCTCTTTCTCTCTCTTGTGTTGTGTTTTTGTGGGAGTGTTTTGTTCTGTCACTTGCTTCTGTCGAGCCCCTCTCCAGAAAAACAGCCCCCTGCTCCTCTTTTTGTTTCTTCTGTTTTCCTTTTTTTTTTCTGTTTTTTTTTTTTTCTTAAATAGAAAACTAATAAAAAAAACAATAATAAACAAATGGGGTTGGACCCCACCCAACATTATTGTGGTTATAAACTTATAATAATATAAAATCCAAACATTATTAATCTTCAAATTAAGTAGAGGAGGCAGCAGCTTTGTGCCTAGCCATCATGGACATGGCAAACGCAGCTAGCTTATCAGTGTCAGGCATAACATCCTTGACAGCTGCATCAGCACAGAACCTGTCAGCCCAAGCCGCAAGTGAGGGTGTCGTGGCTTCATCAAGAAGCTTGATATTGCAAGGGCTCATCTTCTCTGAGACACGTAACCACCCTAGGAAGCACCCCAAGGCAATATCCAAGTACCCGACTTTGTCGCCACCAAAGAAGGACTTCCCGTTGCTCAGCTTTATGAAAGCTTCCTCAAGAAGCTGAAGCCCTTCTTTCACTTGGTCTAAGGCTGCTGCTTTTGCTTCCTCTGTTTCTGCCCTTGATGCTGCCATCATGCTAGGAAACCACTGCGAAACCCCAAATTTTAATCAAATAATATTAAATGACGACGTACGTTTACTTTGACTGAGTTTAGTTCCCAGGTATTGTTTACATTTAGATCCAATTTTCTCATAGTATATATTATTGTGTCATCATTTGATGTTTTGATGATATGTAACTTTAATTGAAAGTAACGTTTTAATGACAAATCAAAACTTTATAAACTGAAGTGACACATTAATAAATTAAATTATCGTTTGGCTTTATTCTAGCTAGGAGCAAGTACACTTGCAATTACTTAATCAATCAATATATTCTCTTCGGTCCAGATTAAACTTTTTTGCGCAGTTCCAAATAAAAACTAATAAATAATTCTTAATAATTCATTTGGCAAATAAATTTAAAAAGTTAACTATCACCAACATCTTTATCTAGCATCCTTAATTATTCACTCGACAAAAAACGTAACGTTTTAGGAATGGGGAAAACAAAGCCGAAACCCTAAAGAAGAGAATAGAAAGTTTAATCTGGACCGGAGGGAGTATATGATACTAAAAACAAGAAAACACGGAAATGTAAAGCCTCTACACGACCTAAATTTCTACCTGAGTCAAATCCGAATTGAGTCAAACCACGCAGACAAAAAAAAAACGACATATACCAAGTAAAACATATATAGATGGTAACCTTGTCATCAACGTAGGCAGCCCAAAAGCGATGGATAGCGCGATCGTAAGCATCAGTGGGAAGAATGGCGGAGCCAGATGAGAAGGCTTCATCAATGTAGTGAACAATCACATTCGACTCACAAACCGGCTTATCATGGTGAAGAAGAACCGGGATTTTCTTGTGAACCGGGTTTGATTTCAGCAAAAGCTCACTTTTTACGATCATTAGTTCTTCAATGAATTCGTACTCTACACATTTCAAGTGTAGCGCAATTTGTGCCCTCATCACAAATGGACTTGGCCATGCTCCTATAACTTTTACCTCTGAATTCGACATTTTTTTTTTTTTAACTTTTTACCCTTTTAGATATGATATATGAAATGAGAAGTAATTGTTTGAAAGTATTTGATAGTTTTATAATGTTGTGATAAGTGAGGTTATATATAATTTTTAGAGTAATTAAATTACTAATATTTTCATTTGACTGTAATTATTTATGTTAGAAAGCTTAACCTTAAAGACTACATACAAAGCTGACATAAGGGATGACGTATGCTATATATTTGAATATTTTGGATATTCGAATTCCTACCTTATATAAAGATAAAGATGTGTTTTCGAACGGATTTTTTGAATACTAATAAAATCAATTTTTCGACTGAAAAAAAAAAAATTATATTAGTTCTATTTCCCCTCGATTTCTTGTGTAATTCATCACATCATTCAAGGTACAATGGTTTCCTTGAATCATCAATCTTCTGTAAGAGTATGAGATTGAGGAAAAGCTTATTGTATTGATGTACAAAAGTGAGTATAAATACAAGAGTACAATTAGGGTTAAACCTAGGGTAGCCAACATTACAAATATTACGAAATACACATTTACCTAAGATATAGGAATACAAGATATTGACCATCCTAAAATATAAATAATACAATATTCACGAGATATTATATACTAGGAAATAATATCTTTATGTCTTGTTCCTCGTCTTCATTTCTCCCTCATTTTCTTAGTTCTACCAATTCAATAGTCCTTTACTTCATTTTTCTCCATCTTGAAACTAAATTAAGTTCATTCAAGGTACAATGGTTTTATACTCGATACTGTATTTCTTTTCATCTAATCTTAGATACATACGATTTAATAAAAAAAATTAAAAACTATTTAAAAAAAAAATTGAAGGGCATTAAAAAGATCCACCGAGGTCAATTTAATTAATTTGTTTGTTAGCAAAGGTAATTAACATGAATGCAAATGAAATGATG
The DNA here is from genome assembly GCA_963680865.1 of Spergularia marina. NCBI lineage: Eukaryota > Viridiplantae > Streptophyta > Magnoliopsida > Caryophyllales > Caryophyllaceae > Spergularia > Spergularia marina. The sequence goes on along the minus strand of OY804545.1, from coordinate 3,833,638 downwards.
TGATCCTTTGTGAATGTGAAACCAAAAGACAATATATAGACTATGTTACATTATAAACTCAAAGAGATTTTCGAGGGTGGTGCAAGGGAGTTTGCTCAAGGCCAGGACATAAGGTGATATTGGGCAATTTTACTCACCTATGCACGTCTGCAACGTGCAATAAGGATGGAGGTGGGCGGTGGTCGATTTGATAAGGAACGGATCATGTTTCGTGGTTAATTAAGTCTTTGGCATTTGCATTCAACTTAATTTTATATTTGAAAAGTGACTGGCCAATATTCTAAAAATTTATGATTGATCATCAAATTATGTCATTCGAATCTTGATATTATCAATGCTCGATGTTGTTACGATATAACCAATTATTGGGCTTCAACCATCCGTCTAGATTTTTGGTTAAGTTGGCTCTTTTATATGGTATCAGAGTCTCAGTGCCCTGAGGTGTCAAGTTCAAATTCTGGGAGCCCCCTCATTTAACAGATGTAATCAAATACCAACAATAATAATACATTTGAAAACTCGTACACAATATGATCAGCAATGTAAACATTAAGAAACATACATTGATCCATCTTATTGTGAATTTGTGATCATCACATAACTCCCAACATTAATCTTCAAATTAATTAAAAATAGAACAGTAAACTGCAAATTAAGTAGAAGCAGCAGCTGCTCTTTGCCTAGCCATCAAAATCTTGGAAAACTCAGCAAGCTCATCAGTGTCAGGCATAATATCCTTAACAGCTTCATCAGCACAGAACCTGTCAGCCCAACCCACAAGTGACGGTGTTGCTTCTTCATCAAGAAGCTTCATATTGCTCAACTTCTCCGAGACACGCAACCACCCTAGGAAGCACCCGAAACCAATGTCTAAGTACCTGAATTTGTCGCCACCAAAGAAAGGCTTCCCGTTGCTCAGCTTGTTAAAGGCTTCTTCAAGAAGCAACACCCCTTCTTTCACTTGCTCAATGCCTGCTACCTTTGCTTCCACTGTTTCAGCCCTTAATGTCCCCATCATGCTAGGAAACAACTGCAACCACTAACATCTCGATTATATTAAACATGTAAATTGTAATACTCTCGGAATAATTGTTTACACTCTAAGCTAGACAAAAAGATCTTTTACACACTCTAAGCACAATTTTACATTTTACGAGAGTACAAACCTTAGTCCAATTCGTAATTACAAAGCCGAAAATTGGTGTTATGAACCTAAAATTGATTTTTAAGAGAACATTACTTACGAGTTTCTTACAAAATACGGAGTAGTACACTGTAAAATAATTAGGTAATCCGAAGAGCGAAAAAACCATCGATCATCGCCTCTGTCTCGTATCAAACATAGGAGGGAATAATTTCTATTGCTTGCATTGTCGTAGCAAATGTGACAATTATAGTGCGCTATTATTCGCTTCCTAGGAAAACTATAGTCTAATGCAAAATGCGAGTATAATCCTTTATCTGTTTTTATTCTGTTTATAAAATAATGTCCACTACTCCTTCCGTCCCATCTCAAACGCCTCATATTCTATTTTGAGACGTTCCATCTCAAACACCTCATTTATTTTGGGACATATTTCTCTTCCCAACTTTTATTAAACTATCACATCCTCTCTCACATTATATCTCCTACTTTTATTAATCCCCACATTTTCTCTCCTTGTTTTTCATAATATTACCCACTCAATTTATTATATCAATTTTTTTTATTCCATTACAAATATTATCCGGGGCGTTTGAGATGGGACGGAGGGAGTACTTATCTAGTACAACTCCTACAGATGCTAATATTTATGAAATCACGAGAGAATACTTTGTTGCTCTAAATGATACTCGTATTATTTTTTTATTAAATTAAATTTAAACTAAACTAAACAGCGAAAACCAAAATCCAGAAAGACAAGATAGAATAGAAATGACTTACCTTGTCATCGAGGTAGGCAACCCAAAAGCGATAGATAGCGCGTTCGTAAGCATCGGAGGGGAGAATGGAGGAGCCAGAAGAGAACACTACTTCATCAATGTAATGAACAATGACGGTCGACTCATTAACCGGCTTACCATGGTGTAGGAGAACCGGAACTTTCTTGTGAACCGGGTTCATTTTGAGCAAAAGCTCACTCTTTGGGTCCAATGTTTCTGCTAGGAATTCGTAATCGACACATTTCAAGTGAAGTGCAATTGGCGCCCTCATCACAAATGGACTTGGCCATGCTCCTATCACTTTCACCTCTGAATTTGTCATCTCTTTTTTTTTTTTTTTTTTTTTGTTACTTTTTACTCTTTTTACACAAAAACTAGAATGAATTTGAGATAATTAAAATGATAAAATAGAATTGCATGTATTCGTTTGTTTGATGGATTTGATAATTATTTGGTGTGATTAGTGGGTTTAGGATATATATATATATATATATATATATATATATATATATATATATATATATATATATATATATATATATATATATATATATATATATATATATATATATATTCTATTTATTTACTTTTGCTTTGTTTAATTTTAGAGTACTCTTACGAAGCTTAGTGGTCATTTGGTTGCATAAGGGAATTCGAAATGCCCAAGAAGTTTCACTTCATGTAGGAATTGAATTCTCACAGAAATTATCAATTACTATGGGGGGGCTAGGTAAGCCGATTCCTCCATTTTGTAGAAATTGGAAATTTTCATAATTTCTCAATTCACATGATGATTTTAGGCAACCAAACAAAAAAAAATTAATTCATGGAATTTCTGAATTCCCATGATTTTGAGTGGCAACCAAACGACCACTGCATAGGCCATGATGTCAGGCAATTCGTAAAACGAATAGTTGTCACTAATAATTAGGTAATAATTAGGTAATCACACATGCAAAAAGGAGTTTTCCAAAATCTCGGTACTAATGCAGTAATAATGCTCAATAAGATTAAAATGACGTCAGTGATCTGATTTGAATTATAAATGTATTTATACTAAAATTACACTACGTCAAAAACGAGCTTCGAGAACCCCCCATAAGAGAACGTATTTAAGTAAAACCGTTCTCGTAATGTATTTGAGAACGGTTACGCTAAAAACAGATCTTAAATGTCTTTTCTAGAAAAAAGTAAAAAAAAAAAAAATTGGACCTAAGAGAACGGTTTTGACAATAACCGTTCTCTTAGGGCCAGTTGAAAGAAGAACCAACAATAAGAGAACGGTTCTTTAGAAAACAGTTCTCTTAGGCCCACCAATGAAAACGGTTTTCATCTAAACCGTTCTAATATCCTTAGGTAAAGAAAAATAAAATTATTGATTAAAAAAAATAATGAAAATAAACCACCTCCCCCTCTAGTCCTCTACATCGTCATTTCCGCCCATCATTTTCTTCTCATCATAAGTTCATAACTCTCCCACCCTCTCTCTCTCTCTCTCCTCCCACCCATAATTAGCATACATTTTCTCTTAGATCTTGCTCACCATCATCAACCCCATCACTTTCTTCGTCGATCCACCACTTCTTTTCGCCGTGGACTTCTCCTGCTGATGCTGCTTTCGTCCCCATTCCCATACGTCTTTCCGACGACCGGATTTCGGCCACAACACCGCCGTCATTCATTTTCGTATTAAAAATTTTCAAGTTCTTAAAATCGATATTTATTGTGATTTTTTGTTGGATAAGTGTTTGTTTTGAGGTTGAGGAGGGTACTATGTATAAGTTGGGATTATTAGATCTACTTTTTATCTAACTTTCGATTTCGTTTTCGGATTCAAATTCATGGTTGGTACTGAGAAGAGTTGAGGAGGTTGTCGTGTGTCTGGTGAATTTATTTTTATTTTGGCGTCCATTTTTTTTATTGCATCGGTTAAGTTTTTTTGTTTTGTTTTTTTTTTTTTAAATTCTTTGATTGTATGTCTTTTTTCTTGTGGTTAGAATGATGAACAACAATCCAGATCTAAAGCATGGAAGACGATGAACAAGATTTACAAGAAAAATATTGTTAGATACCGTATATCTTTTTGGTTAGTGCATTTTTCAGCAGATTATGTAGATTTTATGGTGTAATTTTTTCTTGTTATTTTACTTAGACCTCATATAATAAATTTGATGGACTATTGGAGTTATACGCCCAATTTTTCATACTGGGATTTTTTTGGCTATGTCGATTTGATGAATTTGGTTGGTGTTAATAATGTTGTAATTTGAGTTTTGAATCAAGGGTCGTGGGTTGGGGTTAGGAATCGAGAAAATTAAGAAAAAAAAAAAAAAAAACAGACCTATGAGAACGGTTTTACCAAAACCGTTCTCATAGGTCCCCCTCAAAAAATTTTAAATTTTAAATTTTTTAAATTTTAGAAGGGGTCTTTGAGAACGGTTTTTAGTACAACCGTTCTTATAGGTAGGATACCTAAGAGAACGGTTCTTAAAAGGTCTTTTAGAACGGTTTTCCCCAAAACCGTTCTTATATCCTTTTAGAACGGTTGCAACCGTTCTCTTAGCCTTTAAGTACCGTCGTCTAGAGAACGGTTCTACAACCGTTCTGCTTAGCTTTAGAGAAACCGTTTTTGAAGGCCATTTTTGACGTAGTGTTAGGATCATCATCATTGAATGTACCTTTATTGTGCGTGTCATACTGTCATTATGTAAATATTTTTTACCATCATGGATTTGGTTTGATCACAGATTTTACCATCTCACCTCTCTCAAATATACAAGTCCGTGCACTCAGGTCAACTTTATGTCAGTGACAATGTAATTAATCTAATGATGTATTGTGGATTCATAAAATGTTGTGTTGCATGTTAGTTGACTTGATTTGGATGTACAATTCAAACGTTGTGTTGCATGTTGACTATGCATTCGGATGTACAATTTAAACGATAGGGATGTACTAGTACTTATTTCATTACATTGAATGTCAATGCGTATAATAGACTACTTTTTATGAAAGGGTACAATGGATTTAAATATGACGTACATTATAACATAACAATGTCGACCATCAAGTTTTCATCCTCGAAAAGAAAAGAAAAAATAGTACCCAAGACTAGATTCATAACCAACAACGAACTACTTGGTTTTGGTTCAAGAACCAACATGACGATACCCGTTCCGCGCAAATTATACCATGCTCCCGGGAGCACAAGGGGCATGGTGATCCTTCTCACAATAGAGGAGTAGGGACCACACTTAAAATAATTTAAAATCTATTTAAGTGTGGTACATACTTCTCTATTGTGAGGAGGACCACCATGCTCCTTGTGCTTCCGGGAGCATGGTATAAGCATTGCCCGTTCGGCTATCGTGATTCAAGAACATATAACAAAGGGTATATTAGGTGCCAAGAATTAAAGCTCCAACACCAACATGTAAATTGTTAGAGGTCTATAGTGTAGACACAATTATTTTGTCTACAATGTAAAATTGAGTAAGTAGTCGTAAAAGATCGGAGTAGTAAAATTAATTGTAATGAAAAATTGAGGTAGTAAAACTAATTGTGTGAGATCATGTTTGATAGTTAATATAATTAGTATTCAGATCAGTTCAGAATCATTCAAATCAGATCATATCAGAATCCTTCAAATCAGATCAGATCAGAAATGTCAAAATAATTATCAATGTATTTGGTCCATAATTGATACTAATTCGTTGAAATTCAATCAAATGTTCAACCAATTCAAATCAGATCAGATCAGTTCAGATCAGATCAGAAAGATGCAGTCCTATCAAACGGGGCCTGAGTAGTAAAATTTTAATAGTGTAGTAAAATTATTGCTGATTGTAGACACGTTTAGGTGTTTACAGTGTAGACCTTTAGATAAACATTACACATTAAAAAGCTAAGTAGTCCATTTTAATTATTACTCAAACACTAATAATCTTCATTTTAAGTAGAAGCAGCAGCTGCAGGTTTGGTCATCTTAGCCATCATGATCTTAGCATACTCAACAAGCTTATCAGTTTCAGGCATGAAATCCTTGACAGCAGCATCAGCACAGAACCTTTCAGCCCAACCCACAAGGGAAGCTGTCTTGGCTTCATCAAGAAGCTTCACTTTGTTTCTCTTTTCCAACACGCGCAACCACCCTAGGTAGCTGCCCAAGGCAATGTCCAAAAACTTGATTTTCTCACCCCCGAAGAAGGGCTTCCCGTTGCTCAGCTTGACGAAGGCATCTTCGAGCACCAAAAGCCCTTCTTTCACTTGATCATACGCTGCTGCCTTTGCTTCCTCTGTTTCAGCCATTGATGCTGCAATATAGCAAGGAAACCACTGCATGCAACCACCCAAATTATAGTTTGGTTATGTTTAATAATGTACTTGTTACACTCATAATCGATTTTTACACTTTTAAGTAAGCTGATTTTTACACTCTTGAGACTGAACTTGACATTATGCGACAATATAATTTTTATAAAGTAAGAAGTACTCCCAAAATACGTAAATAAAGTTCGGTTTAAGAGTACATTTCCTCAAACTTCTTACAAAATACGAAATCTACAATCAATCGAGGAAACGTAAAAATCACATCTGATCTTGATGTGTCGATACGTTGACAAATCTGACTAATAACACTAATGGAAGTTTTCGACATTTAGTCCTTTTATCCGTTTTGATTTTTCGTTCAAAAGTATTAAGTACGGAGTATAATTTATCTGGTTTAAAGGAAATTGGTTCCCTAGATCCAATTATACAGTCATATTTAGGCCCAAATTATACAATTTCTATGATCTCGTCCATTCTTCAAAATTAATTTATGGATTACTGGACTTTTACACTTTAAGGTTAAAAAAGAACACCAAATTAACACGAAATTACCACCCTACAAAAAGAGAAAACACGAAATAACGATATAAAGTTTTGCCGCCCTTTATATAGACTATTCAAATCCGAACTAATTAAACTGAATGACGCAAACCAAAACCCATAAAACAAAACTGGTATACCTTGTCATCAACATAGGCAGCCCAAAAGCGATGCATGGCGCGATCGTAAGCGTCAGCAGGAAGGATGGAGGAACCAGACGAGAAGGCTTCATCAACGTACTGAACAATCACAAGTGACTCACAAACCGTCTTGTCATTGTGAAAAAGAACCGGGATTTTCTTGTGAACCGGGTTTGATTTCAGCAAAAGCTCACTTTTTGGTGGCATGTTTTCTTCAATGAATTCGTACTTCACAGATTTCAAGTGTAACGCTATTTGGGCCCTCATCACATATGGGCTTGGCCATGATCCTAGAACTTTTACCTCTGAATTTGCCATCTCTTTTTTTTCTTCTTTTTACTTTTTACTGTGTTTTCTCAAAAATTACTCCGTATAATGTTTTGTGATAAGTAGTGGGACGGGGGGTATAAATAGGTAGGTAAGTGAGTAGGTAATAGTCTCGGAGAATCAAGAGGAATTTTAATTTCTACTAGTATATTCTAATTATTTATTTCTATTTTTAATTTATTCTATTTATTTATTTCCTTTTTTATGTATGTGGAGTAAATTGTGTATTATCACATAAATTTGACTACAAAGTATATTTATGTTATGAACATTTTGACTTCTAGATGAGAAAGCTTACACAGGCCTTGTAGGATAAGATTGTATTTTTCTGATTTGATTTGCTTTGAATGAATATGATTTGATTTGATCTGAACTGCATTTATTGACAAAATAACAGCATTTAGACGAATTATTAACTAGAGATAGACTATATTCATTGATTTTTATATGGATAGTTTTAATTTGATTTGATATAGTCTGATTTCATTTGATTTAATTTAAACTGATCTTATTTTATCCGATTTGAATTCACTGTTTTTTAAGTTGAATCAAACAGGACCATCGGTGGTGACTTTAGTCATTATTATGCATAATAATACAGGATCGCCCCTAAAGTCGTTCACATAGTTACATTTTTAGTAATTAGTCGTTCGATATAGTTGATACCTTCTGGTGCAACCGTTGTATCTAGATCTTCATGAATTGAATGGATGTTAATTAAGGCAAATCGTGAATTGAGTATTCATATATCTTAAATAAACATTTTAGTATATGAAAAAAAGGAACTTGCGTCGTTTAATGGCCAAGGAGGCAAGGAGTAATACTTGGTGATACCGGGTAATCGCCAATGGGTGTGTCATAGACGAGAGTAGAATAATACTCATGGTGTAATGCTTAAAATTATTATTATTAGTGGTGGAGTTTAATAGTTAAGATGGAGTTTAAATCATATTAGCAGTCATGATTTAAATTTCATTAGAAAAAGAGCCACTCTAACAGAAGGCCTTGTTCTTATGGGCCTCAATTGGATGAATTCTCATAATATATGTGATTTTATGGTTTTAGGCATGTGATTGTGAGCTGTTAGTCCATGGGATTGGGAAAGTTAACCAACCCATGGATCAATTAGTTAATATCTATTTGAAATGCAGAGAGTTCCAGATGAAACTCCGTGCGAGTGTGGATGCTGTCAACAGCTAGCACAACGTGGTGACAGGTTATATGACGAAGGAAGCGAGAGCGATTATTTCTCAAACATCTTTACAGACTAATAAAAATTAATAACAATAAACTGAATTAAAAGCCCAACACAACTATTATCATTAAAAATGAATCCATCTTAATTATTGTAATCTTCATAAAACTCCGATCCCAACACTAATAATTAATCTTCATTCTAAGTAGAAGCAGCAGCTGCAGCTTTGTGCTTAGCCATAATGATCTTGGCAAACTCAGCAAGCTTATCAGTTTCAGGCATGACATCCTTGACAGCAGCATCAGCACAGAACCTGTCAGCCCAACCCAAAAGGGAAGGTGTCTTGGCTTCATCAAAAAGCTTCATTTTGTTCATCTTTTCCGACACGCGCAACCACCCTAGGAAGCTGCCGAAGGCAATGTCCAAAAACCCGATTTTGTCGCCCCCGAAGAAGGGCTTCCCGTTGCTCAGCTTGTTAAAGGCGTCCTCGAGCAGCAAAAGCCCTTCTTTCACTTGCTCCAAGGCTGCTGCCTTTGCTTCCTCTGTTTCAGCCCTTGATGCTGCAACCATGCTAGGGAACCACTGCATGCAACCACCCAAATTAAAGTTTGGTTATATTTTAATAACGTACTTGATACTCTATTACTCTTAGCAACATTATCACCCAGTCTTTTAAAAGTAAGAAGTAAAAACCCCGAATTTGGTGAAATGTACCTAATTAAAGTTCATTTTAAGAGTACATTTCTTGAGACTTTGTACAAAATAAGTATATAAGAATATACATACAGAGTAACACTAATTGAGAGACCGTAAGAATCACGACTTATGGCTATGTTTGGTATGCACAATAAGCTAGCTTATTTGGCCAAATTAGCTTATTTGACTATTTTTTTAAGCTCTTTGACCAAATAAGTTGATTTAGTAACATCACTAGCTTAAATAATAAGCTAGCTTATTTAAGAAGTCACCCATGTAACTTATTTTAAAATAAGCTTGCTTATCATAATATTATTCCTAATTTGCCCACATTTATTTACTAAAATAAAATGAGATTAAAAATAAATAATGCATTTTTATGTAATTTTATATATATCAGCTCCTATATCAGCTAATTCTGTCAAACACTCCGATTACTATCATCTAAAAACTTCCAGCCAATATTGCAACTATTATTACAGTTGTCTGCTACTATTTCAACTTTCGGCTATTATTTCAGCTAGTTTGACCAAACATAACCATAATGTGTAGATAAGTTGACAAATCTGACAATACTAATGTGATCTTCTGCACTTCCTAGTTCCTAGGGAAAATAATACTACATGTAGTAATGGTAGACTAAATTTCTAAATCCTTCTATCAGATTTGATTTTTCTTTACAAAATACACTCCGTATCAATTACGTCAAGTTTTTAAGAATAATTTGTACGGAGTAACTTTGTTCTCTAGATCCAATTATACAGGGGCAGACGGGCAGTGAAATGACTTATTTAGACCCAAATTATACAGATTTCTTGACTTTTACATTTTCAGACATTATATATTTTAACTAATTCGATTCCCACAAAAAATATAACAATATTCAATCCAGAAAGTACTCAATAAATATAGAAAAAATAAATCAACACAAACAACACAAAAATAACACGATAAATTAAGTTTTGTGGCTCTGTATGATCCTACGTCTCTGTCGATTCAAATCCAAACTAAACCGAATAATGCAAACCGAAGCCAAAACCCATAAAACAAAAAATGGTATACCTTGTCATCAACGTAGGCAGCCCAAAAGCGATGCATGGCGCGATCATAAGCGTCAGCAGGAAGAATGGAGGAACCAGAAGAGAAGGCTTCATCAACGTACTGAACAATCACATTTGACTCACAAATCGGCTTATCATGGTGTAGAAGAACCGGGATTTTCTTGTGAACCGGGTTTGATTTCAGCAAAAGCTCACTTTTTGGCTGCATTGTTTCTTCGATGAATTCGTACTCTACACATTTCAAGTGTAGCGCAATTTGTGCCCTCATCACAAATGGACTTGGCCATGCTCCTATAACTTTTACCTCTGAATTCGACATTTTTTTTTTTTACTTTTCACTGTTTTTTCACAAAAACTAGAAAGAAATTTTGGTAATTGTTTTGGTGATATTTGATAATTTTGTGTGGTTACAAAGTTTTGAGATAAGTGGGGGGGTATATATATAGGTAGGTTAGGTAGACCGTAGATTCGTGTAATCAAGTCTATCAAAGAGGATCTGCAATTTCTATATTCTACTAGTATTTATTTATTTCCCTTTTATTTTATTTTGTGGAGTAATTAACTAATTATGTGATTGTTAAATTAATTTGACTACAATAATTTTATGTTATGAACATTTTGAGCACTTAAAGAGGATGCTTACATAGGCGGTGACGTTAGGTGTCAATCTATTATGCATAATACTAAACTAATACACAATCGTCTATAGTTAGGTGTTTACATATACTTCCTGATATTCAAAGATATTTCCCTCTTTTGTTTCGTAGTTTTGAGGTGCCATGTTTGGCGCTACCTTTGAACCAAATGAATCGATCACTTGTTACAAAAATTAATACATATTCTGCATTGTAATCTACTAACTCCACTTGGTTTTAAAGCAAACGAGGTTTTTATTTTATCTACAAATAGTCTGACAATTTAAAACTGCAAAAAGAAAGAGAAACCTTTTTGAACCAGAGGGAGTATAGATTTTCATATGTGGTTCTTTATGAAATTAAATAATGTCAAGACAAAACGAGAATGGAGTATTCATGTAACTTAAATAAACATTTTGGTATAAGAAAAAAGAAAATTTGGGTTACTGGCCAATGAGCAATACTACTAGCGTACACAAGTACGCAATACTATACTCGTTGTAAAAAAAAAAAAAAAAAGTTTAGTTTTTTCTCGAATCGAATACGAACTAAATCAGTGTTAGAATGGAAAAGATCCACTAGAGCGTGTTGTGAAAGAAATTAGTAGTGGCCCATTGTGCATTGAATGTGAGCATCGAAAGTGGGTGACTGGTGATTGTGGACGAGATTTATTTATGTCGTTATCGACTATTGGACTACATTTTGCATGCAAAGATCTCATAAATGATATCGAGTTACGAATACTAATTTACTACTACTATGAATTAATTATCTCGTAGCCTAGTGGTCATTTTAAACTTAAGAAAAAGTAGAAGTTATTGTCATTATTGCCCCTGCGGATCATTCCAGAAGAGCCAGAAAGGGCAAATACGACATACTCCGTATGTGTATAAACGGGAATACAATATTGTTGGTACCATTTTGGTATTGGTCAATAACCCTTAGATCAGTGTACATTAATAAAGGCGCATGTGATGCAATAAAGTTAAAAAGATATCAATTATCTAATTAAGGTATAATGGACGGCCAACATTGGTAGGAGTACTATATTCTTGGATTATTCGTAGTACCTCTACCACCACTATATATACCCCCTTCATTCCTTAGGGAAAAGTGAGGGGATAAGGTTTCAATCTCTCTCTAAATAACATTTTATCTCTTTATGCCATAATTCTGACTTGGGCGTCGGAGGCTCCGCCCCGGGCTACGGCTCGGCGTTTGGAGTTTTCCCCTTGCAGATATATGGACGAGACGATTGAGGACCCCCTCCAGGAGCCGATACGTCTCGGCTCCAACAGAGATAATGGCCACCCCTAAATCCTAATTACCTTGTATTAATTACTACTTGATACGGAGTATGTACCGTCAAATTAGATCACTGAATTATTCTAGATTTTTAGTTTATGTCGAGAGGCAGAGTTTGGATCGATCAAGAGTCTGTTGTTGCAAGTGACGAATAATAATTTGTAGATGATGGAAAAACTTGTACTTTGAAAGTGTACATGTTTATGTAAGGAGTCGATGAGCCGAAACATTTAAAAAAACCAAATAATGGAATTTTTGAAATGATAAGTAGCGGTCAGAGGGTGGCAAAGAGTGAAGAAGGGAGGTTTCGAAGAATTTGTTGGTCTGAGTTGATGTCAATCACTAAACTTTATATACTGAGGCGTCATGCACTCATGCATGATGCATCTATACGTCGTGGGGGTGAAAACCATATGCTATTATGCTTCATATGTACAACAAGCTATAACCGGTAGAGCTGGCAGCGGGCCGGGCCGAGCCGTGTCGTGCCTCGTGCCGGCCCGTCGTGCCCAACCATCTCGGAGGCCCGGCACGGGCACGGGCTTCGTGCCGGCTCGTGCCGTGCCGAAATTTTTAATGTCGTCCCGAGCACGGCACAAGACACTCCGGCACATCGTGCTCGGGCCAGGCGGGGCTCGTGCCAAATGTCGAGCTTCGCTTCGGGTCTTTAGAAATATAGTATAATTTCATTTTTTTTTTAAATAGTAAAAAAAAAATGGTAATTCGGCCTTGGGCGGGCCGGCTTCCTCGTGCCTTGAGCGGGCCGCCCCTGTAACAACCCTGAATTTTCGCTATCTTTAAATACAAAAATAAAGGATTGTTATGCCACCATTGACTGCCAAGTCAACGGCAAGGCTAATTTAAAACAAGAAGAACAAATGACAGCGGAAGACTTCTAGCTGAATCTACAAATCGGGAGTTAAACCAAAAGATAAACTACAAATCGTCCCCAATGCAAATATGTGACGACTCATCAAAACGCCCAACATGCAATGACGCTTCAACCATACAATGCATCTCAATCTGCAAACCTGTCAACTGCGCCACCAAAAGGATGACACAGGCCCCAGAATAGGGTAGGGACACAACCCAAAACAAAGAACGTTAGCACAGGCTGAGTAAGACATTTAAGCGACACAAAAGAATTAAGATACGCGCCTTACTGGCGCGTAGCTAACAAAGAATAGACAAAGCTACGCAAAGGAGGCAAGAGCCTGAAACGGGGCAGGGCACGAGTCGTGCTCAAGTCAGTGAGCTCGAAAATACAATGTAACAACGGACACGGCTCGTGTACCCAAGACACGAGTCGTGTAGAGCGCGCACGTGGTATTCATCACCACAATAATCTTTGTTTATCTTCCTTTAAGTAATTTATTTGCGCAAGGGTCCTACCCCAAGCCGATCCAACACTAGAGCATCGAGAATAAAACAATCCTAAAGACCCGAGTGTGCACACCCCTCCTAGGGGGACGGTAGGACGCACAGTCCCTAAGAGGAAGTCATTTAGGAGACCGGTAGCTGATCTCCGGCCTAGCTACATATACCTTGATCAGAGGTTAATCGCTCTAGGTGGTTTAAACATCATAAAACACGTATAGTTATATATGTATAAATAGATACATCTTTAATCCGTCTTAAGTACGTTATTCGCGCATAGTAGCTTGATTTATAAACGGCCAAAGCCGGAACAAGAATATCAATAGATGATCAATAACAATAATCAATGTAGGAGGTCAATAGATGGTCAAGAGGTGATCAAAATAGATAAACAATGAGCGATAGATAATCAAAATAGAGAATATGAGCAAAGAATCGAAACAAAGATGAACGTGAAGGATTCTCATGATATGAAATGAAGCTCAAGCTTATGAGGGTCAACGTTCTTACCTTTAATTGGCAAGTTTCCTCTAGTTACACTTCTCAAAGTCCACAAAGGTCATCTCTTTGAATCCACAATCTAAGTTACACAATAACCAACAAGAATTACTTTTGTGTTGTATCAACTTGACCCAATACCCCCAATGCAATCTCATAACTCAAAAGATAATCCCCTAACTCACAAGGTGAATCCATAAGTCATAATTCTCACAATTAACATCAATCTAACACGAATCCAAAAGGAGACAGTAGTAAATAAACATGAATAACGTCTACCTCCGACATTGGATGACCACCAAATTTGAGTATGTCATAAAAGGTTATGTCAGGAACGTCCCTTCCAAATTTCGTCCACAAAATCCAAGTGGATCAACGGGAATCAACCTCACACTGAACCATAGACACGAATTAGGGTTTACCCACGAATTATGATATAATTTTTTATATACAAATACAGGGCTTACCAATTTTGAATATGTTGTTAAAAATAGAGTTAGGAACATCTCCATAAAATATCGTCCCAAAATACTTTATGAGTCAATGGGAATCGTCAAGATACCGAGGGAGCGGAACAGTTCTCGGGTAAATAGACACAGCTCCACTAAAACACCTCTACAGGGAGCATCCGATGGAATCTTGGCACGATCTATATGTATATGGATTCGTATCGAAAACACGGTTCTAACGCTATAAACCACGTCTTAATCAAAGGTTGTATGTGAGAGTTGTGTGTATTTGAAGTTGACACAGTTGTGCTGAAATCTTATGCGGGTGGAGGCTAAGAAAATGAGAGAGATGTAGAAGAGGGGGCCGAATGATTGTCAAGGGAAGCTAGGGTTTTCTTTATTTTTTTTCATAAATGGGTATTAGGGTGGACTCGGGTTTGGACCTAGCTAATTTGATGGGTCGCGTGATCCACAAACCCGATCCAAATCCGAATGGCTAACGAATCCTCTTGTGTAATTCTATAATCAGAAATCATATAATAACTCAATCGAATTCCAATTAAACCTTAATAAAACCCTCAATTACATTATAAAACGTAACACCCTTAATTATTTAACTTACCAAAAATACGGGGTGTTACAGCCCCATCGTGCCTCGTGTTGGGCCGTGCCAAGGCACGACAGTTTCAACCAATCGAAGGCCGCGGCCCGGGTCACGCCCGTCGTGCTTCGTGCCGGGCCGGCCCGGGAGTCGATCGGGCCGGGTCGGCGAGCGGGCTACTCGCAGCCCGTGGCCCGAATTGCCAGCTCTAATAACCGGATGAGTAGAAGTTGTCAGCAATCATCGGAAATTACATCTTGAGTTGACCTCCCACCTTTTGAAGATACTGAGGCTATTTTTATTAATGACACCCAATTTCATGTCACCCCATTAAAAAAAAAAAATATCTTTCTCCTTTTGGCACACTCTAACCCATGGCTGTCATGGGCTTTTATCCATGACACTCTTTTTATAAAAAAAATCGCCCACAATATATCAAAACCAATCTCTATATGTAAGGAATTGAAAAATCAAAAAATAATATAATTTTTGTAATTTATTGAGATATGTATAATTAAATATTTAGCTTGTAAGAAATATAGAAAATAAAAAAAAAGCTCAAACAAATAACTATTTGCCACTTGGCTCGTCTATTGGAGATGCAATGGGAAAGCAGGAGTGCCAAAGGAATTTGGAGTGTGGTGATAGGCCATGCATCCAAGGAAATGCCAAGGCAGACGCCATGAATATATCTTTTTTTTTTTATTAATATTTCTTACGTGTGATTTCATGTAGGGTTGAGCATCCTCCAGGATCGAGGTTCTAAAAAATGCGGACCGAGAATCAGACCGAACCAAATTTTCCCAAAAAAGTGGACTGGAAACCTCACCAAACCATCCGGACCGAGTTTTTGCTCTCCATTAATTTCATGGCACGACATTATTGATAAAAGTAGCCTTACGGAGTTCTCCCTCCGGTCCAGATTAAACTTCTCATCCTCTTTTTTAAGGTTTTGACTTTGTTTTTCCCATTTCCAAAATATTACGTTTTTTGTCGAGTGAACAGTTATGGAGGTAAGATAAAGATGTTAGTTATAACTAGCTTTTAAATTTATTTGCTAAATGATTTATTAAGAATTATATTTTAGCTTTCCTTTAAAGGTGCACAAAAGAGAGCGAGAAGTTTAATCTGGACCGGAGGGAATACAGCGTATGTTTCAATCTACTTTTCCTTGAGTACGGGTAGAAAATCAACCAGAAAAGCTTTAGCCGATATTCCTAATTGAGCGAAGAAATGAGCCAGTTACCCCACCCCTGAAAGAGACGATTTTGAAGCCCAACTCAGTCACTTGGCCTACCCAGCTAACTTTTTTGGTTTTTTTGACCCAACCCATCAGCCCACACCAAGTTAAAATTGCGGAACCAAATTTGAAGCTCCTAAAAAAAGAAGAGATATGCACCAGCCGGGAATCGAACCCGGGTCTGTACCGTGGCAGGGTACTATTCTACCACTAGACCACTGGTGCCTTTGATGTCTAAAATAGGTTTGAAATGTTCTTTATTTTAATTTCTAATCGCTAATAATTCACACCTTGACACAACTTTAGGAACAAGTTTTCATTTTAATAAGCAATAGTCTTTGACTTTTTTCTAAGGAACACTACATAGAGGGGAAAATTATAAGAATTGGATATGATTTGCCAAGTACATATCAAGGACAGACCAAAAATTCAAGAATTTTGGAAGACAGTATTCACCCACAATCGCGAGTATGTCAATGTATTATACACTGTTTTAGGTAGTTTAAATTTTAAATTTAAGAATATCTCTACCTAAAATCATACTTTAGCCTTGTTCAACTCAAGTATGTAATTCCACTTTTAATGGAAATCTAAACATTTATGTTATGATATTAAATATGAACATGCTGCATTGTAAAAGTATCATCTATAATACTCGACTATATGAAATGCACTTAATTCAAATCCCTTCCTTTTTCGGTGCTTGCCAACCTCTTTTCCCTCATACGACTAAAGTACTCTTTCACATTGCAATCGAACATATTTTTTAGATAAAGTTGACATAGAACATCCTCACAATAAATAGTTTCAATCTTCTAGTGCCCCATACTTAGCCGTTCCTTAGAAAGGGAACCTTTTCACTCAAGTTTCTCTTTATGGGTCATCTTCCAGTGAGCAAAGAGTTTGTGTTTGATTTTTCTTCCACAAAACAGTTTAGTCTCTTTGAGTAGTTGGTTGCATTGACTTCATGCCTCATTTAGGTGGGGATAGTGCTCTTTAAAGGCCCAAAAAACTATGCACAGAATATGAACAATTATTTACATTCAGCCCATCTTATCATATCGTATAAATAAATACTATAATTTAGACATTATTTTTGAACAAAATGAGTTGGGTATACTACATTACACTGCACTACCCCCGCACTTACGCGACTAGTTCCTCTTTTCTTTCCATTTTCTGAACTACCCTAACCCACTAGCTTCATCTACCATCAAAACGACTAGATGGTTTAATCAGGTCGTCTTACATAAAAACTTACTACTTACTCCGCTAGTAAGTCTCCAAGCGGGGTTGGTAAAATGGTAAGTATATTTCCTAGACTCCTTGCAGGGTTTAGAAGTTTCTGTGAACATTTCAGTGGCGTTTTTCAACCAAGTGTGTGTGCTGTGTAGGGCCGATGTAGGCTACTAGACGTTATTGACTTGAACCTTATCCAAGAGGGACACACCACAAAGGCCTCAACGACATAATAATTGTCAAACGAGAGAGAGGAAAATGTCAAAAAGGTTTACACATTTAGACAAACCTGTGAGTCCTTAAAAACTTTCCTTATAATTGACATTTCTTAACCAGTTGAGATTACATTGTCTCAACCAAAAACACAGTTTTAGTTGGTAGAAGCTCATACAGCTTCTTCGTGACGAGTAAGAAACCAAAAATGGCTGTTTTTGCTTCGGTTTTCCTTCTCTTCCATGGCCTGCTTCTCCTTCGATTGTCGGCGTCGCTCCCCCTGTGTACTGACATGAGTAAGCAGCCTTCTTTTCATATCCATTTTCTGCTTTCTTGAATGTCTGATGGTACAGTTTCAGGTCTGTTTTCATTGTTGTCTGAGAGTCGATGTTTAAGACTTGTTTTGTGTTCCGAAATAGGGGCGCCCGTCCGAGCAAACACCACACTGAAATTTTGCCCTTACAGTGGAAGTATGTGCTGTGATTCCAGCAAAGATGCTCAGCTGCACAAGCAGTTTACAGGGATGAATGTCTCTGACCCTACATGTGCGTCTCTCCTGAAATCAGTTCTTTGCGCGGTAAGGTCCCAAAATTCGCTTAAGATAGTAGAGAACTTGAAAGCCGAAACCCTGAATATATGCTCACATCAATGGCTTGTGTAAAATGGAAGTTAAATCTAGTCCAGCTGAAAAACACGAAAACTCTATATCGACATAATTGTGATCTTATAAATATGATTTCAAACTGTTGTAAAATGTAAATGCAATTTCAGCTCAAACTATAGTATGTGTTTGTTAAAGTTCCATCAAAAAGTAAAGTTTTTGTCATTTGCAGACATGCGATCCATTTGCAGCAGAGCTTTTCGAGGCTGGAACAGACGGCAGTCAGCAGCGATCAGTCCCGGTTCTTTGCAACTCGACTGATTCGGTTGGCTCACATTCATCAAAGCAGTCAGCAACAAGCTTCTGTTCAACTGTATGGAACACATGCAAAAGCGTACCAATACTGAATTCACCCTTTGCACCTTCACTGCGAGGCAGAGCAGGAACAGCAGCACCCGTCACTTCCAACTCAAGCACTCTGACTGATCTTTGGCAATCAGAAAATACTTTCTGCAATGCTTTTGGCAACTCTCCTAGTGACGATTCAGTTTGCTTCAGTGGTGAACCAATCAAACTAATCAATAGTACAGCAGCAGAAGTTCCACCAAAAGGACTGTGCTTAGAAAAGATTGGTTCTGAGAGCTATATCAACATGGTTCCCCACCCTGACGGATCTAGTCGCGCCTTTTTCTCGAACTTAGCAGGAAAAATCTGGCTGGCCACAATCCCTGAGCAAGATTTAGGGGAGAATTTAGATCTAGCAGAATCAGATCCATTCGTGGATTTGACGGATGAAGTCCTCTATGATACCACATTTGGCATGCTAGGAATGGCATTCCATCCAGATTTTGCTAAGAATGGGCGCTTCTTTGCCTCCTACAACTGTGACCGCCTGAAATCACCTTCATGTGCAGGAAGGTGTGCATGCAACTCTGATGTTGACTGTGACGTATCCAAATTCAATTCTTCAGGTAGTGGCGCACCCTGCCAATATCAAAGTGTTATTGCAGAGTTTACTGCGAATGGTACTGCAGCTAATGCATCGGTAATCATCTTCACCATCAACCTGATTTGCTGCCACCACACATATTTTCTGTATTGAACAATGATGCCTTTCCTTCCAGGTGCTACATGGAAAACCAACAGAGGTAAGAAGGATTTTCACCATGGGTCTACCATACACCAGCGATCATGGAGGCCAGATTCTGTTTGGACCTGAGGATGGGTATTTGTATCTCATGATGGGAGACGGTGGAGGAAAAGGCGATCCATATAATTTTGCCCAGAATAAGAAATCCATATTGGGGAAGATATTGAGACTTGATGTCGATAATATTCCAAGTAAGCATTTTTCAAGTACCAAGGGTTACTTTCATGCTCTAATTGCGAAAATGGAAAGATAACCCCAAGTAATGGTCGTGCATATGTGCAGGTGAGAAGGAAATTAACGACCTTGGTCTATGGGGACACTATGCCATACCTCAAGATAATCCTTATTCAGAAGACAAGGACTTGGCACGAGAAATATGGGCTATGGGATTCAGGAACCCTTGGCGTTGCAGCTTCGATGCAGAAAGGCCCTCCTACTTCGTTTGTGCAGACGTTGGCCAGGTTAGATACATAGCATGTCAAATCTTCTGAAAGCAGTCTACTCAGCTTCCTTAACCCTCACCACAAAATTGCAGAACGAATATGAAGAAGTTGATGTGGTCACAAAAGGTGGAAACTATGGCTGGAATACATATGAAGGCCCCGTCCTCTTAAATCCCAACAAGCTGTCTGAAACAAATGATTCTTTGGCAACCCAAGACTTGATTTTTCCAGTAGCAGGTTACACTCATAAACAAGTTAGTAACAAAATTGGATCTGCAGCAATATCTGGCGGGTTTTTCTATCGCTCTGAGGCTGACCCATGCATGACTGGCAGGTGAGCAAATGCAGCAGCTCTTGAAACTTAAAAGAGATAGCACACTAAAGACTAACTGCAGTTGAATATTGATGTTTCAGATACTTGTATGGAGATCTTTATGCAAACAACATTTGGACAGCTATTGAGAGCCCACAAAATAGTGGGAATTTCAGCTCTGCGGCTTTACCTTTCAGCTGTGCTCATGACTCACCAATGCCCTGTGGGGCTGTTCCAGGGACAACCATGCCAGCTTTGGGATACATATACTCATTTGCTCAGGATAACAAGAAGGATATCTTCATCCTCGCTAGTACTGGAGTTTACAGAGTTGTTCGCCCAAGCCGCTGCAACTATGCCTGCTCAAAGGAAACTGCAAGGCCTGCCAAAGGTCCAAGTCCAAGTCCATCCTCTCCTCCGAACAGAGCGCATTCTGTTAAACCTCATACAGAGTTGCATTTCATGATTTTCACATTTGTCCTTCTGGAGTGCTTGTATATCTGGCACAAGTGACGTGGCATTTACGTTAGTAATTTCTTCACTTTCATCATAGTATTGAACTGGTGTTACAACTCATAAGCTATTCTTATCCAACTTGTATGGTGTAGAAAAATATGATTTTGTCAGCTAGTTTTTAATATATTCCAGATGAGGAGCCAAAAAAAGCTAGTTTTAACAAGAATATCATTACCCCAAAGGCTCCCGCTTCTGTATGACAAGATAAGAGGTTGGATAAACGCAGCCTTGATCCTATGTTATTTTGGCCCTACCTTACCCCAATTTTGAAACTCTTGAAAGTGTAAAGACACTATCTCGGAATGACCCCAAATGACGGCTGACTTCACAACATAGAAGCATACACAAGTACGCAACGTAGTGAGTCATATTTTTTTATTCCACTATATTCCAAAGCCAAAGGATACTGAACCTTTGGCTTCACAAAGAAGAATGGAACTTCCAAAAACAGGATTACCAAAACCGGTGTATTATGGTCTGAAAAAGTCTAAGCTAGCACTGAAGATGATCAGCAAGTAGGCAAATTCTCCCGACTTTTCGAGCATCCGCTATCAATATTCAAATATCCTCAACACCTGGAGCTCAGAAATGAAATGCTCGTATTGTCATCAAAAAAGTATTCCTACACCTAAAGGTTCCTATCTAAGGGCTCCTAGTTCCTAAATCCGCAGAAGCTAATGTGGAGTACACATACATAAATATTACAAATATAACATACAAAAGATTTCTTGTCACTACATAGCAACAGGGATTCGAAGGTCTCAGAAAATCTTCAAGACCCAAAGAGCTCGACTCTAATCAGTAAAATTAAGAAAGGATCCGCATATCATATCCATCCAAAGTTACCTTGGTTGATTTTACAAGGCACACAATGTTATTGAACACAGTCAACTAATATCTGAACAGCTGTGCAGGAAAGTCAAGATTGAGATGTTTTGGGTCTGGAAATTTGATTAACCAACTCAGATTCTCAAACACAACAAAAATTCCTAAACCCCTCTTATCCCATAGCATGTATAAGTTCAAAATCAGCGAACAACAGGACCAAATATAGATTCCAATCAGGAAAAAGAAAGATATGTACCTGAGTTATGCCAGTCTTTGATAGCTCTAGTAAAATAGTCACTCCGCATTTGTAAAGCTCCATTTTAAGGATTTCGATAAGGCCATCACTCACCTGTTGACATACGAGAGTAGCTCACTTATTAACAAGGTGGTTATATATCTGCATCACTATACATGTGAAGAAGACCCAGAAAATAACAATATCAAGGAAAGACCAACCTTTTTCCCCTTCCAAGAGCATGCTTCAAATATATAAACTTGACCCAAAACCGATTGTGTATTATTGCTTATTAGAACACCATCGGTCAACGGTTATTCTCTTCTTCCACATTGTCACTAAGGAGACTCTCAATCACTTCATCACAAAGATCAAGAGCAAACCCCAAGTTCCCTTCATCAAAGCTATTATCCAGAAAATAGCTCGCTATTTCTTGATCTGCACTGAACCCCTTACTCCTCATCTCACAGAAGACTTCCTTTGCTTCCACATACTTTTTTCTTCTTAAAAGCCCCTTGATAAAAGCTGCATAAGAACTGGAGGTGAGATTATAGCCTTTTGCTACCATTTCTCTACGCAAATACCAAGCTTCTTTTAAGTTCCTCGCCTTACTATGCCCCTTAATCAGTATATTATATGTGTTGCAGTCAGGCATCACATTGTAAGAGCACATTGTCCTGTATAGTTCTGTTGTGACACGCATATTGCTTCTGATGCAGTATTGCTTCATAAGCGAGTTATAGGTTGCAGCATTTGGCATAATGCCCTTCTCTAACATCCATTTGAGAAGCCTCTCACCATCTTCCAGCATTCCTGACATGCAGAAGCCATTCATCAGCACATTAAAAGTAACAAGAGTCGGAAGCACCCCTCGAGACAGCATTCTTTTCAAAAGCTCATGGGCCATGGTAATTTCTCCTGACTTACAGTAAGCATCCATCAGAGTAGTATATGTAATGGTATCAGGATGCAATTCCGCTACTTCCATGTCCTCCATTATCTTTCTCGCTTGAGTAATGCTTCCCGCTTTACAGAGACCATTAATAAGTACATTGTATGTGCACAAATTAAGTTCTAGCCCCTTTGAAGACATTTCATGCAAAAGTTCATTTGCAGTATCGACCTCCCCTTGCTTACAGAGACCATCAGCAAGAACAGTATATGTTACAACATTAGGAGTCAACCCCTGCTCAACCATATGATTGTGCCAAAGAAAAGCCTCTTTCATCTTACCAGCCTTGCAATAACCATCAATAAGTGTTGTATAAGTAATTTCATCTGGTACAACTCCTTTGTTAAGCATTTCGTGGAAGAGCTTATCTGCTTCTACCAAGTTTCCACTTTGACAAAACCCGCATATAACAGCAGTATATGTGATAGAATCAGGAAACACTTTAGCTCTCTGCATTTCATCAAAAAGCTTGATAGCAGCAATCACATTACCAGACTTACAGAAGCCATCAATAACAGTTGTGTATACTACAGCATCTGGACGTATTCTAAGGCTAATCATTTCCCTCAACACCTTTTCAGCATCAGATACTTTTCCTAACTTGCACATTACAAGAATGATGCTGTTATATGTAAAAGCATTGGGTAGCAAACCCTTAATTTGCATTTCATTGACAAGCCTTAAAAGCTTTTCTAGCTCACCAATATCACAATACCCATGTATAACGGCACTATAGCTCACAACATCAGGCTTATGACCTCTTAACTCCATTTGCAATAGCAACTGGTGAGCTTCTCTGATTTTTCCAAACTGGCAGAATATGTGGATAATCGAGTTATAAGCTCCAGTATCCCAATTAACACCTGCTTCAAGAAGTCCCTGGAAAACCTTGACTGTGACCCTCTTTCTGTCTGAGAGGCTTGAAAGACTAGAAAGAAGCAAGTTACAGGAGTCAACAGCCATCACTACACCATAACTCAGAAGCTTCTCGTAAAATTTCTTGGCCTCTATAAGAAGACCAACTTCAATAAGAACCTCAAAAAATAGATAAAAAACACGGGGGTCGGAACTCCAGTCCTTGTAGGTGTAGATCAATCTTTCAACAAAAGAAGAGAAAGAATGGTCGATATCTAGATTTGGTTTAGACCAAAAATCATATATAACACTGTGAGCTGTCTTTATATCTTCTGAAGCCACAGAAACATGAATGATGATGCTCCGAACTTCAAGTGATGGCTCCTTTAAAGTACAAGCCCATTCATAAAAGTCCAGCACCAGTGGGTAATCATTCTTGATTTTCATTAAAACCCAAATAAGGTGGTCAGGCCTGAACTTTAATTCAAAGGGCCTAAGCACATCCATCAGTGTCTCAGTCTGCCGTTGTTTTATCGTACCAGAAATGCACTGGATGAATTCTGTGTCCCTAACATTAGGTTTTCTTGGGGAGTAATCTGGAAACGGTCTTGAACTGGTCGAGTACAAAGTGCACAATCTTTCTCCCACATATCTACTATTGCACACTAACTGGCGATGTACTAGTTGAAAACAGCCGTTGAACAAGGAGATGGCACCTCTCCTCATTTCTATAAGAGAGACCCATCAAAAGGGATACATAGAAGCTACAAATAATAAAGCGGCAACTCCACCCCATTTAGGCTCTCCGAGTTGGAATGGCATAGCCATCACCCCATTGCCTGTACATCATGATGTTTAATCAAAGAACAAGCATAGCCAAAATAAAATAAAAACGACATTACTATCTCATTGATGACGAAAATTCACGCTGCTTTTCTAGTTCAATTACCATGTTGCACATCATATATGTTGAAAAAAAAAATTAAAACTTTATGCTCCACAGAGTACTAGAGTAGTGAAACGGTGAAACCCCAAAACGAACATCTTTAACTCCATCAATCCGTAATGTAAAAGCAACCATGTTCCGGTTTCTCTCCACGAATCATCTATCTTAGGTCGTAATGTTAAGGCTAATTCGTCCCACCTTTCTAAAAAGTGAGTTTATCACCAATTCACCATATTCATGTAATTAAATTTGACCCAAAACAGAAAAATCCCATTTTAATTATCAAAAACCCTTCATTAAGCACATTTAACCTACCCCTCACCTTCCCTACTTTCTACACCATTCCAACAGCAACATTTTCTGTGAGGCATTTCATCGAACACTTAGAGTGCACTACTAAGAAAACCAACACTTACACAAACATATCATCACCATCAGAACCAAGCATATCATTGAACCGTAACCAATACGACATTAGGAAGAAAAAAAACATCAATATGAACCCAGAAATTATACATTAATGCGATGCAATATACACACATTTGCGGCATTATAAACGTTAAACAAGAACAAAAAATTCATAGAAAACAAATGGAGATGCAATAAAGCATGAAAGGGCAGCGTAAAGAGAAAGAAAGTTACCTAAAATCGAAGAAATTGAGGCATAAAATGGTACGAAATTTGCAGGGGAGCTCTGACTGAGAAGAGTTGGGGAAAGAAGGAAGGTTTTGTAATGGTGTGTGTTTTACGCAAATGGAGCAAAACACAAAGACTCGACTAATTTGGTTAGCCTTTCTCACAAAAAGGTCGAACTCGTCAAATTCTCAATACTAAAGCCCAATATGAGTAGGACTATAATACACAAGGCCTAGGTAGAAGGCCGATTCGGGTTAAATTCGGTCCGATCAAAACTCGTTCGCTGCTTAATTGAATTAAGTACATTTTCACACGGGGGTTGTAACTTGTAACTTGTACGGAGTAAGTTGTAAGTGAGATAGATGCACCAGGTAATAAATTGTGTCAAGGAAATTAGAGAAGCAATTACATGTAGAAGAAAATTTATATTATGGTGCATTCCACATTAACAAAAGATCCACACTTAAATTCCATAATTTTAACTTCTTGTCGGGGTTATGAATTTCCTATTGCCAAAAGGGAAAGGGGATTTCCTTCGGGGTTGGTTCTCGACGAGGAGAGATTCGAACCCTCAACATTGTGGTTCGTAGCCACATGTTTAACCTCTTACATGCATGTCTCACCTCAACCCCACTGAGTATGCTCCCGAGAGTATTCTTACAATAGGAAACAGGTCCGGATAAGGGAGTATCCGTGAACCGCAAACCTTCCATTTTTATCAATTCTACCCATTTGAGATTTTTGTCGATTTTTATTCAAATCTTTTGTAAATTACATCCTCATAGGATGATAGTATGATACTCGACCTCACCTTCCCCCACTTGTTATACATTTTGTCTAAAAACTTGGTCCAAAAAGCAAATACAAACAATTTACTAACATTTAACAAAAAAAAAAAAAAACTTAGGTACTTCCCTAAATTTGGGCCCAAGGTCTTCATTTGTGTGGAATTATTAGAGCTCGAAAACTGGCAGAAACGAATTTGAACAAAACAAAGTTTTTTATAGGAGAGCAAATGATTAGCAAGTCTCGCCTGATTCTCTTTACAATCAACAAGTATTTAATTTATACAAAGGTGGCTGGCAGTCCGACATATAAACGTCGGTGCCCTTGTAGGTAAGTCCAGTCCACCAAATAATTTTTCCAAAAATTCTGTACACGACATTGTACAGTATATACGCACACTTAACTTATTTGGTAGGAAGAAAGTGGATGGAAGGGAATGAAAGGGAAATAGATTTTACCACTTTCCAACGTTTGGTTCGTTAAAAAACATGGGAAGTGGAAGGAAATCATCTTCATTAAACTGTCATTTCATTTTCCTCCCAAAACGGGCGGAAGTGGACGAAAAGACAATTTACAACATAAAAACACTTAATTTCCTTCTAGTTCCTTCAAATTTCCAATATGAAAACCAAACAAAATAAAAATTAGTTCCCTTCCTTTCTCTTCTTTTCCTTTCCGCTCCTTTCTCTTCCTTCCAATTCTTTCCGTCCAATACCTCTATACCAAACAAGCTGTAAAGAACGGAATAAGAAATTACCCTCAATCTCATCTGTATTTTAAGTCTCGCACAACACAGTGCAACCACCGCAACGTATATCATACTGATCATTTGACATGTCAGATAAACTACTAAGCAAGTCTAAACAATTATTTCCGACTCCGTCAGTAAAACAGTAACAATAAAGAGGTGGAAATGAGCAGAAGAGAGATCCAAGAGAAGCTTCTAATAATGTAAATGCACCCAAATGGTCACATGTGACATGCCTATGCAAATCTACGTACGTACAAACTACAAAATAAATTTAATAGGCTGTCCATAGTTGTCGACTGGTTAATTGCATACTCGATCAAGTAGTCAACTAGTCCCTAGTTTAGCAGATTTTCTTACATCAACTACTTTGGAAGAGTTTATTCACAAAATAAGAGTTAAGAACATGATTTTTTTTTTTAAAATTGATTTCGAAACATTTATCAATTGCGATACTTCATTATTAACGGCGTGAAAAGAAATTAAACAGCAAAATGTTACACAATTGTTCATCGATATTTTTCGGGATTCACTAACCAAATTGTTCGAGATGATGTGACGATGGCTAACAACTTCTTTATAGTTCAAAATATCAGTAGATACATCAGGCATGCAGCAGCATCGGACAAGGTTGACGGTCCCCGTCGGCCCGCCCATTGGTTTACCAAAGGCTATAGGCATAGAAAGGTCAAAAGTAGTCAAAACTCCATTGATAAGGTTGATACATATAGACAGATGTAGTAGTCGAGTATTGACCTCAATCCATAGGTTGAGTATTGATTACTTGACTCTATATTCATCATTGATTCCAAGTCTCCGAGCCAAGGGAGCCACAAACAATGACGACTACCCGATAGGTATTTAGAGATCATCGAATCTAGTGTCTCAATTAAAAATAACAAAAATATACACACGAACTTTTAGACCGTCAGCTGAGATAGGAATACATTTTTACTTTGTTGAATTCACGTCTCGCTCAACTTTACTTAGCACAATTACATTACCAACTTGAGTAAACTTGAGAGACACTACTAGAATCAGAAAAACTCTCATCCTATCTAGTTAAGTAACCACAAAAGCCGTATGAAAGAAAGTAGTAAAACATTGAGACAGAGAGACAGAAATGGCATCAAACCGAAAGAATCAAATTCCATAAAAAAAGTCCTGGTCCTTCCTCACTTCCTCCATTTGCCTCAAATCTTCCCAATACAAAATTACTCAACTCTTTTCCTACCCAACCTACCAATATATAAAGCACTTACATTTCCAAATTCAATCACTTCATATATACGATTTCATTTCTTAGACCACTTACCTTACACCCTCACATTTACTTAACCATGAACCAATACAAGCCCCCCCTCGCTTTTCTCGTCCTCCTCTTCCTCATCCCGCTCATCCGCTCCCAAGTATGTCAACGATTCTGTGGCGACATTCAGATGCGCTACCCCTTTGGTGGCACTCCAGGATGTGGTGACCCCCGGTTCACCAAATACATTAGTTGCAATGATAGAATGCTTACCTACACCACCCACACTGGTACCTACACTGTCACAAACATTGATTATGCCAAAAAAGTCCTATATGTTTCTGACCCTTCCATGTCGACTTGCCTCTGCACTCAGCCTAGCAAAGGATTCAGCCTCGACTGGGATGCACCATTTACATTCGAGGACAACACCGTTTTCGCTTTGCTAGACTGCTCGCAAGATTCTTCACCTATATATAAGGGTGCCATTAATGGAAACACTAGTGTTGTCCCCCAGTGTGATAATACAGGTACACATCTTACAAATTAAAACTCTTATGAATAATTCATAGAGATATAAAAACCAGCGTAAAAGTCAAGACATCATCTAATGGTAGTAGATGATCTTAGGTGGTGTTCTGTTACACTAACAGTTCTACAAACTCGTGCAGGAACAACCCTATGCAGCTCGCTCTACTCCTGCCAGCCAATTAGCCAGCTAAATGTCCCGATCTCCACATGCTGCGTCTATGCGCCAGTGGATCTAGGACCAGCCTTCCAGATGGATCTTCAGAAGCTCCAATGTAAAGCCTACACTGCGGTGTACAGCTTCGACGGGCAGGAAACAAACCCGGAAGCATGGAAGTTCGGGGTTGCCGTAAAGTACAAGTTCAATGTGAACAATGACTATCCTATCTACTGTAGTAACTGTGAGAAGAGCAATGGAGCTTGTGCTTATTCCGGGACCTACAACAACTTTGTATGTAACTGTCCCAGTGGAGTGAACACTACTACAGATTGCTACTTTCAAAATTCTTGGAATTCAGGGCTAATGCTGGCACCTTGGTCCAAAGGTAAACTTTCTAAAAAGAAATTCTCTTCTGATGCAAGTAAAGCATAAAGTTCTCCTACACTCTTCTTCTGCTTTGTATTTATCTTTTCAGATAAAAAATTCGGGTTTTGAATTATTAATCTAAGAAGTCTTCGTCTTTGAAAAAATTACAGGAAGCTGGTTGCTTATCTCTGCTGCTCTACTTCTGCCCTGGATCTCACTCTAGCATCTAGAGATCAGAACGGTTTTTCTTTTTTTGTGGATGTTTTCGGTTTTGATTAATTTTCGCCCGTGTATGAAATTAGTTTATTTTCTCTTTGTTCTTCCATGTGATAGACAGAAAGCTAATTGTAATATAGTATCACTGATGCAAATAAAAATATTAATTAATTTCAATTCAGGCATTCCTGTCATATGTATTTCTTGAAGATTCCTCATTTTGTCTAATGCTAATTTCCTGTCAGTTCTACTTTTTGTCATTCTGTTAAATTCTTATGCAAATTTTAGCTTCTCTAAACATTCAGGGGAGCAGATTTGACATTCTAATCCTTAGCAGTAAAAGCGACAACTCACTCTGTCGAACAAAGTACACCATATTCGAAACATAGGCTATTCTTAGAATATCAATTTCTAACACTTACAGGAAGGCTATTTCAACGTAAAGGATGCACCACGGCTAGCACAGACAATCGTACTAAGAGTCTAGGACACAAAATCAAGAAAACAACGAAACACAAAAGAATATGGAAAAACAGAAAGATACTCATATGAGAAAGTATGTATACAAAGGATAAATGATGACGGAGATGAACTCGAAACAAAATGATTAAACACCAGAGCGGAAAGGGCAGCATCCACAGTCATAGTGGATTCTCTAAAGCACATATCATAGAGAATATGATTCCTTCATTTAAGCCACCCATACATGAAAGAATAACTTTACTCACTAAAGAACCTTACTTTTACCTCCATCCCCTATATATGGATAAAGGATAGCTTTTTCTGATCTAATGATTTGATCTCGGAACAGCACGATCATTAGCATAGCAGTTCAATGTTATTGGTCTATAAGATACTCAATTATACACCTCTTTGTCAGGGTGTAGGACATGACTAACTCAAATGCATAATGAATCATCAAAAGTAAATTCTCAAGTCATACCATGAAACTGAGGAGTCAAAAAACGCCAGCAGAGCATAAACGAATGACACTGATCAAAGGACTGCTATCTCAGGAAATTGGAACGACAAAACTAACACTGTAAGACATTTCGAGAAGTAATTCATACCTTAGGTAGCATTATAAGAAGGTCCTGATTTGTATATCGCTCCCTCAAAATCATCGCAAACCTGTCAATCTTCAAGAGGTACTTGTTAGAAGGCAGGGGAAAATCTGATCATCAATTGTTTGTAAATCAATTCGATGACAATGCTAGGATGGGTGAATCAACGTTTCTCATATTTCTTTCAATTGTCGATTTGTATAAATTTTAACAGAACAAAAGTTTGTATACATGTAATTCAGAGACCAGCTCCGTAGTTGTTACAAGGCAATCAAAATTCCTGAAAAGGTTTGGGCAGAACGAAGAGAGAAATTGCTACGTTTTGCGACAGCTAAGTCAGCTATACAAGTATAAGATATGCACGAGTCAGGTCTTCTTTGCTCAAATTCCAAATTCCTTTCAAGTATACGAGGGGTGAAAAAATGTCAAACTCTGATCAAAGAACTGTTATCGCAGGTTGCAGCATCTGGGTTTTCCTTCAATTTGTAATCTTTCCCACAAACATAGCAATTGTTTAGGGGATTGATAATGTGCAGTGATGTAATCGTCGATACAGCCAGACTGATGGAAATGCTCATTGTGCACATACTCGACTGGTCTCGAGCTGTTGAATTGCTCAACCCAAACCCCCATGCTCACATCTTCCATCTTGAACAACTGCAACATGTATATATATAACCATTAGATTAGCTTGCTGCTGCAAAAATTATAACTTAAGGCAGAAAGTAAGACGCTCTAACGAT
Source organism: Spergularia marina (assembly GCA_963680865.1). NCBI lineage: Eukaryota > Viridiplantae > Streptophyta > Magnoliopsida > Caryophyllales > Caryophyllaceae > Spergularia > Spergularia marina. The sequence goes on along the minus strand of OY804545.1, from coordinate 3,802,535 downwards.
CTTGAATTCTTAACACGGAGGGTTGTTTGACATACTCTCAGTTTAGTTTTCTGAAACTCTGATATGATGAAACGCGCAATATCTGAGGACACAATGTAACCAGGTCCATCAGCATATGTCGGATACACTTCACTTGGCCATTCCTGAAACAATATTCCAGAAATCACAATTTGTCTGGAATAACAAAACAGGGCAAATTCAATAATCTAGAAGGAATCAATACCTGTTTCGTAACCGCCCATTTTCCTTTACGCAGGGGCTCGTGATAGAAATTTAGTTTCCCAATATAAAGGCTTTTCTCCTCACTAACTTGCCTTGCTTCCTCAATCACAGCATCCACCCTTACAAATGTATCATCATCACATTTCATGATATATTTTGTAGACAACATGTTGACCTGTGGAATGTTCAGAGTGAACCAGCAAGATTAGGGACAATGTCCAATATAATGACCAACGGAGTAACAGTACATTATTCGTGTTCTCACCCCATAATCGCAAATTGCAAGTGTCTTCAATACAACAAGATCATAGTTATCAAGGTACGGTACAATGATAATGTCACCAAAAAATTCAGCTTCTTTCTTCAGCTCCACATTAATCGACTCTCTTTCATGCTGCCACGTAAATTTAAAAATAAACACTCCTTCCAATGGTATAAGTTCTAACATATTTAGTCCAGTTTTATTACCAAGGCAACAAAGAAGCGGGCCACAACAGTTGAACTTTTGATTAAGTAATGTTGCATCCAAGATTTTCGGACAGCCATGCGCTCAGCGAAGTGGTCACCAGCAGAAATAACGCCAATGAAAAGAACAACAGGCTCATTGGGAAGTGGTCGAGCCTTCCACTCAACGGACATATCAAGATGTCTTTCCGGGGCAATGCTAGGATGTGATGCAGGCAAGGACCCGGCAAATATAGAATGCACATCCACATCCCCGTACACATTTAGTGTCATGGCATCTTCTAAGTCATAACCCTGTCAAATGGCAAAATTTTAATAAATGTTCCAAGTATCACGTCGAAAGCATATGTATTGAGATAGAATACATACATTACGATATGCAAAAGAGGTGATGTGCTTTCCGTTGACACTAGTATGATAACCTTCCAAGCCTGTAGTGATGGTGAGAACAAACAATTTACCCTCTGAGAAAGGATATGGCCAGTCCAACATCAGTTTCTTCCTCCGTCCCATCAGCTTACTCAACCATAATGCGGTCTTCGACTCTTCTGATAAGCCTTGGACATCATCACGCTTCCACTTCTCGCATTTAACTTGCCCATCAACTGCAGAAGGTTTTCAACAATTCAAAAAACAGAGAAAATTTCAAAGCATATGGATATAAATTAAAGTGCTGTAAGTTTTCATAACCACTAGGCAGTAGGCATGGTAAATTCTTATCAACCAAAAGTTCACCATCGAATTATCAAGAAGGAAACAATGCCTAAATTTCATCATCTACAGTCAGATGGGTAAAAATCTTCATTGTTAGCAAATTGTGCGGACATAATCTACGGAGTAGAAGGCCTGAACTTTTTATTCTTGTTTAAAATGTCCTAAATTCTATTGCTATCACTAGAAAAGCCAGAATATAGTGCAATGGCTTTGCATGGCCAGCTTACTCAGCTCATGGAAACGATTCGCACATTTATCGGAACTTCAAGTACAGAACTCGCAGAACCAAGAAAGCCTAGATCTTTATATCAGAGACACAATTTCTGATCATGAATAAATGATTAACCCGAATCATGGTATCAATCAACAGACCAAAAGCCTGGTGACTCATGTATTCAAGATTCAGTTAGCACCATGAGGATGATTAAATCATGTGACACAGAAGCTGAATCATGATACTTCACACCTCACTCCTCAGAACGAAACTGCTCAAGTCGAAAATCATCGAATGAAACCAACAACGAACCAAGGAGTACGGAGTTCAACTATGCATCAAATCTACCAAAGAAATCAACTCTCCAAAAAAAGCTTCATCACTACACAACGTATTGCGCCTTTTCCGTCAAAAATGTGATCACCTAATAGACCCTTGCTTCTTAACCAATATATCAAAACTTCTAGGCATCAGCACACAGCTACGATTAAATAAGTAGACAAACTGAATATCTAAGAATGTTTGTCTCTCCTTAAAAATTAGCTAATACATTCTTCATTTAGACGTTTCTCCATGCTAAAAAATCATAAACTATCGCTAAGTACAATAAAAATTCACCCCATCCCTTCCATTCAACTAATAACCCCAGCTTCATTTTCAAGTTTTTTTTCCCTACTTGGTGTTCAGAGTTCATATGTTTCTCACTGATTACCAGACTCTTTATTTATTTTGATGATTTTCTAAAACTCTTTTTGAAAGTGTTTCAATATTCCTAAATGGTTCACAATGTTTTTGAAATTTTATGGCGCACACAAGACGGTTACTGGATGACGATGCATGTTAGCCGACCCCAAATCATTTTGAGAATAAGGTTTGAATATTGTTGTTGTTATCGTATGTCTCTTTGCACTTTATAAACATTCAACTCCACAAGGCCACAACACACATAAACACAAAGGCAAAATAAAAAAAAAAAAAACTTTTGTAACACGACTAGAGTTTAAAACACGTCTAAAATAAAAAGCGAGCGAGGGTGTGGAGATACGGTAAAGTATCACATTACCAGTTTCCTCGGCAGGTAACGATCCCCACCCCTCGCAACGAACAGCAGTACCCCACTGACCCCTATAACAGTGATTCATCTCGATTACAGGTTTCTCACTCCAATCTCCTCTAATCCTCGGATTAAAATGCAACAACCTCGCCGGCTCCTCGCCTCGAACCCCTCTCTCTTTCCTCAGCTCCACCATAAACTGTGACACCATCACATCCTTCACCAACGATATCTTGGGCTCATTCTCATGGTGGGCCTTCTTGGGCCGGCCCACCACCGTCACGTGGGACCCAAATGTCATCCCACATGGCAACCTCACTACCCCACCACCAAACTCCCCTTCCTTCACCGAAACGCCCTCCGGACACCGAAACGTTTCGTTTCCGACAGGTTTACCAACGTTTCGTGGGGCCGATTTTCCCACCTGGGCCCACAATTTACCACCTTGGACCCACGCATGCATGGCAGTCTTGTAAATAGTGCTATTATCACGCCCTCTAACGGGAAAAACGAGGGTAGAGAGGATGTTGGTATCAGAAGAGGCCGTTTTTTTCTGGAGTTTCGACGGCGTTTCGTTTAAGAAACGGGAAGGATGGTGCGTTTTTTCTAAGAAACGGAAAAGAACAGGGAATTGTGTTGTGATCAGAAAAAAATAGACAAATAAAAAACCCATTAAAAGATGAAGTGACCTGAGTCGACTCAGTATCATCACCGAGTCAAACTTACTCCCCTTCACCTTCATCATTTTCTCTCTCCTCCTCCTCCTCTCAGAGAAGGAGAGCAGTAAAAAAAAAATGAGGTAAAAAAATTTCCTTTCTTTGGTGGGTTTTTAGAGGTGAAAAAATAAAACTTCAGGAAGAAGATTAATTAATTTATGATATTAATTGGGTGTTCGAATTGTTCATGCATCATGAGAAAAGAAAAATGAATGGGAATTAAATTATTTTAAATGGGTGGAAGAAGAAACAACAGTTTTTTTGGGGGGAATGAGATTAAATGAAGGTTTTTAATTTAATGGGGTTTTTGTGTGAATTAGGAGGAAATCTTTTAAAGTTTCTTTCAGTTATTACTTGAGAATTCAGAAAGCGTATATCAGAAGAGATTCTGATTTGTGAATATGCATGAGTAACGTTTTTTTTGTTTTTTTGTTTGGAATTTGGAAATGAAGGTTTATTGTGATTTGAACAGAGCTTTGTTTCCATTTTACGTTTGTTTCTGTTGTTTTAAAGTTCCTGGGTTTTTGAAAACAGGGTTTAAGGCTTTAAGCAACCTTTTTTTAGAGTGTAACAACTTTATTTTTTTAAGAACGTGACAAAAACCCGTCTTAGAGTTTTTACTCGAAATCTCTAGTTTTGTGAGTTTTAATTAAGTGTACACTAACTCGATTAGTTTACATAAAATTCAAATTTTTTGTAATGTATAATAAGCGACGCCCGTAAAATATATAGCGTCATCGTAAATTTATAATTACGTGTACTTGTGCATATTCCATTTTTAAGTATTTTGAATTTGTGAAAGGAAGGATTTGAGCAGGAAAAGAAGGAAGAGAATAAAAATATAGAAGAAAGTGTAATTGAGGAAGGAGGTGGCCACGTAATGGTAAAGGTCTGGCTGACGTCGGATGAAAGGGTCCTACGTGTGATACGTGTCAGTGTGTTCAGAGGAAGTATTGAGTTGAAGTGTCGTAGTTTTGCATGGGAGCTTCTTTTTTTGGTTTGATGAAATGATGATTATGTTGAACACTTGAAACTTGAAGCTTTCTGTTGAAGATTGACTTTTAAGTTGCCGTTCGTAGTTTCAAAATATTGCGGCGGATAAACTCAACTCAGGCGATAAAGAGAAACTCTTCAATGGCCTCAATACTTATTCTATCGAGCAAGTGAGGTCATACATGTAATTAGTTCAAGTATTCAAAAGTGAACTAGTGAAGGATAAAGTTTTAGGTGTAATTGTTGCACACGATTATTTATAAGCAACGTATTGTTTAAGAGTTTGACACAACCAAATTTCATGTCATTGATCACTTCAAAATTTGGTGACAGTATTCAGGTCTACTTGAGACATATTCTGATAGATGTGTGTATCAGAATAATTTATATACTACGGTCGCTTCCAAAATTCCCCTAAAATGAAATAACTAGGTGCAAAAATCGAGATAAACTGAACATAATAGATTAGATTAGACCAAACTAGACTAGACTGACATAACAAGACCAACCAAAATTGAAGTAATAACACATACTACAAAAATACGAATAAAAAAAAAAAAAAAAAAAAAAAACGCGATTTTAATTCAAACCGTGATATCGTAGATCACAAAACACGAGCCCACAAAACTGTCTAATTTAGGACCAAAGAAGAATCTCTCCATGTTGGGGATCTGGCCCAAACTAGAACTTGGGCTACGTCTGTTCAAAATAAAAAGGACAAATCGAACTGTCATTTGTTCGTTGTGGGTTCAACCGAAAAAAGTAAGAAAGTTCGTTAATTGAGCGGGAAATCTTAACCGTCGACTGGGCCCACAATACACGTGGCACAAACCCCCATCAAACTTAACATTTTTGCATCATCAAGAACATCACGGATCATCAGTCATCTCTCTGTATCTTCAAATCTCAACATTTCAAGAATCTCACAACTTCAAAAATCAGTAAAATTTAATTTAAAAGCTCCCAAATTTTTGTTTTTTTGTTAATTATTACTAATTGATTAAAAAAAAAAATCGAATTGTTGAGAAGAGGAAGAAGAAGATGGATCATATGGTGGTAGGGGCAGGGAAGAATCATCCGAGTTTAGGAGACTCGACCGAGTTCGAAAAGGAAGCAAATCTCTCTCTTAGTGATCGTTTGAAGCCTTTCAAGAGCTCCCAATTTGATCCTGATGCTTTCATCAACTCCAAATGCCACAACATGACCGAAAAGGTTTCACATTTTTACTATAGTTTCTTGATTATTATGTAGAAAATGTTGTCGAATTTTCGATAAATTTAGGTCACTTTTGTGATTCAATTATTTATAACAAGGTCACAAAAATGTAAATTAGGTGTTTTAATTTGTGAAATTAGGATAGTTAGCTGTTACAATGTTGAAATGTTGAAATGTAATTTAGGGTGTAATTGGAATATGGAAAGTCCGAGATGAAAGAATGTTTAGTTGGTGAAGTAGTTGAAGGGTAACACTCATTATCTAAGTTCGATACTCGTTACTCAGTCGATATTAAAATTGCCCTTGTAACTCCCTTTTTACACTCGGCAAAAAGAAATGTTGGGCCATGACATTGAAGGTGTATGTATCGAATGATGGGCTACTTTGCTACTTACTTAGGTGCTAGCTATGCAGGGAAAATGTTCAATTGTTCACTGTCAAGTGCTTAATTTTACAATTGTTTTGTTTAGTAATTTTTATTGATTTGTTAGTCACAAATAAAGGAATTAATCTAGGTGTATTTTGCTTATATAGGAACTCAAGTACTTGACAGGATACCTTAAGGACCTACAGAAGGCCTCGGCTGAGGAAATGCGCAAGAGTGTTTACGCTAATTATGCTGCCTTTATCCGGTAAGCATTATATTCTTAAAACTTGTTATGCACGACACAATAGGTCATTCGGAAACAGTCTCTCTATGATTACAATGTAAGGGTAATGTTGTTTATGCGCACAGGACTGCTAAGGAGATTTCGGCTTTAGAAGGACAGCTGTTGTCATTGAGAAACCTTTTATCAGCACAAGCAGCTGTGGTTCATGGGTTAGCAGATGGAGTACATGTCAATTCCTTATCACCCGGACTTCACGGTCCATCAGACGAGGAGATATCCAACAAGAAAAGCAGTCAGCTGAGCAAGATTGATGCTTGGTTGAGTGAATTTCTCGAGACACTCGAAGTTCTTCTAGCAGAAAGAAGAGTGGAAGAATCTTTGGCTGCTCTTGATGAAGGTGAAAGTGTGGTTGAAGATGCCAATGACAGGGGAGCCCTGACTCCAGCAATGCTGATTTCGCTACAAAATGCTATAACAAAAAGCAGGCTGAAGTTAGCTGATCAGCTTGTGGAAACTGCTAGTCAGTCTTCTACTAAAGGTGCTGAGCTCAGAACAGTTGTTTTGGCGCTTAAACGATTGGGGGATGGCCCGAGAGCTCATACATTACTTCTGAATGCACATCGCCAGAAGTTAAGCCACGGTGTGCAGAATCTGAAGCCTACTGCAAGTTCCTGTAGTGGATTAGCATACTGCACAGGCCTTTCTCAGCTAGTGTATTCCACTGTTGCTCAGGCATCTAGTGATTCATTAGCAGTTTTCGGAGAGGATACTTCATACACATCTGAGCTGGTGACCTGGTCTGTTAAAGAGACTGAGAAGTTTGCTGTTCTTGTGATGAAGCAATCCCTTTCATCAGCAGCCGCTTCAGGAAAACTGAGAGCAGCTGCTGAGTGTGTGCAAGTGTGTTTAGGTCATTGCGAGTTGCTGGAGTCGCGTGGATTGGCCTTGTCTCCTGTTTTGTTGAAGCATTTCAAGCCTCTTATTGAGCAGGCACTCACTGCTAACCTGAGAAGGATTGAGCAGAATACCGCGGCACTGGCTGCTTCTGATGACTGGTCGCTCATTCTACCTCCTGGTGCTGTTGTCCTTGGTGCAGTGCCGTCTGCCTTGCCTAGGCTCAGTCGGAGTGCCCACAGATTTAACTCCATGGTTCAGGTATTCTTCTGATTCTAACCCTCATTCGCGTTCATTTTCAAAATTATTAGCACTACGTATACTCTTTGATGTTCAAAAATTGTACATTAAATTGAGTCTAACTGCCTAAGGAAGAACTCATATTGTTTGATCACACTTTTTATATTGAAAAATGAACTCAATACTCACAGTGAAAAACACTGGATGCCTTCTTTGACACGCGTTTACCTTACTAGTCGATTTCATACATTAAAGACCTAATCTTTCAGGACCTTTTTGAGGATGTGGAACCTCTAGAGACTCTTCAACTGGTGACTCCCTTGCTTGAAGGTGTAGTTCAAGTGTTCAACTCCTATGTGAACATGCTCAATAACGCGTTCCCAGTATCAGTGAGTGAGGCAAACCAAGAAGTAGGAGCCTGTATTGTCAGAGAGGCTGTCACTGAAGCCCAACAGCTAGCATTGCTAGCCAATGCACTCTTGTTGTCTGACGAATATCTCCCTCGCGCTGCTGCAAAACTCCTTTCCTTTAACCAGACCAACAGGAACAATGCTGATGAATCTTCAAGAAGAGATTTAGAGAGACAGAACCGTGTAGCTGAGCAGAGGGATTGGAAGAAGCGGCTCCAAAAGTCAGTTGACAGGCTAAGAGACAGCTTCTGCAGGCAACATGCTCTCGAGTTAATATTTACTGATGAGGGTGAAGTTCGCCTTACAGCAAAGCTATATACTAGTATGGATGGTTACTCTGAAGAGCCTGAGTGGTTCCCTTCATCAATATTCCAGGTTCTCAGATTTTATATTCATTCCGACTTAAGCTGCTTGCAACTTTTACCCTTACTATATATCAGAAAGATTGTACAAGGGAAATTACTCTTCTATTTCCCTGTTACTGCACAGGAGTTGTTCATGAAACTGACTCACATATCAACACTTGCCGCGGATATGTTTGTTGGAAGAGAAAGATTTGCAACAATCCTGCTAATGAGACTGACAGAGACAGTGATTTTGTATCTTTCTGATGATCAGACCTTTTGGGAAGAAATTGAGCAAGGTCAAAAGCCGTTGGGTCCTTTCGGCCTTCAGCAGGTGCACACTGATACACATATGTGATCATATCTGTTACATCATAACAAGTTTCATATTTTGTTGTAATGCACATGTTCAATTCAACTTCTTTTGTTTTTGCAGTTCTATTTGGATATGGAATTTGTGATACTATTTGCGTCTCAAGGCCGATTCTTGTCACGGAGTCTTCAACAAGTCGCAAAGGACATCATTGCTAGAGCCATAGATGCAGTGTCTGCTAGTGGCATTGATCCCTACAGGTATTTACTCACTAACCAGAACTCCATGTTAACAAGCACTGTACTATATGTTTTCGAGCTGTGACTAGGCGCATTGGTGAATTGATCTTTACGCAACCACTAATCACAAACAAGTACATGTTTTCTAGTGAAACTGTACCTGTGAGTAGGCCTGTTTGGCGAATTCTAACATTTCTGATTTTATACAAGTTAGTATAAGCTAAAAATTAATACTTTTCATAAAGTAGGCTTAATGTGCTTTTTGTCTTTGCATTGTTTGTACAATTTCCACAGTTCATTGCCAGAGGATGAATGGTTTGCAGAGGTTGCACAAATAGCCGTGAAAATGCTATCAGGGAAGGCAAACTTCGATAATGAGGACCGCGATCCTGCAGTAAGCCCGACAGCATCAGTGTCTAATAGATCAATATCATCAGCATTGTCTCAATGAAGCTACTAAATCCTACCATTAGGAACTAGGAAGTGCAACAGACTGAAAATCATCTATTTCTCTTTCAAAATGTACCTTAAGTTTCAGTGTGTAATAAACATATATGTCAGTCTAATTTGCAAAGGTAATTCAATACTGGTATAGGACAGTTTTGACCTGTGAGTTTTATGAAATGCTAAACAAATATTAAATGGTGCATGTATAACCAGTAACTAGAACTAGTATATACTTTTATGTCTCCTCTCCTATCTTGGTTCTCCTTTGCTTTATTTGCATCATCAGACCGAGTCCAGATTCGACATTCGAGATGGAATATGATCATATAAATGGACAAAACTCTCCCCGCGACTTTTAACATGAAACCGCAACCTCTAATGCATTCGAAAAACAGGACCATATTAAGTCGAGTTAACAGTGACGTTAGGGACTAACGTTTTGTTTTTTTGTCAGTTCAGGGACCAACGTTTTTTTTTTTGTTTAGTTAAGGACCCGACGTTAGTGGCATGGAGCAGTTAATGTAGAGTGTTGGTAATTGGGACCCAGCTACAACAATGATATGACGGTTAATTTTCTCACCGAAGAACACTTCCCAACCCACATTATTGATAGAGAAAAAAGCTCCCCTTTTCTCTAGTACTCCGTATTATTCATCCCTAACTCACTCCAAACCATCAAAGAGAACAACCACCAGTGAGGAATGTGGCTGTGTACTCTGACTTTGAAGGGTCACTGTTTTGGTGAAAAACTCCTGGTCCGACGGACAGACCTTCTAGTATGGTTCTACTTGCCTAGGTTGCCTTCGATGGATTATTTAGCTTGTTGATTTGGTTTTATGTAAATGCTGTATGTAAATGCAAATAATAACAACAAGGTTTTGTACGTGAAAAACCCTATGAACAAGGGAAAAACCACGGGGGGAGTCTGTGTCCCGCCTTCTAAGAGCTTCACTATGATTTGATGATTGTTTGGATACAAGGAATTGAGATGCTAATAATGTTTTTGTGAGTATTTTTTTGAGTCTAGTGTCTTTCCATTTCTTGTGAAATGCCCCATTATATATCTTGATTTCCGGCGGTTTTTGGTGGTGGAGTCGTGTGTTCCGTCCACTCCTCGTCAACTGCTCTCCACTTCCCCCTTTCCTCGCTTCATGGTCATTGTGGGTTGATTAGTGGGCTTTGAAGTAGTCGTGGACTGCTGCTGGAAAGTCTCCACTATTTTCTCAACTGCTTCAACTTACCCATTATGCTGAATTCTCGGATTTGACTTAATCAAATAAATACGACTTTATCTGAAGGCCAACTGCTCTCCGACTCTGCTGGATAATGGTCTGCTGGTTGAGTAAATTTCGGCCCATAACAGTCACAGACTTTGCCATCAGTGACCACTATGCATGACAGGCCAACAATGCCTTTCTCTCAATCAGGCTCATCATCAACTCTATCTATCCTAGACCCGAAAGGCAGGCCATGTATCAGTAGCCAGACCTTACAAGTAAACCATTCATTACACTATTTTTGTTTGCGTGAAATTCATTACTTTTGTTGGTTGAAATGGTTGTGTTACTCTGCATCTGAAATGTTTTCTTTTTATTGCTCCGATTCATAAGGAACAATCCCAAAACAAAGCTTTCGCATTAAGCAGAAGCAAAGACAAGTCCTCTTTGGCTTATGATTTCAATATACTGTTTGTACAGCTGCAGGATGTGTATGTTATTAGAGCACTCTTGAGTAGCTGAATTTTTTTTTTTGGACAGGAAATGGTTCCACTGTTGCATATTCCTTCCATTAATGTCGTCGTTTTGTTTGGGCAATGAATGGAATGAAGGTATGGCAAACATGAGCAGGAATCAAAACTGGGGACAATCAAACGTTGGTCCCTGAATTCTGCCAAGTCAGCAACTGTCTAACGGCAGGTTTAACGTGAGGTCCTTAACTAAACAAAAAAAAAAATAAACGGATAATGCACGTGGTACCCATGTACTTTGGGGGTTTGCACACGGTACCCTTGTACTTCAATTTAGTGCACACGGTACCCCCGTACTTTTGAAAACTGCACACCATACCCTTTTTGCTTCTTCTCTCATAACATCATTAGAGAATCTTTTTAGTGCTTATTTAAACAACTACGAGTATTTTACATCATTAACATACTAACTACATATTAAACATTAACTTATCCCTCTTAATACATTAACCTACTTTGTAAGTTAGTACGTGGTGGTGGTGGCAAGGAAGGGGAAGGGGAAAAGGGAGAGGAGAGAGAAAAATTAAGGGGTGGGGTTAATGTTTTTCTAATTATTATCATCATTTTATTTAAAATTATTTGTTAATAATTAACTTAAGTTAATTGTAGTCATGTCAACATTATTAAGCATAAACTAACGAAATTGGAGTTAATAAAAGGGCATACTGTGCAGTTCCTAAAAGTACGAGGGTACCATGTGCACTAAGTTGAAGTACAGGAGTACCGTGTGCAAACCCCCAAAGTACAGGGGTACCGCGTGCATTTTCCGGAAAAAAAAAACGTTGGTCCCTGATCACAACTTCTCAAGGAAAGACACAGACTTGGATGAGGACTTCACTTCACCTGCTCAATCCCAAGGTTCCTTCAAGAGTACTTAATCGTCCTCAGTGAATCGCCCTCGTAAATAATGGGTACATAACGTTATACATACAGTTTTTTGTAGTGCATTGTACATGTCCAGTTCTGTCTCAGCAGTAAAGAGACTCTAAGCTTAGCTTGCTGCTGTAGGTGAGGTTCACAGCAAAAACACAAATGTGTGTAGTAACTAATCATCTTTAATCTTTGGGTATCGATCAATGGTCATATACCCTTTAGAAGTTTAAACTCGTCAACATTAGCTCGTGTTTCACCTATCCCTAAACGTTACGGACTCAAGCCGAAGAAGATCAAAGCTTGACTCGTCATGAAGCATATTAAACCAGACTCAGATCCGAAAAATTATTTACAAAAAACCAAAACGTTGGCCTCGAACTCATAGTTAACTCATATTAAGTCTATCAAGTCTTCGTTCAGATAACCAGCAGCCATATTAAGAGCTCCAAACAACTTCAACTGTTTAGCAGCACTATCACCATAAAGAGAAAAACTAAACTAACGGCTCAAATTCGTCCTCATAATCTCAATTCGTCCTCACACTTGCTTGCTTCTTCTCTGGCTCCTGCTAGTCCTCTTAGAAAGGCGCAGGTGCAGGGGCAGTCGCAGTCGCAATCGCAATCGCCTGCAACAATGTCCACTTGTTAGAAGAGAAGGAAATATTTTCCTAGAGTAGTAATAGCAAAAGTTTTTAATAAATGAAGACATGACGTATATACTGGCATACCTTTATAGTGGAGCAAAAATTTGCACTGACTAGCCAAAGTGCCAAGAAATAAACAAACACCAATACAGCACCAAGTAAACCCACAATCGTCCTTGTTCCCAGGACTCCCAGCTTCTCCGTCTCCAGCCCTAGGATTTCTCTATTGTTTTTAATGATCTTCCGTGTCTTTTTATACCTGTCAGCAATAGCATCATATTGCACTGCCGCATCATCCCATATGATTCCATCCTTAGCCCTATTCTTAAGGTTAATTAACCAGTCAGCAGCAATCTTTTTCCTCCGGTCCATAATATCCAGCCTCCGCATCCCTCTTAACAGTGGCAACACCAGAACGCAGATACCAATTATCGTTCCCAAACCATCAAAAACCGTCTCACAGCCAACAATATTTACTGACCCTTTGAAGTGATGGACTGTGATGTGAGCATAGGAATCACACTTGCGAGAAAGCTCTTCTGCAGACCCCAAGCAGAGGATTCTTCCAAGTCCCGTGATTCTTTTGCAAGAGCCAGCACAACTTTCTCCGCTTCATCTGCTTCCTTCCACAATGTATAACTGTCCTGCCCAGGTTCTACAAAGGGCTCATGACAATCGTAAAATACATCCTCGCTGGCCTCGCCACCAGGGCCACCACCGCCAGGAGAAGGATCACCACCTCCAGGGCCACCAGGGGCACGACCACCCCCTCCAGGGCCACCACCGCCAGGAGAAGGATCACCACCTCCAGGGCCACCAGGGGCACGACCACCACCATCAGGGATATCGATTCTGATACCAGAATTTTCAAGGGAGTCCGTGTCAGGATCTCTATCGCTGGGGTTCTCAGTCCTCCACCTGAACATGTACGTATAAACCTGAGTGAAGCAGATGATAAATGGTAACGGCACGCATAATAAACAGCCCAAAAGCAACATAACATACCATGAGAAATAATCTTTTATCCAACTTAAAGGAGTTCTCCTGATGTTGCTAGCAACTACTCCCTCAACAAAGGTAGTGGTGGTTCTTCGGGGATCACTCGACCCAGCAACCAGATCTTTGAGGGGGTTAGGCTGAGCATGGCAGCCAAACCTGCACAGAGGACACAAATATACGTGTACATTATTTTCTGTTAAATGGTAACAGTGAAACAAGTGCACTATAATACAGCAGTGAGTAAAATTAACTCAATGCAACTTAGAAGACCAAAACAAAATACCATGAGCCTGCATATGCCAGTGCTTTCGTAAGATCTGACTTGAGAAGTTGAGAAGTCACGTTCAGGAGCTTGTCAGACTTAACTTCGATACCAATTACATTGCAGAACTATATGAAGGAAAAAAGCATAAGGTCAAATTTTTATTACATTCCATCAACTAGCATCAAACAGATACGTGTGTAATCATTACCTTACTCCTGACTCTGGAGAGCAATCCTCTAACTTCTTTAAGATAAGTAGAAGTATCAGTTTCAAGGTTCTGCATATGAGTATTATATTAGAATAGCGGGTCGAAATAAAAAATAAACCAGCATAATTGTTGTTCCGCTGTGAAATGAACAATAGTAATTTGTTGAGGGAGGAGCGTTGACTCTCGGCCTGCGTGGCTGTGAACCTGCTAAGAAGAACGACTATTACTGCCCCGGGGGAGTATTCGGGGAAACCCCCTCCGACGATCAAGTTAGTGGCTTGTGAGTGAGAGGCAGGTTTTTAGTATTTTCCGTAGGAAGAGCGAGTTACCTCTCTAATGGCCATGAATCGAGTATTTATAGGCGCATGAATTCGGAAGGCACGGGCCTTGATCGGCCACCTGAGGGCCTTGCTTCTTCATGGGCTTATTAGGCCAAGCTGGCCTTATTGGGCCTTACTTGGCCTTTCCTGCTTTGACCGCCAAAGGCCTTCCTAGTGACGGCCCACGGACCTCACGCCCGATCAATTGTATAGCTAAAGCCAAGACAAGAACCTCGCAGGCAGGATCATTAACCGCAGAAGATATAAGATCTTGATTGTATGCTTTCAAATATGCATCAAGAACCATCAAACGAATTCCCTGGAGAAAAATGTCATGACCAAATCTTACTACATTGACGATAATATTGAACAGCCAGGAAATTAAACAACAGACTAACACATAGGAAAGATTGATGTGATAAGAAAGTACCTTAACTTTCGTATCCATGTTAACTATCTGATTGAGATCTGCACACGTAAGGACCAACTTGTGCACGCTAAAATCTGCCAGAGTTATGAAATATAAAGTTAAGAAGAAAAAAAATATGAGAACTGCTGGTTCAAACAATAATATCTAGTTCATACTGACATTCTTTAGCTCGGTAACATGTCTCCTCTTCCAAGACTCGCATTGTTTGGACTTTTGGAGTAACCTGCAAGTGAAACAGTATGTATCAGGACTCTACTATTTGCAGATCAGCCAAGCAGCGAAGAGATTTTTAAAGCTTAACATAGTTTTTATAGGGAGTGAGGACCAGCTAATGTGATTATATGAATAACTAGAAATTTGTGTCAGAACTAAGAACTTTAAACCATGAAGCTCTGGTTAGAGACTGAGTGTAATGCAGAAAACTAAGATGTAATACGTACCTATCATATTGGAAGCGGCAATTAACACCAAAAGCTCGAGAATCACGAACCATATAGTCAAACCTGTGTGGGATGACAAAAATTAAAGGATGTATAGTACCCTAAAACAGATTTGAACTGACAAGCATGCCCTCAAAACTACAAGAACACAGAACACATGTAGAAATATAACAGAAGAAGACTTACTTGTCAACATCAATCCCATTTCGGCCATTAGCAACAATATCATATAAGAAACTCTGTTCCTTCAAGTTCTGCATGAGCACAGAAAAAAGTATAAGTGAAAACACTGTATAAGAGTGGCAATAAAGTCTCTGAAAGTCATCTGATCAAAGCCTATGACTTACATGCTCTGAAGCACGCGCAATACTGGCAATTACCATTTTCTATAAGGGATATTATTGAGATAGAAAATAACATGCAGTGTATAAAGCTCAAACATATGGCACACAGCAAAGTTGCAGAACGACAGATCGAGTGTCAAATAGTAATGCAAAGCACCTCATATAGCAAAGGGCACATTTAAGACTTAAGAGACACAGTGGCCACTTCTCCACAAAACTGGGAAACCGTACAAAGACGAGAACACAGTAGCCAAACTATTTACCTTCACTGTCTTCTCCATAATTTGATCACTATCTACGTGATGGTCATCAGCAATGTAATCGACCAACGAGACTGACATGTCTTCATGAGACCTTCAAAGTGCCAGACAGAATGTCATCAATACCTTATGAAACTCCTCTCCCTCAAATAATCATTGTACGAGAAAAATAACATAGAAAGAAACCATTCAATAAAATAAAATAAACAAATGGCTCCGTACTCCCGTAACACACAAGAGTGCCTATCAGTTTGGAGTATAAATGCTTAATATATACCATGAGTTGCAAGATACGCAAGTTAACTACAGTTTCAATTGCATACAGGTAAATTAGAACATTACCAGTTGAATGAGCCTTGAAGAACCTTGGGAAGTGATCCACTCTCAAACATATGGCTGACCTCATGCAGTAAACCTCAACAAACACAGAAAAACTACTATGAGAGATGGGAAAACACGTTACACATGATAGGTGACTGTAACATATGGATGTTGGCTTTTACCATTAAGTTTCACAAACAACACATCACACTCATCAATGCCATTTCCACCCTGCATCAGAGATAGATACTCAATTCAAAGTATCCATATTGATTGAATCATATGACAATCACACCTCAAGCAAATAACCTACGTGGTCTTTCTTAGGCGGATGGACAATTTCATCAGCAAGCTGATAAACGCCAAGGATGTGCTCGAATGGAGAATGCACTGCCCCAGGAGAAACCACGTAATGTTGCTGCTGCAAACATATTGCAAATGATAAGTATATACTTAGCATTGCAGCGACAGTCATCGCTCTTAAAACCGCGATTCCTAAAATCTCATAGTTCTACAATCCTAAAACTATAAATTGAGATGATAATCTAACAATTAAACTAAATAAAGTCACAAAGAAACGCACAAAATAAGAAGCGTAATATAGAAGCTCATTCATACATAAGCAGTTTTCAATTAAAATTGAGCCAAAAAGCCGTTGATTAAAACCTTTTCCGTAATCCTTTAAGCTCATCCAATGAGCTAAGCTACTTTATTCACTCGAAATTTTGCTGACAACTACGGCCTACAATATTTGGTGAGAATTTATCAAATCTAATAAGTTCTAGATGAGTAATTCTACTCAAAGATCCTAAAACTCCGGCCATTGCCGGAAATAGTACCTCATCCTACTCGAAACGATAACTTCAGTCTAAGATAATCATCTTATTACATCAGACGACATCAACATTACGCATCACGATTACATTTTGTACAAAGAGATTTCAATCAAAAATTTTGCAATTCCGGAGAATCGGAAGGCGTAATTCAGATTCTACAACTAAATCTCAAGCGTGACAAACTCGAAGCCGAAATCATCAAATTCGAGGAAAACGAACCGAAATCTGGACGAAATAACAAGCAAAACCTAAGCTAAGCCAACAGAAAGAAGAATCATTGAAACACGTCGAATAAACGACATCAGGAGATTATTCAGATGATTAACCAACAGAAATTATCACAGTTAACATTATTATTCACATAAAATTGCACTTCGTTGAAACTCTAATCATACCGACGCTAATTACGACATGTTTAACAGTAATTTTAAGCTTAAGCAACATTAATCTCAATCGCAAATAAATTCGATTGAAACCTGCCTAAAATCGCAAATAAATTCGTAAACATCGCAAATAAATTCGATTACGATCAGAACATGCCTAAAATCGAGAAATTAACATCCGACTGAAACAGATTTCGCACAAAAATGACCTAATTTCGAACAATTTCATCAGCAATAAATGTAATTATAACAAAATTGGAACGAAAATTGAAACAACATTAACGAACTTGAAGAGAATTATAAAGCGAATTACCTTATTATGTAGCTTAGGATACTTCACCTTGCGACGGAATTTCAGCTCCGAAGATTGTCCGGCACCCATGCTGGTGAGAGAGAGAGGAGAGAGAAAATGTTGTTTAGCAATGTTGTTGTTGTTTAGCAATGGAGGTTTAGCAATGGAGGTTTATCAATGGCGGTTCGAGGAGAGAGAAAATATTTTGAGGAGAGAGAAAAAGAAACCGTTTCATTTTTTGAGGAAATATTTTGAGGAGTGTGCTCTGTCACTTCTGTTGGCGCAAAATTGACTCAGATGGGAGGGACGAATGTGTCTTTACCGAAGAATTATATGGTACACGAGGTGCACTGAAAAGTACCGTAATAAAGCTTAGATCTACCGTATATCATGTTAGAGGATGATCTAAACCGTCCATCAAATTAAATTAGTTTTGAACTTTTTTATTTTGTAAATAACTACAAAATGAGAAATATTGGCAAATTAAATATTAGGATTACTACAATGAATTATGTGTATAGAGTTAAATTCCAATAGGAACCATGGTTATATAGGAACCCGTAGGAACCCTACCTAGAGGTCATTTTGACCAAATCTAACGCTTCCAATCATCTTAAAATTATGGAAATTATATAATAAGACCCTAACATGGGTCGGTTTTACTCATTTGGTCATATTTTTTCATACCCCCAATTTTAGCGTTCCACGTGCGTTAAAATTTTGGGGTACCTAAAAATCACATCAAATGGATATTTCATTTAAAGTTTGGGGCAAGATTGGGTAGATTAGGTGCCAACCAGGGGCGAAGCCAGGATTAAAAACTTGGGGTGGCGGATTATAACTGTATACGCGGTATTTCTAACGGATAATATAGGAATCGTTTATTGTTTCTAATAAAAACTGATACTATACGATCCTATTTAATAAGAAACATAACTGAGGCAGGGCGAACCTAACCCCAAAAATTTGGGGTAACCATCTTAGTACAAGTTTTTTTTTTTTTCCTAACTTTTTGGAATTTTTAAGGCAATAATTAGGTGTTTTCGGAGAATTTGTGGTAGCCGATGCACCTCAGGTTACCCCTAAATTCGATCTTGAATAAAACGTACATGCTCAACAAATTATGTAATAAGAAAGAAAAAATATATTGTAAATGCGAACAAAACATAAGTGGAGAAATGAACAATCTAAATGAGAATATATATCAAAAACATGCATTAGGTAGCATGAAATGTTTGTAGCCTAGTGGTTTGTATGAACAATTGCTCAGACCTTAGTCAAGAGTTCAAATCCTCTCATTGTCAACTAACTGAAGTTATGCTTATTTTTAAAAAGTATAGGAATAATTTAACAAAAACAATGAGACTTGCTATTAAGAAGATTTGAACCCACAACCTTCAGGTTACAATAATAGCACTCTAACCACTGTACTAACAACATCTTATGTTAAATTGGTGCTCTAAAATATATATAAAGGGATTTTGCCCAAAAAATTTCAAAAATAATTTCCCCGGCCGGGGTGGCGGCCGCCACCCCAAGCCACCAGCTGGCTTCGCCGCTGGTGCCAAGGAGTGCATCTGTGTATTCTATTTCGGAAAAAATGACCTCTAGGGTGGGTTCCTACGAGTTCCTATATAACTATGGTTCCTACCGGAACCCAACCCCATGTGTATAATGTACTTGTCGAAGGAAGCTTGCCGGAGGATTGTCGCCGTTGCCGCAAAAGGTACCCAGATGGATGAAGGTCGTCGGAGTAGACCGCCCGTGAAAGTGTAGCCATCGGAGAGGTGTAAGTCGCCGGAAAAGGTCGGAGGAACATCGCTGCCTTGCTCTTGCGTTGCTTCTGACGTTGAGAGGGCGGCGTCTGTGCTCTCCGCCATTGTTGAACTCTTGTACTTCAATTCTATTGTTAAAAAAACATTGGACGCCACAATTATGATATGTCAGCGACACCGGCGTGGCGTATCCTGCCCAATAGTATGTCCAGTTATCGCGATCGGTCGGTAAACTCCGACCAGATCGATTATGTACCTACGGCAAACCTACGGCTACCGAGGTGGTTAGTCATAGCTACCCGACGGAGATAGGTCATAGCCCACATAGGTGATGGTCTAGTGGGACTCCGGCGTGGCTGGATCCGTTGATCAAAGTTCCGGCGAGGGCTCCGGCAGAATTTAAGGTGGGAGGACAATAGAGGGAAAGGGGAGAAACGATGAATATACAAAAATTAGATTTTAAGTATATTTATTTTATTTTGGAAAATAATTAAAATTAGTATAAAATTATTTATTACGGTACTGTATTTTCACAATATTTTTTCCGTTGCTTTCGACTGAGAAATAACATAGTCTCATATAGATCAAGGTTGGCCTAGTGGTTAGGAACTCAACCTGCCTGGGGGTTGTCCCGGGTTCAAATCCTCATACCCCCACCCCCGCAGCATTAGCTGCTCCATTGTACAAAAAAAAAAAATATAAGACAATCTAGACTAACTAGTTATTTGACCCGTGCAAAATTGCACGGGTCATTTCTCCTCTTTGTTCTTTGAAATGGTTTTATTTTAGCAATGTTTGTACAAATGTCTAATATGGTAGGTATAAGAGGTTAATACGTCCAATTTACAACAATGGTGTTAGTTAGATTTTCGAATAACTTGATTTTTTGTCACACTAAAATAGACTTGATACCCATTAGATAGACGAACCGTATTGACCAGCGAAAAATCTCACAAAAGAGGTAATTATCTATTAATGTTTGAATATTACTCCATAGGAATTGCGAGTTATAGATGTAGTAAACAATAAATTAATTTTTTCCTTCTCCAAAAACAAAACAACAAATTAAAAAACTAAAGTCAGTTTTATCGACCAAAACCCTTAACCACACACAAGTTGATCATATTTGACCTCGCCCACTTCTTTTGGTCATGGACCCATTTTTTATAATTATTTGTCACCCGTGTTGAACGACGTATTTAATCTCAAAATCGATCTAACTTGTTGATCAAAATGACCCATAATTAACCCAAATTAGCCTAAATTCAAATTAAACCTCAAACTTTACTGTTTCATTTGTCTTAGACATGAATTATTTATACTCTGGCCCATTTTAAATTTTTTTGTTTTAATTGCCACTCTTTTTTAAATGTATCTCTATATATTGCATTCGTTTTGTAGAAGTTTTTTTTTTTTTTTTTGCAAGAAATTACTCCCTCCGTCCCAGATCAAACGCCCCAAGAAAAGGAGGAGAGAGAATGTGAGGATTAATAAAAGTAGGAGAGATAATGTGAGAGAAGATGTAATAA
This sequence comes from Spergularia marina, assembly GCA_963680865.1. Lineage (NCBI taxonomy): Eukaryota > Viridiplantae > Streptophyta > Magnoliopsida > Caryophyllales > Caryophyllaceae > Spergularia > Spergularia marina. The sequence continues at coordinate 3,781,779 of OY804545.1, read as the reverse complement.
TTTAATAAAAGTAAGAGAGATAAATATGTCCCAAAATAGATGGGGTATTTGAAGTGAGACGTCCCAAAATGAAATATAGGGCGTTTGAACTGGAACGGAGGGAGTAGTTAGAATTTTATTCATCGGGGGAGAAAAAATTCAAAAGATCTTACAAAAAGTAGAGCCTCTAATCTAGCTATCTAGACTTTCTACAACATCATTGGAGCAGATTTCGTTTGCCCAAACAAGCATTCTTACACTAACGACAAACTTTAGCTGTTCGACAATCCAATCTAAGTCATTTTCCCGCTCAGCAAATAATCTACCATTTCTCTCTTGCCATATTGCATATACTGTAGCCATCAAACTGCAGATTTGCCATTTGATTTTCTAGTATTTCCTACCATTCTTTCTCCTCAGATACCAATCAATCTCCCTTCTCAAACTCCAACCTTGTCTCCTCATGCTCATCCAATTCAGCATTGCTCTCCAGACAGCTTTGGAGAAGCTACATTCAAAGAACAAGTGAGCACTGGATTCAGCAGTAGTCTTGCATAGACAACATCTATTTACCAGCACTAAACCTCTTTTGCAGATGTTGTCTACAGTCGGAAGCTTCCTTTGCAAAGCTAGGGTAGCAGTGAAGGAGTGTTTTGGCAAATTTATGCTATTCCAAATGATTTTTGCCCCTTTGAACCTAGGATGACTGGCTCTGAAAAAATCATAGGCTTTTCTGACTGAGAATTTGTCACCTTTGCTCCAGGAATTGACAAGTTGCCTAGCTTCAATGGTTGAGGTGGTCTGATTCAGGATTTCATCCCTGACTTTTAGCATGCTAGAAAGGGATTCAGAATATTGTTGTTTGCTGTCCACTTCCCAAATGCTTCTCCTTCTACAGATGTAGCTTTTAATCTAATCAATCCATGCATTGCTCATGCCTGTCTCCAACAACCAAATCCATTTTGCTATAAGAGCTTTATTCCAAGCAAAAGACTCTTTGATGTTAAAACCCCCTTCATCTCTAGGTGTACAGGAGCTGAGCCAACTTTTATAAATCATCCTCCTCTGACCATCAGGAACATTCCACAAGAAATTTCTACACATTTTATTGAGCTGTTGTGTTACTCCTTTTGGGAGGAGAATCACATTCCCCCAATAATTCTGGATGCCAAACAGCACAGAGTTTATAAGCTGAACTCTTCCAGCATAGGAGAGCAGCTTTGTAGTCCAGTGTTGCAGATGACTCCTGATTTTAGCAATAACCTTTTCTTACGAACCAAAAAAAGGACCGCCTTCTCAGCGGCAACCTCCTGAGACCTTTCCATACTACCACAAGCACCTCCTTCAAAATAGTATGCCAGATGCCCACCTGCTTTGGCAGGGATTACAGCCGCCGCAACATGTTTAACCTCAGAACGGCTAATATAATGCAGCTCACTACCACCAATGTCAGACACTATAGTCGCCAGAAGTTCCCGATAACATAGCCCAAACTCTCTAACACCTTCCATGACCTGTAAATTTGCAGCCTAAGTTAATGGCCGGGCAAGATCCTGAACAACAATCCACTGGAAACAACCATTACACATATGACCATACCCAGACATAGCAGCGGAAACCTCAACTACACCCTCTCCAACAGCCCTTTGGGACAGTGTATAGACGACAAGGCGTGCTCAAAATACCCAGTGACCTAAAATTCATTACTATGAACTCCCCATAGTCTAACGGAAACCCTCTCTGTCAGGCCAAACACCCAAACACAGGGTAGCGGCAGCGTACACTAAGAAATGCGGGGACCCTATTAGCCACCTTAGCAGAACACCAAAAAACTGCCTGAACGCTGAATAAATAGCACATTGTGAGACCTCCCCGCCTGAACATGCTAAACTCTCAATAGTCATAGTCGGAAGCATACAACATGAAGCAGCCAAATAACAAACCCCTACTCTAGGCCCCAAGGACTGATACTCCCCAAAACAACTGACCAGGCCCACAAAGTGAATAACAGGAGGGATCAAACATGGAAGTATATAACACACAAAGCATGCAAAGACACAATTCCCGCACGGACAATTGAAAGCCAAAGAACACGTAATAGTAAGATAACACATAACAATATGACATAGGAAAATAGATAGCAAGCAATACCTTCTGAAACAGCAAACCTCGTCCTTGTCAGGTGTCGGCAAAAAGCAAAAGCAAAAGCAGAAGCACTCCCTTACTGCACCAGAATTCACACACCAATTAGCGTTTTCCAAGGCGCACCTAACTATTTGATACACCGCACCAACAGTGAAAGGCGGCGAAAACAATCGTTATGTTGCTGAAACATAGAAATAAAGCAGCCATTTTTCCCTGTACGAGGGGGGGAGGGGGGGGGGAACACGCCCATGTAATAACCAGCCGCACTACAGCAACAGTGGCTATGCTTTTTTTATACATCTCATTAGCGTTTCAACAAGCCATATGTGGTGCAATATATTCTAACGTGATGGGCACAAGTTCATTGATGGTAATGCCACAGACAAGCTAAGAATGCCTTAGTGTGTGAGTCGAAGAAGTCTCGTGTCACAGAGCACAGATTACAAATGCATGGCCCTTTAAATAACCAGTTACTCTGAGTTCCATATGACAAAGCGAACTACTGACAATGAAAGCGTACATTTTCTTTACATGCGAAACTAATACCCGACCAAACCTCTGAGATTCCGAAAAAAGACGCAGAACGGGGTCAAAGACACTTGGAACCCAAATCTGGGACGTCAACATGTAATTTCCCTTGGTAGTTATTAATAGAAGCGATGACAATGCAATGAATATATTTCGATTCTTTCCATACTCATTAACAGAATGTCTGTAATTCGAGGGAAGATAACTCACAATGAAAAGCCAGAATTCCCTTTTTGGAGCAGTTTTGCCCAGTCAGCGTAATGCAGGGATTCCATAGAAGTGATCGAAGCAGGTCGGTCCTCAGATTCAGTAAGCCCAACATGCACACAGGAGAAGAACCAACAATTAACAAAGCATAGACAACAGCTCCCTAACAACAACACCAAACTCGACCGGTCGACACAAAAGGCGTGGCATTTGCACTGAAGTCAAGACCATTCCAAATACAGCCACTAATAAATGTAAAACAACAACGCACAGTATGGACCCCATCCAAGTGCAAGCAGCTGAATTAGACAGGCGCAGGATGGACAGAAAATGTACCACCCAAACCACGCAAACAATAAAATGCATCACCAAATTGAATGGCACCCAAATATGCACACCAATGCCTAAATCCATGTTAGGACAGAAGGCATCCCAAATGGCAATGTTCTTTGCCACGCAGGCAAGCACGAAAAACACCAGACATTAACAGAACATTGCATTGAACATGTAATCTACGTTCCTCTTAAATGGAACAAATTCATTATGTGCCACTTCGCCGGGGCCTCTAATTGCTAACAAAGAAAACACGTTTTATGGGGCCCTAACAATAGCGCGTGAGAACACATACAATGGCTTAAAATGTATTACAACAGAGAATCTCCCAGATCGACACTAAATCCTGGAACCCACGCACCCGAACTGCTGCCCGACTTGGTTCAACAACCACTACTCCTCTGACGCTTTCTTTACCCTCTCCATCTAATCCAATTAAATCGTAACTTCACTTTACAATCAGGGTATTCTATAAGATTGGAATCAATAACAAAAATGTTTATAAATATGAGTCTATGACTAATACTTGTTTTCCTGCGTTATCAAAAGTTTGCATAATTTCTTATTTCAGTTATTGAATTACTATCTTAAATTATGTGTCATATTCTGAACTCTAATCACGATTTGAGGGAGTATGTATTGAGAATTGCTTCATACGACCTCAGTTAACCTCCAAGCTAGTAATTTAGATCAGGAAGACAATAAATATGACACAAACAAGCATCAATTCCCCTCCCAAGCCAGAACAGCAGAACAATTCACGCGAGTACACAGGAAGCATACACACACAATGGGAACCCAAATTCTACGCAACCTATACACCACCCCAAACATTTTAGCCACAAAGGAACGAGGGCTCTACACGCATAACACCGGCAGCCAAATCACACATGAGTCCAGTCAGGAAGTTCAAAACGACAGACCGCGAGAAATAAAGGCAAAAGACACCAGAAATCAACCACAATATTACCCAGTACTTCACCCAGGATTTGAAAACCCCCCAAAAAAACATACGAAATGAAAAACAAAAGAAACCCAAAACCCAGAAATTATACAAACCTATATGAATCGAATTCCGAGTCAATTAAGCACAAGAAAAGGGAACCAAATTAACCCCCCAAAAAACCACACCATAATTGTAAAAAATAAGGCAGAAACAACGAAAAGAAATCAAAAGCAACAATCACCCCATCAAACAACCACCAAACACCCAACAAATCGTAGATCAATTAAACCAAAACAACAAATAACAAACGCCTAAAATCGGACCGAATATCGCACCTTAAATATGCCGCCGCCTCCGAAGAACAAGATCTATCAAAGAACACTGCACGAAAGTCAAACAACAGGAAACATGTTAGGAGTTGGGGAAACTGAATCCCAATCACAGCCAATGAGAACCCAAATTATAACGGCAACAATTTCTCCATCAATCGGAGCTGAAACTGCACACATTAAAAGCAAATTTAATCAACCAATAAATTAAGGCTCACCTCCTTGCAACGGCAGATCACAAGAACAACAGCTTTCAACAGAAAAACGGACGCCGAATTAAGCGCCGCAAGAGAGAGAAAGTAGGGCAAAATAAATGGCCACAAACGAAGGAGTGGCTTCGGTGGGTTTTGTGTGCAAGAAATGAAGAATGAATGGGCAAGATGGAAGGGGAAGACGTGGGCAACGGAGGAACGCAGATGGGCAGCTACTGTTCGAATGAACAGTTATGAACAGTTAGTTAAGGTAGTGTAGAGGTTTTTATAAGGGTAGTAGATATATTACTTTGGTACGTCATTTTTGTATATTTTTTTATACGGAGTATTTATTTGATGATGATGATGTTGATCACTTTGTATGTCTCAGGAAGTGGAAACTACGTCGATTGGAAGAACCAGCCCGCTCGCCGCCTCCTTTGTTCTAGGTATGTACACACATATGATGATGTTGGAATATATTACTGGTATTAGGAATAATAGTGTTTGGCCTATATGAGTTATGGTAAGAGTATAATTGTGTTATAGATCTAGTCTAGTATTGTGTAGAAAGTTCTAGTGTAGTCTAGCTTATTTCCAAGTATTGTAGTGTGTAGATTGTTCTAGTCTAGTGTATCCCCAATGTCATGTACTAGCCTATATAAATGTCTTATACTGTTATACATGATGAATGAAACACAAGAGAACTAATCCTCTCCTCTCTCAAAATCTATCAGACGACATATACATGACTTGTCGTACTTTTTAAGATTTTGGGGTGTGAGTCTTTTTAACGAGTAACTTGAAACAAAAGTTACAACCTTAAAAAAATTTCACCTCTGTCACATACGCGGTATTATATATTATTATATACGGAGTATGTTAAGACGGTCTTATCCAAATTTTTGTCGTTTATTTGTTGGATCGAGTATTGTTCGATGATATATTGATATGTAATAAATGATGATGACAGTGGTGGAGGTGATGGAGAACGTGGCGTTCCTAGCAAATGCGAGCAATTTGGTGTTGTATGTACTAGAATACATGCATTTCACACCTTCTAAAGCGTCAAACACCGTGACTAACTTCATGGGCACGGCTTTTCTCCTTGCCTTACTTGGTGGCTTTCTCTCTGATGCTTTCTTCATCACTTACCAAGTTTATCTCACTAGTGCTGCCATCGAATTTGTGGTAAGTAGTGTACATACTCACATTTCATATATATATTATCGTCGGTTTTTCTAAAGTATGAGACGCGAATGTTAGTACAATCTGGTCAGATTTAGACATTATACAAGAATACCTGGCCTATACATCAATCTTGATTAATTACTATATAGAGACATATGCAAATAGAAAGACATCATTTGATATGTTTCTATAGGAATTGGGATTGTGGGGAAATTAACGGACTTTAATTCTACAAAATTAACAAGTTGGTCAAGAAATTAACGAAAATTCTATGGTCATTACCGCTAGTAGTAATCACCATAAGAATATAGTATTTTATAAGATTTGATATCTTTTAATATTAATTTAAAAAACAGAATATAATATTTTATAAAATTTGATATCTTCTTATATTAATTTAAAAATAAAATATCTTATTTTTATATTATAAAACATTGTAAAATCTAATACATGTTTGGTATCAGTTAAGCTTTTCAAAATATTAATTATAAGTTACCATAAATCGTATATTCATCAACTTAATGCTTAATGTTCATCAAAAAGTAGTACTCGTATCAAAATTTGACTACATTTTCATCAATAATTTAAAGTTTAAAAAAAAAACAATACTACAATAAACCTCATTTTCTCTCTCCTCTCCCTCTCCCTCCCCCTCCACCCCTAACTACCTAGTTACACCACAAATTCCACCGCCTGACCACCCCACATTTGCACCAATCACCACCAACCAACTATCGGCATACACCAGAAGATGCGGCCACCTCTGGCGACCACGCGACGGTCAATGTTAACCATAAACACAGCCCATTAAGCCAATTCTACGTCGAAAAACAAAAACGAAAAACACAATATAGGTGGTTGTTTTGGTCGTTTCCGGAGGCGAAACTCCGGGAAGGAGGCGGCGGGGCAGAGCTAGACAGCAATCACGTGAGAAAAGGGGATGAAGAGAGACGAAAAGTGAGTGCGAGGAGAAGTTGATTGGAGGAACAGACAGATACGGTGGTCTGGGCGGCGGACGTGGAGAAGAATGATGGAGGTCGATTGGACTGAAGTGGTGGTGCGAGCTGGTTGTCGGCGCTGCCCATGGGTGGTGGTGGCGGTTGGCAGTTAGGGAAGGGGGAGGAGAGAGAAAGTATTTGGGGATGGGGTTTGTTTTTTTTAATTTTTTTCAATTAAGTAGTAAATTTTAATTTTCCTATTTTTTTTTGTGGGAAAGTTGATACCAAACAAAGCCTAAAAAAATGAATAACAAAATATATTTTTAATTCTCAAAAAAAGATTTCAATTTAATTAAAATATTACATTGAAATATCTACACTTAATAAAATAATATATTATTATGGTGATTACCACTAGCGGTAATGACCATAGAATCATCGATAAACGGATGCATGTAGCCATGTAGGTAAGCAAAGATTTCGTTAGGAGGGGTACTTTGTATTATTTGAACTAAAGTATATTATAATGAAGTTTGTATTATTATCTTTACCTAATAAAAGATCAAAGATAAAAGATAAAAGAGATTAATATTTTTATAAATTTGAATTTTTTTTGTGAAAAATTTTCGAGTTTCTGAGGAAAAAAAAATTAATTTTTTTTTAATTTTTCTTAATTAAATAATAGTTAATCCTTAATTAACTTTCCCGCCAACCGTTAATCACTGCCATGTCATCACTTAACGGTTAAAGGACTAACGGAGTTAACGGTCAAGGGGAGGAAGGGCACCATGTGCTGGCTGGGGTAAAGTTCGAGGGCACCATAGTGTACAAGTTTCAAACATAGGGGCACCACGAGCATTCTGATATAGTTTGGGGGCACCACGGGAATTTGCCGTTAATATAATTGTGAAAAAAAAGAGAAATTGAATAGAATAGGAAAGGTCAAGAATAACGTACAATACAGAAAAGCAATATGAGATATTTTTTGTTTTGATTAATCTTTTCCAAAACTCTATCTCAAGATTTTTTGATATTATCACAAAGATTATCTTTTTTCAAAACTATGAGAAAATTCCATTTCTCAACGATGTGCTGTGGTAATTCCTCTAATTTCTCGACCCGTCGTATGTTTTTGTAAAATGCCATATATATAGATAGATAGATATGATATAGATAGATTGATTGATTATATTATATTATTATATTATTAATTGTACATACAAATTTGGAATTCAAAATTTCTTATATTTCCAAACAAGGAATTTGGATTTCAAATTCTAAAATTCAAAATTTGAGTTTTGCTAAACATTGGATTCATATTTGAAATCCAAATTCTCAAATGATGGAATTAGAATGATTACTAATTTTTACATTCTTATTCCCAAACGCTAACTAATAACATTTATTAATATTATATGCTACGTTTAGGTGATTTTTTTTGCTGCATTTAGCGTCTTCGAAAAGAAAAAAAAAAAAAGACGGCTCTAGTAAACTCAGCAGCAAACCAACAGTAGTAAAAAAAAAAAAAAAAATAGAAATTGGAGGGAAAATGGAGATTCTGAAACTCTCAAAATTCAAACTCCAGCTTCGAGCCCTAATTTCCGAAATTCGCGATCTCCGCGTAATCCACCTTCATCTCTCCTTCTCATTTCTCTCTTTTTACTAATTATCTCTCCTCTAATTTCCAATTTTTTCGGCTATTTTAGGAAAGGGAACGATCATCTTCGGAAGAACTCCGTCTCTCAATTCAGGTAAATTTTACCGAAGATCGAATTTTACTTTGTTTTTTTACTAGTTACTGTTATCTAATCGCTCTTAATTAGTTCATAAGTACGAGATTATGGATGTGTTTTAGCTTGATTAAAGGATATGGAGTTAAAATTGTAGGTTTGGTTATGATGTTGTCAGAAGCAGAAACAATCGGAGGAGGAATTCGGGAGAAAGTTGAAGGAATTGGCGTCGGATTTAGCTTCGTCGATCGAGTCGCGGCGAAAACTCGAGAGGAAGGTGAGATTCTGAGATTGCAGATTAACTGTTTGATGAAATTCCTGTGAGAATATGTCGAATTTGTTTCATTTTATGGAAGAAATGAGTAGAAGTTTATAACAGTATAATTTGATTGATACGTTTTTTGGTATGTTTGCGAAACGAGTAATTCGAGTAATGGAATAGGCGAAGAAGGTAGCGAAATGTGGCAGTGTAGTAGTAAGTAGTGTGTATTGCAAGCTAATGTATTTTGAATTTGGATGATTTATTGCGGTGGAGAAATGACGAGATGAGTAGTCGAATTAGTCGAAAATGGGTGAAGAAATAAGTCGAGTTGATCATGTCGTATCATTGTCTTGCATGTTTCTATGTGTTCGTGTCAGTTATTACATAGGAATTCGACAGATGATGATTTTCTTTTCGTAATTTGATGTTGTGATGTGCGTTAGTGCTTATGTGTGGTAGTAATTTGTTATGATTGGTGAGATGAATTTGATGTGAAGATAGGTGGTTATGGCAGGTTAGTTATCTGCAGAATGATAATGCACTTCTCGAGAACAAGCAAAAAGAGTTGAATGGCACTATACAGGGCCTTCTTCAATCCAAAGAGCAATTTTTCAATGCTTATCAGGTTCGTTGTTCGCTTGCTTGAAATGTTGGTTGCTTATTCTGTTGTTCTGCTTAGTAGGGCTTGTATGTATTGGGGGAAATGAGTTAAGGGATTTTGAGGACTAAGACATAGCGGAATTGAAGTGGATTTTAGGAGGTGGTTTTTGTTGTCGAGAAGTGAGGAGGTAGGAATTGTATCCTACTAAGGTTCTCGCCACTTAACCCGCCTCTTAATCTCTTTGGGTAAAAGTATAATAGAATACCCCAATATGAGGGCCATTCATTTACCACCTGACTTTCCTCCAACAACCACCTCCACTGCCCATGTACCATCTTCATATACTTGTGTAGTTGTGTCGTTGCCCTGAATCCAAGCATGCAGCACCTGAAACATTGCTGTTACTGAGACTTGTGTCTCTTGTTTTTCCTGTCTATGTGGAAAGAAAAGGTGGAGGTATCCTGGGTCTAGATGGACCTGCATTGCTGGGGTTCTAACCATGTCGGTGAAGTCCAAGTTTTACTGTTATGATGCCTGGCCTTTGGGTTGTGGCTGGTGTAAATATCGTTTGAGTCACCCCAGATCCCATCCTAGTCATCTATGCTTTTAACTTGAACTATCATTGTACTCCAACTGGACTTGTGCTTTTGAGTCACTCCTCCAGGACAGTGCATTAAGCTATTGCTTTTTGATTTGGTGTTTAGGAATCAACATACGAAATGAGACGTTCAATTGAAACAAGAGACCGGAAGCTTAGAATCTTATCAGAGAAGCTGAAGTCTCACCTGTTATTGTTTGACTCTATAGAGAAGGAGGCATTGTCTGTGAAGCAAGCACTTGACAACGTACAGCATATTGTTACTGAAAAGGAGGAAGTAGGCATGTTGATACCATTTCTTATTATCTTTTTTTTAGACGCATTTCTCATCATCTTTCCGCTTTCTATTGGACAATTAATGGAAATAAGTTGCTGAGACCTGACTGTTTCCTTCCCCCTTGTACATTCATGGTTGTGATACTAACTTTGGGTTTTCCATGCAGTATCTCGCTTAAAAAGAAAATTCGATAGAGTTTCCGAGGTTGATCAACTATTTATAGGTGACTAGTATTCTCTAATTTTCAGGTTTTTCTTTTTATTAATCAGGCCGACTATACCTGTGTTCATGTCATTGCAGAAAAAGTAAGTGAGATGGAGATCAGGCTAGCAAAATACAAGGATGAACTCCAGAAGAAAGACATAATAATTTTGGAGCTTGAAGTAAAGCTTGAGGCAGAGAGGAATAGTAAAAGAAATCAACTACAGATAGAAGAAATATCCTTTGCTACAGATTCGTTCATCTTTTAGAGGATGTAACAAATGTTTTATGCTACACTCTCCAATTTATCTCTAGTATGTTATGCTTTGACCACTCTCACCTTCAGAAATCACTATCAAAGAAAGAAGCTGTCATACGAAATCTAATATTAGAGAAGCAGGTCCTGGACTTGTATTCGTTCTTTCTTTTCCCTTATTTTCACACTTATTGTCTCGTAATACTTTTCTGAAGTTGAATATTTCCCGGTGCTGGAATGCAGGCATTAGATTCAGAAGTTAAGAGTTTAGGAGCCATTCTGGAGAAACTCCAGCATGCATTCAGAGATATGAATAAGGTTCACATTTTTGTTTTTAAATCGTTACCCCTACATGAAACTAGAAGATGCTGCGATCATTGTTGCTTCTTTGTCTCAATTGGATCATCAAGTTAAATTCTAACTCACAGAACCAGTTAAACTTAGTAAAGAATTGCTGTCTGATAACTGAAGCTGTCTTTTATCTATTCCATGAGTGATATCAAAAGTGATATTGATGTTTCACTTCACACATTTTGTACATCATCTCTCCTGATTGATTTTTTGTTCTTTTGTATTTTGGCATGCACTTGCGAATATGCAACTCTGCTTCAATTTACAGGACAAAAAAGCGTTCGTATCAATTGTTGAAAGCCATGAAAGTTTCATGCCTCCAAGAGAGAAATGTTCTACGACTCCAGAAGAGCAAATGAATAGGTTGACCACAGACTTTCCAAGTAATCATCGATTCTGGAACATTGAACTGCAGTTTCTGTTTCTGTTTCAAAATTGTTGTATGTTTTAGATGTTATATTCTGTGTAGAGAACTGAATTAGACCAAGGTGTCACTCATCCTCGTGACTTCATCTCCCATAAGCATGGTCTAGAGTAGTTTAGACAATAAGTTCTTATGATTAGTCTCTTTTCAGAGTGCAGCTTTTAAACAGAAGTTTGTTATTATTCTAGGTGGGGTACTGGGCGCTACTACAGCTAATTAGAAATTCATTAATCTTTATGGAGTTGATTGATTTTGCTTTTCTGGATGGAAGGTTAATGACCTTCCTCTGCCAAGCTCTGGCATACTCGGATAGATATAGAACAGTGAAGAAAAAATATACTGGGTTTCTGGGTTAATAAGTTCATGCCGAAAACCTGAGTCCATCCGGTTCCATCACTCACTATTCTCCTTAAAACACATTATTTTGTTGCTTCACTATCTGTGAGAATAAAGGGCCCTTATGTAACTATTCGTATGCTTGTTTATTAGTAAATCTACTTCTGGACATTGAGTTTCCCAGGAGGCCAGGATCAATAGGTTCTAAGGCTGATACTATTAAGGAAGCTCTGCTGTATCATGCACAGGCGTTGCCTTTTTTGGTGTCAGCTCTTGTCCCTTTTTGGTTAGATCTGTCCAATTTATAGTGTCTTTATAAGGATTTTACTTGATTATGGATTAGTCAACTGTAAATAGCGTGTTTCTCATTTATATTTACTCTTTTTGTTGATAGAGAACATAAGCTTTACACTTCTATAAGTTAAAAGATCATCCACATTAAAGAATCAATTTGGTGGAAACTATGTGAAACTTAACCAGACTGTAAACTAGAAAAGCTTTTCTTGGGATGTTTTCTTCTGTAGCCTCGTTGGTGATAATAGTTGTTTTGTTTTTGTTTGACACAGATAGGTGATACAGTATGTGTGACATTGAACATATCAACGCAATAAAGAGCGTTTCTGGAATTACTGTAATGGTGTCTCACAGTTTCAGTTTGTTTATTTCGATATTATCATAACCATTTTGATACATACACTGTGGTAGGTATGACGGAGAAGAATAATATCCTGGTCTTACGTGCTGAAGACAAAAGTAAATCTCCTGCATTTGGGACGAAGGTCAGACCTATACCTCCTTGTGCGTGTGCATGTGGTTATAAACTGATAGTATATGTAACTTGAGCTGTTTCATGGTATGACTGCAGACTGCTTGCTCCACGACACAATCAGCTTGCTCAGGACCTGAATCAACTAATGATGCTCAACCCATACCTACTAGCAAAGCAGAGGTACGGCATAATTGCCAACATGTGTAGGAGTATTTTCTGGGGCTGACATGTTCTGATGTTCAAGAGTGTGGTATTTTCTCATGATGATGTTTAGACACTTGGTCATATATCATAATTCATTCGGGATGATCTGAGAGATATCCAGATAAGCTGCATTTGGTCTAACTGTTTCACTTATTTAGTTGGTGTCTTCTGCCTTCTGGTGTTATAACCTGTAAGGCTGTCAAAATAATCTATTTCATCATTACTCGGGGGGTTATTCCGACTCTTTTTTAGGTGTAGATTGCTCTTTTTTTTATGTTTGCAATTTCGTTGTGGCATTTGTCGAAGCATTGTTCTGAACTGAAGTTAGCCGATTCTTCATTTCTAACTCTCGCGCATCTTTTTGTTCTGGATAGAGTATAAGTGCAATCACGGCATGCCATTTGGAATCAGAGAGCTCAACGACTCCAGCAAATACTTCAGAAAACCCTGACTAAGCTCTGAAATACAAGTATGCTTCTCTCCCCACTGTTGCAAATGTACAGTACTTTACAATTTCCATATCATTCGAGAAAACACTTTCACCTAGAGGCGTTTGTTGCTTGTTTCGTTCTTGTATGTCGTTTCAAATGAGTGTTTTTAGTTCATATTCACTTGCATTTTAACTTTCGCATTCATTTGATATAATAATGTAACATAAAACCGTACCCGAAATTTCTGGCTACGGCACTGCCTGCAAATATGCAATGGTCATTTTGGATTGGACTACTGTCAATCCAGCTCGATAGATTTCGACATTTCTTTTAATATGTTTGTCGAAATAAATTACTTGTGATTACATGTCTCAATCTAATCTGAGCTTTTTGGCCACTGCACTTGAATGTGTCTTCACTATCACAATTACTAATTTGCCGGGCTACCAAAGATGCCATACATTGATTTCTATTGTACCAGCATTGAAGTTATTATCACCTCTTTTCTTATACTGTTCTTGTCTTCTCTTTTACTCAGGATACCCTCAACTGCCGTGGAGTTGCTGTTTCAACTCTCAACCATCAATCTCTATAATTTTGACATTCATTCAGGTGCGCTTTTAGTACTGTTTGGTTGGAGTAATTTCCATTACATTATAACGGGGATGTAATAGATAGCAGACGAATATCGCGACAAATTGAATAGAGAGCGATGGGTCACAAGATGCGGACATTATGTAGTTGATTATGTATATCCAATGGTGTAATGATCTTTATGTGGTGAAATATGATCGTTATTGGTTCAATCGAACGGAAATCTCTGTACATTGTGACAATACGACGAGTGTAATATCCATATTCTACATGCTCGTAATGTTTCTAGAGCGTAAAGGTGAGAGTGATTCAAAGTGGGGACCTTTTCACCGCAAATTTTATTTGTCTTCATCATGACGTTTGTTATGTTTTTCGATGAAAATTATATATTTAATTTATAGTGAAATGTAAAAGCGTGAATTGGATTCAACCGAACATAGTGTACCTAACAAATATGGAATGTCATGCACTTCAATTCACACTTTGAGTAGGCAAGTAAGGCAACGGACACCAAACTTGTATGTCGAATTTGACTCAGATGTTCCAGAAAAAAGGATGAAAAAGGTCAAAGAAATCATGTGCTGTGTGTGATTATTTGCGGCAGTTGTCACCTTCCAGTAGTATGGATCTCATACATTTTTCTGGGCTATGATGGGTCAACGTACGAGTTCTAATTAATGCCCCTTTGAGCTAAAATGTTATTGTATTGCTATAAATCTCATCGGATTTTGCTAATGCTTAAACAGTCTAAGAAGTGAAACTAATTGCTGGTCATTGTAATTGTATGGCCCAAGATGGTATGTGAGAACTCCATTTAATTAATCTCTTCATTTCAATTTTGTGTGGGTCTTGTAAGTTGTATTCAGTAGTAACGTACAACGATTTCGAATTCAATAAACTAACCCACATAAAGCGATAAAGTTTAGTCTATTTTCAACAATTGGCATTGCTACGTAACTATGTTCTAAGGTGATACGATCTAATATGATAAGACGAAATAAACGGTAAAGATAGTGATGAGCTGTTCAACTAACGAGGTTGATAGGCTCATATCGTAACATAAATCTATGGTGAGAATTAGAATGTCACCTAAGATTCATGAGTGGCAAGATAGAAATGGAAATGCAAGAATGAATTCTCAAAAATGAGTTTGATATGATTTTCATTGATTTGTTGTCCTCTTACAACCTCAACTCTCTATATATACACATGAGATTACTTGGGGACCAATCCTACCCTTAGACAAAACTAAGAAGATACCATAAAATAAAGGGCATAAAAGTAAAATGACGTCTCTATCATTTTTAGTGTGTATCATTACCTTCCTCTTCAAACGATCCTTGTCCTCAAGGATCGATAATCCTCCAGGATCAAATACGAGGATGGTGTAGTACCAATAAGATACTTGTGGTAGATCAAAGGAACACAAAACGCAGCAGCTCCCCATGAATAAAGCAATGGCACAGCAAAACAGAGAGGCATGTTCAAGAGACTTTCTGTCCGTGATGCCCGGATCAAACAACATTGAACTGCGATAGTCATTGTGAGTACACTTCCGTAGCAAGTCTCTTACCGAACTCTCAGCCTTGATACCACAACAGACTCCTGGATTAGAGTCTCGAATTTTGCCCTAGACACCATTATATCGTTGCCCATAGTACCCTGCCAATTGAAATAACACTAAACCAACAAAATTGTATTTCATGGATGTTGTTGGTGTCAAGTTGCTAGCATCAGATGAACCATCCTTCATTCTTACCGCGCATTCCACACAAAAATTTCCACCCGGATCAAAGATAAAAGGAGTCCCCACCGTAGTCAGGAGCAAAACGTAACAATCCCCAAGAACCTTGGTAAGAAAGTTTCCGACATTTGCTACTCTCATATTCTCAATCATCAGTTTAGAGATATTATTAGCAAGAACATCCAAATATTCTACACTTCCCGGCTTTAGCATGTCGCATTTCATCCTCAATTCTGCCATTTTCCTACTCCTCAAAACATCCTGGTCCTCAAGGGTGGGAAACAAAGGCCGCCTATCCCCTGCCCAAACAGAACTGTGTGCCGAAAACAATACATGGCTAGGTGTGCATACCAAAATCAAAGGGACATGTATCCGAGAGAGTCCAGCAGTAGCAACACAAAGTTGCTCACCCTCCCCAAATTCACTATGGATCAGTGACCCAAAAGATTCTCCAATATAGGAAACAATTAATTCGCCTACTGAGAGACGTCCAACATGCTTCTGAAAATAGTATAGCCAGTCTAATATTCCTAACACAGCCTTGCCAAGAGGATCATTGTACCTACAGACTCTTGTCTCCCAAACCAAATAAACTGGACATGAGCCAAGACATGTCTCCCAAACAGTTTTCAGCTCAAAACCTCTAATGTAATGTCTAATTTCAGGGGAGTCAATATGCAAAATCAAGACATGTTGCACAATTCTTTTTCTCCAGTAAAGATCGCAAGCCGGGCTTGCCTTGCCAAGCCCTCATCAAGTCACCTAGTTGAGTATCCGTCCCTAATTTCTCCACTGATGCAACACTAAGGCCCTGTGCGATTGGACTGCATTTTTCTGATCTGATTTGATTTGATTTAAACTGATTTGATTTGATTTGATTTGATTTGAATAAATTTGATTTGATTTGATCTGAACTGAATTAACTGATAAACTAATTGCAACTAGACGAATTAATAACTAAAAATAGACCACATTCATTGATAGTTATTTGGATAATTCTGATCTGATTTGATTTGATTTGAATAAAACTGATCTGATTTGATTTGATTTGAATAAATCTGATCTGATTTGAAAACACCGTTGAATAAGTTGAATCGCACAGGGCCTAAAAAGGTCAATTGTCATTCAAATCAGATCAGATCAGATCAGAATTGTTCAAATTTCTATCAATGTATTTGGTGCATAACTGATACTAATTCATTGAAATTCAATCAAAATTTCAACACATTCAAATCAGATCAGATCAGTTAAGAGTCATTCAAATCAGATCAGATCAGAATCATTCAGATCAGATCAGTTCAGAAAGATGCAGTCCTATCAAATAGGGCCTAAAGGGTTCTTCTGGGTTCAGGAAATGAAGATGACGAGTTCCTTTTTTTTTTTTTTGATTTTGAAATTGATCAAGATAAAACCACAAGTCGGGTAGATCAAACCAAAAATCAATCCCAAGTTGGGAGGATTAATGACTCTGATACCAATTGATACGATCTAATATGATAAAACGAAATAAACGATAAAGATAGTGATGAACTGTTCAACTAACGAGGTTGATAGGCTCATATTGTAACATAAATCTGTGGTGAGAATTAGAATGTCACCTATGATTCATGAGTGGCAAGATAGAAATGGAAATACAAGAATGAATTCTCAAAAATGAGTTTGATATGATTTTCCTTGATTTGTTGTCCTTAGACCTGTCAAAAGCTGACCCGACCCGAAAAACCGCCCGAGACCCGACCCGGAAATAACCCGAAAAAACCCGTTTTTCTCAACCCGGACCCGAACATGACCCGAACCCGAAAACGACCCGAAAGTCTGGGTCATAACCCGACCCGGACCGGGTCAACCCGTTGGGTCAAATGAATTGTGCAAAAAATATATTATAATAATAAAAAATAAAAAATAAATAGATAAATATTAATTAAATATTAATAATTGATTAATTTAAGACATATAAGATACAAATATAATTAAACGATTATTATTATATAATATAATACATAAAATGCTTGTAAAATAGTAATAAAATAATAATTTGATTATAATAATTACCGAGAAAAAAAGGCGCGAGCATGTATTTTTGACCCGTTGGTCAACCCGTAACCCGACCCGAACCCGTATAAACCCGCGTATAGTCGACCCGTATTTTACTTGACCCGTATTTGACCCGACCCGTTGTAACACCCCGGCTCATCGTCTGAGCCGAGAGTAGTCACCTATGGCAGCTTGCCAGGCTGTGGGCTAACCTCACAGACCAACACAGGTCCTTCCGGCGCACTTTGACCTCACTCGTGCGCACCCTGGGAAACTTCCCAGGAGGTCACCCATCCTGAAATTACTCCCAGTCAAGCACGCTTAACTTTGGAGTTCTTATCACATGGGCTTCCTAAAAGGAAAGTCGACTTTGTTGGTATGAGTAGCACTATCATTCCTTTTAAGCACCTCATATGAGCCCTTAATCTTTCAGGGATCTCCTCTGAAATCCGGGGTATTACATTCACCCCCTCTTAAGAAAGCAACGTCCTCGTTGCGTCTGGTAGCCAACCATAGTCTAGCTCCACGATCTTTCCCCCGCTAGGCTGCTGACCTGGGCTCTCCTGACCACAAGATCAACACGCGGTCGCAGGGTTGCTCTGATACCATTTGTAACACCCCGGCTCATCGTCTGAGCCGAGAGTAGTCACCTATGGCAGCTTGGCAGGCTGTGGGCTAACCTCACAGACCAACACAGGTCCTTCCGGCGCACTTTGACCTCACTCGTGCGCACCCTGGGAAACTTCCCAGGAGGTCACCCATCCTGAAATTACTCCCAGTCAAGCACGCTTAACTTTGGAGTTCTTATCACATGGGCTTCCTAAAAGGAAAGTCGACTTTGTTGGTATGAGTAGCACTATCATTCCTTTTAAGCACCTCATATGAGCCCTTAATCTTTCAGGGATCTCCTCTGAAATCCGGGGTATTACACCCGTAGTGACCCGAACCCAAAACCCGCCCGCCCGACCCGTTTGACAGGTCTAGTTGTCCTCTTACAACCTCAACTCTCTATATATACACATGAGATTACTTGGGGATGGACCAATCCTACCCTTAGACAAAACTAAGAAGATACCATAAAATAAAGGGCATAAAAGTAAAATGACGTCTCTATTTGTTTTAGTGTGTATCATAAGGTCATGTACCATAAAACCTGGTGGCCAAGGGTTATCGTGTATTTGAGACAATAATATCGTTCACGTCTTTACGTAAATGCACTTCAGATCAACCCTCCCAAAACGAAAGAGAGATTTTACGAAATGTAATAAGAAAGTTGTGTTAGGCTTTTTTAATTTGAGTTCTCTCCTGATGTTATGAGTTCTATCAAGCAAACAAGTACCAATTTAGTTGTTATCATAGTGATCAATGAATAGTGTAGGTCACACAGATAAGTTTGACATTACGCTACTACAGTTAGTGTCGTCATCATCCAACAAAGAAGTACAGTTTATTATCGATTTCGTCTTCTCCAAAATCTTACCGATTCATCAATCACCATAATCAATTTTTAAGTGCTCCGCATACTCATAGGCGTGGTTGCCGAAATCCATTTTATAGATATTTCTCAGATTGAATAGTCGAGGTCAAAAAGATAAATTTGGCATTCGCTACAATGATTAATCTCTTCATCATTTAACAAAAATGTAAAGTCTATCAATTTTGTCTTTGTCATAATCTTACCATTCATTACTCACCACAATCAATCTTGAAGTGTCCGTCATAGTCATAGGCGTGGTGGCCGAAATCCGTTTTATAGATATTTCTAAAAATGAATAGCGGCCTCCGACTTCTATTGTGTCGCATGTGAGGGAAATATGGTGAATTGGGTTCAGCTGTCAACGTCTGCAGAAGCAAATCTAATGTAAAGAAATGCCCTCGTGTGGTGTTGGTGTAATCTTGTAGGTGAAGTTGCTCTCAAAAGCTGGCCAAGTGTTTTTTGTGTGTTTGAATAAAAATTTGCAACAACTTTTCATTTCACTCAGTTTACACACAGTACACTCTGATCTGACTCTCTGCTTGTTTCATACTCTACACTAATGTCCAATTTGGTGCTCTGCAACAGTGATCTGTGTTACCCACGCTTGCATAAATTTTGTCCTAACGTTACTATTTGTGGTATTATTTTCTGTTTGAAACATTTGTGGGAATATTCTTAATATCCTGCTTTTGTAGTAAAGAAATCCACTTAATTTTGTATATTTTTTATACACTCCGCTTTCGAGTTCATTTATAATTTCGTACATTTGGAATTTGGAATTTGGTGGGGTCGACTCTCCTACAGTTCTGCTACTTAACTTTGAGTTGGTTACTTTTCGAACTAACTCAAGACTAGTTCATTGATAATGATATTTTGCAATAACGAAGATGTGTATAATTGAAATTCATTATAAGGGTATTACAAAAAGTAATAGAACTAGTGTCGCTTTTCTTTGTAATCTACATACATGTAATAGTGCACTAATAATTCAACATGTCTATATCAGATGATCTCAACGTTAGGACTTTGTTTTACTCTCAACAAACAATGTTCTAGAATCTCAATAAAATAAAAATAAGCTAGTAATTTAGTAGTAAAGACTTAAGAATTAAGACAAATTATTGAATAGAATGGTACATTTTCTCATCGTAAGCATTATGTAAACCAGCCAAAAGGATCGGTGAGTGGAAAATTATTGAACTTATTGAAGCAAAAAGTACACAAATTCACACATATGAATGACTTTTCCAAGTCATGTTGTTAGAGTAAATTATAAGGTACAATATGGTACATTGTCAATGATGTCATGAGTTCTTGCAAAAAGATGAAAAAAAACTCACGTATCATGAATGATGAATTCTATTGTAAAAAGCAAACTATGGATTCATATTTCACGCAACAGACGAGTAAAAAGGACCAAAACTAAAGAAACTCCCAATTCACAACAATACAAAAGATAAAATGTATGTGTATTCAAATCAGTCATTTATTTGGACCTTCCACGCCCATAACAAGCACCTTGGAAAATCTTCATTTAAATTCAATGGATAGGCTATAAAATTTTACTCGATCTCTCCGTTCTTCTAATCTTGTTAATGTATTGATGTTCGAACCAAATGAAAACAAATGAAAAGCATATGTTGTAATTGATGTTAGCGTCGTCGTAACCTTGTAATCATATGTGGTGAAGCTAAATAAGTTTTGCTGAGGCGATGACTTTATCATAGGTGATTTGAATATGTGCACACTCTTTTCGACTTCACGAGACTTTGAATAATTGGTTCATTTCGGCATAATTGGAACTCAAGTCAACTCGATAAGTTAAAAACGATGCCGATTATAATAAATTAACCAAATAAGCTACCACATCTTTCTCGATTTATGAAGTTTACATTATTAGCTCAACATTCACGAGAGTAAAATTGGGGTGTAGATTATCAGAAAACAATGCAAAAATAACAACAAAGTACTACCTACCAGGCTACCACTAACCAGTAGACCAACACCCACACGCTTCCACCAAGATCTTTGACACGTGGCGCTCTCTCTATCTCTCTAGTCCACTATTTTACACCACTAGGATGAAAGCCCGTGCATTGCACGGGTCTCTTAATAATGATTTGTATTAGACGTGTTTAAAACTAAAATTGGTAGTTTATGTTTGGATATAGAGAATGTGTGATAAATCTCTAAAAAAACAAAGATTTTTTTATATTAATCCGTCCATTTTTATTTATATATGATGTTTTCGTTTTGTCGAGATAGGGGTTTGACTTTCAATTTGACGAAATAATATTTCAAAATATTTATGAAACTTCTCACATGGAGTAAGGTATGTAAAACATAAAAAGGTACAAAGTTCTTAGTAGTCCAGGACACTTCTATTTCCCCTCCATCCATGTATGATTGTATGGAGATCAGATCCTCTAACCCTGATCATGTTTATGACCAAGTGTTCTTATTCCATCTTAGCTTGTTGATTAATATATCAACTAACTCTTAAACTTATACGGAGTACAACTTATAGATAGGCTAGATATCATATATGGGAGACACGTAATTATATAACTCATGTACGCACGTAGTAGGATTAAATACATAGATATACGTAGGATTATTACATGTTTCATTTAGTTCAAGTATGATTTGATAGTGGTTATGTTATATACGTATACTGTAATTGTAATTGGAAAATGCCTCCTATATATATGTGTTGTCCAGTTAAACCTTCTAAGAAATATGTCGAGAAAGTGTGTCTGTTAATCCACCTCATTAGCATATAATTCATATATATGACTCTAAATCTCGCTCATAGGTAGTATTATACGAACTATTGGGATTTGATGATTTAAGAACGCTAATACAATCATATGATATTCATTTATAAAGTTTGGGTTGTGCTCCTTAATAAATTAGTCAAGCTTGACTTATAATGTGATCCATATAAATATATAATACACGCCTCCACGGAGTTTATTATGTGTTGCGAAATAATATGTAACACTGACATATTTATCTTTGAGTTATGACCGCTACTATAGCAATTCTACGAATATAGGACTCTGAATATATATTATGCATCCATAGGAGTGTCTAATAAAAATTGATAACTAAATAATATTATAAAATTCTCAAAACTCTCTAAAAACCTTCGATTATTGTGAGAGCTCTAAAAAAGCCTCCTTTAATAGTATAGAAGGATTTGTACGCGGCTGCAACTACCGTGACTGAATCTACAAATTATTCGAGTTGTTTTGCTAGTTTATCAACTTGGCTTTGCCAATCCAGCCAAAAAAAAAAAAACAAAAAAAAAATAAAAATTGCCTTTGCCTTTCTAATTTGACTTTCGATTGGTTAGAAGACTTGAAACTTTACGATCAATAGTAAATTAGTGTTGAGTACTGAATGCACTTGCTTGATCGTATGATATTATCTCAATTGACTTTACAAAGGGAGCAACATTTTTTGCAAGATAGTGATTTGTTACTTAGCTAGAAAATATGTAAGTTTTTAGAATCAAATAAAGTTGAATTTTCAGAATTGGTAGCAAATATTTCACATTCATAGTTTTAAACTTTTAATTTAATTATCTCGTTGTATGTACAAACATTTTATCGATTTCTTTGTGTTAGTTTGTTGATAAAAGTGTGCGTTATACGGTGGGTTTGGAGAAGTAGAACGATCATGTCACATTGAATCCTTTATGTGAGGGGGCTAATATGTGGAGAGTGAGTCGATTTTAAAGCTAACGGGTTTATCTTTAAAACTAAAAACTTGAAAATTATCATGTTTTATCATAAATATAGAGTAGTCAAAGACTCAAACCAATTTACGCAAGCTACTTTTAGATTGAAACAAAATGTAAACTATACCATTAGTGAGTAAAAACGAGAGTAAAACTGCTACAAATATTATCACAATAGAACCTTTGTCGGCATGAAACTATGCTACTCCAAACGAGTGATTAGATTATTTTGGGATGAAACGATGGATTGATGAAACATGATGTTGTGATTACCACTTTCATGTGGCACCATAACATCAATGTGGAAAAACATACCCCTCCATTTTTCCATGTAAACTGTTGACACTAATCCACGTGAGACTAAAATCCACATGCACTTAAAGATCCATCATACTCCGTAAAAATTAAAGATAATCTACTTTATATCTAAATAACTCATATATTGTTGGAATACTTGGACATTTGGTGTAGTGATTACATCAAAGTATCAACCCACATACACTAGAAATCCACGTAAAGTGTAAAACTAGAAAAATCGGTTTGACTACTGTATATAACTTACTTTCATAAGAAAATATAAATAATAACTTCACCCAAACCTCATTCAATATAATTCCAATTTCATCAAATATCAAAATCAAATCACCCCAAATCCCAAAAAATCAAAACTACAAAATCTTCTCAACCATCAAAAGAAATCAAAATCAATCATCTATGATAAGATACCAAAAAGGAAGAAAGCACACAAACTAAAAAGAGGTGGTTGGTTGTTCTTCCTCATGTTTTATTATTATTGTTTGTATACTCCTCTTCTTTGTAGTTGAGAAGTAACATAACAATACTCATTTCAAAAAAAAAAAAAAAAAACATAACAACACAAAAACAACACATTAAGGGCCCGTTCGGTATCACTGCCGTTTTCAGTTTTTGGTTTTTTTGCGTAGAAAATTTAGCTAAATAAGTTGGAAAAATTAATTTAAACTGTATGTTTCTATAATAGTCATACAGAAAATGAAAACTGACAACTGAAAACTGAAAACCACTTTTTCTGGTTTTCAAAAACGGGACTTTGATTTTCAAAAAAACAGAAAACTGAAAACAGAAAACGATACCAAACAGGCCCTTAAAAAAATCAAACTCTTTAAATTTATTTATTTATTTCTTCTATCTCTCCTATAATTTTTTATTTTCATTTTTCAAAAAAGATAAACTCTAATTGAATTAATTTAATACTTTAAAATTATTAAATTAAATATTCTAACAAGTATAATACTAGAAGTAATAATTTCCCTCTTCTCCTTCTATTCAGCTTCTTCTTCTTCCTTCTCCTTCTCACCTGCATCCTTTTTTCCTTCAAATTTACGCTTCTTTTTCTTCTAATAAAATTTTCTCTCTCCTCCATCATTCATTCATTCCATCCATAACATCATCATTCTTAAATCCTCCAATTTTTTTTTTTATTATTATTATAAAAAATTTATTATTGATAGCTATCATTTAATTCTTTCATTAAACTAACAACAACAACAACATAAAACCCAGAAAATTTCTTCCACCATTTTCACCTTTTTTCTCTCTCTTGCTCAAAAGATGAGCAAAAACTAATCAAAACCCACAAAAAATCCATCATTGTTTTTAGAGAGAGAGGAAGAGGAAGTGTGAGGAAGAAGATACACCAAAAAATAAAAAAAATGGGAGCTTGTGTATCAACCCCAAAAGGGTGTGTAGGAAAACGATCAAAGAGGGGTAAAAAGAAGGCTCATCATCATAATCTTAATCTTAATCATAATCATAATAATATTCCAACTAGTTCATCTGCTACTACTAATACTAATACTAGTAATAATAATCGTAAGAGAAGAAGAGTTCTTAAGAAACGCGTTTCTTCTCGTCCATCTGATCGTTCTCTTGATAATCATAATAATCATAGTGTTGCCCCAGATCGCTCCTTTTCAAATTCCACATTCCAAGGTTGCTCCTTTTTTTCTTTCTCTCTTGATTTTGTGTGTATAATATAAAGTTTTCATATTTGGGGTTTTTTGAGTTTATTTTGGATTGATTTGGTTATGTTTTTGTGATGATAAGATGAGTTTGTTTAGAAAGGTGATGTCTTTTTTGTGTTTTTTGATGATTATGTTTGAAATGTGGATTTATTTTGCAGCTGATGTTTAGTACTGACCTGCTTTTTTAAGTTTAATTTTTAATGTATGTTTATTTGGTTTATTTGTTGATAATATGCAAGTGAATTTGATGCTTTTCCCCAAATGCAAGGTGTGCCAAAGTTGGGATTTTGATAGTGATTTTTCCCTGAATCTCTTTGAGTTGATACTTTAATTGGTAATTTAGTGTTTGCTTGTTTAAAGTAAAGTTAGTTGCTGTTGAGAAGTTCTGCTTCCTTATTTTTTGTTGGATAGCATTTGATGGATGACCTCAAGGTTAGCTGATCAAATGTCGAAACTTTGTTACGATTTAAGAATTTAAGGGAAGTGTGAGGAAGGAAGAGGGAGTACATAAGGTGGAGGGAAATGGTGAATGGATTTGTGTAGGATAGTTTCTGTGAAGTAAGTAGCAGATGACTTGCCATGGTTTCGAGCTTGATAAATGGTCGGGGTGGCGAATTTGCTATGTGAAGATTTAGGGCAACTAGGTTAGACAAGTTCAGAATGTGGCTAAGAATGCTGAACTGTTGGTTAATTGCTGCTAGGAAAGTTGAGATTTTGTGGTGATTTAGATTGCTGAAGCTCCAAAAGGGTGATAAAGAAGATTGAGAAAATTTCGCTACTATCTGATCACTTTGCTGGAACCTTAGATCATTAGTGGTGACCTTGCTTGCACCCTAAATTATTGGTGATTTGGATTTCAGCAATGGGTTGAGAATCGAGTTCTGGTTTCTGTAGAAATACTAGTAACTAGTAAGCACACACGCTTTTACAAAACTATGTATGAGAGGTTGTCGTGATAGCAGGGAATGTTGGCTGACCAATGTGTTATGTTGGCCTGTTGTGCATTTCTAGTATTGATGATCATGCGATGTTATCTGAAGGATAAGTGTCTGCTCTTTCCCTAAGTGTATGGTGTGATTAAAACAGAAGTCATTGATAGGAGATGATGTTATAGGATATAACTTTGTAGGGAGATCAGTGTTTGGAAATGACGGGTCGTTTTTTCCGTTTTCTTTTCCTGTTACACCAATGTAGCATCAACATACTAGATCAAGTTTTGTGTTTCATATTCACCCTTGTGACGATCTCGCGGCTCTACCTCTTACCAATCCCCGTATCGTGATGCGAACAGGTAACAATGAGGAGGCGTGGTATGACTCAACTATGATTTTTGAGTCTGATGGCGAAGAGGATTACCAAAGTGTTCAGGATGGTATGCTGTTTCTTCATCATAATTTGAAAAGATAAAGCTGTTATCTACCTTTCTTCATTAAAAGATGATATTCATGCTGCAGACCTGTCATCCCAAAGTGGGTATGACCGATCATCAATGGGTAGAAATTCGCATGAAGTTAATTCTGCTCGGAATTCTGTGAGTGATCTTGGTCGGAATTCAATTGAAGCAAAGCACCCGGTGTACATTGACGAAATTTCCTCCTCCATAGATGAAAGCTCTGGGAAGGATGATGGGTTGTTGGATAACTGTGGCATCATTCCTAATAATTGTTTGCCTTGTCTCACCACTACTACAGTACCGTCAATCGAAAAGAGGACATCAATCAGCTCCCCACCAACAAGTGCAAGGAAGAAACCATCCTCGAAACTTTCCTTCAAGTGGAGGGATGGAGCCCCCAGTTCAAGATGTATATTTCTTGTCTTTGTACACATTCGTTTACAATATGGTAATGTTTTTGCTAGCTTATCAAATTATGAATGTATGTCATATCTGGAATTTTTTTTATTTCTCCAGTGTCTTCAAAGGCTCTCTTGCAAAGACCACTAGCAGGAACCCAAGTGCCTTTCTGCCCAGTAGACAAGAGAATCATGGACAGTTGGTCACAGATTGAACCAAAGACTTTTAGAGTTCGTGGGCCATCCTTTTTAAGGTAACTCCCCTCTGCCAGTTTGCTTGGAGGAAGGTGTAAATAGCTGTGGATACCAAATGCTTGAACTCTTAGTATCTACACAATGAGTCTAGTGATGCTTCTTGACTGACCCTGAATATTTTCTCTATTGCAGGGATAAGAAGAAGGAGTTTGCTGCAAACTACGCTGCATATTATCCTATTGGTGTTGACTTATTTTTGTCTCCGCGTAAAATTGAACATATTGCTCGTTTTGTGGAACTTCCTGCAGTAAATTCTGTTGCAGGTTTCCCACCCATTCTTGTTGTAAATGCACAGGTAATTGGCGTTTCTTGGTCCTTTTAACATTAAAGTCTATCGCATTAGGCATTATTGTCATCACATCTTCAAAGAACTTGCTTTAATTTATATAAATCCTCGCCCTTCTGTTGATTTTCAATTCTTGCCATTTGGGCCTTTCTATTTTCTTCTGAAATGTTTATTTTCTGGTCTCTGAATCTATGTCGAATTTGTTGTCCTGGTATGATATTATGCTGAACTAACTCCCTTAGACGCAAACCCTGATTTGCTGCTATGAAATTAAATTTCCGAAACAATAGAAAAGTTTTTGCTTTGTCACCCTGCTCTACAGATTCAAGCTCCTTTCTTAATACTCTTGGATTCAACTTCTATGGTGTGCAGGTTCCATTATATCCCGCCGCTTTGTTCCAGAATGAAGGTGATGGGGAAGGAATTAATATAGTGATGTATTATAAAATTAATGAAAGTTTTTTGAAGGAAGTCTCCTCCAATCAGCAGGAGAGTATTCGGGTAAGATGTGACATTCATCTTAACATTCTTACTGCCTGCTAATCTGCTATTGTCTTTTGACTCTTGTGTGTCAAAGCCAATACGTTATTCTTACATCGATGTGTACTATGATGTTGGAGCCATCTTCTGACTGGATTACCTCTTTCTCTCTTGTCTAACAGAAAATGATGCACGATGAGGTCGAAAAAGTGAAAAGTTTTCCTATGGACACTATCGCACCTTTCCGTGAGAGGTTAAAGATTCTTGGTCGTCTTGCCAATGTGGATGGCCTTAATTTAGGTGCGACAGAGAAGAAGCTTATAAATGCTTACAATGAGAAGCCTGTTTTGTCTCGTCCTCAGCATGAGTTCTTCTCAGTAAGTTCAATTCTGTAATTTCATTATGCAGTATGTACTGGAAAGTTTTTGGTTTATGCATAACGAAACCTTTTGTGCGAAATGTAAGCTCTTGTGGGATGTTTTGGTCCAATTGAGGCAAGGGGCGAGAAGAACTCGTGTCTTTTCATATGGATTTTATTTGTGTTGTCACTAGACACTATTCTCTTTTCATTGTTTACAGTTGTTGTACCGAGGGCGTTGTTATAACTTACAAGATAGAATCTATCTTTTTTTTTTTAGAATTAGTAATCACAGGATTTCTTAATATCATTTTTAAGTATGCTGCTGTTTGGTGCTGTACTTTTTATAATATAGCTCAGGTCTTTTTCTAATCCCGTGTGTTATCTTTTGTCAGTCATTCTTGTTGACGTTAGTTTCTGTATAGCTTCGTAGGACATGTACCATGGGAACAAGCTTGTTAGCTTCTTAATGCACCTCTATTGCGATTTATACTAGGACTTCCAAGAGGTTACTTTTTCAATTTTATTTGATGCTAATCATCTCCTTTCAATTTCTCTCAGGGTGAGAATTACTTTGAGATCGACTTGGATATGCACAGATTCAGTTATATTTCAAGGAAAGGATTTGAGTCATTTTTGGACAGATTAAAGATTTGTGTCCTTGATTTTGGACTCACTATACAGGCAAGTTATTCTCTTTCTCGCTATATTATAGGCTTCCCTCTCGAGACTCAATTTCCAAAAAATTTCTGTTTAGCAAATTATATGCTTACTCACATGTTTTGTTTCCGTAAGTACCTGTTTAGTTGGTGGGAATGTATTTCTAGAGAATGTTTTGGAGAAAGCTCTCACCAAACTTGCCTTGGTCAGATGAACTCGGATAACTTCCCGATCAATTTCCTACCAACTAAACTGGTCCTATATGAAACATCCACAGTAGGAGTATATTTTAACTGACCCATCATCATTTTTGCATCTTAAAACAGGGAAATAAAGCCGAGGAACTGCCAGAGCAAATATTATGTTGTATACGGTTGAATGGACTTGATTACACGAATTACAAGCAATTGGGGATGGGCCAAGACCCTCTATTACATTAATACTTTGTTGGAATAGTGTAACAGTAATTTATGTGAAGTAATAAAAAGAGAAGCTAATTTTTACAGAAGCAGAACTTTTGTCTTTCTGTGTGTGAGTTTCAACTTCTGAAAGTCAATTCTGGCATTCTCATCATGAAGCTGCTGAATGTTTGCTCTGTAGCACATGCACTGTGCATAAGTGACAGGCTCATTCACATGCATATCATCTGTCTTAGGATCATATATGCATATAATTTAGACAAAGTGGAAGCTGCAATGATTTTCAAAATGATCTGGCCTCCTCGCGAAGAGACTACTTGTGGGATGCGATTTTTACACTCCCGTCTTATGAGTATATAGTTCCTGATGCTTCTCCCAGAAGAAAAGCCGTAAAAATCAGATGCGGGAGTGTAAAAATCACCTCCCGTCCACCGACTCAGCCAATAGAAGTCGGTAATTCGGACTTGGGTATTGGAGTATGCTGATACTTATTGGCCTTTTCTTCTATGATCAGCTAAGTGCTTCACTAATCTTGTATAAAGCTGATCAATGTGAGCCATAGACCAATGATGTGATCCCTGTTTTTGTTTTACTCAACTTTCATACAACAATGCTTGGGTCCATATGATATGATTACATGAATGGCCTGACTTTTATGATTAGTTGGTGTTGGAGTAGGTTCATGAAATTGACATTTTGCATACATGAAAAAAGGTGGGATGTTCACCCATCCATAACTATAATTTGGTCCCAACACAAATTATATTTGGTATGGCCCATGCTCCAGAAATGAGCAATAATGTGCATATTCTCTTGTTTTATTTACTCTTTTCACATCAGCAAAGACAGTAAATTCTGCAGAATATCTTGTAATCCAAAAAATATTAAAGAATGTGATTTGTCTTAACTATTATTAGGAAAATTGCAAAAAAAATAAACCAGAAAACTTGGTTTAGTTCTGTCACTGTTGTTGTAAACATTCTACCCCTTTAAACTTTTTACAAGGAGGAAGAGGTTTTCCACACAAACCTGTATTTCCAGAATAGGAGCTTACAGGGAATCTAATAAAGGGTTCACCACTCGGGATTTCGCCTGCGAGTTGATTGTCTGATAAATCCAATTCTTTCAGCTTAGTTAGCTTCAAATAATTATGTGGTATTGCACCAGTTAAGTGGTTTCTTTGAATCTTGAATGTCTCTAAAGATGATGGCATTGAGTCTAGCAATGTGGACTGTAACTGATTGTTGCTGAAATCCAAGGTCTTTAGTGATCCCAGCTTTCCTATGGATGTTGGGAGGCTTTCTGTAAAGGAGTTGTGAGATAAATTTAGGTGCTGTATACCAGTTTTCATCCCTGTACCGATTTTCTCGTGACCTGTTGAGAAACTGTTATCAGAAAGATCAACATGTGTGAGAGGCACTTGGGTAAAAACTGCCTGCACTGATCCTGTCAGATTATTCGAGTGAAGATCGAGGACGCCCAACGTCTGCAGGTTTGAGATTGTTCCTGGGATATTTGAAACGAGGGAGTTTCTGGACAGGTTCAGGAAATATAGTCCTGTGTGTCTCCCTATCCAAGCTGGTATGCTTCTTGTCAGATTGTTGGATGACAAGTCCAGCTCGAGCAAAACAATTCGGCTTGAATTTAGAGCTTCTGGAACACTGCCCTTGATACCGCAACCTGCTAAGTATATCCGAGACAGGGATGGCAATTCTGCTAGAACCTTTGGATATGTTTCAAGGTGTAAACGGTTGAATGACAAACCTAAATGCTGTAGGTTTCTAAGAGATGACATCTCCTGAGGTAGAGGATCTTGGATCATGTTAAACGACGCAGTGAATGTAATGAGGTTACTTAGCTTTCCTAGTGATTTCGGAAGGCTACCATTTAACATATTCCCATCAGCATACAGCTCTTGCAGCTCTGATAAGTTTCCGAAACTTACAGCAATCGGATCCTCAAGTCTGTTGTTTGAAAATGATACTCTCTTAAGTGAAGACAGAAACCCGAAAGAGGGTGGTATAGTTCCTGTCAGTTGATTGTCCTGCAGCCTCAGGAAACCAAGTGAGGGCATGTCACCAGATTTAACAGGAAATAAGATTTCTCCCTGCAGAGAATTGTTGTTTAAGTAAATTGTTGTAATCGCGGTCAAGTTATTTACTGAAGCAGGAATCTTTCCGGTTAGACGATTGTTTGAAAGATCAAGTTCTGTTAGAGATTGCAAATCTCCAATCTTCTCTGGGATCGAACCATTGAGAGCATTGCCTTTGAGGTTTAGTGACAGTAGCTTTGTCAACTGCGAAATTGAGTCTGGGATAGACCCGGAAAGCTTGTTGGTATAAAGATTTAATCTTTAAAGGTTCTTCAAAGAACCAATGCTAGATGGGATTAACACATCAAAGAAATTCGTATCAAGGTCGATTTCCTCGAGGTTCACCAGCTTCCCTATACTTTCTGGTATAGGACCTGTCATAATGTTCCCAAACAGGTTCAGTTTTCGGAGATTTGGGAGGCGAATACCAATGTCTGTTGGGATGTTCCCGGACAGAGCAATTTGCCCTCCAAGATCAAGGACTTCTAAGGAGGAAAGAAGTGTGATCGAGGGCGAAAGGGTGCCAGTCATCTGTGCTTGAACGAGTTCTTCAGGAGTTGAGATAAGACCAGGAAGATTGATTTCTGTCACTCTTCCTGATGTTTTATCACAGACTATACCAGTCCATTGACAGCAGTTTTGACCTTTCCATTGTTCTAGTCTACCAGAAGTGTCAAACTGAATTTGATCCTTTAACTTTTGGAGGGCATTTAGGTCATTTGAATTGCATGAACCTTGGGCAAATGCAAGAGTAATGGTGTATAAGAGTGATAAGAGGAAGAACAAATTTGACAGACAGTACAAATTCTTGCCATAATCTTGAGTCTTTAATAAAAGATCAGTTACCATATACGTCCGATTTCAAAAATATTATTACTATATTAGTAATAAATACTAGAGAACTGAAGGTTTGTCTAACGATTTGGTTACAAATGTGGTCCTTTAAATGTGTTTTGGCGTGTGTTTGATTCAACTTAAAGAGTTATGAATTCGGATAAAATCATATGTATTGATGAATCCAGTCTATTTGTTGTTT
This sequence comes from Spergularia marina, assembly GCA_963680865.1. NCBI lineage: Eukaryota > Viridiplantae > Streptophyta > Magnoliopsida > Caryophyllales > Caryophyllaceae > Spergularia > Spergularia marina. The sequence goes on along the minus strand of OY804545.1, from coordinate 3,749,578 downwards.
TTAATTTGTCTAAATTCAGTTAATCTTCAACCATTCAAATCAAATTATTTTAACAATTTAACAGGGTCTAAAAGAGACAATGAAGCCATCAGTAGTTAGTTGATGTTGTTGTGGTGGTACCAAGTCTCGAACTTTAGATCTATAGTTGAAGGTAGAGTATCTTTCAACCAATAGGCCGGATGTGAGTTGGTAGCCATCAGTAGTTAGTTGAGCCTACACGTGCTTCAATTAGCTTGACTAGAGGTCTTGCTTTCGGGTCTTTAAGGATAATGGTGTTAAGGACTCGGAAAAAAAAAAGATTTGTCAAGGTCGCCCTAGTTATTCTATTTCTACCTGACTCAAATTCAGAGTGAGTATAACGGGGGGAGTAGGGATAATTGAAGATGAGGACTAAAGAATGTGATTTTGTCTACCTTTTATTAAAAGAATTGCAAGAAAACTACTAAAGGTATAGTTCTATCAATGGTGTTGCAGACAGTTTGCCATTTAAAGCTTTTTACAAGGAGGAAGAGGTTTTCCACATAAACCTGTATTTCCGGAATAAGAGCTTACAGGGAAGCTGCAAAATGGTTTACCATTCGGGATTTCGCCTGCTAGAAGATTGTCTGATAAATCCAGTTCTCTCAGTTGAGTCAGGCTTGAATAACTAGGTGGTATTGCACCAGTCAAGTGGTTTTTCTGAACCTTGAGTATCTTTAAGGAATATGGCATTGAGTCTGGCAATGTGGCCTGTAACTGATTGTTGCTGAAATCCAAGGTGCTCAGTGATCCCAGCTTGCCTAGGGATGTTGGGAGACCTTTTCTGAAGGCATTGTGTGATAAATTCAGGAGCTGTATGCCAATTTGTGACCCTGTACCGATGTTCTCGTGACCTGTTGAGAAACTGTTGTCAGAAAGATCAACTTCTTCAAGAGATCCCCCTGGAAAGTTGCTCCCCAAGTCGAAAACCACCTGCACTGAACCTGTCAGGTTATTCGAGTGAAGATCAAGGATGCCCAATCTTGTCATGCTTGAGATTGTTCCTGGGATAGTCGAAACAAGGGAGTTTCTGGATAAGTTCAGGGAATATAGCTCTGCGTGTCTCCCTATCCAGGCGGGTATGCTTCCTGTCAGATTGTTGGATGACAAGTCCAGCTCGAGCAAACTACTTTGGGTTGTATTTAAAGCTTCTGGAAACATGCCCTTGATACCGCAGCCTGCAAGGTGTATCTTCGACAGGGAGGGTAATTGTGCTAGAACCTTTGGAAATGTTTCAAGGTGTAAATGGTTGAATGACAAATCTATATACTGTAGGTTACTAAGAAATGACATCTCCTGAGGTAGAGGATCTTGGATCATGTTACGCGATGCAGTGAATGTATTGAGGTTACTCAGCTTGCCTAGTGATTCCGGAAGGCTACCATTCAACATATTCCCATCAGCATACAACTCTTGTAACTGTAATAACTTGCCAAAACTCGCAGGAATCGGACCCTCGAGTCTGTTGTTTGAGAATGATACTCTCTTAAGTGAAGACAGGAATCCGAAAGTGGGTGGTATTCTTCCTGTCAGCTGATTGTCCTGCAGCCTCAGGAAACCAAGTGAGGGCATGTCACCATATTTAACAGGAAATGGGATTTCACCCTGCAGGAAATTGCTGTTTAAATAAACTGTTGTAATCGCGGTCAAGTTACTGACTGAAGCAGGAATATTTCCAGTCAGACGATTACTTGAAAGATCAAGTTCTGTCACAGATTGCAACTCTCCAATCTTCTCTGGGATTGAACCATTTAGAGCATTGCTACCGAGGTCTAGTGTTACTAACTTTGTCAACCGCGAAATTGAGTCTGGGATTGACCCTGAGAACTTGTTGTTATGGAGAATGAATCTTTGAAGATTCTTTAGATTACCAATGCTAGATGGGATTGACCCATCAAACGAATTCTCTGCAAGTTGAAGTTCCTGGAGGTGCACCAGGTTCCCTATACTTTCAGGTACAGGACCTGTCATCTTGTTGGCATACAGGCTCAGTTTTCGGAGATTTGGGAGGCGAAAACCAATATCTTTCGGGATGTTCCCAGACAGGTACAATTGCCCTCCAAGATCAAGGACTTGTAGGGAGGAAAGGAGTGTGATCGAGGGCGTAAGGGGGCCAGTCATTTGTGTTTGAATCATTTCAGTAGTTGAGGTTAGACTAGGAAGATCAATTCCTATGACTCTTCCTGATGTTTTATCACAGGCTATACCATGCCATTGACAGCAGTTTTTGCCTTCCCATATTGGTTTCATGGTGTTAAACTGAATTTGAGCCCTGAGCTTTTGGAGGGCAATGAGGTCATTTGAGTTGCATGAACCTTTGGCAAATGCACTAATGATGTATGAGAGTGATAATATGAGGAAGAACAGACATTGATAAGCCATGAAAATGATGTTTTTGGGTGAAAAATAGTGTTTGAATGAATGCTAAAGATTAGATTAAGGATTTGTACGGAGTATTTAAAGTTATCAAGTTTGACAGACATTAGAATCCCTGCATCCTAGAAAAAAGTTAATAAAGGGAAAGAAATAATACACTATTCTTTATTAAAGATCATGTATCATCAGTGATTATGATGTCTTTTCTCTCTAGGTCACAAAATAACAATATGTTATAAAGTACTTGAAAACTTAAAAGGAATCTAAAGATTTGTTCAGATTTATATATGCTAGTATGAAATATCAAGTGATTTGGTTATAAATGTTTTCCTGTAAATGTGATTCAGTGTAATTAAAGAGACAATGAACCTACCAACATACACTTGATTGAGATAACACGTGATTCATTTTGGGTGTCCTCAAGGTCGATCCATGCAATAGCGAAGGAAATTCGAGATGACTTGATGAGAGGTTTTAACGCGCTCACTTTAATAAATCTACTTGACTCGAAGGCTCACTGAATACACTTAATTATTGCAGGATAAATGAGGAAGGGACAAGGAACTTGAGGCCTATAGTACTAACTATTAAAAAGTTGGTTATTAGTGCTTTTCCTACACCGTGCCGTCTTCGGGGAACGCTAATTCATGTAATTTCGTATGAACATTGAAATTTAGTGTAAAAAGTTTTCATCCTTGCAAAACTGATGAAAACTTTTTTGAATCTTTCCAATCTTTGGAAGAATGTATACAAGGAATCTTTGTTTCAGGTACTAGTAGTACAAAAGAAGTTTTCACAATTTTTTTTCTTCTTGCAAATCTCTTTCAACTTCTTGAATAATGTATAAGATTGATCGTTGTTGATGTTCATAATGACGCAAGTCCTCTAAATCCTGCTGGTTTTTTAAACGGCTTGCATAAATGGGTGTAATTATTCATCTGAGATTCTGAGCCTTGTGAAGAAACGAGAGTTCGGCTATAAAAGTACAGTTTATTTTTTCGTTAGTCAGAATTTACACTGCAACATTCATACCTGTACATAGAAGTTACAACAGGAGCCTATACCTCTGACAGAAAAACGACATTGTATACTATCAAAAAGGAGGATCAGCCTGGAAGCTTACGGTCTAATGATCTATAAGTTACTCGCCCTGGCACGAGGGGCGTATTGAGTTCTGAATAGAATGAACACGATCACTGATATAGCCCTCTTCGAAGATCTGCAGTATCTTCACTTCATCATGGATTAACGCAATGTGAAACTGTAGCAAGGAAAACAGGACACCTTACCAAGAATGTCAGATCTCTAACTCTATTAAATTAAAAAACATTTTAGTGCAGCACTCGTGAAGAATGACTAGGAGTTTCTGAAGATGTGTCACCTGCATTTGTAGAGGGAACAGCAGCAATCATGGTGAATCAATGATAAAAAAGAGACCGGGATTGCCCTTGGTGCTTTTCCAATCAGTAGGAAATCTGTAGGATGCATGATTAAAGACTGTTGAAGCATTAATCGACAAAATAAAAATAAAAAAATAAAATAAACAACCCACAGGGTCACAGGCAACTGAACCCAGAACCCTGACCACTGAAAAGATTGCTTCGTGCACTTAAATGACATGAAGTGTCTGCCAGTATAGCAAGCAATGCAACCTAAACATCAATATAGAAATGAGAAAGCAACAAACGATGACACACATACAGTAAATCGTAGTGAAAATGTTTGTTGAGGAATCACAAAGGAGAGAGCTGGGGAAGAAATGCTCTGGTTCCAGACAGGGTGTACTTGCAAGCGACTCTTTAGTTACCAGTCTACCACAGGGAGTCAGGGACCATGGATGCAAGAAAGCATAAAGATTGTAATTTAGTACCAAATGAAATAGTGCACCTGCCTGGGAATTAATCTGGTCTCAGCATTCTGTCCATCATTTCATCCTAGACAAGAATCAAATTATCCGGCAAGCTCACTAATTGGTGAACGGTCCATGACACCTGATGCTATCATCGCGTTGCTCTGCAGCAGCGGGTTAACATCTGGCAACTTGGGAATCTGAAATTATCAAAATAACTATTACAAAATTGCCAGAGTAAAACCCATCGATCAATTAGTTCTCAAGTCCAAGGATTAGCCTAACTACAAGTCTGCCTACGGATACGTTAAGTAGCTGAATTAAACCGAAATAAGTTCACAATAAAAAAAGGGCGGGTATCCTACTTGAGATAACAAGTCAATTGTCCTTCTCAACAAACGAGCTAGATCTCCCTCATCCATAGCACAATCCATCATAACTTCCCGCCATGTCAGACCCGAGGCCCAGGCTTCAACCATACCAGCAAATTGGGTATCTAAGCAGCAAGATATCTGCAGTCAGAGAATGAGTCAGATTCTCCCCAGTCTTCTTTTTTTAAGTAAAATATGGCATCCCCCTCTGAGCATAAAAAACTATTTCAAAGTAACTTACCATAACGTCATCTAGAAAATTGATATTGAATATGCTCTTCCAACTGGACAGTATACCTGTTATTCTTCCATGGCCGAACTTTTATTCCTTCAGAAACTAGACTCCCACAGACGGCAGCTAGCTGTGTAGGTTTTAAGTCCAGTAACACCGGGTTTCGAAGAACCAATGCGAGCCAAAGTTCATTTTCTCCTCGAATTGCAGATGCAGTTTCTCCAAGAGGGAATATCGTATTTGTATTGATATCTAACGCCCTAGATTCATGAATGACATTGCTTATCTAATAAAATGAAAAAAGAAATCCAAGTCAGTAATAGACAAACAGACAGTTGCTGAGTTTCACATCAGTCACCATCAAAGATGAGGAAATTCTAGAAAGCATCTAAGTGAAGAGAATCACAGAAGCAAAAGCTTCGGATAACTTTAACACAATTGACAATGAGAGATGTGATTAAAATGAGGATTTTCCCCAGCAAAGAAAGATGTGCAAAGACAGCAAAATGAGAAACATAGAGACAAAGAATCCAAAACCAAAAGCTAACCCAGGCTTTTGTTTGAGATTTCTAAATGGCTGCACGACAACATCATTATCATTACCCAGTGTCCCAAGATTCCCTGTTCCCGCCTAAGGTGAGGTAAACGGCAGATGTATGCAATTTTACCTCTATGTTAAAAACACCGAGAGATTGTTTCCGGATATCCGATGATGAAATTTGAATCGAGGAATGCATCGACCGATTCTCTACTACTCGCAAAATCGTTCTAAGAAATGTAACTTTCCAATTTTAATTAGCTATGAGAGATTACCTGCAAGAATTCTTTCCAGCCAGAGGGTTCAATCTGCTCAATTCGATCAATCAAGCGCTTTTCTCTGCTCTTAAGGCGCCTAATCTTTCCTTCTGTCAGTTTAGCCAATTCCAGAATCCTCTTGTATTCTCTAAAGCCTTCTGAACGAGCAATCCTTTTTTTCAAGTGTGAAACTTTATTTCTTTGTTTTTTGTAACATTCAACTGCTTCAGTGTATACTGGTGATATATGTGATACCTGAAACAGAACATTTGTCTTCAGACACATGGATGCTAAAGTGGGCATGAAACAAATAAAAGTGCCCTCTCTGGATGAACACTTCACATATCAGACAAAAGAATAGTCATCAGCTAAAGCAAATTCACCTTTGCGTCTTCAGATAGACTACTCAACATAGGTACATTTAAACTCCAAGACCATGTCTCCAGGGATCCTTCCATTTGCCACAAACCCCCAAGTTCAGACTCAAGAAGTTTAACCCATTGCATTCCTTCCTTATCGAGAAGCATACTCATGATTTCTCGAGGCAATGGATCACCTTCATTTAAAGGAATGTTGGGAAAACCTGTTCTGTACACAAATTTTATCCACTTTTCAGTGAACAGATACCAAGAATTATCTGAACCAAGAGCCACGTGATAAGAAGGCTCAAATTGAGGCTGGCTTCCAGTCATGTCGGTGCCTAGCTCTGCTTCCTCAGTTATCAACTTGAACGTATCCTCACCCTCAACCTGTCACCAAAAGATACACACTTAAAAGGACTTCAGTCAATCGAAAGCATAAAACATATGCAACTTTTAAGAGGCCAAGTCATAACATAGTGATCACCTATCTACATTGAAGCTCAGAATTGATAATTTGCTGTCAGACTGGATATTACACAATGATAAGCTAACTTAGCAAAGTAAACTGCATCCCAGAATTCTAGCTCCCGAGTCTCGACTCGGAGAGTGTATTTCCTAGAATAACTTATAGCAGCCACAAAGATGCAGCATTGCCTAGAAAATAAAATATTTGAATAAGCCAGGATCTTCTGGTCATCTAGTGATATTTTCACCCACAACACCAAAAAAAAAAGGCCAAACAAACAAATAGAACCCTAGTTTTAATCTACAAGCATATCATCAGCATACTTGGGCTGTTCTTTAAGACATCAATGACAAAATAAAAGCTCCAGGAATAATATCTGAATGGAGGTTGCATGCCTTGTTGCCAATTATTAAGTCTATAAAATCTTCTTTTCATAGCATCTAGGAATAGGAGTTAATCTGTAGGAGCAGGCTCTTGGGGGAAAATCTGGGAGAGAATTCATACATATACAAAAAGAAAATTAAGATTAACCAAATGTTCCAGAGTGTAAGTTGTAGTACTAGCTGCTTATATCTGCTATGAAGAAGCACTGAAAACTCACTATATTTTTCACATTTGAACCTCCAAGTGAATCAACGTCCCCCAAATATACGGCAGGAATCGAATGTTCAATACCCTCAGAATCTTTGTATTGCAGACAAAGGAAAGGTAAGTTCCCATTTCCCAACTCCTGCAATAGAGGCTTCAGAGAAGACATTCTCTCCAATTCCATCCTTCTTCGAAGCTCCCCTCGCAGCAATTTTTCTTCCTGAGAAACACAATTATTAATCAGAAATCCGAACATATTATCATACATCAAATGCAACCATTTAAATAATAGAGTGATGAAGTCGGCCGATACAGGTACTAGCAAACTCTAATCATTCCAACAATCCTAAATGACTATGAAATCTGATGCATCAAGCAAAATATTTCATAAGCATTAAACTTCTTCAACTCCAACAATTTACAAGGATCAGAAATGCATGTGTGATGAAAGTACTAACATTTGAAGAAACAGAATGTGATGCAATACATAACATTCAGGTTTGATTCAACTTATATATGGGATTTTGAGGAGGCTTTGCAGATTAGGAATAACCAACCTGGTCTACTGGAAAAACAGAGTCCCCAGCACTTGTGAAAGATATACCATACAATAAAAAAATCAATAAATAATTTGCATTTCTAAACCAGGGCCTATACCTTAAGGTCTACTTGCAAATCAGCAATCTCTTTGTATGCTGATTCTGACAAAAGCTTCCTACATTTCATATCAATAGATTCATCACTAATCTCAATCGTTAATGACTCTATTTCTTTCTGTATTCTGTCAAGTTCATCCTTGGAAGCAAGCATTACATTGCTCCCAAGGTAATTTCCGAAACTTTGCTCAACCAACTTCCTTGCTTCTTCCAAAGTCCGTCCTGCTTCAGAACTTTCTGCTTCACTAGATCGGCGAGTAACTTTTGCACCCTACAGAAGACTCAACATTGACCATCAGCCAAAAGGACGCAGTTACTTTAGATTCAGCAATAGTAGAAGAAGCGTACCGCAAGTAGGTTCAAAACCATTCCATATGAAGCTGTGAATTGCGAAACAAGGGATTCCAGTCTGGAAAATAGAACCTCACAACACTCTTGAGCACCTTCAAAAGGACTTTGAATAAGAACTACATGACCCCTGTCATCTATACCTCGCCGTCCAGCACGGCCGGCCATCTGAAGGAGCTCATTGGATTTTAACTGGACACGCCCAGCTTCACTTCGTTTGCTGAGAGAAGCAATAACAGCTGTCCTAGCAGGCATGTTGATCCCTGCAGCAAGTGTCTCCGTGCAAAAACAACCTTAATGAGGCCTCTTTGGAAAAGCTCTTCAATAAATGATTTCCAGAGAGGCAGACACCCAGAATGATGCGCCGCAACGCCCTGCAAGAGGCTCTTTACAGCAGGCTCCCTGACAGCATCAGGTTGACTACGGAATCGTTTCAGCGCCAGTTTCACCTCACTCATCTCACTGTCATTCAAAAGTTTGGAGTTTTCAACATACTGAACAGCTGCATCACAACCTTTTCTGCTAAAAATAAACCAGACTGCTGGCAACATCTCTTTTTCCTTGAGATGCTTCAGTGTATCTTCGACTTGAGGGACCTAAACACAAAGATTCTTTCCAGTTATCTCAGAACATATTGAGTTACACACAACAACAACAACAACCAAGCCTTATTCCCAAAATGATTTGGGGTCGGCTAATATTGAGTTACACACAAACAAGAAGAAAGAAATCAAGTTGTAACATAGTACTGAAGAAAGTCAGCAAAAAGAAATATAAATGACACCGAACTAGATCATACCAGTGAGCGCCGGATCGTGTTCATGTCACTTTTGGACAGAGATGTTTTTCCAGAAAATCTACCATACTCCTCGTAGATCAAATCACTGTCATCTTTACGTCTTTTGGAATGTCTTCGTCTAGATCCCTCATCTTTGTCAGATTTATCTCCCAAAGCATGAAGGCGTAGAGAGCTGAGTGAAAGCTTCCTGCGTCAAACCCAGTATACCAGCAGAAGACAGTCAGATTTAATAAAACAAGCAAATAGGATGTACAGACAGCAAGAAGAAAGAACATTCAAAATAGAGAGATATGAAAACAGAAACACAGTGGAAGATGATCATCAGGAGCACAAAGTCGAAATTATTTACATTCCAGCTCCCCTATAAAACATGAAGAAAACCTACGGCCATTTTTTCCTCTTCTGCAGATGACGACTTGAGACGCAAGTCATGCAACTAAGGACACCTTGGCCATGGATTACATCATCAATAATTGAGCATGAGAGAGAGAAGGAGAGAGTACCTGTTCATACTTGTTCCTTTATCATCAAGAAGAGGATACAAAGAGGTCTTTGTGGAAAAATGCCATGTCAATGGTACAGGCCTTCTTGATGCTGTAACCAGTTCTGTTTTACCATGAATCTAAGCCAAAGAAAAGAAATTTCATATGAGGGCATGCAGAAAATATATGAAAGGCACAGGATGACATTTCCATGATTCTATAATGCTAATGAGCAAATCCAAAATAAATTCACCTACTTAATTACTAATTTAGTAGCTAACACAGAATAATATACTTCAGCCCACCTTTCAATCATCAGAGATAAGATAACGAACATTACAAATTCCTCAGATTACAGAAAAAGGAAACAACAAAAGGTTCAAGTTTTCAACCCCAATAGATTATGGATGGCAATATACAAAGAATCAGTCTATAGTATATAACTATAAACTAGTTTATGTACCCGTGCAAAATTGCACGGGTAGTTATCAAATATAGGTGATGACTCGTTTTTATATTACATTTTTTATTATTCGAATAAAGCATTAAAAAATTTTAAAAAATAGAAATTAATGGTTGTGCCCTTAAAAACAACGGGAAACATGTCAAAATCTCTTTTTTGACTTACAAATTCGCTTGTGAAGACTCGTGACCCGCTATTTTTGGCACGCAATGGTGTCGTGAACCCGTGTTTTATGACCAGTGGCCCATATTATTCCTATTCTGTTTTGACCCACATATCTTTGAGTTAAATTTGACCCGACTTATAGACCTGCAATTTTTTTAGTATAAACCTGCTTTCTTAAGCCAGTCACCCGCTCCGCTATGTCCAATGTTAATACATACTAATCTGACTCCATTTGGCACACATTTTTTTTCTACGTCATTATGACCCTTGACTCGCATTTTGGCTCTAGAGCCATTGTCTTTTAACCAGTTACCCGCTATGTTCAATGTTATGACTGACCCTGGTTAACACACATTTTTTCGTCAAACCTAACATGATACAATATTAGACATGTCAAAATCTGTTTCCGAGCCACCACTTCGATTTTTAAGACTCGTGACCCGGTGTTTCCGATCACGAACACGATTTTTATAAGTCATAACTCATATCGTTAATCGAATTGAAATTTAGTTTCTCTAATAATTGATTTTATTTCCTATATGTTAGCTTAAAACGTGTTTAAATAGGGTAGCTAGCCCTATTCATTGTACATTAAACATGTTTGATTGAGTATCATCATCTTACAAAAGTTATGCCCGATTCAATGAAAGCAATCTAATAAGTATAGCGAATTTATTTCAGTACTTTACGTTTATGTACAGATTACAATTTATGACCCGTGATCCGCTATTTTTGGGTCCCATTTTTGTGAACTACCCCGAGTCCCCGACTACTTTTTAACACACTTTTTTTAACTTTAACCCCACCCATTGACCCGTATCTTGAATTAAAACGAAACAAACCCAAGATGTATTGAAAGATATAGAAAATTTAAAAAATTAAGTTTGAGCTTATTTTAAAAGGAAACGAAATTATCGATAGAATATTCATATGGTAATACATACTGTAATTATGTTCATAAACAACTTGATTTTATATGATTAAGAAAATCTCGTCCAAAGTTGTTTCCGAAATTATCTCCTAAGACCTCAAATCCTTTATATATAACTTTGTTAACAAAAGAAGCATAAAAAATCAGTTGTCTTGGTGGTTGAAGTATTAAAAATGTAACCCTGAGGTTACAGGTTCAAGACTTCATAAGCTCATTTTTTGTGCAGTCAAATAAAATTGACTGCTGGTGTCATCAATGACGTCATCAGTGACATCAGATATGACGTGGACGCTCTAATTAAGGGCTATTCAATTGGCTATTAGTATAATTAATATCATGAATGACTACAACAAAAAGCATTGGTCTATCTCACCTGTCCAATCCAACCAGCTAGCTCATCTGGATTTGCAACTGTCGCAGATAGACAAATGAGTTGAACTTCCTTCGGGCAATAAATGACCTAAGGATTCCAACATATACAGTAAGCTGATAGACACACTATACTGTATTGTATACACACTTAATAACAACTGAGAACAAAACAACCAAAGGGATTTAAGAGAAAAGGGAAAACCAACATACAGTCTCCTCCCAAACAGTACCACGAGACATGTCACTCAAATAATGGACTTCATCCAAAACGATCACATCAACATCAAACAGCCCACCTCCAGAAGAAACCACTCCAACACTGCATGACACGGACCAAATTGGTGAGGCCTTATGCAGGGTTATAACACAGAGGCTAAAGCATTCTGAGTTGCAAATAGGAAAAACAAGTGAAAACAAAAAATCTCCTTATTTTATGAAGTCCAAAGACAGATCAAACACCAAACATCAACTAAATTGTCTATGCACAATACCGCAGCAATCAATCTTCCTATGCAGACCAAAAGTGCCCCCTGCCTGCTTCTGAAGAAGGTAGGCTACCAATGTTTTTACTATAGGCCAATTAAACACAAAGAACGAAATCCTTTCTTAATTGGTGACAGTACATTTCTTGCTTTACATCACCTCTCTTTTACAGCCATTGGGACACTTCGACAATTTATTCACAAGTGCATTCCTTACATTATAGAAAGTACCTCCTAGCTCCCACCCCCAAAAGAAACCCCAACCCCATGTTCCGACCCCAATATGCACCTTATCGGATAGCATAACCACTGTCTACCTCCTATCGAAGAACTAATGGCAAACAAGCCACACATCAATCACCATTTCTATTCTTCTTGATATATAGGAGAGGGTGCAGCTGCTCATATATCGCAACATGACTAACTATGTCACTTTTAATACATTTCGCATCGCATATCACTCACAGCTACAATATCTGGCATGATACTTGTACAGTCAACACGCATACTAGGCTTGCAAATGCACCTTAAACCTTCAGAAAATAAATAAAAATGTACCTTTGATACAACATGTTCCGCAAAATCTCCGTTGTCATAATCAAAACCTGAGCATCTTTATTGACTGCAGAATCTCCGGTTAGAAGGCCAACATTACCATCTCCAAACGCATCTCTACCACAACAAACACGATTTTGCATCAAAATGCAGACATACCAAATCTATCTAACAACATTACAACACTTATATAGCTTCACTACGACTACGAGTACAAGATTTTGTATCAAAATGCAGACATACCTAATCTATCTAACGACTATACAACACTAATATAGGTTCATTACATCAATTATTTCTTCATCAATCATCAATAACAGAATAAAACCTCATTCAAGGCATGCACTCTCGATTCTCGACTTTGGAGCACACATAACAAATCGCAAATTTAATCAAACATACTCAATAGACACTCAATTTCAAACACAATGTAATGAAAATGGATCATATGAGTCAATGTATAATACCGGAATTCGCGGAACTTTTGATTGGACAATGCTTTAAGCGGAGTGGTATAAAACAATCGTTTTCCTCTCGCCACCGTCGCAACCGCCGCAGCTTCCGCAATCAACGTCTTACCACTACTCGTCGGCGCCGAAACCACCACCGACGAACCTCTTAGAAACGCCTCAATCGCCTGTTTCTGCACTCACATAATAAAAAAGAAGCAGCTTCTCAAAATCAAACTAACAAGAAAGAAGAGTAATCAATACGCAACCAAAATTCGTCAAAATTAAATCAATTAAAAAACCTGAAATTTGTCGATACGGAAATCGTAAATGGCGGCAAGTTCATCCACGTCAATAAGTCCTTCACCATACAATTTAACTTCACCGCAAAGCTTCTGAACTCTCTCAAGCTTCGTCTCATCGCTACTCCAAACCGACGAACTTACTCCCTCCTCCTCCTCCGCCGCCGGCACCTCAGCTTCTTCGTCGGAATCTCCGGCGGCCACGTCATCGTATTCGTCAGCGGCGCCGTCGTCATCAACGTCGTCATAATCCTCGTCTTCTTCGGCGTCGGAGAGCTGGTTTTCGACGGAAGGAGGCTTGAAAGAGGGGCGAAATTGAGAGGTGAAGCGGAGACTTGTGAGAGAAGGAAACCCTAATTTGGAGGAATTGTGACGGAGATTAAGGAAATGGGAGTGTTTTTGAGGGAGGAGTAAGGTGGTGGTGGTTGTGGTGGTGGAGAAAGAAAGAGGATAGACGGTGGAGAGAGAAAGTGAGTGAGTAGTAGTGTTCATGGCGCGCGCGAGAAAGAGAGAGCTGTTTGGTTTTAGCTCTCCGGGGAAAGGGGGAGAAAATTAACTAAAATCTCCGCCGCTCACATTTCACTCTCATATGTTATCATGTTCTCTTTTGTTTACGATGTGCTTTACGGAACTTATCGACGTCGTTTTAGATATTTTTGGTACTTTTGCGTCAAATACTCAAATTTAGACATTGTTGTCTTTCTCACCCGTAGTACATGTTCCCTGCACGTCTTTGTTTTGAAGTCGTTTCGGGTGAAAAATTGAATATTGACATTCCAAATTTGGTTAATTCCGGTCATTTTCTTACAATTGTTTAAATGTGTTCAAAATTTTACCACAAACGATGAGACACATTTGAAATGTCTCAGATAGAATGATATGAGGGCTCATTATCTGGTTAAAGAGTCATTAAGCCCCGTCGGCACACATGACCCATTGAGGACTTGAGAGTGACGTGCTTATTTGTCCGATCTTTGGAACTCCTCATGGTTGGACCTATTTTTTTTTTTTTTTTTTGGAGAAAATGACTCCTCCACAGGCCTGAGAGAGTGTAGCATGGAGTAATTCATTGACTTCATCCTCTCTTTGGTCTTATCGTTTCCTTAATATTTTGGCCTCATTATATCACTCTTAGCCTCCTAGGGCTTCCAAAAACAATTGACCTGTTTGTTTTGGGGCCATTTTTTCGGCCAATAGCCAGGGACTAAAGACTTCGATCTTGGCTAATTTCCACCAATTTGATTTTTTTTCTAAGTATACAGTTTTCTCCAAACACTATCATTTACGAGTATGATTGTATGAGAGGTCTCTTCCCCTCCTTAAAGGTTCATTTATCCCCTCTCCTTCGTGTCACTCATTGAGGCTTTCGTATCTTTTAGCCGATTTGGAGCACATCTGATGGGTCTTTGACTCTTCTATTTTGGCAAGACTTATAAGGTTTCTTGCAAAAGTCTGAGCCGTTCTCGTTAACATTAAATTATGGCAAGATTAACCATAAATTATGCCATTAGTTTTGGTCGATTTAGCCAATTTTTTTACAGTAACCAAATGTTTTCATTTTTTTACCTCTAACATGTGATCGTTGCCCCAACATTATATATATTTTTTAAAATATACATGTTAAAGAGTCAACTCAACCAAAAGTGTAGGCTAATGGTTAATGCCCAATAGTTGGTTATATCTTAACACTCCCCCTCACGTGAAAGCCCTTTGAGCTTGAAACGTGGACTCAAACCACTTGAAATGTGGATGATAAATGCACGAACATTGTGCTGAAATTTCACTTGAAAGGAGGGGGACTTGAGACCTCAGGATCGCTGAGGCTCTGATACCATGTTAAAGAGCCAACTCAACCACAAGTCTAGACTAATGGCTAAGGCCCAATAATTGGTCATATCTTAACAATACAGACACTCTCTTATCCTTTGTTTTCTTCGTTTTGCCCTTTACTCTGGTTACTGTTACTTACGGCTACTTTTTCTACTCCCAAACAAAATCAACCCATTTTCTCTCTTCTCCGCCATTAACACCCGCCTCCAATTCTTTCAGCAATTCGTGATCATCAAACTATTTACCGAGAACTCAAAATCTTTAATTTCATAGTAAAATATACAAAAGTACTCATCTTAAATTTTATCCTATTTCTGGGTTTTATTCACATTTTTTTACAAAATTGGGTTGAACCTCCTTAAACGTTTATTCCGTTGCCGCTCGGCCGTTCGGCCACCGTTACCTCTAGGCCTAATCGGCCATTATCAGCTATAATTTTGTCAGAAGTCAGAAGTAATGTTAGTCACCCATTTAACTTGATCTAATGGCCCATATTAAAGTTGAAATTCAAAAAAAAATACAAAAAAAATAAAAAAAATACACCCAATCTCCAAAACCCTCACATTTTCTCTCTCCTCCTTCTCGTGTCGCTGATGACCACCACCTGCAACTGTCGTTGTGCACCGACAACAACGACCGCCGGATCGGGCACCACAATCCGACTCAACCGATGACGATGAACCTTCGGCAAACACCGTCGACCTTCACCCTCCATTATAACGTGCACTACACCTTTTCTGATACAAAATTTTGTGTGTTGATTGTACAGTACTGAGATCTGTTCTGTCAATTAGTATAAACAGTCTACAAAGGAAACATAATGGGGATCTATACTACATAACTGCACTAACTCTCATAATTGCCACAACTCTATAACTCCACTAACTATAACAACTAACTTTACCACCACCCTTCTGAATCAACCACCACCGCCGGTGGTCCGGCATTGGTCAACAATGGTCAATGGTAGTCAATGGTGGTCCGATGGTGGTTAATGGTGGTCAACAGTAGCCCAACAGTTGTCCAATCATGGTTCGGCTGTAGTCCGGTGGTGGCCTTCATAGTTAGTTGAGTTATGTTAGTGGAGTTGGTGAAGTTAAAAGAGTTACACAATTTAGTTATATATATCTAAGTATTATAATTAACTAGTTATCATGCACATGCCACGCCCGGGCTATATATTTATATTATTTATACTCGTTTTACAAAAAAAATATTTTGCCTTATCTTTGTTCTAATAAATTAGCATAATGATTATTTTCCATAAATTAGCTAATACTATACTATTTTATAATAATTTATAATATCTTAACTGAAAATTGTATTTAATGCTATTTTTATGTTCTATCCAATTAATGTATAATAATTTATTACCATATTCTAACCGATAATTGTATTTAATGCTATTTTTATGTTCTATCCAATTAATGTATGTCAAGTGTCATCCTGGGAAAGACTTGGTTTCAGGTTTTAATATATAGTATTAGATAGATTGGTAATTCAATAATAATTTATAAGAAGTTGGTGGGGAGACGAGATACGATCTGAGCCCTATAACACCCCGTATTTTTTGGGAGTTTTAATAATTGGGTGTCACTATTTCCAGAACAAATTAAAGGATTTTATTTTGTTAAATTATTTATTTCTCCATTTATCAAATAATTTAATTAGATTTTGGATTTATAAACTAGATTGTTTTTCCAAAATAGTCCTAACTGGTAAATTACTAAAAAGCCCATCACTAACACTCTTTTTTTTTTTAAAAATAAAACCATCATTAACACTCCTAATCACTACAATAGAATAAAAAGGAAACATCTTCCTTTTTATTTCTTTTCACGTAAAACCTCGGCTCGTTTGGATTGAGGGATGGGAATTGAGGGATTAGAGGGTGGGATAAGAGGTGGGAATTGATGGTAGGGAATTAGGTGAGATAGTAGAATTCCCTTGTTTGGATTAATTGGGAATAGATGAGATGAGAATGAGGATATGTATAAAGTTTACCAATATACCCCCATTTAAATATTAATAAAACTTCATACAATTTTTTAAGGGGGTCATTTAAGTCTTTTTATCTAATTAATGAATTCCCAAGTCTAATACCTGCCCCCCTTAGGTATTAGATTGGAGGGATTATTATTCCCTCTTATCCAAATCCTACTCCTTATTCCCATTTACCAAACATGGGATTTTGAATGGTTGGGAATAATAATCCCATCCCACATTCTATTCCCTCATTCCAAACAACCCCGAGAAAAGGACACGCTTTTCGTTCTCTTCTTCTTCTCGCGCGACCATCCAACTCCCTCGCCTGCGTTTTGATCGCCGGCGACGACCCACGTCGTCCGGCCACCTTCTCTGGCCCTTCCAACCTCCGGCACAACCCGACTGGTCGTCATTTTCACCGTTCGTTTCACCATCGTGCGCCTCCTTTATTCTCTCCTATTTCCGCGCGCAAACTCGCATAGCCCAGCCGCGTTATATTATCATGTTTAATTTGAAAAACATGCAAATAATATCAATGTTTTAAAAACCGGACCGGACGTCGAACCGGTAGCCTCGGGGGTTCGATGGGTCAAAGGATTCGACCGGTTCAACCGGATCAAAAAATCGGATGACGTCATTATAATATAAAATAAAATAATTAAATTTTTGCCAAAAATATTAAAATAAATACTAAAAGAACCAAAACCGGTCAAAATCGGGTTGAACCGGCCGGTTCTGTCCGGTTCTTGACCGGTTTTGCATTGGTAAATTAAACGGGGGTTTGAACCGGTCAAACCGGTTTTGACCACCTCCGGTTTTCGGACCTAATCGGCCCGGACCACTGGCCGGTTCCCGGTTGAACCAGTTCAGCCGGCCGGTCCGGTCCGGTTTTTAAAATATTGAATAATATAATCCAGAAAATAAAGAATTGTATTGTTATATTATCAGATGATATGGAGGGGTGCCTTCGATAGTGTTAGCTATATATAGGATCTAGACCTGAAACATCCCGATAGATATAGGTTTGGTAACTTGGTTTACCTTAACTAAACTTCAATCGAACAACTTTACCATAAAATTTTGGTTATATAGTACTACAAACTATCCCACGGAAAGGAAAACGAAGATGCCACTTATTACAAAAACTATCAAATTCAATCAAACACTCCAATAAAATCGAACAAACTTACAATAAAAGATATCGATGTATATATCATATATGAGATGCGATACGAAATATTAATGTTTTCACTGAACAATAGAAAACAAAATCGTCAGTTCAACGTGGATATGTATCATAATGCAAGTAATTTAACCTAATAAATTCAAAACATTAATACAAATACAAAAACCATGTAGTTTAGATGCAGGGGCGGCTTTTACCCCGGGCGACATGGGTTGGGGGCCCAATAGCAGACAAGTTCAGTACATATATACGGTGTATATTTGCAGTAAATAAAATCATGTACTCCGTACTTGCTATTAGATTGGTGGAAGAAATGTCTTTGCTATCTGCGTGTGACCCGAGTTCGAATCATAGATGTGTCAAGTTTAGGTTATTTTTTTAACTTTCACAATACCATTATCTTGTTTTTCACTCTTTGTTTCCGCCTTAATTTTGTTTTTTATTAGTTTCTTTTCTCCTTTTTTGTTTTCTAATTTCTTCATTCTGGTTTTGTTGCAAGTGCGTTTTGCTTATACACCGTAGAATACTTAAAAAACATTCAATTTATTTCTACTTTTGCGACCACGTAAGATGAGTTAATTATTGTTGGTTTCCCCTTAAAGAAAAAGAACATCGAAATATGTGACACGAAAAATACACTATTTTTAGAATGCGAAAAATAATTTTAGTATAACTTAGGGCCCCCGATTGAAAATTCGCCCAGGGCCCCCGAAATCTCCCAGACGGCCCTCTTTAGATGCAAAAGCCTAGCTTATTGTGATTGTTTTGTTTCTTATATACGATCATAGTTATGTCATAGGATGATCGTATTAGTATTCGATTGGAAGTGTAATTTCTGTTTATTGGTCTCTCAATTTCTGCCATTATTTCAACAAATATCTTTTTCTAAGCTATAAGCAACTTGGCAGGGATATAAACAAAGAATAACTTAAAGAACATCATACGGCAAAGATAGAAATTAAGGATGAAGTATGGAAACATGCATATAGTGTGATTACGACCACAATCAAAACTGTAAGACATAACCGTGCTATTGTTGTGGATGGTGTGGTGGTGGTTGTTGTGGTGGTGGCCTAGGTGGGAATCACGGATGAATTCCCACCTACTATGATTTGGGAGGATATGAATTTCTTAATAATAGATGATAAGGGCATAATTGAAAAAATTGTAGAAAAGTAGGGCGACACTAGTAAAACATGGGCGATGAATAGTTCTTCTCTTTGAGAGAATGAAATTATGCCCGATTGTTTTTGAAAATGTCAACAGTCAACGTTGGTTTGGTCAATATGAAGCAAAATGTCCACCATTCAATCAAAGAATAAGGATGTCGTAGACCAACCCAAGTTATTAAGTCCTGGTCTTACATTTCGGTTGACTAATGACTATCGGGGGCTACCAATCCTTACATTATCCTTCTTAACTTTCTAAAACATGTGCTATACTACCACCTCTTATGGTATTAAAATCAAAGAACCATTTCTAATTTTTCGGGTCGCCTTTGACCGTAAGTTCACAAAAAAAAAATCCTCAACATTACACCTCGGATGTATAATACTCCACTACTTATGAAAAAAAATAAAAAAAAATAACCGAACCATATGCTTATGGATAACACCTACATTATGTACAAAGGTCTAACACATTAAGGCAGTAGCCAAAGAGAAGTACTCCGTATCATGTATCAAAGTCTTTCAAAGTCCACAGCTTGCGCACTATTCACCATGACTCTTAAAATCATTAGTCCGAAATGAAAGAGCAATGGAACAATCCTTCGACTTCCACTAAAGTTCAATATCTCAACACTAAGCTGCAATAATATCCTGTTCACTTCGCCTAACCAAAATTCCAAAAATGACTATCAAAACCTTCAACTTCCACTAAATTACCTACCTATAACAGTATAACCTATCTACCTAGAGTCCTCTGAGTACTTACTAGTTAATAAACATTAGCCTACAAATGAGTAAAACATCACTAGCCCTCTTGGCACACCTCTTTAATTTGTTCTTCAACAAAAGAAACTTTAAACAATACTTCTTTCGATTCAAAAAAAATTTCCTCTTTCTCTCCACAGTTTTGAGGTGCCATGTTGAGAGCTACTTTTATATCAAATGGATCATTCGCTTATTGTAAAATTAGTACATATTTATTCTATAATGGAGTCTACCAACTCCATTTAATTTTACGACTAATGGATTTTCCATTTAGTCTACAAGTAGTCCATAACATGACAACTTATTATTGTAAAAAGAAAGAGCAAAATCCATTTAAATCGGAGGGGATAACAGCAGAAAATAAGCAGAGACGACTAAGCGTAAGAGTATTTATTCTATAATTGGTCCAATGCAATATATCATCCACATTTCTTGTTAACAGCAAGAGATAAGCAGAAACGGCTATGCGTAAGCTCGTAACCAATTTAGCTTGACACATACTCTACAAGTTCAACCACAGACAATTGATTCACAAGATCATATACCCATAATTTCTATAGTTTCCACACAAATGCAGAATACCCATGAAAAGTTTCCACATTTTTTGCTAACAATTAGCTTCCCACATACTCTACATCTACAAGTTCAACCACTACTAGAGAAACCTTAAATTTGACCGCGACGAATAAGATATAACAGAGAGGGCAAAGTAGACCCATCTACATTCATCATGACGATGCAGCCAACCACATTGCAGAGAAGATTGAGCAGGAAGCTGGAGAAAAGTGCCAAAATTGGGCTATTATGGTCCAACCAATCCCAGCTCAAGCTTTTGTACGCCTTTGATGTGCAGTGCAAGGCGTAGAGCTTCATGGTTGTTGGCACTAAAAATTCGTTAATGTGCCGTAAATTAAATACATTAATTATTTATGAATTAATATCAAATTTTAACTTGATTTAATTATTTTTGCCCCGTTAAATGAAATCCGGGTTGATTCGATTACTAATTTGGTTAAATGAATCATGATTCTAATAAAAGGGGGAATTGGGCCAAGTCATACATAAATCCTAAAGACAGGTTCGTGATTACAAGCCTGCTAGAATTTAGGTTTTCACTCTATATAAATAGTGTAAGACTCATTCATTAAGGGGTTGGAAAAATCAGAGAGAAGAAACCCTAGAGGAATTCTCTACAAACTCCCAGGCACACGCAGTCAACAATGTGCTTGCCTGCAAATCAACAAACGCGAGTTCAAACAATCAAATTTAAGGAGAGATTCAAGTCCTGGGACCCTCTCAAGAACTATAGCAACGCACGCGGACGACGAGTGCACCTAAGAACAACAAGAACCAGTGTAGTGTAGCACCCCCTACTGCGTAGTAGAATTCAGAGGATACATGAGATTGTACACACAAAATTCTTCTGATATTAATAAAAATTATTTGTGTAACACCCCGGCTCATCGCTTGAGCCGAAAGTAGTCACCTATGACAGCTCGCCAGGGTGTGTTCATCCGTGATTCCCACCTAGGCCACCACCACTATCGTCACCACCACAACAACCACCATCACAACCACCACCACACCATCCACAACAATAGCACGATTATGATCTTGTGAATCAATTGTCTGTGGTTGAACTATTTGGATTTTTCGATCCCTTGGCTTATTGTTGAGCTATATCCTTTCCTTACTTGCTTATTGAGTTCTACTCGGCTTTTGCTGACGTTCTATTGTTTGAGTTTGTTCCCTACCCTTGTTTGGGGCATGTGTCGTTATTTGACGACGTAGTTGGCAGGTCTATGTGAAGATGTATTGTTTTGGATTGCGTGACTTGGAAGTGCTGCATTCATATTGGTAGTAAATGAATAAATTGTCGATTTATTTTTTTTGGATTTGGATTTGTAAATTTTGACTAAAAGTCTTCCGCTGTCATATTACTCTATTATTTATATATTGAATTTCAGATTTTGGCTGAGCCTTGCAATTATCTTAAATAGTTAACTGTGGAATAATAATCATAGGTTTTCGTATTTATAAGTTGGTCGAAAATTTAAGGTTGTTACAGCCCCCACACCCTTTGCTATGGAAAAACCAATCCTCATAAAAATATGAGCTGGCAATAAGGTTAGCTAATTTAGTTATTGCAGTTATTTATGGTTGGAGTTAGCTAATTTAGTAGTGGAGTCATCACTTCTAACTTGTGACAATAAGGTTATTTCTGACCGAATGCAGCCCATACATATATATTGGTTTCGGCCTTGTGTCATTAATTGTTATGGAGTGAATTTCGGCTCATATATTACTTAATAGGCAAAATATTTAGTGTAAAATATTGCGTCAACATCAGCGATGATGTCATTTGCCACGTCATAACTCCTAAATTAAAAATGTGTGTATTTGTTCTTGCTTAAATCAAGCAATTTCGATAGATAGGCATTAAAGTGATTTTTTTTTATAAAAACTCAAAAAGAAAGAAAAGAATAATCAAAATCAATTAGGCCATAGAATAATGCAAAATAATCCGGTAAATTGGGGTAAATCACGTTTGAATAAAATAAAATCGTCTATATATGGAAAGATTTTTCTCCATGTAGGCTAAACATGTCAAACAAGTTAGACTGGTCTCACGGGTGGCTTACGATTTCGTGAACATGCATGGGTTCGATTGTTCAAGTAAAAATGTAAGAGACTAAAAACGGGTGTAAGGCAATGGGGTCATGTGGATTAAAAATTGGGTTTATGACACACAAAATCACAGATAAAACAAAAACTATATATATGAAAGTCATAACGGGTGCGAGTCAATACAACTTAGGTGTTATGATAAGCGGGTTCGTGACACATAAAATGCAGTAACATATGGGGGTCAAAATGAGGTGAGAGTGATCAATACGGTTCATGTGTCACAAAAAGCGGGTATATAACTCATATGTAGAAGATTAATTAACAATTAATGGTAACCGTTATTTGGCAATTTCTATAATTTTCACTAATTTTTTTAATTTTATTTCATTTTGGAAATAATCTTTTCTGTACTCTATATAACAAAGTTCGTCCTTTCAAAAATAACACACTTCGTAGTCACGTTTTGACCGTTGTTTCATCTCTTGATTTATTAATCTTAATAAGATAAAATGGAACATTATACGGAGTGTATGTTTATTGTAATAGGGCCGCCTGTGCAATTTTGCACGGGTAAAATACTAGTATGGTTTACAATTTCCTGGAGCATGTGAATCTATTATTCACCATAGTGGTTCATAGCGTTGGGGTACAAATGATCAGTTGCGTAGTGACAAATGGTATTATTTACAACGAGATAATGCTGTCGTTCAGTGGATGCGTCTCATTACCAAGAGTTGCAGGTCTCATTGCCAAGGGTTGCAGGTCTCTGAAATTTACTGGTGAAGATACATTGAAACCCTACACCATCCTCTAGGCGTATGAAGACAAAAGATGGGATTGGTTGGACAATAATAGCCTAAGTTTGGATATTTTCTCATTTAATACCAGATGTTAGATTGGTTGGACACTTACGGCCCAATTTGGATGTTTTCTTCTTGTTCGTGTTCAATCTTATCTTCGTTGTGCTTGGCTGTCTCAACTCAATATGTATAGATGAGTCTATTTTACTCTCTTGTTCGCCGCTTACAAATTTGGGTATCTTATTGCTAGATTGTTGTCAATTAAATAGATTCTAGTAGTGGTTGAACTTTGCACAGTATGTGTTAATTAAGCAATTCGTTATGTTCTAGGACTACTGGTTACACGCCTTAAGTCTCCGACCAATTATCTCAGAAACTTCAATCATGAAAACGGTAGAATTTTACAGCTTGTATTATTATGTCCGTTAGAATACTCGAAAACTAACTATTACTATAGATATGCGGCATAATGTCTTACATTTAGAATCTATAATGCGACATAGTGCGTGATTCGTAGCGTAGGGCAACACAATGAAACGTAATGTAATTCAACTGGGTCATCTAAATAAAAAAGACATAAAAGTTATTACTCATCAATATTATTACTATAAATATGATTTACAATGTCTTAAAGCATGTGAATCTATAATTTGACATAGTGGTTCACAGCGTTGAGTGGTAAATGGAGGTATTATTTACAACCATGAAACTAATTTATGTTAATAAATTAAAACTAATTTTTGCACCCGTAACAATCACGAGACTGTTTTACATCTCTGCTCTGCCTCTTTTCCTTGGTTAAAGAAAAGAATATGTATGAGATACCTTAATTTCAATTGATCATCAATGTTTATTACCAGCTTTTCCGCTGTAAGTTTATTTGGACAAAACTAATTCGTATTTTAATGACCCGAACTTAACTTGACACAATGTAGACCCTAACTGAACTTGGTCCGATCATTGTTGACCAGCCTAATTATCGACCCCTAAATCAACCACAATTAATTATATAACATTCTAATTCTTAAACAAAAATTTTCATAATACCCCTGTGGTTTCCGACTTTTTCTGATATGCCCCCAAGTTTTTGCACATTTCCAATCCAGATGTTTGCGTTTCGGATTGCTTTTAGGGTTTGGCCTGACGGCCATTATCACCGTCAACTTTTTTTAAACTTTCCAATATCATATAGTCCTATAATTTGGAGTACCCCTAACTTAACCTATTTAAATTCAAATTCCTATTCTTATTATTTAATGTGTGATTTACATATTTAGGACAATACTAATGCCGATAAGTATTCGCAACACTCCATCGCTACCACTTTACTTAATCCAGCATGTCGATGAAGACACTATCGATCTCTTTGGAACTCGTTTCAACAATCTCTCCTTTGTCGACATTTTTTTACTCATGTACACCTAAATTTACATCAAAAGTTGAGTACACTATATTTAGTGTATTAATTATTACATTTTCAAATTTTGAGCAATTAAGAAAATACTTATATCACAAAAAATAAAATGAAAATAAAAATAGGAGTTAATTGCTCAGAATAAAAACATATGGTGTTGAATTGCACAATTAGAAGTTAGGCTGCTAGATTGCACCATGGATTATAAGTGCAGTGGTAAATCGTCACTTTCGCCCTTCGATAACCCCATAGTTGATGCATGGAACAATCTTACAATATTGAAAATTTTAATACTTAACACTTGCAAATCGTAAAAATATATGACCAAATTGATCAATTCCGATCCATTATAACAGTTATAGTACGATATGAAATAACTATGATTTGATAATTTGGGATTACAAACAATGATAATGGGTACATAAGATTAATAGGAACTAACACCCTCCTGTATTGTTGCATACTCCCTCCTACCCACTAAAATGTCCCCCTTTCGTTTTCAGTTTTTGATTAGCTATGTTTGGAGCTACTTTTAGATCAAATGAATCGTTAACTTGTGGTAAAAATTAGTTCTTATTCTATTCTGCATTGCATTCTACCAACACTACTTAATTTTAAGGTAAACGGGGCTTTCATTTGGTCTAGAAGTAGCCCCGAACATAGCTACTCAAAAACTGAAAACGAAAGGGGGACATTTTAGTGGGTAGGAGGGAGTTCGAAAGATAAAAATGTAAAATATTTTATAGACCTACATTTTTATGAAACGAATATAGACAATAGGTAGTCTGACGCGGGTCGGGCTTGCAAATTAGTCTATTGTAAACATATTATAAGAGCCTTAGTTCTCCTAACAACTTTTCATAATTATGTAGTGTTACAAATTAGCTATTTTATAAATCAATGAGTTACTCATATTATTGCCAATTAGTTTTAGGATGGACCATTCTTGTATTTATAAACTAGGTTTTATCTCTTCTCATTTGAGTGTAACCTGGCCAGTCTCGTTATAGACCATTTTGGATTTATAAAGTGAGCTTTATTTCTCCGCATTTGGAGTACCCCTGACCTAACCTAATCAAATTCAAACTGTTATTCTCATTAGTTAATGTGTGATTTACGTATTGAGGACATTAGTACTGCCGATAAGTATTCCCAACACTCCATCGCTACTAGTTTACTAATCCAGCATGTGGATGAAGATACTATTGATCTCTTTTGAACTCGTTTCAACAATCTCTCATTTGCCGACATTTTTGACTCATGTACACCTAAATTTACATCAAAAGTTGAGTACAAAGTATTTAGTGTATTAATTAATGCATTTTCATTTTTTGAGGAATTAAGAAAATGCTTGTATCACAAAAAGTAAACTGAAAATAACATAGGAGGTAAATTGCTCATGATAAAAACATATGGTGTTAAATTGCACATTTAGAAGTTAGGCGGTTAGATTGCACCATTGATTATAAGTGTAGGGGGTAAATTGTCACTTTCGCCCTTCGATAATCCTATAGTTGATGCATGGAACAATCTTACAATATTGAAATTTTAATACTTAACACTTGCAAATCGTAAAAATAAATGACCAAATCGATCAATTCTGATCCATTATAATAGTTATAGTGCGATATGATATAATTATATGGAACCTAATAATATGAGATTACAAACAATGATAATGAGTACATAAAATTAATATGAACTAACACCCTCCTATACTGTTGCATATGAGAATCTCTTTTCTGCACCACTTTTCGTCCCGACCAAAGTTATCTTTGTTGTTACAACTTAAAAAAAAAACAAACGATGAAGCACATATTTTTTTAATGTTAAGTCAAGCAAAAGACCAAAAAATATACTCCGTATATAGTATGTCGAATTAGTATGTTAAAAAAACTTGGAAAACCAACGGCCAAAAGTCACTACATTGATTATCATCAATAAAAAAACGGCATATGCACGTGGTGTCTCTGAGTTTTGACGTTTTGACATGGTGTCTCTGCTTTTGAAACTACTACTCTTTGGTGTCCCTCAGTTTTACACAACTCGGCACATGGTGTCCCTAGGTCTACTCTGTTAATAGAGTTCTGTTAAGTGATGATGTGGACGTCATTAGTGGTTCGTGGGAAAATAATTAGTGTTGTTAATTATATTTAATAAAAAATAATAATAAAAAATACATAAAAAATAAAAATTATCTAAAAATTCCAAAAAATTTCCAAGAAAATCCATATATTGATTTTTCCAAAAATAATTTCGATTATTGATTTTTCGAATTTTTTTCGCCGAAATTATGTTATTGGTGAAAAACACAGTGCACATGGTGTCCCTGAGTTTTACACTTTTGTGCATATGGTGTCCCCAAATTTTACAATTTGTGTATGTGGTGTCCCTGAGTTTTCCAATTTAATCAAATGGTGTCCCTACTTTACATTGAATCCGTATTTTATTCATAATAATGCATTAATCAAATAGTGAATTCCCGGAGCTTGCTTTAGGAAAATCAGAGCGATTGACATTCGTGAGCTATGTTAATTACATTATTCAGGAAGCCATTTGGAATCTAATATAAACACAAATCACAATTATGAATCAATAATTTAAAAAAAAAAAAAACGGATTCAATGTAAAGCAGGGACAGCATTTGCATTAAATTGGAAAACTCAGGGACACCACATACACAAATTGTAAAAGTGGGGGACACCATGTGCACAAAAGTGTAAATCTCAGGGACACCATGTGCAATGTGTTTTTCACCAATGACATAAATCGGGGAAAAAATTCGAAAAATCAATATCTGGATTTTTTTTTTGGAATTTTTAGAGAATCAATACCTTTTTTAAGTATTTTTTATTATTATTTTTTAATTAACATATAATTAACAACATTAATTATTTTCCCGCCAACAACTAATGACGTCCACGTCATCACTTAATGGAACTCTGTTAACAGATTTAGACTTTGGGGCACCATGTGCCGCGTTGTGTAAAACTGAGGGACATCAGAGAGTAGTAGTTTCAAAAGCAGGGACATCATGTGCAAAACGTCAAAACTCAGGGACACCACGTGCATTTGCCGTAAAAAAAAACATTCAAACTAACCATAAAATTCGAGTGCTTATACCATGCTCCCAGGAGCACAAGGAGCATGATAGTCCTCTTCACAATAGATGAGTGGGGACTATATATTAAAAAATGAAAAATCATTTTAAGTATGGTCCCCACTTTTTTTTTGTGAGGAGTATCACCATGCTCCTTGTGCTTCCGAGAGCATGGTATAATTTGCGATAGAGTTCAATTAAAGAAATTTAGATGTATTGTGGAAGATGAAAAATTCTTAGTATTCTATTTATTATATTTATAGTTAAAATATTTTCATTAGTTTTAATATATTTAATTCATATATTTATATACAGTGCGACACGTAACTCTGTGACATGACATTTGTAGATGACACTATGCGTAATCAAATATGTCATGCCACGTGCATTAGTAATGTTAGACTATCAATATTATTATATACGGTGTATCATTGGTTATAAGACTAAAGCGGTTGTTATACAAAAATTTGATATTTATACGTGAGTGAAGTCGATTTCAAACTTTACTGATTGAGAATAAAACAAAAAAGATAGTGCGCCCTGTTTTTAAGTGATAAATCAAACCCTGTTGTGTTGTTGAGTAAAGAGTTGTGAATCTGTACCTACAACTTATTAGCAAGGGTATGAGTCACTATGTATTGAAATTTCATCACTGAAGATGTACATTCTGCAGTTCTAAGGGATTGGTATCCCATTCTCCTTATTACCAGCTACAACGTTTTTGATCAAGTTGGTAAGTGTTTCACTTCCATTTATCTTCTGGAGAATGCAAATGTTTCCATCATTGGCAGTTTTCCGAGACTGCTGTTTTATCCTCTATATTTGGGATGCTTGCATGGCCCTCAAATCTTCCGATCTGAGATTCCTGTGATGTTGTTGACTTGCCTGTTGGGACTTACTAACGGCTACTTTACAAGCGTTTTGTTCATCTTGGCCCCCAAAACCGTACAACTTCACCATGCAGACAAAGCAGGGACATTAGTTGTCTTGTTCTTATCTTTTGGCTTGGCTGCTGGTTCGATTGTTTCATGGTTTTGGGTGGTCTGAGTTTCTAGGGACCTGGTGCTGTACCTTGCCCTAATGCCCTTGAACAATCAGGTGGCATGACTTCTGTATTGGTCCTCATTGTTTTGAGATTCTCGCCGACCCTGTTGTGAAGCTTAAAAGGGTTAGGAATGTATCTCAAACTTGTATATTTGCCTGATCTCATGATGGAGACTCAGGATGTATTATGTAAAGCTCTGTAAGATACACATTTTTTTTTTATAATCATGTAACCTTTAACTTTGCACGTATCAAGAAGCAATTCTTTTTTTCTTCCAAAATTCCGATTTCTCGATTTTTCTTGCATTTTGGGACTAAGTCTTTGTTGTTGGGTCTACATCTTCCATTATACGAGTTGATATTCTGTTCATATATGGTCATAAGGCATACGAGTTACGTGACTTACGTCTTCGACAAACGAGAGCTGGTTGATGGATTGAATGAGTTATACAAGTTGTGTCAATTCTCAGCCCCATTTACTCGTCCCGCAACTAATTCTCATATTTCCTTCATACTTCAACCCTACTTTTCTAGTTTATGTGTTGGATTATTGAAATTGAATCTGTGATTGTATCACCTAGTGGTGATTTATTTGATTCTATATCATGCTCAAGAGGATACTTATGATCTATAACAAAAGTTTAACTACGCATATAGAATGGATATTAATAGAAAAATGACATATAAAAGTTTAATAAAGAACGCTCCGAAACCAAATATACATCTCTTTCGAAGGGGAAAAAAAAAACGATTACGTAACTACGATGTACGGAGTATGTCTTTAACCTTTTTGCCATAGCTATTCTACATAACAATCTGTTTAGGGGAAACAAGAGTTTTTAAACATGACAACCCATTAGCCCCATCCTCTAACATCTCATCTGTTATTGAAAAACCAACCCCTAACATTGAATCTATTATCGAAGAATCAATCTTTATTTTTCGGACCGTCTTTGACCGTAAGTTATACCAAAACATTCCTTGCTCGGGCCACTTCAAAAGCAACTCACCATCTTGGATATCTAATACATCTAAATCTCCATAACCGATTGGCTTAGTTAGATGACTACTAAATACTGTAGGAAGGTTAATCACTTTGCCCGGTACCCATAGAGGAGTAGTAAGGTCTTCTAAAGTCCACATCTTGACAATCCTAAAAAAATACTCGATATATACTAAGGTGTCATCCACATTCAGAAGACGTCTTTTATGGGCATATAGACGCGTTTCGTATGGCTGAACGCTAGGAAGAGGCTTGACGATTATATCCTCACTGTCATACTTGTACATCATCATATGTGCAATTTTGTTTGCGTCTGAAACAAGCCAATATGCAGCATCAGAAATATAAACTGTAGTATAATCAATCTGAGGCACATAATAATGGATACCAATCCTCGTCGTAATCTTAGTCTTCAATCCGTACAGAGAGTACCTAACACGCTGCTTATTGTTTAGAGAAGAGCAGTGGAGTATAAGTTTATACTCGTCGGTCGATTTATCGAATATGAAACCACAAACATTATCCTCGATTATCACCTCAACAAATTCTCTCGTCAAAACATTAAATACCAAGAATATTGAATTATCAATCTCAGACCTCAAAACAACCAATCCATTGCACGATGCACGAAACTTTTTTGCGCAAATAGGTAAATACTCGGCCGCGTGTGACATATCATATTTTCTCGGAGTATTACTCCGATGATCCATACGAAAAATAGCCGCGGGCTCGGGGTACGTCCCGTCAAACATTATTAAACTCATCTTTGAGTTAGTCTTTGTGGTATGAACATTAACAAAACGTTTAGAAGTAATTAAGCGATACCATCGCAAACACACTAACTTATCTCTCAAGAGATCTTCAGCGGGAAGTCTTACCAGAATATCAAAGATGATGTCGTCGCTGAGGTTAGAGAATAAGTCTTCTCCATCCTGCGCATGCGCTAGAAACCCAACCTTGACGCAAATTTTCAACAAGAAATTCCACATAATTTGGACTAAACACCAAAACTTGTGCAGAAAGCTGGATTTGATGGAGTGGAAGGTGTGGTAATAATTTTAATGAAGTTCTCGTGATAGGAAATATTACTTTGGTTTGTGCGATATCTTGAGGTTACAAGGATTATATATAGAGGAGATATTAGGTATTTACCAAGAATAGTTTAGAAAATATTTCGATTTATTCACTTACCGAGAGAGTCCTAGATTAAGTATATCTTCCATTTATGTGCGTCGAGTCTGTCTTTATACCGTCATTACCGCTAGTGGTAATTACCATAAGAATACATTATTTTATTAAGATTTGATATCTTTTAATATTAATTTTAAAGTAGAATATAGTATTTTATTAAAATTTGCTATCTTCTCTTATTAATTTAAAAATAAAACATCTTTTTTTTATATTATTAAAAATTGTAAATCCTAATACATGTTTGGTTTGGTATCTTATGGTATTTTTGAGGGAAAGTATTAAGCCTAACTAGTTTGCGTGCCCGTGCCGCGCACGGACTCCCTATTTGTATCAATCATACTTGTTTACAAAAAAAAAATCGTTGTTAGGTAATCACATTCTGCACATAAATGTCACATGTTGAACATTAATTAACGTATAAAAAAAGTTTAACTATGAATTTATAAGTGTCAGATATCACTTAAAGAGTATTGGATATCCCCTATAAAAATGTTAATTACTACCACCTCAATAACAATAAAGATGACGTTTTGATCGAAATGAGCGTTTGAGTTACAAATATAAGAATAAATATTCATTAAAAAATAAATAATGAAATGCACATCGTGGGATTCGTAACAAAAAAGTATTTTCACAAAAAATAAATTATGAAAAGTATATTAATTTCATGTGGACCTGACATGACAGGAACTCAATATAACCCAACCTGGTCTAACCATACGTGAAATTGATCTGAGCCTCCCAATTTCCAACTATATTGGCATTATTCATTTATTGTTATCTTTGTTGAGATTTCAAATAAACCTATACACATACGTAATCATCTTACCCAGAGAAACATATTCCGCTTAGTAATTTATATCATTATCTTTATATCATTTATTGACCGTCTTTAAAAAATTAATAAAGTCATTAACTATACACATAATTGTGTTAATAAATGTCATGTTCCTGATTCTAACTTTTAATCCAAGATTTTGAAATATAATTCTTTCAACAATAAATTACAACACGTAATACTAGGGGTGAGCAAAACCGAGTACCCTGTTTTTTGGGTACCCGAAAACAGTGTACCTGTAACACCCCAACTCATCGCCTGAGCCGAGAGTAGTCTCATGTAGCAGCTCCCTAGGCTGTGGGCTGACCTCACAGACCAACACAGGTCCTTTCGGCACATTTTGACCTCACTCATGCGCACCCTGAGAAACTTCACAGGAGGCCGCCCATCCTGAAATTGCTCCCAGTTAAGCACGCTTAACTGTGGAGTTCTTATCACATGGGCTTCCTAAAAGGAAAGTCGACTTTGTTGGTATGAGTAGCACTATCAATCCTTTTAAACACATCATATGAGTTCTTAATCTCTTAGAAACTTCCTCTAAAATCTGGGGTATTACACTCACCCCCTCTAATAAAAAAAAGGAGAAAATAAATTCTGATCAAACTTTTATATCACATTCCTTCATTCTTTTTTTATTATTATTATTTGTATAGACATACTTTCTTCACTATACTCTAACATAGAGGAAAAAATTATACTGCTTGAATTCCATTCCTTTCTTTATAATGTGCTTGATATTCTACATATAAGCAATAGCATTGCTTAATGTAGTTGAACTTTTTGAAATATAACTCTTTCAGCTCTAAATTAACATATGGAAGAGTCGAGTTGTAAAATTGCTATAACATATGAGTTGTAAACGGAGAACTTTATGCAGTCACTTATTATAATAATAAGTCACATTTGTTTGCATCATATCAAAGGTCCACAATCCGAGAAATCCAATAACTCGGCGTGGTAGAATCTGACTCAACAAACCCTTTGCTACATGACACAATAATGTCTCACCCTAAATTGATTCTGATAATAATATAAAACAAATCAAAGAATGGTACTCAAGAAGCCACAAACAGAAAGAACAAATTGTATGTACAAATTCACAAACCAATGCTCATACGGAGTATATAACAAAATACTTCACTTCCAAAAAAAAAAAAAAAACAAAATACACCATGCAATGACAAACCCTATTCATGAACCAATTATTAACTCTTTGTATAGATATTTTTCCTTAAGTACTACTGATTAGTATATTCTAAACACATGGCTTAAATTTTATTAAATATTTTTGAATAAAACTCTTTCGACACTTGTACGAAAAAAGTCGAATTGGCAAAACTAGTAAACGAAATATCACTTGTTAAACTAATATTAATAATTCACATTAAGGCTTATACTTTTTCCAATTCTCTATGATTTGCACATTCTTTTTGGAACTCTTTTTTTTTTTTTTGTGTGTGAGAAATGTGTTGCGAAATGAAAATGTGTGACAAATATTACGATCATGATTAACAAATTCGAAGAAAATCATATACTTTGTATAGATTGGAAATCATTTTTCTAGACTGTTAATATTTTCTACGCTTAATAGATTTTAACACTTTTCTTTTTCTATTTAAATTAAATTATCTAAATGGTCAACTAATTATAATTTTTAATAGTTTATTAATTTTCCTTATCACCATTTTAATATTTTATATGTATTTCCATATCCTAATGACCAATAATGTTTTTTTTTTAATTCCATCCAATAGGATTGTGCCAAGTGTCCATCAATGAAGGGCTGTGCTCGGCTTTTATAATATACTAGTTTTAAGCCAGTGCGTTGCACGGTTCAAATATTATATTATTTTTAATAATTTTTATCATTATAACCAACTATGCTATCATTTCAATTAAAATAATCCATATCAATTGTTGTGATGTCGCTTACATGTAGTTTTAAAATTTGATCAATTCAAAAAAAAAATATACAAATTTGTCTACACTGTCCATTTTTAAATTATACAACATTTATTGTATACTCTTCAAAAAACCCCTTCTTTTAATAAAAACCATGTTTCCATAATATAGCTTTATATAAAAGTTTAACGAAAATGAGAATCTCTTTGTGAATTGTTAATAATATTTTTTGTTCTTTCACCGTACACTAAAATCTCTATATTCTTCAAAAATTCTTTGTGTGAATTGTTAATAATTAAATTTATCCTCTCATTTTTTGCTCTTTTACCACCCACTAAACTCTTTAAGTATTTCTTAAATAATGGACTCTCTCTATTGCTCCTCAACATACACTAAATTCTCAAACGATGGACTCTCTCTATTGCTCTTTCACCGTACACTAAACTCTTTGAGTATTTCTCAAATGGACTCTCTATGTACTCTTCAAAAATGTCTATTTTATATCGAAAAAATGTGTAAATGGATGTCAAATTGAGATACATTTAGAAACAAATCTCATGATATATATTTTTAAATTTTCTACGCAACCAATGTTATGAGTGATTATGTCTCAAATTTATTACAAACATTTATGAAAGAGTCTCACGAAAATAAGGATTCTATATGTGCATTATTAATTCATTATTATCCGTGTGAGTTAATAATAAAATGTAGGTATTTCTCATATTTTAAACTCTCTCAGTATTTCCCTTTTGTTGGACTCTCTCTTTTGTTTGTTGAGTTTAGCTTAGGAATAGACACAATATATCATTTTTCCAATTTTCGCTCGATGACTGGTGTTTAATACAAAACATATGTATAAATGGAACTCATTTTAGATTAAATTTCAAAATAGGTTTGATGAGTTATATGTATAAATGAAAGTTAGGACTAATTATGTCGTTTCACATGTAAATAACTTTCGAATTACAATTTTATGAAAGTATGAACTCTGGTTAATAAATGTTGTGAGATTTTTCCATTCTTTGGACTCTCTCACCATTTCTCTTATTTTGGATTCTCCCTATACTTTTTAAGAAAAAAATAAATCTCTACTAAATGTACCCGCAGTAACTTAATTGTTTCATATCGGAAAAATGTGTAAATGGATCTCAAATTGAGATACATTTCGAAACAAATCTAATGATATATGTTTTTAAATTTTCTAATACACGTGACTAATGTTATGAGTGATTATGTCGCAAATCTATTAGATACATTTATGAAAGAGTCTCACGAAAATAAGGATTCTATATGTGGATGATTAATAAGTGTCCGTGTGAGTTGTTAATAATAAAATGTGGGTATTTCTCATTTTCTAAACTCTCAGTATTTCTCTTTTTGTTGGACTGCGCTGCACGGTTCAAATATTATATCATTTTAAAGGATTTTTATGTTTATAACCAATTATGCTATAATTTCAATAAAAATAATTCATAGCAATTGTTGTGATATTGCTTACATGTATTTTAAAATCTTGATCGGTTAAAAAAAAAATACAAAGTTGTCTAGATTGTTCATGTTTAAATTGTACAAATAACATTTCTTACCTATACTCTTCAAAACACTTTTTTTTTTTAAATAAATATAGTATATAAAGTCGATTGTAATCATTAAGCATTGCTTATCGGAAAATGTATAAATGGATCTCAAATTGAAATTCATTTTAAATCACATAAAATAATATATGTTTCAAAAGTTTCTGATACACATAACCAATTGTATAATCAATCATACCGTGTTTCTATAATATAGTGTGAATGGTTAATAATTAAATGAGTAAAATACATTTATTAAAGAGTCTCACGAAAAAAAGGATTCTTTATGTGGATTATTAATAATTGTCCATTTGATTTGTTAATAATAAAATGTGGGTATTTCTCATTTTTTAAACTCTCTCAGTATTTATCTTTTGTTGGACTCTCTCTCGGCTCTTCAAAAATCTCTCTTTTATATATATATATT
The DNA here is from genome assembly GCA_963680865.1 of Spergularia marina. NCBI lineage: Eukaryota > Viridiplantae > Streptophyta > Magnoliopsida > Caryophyllales > Caryophyllaceae > Spergularia > Spergularia marina. Next base: position 3,713,657 of record OY804545.1, on the reverse strand, counting down.
AGATACTAGTTGAATGCCCGTGCGTTGCACGAACTCTTGAACTATACTTGATTTCATAATTTTATTTAAACTTTTTATTTTGTTATTACTTGCTTTCAAATGACAGATAAAAAAATTAGAATACTAAATTCAGCCATAAAGATGTATTTAACGTCTCTTATCTCGATGATTCTTAATTTACGGGTACATGTTTGATTGTAATTGACAAATGATTTTGCTTCTATTGTAAAACTTACGGAGTATGTTTTAACATAATATCATATTAAATTTGCATGGTTTACATACTTGTTACGTAAATATGCAAAATACGCTTAATAGGGTTGAGTAAAGAATGAGATATGTGAGTTAGAAGTTCTATTATTGTCCAATTTCTATGAAATAATATTTAAATGAGATCAAGTGATGTTAATTTAGTGATAACATATAGTACACTTCTGAGATTTAACTTTATAAAGATTGTGATCGAAAACGGTCAATTTTGTATAACTTTTGGATTAGTTTATATTCAATGGGATTAGTATAAATAATTGACTCTCATCAAACTCCGCTACTTGTTTAAGTTCAAATTAGCCTCCGTCATTAGCCACAATTGTCAAAAAAAGAGTTTAAAAACCTATAATTGATCTACTCATCAAAGATTTTCATGTGACCTTTTTATAGTCTCTAAATATTTAAGGCTCATATTAAACAATTGAGTCACTCTTATTTTGTTACCTTATTATCTTACCAAATGTGTATCAAACTAACTTGCTAAAGTAGACTTTAATTTAAAGCAATGTTCATGAGAGGGGAACCGATTATACTACCCTCTCAATTTCATTAAGTTCTTTGTGTTTGGTTTGAATTTAAACAAAATGCAAAGAACCTAAAGAAATGGAGGGAGTATAAAAGTGATTTTGTTAGTTGATTTTCAAGTTGTACAATATTAGTATAAGCTTTACGCCTTTACTGCTTTACACTTATTTCAAGTAGGATGAGAAGAAATATTAGATTTTCACTAATTTAAAAGAGGCCAAAATTCGTATGATGACCCAATGTACTCTAAACATAATGATGAGGACACAAAGAAGCTTAAATAGTCAAACATCAAGCAATTACCAAATTCAATAAAATTTCGCACGCCTGAAGTTCTATGAGTCTGATCTGTAAACTCTAAATCCAGCAATAATTTGATTATCGACTCTTTTCATTCTCTTACGACAATTTCAAACTATATGCACTACTCTTTATAATCTAATAGTATAATGTAAGTGTATTATTAGACGATTTTTTTCACTGTTGTACGTATGTAGCTTAACTTAGGTACCCATACATAAGCTTTCTTGTAAATTGATTTAAAAGAAGAAAAAAAAAACGTAAATCATTTTTAGTTATATGATCCTATCTACGGTCATTGCAGTAATATGCAATCTTAAGACCGACTACTTTCTCTACGACTCTACTACAGAATGGTTGACTAATAGTATATGGTCTTAGCTAGCTTGTACAACCTTTTGCTTGTTTTAGTATAATCAATGTAGTTAATAATCTTTGATTTGGTTATCTTACTCTCCTATAGTTTCATGGAACATAGACTAACATTACTATTTCGATCTTTATTTCAACCAACAAATAGGAAACTAAAAAAAAAAAGAGGTATACTATTACTCACCTTCAATCCTACATTGAAATAGTGTAATTCATCATTATATCGAAAATCTACGATAAATCGATTTTCCGCAATGACTATACAAGTTTTATTACTAATATATAGTGTACGTGATCATTGAGTAGTGCAAATAGGATATGTTCACGTTAAAGGGAAAACATGCACATATATAGCCTACTTCAAGAAATTTTGATCTATTAGTCAAATTCTATTGCTATTTGGAGTAGAATCTACTTGAAGGAATTGTATTTGGTATAACTCTATTGTTATATGAGTAGAATCGTTAGTAACTTTTCGATAATTTCAATTACTATAGTGTAGCTTATACGTACCACTTACGCTTATTAGGATTACAAATTAGGAGTCAAAAAAAGTTTAGGATAATTAGTCATACTTTCATGTCCTAATTGGCTTCTACATGGAACACAAAACTCCTACAATTGTTGGACTCTCTCACAGGTCAAGAAAAATAAATAGAATATTAGTCAAACTAGTTTTAAGCCCGTGCGTTGCACGGTTCAAATATTATATTATTTTTAATGATTTTTATCATTATTGTTGTGGACTGCCAAACCACCGGCTCCACAATAGTATGATACTGTCCGCTATGGGCCCAGCTACCAACCCGCACGGTTTTTCAAACATGGGTATCTTTTCAACCCAAAAGGCCTCATACTATTTAGTGTGGAGGTGGAACTTATATACAAGGATTCTGGTCCTTATTTTTTCAATGTGGGACTTGGGTTGACACCCCAACAATCCTCCCCTTAAACCAAGGCCCAATTCATGGCCGGACCTCCTTCCGCTTATTTTACGGAGACACACAGTCGCGAGGTGTTACCGAGAGGGGATGCCCACAAACGTCAGAGTCCACTTGCCACCACAGGTTTCTTTAAACCGTGGCTCTGATACCACTTGTTGTGGACTGCCAAACCACCGGCTCCACAATAGTATGATACTGTCCGCTATGGGCCCAGCTACCAACCCGCACGGTTTTTCAAACATGGGTATCTTTTCAACCCAAAAGGCCTCATACTATTTAGTGTGGAGGTGGAACTTATATACAAGGATTCTGGTCCTTATTTTTCAATGTGGGACTTGGGTTGACACCCCAACAATTATAACCAACTATGCTATCATTTCAGTTAAAATAATCCATATCAATTGTTGTGATGTCGCTTACATGTATTTTTAAAATTTGATCAATTCAAAAAAAAAATATACAAATTTGTCTACACTGTCCATTTTTAAATTATACAACATTTATTGTATACTCTTCAAAAAACCCCTTCTTTTAATAAAAACCATGTTTCCATAATATAGCTTTATGTAAAAGTTTAACGAAAATGAGAATCTCTTTGTGAATTGTTAATAATATGTTTTGTTCTTTCACCGTACACTAAAATCTCTATATTCTTCAAGAATTCTTTGTGTGAATTGTTAATAATTAAATTTAACCTCTCATTTTTTGCTCTTTTACCACCCACTAAACTCTTTAAGTATTTCTTAAATAATGGACTCTCTCTATTGCTCCTCAACATACACTAAATTCTCAAACGATGGACTCTCTCTATTGCTCTTTCACCGTACACTAAACTCTTTGAGTATTTCTCAAATGGACTCTCTATGTACTCTTCAAAAATGTCTCTTTTATATCGAAAAAATGTGTAAATGGATGTCAAATTGAGATACATTTAGAAACAAATCTCATGATATATATTTTTAAATTTTCTTCGCAACCAATGTTATGAGTGATTATGTCTCAAATCTATTACAAACATTTATGAAAGAGTCTCACGAAAATAAGGATTCTATATGTGCATTATTAATTCATTATTATCCGTGTGAGTTAATAATAAAATGTAGGTATTTCTCATATTTTAAACTCTCTCAGTATTTCCCTTTTGTTGGACTCTCTCTTTTGTTTGTTGAGTTTAGCTTAGGAATAGACACAATATATCATTTTTCCAATTTTCGCTCGATGACTGGTGTTTAATACAAAACATATGTATAAATGGAACTCATTTTAGATTAAATTTCAAAATAGGTTTGATGAGTTATATGTATAAATGAAAGTTAGGACTAATTATGTCGTTTCACATGTAAATAACTTTCGAATTACAATTTTATGAAAGTATGAACTCTGGTTAATAAATGTTGTGAGATTTTTCCATTCTTTGGACTCTCTCACCATTTCTCTTATTTTGGATTCTCCCTATACTTTTTAAGAAAAAAATAAATCTCTACTAAATGTACCCGCAGTAACTTAATTGTTTCATATCGGAAAAATGTGTAAATGGATCTCAAATTGAGATACATTTCGAAAAAAATCTAATGATATATGTTTTTAAATTTTCTAATACACGTGACTAATGTTATGAGTGATTATGTCGCAAATCTATTAGATACATTTATGAAAGAGTCTCACGAAAATAAGGATTCTACATGTGGATGATTAATAAGTGTCCGTGTGAGTTGTTAATAATAAAATGTGGGTATTTCTCATTTTTTAAACTCTCAGTATTTCTCTTTTTGTTGGACTGCGCTGCACGGTTCAAATATTATATCATTTTTAAGGATTTTTATGTTTATAACCAATTATGCTATAATTTCAATAAAAAATAATTCATAGAAATTGTTGTGATATTGCTTACATGTATTTTAAAATCTTGATCAGTTAAAAAAAAATACAAAGTTGTCTAGATTGTTCATGTTTAAATTGTACAAATAACATTTCTTACCTATACTCTTCAAAACACTTTTTTTTAAAATAAATATAGTATATAAAGTCGATTGTAATCATTAAGATTGCTTATCGGAAAATGTATAAATGGATCTCAAATTGAAATCCATTTTAAATCACATAAAATAATATATGTTTCAAAAGTTTCTGATACACATAACCAATTGTATAATCAATCATACCGTGTTTCTATAATATAGTGTGAATGGTTAATAATTAAATGAGTAAAATACATTTATTAAAGAGTCTCACGAAAAAAAGGATTCTTTATGTGGATTATTAATAATTGTCCATTTGATTTGTTAATAATAAAATGTGGGTATTTCTCATTTTTTAAACTCTCTCAGTATTTATCTTTTGTTGGACTCTCTCTTGGCTCTTCAAAAATCTCTCTTTTGTATATATATACTAGGATGAAAGCCCGTGCGTTGCACGAGTTTCTTAATAATGGTTTCTATTAGACTTGTTAAAACTGAAACTTGTAATTTATGTTTGGATATAGATATTGTGTGGTAAACTCTCTATATAATAAAATTTTTTTCATATTAATATGTGTAGTTTTTTATACATTGTATAACGTATTTGTTTTTCGAGTTAGAGGTTTGATGGTCAGTCTGACGAAAAAATATTTCAAAACAAAAATAATTCCAAAATTGTGCAATATCAGAATCCAACCATTGTATTTTGAGAGATATTAACGTTAAAGGGGTGTCACGAAAGTTGAGTGACATAAAAAAAATATATACAAAGTGACTATAAGGCTATAAATTATAGCCGGGTAAGTTCTGATAAGTTACGTTTTCATTGTAATGATTAAGATGTCTGGGAAAAAAATCCCCTTTTTTATTCTCATAATTTCTCTTCATTTGCGTTATTTTCTTCAAATTTGTATTCAATTCCCTTCAAAATTTCTTTACACATTCCTTGCATCCATTAATCTCAAATATCGCAATAATTCTCATTTGTTGTTTCTTATTTATAAACTGTAACAAAAATTTAGACTTAAAGCAACTTTCTTCAAAAATAATTGTTGGTTTGTCAAGGTTTAGGAAGAACTATGAGTATGATAGTTTAACTTTTTTTGTTTGTTTTTTTTATATGAATGATATTTTGAGTTTAGACATACACACACTACAGGTTATAATAGACAATTAGATTAAATTTATACAACCAATAGGTTGTTAGTGGCTAGCTATACTTTTGTAAGTCTCTTCGAAATGTTCTTTCGAATAATAAATATATCAACTAATTCTTTTGAAAAAAACAAACAAAGAAGGAGAAGAAGCAAAACTTATACAATTATATTTATACAACCTATGGGCTAGATATTGGACACACTTATTGAAAACTCCTGCACAAAGTATGTAGGATTATAACGTATTTCGTTGAAATGTTCTCTCAGATGATAAATATATCAACTAATTCTTTTGAAAAAAAACAAACAAAGAAGGAGAAGAAGCAAAGCTTATACAATTATATTTATACAACCTATAGGCTAGATATTGGACACACTTATTAAAAACTCATGCACAAAGTACGTAGGATTATAACGTATTTCGTTTAGTTCTAGTATGCTAAGTTATATATGCACTAATGCACGTAGCTAGGATAAGTACGTAGTCATGTATGTCTTGCGTTTAGTATTGTAATTGTAATTGGAAACACCTTCTACACTAACGCATAACGTACGCTAATCCTAACAAATGAAGAAGGCTAATTACAATCTAACTCGAGATGAAAATCATATTGGAACCATTTATTATCAAGAGACATGAAAATTGATGAATTCAAGATCATCACAAAGTTTCCAGATGAAAACCCACCAATCACATTTAGCAACCTTCACTTGGTTTTAGATGAATATAGTTAACATTAACTCCTAATTAGAATGTGTATTATCGTACTATGGCAATTCTATGACATAGGACTTTGAAAACTACGTATTAGTAGGATTATTAGTAGGATTGTCTAATATAAACATTATTATTATAATATTATTATTAATAGAAGACTGTTTAATTAAAAGAGTTTCACATAAACTTGATAACTAAATAATATTATAAAATTGCCAAAACTCTCTAATAACCTCCGGGAATTGTATTTGGTATAACTCTATTGTTATATGAGTAGAATCGTTAGTAACTTTTCGATAATTTCAATTACTATAGTGTAGCTTATACGTACCACTTACGCTTATTAGGATTACAAATTAGGAGTCAAAGAAAGTTTAGGATAATTAGTCATACTTTCATGTCCTAATTGGCTTCTACATGGAACACAAAACTCCTACAATTGTTGGACTCTCTCACAGCTCAAGAAAAATAAATAGAATTTTGTGATTAATCCGGAAAATAAACTTTTTACGTAGGCTCATGAAAATAGTCAACTTTATATATATGTATTGTCCTAATTGGCTTCTACATGGAACACAAAACTTCTACAATTGTTGGACTCTCTCACAGCTCAAGAAAAATAAATAGAATTTTGTGATTAATCCGGAAAATAAACTTTTTACGCAGGCTCATGAAAATAGTCAGCTTTATATATATATGTATTGATTAGATTAGAATATTAGATATTAGATTAAGAAAGGCCATGCCCATAATGCCATGAGTGAGGTACCCTTATCACGTGATTTATTGTGATGTGAACTAAACTACCCTTGTTCATTGCATTGTAAGAAGAACAAAGGTGTGGAAACGTAAAAATATTTTAGTCCTATGATATGAAATGTTGTGGAAGAATATATAAGAGTACTGGCATTATGGAGGGTAATACAATGGCTACAATTTACAAAGATATGGCAGCCATGATAAGTAGAGTAAATCCGACCATCCATTTCTGCGAATCAATCCCCACCGTATATCATTTGACTATAGAAAAAACATTAAAATAGAAAGTAAAATAAAAAAAATAATACTAATTGATACATCCCATACCCAAACCCCAAACGCCAATCCACCTCCTCCCTCCCGAGTTCGCACCTTTCCAACGCCGCAACACCACCGCCACCTTTCCAACGCAATGAGTTTTGTAATTACTATTGGATTTAATTTTAATTATTTAGGTCAAACCCTATTGAAAAATTAGTAGATGACCCCTAATTAATACCAAACAAAGGCTAAAAAAATGAATAGAAAAATATTAATTACATTCTTTAGAAAAAGATATCTATGCAATTAAAATTTAGGACAATGCTAGAGGTAATAGGGCGGGCGACAAATAACACCTCTCACAGTGTAAACACTCAAAAGTGTCTACAATGAGCAATAATTTTACTACACTATCAAAATTTTACTACTCACGCAATTAATTTTACTACTTGAATTTTTTCATTACAATTAATTTTACTACTCTTATATCAATTTTACTACTATTTTACATTGTAGACAAATTAATTGTGTCTACACTGTAGACCTCTACCAATTTGCTTATAATATTGTATTGAAATATCTATCTTCAATAAAATAATATATTCTTATAGTAAATACCGCTAGCGGTAATGACCATAGAATCAACGTACCTCTCTACGCTTCAACTTTACGCATCACCTGAAAACAAACTTTGTTTCGATAACTTTGCCTGAACGCCTAATACATGGCCCTAATTGCCTTAATCAAACCTGCATTATTCATCAAGGTATTATATTAGTTTGAGCTGTCACGACTAACATAATAAGGGAGCATCTATCATATAGCAAGCCAAAGCAAGAACTAGCAGAGATTTCGAAACCAAGAACTTCTTACTGTTGATATACAAATTGATGGAGTACAACTATACAAAGTGTTGTAATAAAACATGAGCTTCGCCATAAAGATGGAGGCGCAATATATATATAGATCAAAAGGATCACTAGTGTTATCACACATCGAGCACATCTCTCCCACAGTGTATACCCAATGCGAGCAACAATGATATGCAATGCTCCCTCGAAGACATCACATTTTCTTGTTCGATAATGAGAAACTATACACATACATCAAGTGTATGAGGAATATTCATACATTACGAGGTGTCATAATCTGATTGGCTGCTTGAATAAAGAAAATATTCTTTTAATTTAAAAAAAAATAGTCTAATTTAAAACTCATCTTCATTCAAAAGTTCCAAATTTTAAAATTATTAGTTTATAATACATTTTATAATAACTTCCCAATTCCCCGAATTACTTTCTCTCTCCCCATTTAATTTTTTCCCTAATTTGTGCATCTCTCTTCCTTCACCATTTTTTTTTTCTCACCATTTTTTTTATTCCTACTCCATTCTTTACATGATTCCTCATAAGCTAGATGACCACCAATCGAGTGTGATAAGAACCATGTTCTTACTGCATGCTAATATTACTTACATATATACATACATGAATAATACCTACGAGTCGTATATATGTAGTCGATGGCATAAAAATTGAAAACTGTCAATGTTGCTGGATGTATAGAACATGAAACATTCGAATTCTATCAAATTGTCAATGTTCAAGATCTTGTGAACTTCGTGAACATGAATTGGCATGATGTGATATGATAAAATCTATTGATAGACTAAGGAAATTTGATGTTCGTAATTGCACGACACAAAAATCAGAGAGGATAGTACAAAACGAGTGGTACGGACAAATAAGAAGCGAAAGTCATGCCCCCTTCTTTACACCAGATTTGATTTGTATTACATCGGTACTAAGAGCAAGAGCAATGGAAAATTTCTATTTTGAGTTGTTTCCACTCCACTTCACCATTTTATAATCTCCATGTTTAAGAACCTTGATCAATTTATGAAATAATTTCATTGATCTCGCTTTTTGTACGTTGGATGATGGTGTCTGGGAATTGCAAAAATAAAGTAAATTTTTGATATGCGCATGACTTTTTTGTTGTTTGCTGAGCACGCGTATTATTTTGTTATTCACGTAACTTTTTTTTGCTTTTTCACCTTTTGGACTTCGAACGCTGACGATCTAGGTTCGATGTATCGAACTCACTTCTTCGATCAGTTCTTCTACGAATGAACTCTGATCTGGTGTTGCTCCTATGGACTAACGTCTTTTTTCCCGGTTCTCATTTGGAAAACTCGAGATATGAACCACCAATGGCATTGCTCTAAACACTAATTAGCCGGGGCCCATATATAACATTGAAACTAACTTAAAAAGAACTAAAATGGAATTACTATAAAAATCATAATTTCATAGGGTCGGGTTCATATAAGAACTTTAGTAATGCAAAAACCGTATAAATTTCTCATGTTCATCAGCTTACAACTACATGTTCATCTGTCTAAAGATAGACGATGTTCATCAATATGAAACTGTGTTCATCTGATTTTTATGAGTTGAAAATAATAAGTTAATAATGGGGGAATATAATATTCGCTAATATATGGATCAAATGAATCATGTCATAATATTTTGGAGTAAAATGTTGTGTCGTTATATTCAGATTCGAATATATCATCTCATGAGATTTTCGATCTAATATATCTATTCATGATATTAATGTTATAATATGATATTTTGAGAATCGGTGTGGTTCAACACAGTACACATATGCTTCAAAGTTAACAATAGCATTTCATAAAGGCTATATTTGGTAAAACTAGCTGAAAATCTGAAATAGTAGTTGAACGCTGAAATAGTAGTTGAATGTTGAAATAATAGATGGAAGTTTAAATTATAGCTGCAATAGTAGGTGAAAGTTTTTAGCTGATAGAAATAGGAGCATTTGACAAAATTAGTTGATATAAGAGTTGATGTATAGTATAATATTACATAAAAATCCATTATATATTTTTAATCGTATTTATTTAATGAAATAAATGAGTGTATATAAGGAATCAAATTATAATAAGGCTATGTTCGGCTGCACTCGCTGTTTGAGTAGCAGGTAGCTGTTTTGGTAGCACGTAGTAGGTAGTAGGTAGCTGTTTTGGTAGCAGGTAGTAGGTAGTTGTTTTGGTAGCAGGTAGTAGGTAGTAGGTAGCAGGTAGCTGTTAGCTTTAAAAGTAGCAGTTGATGTTAGACGTATTCGGTAGAATTAGCTGTTGTGTTATCAAAACTATATAGTACATAAAAAAAAAAAATGTTAGTTTTTTTTTTTTTTACTCAAATGTTACTTTGGGAAACATTTCCTAAATGCTACCTAAAATGCTAACTACTACCTAAAATGCTACCTTTAAAATGTTAGCCAAACAGGTAAAGTAGCAGTTTGACCCGACCAAAATGCTACTTTCTACTTGTTAATGCGTTGCCGAACAGGGCCTAAGTAACTTAAATTTTAATAAGCTACAAGGGATAACTTATTAAAGTAGCTAGCTTTTACTTAATTAGGCCCTGTGCGATTGGACTGCATTTTTATGAACTGATTTGATTTGATTTGAATAGAACTGATTTGATTTGAATGAAATTGTTTTGATTTGATTTGAACTGAATATATTGATAGATTAACTACATTTAGACGAATTAATAATTGGAAGTAGATCAGACTACATTCATTGACTGTTATTTGGATAATTCTAATCGGATTTAATTTAATTTGAATGAAACTAATTTGATTTGATTTGATTTTAATAAATCTGATTTGATTTGAAAACATTGTATAATAAGTTGAATCGCACATGGCCTTAAGCTATTGGTGTCACCAAATCAACTTATTTGGTCAAAGAGCTTAAAAAACTAGTCAAATAAACTAATTTGGCCAAATAAGATAAATTATTGTGCATACCAAACATAACCTTATTCCAAGAAGTACTGCAGAGTTACCAAACCCGTTTTTTTTTTAAAAAGGTAGGTAAAAGCTAACGATTATTAATTATAAAAAATGTTACCTACTATTACAATAACCACGCTTGCTAAACATACGCTAACTTGGTTTTGGCCAATGTTTAGTTCTTTTGTAATATTGACCCACTCAAGTTAATTTCGAGTTTTTGCCTGAGTATGTTCGTATAAACTTTTGTGAGACCAAAATTTAACAAAACTTGGCGTAATTCATATAAAAGTAAGTTTTCTTTCAATCGTCAAAACGTTTCTCAATCTAGATCGTTAACTTAATTAGCTTGGTCTCCCAAAATGTTATAGTGAGACAGTCTCATATTAGACTTCAAAAAATTAGTTGTATTGGTTTGATTCAAGTTATGTTCTTTGCGAGTTTTTATTAGGTTCTCTGCACTTGATATTCCTAAAAAAAAAAAAAATTCTCCGTTGGAAAGATACAATACTAGGTATGTGTTCCTACAACAAACCTGTTTAGCATGTTCCGATCTTCGTCGAAAAGCCTGGCCCTAAAAATCCTAAACCCTAATAACCCTAAACTCTAAATTAAACCCTAATAACCCTAAATGCTAAACCCCAAAACCATTTCAATAGCATGCAACATTTTCTTTGCGATTTTGATTATTTTGTTTAGTTAATGTAAGGAGAGACGACTCAATAAACAATTTTAGGAATATCTCAGGATTTGTGTTTAAAATTCTTGAGGTTAAAAAATACACTTGTTTTGCTGCTTTTTAATTGATTTTATAAGCGATCACCACCATATTTAATAAATATTTAATTACATTTTAATTATTTGTTGTAATAAGTTAACACTATAAACGATATCAATTTCAACTAAAGAAAAAGTGCCAACTTAAATTAATAAATGATTTTCACCCAAAAGTTAAAAGCTTAAGCAAAAACAAAAATATGTGACTCATTGATAACTCTCCTTTGAGACCGTCTCACACGGTAAGGCGGGCCCAAAAGAAAAATAGTCAAACTGAATTTGTAGAGATTCAAAGAACAAAATATAAAAAAAAAAACATTTGGGAAAAAAATAAAGAAGAATTACGGAAGTTATTAATAAAAAAGGGGGACAAAAAAAGTGGGTGGGAACGTGGGTTTTACTCCATGATTTTAACTGTCTTGTTTTTTTGTATAGTTTAGTTTAAATTTTATATGATTGTAATTTTTTAATATCGATGTTTGAGCTAATGGTTTATAACCTTTGTTTTCTTTTTTGAGGTCAATTTATAACCTTAGTTTTGTAATTCAATCAGTAAGTTTTAAATGTTGAAACAATTGTTTAAGCTTATAACTTAAAATATTGAGTTTTTATCAGTTCGATAGACGGCGGGTGAGGTGATTCGTGATCGGAGATATTCGGTGGGGATGGGCTCTGTCGCTCCGAGATCGGATAAGGTCGTCGGAGGAACAGTTATTGACGGCGAGGATGAGACCAGCTTTCAGGGGCACTTCGATCGGGTGTCCACACGAAACAGCAACATTGCCCATTTCCGTCGATACTCATCTCGTTAATCTATAACCTCAAAATCAATTAAAAAACTTTAAATATTCAACCAATCTTGTTGATTTTAGGCCGATGAATCAAAGCTATAAATATGATCAAATTTCATCCACATATGAGATGACGCCTGATGATGAATGACATTAATGTTGTACTGGTATGTAGAAGAAGATGAATGGAAAGAATTTGATGGCTCTCAAAATTGGAAGCCCAGAAATTGTTTTTGGTTTCATATAAAATTGGGAATATGTAGGTGGATATTGTAATAATATTAATAACATGATTAGTTGATTACTATATCATAGTTGGGGGTTTGTGATTTTTTTTTTTTTTTTTTTTTTTTTGGGTTTCCCTCCATCCTTGGGAATTTTCCCTCCAAAATGAGATTTCTAAGCGGCAATCCATAAAAATTCCCTCTCATCTTTTTTAATTTATTTTGATGATGTGTCATCATTCTATTGGTTATGTATAAAGATGCTACATACATTAAATGTATGTGTATCATCTCTCTTCGATAATCCATACAAAATTAAAAATAGCCACCTTCATAATTCCGCGTCACAATACTCAGATTAGCAAACTGATAATAACCATGTTGTAATGCCCTATCATAAAACTCATGATACTAGACATATTAGTGAGTGTAGAAGCTTATAGAGTAATCTATGCGAACTCAAGGTTGGGAGAATATTCCATATAAAGATAACATCAGTACGTCCTGATGAACCTTTTGCAGTTTCCCAGAACACACTTGTTATTATAATTAGCCAACAGCAGCTTGAAGGAACATTTAGAGGCATAGACGAATTCAGGGATGAATTAGAACTACCATAAAACACAACACTGTTGGAGTAATCTCCAAACAATGGTAACTTCGTGTGTAAAGCTCAACCATGAGCTTGGTGGAAGAGCAGCGGCCATAGGACAGAGCCGAAGTGCCAGTCCCTTGATGCTGTGAGCTTGCCGCGGGCGCGGCTGATTGATACACGCCACTTAGTAGTGGTAAAAGATGGGTTTTGATGCATTCAAATGGTTGATTTTGGATCAATTTATTAGCTAATTCTATCATTCGTGTATTTGTGCTTTAATATAAGAATTAGTGGTTTTGTATGTATTTATGGCCTCAAGATTGATGTGCAATTGTGTGTAACGACAATGAGACGATGAAAGATGATCCAAAGAGCGAGATGCCAAGTTTTGGACTAGTTTGGAAGAGATTTCAGTCCATTTACGGAAGGTCAACTTTGAAGGTTCATAACTCTCAAACGGCTTGTAATTTTGCACTGAAACCAACGGCATATTAAATTTCATGATCTTAGCTTTTCAGGAAGTGGTCACACGTTGTCATAGGCCAAGTAACGAAGAAGTTATGACCGTTTGAAAAACATCGCCAGAGCCAGTCCGCTGAAGACGACTCGTCTGAGTTAGACGAGTCGTCCGGATGAGTCGTCCCGAACCAGACGACTCCCACAGTGACTTCAGCAGTTTGGCGAAAAGGTTCCAGACGACTCGTCTGGGTTCAGACTAGTCGTCCAGACGAGTCGTCCCGATCTGGACGACTCGTCCGCTGCTGTGTCGGCGTAAGGTCGGGTTTCCTAAACCCGTTTTGTAATCTTTTTCTATTTAAACCTAAGTTTCGTTTTATTATTTTTGATTCATTTTTTAGAACTTTGAGAGCTTATTTTCAAGACTATGCAAGGCTAAAGACTTTTATTCTCGGATCGGTTAATCGAAACTATTATTCACCGCCAATTGTGAGTTTGATTCTAATTCATTTATTCGTTTGAGTATTGTTTATTTCTCTTGTTCTTATTGTTATTGATTGATTTATTGTTTAATTAGGTTGCAAACTAATTAGCCCTAAATCTATCATATTGCTAGATTCACAATTTAAGGACTAATTGTTAGATTGTTGATTCACAAGTAGCAACTAGCCTAGTATTTCTATGCTGAACATCGGTATTAGGTTAGAGAGAATAAACATATTAACTGAAGTTCGAAACCGCGTGTGTCTAGATCTTGTTAATCTTAGTTGATATCGTTTAATTGCTTTATGCTTTCGCTGGATTGAATTTAGGCGCGCGTCTTTGTTATCCACCGATTAGGGCTATTAGGTAGGGCTGATCTCTCCTCTTAGCTACAATTAAGAAACGATAGGAAATTATATTTCTACAACTAAGTACTCAACGAATTAGGATTAGTTGATAACTAGGACCAATTAGGTGAACGATAGTGGGTATTAATTGTCCGAGATCTTTTCCTCCATTTGTCTACAAATTACTCTATTGTGTTTTGATTACTTGATCACTTATACTCATTAACCCCCCATTTGTTACTTGACATACATTGATAATTACCGTTCTCTGTGGATACGAACCTTGCTTCCCTTTTTACTACGTTTTAGGTTAGCATTGATATTTTATATTTGTAGGCATACGACTTTAGCCTGTCAAATTTTGGCGCCGTTGCCGGGGACGGTTTATTTTGTCTTGTGTGTTTTTGCTTAGATTTGCATGATTTGTTTTCATAAGTGGTGATCATGTCTATTATAAAATTTGAACAATTTGCTGATGAATTGTTTCATGACTATTATGTTCGACTTATGGAACATGTAATTGATCTGGCTTCTCGTGGTAGTGTTTTTGCTAAATGGGAATTAAATCTCATTATTCTTAGAGGCATAACCTCTGAAACTTGGGATTTGGCTCACTATATGAGTAATGGTAGTTTTGAATCCATGGACACTAATGAGATTTTGGAATTCTGGAAGAACATGGCACTTGCATCTTTTCAGGTACAATTGAAGGATTGTCATATGACGGTTCCTATTATGCTCCCTAATTTTGAAACTAGTTTTGATTGTTTGAACATGGGTGAAATTGAGGAAACCGACATTCTTGAACTTAATAAACCTTCACGAGAGCATATTAAGAATTCGTTTGTTATGGATACTAATATGAGTCAGTGTGATACTCTTTCAGAGGAGGATGTTATCTTTTTGGATGCCGGTGTTGATTATGTTGGTTCTTGTGAATTTTCCAAGGAGAATGGGGTTGGGAAGACAACGCATGAGCATATTGAGATTCTTCCCACTAAGGGAACATCCTTAATGAGTGAACCTATAACGTTAGTTCCCAAACCTCCATGGATCAATTACTGTCACTCCTTTTTACCCATGTCTCATGATTCGTCGCATCAAAAGTCTGAATATTGTGACATAGAAAATAGATTTGAGCGTAGAGGTCCAGACAACCCTCATTCACATAACATCGCGACCTCTATTGTTTATGGACTGCTGTTTACTAACGTTTTCTATTGTCAATCTATTGAGACTTATGCCAGCTCGTTCGACAAACTTTTGAGAGCATTGAAGTGTTCCGCTCTTAAGCCATGTCTTTTTATATGTTCTAAGTGATCCAGGAAGATGGTTATGATATGCGTCGAGCCAACGACATTAAACAAGTGCGCTTCTTGGGAGGCAACCCAAGTATTTTTCTTATTTCTTTTTCTTTTTCCTTTTGATTTGTTTGTTATTGTGTAGGTTTTAAAAAAAAAAAAAAAAAAAAAAAATCCAAAAAGAAAAAGATGATGTTCAGGTATGCATTGTTTCTATCCCTTTTCTCTCCTCCTACTTATTCTCACCTTTCTTTCCCACCACAACTTTCTTCAACTGTTTCTATAAACCATCTCTCTTGGTTCCCACCTATAATTCACCACTTTGTTTTTCTTATTCCACCACCATTTACACCCTTGCACCCAATATTTTATTTATGCCATTAATGGTGTCTTTGGAGGGTGAATTTGACGTGTACTCTATGAGTGGTGTATGTGTGCTGCATGATAGTGGTGAATAGGTCCTTTATTTGTTTTGGACCTTGCTATTTGAGGGAGTATGGAGGTTTTGTGAGATGTGTGGTGGATTGGTACGACTTTTTCTTGAGGGTGTTTGGGATATTGTGTGAGTTGAGTGTGGCTCTACACCCTGTTTCTATTTTCTATGAGCCCATTGCTTTGAGTATTATGATGAGGAGGAGGTGTTCGTTCTTGCATACTTTTGGAGTGATGAGGGAGGAGTGCATATTTTCAGCTTGTTTATCTTTTCCCCTATTTATTGTTGTCCAATTGTATTGTTGGTGTGATTTACATTGAGGACAATGTTCGGTTTAAGCATGGGGGAGAAGATGTCATCATCTTTGTTGTATTATATGTACATGATTTTAGTTTTGCTAAAAACAAAAAAAAATCAAAAAAAAATTGAAAAAAGAAATGTAACACCCCCAAATTTCGGCTAATTTAAAACTGATTTTATTATACAAAACTGTGCCAAAATTCGGAGATATTACAAACTAATATACAAAGCCGGAGATACAGCTGTACAAAAATCTCTTATGAATTAAAATACAAATGCGGAAGCGAATAAAAACTACTCTTGACTCTTCAACTGTACTCCTGACTCATACCCTGCAAGACTAAAAAGTAGAAAACGTCAACCAAAAGGGTTGAGTAAGAAGTCCCTTATCTAGAAAACATTGATCAAAAGTTTTACTCAATTATATAAGACCTTGAAACTTTAATCTTTGAAATTGCTTAACGAAACAAATGTAGTAAATTTGAAACACAATTACTCTTCTCAATCTTTTAAAGTAATAAGAACATTTTACTCCAAATTACATGACTACAAAACAAACGAAGAAAAGAGTATACAAACATTCCAAATTAGATAATGAACACTTCTTTACTTATTGTTCAAACTGTTTTCCTTCAGTACAGGGCCGTCTCCTTAAACCAGTATTCCCGAATGCATGCATCCCCCTCAGAACCTATTCCCAAGGGGAGGAGATAAAGGTTCAGGGTGGAGGATCAATCCACCCCATCTATATATACAATGTGCACAATTAATCAAATAGACCATTATGGTCACCCTGTACTCCTGTTAACTCCCTCAACAGAGTTAACGCCACGCCAAATATAAAATAAAACTCTTATATAACCTTCTCAATCGTTTCTCAAATACTTTGGCAAAGATACAAACACAAGGTATAATTAAATTCATCGATAAACCTTTGGCTCTAAAGTTCTTTTCTTAGCAAACATTCTTTAAAACACTTTCATCGCCAAACAATAATAAATCACTTTTCATCAACACATTGTGAATAAGCACTTTTCAAGGAGATAAGAAATCTTCTTACCTTGATTAGCAAAATAGTCTCACGGTAGCTCAGCAAGTCCTAAAATTGCTCCTCTACGAACTCGGACTCTACATGAATATATGATATGCATTCCAATTAGTTATGCTCCTAGAGTGTGTTTATGAATATGCTTATGATATACATGACATCTACTATGCACCGTAACCAAAAAGACAAGCACAAACATCCGAAGAACGCTATAACCTCGCACTTTAACCAACAAACATCCATACATCTCAACTATCCTTTTATAACCTTCTAACTCTCATACTCTTCATTGTAGTATGAATATCATTAATCGAGTAATAACCTATATACATGCTTCAAAACATAACCAAACGATCTTTAAACAGTACCAAACTCACCCAATTTCAACTATACACTAATAGGAACATATATATACTATAATCTCACATAATCACTTCATAATCACCCATTTCATAGCATGACCAGACCTTAATACACCCTAAATTCCACCTTTAAATAACCATTTTATTACTCCTAAACATTCCCAATTTAGCCAACAATTCACATACATACAACCTAATTTAAAACCCACCATATAAGTCTTAACAACCAAGTATAAACCTTAACAATGTAATAACAAATCTGTCCAAGAACTAAATCAATCCAATCTTCACTCAATATCATCAACATAAGCGAGCCACAAGAATAACAACCAACACTACTATGTCCTCCATCAACACAACACACTAGTTCATCATTCAATTATTCACAAAAACACTTAATCAAACCCCAAATGCAATACCCAACTTATATACATCTCAAACAACAACTTATATTCATCATACAACCCATACCACAAAGAAATTCATCAAAAACATTACAATTTTTCAATTTTCGGATTTTTGGATTTCTCATACAAAACTCCTCCTAAAAACATTGTAAATCCTCCGAACAATCCCCAAACGATTTACCCAACTCATATAAATCATAAAACATGATTTTTCAACATAAAAAAAAAAAACGATTATATAACAATCAATTGCATTAAAACATGATAATTTTTCCACAAATTCGAATTAAAATTCACTTTATAATTGAAAATCAAACTTAACATTGAGTGAGAGAAAGTGTACCAAATTGAGTCTACGTGACAAGGGAATGAAGTAGGAGATTGGGGTGAAGTATATGGCCGGAGTATCGCCGGAATATGGCCGGAAAACGAGCAGACAACGGGCAAACGCGCGCGTTCGAACAGAGGAGGACAAAGGAGACGGCGTGCCCGAGGAAAGGGAACGACGGCCAGGGAAGGAGGCTGACGGCGGGCGTCGGTGTGGGTGGTGGCCGGATTGTTGGTCGGCCGGCAACAAGAAAGAAAAGATGAAAAGGAGATGGAGGAAGAGAAGAGGAAGACCGATGGTCTTTCCTCTGTTTCTGCGTTTTTGTCTTTTTTTTTTTTTTTTTTTTTTTTTTTGTTGTGAAAACTGGTAGTAAGTAGGTTTTATCCATTTAATTGAGTAGGTGGAAGAGTGATGAGTTTAATTAAGGGTATTTTGGTAAAATATTATAATTAGTAATGTAATTTAGGTTCTGAAATCAAAAATTTGTGTAATTTTAAATCACATAGTGTATGAAAAATATAACTTAGATTTCACAATACGAAAGTAATTTCATAAATATAATTACTTAGGAATATTAATTAATAAATGAGTAAAATACTTTTATATCAATAAAACCTTTAATTAAAATCATAAATCATAAATCTCAATTACGAAGAAACCCAAAAATACGGAGTATTACAAGAAAAGAGGAAAAAAGAAGAGAGAAGACAGTCAGAAATGAGAGAGGAGCGTGAAAAGAAAGTCAGAAAAAGACACGAGAGAAGAAAGTAAGTCGGTGAGCATTGGAAAAGTTAACGAGAGGCTAGGTGAAAACCCGAAAGGGCGCCAAGGCAAAATGAGTGGAGTGTGCTACTGTACCGGCGATGCATAGGAAGGGTGTTTTGAACGTCGTGTCAGGGTAGGTCTCTCTTTGATGCCATAAGGAGGTTCGGTTGGATCGTATGGTATAGGTGATAGGATAGAAAATCCTTGATTCCCTTGGTTGTTTGGGGCAGTGGTGGCTTTATCGAGGTGGTCTTTGATCCGATGTCATTAATCCGGACCTAAGCTTACGATGGTGTTGTGTGTGAGTAGCTTAGGGACACTTAAGGCATTTGTAGGTCCCTTTGCCATTTGGTTACTTTTTTGTGGTTGTGTGTTGTGGAGCATAAGATGGTTGGGAACCGTTATGTTGAGGATACATCTGTGACGGTCCCTAACTAGGAAGACGAAGATCATACAAGGAATAGAGGAGATAGGTAGATATCATTTTTCCCGTGCAGCTTGTCAAAAGACCTTGGAGACATTTTGGAGATGATTGAGATACTCGAGGACGAGTAAAGGTCTAAGCATGGGGGAATTTGATACACGCCACTTAGTAGTGGTAAAAGATGGGTTTTGATGCATTCAAATGGTTGATTTTGGATCAATTTATTAGCTAATTCTATCATTCGTGTATTTGTGCTTTAATATAAGAATTAGTGGTTTTGTATGTATTTATGGCCTCAAGATTGATGTGCAATTGTGTGGAACGACAATGAGACGATGAAAGATGATCCAAGGAGCGAGATGCCATGTTTTGGACAAGTTTGGAAGAGATTTCAGTCCATTTACGGAAGGTCAACTTTGAAGGTTCATAAATCTCAAACGGCTTGTAATTTTGCACTGAAACCAACGGCATATTAAAGTTCATGATCTTAGCTTTTCAGGAAGTGGTCACACGTTGTCATAGGCCAAGTAACGAAGAAGTTATGACCGTTTGAAAAACATCGCCAGAGCCAGTCCGCTGAAGACGACTCGTCTAACTTTAGACGAGTCGTCCGGACGAGTCGTCCCGAACCAGACGACTTCCAGACGACTCCCACAGTGAGTTCAGCAGTTTGGCGAAAAGGTTCCAGACGACTCGTCTGGGTTCAGACGAGTCGTCCAGACGAGTCGTCCCGATCTGGACGACTCGTCCGCTGCTGTGTTGGCGTAAGGTCGGGTTTCCTAAACCCGTTTTGTAATCTTTTTCTATTTAAACCTAATTTTCGTTTTATTATTTTTGATTCATTTTTTAGAACTTTGAGAGCTTATTTTCAAGACTATGCAAGGTTAAAGACTTTTATTCTCGGATCGGTTAATCGAAACTATTATTCACCGCCAATTGTGAGTTTGATTCTAATTCATTTATTCGTTTGAGTATTGTTTATTTCTCTTGTTCTTATTGTTATTGATTGATTTATTGTTTAATTAGGTTGCAAACTAATTAGCCCTAAATCTATCATATTGCTAGATTCACAATTTAAGGACTAATTGTTAGATTGTTGATTCACAAGTAGCAACTAGCCTAGTATTTCTATGCTGAACATCGGTATTAGGTTAGAGAGAATAAACATATTAATTGAAGTTCGAAACCGCGTGTGTCTAGATCTTGTTAATCTTAGTTGATATCGTTTAATTGCTTTATGCTTTCGCTGGATTGAATTTAGGCGCGCGTCTTTGTTATCCACCGATTAGGGCTATTAGGTAGGGTTGATCTCTCCTCTTAGCTACAATTAAGAAACGATAGGAAATTATATTTCTACAACTAAGTACTCAACGAATTAGGATTAGTTGATAACTAGGACCAATTAGGTGAACGATAGTGGGTATTAATTGTCCGAGATCTTTTCCTCCATTTGTCTACAAATTACTCTATTGTGTTTTGATTACTTGATCACTTATACTCATTAACCCCCCATTTGTTACTTGACATACATTGATAATTACCGTTCTCTGTGGATACGAACCTTGCTTCCCTTTTTACTACGTTTTAGGTTAGCATTGATATTTTATATTTGTAGGCATACGACTTTAGCCTGTCACTGATCCACCGCGGGCGCGACTACGCGTTTGTGATGCAGCCGCATGATTTCCTAAACCCTTCTTCAAAGGGACACATAGAGAAAGACATACACATAAACACAATACCTAAACACATCAAACACAAGAGTCGTGTACTTGAGCAAGTCTAGGGAATTCGGGATCGACTGTACCAGCCGATCTTCGTTCGTGCAAACGAGGTTGGTGTTGTGTAACTTGGAGGACGGACGCCCAAATTATAGCGTGCACTACGGCTAGGGCGGAATCGTTTTTAAGTTCAGAGAACTTCAATTCTCGCCACAATAATTTTGTCCTTCGGTCCGATCGTCAGATAAGTGTCAAAAGTTTAATTAACTCTCCATGTTTCCAACAATCTTAAGAACGAGTATTTGTCGTTAATTATAAACCGTAATGATAGCCCTAATTTGCCTGTTGCGTAGAATAATATATATGTATTCTGCTTCGTGAATTTGGGTATAATCATATTGTCTTATCTGTGGGCTGGACGTACAAGTCCCTGTAATTGGTTGAAGTAGATGTGTGTAAACGTGTGTTAGTTATACGAGTTTTGTGTCTCATGGCCGCGTAAGTTTGTGTGATCAAATTCATGTGAGAATGGCACCTAGATGTATGCTCATGAAACGTTTACGCTGCTGCTTGCTTTGGTTAATCCAATAATATTGGCTGTAATTCGAGTTGCAGGTTAATTTTTTCTACGTGCTTTTGATGTGTTGCCATGTGCCCTTTTGATAAGTATAGAACTGAATGATCAATCTATGACCATAATCAGAGGCTCCTGTGACCCCTCTCCTTCGATCAAATCATTGATCAATTTGTTTGTTTATTATTTGATGTTTGCTGCGTATCTTAGTTGACTGATCTGTGGGTTCAACAACCCAAGAATGTCACACATGCGGGATTTAAGGTGCTATGTCACGTTTCTCCGAACGCTACGTATGTACTTTGTGCAGAAAGAGATTTAGTGTTTCATAATATGATAATCTCGTTTAAGGGAAGTTGGTACTGGTTAGCAATGTGAACCAATCGACGTACCGAACTGTAATCTAATACTATGTGTATCTTGATCCTTGTGAGGTGTGATATGCGTAATTCGCATAATGATACAAGGGTACGTTGTGAAATAAATTTCGGAATATAGCAGTACATGAAATGAGGACATAAGGGGATGACGGATCAAAATCCAAAGAAGTCGAACCGCGAGAGAGGAGCAGCTGAGTACAAGCATGAAAGTCTGCGGATCGCGAGAAAACAACGTGGTTGTTTCATGAAACAGTTATGTCCCCTGTAACCCTCTCGTCTTAGTTAAAGTTGTTTAACATACTAATTGTTAGTAGATCGACTTGTGCTTGATTTTACACAAGAAATAATTGAAGTGATTATCTAATAATTATTTTAATTGTTGTTCGAGGTAATGTAAAATCTGAGCATCGTGCAATGTTGGAAAGTGCGAGGAAAAGCTCGATTGTAGATCAACTCACAAATCATCGGAAAAATGATAGAGTTAAATCTCGAACGATCAACAGATAAGTCCACTTCATATATATATATCGTCGATTAAAAGCATGAGTAGCTGTAAATAGCTTTTGAATGCATGTTGAATTTAGTATAACTTGCATGAATGTCTTGGTGATGTTTAAGTACATTTAATTCCAAGTTAGAGTAAGATCATAGACTTATTTCCCGTTGATTGATAATTACCTTTTTGATACTTACTGTATAAAGCATGTATGAAACCTAAGGTTATTTGCCTGTAATGGTTAAGGTTATTAATTGTAAAGAGTCAAATCTAGAGTTGTCATGAATGTGATGAACTTGTAATGATCGAATAGATTTGGGAACTTGTTTGAATGTGGTTTACTCTAAGAGTTTGTTTTTGTGTTCAGAGTGACTCTATTTGTTAGTTGGCAGTTGTTGTGATATACATGTGTATGTGGGAGAGAGTTGGACACAAAGGTGTTAACTCTTTTATTTGTTTTGTGAATACTAGGATTGCATGAAAATCTAGTTAGAACAGTTATTACATGTTTTAGTTGAGTGATTAAAATTCACTTGTACTGCCCTCTTTGAGTCTGAACACAAATTTGTAAAACATAGATGTAGTCTTATTGACGTAGTTAATCTATGTGTCATTTTTCTGGACTTCGAGTTCTTGGTAGGGGGAATGCTTGTAGCCTTATTTTGGTTAAAGTGCCCTTAATAGTTTGGTCGGTAAAAACCTAGTAGGTTGTAGTTTTGTTTGGTGTTACTTGGTGACTGTGAGGGTTGTCTTCTTTTGAAAGTTGAATCGTGTCAACTGTATATTAACTGATCAGATATATGTGAGTTCACTTTCTTAGTGGAGTCAAGGTGAACTTGTAACGTGTTTCTACGTGTATGCTATTAGTAACATTTTCCTGATTCAGTGCAAACCCCGTGTCTATAGGTGACCAAGTGTTTGGTTTGACCAAGAAAGAAAACTAGTGAAACTAGTGGTGCACTCTGAAAAGTCAGAAAGTAAAGACAAACCTACGTTAGATTGAGTCGTTAAACCAGTTCAGCTGGGGATACCCTTAATTGTTTTGGGGTAAAACTTACACTTGTGAGTAATAAAACTAGTTTATTAAGCTAGTCCTAGAGTCCATGGAAGGAAATGAGTTACAAGTGTTATGTGACTTGTTGTAATCCTAGGACTTATGTGTGCTAAACTTGTTATGTGAATGCATCTTTGAGAAAGATCCGTGTATATGAATGTGCCAAATAATCAGTCGAGTCAATTGATGTGATGTGGACATTCATAGATTTGTAGATTCTTTGAGAATGCTACTTGTTGCACAGACCTTGATAGAGGCTGTAACCGTAAAGGTGTATTAGGATCTTTAAACAGATGTGTGAAGTTGTGATACACAAGTTGTGTAGAGACAAGGGTGGTAGGATGAGTCTTGCCTTTACTCTTTGACTAAGTATGTAGAAGTTGTGGTTTGTTAGCCTAGAAGCTGTATTTGTATGGGTAATGCATTGTTGAATTGGAAACCTTTTGAGCCATGTGTATGTGAGCCTTGATGTGCAAACTTATAGAGACCCTGCATGATAGCATAAACTTGTTCTGTGTGAGAACTGGTGTGTGACCATAGTAGCCGCGTTCAGTTTAGAGTAATTGAGTGTCTGCAGCACTCATACTAAGACTGATCGTTTATGCTTTATGGTTTTGTGTGCTTTTATGCGAATCATTGATCAATAGATCATTGTGTGATTGATATGTCGATAGTTGAATTAAACATTAGTATCAATCTAATTGATCGAATGGTAGAGTTTCTAAGATCTAGGGTGAGATAACTCTTGTAGAGTGGATGATCTGAGACTTTAAGTCAAGATCATGTAGTTATCAGTGTTGTTGATACTTGTTTACTTCTCACTGACCACTAGATGCTTGGAAGGCGTAGACCGCGTACCATTCGGTGTGCCTTCTCTATTAATGAGAAGTTAGATCTTTTCTTCCTAAAATTAGGATTCAAGTGTTGTTCGCGTGGAACTTTGCACATCCTAATTTGTATGTTCTATATAGACTTGTACACATATTTCTTGGAAACATTGTTTCTTGAATGACCTTGAGGGGTTGCTTAGATAGTGGTGTCACTGACTTGAGATTGACTTTTGTCACTGGGTGATTCCTTGGTAAGTGTATAATCTCAGGTTTAATCTAATAAGTTATCTGTACATGATAGTCTAGTATAGAGTATTTACTGTTTAATCGTAAATCCGTAGAAGGAAAACTATTAGACGTATGTATGTATGGGCTCGGGTTGTATGTAACTCTAGGCCCGGCACTGTATTGTAACTAGTGGTATTTAAACCACCGTAACGTAATGAAATCGTAAGCAAGTATTGCACCGTATATCAGGAATACATATACGGTGCAATACTTATATCGTATTCCTGATAAAAACTGATCTAGAGTCTAAGAGGACTTTATACGAGTTAGTCTTAGACTCGGCATGCGTAATAAAGGATTAGTGTAGACTCTTAATGAATCTATATCCCTGTTGTTGGGTGGTTCATGCTGATGGAGTTGATGGATTCACCGTGCTATTACTATGCTTCTGGAACTATTCAGTGCTCTTGAGTTAAAAGATTGTAAGTTTAAGACTGAGCAATCTGTAAAGTATTACCCATTGTGGGGGTACATTAATCCGCAGTGTAGTGACAAGTTTGATCACTACCGATATATTCTTTAGACTCAGTGAAGTTGCAAAGAATATGAATACGTTAACGTTAATAATCTATATATGGCCAATATATGTTGTAGTAGAGTGGATCTACTGTAAAATGAGCTGAGATCACTTGATTGATTAGTACTGTTGGATTCCCACTATACTTTGTATAGTTCAAGGGATACAATTATTACTTTTCACAGGGCACAAAATAAAGTTTCTCCATTACTTTATTTGTTATGAGTGCAATGACTACCAAATGTTTTTAGGTTGAGCTACTAGCTCTTAATAAACCCATGACCATTGTGTTGAAGAAAGGTTTTCTCCTCACTATTTGGCGGTGTGTGGTAGCACACTTGATGGGATCTACCTAGTTGGAGGTGGAAACATGTGTAGGATGAGATGCGGTCCTCTACATATGGCGATGGAGACCGAGTCTCTTAGCATGGCCGATTCCTAAGAGAGTGATAGTGATAACTCTCTAGAGCCCCCAACCAAATCCATGTACGACGAAAGGCCTCATCAATATATGTGTCAAGTAAATTCGTCGTGGTGCACCATGACAATCGTGGTACAGTAAATCCTTTGTAGGATGGATAGTTGTGAGTTAGGTGATGCTTTCACAATCACCTTAGTTTGGTTCAAAACGGAAGTTACCAACTCACGCCTTAAACTTTACGGTGTGTTGATTCAAGTCTCAAGACATCAATAGTCCTTCGAGTGTCATAGATTTGCTCAAGTCTATTTTTTGTTTTTGTTTGAAGATTAGTGGGGGATTGTTGGAGTAATCTCCAAACAATGGTGACTTCGTGTGTAAAGCTCAACCAGGAGCTTGGTGGAAGAGTAGCGGCCATAGGACAGAGCCGAAGTGCCCGTCCCTTGATGCTGTGAGCTTGCCGCGGGCGCGGCTGATCCACCGCGGGCGCGGGAGATAGGCAGTGGCCTATGCCGGTTCCGTGCCGCGGGCGCGGTTGCCTAGATGCAGGCGCGGCTACGCGTTTGTGATGCAGCCGCATGATTTCCTAAACCCTTCTTCTCCTCTTTTCTTCATACTACCTATTTAAATACTCCTCCAACTACACAACCAAAGGGACACACACAGAGAAAGACATACACATAAACACAATACCTAAACACATCAAACACAAGAGTCGTGTACTTGAGCAAGTCTTGGGCATTCGGGATCGACTGTACCAGCCGATATTCGTTCGTGCAAACGAGGTTGGTGTTGTGTAACCTGGAGGACTGACGCCCAAATTATAGCGTGCACAGCGGCTAGGGCGGAATCGTTCCTAAGTTCAGAGAACTTCAATTCTCGCCACAACAATTTTGTCCTTCGGTCCGATCGTTAGATAAGTGTCAAAAGTTTAATTAACTCTCCATATTTCCAACAAACACAACTAACACAAAGGTGATAGCAGACGAAGAAAACACAACCAGTAAAGCAAGAGGAACTTCTTACACAGCATACATCAAGTGCAAACACAATTAGTAAAGCAAAGGATGCATCCATCCCAACAACATAAGTGGAATTGGATAGAGTAGTAGGAAAGAGAGAGCAAGAGATGATAGTTGAGGTAACACAAACACTGATGATAGATTAAGTATCTCCAACAAATGAAAGACATACTAATTTCCATCCAAATACACTAGTGGAGTATTATTCCTCAAGTGGACATACGTATCCACTGGACATAGTGAGGATTAACAATTCTAGATCAACGCCATTTGTAGGCCCTCAGCAGAGAAGAGACTAAAACCGGGAGAATGGAGCAGAAATTAATCGTTTAGCTAGGTATAAAACTTTCCATGGATGATGAAACCAAATAAGCTTTCAGTTAACCAAGTGTTTCCACTTCCCTAAATTCTCACAAGCCTATTACATAATTGACATGCATTGTTTCTTTCAAACAATTCAAGTTGAAGTAAGATTGTCCATGTTTAAGAAAAGTACAGCAAAATCATAAACTTAAACCTCTGACCAGCTTTATAAAACACACGTCATAAGCCAAAGAGAATGCCATCAAATTACCGCCAAAAACTTAAAATTACCATCGAAATACAAACCTTACAACTCTGCATCCTTTACATTACACCAAATTCTAAATCAAAGCTTTTAGAAAAAATGACTCATACAAGAACATTTAGCCAGACAAAATTAGAGTGACTACTTTTCATTAATTTTAGTTCTAAATCTAAGAGAGAAAGAAGTAACCGTCGTACACCATTTTCTGCACGGCTACCAGAGTGACTACGAACGATAGAAATAGCAGAGAAAATGGTTGCAAACGAAAGCTAACTCTAGTCAATGTCAAAGCAAACCTAGTCAAATGTTCAAAGCACTTTCGGTAGCATCTTAGAACTTCCCTTGATGAATTTAAGGGGCAGGTTAATTCGTTTCTGCGTATTTTAAGCTCAAATGTGACATGGTGTCACATCGAGCAAATCACGTGTTTTTCGTTAATTTTGAGAGTATACCATGGTTTTTAAGCTTTAGTATTTGCCTAAAATTCATCACATGACCCCAAGGACCTACTACAAAAAATTGAGTCTTTTTTGCTCCTGTGCCATTTTTTGCCAAAATACGTGGAATATAGCCTTCAGTTTGTTCAATTTTGGCTAAATTTTGTCACTTTTTCCAAAGTGTCTTAGAATCAATAAAACATTATCTTTATACATCTTAGAACTTCCCTTGATAAATTTCAGGGGATGGTTATTTCGTTTCAGCATGTTTTAAGCTCAACCGTGACATGGTGTCACATGGAGCAAATCGCGTGTTTTTCGCTGATTTTGAGAGCATTCTATAGGATTTAAGCTCTTATATTTTCCCAAAACTCATAACATGACCCCCACGAGCTACTACAAAAGGTTTACTCTTTTTTGCTCATGTGCCATTTTTTGCCAAAATCCGTGGATTATAGCCTTCCATTTTATTCAATTTTGGTTATTTTTGTCACTTTTTACAAAGTGTCTTAGGCTATGTTTGGTAAAACTAGCTGAAATAGTAGGTGAACGCTGAAATAGTAGCTAAATGCTGAAATAGTAGCTGAAAGCTGAATTAATAGCTGCAATAGTAGCTGAAAGTTTTTAGCTGATAGTAATAGGAGTGTTTGGCAAAATTAGCTTATATAGGAGCTAATATATATAAAATTACATAAAAATGCATCAAATATTTTTAATCTCATTTTATTTTAGTAAAGAAATGAGGGTAAATTAGGAATAAAATTATGATAAGCTAGCTTATTTTTAAATAAGTTACATGGGGTAACATCTCAAATAAGCTAGCTTATTATTTAAGCTAGCGGTGTTACCAAACAAACTTATTTGGTCAAAGAGCTTAAAAAACTAGTCAAATAAACTACTTTGCCCAAATAAGCTAGCTTAATGTGCATACCAAACATAGCCTTAAAATCCATAAAACATTACCTTCATACATCTTAGATCTTCCATTGATGAATTTAAAGGGAAGGTTATTTCGTTTAAGCATGTTTTAAGCTCAACTGTGATATAACGAGCAAATCGCGTAACTTTCGCTGATTTCGAGAGCATTCCAAAGGTTTTAAGCTCTTATATTTTCCCAAAACTCAAAACATCACACCCAGGAGATTTTACAAAAAGTTTAGTCCTTTTTGCTCCTGTGCCATTTTTAGCCAAAATACGTGGATTTATAACCTTCCGTTTTGTTATTGGATATTTTTGTCGCTTTTTAAAAAGTATCTTAATATCAATAAAACATTACATTTATACATCTTAGAACTTCCCTTGATGAATTTAAGAGGCGGATTATTTCATTTCAGCATTTTTTAAGCTAAACTGTGACATTGTGTCACATCGAGCAAATCGCGTGCTTTCCGCTGATTTCGAAAGCATATCATGGGATTTAAGCTCTAATATTTTCCCAAAACTCATAACATGAAGCCCGGGAGCTACTACAAAAAATTTAGTCTTTTTTGCTCCTGTGCCAATTTTTTGCCAAAATCCGTGGATTATACCCTTTGGTTTTGTTCAATTTTGGCTAATTTTGTCACTTTTTACAAAGTGTTTTAAAATCCGCGAAACATTACCTTTATACATCTTAGAACTTCCCTTGATGAATTTAAGGGGCGGGTTATTTCGTTTCAACATGTTTTAAACTCAAATGTGACATGGTGTCACATCGAGCAAATCACGTGCTTTTCGTTGAATTCGAGAGCATACCATGGGTTTTAAGCTCTAATATTTGCCTAAAACTCATCACATGACCCCCAGGAATTACTACAGAAAATTTATTCTTTTGCTCCCGTGCCATTTTTACCCAAAATACGTGGAATTTCGCCTTCGGGTTTGTTCAATTTTGGCTATTTTTGTCACTTTTTCCAAAGTATCTTAAACGCAATAAAACATTATCTTTATACATCTTAGAACGTTCCCTGATGGGTTAAAGGGGACGGTTATTTCGTTTCGGCATGTTTTAAGCTCAACTGTGACACGGTGTCACATGGACCACATCGCGTGTGTTTCGCTGATTTCAAGAGCATACCATGGATTTTAAGCTCTAATATTTTCCCAAAAATTCGTAACATGACGCTCGGGAGCTACTACAAAAAATTTAGTCTCTTTTGCTCCTGTGCCATTTTTTGCCAAAATACCTGGATTATAGCCTTCGGTTTTGTTCAATTTTGGCTAATTTTGTCACTTTTACAAAGTGTCTAAAATTCCACGAAACATTACCTTTATACATCTTAGAACTTCCCTTGCTGAATTTAAGGCGCTGGTTAATTCCGTTCATCATGTTTTAAGCTCAAACCGTGACATGTCCCATCGAGCAAATTGTGTGTTTTTCGCTGATTTTGAGAACATTCCATTGGTTTTAAGCTCCAATATTTTTCGAAACTTCATAACATGACCCAGAAACTTATAAAAAAAAAAATTAGTATTTTTTGCTCCTGTGCCATTGTTTTTCCCAAAATACATGGATTATACCCTTCGATTTTTTTTAAATTTTTGGCTAATTTTGTCACTTTCTCCAAAGTGTCTTAATAACAATAAAACATTACCTTTATAAATCTTAGAACTTCCCAGTCTCACAATATCAAAATCCCCTTAAAGAATTCTTACTGTCAAGCTGCAAACAAATCATTCGACTAAGGGTTTGGTTTAGGTAATAGTTTGATTTTGTACATATTACTATATCTATTACGATATCCTTGTACTTTGCGTAAATATTGTGTAGAAATTCAAATATCATTAGCTTATTCCCAACTTCCCAAGTAATGTATTGCGTAGAAAGTTTTAGTTTGGCTTATTCCCAAGTAATGTATTATATGTAGAAAGTTCTAGTTTATCTTATTCCGAATGTCTTGTACTCAGCATATATAAGTGGCTTAATTGATTAATAAAAGGACAGATCATTAACCCCTCTCAAATCTTATTGTGGTATCAGTAGTTTAGGTTAATCTCTCTCGAAAAAAAAAAAAATCACAACAAAACGACGCACAACGATTTCTCTGATCTTCCAAAAAAACAAATTGATTCCAAAAATCCTCAAATTGATTTATCAGTGCCCTTATTTTTTTCTTTCTCATATCAGTCTGCACCTTCATCATGGCCAACGATACCGTCTAAAATAGGTACGCACCTCCGGTCCATCATATCACTTCGGGCTTATGACCATAAGAAAATCAAAAAATTGATATGGTTGTTAAAAAAAACACATAAAGGCACCAATAACGCCCCCGTGAGCGGGTGCAAAAATTAGTTAAGGTTGAGTGCGTATATTGTGCCATATAGCGGTCATTGATACGTTGAGTTAGATATGTTTAAGACAAATGTTTTAATTTAACTGTTTTTAGTTAATTTGGATTCGAATAGATTATGTTTTCAACGGCTCAATCAAAATCTAAATCCGAATACAATTATAATCCAATCCAAAGTTCAATCCAAAATTGAAATCAGAACCGGATTGAACTTTTGATTTTTGTGGACCAATTATAATCCAATCCAAAATCTCAATCCAAATACAATCATAAGTCCCACTCTGAGACTTTCCCTGTCCGACTTTTACATGCAGACTTCGAAAGGAGGAAAAAAAGGTTGAGCCATAATTAGCTGGCTTTGAGATAAAAAAGATAGGCACAGAAATGTTTAGTAGGGTGACCGGCCCAATGAACCGAAGATAAGCCATGAGTTCATGACTAGCTAAACCGAGAGCCTAGCCTCGGCTAAACAAGTTCATAGTTGAGAATCAAGGTTTACCTAATGGTTAGAAAATCAACTTGTCCATAGATGGTATCAAGCACGACAACATGTACTACTTGAGTCAAACCGGAGTCCAGTTCGACTTGTTTACGCCTATTGTGGTAACCGGTAAGTTTCGCGACCCGAACGATATCAGTAATCACTCAAATCGATTCCTACTCGTCCCACTCAAAACACTGCAACTAAGAAGCTTACCAAGAGGATTCGATAAAGAGAGAGGAGAAAGGGGTAAAATCTTGCAGAAAGAAGATGGCAGCAACAATGGGGGACGGAAACAATGAAGACTTCACAATTGGTTGCGTACTTCAAATCAAGACAACACTTGGTGAAGATTTTGAAGCACAAGTTATCACCTTTGATCGACCCTCCAACATCCTCGTCCTTCATATCCTTTTCTAACTATTTTTAAAGTTTAAATCTTTCTATATTTTCTTGCCTATTTAGTTTAATTATTATGTTGGTTGTAATTTGATTATATGGGTTGCTTAACTTTGAAGTTTGTTTACAAGAGGGTTTGCAATCTGGACCAACGAGAAATATAAGGCTATTGAAGGCTAATTTCATTAGGGAATTCACGTTTTTGCGTCATGCTGAAGATCCCTTGATGTTAAGAATTGTGTTCTTGATCTTAACTCTCTTCAAGCTAGAGAGGAATCTGCTATTAGGTTGATGTTGATTAATTTCTTTGTTTTTTTGTTGATTTTTGGTTGATTTTAGGGGTGTTTTTGAGTTTTATGATGGTTTAATTTGGTGGGTTTTGATGGGGGTTTTGCAGGCAAGCTGAGATGGATGCAGAGAGGATTGGTGTGGGTGTGACAACTGATGCTCACTGCATTTTTGATGCTTTGTCGAAAACGTAATGTCCCAATTCATCTTTCTTTTTAGCTAGGTTGTTAATTTCTTAATTTTGATGCCCTATGTTGGTTATGTTCTTATGCTTTAGCTAGGTTGGTTTGTTAATTTTGATGCCCTATGCTAGTTAGTAGTACCTAGTGAGGATTTTCGCCAAGCCGGGTTTGGGGAGGTTTAGATGCACGAAGCCTTTGCGAATGTTGATGGCATTCTTTATGTGGGATTTTGATGTGTGGTACTTGGAGGTGCGCTTGAGTGGATTTACATGGATTATTAATGGCAATGGAGTCTCTTTCTCTAAGTTATCTTCCCCTTTGACTTGTATTAGTTGTATTAGTTTCGTCCTAGCTGGTATTGAGTGAAAGGTGGATGCTTGTTGTGGTTGTATTTGCCCGGAAGAGCTGTAATTATCATCTTTCTTGGGTTGCTGCTTTAGGAAGATAGTGCGAAAGGAAGACTGACCCTATGCCAATTGGTTTTGTGGAGATTTGCATAACCTGACTCCTGTGGTAGAGTTGAAATACTTGTGTGTAGGAAGAATCATATGCTTCTGCTCAGTTGCGAGATGCATTTTATAGGGGTTAGGGTTTGTCAGAGTCTTGAGCTTTTGTGCTTGCAGTAGGCGTGATTATGAGGTCGATTTATTGATCAAATTGAAATGAGTGCGTGAGATTCTTAAAAGTTCTTCTGATAAGAAAAAAGTTGCTTATCTTCTCTATGGCTTGTGTTGGATGTCTATGTAGCTCTATTTCTTCTGTGTAGTATTGCTTGTCTCTGAATCTCTGGTATTCTGCTCAACTGTTCAAGATAAGACTGCTGTTATATATGTTGTCTGAACTGGGGCAGAAAATCGAAGTTGAAATGTGAAAAATGTATTGAAACTCAGACGGAGTAGTTGACTGTCTATGCCATGGACCCATGTTGAGGCTTGTGCTAGTTATTTTAACATATAAGCATAGCTGGTCTAAGAATTCCAAGAGTTCATTGACTGTAATTCAATCTGAAGGAGATAAGTTCTAAGTTAGGAAACTCATATACGAGTTAAGTCTGCACCATTAGACCTGAATAAATGATACATTGATTCATGAACAACATCAAACTGATGGCTAATTAGTGATGTTTACTATAGTCTATACAGTATACACCCATCTGCTTGATCTAGCTGTACATTTTTAGTTGGAGAATGGTATGCCAATTTCAACTTTTGATCGAGAGAAGAACTGAAAAAATTCTTGTAAATTGAAGGAAAAAAATGCTCAAGAGAAGAATCCACTGCAATATCTGTAAAATGGCCTTACATATGACAATAACACAATTCAACACCACAAATCCAAATGAATACACTACTGTACCAGCAGGTATGACTACTAATACAAATCAAATTTAGGCTCTAAGACACAATATTTGACAAATTGCTGGTTAAACTGATGGTTAATTAATTGTGGGCTTTGACAAGTTATGAAGTAGGTAGATGTGCCTGGGTGAGAAGTAGGTTTCCTTGCAAATGAAACATAACATAACCTTACAGTCAGGAACTCAGGATGCTTCTTTTTTTTTTTTTAAATGGCCAGGATTGAGTTTCTTAGGTGTTTTCGAATTAGCTTATTTGACTTTCAGCCAATCTCTGTGTGATAAACTTTAAATGTTGGAATTATTGTACCATGGATTACAGCCTTACAGGGACATGGTTTTGTGATGAACTAAAAAGGTTTCTGAGAGTAGACACAATAGGCCGAACATTGTAGAATAGATGGTAATTTTGCCATAAATTGTCATAACACCTTCAAATACAATAGAAATTAGGCGAGTATCTTTAGGTGGCCTCGGACTCCCAAAAGGGCAGCCCGGTCGCACATTGGCGTCCCTGCAAAGAGAGGGTCCGGGGAAGGGTCCCACCACAAGGGTGTATAGAGGGCAAGTCTTCCCTTGTCACTTTTTGGACAAGAGGCTGCTCCCAGGACTTGAACCCGTGACCTATCGATCATACAGCAACACCTTTACCGGTGCTCCAAGGCTCCCCTTCTGGCCTCGGACTCCCAAATGTAATAAAATTGTACACTGATGAATGACATGATTTCTGAGTCCTCAGTGCTGCCTACTTATAGCCTTGCTATTGTTGTACGGAGTATACTACTAGCAAGGAAGTAATGAGTGGTCTGACTTAATTGCCCCTGGGTATGGTTGGATTGGCCAGTTTATTACAGATTTTTGATATACTTGTTTTTGGTGTTACTAACTTCCTTTGCTTAGAATGATGGATCCAGAACCCTGCCAGTTAACTAGCTTATCTAGTCTGAAAACCCAGATTTCTTATTGCGGCAGTGTGAAACATGTGTGTGATATGAGCTGTGGATATTTGAAGTTTTCTAACATGGATCTCTGGGACTTGATGGCCTGTAGTCTCTAAAGCTAGTCTGAGGATAGAGGTTGGTTTCCCCTGAGTAATGATGACGAATTGACGATGATAATGACATTGCTAGAAAATTTGATATGGTGGCGTCTTATCTTCTGAGACTTAGGATTGTTATTGCTGTTTTTGTTGGTAGTTCTATCTCTGTTCGTAACTTTCATATTTTAACATGCATGTGAATGCAGTTGCTATGATTTTTCAGTCTAATTTCGTCTTCATTTTTTATGTTCAACCTTAGTGATGGGCAACCAACTCTTCAATTGAGGCCTGAGATGCAGTTTGTTGCGTCAAGTCATTAATAGGGTTATGGACTCATAGGCTAATAGAGAGAATCTCTCTTGTTTAAATGATCTCAGACTCTAATGTGCCATTGACTTTTTGTGGCGATGGTCTTGTGGTCTGTATCCTCTTGTGTCCCTTGCTCTTTTGTACCTGAAAACTTGAGGAGAGTAGTCATCTTTATTGAACCATTTTTGGCACAAGTTGTGTGCACAATGTTAAGCCCCAGTGCCCACCTCTACTTCGGACAATTGATGACTGTTCAAATTTTAGGCATCTCCTGACTACTAATGGTACCGTATACTACTATTGATTCTGTCACATCTCCTGTTGATTTCCAAAATGTTGGATTATTTAATGGGTTAAGTTAGTTGGTATGCCAAAGATATCTTACAAGTCTTTCATAGAGATTCAGAGGTACTGACAGTATCTGCTTCCTGTAATAATTTGGGTGCTTAGTTTCTATAATGATAGGGCATTTGGTCAGTTGGTCTACTGTTTTTGGCGAGGGCTTATGCTTTGCCCAAGTGTAATATCTCAACTATACGAATGTAGAGTGCTTCTGATATTGGATTTTAGTAAGATGATTTTGGGTGCTGTGCTTTCAGTTGCCAATTGCTATGGGATCATTTCCACTGTTATGTTTCTTCGATCTTTGATGTCATTGGGCTACTATCTATGGGTTTAGCTTGTAGTTGTGTAGGGTCATTGTAATATATAATGGAGTACGCCTGGGGGGGGGTGAGGGTTGTTCAGGGGCGGGTAGTAAGTAATACTGGTGTAACACTATGCATGATTGTAGCCAATTTCCATGACTAAAGTGGCTTTTTTTTCTATGAACAAATGCTGCATGGACCTATGAATCACTGTCTCATCAGTGGATTATGTACATCATGAGATCCTGAGATTCATCGTTGCATATGCATATGACCCTCCAACATCCTCGTTCTTCATATCCTTTTCTAACAATTTCAAAGTTCAAATCTTTCTATATTTTCTTGCTAATTTAGTGTAATCTTATATGGGTTGAATTTGATTTCTGGGATCCTTTAATTTGAAGTTCTTACAAGAGGGTTTTGCAATCTGGACCAAGGAGAACTTTTGAAGGCTAATTTCATTAGGGAATTCACATGCTGAAGATCCCCTTGATGTTAAGAATTGTGTTCTTGATCTTAACTCTTTTCAAGCT
Organism: Spergularia marina; assembly: GCA_963680865.1. Classification (NCBI taxonomy): domain Eukaryota; kingdom Viridiplantae; phylum Streptophyta; class Magnoliopsida; order Caryophyllales; family Caryophyllaceae; genus Spergularia; species Spergularia marina. The sequence continues at coordinate 3,676,715 of OY804545.1, read as the reverse complement.
AGAGAGGAATCTGCTATTAGGTTGATGTTAATTAAATTCTTTTTTTTTTTTTTTTGTTGATTTTAGGGGTGTTTTTAAGTTTTATGATGCTTTAATTTGGTGGGTTTTTGCAGGCAAGTAGAGATGGATGCAGAGAGGATTGGTGTGGGTGTGACAATTGATGCTCCATGCATTTTTGATTCTTTGTCGAAAACGTAATGTTCTAATTTATCCCTCCTTTTATTTGCATTCAATCTCTTAATTTTCATGCCCTATGTTAGTTAGTAGTACCTAGTGAAGATTTTCGTCAAGCCGGGTTTGGGGAGGATTAGATGCACAAAGCCTTTGCGAATGTTAATGGCATTCTTTTTGTGGGGTTTTGATGTTGTGGGATTTGGGGAGTGCACTTGAGTGGTTTTACATGGTTTATGCATAGCGAATTTGAATTTGAGTTTCACGTGCAGCTATTGTTTATTAATGCCAATGGAGTCTCTTTCTCTAAGTTTTCTTCCCTATTGACTTGTAGTAGTTTCTTTCTATTGCGTTTGCTAGGTTTTCGATTTCGTAATTTTGATGCCCTTTGTCTGGTTTTTCCAACTTTTTTTTTTTTTTTTTCAAAACTTTTTTAACTTGTGTTCAAATTTCATACTCCCTCCTACCCAAAGATATCTTCCTGTATTCCTCTTTGGGACGATTCACTATGATTTTCCTCTTTCAAAACTTACCCTTTTTGGCAAATTTTGTGGACTAATTTACCCTTACTAATTTTCAGTTATGAGACTAATTACTAATTAATTCCCCAAACCCAAAAATTCTCTCTCCTCTTACCACCTCCCTCTTCCCGACTACATCCCCAAACCCAGAAAATCTCTCTCCTCTCACCACCTCCCTCTTCCCGACGACATCCACAAACCCAGAAATTATCTCCCCTCTCATCACCTCCCTCTTCCCGACGAGGGATTTGTGTCTAATTAAGGCCCAAAATCGCCCAGATGTAAGTTAATTCACGACCATAGTCGCTCAGATCTAAGGCGAGTCGGGTCATAGACGAAGGGGCGGAGAGAAGAGTAGCGCTGGTACCAGTCGAAAGTGCCGCCTTCTTGTATATAACGAGCGTCCCAGTAGTGCGCGTCGCCATAGTTGTACGAATTGCAGCTTGAAACATCCCTGAACATGGTTGTTCGCGGTGGTTGGCGGCGACGATGTGGTGGTGGTTGTTGTTAGGCAGACCGCTACTCCGTATGTAATGATCGTATTTGTATATATAGTAAGAAAAATTGGGTAGGGACGCTGGTTGGGTTGGTGGTGGTTGGTCGTGGGTAAGGTGATGGAGATAAGTTGAGGTGGTGATAGGAGGGTAGGATTAGAGGTAAAGCATACTAATTAGTTTAATTAATTAAGTACTTGTCAAATTATTTAGCCTTTGTTTATTGTAGTGTTGGTTGTTGTGTCCTACCCATAGAGGAAAATCTCTTTGGGTAGGAGGGAGTATGTTTTTTGCAATATTTTTTAAACCTTTTGATTTATTTTGACTTTCTAAACTCCCTTTGAAAGTGTTTAAATACTTTTAAAGGTTTACGACGTTTTCGAAATTTCTTGGCGTACACAAGACGGTTACTAGATGACGATTCATGTTAGCCGACCCCAAATCATTTTGGGAATAAGGCTTGGTTGTTGTTGTTGTTGTTGTTGTTGAGGGTTTGGGGAGGTCTAGATGCACTAAGCCTTTGAGAATGTTGATGGCATTCTTTATGTGGGATTTTGATGTTGTGGTACTTGGAGTGGATTTGCATGGTTTATTAATGCCTATGGAGTCTCTTTCTCTAAGTTATCATCCCAGTTGACTCGTAGTAGACTAGTAGTCTCGTTTTAACTGGTAGGGAGTAAAAGGTGGATGCTTGATGTGGTTGTTTTCGCTAAGGCTGTAATTATCATCTTTCTTGGGTCGCTGCGTTAGGAAGATAGTGCGAAAGGAGACCATGTCACAATTGATTTGTGCAAAATCTGTCTCCTGTGGTAGAAATGATATTCTTGGGTATAGGAAGAATCATATGCTTCTGCCCAGTTGTGAGATGCAATTTTAGGGGATTGGCTTTGTCAGAGTCTTCAGCCTTTTGTGCTTGCAGTAGTCTTGATTCTGAGGTCGATTTGTTGATCACATTGAAATGAGTGCGTGAGATTCTTAAAAGTTCTTCTGATTAGAAAAAAAAGCTGCATATCATCTTTATGGCCTCAGTTGGACTTCTATGTAGCTCTCTATCCCTACTGTGTAATATCTGGGCTGTTAAATGCTCGTCTCTGGATCTCTGGTATTCTGCTCGAGATAATTCTGCTGCTATTTATGTTGTCTGAGCTGGTGCAAAAAATGGAAGTTCAAATCTGAAAATGCGTATTGAAATTCATAGATTACTGTCTATGCAATGGTGAGGCCTGTGCCTACTTAGATTAACATATAAACATAGCTGGTTTAATAATTTAGAATGCCAAAGGTTATCTTTTTCTTTTTACTATAATTCAACCTGAAGGAGTATAGGTTCTACGTTAGAAAACTCATGTGGGAGTTCAGCCTGCACCATTGGACATGACTAATTGATACTATGAACAATTTCAAATTGATGTCTCAATAGTGATAGTTACTATACACTCACCTGCTTAATCTAGGTCTACATTGTTTGTTGGAGAAGTTCAAAATACAACTTTTGCTTGAGAGAAAAGCTTAATATACGCCTGTAAATTGAAGGAAATCTTGAACTGCCTCATATGCCCAACAGCCCAAGAGAAGAATCCATAGCAGTATCTGTAATATGACCTTACATATGTGATCTAATCTAATCTAATCTAATCTATCTATCTAATCTAATCTAATCTAATACTATACTATATATTAAAACCTGAAACCAAGTCTTTCCTAGGAGGACACTTGGCATTCATTAATTGGATAAGACATAAAAGTAGCATTAAATACAATTATCGGTTAGGATATGGTAATAAATTATCATAGAAAAGTATAGTATTAGCTAATAATTTATGGAAAATAATCACTATGGTAATTTATTAGAGCAAAGATAGGCCAACGCTTTTCTTATAAAACAAGTATAAACAATATAAATACAAGCCTGGGCGTGGCACGGGCATGCAAACTAGTATGACTAATAATACAATTCAACACCACAAATCCAAATGAAAACAGTACCATACCAACAGGTATGACTAGTTGACTACTAATACTAATCAAATTTAGGCTCTAAGACACAATATACGACAAATTACTGGATAACTTTTAGAACAAACCTCAACATTTGTCTTTTGCTTAAGACATCATTTGTGCGACTTGACAAGTTATGAAGTGGCAAGTGGGTAGATGCTGGCTTGGGTGAAAAGTAGGTTGATGCTCACCTTGACAATGAAACATAGAAGGCTTTTTTTTTTATGCTCGGCAGCTCGGGATTGATATTCTTAGGTGGTTCCGAATTAGCTGATTTGACTTTCAGCCAATCTCTCTGTGATATGAACTTTAAATGTTGGAAGTATTGTACCATGGATTACAGGGACATGGTTTTGTGATGAACTAACAAGGCTTGTCTGAGTAGAAACTGTAGGCTGAACACTGTAAATTATAGATGGTAATTCTGCCGTTTTAGTGAGATACTAACTTTAAATGTAATAGAGTATTTTTGAGTGGCCTCGGACTTCCCAATGTAATAAAATTACACACTGATAAATTATGATTTCCGATTCCTCAGTGCTGCCTACTTATAGCCTCGCATTTGGTGTATTCCTCTAGCAAGAGAATGATCATTAAAGTATACCTACAAAAAAAACTGTTTAATGGGGCCAATATAGTTCTAAGTAAAGGAAGTTACTAACACGGTAACACCAAAAATAAGTATCTTAAAAATCTTTAATTGCCCGTGGGTGTGGTTGGCTTCGCCAGTCCATTAAAGATTTTTGAGATACTTATTTTTGGTGTTATTAACTTCTTTTCCTTAGAATCATGGATCTGGATTCCGGAACCCTGCCAATCGACTAGCCTATCTAGTTTGAAAAGCCAGTTTATTGCGGCAGTGTAAAACATGTGTGTGATATGAGTTGTGGACATTTGAAGTTTTCTAACATGGATTACTGGGACTTGATGTTTAGAAATTTACATTTTCCTGCCCTTCCCCCCATTTCCTTGGAGTCGAACAAACTAGTAGTGGTTGCAAGTTTTTGTAGAATCAACAATCTCTATTGGATCAAGTCCTAGTTATGGTGGAATGAAGGAATAAAAGATAGTTGAACCTAGTGATCTGGATTTATAATTGGTGGCTTCTTAAAAGATTTGGTTTGGACTAGCTTTACTGGCTCTTATTAGTTTCATGGAAGAGTATGTTAACAAACATGTCGTGAATAGACTATCCTTTTGCACCTGTAGTCTCCACAGCAAGTCTGAGGTTGGTTTCCCCTGACTCTGAGAGTAATGATTTCAATGATAATAACATTTCTTGAGAATTCGATATGGTGGCGTATTTTCTTCTGAGACTTAGGTTGTTGTTGCTGTTTTTGTTGGTAGTTATCCTTTTATGTGGTAAGTTGGTAACATGCATGTAATGCAGTTGGTATAATTTTTTCAGTCTGATTCCGTCTTCATTTTTTATGTTCAACCTTCATGGTGGGCGACCAACTCTTCAATTGAGGTGTGCCATCTCTGAGGTCTAAGGTGCAGTTTGTTGCGTCAAGTCATTGAGAGTTATGTACTCATAAAAGAGTAGAGAATCTCTCTTGTTTAAATAATCTCAGACACTAATTGTGCCTTCTACTTTTTGTGGTGATGGACTGATTGTCTTGTGGTCTGTATCTATTTTCTTGCTCTTTTGAACCTGAAAATTTGGGGAGAGTGGACATCTTCATGGATCCATTTTTGGCATGAGTTGTTTCACGTGTTTGTACAGTGATGTTAAGCCCCCGTACCCGTCTTTTTTTTTTTTGCAATGCTACTTCAGACAAGTGATGCTTGTTCAAATTCATGGTATCAGCAGTTGGCTGATCGTTGTACTTTTAGTATCTCTTAGTAGCCGTCTGGCTACTAATGGTTATACTACTATTGAATCCATTATATCATCTGTTTTATTAATGTCTCTCTTTCTCTCTCCTAAATCTCCTACATGCTAATTATTGATATCAACAAGCTTACTCTTTACTTGCAGAAATTAAAGCAATTAATGAAGTCAGTAATCTCAATAAATGTGTGCTGTGGGGTGAAGACTACAGTCCAAGGAAGAAAGTCTGAGAATTGACATCAGGGGAAGCTGCGATTCTGCTTCATCTGTTGGTACTCTCAAATCCGCACCTTTTCGGTTTTCCACAGTAGCATGTGCAATTAATTCTTGTCCAATGAACTTGTGTGTTAGTTTAATCTTTTGTTGGTTCCCGCAATTCGTTCTTTTATTAGTTGTAGAAGTTTTTTTTGGTTAAGCTGCAGTTAGGCAATACACTACTCGCTATGCAATCAAAATTAGTATTTTACTTGCCCTTCAAATGACAGAGCCCTTTATTTAAGGTTGTTGGCTTTGTTCCTATATTTTTGTTTCTTTGGAACCTCTTGTTGCCTTTTTTGTGTGGTGTTTTTGGTGCTTAGCTGTCTTCCTATCTAAGGCAGTAGATTATGTCAGGACTTTTCACCTTGCCTTTTTGATAGGAATATGTAGTCTTGAGGCAACATTGGCGTATGCAAACTTACTTCCTCACTGTGAGAGCAGGAATACGGAGTATCTGGTTTAGTTTTAGGAGATCTTTCTTATCAATTCATGTTTGCGATTAAGAGTGGGCTAGATGTAATTCTTCAAAAGTAAGCATCCATGAGGTTCCATATATCTAGCTTTGAAAGAATGGCGTATGTGACTTTCTGAGTTTATTAAATTATTAGCGTGATTTTGATTTTAGTTGATTCTCTTTCACGGTTGTTTCGATAATTTGCACGTGCGACCCCCCGAGACAATAGTGGAGAACTGTGTTATAGGTTATAGCCCAAAAACAATATACTTTGCATGTCTTCCCATCGTTTCAGGACTTCCCTTTGTTGAGGCCTCTTGTCTGCTTTCATGTAGTAGAAATCGAGCATCTGAGACAGGCGCTACAGGAGTATTTTTATGGTCTGTTTATATTGCTGTGGAACATTTACCACTTTTTCTGTTGAATTCTTGAGAGGAACTGATTTCTCTCAATAACATTAGATTCTGAAGGGATTTAAAGGGAGTATCAGTATAATAATGTCATGAAATGCTCTGCAGCCAGTGTGTAATGGACTGTTCTTTCTGGTCAAATCAAAGAATTGCTGAATCAGTAGGAAGGTGACTATAATTAAGAACTATGAAATTTGTAGCGAATTTCAACCAATTTGTTGTTGAGAAATTTCAATATGTTCAGGGATTAGATGCAAGGCTTTTGAACACTTACTGAATGAGAATTACCAAAATGGAACTTCCGTCTTCACCTGTACAAATTACAGGCTGTGGAGGAAAGCGTGCTTTTCATAAATGCCATCATTGGACCGACAATAGTGATGTAAGATGTCAAGGATGTCCTCAACTGTTTTGTACATAAACTGCCTTTTGTATTGTTAACTTTTAAAACTGGCATCAATATGAAGTCATTATAATTTCTACTCTCCTTATTCTTGATTGCATCAATTGCTTTTCAATCCGACAGAAACTTGGGAGGGAGGGAGAGAGATGACAGATGAGAGTGGACAAGAAGAAAGCTCGATGGTTTTCTGCAATCTTATCTCATCAGGTAGCTATATCTCTCATTATTGGGTGTATGAAGACTTACACTTAAGCTTTAACGACTATTTGATCGTTCTTCGAATATTTTTGTTCCCTTCCGTTTGATGTTTGTTACGTTGCATTTGTGCTGGTGTACATCCCCCTTACCTCGCCATACACGGAAGATAGATCACTATGAAATTTTTTTATGTAGAGAGGTGTGAGGCATATCCGGTAATCAGAGGGTAGTTCATTTTAGTGACTTCATAACAGTACAGTGCTAAAGACAATAAATTGATAGTTTCAGGAAACATATGCGGTAAAATTGGAATTTTTATCTTCTTGTTTCCTTTTTGAAGCCCTGAACACTTTTTCCAGGATCATGGTTATCTCCCTTTTTGTGCCATTTGGGCATTGAGTCCTCATATATTTTTTTTTCCTCTCATTCAGTTTCACCTTTTTTTTTTTAACATTATGCAGCTCAACTTTTGTCAATAATGTTGATGAGCCCAATGTTTGTGCCTCTTATGGGAGCGGTAAGTTAACCCTGATATATAAACATGAGGAACAGCAAGTTGATAGCTTATTTTATGTGTCTTACGACTACAACATACTTCTTTTGTTGTATAATGGTTGGATTCTTAGTTTAAGGAGGTGTTGGGGGGCTGTTGCGATGAGGCGCGAGGCGAAGGCCCCGCCTCATGCACACGAGGCGCACTCATTTAACGAACAAACTTCAATTTTTCTAAACCATATTTTGCAAAAAAAAATTACCCCTTTTATGGTATTTAAAGAGGTACAATGGGTAAAGAAGCATAAACTAGGGATTAAGGGGCAAAGGGGAGGGTAGAAGTAAGGATACAAGAGAAAGAAACTGGAAATTCCACAGTCATGCTTCTCGCGTGCGCCTCGAGCTTCTGAGGCGATGCCAGCTGCGCCTAGAGAAAGAAATTGGAAATTCCACAGTCATGCGCCTCGCGTGCGCCTCAAGCTTCCGAGGCGATGCGCCTCATGGCGCCTTGCGCGCTTTTTTAAACTAAGGTTGGATTAGCCTGGTTATTTAACATCTTGGCTTAAAGACAACTTATAAATTAGTTTCATGTATTTGTTGCCAATTGGCACCCTTCCTCAATGCATGCTCTACATCTTTGTGAACACGTGACTTTAATTTTGAGAATATGACAATTTGGGTAACTGTATCGCCCAAAAGATCAGCACAAGCTGGTTCTTACTTTTAGGTTCACTTCATAGGCAGCTTATATTTTACGTAGTGAGGCAGAGGGGGATGGGTATGATCCTCAATAGTTTTAAGTTTTACTATTATAAATTGGAGTAGCTGTAGTTGATACTTGCTTCGATGTAGTTCTGTGAAGTCATATAGATGGTTGCTTTATTCTGTCAAAATGTACCATAAAATTGGTTTGATTATGCTATTCTGGTGTAGAAATACCCTTTGATTAGTAGGCTGACCTTTGAGACGGTGTACTTTTGACATGTTTGCTTAAGCCCGATCAAGGAGAAATAGATTTCAATAGGATATAAGAATACTTGAAGTTAATGGGTTAACATCAAATTCCCAACTTTGACTCGATCATATCTGCTATTCTAAGAATTCTACTCTCTACCATTCTTTTTTCTTTTTTGTTTTTTGGTTTTTGTTTTTGATTTTTCGATGCTTACTAATCCGGAGGGTTTGGATCTGGAGTAGGTCCATGCCAAAATTTCGTCTTGCGAACCATACACCTTGGTACGTGGTGTCTCTTATAGGCACTAATGTGGTGCTGATGTTGGTTTTAATGAGTGAGCAGATCTTACAAGGCTGAACTCAAATGTGTCAACATTTCTTTGACATTGGAGTTTTTGGCTCTGAGTCGATTAATTGTTTACTTGACAATTTCTTATAGGCTATTAGTTGCTCAAAGGTAGAGCAATGTGCCGAATTGCACATAGTTTTGGGTTCGAATCCCTAATAGCCTAAATGTTTTATTGGTGCTGATATTGTTGTCGTCGTTGTCAAAAGGCACTACTAGGATAGCGACTAGTGAGATTCAATGGCACTGACAGTATTAGCTTGCAGTGATAAATTGGGTGCTTAGTTTCCTTTGTGATTGGACTAACGTTTTTGGCAAGGGCTTATGCTTTGCTCATGTAGTCATGTGCAATAGCTAAACTATACGAATGTGGAGTGTTTCTGATAGGAAATTTTAATAATACTCGTATGATTTTGGGTGCTGCGCTTTCTGTTGCCAATGCTATGCTATCATTTCCACTGTTCAGTTTCTTCGATCGGGCTACTATCTATGGGTCTAGCTTGTAGTTGCATAGTCATTGTATTAGAGGTGATAGGGTATGCCTGGAGAAGGGGGGTGGGGGGAGGAAGTTACGGTTGTTCGGGGCGGCTAGTAAGTAGAGCTGGTGCAGCAACTATGAATGATTTTCCATTACCAAAGTGGCTTGTTTATGTATGAACAAATTACTGCATGGACCTATGAATCAATATTCATCAGAGGATTGTGTACATCATAAGATCCTGAAACAAGAGAGTTGTGCCGGAAAAACCCTAGAGAGAGAAAAACCCAAAAAAAGAAAGAAAAAAAAAAGTTGTAGCCGCCATTTTGGCTCGCCGGCGATCGGTATCCTTCCTGATCAGGCTACATCCCGGCGAGCCATTCCTAACTTACTCATCAACGTCAACCACGATCGCAACATAATCTACCTGCTACCGCAGTTATTTGTCCGGCTTGTTCTGGAAATTAAGGTGGTTTACTTGGTTGAGGAACTCAGCTTTTCCTAGCTTCCAGGTTTGGGTATTCTCATGTGTTTGCTCTCTGGTTTGTTGATCTGTTGTTGCTAGCTTAGGTCGTTGTTTCTAGTTTTCAAGTGGGTTTCTCAGTTTGTCTTCTTCTTTGTTTCCTTGTGGTGGGAGCTTTTTCGTACTTGTTTCGATTGCAAGATGGCTGTTGAATCTATGATCGTTTATCATCTTGATGATGTTGAATTTGGGGATGAGGATTTATCAGAAATGTTTTCGAATTTGAAAGGCCCGGAAGAGGTACTTAATTATGCCCATAAGTTGAAATTAGATGGTACTTCTTTGTTCAAACAGGGCCTTTTTAAAAAAGCTTTTTCAATCTATCTCAAGGCTATTAAAGCCGTCTGCTTTGTTATGTCCTTTGATGGAGAAAGCTAAGTGTTGCTAAGGGATCTTGCCATTTCTCTTAATCTCAATTTAGCAATTTGTGCGCTGAAATTTCGTAACTTCGCACAAGCACAGATCCTCTGTTCCTTGGTATTAGGATTTGATTCTGGTAATATCAAAGCTCTTTTTCGACGAGCTATCGCTTACCGTCATTTGGGTCAGCTTGAAGCTTCTTATCAAGACTTAGTTCAAGCAAAAGCTCGCGAGGCTACTAATAAAGAAGTGTTGGAGGAGTTAGTTCAAGTGGAAGGTTTACTGAAGTCTTTGGGTTCGATTAATGATAGCGTCTCGCCTACTCGCCTTGTGAAGTGTTCCAACAACAAAGATGCTGGTTTAAGCTTCAGTCCGCTAGGCCCTGATGAAGATTTTAGTTTGGGTTCCAGCAAACTCGCATCTGGTACCAGTTTGGGCTCGAATAAGATAGCCCCTGCAAAAGGTAATAGTTCCATTATCCCAAGCTCCCTCAGTCCGGAGCAAGGGGATTTGGTTGAGGAGATGCTCGTTGACAGTCTTGAAGCCTCAACAGAGGAGAGTGCAAGGCAAAGTTCATTTGATACACTTCCAGCAGCTCCTTCCAGTGACAACACTAGTTCGCCTCGTGGTGAGAAAATCGTTGAAGAACATGTTTTCGTTAATAGTCGGCATCCTTCCTCGGTGTTGCGTGTGTCTGCGCTCGGTTTGGCCAAATTACAACAAGGGTCAAAAGTTAGAGTTATTTCATTCTCGTTCCTTATCGGTGATGAGCATTCGTGCCATTACCCCTAAAAATCAAATCTTGGCGGAAGTCCCCCACGACTTCGACTCGAGGGCAGCAGTGGCTTCCAACACTCTTCCATTTATGGAAGAGGATCCTGTTTCGGATGCCTCCTTCATTGACGTCAACTCATTCGCTACTGTTCTATCAAAACAACAACCAGCAACACAGGTAGTGCTCTTTTCCCCTATAACCTTTGCTTTTCGTGCAATTTCGCGACGAAAATCTGCAAGGACCTTTGTGCTCCGCCACACCTTTAGTGGCCAACATCCTATGTTGCATCTCCGCAAGAGAAGGAAGAACTCCTCAATGTCCCCTCCACCCCTGCTAAGTGGAGTTAAAAGAAAGTTCTCGTGTCACCAAAATTTCCCCATGACACCTTTGAAGTAGATGAAGTTATTTTCGTTTTTCTTTAGTCCTTACAGTTTGTTTAGTATTGGAGGTCTAGGTTGCTATTCTGGTGCTTGTTCGGGCCAGATCACACCTCCTTTTGTGTAGTTCCTTGTGTACTTTGTTTCGATAGTTATAAAATTTCCTCTTTGTCTAAAAAAAAAAAAAAAAAAAAAAAATTCCTGAAACTTTGCGTATGCAGGCTTCCTGTTCGTTGGGATAAGACTGATAGTCGTGATGGACCAGGTACGAGTCAGTAGTCCCTATCTTCCGGAATCTGCTACTGCCCTTACTGGTCAATAGTTTTCGTATGCGAAGCATTCGAATGAGTAATGACATGCACCTGAGGTCCAACGCTCAGTCGATTTGAACTTCTTTCTTGCCAAGCGATGTACTACGCATGTCGTTACGTGCATGTGATTGTGGGCTAATCTCAGGATCATACATATGATTGTCGTCACTAATAACATGTAATCCTAATTGTTGATTTTGTTATTTAGTATAGTACTTAATTTTCTTTGACATAAAAATCTTCACCCGGAAGTGTTCATAGCTAAATTTAAATATCAATTATAGTCTCAACCTTTGAAATACGGTTTTTATTACGGTAAAATATTTCTCATTCGAGACACCAATTAAACCGTTGAAAGTAAGATTCACAAGACTAATACATGAGGTCACGGGTTATTAGTGCGTTGCCCTGAAAATACTTTGTGGCATTATGCTGCTTACTGCTTATTAGCATTATTCTCAAGTATGTAGGCTTGCATTTGAAATACACTGCTCGGCTGCTCTTACTCTATAAATTCTGTGTATCTACTGTTTTAGCGTTTTATCGTCAGTTTCTTGCTGTCCGGGCAGTTTCTAGTGCTTAGTTTAACTCGGTTGAAGATGTCGGGAAATTATCACACGGATGAAAAAAAACATCAATAATGTGCAGGCAATTTCATCCTGGCTTACCTTTCGAGTTACGGCACGTGCACGTCTATGAGGGCTGAACTAAGGGCATTGAAGCAGGGACTTTTTTTTTTTTTTTAATTGGTAAGCGGGGCCCCTCGGTGTGGGCTTCCTACTGCCAAAAAAGCCCACCCGAGGATTAGGCCCAACCCATGGGAGAGATGGGGGAGGTAGAGGGATACCTCTTCCCATGGAGGCGAGAATCGAACCCTGGTTTCTTGAGTGGAAGGACGAAGCCTTCACCACTGGAGCACGGGGATCCTCCATAGAAGCAGGGACTTGAGGAAGCTAAACTTAATGGCTTTGAAAAGCTATTGATACACATGGATAATTTAACCTGTGTAGACATGGTTAATAGTGACAAACCGGTGACTGGTGCCTTGAGTACTCTGGTGTTTGCTTGTCGTTCCCTGATTGCACAAGGGAGCTGGACTGTAAGCTTAGAGCACACCTATCGGAAGCAAATCAAGCGGCCGACTGGCTTGCCAACCAAGGTGCTGATCAATCCCAAAAATTTTAAACACTGTTAAGAATACGTTTTAAAAGTGAACCATCTTAAAACTAAAATAACTTTTGAGATTTGCTAACTTGACGGTCTTTCCTTTCAAAAAAAGAACTTTACATTCTTATGATATGGGTTATTGTGAATCCTTTCCTTCTATACTATTAAAGGAGGCTTTTTTTGAGCTCTCACAACGACCGAGCTCTCCTAGAGACTCTTGGTAATATTATATTGAAGATATATTTAATAGGAATTTAGGTAGGACTCTACTTATAATTAAATAATGTGTTATCTCGATCTCTTACTACATATACTCCGTATTTAGGTAGACAATCAAATCCTATCAGACGCAAAGTTCATACGCTAGAGTAAGTCATGCAACAGCTACCAGTCCTACCACGGTACACTTCTAAGCTTGAATGAGATAATTTTTTTTGCTATGGATTAGCCGTAGGTCTTGGGAGTCCTACCTTCATTGGTTGCATAAGATCCAAGTCCACATAACTAAAGGGATGATGCAAATTTCTATTAATTTGCTTTGTTGTATACTTTTTGCTAATGCGTGTGATGCATTTTGATTTTATGGTTTTGTATTGATAATTTCGGTGAACAAGTAGAGACTAAAGTATACTGTGGCATTTGTTTGTTAATTACACTCAAACACTAGAATGAGGCACATCATTGGTACCTCCAAGTAAAGAAGCTTATTTAGGAATAAAATGGTCATAGAGTATGTCAAATTAACCACTTTGACACAAACATGTTCTGTATAGTTTAACTCTAAACGTAACTTTAATCATAACTTATGCGATTATATCTTAAAAATTGTACTACTTTGGGTAATGTATATTACAATTTTAATTTAATTCTGTTTAATAGTAACATTGTTATGTGACCTGTGCAACGCACGGGCCTCCATCATAGTATCATATAACAATCCGCGTAATTTAAACCACCACAAAATTTAAAATCATCTTATTTTTAACCATAAAAAAAAAAAAAAAACTAAATGTGTTATTAACAATCCATTTAATTTTGCACGCTTGAACAAGTATAGTTGATCTTGCACGGGTGAACAATTATACATATGTAGTGTAGACCTATCAAATGGGTCGGTCTGGCAAGATACGAGTTGGTTCAAAAATTGGTAAAATAAATAATTGCGGGATCATGTCGAGTAAGGTGAGAATGTGAGTAAAAAATATATGATTGCACCATTATATTTACCATAACGAAATTTCAATTGTACTTATGAGTTTGATGCTTTTTATTTTCAAATAGTCTTTACTTTACTTTATATAACAAACTTCGTAGTCTTGTTTGACATTTGATTCATCTCCTACTAATCTAACGACAAATACGGTTGAGAGGAAAATAATTGGATTACTGATCGTCATAACACATTTGTGCGGTAGACATGTTGTGTTTCATTCCATAAACGTTACTCACTAATAATCATCCTTATATTAACTTAATGTTACGGCACCTTAAAATAAAATCGTGTTATATTAATTTACCCATGAGTTAGTAATAATGTTAAAAAAATGAAACTAAATAAATGTGTATAGCAGTTAGGCCGTCCGTGCAGTTTTGCACGGGTAAAATGCTAGTAATACAATTGAGCTTGTAGTAGTTTTGATTTGCAATTAAAAATATTAGTAAATTTAAATTACCAATGGCAAAATTTATTATGTTAATAATATAATTATTGTTGGCATCAGACAACTTAAGTGTTCACAATGTCGACCTCTATCATTCTCCTAATTTTTATTCCTTGTTGTGCCATTATCAATGTGTAACATATTGTTGCATTAATTTGCTATGATTTCTTATATATACACAATTTAATCACATATTTACCTCTCCCAAAATTTTCATCCTAAATGAATCAACCAAAAATTTCAATTATGTCAGATTTATGAATCGTACGAATGTCATTGTACATTATAGAAGATTATTTTATACCTGCATCAAATTTTCAAAGTAGTGTTTAAAAGAAAAAAAGTGAACAAAATATGGTTTAACAAAACTATCAAACAAAATGGAGTGCACGTCACCCATATATAGTACCGCATGTTCGCGTGGCAGATTTATGATTTAAAATAAATAATCAATAGTATAACCGCCATGGGACATTAGCTGTATAATTGTGATTATAATATACGACATAGTATATACACGTAGAATATTGTTACGTGGCATAACGAATGACCCATATGCACGTAGTGTAGTGGTAAATGGTTCCGATTACGAGTTAACAAAAAATAAAGAAATTGACTTTAATTACCAAATAAGATAGGTTTAGTGTTAGTTTCTTTAATACAAGCAAGAGAAATAGTATACATTCGTTGCTTGTGTAGTTCTTAAACTCCCCAATTTTGGCGGTGTAGAGGGTAGAGCAACAAGAACAGCTTCCAACTTTGCCTTTAAAAGTTTTTTAGGGATCAGCACGCTGACTCGGATTCTATGTATAACGACCTCTTTTGCAGTAGTAATACTAAACCAGGCTCGTCTTCTTAAAAACGGGCATTTGACCTGATATATCCGATGAAGCCTATGAAAATCAAACGGAATAATAATAACAAGAATAGGCAGAACATGAAACCATGTCACCCCAGCAAGCAAAAATATTCAAATTGTAGCACGCACGAAAGAGAAAGCAAGAGTATACACCAAAATTATCACCGCCACCACTATTCGGAGATGTTTGACGACGTCGCGGCGTCGTAACTCCAAAGGATTCTCCGGGTTAATAACGGTTATATACAGACTTTCTGCAAAATCCATCATTTTCTTTGTGTCAAAATAAAGTACTCTTCCAAAATTTGTTTGAGCACATAAATGCGGTGTTCATGGGACGAGGGAGAATTATCAAACGGCAACGGGTTTCATAATTCATAATGTTGTTGGGATGTCGTAGCCACAAAGGCGTTCAATTTAGGTAGATGCTCGGTGTCCATGGCTGAAGCACGAGCTCTCAGAGAAGTTATCGTACATGCTATGAGCACAGTCATTCATTTTCCCTTTATCGAAGCTGTTGATCTTCGAGTCATTCGAAGTTGTTCTAGGTAGAGGGCATTGATATGATGGTATTAATGGTGTCTAAGTAGTGGATTTTATCTTATTTTGTTTGTCATTTTAGTGTAATTTATATTAAATTGCGAGTATTCTCCTATCTGTTGGTTTGTGTTGTCATTCGGAGAATATAAGCTGCTTTTGTATTTACTAGATATAATCACTCCATTTGGATTGATCGCATGTTGAAGACAATAATGGTCAAGTTAAAATCAAGGAAGACGCCACCAAATAAAGACCAATTCTACCTTCAAGATGATTCGAGTTCAAGAGTTGAAGTTTTGATAGTCGAGAAAAAAAATGTCAACTTACGATCGCCAAAAATTTCTTTGTAGATAAGCTTTTGTAGCAATTATACTTGGAGAGTATGGTTCATGTTCCGGGCTTTCCAACGATATATTATGAGATCAAAACTGACTCACGAGATGAGAGTTATGTATGTTTGAATATCGGCATGCGAGGCAGTTTCTCAACTCGAGACAATGACGTTCTGACTCGTGACATAGGCCTCGACTCGAGTCGAGAATCAAATGTCGAGAAGGTGGTTTTGACGGGTTAAATCTCGACTCGATACACACAAGTCGAGAATACCTTATCTCGGACAATTTTAAGTTTTAGTGTTCTCGCCTCGGGATATTCAGTCCCGAGTCGAGACTATCGTTTCATGATATTTTTAGTATGTTTTTTTTATATTTATTTTTCTTTATTTCTAAGTAGAGTTTTGTATAAATAGAGGGAGGAGAGAAAAAATAATCTTATCCTCATACTTTCATTGCTATATTCATGGACGAATTGACGAGGTCAATCCAGGATGATATACCATGGTGCATGATGTTTGCAGATGATATAGTGTTGATCTCATAAACGAAAGAGGATTTGGAGAGGAGGTTGGAGTTGTGGAGGCACACTTTGGAATCTCGAGGGTTTCGGTTGAGCCGGAGCAAGACCGAGTATTTGGAGTGTAAGTTCAGCGGCATTAGGCAAACGGAGACGGGGACGATCAGGCTGGATGGAAAGATTGTTCAGAGATCAGATTTTTTCCGATATTTGGGATCGATTCTTCAAAAGGATGGAGAATTAGATGGAGATGTGGCCCATAGGATCAAATCAGGTTGGTTGAAGTGGAAGAATGCCACAGGACTTTTGTGTGATCGAGGAATGCCCAACAAGTTGGAGGGTAAGTTTTATCGAACGGCAATTAGGCCGGCACTGTTATATGGCACGGAATGTTGGGCCGTGAAACAGTGTCACGTTCATAAGATGAGTGTGACGGAGATGCGCATGCTATGGTGGATGTGTGGACATACAAGACGTGATCGGTTGAGAAATGAAGTTATTAGGGAGAAAGTAGGGGTTGCACCCATAGGGGATAAGGTGATGGAGAACCGACTGAGCTGGTATGGCCACGTGAGGAGGATGCCTAGTGACGCGCCGGTTAGAAGAGTAGAAGGGTGGGGAAGTGATAATATTAGTAGGGGTCGGGGAAGACCCGAGATGACTTGGATGAGAGTGATTAGAAGTGATATGAGCTTCCTAGGGCTTGAAGAGAGTATGGTGTTGGATAGGGCGGTGTGGAGAGACTCTATCCATGTGGAGGACTTATTCTGACTTCTTTTGATTTCTTTGTCTGGTTTTCAAAACTTGTTTATCTTGTGTTCAAAGTTCATATGTTTTTTTCAATATTTTTTAAACATTTTTATTTATTTTGACGACTTTCTAAACTTCCTTTGAAAATGTTTAAATACTTCTAAAAGGTTTACAACGTTTTTGAAATTTCTTGGCGCACACAAGACGGTTACTAGATGACGATTCATGTTAGCCGACTCCAAATCATTTTGTGAATAAGGCTTGGTTGTTGTTGTTGTTGTATCCTCATACTTTCATTTTCCTACTCCTCTACCTTAGCTTCACAACATTTTCTCCATCTTTTGTAATGTGAAGAGCTAATCTCCTAAAATTTGGCTAAGCACTAATTAATCTTTCGGTCATTAATGTAAGTTATCGTCTTTTTCATTTACGTAATTAAATGATTGTTATTCCTTACGTTTATTTATAATCTTATCTTGTTTTATCTAGGTCGCTACGTTCTAGATTTAGTTTGGTTTGATTATTAGCTTGTTCAGATATATTGATGGTATTCGATTATCGTGAAGGAATCTTCATTTATTAATACGCGGTCGCGGTTTTTAGACTTAGAAGCTAAGGAATTAACACGATAATTGAAGGTTATGATTCGTTAATAATGTGCGGTTGCGGTTAATTAGTTACTAAACTTGTTATTCTTAATCGATATTGGTTCGTTGTTATTGCTACCACTAGGTTGAACCGAAGACCTTCGTTTAGGTTAACTAGAGTGGTAAGGGTGAATTTAGAGCAGTCGCTTAAATCCACTAATATTAAGAACTAAAAACTACTTTCCCAATTAAGCAATCAAAGTGAAGGGACATTTCAATTTCTTGCGGAAATAATTCGTTACTGATAGTTGCGGATCCAAGACTTGTCCCTAATTATAATTCGCCTTTTATTCAATGATTTACCATTTGTTTCCCTGTTACTAAATCAATTTCAAAACCCCGGCCTCCTCATTTTTTACCGTTACTTTGCATATGATTACTGCTAGAATTAATTCTAGTTCCTCGTGGATATGATCTCGACTTTTCTAGCTACATTAGTTAGATAGTAGGATTATTTGATGGTATCACGACAAAATATTCTCACCTGGTACACACCTTGGAATGTTGACTTCATGATCCATAAAATTCAAACACTTCTCCAATCTTTACATTACTCGGACCTTAGCCATCTTTACAGCAAGGGTAATCGGGCAGCTGATTGAGCTGCTTCTAGAGGGTACACCATCCTTAATAACGGGAATGACCCTCTGTAACAACCCTAGTTTTTAACTAACAATAAAACGATTTATTTAGAATTGTTATGCCGGAATTGACTACCAAGTCAATTGCAATGCTAGTTATATCCATGATTACAACTAAATGAAATAAATTTAATTAACGAAATAGACAGCGGAAACTTGTAGTTAAGCTTACAAAATTGAAATCCAAAACCAATAACAATATTTATGAACGTTCCAAAGTAATGTTTGACGTTTCATTAAATAGTTCCCACGATGCAATGACGTTCCAACCAGACAATGCACTTCAATCAGCTATGTCAACTATGCGTCTGTGGCTCTGTGCCATCAAAAGAATGACACAAGCCCCAAAATAGGGTAGGGACATAACCCAAAACAGAGAACGTCAGGCTGAGTAAGAAATCATATAGTACAAAAGAGATTAAGATACGCGCGATAAAGGTGCGTAGCTAACAAGAATTGAATTTGCAACGCATAAGCGAAAGTCACAAATTAAAGAGAACCTAACAAGCGTCGTGCTCGGGTCAGAGAGCTCACAAACGCAAAGAGTGTAACAACCCTAAATTTTCGACCAAATAAAATAAATGAAAACCTAGGATTATTATGCCACAATTAACTATTCGAGTTAATTGCAAGACAAAATCAAAATAATAAATCATATTTCAAATAATTAAGGAGTACTACAACGGAAGACTTGATCAAAGTTTACAAAACCAAAATCTGAAATTCAAATGTAACGAGTAACGTTTAACCATGAAAATATAAATAAATCGATCCCCATGAATGCAGACGTCCACAAGCTAACACACCAACTTCAAGAACACCTGTCAACTGCGCCATCGGAAAATGACACAGGCCCCAGAATAGGGTAGGGACAAACCCAAACAAAAGAACGTCAGCAACAGGCTGAGTAGGAACTCAAAGCAAAGAATGGAAAGTAGATACGCGCCTCTAAGGTGCGTAGCTCAACGGACAAAGCTTAGGGGAATCCAATAATGTAATTACCATACAATTAAACAGTGAACAATGACAACCATTTCAATACCAACTACCACCGGTTGGGTCCTACCCCTAACCAAACCACAACTAGAGCATCCACCAGAACCATCCTATAAGACTCAAGTATGCGCACACTTCCTTACGAGGGCCAGTAGGATGAAACCAACTCGTAGGGGACGTCTATAGGCAACTAGGAGCTACCTAGTTGAACACCATTTATAAAATTATTGGCCATATACACAGACGTGCCACCCAGCAATGTGGACAACGTCGCTCTAGTGGGTAAATTAAATAACATTTCCTGTAACCTTATTTCCAATCTCAAAGTAGAGTACAATTGAGTACGGATCCAAATGCAAGATATATGTAATTACTTCGAAGGTACGTACGATGCCAAGTAATAATGGCCATTTGGCCGAGACAATAACAGAAGAAGGCCTTGTGGCCGTATATACATGCATGAACAAGAATCCAAGATCAAGAGTGGAGCATAACGTACGTGTATATATAATCCTTTATTACGTGCGAGATTTAACATAACAAATTCATACGAAGAAGAAGGAAAACGATTACGTATATGAACCAAAATTTAAGCTCAAGCTCAAAGAAGGGTTGACGTTCTTACCGAATACGCTAACTTCTCCTTAATCGTTTTCCTTAAAATCGACAAATCGCACCTCCTTGAACTCGTCAGAAGCTATCTAACATCAAATGGTATCTAAGATTAATGAGACGTTCTACAAAAACATTACCCGAACTATGAACGAAATAGTCTCAAATGATCCATACCGTAAACCCAAATAATTGACTCTTAGTTTAATATATAACCAATAATAAAATAGTGTCCAAACCAACACAAACCCTCCTGCATGCCTAGCTACACCCACGACATTACTACACAAGATGGCACACAATCCTTGCACAATCCAAAACAGCCCGACAACCCCACGATAGCCACGGCAACACCACGTACAACGAACAACACAACACCAACAACTAGCAACGCCCAACAACAACGACAACTCCTACAACCACATCGGACAACTAACAACGACAACAGTAATAACGGCAACCAACGCACGACCCGACACCCAAAACCATGCGAAACAATCCCTAAGCACACGTAAAACCCTTAAACAACACCCAACCGAATTACCCAAATCAAAAACAAAGGATTCATAAACTTGTAAAAACAATGTGAAATGACCATATAAGAAACACGAGTACAAAATCCTCAAGAATCAAAGGTAATAACATATGATATAAAACAACGATAACGGTAAGGCGTTAATAAAATGGATATAAACTTATACCGTTATGTAGAGGAGAGAGAGATGAGTCCAACAGTGATATTGGCGTCGAAAACGGGCCGAGAAATCAAAAGAACCGAGGATGTGAAGATGATGGCGATGCGGACGATGATGTACGGCGGGACGTTGATCAAAATGATGGTGATACTACGTAAAGGTGAAGGGTTTAAAGGGGTTTTGGGTTTTAGTTTTGTTTAGAGAAAGTAGGGGCAAAATCGTAATTTTAAAAATAGTTAATTACAATAGAAATTTGCTTATTAAAATAAACCCTTTTTGAAATACGTAAATCATTTCAATAACTTCCAAATGTATCCAAAAATAAATGTAAACACCGAAAATAAATTCCCAAATATTGCGGGGTGTTACAAAGAGTCGGCGGATACGACTCGTGTTATCAAGGGCACGAGTCGTGTAGAGCGCGTGTCGGGGAGTTCATCTCCACTATTATATTTATTTATTATATTTACATCATTTATTTGCGTAAGGGTCCTACCCCAACCAGATACACTACTAAAGCATCGAGAATAAAATGACCCTAAAGACTCGAGTGTGCACATCCCTCACTAGGGGGACGACAGGAAGCATTGTCCCTAGGAGGAAGTCCTTTAGGAGACCGGTAACTGATCTTCGGTCTAGACAAATACTTTGATCAGAGGTTTATATCGCTTTAGGTGGTTTATCGATATATACATGGCCAAATGAGATAGATTGGTATAAAAAATACAAGCCTTTACTAGATTGGTATACAAAAAACATTGGAGGACATATTGGTATAAAAAAAATGTAACGAGAGTCAAATAAGCCTGAATTTCACTGAGTTGGAAAATCGACAAAAAAAATATTATTTGTTTTTTTTCAAAAACTTGCAAATTTGTGCTTCCCTTTTTCTTAAAAAAATATTTATACTCTCACAACATATTTTCAAAAATTAGTAAAGAGGTTATTTAGCATATTTTTGAAAAAAATAAATACATTTTTTGTCGAATTTCCAACTCCGACATAAAATTAGTCCTATTTGACTCTCATTTCATTTTTTTATACCAATTTGTCCTCTCGAGTTTTTTTTATACCAATTTGACTATTTGGCCTTATATACATACACATCTTTAATCCTTCTTAAGTATATTATTCGCGCATAATAGCTTTTGATTTATAAACGGCCAAAGCCGTAACAAGATAATCAATATATGATTGACATGGATAATAACTATATAGAGTATGAGCGATGAATCGAAGCAAGAACGAACGAATAGCGATTGTGGATAACGAATCATGATAATGATATAAGAACGAGCATATGATCAACATGGGTGTAATTCAAGTATGGAAATTTAATACCTCAAGATTGAGATGGCAATATTCTTACCTTCAATTGGCAAGATTTCCTTATTTATCTTTCTTAAAGTTCATAAATGTAGAATGAGATATGGTCAAATCAATCAAGGGTCAGTTTTTGATTTTCCTTACTTTGGAGCAGGGAGGAGTGAGATATTCACTTTTGATTTTATTTATTAATTTTAATTAATACTAGAAAGTATCTCGTGCTTTGTACGATAAGGTTCTATATTTAGGTTTGATGTAAGTTTGAGAAGGTAAGAGTGTAAGACTCATGTATTTATACTTGTATTGCATGTATACTTTAATTCATATACTTTGAACATCTCAAACTACATACATTCATGCAATTAAAATGGTACTTTGAACATCTCAAAAGTTCATGTATATATAAAGTTATATATTCACGTACATCAAGTCAAACTATGCACATTCATTTTCAAGATTGATGCACAAACTCAATGTACATGTGTAACTCTGTATATAATGTAATGTGAATTTCATGCATGTCCCAAAACTTGAAGTATACAATGTTTTCACTTTTAGCCAATTGAAATTGGACAAATGTCCCTACCACACCTTTGCAACCCAAAATTATATAGAGATATAGGATAGGATATAGTCAAATCAATCAAGGGTCGGGATTATTTTTTGGAAATCAAGGGTCGTTATTCTTCCATTTACAATGGCTACCAAGTCATGGTAGCTATTGTAGAATTAAATGGGTAAGATTGTATTTTATTAAGTTAATACCCATTTCCCATCATTTTCCTTTCAATCAAATCAAAAATTGGAATCACTAATTTTATTTTATTTTCTTTTCCCTTCATTTCCTTTTATTTCGTTTCCTTCCTACCAAAGAGGCCCTTCGTGTATGTGTAGCCTCTTCCAGCATAGTGCCGTGGATAGAGACTAGGGTCATGAGAATTCTTAATGTTTTCTGACACGTTTGATACTAAAAAGTGGGTGCCATGAAATTTCAAGGCACCCCCACTGAAATCCTCCTCTTTAATTCCCTTTCTTCCCCTCTCTCTTCCAAGGTCGGTGGCAGTAGAAATTGAAAAACTTACACCGCAAAATTTGATTGATATGTCTTCCTCAATAAGTTTGGTCAAAAGTTACAACATACAGAAATAAGGCAAATTTCAGAGAAACTCTGTATCATTTCTTTCTCATCTAATTGCATAATCTGCAAAAGTCAGGTACACCATTTCCACTAGTCCACTACCCGTTTCGAATTTTACTTTAGTTTTTTTCATGATCAACTCAATTATTTGTTTCGTACTCATGTTAGAAATCAAGGGAACAAAAAAGATTGGATTTTTAAGAAAGTTTGATGCGAAATTCATGCAATTTGCCATTGTTGGGTGTTGGTACTTTGTTATGCATGATTTTCGGGGTCGTTATCGGGTTATATTTGGTTGTTTGACCCGAATGGTGGGCTGAAGTTGGAAAGTGGAAATGGTCAACTGTTGTCTATTGATATTTTAACGGAAATACCTACCATGGAGTACGGGCCACACTGCCACCCATATTCCGGACACATCTCACTTGCCAAACGGGCTTTAGGTAAAAATATGTGATAGCGAATTTTGAAATGTGTAGTGAAAACTAAACTAGTGTAGGCAGTACTAACATTAATGCTATGCTATGAAAGATAGATATGTGTTACATACACTTCATTGTTACAATTGAAGTTGTAACTTTACATTTGTTTGTCCTTTGTAATGGCAAACCGAGATAATATGATTGGTTGAACTGGTATAACTGTATATACAGTAATTTCTTGTTATAAGCTAAAAGCCGGATTGCGACAATCTTTTCTGTAGACTCTTAAGTGTCTTTAATCTCTTAGTTGTTCGCCAGAAATTTAAGGTTTTGTTGTTTATGCTTTACCATATGTTGTACTTGTGTTTGGATCCCATGAAGTTGAAATTTGGTGGAGTTGGTGGAGTTTGCCTAATGAGGCAAGAAAAAGACAAGTGACATTTTATTTGTGCATTTAAAGTTTTTTTTTATTTTGCTTTATTACTATTCATGGCAAACTCCACCAACTCCACCAAAATTTCAACTCCATGGGATCCAAACACGTTGTACTTATAATCCCTTAACTTTTTTTTTTGTAAAGATTTTGGTTCCTTTATTCATCCACTCGGGAAAATAAACGAACATTCTTACAAACAAAGAATCCACTAACACATCTAAGCATTCATGTGTTCAATAATCTCCTCTGTTACAATTTCTAACCCAAAAATATAGCCTAGCCCTCACTATGAATTTCACCTGCTTGATCATAATTCCACCGAGTGTTCTTCCTCTCTAAACAGCCTTCTATTCCTCTCTTGCCAGATCACATTTAGGCTGCAAGTCGCCCAACTATACTTCCAATGTTTCTTGTTGTTCTTTCTGTTGTACCATTTGATAATCTCCCTTAAGAGAGTTTTACCTTTGATTCATGTTAATCCAACTCCAAACTCCATTCCAAACTTCAGCTGCATAGACACACTTGACTTTACATTTTGGTTATAATGGTTTTTTTTTTTTTTTAAATTATGCTTTCCTCATTAGTATGAAAGAGTATGTTTGACGTTTTCTTATTAGTTCCAGATTAGTAGGACTGTAGGTGCAATGCATACTCGCTTTGATATGTATGAAAGGCGTAATCTTACACTAGGGCTATGATAAGACATTATAAATTACCACTGAATAGCAATTTGGAAGCCAATCAGCACATATATAGGGTCGTCGATAAATCGTTAAAACGTTTTTGGAGTTCTTTTACCAAAAAGTTTAAATTAAGGCCCTTCTATAATAAGAGAGTGCGTCTTTAGAATTTTGAGCCCGTAATATAGTTCAATGAACTGTGAATTGTAATGCCTTGAGTGGCTGTACATTGATCACCTTTCACATCCAATAGACGTGTTTGAGAGATTGTTCCTAAGTCTTGCACTCAAATTTAGCATCAATTGGTTTTGCAGTCTCTTTGTCACTTCCTCAAAATCTATTTACCTAGATGTGTGCGAGACTTGGGTGTCAAAGTTTTCAATGTGCTACATACTTGTATCAGTAATTATCTTCTTGAGTTTGATGAGGTTACATGCCTTTTTTATTCACATTCCATTTTCCATGATCCCATCTTGGAACTTGTTGCTACGATACTTCAGAACTAAGTAAGTAGTCCCTTTTCACCTTTCGAGCTGAATTTCGCAAGTACCCAATCAGGTTAGCTAATGGATTCTCGGTTTCCATCATTGTGTGGTACAGATCACCTTGATATGGACTCGATGGTTGTATGTTGTATCTAAGCTTTATCATAATCTTTATTTTTCTTCTCCTGTCACTGTGAACTCTGTTGTGTTTCTTACCTGAAATTAAGAAAGCTAGGAAGTTCTATTTAGCAATCTGGATCATCCGTACACCTTATGAATGTTAATGAGGTTTTCTTAGATGTCTTTTCTATGCTAGGTTATACAGTGACCACGGTAAACAGAAATATATCAATGTTAGAAATTATTTAATTTAGAACTTCTCTGTACTGGTTGTGAGCCTCGTAGATAAATTCATTACCTTTAGACTTTCCCCCAGCAAAGACTACATGTTGAGCTTTTCCTACTCAAGTGTTGTGTATATTGGGCTCATGAAGATTTCTCAACATCCTGCATTTTATCTTTCTGTTGTAGGTATTAGGGATATGGTCACTCATTTTCCTTCTACTGCAATTTTATGCACAGTTGTTGCACCGTGTGACGTACAAGTTTGGCATATAGGTTCACCCGATTCTCAAAATGGATGTCCTAACTCTGTCGGTCCTTAGAAATGTACATATTGTAAGTGCATATTGTGATCTGTTTCACTTGTACTAGTTGTACACAATTCGCACCTGTGCTTGCGGCATACGACTTTAGCTCGTACCTGTCATGCTGCCCCTCTCTTCTCTTTTCCGAGGGGGGTGGGCGGGCTTAATTACAGGCATTGATTTTGTTCCATGTTTCTTCTCAACTGTAACCCTTCTATGACTATTGTTTGATTCTAAGCTGTGTTTTAACTTGTCAGTCAGCTCAGTTGATGGAGGATTTTCTTGATATTGCCCATAACAACACCAACAAAGTTCTAGACATGTAGTTCTTGGTGCTTTCTGGTGCTTTCTTATGGGAGTCCTTTCTCTTTAACCTTTCCATCAATGTTTTTTATGGCACCCTGAATTAATGAGATGCTTTTTTCAGTATATTTACTTTACTATTATGTCGATGTCATCATCGTATATTATCCATCATTCTTATACGAGTATTTGTTAGCTCCATCTGTTTTACTCTTGTACATTTCTTATTATCATGTACTGAATATTAAGCTTCTTGGATCAATGCTGTTTGCGGTTAAACCTTGCTTCTGCCGACTCCATAGTTATGAGTCAATCGAGCTGTCTATCTGATAGGACTTTCTGATCTTTTTAAGCTGAGGTGTTCCTTGCTTTTTTATTTACATATTACTAACTGTAACAACATGATAAAGTAGAACCTTCCATCAAATTTTCTGATCTCTCATATTTTTCATATGACAACTTATGTACCCTTGATTGCTTTATTTTTCATAAAATTTTGCTGGTAGTGCCTTCTGCTTCTGTACAAGTTAAAAGTTGATGTCTGCGTTTTTCTGGAGCAGCGAGGAAATGCTATCTCTGTGACTTACCCTGAAATACTCTAATAATCGATGTGTCATTACTGAAGAGGCAAGCCTCATTATATAGTACAATAGGAACCCTAACCCTAGCTAGTTCTAGAATCTTCTATTATTCTAGAGTCCTATACACATCATCTATCATGAACTTCTGTAGATATCTATGTCTACTGCTAACATACTTGGACTGCATTGGTTGGAATTATTAGGTCTCCTTTTATACGGACTTGTTAAGCATCTACAGTTGTAGGCTCATATGACTGAAGTAAACTTAACAATTTTGACATAGTTTTTTCAGCTTCTTTTTTTCACTAGATCTATTTTTGTTGCATTTGTGTTTTCATATCTACTGATTTAGCATTTTAGCTGCTGTAAACCAAAAACTGTAGCTGGTGGTAGCTGTTTCCTTTTCAAAAGTTATTATGCCTTACGCTAATTGTTTACTGCTCTCTCATTCAGAAAGAGGAAATACTGTATGCAACCACACTTATAATTTCAAATCAGGAATCAACTTCTTGTTCAGTGAGTTTCTGTGATGATACCCTTACTTTGCTTCTCTGTACCTTCTATAAGATCAACCATTTTAGTAGCCTGCTTTTACCTAACCATGAATCTAGTGTCAGGCGTTAAATGAAGAGGATAGTTTCAACATACAGAATGACCGTTCCCTTATTCCTGTTGGCTGGATCCGTTGTATTTCCCCATCTCCCATCCAATTGATAGCTTTCGTCATTTTGGTTGTTTGGTATAGCATCTGAAGGGTGCTTTTCTTTTGTGTTTGGCCATATTATATGATCATAAAAATCTTGAAAGTTGACGTCGAAAAAAAAAAGAAAGTAAATTGGAAGTTGGGAAATCCTGGAACCGAACTTTTTTTAAGAATGTTATGTTTCTGGCGAGAATAGACTGAAACTTATTGTAAACCCTGACCAGATTTTACTGTTGCCTACTTCTCAGACACATCCTTCTCAGAGTTGTTTTATGTCTTCGGCAGATCTGCACACTCAGTATCCATATCAGGTTATCAGCTAAGGTACTTTCCTTCGTTCAGAAACTCTTACTTGAACTCCTCAATGAATATTTTAGTCCTATATTGACAGTTCATATTGTCAAAACCCATCAATAATGCTGATTCTGCAAGACTTTAACTTGACTTTATCGTGTAAGCATTGCCTATTATAGCTTCTGTTGTGGATTTGATGATTTTAGCAAAAGTTATATTCATGGAATCAAGAGTCAAGATTAATCTGGACTGAAGTTTCACAATTGCTCAGTATCTTTTTTTTTTTTTTTTTGCACATACAATATCTCTAGGTGTTAGTGGCTTTGCTCAAGTATGTAAATTTGGCAGTGGGAGTACTAGAGTGATAAGAGAACTCACCTTCGCTTTTTGTTGATGGGCCGGGGGGCATATACTTAGATTTCCTTTTCTGTTTTTGTTAAGGATGTTTGATAGACGTTCCTCTTCCTTACTATCTTCCCTTAGCTTCACAGGTTGTGGTACCAGAGGCTATGGCCATTGTTTTAGTCCCCACTGATAAGACAGGGTCAGAGTGTGAACATTAGTTTCTTGATTCTACTGTCAGTTACTGTGAATTTTGAGTCGTGTATCAATCTATGCAATTGAAACCAAAGCTTATATAAAATCAGCACAACTGTTCTGGTGACCGTGAACCGGAACGTGTAGTCATCTATTGGACAACCCAACCGCTGTCATTTAGACTCATTCAGATTGCTATGGCGTTCCTTACCAAATACTAGTAGACAGCAGTGTAACTTCACTGGCTGCGCTGGAGCTTTGGGAACACTTGATACTTGTTCATTGTGCTTCACCACCAGCTTGATATGAGTTTATGTGCGCATAGGATTTCACAAGAAGTGGAAATTCTGAAGATGCTGTGGAATAACATAACTTCGAAGAATGAATTATTGAATAAGACCAACAGTCGACATTTCACAGTCTTGTCTTGAATTGGACATGCATTATGTTCTGAACAAAACAGTTGATGGGGTTCTAAGTCTGATAAATTATGTCCTGCAGGAGCTATGGCATATTTAGGCTAACTGATCCCTATCACCCTATGGAGAATGTTCTTGGAGAATGTCAAGAGACGGGCTTCCACCCTCACCGGGACTCTAGTGATGGTAGACCCTTGAATGAGCAATGCTCACATGTTTACATCAATCCAAATCTAAGATTTGAGATCTTCGATCTACGGTGATGTGATGTGACTGTACTTCAGAATCCTCATGTAAAATGAAGTTACATCAGTACTATGCATGTGAAGCGAAGTACGGCTTGCACCAATCAAATTACACGACCTGAAGGTTTGATAATGATAAGGTATATACTCCGTATGTGACTTCTTGTACATACATGCATATTAGTACACTAATCAAATAGGAAATATGATGTTTTCTCCAATAATAGAAGAATAACCATGGTATAGAATGCCATTGTGGTTTAATTGCGCTTACACATTAATACATATCTTCAGATGGCACGACATGTTCACAGCTTCATACTGTGACTTCTTATTTAATGCCAGGAAAAGTTGTTTCTATGTGGTAGTTGCTTCTGAACTGTCAGTCATTCCTCTGCTTTTGGTCTCATTTCGTACTCTCTGGGGACCATATTGTTGTCAAAGCTATGAAAATTATTAGGTGTAGGATTTGAAAATTGGGGTAGCAAATGATTTAGTCACATGAAATGATTTAGTCTACTAGATTGTCAAAGTTGTACAGTTCTGTCGAGCCATCCAATTATTTCTCCAAAAAGCTGTAAAGTTCTGTCCTGAAAAGTTTTGTTTTCTGAGGTATATTTCCAAGATGCATTCATGTGTTTTGAGGTTAAAACATCCTTGTTTCAAGTCTGTCACAAGACGTGAACTATTAAATTAGGCACCGATATTTCATGTCTTGATCAATAACCTACCTTCATGTGTGTCTTTGGCGATACTCAAAGAGAATAGCCCGCCTTTTTCAGGAGCTCCTTGCCGGTTAGAGCCTTAGAGAACCGATGAACGGAGGTTCTCTGCAACAGTTTTGTAATTTACTGTAGAGAACAATTGGTATCTGCACTCTTCATGTAGATATTGTGCACCTTGTATACACAACATATAAACATACCATATGATATTTCTATTTATTATTTTATGTTGCGCTTAGGTGGTTTTTCTCTACATTTAGCGTCTTCGTTTGATGGACGGTGTCCGATTGTTTTTGAATATGTCAGCAGTCAAAGTTGGTTTAGTCAATGTGAAGCAAAGTGATATGTTGACCATTCAATAAAAAAAAATAAGGATGTCATAGACCAACCCCAATTATCAAGTTAAGGTCTTACATTTCGGTTGATTACTGACTAATCGACTGTCCGCAGCTAGCTGTCCTTTACATTAGAGTAATTTGTCTAGCACTACCCTGTCCGGATCACAGAATCAGGAAATTATGTACGGAGTATATGCTAAGGTGTCGTAGAAGACGTCTCCTTCCGAGCTACCACTGGAGTCTCATCAATGTGCGCCCTTAGCAAAATACCCAAGAAAATTGCCTTATATGCTTCCAGAGTTCCGGCCCAAATTTACCTCAACACCAAGCTACCACTGGAATTCCAAATTCACCATTTGCTCAAAATCATTATAAGAAATCCAAACTGTTTTTATTTACCAGTTATTGAACAGTACAACAAACCATCTATTACCAACAGTGCAACAAACAAGGCAATGTAAAAGCACTGCAATTTTGCCAACTCCTACATTCCAACTGACAATTTTCCATCACTGGCCTGAAACGAAAGTGCGCACTATTCACCATGGCTCTCAAAATCATTAGTCTCAAAATGAAAGAGAAATGGCAAAATCCTATTGCAACATCTTATTCGCTTTGCCTAACCAAAAATGACCGGCTCCACTAAATATACACAACCATCACCTACCTATACTCTATCTACCTAAAGTCACCCTAAGTACTTACTGTTGAGATCAGCCTTCAATTGAGAAAACAGCACTACCCCTTTTGGCATAACCCTCCAAATTCCTTCCTCAACAAAAGAAACTTTAAACACAATCAAATAACCATAACCAGTAGCCACAAGAGATGAGTGAAGAATCTAACAATGGGCAGAAGAATACCATAAATAAAGAGATGAGTGAAGAATCTAACAATGGGCAGAAGAATACCATAAATAACTGGTAAGCATATGACCAAGACAATTAGCACTCCACCTATTATTCTTCAAGCACTCCAACCCACTTGAAGTCGTTGTTTAACATTACATTATCGGAGTGTTGAAAGAATTGGCGTAGTACGAATAGTCTTGGACATAACACATGGGCAATTGGTTCGATGAGGACAGTTTTCAAACGAGAATTCAGAATACCCATAAGGCCATAACATAAAGATATTAAGCAGAATAGGCTAAAGCACATAACCAGTTTTCAAACGAATTTAAATTATCCTTGACGACAATCAGTTCAACCATGATTGGTAGAATATACAACAATCTAACAACGAGAAACCCTAGATCTGAAAGCGAAGAACAAGATTCAGTAGGGATGACAAAGTAAACTCATCTAAAAGTAAACTCATCCATAGATATCAAGACGATGTAGCCAACCACAATGAAGAAAAGATTGAACACGAACAAGGAGAAAAGATCTAAAATTGGGCCGTAAATGATCAACCAATTCCATTTATGATCTTCGTACGCCACCAAGGTATGGAGCGAGGTGTAGAGCTCTAATGGATCTTCAACACCAAAACTCAGAGACCTGCAATCCTTGGCAAGGAGACGCATCAACTCCACGCCAGCACTGTGCCGGTGGCGGAGGCGGCGGAGCTGGGTCAGAATGTTATAGAAGACGAGGCAGGTTATAATAGTGGTAAAACCAGACATTAAAATCACTAGAGCATGAGGAATATTGAGATTGAGGAGAAGAGAAACAATAATTGCGATGAGATACATGAAAATACTCTTTCCAACCCATGACTTAGCAGACTTGATGTTCTCGGAAATTTCCCTGTTGATTGCACCAAGTGATTTCTCTCCTTGTTTGGTAAGTTCACTGATACGCTTCAAAGTATCCGCCATTGTTGAATCACCCTCCCAAACAATAACGCAAACCCTAAACCCCCAAATCGCAATCGCGCAAACCCCCAAATCGCAGATATCAGAAGTGGGTATGTTAGTAAGTTTTTTTTTTTTTTTTTGGCTGGATGGGTATATTAGTAAGTCACAACTAAACGCAGAGTTTTATCGTATACAGTTGTTAGATGGTTGAGGCGTCAATAATACTAATCCTTGGATAGTGGCTTTTAGCGGATCGAATCCGCCAAATGACCAGATTGTATAAAAATTCGGATTGAAATAGAAAAATATTAGAGGACATATTGATATAAAAAAATATAAGAGAGTAAAATAGCCCTAACCTTTCAGCAAGTTTTTTGCTTCAAAAAACAAAAAAACCTTTCAGCAAGTTGAAAAATTGAAAAAAAATTACGGAGTATTAGTTTTTTCAAAAACTTGCAAAATAGCGCTTTCTTATACTCTCAAATTTTCAATGCTTACTTTTAAAAATTAGTCAAGGGATATTGGGCCTATTTGATTCTCGTTATATTTTTTTTATATTAACTTGTCCAATGTGGTAAATGCCGGCTTTTTTTTATACCAATTTGGCTATTTGGCCTCGAATCCTCTATAGTGTTGCGTTTTTTTTCTTCTGCAATTTGATAAGGACAAATGTCTTTGAGCACCGATGTATAATTGAGCATGTGTTTTGAATGATTTTTAACTATGGATCTGATAAGTAAAGGACAAAAATCGATGAACACATGATTTAGACAAGGTCTCATAAAAGAGGTATTGAGGGACAATTAAACATGATCATTATGAATAATTAGCTAAAAATCATAGAGTGGCCCCTTTAGGCTACCCGCAATGGTGCCCTTGACCGCCCTAAGGCAACACACCAAAAACCCATTTTTTATTACTTTGCCCTAGTGTCAAGCCATGGTAGGTCACATTGTTGCCCTAGGGCACTACCACCATCTATCTATGTACTATTATAAAGAGAAGAGAACACCCCTTTTGATTTCCAAATTAATGCTTTGCCCTTTATACCCTAACAAGCAGGAAGTCAATACACTAGCTATAAGGTTATAACAGTAATTTGTGTTACATTTTTAATTTCAGTTACAAACGTATTCAAAACCTCCATCAGTTGTATCACTTAAGAAAAAAAAAAAAAAACCAAACCTCCATCAGTTTCTTCATCACGTAAAGATCAAAGAAACTTCTCTAAACTTCCCAAGTAAGTCCCTTCAAAATTCTTTTCTCAATTTTGTTTTTGTTGATTCTTTGAATGTGTTTGTAGTTGAAATTCGTATCTCGCTGAAGGTATGTTAGTCGACTAATCGTCCATTTTTACATTGATTGTTATTCCCTTACTTTCTTTACCATCATCAGAAATGGGAAAGTAGTAAATGACCCCCATACGTTTGCTCTTATGTGAAATCAACCCCCACATGTTTCCATTGTAGCAATTGACCCCCATAAGTTTGTCAAAATGTGAAATTGAACCCTTCGGCAATTTCTCTTCAATTTCTCACCAAATTCTCACTCACAGTTACCATTTAAATACAAATTGTACATTGTATCATTGAATGGATACCGTATCACTATTAAGCCATTCCCAAACCACTTCACTTTAAACCATATCAACAGAAGAAAAAGAAAAAACAAATTTCATTTTGATGTGCACTCACTTAACATTCATCCTTCCCAAACCATTCACTATTAAATCTGATTTTCTAAAAATGGTCCATTGATCTTTACCCCAATATAAATATATAATCAAAATTGCAATTTGCTTTTTTAAGATAACTTATTCTAAGAACAATTTCATGACTCGCGGATGAAACCTACCCAAAACATGTGATGAATCTGATGATCACAAAATTCGAAGAATGGATAAATTATCTTTAAGTTAATATCTACAAGTGTAACCCACAAAACGCTAAGCCCAAATTTATCACGTTAAGTATTTGTACTTTAATGTATTTTTCTCTTTATTTCTTTCTTGAATGGTATAATGTACAATTTATTTTGAAATGATATATATGGGTGATGAGAAATTGGTGAGAAATTGAAGAATGACTCAATTTCACATTATGGCAATCTTATGGGGGTCAATTGGTACAATTAAAACATGTGGGGGTTGATTTCACATCAGAGCAAACGTATTGGGGTCCTTTACTACTTTCGCCCATCAGAAATTTGGATAAGTATTCTACATTTTATTTTGCTTCTCTGTTTGTTTTTTATTTTTATTTTGATCATGTCTAAGTGTCTAACACTGATTTGGAAACTAATCAGAAGAAAGATGACACTTACACTGATTTGGCCATTTTTATTTTTATGTTGATGTACTATTTTGATTGGATCTGGATCCTCTGGAGTTATTTTTCCTAGAGTTCCATGGAGTTTACTTGAAATGGAAACATCACTCTAGTATGCAGTGTTTTCTCTTATTTAGAAAAAAGGTATTCATAAATATATTTTTTCATTTCAAGTAAACTCCAGGGAACTCTAGGAAAAATAACTGCAGAGGATCTTGATCCATTTTTATTCTGCTTTGGGTGGTATTGTGGGAAGGTCCACGTAAAATTGATGACTTGCGCAAAAATATGCCTATGTGTCATGCTTTTATTAAAGTCGTGTCACATTAGTTTAATGGCACAGCTTTATTAAAAGTTATAGATAGATTGATAGATAGATAGATAGATAGATTGTAAGAATTTATAGTGATATTTCCATTGAATTATAGAGTTTATTTGAACCGAGGATAGTGGTAATAATAACAAGTAAAAACGACTATAAAATGAAACAAAATAAGTAGATTTTTTTTTTAAAATGAACAAAATAAGTAGAATTACTAATATATTAAACGATATTTGATAGATTTAAATTTAAATTAACAATAATGTTAAATCAAAGAATTAAAATAATAATAATGTTAAATCAAAGTTTATAGAAGTTCATCTCACAAAAATAATAAAATAAAACGGTTTATAGAAGTCGAATTGAATATGATGAAAATATCGTGTTTTTATTCGACACAACTATTCATTGATCACTCCGACGAGGCGACGAGAAGAAAAAGGTTGGACCTTATTAGTCCAGCTTAGAGTAACTCTTAAGCTGAGGCCCGGGCAGGAAGAGATGGCTCAATTAGTGCTTAACCTTATCTACAAAACAATGGCCGTGGCTAATGTTGGGTTAAATCTTGTAGAGTGGACCCACACGTGACATATCCAACCCATAATATCACACTATCACTCTCTCTCCTTTCTCTGTGTACGTCACTTTGCCAAATAAAGCAAGGCAAACCGCACCTACACTTTCCTCATGTTTTCTGTCACTTGCTATTTTTGCTACATTTGCTTGGACCTTATAAAACACGTGTAGCAAATTAAAACAGTCAATAATAAAAGCTTTATAGGAGCATCAATTGGAGTGATTACTCCATTTGTTGATGGAGAAGGTAATGTCGTAGTAGAGGAGAAACAAACGTATCGATTGCTCATAGGCTGCCTTTTACCATCGTGTGTTGTGAGTTGTGATGATGTAATAATGTCCGATTTCTAACTTTTGTAAATCAGACGAATAACGTCCTATTTGGAAGAGGTATGAGTTTTTTATCTGATATATATATTAAGCTCAATAACATGATGTGTAACTATCGGCGTGAGATACCTCTAATCAATACAAAACTAATGGAGAAAGATATAAGGATTTTAGTCTGGAAACCTCATGCTACTTGATCAATTTCATATTATCAACGTGATAACGTATGACCTCACTCAAATATGTCAAATTCAAAATATTCATGTAGAAGGGAGAATTATACTTAAGACCTTGTAGAATAAGTTAAATTCAAATACTCCCTCCTATTCTTTTTTAAGTTTCATGTTGTTTTTACTTAATGTTTAAAAAATTGTATTAAAAATTATTAAAAGCAAATGAAAATGAGAGTCGTGTCAATTTGTTGGAAGAATTTCATACGTTTAAAAGTTACCAAAATAAGAAACAAGATGCATGCAAGGTCTTCAAAATAAGAAATAAGAAACAAGATGCATGCAAGGTCACTATTACGATTCTTCGGAATCTGATTTGGTTCGATTTCGAGTGGTAACTCGATTTCGGAGTGTTTTACTGATTTTCTGGTTGGATTAATCAGTATTGTGGTGGTTATTCTGTTGATTGTTGAAGCTTGAAGTTTACACTTAAAGTTTCATGTATTTTTGCCTGACTATCACAAGTTCAAGCTGATTTTTGGTTTCTTTCTGATTTTGGAATCTTGTTTGATTGAATTGAAGCTCGGAGTTTGATTCAACGTCAATTACAAACTTCTTGATTACGATTCCTGATTTGGTACAATTTTTGGGCATAATTTCGGCTGTGTGGTTGAAATTTGTGGAAGTATTGGTGTTTTTCTGCCGAAATTGGTGAAATAACCCATCCTTTCATTTCAATGGATTCCTTCCTTGAATTCATAATCTTTTCAATCCTAGGATGCCTATTAGCCTTAGAGAACTTCTCGATTATACTTGGTATCATGAGTTTTTTTTCCGCAACATCCATTGCAATCTCTGCATTTATCGCTGGCCCAAAGGCCGGAACCAAAATCTCGTACTTTTCCATGGAAAGTACCAAGTTTCTATGGGCGATTGGATTAGCGTTGGTGTTTGTGTTTGGTTCCTTGTTGTGTTGGGGCAAGTCTGAGAACGCTATGATTACAGCCTGCAAAAGTTTCAGTCGCGCGGTTTTCGGCGTCGTAGGTTGTATGTCCTGCATGGTTTTCATCGCAATTCCTTTAGGGGATTGGGCCCTAACGGCCATTTTCTTGGTATTTGTTGGGTTCCCGGTTTTGATGATAACAAATACAATAGTTGTCTAAGGTTAGACATTTGGATATGTACTCTTTGATTGAACTAACCTTATGCCTTCAAGATTGTTCTAGCTTAAGTAAGCAGATTCCGCACGTCAAGAGTATGGAACAAGTCAAGGCATGGAACAACTACAACTACAACAGTGATTTCGATCATGTGGATGATCATGTGTTGTAATGGTTAGAACTCTTGTACGATCTTGTTTGACACACCTTAAGATTGTCTGCCTTGAGGAAACGTAGCTAGGAACAGCGTATGGAACAGTCTCTTGTACTCTGTTCCATACATTGTTCCTATGCAACAGAATTTTGAAAACATCTCTCTTTTGATCTTCCGAGGAAAAATTATATTTTCAATATTTTTGGAAATCATGTTTACACGGACAACATCTCATATTTTCCTATCCTTGGTTAATATTTTCAAAATTAGAAATTACTTCCTTAATTGATTTCATAAGATAATCTTTCCAGAATAAAATCTTTTTATTATGAAAACTGTATCTTCTTAAATATATCTTTCTTGATCAGATTAACCCTAATGCTTGATATTTAAGCTTGACGTTGTTTTTTCTTGGAAGACACACACATTGAGCAAAAGAGCGTTTTGAGCAAAACAGAGTATTTCTTCAGGCAGAGAGTTTTTCATTTTAGTGTGTCATCTCGATCTAGGCTTAATCGTATCTCACTTGCTTTCAAGAAGCACATCGAGATATCGAATCTTTGTAATCTTTATTTTCTCTGAAGAGTTTTCGGGTAGAGCCACAATATTCGTGGTGAATATTGGGGTAGAGTTCTTGTGGTAAGAACGTCAATTGGTTCTTGTGGTAAGAACGTGAATTGGTGCTTGTATTACTCCTTTGAGAATAGTAAATTATTGAAGATTAGAGTAGGGGTGGACGTAGACCTTGTGTTAGAGGTCGAACCACGGTAAATCCTTGTGTCTGCATACTGCTTTTGTTCTACTCTCTTAGGGAACAGTGTCTCAGACATTGTTCCACACACTGTTCCGTGTCCTGTTCTCTCATTTGCTCTTCACAAAGCGAAAATTAGTCTGTGAATTCGGGTCAATTGCTCGAATTCTCACTATCACTCTATTCACCCCCCTCTAGAGTGTCCGCGTGATACCATCAATTGGTATCAGAGCAGGCTTGCTCGAAAGGCTAACATCCTAGGGTAAGCATGTCGCTGGGATCTGTGAAAACGGAGCTGAAGGGAGCGACTATTCCTGTGCTGACTCCTACAAATTACAAGACATGGAAAGTACGCATGAGAAACTTCCTTCAAGGCTCTGATTATCAACTCTGGGTGATTGTCACCAAAGGAGATATGAAGATCACCAAGAAGGACACCGAGGGCAACATTGTTGAAAAGGCAGAGGAAGAATATGGCTTGGTTGATTACGGAATTCTTGAAAAGAATGCACGTGCAGCGGCGATCTTACAGCAAGCAATAGGTGAGGATGAGTTTGACCGCATTTCTTCAAATGACACTGCAAAGGGTCTTTGGGATGCCATCGAACTCATTTATGAAGGAACGACAGAGGTAAAAAGATCTAGAATTGATTTACTTACAACTCAATATGAGATGTTTAAAATGGAGAAAGATGAGACCATAAAAGATATGTTCACTAGATTCAATAAGATTACTAATGAACTAAAATCTTTTGGTAAATCATTTACCTCAGAAGAATTGGTTAGGAAAGTCCTTCGTAGTCTCACCAGGGATTGGCTGGCTAAGGTGACAGCTATTAAAGAAGCAAAAGACTTATCGAACATGCCTGTGGAGGAATTAATTGGTTCCTTGATGGCTCATGAAATGGAACTTATGCCGAGAAATGAAGATAAGTTGAAAAGCACGAGTTTGGTCTTAAAGGTTGATACTAGCGACAGTGAAAATGAAATTGATGAACAAGAGAATGAACTTGCCTTTATGACCAGACGTTTTGCACGTGCTTACAAGAAACAGATGTCTAGCAGGAAAAATTTTAATTCTACAGGAAAATCCTCCTTTGTGAATCACAGTAAGAAAAGCGCTTATAGACAGGGATGTTTCAAGTGTAATTCTCCAGATCACAGGATTGCTGAATGTCCAATGTTGAAGCATGAGAAGCCTAAGGAAAGGACGAGAGACATTGTCAAAGAGAATTACAAGAAAGCCATGATGGCTGCTGTATGGGGTGACTCCGATTCTGAGGAGGAACAGTTGGAGGAACAGGTACCAATTGCAAACCTGTGTCTCACTGCTCTAAGTATGGAACAGAGGATGGAACAGCTTCCTCCAGGACCTGACATATGTCTTATGGCAAGACTTGATGATGAAGATGAAGATGATGACTGTCAGGTAAATTTTCAATCTATTAAATCTGATTTGCCTAGCTTATCTAGAGAAAAACTAGCTAAATTAATTATGATCATAATGGATGAATGCATTGATATGGCTAGCACTTGTCAGGACTTAAAAGAACAACTTGATCATGAGATAACTAAAGGAAAGCTACATGAAAATAAAATTTGTTCTCTTGAAAAGGATTGTTCTGTTTTAAGTCAGGAAAATTCCTTGCTCTTAAAGGATCTAGAGGAAAAGAGTGTGAATCTGTCTGTTATGCAAAACAAACTCAATGAAAAGTCTGCTCCTGTCATTGTTCCTGACACTGTCCCCATGGTCTGTGAATATGAAAACAAGATTAGAAAATTGGAGAAAGAAATTTGAAGTTTACACAACTCTGCTAACCCTGATGAAAATGTTTTGCAAAATATTGAGATGACTAAGCATCAGGTTAATTCTCTGACTTCAAAGAACAAAGGTTTAATGATCAAAATTGGAGTTCTTGAACATGAATTGAAAAACGCAAAAAGGCAAAATGAAAAATGGTTTTCCAGTCAAAAGTCTATAAATCTTCTCGGAAAACAATTTATTAAGCGTTCTAAAGCAGGGATTGGTTACATTGGCCGAGAGACCAGTGGAGGGAACAGTTACAGGAACAATGCACAGAACAGGGACAAAGCTTGGTTGTTTGAGTATAAACGTCGGAAGTATGTTTGCATGCCTGAGCTTACTGTGTGTTCCTTTTGTGGTAATAATGGTCATGATAAATTTGAATGTGTGAAAAGGAAGAAAGCTATAGCAATAAATGGCAAAGCAGTCAAGCAAGTTTGGATTCGCAAGGATTCAATCAAAGCTATGACTAAAACCAAGGGACCCAATCTTGTTTGGGTTCCTAAATCCAAGAACTAACTTCCTTTGTAGGCTAGGGTGAGAGCGAGCAGCTTTTGGTACTTGGATAGTGGCTGCTCGAGGCATATGACAGGTGACCCCAATCAATTTCTCTCACTCACAGCCTTTGATGGAGGGTGTGTGACATTCGGTGACAACAAGCAAGGTGCCATCATCGTCATAGGTAAGGTTGGTAAGTCACTCACACACTCTATAGACAATGTTTATCTTGTGAAGGGGTTAAAGCATAATTTGTTGAGCATATCTCAGTTGTGTGATAAAGGTAACAAGATAGAATTCTCCTCAAACTCTTGTCTTATTACTAACGCTCTTACAGGGGATACTCTTTTGAAAGGGCTAAGAAACAACAATGTCTACATTATTGACTTGTGTTTGGTTCCTAGTCGTAGATTGTCCTGTTTGAGTGCTATGAACGATGATCCTTGGTTGTGGCATAGGCGTCTAGGACATGTCAGTCCCACACTTTTACAGAAATTGAAATCTCAGGATCTTGTTGTTGGTTTGCCTAATGTGAAATTTGTAGTTGATAAAGTGTGTAGAGAGTGTGCTAGATGCAAACATGCCCGTTCTTCATTCAAATCTAAGCCAGTGGTAAGCACTTCAAGGCCACTTGAAATGGTTCACGTCGATCTATGTGGTCCTATGAAAGTTGAAAGTCGAAATAAGTTCAAATATGTGTTTGTGATAGTTGATGATTTTTCAAGGTTTGTATGGACTCTTTTCCTTCATTCTAAGGATGAAGCTTTTGAAGAGTTTTGTGTACTCATAAGAAAATTACAGAAACAAACAAATCATCAACTTGTCTTTATACGATCTGACCATGGTACAGAGTTTGAAAACTCAAGTTTCAGTGAGCTTTGCAGGGAAAATGGACTTGATCACAATTTTTCGGCACCCAGGACACCACAACAAAATGGCGTTGTAGAGAGGAAAAACAGATCCTTGGAAGACATTGCGAGGACCATGCTTTTGGAAAGTGGTCTTCCAAGAAAAATGTGGGCTGATGTCGTAGCTGCTGCTGCATACATTCTCAATCGTGTGCTCATCCGACCCATCCTAAAGAAGACTCCCTATGAGCTTCTCAAGGGAAGAAAGCCTAACATTACACATATGCGAACCTTTGGTTGCAGGTGTTATGTACACAACAATGGGAAGGAAAATCTCGGAAAATTTGATCCAAGAAGTGATGAAGCAGTGTTCTTAGGCTATTCAACACACAGCAAGGCTTACAAAGTTTACAATAAGCGAACCTTGTGTGTTGAAGAAAGCATTCATGTGATTTTTGATGAGATTAATGTCTTTGATGAGATTATGGAGGACTATGATGAGGATTTTCAGATTGGACTGTTCAGACAGTCAGAAGCTCAAATCAAAGAATCTGATGTCGAAAGTGATGTTACAGATACTGGTCCCAACACTGTTCCAACTGGAAATGTTAGTTTGGAAAAGAATTCTGACACTGTGCCTGATGCCGATATGGACAGTGCTCCCAAC
This sequence comes from Spergularia marina, assembly GCA_963680865.1. NCBI lineage: Eukaryota > Viridiplantae > Streptophyta > Magnoliopsida > Caryophyllales > Caryophyllaceae > Spergularia > Spergularia marina. The sequence goes on along the minus strand of OY804545.1, from coordinate 3,635,251 downwards.
ATTGTTCCTAATGAAAATACTAATGTGGAGACTAATCCTGATACTGGTCCCAGCACTACTCCTAATGCTGGAATGGAGACTGCTCCTAACACTGGTCCAGAGTGGGTTCCTACCGCTACTCCTGAGTCCCATGGGGATACAGACTCAGGGGGAACATCTCAGAGTGTTGAAGAAACACAGGGACCAATACACCAAACTACTAGCAACGCTGGTCTCCCATTTGTTCCAAAGAAATGGAAGCATCAGAGCTCACACCCCACTGATTTAATTATCAGTGACATTAGGAAAGGGTTCAAACAAGACACTATGCGCAAAGCTTTTGCGCAAACTCAGCTTTTCTCTCCAAAATTGAACCTCGAAATTACATTGAAGCATTAACTGATTCCGATTGGGTCGTAGCCATGCAGGAAGAGTTAAATCAGTTTGAACGGAACAGTGTCTGGCACCTTGTTCCCAGACCACCAAATACTTCAGTAATTGGAACAAAGTGGATTTTCCGAAATAAGCTCGATGACAGTGGTGCTATAACAAGAAACAAGGCGAGACTTGTAGCACAAGGATTCACACAAGAAGAAGGGATCGATTTCACAGAGTCCTTTGCTCCAGTTGCTCGTCTAGAGGCCATTCGGATATTGATTGCTTTTGCTGCATTCATGAACTTCAAGCTTTTTCAAATGGACGTCAAGACAGCGTTTTTGAATGGCTACTTGAAGGAAGATGTGTATGTTGAGCAGCCACCCGGATTTGAGGATAATGTCTTACGTGATCATGTGTTCAAATTGGACAAAGCCCTCTATGGATTGAAACAAGCTCCTAGAGCTTGGTATGAGCGACTGTCAAATTTCTTGATGAAGAATGACTGCAAAAGAGGGACAGTTGACAAGACACTGTTCCTAAAGTCGGAAGGAGATAATCTGCTAGTAGTTCAGATTTATGTTGATGACATAATTTTTGGAGCTACTAATCAATCTCTATGTGATAGTTTCTCAACTTTAATGCAGAGTGAGTTTGAGATGAGCATGATGGGTGAGCTAAGCTACTTTCTTGGCCTGCAAATAAGACAATCTCACGATTCCATCATGATTCATCAGCAGAAGTACATCAAAGAATTGTTGAAGAAATACTCAATGGAGGATTCCAAGCCTCATGACACACCAATTCCTACTAACTCACAGTTAGATAAGGATGAGAACGGTAAGAGTGTTGATAACACGACCTACCGAGGTATGATTGGTTCTCTTCTCTACCTCACCGCTAGTAGACCAGATATTGTTTACAGTGTGTGCTTATGTGCTAGATTTCAATCTAATCCAATGGAATCACATCTTAACGCTGTTAAACGTATCTTGACATATTTGAAAGGAACGGATGACTTGTGCTTATTATATCCTAAAGGAGGATCATTTGCCTTGATAGGATATTCTGACTCTGATTATGCAGGTTTCTTAGTTGACAGGAAAAGCACATCAGGTATGGCAAATTTCTTAGGTCCATGCTTAATCTCTTGGGCCTCTAAGAAGCAGAATTCCGTTGCCTTGTCTACTGCTGAATCTGAATATGTTGCGGCTGCGTCATGTTGTGCACAAACCCTATGGGTAAGACAACAAATTAAAGACTTCGGTATTGAGGTAGGTTGTGTTCCTATATTATGTGATAATACTAGTGCTATCAATATCTCGAAAAATCCTGTTCAACATTCTAGGACTAAGCATATTGATATTCGGCATCATTTTTTAAGGGACAATGTGGAAAAGGGTTTTGTTATGCTTGAATTTTGTCAAACTGAAAATCAACTTGCAGATATTTTTACTAAACCGTTACCTAGAGAAAGGTTTCAAAAAATTAGAACTGAACTTGGTTTACTTAGACTAAGGTGACTGTTTGCACACTTTGCCCCCCAATGATTGACGAGAATTGGTTGTCACCACTTGAGTTCCACAAATGTCTATTGTATGCCATATGATTGATCTTGTTGAAAGTGCTTAGATGTACAAAGACTCGTGTCATGTTTGATAGCTAATTTAGGGGTGAGCAACGCCGGGTACCCGGTACAAATCACGGGAACCGGAACCGGAACCGGAACCGGCCGGTTCCAAAATTTTGGAACCGGAACCGGAACCGCCACTACCCGGTACCGGTTCCGGGTACCCGGTCATAGAATTAAAAAAAAAAGAAAACTATTTTGGCATATTTGACTTCATCAATCGATCATCATCATCAACATCTCGTTGTTTCATGAGTGAAATAAATATGGTAAATGAGAAAAAAAAAAAAAGGTAGAGGGAGGCTTATAAGTGTATAACATAGTAACATTCGGGTTGAATTGTATAATTTTTGACATTATTTACTTTTTTTATATTTGGTATAGTAACGGTTCCATGCTCGGTTCCGGGTACCCGGTATTGTAATCTACTTTACCGGGTACCCGACCGGTTTCGGTTCCAAAATTTCACTACCCGGAACCGGAACCGTTGTTACCGGTTCCTAAGTTCCATTACCCGGAACCGGAACCGCCCATATCGGTTCTGGAACCGGAACCGCCGGTTCCAAATCTGGTTCCGGGTACCTTGCTTTTTTGCTCACCCCTAATAGCTATACTGACCATTAACCTAAGTTGCCTGGGAAACAGCGTTAAGAACAGTTATGAGAACAGTGTACTATACCTTGTTCCCTTTTTCATTTTTTTTGCCCTGCTCTCCTATCTGTTCCCCTCCTTCACCTGTTCCCCGCAGCGGTCTTACGAGCAAATCGCTCTTGGATAGAGGATTTTGTGGAAAGTGAATATTCAGAGAATATTGGTAGCCTGGATCACAAGTGGAAAATATGCAGTTGATATGGTGGGAAGATCTCATATATGTGCTTTGGAAGGTTTCATGATCGTCATTATATTTGCAAAGGAGTTGTTTCCCAAAAAAAAAAAAAAAAAAAAAAAAAAAACTCCTAACACCCGACAAACTTCCAGACCTATTCAAAGGAAAAGCAGCGTCGTTTCTTCTCCCAAGATTTCAGAACTTCTACTCCTGCATTCTTCTCCATCACACCTTTCTTTATTATTTTCTATCTCTCCAAGGTGACACCATGGTTCGTATGATTGTTGATGGAAAGAAAATCACCAGATCACCGGTTACAAAGAAGAAAAGCTCTGAAAAAAGAACCACCACATCTGAAACTGGTCCTAGCACTGGTCCGAAGAGACGATCAAATCGATTGATGGCTAGCTCCTCGAGGACAAGGCAGCGTCCCGCCCAACCCGAGGTTGTATCAATTGAAAGTGATGAGGAAGGAAAGAACACTTGTGAGCATACTCAGAGTGATGAAGACATTGAGGAAAGAGAACAAGAATCCTCTAGTGCTGAGGATAAGGAAGAGGAAGCAGTGGCCGTGACTAAGGGGGAAAGGGTTGAGGCGGATTATATTGGGCGCATCCAAAGGTTGATTGCGGTTGATGAAGTAAGGAGGATTCAGCGCCCCACTACTGATTTGGTTGAGCATCAGCACTCTACTGCCTCTGTTTTACAAGGTAAATTTTTCCCATCCTCATGGCTCAATACTCCAAATGGTGCGTTATTTGCTAGTTGTTTAGATTATCAAGGTTGGCGTGGCTTGTTTACGACAGACTGCAACGTGTACAAAACACTGGTTGTTGAATTTTATGAGAATTTACACGTTGCTGAAGGTTTGGAAAAATTGGTGTTAGTTTCATGGGTTCAAAATAGACAGATTGTTCTTGACAAGTTTATTCTGAGTGGGATTCTGGGTATTCCTAAAACTGGTTTTTGTTCCTACCTCAAGTCTGGATGGAGTTCTGCATATAGTGAAGAAGTAGTATGTCAGGGTCTATCAAATGGTACTAAATCTACCAAGCTGGCTATGCATGAATGCACTGATGACCATAAAGTCATATCCGTTATTGCTAAATTACTTACACCAAGAAAGGAGGGTCGTGGTGTGTTGAGTATCTGAGACCACACTCTACTCTATTTGTTGGTGAACCGTGATACCAGGATTAATTTGCCGTCCCTCATCCTTCGGCATATGGAGTATGTGCACAAGACTCCTCGACATACTTTGCCATATGGTGGTTGGCTCACATTGATATTCAAGGCCTTTCAGGTTAAGTTTGACGATCTTCCTTCCGCTAAGATGTATGCTATGGGCGACCATGTTATGTTGTTAAAAGGATTGTATGTTACACACAATCAAGCTTCTAGTTCCATACCGGCTACCCAAACTTTAAGTCTTGTTGGTAGTGACTCAGAGGGTCCTCATACCCTTGCGGGTCTTCGTGCTCTGTTTGTCGGTGAATTTGCAAGGATTAATGGTGTAATGGCTCGAGAATTTGGGAGGATAAATGCCACTCTTGATGCCCTCTGTCTTGCTCAAGGCATTCCACGTCCTGATCATTGTGCTGCTGGTCCTTCCACTGCTCCCTCTTTTGCTACTGGCTTTGCTGCTTTTGCACGAAACTCTGTTCCTAGCACTGTTCCATCACCTGTTCCATCCCCTGTTCCTATCACTGGTCCTCAAAACACCACACCTAAGCCTTAAGCCATTTTTTGCATGGTTTCACTGTTCTCTTCTAATGACTGTTTTAGACACTCCGATGCTTTACTGCTGTTATGTTTCCTAGGATTTAGTGACCTGGTTTTGGTTTGCTATGGCTTGAGTACATTTCATTCGAGCTATTTGGTTTCTTTAGCGCATTAAACTTGGTTCAATTCGCATTTGTGTGGTGGTTTTGGCTTACTCTCTTGTGCAGTCTGACCTTTTTGATGGTGTCAAAAGGGGGAATATTTATGCAAACTTTCTATCTATGAGTCTATATTAACCAATGCTCTTTTCACGTTTTCAGCGGTTTAGTTTGAATATCTAACGGTTGCGATTTATGTTTGACTCTAACCGTCTTCCACGTCCTTTATTTTTTTTGTCTTTATGCTAAGCTCTAGTTATTCGAGAATTTGATAAAGTTTGCACTAATATTTGTTATCATCAAAAAGGGGGAATTTGTTGGGTTCCCGGTTTTGATGATAACAAATACAATAGTTGTCTAAGGTTAGACATTTGGATATGTACTCTTTGATTGAACTAACCTTATGCCTTCAAGATTGTTCTAGCTTAAGTAAGCAGATTCCGCACGTCAAGAGTATGGAACGAGTCAAGGCATGGAACAACTACAACTACAAGAGTGATTTCGATCATGTGGATGATCATGTGTTGTAATGGTTAGAACTCTTGTACGATCTTGTTTGACACACCTTAAGATTGTCTGCCTTGAGGAAACGTAGCTAGGAACAGCGTATGGAACAGTCTCTTGTACTCTGTTCCATACATTGTTCCTATGCAACAGAATTTTGAAAACATCTCTCTTTTGATCTTCCGAGGAAAAATTATATTTTCAATATTTTTGGAAATCATGTTTACACGGACAACATCTCATATTTTCCTATCCTTGGTTAATATTTTCAAAATTGGAAATTACTTCCTTAATTGATTTCATAAGATAATCTTTCCAGAATAAAATCTTTTTATTATGAAAACTGTATCTTCTTAAATATATCTTTCTTGATCAGATTAACCCTAATGCTTGATATTTAAGCTTGACGTTGTTTTTTCTTGGAAGACACACACATTGAGCAAAAGAGCGTTTTGAGCAAAACAGAGTATTTCTTAAGGCAGAGAGTTTTTCATTTTAGTGTGTCATCTCGATCTAGGCTTAATCGTATCTCACTTGCTTTCAAGAAGCACATCGAGATATCGAATCTTTGTAATCTTTATTTTCTCTTAAGAGTTTTCGGGTAGAGCCACAATATTCGTGGTGAATATTAGGGTAGAGTTCTTGTGGTAAGAACGTCAATTGGTTCTTGTGGTAAGAACGTGAATTGGTGCTTGTATTACTCCTTTGAGAATAGTGAATTATTGAAGATTAGAGTAGGGGTGGACGTAGACCTTGTGTTAGAGGTCGAACCACGGTAAATCCTTGTGTCTGCGTACTGCTTTTGTTCTACTCTCTCAGGGAACAGTGTCTCAGACATTGTTCCACACACTGTTCCGTGTCCTGTTCTCTCATTTGTTCTTCACAAAGCGAAAATTAGTCTGTGAATTCGGGTCAATTGCTCGAATTCTCACTATCACTCTATTCACCCCCCCTCTAGAGTGTCCGCGTGATACCATCAGTATTGCTGTGCATAATGCGGTTTATGTACACTTTTTGCTCGCATCGAGAGGAAGGCAGGCGTGATAAAGTTCTGGATAGATCAAGAGCTTCGCATCAGTGCTAAACTGATTATTTTACTACACTTTCTCTCTCCTCAAAATTCCCTGCTACACTCCACCATTGCTAAACCTCCACAATTTCTCTCCCCTCTCTCTCCCCCTCTCCCACTAGTAATGGGCAACGCAGTCTCTTTTTCCGAAGTACATTGCCGTCGCATGGTGGATTATCCCAAGTTACGGTTACAGCATGAGGTAATCGGTCGATTCTTGTTAAAAACGCTTTTAAATTTCGTTTTTTTTCATGTGATAATTTCTCGTCTGCTTATGCTTAATTCGCTTTATACTATAACAGATTACGCTTTTAAATTACCTGTTGTATTGCTTCTACAAACACTAGTTTTTTTTTTTTGAAATAATACAAACACTAGTTCTGAACCAAGTTCATGTACATAACGTTTTGTTTTTTTAGTATGGCACAACATAAACGGACGTAGCGTAGGGATAAATGGTTTAATTTCCAATAATGATATAATTTATTTATTTTCATTACGTAATTTTAAATTTCGAAAACTAACATAATCTTTTCTCATTGTGACACGTATCATTTGTAAGAATCTCATAACTAACTAGTTTGATGCATGCCCGTGCCACGCCCGTACCATCTATTTATATTGTTTATAATTATTTTATAAAAAAAGTAGGTTTATTCTAATCTAATATTATTATGAACGGTATTACTTTTTTTACTTTCCAACTTTTGTCACCCGTCATATTCTATTATAATATATTTCTACTCACTCATCATATTATCATTATCTTTTCACTTTTACGCCACCCATTATACTATTTTATTTTCATTCCACTATCTCGTCACCTGTTATACTATTTCATTTTCATTCCACTATCCCGTCACCCGTTATATCACATTATTTAAATAAATTAGCTAACCAACATAGCATTATCTAATCTCATATGACCATAGTTAGTATTTACCATAATTATTATTTCCAATAAATTAGGTAATAACATACTCTATGATAATTTATTATCATATATCCTAACCAATAATTGCATTTAATTCTATTTTTATGTTCAATTCAATTAATAAATGTCAAGTGCCCGTAGAGGAAAGACTTGGTTTCAGGTTTAAATATATAGTATTAGATAACTGCCTTCTATGTGAGATCGACTGCCCTATATAAATAGACAAATGTCACCCTGAAATAGTTATACTCTGTCTTATTCAACACTCAATTTATTCTCTCACCACCAACATTCATCTTCTTCTCTCGACATCAACACTCCTCTTCTTCTCCCTCCCAAAAATATCCCAAGAAAACCCCATCAATGGCGAGCCTGTATTTCCTTCCCTGAGTTTGAATGGGCAATAGGATTAGCTTTACTTTTTATTTTTGGATCTTTGTTGTGTTAGGCCAAAGCTGAGAACAATATGAGGAAAGCTTGCCAAAGTTTATGTCGCTCAGTTCTTGGAGTAGCAGGCTCTATGTCTTGCATGGTGCTCATCGCCATTCCTTACGGGGATTGAGCCTTTGGTTGGGTGGTTCAGTGTCGATTCTTCTGGTATTGCTATTAATATATAGGACAAAAACTTGATAATCTAAAGTTTGACAGACTTAACTCAAGGTACTATGAAGCATAAGCTGAGTTAAAATTTTGAATTTTGAAAAATCATATCTTTAATTTACACTGTTCATTTATCACTCCGACGAGAAAGAAAAATTTGGAGTACACACGCCAAATCACTCAGGGCAAAAATACAAACGCAACTCTATAATGAAAATCGTAATAAATTTATATCACAATAGTCAGTTTTGTCACAGACGGTCTTTCAATAATTTATTGGGTGACCAATCTTATTGTTTATATCGTGACCCCTTTTACATAACTTGTTGCCATTATACTACTTTTGGTAATCATTTTAATTAAGGACCTTGACACATACAGAGTAATTAAGATTCGTAAAGGGGTTATTTTATGAATGTTAGCTAAAATTATATGATGTGTTCCTCGATCAAAATCATAGATAATGTAATATAATAGTAAATTAACACGTTTACCGAACCTATTATCATGGTTACAAAATATGTAAAAATTAAAAAAAGTTACGGAGTACGTACTGTCAATATCATGGTCTCTCAATAAATTATTTGAAAGACATCTTTTATGAGACTTTTGTGATAAATGTAAGTGCCTACAATTTTGGTCCATTTTATCACGATAATAATGAAAATAGATGGTTGCCTAACTTTTGCATCTCGAGCATTAGCAATGGATGAACTCAATTTTGGGTTCTTATATTGCCACATCATATTGCACAAGAATCGAAATTTAAGAACTTCAGTCAACAATGGAAAAACTTTGGATTCAAATCCCCTAGAGTTATTTTTTCATAGAGTTGGTAGAGTTTACTATAAACGGAAAATATAATTGAACATTTATTTATGAAAATAAAAGATAAATTCATATGGTAGAGTTAATTTTCCTTTTTAAGTAAACTCTACCGTGTAGAGTTATTTTTCAACTTCAGGGGATCTCAATCCAAAAAATTTGTACCCAAAACCCCACCAAAAAAATTAAAAATAATAAAATATCCTGAATTCAATTTTATATTGAGGTAAAATAAATAGTGGGACACATGTAATTACTGTAGTGGTGCATTGACCCTCCTCCCTCCAATTTTCCATGCTTTGCCCACGTGATAGTAGCTTTTTCTGCGCCTCTGCATGACGAACCGAGTTCGTATAAACGAACGGAGTTTGTTCTTGGACGAACGAACGAAGCAGTTTAATGGACGAACTCAACTTAAGTTCTTATTTGACAAACTCAAGAATAAGAACTACCATTGTGTTTGCTGTAAGTAAGACGATTTGAACTGTCCATTAATAAGTTGTTGGACTTGAATGTTGAATTGTTGATGCGATGCAAATTGTGTACTCCAAGTCCAATATTACGCAATCTTATTGTGAGACTTTTTTTTATGAATATTTATGCCGAACCATATACAATATGATATCGAAATAAACATATCAATCAATTGATTAAAGTGAGCTAAATCAAAAGTGATCATTATCTTGCATGCCTTCGTCGTTTTGATGGACGAATCGCCTAAATATTGAAAGTATGGGGGTGGGTATCATATACTCCCTCCGTTCCGATGAATATTTATTTGGACTATTTCATTTTGGGTTGTTTCGTTCATTTCTTGGCATTTCCTTATTTAGGGGGTGTGGTGTTTGTAAAGTTACTACAATGCCCTCAAGTTACCCCACCTCTACCCACATTTTATTGGTTTTGTGGGTATTTTCTATTTCTCTCTCCTCTCCCCCACATTTACCCCACCATATATTGGTTTTTGTTCCAAAAGCAAAGTCCAAGTATTCATCGGAACGGAGGGAGTACATCTAAGCACCTAACACATGGCCAATGTGATATGCCATATAATATCGTCTGGCATGCGGAATTAAACATAAAAATATTTTTGAGCTAACGTTTCTCTTGAGTTGACATTATTTAAAGCGTATAGCAATAACATTACTACACTTTTTTTGAAGGACAAAAAAATTATTACAGAGTACATATAAATATGTGAAATTGTAAGGATTTATAGTGATCTTTCCATTGAATTATAAATTTTATTTGAACCGAGGATAGTGGTAATAATAACAAGTAAAAACGACTATAAAATGAAACATAATAAGTAAATTACTAAGAGCCTGTTTGGTATCGTTTTCTGTTTTCAGTTTTCAGTTTTTTTGAAAACCAAAGTCCTGTTTTTGAAAACCAGAAAAAGTGGTTTTCAGTTTTCAGTTGTCAGTTTTCATTTTCTGTATGACTATTATAGAAACATACAGTTTAAATTAATTTTTGCAACTTATTTAACAAAAAATTTTACGCAAAAAAACCAAAAACTGAAAACGGCAGTAATACCGAACGGGCCCTAATATATTAAATGATATTTGATAGATTTAAATTTAAATTAACAATATATTAGATCAAAGCTTATAGAAGTTAACCTCACAAAAACAATAAAATAAAACGGTTTATAGTCGAAATGAACATGATGAAAATATCGTGTTCTTATTCGACACAACTATTCATTGATCACTCCGACGAGAAGAAAAAGTTTGGACCTTATTAGTCCAGCTTAGAGTAACTCTTAAGCTGAGGCCCGGGCAGGAAGAGATGGCTCAATTAGTGCTTAACCTTATCTACAAAACAATGGCCGTGGCTAATGTTGGATTAGATCTTGTAGAGTGGACCCACACGTGACATATCCAACCCATAATATCACACTATCACTCTCTCTCCTTTCTCTGTGTACGTCACTTTGCCAAATAAAGCAAGGCAAACCGCATCTACACTTTCCTCATGTTTTCTATCACTTGCTATTTTTGCTACATTTGCTTGGACCTTATAAAACACGTGTAGCAAATTAAAACAGTCAATAATAAAAGCTTTATAGGAGCATCAATTGGAGTGATTACTCCATTTGTTGATGGAGAAGGTAATGTCGTAGTAAAGGAGAATCAAACGTATCGATTGCCCATAGGCTGCCTTTTACCATCGTGTGTTGTGAGTTGTGACGATGTAAGAATGTCCGATTTCTAACTTTTGTAAATGAAACGATAATGTCCATCGTTTTTTATTTGATATATTAAGCTCTATAACATGATGTGTAACTATCGACGTGAGATACCTCTAATCAATACAAAACTAATGGATAAAGATATAAAGATTTTAGTCTGGAAACCTCATGTTACTTGATCAATTTCATATTATCAACGTATGACCTCACTCAAGTTATGTCAAAGTCAAAATACTCATGTAGAAGCTAAGGGAGTATTATACTTAAGACCTCGTAAAAGAAGTTAAATTCAAATAGTCCCTCCTATTCTTTTTTAATTAGTTTCATGTTGTTTTTACGTAATGTTTAAAAAATTGTATTAAAAATTATTAAAAGCAAGTGAAAATGAGAGTAGTGTCAATTTGGAAGAATTTCATTTGTTTAAAATTTACCAAAATAAGAAACAAGATGCATGCAAGTTCTTCAAAACTAACTACTCCGTATATATAGAAAGTTTGAAAGTGAATAGCCTATATTGCATCTCAAATTCTCATGTAATTTTGTAACACCTCAAACCATCAATAAATAATATTTCCCATGGAGGCAAGTTAAATTCTAAATAAATGGACTTATGAGACTACTGCATGGTATAAGAGGGGAGACAAAGAAAGGATAGGAGGAAAGAGCCCCCATATGATAATCCACTTAGTCATAAGGTAGGTAGTGAATTAGGCATATCAAATACAAATCACTATCATTAGGCAATCAACAAAAGGGAAACCCTATTGATAATCCACTTTACACAAACTTGTAGTTCTATCAAACATCTACACATTCATGATTTTTCTCTTCCAATAATCCTCACCATTGCATACATCACCATCAAAGCAATAATCGTCGGAGTTTACTACTTCCACAATTCTTTTTTAATGTTATTAAATGCTCGTATAAGTTCTTTTGATTTGAATTTATGAAAGCAATTCAATTTAAACGCGAACTTCTTAAAAGTCACGTATGCATGCGTGAAGTCTGATACATAACAACAAGTTTGGTATGGATTTTAAATAGATGTATGGGGGTAATTTGTAGATAATGGTTTGTATTTCAGCTGATACATATGATCTTTAAGCACCCACGGCCACTAGGTCACCACTAATTAGAACATACTTAATTATAAGTAAACACTAAACTCAATATACTAATCATATCCAAATCTCACTAATCACATCAACCTATCTTTCTGAATTAAGTAAAGAGTACTACTTCAATTAATTAAACATCCCAAATCCTTGGGAGAAGGAAGATGCAACAAAAAGGGCAAAAAGGGAAGTACGTTCCAATAATTAACTCTGTATCTTGTATTCTTTCGGGTGGTACTCAACCTGTGACACAGTATAATCGTCTAATTAGTTGAGTGACATTTGAAGTATTATATGGTAGGGTACATTATACTGTTACTCTTAGCTATCAATTTTTCTTTCTTTTTTGGTCAATCGACCCAATTTCATAGTTCTTTTACTGTAAGTACTATATGATGCTTTCTTCAAGTGTCTTGAATATACTTTGTCCACTGAAAAGCACTCACTTCATAGTTCGTTAATCAACCCTTCCCCGTGCAAACCAGTATATACTGGACTCGTATTCTACCAGTATCTGAAATAGCCCATCTATACTATTTTTGAAATCGAAATTACCAAAATCGTAACCTGCTTACCGAACACATTGTACTGTACAGGTCTATAATAAGTCATGTTGACAGATTATGTTGTAAACTGTACAGCCCTAATTATTCCCAAGAGGCCAAGATAATGTCAAAAAACCTTTTTTCTTTTTCTAATGAAATACATACTTTTCATATTACGTATTTTGTAACCCCTATTCAAAATTCTAAATTAACCTGTGACCCTTATATTTTCATATATGTTCAATAAACCCCTTTTTCTCCATAAATTCTTCTCTTTTTTTTTTTTTTTTTTTTTTTTTTTTTTTTTTGCTCGATCAATTTTTAGACATTTCTCCCTTATCAACACACAAAAGAAACTTAAGAGAGACATGTGTAAGAGAACTGTTCAGAAGGAGCCATGACTTCAAGCATGGCATGTTCCTGATACTCATTACTCTGCCTTTATCTTTTCTTTAAAAAATAAAAACTTAATCTACGTGAATCACTTGAAATCTTGTAGGCTTATAGTACATCAAATAGTTTCCACTTATTTCATCTTCTCAAAGTCCCTCTTCCTCGGTGTTTTGATTATCGTATAGCCAATTATCCAGCATCCTCGAACTTGTATGATAGGTTAGCAATCTTAGCATTACTTTATTTGGGGTGGAAGATAATTCATTTATGTTTTTTCTCAGATTGCCTATTATCTTTTTCCCGGAATAATTCAAGTAGCTATTCTTATGGAATAAAATGGGTGAACAAAAATTGTAAAATCCCAACTGCCATTTTTATCTTTCGACATTTTTTTAAAATTTTGTTTGAGGGATAATATATTTAGGGATAGTATATAATATAAGATGGTAAAAGAAATGTATTTTCATTTTAAATGAGGCAATAAACAAAGGGTTGGATTAGACAGTAATATATATTTGCCTGATTTTTTCAATCATATATTGATATTGATATAATGATATTGATGCGGGAATTTTGAGAGGTGTTATTCGTCGCCCATAATATTACTACTGTCGCCCACTATATTCCCGAAATACCCTTATTATTTTATATCCACCCTTTGAAGGAGAATGAATAAAGATCTCCCTCATCCCCGATTCGAGTAACCATTATCGGCAATGCATATCATCATCATCCACCTTGTTATCTTCATGATATAATCGGCAAGATATGCATATCACTATCATTGACCACTTCACCAAACCATTGTAATAATCATCATCATCATCTAATTAATTACCATCCCAATTATTTCTTTAAATCCTAACTGCTCACCCGCCATGTCCTAGATCTCTATACACTTCGAAATTCCGACTACCAACCGTGCTATTGTTGTATGTGAATTGTAGTGGTGGCTTTGTTGGTGGTGCTGAATCTGGTGATAGTAGTGGACTAGTGGTGGTGGTTGGGAATTACAGTGAATTTTATCTCCCACTTGATATGACTTGGGACGAAATATGATCATTTTTACTGGTAGAAACTAAGGGCATATTAATTTAGACGTTGTCAAAAAAAAAAAAAAAAAAAAAAACTAAGGGCATATTTTGAAAATTTGTAAAAAAATTGGGCGATAATAGTAAAACATGGGCGGCGAATAGCTCTTCACATTAATTTAAAATCGTGCCCAAAATTTTTTTGTTGCCTTATTTCTTTCAATCATGTTGAAATTTTTCCCGTATTTTTGTCAACTATTAGATTGAAAATATATATGTTTTGATTAATTAGGTAATGATATATCACTAGTTCTTTTACCCGTGCAAAAATTGCACGGGGTGTTATAACACAATTTCATTGTAATTGGTTTTAATTTTGAACTATTCATATACGTACTTACTAATACTATATGTATAAGATGTTGTTACGTTAACTTTACAACAATAGGGACAGTTAGAGTTTAGAATAAGTTTGACTGTTTGACACACTGAAATATACATGATATACAGTGGACAAATCAATCGTGTTGACCGGGCGATAATATAACCAAAAAAGAGATGTCATAGTTGGAGATTCAGTTCGATAACTGCACCAAATGTTGGACTTTTTTTAGAGAACCCCCGTGTAACATCAAATGTCGTGATCACATCGAATTAAATAAATTTAAGTCATAAAAAAAATTGTTGCCATTTATCATTAGCCGTAATTAAGCCAACTGAATAATGTGAAACTCAAATCTTAAAGTTAAAAACACTATTTCGAGGTGTTTATTTCAATTGTAAATAACTTAGGTAACTTCAAAAAGTAAATGTCCTTACATGTATATGTGAAGGGTATTTCCTATTTAATTTTCTTTGTTTAATATATTTTCTTATCACTTTTATGTTTCATTAGGGTTAGGCTTGCATTGTTTATGCTCTGACCCATTTTTCTGTCTTAATTGTGACTTTTTTATTTCAAATAAATCTTTATATGTTGCCTTCATTTTGGAGAAATTCATTAATAATTTAAAATTTGATCACTTAACCCGTAGGTGGTAGGACATTAATATATACAATTAAGACAATTGTAGTTTCATACACCCGTGCTAAAGCTTATAAAGTTTATATATTATTCACAATGATAATAAGTTTACAAAATATTAAATCAATTTCTTCATCCTTTTACTTATGATTATGTCTACGTGTAAATTGAATGTATAATTTTTTATTCCTTTTTGTATACTTAGTGGTCGTTTGGTTCATGTTGGAATTTAATTCATGTAGGAAGTAACATATCCCATGAATTGAGTTCCTGTATAGAATTCATGTGAAATAGTTTAAAGTTGTTTGGTTGACATCAAGGAATTTGAATTTCCCATGAATTAAATTCCAACATCTCGTTTGGTTGCACCCATCCAATTCCCTTATTTCTAATTCGTAATTACTATTATATCCCTTATAAAAACAAATTTTCTATTTCGTGGGGGACAATTTTGTAATTTTCATTTAAAGATGGTGGGGGAATTCAGAATTACCAAGGGGGGAGTTGGTAAGCAACTTCCACCATTGTGTGAGAATTTCATTTTCCCATGGAATTTCCAATTCCCCCATTTTTTAAAATTATGGGCAACCAAACAACACGGAGAATATGTAATTCATGGGATTTTAGAATTCCTGTGTTTTAAAAGGGCAACCAAACGACCACTTATTGCACGCCGCTATTGAATAATGTTAATAAAATCTTTCTCCACCTGACAATATTTTACTTTCTGACCTTTTATCTTTACAAAATAGTAAATTTGAAATAATAAAAAATTAGAGTCATTAGATTGTAGTATTGGGTCCGGTGCGATTCAACTTATTAAATAGTATTTTCAAATCAGATTAGATTTATTCAAATCAAATCAAATCAAATAAGATCAGTTTCATTCAAATTAAATCAAATCAAATCAGATCAAAATTATCCAAATAACATTCAATGAATCTAGTTCACTTCTAGTTATTAATTCGTCTAAATACAGTTAATTTATCAATAAATTCAGTTGAGATCAAATCAAATCAAGTTTATTCAAATCAAATCAAATGAGATCATTTCTAATCAAATCAAATCAGAAAAATGATGTTCAATCGCATAGGGCCTTAATCTAATCTAAAATTTTAAAATCCATACCCTAACCTACTAATATTAGCCTGACCTTAGAGGTTAAGTCATTTACATTAATTTTTTTTGTAAGTATAAAAAAAGTTGTTCAACCTCGTATTAGGTCTTTGCTAGTTGAAAAGATTAGGATTCTATTAGTTGCACAAAACTTTGTTTAAATTAACATCGTTCTCTTTTTTTTTTACTCGTGACCCATATTGACCAACATATATACTTGGTAGTCACACTTGACAAAACTCATTGACATAGAATATTATATTTATTAGTTTTACTTTCTAATTAAATATTAGCTCTTTATGTTCGTAAAATTTCACTGTGAGAGTTGACGAACTTCCAATTCTGTGTCAAAAGTAAACGTGTTGGAAAACCCTTCGCACCAAACTGAGTCGTTTATACATTCGTGGAAATCATGTTGGCCCGTTTAGGCTCTGTGTGATTCAACTTATTGAACAGTGTTTTCAAATCAGATGAGATGTATTCAAATCACATCAGATCAGTTTTATTCAAATCAAATCAAATCAGATCAGAATTATCCACATTACAATTAATGAATCTAGTCTACTTCTATTTATTAATTCGTCTAAATGCAGTTAATTTATTAATAAATTCACTTCAAATCAAATCAAATCAAGTTTATTCAAATCAAATCAAATCAAATCAGTTCAATTCAAATCAAATCAAACAGACCAGAAAAATGCAGTCCAATCGCACGAGACCTCAGTTAAATATCAAAACTTAATAATTTCGTGTTAAGTTTATGTCATGTACATTTTTTTCGCATATTAATAGTTGTGTTAAACGGTTTAAAGCATGTCATTTTCGTGGTTGAATTTTCAAGACTTACCTAAATGTTTAGTTAACACTGGTGCTGATCATGTTGACTCATTTAATGAATAAGATCAAAATGTCTCAACTTATGACTCATTTAACACCCGTGATTTTTCGACTTATGACACATCATCATTATTGGTGACTCAAGCCCATTTAAACTGCCCATTTTTAGTTTAATATCGACTTACCCCGAATCATTTGGCCCAAATAATTTATTGAGAGACCACCCTTATTGTTGATACTTGATAACGGACCTGTTTCATATAATTAGTGACTAATATACTACTTTTGTTAACCGTATTAGTTTGACCATGACATCATTTAATCTAAGAGCTTTAAGGGGCTACGTTATACTCCTTCCGTTCGGCTTTAAACTTCCTACTTTGTACTTGACATCTTTCCTTATTTGTAAAAATATATAACAAAATGTCTTTAGTTTATTGCTTTTTATTTATCTATTGAAATTGCAAGTTGACATACAATGTTTTTTTTTTTTTTTTTTGGTACAAAGGAGCAGCTAATGCTGTGGGGGTGGAGATATGGGGATTTGAACCCGGGACAACCCTCAGGTAGGTAGAGTTCCTAACTGTTAGGCCAACCTTGATCCTCAAGTTGACATACAATGTAAAGATATATGGAGCATACTAAAATGATCACTAAGAGTATAAACACGGTTATTAAAAATGAAAAAAAATGTCACTTTATAGCTTGGTATTTATTGAGAGTCCGTCTTTTATGAGCGTTTGCAAATAAGATATAGTTGATTTAAAGAAAATAAAAAAGTAATGGTTGACTTTAAGCTTAACGTGGTAATGTGGTATGTGACCGTGTGATTTTTTTTACTATAATTTGTTTCCTTATTTGTAGCTATATTTATGGTATCAATTTAACTGCTTATGAGTTATAGTTTCGGTAGAGTTTTTTTCGTATCTTTTTTTTTTTTTTAATCTTAAGTAGATATACATGGAGTGTGGAATCAGCAATGCTTATACTATGCTCCGGGGAGTACCAGGAGCATGGTGGTCCTCCTCACAATAGAGGAGTAGAGACCACACTTAAATAAATTTTAAATTATGTTAAGTGTGGTCCCCACTCCTCTATTGTGAGAAGGACCACCATGTTCATTGTGCTCCCGGGAGCATGGTATAATTTGCGATAGGTTTGAGTTGGATCTTCGATCTATGTAATGTGTAACGTCCGCATAAGAGAGATTTGTTTAGAAAAACGTTATGTATAATATAAGATTGCATAATTCTCGCAATCATGCATGGTGATATTAGTATTCGTGGAAAACCTCGGACAAAGGGTTACATCTCCATGTTGATCTAATCCTCCTTACTATATGCATGAAAAATTTTCATTCAAAAAATAAAAACCTTGTCAGAAAATCATAACAAACATGATCGCGGCAAAGCAAAATTCGCAAGCCAAAGCAAAAAAAGTGAAAGAAAGAAGAAGATAAAATTTATTCCTCCGTATGAGATAACAATATGGATAATTTGGGGGGGGGGGACATTCATGTGCACTATATAGTAATTGAAATCTTTGATGATTAAAACAGGTTATGATTTGTTGGCAGGTTTTGTTTTCAAATTGATGATGTATTTTTCGTATTAAATCAAAATTGTAATTGATTCCATTCGTTATTGATTTTCTGCCCACAAAGTCTATAATATCTGCATTATTTTCTCCATACAGTTTAGATTTTGCAAGTTTGAATGATTTTTTAGGTATAAGGAATATGATCACGTAATTTGATTTTAGGAAATATACGGACTAATGCTATTTTCATGTCACATTTCGGTATAATAAAATATATTCTTGCCAAATTTACGTGTATGGCTGCATGTATTATGTTATACTGATTTGTTTTGTTTCCGAATTTAGGGGAATGATAGGGGAAATTGAGTAATTTGAGTGAATTTGTTTTTGAAATGAGATTTGGCTACCTAAATTGGATTAATAGTTTAGAGAATCAGAATATGATTATATATGTTGCCTAAATTACCATGCACAATTTTATACGATTATTAATTTATTAGTATGATCAAATTTTTGCATGATTGTCGTATTTAATTTTTAGTTATATTTTTGCCAATTTTAGTGGTAATAGCTGCATTATTATTTTAAATAAGGTAACAAAATATATTAGTACCCATATAACTGTATACATTGCATGCGTATGCCTTTTGTATGATGGCGTGTGCCTTCTAAGACCATGTGAGTGGTATTTACGGAAATGTTCATTTGACATCAGCGTCTTATGTGGATAGCCTGAAAAGAGCCCAAAATCACGGCTATTAATAAAATATATATTTGGCCATATTTGCATATTTGCCATATAAAATAATGAGAAAAGAGGCGTGTGCTAATCACACTTAAGCGGTTCATTTTTAGTGCTATTTCGGGTAGTTTTCATTTGACATCAGCATCTTACGTGGACATGCTTATATATATATATATATATATATATATATATATATATATATATATATATATATATATATATATATATATATAGGAAATCTATCAAATGAGAAGTATTAGTTTCGTGAGAAGTGAGAAGTAATCTCAACCCTCCATCGTATCTAGATCAAAGGTGTAGATTAAAACATAAATAAAAACAAAAAATAAAAACAAACCCAAATCCAAACCCCAAAAATCACTCATATTTTCTCTCTCCTCCCATTCCCCCTCCCTCTCTCTCCACGGCCTACCCCCGCGCCGCCCACCACCGCCGCCGTCTACACCGGCAACAACCCTTACGGGCTAAAACACCACCGGCCGACTCCACCGACGACGGCGAGGCTTCGTCGACCATTTCCAGCCTCCAACGATCTTCACCACGCCGCGAAAATCATCTTCTCCCTCCCTCATTTTCGCGCTCGCTTTTTCTAGATTCGGCCGCCTCAGGTGTTCGCCGTCATCAATATTCAGCTTTTCCGGCATCCTGTCATGTTGCAGCACCTATTACCGGCGTCGTCCCTCACTTTCGTCGTGGTAATGCGATTGAACGATTAAGAGGTGAGAAGAGAGAGGAAATGCGAGGGTGGATTCGATGGTTGAAGGACGGGCCTGCTTCGCGGCCTGTAGACGTTCATATTGCCGGCGACTGCTAACGTCGGGGGGGCGGCGGATCATGGGGGAGGGCGAAATTCATGATGGCCGGCGCGAGGAAGGCGGGTCAGTGGCGGGGGAAGGGTGGAGGTAAGGGAGGAGAGAGAAAATGGTGGAAGATTGGGGATTTTTTTTAATTTCGTTTTTAATTTTCTTTCATTTTCTGTTTTTTAAGTTACGTAATTAATTGGCGGAGTTATCTTTAAAGTTACGTATTTTAGTTAATAGAGTTATTGGGGTTACGTCTTTTCATTATTGGAGTTACGTCTTTTAGTTAGTGAATTTATTGGAGTTACGTGTCATAGTTATTGGAGTTAAAGTTGGAGTTACGTGTTTTAGTTAGTAAAGTTTAGTTGGAGTTACGTTTCTTGGTTAGTAGAGTTAAGTTAGAGTTACGTGTGTTGGTTAGTGGAGTTAAGTTGGAGTTATGCGTTTTAGTTTATGGAGTTAAGTCGGAGTTACGTGATTTAGGTAGTGGAGTTATTAGAGTTACGTGTTTTAGGTAGTGGAGTTATTAGAGTTACGTGTTTTATTTGATGAAATTAAGTTGGAGTTATGTGTTTTAGTTGATGGAGTTAAGTCGGAGTTATGTGATTTAGGTAGTGGAGTTATTAGAGTTACGTGTTTTATTATTAAAGGAAATTGTGTTGTAGTTACGTGTTTTAGTTAGTGTAGTTACGTTAGAGTTAATGAATTTCGTTGGATTTGGTGGAGTTAATAATGATACTCAAATTAGACAATTTACTTTATGGAGTTAGTTTACTGGAGTTACGCAATTTAGTTAGTAGAGTTAAGTGACTGGAGTTAAGAGTTTTAGTTAGTGGAGTTACGATTGGAGTTATGCAGTTTAGTTACTGCAGTTATGCGAAATCAATGGTTGAGATTACTTCTCACTTCTCACCAAATTATCACTTCTCACTGGATAGGCCCCCTATATATATATATATATATATATATATATATATAGGAAATCTATCAAATGAGAAGTATTAATTTCGTGAGAAGTGAGAAGTGATCTCAGCCATCTATTCCACTTGATCTAATGGTCCATATTAAAGATTACAATAAAAGAAAAATAAAATTAAAAATACACCAAAACTCCTCAATCTCTCACATTTTCTCTCTCCTCCCTCTTCCCTCCTTTCTCTCTCCCCGCGCACCTACCCCGTGCCGCCCACCACCGCCGCCGGCGTGCACCGTCGACAACCTTCGACGGCGAAGGAACCACCGGAAGACTCGTCAGACCACCGCGAGGCTTCATCCGGCATTAGTATCCTCCGTCGAGCACCGTTTGGCCGCGAAAACTGTCTTCTCCCTCCCTCTTTTTCACGCACATTTCTCCAGAATCGGCCGCTGCCTCTAAACGCCGTCGCATATCGTCACCACGAATGGCTTCCTCTGGCGACTAGGCTTCTATTGACGCCGCATATAGTCACCGCCTCTCAGTTTTGCGGCGCTAGAGCAAAATCAAAGATGTTTATTTCACGATGACGGTGGATGCGGAGATTGTGTATGCGTTGGTTGGAGGACGGTGTGTGTTTTAATTAGTCAATTGATGGCTGTGTATGAGGTGGTTCTGGTGGAGGTGAGGGCGGTGCTAGGGCGACCGAAATAGGGGAATTCGGGGAGAGAGAAATGAGCGTGAGAGGGGAAATGGTGGATGAAGAGGTGGTGGAGTTGCCGCGGAGGAGGGCGCTTCTGGTCGACGTAGGACGTTGAACACGGTGGTGGAGGTGGCGCCGGATAACATGGTCGGCTGGTGGTGGTTGCGTGGGTGGGTGGTTGGGGTAGTGGCGGGGGGAGGAGGCTGGTGTGCGTGGGAGGAGATAAAACTGAAAATTTTGATTTTTTTTTTTAATTATTTTTTTATATTCTCGGTTACGTAATTTAATTGGTGGAGTTATCTTGAAGTTACGTGTTTTAGTTAGTGTAGTTATTAGAGTTACGTCTTTTGGTTATTGGAGTTACGCCTTTTAGTTATTGGAGTTAGTGGAGTTATGCGTCATAGTTTTTGGAGTTACGTGTTTTAGTTAATAGAGTTAAGTTGGAGTTACTTATTTTAGTTAGTGGAATTAAGTCGGAGTTACGTGTTTTAGTTAGTGGAGTTATTAGAGTTACGTGTTTTATTTGATGAAATTTAAGTTGGAGTTATGTGTTTTAGTTGATGGAGTTAAGTCAGAGTTACGTGATTTAGGTAGTGGAGTTATTAGGGTGATGTGTTTTATTTGATGAAATTAAGTTGGAGTTATGTGTTTTAGTTAGTGGAGTTAAGTTAGAGTTATGTGTTTTAGTTAGTAGAGTTAAGTCGGAGTTACGTGTTTTAGTTAGTGGAGTTATTAGAGTTACGTACGTGTTTTATTTGATGAAATTTAAGTTGGAGTTATGTGTTTTAGTTGATGGAGTTAAGTCGGAGTTACGTGATTTACGTAGTGAAGTTATAATGGTTACGTGTTTTATTTGATGAAATTAAGTTGGAGTTATATATTTTAGTTAGTGGAGTTAAGTTGGAGTTACGTGTTTTAGTTAGTAAAGTTAAGTCGGAGTTACGTGTTTTAGTTAGTGGAGTCATTAGAGTTACGTGTTTTATTTGATGAAATTTAAGTTGGAGTTATGTGTTTTAGTTGATGGAGTTAAGTCGGAGTTACGTGATTTAGGTAGTGGAGTTATTAGGGTTACGTGTTTTATTTGATGAAATTTAAGTTGGAGTTATGTGTTTTAGTTGATGGAGTTAAGTCGGAGTTACATGATTTAGGTAGTGGAGTTATTAGTGTTACGTGTTTTATTTGATGAAATTATTAATATTACTGGAGTTAGATAATTTTGTTAAACTAATGGAGTTAAATCATTGAAGTTAAACAGTTTAGTTACTGAAGTTATAAAACTAGAGTTATGCAGTTTAGTTACTGGGGTTACGCGAAATCAATGGCTGAGATTACTTCTCACTTCTCACTAAATCATCACTTCTCACTGGATAGGCCCCCTATATATATATATATATATATATATATATATATATATATATATGATGTTGTTCCCATAAGAAGTGTTCTTATGGTGAGAAATAAGAAGTTATATCATCCATCCACCCAACTTAAATCCAATGGTCAAGATTAAATCAAATAAACAAAAACAAAAAACAAAAACCCACTCCCTTCCTTTTTCTCTCTCCTCCACAACCCCCCCAACCCGAGACCACCCCGGCCCCGCCGATGGCCGTCGCCGACCACCACCAACACTGGCCCCGACCCAGCCACCATGATCGGCTCTCTCCCGCGACCATCCCGCCGCCCCTCCGCGCCACCATAGCCCCTTCCTTCTCCCCCATTATCCGCTTGTTAGACCAATATTTCGCATCAACCTAATATGATATCATTTTTTATACATCTCTTTAATGGTGTATACTTTTAGGGGATATACCTTTTCATAATGCTTTTGTTTTAGGGTAGACTTATATCTAGTGAAATGAATGCAAAATCTAGGCGTATAGATAGATCCAAAATTTTCTTAAAAAATGCGCTCGTTTCAATACGTAGATGCAGTTTCGTACGAGGTGGCTTCAAAACAAGGATATAAGGGGCTTATGATTTATTAACATAACAAGCACAAGGTGGCGCGCGTCGAATGGTGGTGTCGGCGTCGTGTGAGGTGGTGGTCGGTGCTGGTGGCCGGCGGTGGTTAGGTGATTCGTGGAGGTGGTGGTGGGTGGGTATGGGAGGAGAGGAAAAAAATGTGGTTCATTTTTCTGTTTTTTTTTTTAAATTTTTTTTTATTAAAGTGCATTTTATTTAAGAATAAGTGCATCTTGTTAAATTAGAAGTGCATCTTGTTTGATTAGAAGTGCATTGTATAAAATTAAAAGACAAAGTGCATTTTGTTTAATTAGAAGTGTTTTTTGTTAAATTAAAAGTGCATTTTATAAAACCAAAACGAAAAAGTGTATTTTGTTAAATTAGAAGTGCATTTTAGAAGAATAAGTGTATCTTGTTAAATTGAAGTGCATTTTGTTAAATTAAAAGTACATTTTATAGGAATAAGTGCATCTTGTTAAAATAGAAATGTATTTTGTTAAATTAGAAATGCATTTTGTAAAATTGGAAGTGCGTTTATAGCAATAAGTGTTTTTTGTTGAATTAGAAATGCATTTTATAAGTCCAAATGCATTTTGTTTGATTAAAAGTGCATTTTATAATACTAAAACGACAAAGTGCATTTTTGTAAATTAGAAGTTCATTTTATAAGAATAATTTCATTTTGTTAAATTAGAAGTGTATTTTATAAGAATAAGTGCATTTTATTAAATTTGAAATGCATTTTATAAGAATAAGTGCATTTTGTTAAATTAAAGTTCATTTTATAAGAATAATTGCATTTTGTTAAATTAGAAGTGCATTTTATAAGAATAAGTGCATTTTGTTAAATTATAAGTGCATTTTATAAGAATAAGTGCATTTGGTTAAATTAAAGTGCATTTTATTAAATTTCAAATGCGTTTTATAAGAAAAGTGCATTTTATTAAATTTGAAGTGCGTTTTATAAGAAAAGTGTATTTTGTTAAATTTTGAAGTGCATTTGATAAGAAAAGTGCATTTTGTTGAATTAGAAATGGATTTTCTAAGAATAAGTGTATTTTGTTAAATTAGAAGTGCATTTTGTAATAAAACATTTTATAAGAATAAAAGTGTTTTTTGGTTGAATTAAAAGCACATTTTATAAGAATAAATGCCTTTTGTTTAGATGTGTTATTAGTTTTGTTGGTTTCAATCTCAGATATTGATAATACTATATAAGTACTTCTTACCTTCCTACCAATATATAACTTCCTACCGGAACGTGCCCCTATATATATATATATATATATATATATATATATATATACAGGCGGGTTCAGATGAGTCCGCCTACTCTGGTGAGTCCGTGAGTCCTCAGCTGGACCGTAGGATTTAGAGAAGACGAATGGCTCAGATCAAGCCAGATAGGCGCGCTGAAAAATGGGGGAGGGGTCATCAAACCAACGCCAATTTTCATTCTTTCCCTTCTCTTTCTAAACTCTCGTTGCCTGCTCTTTCTCTATCCTCTAAAAAAAATCCCCAAACTAAAACCTAGAAAAAATCTATCTGATTATTGTCTACTGCGATCGAAAATTGACAAAACTGCGACGATTGAACGCTTCAATTTCTCTAAGGATCTTCCTAAACAACAATGAACCAGGTAATTTTTTTCGATCACCAGTATATGAATTCGATCAATTTTTTTCGAATTAGCAGCAAATTTTTCGTTGTTTCTGCTGCTGTTTGTGTTGAATAAGTATGAAGAATGAAGATTAGCATCTTTTACTGATTAAAGAAAGAACGGATCAAAAAATTTCATCCATTTTTGTTCAAATTCCCAAATTCAATCCTTTTTTATTTTTTGTCTGATTTTCGATTTTATAATGGAATTTGCAATCACACTGTTTTGGCTATTGAATCACACAGAATATGTTTTAGTTTTCTTTCGATTTCGATTTCGAACTTGTGATGAAATTATTGTTTTGCGATTAAAATGCTTCAACTCATTCTTTTTGTTGGTTAGATGAATAATATATGATTTATGATATGATTCAAAATTGATCCATTTCGTGAGATTCAATCCTGTAAATACAAACTTTTGCAATTAAATTTTTGAATCATATTCTTAGGTATTTCAAAAATTTGAAAACGTCTCACATTATCTAAAAGATGCAGATTGAAAACTTGATTTATTAATTAGCTTGTGTGATTCTGTGTGTTAGTATTTATGATTTTATTTGTTTGTGTGATTGAATTTGTTATTTTGTGATTCAATGTGTTCCCGCGGCATTAAATAGTTGAATGACTCTATTCATCAGTGTGTGATTTTATGGAATGATGTGTGTGATTCTATGCGATGGTATGTGTTATTGTATTTGATGGTGTGTGATTCTATCTTATGGTGTGCGTGATTCTATTCGTGTGCGTGTGATTCTATTAGATAGTGCGTGTGATTCTATTCGAGAGTGTGTGTGATTCTATTCGATTCGATGGCTTGTGTGAATCACATTGGTTAGTCTATGGAATCACATCAGTTAGTGTGTGATTTCATTTGTTGGTGTGTGATTTTATTCGTTAATGTGTGTGATTCTATTAGTTAGTGTGTATCATTCTATTAGTTAGTGTGTGTAATTTTATTTGTTAGTGAGAGTGATTTTACTCCGACGACGCTTATACTCCGGCGGCTGTTCCGATGGGTGTTTGTTATTGTATGGATAATCGGTGTCATTGTATGGATAATTGGTGTCATTGGATCGACACTAGGTGTCGTTGTATGTATAGTCAGTGTCATTGTATGGACATTCTAGTGTCATTCTATGGACACTCTCGTGTCATTGTACGAAGGTGTCACTGTATGGACACTCTTGTGTCATTGTGTGGGCAGTCGGTGTCATTGTATGGACACTCTTGTGTCATTGGATGAAGGTGTCACTGTATGGACACTCTTGTGTCATTGTTTGGCAAGTCGGTGTCACTGGATGGACACTCTTGTGTATTGTATGTATAGTTCAGATTTCGGTAGATTGATGTGTCTCTAATATTTACTAGTAGTAGTAGTGATGTGAAAGTAATTGGTTATGGTATCGTGGTTACTTGAAGAGGTTATAACTGGTGTGTCTAGTAGTTTGGGACCTGGGTTGTATGCTATATAATGGTGGACTTTATCTGTTGTAGTGACTTCTCGTTGGAGTTGTACTTGATGGAGTATTTGTCTTGCTTGTTATTAGAGATCAATACTGTCTTGATACCTCTAGTTCTTACATATCTTGTGAGTCAGACTAGGATGTAACTGGTGGTGGATGTATCCAGAATCTAGCCTTATGGTTAAGTTGCAAGACTAAATGCTGAATTATCGTTTTATACTTCTGTTTCTCCTTGAAAGCTGGCTAGCTCAATAGGAAGAGCATCGCGCATTGCATGAGGTGTGGGTTCGAGTCCCACGTCGGCTATGAAATGCTTGAAAACTTTAATCTATTCCTTTGCAACTCAAAAGGGCTCGCAACAAAGAAAAAAGAAGCATCTTTATAACTAGCCTCCTGAATCAATGGGCTCGGCTAATGAAAACATTAAGATCCATCTCTGAGGGATCAGTTGCCTGAAGCTCCACCTGAATCCCATCCAATTCCCTCTTGAATCTGTCCTTTGAGGTCGCATAAATCATTTTGCTTCTCACTCTTGCTGTGTCAGGAGACCTTCAAAGCAA
Source organism: Spergularia marina (assembly GCA_963680865.1). Lineage (NCBI taxonomy): Eukaryota > Viridiplantae > Streptophyta > Magnoliopsida > Caryophyllales > Caryophyllaceae > Spergularia > Spergularia marina. The sequence goes on along the minus strand of OY804545.1, from coordinate 3,608,003 downwards.
ACACAAACTACTGTCAGAAACTGAGTGCAGTAATAATCCAATCAGTTGAGTAAGACTCACTTCAGTAGAGCATTGAAAACTTATAATACTATGAAAGGGTTGTTAGTAAACATCGAAACTTTGAAGCAAAATTTCATGTGTAGCAAATGAAGCGGTATGAGCGCTTTGCTTTCAGCTCCATAAATTTCATGTGTAGCTAATGATGCTATTAGTATATCGTGTGCATAGCATATCAGCATATGCATCAAGTGCTTGACAATAATGATGCATCGACTTTATTTATCAGGGTCCTATTTTTGCTAGCAATAAATCACAGCCGGATGTATATTGTAAATTTCTAACTCGATCAAACCCAACAATAAGCAACAAAAAACATTAGGCTGTGTGGGACTCGAACCCACATCTATGTGTCAGTGGCACACCGTTCTACCATTGAGCTAACAACCTTTTTGAGTGGAAATTTGAAGCCTTTCTAGATTGTATTTCGTTTTAACCAGAAGAAGTTTCAACCATAAGCAATGCCTAAACAGATCCATAAAAGATCTAATCCCCTTGTTAATCCTATTCCCCTTCCCATGCAGACTTTAATCCGGTTACATTAACACCATATCCCCACTCATCAATACGACTACAATTACCACTCCATGTCAAAACCTATCCTTTATCTGAATCCTTCACTATACTTTCAATTTGGTTAGTGCATTACTCAACATTGACAGAAGCCCATACGACACTGTATCATAACTAAAAGTCGGCCTAAAAGCGTCATTGTAGTTATATGATAAGATTTAAATCCACAAAGCCTTCCTTTTCAAGTTTCAACTCCAGTCAACTTAGTATCACACTATCACTGAAACACTGACCTTGTTCCTCACACAAGGTAAACAGAACTAGAATCCACAACAGTAAAGCACTTCCAAATTGTTCCAATTATAATTCTTGATCAAATTACAACAATACAAATCAAGCACAAGACTATCAAATTCCTATAGTATCATATATAAAATAATGTGATTAGCAAACATTATTTCCAATTAATGAAAAATTATCTTCTTTACCAATCTTCTACATTCTTTCCTATGCTTTCCTTCATCAACTTTTACAGTAGCTGCTTCTATGAGAAGATTATCTCATATTGAGATACTTCTTCAAAACCCAACAAATTCAGACCAATTACCAAGAAATTAATCAACACACAAATTACAACAATAAACTCAACAAATCAGCAATATTCAGAAAAAAAAACCTTGAAACATATAATTCAGACGCGAAAAAAAACATAAAAACGCACCATAAAATTAATTCAGACGAATGAGATGCTATCCCTGAGAGCAGTAAAATCGTGACCAGAACTCCGATAATAGACCGCTGCCGACATCGAAAATGTTCATCCAAAATCATCCAGAAGGACGTATAATGAGCGTAAACCCTAAGATACCAAAAAAATGAATCGAAACTCAGAAATCACTTGATAACATCATAAGTTTCAGAAATCACAATAAAAAAAAAAAACACAATCGATACTAAATCAACAATAGAACACCACAGAGTTTCGAGAACACTAAATCGAGCATCTAATCGACATATATCAAACCTAATAAGCATTAGAACACATGAAATCGAACAAATAAAAGCTTAACTAACACGAAATTGCAGCGTAAAAATCACACAAAAAATCGCAACGTAAAACAACCAAAATCACTACGAAATCACAAAAAACAATAAAATCAAACATATGCGAACAATTTGAATGAACGAAGAACTAAAAAAACCTAAAAAATCAACACAATCAAACCTAGGGTTTCTATAACGAGTAATTAGGATAATCAAATGAGGAGCAAAATAATACCTGATATGGTTTCATGTGACGACTACGAGGGAGATCGGCGGCGAAGGAGAGAGACGGCGGCGAGGAGAGAGAAAAATTAGGAGCGAAGGTGAGGAGAGAGAAACCACGAGAGAGTAACAGCGGCAAAGCGGTGGACAGCGAGAGAGGTAGCGGCAGCGGTAGCGGTGGCGGTGGCGGTGCAGAGCGGCGGCGAGCAATGGCGTGAATAGAGAAAAAAATGGAACGATTTTGAAGAGAATCTGGAAAACGAAGGATGAAGAGAGAGAAAGTGAAATGCAAAAATGAGGTGGGAGACAGTTGATAAAGGTTATATATCTATGATTTAAATGACGCTTTTACCCCTCAGTTATGGGGGATTTGGGAGCGTTAGATCTGAGCAAATGAATGGTTAAGATGAGAACTCATGCACTCATCTAAGCCTAAAGGACTCATTTGATCCTATTTCTATATATATATATATATATATATATATATATATATATATATATATATATATATATACGGATTCGCTACTTTTTAAGGCTTGCCTGGATTGGGGGGAATGAGCCTGAATGATTAGGGGGGTAACAATTTCAGGCCTATTTGTAAGTTTGGACTGAAAGGAAAAATTCTGGGCCCGAAATCATTACCCCAAAATAGGGGTAATGCATTACTGGATCACACACCCAAGGAATGATTACCCGGGTAGATATTTCAGGCCCAAATGATCTTCAAACATGTGCTTTTGCATTTTTCCTCTAACAAAAGGTCTCTTTCATCGAGAATTAAAAAGGGCAAAAACATTAAATAACGATTAAGTAAATCTTAATGTCAGCCTCGTACCAAAAGTCGCTAATGACACTTCACTCATGTGTTCTCATCTAATTGGCTACTTCCATCCTCACCCTATACAAACCAAAGACAAGGCCCTCCTTGGATGTTCTATCCAAATGCGTGTGAATAGGCCTGTAAGAAACTGACCCGACTCGAAAAACCGTCCAAGACCCGACCCGAAAATAACCCGAAAAACCCGGACTTTTTCAACCCGAAGCCGAAAAGCAACCGAAACCCGAAATGTCCCGAATTGTCAAGGTCAAGACCCGACCCGAGCGGGTCAACCCGTTGGATCAAACATATTTAGTAAAAAAATATTATAATAATAAAAATAATATAAAACAATTAATATTAAGAAAATATTAATTAAAATTTTCTTTTAAGACATATAAGGCATACATATAATGAAACCATTATTATTACATAATATAATATATGAAATAATTGGTAAATAGGAATAAATTAATATTTTAGTGTTAAAATTATAGACGAAAAAAGGTGCGAATATGTATTTTCGACCCGCTGGTCAACCCGTAACCCGACCCGAACCAGTATTAACCCTATCCGTATTGACCCTAACCCGAAATACACCCGACCCGTATTCTACCCGAACCCGAAACCCGCCTGCCCGACCGTTTTACAGGTCTACGTGTGAATGACCTAACTCATTTGAAACTTTCATCACAAATTCTCACAAAAGACGGTATCTCAATAATTTATTGAGAGCTCATTACTCCGTATTATACTATGGTACAACGTGACTCTTTCTAATTCATACTATGGTCTCTCATAACTCATAAGTTCCTTGTTTCTTCTCGTTCAAGCCATCTTCTCTGTACAACTCCGTAATATTCCCAAAGATGACTTTTGTTATTGGCTCAGTCGCGCGTCATGAGTGTTCAATATGAAGTCGGCCTACACAGTAATTATGTGTGATCAATACATGCCACCACTCATTTCGGGGTCAAGTAGAAATTCTGGAAGCGGTTTTGGGGTTTTGACTTGCTTCCCAAATAAAGAGTTTTTATTTCGAAATTGTTTGATGCAGCGCTTGCGGTCATTCCTAACCTGCAACATTAAGCGATCCCTCTCAAAGGACCAACAAAAATCCTCTGTCCTATTATTTATTTCACTTTGTGTACCAAGCCAATCATAATTTCATAATTCATGATTCACTATAGAAACAATTAAAGTTGATTTATTATTTATTTTGGTAATATTTATATTTTCCTGAACTCTGATTGGCTTGGTATACATAGTAGGCGCAAACAATATGATAAAAGATCTGTTCTACTCCAAGGACCATTTGGTATATATTTGGCCTAACTTTTCAAAGTGTTTTTGATCCCTAAAACTATAAACTTGGTCAAACATATAGTTTTTTAGAAGTTAGAAACTATTTAATAAAAGTCTTTGCACCAAATTGGTTTATCTGTTTTTGTTTCTGTGAAAATAATTTATTTGTGAAATATATTTAATTTGGCAAAAATAAGAAAATATATATTATAATAACCAATGAAATGCTTTTGCAGTATGTTGAACCAAACACTCAATATTTTTACAAAAAAACAGTTTTTAAAGAAACTGATTATGAAAAATAGAAACAATTTTAGAAAAATTTGGCCAAACACGCACTTGTAACTCTGCAACCAGCATGGGGAATCCGTTGATCACTTGATACTCATGCGCCCGTTAATTTAGCACATTTACTAGGCCTCTCCACTTGGGCTCACGGTAATTAAGTTCTAATGCATCTACAGTTCTACACCCTTCAAGTTTGGCTTATCGGTGTGTGGATGTCGGTTTCCAAGACGGTGCACCATTTGTCTATGGTTCACTTATGCGCCATCCTTTGGTCCATCTGGTTACACAAGAATGTGGTTATCTTTTGGGGTGAAGTATGCAACCCCGGTGTGATGCTCCATGAGCTTCAACTTTGCCCAATATGTCTCCGTTGCCAACGCCTATTTCGGATCATTGCTTTGTATTGGTGAATTATCAGAGATCCTCCGCCCTTTCTGGTTTCCGTGCTGCATACATAGGTACGTTTAGACCTGGCCAACGGGTCATTCGGGTCGGGTCTATTCGGGTCGGGTCATCTTTCGAGTCATGTATTTCGGATCGGTTCGGGTTCGGTTTGGGTCGGCTCTAGTTCGGGTGTGACAACTAGGGTCAAATTCGGATAGAGTCATTTCAAATTGTTCAAATCTGATCATATTAATGTCAGATTTCTTAAAATTTTGTCTAATACTATCTTAATTTGAAGTTTTATTGGTAATTTGAGTGATTAAGGAGGTGATATATCGAATCTAAGTCATTTTTCCTCAACCGAATCATAAAAACGTCTGGTTATTCGGGTTGGGTCATTTCAATTCGTGTCATGTTCGGGTCGGGTTAATATCGGATCAAACATAATTCGGGTCATTTCCGGGTTTGGGTCGGGTCAATTCGGGTTTCGGATTGAATTCAAATTAGAAATTCGGGTCAATTCAGATGTTCGGGTGTGGGTCAGTTTTGCTAGGTCTAAGCACGTCTAGCTCCCTTGGGCCGTACGATATAATTCATGTATTTTTTTTCGGATGGTGCATGGGCCCATGCATTTCATGAACGAGCTAGTGCTACTCGAAACACACTCTCAAATTAGAAGCGTGGGTTCTGTTCTTTGGACAACAACAGGGATGAGGGGACCATAGTATAATTTGCTCCCTACAAACTGAAGCTCAAGCGTGTGTTCGTGCGAGTTTCGGTCCATGTTCAAAATCATTGAGTCACACATGACGTCTTTTCTTTCTCCTTTGTGGCATTGTATTTCCACACTTCTAATTTCTAAAGCATACCAATATAAACCAAAAAATATTTTAAAGACCTCAAAATCTCAAATAAAGAAAAATAATTAATTTAAAAAGGTAGATTTTAAAAGTTTCTCTTTGGTTTGGGACTTGGGTACTGCAGTTATATACCCCCCCCCTACCCTTCCCTTCTTATTCTCTCTCCTCACCTTCCTTCCCGAAAATTTCCCCAATTTCCCCATTTAATCCCTCTTTCTCGCAAACCCTAGAAATTTAATTGACCGTTATCTTCACCATTTATCTCTCTCCTTTTGTAATTCAAGCAATCGATCTTCTCAATCGCTGTTCTCTGGGAAATCGTCAGGTATACTCAACCTTCTATCTTGTATTTTCCCCAATTCAATTTGAATTTGAATTCGAATTTTTTATTTGATTTTATGGAGTTTAATTAGGGTTGTTGCTTATGAATTTTTCGATTAAGGTATTGAATTTCGTTGTGCTGTTGCCGATTTTGGGGGATTTGATTATTTGAGATATGATTGTGATTATTAGGGTTCTAAAGGTTGAATTTGTACTCCTTTGTTCAGTTTTACCCTTTTTTAATAGCTCTTTCTATGGTTTTTGTCGTTTAATTTTAGGGGAAGTTGTTAACTTTTAGTGCAAGTTTTGAACTTTGATAGTTTCTCACTTGCTTGACTATTTAATTGAGGTATATCTTGTCGCGAGAGTGCTTTTAGGTTAGTTTCTTGTTGATCACGCTGCATTAACTTACTGTTTAAGGCATATGTGATTGAAGGTAGCGAATCAACGTGATGGCAAGGGATTGTGTGTTTATAACTTTAGGGGATGTGCTCGAATGGAAAAGAGAGTAGCTTTACTAGTAGGAATGTTGAAAAAGAAGAGATAGATTTTACTCTTAACGATTGTCGATTTTTTTTTAGTCGTTTCGTATGATCGGTGATCAATTTTCTGTTAACATTTTCCGACAAATTATTATCATGGGTACCTTAGTGTAGTTTATAGGCAGAAGAGTGATTTGTGTCCGAGCTAATAGTGTGGTTGATTTGGTCTTTGGTACGTTGTTTTCATGCTTAACCTTAATTCATTTTCTTTCGTAGCTTTGTTCTTGTCGTCGATGTTCAATCATCAACTTTCTCGTATGTTAGATTTCAGCAAAAAAAAAAAAATTTATACAAATTAATTAGTATAAAGAGTAGTAGATCCAATAAAAACCAATAATTATACAAATGAATCAATATAAGGAGAGTAGATCTTAAACCCAAATTTCAACAATAAGATCTGAAGACCTCAAAAAATGATGAACAAGATCTAAAATTTAAAAAAAATACAAATTAATTCATCTAATCAAGGTCTTGAACATACCTCTGTGAGTCTTCGTCGTTATCGTGCTACACGAATGGTGGTGAGATTTGCTTGATGAAGGGTCCGAATGTTAGGGCGAGTTGCAGCAAATTCGGGTGGAGTTTGACGAGAAAAAATAGTTTACATAAATTTTATCTTGACATAGATGAAATAATTAAAAAAAAAAATTGTTATTGTGAAGATGAGGGAGAGAGAGAAGGAAGATCAGAGGAAAATATGGGGTGCGGTGTATGTGTGAATGATGATTGAGATAAATAATGGGGAAGGGGCCGAAACAAAGAGGTGATGATGAGGAGTTATTTTTAAAAAATTTCATAATAAAATTATGGGGTTCTCGTGTTATTTTGTGTGGGGCCTTTAGAACGATTATTTTGATATAATTGTTCTCGTTGGTGGACCTTTTAGAACAGATTTTGTAAAAACCGTTCTTAAAAGATTAGTTCTAGAATAGTGCGCACCTTTAAGAACGATTTTTAGAGAAACCGTTCTCTTATGTATATAATATTTATTTTCCTTTTTTTGAAAATTAACTTTTAAAACGGTTTTTAGCGGACCCGTTCTCTAATATATATAAGATCGGTTTTAAAAATTTTTGTTCTCTTATGCTGGTTCTCAAAGCCCAAATTTGCCGTAATGTACATTCAACTAATTATGGTGAATATGAGAATTTGCTCAATTGTTTTTGCGGGTTTGTAACAAGTGCACGGATTTCGTTGGTGTTGTAACAACACCATCGTCTACAAATCACAACAACAAAACTCAAATAAAAGAAATCAAAAGGAATAACAAACAGCTAATTTATCTGGACATATGGAGGGTGAAAGGACATGAAAAATAAAAAGAAGAAAGGAGTAAAAAAGGGTTTGCGGTATGTTAGGGAAAGGTAGGGATTCTTTTGGGGGAGAGGGGTATTAGTTTGGGTAATTAATTACTTAGTGGGTGTTTTTTTTCCCAAAAAAGAAAAAATCAAAGTGGGTGGTTAATTAATGAAAAAATATTAGTTTGGATCTCTGAATAAATAAACGACAGGAAATTAAGTGAAATTAATTTTTTAGAGTGGTAGTAGTCTAGTAGGTGTTTGAGGTTGTTTGTGGTGGTCTAGACTGGTCAATGATGGTTTGGAGGCGGCTTGTGGTGGTAATGGGTGGTTCCGTGGTGGTAATACTTGGGTAAAAAAAATCTTATAAGGTGGTTACGAACAAAGTTTGTTTTGTAAGGTGGTAATTCTAAGTTAGAAACTTAACATGTGGTTCCTTGCAAATTTTCCTTTCTTTTAAGACTTCCCATTATACCCCTTATAAAACTCTCCCCCAGAGCTAACCCAAATAGCAAAGTATGGCGTGATGTCGTGGTCACCCAAATTAATCGCTAAACAATTAACTGGTAGTTAGTGCAATTAGGGGTCGATTCCACGGAGGAAATGCACTTCTATAACAATTTTCAATGTTGCATAATCACCATTGTTATGATATTTGCCAAACTAAATTTACCCGAACTAAAGTAACTACAATGAAATTGAGATTGGCGAATACATCGTAGTGTCTAAGTAGCACTTGATCCTTGAACGAAACCAAATTCACATACGTTTAAATATTGACCATGAATGTAGATAAGTGCCTACACCCTGGAATGTCCAAACAATTGATAAATCAAATAAGCTCTTGAAATATCATTTGACCAAATATCAATCTAGAACAAGCATTCTAGACTCGACTATTCAATTACAATAACGGACACATTAAGATCAATTTAAGCCGCAAATACACAAGCTCGATTTGTGCAACTCAATGAATCAATCATTTCGAAAGACAAAACAAGTTTTAATTACAAGTCTCATAATCCAGTGCTACTACGGGCTGTACAATCAACGATTACGAGTTAATCATACGAAGCCTAGCATTCAACTAATCAAATCATACTAACCATGGCCACTTGATCATATAACCGATTAGTTGTTTCATAATCACAATTACCAATTCAATTCAGAGAATAAATGAAATCAAAGATACATCCTCACAAATTCGACTATTCTGATACTACACATATTCCTTAAATCCTGTGCAGCCTACATCTATACAAATTGAAAGCAACACAAGAATTCCTATACGAAGACTATGTGTAACACCCACAAATTTCCTTTCCTTTTTAAAAACATTTTATCGCAAAACAAAACAAATTAAGGAAATTCAGAGGTGTCACTCCAGTCAAAGACCCGAATAAAGGAGATTTTAAAAGCCAGAATATAAATGTCTAATGGTCTAAAATAGTCTATTACAATCCAATAATTAAATTACAACAATCTGAAATATGAAATATGAAATTGTCTAAGTATTATTAATGGTCTATAGCTTAAAGTTAAGCTTTATTTGATTCAACTAATATCTAGTGAGTTGTCGTCCCCGCAATGCATCAAACACTCCAAACCCATGGTGGATTTAAAACACAAAAACCACAGTTGAAAAAGTCAGTGAAATTGAGTAAGCTAACACCTCAACTCGTAGAAAACCAAAACCCTTACCTGGATTTGAAAACGTTTTAAATTTTATTTTCGAAAACGCACTTAGCACATAATCATATCAACCAAATGAATTCAATTCAACAACAAAAGGTCAAATTCCACAAACTTTCACAATCATCAATCCAAACTTAATTAAATAAAGAATCCACTCTGAACTTCCAATCCAATACAACGTACTACTTCACAACTTTGTCAATTCATTGTATCATATCAAACCAAAGACTACTAGACCTTAAGTGTGCACACCCCCTATTAAGTATTTTAACCTAATAGAGTAGTACTATAGCCAAACCCTCTTAAAGACCGATGCGGTGGGGCTATAATTAGGAATCGATGCGACTCCGTCACAATAATTAGGAGCAACTCCGAGGCTCCGACACATTAGGGGCAACTCCGAGTCCCCGACACAATCATTAGGAGCAACTCCGAGGCTCCGACACAATCATTATACCACCATACTCCGTCAAATCTCCATATCACCATCATTGTTCACATTCACAATTTGAATTTTCATGAACCAATCACAACCAATATCACACATAAAACCACTTATATTTTCATTGCAAATAACTACACAAGTACCATTTAATAATCACAAAGAAAATTGAATCATTCTCCACCTAACATGATACTAAGTTTTCATCCAAACACACCATTCACGTATAACACATAATTTTAAAAGGTTTCTACAAGTTTAAGAAAGGTTGAGCATGCTGGCTTACCTTTTCAAAGCATACAAGAACACGACATCATAACGATCACTAGTATTCTTCGTCTACGACCTCAGGGGCTACAATAATACAATCAATAATCCCAAATTAATATTAATCTCACCCAATCATTCATCTAATACTTAAGTTAGCTCTACTCTATATGCAATGCCCATCACAATGTAATTTCTAAACCAACAATTATCAATTTAGCCAATAATTATAATTATAATTCAATAATTAAATACCAACACTCAAATAACACTCAGTTTATTTTAAAAAATTCCCAAAGACTTAAAATCACTTTTAAAACAGAATCTAATTCATAAAAATCAATCCTTAATTATTATAATTTATTTAGGATTTATTAATACAATTTATATTATGTTATAATTATCAAAAACATGTTTAAATTACATAAAATTACATAAAAACGAATTAAATTAAATAAAATAAGAAAATCAGTTTATAATTCCTTCAATTATCATAATGTCGAAATATTAACCTTAATCATTAATTTGAGCTAATTAACCTAATTAAGAAACAAGTTATCAAATTTTCCCCAATTTACAATTTCTACAAAACTTTAACAAAAACTCAATTAAACCTCAAACTAAATTCAAGAACCCTAATTAACAGATTATAAACATACTAAAGTCATAAACCTCGAATTAGGTTCAATTATTTTCGTAAATTATGACTTTACAAAATCTGTTCTAAAAGGTCCACCTACGAGAACAATTATATCAAAATAATCGTTCTAAAGGCCCCACACAAAATAACACGAGAACCCCATAATTTTATTATGAAATTTTTTAAAAATAAAACTCCTCATCATCACCTCTTTGTTTCGGCCCCTTCCCCATTATTTATCTCAATCATCATTCACACATACACCACACCCCATATTTTCCTCTGATCTTCCTTCTCTCTCTCCCTCATCTTCACAATAACAATTTTTTTTTTAATTATTTCATCTATGTCAAGATAAAATTTATGTAAACTATTTTTTCTCGTCAAACTCCACCCGAATTTGTTGCAACTCGCCCTAACATTCGGACCCTTCATCAAGCAAATCTCACCACCATTCGTGTAGCCGATAACGACGAAGACTCACAGAGGTATGTTCAAGACCTTGATTAGATGAATTAATTTGTATTTTTTTTAAATTTTAGATCTTGTTCATCTTTTTTTGAGGTCTTCAGATCTTATTGTTGAAATTTGGGTTTAAGATCTACTCTCCTTATATTGATTCATTTGTATAATTATTGGTTTTTATTGGATCTACTACTCTTTATACTAATTAATTTGTATAAATTTTTTTTTTTTTTTTTGCTGAAATCTAACATACGAGAAAGTTGATGATTGAACATCGACGACAAGAACAAAGCTACGAAAGAAAATGAATTAAGGTTTAAGATAGTTTTAGATCAGTATTTTTACAATTTGATTTGTATTCAAGTATCCAACTTTTGTAACTGGCTGTGTTGTAATTATTGAAATTAATAATATTTTTATAATTTTGCAAGATGTCCAGATTTTATTTCTTTTAATTTGTTGTTTGCTGGTTGTTGTTGTGGTGGTGGTTGCTGCTGCTGCTGCTGCTCTGGGTTGGGGGTCGTGGGTAGGGGTAGGGTAGGGGTTGGGAAAGCAGAAATTTAAAAAAAATAAATTAAATAATGGGTACATATGACAACTGTTTTATGTAAAACAGTTCTGTAAAGCATAAACTTATGAGAACGGTTTTCATAATAACCGTTCTTAAAAACCTTTAAGAACGGTTTTGAGTGGAACTGTTCTGAAAGGCTATAAGAACGATTCAAACCGTTCTCTTAGCCTTTAAGTACCGTCGTCTAGAGAACAGTTCCACAACGGTTCTGCTTAGCTTTAGAGGTACCGTTCTCTTAGCCTATTTTTGACGTAGTTCGTACTACAAACGTTATCAAAGTTTCATGGTTTCTTACGTCAAAAACAAAAGGTTCATGGTTTTTTACGTAAAAAAAAAAGTTTCATGGTTTCGACACAAAAGACAAGTGCACGAAATTATCACACTTGCTTAGCTGCTACTACAAATTACATGGACTCTTGAGCTTGTGTAACTCTCGACTCTTGCAAAACAGCCCCTGAGCCTCATGCATCACCGTACCCCTATTTGTAGCATCTTCCAAATTATCATCTTAACACCATTGTTGTTGGCATTCACCTACAGGTTGTTCGTAGCAATATATTAGCCCAAATTAATGCTAAAATTAAGTTATGACATCAAAACAGAAACGAAAGGCTAAACATATTCACTTTTCTTTTCTTCTTCTTAACAAATCCAGCTCTAAAAGGATTGTTTGATTTAGGCCTTCCACCTTTGTTCTTTTTTTTGTTTTTCCGCATTCGGATCAAGGGGAAGCACCATATTCTAACATCTCCTAACATTATGCCCATGATCACCACATTTGGTGCATTTGTTAGCTTTATACTTCCTTTTCACAAATCTGGAGGTCTCAACTTCTCCAGCTTCTAGCCTCCTTTTGTTCTTAGGTGGCCTACCGGGCATGATTCTCAAATATGGGGGGTCAGAGCAAAGTATCCGATTATCCGAGTATTTGATCCAATAACCGATCCGAAACTTTGTGTTGGGTTCCCTGTTTTGATGATAACAAATATAATAGTTGTCTTAGGTTAGAAATTTGGATATGTGTTCTTTGATTGAACTAACCTTAATGCTTCCGAGATTGCTCTAGCTTAAGTAAACAGGTTCCGCACTTCAAGGTTATGGAACGAGTCAAGGCATGGAACAACTAAAGCTACAAGAGTGATTTCGATCCCACCCTTCAAGACCGAAACCGGAATTAAACGAAGTCTTAACGCGTACGAGTTTTATTCGGCAATGCAGCTAAAATACAGTACAAAGAAAGAGCTTCAAGTAATACATACGGAGTACTACACTATGAATTCATGCAATAGCTCATCATAACAAATTATAAAGGTTAATCATCAATTTTACCATTATTATACATACAACCCAACAACCAACCAAAAAACAAAGGAAAGTCGGAAATTAGAATAAAAATCAGGGTTTTACGCAAAACCCTAAATTAAATCAATCATTTTCATAATAACAAACAAATCCAAAAAAAAAAAAAAAAAAACTACCAAATCACGAATTCCTGGGTAAAATTAAACTCATCTAAATTCAATGACCAATCTATGAACATGCAAGATAATCATGATTTACCATACAAGATTTCAGATTAATACTATCATTAAAAAAAAACGGAAATGATAAATAAAAACAACTAAAATGTTATGCTAAGACTTGTTCCACTTGCAACGAGGATAGTCTCAACAAAATAAATTACAAACGCAATCTCGTGATGTGATTACTGGTGCGAAAACTAGTTGTACTTCATTTCACTATCCAATTTAGTCACGTGGGAGGTTAGAGTTTGAGACACATGGGTAAGTAACGAATCACTCAAAAAAAAAAAAAAAAAAAAAAAAACCTAGCGGCTGAAGGAGCGCGGGTTGCTTGAAGTGTAACGTGGAATAGCTCTCGTCGTCGGAAACTTCTTTTTTTTTTCTTTTTTTTTTCTTTTTGTTTTTTTAATTATTTTTGCGGAAAGTCGTCGGAAAAAAATTGAAGAGGGAAAAAAAAAAGGAGAAGAAAGAGAGAAAAATGGAAAGCTTCAACAGGAAGTATTAGTCAACAAATCCCCGTTTCTATCTCCTCACCGTCTTCCGCCGTCCTCTCTCCACCGCCGCACCGCTACCGCTACTATCGCCGTCCGTCGCCGACCTCCGACCTCGTCGCGCCGCTTCTTAGCTCGGTGAGGTTTTATTTATCATTTCCGTTTTTTTTTAATGATAGTATTAATCTGAAATCTTGTATGGTAAATCATGATTATCTTGCATGTTCATAGATTGGTCATTGAATTTAGATGAGTTTAATTTTACCCAGGAATTCGTGATTTGGTAGTTTTTTTTTTTTTTTTTGGATTTGTTTGTTATTATGAAAATGATTGATTTAATTTAGGGTTTTGCGTAAAACCCTGATTTTTATTCTAATTTCCGACTTTCCTTTGTGTTTTGGTTGGTTGTTGGGTTGTATGTATAATAATGGTAAAATTGATGATTAACCTTTATAATTTGTTATGATGAGCTATTGCATGAATTCATAGTGTAGTGCTCCGTATGTATTACTTGAAGCTCTTTCTTTGTACTGTATTTTAGCTGCATTGCCGAATAAAACTCGTACGCGTTAAGACTTCGTTTAATTCCGGTTTCGGTTTTGAAGGGTGGGAAAAAATAAAGTTGGATTGGTCTCGCTGTCTCTCTCTCTGCCCCCATAACCTTCCTACTTCATTTGAATATGTGGGAGGAATTTAAATGAAGTAGGAAGATTAATTTGGGACGGAGGGAGTATTCCTTAGCCATTGTAAGTGCGGCTGATGGCGTTAGCTCTATGTGTGTCTTTGGAATGTTGGGTGTGATTTGATTAGACTTAATCAATAGTTGCTCACTTAATTAGACTTATTATTACTCTTGGGTTTTCATTTCTCATGCTGAATATCTTGATGCTGAATTGAATTGTATTTGATGGTGTGAAGGAAAGACGCCCGCAACAACATAAATGAACTCTGATGAGAAAGAACTGAGATTAAGTTAGTTCATACAGTTCGTACAAATCTAGTACATTTCTCTAACTATCTCATTTTTTTTTTTGTTGGACATGTAGATTCGTATATTATGTTTTCGAGGGGATTCTCTCGGATTTCAAGGGCGGGTTTTAATCGTTATCGATGGCGTCAGTCGTGTTCTCCTGCATTAGCTACAGCAGCCTATCATCAGTTATTGTGCAACCCTCATCCCTTGAAAGATCTCACATTAAAGGTGAAGTTTTAACTCTTCAAGTTAACACTCGACTCTGAGGTTATGCGACATAAGGTTTATGCATCGATGTCCCTTGAGGTTGAAATATTTGATTTCCCTAAGGTGTGACTGCAAGTTGGGACATAGTACAAGTTGTAAGATAACTTGTAGGAGGGCTCGGGCTTACACTACATAGTACAAGTTGTAAGATAACTTCTTTTGGAACTTCTGGTTCGTTCTGTGTTTTCATTTTTTTTTCCTTCTGTTTATTATTCATTGCAGGGTTGGGGATGTGCGGAAATTAATTACTCTGGTTCCTACGTATTCCATGAAGCAAGACGGCTGAGTCATCATGGTGCTACGTCCACAGTCGAGGTTAGGTGTGAATTTTGTTTATATTTATTAGTTCTTATTGCAAAATGTTCTTTAAAGCATTAACATCTTGCATTTTAAAATTTTAGAAATTGATAAGTGATCTCAGCTACTTAATAATACTATATAGTTAAAACACCAAGAGCTTGCTAATGGATACTATATGTGAGCCAAGATGGAAAGACACAGACTTTGGAAGTTGCTTTTATAATGAGGAATGGGTTGATTATCTTTCGATAAATTCTCTGCAATTTGCAAACTTTTGGTGAGGTGAAATGTATCAAAAATTGTCAATTGTCATTTAATTGGAGGTTCGAGGTTTTGTGTGGATTATGTATTGGGCTGGCTCAGTGAAGGTGTTTTACTTAGTGTCTCTCTCTTGATTTGCTGTGTTGAATGGTTGACACTAGCAAAACTATCCAACGTCTTCTTACTTGTGAGGAGGCCAGGTCTTTGAGGTAGCAGGGGAGTACCTTTTTGCGTCATCTTTGGTTTGGGAGAAACTGTTTTTTAATGGCATTTATTTTATTTTTGTCTTTTAATTTTTTTTTTTTTTTGCTGAGCTTCCCAACCTTTTTGACCATCTTTTGGAGAGGGGGGGGGGGGGTGGCTTCATGTCACTTACATAGCTTTATAATGGCTAATGGGCTCAGTTAGCTGGGAATTATAAGGTATTGATGTAATTTGAATCTTTTTTCACTACCTTAGAAAGTTAGAATGTAATAATGTATTCAAGATTCTTATCATCCTCGTCGATATTTTGGTTTCACCTTTATATCTCATGTTTCCCTTGTTTAAAGAAAGAGTCACTGCCTCTGTTTTGTTGAAAGTAGCTCGGGTGTCGCATCAACAGTCACTTCTAAACTTTTGTATCATCAAGTTCTGAGTAGTTCGTGGTTGTATATGTTGGGTCGCGTAGGGAATGTCTCTATCTGTTCGGTTCTTAGGTTAAGGAGGCGCGAGGCGCACCAAGGCGCTGGGGGGCTGTTGTGATGAGGCGCGAGGCACGAGGTGAAGGCGCGCGCCTCATGTGCATGAGGCGCTCTCATTTAGCGAACAAAGTTCTATTTTTTAAAACCATATTTTGCAAAAAATAACCCCTTTTTTGGTATTTAAAGAGGGCCAATGGGTAAAGAAGTATAAACAAGGGATTAAGGGGCAAAGGGAAGGGTAGAAATGAGGTTACAAGAGAAAGAAAAATCGAAATTGCACAATTGTGAGCCTCAGAGCCTGCTCCTCAGTGTGCCTCATGCACATTGTGTGCTTCAAGCTTCTGAGGCGATCCCAGCTGTGTTGCGCCTAGGCGCGCTTTTTTAAACTAAGGTTCGGTTTTAAATCTGTCAGGTTTAGATGGTTTGTCATTCTCTTTTCATGGATTGCCATGGGTCAAATCTACTGTGGACTCCCCTTGAATGAGGAAAACAGGTGGATTTGTGAACTCGTTACTTCTCGCAAATTAGTTTAAAGTACTCGTTGCTTTTTATGGTCATCTTCTGGGAGATCGTACATTTAAGTTGTTTAATTGGGTTTAAACCTATCCAGTTTCAATGTTTGCTGGTTGACCATAGTTTCAATGTGTATTTTTCTGTAGTTACTGTTGAGATTTACTTGACTTTGTTTATGTCGGATGATTTTCCATTGAAAGTTTATTGGATCCTATTTGCAGGATCAATCAGACCCATTTTCCCTCGTGGCCAATGAATTATCAATCCTCGCTGATAGATTACGGTCAATGGTGGTTGCGGAGGTGTGTTCAATTTTTTGCTGTCTTCAATAAAGGGTTGTATGTTGTCTTAGTTCTCTAGCACACCTTGATGTAAGGTGCACTCCGTCTCAGGGTGCTCTGTGTCCTTAAGGCACACCATTGACTAAGTGGGGCATACTTACAAGTGAGGCTCACTATTATGCAATTTCTGTATTTTTTGTTCTTCTTACTTTCTATCTTTCCCGTTGCTGTTTTATGCTTACTTTTTCTTGACGTCCTAGCCTTAAATTTCATAAGACGGAACTGTTTTGCAAAATATTATTCTGAAAATTTGAAATTTGTTTGCAATGTAGTGTGCTTCACTTCCAGGAGGAGCACAACTGCTCCTTGTGTGTAGTCTTCACTGGCCCTCATTACCTCAGTGTGCCCTGGGACTTTCAAACTAAGGATGTTATATGATACTCATTCTAGTGATATCTTGCAGGTCCCAAAGCTGGCATCTGCTGCTGAATACTTCTTCAAATTGGGAGTTGAAGGAAAAAGATTCCGGCCTACGGTATGTGTTAATTGCATCTGACAACGGTCTCTTCATGTCGCATGTTCTTTTTCCTGGAAAGTGTTGCAAGAGTTTCCTTCAAAAGTCCAAACACATGAGACATTAGTTTGTTGTTTGTCTGGGTTTTTAGTACCCATTAAGTTCAGTGTGCGTCATAAGTATCTAATATTTCTTTTCTTAATATTTATTTCCTAGATTTGTAATTTTAATCTGGATGTATTAATTTATTGCCTACTGGCAGTAGTCGTGAAACAACCTCTTAATGCAAAATATATGTTTAGAGTCAGAACCATCTTAGGTGCGGCTTCTATTAATCATGTTGTGCATTATAAGTATCATGCAATACCATACTGTCACGTTAAAAACAGTTTCTGTTATGGTGAAACTGTAATGTCGAAAACAGCTTCCGTTATGGTTGAGCAAGGCATTGGATGTACAAAGCCATACTCTTCAATTGCAAAGAGGCCTCTTGCAACCTAGGCCAAACAACTGCAGATGGACTGTTTCTTACAGACCTATGATTGTTACAGAAACAACACTGGCCTACTGCATCAACAAATAAAAAATGAAGGATTATTGATGCCATGTTCTGATTTTGTCAATTGTTTGCCGGTATAGAATTTACCGATTGGCACTTTCAGATTTAGTAAAATGATAAGATATAGCTGCGTTTAATTATGTCCTTCAAAGTTGGATTAGTGGCTGAGATGGCATGTATTTTATCTGAGCTGGATCTGGATGTCTCATAGCCTTGTTTTCACCTTGTTTCTTGTATCTATTTCTGTGATTTGAGTCTAAATTGGTGCAGAAAATGTGCTTTGGTGGTAATGATCTGTATTTCTGCTTGGCTTCCTAGTCGAATAGTAGTTGAAATGCTTTTTCTTCCAGGTTTTGTTGCTAATGGCGACAGCTTTGAACATGCCTGTACCTGTATCATCTTCTGAAAGGATTTTAACTGCCAGAGTAGTTGATACCTTATCAACTGAGCTGCGTATAAGACAGCAGTCTATCGCTGAAATAACGGAGATGATCCATGTCAGTACATCATATTTCTTTTCATTACTGCATTCAGTTTACTGTTAGGACAATATCCGCTTCAAGATTATTGACTCATGTCAAATTTTGATTTCAATGAATTCTAGCCCAAGTTTCTGATCTAGTAACGGTCTAGGACTTGTGAATGATTACTTGACCAAGATTGTTAGCCACTTGTTTGCTCCGTAGAACTCTTAGCTAGTAGTCATTTAGGAATCTGGAGGACACCATGTGGGTTCAGATTATCTTTGTTCCTTATGTTAGGTGGCCAGCCTTCTTCACGATGATGTTCTTGATGATGCTGACACAAGGCGTGGTATTAGCTCATTAAACTCCGTCGTGGGAAATAAGGTAATGTTTTGACTTCTTTTTTCTGTAGTTTCTTTTATGTAGCACATGAGTGGTGTTCTATGGAAAATTCTTGCGTACTTATCATCTAGTTCTTAGGTAATATTCGTTGTATGTTACTTGAACACCTCCATTTTATCTCATGTATTCGTATTGGATATTAGATTTCTGGTCATGTGTGTATGTACCTGGATTCTTCAGCTAAAAACAGTAGAGTATTCTAGTAACAGGCTAGCAGTCCTGGGGAAATTAAGATAAAGGAAAGAGCCCTGAATAACTCAGAAATTACAGAGGTCTTAGTTGTATTCTTTTTACTTTATTGATCTAGTGTCATCATCGTTATTGAAGATTCAATTAGAACCCCCTCCTCTTCTCTTTTTAAAGGATCATATTACTGTTAAGTTTTGTTACAATGTTATCATTGGATTTACTTTGAGTTTCATCCGTAGCTAGGCTTTGTTCATTAGATGATGGGAATGATTTTTAAGCATACTTTTCATGACAATATATCTTGGATGCAGTGCAGTTGGCAGTTCTAGCTGGTGATTTTCTACTCTCTAGGGCTTGTGTAGCTCTGGCTTCATTGAAAAATACAGAGGTAACTTTTGTCATTTTAGATGCCAATTGAGTCATGCTTTCTCTTCTCTGTCACCTTTGTTTTGGGATTGAAGAATCAATATGTTGCCCTTGTGCAGGTTGTATCTTTATTAGCGAAAGTTGTTGAGCATCTTGTTACTGGTGAGACAATGCAGATGACGACAACATCTGAGCAGCGTTTGAAGTATGTTCTTTTGCTCTTGGAGCTAATGTTTGGTCTGACACTTGTGGATCCAATTTTGTAGCTCTTATAAGCTATAAACCAAAGTTCAATATGTGACTGATGTAGTGATGGGAAGGAAAATGGTGTGAGGGAGGAGAGGGATAGAGAAACAAAACTGAAATAGTGTCTGATCGTCCATTAGTTTATCTTTTCACTGAATCACTAAGTTAGGATTTTGATGAGAATCTCTTTTCTTCCCATCTGTGTGGAACCTCAAAAGTCAAATTGTGTTGCTGTGCTCTAGAGTTTCTGAATTTGCTTGCTTACAATTGACTTTCACGGCTTAGTTATGAATTTTTGCGTCAAATTGGTGAGGCTACTTCTGTTTAAGGTTTAGTTGCTGGTTGTAATGGATTCTTCCAGTAAGACAAACACATGCTGATTTCGATTGAATTTTTTTCTTGTTTATTATTCATTTGCAGCATGGATTACTATATGCAGAAGACCTACTTCAAGACCGCATCACTGATCTCAAACAGCTGCAAAGCAATTGCTCTTCTTGCAGGTCAAACTGCTGAAGTTGCGACCTTGGCTTTTGAGTATGGGAAGAATCTGGCAAGTGATATTCGAAAAATATTTTTTCTGTTTTTCGTAATTCTTTTCAATGTGGTCTGTGTGGCCAAATTTTGTAATTCTTTTGTGAGGTGGGGGGGGGGGTGGTATAAGGATAGCATCGGAGCATTGCCCAATGCCCCAATCTACAAGACAGTTATGTGAAATCAGGGTACAGGTAGTGATGTAACTTCTTTTGAGATGTCACACTTAAGTAATTTGTCTCATAGATGGTTTCAGATTTCTAGGTGTTTAATGTGATCGAGATGTGCTGTATGGAGTTAAATTGGTGCAATGTGATTGATATGAGCTTATGATTAGTTATATACCCAAGGTATCAGGTTGGATAGAGCATTTATAGGCTACAGCTGATGAAAACGAAGATAGCTGCTTTATAGCTGGAGACAGCAGATTTGCTTTTCAAAGCATTTACTAATTATATTTCCGATTCTTTTATATCAGGGATTGGCATATCAGTTGATAGATGATGTTCTCGATTACACTGGCACGTCTGCTTCACTTGGGAAGGGCTCACTTTCTGACATTCGTCATGTAAGTCACTACCCATTTCTTTTGCTGTGAAAAGAACCTGATACAGAAACCTTTTGTCTGCAAGATAATGGAATTCCCATACAGCACTGACTTCATTATTATTTTTAGTCTGATAGAAGATGCCATTGTTTTACAATTACAAGAGGATATCAATATAATTAAAACAGGACACCAAGTGGGCGAGCCCCAATCACAAAAGACAAGGATGGGTTTGATGCCCATACGGAAAAGGAGAGCTAATTTAGCTCACATATATAGAGTAAGTAGTTGTATATACAAGAAGGAAGTTCAAGTGTCTGAGAATGCAGCCCTTGACTGACTATGCAACAACCTGAAAAAGCGGAATCTGAATCGGTGTGTGAAAGTAATATCTTAAAAAGCACGATAAATCTTTCATTACTAGTACACCACCTGCTAGTGGAACCATCTTCCAAAGTTCAGCTATCCTGCCTTTATTTATCTTTCTCCCTAACCCTACTGGCCTGCTTCTAGAAAATTTCAAGTACATTATTATTCTCATAGCATAGATATCCTCTATTACACCCTAGTACTGGTAGGAGAGCGAATATTGTATTGTGGAGGAAGAGTATCTAATGCATCACGGTACGAAATTGGAGCAAATGAGTCTATACTTGTTGCTTTGCCATTTCCCCCATTGGTTGAAATATCCTCATCGGAAGCTGTAAACCTATTTAGCTGGGAGGCCATATTGTTCTCGTAACTCGAAATTATTTTATTATTTCAATGGAATAATGTACAGTATCCTATATGTACATCTATTTTTTGTCGCCATAGTGTACTGCAGTGTCATATGATTTTAAGAAGATTAATCTGGTGAGAAGTGATTTTTGATCTTCCAATATGGAGTACTCGTATGTTGGATTGGGTGAGGACTGGACAACTAAGTACTTTGGCATAGTACTTTTATCTAGTATCATATAGAGTGTCTGGCTAAAGATGATGCCATTGTCTTGTGTCAAGAAGTGGTTATCTGGGGAGTTAAATCTTCCTTCCACACAAGGATAATAAGCAATGGCCGAAGTTCAACTCATCAAATAATTGCCACAGACATGTCCTGCAACAGCATTTATGTCTTCTACGGAATTTATGAAAGATCCGCTTCACCCCCCCACCCTTTTTGATTATCGATGTACAATCTGTTTTTCCTTGAATTAAGTTGTCCAGGTATGGTGTAGTGTGCTTTATCGCCTTTGTCTCTAAACAATTTTTATTGCTGGACTCGCTTCTTCTCACAGGGAATTGTCACAGCTCCTCTATTGTTTGCCATAGAAGAGTTTCCTCAGTTACGTCAAGTTGTGCAACGGGGCTTTGACAACAGTGCAGATGTCGAGATTGTAAGTACATAGTGAAGCTGTTAACACATCCTCTTTTTTTTTTTTTTTTTTTACTACTGTACCTGGCTCACTCGCCACCACAGCCACGCACTCCCAAATTCTTTCAGGTTTCATTATATGATGTGGCTTTTGTGTTGTGAGGGGTTATTTCGAATTTCGTTGGCTGGGTTCAGAGTTGATGTTGTTGAGTGGGTTTGCTCATTGATGGGTAGAAATGATGTGACTTTTTAATGTTTTTTGTTTTGGAATATTAACAAAACAAAGAAGAAAAGAAAGAAAAAAAATGTAAAGTTAACGGAGAACTAACCAGATTTATGGCCAAGGTCCTTAATTATACTCCCTCCGTCCCAGCTCAAACTCCCCATGGAGTTTCTGTAGTAGAATAAGAAAAAATTGATATAGTAAGTTGAGTGGGGTAATATTAGGAAAAAGGAGGAGAGAGGATGTGAGGATTAATAAAAGTAGGAGAGGTAATGTGAGAGAGGATGTAATAATTTAATAAAAGTATGAGAGAGAAATATGTCCCAAAATAGATGGGGTGTTTGAGGTGGGACGTCCCGAAATAGAAAATGAGGCGTTTGAGCTGGGACGGAGGGAGTAATAGATACCTCATAGTTTAGGTCCTCCTTTTAGTCTTTTACACTCATTCTCCTTTTGTTTTTTTGGGGTGGCAACTGTTTTGCTTCTGCGGTGGTTGATAATAGAGCGGACTTCATTCTAGTAATGAGAGTACTAGGATAAATGATAAATATGAACCAACGGAAGGAGAAAGATATATCCCGACTCTTTGTCTCGAGACAATGAGCAACTATAGAGTTCCCTATTAGAGTCCATATATCTTCTCGAATTGGAAGTAAATTTTGTAGGCAAGTGGAGAGAGTTATTTGGGTTGGAGGGAATACTTATTTTAGAGTGCTGTAAATGGAGTGACAGGAATCTTTCTTTTAACTCATTGACATTTCCCTCGCCAAGTTAACAGATCCACAACTTTAGTAAAGAGAAAAAATTGTGAAAGAATGATCATCTTGCCTAATACATAGAATATCGGAATGTTAGGTGTTTTGGATTCATGGGTGGCTACGGAGAAACATTGACCATTGTTCCGAGGAATGGGATCTTTTATTGTGTAGTTTAATTGCCACATTGCACGGTGTCTGTATATATTTATATTCTCCTGCTGGTAGGCTCTCGAGTACCTTGGGAGAAGCCAAGGAATACAGAAGG
This sequence comes from Spergularia marina, assembly GCA_963680865.1. Classification (NCBI taxonomy): domain Eukaryota; kingdom Viridiplantae; phylum Streptophyta; class Magnoliopsida; order Caryophyllales; family Caryophyllaceae; genus Spergularia; species Spergularia marina. Next base: position 3,584,559 of record OY804545.1, on the reverse strand, counting down.
CAAAGGAGCTAGCACAGAAGCATGCAAACTTAGCTGCTGAAGCCATTGATTCACTGCCTGAGAATGATGATGAAGAGGTTAGAAGGTCCAGGCGTGCACTTGTAGATCTTACGCAGAGAGTCATAACGAGAACAAAGTGAACATAGATTACATCCAACTTTTATGGTTTTGCCTCGATTCTTTTACAGAGTCAAATCATTTTTTTTTCTTTGCTGCAGTGCTAAAAGCTCAGCCCATAGATAAAGCGTTTTAGTAAAACATAGAATCAGTCGGATTAATTTGTACAAGTTAGTGGAAGTGTAGAACCATGCAATGTGTATCCGTAGATTTTGTAATTGGTATTCATTACTTCGAAGACATTTTCATTGTTCTGTCTTTCTTTCATAATAAACCACGATGAATAGGGGAGATTGTGGGGGCAGAGACAGTTGCACACTACAGAATCTATATGACTGTAATTGTTGTTGGTGCTAACATCTCTCAAAGAAAACATAGCTCTGCACTAAAGGCGACTGGAACAATCTACAACTTAGGGAGCAAAGTTATTTCTGCTGTTCAATCATTGGCAGGAAAGCCAGAAGTGGCAGGAAAATCGATATTGTCCTTTAAAAATTGTCGATCAGAAGATTCAGATTACCATCTTGAAAAGTAGAAACCTTTGTTGTACCACAATGTTTACACTGCAAAACCTAGCTCTTGAAAGCGTCATGGATCCCTCTATGCAGTTGCTTGGAATCTGAATTCATTGCTTCGGCAAATTACGAAATTGGATGCTTCAGAAGCACTTGTAGTGTTGGCTTTCCGGCCACAAATGTGTTTTTCCAGGTTGCTTATCACAAAACTTTTAAGAGTAATCGAAAGTGGAATTACCTTTTCCCCCATGATTCCTTTACCAAAAAACTAATCAAGTAACACGGTTGAAACTAAGTAGTCCACCCTATGATTAGCCATGATTATGTTTCTACTTTCTAGCATGCTTTGCTCATTGTAAACTTCATATCCTAAGCCAAAAAGATGCAATTCAACTGTGGAAGTGCGCTGATACGTAAAGCTAGATGCAGCTACTTCAGGTACGTGCCCTTTTCATTGATGAAAGTATTTGTGGCCGAGTGGTTAAGATTCAGGTACTAGGTCGATCCTTGGTTTGCTACCTAAGCATCTCAACGATTTCATCATGTAATGAAGCCATACAGGGAAAATCCAAGCATAGTTTGTAAATGTAAGCAAATTATAAAGAATGAAACACCAATGTCATCCTGTATAGACAAAATTAACACTCTAATTATGCATACTATACACTCAATATTCATTATATGCACACTGTAACAACATTCTTATCCTACAGAGTGGCGTCTTCGTCTATGGAAGAAAAATCTAGACTCTGAATTAGCCTTTGAACCCAAAGGCTTAGTAGTATTGATCCGGAAAAGGGAATTGAGCTTACTAAGTTTCTTAGTGAACGACTTGAATAGCTTATTAGCAGGGTGTGACCTTACCAGGTCTTGTTTCATTGAAACATGATCCTTCTCTAGGTCAGTCAGCCTCATTCTCATCCTAGCGACTTCTAGCTTTAGCTCACGGTTTTCCCTCCTGACTGATGCGTAGTTGTCCCTAGGCGATATAGCTCCACTTGCTACTCCACTGCTTGATCTTTGAGGGAAATGTCCATTGAGTGAGCCGAAGAACAACTGGTTGTGATGCCCCCCGTTCATTGCATTTCTAAGCCTTATTTGCTCAAAGTATAGCACTTGGACCGCCATTTGTACTGGTAGACGTTCATTCTGAGCTGCGTGGCTGCAGCCTTCTTGAGAAAGCTTTTGACAGTCGATTGTTTTGCATAGCCTGTATCTCTCAGAGTCTTTCATATTCGGATGAACCTGAAATAAAAAGTTTGCTTAGACCATAGTTTCATTGTGCACCTGGTTTAATTTCTGAGATAGCTTCTCTATTGAAAGCCGAATAATAGGGGAGAGTACTTACCTTTAAGAAGATATCTACTGCTCTATATAATCCATCAGTTACAACGCGAGCATGATCAGGTAGCAACTCTGCCAGAGCTATGAATTTCGATGCAGTCAAGTTGGAATCAAGAGCAACCTCTGCAAGGTAGTTGTCTAACAACTTTGAGACCTTAATAATGGAGCTTTGCTTTGGAGAACCAGGACTGTCAAAATCATACATCATCTCACTTTCGTCCCTTAGGTGATTGTTATCATCGTCATCATCATCCTCGTCCAAGTTCAGGAAGATCGAGAAGATCCTCAGAACTGACTCAGTATCATACATTGGGCTATGAGTGTTCCCATGTGAAGTAGCAGGAATAAGTATGTCTCCAAGGATTGCTTGGTCTAGTTGCAAGCCTATCCTTCTCTCTAAGTCAGCTCTACAAGACGTAGAAACTGATGAAGCAATAGCGCCTTTTAACAAGCTCGAAAGAAATGCCATTGGTACTGCGCTTTTCCTAGATTGAGTTGGTAGTAAACTGACCATGGCTTCGACAATGACTCGTTGCTTCTTTTGCAGTTCCATATCCAAGTAGTTCCCCTTGACAAGGTGTGGGTCTCTGACAACAACTCCTTGAAGAGACGTATGAGCATAATGTATCAAAATCTTACTGATTAAATCCTGTTTCAGACCTTTAGATTTCACTGCAGATAAAACCCTTTGAAAGAAGTCGAGATTCAGGATTGCTAGAGACTTCCCCCACCAGTCTGCTGGAGTTTCAGGCTCAATATTTGATAGTGGTTTTGGTGAGAAATGCTCTAGTTTGGATAAGCCTGATGAGAGCTGCTCTTTGCTTGCATTATTCGCAATCGCAGAAATCATTCTCTGCTACAGGCAAGAGGCTCTCACATTTGTGCAGAACAGATATGCAGTTTGATATATTTGGCAAGACTATGTCCTGTAGATACACTTCTGTTCTTGTTTCCAAGTTCTTGTCTGCATAATCTTCAGTCATTTCTAGGAAATGTGCTGCACAACGTAGCATAGCTACATTCGAAAGAGTGATCTCCACATTGACTCCATAGCAGAACTTGGCAGCAAGCTCAAATGCCTCAGAACCACCTGGAACACAAGGAAAACTAATCCGCGACATTTTTGAATCCTTTGCCTCCAACATGTGTTTTCGGATTCTTCCACTACGTGAAACAAGTGGAAACTGCAGAAAACCACATAATAGGATCATGATGAAGTTAGACTCATGTGAAAAGTTGACTCTTCAGCTTTAAGATGATTTCTCATTTTAAATGCCTTGGCAAAACTTCTGTTCCTTGTGACCAGAATGCCTAAATTCTACACAGATAAATTCCTCAAGCTTCAGGTAAGATGTTCCTAGTACAGTAGGCAAGACGAGTTTCCAAGAGTTTGGGGTGAGTATTCGACTTAGAAAGTTTTAAAACCTCAGTGGCTCACCTCAAAATTCTTAAATCATCTTACCACAGGAAGGTCTTACCCGAGTTTTGCCTCGTAACTTTAGTGACATTGTAATGAAGAGGACAGTCAAGAGACTAAAGCATGAAAAAACCAAAGCTATGGAATAGTTCAATATCCTTTGTAAGTTAAGGGAGGGGAGCTTACTTTGTGAAGCGCAAAGCTGGAAGACCCTACTTCAATGGTGAGATCGCTGGACACATCCGATATTGGCCTGAAAGACGTAAAATGGAAAGAATTTGGTTTCAGATACAAGCCAGAAGAAGCTGCTGAATGCAAAACACAAAGCCACTCATACATTTTCTTTCAGCTTAGTTTTCTTAAACAACTCATGAGCTCTCTGGCTTACTTTCTTCCTCTGCCACGATACAAAATATCAGACTACAAAACAATCTACACTGAATTTCAGTGACCACAAATCTGATTTCTTAGAAGCTAGCAATTGATGAAATGAAAGTTCCATGCATTGAATGTCATATGTCTTTGACACAAACGGTCCATATAGCGAAAACTGATCAGTTTCTTACTTGATGTTGTGGCCATTTTAGTGGGGTCTTCTAGCACACGAACTGAAGAAAAACATGAGGTTGCAGTTGGTTTTCGATATGTGTAGTTGATTCGGTAAGTAATCTGTCGAAAGCTACAGGTTTAATCAACCTTTCTCTATCAACAAGCTCTTCAAATATCATCTCCGTACACATATTATTGATCTTCCTTATATAAGGACTGATGTTGACAAAGGAATTATTGATCAAGTATATGATTAAGGTAATACTACATATTTATTGAAGATTATTAGGTACGTCTGGGCCAAGTCTCGAGGTTAAGCCATTTTCAGCAAGTCAATTTTCAGGTCATACAAGTCCTGTCTTTGTAACAGCAGGCATTAACATTTCTACAACCTATAATACATGATTCTGTGGATATTGAAGCTAGTTGGTGCTAGAACAGCAATATGGGAAATTCCCTCGAGAAACAAGGGTAACATTCATCAACATCTTTCGACTATGCCAACCTCGTTACAACTTAACTAGAGTTCTCGAGTTTAACAAAGGTATTTTGCACTTTTTACTTACCAAAAACCATCGAGTAATGTAGATGGTTCCGAACCATAATCCTAGTTTTCACCCAAAAAACCCTTAACTAGTTGGACTTGCCAAGAATCTCTTCTAAGTTCTAAGACCCTTTAAGTAAAACCTTACTAGTTGAGCGAACTGACATTTCACGGACAACCCGACCTTTCCCCATCTCTTTCAAAGAAGTTTTTGCCATTACTTAACATTCATGTGCCATTGCGCCACTAGAAACCAAACAATTAGCTGTGTTTTTGGGTAAGAAGTAATGTTCAATCACATTTTTATACTATGTGATATACAACCTCATATATATTCATAAGAGCCCCACCAAAGTTGTCTAAGAACTTCATATCACTAATTTACTAGACATGTCCAACATTGTGACAAAATTGGAAATTTGTCCTCTTTTTTGGATTCTCCTCTGTTTAAATCAGAAAATCTTTCTGTTTTGTAGGCCTTGAACTTTCTTTCAGTACTTCTGTTTGAAGAATTTGACAGGCCACCAGAAAATATAGTTATAGAAATATTTAAAACAATTGTTTGATTGACTTAACTTGGTGATGGTCTCTATTTAGCATAATTCAGGGAAATTTTTGTGACCAAAAAGGACACATCTTTTTGACTTTTACTAAATTTACCACTGTCCTGACACTTTTTACTGTCAGAAAAGTCCTGATTTTCACATTGCTGCTAGCTGTATTGGGATCTGTCATAATAAGTGACCTGAATTCAGTTCTTCCAACATAAGCATTTTTTGCGTTTTGTTTGAATATGTAGCAGACCAAAGTTTCAGCTAGATAACATTCGTAAATGAAAACACTGTACACTGTACACTGTACAGTGTAAAAATGTTCATTTGCCAGAGAATTGACAGGATGAGGAAAATCCACCAATAAATATTCTACAATCAAGTACTTTACGCAACAAGTTAATGATCAAATAGCATGGTTCCTAGCTAAGACATAAAATTACTATTTACTAAGATACGTAACATTGGTCGTGTGTAGTAGAGAAACTGTTTCGAAGAGACACTCTCCCGTGCTAATAGACACACCTACAATTCTACAATAACTTAGTAAAGTACTACGACGAAATACCAACAAGTCTCGAACTAGAATCTCAATTTTTTTATTAATGAGCATAATGTTTCAAGCTTGCTATCAACGTAGACTTGTGGTTGAGATGATTCTTTAACATCCCCTTACATAATACGACACTGATCGAGGAGGGGGGGGGGGGGAGGGCGGAATTACGTACCATTCAGTGGTGGCATGCCTTCCACTCGAACTTGGCCGGAAAGATCTCTTGGCAGATATATTAGGCTTGAGATCAACCATGGTGACCACCCCCATATTAGTCAGAGAGAAAACTGAAAGTGCAGCCGTTGTGTTACTACCAACAAAAATTCTGATGGAAATTCAACTATATATGCACTACTTGAAACAAAAGTACAGTAGAAACAGTTATGTCTCCCTTTTTTTTCTCACTCTCTTAGCATCCAACAGATGTTTTCAGCAGCAAATAAATGTGTGTTTTGATGTGTGCGTCAGTGCGTGTGTGTGAGAGTGTGATCGAGTCTGAGTGGAGTGGAGTGAGGTAAAAGGCACATGAACTCATGTATAGGTGTTAAAAAGGAGAAGTGTGATGAGCTATCAAATTAAAGGCTCATACTTATTAGTTGTCAATTTATATGTGAATTGTTTTTGGTTAGTATGTAATTATATTCGATTTAGTCTAGACTCGAGTATGATAATAATAAAGCCCCGACATTTAGATATGGTAGATGTCGTTTAATATAAGTTTGTATCAAATAAAAAAATTGTGAGCGTTTTTGTCTGTGTTGCACCCGACATTTCTCTACAATCTCCCTAGTACAGCCATAACTCATAAGTAAGTGCTCACAATTCTATAATTTCGTGATAAAAAGTTGTAATCGTTTGAACTCGAGTCTCGAGATCTTTGATTAAGCTAAAAGCCTTTACCAAATGGACAATGTTAAATTGTACTACTTAGAAATTTTCATTACAATTAATTTTACTATTCCGATCTCAATCTTACTAATAGTAACTCAATTTTACATTGTAGACAAATTAATTGTATCTACACTGTAGACCTCTAGCAATTTACTTACCAAATACACGGGGCTTAATTACCACTTTCGCGAATAATTTACGTGTATAATGATTTGATTAAGGTAAAGTCAATGAAATGAAGTTATATTGACACTTTTCGGTGAAAGGTTAGGGTAAAAGTAAGGAGGAAAATAAAGCTAAGAGAAATTTTCTAAATTTTCTTTTGTTACTCCCCACTTGTGCAAGTATGTTTGTAGTTTGCATATTATATGTGAAGATTAGGAGACATAAACAGGAATCCTGATGAGGTGCATTGCTTTTGGGGGTTTGGTAATCATGGGTTTTCTGAAAGCAACTTTATTAATTTTAATTAATTTAAATTTAGTTTAAACAAATGAAGGGATTATGTGTAAAGAGAGTAGAATTGGACCATTAAGCATCATGCATTTAAGTGTCTAAATATACTCCCTCCGTCCCAGCTCAAACGCCCCGGGCGTTATTTGTAGTGGAATAAGAAAAATTGATATAATAAGTTGAGTGGGGTAATATTAGGAAAAGAGAGGAGAGAGAAGGTTGAGTTAATAAAAGTAGGAGAGATAATGTGAGAGAGAATGCGATAATTTAATAAAAGTAGGAGAGAGAAATATGTCCCTAAATTGATGGAGCGTTTGAGGTGGAAATAGATGAGGCGTTTGAGGTGGGACGTCCCAAAATGGAATATGGGACGTTTGAGTTGGGACAGAGGGAGTACTTATTATTATGAATCATGATCATCAACATCATGCAAACCCTATATATTGCTCCACAATGCCCTATATATGCTATGATAAGTATTTAACTATTTAAGCGTACGTATAGCCTAGGCTAGCTGCACCTTTATCTTTAGTTAAATATTTTTATTTCTCCTTTTCTTTTGTGTGGAAATGTAGTATGCTAGTTTAAGTGCGTCGGAACGTTTGCAAATAAAGTCGAACTGAGCCAACATTTGATTAATAAAAGTCAGGGAATGGCTAATAAATGTATTAGAATGTAGGATTGGAGAAATTAGAGAGAAAATGTTGTAAGATATTTTTATTAGAATCAGATGATTGAGAATTCTATTACAAAGATCATCTTATATATTGTTACAATCTGGTAACCGCTCCGTAACAGAATTAGTTATGCAATTCTGTTACGTTGAGCTGGCACGTTGACTGTAACCGAATCCTATTGACTCTAGCTTCTGATGCTGCAACTTGATGCCTGCAACTTGAATGCTTCAGATGCTCTTGTTGTTGCTGTGGCTTGCTGTATACTCTTCATCCCCTCCTCAAGTTGGACTTGGTGGTGAAGTCATGAGTCCTAACTTGCCAAGAAAGAAGGAGTGCTGGTCAGCGCCAAGAGCCTTGGTGAATATATCAGCAGTCTGAAGCTTAGATTCTACATGGGAAGTGTACAGGAAGCCTTCTTCCAGTCTTTCTCGCACATAGTGACAATCTAGCCTAAGGTGCTTAGTCCTCTCGTGAAATACCGGGTTTGCAGCAATATATTGTGCTGCCTTGTTATCACAGAAGAGGGGCACAGGTAGCTTCAAAGTGATGCCAAAGTCGTGCAGCAAAGCATTCAACCACACCATTTCACCTGCAGTTTGGCTCATGGCCCTGTATTCGGATTCTGCACTGGACTTTGAAACAGTTTTCTGCTTCTTTGTCTTCCAAGACACCAAAGAGGCACCAAGAAAGATACAGAACCCTGTTAATGACCTTCCAGTGGTATGACAAGAACCCCAGTCTGCATCAGTGTAACTTAGAAGCTTGAAAGAGTTATCAGCAGGATAAAATAATCCCAAGTGAAGAGTATTCTTCAAGTATCGGACCAGATGCTGTGCAGCTTGGAAATGAGGCTCCCTAGGACATTGCAGAAACTGGCTCAACTGTTGTACACTATAAGAAATGTCAGGCCTGGTGAAATTGAGATAGAGAAGTCTGCCAATCAGTCGCCTATACACCTCAGGATCAGGAATGGGATCTCCTTGGTCTTCTGTCAGATGAAGATTTCTCGGAAAAGGAAAAGCTGCTGGCTTGCAATCGACCATATGCATGTCTTCCAGGATGTCAAGGATGTATTTTCGTTGATTCAGCACAATACCAGCGGAAGATCTGGCCACTTCTACACCAATAAAGTATCTAAGTAGGCCTAGATCCTTGATTGTAAAAGCTGAATCAAGAGCTTGTTTCACTTGGAGTATATGATTGACATTGTTTCCTGTAACAATTAGATCATCAACATAGACCAATATCAGTGTAGATATACCTCCGTTGTTGTATGTGAACAATGAGTAGTCTTGCTTTGATCTGAAAAATCCTTGAGCTTGTAGAAACTTAGTGAGTTCAATATTCCATTGTCGAGATGCTTGTTTTAATCCATATAGTGATCTCTTGAGTCGACAAACTTTCCCTGGAACTGCATTTTTGTACCCTTCAGGAAATTGCATATACACTTCCTCTTCCAAATAGCCATGTAAAAAAGCATTATTAATGTCTAGTTGATGCAATGGCCAACTTCTAGCTGAAGCAAGAGCAATAAGACACCTAACAGTTGTAAATTTAGCCACAGGAGAGAAGGTGTGTTTGAAATCCTTCCCTTTGATCTGGTTGTAGCCCTTTGCAACAAGTCTTGCCTTATACCTTTCAATGCTACCATCTGGTCTGAACTTGATTTTATAGACCCACTTAGCACCAATGGATTTCTTTCCTGCAGGTAGATCTGTGATTTCCCAGGTGTGATTATTTTCTAGGGCCTGGATCTCTTTGTCCATGGCCTCCACCATTTAGGGTTTTTCTGAGCTTGTTTGAAGGTGCTGGGTTCAGGAACTGATAAGACTCTTGCCAAGGATGCCAGGTATGGTGTGGAATAATCATCAAAATCACCAGTAGATAGAACCATATGAGCTGCAGGAGTTGGTATTATACTATTAGGTATATTGTGGAGCACATACCCCTGAAGTTTGGTTGACTGTTTCCTGATTCTGGCTGGTCTTTGGGATACTTCAGTGGGAATAGCAGCATTTTCAGGTGTAGGGTTGTCAAGAGACTCAGTGATAGCTTCAACAACATCAGTGGCAGAAGATGTGGGACTCTCTAGATGCTCAGGAATATGATTTTCAGAATGCTGGAGAGAATCTGACTGAGAATTTGAAAGTGTATCAGGGATATTTGGTGGAGACATGAGATTCATCTCATCTATGAAAGTTTCTGGCATGACAGCAGGATTTCTGATCTGCTGTTGACTAGCAAATGAATCATCATGTTGGTGAGACAGAAATGGATAAACATTCTCTTTGAAGATAACATCTCTGCTGTTGAAAACTTTCTTTGTTGATAATTCATACAATCTATACCCCTTCTGACCAAAAGGATATCCTAATAATACACATTTCTTGGCCCTTGGTGAAAACTTATCACTCTCATGAACTGCAGCATAACATAGGCATCCAATGTTTCTCAAATAATCATACTCAGGTACCTTGTTCATCAGAATTTCGAATGGGGTTTTCCATTGAAGTACAGAGCTGGGCATGATATTGATTAGATGAGTGGCTGCCAATATAACTTCTCCCCAAAATTTCTTTGGTAATCCTGACTGGAATAATAAAGCCCTGGCAGTATCCAACAGATGTCGGTGTTTCCGTTCCACCCTCCCATTCTGCTGAGGGCATCCAGGTATGCTTTTCTGGTGTAGTATGCCATGCTGCAGAAAAATCTGATGACAAGTTTCTTGTACCACTTCAGTACCATTATCTGATCGAAAAAGCTTGATTGTGGATTCAAATTGGGTCTGAGCATAAGCTATGAAGGCCTCAACAGTGCTGCTGACTTGCTTTTTGTCTTTGAGCAAGTAAGTCCAAGTAGTTCTTGAGTTATCATCAAGGATTGTGAGAAAATAACTTGCACCAGTTAAGGATCTTAGTCTATATGGACCCCAAAGATCAACATGAATCAAATCAAAGGGCTTTAAAGCAATAGAAGTGCTGGAATAAAAAGGGAGCTTATGATGTTTTGCCAAAATACAAACTTCACAGTCTGCAATTTCATTATCAATATCACTGACAGTTGTTACATGCTTGAGCTTGCCTAATGAACCATGGCCAAGCCTTGTATGCAGTAAAAAATCTGATGTATTCTTACAAGCATGAGCACTGACATTATTCTCAGTGGCAGGAAAGTGACATGAAGTTTTATTGACATGATGAAAAACATATAAACCAGCAGATCTCTCCCCAATTCTTGAGCATGCATCAGGTGTAAGGCCCTGAATGTGGCATCCATTAGCAGTAAAAGTTACAGTCAGTCCACTGTCATCTATAAGTCTCCCCACAGACAAGAGGTTGTGCTTAAATCCAGGTATATAGAAGACATTCTCCAAAGATATAGCAGGTGTGAGATTAATTCTTCCAATTTGATGAACATAAGCACAAGAACCATCAGGAATAGTAACTTTGACAGGTGACTCCAGCTTTTGAATATGAGAGAATAATGATAAATCATGACACATATGATCTGAAGCTCCTGAATCTAGTAGCCATGAAGATTTATAAAAGGCTGAGAAAGCTGTAACCATACCTGCCATTGTGTAGGGCTCAGGAGAATAAGAATTAGATCCACCAGCAGGAGAGTAAGAAGTAGATGCACCAGCAGTGCGAGGAGTCATTTGCTGCTGAGATGCTTGTTGTCTCTGAAGTTGATGATAAACCTGGTCGACCACAGTTTGATCTACCCTGATGTAGTTGCCAGTAGCTTGATCAGTAACATAGACAGGTGGATTTTGTGGCGGATCAAGACCATAGAAGGGTCTGACAGTGCTAGAATTTGCAGCTGCCTGTGCAGGGGTGGACATGGCATTGTTGCCAGTGGATCTCTGCTCCCCTAGCATAGGTTTTGCACCTCTCCACCACACTGGATATCCCACAACCTTGAAACAATCCTTGGTTTTGTGTCCTGGCTTATCACAGTGAATACACTCTGATTTCTTGTCAGATTTGTCTGATTTTGGCCTCTTTGTTTCTCTAGCATAGGCATTATCTGAGACTTGCTGAGCATTACTCTGAGAGTTACTGTATTGCTTGGATGCAGGCCTAAACCCAGTATTTGCAGCCATAGCTACATTCTCAGGAAGCATTGTGATGTGTTTGGTATGAGATTCAAGCTTTTGCAAAGTAAAGAAAGCCTGGTTAAGCTTAGGGAGTGGATCAGTTGCCAGAATCTGATCCCTAACATGACCATACTCAGGTTTCAGACCATGCAAAAATTGTAGCAGCTTATCCCTGTTATCTCGATCAACAATCCTTTTCAAAACTTGACAGGTACATTGAGACAGTATGCCACAGTCACAGACAGGAATGGGATCTAGACTAGTGATATTCTGCCACACAGAGTTCAATTCACCATAATATGCAGCTAGAGTGTTGTTTCCTTGCTCAATTTCAGCCAATTCTTGCTTGAGTTGAAACAAAAAAGGTGCATGAGTTTGGCCATACCTTTCATGGAGCTCATCCCAGACTTCTTTGGAGTTTGTTGCAAACCCCATATGATTGGCAATAGCAGGTATCATCGAGTGTATGAGCCACCACAGTACAGTATAGTCCACTCTCATCCAGTCGTAGTAATGCTCATCAGACTCTGCAGGTTTTGCCAATTTTCCTGATACAAATCCAAATTTGTTTTTCGAATTCAGGAACAGTTTGACATGCCTTGTCCATGTCACAAAATTGGCTCCGTTGAAATCTTCAACTGCAATCTTCGTGATGGACTGATCCCCATTGGCGAGATAATAAGGATCCCTATAAGAATTCGCCAAATTCATACCAGTTGTCACATGAGAAGAATCCGCCATTTCGAACCTTTCTTAATCAATTTTAAGGTAGCTTTTCGCAGAAGATTGAGAAAAAACGTATCAATATACCAGCAGACACCAAATGCCAACAGAAGTGTCAGATGTTGATCAGATTTTGATCAAACGAGAAGGTTTTGCGATCGATTGAGTGATCGTAAGAAAACCTGTGAGATTTCAACTGATTTTGATGATCAGTTGAGATTCTGCTGATTTGCAGTAAAAGTCGCTGTTTCTCTTGATTTGTTTGATGTTCAAACGAATCTTGTTGGAGAAACTACTAAATTCCACTGATTTGAGGGAAATTTGTTGAGTTTTGCACTGTTTTTCCACAAATTTTGCAGAGAACAGTGTTGTTTTCACTGATTTTCCAGTGAATTTGGAGCTAGATCAGCATGAATTTTGCTGATTTGTGCGCGAACTTTGTGTGAAAATCAGTTGAGTAACTGATTTTCTGAGCTAAAAATTTAGCGTAATGCGGAAGATTTAGATCATTTAGGCTGATACCATATTAGAATGTAGGATTGGAGAAATTAGAGAGAAAATGCTATTACAAAGATCATCTTATATATTGTTACAATCTGGTAACCGCTCCGTAACAGAATTAGTTATGCAATTCTGTTACGTTGAGCTGGCACGTTGACTGTAACCGAATCCTATTGACTCTAGCTTCTGATGCTGCAACTTGATGCCTGCAACTTGAATGCTTCAGATGCTCTTGCTGTTGCTGTGGCTTGCTGTATACTCTTCAAAATGGTACTCGTACAATTTACCTATTTTTATTATATTTATAGTGATTTTGGGTTAAAATTTATGGTCTTTCGTGAGCCCTGTCTATGCTTTCGTCACAGACTCACAGTAGGCCAATTCCGTCACTTATTAAGGAATGATATTCCGCTATTTATTTTTTAATTCCGAACTTCTAATAGGAAATTTCACCTCTTTTTACAAAAAATGAACCATAAAAAGAAACGAAATGTATACAGTGACATTTTTATTTTCAATGTATTGGAATATCGATTTTATATCTTCAAAACCATCGATAGTACAGCCAGCCAAACATACCGGGAAATTAAATCTTGGGTGACATACTGACATTGGACTTGGAACAACGCAATAACGAATGTCAACTGAATATAGCCTCGCAGTACAGAGGCCATAATACCATATGATTATGTGACAAGGCTGATCACTGAACTCCTCGTATCCTGTATGTTAGGCGTGAGCCACGACGCTTAATATCATTTGCCTTTTCTCTCCAGTGGCATCAAATACCTTGTCAAAAAGTATTAGTTATGCAACAGTTGCACTCAAATTGTTGTATAATGATTTGTTGGAGTTGTGGGCAGTATCAGTTGCGGCCTCCTAATAAAAGAGGAGAAGACTCGTTCATAAGTTTAGTTGGTTCTATCTTAAAACTATTTGTTAATAGGTGAGTAATAATTCATCAACTTATAAACTAGTCTACACTCTTATATTTCTTCAATGTAAAGATACATTACCACAACTCACTTGTGGATCGTGCTTACTTCAGCAATAATATGAGATGTTTATATATTTTTTATATTGTGAAGTAACGGTCATTTAGGGTGCTTCCCTGTGCTACTTTGATTATGATCATCTCAAATTACCTGCATGGGGTAGTATGTAGGATTTTGCGTATATCCAACCCCCACTGCTTCGTCATTGTAGAAGGTTTGAGGCATTGGGATAACGATATTGTTGATCGAATTTGTATTGTACTTCATTATCCATTTTCTTACATTATTAATGTATGGTTTGACTTTAGATTAAATGCTAAATTCAAATAACACCGTATACGTTAACAACTCACGAGAACATGAGCGGGTGATAATTCCAAAATGGACCAAACAGCATATCACTATCATATTATATGCATTTGCAAATAGCACGCTGAAGAGTTGAAACCCAATAAAGCAAATTGGAAAGGGAAGAAAAAGAAAGGGGGACCAAATAAACGCCTAATCACTGTGCCATTTGTTGTAAAGTAATTCATTTAACAAAATAAATGTCAAATAATTGAGGTTTTCTAACGTAATTAAGGTGTTAGTTTGCTGGGGGATTGATGAACATGATTCATAATTGAGTTTTCACTAAATTCTCTCACGTGCACTACTAATGAGCCCTCGAAACATATCTCATTTCATGTTAGTCTATCATGCATGCATTCCAACTTTAATTTCTGATAAATATAATCATTGAACCATAAGATGATTATTATTAGTTTTAGATTTCCGATTTAATTAGATGATTCTTTAAATTTAATCAATACATTAGAGTAAACAAGAATTTACGACATCCACTTATGAGAAAGGACAAATGATTTTTAGTGCGTAAAAAAAAGTCACAAAATTAATAAATTAGATACAAACGATCGTAACATGTGTGAACTAATCTCAGACTGATGGACTCGGTGAGACTTTCTTAACATATGAAACAATGAGTCACTTTATTACCAATTGATTTAGAATGAAACCTAATTTGAATTTATACGAATTCGATTCACCCATTTGAGGTTAACTAGTTTCATGTATTAGTGGCCGGTAGGGGGGCCAGAGTGAAGTTAAAAGAGGGACTACAACACTAATGTGCAATGCTTATACCATGCTCCCTGGAGCACAAGGAGCATGGTGGTCCTCCTCACAATAGAGGAGTAGGGACTACACTTAAATAGATTTTAAATTATTTTAAGTGTGATCCTCACTCCTCTATTGTGAGATGGACCACCATGCTCATAGTGCTCCCGGAAGCATAGTATAATTTGCGGGTAACATGTTGTATATATATGTTGGAGAAAATCATGAGGAAGTGTAGAGTTGAGGTTGTAATGATGGTTTATCAATCACAGCTTGATTATGACTTTTCGTTGAATGGTCGGCATAAGTTTTTACACCATTTTCTTTTCAAAAAGACTGTTTGATCATATGTTTTCTCATCATATAATCCCAAACTAATCTTGATTATTAAGGCGCCTAATCTTGATGAATCATTCCTTCAGCAGTATTGCAAGGGACCATTTCTCTTTGTGAATATAATTTTTCGAATTCAATCTCCAACTTTGCAATATAAGCTTTGGCGTGGATAAGGGAAAACGGCATATTTGATTCATAGGCAATATTCCATATCGATGAAAGATATACGAGGAGAATAAGTGAGAAATTATCGATGAAACTCTGATAGAAGCATTCGCGATGGAATTTTTATAGACCTTTCCAAATACAGTACGAGTTTATGACCAACGTAGTAGTAATTAACTGTGCAATCGGGGAGGGTCCAAAACTTGGGACGGACCTAAACGAAGAATCGAGGCTGAGGTGATCGAAAGCAAAATTTATCAACCTCCTCCAACCTAATCCAAGCTGGGCAAATCGATTCTTGACCTGCTAAAATGACAAATACGTTAAAAAGGATCAATTCGATCTTAGACAATCTGAAGCCAAATACGGAGTATGCTTTATTAGAATGGTTCCGTAGTTGAGGCTATTATGGATGATATTACAAGTACTTAGAATACTTTTCCAAGACAATCATTTCGACCTTCATGACAGATTCAGAGATGGAGCAGCACTAGAGCTGGGAGCACGAGTCAGGGCATAATTGGGGCCGTCTTTCATAAGTGAAACAGTGGACATTTCTGGAGGCTCAATGAGTGAGGGTAATGACGGGACTGAAGCCGGTGAAGGTTGGGTTCAGGTTGAATCATAAGGTCAAGATAGTCATACTGGTGATGACCGTGTGAATAGCAAATGGTCGAGTACCCAACTTTAGACAGGAGGAATATCACAATACAAAAGGTAACAGTCGATTAGAGCATGAGGATACCTTCTTAAACCAGAGCCGGTAATTCATCGGGCGCAGAACTGTGACCAGAGACATAAAAAAAGGAAGACACAGCTCACCTGACGGAATGCAGACAGAGTCAGCCATGGCAACAAAGTGCACCTGTGACAAGCAGATGATGATATCTCCAAGGGGTGTCCAACGTAGAACTGCATTTTTTTTTTTTTTTTTGAGACCACTATTTTCAAGTAGCTATGACGCTCAGGTTCACCTGATCTCTTTGAAAAATAATGTTCTTTGACACCACTGCCGAACAGCCCTGCAGAAGATGGTACAGCAGGATACAATCCAGCCAAACGAGGTGTAGGAGGAAATTGTGAGGTTTCTCCATATACAAAACCTCCTGAAGCTGCAGGTTGAGAACCATGGATAGCAACTGCTGAGTATGAACCCCAGTCAAGCACAGGACAACCAAAAGTACAACAGGACCGTAAGAGTCCTTAGCATATGAATCAGGTAGATGAGGAGGTCTGGTTGCCCCATAGCTGGGGAAAAACCCAAAAGCTTGCTCAGGAATAGAAACAGAAGGAATGTGCAGCTACTGGCATTATTGATATCTCAGCAAGTTGAGGATGATGGAATTTATACTCCCAAATTTGCATTGCCCCAGTTGCAAATAAATAGGAGCAATAAATCTCACCCCTGTTCCAGAGGAGACATATTGTTAACTTGGCATGAACCGAAGAGTGAAACATGAATCACATAAATCACACAAATGCGTTTATAAAAGCAAGAAATGCATGTTTAACAGTTAAGTTCCAACCAGTCATTGGCTATGTTTGGTAAAACTAGTTGAAATAGTAGCTGAACGCTGAAATAGTAGCTGAATGCTGAAATATTAGCTGAAAGCTGAAATAATAGCTGCAATAATAGCCGAAAGTTTTAGCTAAAAGTATTAGCAGTGTTTGGCAGAATTAGCTGATATAGGAGCTGATATATATAAAATTACATAAAAATGCATTATTTATTTTTAATTTTATTTTATTTTAGTAAATAATTGAGGGTAAATTAGGAATAAAATTATGACAAGCTAGCTTATTTTAAATAAGTTACATGGGGTAACTTATCAAATAAGCTAGCTTATTATTTAAGCTAGTGATGTTACCAAACCAACTTATTTGGTCAAAGAGCTTAAAAATCTAGTCAAATAAGCTACTTTGGCCAAATAAGCTAGCTTATTGTGCATACCAAACACAGTCATAATGGGAGGCCATGATAACTTAGTGGCGCATTGGTCGGCGATCTACCAGCTTTTCTTGGATGGTGGGACTTGCATGTTGCCCCAAATTTACTTCCAGTCTTTTTACAATACTGCACAAAGAGAACGATACAAGAGAAAATTGACTGTGAGACACTTATAATCTCCTTCATCAGTTACATACAACACCAAATGGCTGATCATCAACAACTTACCTGACATGGAAGCTCCCCTGGACGACTGGGTAATCCCCTCCAGCAAATATTGCAGCCACTACAGCCTAGCAAACCAAGGAAAACCCAGTTACGCATGGAAACAGCAATGACAAAACATTCCAATCAGAACACATATGCAACACGAGAGTCATCTAGCTTAAACCAGCTTGATGAATTTTACAAGACAGCCAAGCCCTGTTATTCAAGGTATTTAGGTTCCACCAACATAATTTTGATAAAGTTTAAAAGACATCCTATTCAGGCTACTGTAATCCACCACACCCTTCTTAAGAGCATTGCCCCTTGATATATAACACACATACTCATTCATCACTCTCAACTCTCAAGAGGCTTCCACTAAAACAAACATCTAGGTTAAAACACACTATTTCAGGTCGATCCTTAACACTTCAAGAAAGTGGATATCAACTATTGTAATCCATAGCTGAATGGGGCTTAGACCATGCCGATAATCAAAGCTGGAGAGTCAAATAGACGGATCACATGAAAGCTCCATTGACTTTTAAAACATGGAGAGAAAGTATCACAAATCTTACATGTTGAATAACCTCATCTTCAGATGAAGAAAACTGACATGAAAGTAAATATCCAAAAAATAAAAAAGATTATATGAATGTAAGATTCACGAAAATACACAAATATACAGGACAAACGGAAACCAGGGAAAAAGCAGAAGACCACAGCTAAAAGCTAACCTCAGCAAGTCATGAGGTTGGCTGTAAGTTGCAGCTGCAACGGCTACCGAACCCGCATTATTCGGCCAGCAAGTAATACACACAATTGGACATTCCAGCCTGCTCCAGGTACACCTCTCAACCCCAATATACCTGCACCTTGACAATACAACATATTATACCTAATGTCAACAGTACACACAATCTGATAACTTTTCAATTTACAAAACAATATAACAAAGATTGTGATTACCTAATTCAGTTCCAGGCACCTGAGAGTTTTTTTGTCTGCTATATACAATGTCCAACTTCCAATGTCTGCTTAAGACCATCTTCGTTTTGAGTCACTTCCCAAGCAATATTCTAAATTCTGAACTTCTGAAGTACTGATAACCAGTCGAGTTAGTTGCTGCTGTTGTTATTGTTCTTGCAACTCAAAGCTGAGAACAGATTAATTAGTCAGCAGCACAGCATGCCATGCCAGTACCAGACGACATTGAAAAGTCGTCCCCAGATAAAGTTACGGGGAAGCAATCAACTTCACTGGAACGCATAGTTCTACGCATATAATCATAGTTGATGTACATTAGGAAGTCAAGAAAGAGGCTCTTTTCTGATGAACCTTCTAATGTTTCCAGATTTCCTTGCAAATGAATGAAAGCCTTGTCCATTATCATATTTGTACCCTCATCAAAACCAAAACCAATCTCATGGAGTCTCTGTCCCCATATCAAGGTCTTCTGAGGTAGTCCTTGCTTGCAAAAATGAGAAAGTAACAAATTTATTGTAACGACATTCGGAAGAAAAGCCACCTTGAGCAGTTTTGCAGCCAGCATCATGGCACGATCTAGCATGTCACCGCAAACTCCATTTACCATGATATTGTAAGTGACAGTATTTGGAACAATACCAGCTGATACAAGCTCATCCAACATTATTATTGCTTGATCTATCCTACGACTACAACAAAGCCCATGCATGCGGATGTTATATGTATATATATCAGGGCTCCAGCCACTGAATTGCATTTTATTTACAAGGTTGTCAACACTAGACATGTCGAATGCTTTACAGTACCCATCAATAAGAGTATTGTAAGTCACTAGATCTGGGGTTAAGCCAGTCCGATGCATGTCAACAAAAGCCTCAATAGCTTGATCCATTCTTCCCTGCTTACAGAATCCATTGATGATAATATTGTAGGTGCACTTGTCTGGGATTAAACCCATTTGCCTCATCTCTTTCTCTAACTTCATTGCTTCAGACATCTTGCCACAGTTGCAAAAGCCAAAAATTAGTGAGTTGTACGGAAAGTTGTTTGGCAAAAACCCCCTAATTTTCATTTCTTCAAAAGTAGAATAGGCCTCCTCCATTAGGTCAGCATTAGACAGGCCATCAATGTAAGCAGAGAACGCGACAGCATCTGGTGATAAACCTCTCTGGTGCATTTCAGTCCACAGGGTCTGAGCCCCCAAGATGTCCCCATTACAGAAGTAACCGTCTAGAAGCATAGTAAAGGCCACTTCATTTACAGGTAAACCTGTAGCTATCATATCAGACATAAGCTCCCTAGCTTCTTGCAACCTACCCTTGTTGGAGAGACCCATGAGCAAAGCACTGCATGTGGAAGATGTCGGAGTAAGACCAAATTTAATCATAACTTTATGGGCTCTAAAGGCCTCCTGTTCTAACCCTGCTTTACTGTAGGCTGAAATGATGGAGTTAAAAGCAATAACACTAATTGGGACGCCTCTCTCAAGTAACTGCTCTAATAGTTTCATAGCCTCGTCTAACCGACCAGCCCAACACAGCCCAGCAATTGAAATATCAGGTAGTGAAGAATCTGGTATCAATTGTGACAGAGAAAATTCTCTAAGCAGACGGTCTGCATCTTCTTCCAACCCATATTTATAGTGTCCAGAAATTAGAATGTTGAAAGTTATCACATCAGGAGCTATACTTTTCGTCCTCATTTCTTCAAATACTCTACTTGCCTGATACATGTCCCTAGCCTTGACATATCCATCAATTAGGGCATTACACAACGCTGTACTGGGACTGAAGCCCAGTTGAATCACTTCATCAAATACCTTTCTCGCTTTCACTACATTACCTTCCTTGCACAATGCATTAATAATAGTATGCACAGTGATAAAACTCGGACTACTGCCTCTATCAATCATAAAAAGCATAAACGACAATGCATCACAACTTCTCCCTCTAGTACAATACGCTTTAATCAAAATATTATAGGCATATACGTCAGGTTGACAATCATACTTCCGCATTACATAAAACAAAGTCTCTCCAGCAACAAGACAATCATTTCTACAAAACTCAAGAATCAAAACATTAAATGTAAAATTCGTCGGGCAAGGTCCATCACGAATCATACCCCGAAACAATTTCCACACACTACCATGATCCCCTACTCTAAACAGCAACTTCAACAAAATACTAATAGATGACAAACTCGGAGTCACACCAATTTCCCTCATCATCTTCAACACATCTAATGCCAAATACACAAACCCCGCTTTCATAAACCCCCTCATAACCGAATCAAGCACCACAAAATCCGACCCAAAACCCAATCTCCCACTCCACATCAACTCCCAAAAATTCCTACTCCTGCAAGACCCAATCCTCAAAACAACCCAAGAAATCACATCCTGAGCAAGAAACCGAAGATTATCGGCTAAAAGAAGACGGGCAACAACGCAACATTGCTCAACTCTATCCTGACACTCATCGCCTCGAAATGTTAACCTAAAAAAAGCAGAAGCAGTATCTCTACAATCAAAAAGCCTCATAATCTCAACAAGAAAAAATGGGCAAAATTCCTTTGAAAACCCCATCAAAGTATCAGCATATCCACCCTGTTTAATCATCTTTGACAAACCAAGAGAAATTTTACGGCGCTCATTTGCATTAATAACCTCAAAGTTTACAGCTTTAAGTGGTAAAAACTGAGATATGAAATGGGTATGTGTAAATGAGGATGAAAAACTACGAACAAATGGGGTAAATTGAATCTGAGGAGATAGAATCGTATGAAATACGCGACTTACCTTGATGAAAGTGCAGTAGTTTAGTCTGCTCAGAGTGACAGACATCCGGCGAGAAGATTAGTGTCGCCACCTCGCCGGATAATGGAAAAACTGAATGATTTGAGTTTGAAATCTAGAAATCCACCGCGGAGACGAGGCGGAGATGGGTGGCGGAGAGGTGGATGCGGCGGTGGGGGGTTTAAGCGAGGTATTGCTGCCTTTCTGGGTTTAGCCGGGGGGAAGTGTATTCTTCATCATGTGCTTTTTTTTTGTTCGTAATCTTGGAGATGAGTTGACGACTTCACATCCAGATGTCGAATGATACAGAGTCAAGGTTGGTTTAATGGTTAATAACATTATAGAGGTCAATAGGTCATAGATAGATAATTTTGATCAAAAAATAAAATAAGGATATTCGTAGAAGCGGCTAGTAGCGTCAATTATCGGCAGGAAGTGGTCGATATTGGTGAGTCAATTAAAGAGAGGGGATATCTGAGTAGTTTGGTTATTATATAATGTAAACATACTATTTTCTCTTTGTAAAATCATTTCATTTAAAGAGAAAGAAAAAAAAAAAAAAAATGCTACGTTTGATTTGCTCGAAAGTCGAATCAGTGAGTTTTGCTTTTGCATTCAAAAACAAAATAACCCTATACAGAATTTAACTGATTGACTCAAGTAATCAGTTCCAATCAAACATAAAACAGTAGAAGAAAAAGTTATAGCTTGCAGGGCATTTCTCATCGCACGTTACATGAATAACATAACTGCAGCTAGCATTTCTCATCGCACGTTTTGCACAGAGTAAATGAACTTGCTTCCCTTATTTATAAATGCAATAATCCATAATGCAGTATGCTACCATAGCTTAATTTCCATTGTTGCATTCTAAACATACGACGCTATTTACTAAAGCTCTGAAGTAGGAGCAATTGATAGGCAGCGAGATGCTTGACGAGGGAGAACAATAGAACCCATGCACTTTGTACAGGTAACTTACACATTATTGACAATGTCTAAATAGCAGATACCAGGGTATCCCGAACAGAACGAGGAGAGGCTTGGAAAGATTTACTTTCAGCTTTGAATAGTTAACATCTTCATGTCCTCCTATGCTTCTGCTATTGCTTCATAGAGCAAGGCCTTGACCAGGCCGATGGACACTGATCGGAGGTGTCTGAGTGAATGTTAAACCAACAGAAGAGTTGCCACTTTGTGAACTTACAGGTCGGAGCTCCACTGATGAGGCTGAGGAAGGCACAGCAGCTAACGTTGATCCAGCCAAGTAAGGAGGAACTGGTGTCTCAGAATGAGATGAAGCTGATGCACTATACTTCATCATACCAACTGGATGATCAAATTTACATGTGGTGCCGAATTTGCAGTACCCGTGTTGCATATAGAAGGTGCAAGGTTGTGTTCCCTGTTAGAAATAGAACTAATATAAGATATCTGGGAAAGAAAATTATACAGTAAATTTGCCACATTCAACAACCTCCAAACAAATAGCTCACATGTCAAAACATTTTTCGTCAAAAAAAAAAAAAAAAAAAAAAAGGGAAGAAGAAAACATGCTAACATAGGACTAGTTTACTCAAAATTAATCATGCATTATTTCAGTCTTTAATTTCCAGGTAAAGCATAGAAAACACTCAGCTCTATGCCTCTATTGATTCTATTGGAATAGAGGTAGCTGTTCAATCAAAATCGCCAGAGCACAACATAAAAGAATTCTACTTCTGGCAGGTCCCGATTAAGAGAAACCATGTCACCTATACGGCTAAACCTGAAGTTAGAGTAGAATAACGTAAGCTTTATAAACTACATCTCCGCAAAATCACATGAGATTGCCTTGGGATAAAAGCAACAATAAGATATTGAATTTTGGGAGGAGGGATACGAAAATCCCATCCCAGGGTTTTGCCCTGGAAATTCTGATGGGAGCCACTGCTTCAACCTCACTATTCAAATGAAGAGAGAAATTACAAAAGATGGTAAAAGTGTCGTACATACTAGTAAACGAGAGAGCAAGTAACGCCTATGAACTACTAAGATCACCAGGATTGCTACTTACGGAACTTTTCCTTGACTACTTGCTCACATTCTTATCCAGCTTATTCATGTTTCAGCTGGTTGAAGGTAAGGGCTACGTACATTTGGACCACCCTAAACGCAGGTTCACACATTCATACTAAATTTCATTTTTGTGAATAGGGCACTGGAAACGTCCCTTGTTTTACAGCAACAATGCACTCACAAAAAGGGAAAATGAAAATATTATTGCAGATCCCCTCTAGGGCTTATGGCAGATCATTACATGAGGCTGCCCACTTGAGCTTGAACTGATAAGATTATCCCGATTAAAAAAAAAAAGAGAGACAGCATCTTAGAACATGGATCACTATGCACCGCCTAGATGGAAAGCAAGGCACGGTCTATCCAGGATCACCACGCATATTAATCCTGATCAGTTTACGAAGGTAGGACCAAAGACAGATGTATATCTATTACATAGTATAGTTTCGAAACACAGTCTCACAGTTATATCCTTAAAAGAGAGCATATAAACTTGTGCATGGAAGTCCCTATTAAACATGCTGCTGCCTGATTATGCCAACTTCCGATTGATACAAGGACATTTTCCTTTTATTTCCCTACCTTGGGATTGAAAATTGTGTAATGAGACTATGAGAGTGGGAAGTGGCAACCATAGGCCGAGCACCATAAAAACTGGACATCAAAGATTACCAAACCCTAATTTTCTTCATATTGTAACCTTCAAAAATTCAAACTTTTCCCTCATATCCATGAGCCATTTAGTGTACAACCCAAAAATGACGTATCAGGAAAGGAGGGAAAAAGGGATTCAATAATGACTGTATCATGAATGTAAGTAAATCTACATCCTTAATACTTTCCTGCATTAACACCATTTAGACCAACAATGACCACATCACCAGCGCAATGACCTCATGTCCTTGACCCTCAATAGAGTCTATCTATTCTGTGCCCAAATATTCCCTTTGGACATCTAGCCAAAATACATCGTATCCATAACACTCTGAAGTTCCAAATCTTCAATTTTTTAGAGGACTGTGCCACAGGAGGGATTCAGAGAGAAACACGAGAGAAAGCAACATAGATGGTATTAGAGAAGTCAACTAAACTGCAAACCTGCTTCTAGTTCAGTGTCTTGTTCTGCCTTTGCTACTATCTAGGACTAATAAGAAGATACAGCAGCACAATCCAGAAGAAAGTTAATCGACAACTTCAACATCTACCTAAATGTGTGTTCAATGTCATGAAAGAGAACAATTAAAAGCAAAACACGAGTAACTTTTCTATTTTGCAAAGCAATTAGCAATGAACTTCTGATAGTGATCAAAGGGTAACTTATATATTTCCTACGCCATTTGTTCGCTATCCTCCACCCAAGCTACGATTAAGTAGTGCTTACAGGAGGCTAGTCATTGGGAATTCATCTGTGCCAGGAATCTGTCTTCCATGTCTAATATTTCTACAGTTTAAGATACAGCGTGTGTTGTGCACATAGATATCACATATGCTTTTACATCAAAGTCAAACAACGCTGCATCTCATTCCCTCAATTTGTTGAACCATACAGTCCAGCACGATGCACTCATGCATTGTGGATATTAATAACACCCTTTGGTAAACGATGAGGGGGATGGGGTTGAGGAGGACAGAGAACCCAACAGCATACAGCCATTAGCATTATGATATTTTTAAAAACAGCACAATACTTACAAACACTCAGAAACACATAAATCTCAATTGTATGGAGATAAACCTTAAGGAGCGATATCACAAGTAGCAGTCCATCAAACAAGAAAAAAAAAGTTCACAACTAACAGGCTTAGGAAGGTGAAGATTATTATGAACTTGTAGCAAAGCCGATACACCTTTTAAACCTTTGATAGCACAAGTAGCAGTCCAAGTATAGTTTCAACTCAATTAAGCCACAGAGTAATAGTAATAATAATAGAGCAAAGTAGTAATTGATAGAATATGAACATAGCCTTCAGCCCCCAAACTCACAAAACCTTATTTCATACAAAAAAAAAAAAAAAAAAAAAATAATAATAATAATAATGAAGGGATAGACTAAGTGTATTCCCAGATTGCCAGCCACTTGCACCCACACCAAATAAAGCTGGCTTTCAAATGAACCTTATTAAGAAAAAATGCAACATACCAAGCTTAAGAGCCACAGGAAGTTTCTAATAGATAATAATATAATATTGTATATTTCATTCGACTCCTGAAATATAAATATATGCAGTAGCAGTCTACATTAACATAGAGGGTGGACGAGATGAAGAAAATTATCCATGCAACCCACTATTTGCTTCCAAGTTCCAACCTAATTGCCCCACAATCAAGATGCAGATTGCCCTCGCGGGACACTAAAGTACAACTCTCAGAGCCAGAGAAAGCAATATCGAGCTCAGCCAGCAGAGAAAATGTTTACACAGCAAAGGCACTAGAACATGTCCTCCAATCCCATAGAAGTACCCCAGCCTATCCCATTGTATTAAATGCTCTGAATAATACATGTTAAATCAAATGACAGGCAAGGATTACAAGGTCTGGGTATAAGCACAGAATGGAACTATCAAGTCAATTGCTTGGGCTTATAATGGTTTTGCATAACTTTACAGAATCCAGAAACTAAATGCTGAAATGTGGAGTTGAGCATAAATTTCAAATCCCAAATATATCTGCTTCCTCATTGAAGCTTTGTCAAATTGCCTCAAGTTATAGCAGGTTTCTAAAGTGGTTCGCCACTAGCTGCTAAAAATAGCTACACGCAGATCTAATGCCTCAAACACTCACACAAAAGATGAGATAGCCAACGCAAAAGGTCAAAGCCCAATTTATCGAGCACTCAAATAATTCCTATTATATTAAGCACCCATACAAAGGATATCTTGGAAATTTTGCTTCCAAGAGAATATAATTTAGCACAATTCCTTCCCCAAACCATTTCAACAGAGTCAAAGATGGACAAGTATCAAGGTCCTCTTTATGACACTCTGAACCCAGCAACCACCTGAAGAAACTTTCTAGTCAATATAAACAAGTTACAGCTGTGAGCCTATGACCATAAGCTATACTCCATGTTCCAGCATTTTGTTTGGTCGCCAATTTAATAGGGGTAAGTCGGTAAGTATTAGTTTCTCTTAGAGAAAACGGTGGGTGCTAAATATGCTAATGGGAATATCACAATGCAAGAAGCATCAAGGGGATGGAGTAGGCCCTTTCGAACAAAAGCATCTTTACTGGGTGTCAAACTATAACAAAAGAGATATAAGGTTGCAGACATGGCTTACCGGGCGAAGGGGCAGACCGAGTGGGCCTAGAAAACAAGCTGCAGCTGACGCACTTCTGTCAGGTGGATGATGATATTTACAAGATGCACCGAACTTACAACTGCCTGTTTTCAAGTAGTATTGACACTCAGGTTCCCCTGGTCTCTCTGGAAGGGTAAGCTCTTTGGCACCGATGCTGGACTGCCCCAAAGAAGATGGTACAGCAGGATAAGAGCCAGCTAAACCAGGTGTAGAAGGTGATAGTGAGGTAACTCCATATACAGAACGTCCTGCAGCTGCAGGTTGAGCACCAGGGGATAATACAGGACTTACAGGACCCTGCAGAAAGAGGCCATAAACTATTCACAAGTTTCTCAAAACCTGCTATAGAATGCAAAAAAGGGGACAATTACTTACTGAGTATGAACCCCAGCCAGGCATGGGAACAACCCCTGGAGAAAGAAGCACAGGGCCGTAAGACCCTGGAAGATAAGAACCGGGCACAAGAGGAGGCCTTGCTATGCTATAGCTGGGGGACGACCCCGAAGCTTGTTCAGGAATAGGAACAGAAGAAGTTTGCACCGTTGGATAAAATGGAGGTGCAGCTGCTGGAATTGACATGCCAGCTGGTTGAGGGTGATGGAATTTACAAGTTCTCCCAAATTTGCATTGCCCCGTTTTCAAATAATAGGAGCATTCTTTCTCACCCTTTTGCACAAGAAAGACATTGTATTATTAAAAAGGAAAAAAAAAAAGCATTATAATCAGATCATGACACAAAATGCAATTAAAAAAAACCCATATATAAAAGTTAAACAGTGAGGTTCCAACCGGTCGTAACGGGAGACCATGATAATTTAGTGGTGCATTGGTCAGCGATCCACCAGCATTTCTTGGATGGTGAAACTTGCAAGTTGCACCAAATTTGCAAGTTCCAGTCTTTAAATAGTACTGCACAAGGAAGCAATAGAAGTAAACCCAACTGTGTGAAGCTCTCATAATAATCTTCATACTTGATGAGATACAGCAAAACACTACAGGCCAACAACAACTCACCTGACATGGAAGCTCCCCTGGACGCTCTGGGTAATCTCCTCCAACTAGTCTTGCAGCTGCTACAGCCTAGACAACAAGAAAAAACCCTATTACGCCTGTAAACAGCTATACAAACATTTCAATCAAAACACATTATGATTCTCATCAAAGCCATTCGAACTACACACGCACAACACCAAAGTCATCCTGCTAACCAGTGCCACAGCAACTGGCGTTTGGCAAGGTTTACACTTCTCACCAACACAATCTTGATAAAGTTTGGAAGACATCTAATTCAGTCTAGCATGATCCACCCTTTACAATATACCCTTGTCCCTTAATAAGTGATATTCCAAACGCATACAGTATAAAGCTCACAAATTTCATCATCGAAACCACACTCTAGAAGATACACCCTCAGCAGATTAAGATGCACATGGTCACCCATGGTAATACACTAATCATATCTGTTAATGGTCCTAGGTTACGCCTGTAAATCAAAGAAGGAGAATCAACTAATCGAACCACATAAAATCTTAATTGACCATTAACACTGAAAACCGATTAGAAATTTCAAGACAATTCACATTCTGCCAACAAACACATATACCAATGTCAAAAGCACAAAATCAAACAAAATGCAGGTAATTTGAACAAACAAAATCCACTGAAAAGTCAAAGGAGCGGCTGAGCGCAGCACGATCATGAGGATGGTTGTAACGGCAACGGCTACCAAATCCACATAAACCAGTCCGCATGTAATAGACACAATCAGACACTCCAGGCCGCTCCGGATACGCCTCCTGTAGATACAATGATAGTAGCTGCAATTAGAAGAGTCAACGTTGACTAGATGCCAATTGTATATGGCAGTTAGGCCACGTCAGACTGGTCCCCTGTAACAGAATTCTGTTACAGGCGGTTATCAATCTGAAACTCTATATAAGCTCATTGTTGTAACAAAATCAGAATATGAAATAATGGAATAATTTTCCTTATGATTTCTCACTATAATGTTCCTTCTTCTATAAGTTTTAATATGGTATCAGTTGGATTTCGATCCTAAAATCACAAAATTTCCGCAAATTAAAGCGTCATCAATACGTTTTTTTTTTCTTTTTCACAAAATCAAACAGGAAATATCTGGTAAATTGCCAGGTTTGCTGCAAAATCAGTAACAATCTTACTGATTTCCTGAAATTCGCTGCGAATCGGCGAATTTAATTGAAATTTCTTCACAATTTGGTGAAATTACAGCTCAAATCCACCATTTTTCAGTGGATTTCTATCAGATTTTCACTAAATTTACTGGAAATCAGTAAATTGTTCACTAAAATAGTGACATTCAAGCTGATTCGTCAAAATCAGCTGAGTTTCCTGTGTTCTCAGTGCAACGTGAAGCTTCCTGTTGAAGTTCCGATCTCGTTTGCTACATTTTCAGCTCAGTCCTGTGTAATTGATTAGGACGATAATTTTTTTTTGAAGTTTTCTGTGAAATTTGGATCAATCTTCACAAAGAAGCTTCCAAGATATGGATTCTGCTACTCCAATGCCGCAGACAGGTTCAGGAGCAAATTCATATCGTGATCCTTACTATCTTACCAATGGCGACCAAGCTATCACGAAGATTGCAGTTGAAGATTTCAACGGTGCCAATTTCGTTACATGGACTCGTCATGTAAAGCTTTTTCTGAACTCAAAGAATAAGCTTGGATTTGTTACTGGTAAATTTCCAAAACCTGCTGCAGATGATGATCGACTGTATGACTAGATGAGGGTCGATTATACAGTGCTGTGGTGGCTCCTGCATTCGATGGTACCTGCAATTGCTAATCACATGGGATTTGCAACAACTTCAAAAGAAGTGTGGGATGAAATCATCGAGAGGTATGGACAAACTCATGCACCATTTCTGTTTCAGTTTAAGAAAGATTTGGGTGAAATCACACAAGGTAATAGTAGTCTTGCTGCTTATTATGGAGAATTGAATACTGTCTGGCAAAACATAGCTACTTTAGACCCAATCCCAGTTTGTGACTGTGGTGTGTTGTCTCAGTGTTCTTGTCAAATTCTGAAACGAATCCTGGATAGAGATAATAGAGACAAACTCCTGCAGTTTCTGAATGGTCTAAAACCTGAATATGGCACTGTCAGAGATCAAATTTTGGCGACTGATCCCCTGCCAAAACTCAATCAGGCATATTACAGTCTGCAGAAAATTGAATCCCAGTCAAAGAGCATTCCCATGTTGCCTGAAAACATAGCTATGGCCACCCACAGTAATTTCAGAGGGAATGCGAGGCCAAACAACCCCAATACCACTGGTTTCAGTCAAAATCAGGACACAAGGGAGTTTAAAAGGCCTAAACCAGATAGACAGGACAAGAGATCAGAATGTATCCACTGTGATAAGCCTGGTCATAAAACTAAGGAATGTTTTAAGGTGATTGGTTACCCTGCTTGGTGGAGAGGGGCAAGACCAACCCTATCTGATCACAAGAATACAGCCAATTCTGTCATCACTCCTGCTACTGATCAGAGATCTGAAAACCAGTCCTTCAGACCATTCTATGGCATCAATCCTCCAGAAAATCCACCTGTATACATCACTGATCCAGCCACTGGTAACTACATCAGGGTAGAGCAATCTGTGGTCGACCAGGTTCATCAGCAGTTGCAGAAAAAGCAGCATTCTGCAGGAATTCAGGGTTCAGCTGCAGCTTCTTGTTCTTACAATCCTGACTCCTATATCATGGCAGGTATGGTCTCTGCTCTATCTGTTTCTAAGACTGCATCCTGGTTGCTTGATTCTGGTGCCTCGGATCATATGTGCTTTGATTCCTCCTTATTTCTCAATCTGCATAAGTTGGATCAACCTATAAGAGTGACTATCCCTGATGGAAATTGTACATATGTAATGTTCAGCTTAATAGAGACATTCTACTCAAAAATGTGCTTTATGTGCCTCAGTTCAAGCATAATTTGCTTTCTATTGGGAAGTTGATTGACAATACTGGACTAACAATCATCTTCACTGCTTCTGGGTGTCAAATTCAGGGCCTTACACCTGATTCTTCAACCCACATTGGTGCAAGAAATGCTGGACTCTACACATTTCACAATGAAACTAGTCCATCTACTTTCTTTTCTGCAAATAAAGATACTGTCATTGCTAATTCTTGTAGTAAGACTAGTGACTATCTTCTTCATTCAAGACTTGGTCATGGGTCCATTGGCAAGTTAAGGCATGTAACAGCTATCTCTGATGTTAATAAAAGAATTGCAGACTGTGAAATCTGCATTTTGGCAAAACATCATCGACTCTCTTTCTCTTTAAGTGATTCTATTGCTGCCAATCCTTTTGATTTAATTCATGTGGATCTTTGGGGGCCCTATAGAATCAGGTCATTCACTGGTGCAAGTTATTTTTTAACTGTATTGGATGATAACACTAGAACTACATGGACCTATCTTCTAAGAGACAAGAAAGAGGTACCTGCAACATTATCAGCTTTTCTAGCCTATGTAAGGAATCAGTTTCACACCTCAGTAAAAGTTGTCAGATCTGACAATGGAACTGAGATTGTCCAAGACACCTGTCATCAACTCTTCTTGCATAATGGTATTCTACATCAGAGGAGTATTCCTGGTTGTCCACAACAAAATGGACGAGTAGAAAGGAAACATAGGCACCTACTTGATACAGCAAGGGCCCTGATGTTTCAATCTGGTCTACCAAAACGATTTTGGGGTGAATTGATTCTTGCAGCAACACACCTGATAAACTTGCTACCTAGTTCTGTCTTACAATGGAAGACACCATCAGAACTTTTGCTTCAAAAGCCACCCTCTTATGAAGACTTAAGAGTTATTGGTTGCCTCTGTTATGCTGCAATTCATGAGGCAGATAAATTCTCACCCAGGGCACGCAAATGTGTTCTTCTTGGGTACCCATTTGGTCAAAAAGGCTACAAGTTGTATGAGGTTTCTACAGGAAAGGTTTTTACCAGCAGAGATGTACTTTTTAAGGAGGATCAGTTTCCATTCTTATCTTCAAATCTGCAAAATCCTAATCTTCATGTCATCTCTACCAATAATGAAGCTACCTTAGACACTTTTCTGGATGAAATTGAGCAGGATTATCAGAATGCTCCACCTGCTACAACTCCTGAAATTGCAGATCAGCTGGTCTCAGTCTACTCAGACAATGAGATTACCACAACTTCCCCTCAGATTTTACCTCCTCCTGAAAATGTACAGTCTGCAACTCAATCAGAAGAAACTGGCAGACCAGTTGGGATGAGGAAACAATCCTCCAAGCTTCAGGGATTCCTACTCCATAGCATCCCTCAGAATGTCATCCCAACTTCAAATGCCAACCTGGTCCTGCAATCTGGCACCTTTTCAGATTTTTCCTCCACTTACATGGCTTCCCTGGCTAGAGTTTTATCTACACCCGAGCCTGCAAGCTACAAACAGGCTTATAAAGATCCTAACTGGATCCAAGCTATGCAGAAAGAGATTGAAGCTCTGGAAACTAACCATACCTGGGAAATAACTGACCTACCTCCTGGTAAGAAGGCTATTGGGGCAAAGTGGGTATACAAAGTGAAATTTAGACCTGATGGATCAGTCGAAAGATACAAGGCAAGATTGGTAGCCAAGGGGTATAACCAAATTGAAGGTAAAGACTTTAAGCATACTTTTTCTCCTGTGGCAAAATTTACCACAGTCAGATGCTTAATAGCTATTGCTGCTGCCAAAGCTTGGCCATTGCACCAATTGGACATCAACAATGCCTTCTTACATGGTTTTTTGGATGAGGAAGTCTATATGAAATTTCCTGAAGGGTATGATAAAGCTGTTCCAGATAAAGTTTGCAAACTCAGAAGATCTCTCTATGGATTAAAGCAAGCATCCAGACAATGGAATATTGAGCTAACCAAGTTTTTATTGAAGATTGGTTTTACAAGATCCAAGCAGGATTACTCCTTGTTCACATTTAACAATGGAAAGGTATTTACAATGATATTGGTATATGTTGATGATTTAATCCTCACTGGCACTCATACACCACATATCTTGCAAGTGAAATCTGCTCTAGACAAGGAGTTTACAATCAAGGATCTTGGGTTGCTCAGATACTTCATTGGAATTGAGGTTGCCAGGTCCACTGCAGGCATCATCCTCAATCAGAGAAAATACATTCTGGACATTCTTCAGGATATGCATATGGTTGAGTGCAAAGCAGCCAATTTTCCATTTCCTCGCAACCTTCATCTCTCCACAGACCAAGGAGAGATTCTTTCTGAACCGGAGATCTACAGGAGGTTGATTGGCAGGTTACTGTACTTAAATCTCACCAGGCCTGACATTTCATATAGTGTTCAGCAACTGTCCCAATATCTGAGTTGTCCTCGACTACCTCATCTGCAAGCAGCTCAGCATTTGGTCAGATATCTTAAAGGGACAATACACCTTGGTCTCTTCTACTCTTCAGATAATAATCTCAGACTCACAAGCTATTCAGATGCTGATTGGGGCTCGTGTCAATTTACTGGTAAATCTCTGACTGGTTTCTGTATATTTCTTGGATCATCCCTTATCTCCTGGAAAACAAAGAAACAGAAGACTGTCAGCAAGTCTAGTGCTGAGTCAGAGTACAGATCGATGAGTCACACTGCAGCTGAAATGGTCTGGTTGCATAGCTTGCTTCAGGATTTTGGGATTGAGCTTTCTCTCCCTGTCCCTCTTTTCTGTGACAACAAAGCTGCTGAATACATTGCTGCTAATCCCGTCTTCCATGAGAGAACTAAGCATTTGCGTCTGGACTGCCACTATGTCAGAGAGAAAGTTGAGGAAGGATTTCTCTTCACTTCCCATGTCCAGTCCAAATTGCAAACCGCTGATATCTTCACCAAAGCACTTGGCGCAGAACAGCACAGTTTCTTCCTTGACAAGCTGGGATTGGTTTCTACACCACCTATTCCAGCTTGAGGGGGGGATGTAGATACAATGATAGTAGCTGCAATTAGAAGAGTCAACGTTGACTAGATGCCAATTGTATATGGCAGTTAGGCCACGTCAGACTGGTCCCCTGTAACAGAATTCTGTTACAGGCGGTTATCAATCTGAAACTCTATATAAGCTCATTGTTGTAACAAAATCAGAATATGAAATAATGGAATAATTTTCCTTATGATTTCTCACTATAATGTTCCTTCTTCTATAAGTTTTAATACCTCCCGACCCTGAAGAGTATACAGCAAGCCACAGCAACAGCAAGAGCATCTGAAGCATTCAAGTTGCAGGCATCAAGTTGCAGCATCAGAAGCTAGAGTCAATAGGATTCGGTTACAGTCAACGTGCCAGCTCAACGTAACAGAATTGCATAACTAATTCTGTTACGGAGCGGTTACCAGATTGTAACAATATATAAGATGATCTTTGTAATAGAATTCTCAATCATCTGATTCTAATAAAAATATCTTACAACATTTTCTCTCTAATTTCTCCAATCCTACATTCTAATATGGTATCAGCCTAAATGATCTAAATCTTCCGCATTACGCTAAATTTTTAGCTCAGAAAATCAGTTACTCAACTGATTTTCACACAAAGTTCGCGCACAAATCAGCAAAATTCATGCTGATCTAGCTCCAAATTCACTGGAAAATCAGTGAAAACAACACTGTTTTCTGCAAAATTTGTGGAAAAACAGTGCAAAACTCAACAAATTTCCCTCAAATCAGTGGAATTTAGTAGTTTCTCCAACAAGATTCGTTTGAACATCAAACAAATCAAGAGAAACAGCGACTTTTACTGCAAATCAGCAGAATCTCAACTGATCATCAAAATCAGTTGAAATCTCACAGGTTTTCTTACGATCACTCAATCGATCGCAAAACCTTCTCGTTTGATCAAAATCTGATCAACATCTGACACTTCTGTTGGCATTTGGTGTCTGCTGGTATATTGATACGTTTTTTCTCAATCTTCTGCGAAAAGCTACCTTAAAATTGATTAAGAAAGGTTCGAAATGGCGGATTCTTCTCATGTGACAACTGGTATGAATTTGGCGAATTCTTATAGGGATCCTTATTATCTCGCCAATGGGGATCAGTCCATCACGAAGATTGCAGTTGAAGATTTCAACGGAGCCAATTTTGTGACATGGACAAGGCATGTCAAACTGTTCCTGAATTCGAAAAACAAATTTGGATTTGTATCAGGAAAATTGGCAAAACCTGCAGAGTCTGATGAGCATTACTACGACTGGATGAGAGTGGACTATACTGTACTGTGGTGGCTCATACACTCGATGATACCTGCTATTGCCAATCATATGGGGTTTGCAACAAACTCCAAAGAAGTCTGGGATGAGCTCCATGAAAGGTATGGCCAAACTCATGCACCTTTTTTGTTTCAACTCAAGCAAGAATTGGCTGAAATTGAGCAAGGAAACAACACTCTAGCTGCATATTATGGTGAATTGAACTCTGTGTGGCAGAATATCACTAGTCTAGATCCCATTCCTGTCTGTGACTGTGGCATACTGTCTCAATGTACCTGTCAAGTTTTGAAAAGGATTGTTGATCGAGATAACAGGGATAAGCTGCTACAATTTTTGCATGGTCTGAAACCTGAGTATGGTCATGCTAGGGATCAGATTCTGGCAACTGATCCACTCCCTAAGCTTAACCAGGCTTTCTTTACTTTGCAAAAGCTTGAATCTCATACCAAACACATCACAATGCTTCCTGAGAATGTAGCTATGGCTGCAAATACTGGGTTTAGGCCTGCATCCAAGCAATACAGTAACTCTTAGAGTAATGCTCAGCAAGTCTCAGATAATGCCTATGCTAGAGAAACAAAGAGGCCAAAATCAGACAAATCTGACAAGAAATCAGAGTGTATTCACTGTGATAAGCCAGGACACAAAACCAAGGATTGTTTCAAGGTTGTGGGATATCCAGTGTGGTGGAGAGGTGCAAAACCTATGCTAGGGGAGCAGAGATCCACTGGCAACAATGCCATGTCCACCCCTGCACAGGCAGCTGCAAATTCTAGCACTGTCAGACCCTTCTATGGTCTTGATCCGCCACAAAATCCACCTGTCTATGTTACTGATCAAGCTACTGGCAACTACATCAGGGTAGATCAAACTGTGGTCGACCAGGTTTATCAGCAACTTCAGAGACAACAAGCATCTCAGCAGCAAATGACTCCTCGCACTGCTGGTGCATCTACTTCTTACTCTCCTGCTGGTGGATCTAATTCTTATTCTCCTGAGCCCTACACAATGGCAGGTATGGTTACAGCTTTCTCAGCCTTTTATAAATCTTCATGGCTACTAGATTCAGGAGCTTCAGATCATATGTGTCATGATTTATCATTATTCTCTCATATTCAAAAGCTGGAGTCACCTGTCAAAGTTACTATTCCTGATGGTTCTTGTGCTTATGTTCATCAAATTGGAAGAATTAATCTCACACCTGCTATATCTTTGGAGAATGTCTTCTATATACCTGGATTTAAGCACAACCTCTTGTCTATGGGGAGACTTATAGATGACAGTGGACTGACTGTAACTTTTACTGCTAATGGATGCCACATTCAGGGCCTTACACCTGATGCATGCTCAAGAATTGGGGAGAGATCTGCTGGTTTATATGTTTTTCATCATGTCAATAAAACTTCATGTCACTTTCCTGCCACTGAGAATAATGTCAGTGCTCATGCTTGTAAGAATACATCAGATTTTTTACTGCATACAAGGCTTGGCCATGGTTCATTAGGCAAGCTCAAGCATGTAACAACTGTCAGTGATATTGATAATGAAATTGCAGACTGTGAAGTTTGTATTTTGGCAAAACATCATAAGCTCCCTTTTTATTCCAGCACTTCTATTGCTTTAAAGCCCTTTGATTTGATTCATGTTGATCTTTGGGGTCCATATAGACTAAGATCCTTAACTGGTGCAAGTTATTTTCTCACAATCCTTGATGATAACTCAAGAACTACTTGGACTTACTTGCTCAAAGACAAAAAGCAAGTCAGCAGCACTGTTGAGGCCTTCATAGCTTATGCTCAGACCCAATTTGAATCCACAATCAAGCTTTTTCGATCAGATAATGGTACTGAAGTGGTACAAGAAACTTGTCATCAGATTTTTCTGCAGCATGGCATACTACACCAGAAAAGCATACCTGGATGCCCTCAGCAGAATGGGAGGGTGGAACGGAAACACCGACATCTGTTGGATACTGCCAGGGCTTTATTATTCCAGTCAGGATTACCAAAGAAATTTTGGGGAGAAGTTATATTGGCAGCCACTCATCTAATCAATATCATGCCCAGCTCTGTACTTCAATGGAAAACCCCATTCGAAATTCTGATGAACAAGGTACCTGAGTATGATTATTTGAGAAACATTGGATGCCTATGTTATGCTGCAGTTCATGAGAGTGATAAGTTTTCACCAAGGGCCAAGAAATGTGTATTATTAGGATATCCTTTTGGTCAGAAGGGGTATAGATTGTATGAATTATCAACAAAGAAAGTTTTCAACAGCAGAGATGTTATCTTCAAAGAGAATGTTTATCCATTTCTGTCTCACCAACATGATGATTCATTTGCTAGTCAACAGCAGATCAGAAATCCTGCTGTCATGCCAGAAACTTTCATAGATGAGATGAATCTCATGTCTCCACCAAATATCCCTGATACACTTTCAAATTCTCAGTCAGATTCTCTCCAGCATTCTGAAAATCATATTCCTGAGCATCTAGAGAGTCCCACATCTTCTGCCACTGATGTTGTTGAAGCTATCACTGAGTCTCTTGACAACCCTACACCTGAAAATGCTGCTATTCCCACTGAAGTATCCCAAAGACCAGCCAGAATCAGGAAACAGTCAACCAAACTTCAGGGGTATGTGCTCCACAATATACCTAATAGTATAATACCAACTCCTGCAGCTCATATGGTTCTATCTACTGGTGATTTTGATGATTATTCCACACCATACCTGGCATCCTTGGCAAGAGTCTTATCAGTTCCTGAACCCAGCACCTTCAAACAAGCTCAGAAAAACCCTAAATGGTGGAGGCCATGGACAAAGAGATCCAGGCCCTAGAAAATAATCACACCTGGGAAATCACAGATCTACCTGCAGGAAAGAAATCCATTGGTGCTAAGTGGGTCTATAAAATCAAGTTCAGACCAGATGGTAGCATTGAAAGGTATAAGGCAAGACTTGTTGCAAAGGGCTACAACCAGATCAAAGGGAAGGATTTCAAACACACCTTCTCTCCTGTGGCTAAATTTACAACTGTTAGGTGTCTTATTGCTCTTGCTTCAGCTAGAAGTTGGCCATTGCATCAACTAGACATTAATAATGCTTTTTTACATGGCTATTTGGAAGAGGAAGTGTATATGCAATTTCCTGAAGGGTACAAAAATGCAGTTCCAGGGAAAGTTTGTCGACTCAAGAGATCACTATATGGATTAAAACAAGCATCTCGACAATGGAATATTGAACTCACTAAGTTTCTACAAGCTCAAGGATTTTTCAGATCAAAGCAAGACTACTCATTGTTCACATACAACAACGGAGGTATATCTACACTGATATTGGTCTATGTTGATGATCTAATTGTTACAGGAAACAATGTCAATCATATACTCCAAGTGAAACAAGCTCTTGATTCAGCTTTTACAATCAAGGATCTAGGCCTACTTAGATACTTTATTGGTGTAGAAGTGGCCAGATCTTCCGCTGGTATTGTGCTGAATCAACGAAAATACATCCTTGACATCCTGGAAGACATGCATATGGTCGATTGCAAGCCAGCAGCTTTTCCTTTTCCGAGAAATCTTCATCTGACAGAAGACCAAGGAGATCCCATTCCTGATCCTGAGGTGTATAGGCGACTGATTGGCAGACTTCTCTATCTCAATTTCACCAGGCCTGACATTTCTTATAGTGTACAACAGTTGAGCCAGTTTCTGCAATGTCCTAGGGAGCCTCATTTCCAAGCTGCACAGCATCTGGTCCGATACTTGAAGAATACTCTTCACTTGGGATTATTTTATCCTGCTGATAACTCTTTCAAGCTTCTAAGTTACACTGATGCAGACTGGGGTTCTTGTCATACCACTGGAAGGTCATTAACAGGGTTCTGTATCTTTCTTGGTGCCTCTTTGGTGTCTTGGAAGACAAAGAAGCAGAAAACTGTTTCAAAGTCCAGTGCAGAATCCGAATACAGGGCCATGAGCCAAACTGCAGGTGAAATGGTGTGGTTGAATGCTTTGCTGCACGACTTTGGCATCACTTTGAAGCTACCTGTGCCCCTCTTCTGTGATAACAAGGCAGCACAATATATTGCTGCAAACCCGGTATTTCACGAGAGGACTAAGCACCTTAGGCTAGATTGTCACTATGTGCGAGAAAGACTGGAAGAAGGCTTCCTGTACACTTCCCATGTAGAATCTAAGCTTCAGACTGCTGATATATTCACCAAGGCTCTTGGCGCTGACCAGCACTCCTTCTTTCTTGGCAAGTTAGGACTCATGACTTCACCACCAAGTCCAACTTGAGGAGGGGATGAAGAGTATACAGCAAGCCACAGCAACAACAAGAGCATCTGAAGCATTCAAGTTGCAGGCATCAAGTTGCAGCATCAGAAGCTAGAGTCAATAGGATTCGGTTACAGTCAACGTGCCAGCTCAACGTAACAGAATTGCATAACTAATTCTGTTACGGAGCGGTTACCAGATTGTAACAATATATAAGATGATCTTTGTAATAGAATTCTCAATCATCTGATTCTAATAAAAATATCTTACAACATTTTCTCTCTAATTTCTCCAATCCTACATTCTAATAGACCCGATATCCCTAACCTCCACATGGACTCTACATTTTCCACACACAAAACCCAATTTCATTAGAACTATTACAATCAAACCTAAAATACACAACATTAAAGAGCTTGAAAAATAATTCAGTAGTACCACATTTTCAACACAGCCACACCACATAATAACTTCACCAAATAACATAATTAGAACACAAAAATCCCACCCAAAAATAATAATTGTAGATGATCATGAGTATATTTTAGCATTAACAAAGCTTGAAAATGACTACAT
Source organism: Spergularia marina (assembly GCA_963680865.1). NCBI lineage: Eukaryota > Viridiplantae > Streptophyta > Magnoliopsida > Caryophyllales > Caryophyllaceae > Spergularia > Spergularia marina. Next base: position 3,544,568 of record OY804545.1, on the reverse strand, counting down.
TTCCAGCACACCCCCACATAATCAATTCACATATAAGATATAAAAATTGAAGATCATTAACACTAACATTAACATAATACAAAATTGAAAAAATACAAGAAAACCCAAGATGGACCCTACATTTGCAAATTAATTACAGAAACAAACAAATCATCAACTTGTCTTTATACGATCTGACCATGGTACAGAGTTTGAAAACTCAAGTTTCAGTGAGCTTTGCAGGGAAAATGGACTTGATCACAATTTTTCGGCACCCAGGACACCACAACAAAACGGCGTTGTAGAGAGGAAAAACAGATCCTTGGAAGACATTGCGAGGACCATGCTTTTGGAAAGTGGTCTTCCAAGAAAAATGTGGGCTGATGTCGTAGCTGCTGCTGCATACATTCTCAATCGTGTGCTCATCCGACCCATCCTAAAGAAGACTCCCTATGAGCTTCTCAAGGGAAGAAAGCCTAACATTACACATATGCGAACCTTTGGTTGCAGGTGTTATGTACACAACAATGGGAAGGAAAATCTCGGAAAATTTGATCCAAGAAGTGATGAAGCAGTGTTCTTAGGCTATTCAACACACAGCAAGGCTTACAAAGTTTACAATAAGCGAACCTTGTGTGTTGAAGAAAGCATTCATGTGATTTTTGATGAGATTAATGTCTTTGATGAGATTATGGAGGACTATGATGAGGATTTTCAGATTGGACTGTTCAGACAGTCAGAAGCTCAAATCAAAGAATCTGATGTCGAAAGTGATGTTACAGATACTGGTCCCAACACTGTTCCAACTGGAAATGTTAGTTTGGAAAAGAATTCTGACACTGTGCCTGATGCCGATATGGACAGTGCTCCCAACATTGTTCCTAATGAAAATACTAATGTGGAGACTAATCCTGATACTGGTCCCAGCACTACTCCTAATGCTGGAATGGAGACTGCTCCTAACACTGGTCCAGAGTGGGTTCCTACCGCTACTCCTGAGTCCCATGGGGATACAGACTCAGGGGGAACATCTCAGAGTGTCGAAGAAACACAGGGACCAATACACCAAACTACTAGCAACGCTGGTCTCCCTTTTGTTCCAAAGAAATGGAAGCATCAGAGCTCACACCCCACTGATTTAATTATCAGTGACATTAGGAAAGGGTTCAAACAAGACACTATGCGCAAAGCTTTTGCGCAAACTCAGCTTTTCTCTCCAAAATTGAACCTCGAAATTACATTGAAGCATTAACTGATTCCGATTGGGTCGTAGCCATGCAGGAAGAGTTAAATCAGTTTGAACGGAACAGTGTCTGGCACCTTGTTCCCAGACCACCAAATACTTCAGTAATTGGAACAAAGTGGATTTTCCGAAATAAGCTCGATGACAGTGGTGCTATAACAAGAAACAAGGCGAGACTTGTAGCACAAGGATTCACACAAGAAGAAGGGATCGATTTCACAGAGTCCTTTGCTCCAGTTGCTCGTCTAGAGGCCATTCGGATATTGATTGCTTTTGCTGCATTCATGAACTTCAAGCTTTTTCAAATGGACGTCAAGACAGCGTTTTTGAATGGCTACTTGAAGGAAGATGTGTATGTTGAGCAGCCACCTGGATTTGAGGATAATGTCTTACGTGATCATGTGTTCAAATTGGACAAAGCCCTCTATGGATTGAAACAAGCTCCTAGAGCTTGGTATGAGCGACTGTCAAATTTCTTGATGAAGAATGACTACAAAAGAGGGACAGTTGACAAGACACTGTTCCTAAAGTCGGAAGGAGATAATCTGCTAGTAGTTCAGATTTATGTTGATGACATAATTTTTGGAGCTACTAATCAATCTCTATGTGATAGTTTCTCAACTTTAATGCAGAGTGAGTTTGAGATGAGCATGATGGGTGAGCTAAGCTACTTTCTTGGCCTGCAAATAAGACAATCTCACGATTCCATCATGATTCATCAGCAGAAGTACATCAAAGAATTGTTGAAGAAATACTCAATGGAGGATTCCAAGCCTCATGACACACCAATTCCTACTAAATCACAGTTAGATAAGGATGAGAACGGTAAGAGTGTTGATAACACGACCTACCGAGGTATGATTGGTTCTCTTCTCTACCTCACCGCTAGTAGACCAGATATTGTTTACAGTGTGTGCTTATGTGCTAGATTTCAATCTAATCCAATGGAATCACATCTTAACGCTGTTAAACGTATCTTGACATATTTGAAAGGAACGGATGACTTGTGCTTATTATATCCTAAAGGAGGATCATTTGCCTTGATAGGATATTCTGACTCTGATTATGCAGGTTTCTTAGTTGACAGGAAAAGCACATCAGGTATGGCAAATTTCTTAGGTCCGTGCTTAATCTCTTGGGCCTCTAAGAAGCAGAATTCCGTTGCCTTGTCTACTGCCGAATCTGAATATGTTGCGGCTGCGTCATGTTGTGCACAAACCCTATGGGTAAGACAACAAATTAAAGACTTCGGTATTGAGGTAGGTTGTGTTCCTATATTATGTGATAATACTAGTGCTATCAATATCTCGAAAAATCCTGTTCAACATTCTAGGACTAAGCATATTGATATTCGGCATCATTTTTTAAGGGACAATGTGGAAAAGGGTTTTGTTATGCTTGAATTTTGTCAAACTGAAAATCAACTTGCAGATATTTTTACTAAACCGTTACCTAGAGAAAGGTTTCAGAAAATTAGAACTGAACTTGGTTTACTTAGACTAAGGTGACTGTTTGCACACTTTGCCCCCCAATGATTGACGAGAATTGGTTGTCACCACTTGAGTTCCACAAATGTCTATTGTATGCCATATGATTGATCTTGTTGAAAGTGCTTAGATGTACAAAGACTCGTGTCATGTTTGATAGCTAATTTAGGGGTGAGCAACGCCGGGTACCCGGTACAAATCACGGGAACCGGAACCGGAACCGGCCGGTTCCAAAATTTTGGAACCGGAACCGTTTGTCACGGTTCCTAAGATCGAGGAACCGGAACCGGAACCGCCACTACCCGGTACCGGTTCCGGGTACCCGGTCATAGAATTAAAAAAAAAGAAAACTATTTTGGCATATTTGACTTCATCAATCGATCATCATCATCAACATCTCGTTGTTTCATGAGTGAAATAAATATGGTAAATGAGAAAAAAAAAAAAAAAAGGTAGAGGGAGGCTTATAAGTGTATAACATAGTAACATTCGGGTTGAATTGTATAATTTTTGACATTATTTACTTTTTTTATATTTGGTATAGTAACGGTTCCATGCTCGGTTCCGGGTACCCGGTATTGTAATCTACTTTACCGGGTACCCGACCGGTTCCGGTTCCAAAATTTCACTACCCGGAATCGGAACCGTTGTTACCGGTTCCTAAGTTCCATTACCCGAAACCGGAACCGCCCATATCGGTTCTGGAACCGGAACCGCCGGTTCCAAATCCGGTTCCGGGTACCTTGCTTTTTTGCTCACCCCTAATAGCTATACTGACCATTAACCTAAGTTGCCTGGGAAACAGCGTTAAGAACAGTTATGAGAACAGTGTACTATACCTTGTTCCCTTTTTCATTTTTTTTGCCCTGCTCTCCTATCTGTTCCCCTCCTTCACCTGTTCCCCGCAGCGGTCTTACGAGCAAATCGCTCTTGGATAGAGGATTTTGTGGAAAGTGGAGAATATTGGTAGCCTGGATCACAAGTGGAAAATATGCAGTTGATATGGTGGGAAGATCTCATATATGTGCTTTGGAAGGTTTCATGATCGTCATTATATTTGCAAAGGAGTTGTTTCCCAAAAAAAAAAAAAAAAAAAAAAAAAAAAAAAAAAAAAAACTCCTAACACCCGACAAACTTCCAGACCTATTCAAAGGAAAAGCAGCGCCGTTTCTTCTCCCAAGATTTCAGAACTTCTACTCCTGCATTCTTCTCCATCACACCTTTCTTTATTATTTTCTATCTCTCCAAGGTGACACCATGGTTCGTATGATTGTTGATGGAAAGAAAATCACCAGATCACCGGTTACAAAGAAGAAAAGCTCTGAAAAAAGAACCACCACATCTGAAACTGGTCCTAGCACTGGTCCGAAGAGACGATCAAATCGATTGATGGCTAGCTCCTCGAGGACAAGGCAGCGTCCCGCCCAACCCGAGGTTGTATCAATTGAAAGTGATGAGGAAGGAAAGAACACTTGTGAGCATACTCAGAGTGATGAAGACATTGAGGAAAGAGAACAAGAACCCTCTAGTGCTGAGGATAAGGAAGAGGAAGCAGTGGCCGTGACTAAGGGGGAAAGGGTTGAGGCGGATTATATTGGGCGCATCCAAAGGTTGATTGCGGTTGATGAAGTAAGGAGGATTCAGCGCCCCACTACTGATTTGGTTAAGCATCAGCACTCTACTGCCTCTGTTTTACAAGGTAAATTTTTCCCATCCTCATGGCTCAATACTCCAAATGGTGCGTTATTTGCTAGTTGTTTAGATTATCAAGGTTGGCGTGGCTTGTTTACGACAGACTGCAACGTGTACAAAACACTGGTTGTTGAATTTTATGAGAATTTACACGTTGCTGAAGGTTTGGAAAAATTGGTGTTAGTTTCATGGGTTCAAAATAGACAGATTGTTCTTGACAAGTTTATTCTGAGTGGGATTCTGGGTATTCCTAAAACTGGTTTTTGTTCCTACCTCAAGTCTGGATGGAGTTCTGCATATAGTGAAGAAGTAGTATGTCAGGGTCTATCAAATGGTACTAAATCTACCAAGCTGGCTATGCATGAATGCACTGATGACCATAAAGTCATATCCGTTATTGCTAAATTACTTACACCTAGAAAGGAGGGTCGTGGTGTGTTGAGTATCTGAGACCACACTCTACTCTATTTGTTGGTGAACCGTGATACCAGGATTAATTTGCCGTCCCTCATCCTTCGGCATATGGAGTATGTGCACAAGACTCCTCGACATACATTGCCATATGGTGGTTGGCTCACATTGATATTCAAGGCCTTTCAGGTTAAGTTTGACGATCTTCCTTCCGCTAAGATGTATGCTATGGGCTACCATTTTATGTTGTTAAAAGGATTGTATGTTACACACAATCAAGCTTCTAGTTCCATACCGGCTACCCAAACTTTAAGTCTTGTTGGTAGTGACTCAGAAGGTCCTCATACCCTTGCGGGTCTTCGTGCTCTGTTTGTCGGTGAATTTGCAAGGATTAATGGTGTAATGGCTCGAGAATTTGGGAGGATAAATGCCACTCTTGATGCCCTCTGTCTTGCTCAAGGCATTCCACGTCCTGATCATTGTGCTGCTGGTCCTTCCACTGCTCCCTCTTTTGCTACTGGCTTTGCTGCTTTTGCACGAAACTCTGTTCCTAGCACTGTTCCATCACCTGTTCCATCCCCTGTTCCTATCACTGGTCCTCAAAACACCACACCTAAGCCTTAAGCCATTTTTTGCATGGTTTCACTGTTCTCTTCTAATGACTGTTTTAGACACTCCGATGCTTTATTGCTGTTATGTTTCCTAGGATTTAGTGACCTGGTTTTGGTTTGCTATGGCTTGAGTACATTTCATTCGAGCTATTTGGTTTCTTTAGCGCATTAAACTTGGTTCAATTCGCATTTGTGTGGTGGTTTTGGCTTACTCTCTTGTGCAGTCTGACCTTTTTGATGGTGTCAAAAGGGGGAATATTTATGCAAACTTTCTATCTATGAGTCTATATTAACCAATGCTCTTTTCACGTTTTCAGCGGTTTAGTTTGAATATCTAACGGTTGCGATTTATGTTTGACTCTAACCGTCTTCCACGTCCTTTATTTTTTTTGTCTTTATGCTAAGCTCTAGTTATTCGAGAATTTGATAAAGTTTGCACTAATATTTGTCATCATCAAAAAGGGGGAATTTGTTAGGTTCCCGGTTTTGATGATAACAAATACAATAGTTGTCTAAGGTTAGACATTTGGATATGTACTCTTTGATTGAACTAACCTTATGCCTTCAAGATTGTTCTAGCTTAAGTAAGCAGATTCCGCACGTCAAGAGTATGGAACGAGTCAAGGCATGGAACAACTACAACTACAAGAGTGATTTCGATCATGTGGATGATCATGTGTTGTAATGGTTAGAACTCTTGTACGATCTTGTTTGACACACCTTAAGATTGTCTGCCTTGAGGAAACGTAGCTAGGAACAACGTATGGAACAGTCTCTTGTACTCTGTTCCATACATTGTTCCTATGCAACAGAATTTTGAAAACATCTCTCTTTTGATCTTCCGAGGAAAAATTATATTTTCAATATTTTTGGAAATCATGTTTACACGGACAACATCTCATATTTTCCTATCCTTGGTTAATATTTTCAAAATTAGAAATTACTTCCTTAATTGATTTCATAAGATAATCTTTCCAGAATAAAATCTTTTTATTATGAAAACTGTATCTTCTTAAATATATCTTTCTTGATCAGATTAACCCTAATGCTTGATATTTAAGCTTGACGTTGTTTTTTCTTGGAAGACACACACATTGAGCAAAAGAGCGTTTTGAGCAAAACAGAGTATTTCTTAAGGCATAGAGTTTTTCATTTTAGTGTGTCATCTCGATCTAGGCTTAATCGTATCTCACTTGCTTTCAAGAAGCACATCGAGATATCGAATCTTTGTAATCTTTATTTTCTCTTAAGAGTTTTCGGGTAGAGCCACAATATTCGTGGTGGGGTAGAGTTCTTGTGGTAAGAACGTCAATTGGTTCTTGTGGTAAGAACGTGAATTGGTGCTTGTATTACTCCTTTGAGAATAGTGAATTATTGAAGATTAGAGTAGGGGTGGACGTAGACCTTGTGTTAGAGGTCGAACCACGGTAAATCCTTGTGTCTGCGTACTGCTTTTGTTCTACTCTCTCAGGGAACAGTGTCTCAGACATTGTTCCACACACTGTTCCGTGTCCTGTTCTCTCATTTGTTCTTCACAAAGCGAAAATTAGTCTGTGAATTCGGGTCAATTGCTCGAATTCTCACTATCACTCTATTCACCCCCCTCTAGAGTGTCCGCGTGATACCATCAGTATTGTTGTGCATAATGCGGTTTATGTACACTTTTTGCTCGCATCGAGAGGAAGGCAGGCGTGATAAAGTTCTGGATAGATCAAGAGCTTCGCATCAGTGCTAAACTGATTATTTTACTACACTTTCTCTCTCCTCAAAATTCCCTGCTACACTCCACCATTGCTAAACCTCCACAATTTCTCTCCCCCTCTCCCACTAGTAATGGGCAACGCAGTCTCTTTTTCCGAAGTACATTGTCGTCGCATGGTGGATTATCCCAAGTTACGGTTACAGCATGAGGTAATCGGTCGATTCTTGTTAAAAACGCTTTTAAATTTCGTTTTTTTCATGTGATAATTTCTCGTCTGCTTATGCTTAATTCGCTTTATACTATAACAGATTACGCTTTTAAATTACCTGTTGTATTGCTTCTACAAACACTAGTTTTTTTTTTTGAAATAATACAAACACTAGTTCTGAACCAAGTTCATGTACATAACGTTTTGTTTTTTTAGTATGGCACAACATAAACGGACGTAGCGTAGGGATAAATGGTTTAATTTCCAATAATGATATAATTTATTTATTTTCATTACGTAATTTTAAATTTCGAAAACTAACATAATCTTTTCTCATTGTGACACGTATCATTTGTAAGAATCTCATAACTAACTAGTTTGATGCATGCCCGTGCCACGCCCGTACCATCTATTTATATTGTTTATAATTATTTTATAAAAAAAGTAGGTTTATTCTAATCTAATATTATTATGAACGGTATTACTTTTTTTACTTTCCAACTTTTGTCACCCATCATATTCTATTATAATATATTTCTACTCACTCATCATATTATCATTATCTTTTCACTTTTGCGCCACCCATTATACTATTTTATTTTCATTCCACTATCTCGTCACCTGTTATACTATTTCATTTTCATTCCACTATCCCGTCACCCGTTATATCACATTATTTAAATAAATTAGCTAACCAACATAGCATTATCTAATCTCATATGACCATAGTTAGTATTTACCATAATTATTATTTCCAATAAATTAGGTAATAACATACTCTATGATAATTTATTATCATATATCCTAACCAATAATTGTATTTAATTCTATTTTTATGTTCAATTCAATTAATAAATGTCAAGTGCCCGTAGAGGAAAGACTTGGTTTCAGGTTTAAATATATAGTATTAGATAACTGCCTTCTATGTGAGATCGACTGCCCTATATAAATAGACAAATGTCACCCTGAAATAGTTATACTCTGTCTTATTCAACACTCAATTTATTCTCTCACCACCAACATTCATCTTCTTCTCTCGACATCAACACTCCTCTTCTTCTCCCTCCCAAAAATATCCCAAGAAAACCCCATCAATGGCGAGCCTGTATTTCCTTCCCTGAGTTTGAATGGGCAATAGGATTAGCTTTACTTTTTATTTTTGGATCTTTGTTGTGTTAGGCCAAAGCTGAGAACAATATGAGGAAAGCTTGCCAAAGTTTATGTCGCTCAGTTCTTGGAGTAGCAGGCTCTATGTCTTGCATGGTGCTCATCGCCATTCCTTACGGGGATTGAGCCTTTGGTTGGGTGGTTCAGTGTCGATTCTTCTGGTATTGCTATTAATATATAGGACAAAAACTTGATAATCTAAAGTTTGACAGACTTAACTCAAGGTACTATGAAGCATAAGCTGAGTTAAAATTTTGAATTTTGAAAAATCATATCTTTAATTTACACTATTCATTTATCACTCCGACGAGAAAGAAAAATTTGGAGTACACACGCCAAATCACTCAGGGCAAAAATACAAACGCAACTCTATAATGAAAATCGTAATAAATTTATATCACAATAGTCAGTTTTGTCAGAGACGGTCTTTCAATAATTTATTGGGTGACCAATCTTATTGTTTATATCGTGACCCCTTTTACATAACTTGTTGCCATTATACTACTTTTGGTAATCATTTTAATTAAGGACCTTGACACATACAGAGTAATTAAGATTCGTAAAGGGGTTATTTTATGAATGTTAGCTAAAATTATATGATGTGTTCCTCGATCAAAATCATAGATAATGTAATATAATAGTAAATTAACACGTTTACCGAACCTATTATCATGGTTACAAAATATGTAAAAATTAAAAAAAGTTACGGAGTACGTACTGTCAATATCATGGTCTCTCAATAAATTATTTGAAAGACATCTTTTATGAGACTTTTGTGATAAATGTAAGTGCCTACAATTTTGGTCCATTTTATCACGATAATAATGAAAATAGATGGTTGCCTAACTTTTGCATCTCGAGCATTAGCAATGGATGAACTCAATTTTGGGTTCTTATATTGCCACATCATATTGCACAAGAATCGAAATTTAAGAACTTCAGTCAACAATGGAAAAACTTTGGATTCAAATCCCCTGGAGTTATTTTTTCATAGAGTTGGTAGAGTTTACTATAAACGGAAAATATAATTGAACATTTATTTATGAAAATAAAAGATAAATGCATATGGTAGAGTTAATTTTCCTTTTTAAGTAAACTCTACCGTGTAGAGTTATTTTTCAACTCCAGGGGATCTCAATCCAAAAAGTTTGTACCCAAAACCCCACCAAAAAATTAAAAATAATAAAATATCCTGAATTCAATTTTATATTGAGGTAAAATAAATAGTGGGACACATGTAATTACTGTAGTAGTGCATTGACCCTCCTCCCTCCAATTTTCCATGCTTTGCCCACGTGATAGTAGCTTTTTCTGCGCCTCTGCATGACGAACCGAGTTCGTATAAACGAACGGAGTTTGTTCTTGGACGAACGAACGAAGCAGTTTAATGGACGAACTCAACTTAAGTTCTTATTTGACAAACTCAAGAATAAGAACTACCATTGTGTTTGCTGTAAGTAAGACGATTTGAACTGTCCATTAATAAGTTGTTGGACTTGAATGTTGAATTGTTGATGCGATGCAAATTGTGTACTCCAAGTCCAATATTACGCAATCTTATTGTGAGACTTTTTTTTATGAATATTTATGCCGAACCATATACAATATGATATCGAAATAAACATATCAATCAATTGATTAAAGTGAGCTAAATCAAAAGTGATCATTATCTTGCATGCCTTCGTCGTTTTGATGGACGAATCGCCTAAATATTGAAAGTATGGGGGTGGGTATCATATACTCCCTCCGTTCCGATGAATATTTGGACTATTCCATTTTGGGTTGTTTCGTTCATTTCTTGGCATTTCCTTATTTAGGGGGTGTGGTGTTTGTAAAGTTACTACAATGCCCTCAAGTTACCCCACCTCTACCCACATTCTATTGGTTTTGTGGGTATTTTCTATTTCTTTCTCCTCTCCCCCACATTTACCCCACCATATATTGGTTTTTGTTCCAAAAGCAAAGTCCAAGTATTCATCGGAACGGAGGGAGTACATCTAAGCACCTAACACATGGCCAATGTGATATGCCATATAATATCGTCTGGCATGCGGAATTAAACATAAAAATATTTTTTAGCTAACGTTTCTCTTGAGTTGACATTATTTAAAGCGTATAGCAATAACATTACTACACTTTTTTTGAAGGACAAAAAAATTATTACAGAGTACATATAAATATGTGAAATTGTAAGGATTTATAGTGATCTTTCCATTGAATTATAAAGTTTATTTGAACCGAGGATAATGGTAATAATAACAAGTAAAAACGACTATAAAATGAAACATAATAAGTAAATTACTAAGGGCCTGTTTGGTATCGTTTTCTGTTTTCAGTTTTCAGTTTTTTTGAAAACCAAAGTCCTGTTTTTGAAAACCAGAAAAAGTGGTTTTCAGTTTTCAGTTGTCAGTTTTCATTTTCTGTATGACTATTATAGAAACATACAGTTTAAATTAATTTTTGCAACTTATTTAACAAAAAATTTTACGCAAAACAACCAAAAACTGAAAACGGCAGTAATACCGAACTGGCCCTAATATATTAAATGATATTTGATAGATTTAAATTTAAATTAACAATATATTAGATCAAAGCTTATAGAAGTTCACCTCACAAAAACAATAAAATAAAACGGTTTATAGTCGAAATGAACATGATGAAAATATCGTGTTCTTATTCGACACAACTATTCATTGATCACTCCGACGAGAAGAAAAAGTTTGGACCTTATTAGTCCAGCTTAGAGTAACTCTTAAGCTGAGGCCCGGGCAGGAAGAGATGGCTCAATTAGTGCTTAACCTTATCTACAAAACAATGGTCGTGGCTAATGTTGGATTAGATCTTGTAGAGTGGACCCACACGTGACATATCCAACCCATAATATCACACTATCACTCTCTCTCCTTTCTCTGTGTACGTCACTTTGCCAAATAAAGCAAGGCAAACCGCATCTACACTTTCCTCATGTTTTCTATCACTTGCTATTTTTGCTACATTTGCTTGGACCTTATAAAACACGTGTAGCAAATTAAAACAGTCAATAATAAAAGCTTTATAGGAGCATCAATTGGAGTGATTACTCCATTTGTTGATGGAGAAGGTAATGTCGTAGTAGAGGAGAATCAAACGTATCGATTGCCCATAGGCTGCCTTTTACCATCGTGTGTTGTGAGTTGTGACGATGTAATAATGTCCGATTTCTAACTTTTGTAAATGAAACGATAATGTCCATCGTTTTTTATCTGATATATTAAGCTCTATAACATGATGTGTAACTATCGACGTGAGATACCTCTAATCAATACAAAACTAATGGATAAAGATATAAAGATTTTAGTCTGGAAACCTCATGTTACTTGATCAATTTCATATTATCAACGTATGACCTCACTCAAGTTATGTCAAAGTCAAAATACTCATGTAGAAGCTAAGGGAGTATTATACTTAAGACCTCGTAAAAGAAGTTAAATTCAAATAGTCCCTCCTATTCTTTTTTAATTAGTTTCATGTTGTTTTTACGTAATGTTTAAAAAATTGTATTAAAAATTATTAAAAGCAAGTGAAAATGAGAGTAGTGTCAATTTGGAAGAATTTCATTTGTTTAAAATTTACCAAAATAAGAAACAAGATGCATGCAAGTTCTTCAAAACTAACTACTCCGTATATATAGAAAGTTTGAAAGTGAATAGCCTATATTGCATCTCAAATTCTCATGTAATTTTGTAACACCTCAAACCATCAATAAATAATATTTCCCATGGAGGCAAGTTAAATTCTAAATAAATGGACTTATGAGACTACTGCATGGTATAAGAGGGGAGACAAAGAAAGGATAGGAGGAAAGAGCCCCCATATGATAATCCACTTAGTCATAAGGTAGGTAGTGAATTAGGCATATCAAATACAAATCACTATCATTAGGCAATCAACAAAAGGGAAACCCTATTGATAATCCACTTTACACAAACTTGTAGTTCTATCAAACATCTACACATTCATGATTTTTCTCTTCCAATAATCCTCACCATTGCATACATCACCATCAAAGCAATAATCGTCGGAGTTTACTACTTCCACAATTCTTTTTTAATGTTATTAAATGGTCGTATAAGTTCTTTTGATTTGAATTTATGAAAGCAATTCAATTTAAACGCGAACTTCTTAAAAGTCACGTATGCATGCGTGAAGTCTGATACATAACAACAAGTTTGGTATGGATTTTAAATAGATGTATGGGGGTAATTTGTAGATAATGGTTTGTATTTCAGCTGATACATATGATCTTTAAGCACCCACGGCCACTAGGTCACCACTAATTAGAACATACTTAATTATAAGTAAACACTAAACTCAATATACTAATCATATCCAAATCTCACTAATCACATCAACCTATCTTTCTGAATTAAGTAAAGAGTACTACTTCAATTAATTAAACATCCCAAATCCTTGGGAGAAGGAAGATGCAACAAAAAGGGCAAAAAGGGAAGTACGTTCCAATAATTAACTCTGTATCTTGTATTCTTTCGGGTGGTACTCAACCTGTGACACAGTATAATCGTCTAATTAGTTGAGTGACATTTGAAGTATTATATGGTAGGGTACATTATACTGTTACTCTTAGCTATCAATTTTTCTTTCTTTTTTGGTCAATCGACCCAATTTCATAGTTCTTTTACTGTAAGTACTATATGATGCTTTCTTCAAGTGTCTTGAATATACTTTGTCCACTGAAAAGCACTCACTTCATAGTTCGTTAATCAACCCTTCCCCGTGCAAACCAGTATATACTGGACTCGTATTCTACCAGTATCTGAAATAGCCCATCTATACTATTTTTGAAATCGAAATTACCAAAATCCTAACCTGCTTACCGAACACATTGTACTGTACAGGTCTATAATAAGTCATGTTGACAGATTATGTTGTAATCTGTACAGCCCTAATTATTCCCAAGAGGCCAAGATAATGTCAAAAAACCTTTTTTCTTTTTCTAATGAAATACATACTTTTCATATTACGTATTTTGTAACCCCTATTCAAAATTCTAAATTAACCTATGACCCTTATATTTTCATATATGTTCAATAAACCCCTTTTTCTCCATAAATTCTTCTCTCTTTTTTTTTTTTTTTTTTTTTTGCTCGATCAATTTTTAGACATTTCTCCCTTATCAACACACAAAAGAAACTTAAGAGAGACATGTGTAAGAGAACTGTTCAGAAGGAGCCATGACTTCAAGCATGGCATGTTCCTGATACTCATTACTCTGCCTTTATCTTTTCTTTAAAAAATAAAAACTTAATCTACGTGAATCACTTGAAATCTTGTAGGCTTATAGTACATCAAATAGTTTCCACTTATTTCATCTTCTCAAAGTCCCTCTTCCTCGGTGTTTTGATTATCGTATAGCCAATTATCCAGCATCCTCGAACTTGTATGATAGGTTAGCAATCTTAGCATTACTTTATTTGGGGTGGAAGATAATTCATTTATTTTTTTTCTCAGATTGCCTATTATCTTTTTCCCGGAATAATTCAAGTAGCTATTCTTATGGAATAAAATGGGTGAACAAAAATTGTAAAATCCCAACTGCCATTTTTATCTTTCGACATTTTTTTAAAATTTTGTTTGAGGGATAATATATTTAGGGATAGTATATAATATAAGATGGTAAAAGAAATGTATTTTCATTTTAAATGAGGCAATAAACAAAGGGTTGGATTAGACAGTAATATATATTTGCCTGATATTTTCAATCATATATTGATATTGATATAATGATATTGATGCGGGAATTTTGAGAGGTGTTATTCGTCGCCCATAATATTACTACTGTCGCCCACTATATTCCCGAAATACCCTTATTATTTTATATCCACCCTTTGAAGGAGAATGAATAAAGATCTCCCTCATCCCCGATTCGAGTAACCATTATCGGCAATGCATATCATCATCATCCACCTTGTTATCTTCATGATATAATCGGCAAGATATGCATATCACTATCATTGACCACTTCACCAAACCATTGTAATAATCATCATCATCATCTAATTAATTACCATCCCAATTATTTCTTTAAATCCTAACTGCTCACCCGCCATGTCCTAGATCTCTATACACTTCGAAATTCCGACTACCAACCGTGCTATTGTTGTATGTGAATTGTAGTGGTGGCTTTGTTGGTGGTGCTGAATCTGGTGATAGTAGTGGACTAGTGGTGGTGGTTGGGAATTACAGTGAATTTTATCTCCCACTTGATATGACTTGGGACGAAATATGATCATTTTTACTGGTAGAAACTAAGGGCATATTAATTTAGACGTTGTCAAAAAAAAAAAAAAAAAAAAAAAAACTAAGGGCATATTTTGAAAATTTGTAAAAAAATTGGGCGATAATAGTAAAACATGGGCGGCGAATAGCTCTTCACATTAATTTAAAATCGTGCCCAAAATTTTTTTGTTGCCTTATTTCTTTCAATCATGTTGAAATTTTTCCCGTATTTTTGTCAACTATTAGATTGAAAATATATATGTTTTGATTAATTAGGTAATGATATATCACTAGTTCTTTTACCCGTGCAAAAATTGCACGGGGTGTTATAACACAATTTC
Organism: Spergularia marina; assembly: GCA_963680865.1. Classification (NCBI taxonomy): domain Eukaryota; kingdom Viridiplantae; phylum Streptophyta; class Magnoliopsida; order Caryophyllales; family Caryophyllaceae; genus Spergularia; species Spergularia marina. The sequence continues at coordinate 3,529,451 of OY804545.1, read as the reverse complement.
ATTGTAATTGGTTTTAATTTTGAACTATTCATATACGTACTTACTAATACTATATGTATAAGATGTTGTTACGTTAACTTTACAACAATAGGGACAGTTAGAGTTTAGAATAAGTTTGACTGTTTGACACAATGAAATATACATGATATACAGTGGACAAATCAATCGTGTTGACCGGGCGATAATATAACCAAAAAAGAGATGTCATAGTTGGAGATTCAGTTCGATAACTGCACCAAATGTTGGACTTTTTTTAGAGAACCCCCGTGTAACATCAAATGTCGTGATCACATCGAATTAAATAAATTTAAGTCATAAAAAAAATTGTTGCCATTTATCATTAGCCGTAATTAAGCCAACTGAATAATGTGAAACTCAAATCTTAAAGTTAAAAACACTATTTCGAGGTGTTTATTTCAATTGTAAATAACTTAGGTAACTTCAAAAAGTAAATGTCCTTACATGTATATGTGAAGGGTATTTCCTATTTAATTTTCTTTGTTTAATATATTTTCTTATCACTTTTATGTTTCATTAGGGTTAGGCTTGCATTGTTTATGCTCTGACCCATTTTTCTGTCTTAATTGTGACTTTTTTTATTTCAAATAAATCTTTATATGTTGCCTTCATTTTGGAGAAATTCATTAATAATTTAAAATTTGATCACTTAACCCGTAGGTGGTAGGACATTAATATATACAATTAAGACAATTGTAGTTTCATACACCCGTGCTAAAGCTTATAAAGTTTATAAAGTTTATATATTATTCACAATGATAATAAGTTTACAAAATATTAAATCAATTTCTTCATCCTTTTACTTATGATTATGTCTACGTGTAAATTGAATGTATAATTTTTTATTCCTTTTTGTATACTTAGTGGTCGTTTGGTTCATGTTGGAATTTAATTCATGTAGGAAGTAACATATCCCATGAATTGAGTTCCTGTATAGAATTCATGTGAAATAGTTTAAAGCTGTTTGGTTGACATCAAGGAATTTGAATTTCCCATGAATTAAATTCCAACATCTCGTTTGGTTGCACCCATCCAATTCCCTTATTTCTAATTCGTAATTACTATTATATCCCTTATAAAAACAAATTTTCTATTTCGTGGGGGACAATTTTGTAATTTTCATTTAAAGATGGTGGGGGAATTCAGAATTACCAAGGGGGGAGTTGGTAAGCAACTTCCACCATTGTGTGAGAATTTCATTTTCCCATGGAATTTCCAATTCCCCCATTTTTTAAAATTATGGGCAACCAAACAACACGGAGAATATGTAATTCATGGGATTTTAGAATTCCTGTGTTTTAAAAGGGCAACCAAACGACCACTTATTGCACGCCGCTATTGAATAATGTTAATAAAATCTTTCTCCACCTGACAATATTTTACTTTCTGACCTTTTATCTTTACAAAATAGTAAATTTGAAATAATAAAAAATTAGAGTCATTAGATTGTAGTATTGGGTCCGGTGCGATTCAACTTATTAAATAGTATTTTCAAATCAGATTAGATTTATTCAAATCAAATCAAATCAAATAAGATCAGTTTCATTCAAATTAAATCAAATCAAATCAGATCAAAATTATCCAAATAACATTCAATGAATCTAGTTCACTTCTAGTTATTAATTCGTCTAAATACAGTTAATTTATCAATAAATTCAGTTGAGATCAAATCAAATCAAGTTTATTCAAATCAAATCAAATGAGATCATTTCTAATCAAATCAAATCAGAAAAATGATGTTCAATCGCATAGGGCCTTAATCTAATCTAAAATTTTAAAATCCATACCCTAACCTACTAATATTAGCCTGACCTTAGAGGTTAAGTCATTTACATTAATTTTTTTTGTAAGTATAAAAAAAGTTGTTCAACCTCGTATTAGGTCTTTGCTAGTTGAAAAGATTAGGATTCTATTAGTTGCACAAAACTTTGTTTAAATTAACATCGTTCTCTTTTTTTTTACTCGTGACCCATATTGACCAACATATATACTTGGTAGTCACACTTGACAAAACTCATTGACATAGAATATTATATTTATTAGTTTTACTTTCTAATTAAATATTAGCTCTTTATGTTCGTAAAATTTCACTGTGAGAGTTGACGAACTTCCAATTCTGTGTCAAAAGTAAACGTGTTGGAAAACCCTTCGCACCAAACTGAGTCGTTTATACATTCGTGGAAATCATGTTGGCCCGCTTAGGCTCTGTGTGATTCAACTTATTGAACAGTGTTTTCAAATCAGATGAGATGTATTCAAATCACATCAGATCAGTTTTATTCAAATCAAATCAAATCAGATCAGAATTATCCACATTACAATTAATGAATCTAGTCTACTTCTATTTATTAATTCGTCTAAATGCAGTTAATTTATTAATAAATTCATTTCAAATCAAATCAAATCAAGTTTATTCAAATCAAATCAAATCAGATCAGTTCAATTCAAATCAAATCAAACAGACCAGAAAAATGCAGTCCAATCGCATGAGACCTCAGTTAAATATCAAAACTTAATAATTTCGTGTTAAGTTTATGTCATGTACATTTTTTTCGCATATTAATAGTTGTGTTAAACGGTTTAAAGCATGTCATTTTCGTGGTTGAATTTTCAAGACTTACCTAAATGTTTAGTTAACACTGGTGCTGATCATGTTGACTCATTTAATGAATAAGATCAAAATGTCTCAACTTATGACTCATTTAACACCCGTGATTTTTCGACTTATGACACATCATCATTATTGGTGACTTAAGCCCATTTAAACTGCCCATTTTTAGTTTAATATCGACTTACCCCGAATCATTTGGCCCAAATAATTTATTGAGAGACCACCCTTATTGTTGATACTTGATAACGGACCTGTTTCATATAATTAGTGACTAATATACTACTTTTGTTAACCGTATTAGTTTGACCATGACATCATTTAATCTAAGAGCTTTAAGGGGCTACGTTATACTCCTTCCGTTCGGCTTTAAACTTCCTACTTTGTACTTGACATCTTTCCTTATTTGTAAAAATATATAACAAAATGTCTTTAGTTTATTGCTTTTTATTTATCTATTGAAATTGCAAGTTGGAGTTATGTGTTTTAGTTGATGGAGTTAAGTCGGAGTTACGTGATTTACGTAGTGAAGTTATAATGGTTACGTGTTTTATTTGATGAAATTAAGTTGGAGTTATATATTTTAGTTAGTGGAGTTAAGTTGGAGTTACGTGTTTTAGTTAGTAAAGTTAAGTCGGAGTTACGTGTTTTAGTTAGTGGAGTCATTAGAGTTACGTGTTTTATTTGATGAAATTTAAGTTGGAGTTATGTGTTTTAGTTGATGGAGTTAAGTCGGAGTTACGTGATTTAGGTAGTGGAGTTATTAGGGTTACGTGTTTTATTTGATGAAATTTAAGTTGGAGTTATGTGTTTTAGTTGATGGAGTTAAGTCGGAGTTACATGATTTAGGTAGTGGAGTTATTAGTGTTACGTGTTTTATTTGATGAAATTATTAATATTACTGGAGTTAGATAATTTTGTTAAACTAATGGAGTTAAATCATTGAAGTTAAACAGTTTAGTTACTGAAGTTATAAAACTAGAGTTATGCAGTTTAGTTACTGGAGTTACGCGAAATCAATGGCTGAGATTACTTCTCACTTCTCACTGGATAGGCCCCATATATATATATATATATATATATATATATATATATATATATATATATATATATATAAATGATGTTGTTCCCATAAGAAGTGTTCTTATGGTGAGAAATAAGAAGTTATATCATCCATCCACCCAACTTAAATCCAATGGTCAAGATTAAATCAAATAAACAAAAACAAAAAACAAAAACCCACTCCCTTCCTTTTTCTCTCTCCTCCACAACCCCCCCCCCCAACCCGAGACCACCCCGGCCCCGCCGATGGCCGTCGCCGACCACCACCAACACTGGCCCCGACCCAGCCACCATGATCGGCTCTCTCCCGCGACCATCCCGCCGCCCCTCCGCGCCACCATAGCCCCTTCCTTCTCCCCCATTATCCCCTTCACTTACTTTTCGATCTCCTCAAAACCCTCCTATTTGCGGCGATGGTGGTGGTGCGGGTGATCGACGACGTAGGGCGAGGGGTGGGGGACGGTTTTTGGGCGGCAACGGCTGACGATAAGGGCTGGGGAAGGGAGTGAGAGAGGAGAGAGAAAATGAGAAAAAAGGGACGTAAAGGAGGATAGAGGAGGTGGCGCGATCTCTGGGATGCCGTCGTGGGGTCGCCGAGGTGGCGCGCGTCGAATGGTGGTGTCGGCGTCGTGTGAGGTGGTGGTCGGTGCTGGTGGCCGGCGGTGGTTAGGTGATTCGTGGAGGTGGTGGTGGGTGGGTATGGGAGGAGAGGAAAAAAATGTGGTTCATTTTTCTGTTTTTTTTTTTTAAATTTTTTTTTATTAAAGTGCATTTTATTTAAGAATAAGTGCATCTTGTTAAATTAGAAGTGCATCTTGTTTGATTAGAAGTGCATTGTATAAAATTAAAAGACAAAGTGCATTTTGTTTAATTAGAAGTGTTTTTTGTTAAATTAAAAGTGCATTTTATAAAACCAAAACGAAAAAGTGTATTTTGTTAAATTAGAAGTGCATTTTAGAAGAATAAGTGTATCTTGTTAAATTGAAGTGCATTTTGTTAAATTAAAAGTACATTTTATAGGAATAAGTGCATCTTGTTAAAATAGAAATGTATTTTGTTAAATTAGAAATGCATTTTGTTAAATTGGAAGTGCGTTTATAGCAATAAGTGTTTTTTGTTGAATTAGAAATGCATTTTATAAGTCCAAATGCATTTTGTTTGATTAAAAGTGCATTTTATAATACTAAAACGACAAAGTGCATTTTTGTAAATTAGAAGTTCATTTTATAAGAATAATTTCATTTTGTTAAATTAGAAGTGTATTTTATAAGAATAAGTGCATTTTATTAAATTTGAAATGCATTTTATAAGAATAAGTGCATTTTGTTAAATTAAAGTTCATTTTATAAGAATAATTGCATTTTGTTAAATTAGAAGTGCATTTTATAAGAATAAGTGCATTTTGTTAAATTATAAGTGCATTTTATAAGAATAAGTGCATTTGGTTAAATTAAAGTGCATTTTATTAAATTTCAAATGCGTTTTATAAGAAAAGTGCATTTTATTAAATTTGAAGTGCGTTTTATAAGAAAAGTGTATTTTGTTAAATTTTGAAGTGCATTTGATAAGAAAAGTGCATTTTGTTGAATTAGAAATGGATTTTCTAAGAATAAGTGTATTTTGTTAAATTAGAAGTGCATTTTGTAATAAAACATTTTATAAGAATAAAAGTGTTTTTTGGTTGAATTAAAAGCACATTTTATAAGAATAAATGCCTTTTGTTTAGATGTGTTATTAGTTTTGTTGGTTTCAATCTCAGATATTGATAATACTACCAATATAACTTCTTACCAAATATATAACTTCCTACCGGAAACCCACAAAATTTCACAAAGAAAAACTTACTAGTTACACTACTATTTCATTAGAACAGTAAAACCCTAACCAAAAAAAGTAAATATTTCGATGATCAGACAAAATTAAACAAAACCCCATGAAAAAGTTACCACCTTCGAGCCCAGTTTCACCCCATTGAGCAGGTGTATGATCAGTCACAGTCACAGACCCTTGATTCCTTCCACTTCCGTACAACTCCATTTTTATTTCTTCTTCCCTTTTTTCTTTCTTCTAATAAATACTATCAATAATTACTGTACTAATAATAATTCACAATTTTTTTTGTTAAAACAGAAATATGGGAATTTATAAACAGTAAAAAAAAAAAAAAAAAGAGAAATGATTATATGGGGTTTTGGGGAATAATATAGGAGAATGTATACTCCCTCCTACCCAAAGAGATTTTCCTCTTTGGGTAGGACACAACAACCAACAAGAAGTATTAAAGAAATGTGGTAGTGGAATTATTGGTGGGGTAAGGGTGTTTAATTAAAATTTAGACCCCTCTAATCCTCCCACCAAAATTTCTGGCGGATGATTAAGTTGGACAATTGGAGGGAAGTTCAAAAAATGCAAGTGGGAGATTTGGAGGGAGTTTTTAAGAATTTGAAACTCCCCCCAAAACACATCTGATTTCATTGATAAGATTGGAACCCACTAATTGTGGATCTCCATAAACCAATCTTTATACAATCCTAATTCACAAATCTCACACAAAATCTCACACAAAATATCTCAGAATTCTGAGGAAAGCAGAATTCAAAAGAAAAACAGAAAAAAAAAACTAGGATTAGTTTTCGATTCCGTGCTTGGTGCCGCTGCTGATGCTAACAGTGCTGCTGTTTCAGCTCGATTTTGGACAGATTCTGGTCTGCTCGTGGTGGGGTGTGCTGCGTGGTGAAAGTAAGCTGCTGGGGGTTCTGCTGCTGCTGGGGGTCTGACGTTGCTGCTGGGGTTCTGCTGCTGCGGGGGCAAGCCTGCTGCTGCTTGTTTGCTGCTGCTGCTGCTTCTTCTTCTTCTTCTAGAGGTGGCTTCCATCCTATCTTATTAGCATTCAATCGAATCACAAGGTTAGTAGCACAAGTTTCATTACGGAATCACAAGGAAAAGTAAAGTATGCCTGCCAAAAAGAATCTCACCAATGCTCAAAGACTTGAAATACATTGCTTTTTATTAGAGAACTCAAAAAATGGGAAACCCCATCATGGCAAAATTAAGGAGATTGCAGCAAAATTTAACGTCACAACAAAAACAATTGGAAATCTCCAAAGGCGTAACAAGCAAAACAAAGCTTTGGGTCTTCCAATCAATGTGAATAGCTTAATCAAAGGCAAAAAAGGCAGAAATAAGGTACTTATACCGATGCAAGTTATCGAGTCGCTTCCACAATTGAAAAGATGCACAATCAAGCGACTATCATTTGCAATTGATATAAGTTATTCTACATGTCAAAGATGGATTGCAAAGGGAGAATTGAGGTGTCATACTAATGCTATTAAGCCATCGTTATCAAGCGACCACAAGTTCCTTCATCTCAACTTTATCATGTCTAGAGTGTTATTTGATCGACTACTAAATGCAATCAAGTTTCGATCACAAGATAATGATGTACATATTGATGAGAAATGGTTTTGGATGACTAAGATCAAACAAAGGATGATACTCACACCGGGGGAAGAAGAACCAGTTAGAAGCACATAAAGCAAGAGGTATATCCCTAAGGTTATGTTTATGGCAGCAGTAGCAAGACCGAGGTACGCACCGGATGGTGAGTGCATTTTCGATGGTAAAATTGGCATTTGGCCCTTTGTTATTAAAGGACCAGCAATCAGAAACTCAATACATAGGCCAGCAGGTACTATAGTCTCAAAACCCATTGAGAATATCAACAAAATCGTGACAAAAATAATGCTTATCAACAAAGTTATTCCAGCTATCAAAGCCAAATGGCCATCATGGGCAAGCAAAGACATTCACATTCAACAAGACAATGCACCTCCACACATAAGAGGTGACGATCAAGATTTTGTGGCTCATGCAACATCGGACGGATTTAATATCACACTGAATCAACAACCAGCACAAAGCCCAGATTTAAACATATTGGACTTGGGTTTCTTTAACTCAATTCAATCACTTCAAGACAAAGAACCATCGAAGACAATACCCGAGTTGATCAAGAATGTCAAACAAGCTTTTAAAGACCTTGATCCGGCTACATTAGACAATGTGTGGCTAAGTTTGCAAGGTGTCATGACTGAGGTCATGAAAAGAGGTGGCCACAATGACTACTCACTACCACATCTAAAGAAGGCTGTACTACAAAGGCAAGGATTACTCACTAGGAATTTGACCATAAGTGAGGATGTTGTGAAAGAATGCATTCAAACTTTGATCAATGTCGGAAAAGCAAACAATTTGGGGGAAATCATGGGAGATCTTGGTATTGATTTTCCAAATGCAATGACGACTTAAATGTTCATGTAGTGTGTGATTGTGTTTCATTCATAAACTAAGTACTAAACCATTTTGAATGCTCAAGTTTAGGTCTTAAACACTTAAATCACACATGTATTTTGTAAACATTTTGAATGTAACATAAACCCAAGTCCTTTATGTTTAATATCAAACGCAATGTGTTTATGTTTTTAGTACCATCATCATCATTTGAAGCATTTAAATTAAGCCAAAAAATCAAACAACTCTCAGATGTAAATAACACTCCTCATAGAGTTGTTGCTACATTTACGAATTAAGAGCCTTATCAAACACAAGCCTCCATACCATGTGTCAGTTGGCATCTAAAGTGCCTCCATTTACACATGTAGTTGGCTAGTTTCAAAGTGGCTTCAATCAATTCGTAAATGTAGCAAATGTGGTCAAAATAATGTAACAACTACAATGCAAGTCTCAAAAATCATCACTGACTTGCTAGTTACACTCTAGAACTCAATTAACCCATACTCCCTCCATCTACAAATCAATAGTATAAAAATGAATCAAGGTCAATTGCGCCCAAAAATCACAAAAAACAGAGATTTACGCAAAGAGGTGGCCACAATGACAGAACCCAGCAATAAAAATTACGCCCAAAAAACAACAGAAATCAGCAATCAGAAGCTGGCCACAACAGAAATGAAGGCTAATTACTCCATCACTCACAAAAAAAAAAAAACAGAGAATTAATTTACGCAACATGCATTACCCCAATGACAGAACCAACCAATAAAAATTACCCCCAAAAAACAACAAAAATCAGCAATCAGAACCAACCCACAACAGAAATCAAGGCTAAGTACGACCAAAAATCACAAAAAACAGAGGTTTACACAATAAAAATTACTCCAATCACAGATTCAACCAAAAAAAAATGAATCAAGGTTAATTAGCCCAAAATTCACAAAATTAAAACAAATCAAACCAGATTAATTACCCCAAACACAGAATTAAGCAAAAAAATTCAATCAAGGTTATTTACGCCAAAAAATCAGAACAAAAAAACAGAGAGAAGCACATGCGATGATCACAAACACAGATTTAAGCAAAAATAAAATGATTCAAGGTTAATTATGCCCCAAAATGACAAACATAAAACAGATCTAAGCACATTAACTACCCCAAACACAGATTCAACCAAAAAAAAAAACAGATCAAAGTTATTTACGCCAAAAAATCACAAAAAAAAACAGATCAAAGCACATGCAATGATCACAAACACAGAATCAAGCAAAAAAAAAAAAATGAATCAAGGTTAATTAGGCCAAAAAATCCAGAAAACAAAAAAAACAGATCGAAGCACATGCAATGATCACAAACACATACTCAAGCAAAAATAAAATGATTCACGGTTAATTAAGCCCAAAAATCACAAAAAAAAAGCAGATCAAACCACATGCAATTACCCCAATCACAGATTCAACCAAAACAAAAAATGAATCAAGGTTAATTACGCCCAAAAATCACAAAATAAACAGATCTAAGCACATGCAATTACCCCAATCACATATTCAAGCAAAAAAAATTAAATAAAAAAGGGTTTAGATTATACCACAACACATATGGCTCATGATCATTGCAATATGCTCTCGTTCCCACCGAGCTTTCTCTTCAATCAACTCACGATCAAATTTACATCGGGCTTTCGACATCTCAACCCTTAAATCCCATTTTGCATCGGATTCTCTACGCCTTTTCTTCGTATCAATAGACTCTGTGTCATCCTCAGAGTCTGGGATGATCAACCCACCAACCCGATCGAAGTACTCGTCGTCGACAAGGGCAGAAATGTCAGAAGTACCGACAAACAATCGTCCATCGCAGATGTCCGCCTCTTCTTCTTCTTCCAGTTGCGTTTCGGGAACAAATGACCAAAATTGATAAGGCCACGACGAATCCCCCATTTTTTTGTTAGAGGATAGAATAGGAAGGTTCTAGAGTCTAGGGTTAGGGTTATTCCGAGTTAGTTTGTATTATAAATACCAACTATGTTATCAATAATAATCAAGGAATTATTCAATATTCTACATGGTATCAGAGCAGTCTAGGTTAAAACCTCTCCATTCCATAGTCGATCTCGTACTTCCGCTGTCCCGGCCGGAGATGATGCTCTCCTAAACATCTCCGGCCAGGTTCTTCAATTTTTCAGTTTTCTTATTTCCTTAGGTTTAATTTCTTTCCTAGTCAATAAATCTATTCACGTTGAGCCTTCTATGGCTGGCTTATATGCGTAGGTTTTAGTCTTCAAAATTTCAAAAGCATCAGATCCTTTTCCCAAATTATCTATCTATACTCTGCTCTCCCCGATCTGGTTTTCTAGGCATGATGCCCTCACAGCAGCCTCCAAGGAGGCCACCACACCACCTTTGCAGCCCTTGACGACCCACGTTGTCGCTCAGCCTCACCCACGGATCGCCGATGATTGCTTCGCACAGCCCACAGCCGCCCAGCCTGCTTCGCCGCTCATGCCGCACATTGAGTAGTCCAAGACAGACACTCCGCCACCTCTCAGCCGCCTAAGCCGCTGTTGCCGCTCCATCGCTGTTGCCCAAGACTTTCGCCGATGCCGGGGTAGCCCTTCGCCCGGATCCAACCGCTGTATTTCTTATATTTATTTTTTTCTTTTCATGCTTGTCCTGTTAGAGGATAGAATAGGAAGACTCAACAGCCCTGCCTCCTTCATGGGATAGCAAGTCGAGAGCCCACGGCCTCGCATACGGGTTTGTTTTTGCATTTTGTTTTCTTTTCACAGTGGTCCGTGTTCCTCTGTTTTGTGGTTGTGCCTCTCTGCTCATGCCGTGCCTTGCATCCAGCCGAAACGTTCGTATAACTGCCGTTCCGACTGCGGGGGAATGTTAGAGGATAGAATAGGAAGGTTCTAGAGTCTAGGGTTAGGGTTATTCCGAGTTAGTTTGTATTATAAATACCAACTATGTTATCAATAATAATCAAGGAATTATTCAGTATTCTACATTTTTATGATAAAAAGGGGGAGGAATAAGAGAAGAGAAAGTCAGATCTACGGATCAAATCATAGTGAGAAGACGAAGAGAGGATGAGATCTAAAGAGAGAAATGTCGAATCAAGCCATAAGATCAGATTTGTGAGGAGAGAGAAGAGAGAATTGAAGATCTTCTGAGTGAAGAAGAGGAAGAGTGAGAGGGAGACGAAGAGAGAGAGAGGGAGTTAGGGTTTTTGAGTTCATCAGAGAAATGAGGAGTGAGAGGGAGACGAAGAGAGAGAAAGGGAGTTAGGGTTTGTAGAGTTCATCAGAAATGAAGAGGGAGACGAAGAGAGAGAGGGAGGTAGGTAGGCATTTTTATGATCAGAAAAAAAAAATTGGGGGATTGGGTTTGGGTTGGGGTAGAAATTAAATGGGGTTTGAATTGGGTTGAGTTTTGTTATTGGGTTGGATTTGAGTGGGAGCAATTAGATTTTGGAGGGAGTTGTTAGTGGATGGAGGGAAATGTTAGTGGGTTAATAAAAGATTAGGGAAAAATCAGAAAAATTAGTAAGGGTAAAAACGTCCAAAAAATTTGCCATATCGGGTAAGTTTCGAAACAGGAAAATCATAGTGAATCGTCCCAAAGAGGAATACAGGAAAATAACTTTGGGTAGGAGGGAGTATAGAACTAAGAGGAGATTTTTTGGGGGTGAAATTTTGGGGTAAATTTTTTGTGGGGTAAAAAAAAAAGTAGAGTACTGAGAAATCCCCCTTCTCCCTAGAACACAACTGAAAGTAGAAAGTAATAAATTTTTTTTTTTTTTTTTCTGTTTCCAGAATTTCGTGCTTTTTTTTGTTCTTGTCTAATAAGTGGTGTGAGAGTGTGTCTGTGTGTTTACTCTAACGTCCCTGTCCGACGTCCCAAACCCCCACCTTAAAAGAGATTTTGGGATTAAAACAAAATAAATCAATGACAACGAATCTAATACCTACGTGCTTAAACCCTGATCCACCATAGTTAAGTAAATCACCTTTTAGACCTAGACTGAGCTTGTA